>JAKEPQ010000320.1:14095833-16684166 GCA_024500445.1 Entomyzon cyanotis | reverse complement strand
ATATACTATCAAGTTAAAAGATGTTATCAATAATAAAATTAACACTCCTCAAGTATGTGCTACTTTAATGATTAATTCCTTAACCAACTAAAGCTTACACAGAAAACTATTCCCACTGAAAACCTTGTGATACTTATGAAGAAAGAGAAGTAAACAAAAAGCCAGCAAAGTTTTATTAAAGTGTTCAGAATATGGGCAAACATTATATTCTATTTCCAGTGACTTAAAGCTTTTCTGGAGGGTCTTGAAGAATATGGGGTACTTTTGTTCTCAATTTATTTTTAATTTTAAGCTGAGGATTCTTTAGACATTTCCTTTGTTGCACTGCATTTCTGAGAAGCTAATACCTGGTTTATCAGGCAGAGCAGAAAATAAGTGAGATCAATTATGCTGATGCTTCTAATTTTTCCCTAACTTTGCCTGCCAACCGTGTCATTCCACCAGATTTAAGTCTGCATCCAGTCTGAAAATGGCCCTGAAACTCCCAGAGGAAAATCCTCTCCTGCTTCTGAAGCAAAGCTATGCCCAAATGAAGGCTGCAATTCCAGACTCCATTAATATTAAGAACCACTTATGAGCTCCTGCAAAGCTTTATTGCTTTCCACCTGGCCTGGATTGCTTCGATGCTGGAGCTCAGCAGGCTGGAGAGGACAATCCCAGCCCGGAGAGCCTCGCCGAGCTGCGCCAGGTCCTGCACGGAGCAGGAAGTGCCATGCTGCCACCTGCAGTCAGGATGCCACCAGAGGGATCTCTGCCTGCTCAGCCTCCTCACAAACACCTTTTTTCCCTTCTCATTTTCTCCCTTATCACTGAGGAAGCTCGAATTGTTTGCTTTACAACGCCTCGATCGAATATGAACTTTCAAACCTTGCAGGAAAACTTATTTTGCAGTGTTTGGAAATGGAGTTATAGGATTGGCAAAGTAAGAAGGGAAGGAAGGAAAGAAGAAGAAAGCACCTTAAAATTCCATTACCTGTCTGGTGTGTATGGGGCCTGGGGTCTTGAAACCTCCTTGACAGCTGCATTCAGAAACACTGTAAGGGTCCGAGCTGCTGGATGAGCACTTGGAAAGTGAGTCACAGCCCACCACAAAGGTGTTATCTAGAGGCAATTCCTGAATGACATGGTGCTTCTTGGGGGGGACAGGAGTCTCGGGTTTAATTTGAAAGGTAGGCTGGGGAGAAGCAGACTTGTAGTGCTTTGCTAAATCTGGGCTATCGGGTTTAAATGTGGTTGGTGTGGTGGCCCAGTTGTATTTTCCCATAGTCTGTTCCTCTAGCTCTACAGGAATGTCTAAAGTGCCATTTATGTGCTCGTGGCCAGGGTCATCAGGCTTAGACTCTTCAATAGTCACAAAGTTGAGGAGGAGACTTTTTGGAGAGCGCTTCTTCTTCTTCTTCTTTTTCTTGATCTGCCTATTCTCTTGGTTCGGGAAACCCATTCACCACTCTGCTTATTTTTTTGGACAACCTTGTGCCTGGGCGTCTGGCGGCACCGGACTAAAGCGGTAACAAAAATTACCAGAATAACCGTCATGGTGCCTGCGATGATGGCAATGATGATCTTGACATAATCATTGGTCTGCGGGGTTATCTCACCATCCCCAATATTCTGGCCAACGGGGGTTTCCATGTTCCTACGCACTAGCTCCTGCACGTAGGAGCTGTTGGTGACCGTGTCGTTGACAAACAAATGCACCAGCGCTATCGTGTACAGAGACTCTGGCTGTCCCAGGTCATTCACTTTTATCACCAGTCTGTGCAAGCCATGATCTGATGTAATTACCTTCTCTTTCAGGGTAATATTGCCTGTTAATTGGTCAATGGTAAACAAGCCCCTGGAGTTCCCACCTATGATGCTATAGCGGAGCTCTGCGTTCATTCCTGTGTCGTTATCGACCGCAAAGACTTTAGTAACTACAGACCCTGGGCTGGCAGATGTTGGGACCAACTCATAGGAATAATTAGATGAGGGGATAACAAAAACAGGCCTGTTATCATTCACATCAACAACGTTGATGGTCACTTTGGCAGTTGAGGAACGCTGCAGTCTTCCTCCATCCACTGCTTTCACCTGGAAAGTGTATGACCCCTGCTGCTCCCTATCAAAGGTAATATTAGGTCTTATTACACCAGTAAGTGGATCTATAATGAAATTATCTCTACCATTTAAGATGGAGAGAGTGACCGCAGCGTTGTCTCCCGCGTCAGCGTCCGTGACTGTGATCAGCCCCACTGTGCCATACATGGGCAGGTTTTCTGGCACATAGAAATTATACTCGTTATGTGTGAAAGCAGGGCTGTTATCATTCTGGTCCAGCACTGACACCGTCACGGTGGCATTGGTCTGCAAAGGTGGCATCCCATTATCCTTAGCCAGCACAGTGAAAGAGTACCTGTCTTGTTTTTCTCTGTCCAGCTTTCTCACTGCTGTCAGGATGCCTGTGCGGCGGTCGAGGTTGAAAATTGGGGGAGCATCAGAACCCAGGATGTAGCTGATCTCAGCATTCCGCCCGCTGTCAGCATCCGTGGCACTTATCTTGGTAAGCTGAGTACCAGGAGCATTGTTTTCGGGGATGGAAAGACCTATGATAGGCTGTGTGAAAACTGGGGCATTGTCATTTTCGTCTTTAATTTTGATCAGGAGCATTGCAGACTGGTTTAAGGGAGGTTTCCCTGAATCTGAAGCCACTATTTTGATGGCGTACTCCCGTGTCGCTTCATAGTCCAGAAACGTGGCTGTCTCCAGGAGAAACTGATTATCAAACACTGGTTTTAGCCTGAAAGGGACATCGTGATCTGTAAAACAGGTAACCTTCCCATTCTGATCAGCATCCTTGTCCATTACTGTTATCAAGGCAATTTTTGTATTAAGGGGAGCCTTCTCAGACAAAAGCACTGTGCCATTCACCGGATTGATGATGTACCTCGTGTCTATCGACGGGACATTGTCATTAATATCTGTGACATTAACAGTCACCGTCGCCCTCGATGGAGTGGAGCTGCCATCACTTGCCAGAACAGTTAGTTTGTGCACAGGAGACTCCTCCCTGTCCAGAGGCTCCCTGATAGTGATGAGACCAGTGGTGTTGTCAATGGCAAAGAGCCTTTTGGCCAGGCTGGAGATCTGGTTGCTGAAATAGAAGTGGATTTGTGCATTGGAGCCCAGGTCTGCGTCGGTGGCGTGCAGCTGGGACACCGAGGTGCCCACAGGAGCATTTTCTGGCACGCTGACCTCGATGTCGTTCTCCTTGAACACCGGGCGATTGTCGTTCACGTCGGTCACTGTCACCTGCAGGATGGCAGTGCTGGACCTCGGGGGGCTCCCACCATCCTCCACTTTGATTTTCATCACATAGGTATCCTTCTGCTCCCTGTCCAGGATCTGCTGGACAATCAGTTGAGGCCACTTGTCTCCCTCAGGTGTCTCAGTTATGTCAAGACCAAATACATTTTGACCCTGCAAGACACAGAAAGAACAACACACTTTAGCTCAAGAGTGTATTTAAATAGAAAAACATCTCATTGTTTTTTCTGAAATTGTCATGGAATATGTATTAATAGATATACTCTAAATAAGAATATACATTTTTATATTTATCTTTATTTTTCAATATCTGATTTTGCTTTAAGCTCCAGAGCCTTAAGAAAGCTTCAGAGCAAACTTGGCAATAAACAAATACTCTAGAAAAAGGGGAAATGTGGGAGTGATGGTGCTTTTTGCATCCAGATTCTCTATTTCGAAAGGAAAGTTATTAAATTCCTGGATAGATGTAATTCAGTTTCTGTATTGTATGAGTGAGTGTGGAAATAAGCAATGAAGCAAAAGTTCAGTCACTGGAAGACCTATACCAATATTCAATTTCAAGGAAACCAACAGAGATAAAGGGATTATTTCTTTGTGGAGCAACTCTGGACATGATCTGAAACCCTTAGAATTAAAAATAAAAAAAAAAAAAGAAAACAATACAACAGCATCACTGAAAAAGTGCTTACTACGTAACTCAGGTGTCAGACAATACAGACAAAACTAAGTCCTAACAATTCATCAAAAAAATACATTAAAAAACTCATTAAAACTATTCCTGTATTCATCACTATACTTTTTATATAGGTAGTGAAAATTACAATCCCAGTGAAAAAAGAAGAGCTATTTTCATTTCAAAAAATATCACAGAACTGCAAGATCAATTTGAAAATGATCAATATTTTTCATGGGGTTTGTTGAACATCTCTGGAACTGTGCCAACAAGCTACATATATTGCACAAACACAGCTTTTTTAAAAACACTAGTGCTGACAAATCTGCTAAAATAAATATTGGAATCTAAAACTAAATTCCCTCTTTCTTCTGCTGTCTCTTCAGACAAAGAAGAACTAAGAATGTTGTAATTATCCTCTTTTCTTGTGTCTCATCACTTAGAGGAATGATGTACAGGCAGTTTTCCAGCCACATCTTCCATAAGGGCAGAACTAGAATGCAGATGCTGAATTTATGGGGTGAGCAGAAAAAAGAAGGCATCAATAAAGTTGTGGACTATTTAGGACTTTCCTGTTATGCGTCATATTTGCAATAATGAAGAACTGTTATAGCTTCTATACACTCCTGTGTGAATCTCTATTCTTTCATTGATTTGTTTCCTCTAAGCCAGATTTTTGACCCTATATAAGCAATCTTTTTTTTCATGGGAAAGAACTATTCATCCACACATCCAAAATTACTGTGCCACTTGCACAGCCTTTGTGACAACATCAAGTTGTGACAGGGGACAATATAAAGTTAACTGGAACACATTTTGAAGTAATAAAACAAATACAGATTTGGCTTCTTTAGCAGAAGGCATGAAAATATAAGCCCTGCAAATTGTTTTTAAATCAAGATACACATTTTGAACCAATTAGGGTAAGTTTTAGAATGGTAATTCTATGCTGATAGGAAGCAGAGCGTGAGTTTCCTCTTCATATTCAATCTGGTTAGCAGTTATTTGCAATAAATTTCATAATTACTACGAAATTATAAATTATATATTCTATGCTTTAGCATAGATTCCAGAGGAAAGGAAGTACCAGAAGGCAGAGTGTAAGCAACCTGTCAGCTCTCTTTGCTTCTCTGTTTGCACACAAGTTGACAGATGGGCACTGATTGTTCTGTCATTAGATCCCACAACCACCACAAGCACTCCATACAGATCTCAAATACACGTGGCTGTAGCTGTGTGTAAAACCCATCTCTGATTTTCTTATCAGGTATGGGACAGATGGGTTTGGTATAAAATATGGTGCTTTAGCTCCCCAACTCTAGCAGTGAACGACTAGAGAACAGAAAAAAAATGCAAAGATCTCTTCCAAGTTCATTATATACACTTGAAAAATTTTCTGTGAAAAGAAATATTATCCATGTCTATTTCTTCCTATTCATTACAGGTTTACACATCTTAAACCACAGAAAAAACCATTACAGAGAAATAGACTTTCTGTTAATTCTACCAAGACCATTTCACATTGTTTAAGAGATAAGGTTAGGTGTGACATGCTGCAAATTAACAAACACATTTAATAAGAACAGATAGTTCTCACATTCTAAACACTCAAAAAAAAAAAAAAAGATGAAACATTCAAGAAACATATTTTTATGATTATAAATATCTAATTCTCTCCATTATGAACAAAGAAATTGAGGGCTAAAATGAGAAACATGAAGAAAAGCCATCAGGATTAAATTCTTGCTGTTGAAGCAAACGGCCCTATCATCATTAAAACTTCAGTGAAGTTAAAATTTCCATTAGGACCAGATTTCAACTTGGACTGAACTGTGCTTCAGTCACCACATTATCCCAGTGATCTGAGGGCTTTGTTCACACTGGGAAGGGTACAAGTTCATAGGAAAAGCATAATAGATAATTAACAGTTATAGAATACCTTTGGCCATTAAAATGACTGGTGGAAATAATCTGCTACATCAATATCTCTACCATTATGTACGAATGGGAGTGAGAAATAAAAGAGATTGACATTTTAAATTTAAAAATGTAGTTCAAGCAGTGCAACTCAACTATTGGAGGCAATCCAAGGTCCTGCCCATCTCAGAGCCTGGATTAGCTTTAAAGAGGTTCTGACCCTGCTAACAAGATCCCTTATCAGGGCAATAAGGAACTCTGTTACCTTAGCCAATTTTCACATCATCCTTTCCAGTGGATTTATGCACACAGTCTCTCAAATAATGAAACTTTCCTGCTGAACACTCCCTCCACTGTATATTTACCTGGTCATTTGTAATGGATCCAAATGTCCTTTTCGGAGCTGTTTTGGGCTGTCATGTAAATAAAAAATTAGAGAGTATTTTTAAAATGGCAGCATTTAGGTAGTTTCATAAATACACAATCAATGACACAAGGACACGTAGTGTGATATGCTAGAGGAGTTTCTATATATTACAGACAGGACTGGATGTGACAAAGTGCACCAAAAGTCTACACACAGATATTGCAGCATCACAGCATTTCAGCACAGGATTTTGGTAAGTCTGGGGGGTGCTGACTGCCTGGACATTGCTGAGAAGAAAGGGAAAAAAGAGCAGCTTCTGGTTAATGCTGATAACAGAGGCACAGTCCACTGCCTTCAAAACATCCTAGGAACTTAGTCTTGCAGACCAGCGAGTTGGCAGAAGGCAGTGATTTCTCAAAGAAGTGGGGAAAGGAAAGAATATTGAGCTAAATAACAATACAAACCAAACTGCTTGTGATACAAAGTATTCCAGTTAAGAGAGGCTACCAGTGATTATTCCTTAAAACATACTAATTGTGTAACTGCGTTCAACAAGTATCCATTGTTAGCTGACAAAGGGTAGATCAACGCTGTCCCCAATCTTCACTCAAAAGAGTATTCTGAACCTCCAGAGAAAGGCACAGGAGCAAAGACATCCCGTTGTTTTGTGTCTACAGCTTCACCCTATACTTATTATCAATGCTTCATGTACTGTAAATGACAAACAAATCATGTGATGCCTTTGGTTCAAATGGATCTTAAACAGAAATCAAGAGCCAGACTCAGAGTTTTACTAATATTTGACAGTGACTCGTTTCAGTGACTGTTGAAAGAAGCTAGAAAGACACATTTTTTACATGTGAACAATTGTCTTGAAAGAAAAAGGGAAGAAAGGATTGAAAGACCAGCTTCTCATTAGAAAGCAAATCAGCAATCAATTAATGTAAATAATTAAAAAGCATTGGCTAAAATGTAGTTTTGTGTCCAAAGAACCCTAAAGTCTTTTCAAAAAGTCTAGAAAATAATGAATGCTTGCTAACTGCCAGTTATTTTCACATGTAACAGCTCAGAAAATCTTTGCAGGTCTTCTGCAGATCTACAAGATGGGTCCCAGACACTCTTTCCTTGCCTGTGTTTGTCAGGACAGATGGAACTGCTCTGTAACTGTGCTGTCTGTCAGCAAAGAACAGAGTACAGCAGCACAGCATCAGCTCCTAAGGCAGAAAAACAGACCACAGTTATACCATGGACAACAGGTTTTATGAAAGCTGAAAACGAAACTTGCATTTTTCTTTCAAAGGTGCCACTTTGGTTGTGAAATTGTGAATTGCCAAAGCCAAGTTAAAGCCTTAAACACAAAATATTCCACCTGGTAGGCAATAATGGATCTGTGTGTCTATAATGGGTGCATTTGAATGCTCTCAGATCCAAACTACCCCATGTGCTGTGGCTCTAATAAAGGTCCCTTGTCTGCTATTTCTCACACAGAGGGCAATTTGCTGTCCAGGCAATCTAGAAAATCACCATTTGTTGGACAGCTGTCCTGCTTAAAGACTGCACAGCCACCCTCTCCTGACATCCCACAGCTCACAGCCCAGAGTCACTGGAAATTCGTGCCATTAGTGCCAGCAGTTGCCTTATGAACTGAGTGGCACAACTTCAAAGGAGAAAAACAACATTACAAAGGGAAGAATTTTTCATAATGCACACCTCAGCAGATGCAAAGTCTCTTGCAGATTTGACACACTCTCTTTGTCAAAGTAATGCAGCATTTTAATTTGTAGGCCAAGATTCTTAAAACTTTTGTTCATTTTATGATTTTCTGTCAGTATCATGAACTGTTTCCACTGGTTTCCTTTGAAGCAAGAACAAATTTTGCTTGGAATGAACTGAACTTTCAGGCTCAGAACCACAGTAAAAATAGGACTTGGAAGCTTCCAATTATGCATAAACCTAAAGTGCATTTGCTGCATCCAGAACCCTAATTAGCTCCATTCCTAGGTAAAAGCTGAGGACATCATATTATTAGCAATGTCTATACCATAACTTGCTACTTTTGCACCTCCAATTATATAAGAGCTCTATTAAATGGCGAACATTGCCAGAGATTTCCCCTCCATACACACAATAATACACAGAAGTGTTCCTGTCCCATGAAGCAGGCAGCAAGCACAATGGGATCAATAGAACACACAAGGATAATAATCAACCATTTCATGCTGGAAAGGAACAGTAAATAGTACAACATGGAGTGAAGAAGCAGGCAATCAATGCATTTAATACTGATTTTCTGAAAAAGAGAAGGAAAAAAGAGGACCAGGAGGTTTATCCAAACAGGAAATGACTTCCTTGGAAATATAAATTTAATGTTACTATAACAAAACTTAAACATCTCCAACAATGGCATTGCTGGAGTTTCCTTAAACCTCTCAGGTGACTTGGTCCCTTCTGTGAAGAGTCCCTTTCAATCTTGTCATATTCGAAACATTGCCAACTTGATTTTCTAAGACAGATAGACATAAGATAGGCTTTTTTTTTCCCCTAAGATGGAATATTTGTCATCCTACTCAGTTCTTGGCATTAAATGGTCAGAACATGTTTATTAGAATACATTCACCTCCATTGAAGAGAAACACTTACAGGCAGTGAATACTGTGTTTTTAATTTATTTACTTTTTTTGCTGCCCTAATTTCTTCAGTCTACACTTCAAGCAAGCCTGAAACTCCATCATTTAAAAGTGTTAATATTTTTAACCATGAGCTTTAAAAGGGAGGGAACAGGAGGAGCTGAAAATTGGCAATTGACATACACTTCACATTTTCAAGACTCTGCCAAGGTTTCATGAATAACTCTCTTTCTAGACCATATCTTTGGCCTTTGAAATATTTCAAGTTGTTTGGGGGGTTTTAATTAAATCTAATTTATCTTTTCAAACGTGGATGACAATTAAAAAACAAGCAACCAAATCCAAACCCTAAAATCTGAAGCTTTTCTTTTACTACAAATTCACCTCAGCTGCCTCTAGAAACTGGGGTGGCAGTAATGGTTTACCCACATTGCTGCACTAACAGGACATAAAATTACCAAGAAACTGCTTTCAAGGAACTGGGCCATTACCTGAGTGGTCTTTCACAGATGCATTGCAAACATACAATTATCAATTTCAGAAAAATATGCAGCTGCACCACTAAACTTGAAGGAATTTATGTTCACAATACTCCTGCTGTGTAAATAATTGCACACTAACTACAGATGGGAAATTGAAGTACAGAGAGACTTTTATCAATTGTCCAAGGTTTGTAGATCGTCAGAAAAAGGCAGCCACTTCTGAGTAACCAACCATGTTTAAAACTAAACTTTACATCACTGAACTTTAGAAACCAACCATTAGAACATAACTTTAGAATTCTGAACTTCAAGCAAAGTTCTTTCATTCAGAGGCTCTTTGACCAAACCAAGGGAGGTCAATAGCTGCAGGTAACAACCAGGGAGGTAACCTCCCCTCTTAATCTCCTCCATTGCAGTTGTTCAGAAATATTCACAGACATCCTACGGAACAAAAAGCTACATTTTCAACACCCTGAGGATATTCAGATTAAGGTATTAAACATGTTTGAGCTTTGCTCTGAATTCCCATGATAAAGCTCCAGACACCTGACTTGCCTTTCAGGATGTTTCTGCCTTTGGAGTCTCGCTATAGACATAAAATGAAGGTAAAAAAAATAGGATTTATACCAGGCAACAATACACCCAACAAGCAAATTTTGATATTTGTATTATACATGTGTGACAGTTACATATTGGCTCTATTTCCTAGCTGAGAACAAGGCACAGAACCGAGGATCTGTGAAAAAGAGAAATAAATGAGTGCAAGGCTCCACCGCAGCACTGTGCCTTGGGAGGGAAACGCTAACAATTCTGCACTGCCGCTCTGAACAGCTCCTAAATCACAACCTCATTTTGTCTGGACAGCCAAACAGGGCGGCTGAGCTCCCACGGCACATTTGGAGCTCTGGGGTGAAGCTGAGCTCCCCACCTGCTCTGCCAGCACGGCAGCACTGCCAGGCTGAAGGGATTGGAACTGACAGCCACTTGTGCGCCAGGAAATGGAAATAACCCAGACAGAACTGAACGTTCCTTTACCCTACAGCAGGGGCTGTGCAGCACCCTCATCCTGCAGGGATTTCAGTGGAAACTGGGGGGGATGGATAAATGTGGATTCAGTTTGTGGCAAATGGGAACAAAATATAAAATGGACTGAAAGCCTTGGTTAAAAATGAATACAAAGATTTGCAAATCAACGTTTATTAAACTGATGTGTAGTTGTCATCTCGTTCCCTCTTGCACACACATGCAATACAAATTCAACATGTATGAGATCATCTTCATTCAGAAAAATGCATATTCTAACCTCTAATGCTGCAGCTTTTCCAAGAAGTTGTTTAGCAAGATTGTCTTCATTGACCTAAGACCCTTCCAAAGCTAAAGTTCAGCTGGGAGCAAAATCACTCTATCTTCCCTTCCACTGAATCTTCCCTTCATGCTTACATTTTTAGGGAAAAAATGCTGACAAAACTTTCACCTGAATAGCAGGAGCATCTCACCCACACATGGAATCCCCACGCTTCCAGAAACACGAGGACATTCTTAAAATGCAGGGACAGCACTTTAATGTGTGTGCATCACTGCTTTACCAATGCTGGTTAAAAAAATCCACAGCCTTAACGCAGAAAATTCACAATTCACATGGGCAAAAATATAATGGGATGGGGGGAAAAAAACCCTAGTAGCAAGGAGTTTACATCCTCCACTTGGAATAGATTTCAAAGCAGACTTTAGGAATTCCAGAGCTGTCACACTGCTGCTGAAATGACCTGATCATAAGCCTCTCCCAAGGCCTCCACTCTGCAGGGTTTTGTAAAAATCAAAATACGAAAGAGTGTGTGCGTGCGACATTTGACTGCCACAGGATCAGTTTTGCTTTTGAAAGAAATAAAGCTATGCTTCTTCATGGAATGAAAAGTTATCCTTTTTTTATTGCTCTCAGAAAATAACAGTGAGGCTCCCATATTAAATTGTAAAAGTAAGTGACGTAGGCAAGTGCAAGATGCCACTTCACTGCACACGGGAAGATAATAAATAATACTGCAATTTCAGAGTAATAAATGGGAGACAGTGGCTGAGAAGACACACAGAGTGACATACTAAAAATAGTTCCAGGGACACTGAATTCTGCAACTCAGTAAATAAAAGTCTTTTCACCATGCTGATCAAGGAGCATAGGGGATAAGCCAAAAATGTATTTTCTGGTGCTGGATTTTTCAGGCAGAGAACTCAACTGCTTCCTCCTCCAGTGTTACTGACTCCTATTTATCTGAATCACCAGAACAAGAGCAAGATAAAAAAGAAGGAATATTTCCTTACTGTAAGGCAGTAACTCGAGTCTGAAAGTCAATTTGGAAAGAAATCTCATGTTACCTGTGTGTATTGAAAGTCCTAGCAAATAAATTGTCCTGACTTTCCAGTTAATGAGTTATATTCTGAGAAAATGCTTCCCTGTGAGTTTGGGATCAAAAATCTTAAAAGTGTGTTTGATATATGCTTCGATATATAGTTCTACTCAAGAATATATTGCTTTCTAAAAACACAAATAAAACTCCAATTTCACCCTAATTGAATACAGTTGGTTCTATTTCTCGGTCTTAAAATCAGAGATGGAATTGATGTAACTGATTTGCAAGAAAGAAAATAAATCTAAGAATATTTAGAATAGCATGTTTACAGGGGAAACTCCAAACCCTCATCATTCCATTCCAGATTTTCTGCTCAGTTTTTATTCACTGCCTGTATTCTTTAATAGCAGTTCAGTCATGAATATACACTAAAAATTATGGCTAATGGGCAGGGATTTTTCATCCAAAAGGAAAAAATAACCAACAAAACCAACAACAAAACCATAAAACCATAGAGGACAATAAGCCAACATTTAAGTGTGAAGAACACCAGCTTGGAAAGGTAAATACAATATTCTTCTCCTGTTGCAACGATCTAGATTAATCTCACCAGGTAACATGAATCCTCCAATAAACTGTAAACTGAGCCAAACTCTCCCACAATTCATGGGGAAAAATGCAGACAGTGGTTAATCTTCGGAGCAAAGTGAGTGATGGGGTGAATCTCCACAGGAAGGGTAATGCCAGAATAGCTCCAGAGCTATTTAGCAACATGACTGACCTCTCACAAAATCTGCTATCCCAGAAAAAGCCAATTAAACAAAGGTAGGTGAAGCCATTTCTGCCCAGAAGCAACCCATACAATCCAAGTCAAAGGAAAAAACCAAGCTTTCCCAGGTCTGGATCCACACAGAGCACTTTCCTGAGGTTAATTCAATCACTGTCCTAAAACAGATGTTCCCAAATAACAGCTCACATATCGTTTGTGGTACAATCAAACTTCCTAATACACACACACAGAAATTGGACCTGAGGCTTCCTCCTCAGCTCAAGCCATCCCCAGCTCTGGGGCAGCTGCCATGATTTGAGGCAGGAAGGTGTCAGGGTGGCAAACAAGAAGTGAAAACTTCCCCAGCCTGCTCCCCAGGCTCCTCTCTGATGATAACCCTGGGATGAACAAGCACAGTGCCCAGAGAGCTCATCGTGCTTGGAGGACTCTCCAGCACAGACAGATCTCTCAGCCACATGCAGGTTGGAACCAGGAAAAGGCTTGGGAGAAAGCAGCCCTGGGGATGTCGTGCTCTGAGTCATTCAATGTGAAGTTCAGCCTTCGTATTCTGAAAATGTGATGTAAACAACTGATTCTACCCAACCAAAACCATTGAAATGTTTAATGCTAAAATCCAGCAAAAATGTATTATGTCCATCATCTGGGGAAATGGCCATTAGTGTGGAAAATAAAGCACAGCCCACATGGAAAATAAAGCACAGCTCAAACAATTTAACTTAAACATTTCTTAAACAATTTTCAACTTAGACTTGAAGACTTAGTCTATACGTTGATTTGTCCACTTAATTATTTTCTATTTCCTTATCTTAAAGGGTTTAGCATATTGTTAGGATTCTTGCATATTAAAGTATTAACCTTTGACCAATAATTCAATTTATTATGTTTATGAGGCAGCGAGATAAACAAACCGTTGATTCTGAATTCAGAAACTCATTTGGGCATGTTACTATTTTTAAAACATGCCTAGGATGTTCTAGCAAATACTACATCTGTCATTAGTCATGAGGATCACAGACACTGAAAGAAGACAAAACAAGTTCTCTCCAAGACAGGATGGAGTCAATTTGCTCACAGAAACCTGCAGGACTGCTCACTACAATAAAATAGGTTTCTGTTGTTAGATGAATTCACAATATGAAACACTATCTTCAAATCCTAAGGTGACACTATAAAACTAAATTTTTTATGCCTTCTACCTACAGAGTCAAAATTCTACTTCCACACTCAATTAACTTTACTGGTAGCATAAGAAAAGACCTACTGTGGATATATGTGAAGCACCCATTGTGAAATGTAAAATTAAGTGAAATCTGTTTTGAAATCCAGCGTTATGGCTTTTAACAAAACAGCAAACCTAAACTAAATTAGTGAAAGTGAGAATGACAGCTGAAGCCACAGAGCTTCCAAGAGGGCTAAGCATTATTAAAGTTTTTCCTTATTATGCTCTTAGGCACAATCTGATTAGTTCCAACAGCTGCCCAGCAGGAAAAGCCAACCCATCATTGCACAGAATACTCACAGCAAAGTGCCTCTTCAGCTGGCAGTGCCTCCACATCCAGGTAGCACTGCAGAGTGAACTTTTGTCTCCTGATTTACTCTGATGCTCAATATTTCAAATGCAAATCATGTCAGAAACTCCTGATCAGCATAATACAAGCTACTAAAACCTTTCCTGATGGATAAACTTGTTCCACCCGCAGGTATACAAAGAAAAAAAAAATAAAAAGAGGGGGAAAATTCCACTGTGCATAACTGTTAGTCAAGTCTTTGTTAGAGGCAAGGAGTAACAAAAAGGAATTTTCTTTGCTACCTTGCTTGTGAAACTCAGTAGCCTGGAGCATATGCTGTGCTGTGACAAATATGTAGTTGAACTTTAAAACAATATCCAAAATAGATTCTGAAAGACTTCACTCCTGTTTGTAGGAACTTCTAGTATTATCTGAATATTCCAGGATGATGGTATGATGAATGGTAAAACGGATAGTTTTACCATTTTTTCCAATTCCCTGGTTGTTCTATCAATCTTGTAGAGTCTGTTTTTAAGACTGATCTTCAAATTCACAATTCTTCTTGGCTTTCCAAACAAAGGCCAATTCACCAAAAACTCAAATATAGAAATATATATGCCAGAATACTATCTTTGATATTAGATGGGAAACAGGACGAGGAACAAAACAGAAATTACTCCTTTGTTTATACCTTTAAATCTGCTGCAGCAAATTATCTTGAAAAACCCCTAATGGAAATGAGGATGAAAATTATATGCGTGGGGTTAAAATGAAGAGGCAAATGTATTCTCCCAGTGAAAAACCCATATAATATCCCATTCTGAGAAGCACAGAGGAATATCCTGACTCAAAAGAAAAAGAAGAGAAAAAACCCCCAGAAAACGTCAATTTGCTTGAAAAAGCAGAGAAAAAAACTACAATTATTCGACTTTGGAACATCAGCAATAACCAAAGCAAGAATACATCACATTAATAGAGCCAGCAATTACAGCACAATGAGAGAAAAATGTATTTCAATACTGACAGCTGATGACTCAGAATTCATTTCTTTTCCCAATGTTTCTTTTTGTTTCTTCAGAATTGTCTGAAATAGTCTTTGCTGCATGTCCCAGCTTCAAAAGCTCTACGGGACTTAAGTGTTCAGACCAATTATGTTTCTGGGTTAGAGAATATAAATTATTTTGCAATACACCTTTCTTTCAGGAATAAAAATAACTATACTAATGCAGTCAAGTGCCATGAACCGTAGCTGACACTTGATTTAAATATATTCCTTGACAGCTCTTTCCTCTGGAAAGGAATGTAAGTATTACATACAGTGTACTTTGAGGAAAACTAGCTAGGCTTTTTAAATCTTCATTACTAAAATTCAATATTAGAAAGCTAAAAGTAAAATTAAAATCAAGAGCACATCATTATCATAAAAGCTACTTTAATCTTTTAATTGTGTATTTTATAACAACTAAAACCAGGAAAAATTGAAATGACCTCTCCTATTTTCTAAACTTATCCTAAAAATTGGAAATCTTCAGGTCTTCATCCCTCCCTAAAGTAGAGGTCTTAGAAAAGTGAGCTGGACAAAAGGAAAACCTTTTGCAATTAACATTCATCTTTTTTTTTTCTCTTTACTCAACATTTTGAAAATAGCAATACCTCATAAATACATGTGAAAAAAGACAGCTATTCCTTAATAACTTGGAGTTTTTAATTATCTGCTGGAAACCTAATTCAAGGTTTCTCATGACAGCCATCCAAAATACAAGTCAGACATGCATTGATGCACCCATTACAAAAAGGAAAGGAAGCAGAAAAAAATAATCCTTGCAAAATTATTCTGAAACAAGAATTACAATGGATCCAAAGAACTTTTACATTACATGCAGTAACCATTAGTCAATATTCTTGTATAACTTGTGATAATTGTTTTTCATTTGGTAGAAAAAATAATGGTCTTTAAATGTAATATGTTTCATGCCTGGATGGTCACAGCTACTGCTGACTTTAGTAATAAGGTTAATGTTTAATAATATTTCAGTTCAATGACGAACATTTTAACAACAAAAATTACCAAAAGAAGTTGAAATCCTGTTGGGTACATTGGTGATGAGAATGATATCAAGCAGATACACTAACATAAATCATAAATAAATGGTCAGAAACTGAGACACATCAGGCCATTCTTTAAAGATAAAATAAAGGCCAAAGAGAGGCATCTTTGTTCAGAGATACCAACACTGAATATATAAAAACCATGCCCCAGCAGAATGGCAGTAAACTGATGGCATTTGAAAAAGCCTCCTACCTCTTCCTTCTGTGATGTACAAAAATGTGACACCTTTAAAATATGGCAGATTTTGAGGCAGTAATAAAGATTATGGGTGCAGCAAATCCATCCCAAGTGCACTTTTGTTACCTTTTGTAACTTCACCTGGCATTGCATGTTTGCAGTTGCAATATCATGCATCTATGCAAACCAAAGTCTAATTTCATTTCGATGGGTTATTTTAGTGCTTTTATTGTGTCTATCCATGGAGAGCATTATAGATCATGTAATTGGCAATTTCTTATAAATGAAACAATTTTTTTCTCGACCACTTTTGGGGAAATGTTCCTTTCTCTGTGCTGCCATCCATGTGGTTTCCAGAGGACTGAGTAAACAAATGCTGAGGTTTTGTGCTCAGAAAGAATCCCCACGTCTGTGCTAAGTGGCAAACTGATCCACCCGGACATCGGCGAGAGATAATGCTCAGCTAAGATAGATGAAGAGGAGCTCTCCATTTGACAGATTTGTGCCTTCCAGCTGGAGTCTATCATCCTTTCCTCTCAGAAACATGCTAAGTTATATATTATTGTTTCGTGACAGCTAGTGTGAAAATCAGAGCCTCGAATGCAGAAAGATACACCAACTTGTCCCTCAGCCTAACTCACTGAACTGGCTGTGCCTGGAAGCAACACTTTCTCCTGCAGTCCTCATTCAATCCCCAAAGGGATGTCAGGATAAGGGAACCTGACAGTTTTACAGCAATAATGCCATAAACCACCCTAAAGGAGCCTTGTATCAACCAACAAGAGGCAATTACCTTGACTCCTGACTCACTACCACCAGGCAGCAGCAGAGTTTTATCTCCTCAGAGACACCAAGTCACAGCTGTAGGAATGCAAATCAGCTCTTTTCCCCTTTCAAAGCTCAGACTCAGTGACTTTTCCAAAGCTATGTGCACAGATGACCACTTGTCTGTCCAGATCTCTCTAGACAAATTACAACTGAGCAATATTTTTATTCTACTGCAAAACCCTCTCTAAGGAATCATATACTTGGATATTTTGGATAGCAAGAAAAATAGGTGAATGGGGTGGAGGACTTATAAGAAGGTGGATTTTCAACTACGGTGCAAAATAATGAAAATTGACTTAATATGCAAAGGTGATGTAAAAACTTCAGATGGTAATTAATCACATCTTGGGTGGAAATGCAAGGAGGGGGAACCATCCATGGGAAAAAACTGAAGGTGTGTTAACTTTAACCAAAACACTGATCTTCTATCAGCAACAGAAAAAAGGAAAAATATTTTGGTTCTGACCTATGCCCCCACTGCCACTGAGGACTTAGGACAAGAGCCCTCAGAATCATTCAAATGACAGCCTGTCTGTCCTAAAAAAACCCTCTCTTTTAAAGGGCAGCTAAAAATTACCTTAGAAAGACAACATATCCAGCTCTGCCTATTTATTAAATTACAAGCACCAGAGAGTGACCTTAAAGCTTGACTGGAGCAAAGCAAAAAAAAAAAAAAACCTCCTCAATCTATTTTTGAGCTCCCTAAATCTTTTAACTTCACTTTCTATGCTGGCACACAAAATGGGAAAGAAGGAGCAACACTGACCCACAAATGCCTGCAGTATAATCCATCTGAGACATTCCAGTCAGGATGGAAGTCAACCTGTTCTGCTGGTTTTGGGGTTGGAATTTTTCCAGAGGACTGAAGAAGTAAGAAAACCAAACTATCCTCTTCTCCAAGCAGAAATTCAAAATCTCAGTCTCAGCCACATGACAGTGAGAAGGAAAAGAAACCCTTAACAATTAAAAAAAAAACCAAAAAAAAACCCCAAAAACCCCAAAACAAACAAACAAACAAAAATCCAAAACAAAAAAACCAAACAAAAACAAAAAACAAAAAAATCAAAAAACCCCCAAACAACCCTGAAATGCTTTTCTAACATGCATCTCATTTTCACCTTGTCCATAAGCACTGTCAGATCTAGGATCTGGTTTAACATAATTTCTCAGTTTTAGGTACCTAAGTACTGTTGTTACCTGTAACATCAATATGAGTGTAATTTCATTTTGGTGGTAATTAGTCCTGAAATATCACTGAACAACTTGCCTTTCTCCACTGAGAAGAAAGAAATACTGAAAAGTTCTTGTTCTTGTCTTATGAGGAATTCAAGAAATCTCTTATCCGAATCCTGTCTGAATCAAGTCTGAAAAATGAAAATTCTTGGAATCTTGAATAGCCATCTTCCATAATTCAGCCATATTTCCCTCAAACAATTATTAGAAATGGCTGCTAATAAAAAAAGAAATCAGAACGTGCAAGAATATTTTACAAATAACTTTGATTTATAGAAAAATTAAGAAAAATTAAGTCGAAATTCCTTAATTGCATTAGTGTCTAACTGCAATCTCCAGTAAGACCTGACAATATTAATAAATATCTGTTTACGTGTAGAAAAGCAGCTCTGTGTTGGCAGTTTTTTCACAGAATGCAGATGTTGATAACAACCACCCCAGGCTTGCTGTGACCTACTTAAAGGGCCAACAGGCCACTTCACTGTCCTCACACTGCTGAATTCCACACAGCAGAACCATCCCCATCAGTTTAATCCACATTAATTCCAGTGTGACAAGCAATGGGACATGGCTGGAGAGTGAGAGGGAGGGCTGGGAGCTGCTGCAGCTCCCACTGGAGGGAATGACAGCACAAAAAGGGACAGGAATGAGGTTTGAGCAGCTCATGTTTGGGAAGGGCAGCTGATCTGGTGAACACCTTGTTCAGATCTCAGTCTGTGCCACTGCACTGTTTACATGGACATTAACCATTCCATCCTTTTCCTCTCTGAACTGAACCCCTCAGGTGGTGCTGCTGCAGCACCAGAACACAAACACACCATGGAAAGGTTGTTGGCTTCCTCCACTGCTACAGCTTTTGACTTTCAGATTTGTATCACTGCTTACAACACGATTATCAACAAAGATGTCACTAATATGACTTTCTGATGAACACTTAACTAAAAATCTAGTATTGGTCTCTAATTCTAACTACCTTCCCAGACTTCTTTTTATAAAAAACGTGTCTTCAATTCCTGATCTTGACAGTGACATGAGTTACATGATCCAAGACTATTGTGAGGCTCAGAAATAACCAGTTGCAAATATGAAATATGATGCTCAAAATACGATGAAGAACTGTGATTTCCATCTTCCATGGGTCATGGAATTGATAAAGTGTATCAGAAAGAAGGGGATATCTTCCACTGAAAGACATCACAAAGATGATCTACAGCAGCAGGATGTAACTCTCCTCATCAGAGCCAAGACTGACATGTTGTGAGACTGAGCAGGAATCTATTTTGTCAGATTACACAGGTATGAACTGACAGCTACAAAGAGATTATTATATTATTCTAGACGGAATGCACCAGCTGCTCCTGATAGGTAAATACAGCAAAATTACTGTACTGGGTAAGAGTAATGGAACTATAAGAGTAACACCAATCTAATTTCCCCCCAAACTGTATCAGATTAAAGGAATAAGCTATTAGCACACAAGATCAGCTCACAGAAGAAAATGCTGTTTCCTGTTGCACCTCTGCAACTTCTAGTGCATGTGGTACACCTAGCTGACAATAAATGCTAAGCAATCAATAAAAAAATATTATTTAAAACAGGCACTTCTGTGAATCCTTTTGAAGCACATGTGACTCTCCATTACAGCACTCTGAGCTGGAATTATATTCCAAACCTGCTCTGAACCAGCTCACCTTTTTAACATTTAGAGAACAAAGAAATGCTTCACACTAAAATCTTTGTAGTCAAGGCAGAGGCCTGTGACACCTATAAATATTAAGTATATTAATCAGGTTATACTAAACATTAGCTTGCCTTGAACTCAAATATAAGTGTACTGGAAGAGTGTAATCAACAGCAGCATGAAGGTATTTATACCACTGTGGTGGCACTGCCTGCACAATGAACATTTTCCATCAGTCTGTAAACAATGGCACTGCCCTGAAGAGGAGAACAAAGCCCTGGAGGCTGAGCTGCCCCCTGGGTTAAACCAGAACATTAGTATTTGTAGATTCATCCCCAATCACAAATCACTGTTTATTGAGGTTTCAACTTAAAATTTGCTCTTGCATCCTACTGTTTTCACATACTACTTCTATTTATGAATGCCCAGCTCTTTTTCCCTATCATTTCCCTTTTATACTTAAAGTAGTTGCCTCAGCTGAGACAAAAATGGTTCTGTTTCCATCTGGCCATTTATTTCATGTCTTAGCTGTGCTTTCTCCCAACTCCTACCACCAGTGTTATGCCATCCTCTTCCCCCATTTAGAGCTATTTCTCATTCTAAATGAATTTTCTTTTAGTGTTAAATAATACCTAAGTTCTCCCTCCTCCCCTTGCTCACAGTAAACACTGTTTATCATGTAAAACCTTAATGTCACTCTCTCTATGGTCACCTTGGGGCATCTCAGCAGAGAAACACAATCTTTTATAATGCCATGCACAGCAGCTTTGGGTAGCAGCGAGATGCTCTGCGTGACTGTCTCCTCTTTTCTATTAACAGTAAAACTGTGGCCTTTTTCGAGTTTATGTCTTTCAAGGAGGGCAGAGAAAATCACAGAGACACAGAGAGTTTTGAAGCTGCAGTGCCATGGATCAGTTACATATAAAGAAGGTATTTTTCTATTCAGGTACGCCTTGATAAAATGCAGGCAGGCAGAAAATACTGGAGTGCTAGTCTGTGTGGTAATTAAAGCATTGTCTTGTTTTAAACAAATCAAATCCTGCTTTGCAAAGCTTCCATGGAACATTGAATCCAAAATACAAGAATATATCTTTTACAAAGTTTTGTTTCTACTGTTTTAAGGGGTTTTAGTAGGAGGCAGGAGATTAAAAAATCCATAAAAATATGTCATTTAAAGACTTTATAATTTCTTATCCAGTTTGCAAAAGAAACCGAATACAAAAATTATATGCAAACTTTTCCACACCCTTTGAGAGGGGCAGTAAGGTAAGTGTACCAAAGCGAGGAAATATTGTAACACATGGCTGTTACCTTCCCAAGGAGCCACAGAGCTGCTGAAAATGTGTTAAAAACCTATCAACCATTCAGCTGAGTTCACAGGGAGAAGTTTACTCCTTTTTAGAATTTTTTATGGATGGTCTCCATCTACCTATATTCAAGGCAAAATAAGCCTGGCTTCACACAGGGAATAAACAAATCTTGGCTAAATTTGTTTCAAAAACCAAGTATACTGAAAAACTTTTTGTTCATTGCACAATTTTTTGTTATTACTGCTTCTCCCAAATCCAGAGCAACACATTTCACTCTGCTGCTGCACATACTGTAAAGCATCAGCTTTTCTGCTTCTGTGAAGTGATTTCTACATCTTACCATCTCCCCCTCCTCTGCCTTCCCCCAAGCTGCCCTGCCCATCCCTTTTATCTCAGGTGCTTCCCAAAATCCCCCCAAAGCCTCCATGGCAGCCCTGCTGGACCCATCCTGTTCAGAAGGCACAGAAATTCCCTGTGCTGCAGCTCCCCCACATTTCTGTTTGCTGCTGAAAAGCAAAGAAAAGGTCAAAACCCATCAGGAGCCAGAAGAGATCAGCATCTGCAGAGCACACACCAAGAACCAGAGCAGGACGATGCACAAAAAGCGTATCTGGGGAGGAAAGGCAAGAGAAAGGCACGTCGTTTTTAACCCATTTTATGATTACTTTTGATATTAACATTGTGAAAATTACCAAGAGAAGAACATCTGGACATACTATTCCAAATGGTGTCTGGCTGTCATAAACTCCTTTTTAGTTTTTACGGATCCTTTCTGAGTTCTGTGAATTGCTGGCTCATTCAAAGGCAGTGGGTCTGTAACTCATAAAATACCTGACCAACAGGCATTCAGGGGAAAAATGCAATTAATTATTGTAGAAGATCTGCCTACAGTGCTGTGATTTCATAAACTATTTTGTCTGCAGTACATGTAGCACAAGATTTCAGAACTTCCAGCCCATACCAGTGTGTGTTCAACCTCATCACCTTTCTTGCCTTTATAGGGCAAAAGCAGTTTTTCAGAGACACTTGAATAAACACGTAAGCGATCTTTTTTTAATTTACTTTTTCCCTAATTAAAAATTAAATAATTGGGCATTCAAAAGTTATTTCCACATTTCTCAGTGAAAAACCTGTCAGGCAGACCATCTCATCTTGCAGAGCATCTCCAGCCAAGGCCTGGTGCCCTGCAGCGCCTCTGGTGGAGCTGTGGTTGTGTTTCAGATCAGCTCCCACTCGTGTGACACAGATGTGTTACCACTCTGCTGATCTGCCACATTCTCTCTCTCAATGCACAGTCCAAAAATAAACTCACAAAACAAGACTGCTATTGTGGTGCTCTGAACTGTTACTCACTCAGGCCCAGGGACTCCTGATTTTGCCATTTTCTACCGTTTTCCTACAACAACAGCACTTTTCTCTCAGATAACTCACATTTCTCTGTTCAGACTGGGTATTCTTTTGCCCCATTTCGGGTGTAACCCTGGCTTTTTCATTATTTCCTACTCCTACTGTTATTTATTTAATATACTGTTATTCATTCCCCAAAATCTCATTTAATATGCCAAATAAAGAAGACTGTGTCCTACCGGATGCTTCTGCTTAACTATCTAAAAAAACCCCAAACAAAACCCAGACACGTAGATACACCTGCTCTCCTCCTATAACCCAGGAAAAGTTATAAAGAGCTTACTACAAAGACTTCCAACATTATAGTAAGTTCTTGGAAAGTTTTAAGTTCCTTGGCTGCACTGAGAGCAGACAGACATGTGTGGGATCTTTTTCCTTTTTTTTTTTTTTTTTGATAGCTAGCCAGAAATGCCCAGTGGGATGCAGTTTTCTGAAAGAGATTTTTATGTCTTTGTCACTCCCTAGAACCCACACTGCCACAATTACTTCAGGTTCCAAGCAATTTGAAAGAGCTAAAATAAAGCAGAGCTTCATCTTTATTAAATTGCTAGTAAGTACTGATATCAGTGAGTATCAGCTATCCAGTCGGTCAAGCAATATATTGGCCTATATAATCTGTATTGTTCTGGCAGTAATGAAGGTTCAGATTGGTTGCTGAGCCACAAAATAGCTCCCTATTCCAAATCAAAGGAAGTGAAGGAACTTTCAGCTTCCCCCAACAGTCTTAGGGTCAGTTTCTTTCCTGTTCTAAAGTTTGTTTTAGTAAACTCAAATGCAAGTGACCATTTATTTAGCAATCACACACTCTTGTTTACATAAACATCATGTTTATGTTTTTCTTTTGTTCCCTAATCGCAGTTCCCCTGTTACTTCCTAGAAAGAATTAAAAAAGCAAGTATATGAAATATCTGCTCTTACAAGGTCATTGGCACTGCTATCCTTGCATTCATGCACATCTTGGACTTGCTCCTGCCATGACATTACAAAGCTGCTTTGACAATTGGACTCTTTCATTCTGGAATATCTGCAGAGTTCATCAATACACAGATGAGCATCACATCAACTTCTGAGCAAAGTTCTGTTGCTCAAGTCCAGCAGCCATGCAAGAGAGGCATGAAACAAGAATGTCTCCATGAAAATGGGAGACACAAACCCAGCACTAAACACTGCTGCACTTGGCACTGTCACATCAGTGGCAGTAAGAACACATTTTTAATGGTCCACAAAGACTGTCAGCCAACATGTACAGACACTTTGGATGCTGGTAGAGTTCATGAAGACATGGATGTTCCATCACACTCTTACACAGATACACAAATACACAAACAGCTTCCCACAGTGAGGATATGATGCACCAGAATGCACTCAGGGCTACAGATTCACATTTCAACACATACCTGCACCATAGCACAACTGCAGGACACAGCTTTGGGTTTCTAACAGGGTGGTGAGGACTGGCAACACTTGTGGGAGCACAGTAACACAGACAATAGCAGAGAAGAATGAAAGAAACCCACCTTGAGGAGCTCATAATGCTGGATCCCGTTCACACCGATGTCCGGGTCGATGGCAGACGGGACAGAATAGCGGGAATTAATTGCTGTGTTCTCAGGGATAGAGATGTTAATAACTGTGGAGGGGAAAAGGGGGGCGTTGTCATTTATATCCTCTATTAGGAACCTGATCTTGACCAGTCTGAAAACCTCATCGGGCAGGACAGCCACCTCCACCTCGTAGAAGCAGCGGTTCTCGCTGAAGATGCCGGCGCACAGCTTCTCGCGGTCGATGCGGTTGGCAGCCGTGAAGATCTCCCCGGTGTTCTCCTCCACCCTCACCAGGGGAACATCCCCAGTCTTGTAGACCAGCTTGAACTGCAGGGGGGACGATAGGGGAACGTCTGGGTCCAGCGTCAGGTTGAGATCCTTGAGCAAATTGCCAATGAGGACATTTTCAGGCAGTTCTTCCCGCACGGTGTAATTCTTCTCCTGTGCGCCAGATTGGAACACAATGCAGGCCAACAAGACTGCCAAGAGGTAGGATCCAGACAGCAAGTCCATCTCCAGAATGACTAATGAGGATTCGTGGAGAACACCAGGAGTAGCTGGAAAAAGGAAAAGAAAAGTCCTTGAAAAGTCACAGAATACTGTGTTCCCTAAAGTGATGGAGACACTGAAGGAGTTCCTTTCCTACAATAAACAACATGGACCATTTGAAGACCTTATTAGTAAAGTCACATCGGACTTCATCCTTCTTAAAAATGTGCAAAATCCCTTGCACAACTATTTTCTTAAAGCTACTAACTAAACACTGAGGTAAGAGTTTTAGGGCTGGATCATACTGAATGAAGAAGTAAGTACAGGAATCCTTATTTCCAGCATGAGCTTCTCCTTTGCTCCTCAGGAAAATCTCATCCTTTGATCTCTCTGCCACATTGTTCTCAATTTTTTTTGTTTCCTAAGAAAAAAGTAGACAAGAAGTTTGCAAGCAACCATCTGCTGAGAACCAGATCTTTTTATACCTCTTGCTTAAATATGGGAAGAGAAGAACACTTGTCTTAATTCTCCCCCAAGTTTTGCACTGACAAAATTATGTAATGTTTGTTAACAACAACAACAAAGAAATCTGGGTATTTTTAATCCAGGAACTTAAACTGGCAAGAAAATGCTATTATCTAAATGAAGTCTGGTGCACTTCAGCCAACAATGTGTGGAAATCTGTCTAGTGAATTTTAAGAAATTTCATAGAATTTTAAATTTGGTATTGTCTGTTCATAGTATTCTGGAATACCAATAATTTTAAAAGGAAGACACAAGCTTTTTCTTTCTGCACAGAGAAAAATTCTGTATTTTTCAAGCAGTTTCTGAATAATAATAATAATAATAATAATAATAATAAAGTATTCCCTCTCAAGATTGTCAACAGCCTCAAGAAAGATGGAAGTGGAATGGAAGGATTTAAAGGCACACATAGATGTCTTTGTGGCTACATACTGCCTTCAGCCAAGAACTTTTAAGAGATAAATCACACTCTTGAGCTCCATGTATAGAATCTGCTGCTTTGCCTAATCTTTACATAATTCTGCCATTCCAGAATTTAGGATTTTCTGGGATAGCATTTCTGTAAGGTAAATGTTCAAGAGTTCCACCTAAAGTGATTTTTCTTGTAAATGAAATCTCAGCTCCTATCAGCTTAGCATCTGTTTCAAATATACCTGCACTAACACATCTACATTCTTTCCAGTGTGCAGGTAAAAGTGTAATTTTGTTTCTTGTCTCTTCTCATTTTATTCTCCCTGTCATAGCGTGGATTGATTTACTCCTGCAGATCAAGCTGCAGTGGTTGAAGAAATTACTGAAGCCAGTAATTGCCTTCACCCGTTAGTTACTGCCTTTCAGCAGTGCCACTTTCAGGGTAATTTAAACTAAAACATTTGATTTTGCACTGAAACAGATTAGGAATAATTAATATTGCTATTCCATTTAAACACTGCAAACTGCTTTGGATTAGAAGTAAGTAACAGATAAAGAACATTCCAACTCGATCTGCAAGGTGGATCTTCCCATGTCAGCACAATTTAACCGGACTGCATTTTCTGGCTTTATGACTATACAAAAGGAGTGAGGTGGAATAAAAATCCAATGCTGCAAGTCTCCACTTATGGAAAAAAGGCATTGCTCACCGAGTAATTCAATTAACCTGGAGGGAAGTGCTGACATGGGGGAGAAGTGGATGTGCAGCTCGTGTGGCAGCAGGACTGCAGGACCTGCAGCACTCCAGGAATTCCCTGATTTATTGGCAGCACTGCAGGGATTCAGTGGCACAACACACAAAGCAGCACCAACCAGGTGCCCAGAGTGAGGCAAGTGTAGGACAAACAGCCTTTTATAAACCATGATAATATTACATTCTAAACATGCAAATGAGGAAGTCATCAGCAGATCCTGATTATCATCACTGGTAACACAATGGCAGCAGTGTGAGCTTAATGAATAATTGGGGTGATTGTGTACAACCGTATTAGTTTGACTGTTATTTTATTTATTAACTGTCTTATATTGCTTTAAATGCACCTTCACTAATTGCCCACATACAGTCAACCTGCAGAGAGTCCTTATTTCAGGAAAGCACATCTTTGTGTCCATTATTATTGAAATAAATTCATTTGCATTGTTTCCTATGGAAAACACAAATAAAAATGTATGGGTTACAATGAAAAGTTGATATTGAAATGCTGCCCTGCAAAAAAATTTCGAAATGGTTGCATGCTCTGTACATGCTAGAAAGTACTATTTTGCCACTTCTCCCTCTCTATTAGAAATTAAAATGAAAAATAACAAAAAAGGGGTAAAAACCCCTTCACATCCTGATGTTTTTAGAATAATATTTTAAACTTACCATTACTTTCTGAGGGGAGGAAATGAACAAAAAGCCAACCATAAATATAAACCAAATTTCAGACCCTATCCCAGGTTCTTCGGTGACAATACTGATGCAAGTATTCCTTATAAATTATAATACAAAAATATTGTATAGTATGGTATATAATTCTTCCAAATAAATATATTAAAAAATAATAATCTTTTTTCAAAGCAATATGAGGATGAGTACATAAGTGAAACAATCTAAAGAGTTCATCAACAACATTCCTGAATCAGTTCTGAAAGTTGAGCTCATACCAGGAGATAATTTATATTAAAACTAAATTAGAAGCCTTTGACTCCAGTTTTGAGTGCAGTGGAGTTTCCAGGGATTATAAAATAACAACAGCAGGACTCAAAGGATTTTGTAAGGAAAGCTGCAGGGTGGAACCTAGCATTACATTTTTATGCATACTTTTATTCACTTCTTTATTTAAAATTAAACAAAGTTTGAACTCACTCTATTGAACTTCTTTTGTGTTATAGTAACGAAAATACTTTAAATCATGAAAAAACAGCACAGCACACTTATAAACCATGTTAGATAAATGCTAACCTGACTTCTTCCAGTGTTTTTTGCTGTCATAGATTTTCCTGAATGACTCAAGGGTACAGACATGTAATAGACAGTGTTAGTTTAGCAGGAAAAAACAACCAACAATGCCTTACAATACTTAAACTTCCACAGAATACACTATTATTTCAATTGTTTTTTCTTCCAAAATAATTCCAGTAATAGTTTTGAAGCCGAGCTCTAGGCCTTTAAGAGGAAAAAACCCCAACGTGACACAAGTTTTCTGCTTAGACATAAAGTGGAATATCTTCTGTTGTGAGGAGAGTGTTGTTCTTCCCGAATCCTATTTATAAAGTCATAGCTGTACGTTGCCTGTCATTTGTGCCACAGCACTGATAGGGATACTATGGCAACAGCAATGCAAAGAAGAGGAGCAAGAGGCACTTGCTAGCAACCAAAGGCATTTATGAAATCAGAGTGCTTCAGACTGGAACACTCAAAACCACAGAAGTACAGAAGGCTAAATGGAGCAGCCCAAGTCTAAAGGACTAACCTTCCATAGGTTGCAGCACTCACTCACTGGCAAGGAGGTAAAAAAAAAAAAAAAAAATTAAGAAAAAATAAAATTGTTTAACAGAAGGCAAGATGAAGCCTGCCAAGCCATTTTCCCAGCTTTCAAGAGAATGTATTGATGTCTGTGCTGTTGACTTCCCAACCAGGAAGGCAAATGGCCCAGATGGACAAGATGGAGGGTAGGAGGGGAAAAAATGTTGAAACTTGTTTTTCTTCATCTGGCTGTCTATGCACTTAAATACACCTGCTTTTTTGTCCAAGATACCAAATATTAATGGCATCATTTAAATATTATCACCGTTCATTATCATCTCCATTTAGCAGCTGTCAAATCACACCTTGAAAAGTGGAGAGAACATAAAAACTGTAACCACCTAATGGAGCAGGATGTGAAGGTAGAATTTAAATCTGTTTTTACACACAAGGCTCCATCTGGTCCCACCTGAGTGAGAATTCCTTTGCTATACTACAGGATTTGTTATTTCTTCCTGAAGAGGATCTCAGAAAAGTAGTAAAGGGGGTGGAAGAATTCAGGTGTCCCATTCAGATTAAAAACCAACCTGAATTCTTAATCTGGATCAAGAATTTCTTGAAACCTGAATTCAGATCTGGATCAGAGTAGGAACAAACAAGCTGTGGTAATATTTTCAAACTGCCATATCAAGTTCAAAGAAAAAAGTATCATATTTTTAAGAATTAGGAATATTGCACTGAAGTCCAAAACCACATCAATATCCAATTATTGAAATCATAGTAGAGAAGAAATCCTGAAAATATCACCACCATCCTTATCTTTATATTCCCAAACCTATTTTAATTACTTGGACAAATTTAGCTAGCACGCCACACTTTTTCAATATAATACCCTTTTCATTTGCTGCTAATCCACTGTGGGCCCCTTAAATAGGAGTATTTCAATCCCTGTATTAAAATGGTGTTTCTCAGAGCAGAAGATCCCCAGGACACATCTCTACCTGTCAGTCAATACTGTGATTATAATGTTATTTCACTGATGAGTGAGCTATTTGCAATTCTTCCACCTCACTGAGGCTCCTCCAAAGTGCCCACTGACAATTCAGCAGCTCTGCACAGCTTTGGAATTCCTGAACCATGCTGATATGGATTTCAACTTTATCCTGAGGTGGAACTTTCTGATGCTGCAGGTTTTTAGTGTTTGGGGTTTTGGTTGTTGGATTGGGTTTTCTGTTTGCCATCAGGCATCACCACACAGCCCAGGTGGCATTGAAGGAACTGGCTGGGTTTGATGGGACTCATTTTTTAAAAAGCAGAGATTTTACAGGTATTTCTTACAGGTTTTGATGGCAATAAGAAACACCACAAACCTGATGCCTGACAGAAATTCCCCTCATTTTTTTTTTAAGGCACAAATGCCACCAACCAACCTGAACTCACTGTCACGCTCTGCAGTGTTTCAAACATCAATTATTTGCAGCCATCAATATTTATCCACAGGATCCACTCCCTACATAGGATATTTCATTATCATATTCAAAGAGAAAGACCTACCTCAAAGAGAAACAGACAATTTGTTATATTATCAAGGCTTTCAAATTCATTCCCTCATATGATTTTACTCTAAATCCACTAAGGGACTGATTTATACTTTGATCTATTTTTTATTAGTGCGATGGTACTGACTTCAATGAGGTTCCTTTAATTTGATTTTTCTCCAGTGATGAACAAAATGAAACTGGAAATTCTTATCACCAGGAGAAAACATCACCCCACATCCATTTAAGTCAACAAAAGAATTAAATAAGTGCAAACCACAACTTGCTTAGAGTTTCATGCTCTCCTGATTCAGGGCCTTCACTGCTTTAAAAATAGAACATTTTTTAGTTCTTTTTATTACTTTTCCATCACAGGGGGTAAGAAATGCTATTCACTTGAGGAAATAAAAAGTTAATGACCAAAACACAGGTTCTTCAAGCCACATGAAGAAGCAGCCAAGGTGTGGAAAACAAGCAATTGATAAATTCTTTGACAGAATTCCATATTCCTGATAGTAATCTGCAACTAACAGGAAGAGTGTTGATTAAAACTTATATCAAAATGCTGGAAACAGTGAATTATAAATACAAAACAGACAGTGAGCATGCTGAACAAATAAATTTAATCACATTGATAAATGGCATAAGGAGTCATTTATTTTAATTGTTGCAAATTAATCCCTTCAAAGCTAAAGTCCCTTTTTTACTAGAAGAGTTAAGTTCAGTCCAAATTTGGGAAAATGCACCTAGCAGCTACTCAGGAAATATTTTTAAAATATCCTGTAACTTATTCCAGAGACCTGTGAGAATATGCAGTGTCAAATTTATTTATATACCAGTGACACTAGGAAATAGTCCTGCTTTTAGCAGTAGAACATTTTTGCACTGGAGCTGCAGAAAAGCTAAGGGTTAAGAACAGAAATCTTGGAAGAAAAGCTGAAGATCTCTCTAATAAACGTGGCTATTTCCATTTTCTTAGAAAGAAATAGTGGGATGCTTGAACAAATAGAAAAAGAAAAAAAGAGTAAAAAAAGCCAAAAAATCAAACCAAACCCAACACCAAACCCCCTACAAAGCTGCAGAATGTAACAACTCCAAAGTTAACACAACATTGCTCTGCAAATTCAAATATATACTCACTATAATTCAATGGCTGACTTTTAAAAACATTACCAAAAATCAAGTTGTTAATGGCATGATTCATAATGTCATTTCCTTTCATTTTATTCGTGTGTTTGTACTACATTAATACATTTTACAAATCAAGCTAAAATTGCTGTAGTTTTTGTACTTGAAAATCTGTTCTTGCCTCAAATCTGAAAATTAAAACCCTGCTAAAACAAACAAAAGGAAAGTCATTTATGAACTACTGGAAAGAGAATTTGGTATCACAATAAGAAACTCTGTGAAACCACACGTGTGACTGTTGGATGCACTCCAACATAAAACACATTTTTATTTGTTTAAAAATGGAAGTCAACCTGATTTTAGTCACTTGTGTCAAATCCTCTGAAATGGCAATTGTCAAGATCACCTGTTTTATGGATAATGCCTCTTGCTTTACTGCCTTGCTGCCAGTTAATGACTTCCATTGCTCCCTGGTAAAAATCCACATTTCTGAGTGGATACTAAACCACTGCAGCATTTGTGAATCAGGGCAGGGATGCTGCTCACAGCTGAGTGTTATACTGTCCTGCTTATCCCAAGTATAATTCTGCCACTCATACACATTCCACAAATTCTAGAGGAGCAGAAATCAGTCACCTTCTTCCATCCCCTTCAGCTCCAAACACAGAGGTAACTACAGTAACTTACTTCTCATTGAACCTAAAGGTGAATTTGGGAGAGCAGAGAGCACTGTTCCCAAAACCTCTAGGAAGAAACACAAAACCTGTGTATATATATATATATATATATAGCTAGTTCTTTATTTTTTTAAAAAAAGGTGTGACTTAGGGAAAAAAAAATCTATTTCTATTCTGTAATTCCTGTTAAACTCAGGATATCTGGAATTTTGCACTAGTTGCACCCAGGTCTTGAAAGAGAAAAAAGTTTTCCTGGGTGCCAGAATACATATATTGGACTCCAAAATGATGTCTAAACTTTGCTATATTCTTCAGTTTCTCTTTGCCTTAGCATAAGATATCCAAAAACCAGCAGGTTTTTTATCCAGTCGCAGCACAGCTGCTCATTTTCATATGGGATTCCTTGTTCTCCTTAAAGATATCTTGAATGCAAATTAGAATCAAACTGTAAGGTACTAGTGAAGAATTTAAAATATCAAATACATCAGAAAGTGTACATTCTATACCATAGAATGTATCTCACCTAATCACCATGTCTGTCCAGTGTTGTCATATGGATACCATACATGAGAATACATCTTTATAGATCATAAACTCACCTCTGGAAGCTCCAAGAGTACCAGGAACTTGAGGACTAATTGCACATCTTGGAAGGAATTTCCTCATGATTTATGGATGGGCCCAGAGCAGGGAAGCAATCAACACATTTTGGAGCTAACTGGCTCCATCTAAACACACCCCATGAATAACTCATGGCAGTGGGCAATGGAAAACTCCTCTGAGAAGATGATTTGAGAGGAAGATCTTTCCAAGGACAGAACAAACCCCTGGAAGAGCAGTGAAATCAGAACACAACCCAAAAGGAGATGATGAGCAAACACCTCCCCCCTTCCTGCCCTGCCCTGTCATGGTCAGAGGTTTGTCCCTCCCTCCATGACCCTCAGGCAGTTCCTAGGAAAACCATTTATTTTTCATTCCATGAATACAAAATCATCATCTTTAGCCATGGGAAGCCCTGTGATGGGAATTGCTGCCTGCCAGTGGGAGCTCCTCAGCCTGCAGCCACCTCACCCTTGAGGCATCACCCAACACCATCTGTTGACATATAACAAAAATATTAATTTAATTGGATAGTTTATATTCACAAAAATGTCTTTTTCTCTGTTATTTTAAAAAGCAGAATGACCCCGGAGCCATTGCACTGTCCTGGTGAAACACTTCCCAGTGCACCTCCCATCCTGACAGATCCCCAAATTGCTGCAGAAACTGCAAACACATGGATTGCTTCTCAAAGCAAACTCCACACCAGGAGAATTCTACACTAAAAAGATTCTGGAGAGGGAATTGAAAACTAAATTATCCCACAGAGATGATGGAGCATAGCTGTTTTGACTTGGGAGAAAGCAGCTACCAAAAATCAGTCAAACTACTTGTACAAAACATACACAGTAAAAAGAGTCACAGAATGGGATGAAACAGAATTACAAGGACACTTTAAAATGTTTTACAGCAGTTTGACGTGCAGGGACTGATTCTTTAAATTTTGTTTTACCTGTATATAAATATGGTTTAAGAAACGGAGGTTCTGGTCAACAATTAAATTGATTCAAAGCCCACTGAAACTAGTGGCATCTTCTCTAGACTTTACAAAGTTTGCTGGAACTATAGTTCTGGAAATGGAATTCCTTAATTTAAGCATAAAGTTCAGTTGCCTACAGACCTCAACAACAGAACTTTTTAAAATATTTGCATAGACTGCTTTGTGTCAGCATTAAATGCTTAATTTTAGATTGCATTGCCAAGGTCAGGCCAGATCAGAACAGGCCATGCTCCTGAAGCCTGTCATGGTAAAGTTGTTCCTTAACAAGCTCAAAAAACCTGATTTTTAACATTTTACTCAAAGCCATGAAGTTCATAAAGGCACTGCAGCTCCTCCATGGACTGTACTCAAATAATGGGAAATGTGATTTTGCATTTCTTCCTTGCCTCCCCCACTGAATCCTGCCAACAATTACTTTACAACACCTCACTTCTGTAAGGTGGAGAAAACATTTCTGGCTGAGAATCTGCATTTCCATTGACTCAGTGTGGCCAACTTACTGTCAATGACCTCCAGACACAAGTGATGTGCAGAGCCTCCGATTTGTAATGGAGAACAGAGAAGATTTGGGATGTTATTTCCCATCCATTCTCCTCCAACTGACATAGTTCAAAATGATAAACAGCTTCAAAAGATATAACTAATAATAATAGCAATATCCATCTGTATATCAGAGTCCTGCAGGTCATCATGGTCATGGAAAAGCTTTTAAAAGTCCTATTGAAGCACATTTTCCCACCCAGTATCACAGGGCCTTGATGCATTTTATCATCACTGTACACTACACAGACCATTTTTTAGGAAAATCACATATTAGTTCTTCAAAGCAGAAATTAAATGAGGGGAAATCTTAAAGGAGCCATGTGAACAATGACTGAAGTTTCAAATAGACATATATTCTTCTTCCTCCCTTTTGTGTAAAAGTCATGTCCCTACTCCACAAACCCAAGTGAAAAAACTAATATTGCATATAAATGGAGTGACTTCTCCACTTGATAACAGTTTATTATTTAGCTGTAAGTTGGAAAAGAGTTCAAAAAAATACCACAAAATACATACCAGTCTGTTAGCTGAAATAATTACAACACAGAGAACTTCTGAATAACATGGGACTGTATTAAATACTTTTATCATTTGTAAGTTATATCATGCTTCACGTTTTGGTTACTTTGCCTGTTTCAGTCAACTAAAAATGACCAAAGGTATTTTGATTATTTCTGGCAATTAGATATTTGTATTAGGGATGTAATAGAAATGTCATGCAAACACAACTGATAGGCTGTTCCTTTACATCAGCTAATTATGCCTCCAAATCTAAGGCCTGCCAAGGAAATTGATGTTTTCCTTTATATGCAGAGGTTGTTTTGAATCTCTTAAACAAGATCAACGCCAGTGACACAAGGACATAATTATATGTTGCCTCACAAGATGGAGGAACGACAGTGACAAGATTAACTGCTCCATCAATTACTGGTGTAAGAAGCAGAAATATTGATTTCTGATTAAATGAATAGAGAAAACAATAACATTTCAACTCAAACATCTGATGATGTGTCAGTCAGAAGTCCTAATGATTTCCAGTAAAATAAAAGCTCAGAACATTCAAAATTCACATCCTGTGTAGTAAAGTTGATGTTCTAAGATCTATTAGGATTCCAGTTGTGTGGAATAGAAGATATTTATTAAGTCCACTGCAGCAAATTTCCCTAAGACAAGGTTTTATTCTGGTACAGAAACTAGAATTATTAAAGTTCTGTGGTGTTGAAAAGTAGACACAATTCCTACTGCAACTTCATGGTGCTAGTCTGATGTATACTGTGAAGTATTATAAGATTATTGATTTTTTCAAATATACCAGTACATAAAAAGAGTGTCTCAAGTTTGCAGATCTATTTTCCTAATAAAATTCCACTATATTCCATGTGATGCAGTGCATTACACCTATTTTCTCATCTTCAGGCATGATGAATTCCTAGAGGCAGTCTAACATCTCACAGGGATGTTTCTCTATGCATCAGTAATTTGTTCACTGCTTCTACCAAAAGCATTAGTGACAGGATACGAGTGTGTGTGTGTGTGTGTGTGTGTGTGTGTGTGTGAGTGTGCCACACTTCACAAATTTTAGTCTCTTTTTGGCAGAGTTTGAGGAGGCAGATTATTTCTCAGTGCACAGTGTGGATGGATGCTGCACTGCTTTAAATGGAGAATCGTTCTCTGTAACCTGAGGGATACTGCCAAGTCTGGTTTCTTTGAAATCAATTCAAGAGATTCATGCTCAGACTTGGCTGCAGTATGGAGGAATAGACTTTTTGATCAAATCACAAAACAACAAGTTCTTATAGCTCCTCTTCTTTTGGGATGCAATGCTTTCTTGGAGGGAAAAAAAAACCAATTAGACATTTTCTTGGAACACACAATATTCTGCCATATATTTGCTGGTGTGTTCTACTCTTGCTCAGAAAAAAGGACGCAAATATCAGGTTGAAATATCTTTCCTGTCCTAGAAAAATATGATCAGTTACCTGAATCCTTTGTCTAAATTTGTATGATTTCAGGAGAAAATGAAACAGGTAATTACACAAGCCACACGGTGCCCGTTCCTGTACAATCAGAAATCAGTGCAATGGGGCTTTCTCTTGTTTGTTCATTTATTCGGTTTTTAACAGAGACATTAGGGGAATTCAGCTGAAAAATGTGTGCAAGATAAATTTCCAAGCTGATGACCGAAATGGTGTTGTGTGGAATGCAGATTATGTTCCATGCCTTAGCTCAGACAAATCCTTCTCACATGATCTCTGCAGAGCAGCAAAATTTTGCATCCTTCTTGACCACCAATATTTTAGAATTCTACCAAAGGTAAATAAAATGATCCTTCCAATCTCAAGCATCTCATTAGTCTTGCATTTGACCTGAACTAAAGCAGGTCAATTATCATATTGAAATCATTCCGTGGTTAATTACTTTTGCCATTCAATTCAACAGCAAAACTATTTTAATGAAGGCTTGTTACTGAAATTATTATTTCATTACATTTTAAATAAATACTTTTTTTAAAGTTCAATTTTAAAAGCTCAAACTGAGTAACACCTGGCATCACCACACATCTCCTCCTACTGACACTAACAAGAGTCACAGACCAACAAATGAAAACACCAAAATATCTGAAAAACACAGTATAACATGGTTTATTGCTGGCTCAGGGCTCAGGTGGCACTGCTCAGGGACCACAGGTCTTGTCTCACCTTCAGTCCCTCCAAAACAAAACAAAACAAAACAAAACAACAACAAAAAGCCAGCAAGGTCTTGCCTTGCTTACAGCTCTTAATTCTGGTTTTCTGTAGACCAGATTGAGTGCATGTGTACACTAACTCCTGGAACATCAGCTGCTATATTTGCCCACTAGAAACTATAAATAATACTGACCCTTGTCGTGTTTCTGAGCATAATACAACAAAACCATCAGGGTGCTAAAACAAATGCTGCACTATATTGTACTTGCCAGTTTTACCTTCCCTCAAAGGAACTAACAGCTTATGATTTAGAGAATATACAGGTCAGTGTCCCATTTTTAGTGGGAAACTTTATCTTTTATCTAAATATTGTCTGCAAGAGAAGAACAGAATAATTGTGTGCTCAGTTGGTCTCAGGTAGGTTTACAGCACCTGCAGACTTCCAGGTGTTTGTAACTTTGCATCAGACACTTTAAATGCCTCACCCTCGATCAGAAATTAAAGATGCTTTTTTATTTACTCATTTTTCACGCAGTGCTTTTGCAAATTGTCTGCAGAAGGCTTCATGACGATGTTTTAGCAAGCAGGCCACCTAGTGCCTGACAATAACAAGTACTCTGGAAGGACCTGAAGAGCTCACAAGGAGTAACTCCACTCACTCACCTGGACAGCAAAACCATCTTGCCAAGGTAAAACCCTGCAAAAATAATAGAGAAGTCCTCCCTGCCCCCAAGCAGAACAGTGACAGTTTCCTGGAACAACTTTAAATGTGTAATAGATTTCCCATTATTCTCCACCATATGAAATTTCTAATTTAATATAACAAAATTAAGAATAATGCTGTGTTTTAATAGTGAATGGCACATCTGGTAGTGCTGTTTCAAGAGCTATTTCCCCCTAATTCATTTGTGTCAGCGTTTTAGAATCCAATTCGGTGTCTTTTAAGATTGTTGGCTAAGTCTCTATAAACATCAAGAGATACAGTGCATATTAAGCTTTCTGTTTCATCTTGGTGATATACAGCTTCTCTCTATAGTGGAATGAAAATTCAATAATCTCAAGAAACAGGCAATAGTCCCTCAAAGTAAGAAAGACTGCTTCTTTCTTTACTCAAACTTAAATTACCCTTCGTGCTTTCCTCAGAGTAGTGAGATTTTAAGACCAAAGAAAGGCTGTGCTCAAAGGTGTCAGAAGATATAGAAAATATTTTCTTATTCCGATTTTACACACTAATTTCAAATATCCTCATTTGACATACATCCATGAAAGTAAGTCAGATCACAAATAGTTTAGTCAGAACCACTGTTTTGGTCCCCCTGAATTTCAGTGGAATTTGGGGTCCCCACAGCACTAGGAAATGTAAATCCAATGCTGCATATCTCATCCAGTGCTCTTAAAGCCAAAGTTAAATATTTTTTTCAAAAACCTATTTACTCTGGAAAGCATAACACTCTGAATCTCCTGGTTCAATTTATAAACTTATTTAGGATTTATGTGTCTACAGATATGTGTGTATATATATCCAGTGCTTATATGGAAAAGAAATAATGAAAAGGATTCAGTGAAATAAACTTCTTTTGAGCATTAAAGCAAACTTTAAGAGAACATGCTCACTATTTACAAAAGTGCTCAAGGTAATAGTTAGAGATTTTCTTTCCCCAAGATACTTAACTCTAGAGGCAACTGTGACCACAGAACTGTCCAAAACTCTCCAACACCATTTACATTGCACTGCATTTCCTGCTGATGAGATTTACTCTGATGGGCATTTATATTTACAAAACAACCAACCAAACAAAAAGCCAGGCCAAGGTGTTAGATCTGCCTAGAACAGGAATTAAATTCTGACTGCGTTTCAAGGAAAATAATCTTCTCATCTGTGATAAATTAATGCTCCCACACGCCAAATTTCAATTCTAACATTTAGATTCAAACAATAAAATTCCCCTGTAGCATTTTGTGAGCTTTTTGGAGTTGCAGAGGGAGCAGGCTTTACCCTTTCTGAAACATTACAGTTTTATTACCCATACCTTTGTCTCTACTAGTCAGGTATTAGAAGGACAAAGAACACCCATCCATACCTCTTTGATTACTTCTCCTTTTGTGATCTGAAAGGCATCACACCTCCTCAAATATTAATAACAGGAAACAAAACAAAGCAAACTGAACAAATATTTCATCCCTGCCCCAAAGAATCTGGTGACTGTGTGACAGAGCCAGTAATGTCTGGGATAATTAAAAAGAGAGTACATGAACAAGATCTTGACATGACCACGAATCTCTCCCATGGTGGGTTTTTAGTTAGATGGGCAAGTTACAGTATATTAAATCAGTATTTATCAAAACAATCCAATCTAATACCAACATGCTGGAGTGAGAGCATTCCCACTAATGGTCAAGGGCTACATTGGTCTCTCCTGGGGACATCATAACATAAGGATTATAAGGATTAATTTTCAGGTTTGTTGGAGCTGCTGAAGCTGATAGAATTTCCAGTTTTTCCAGTCTTGAATAATCAATTATGAAGCAGGATCCAAAAAGTGAAAATGCTGGCTGTAAGAATGGCTGCACCACCAACACTGCTTTCCTGCCTAGCAGTTTTCCCTCTTTCAGAGTGACAACTGTAAATGAACTTAATCTAAGTACATGTTAGAGGACCTGTGGCTGGTTGTTGTCATCAGTGTGTAACATCCCCTGGGTGACAGGTCCTCTCACTCTGCTGAGTGCTCATGCATATTGACAAGGACGCTGCCTGCCAGAAATGACAACACAGAGCACTATTTCTGTAGCTGTATTGCCTTCTAGGCTGCTGCACAGAGCCACAGGACAGGCTGCTCACCCAGACCCTTCTGCAGCTCCTACACCAACTGCATTCTTTCAGCTCCTTACGATTCAGGATCCTTCCCTGGAAAGCTGATTTTTTTTCCCAATACAATGAAGGGAGTTACAGGGAGAGAAGTCGTGCATAACAAGGCATGTCCTATTACAGGACTAATCTACAAGGCTCTGTCTTTATTCCTTCTATCCTCAGCATAAGTCCTGAGTAGAAATAGCAACAAAAGGGTTTGGTTTCCTCACAGACTGCAGTAAGCTGGAGGGACAATGGAATTGGCTGTCAAATTCCAGCACTGGCATTTATTCCAAGGCTGAGCAGCACAGGGGAAATCTGAGTATCTATGGATGCCATCGAGTCCTGCAGCAGGAACACTGCCACTACTTGCAAAGGGTTTAATCATTTATAATTCTTCTATTTGAGGAAATGGCCAATAGTATTAGCCATGCAAGCCTCTGTGGGCTAATGTAATTAGTCTTACGCATTTTAAGACCAGATAGAATGGTATTAGAAAGAATGGAGGACTATTTTAATTGGATGATGGCAAAATCCCTCTAAGCACTATGGCTGTCTCCTGTGTTCAAAATCCTCTAAAAAGTTCATAGATTCCAATTGTTTTCTGCAGCAACAGTATTTCTATCTAAATTATATTAAATGTGTCAGCTCATTTCCAGAGCAAAAATGATAAAAGCACATTCAACTTCAGCAAAGCTGATCACTTTAAAGAAAAATATAAGATAATTAAAAGCTGTTACAACTGACAATACAACACTGCAGCTTCAAAATTCTTCCCTAATTACAGCTGCTAACTTTTAATAGCAACTGCAACAGTGAGTCAGATTTGACATTACAATAGCATCCCAACCTCTTATTTGGGAGAAAGGCTCTTGAGGAAAATACAATTACAAGGTGAGCACATCCAGCCAAGACCATTGCCAGTTTTGAAAAGCCAGTGATTGCTTTCCTTTCTGGTCTTGTTGAGAAACCTGGATTAGTTCCCTTTTGTTTGAATGCAGTCCTTTTAAAAGGTCGAATGGAACCAAGTGGAGCTGATTCCCAAAAAATATTCAGGGGCCTTGCAGAGAATGGGCACTGCTCCTTGAAAAGACCTTCTACAGGTAATTTCTGAGCCAATAGGGCTCACAGAAATAGCTTTATACCATTCCTGTTCTTGTAAAGTATTTGTATGACAGGATAAAAGAAGGGCGTTCTGGAGCACACTGTACTTCTGGGTTCTGTATTAATTAACCTTTTCTTAGTTTGATATTAACGTGTTAGAAAGGCAGAGAAATTCTGATATAGCTGAAAGCCAGTGGATGTTTTTGCCCTCCAAGAACATATTGTCTCCATTATCTTTAAGAGGGATTAAAGAAGGGATGAAAAGCAGAGCCAGTTCAGCTTTTGCTGAGCTGTCCAGCAGGAGCTCCTGGTCTCCCAGTCAGCCTCAGTGTGTCTCACATCTACACTTGTGCAATTGGCATTTCTTTCCACAAAAGGAGGATACAAAAGCAGAAACGTCCTAATTCCTTATCAGCACAGACTGAGAAAATTTCCCTAATGGACATTTCATCCAGAACATGGGAAGTCTTTATAGTTCTGTGCTTTGTAATTTATCCACAGGTTTAAAATCTTAGGCTACACATCTCTATCCTCAGATGTATTGAGGGTTTTTTATGTGCATGTATATGTACATTATATGTATGAATTGTATCTGACAGCCTTTAAACCAAAGTGCTTTTTGAAACCAAATCATGGTCAGGGATTTTCACCCATCACTGAGAATTTGCTTACATGAAGAAGTAGTTCCTTCAGCCTGTATTGGTGATGCAGTACACAGAGAAATTGCAAAATATCTCACGAAAAAGAAAACACGCAAAATTTAATCAGTGGTCTACTGCACTGAAAAGAATGACAAGAATATTTGAAGATCAATACAGCATTAGAATAAAAACTGAATCAAATTCTTTTCTCAGATAGTCAGCGGTTTAGGTTTGTCAAATTAATGGGCAATTCTTTGCAGACGTCATGGCTTATCCTGTCAGTTCCTTGCATTAAGCAAAATTACTATTAAATACTTCTTCCTGAGGAAATCTTTCGGCTTAAAGCTAATGCTAACATTCAGGTACGGAAGATTAATTTCTGTAGAGTTTGACCTGTGAAAGCTCCAAGCAGAAGGAAGGGTAGAGGAACAGAAAGCTGAGGTCTCCAATCTCCAGAGGATCTCCTGGTGTGTGGAACTGCAGAATTCCCTCAAGAGTGATGCACTGCTATTTTGAGGAAGTGTTTGTTTCAGGCCCCACCTGGTTTTAAAAGTAATTGAAGAGGAACAGTTCATCCCATTTAAAGTATCCCAAGAGTAGAAGTTAGTGGAAAAGAACTTCTAAGAGCAAATGAGGAAGGATCTAAAAGAAAAATACTCGAGGGATCATATCTTAGATACAATTTTTTTTTTTTTTTTTTTTTTTTAAAAGCAGGTGCTCATAATTACTTGTAAGGGAGAAAACTAATTATGACAGTCTTCAGGGAGCTGAAACATGGTAAATACTGAGAGAAAGCAGCCTGGGCTTTTCAAAGTTATTTGTGTAGGTTGCTTACACTTCCAGTCCTTGGTGGCATGCAAGCATCCCTCTTTTGGGTTTGTTTTCTTCCTTTTATTTTGTTGTACACATAAGTATTTTTATTTATGTTAAATAATTAGAAATAAACAAAAATTCTTTCTGAATGTCCTGTTTCTAAAAGTTTTAAAAATGTTTTCTTCTTACACACAGAGAATATTCCCACGTTCACTAAATGAACACAGGAAATCTCATGTTTATCAACAATATATTTAAGCTATGGTGAAAAAAAAGTAATTTTCTTTTCTGTTCATATGAACAAATGTGTTCTTGTACTGAGACAAACAATAAACACTTAAATATTTTATGCCATTATGCAAAATTGCTGTTGTGCCACCACACTCCATATAATAACAGATACAGATGTGGCTTAAAAGACCAAATTGAAACATTTAGAATAACTCAATGTGTTTTGGATAAGGCTTTTGCACAAGTCCTAGCTATTGGTATCTCCTGTATATTATGTATTTAGTCATCCTTCAGACTCAAATTACCACAACCCCAAGGCAGATGTGTATGAGCACCAAGTGATGTGTCCCTTTCTGCAAATCATCTATGTTGGCAAAATAAGGAGCAGAGACGAAAAAGTCTGCTTTACTGTGTATTACTTAGCTGGTAGGTTATTACATCATATCTGGAATACTCAATAAGTTCTAGAATTAAACACAATCAATTAGAATTTCACCTTGGAAGTGAAATTCTGTGTGTGAACAGTTAAAGGCCTTTTTATCAGCTTTTTTCTCGGTGCAGCTAATGAAGTGATCAGTTAGGTGTAATTCTAATATTTTTTTTAATATACTTCCTATTTAGATTCATTTGAATTTGGAACGAGCAGTCTCATTACCCATTCCTTCTAGGTCCCAGTGACAAATTCTTAAATGATCACTCAGTAATTAATTAACAAAAAGTACCTACACCTCACTGAATTTGGCAAAATGTCTCTAGTTATGAGTATGCTAATTAAGAGTTTCCCATATATTATTTGTTGAGTTATAGCAGCCTAGAAGTCTAGTTATAGGTAAAAGCAGAATGATAAAATGTGATTATTCAGCTATTAAAAATATTTTCTGCATACTTATTTTTGTATGAGTATGACAAAAATACTCAGTTTCTTTGAAAAAATTGTCTCGGCAAGTAGCCAACTAGAGACAGTGGGATTTCTGAGGACAGACTTCAGCTCAGGAAGGGGTTTTTTCAGGTGGGTGAGATCCTGTGTGAGGCAGCTCTGAAAAGAAAAGGATCTCCAGAGAGCTGGAAGCCCTGTAAGGATAACCTTCTGCAAGCAGAACACTCCATTCCCAGGAAAAGCAGCAGAAATACCTGGAGACCTTGGTTTCACAGGGAGCTCCTGTCTCAGCTCATCCAGGCACAGCACATGAAAGTGAAGAAAGGCAAGAGAAACTCAAATCTGCCTCAGTCTTTAGAGAAAGGTCTTTGAGTCTAAAAACAAAGTTCAAGGAGGGAAGGAGCTACCAACGTGGAAAAAATGCCAGGAGGGAAAAGCTTTACTGAGGTGCACACGGAGAGAACAAGGGAGAGACTCAAACAGTGGAATGAGGAAGGTTCTGACTGCATATTATGGCCAAAACCATCACTTGGGCTAATGAAGCACTGCAGCAGCTTGCCAGGAGAGGTTAGGACCTCACTGGACAAACCCTAAAGCAATCAGATCTGAATTCACTCCTGACACTGCTCTGAGCAGAGACCAGGCTAGAAATTCCCAAGGTTCCTTCCTATGTGAATTATTCTACGATTCCATAAAAATTTAATCACAAGGATAAGGTAGAGGTATAAGTATGAGCTTGATTTGTGGAATGCATTACTTGCATTTCTTTAATCTTGTGCCAGAGTAAAGGCAGGAGCAAACCTTCACAGCAATTACATTTGTGTCAGGTCAAAAAGTCTTTGTCGGTTTTTTAGTCTGAGCCAAAGATTACCAAAGACAAAAACCTGGTGAGCATTTGCATAATTGAAAAGGCAAAAATTGCTCCTCAGGACTATTTTAAATAATTCTTCGCAGTAACAGGCTTTTTGGGCATGTTTTTCCTTCCTGCTAATGAAAATGATTTGAACCATGAAAAGAGGTTCACCTTTAATCCCAAATACTGTTTCAATGGAAAAAAAAAAAAAAAAAGAAAGAAAGAAACTCTCTTGCATGCATTATAGATTCATTAGACTAGTCAACATCCTTTTAAAACTAGAAAAACTCCTAGAAAATAGGGGAGGGGGAAATTTCTCACATGATGTAAATAGCACTTAATTCCATAGTATTTGGATCTCTGTTTTCAATGACAAAATCATTGTACAAAGAAATTGCAACTAAGTGGGACAAGAATCTTGCCTTTAAAGATGGAATTAAGCATGGATCAGGCACAAGTATGGTTCCCAAAAAAACCTCCCAAATCTTGAGCAATGTTCTAAGCAGATATGAATTTAATTTATTTTTTAAGTTGTGCTTGTGTACCATCATGAATGGTTTACATAGTTTCTCTTGACAAAACCATTTCTCATAAACGAGTGTGTTAATTTAGTTTGTTCATAGAATGAATGTGGTAAGTAATTGATACAGAAATTGGTACACATTTTTAAATCTAGATATAATTCTGAAGAAAAGAAATAAAAAAGATTCTGCACTTCAACTTTCTAGCTGCAAACTTTTTTAACTGATGGAATACATAAAAGATGCCTTATCTCCAGTCAGAAGTTAGAATTACCTCTGAAATTTCCTTATGCTACAGAATGTAAAAAGGAGACAGAAAATACATTTTCCCCCCAAACTTTTCAGAAATTCTAGCCAGTAGGCGGTCGTGCTTTAACTTTCAAAAACACGCCCGAACTTCATGGCTTTCTGCCTTTACCTTCCAGCAAGGTTTATTTTTGGTTCCTTTCCAACAGAAAAATGGACTATGAGATTCTCTTCAGGTTTAAAATAATTAGTAAACCCTTAGAATACTCATTATAAATAGATCAAAGCTTCAACCCAACTTCAATACAAAGGCAAGCCTTTTAGATCAAACTTGAACTACCACCCATCCCACATTCGTCCTGCTGATATCTTACTTTGGGTTCTGTTAAATTATTAACACCACAATACTGAATAATTCATCATTTAAAGAAAAATAATAAGAATTTTCATTTATACAACTTTTATCCCAATTACATCTTCTTTTTTCTTCTTTCCCTTTTAATCTGGGCTGCTTTTTTTAACTGTAAATTTAATGGTTCAATCCCTTATTTATAGGTGAAACAAAACTACAAGTGATTAGGAAGTCAAGAAAATGCAAGCAGGAGGCATTAGGCATTAACTGAAAAGGAAAAAACAAAGATGTCTGGAATGATGAAATTCTCCTGCTCTGCCAACAAGTACCTGGAATTCTTGATGACACTCCTAGGTGTCCAGTTGCCAGGGAAAATAAGAATTATGGAAAACAGGAATACTAATGTCCATGCAGGAGTAAAATACAAGACTGTCCCTGGACGTTACTGTCATCCAGAATACCCAGTTGGACCTGAACAATAACATAAAAGAAACTACACTGGCAATCTGAATTCTGGAAAGAATTAAATGGCTTCTTCTGAATCAGAAAATTCTCTTCCATGCCCAGACTGTAGTTAGATTGGAATAGAGTCAGTAACTGCTGTGTGTAAAATACTTGGCCAAACCATTTCCAAAATCCATCAGTGCTGAATATAGCACAAAGAATGCAAAAGGAACAAAACATTTGAATCTCTATGCCCATAAAATTCAAGAAAAAGACATGATCTCATGAGCATGATGTTTAATGAAAATTAGCTTCAGTTTATAACAATACTGGGAGAAAGGGAGTTAATAAATCAGCTGGCAAGTGGCATTGATGGCACATTTTTTCATGATCTCCACCACAAACACTGCAGCCTTCAGGTGCTCTCTGTGCCTCACACGTGGCTGGTGTGCTCAGCACTGACACACCAGAGCAGTCCCTCAACAGCAGAGCTGAACAAGTTCATAGGAGATAATGCCCTTTCACAAGGCATTCATAGATGTCAGAAAACAGGATCACTGCAGAAAAATGAACACACTGCAAGTGCCTCAGCACTTATCAGCAAAACAACTATGCTGAAGCGCTGGTACTGCTTAAAATTCACACCTTTCAGATGAATTGCTGAGATTTACTGGATGGATTTCAGGCAACTTACTACTTGTGGGTTGCCAATGTGAAAGCAGCCAATAAAACCAAACCCCTGTTTTGCCAATATTCTCCTTGGACATGGAGACACCTTCAGGTAGAAAGGACAGATTTTGCCCTAAAATGCAATATAATCTTAAGATTTTTTTTTCCACTTATTTGGAAATAACATAAAGGGAAGACCATGCAGAACAATGAAGATTCTACTAATTCTCCCAGATAAAGAATGCAGCCATTCATGCTCCAGCACTGCAATCCCAGTAGTGTTTCTCAGAGCTTTTCCAGTTTTATTCCTTCTACAGAATTCACCGTATAGATTTAAACAGCTGCACAGTCTATAGTGAACAGTATAATTCTGTGCAGCAACCCAAACTCAATCAGCAGATCTTTCTTTGGGCTTTTCATCACTACCAGACTAAGATGCCTCTATTAATTCAAGTTTTCTGGTATAATGTGTCTCGCAAAACAACACACCAAATGTTTCCCACAAGTTGGAGAGCAGCATTGAAACTTGGAATAGTTTATTCTGTGCTGCTTCCCTAGAAACAGAAAATGAAGTGAGGTTCTGGGACATTTTTTGGTTGGATGGGTTGGAGTTGAAATGTATTTTAATTTAAATAGGAATGGGATTTTTTGCTACATCACACGCAACAGAGCACATTCAGAAAAACTGATAGTTGAAACAGACAAGATAACTCCTTAAATTGAAAAGTAGCCTTAAAAAGCAAGGACTTGGTATCTAAATTGTTACATATCATTTAGGAAACATGATACTAATTTTAGCTGATACTCATGCAATTAATCTAGTTTACACACACTAACATGTATTTACATTATTAAGGATGTTTTTCCTGCAGAAAAATAAAATACAAAAATTACTCGGTAGCTCAAGCAAAAGTCAACCCAAAAAGTATCTCCTCTGAGACATGAATAACTCATGGATTCTTATCCAGCTCTGGCTTTCAAAGCAGCTCCACACAAAGCTTTCGGTCAATTTAAACATACAAGAGTGTAGTTGCTCATACCTCTCATTAGCATTTACTGACAACTGAAAAGCAAGATACAGTATTTCTCATTAAACTTTGGGAATTGAATCATTCTTCCAGAATGGAAGATTTGTAGGTAACTCTTGCAGTAATCTTAATGGCAACTCCATGCATAAAAAATGTGCACGAATATCAAATTCTAAGAATACAGATTTTTGGTATAAAAGTTTCTCATTTCCTTTTCTACGTGCATGCAAATCAGCCTGGCTAAGCAGGAATTGAAAAAGAATTTAAAGAGATTACCCTGGTAAGGCACATAAAAGGATATTCAGGTGATAACACAGACTCAGGACGCACTATGGAATGAAGAGCTTTCCAAGGTCTGTTCAAGTGACAAATGTGGTTTTTCTTCCCTTTGGTTTGCTTTGTAAGGAACACAAGAGCATAACTCGCTTGGCTTCCTTGCCTGCTGACACAGGATTGCCCCCTTGGTGGCACTTCTACTCCTTGGAAATGTCACATACTCCACTTTGAGGGTCTCAGTACTCAGCATTCTCTGGTTTTCCTTCCATAATTTCCACAACCAAATATTACCAACTCATAGCAGTTGCACGTTCAAAGAACAGTTCATTCTGAATTCAGGTAATTCAGCTTCTGGAAGTTAATGTTACACAAAGTAACACTAAAGACAGTTTTCATTTAAGTCACTGTAAGAGCACTGGGGTAAAAAGAGCATAAATGAAAGAATTTATCAAACTTCCAGCACCAAAATATACATAAAATGATGTTACTTCTCCAGGAAAGCTCTCTTTGGGGTGCCAGGCAAGCTGGTACACAAATATTTTGATGAATCTTTATTTTTTTTAAAATTTGCTGTGCTTTGTTTGGCATCATCACTGCTGCATCCTTGTTGGTTTTAGGCTGGGTTTGGGAGTCTGTTACTGACTGGCACATTTCTTCTAGGTAGCAGCAAAGCAGCACTTTACACAAGCCCTTGCAGACAACTTTAGATAATTTCCTTCCTCTATTCTATTTTAGGAAATATATTTAGGTGACAGGAAGAAACACTGAAATGAACAGCGAATGAATGTTTGTTATGCAAAAAGAATCTATACCATTGTATCCATCAATTTCAAGTTATAACAGCAATGAAGACTTCATTGCAGGTATTCCTGGAAATTAATAGCCAGATGAGTTTTGTTGATTACTGCAAGCCAGCAGTTTCTTTCAGTCTGTCAATAATCCCTGAAATACTTTATGCTCGATCGCAGTTGCTTAAATAATATTAATTTTGATTGAGTGCCATATTGTGCAATGCTGCTGAAAGCCCACAGGTACAGATGTGTGACTTGAGATTCAGGCTTTTCACAGTTTTCCTTATCTGAAATTTAATTTTATCAGCTGCTGATGTTTTTTATGTATAGGTATATATCTATAGATCAGAAAAGGCAACTGGAAACCTGAATATAGGCATTTACAACAAAATGTAAACTCAGTTTTAAGTGGCAACAATACAGGTACTAAAAAGAGTGAAGCTAATGCAGGTGCACTGGCATACAGCATCACAAACAATGCCAAATCTCTGTGAATAATTTACATTTTCATTGTCTGTGAGAGTCCCCTCACAAGAAATGCATACTTTAGCTGTCCTCAAATCCCTCAGCACTAAAAATTTGCATCTAAGATTTTAACACCGACAGAACAAAGCAATGTATCACTATGGGAATCAGCTGGAGTTTTGAAGTCTTCAGTAGTTTATCAATTCTTTGCTGGCAAGAGAAATTTTTATATTTATCTACTTGGAAGGGAAAAATAATAAATGAAAGTTCTGAGGTGTGTGAGGAAATTATTTTTTGCAATAAAATCTTATCCCTTTTCCACACTCTTTATAAGATTAAATGGTCTATAAGTACATCTATGAAAAGGACTATATAGCGAGGTGACCTACAAATTCTCTGCCAGTCTTCACATACTCATTTCAGGAGTAAGACCAGATGTGATAAACAATCCCATTAGTGAGAACTTTAAAAGAATCTAAGAATTTTACCAGTCATGTTCAATCTATACCCAACTTAGTGCCCATCCTGGTTTACACAGCAGGCAGAGTTGTGGACAGGCACAGAAAAGAATTCTCTGAACCTTACCAGCTGCATTTCAGCAAGGTGGTTGCATGTTCCCTTTTGCACACTGGACATTTATTGTTGCCATTAGCATCTCACTTTATGTTAAATATACTACTCTTCTCAAAATAGTAAATATTTATAGGCTGTAGATAGGAGTCATGGCTCTAGCACTTGGGAGCCTAAAGTCTCAGATGTTTTTTAACTTTGGTGGCAAATTCTTGATTAAGGTTCTCAAGACTTTCATGATCAGACAATTAAGATGATTCAGATGTGGATGTTAGGTAACAAACAGTATCCTGCTAATAGGAGTTGGATCCTATGATACCTACACTACAGTACAGTAAAACCCATCAAAGAAACTAATTATCACAAGAGGAAAGCTGAAACTCACATGTCAGCCATGAAAAAACCCCAAAGTACTACAGCAGTGTGGGGAAAACACCGATTATCAGGATACACCACTGCAGAATGACAGAGTATTGCACAGCTTGCTTCCTCTGGAATTGTTTCTTTTTTCATCCCAGTCCAACATTGTGTGCTACAACAAAACTATGTTTAATGACCTTGGAAACACAACAGATAACTAATAGCATTCTGTTTAGCCCCACACTGTGACTTCCTAGGAAATCAGAGAATCCTTCCCGTTGGAACAACCCTCAAAAGGGCCACAGTCCAATCTCCTGCACAGATATGTGTCACTACCCAAATCACACCAGATTGCTTCAGGTTTTGGCCAGTTGGATCTTGAAAACCTCTGGGGACAGAGATTATACAGCATTTCTGGGCACCACGCTCCACTGTCTGTATGATGACAGCGGCAAAGCCACATTCCAGAAGTGAACAGAAACGAGGAATGAATGACTTACATTCAAGTCAGGGTATTGTTCTGTACAATTTGTTGGATTTTTTTCCCTCTTGGGGGGACAAAGACTCATTTACTGTGCTACACACAAGTATGTCTGAGAACCACACATGCTGGTAAGGAGTAACTGAGAACAATGATCCCCAAAAAGAATCACCAGTGATTACACTCAGGTGACACTTCTGCAAGCATTATTCTGATCGCCAAGTTGAACAACAATCTGTATGCACACTTGATATGCAGACACCTTATAAATAGCTAATAAATGATTAAATGAAATTGCTGTTTTCATAATGAATTAGTACAAGATCTGTTGTACATAATGTTTGGAATATTTAAATGGTTTAACATACTCCAGTTATAAGTACTCTGCAGCTGGCTCTTACAACAGAGATTCATCACTTAAGTATTTTTAAACTGTTTATATGTTTCATTACAATATTCCAGAACTTGTATATATTATTTTTTATCACTTGCAATTGCTGAGGTCAAATAACAGACCAGTTCTCTGAAAAAAAGAAACCAACAATGGTTCCCTCTTTGGGCAGAACGGAACAGAGCAGAAAAGGGGGCTTGATTTGCATCACACTTGAATATAAACTGCAGCAGCTGCTGCATTTGATCAAGATAAAATTTCTTTCCCCAGATCTCATTCTGGGAAGCAAAATGCCCTTTTTTCTAAATCAGCTGTGAAACTGAGCCTGGTTACATAACATATACTCTTCCCAAGTTTCCAACATGCTGTATTTGCCCAGGAGAGATTGGATCACGTAGGAATTTTGTTCTGAATCTCCAGTAATTCTCCCCCAAATTTCCAGTGCCTATGGAGTTACAATGTGTTCAGAACTACACACCAACACGGCAAACACTTGAAGGATAAAGTGAAAAATTTGGCTGCTCCAAGATCATTCTGAGGGATCCTTCCATACACATCTGTGTGATTCAGCCTCTGAACATATGAACACCTTGCACCAGGCAGCACTCCTCTCACTCCATGAAAAGGACATTATGGAAGATGGTAATCAACATATATTTTCCATATTTCACTTTGGCTCTATGTTCTGTGGCAATCAATCTGTCAGAATGTGCACAGAACACGAGATACTTGTGCTCTCTGGAAGTGAATGTCATTTGCTATCTGAATAAAGAGGTGAAGGAAAGTGAAACAACTCTGCTGGTGTCAGTGAGGCAGTATTGCTGTCATACTGATAATTGGCACACTAATCAGAACCATGAAACTCTTAAACTGAAGAAAAATAAAAGAATAAACCGTCTCTTAACATCGCACTAAAAGCCTTATCTCTACAGAAAAGCTCTGCAACAATGAAAAAAGCATTGCTGGCAGTCCCTGCACACAGCAATAGTTTATCCAACTGCAGACAGAGCAATTTCTAATGAAAGCAAAAGCACAGAGTTAAATGGCCTCTAACCAACCCCATGGACAACACCACGTGTATGGTACATGCAGTGTTCTCTTACAGGGTGCACTGAACCATGGCAAATGTGCATTATTTTACACAGATACAATTTCACACACAAATTGTCATCACTCTGGTTCTTCAGCCATTATTAGAGTGCGGCAAGTTTACTTGGGGTTGAGTCTGAATTTCAAACCAGTCTCCCCCCTTCTACAGTTTCATCACATTTTGCCTGAAAATAAGCTAGAAGGGCTGTGTCTCCCATTCTCCTAAAACCTGCATCTCATTCCCCTGCAGCAAATTTCCACACCAAATTGTCACAGGACACCATTTAACTTATTGTCCCTTCACTACATCTGAAATGAAGACATACTGAGAAAGATACATGAATATTCATGAGCTGAATATTGAAGAAACCGTACATTTCTGCCATGTTAAAAACAAGTCCCTTTTCTTGAATTACTGTGCACTGCCTTTGCAGAAATGAAATTAAATGGGTAGGTTAGAATAAGCTTTCAGGAAGATCTTTAACAGGAGGATTCATACATGATAAAACTGCAAACATGTCAGTCTTTGATATTAAGATATGTTGGTCATTGGGTAGGATTTTGCAGAATTTAAGCCTCCTAACAGGAATTCTTACCAAAATAATTTCCCCCTTTGAATCTTATGCATAGCAAAACATTTCTGCATCCCTCCTATAACCTGTATAGTTAAAAAAACAATAGTCTTCTGTACTAGAATTGTGTCCTCTGCTTTGGTAAAAGTGCCCCATTTGTACCAAAACACCAATAAATCCTTCGATGTTGCCATAAGCAGGCCATAAGTCAAAGGGCCAAAATCATAACATCAGTTTCCCCAAAAACTTAGCTCCCAAGAAAAGACCTAATTTGACAGCTTCCATGCTTTCTCTGATGTTATTTAACTCTGCACTTCTGCTTTTGCCTCTTAAGCACTCTGCATTAGGGACCATCGATTTTATCTGCACATTTTAGCATTTTCCTTCAGCACTTGGGTGCTTCTCCATGAGAATTTAATGTTTCATCTTGGTTTGTGTTCCCTGATAGCTTGGCAAAACGGCTCAGGCTTTTTGATTTTTCACTCAGTACTTCAGTGTCTTGCCTCAAAGCTCCTCTTTATTGTGAAGCTCCAATGCCACACTTTCTTTGAGCACATTTCCTTCATCCTGGCACTCTGCCTTGATATTGCAGCATATTCCTCTCAGTGCTGTGGTGTTCCAGCCATGTACTCCTCCAGCCAAGTCATCACATCTATGAAATTCTCCTCCAAGACTCTGCTCTAATTCTTTCCCACACAGGAGGCTCTTTTGAGCTCCATTGTGGATTTCCAAGGCTTCGGGCAGGCGCAGCTCAGACAGAGGTTCAACACAGCTCCCAGGTAATACAATGTATTCTCCTCCATCCCTCCTATCTCTCCAAAATAAATGGACAAAAATGAATGAATGAATGAATGATTAAATGATTGAATGATCATCAGCTCCTGACACAGAAAGTCAATGCAATGAGGATTGCTCAGCTTGTTCTCTCTTTGTTATTCTGGTACATCAGAAACTCCCGGGAAGAAACTGTCATGAGAATTTTGTTGCTCCTGGTTGGGTTGTCTGTTCAATGGTGTTACCACCAATACTACTGGTGTAGCACTCTTGTTACTACTGTCATCATTTTATGTCTAAATGCAGCAATTTTACTCTTCTTCAAATCAAATCATGCCATGTTTTTTTGCATTTTCAGACAGAGGACATTAACAGAATGACATCAAGCTTCAGTTCTTTCACAGCAACATCCGAGGCTAAATGTGTCTCAGTGATCAGTGCTGGTGCTTTCTTTTGGAAATAAATAGTCAACAGAAATCCAGATTTTGACAGAACAACTCTTCCTGGGTCAGGAAATTATTGTTGAAGGAAAACAATATACTTATAAAGATTAATTTATCACCTTTTTTCAAAGCTGGCCACTTCACTGAGCATTACATGCAACAGTTAATACATTGGACATTCTCAAAGTAAAGCAAGCATCTCCTGAACACCGAAAATATTTTTTTCATTAAATGCACCAAGCTGAATTTTTATACGTCTGAAAAAAGGGATACTGTAACTTTGAGTGGCATATGCTAGATACAATCCGTGTTTTTTATAAGTCAGCACAGCTCAAAAGACATCAATCAAGATGTGCAGATTTATATAGCTGCAAGAAAGCCTTAGACACATATGAAAGTTTACACGAGATACTGTAAATATATTCAGCTCTCTTAACACTGTATTTATTTTTGTAGAAAAAAAAAACAATTTTTTTTTCTTCCAAGATTCTTTCCTATAAATAATTTTTTTAAAAAAACAGTGGCAAGTTTGGGTTCAGTTGTTTCCCCTTATCTCAGTGATCCACTTGTTAGAGCACTGCCAGTAACACACTGGTCAGTGAGATGAAAGAATCATATCAAAACCCCATCACAAGCCATCCAACTTTTAAATCTAACTCCGCAGTAAGTGCTGGGCAAGAGAAGGAAAAAACTGCAACAAGCAATGAACAACATTCTTATTACAGTCCTCACTGTGTCCTGAAAGCAGCAGGGCTTTGAGATAATGGCAACATGCAGCTATTTACAACTTGTTAACCTTAATGCTGGGCTTGGAGAGCCACACTGTCTGTGCACTCGCTGGCATCTTTCCTAAAATCTTGCAAGCCTTTGTGAGGCAAATAGTCATAGCAGTGCAAATCATCTTTTGGCACCTAGAGCTTTCCTAGCAAGAAATGTTCCTTCTAGGGCCCATGTCTGTGGAAAAGTAGGAGTCAGTGGGAGACAAACAGGAGCAGAAAGGTGGTAGTGGAAAATGAAAATTGGCAAAATGCTTTCCAGTCACGGAGAGAAACGAGAGTCCAAATGTAACCTCTTGTAAGAGGAAATGTGAAGAACATAAGATCTATCATTGCAGCACTGATATTTAAGACATCCCCAAACACAACGTCAGCACAAACCACGTCACAAGGCTTTTTCATTAACCTCCCACCAACAGGCTGCATCACAAAAATGATTCCACACGAATGAGTACATTCCTTCACACTTTGTGATATTTCAATCTTGAGCAAGAGCAGACCTGAATTCCTTATTCCTGTCTTGATTTACCTTTACCATCAGCCACGCTGTTACAAATGCCAAGGCTGAAGTCTGCTCAAGAGGACTCTGCACATGTTCCAGGTCAGAGATGAATTTTTATTGGGATTGCTCCATGAAGAACCTTGCCCAAAGCCTGAAAGCTCCATGTCTAGCTTAGACCAAGGACTTAAGTTATGACTTTGATGACCACAGCATGTCTGTGCATATACATGTACACACATATGCTTTTAATAGAAAAAAAAATCCACACACACATATCTTGAAAAAAAACTACCTATGAGCAGATAATCTTTACAAAATGTTAAAAACATGCAGCAGAAGCATCAGTCTTCTTGGTGTGGTGGTGATTTTACTTTGGAGCCCTGAACATTTCCAGTATGACAACAAGATCAGATTCGCAGTCCTGTACGGAACTGGTAACATCATGTTGTGAACGGCAGTGTCAGCTCAACCACACACTGTTCATAATGATTAGGCACTGTGAATACAGCAGTTTGTTATGCATATTATTGGCAAAGGGGGTGACCTCTTGGAGAGCTGAGTGACTGTGAAATGACTGCTGTTGTGTTCAGCAGACGTGCTTGGGACACAGTTCACGTTTTGCTGTTTGCCGAGTTTTCAGTGCATTTGTGCTTCACTGAGGAGCTACACCAACAACAAAAAAAATAATGCCAGAATTCACCCCAACTACAAACCAACCATCTTTCCCATGGCAGCCGTGGAGCTTTCTGAAGAAGCAGGAGATATTGGCTACCAAAACATGTTCATCACTATCTTAGGTGACCATTGAAATCTTCTGGGGATCAAAATTTTTACAAATTTGTTTAGAAATACTTATCTGCATTTTATCTTATAGCAGTGTATTTAAAACTGTTCCCTTCATTGCATCTGTAAAACTCCAGATAAGAAAAAAAGATTAAGCAGATTCATCACAAATTAAGTTTTTATCAGCATTGCAGCCAAGCTTGAGTGAGTAGTCAAGGGTATGAAGTGCCTCGTGGAAAGGCAAACCTTTTAGCAGGCCTGCTAAGTCACTTTTAAACTTACCAAAAAAAATAATTCATCAGAGGATTGAGCTTCTTCTTTGATATAATTTATTTATTTGATCTACAGAACTTATATTAATTCCTTTTTCTTTAATTTAGGAAATCAGATTTCCAACACAAGGCCCTCCAAGTTGATTATCTATGCAGTAAGGGGCTTTTCTTGCACTCCAGTGCTTTATGTAATCTAGAAATGAAGGAAATATTCATCTCAGGCTTCTTCCCTTCAAATTCAGATCCATGTAGCCTTCCCTATAAAATTCTACAAACACTGAATCTGGTTCTCATTTTGCAAACAGACTTACTTTTAATCCTACTTTGTGTTTTACTGCACAGTGCAGCAACACAGATCATTTAAAGAGAAACAGTTTTTTGGTGTCTAAATCATCTTCAGGGTTTCTGTTTCAGAAGAAGTGCACAGATAACTCACATTCATCTTCCCTTTAATGACTACTCCCAGTAGAATATTTACAGCTTTTTTAACCTGCAAATCTGATGAATCTCTCAAGAGATTCATTAAAAACTTGAACAGGATTTTCTTCTCCTACAACAAACAATACTCTAGTAACACTTTCTAATAATGAACACATTCCAAGGGAAACTGAAAATCTGTGATTTCCCTGTGGTTATACAGCCCTTACATACTATCTATGATGGTAGCTATACATTTAAATTGCACTCTCTTGCCTAGGTATGATTGAAATTATGGATATTTCTAGATTTTTTTTAGGCTAATTGGAATCAGGAAAGGATCAGAGCAACTGTCTGTGCTCTGATTTTCTGGGTACCATCCTTTATTTGCATAACTTTTATTGTAGTTGCACCAATGCAAAACAAAACAAAACAGAAACAGTCCATATGTATGTGCTTTATCCAGAACTTTTAATATAAAGTTTCTACAATGAACACTTGCAATATCTCAATTAAGATAGCATCGATTAGCACTAGGAGTGGTGTAAGTAACTCACTTTATATCCAAAGCTGCCCATGGCAGTTCTGTGTCCTATTCCTGATCACCAGACAATGAAGAGCTTTTGCTGAACTACCACCAGTTCACTTTGGTTCACCAGGCCATTTCAGTTATAAAGATTTATCTCATAAGATTGCCCATCCCTAAACACAAGATGGGAAAAAGTAATTGGTAAATGTTCCCAGTCTGCGGCAAAAATAGAAACTGAAATGATAAAGAGTAACTGCAAACCAGTTCATCCCCTCCTCCACACAGGGAAAAAATGGCAAAAAATTATTTTCTGTTGGAGATGACTAATTATATTGACATTTTTTATATTCAGCACCATCAGGGTTGATCATCTCAAAGCAAGCCTAAGCCCCACGTTAAAATTCATGCTAAAAAGCAGAGTGCATGCTGCAGATCTCTTCCTATGGCACACGCTTTTTCTAAAGAATATTCTTCATATTTAGGAGATTCTACAACATACTGTAGATCAACACTTTATTATTAAAGTTTCTAGTCATGGAAAAGCAGTCCCTCCATAAGGTACCTCCTGGAACTCAGGGAAACTTTGATTTAGCTTCTTGGCCTACCAAAGATTTCCCTGTACACCATCTGCTCTTTTCATTTATTTAAAATCCACATCTGCAGGGTTCTGGAAATATCAGACTGAGAGTGTCTAATGGTACCAATGCAATGCAGCCTTTACCATGCATTCATTAAGATAAACAAATAATTAGGATAAGAAGCTTTCATCAATGGAATCTGAAGGCAACAGTCCATAATTGTGGAACAACTATGTTTCAGGATCAACAAATTGCACGCAGCAGACATTTGTTGAAATATTTAGTAACACCTAAGTATTTTTTTTTAAGGGAGAATGTTCTTTTTCAGAGGGGAGAAACAAAATGGTACAGCAAGAGTCGAGGATGGAAAATACTGAATGAGTACTTTCAATATTCTGCTGAGCTTTCAGTTAAAATTGGCCCAAATAAACCAACACAAACCCACAGAAGTAATTTTTAATCTAAATTTCAGCTAAATTTAGCATATGCAGTATTATGATCCTTTTAGATGAACAAAAAAAAATACCAGTGACATCGTGTTAGACAAACAGCATGGAAAGTATGTGAAACTACCAGAAAACAAGAAATACTTTAATCTAGCTTTAACTACAACAAAAACCATGGTTCACATTCCGGTACCTTCATCACTGCTTTCCAGTGAACAATTTTTGTTTGACTGTCCACTTTGACAAATAATTCCATGATGAAACAAGGAGTAAATTAGAAATTCTATAACAATAGAATTCCTTTTCAGAGAATTTTTGAGAACCTTGGTTTCATGCATACGGATCTTTTATTATATTTATTGAAAGTACTTCAATTTCTGCCCATAAAAATATTGTCTATTCTCACACTGATTTTATTCTTGTATCCTCTCAGCTATACATTGTTAAATCCCTCTCTAGAAACTGCATTTCTTGCATTTTTTTGTAGGGAATCTGTCAATCAACCTCCAGTCACTCTTGTAGTCAAGAGCAATAAACCATCAACATGAAGCATCAGCAGAACACTCTTCACAAATACAAACAAAATTACACTCCAGCTAATGCGTCCACCCCAGAAAACCCTCAGGAAAAACTGAATTAACAAGTTTGTCTTACAGCTCTGAATGTCAACTAACTCAGGTTTTCTAGGACTAAGGGGAAAGAATCAGTCTCAGGTCCTCTTGCCCTCAGCTCTGCTAATAAAGCTGAGGCTTCTGCTTCCCAGTTGGCTTTTACACAAGAACAAAAAGGAACAGCAGGATTTCCTCGGAAAGAGAAAGGAAACGAAAAAGCGTTTGATACATCAAAAGCACTACTTCAGCCTGTATTCAGAACGGCCCTGAACAAAGTGAAGAGACGACTTGTTGAAGTGTCAGCCTTGTCTCTATAACCCCAGCTGAAGGAGGCCTCCAAAATTACACCAAACAGCACACTCTGAGACAGGAATAGCAACCAGCGCTGAGATCTAAACCCAACACAGAAATAACAGCTCTCCTGTTCACTAGCAGGCTCCCCTTCCTGTCCTGCTCCTCTCCTCTTCACCACCCGAACAGCCAGGACAGAGCAAATTCCTGGATTCGAGTGAAAAATCACAGTTGAGACAAAGCAAAAATGCTGTGACCTATATAGAGGAGTCAATGTCTTTTTATAGAAGCACAGAGAAGTTCAGACTGGAAGACTCCTCTGGAGAGCCTGTCTAGCCAAACCTGCTTCAAGCTTCTAAGTTACATTAGGCTGCTCAGGGCCTTAGGTCAAGCTTTGAAAATTTCCAAGGATATTCCTGAATATTAAGAGAACATTGCTGTGGTGTTCGAAAAGGAGAATCCGCTTCAAGTGTTTCTTTTGGTTTACTACCAAGACTATCTTATGTGCTTGCAGCACTTGGAATCACTAGGAAACTCACCTGAATACAGAGTTTCCATTCAGGAAATACAAAATGGCAAAGGATCTAGTGCAAATTAGCATGCAGAACTCAGCCTAAAATCACACTGATGTGAAGGACAGGGGGAAATTCTTCATTTTGACAGAAATATGTAACTCCAACTAGGGTTCCCTTTTCCAGGGTCCTTCACAAAACTGAGCAGGATCTGCAAAAGCTGAGAAAGAACATGGCAATTGCCAACCCACAACGGATTTGACATTTCTCCCTCCAAAACAGTTATGGCTGAGGTTGTAAAAACTACATCAGTCAAAGAGTATTACAAGAAAGGGAAAGGAGGAAAATCTGCCATAAATGTGGTTCACAAAATGATGGATGTCATCCTAAAACTGGTCTTACGGATCACAAAACAGTCTGTTAAAAATGTTAATTCCCTCAGCCGTCAGACTAAGAAATATCTGAGCACATCTAACTTTTGTAAGGCTCATCAACAGGTATTTTACTACCATAGTAACACAGTGAAGCTGCTTCCAAGAGTATCTTGAAATTCCATCATTTCCACTTCACTTTCCCTTAGAGGTTTCTAAAAGACCTCTTTGTTTTACATAAGTATCATATATACATGTAACCACATATAGAGCACTTAAAGAGGTGTCCTGACCAAGTTATCCCTTTAATCACTGAGGCATCCCAAATTCTTCAGAAAGTAATTTCTGTTGGTTGATTAATATCTCCATCAACCACTGTCTCGGAGTTCAGCAGATCAGCAAAGTGATTTCTGCTTCAGTAATGACTAAATCAAGACACAGATCCAATACTCTGAAGTGACTGCATTTCCAGAATTTAGTTAATCCCGCAGTAGCCACACTACCACCTGCCAGCCTCTTCTAAATCACTTACTATAAACCTTTTTCCAATGATTTCTTTCATGCTTTTTTAGCATTTATAATACAATAGAGCCTGAAAGTACTGTACCTGCCAAAATGAATTACATGTAAGGAACTGAGACTCTACACGTTTCTGCAGAGGGATGTTGCACAATTTTTCATTCAGACATTATTTTTTAAATGCTCTTTTTTTGTTAAGTTCAGTACAACAAAAGTACAAATACTGACATATTTGTATGGGGGGGACACATAACAAATGGCATTTTTATGAAGCCAGATTGAGTTTTCATCAAACTTAACAGGAAAATATTCTGGGGTTTTATGTTTTCTCATTGATGTTAAACAAAGACCAAAACTTGAAACCTGTTTTAGGTTAGCAAGATAAAAAATATCCAAAGGAAGCAGCTATGGGACAACTGACCCAGTATATGATGCTAAGCAGCCTCAAATAGCAATAATACTTGGTTAATTAAGAATTCTTTCTGTATTTTAGAAGTACCCTACCCAGTGATTCCAAAGAGCACTACTCAAACACTGAACTGAAGCCAAATTCCTCCTACTGAGTGTGAGCTATGTAATGCAATACAATCACAGAAAAGACTGTCCTAGCACAAAAATTTACCAGCACATTTACCTTTTTCTTCAACCTAATGGATAGTACAATGGATTTCAGGTTTAACCTATGATTCTAATGCATATTCTATGATTCTATGCATAAAAAATAATTTATTTTTATAATAAATTCAGGTAAATTTCAGCCAGTTCTCTTCCTATCTATAAACTTCCTTCAGTGTTATACCTTTTTTTTTGCCATCTGTTTGTCCAAATTCAGATTAACTGAAAGCAGAAAGACTTTTTTTTTCTGACTGTACTTCTTGCTTAGTGTGATTGTTCTGAAATATAACCTTGTCTTTTTCCAGTGCTGAGGGTTCCACTCAGTTACCTGGACAGACTGGTTGATGGCTTAACCACTGGATGAGCCACAAAATACAGAACGTTAAGAAGCAACTTACCAAACCCAACCCACATCAACTTCAGCTTCAATAAACAAATTTATTTCAAAGACAGTTGAGTCCAATTTAAAAAGTAAGAAAGAGAGAGCACAAGTAAATTCAATTTACTTTGTTTTCAGTGACGAAAGAAAGCAGGAATTCTTAAGCACTTCCATTAAAACATTCAAAACTCTTTGGAGAGTCACTGGTATTTAATCACCAGGAATGTCTCCCTTCAGCACACAAGCTCAGGCTGCTCAGCACTGACACAGGAGGGGTGAAGGGCTCGCTGTTCACAGGGCTGCCAATGCTCAACACATCCCACCTGTGGTGGTTTTGATTGGCCCAAAACATCAGTGAAGTGTTTTTAACATCTAGGAGAAATTTGGACCCCTCAGAAGCTGTTGTAGTAGGTCTGGGGAGGTGTCTGAGGGGTGGGGTGTGGCACAAAGATGGCTCCTGTGTGTCCTGAGTGCAAGTTCTGGAAGTTTTTACATCAAGTCCAGCAGAGCCAATCTCTGATGGCTCTGAAGGTGATGGACATGCTGCCGCCAAGTCTGGGCCAATTGGAGGTGCTAGTTACGCCTCTGTGAAAACATATTTAAGAAAATTCAAAACAAAGCAGGCACGCACTTCTTTCACTTCTTTGTAGTTGGAGGAGGAGGAGGTGGAGGTGAAAATATGTAGAGGGAGAACAGCATGGAGACGCCAAGGTCAGTGAAGAAGGTGGGGGAGGAGGGGCACCCAGTGCTGGAGCTGAAAACCCTCTGCTAGCCACAGTGAAGGCCATGGAGGGGCAGGAGGTCCCCCTGCAGCCCATGGAGTCCACAGGAGTGCAGAAAATCACCCACAGCCCATGCCAGAAGAGCAGGTGGATGCCTGGAAAAGACTGTGAACCAGTGGGAGTCTCATCTAAGAGTTAAAACTGCAAAGGCCTTCCAAAGGAGAGAAAGGCCTTGCTCCTGGAATGGAAGCAGCCTGGCCCCGGCTCAGGAGAGTCTGCACAGCACCTTATGGACAAAAAGACTCATGTTGCAGCAGAATTTCGGGCGGGATGTTGCTCGTGAGATTGGACCCACGCCAAAGAAGTTCTCAAAGGACTGTCTCTCGTGGGAAGGACCCCTGGCTAAGTAGAGAACCTCTTTTCCTGATTGGACTGACCAAAGAACCCCTCAACCTGCCCCCTGTGTGTGTTGCTGGTTTGGAAAGAGGAAAAAAGGGGGGGTGAGTGCAGAGACTGCTTCTTAAGAGGGTGGGGGTGAGAGCAGAAAGGAAAACTGTCTGGAGAGAGAGAGAAATAAGTAGAGATAAAGAGTATTTGTAGTAGAAGAATTGTGGTGATGAGTAAATTTGAGAATCTGCTCTGTGGACTGAAAAGAGACCCCACACCCTGCCCCCACCACCCGGCTTGTTGACTGTAAAGGAGGAAAGGGGGTGAATACTATAGGTTCGTAAGAGGGAGGGGGAGTGAACCAAAACTGTATGAAAAGTTTATTTTTGCCTGCATTTATCCTCCAACTCTGTTAGGTAATTAAACACTTTTTGCAACTTTAAGCTTGGAGCCTGGTTGCCCTCTTTTGTGCGTCCTCCTGGCAATGTCCTGTCGAAAAAACCATGACATTTTTTGGTGGCCCGTACGGGGAAAGAGTCATGAGTGTTTTGAGATAAGGACACTGACCAGGAGAAGTTATGGGCAAACAAGAATTAAGTTCTGTTTTAAAGTAGAATTGTAGTAGAAGTTCTAGGGGTGGATTTATTCTATATAGCATGTTGATTTTGATGATTCTTAAATATGTGTTTCGCAGAGGCGAGGGGTGGAATGTGGTGGTTTTGATTGGCCCAAAACATCAGTGAAGTGTTTTTAACATCTAGGAGAAATTTGGACCCCTCAGAAGCTGTTGTAGTAGGTCTGGGGAGGTGTCTGAGGGGTGGGGTGTGCACAAAGATGGCTCCTGTGTGTCCTGAGTGCAAGTTCTGGAAGTTTTTACATCAAGTCCAGCAGAGCCAATCTCTGATGGCTCTGAAGGTGATGGACATGCTGCCGCCAAGTCTGGGCCAATTGGAGGTGCTAGTTACGCCTCTGTGAAAACATATTTAAGAAAAATTCAAAACAAAGCAGGCACGCACTTCTTTCACTTCTTTGTAGTTGGAGGAGGAGGAGGTGGAGGTGAAAATATGTAGAGGGAGAACAGCATGGAGACGCCAAGGTCAGTGAAGAAGGTGGGGGAGGAGGGGCACCCAGTGCTGGAGCTGAAAACCCTCTGCTAGCCACAGTGAAGGCCATGGAGGGGCAGGAGGTCCCCTGCAGCCCATGGAGTCCACAGGAGTGCAGAAAATCACCCACAGCCCATGCCAGAAGAGCAGGTGGATGCCTGGAAAAGACTGTGAACCAGTGGGAGTCTCATCTAAGAGTTAAAACTGCAAAGGCCTTCCAAAGGAGAGAAAGGCCTTGCTCCTGGAATGGAAGCAGCCTGGCCCCGGCTCAGGAGAGTCTGCACAGCACCTTATGGACAAAAAGACTCATGTTGCAGCAGAATTTCGGGCGGGATGTTGCTCGTGAGATTGGACCCACGCCAAAGAAGTTCTCAAAGGACTGTCTCTCGTGGGAAGGACCCCTGGCTAAGTAGAGAACCTCTTTTCCTGATTGGACTGACCAAAGAACCCCTCAACCTGCCCCCTGTGTGTGTTGCTGGTTTGGAAAGAGGAAAAAAGGGGGGGGTGAGTGCAGAGACTGCTTCTTAAGAGGGTGGGGGTGAGAGCAGAAAGGAAAACTGTCTGGAGAGAGAGAGAAATAAGTAGAGATAAAGAGTATTTGTAGTAGAAGAATTGTGGTGATGAGTAAATTTGAGAATCTGCTCTGTGGACTGAAAAGAGACCCCACACCCTGCCCCCACCACCCGGCTTGTTGACTGTAAAGGAGGAAAGGGGGTGAATACTATAGGTTCGTAAGAGGGAGGGGGAGTGAACCAAAACTGTATGAAAAGTTTATTTTTGCCTGCATTTATCCTCCAACTCTGTTAGGTAATTAAACACTTTTTGCAACTTTAAGCTTGGAGCCTGGTTGCCCTCTTTTCGTGCGTCCTCCTGGCAATGTCCTGTCGAAAAAAACCATGACACCACCCTATTCCTCAGCTCACAACACAACAGTTTCTGACCAGAAACACAAATCATACACTTCTTGGAAGTATTAAAGTCTTTGATTTCTGACCTTTTTCAAGTGGTCAACCTTTTTTTTTTTTAATTATATGCCAAGAGTCTTTTTTCTCCCCCTTTCTAGCTTAAAACACCCTAAATTAATGTTCTGTGAACTGATCTCAAACATGCTTTGCATTCTGCTTTAGGGTACTTCCAGTGCAGTTCATGAAAATGGTTTTCTTTCTATATGTAGATAAATCTAAACTGTGCAAGCAGATTACCAGAAACTATTTCAAAACCCTTCACTGGAATCCATTCATTCTGGTAAAGCCTCAAATGAAGACATGGCAGTGAGATGAACAAAAAAAAGATTTTTATATATTCCTTTCCCAATTTTCATCCCCAAAATGATTACTGTGTTGCCTTGCACTCCAGATTTTGATTTACAACACATTGCCACATACATTTTCTAAGGGTCAATTAAATGACTGACACAGTGAAGCCATTACTCCATTTAATGATAGCTTTAGTTTCATCCTTATATCCTGCATGTATTTATAAATTACTGACAGCAACTATAATCTAAACAAACTACTACAGTGAGACCCTAAATCATGTGAGTTCAGAGTTATATATGCACGTTAAGAGTTCTTTTTAAGTCACCATGTAATGAAATTTCCAAACACTAGAGTTCCTCTGCACTTTTCTTCAGGGAATGCTACGGCACGCTCTTTGGCTATTTAACAAGGATAGGTCTTTCATCAGAATCATCACACAAGTCCTAGGAAAACCTCTTTCCAGTTTGTGAATCCAACCTGCACCTTGACATGAAGCTTCCCATTGAAGCTACGGGAGATGTCAGGAAATCGACCATCACACCCAAGGAAAACCAATGATCCAGGTGACCACGTGCCTGTCAGGACACACACCTTCACACCTGTCAGAAGACAGGGAGATACAAACTTTTATAACTACGAAAGCATCCACAAAACCTGCAGAAATGACTAAACGTGGGTTTAAATTATTACTTCCATTAGCAGAGCTAAAACTCAGTCAGGAAACTTCCTTTCTCGGGAGGATTATAAAAAAAAAGTGACCTAATGAAATCTGAGTTATGGGCTGGAGGGAGGCAGTTGGCTTTTTTATAACTGTTCCCTATGCTCCATTTTATGGAACCTGCAGTTCAGTCATCCCCCAAGTATTTCATACTTTCCTTTGGATGGGCATGCATGTGTCTTGTGCCAAGGACTGCAGCTGGAAACACCAGTGCATGTGGCTTCAGTGTGCCCACGTGTGAGAACATGTAGCCAGCAGATCATAGATTTCCATACATATACATTTATTTATTTAACAAGATAGCACAGTTGGTTAAATGAAATATGCTGTGCATAAGCACTCCAAACTTACACTTGGTTTTTTCCCCTTCAGCATGTATTTCCTGCTACTTCAGAAGACAGCACTGAGCGTACATAATTACTAATTAAATTCCTACAACAATAATAAAACTATGTCCTTAAGGATGTAACAGATAAACACTGATATGCAAACAGACTACATCACCAGTGACATCTTATTTCTAGACCAGCTTGGAGGAAGAAAATCTTCCCCAAAACAACCATATCACATCAAAGTAGAACACAAGGCAAGATGTTCCCCTGGCAGGAAGATGAAGCAGGCGAAGTTTCTGAGCACAGGGAACTGCCATGTTCAACCCCCCAGCGATGGCTTTTAAATACAGTGGGCACCTCTGCTTGTAATTTCACTATTGAATCTGGAAGTCTCCAGCGACTTCAACATTCATCTGTCTCTCTAACAACACATTTGGCTCTTTGATGATCTGGCTATGTAGGCTCCTGTTGTAACTTAAATTAAGGAAAACAGCTGCCATTTAAAAAGAACTTCCTTGAAAAGTTAATAAAGCATTTGCTGTTAAACAGGCTGAGTTCTGCCACCCCTGCAAGCACAACTCCTCTACAGCGATGTCTTCGACACCATAAGAACATGTAGAAATCCTGAAGGACAGGCAGAAGTTAAAAATGTATGTAATGTAATGCAAAAAGCAGTTATGGAAGGCCCTGTTCTGTTAAAAATCTTTTCAAAGACTGCAGGAAGATTTGGCTCAGGCCATGTTGGATCAAGAAGACCAAATCTTGCATAATCTGTGGGAAATCATACATTTTCGAAGAGTATCAGTAATAATTTCCAACAGGATTTTATTAAAGGCAACGACAACAGACTTCAAAGGAAAAGAATGTTTAATTGTGACACAGTTTCTTACTTACTGTCAAAACCACCATGATTTGATTGTATCCACAGACTAAATCCCACCGTGGTTTTTATCTGTATTCTAATTTTCACATTAACTTCTCCTGACATCATATTATTTGCCTGTGTATCTGCAAGGAGGATGACTTTTCAAAGTCCCAAGAAAGATCTGGTCACTGCCACTTCACCACACAGGCGAAAGACAACTGCTAAAAATCTCTCCAGCGAACTCATTGCAAAAAGAGATAATTGGGACACAAGAATATTAATCTCCCCTGTGAATTTTTATGTAAATGGCAAACAATGCTCATTTATTTCATCCAGTCCACAACACTTGGATACAGGAAGCTGTATCTTGAACCTGCTCCTTGAACACTGGTGTTGCATAGCACGTGCAACTGTTCTCTTGAATCCACGTGTATTTGTAATTCCAGTCTTTTAACTTCTAACCTGAAATACGCCCCAAGTTATTATCAGCATTCACTCACTTAGCACAGATGAGGCAACTATGCTGTGAGAAGATGGATATTTGACTGAGGCAGGGCTTGGAAAAGGCTTTGGGATGCTTTAGACAAAAGGGTTCTACGGTTGTTCCCCCTGGCCGTCCATGGATGGGAAGCAGCATTACCAGGCTGGCTGTTCTCAGGGGGACAACCTGGCAGGTGAGCTTTAGCAGCAGCATCCCCCAAGGGCTGCCAACACCTGTGCCACACAATCAACACTGTGCAAAAGTGAATGGTCCTCTTTGGCTCACACAAAGGAAAACTTCATGGGTTACAGTGCAAGGTTTGGGGTTTATTATTCTTGTAACTTAACGCTCAAAAGAACCACCTGGCAGAGTTCCAAAGGTATTAGTTCAGATGAGGAGTGAAACTGAACCAATAAACTGAGAACTGACTAATTCCTGCTTTGAGCCAGCACTGTTCTCCTTTAAGGAAAGTCCTATTGCCTCCTTCACAACCATAGGGGCCTTTAAAATCCAGGTAGGAACACTCACCTAGATCCATAAAGGGCCTTCTGAAAGGTTTTCTGGGTTTCTTTTTCCCTTTTAATCTCTCAATTTTTCATACAGGAGTTGTTTTCTACTAAGCTTTCAATAAATTCAACTTAACAGTGCCAAATGCTATTAGACTTCATTGTTTAGGGTATCCTTCTTTTCTTTTTACCATATGATTGTGTCCAATTTAAGCTTAGAGCCCATCCTTAAAAACTAGCTGTAAAATTCCTAAGGAAATGGGTGTTTTAATGGAAAGGCTGACATACTCTTAACTGTGGGAGCGTGAATGGCTCCACTATGAGACTACTCAAGTCCATGTAGAATATAAATGCAATACAGGACCACAGGTTCAGATCTTTGATCTCCTTTTTTGCAGAGGCTGTGATATATAAAGCCAATTCCACTGTGCAGACAGTACTACACTGAATATAAATTATCCTTTAACTATAGAGAGGCTCACATTTAAAGAAATGCTGCAAGAATGAACAATGCAGCCATGAAGTAGAGTTCTTCTGTAGCAAAAGTGCACACCAAGATCTGCATGGATAACCACGCTTTCAAAAGACAAAATTTCTTCCACAGCTGTTACTTGATAAAAAATAGAGTAAAATCTGGAGTATTGGACATACAGAAGTACAGTTAAAGTGCACTGCTTGCTCTTTCCATTAAAAAAGTGAGCTAGGAATACTTGCTTTATTGCCCAGATTAAGCATCATTCCCCTAAGAGGCATAAAAAAATGATTTTAAAATGTGGAAACCAACAGTCTCTACTGAATATGGCTTGAAATTTAAACATGTCTTTTCCAGATATCTCTTTAGAGGAAGAACCTTCTGCCTACTGAGCTAACACTAAGCTCCCTGGAGTTCAGCCATGAATATTCTAAACCTATCTCTTACAATTCAAGAAAAGCTGGCTTTTGCCAAAATAAAATGCTTAAGAGGAATTCAATATGCTTACATTGCCTTTCTTCATTTTATTTAAAATAAGTGTTTCCGTCTCAACTTTATGCCAAACACACAGTAAGAGAGAGACTGAGCTCTGGAAATGTTACCTGAGATTCTATACACAAATGGGAAAACGAATTACTTCTGAGAACATCAGATATTCAGGGCTGGTTTGCTGTATATAGATTTACATTTAACCGACTCTTTTGCACTTACAGATAGGCACTGTGGAGGATGTCACAAGAATTTCTCTGCTGTTTACATCAGTTATAACTTAGACGGTGCTCAGCCATGGTGCTTCCGTACTCTGGGATGTTTCTCTGTACACCAACTTTGTTTGTGTGTGTGGGAATGTTAGTAAATAAATAAAGAAATAAATAACTTTGTTCCTTATCTTACCTCTCTTGACCTGTGTAATCTGGCAGATCAATGCTACTTCCACTGCAGACAAGCAAAAAGTTAAAATTTATCTTTCACTTAATCTTTTTGTTCTCTTAGGCTTCCTTTCAGTAAGGCTTGAAGAAGGTGCTCTTTGTGGCTCAGTTCTCTGTGCCAGAATACAACTGAGCACAAAAAGAATGCAAGGGTGAGCTGATAGTATCTACTGTCCTCAGCTCTGCTTTGGTTCAATAAACTTGAACATCTTCTCCCCTCCTTTGCCAATTGAGATAAGCAGCAACAATTACTCAAAATGTATTATCAACTCAAGCTCAAAAAGGCAGGATCAGCTGAGTCGACTCCATCTCTCCCAACCTCACAGCTTCCTTCAGTGTCCGAGAGGGGCAAATCGGACCCTGTTTGCCTCCTGCCATGCACCTCGCATCTCCTCCTTACAGGCAACTACACCCAGCCTGCAGGAGAGTGAGATGAATCCTTTGCCTTCCACATCGCCTGCAAGGTTTCTGCCTGTAGCCAGAGGCTGCAAGCTCTCTACCATGGTGGCTAAAGTCACAAACGAACCATCCTTCCCCAAACGATCACATTCTCTCCTTGTCTTCCTGTGCTCTCTCTCTTTGCCTTTCTGTGGTCTCCATAGCAGAAACCAAGAATTCACTGGGCATCACTGCAATGCCTCTAACCAATTCTAAATGTATCCAGAGCTTGAGTCAATTAAAATACATTTCAGCTTCATCGGGTTTTTATCCCATTCCAGTACTCCACATACACAGCAACTTTAAGCTTACAGACATCCCTTCATGGTTCAAGAAAATCCTTCAATCAAAGAACTTCATTTACAATCCAGCATAGTTTTTGCTTTCTCTGCTCTCCACAGCAGCCTGGCATTTTGATGCAATCCTCATTTAATGCAATCTCCATTACAGGATTGTGATCACATCAATAAAATGTTCCATATGGGGTTTTTTTCGCATCCCTCTCCCTCCCTCATTAATAGTAGGCACTATATCTGCAAAAAACAACAGATCAAACAGGCTGATGGGATGCTCTAGGGAGGTAGCGGGGGGTACACATTCAACAAAATGCAGCAGCCAATGCAAACTGCCCGTCAGAGACTGAGCCCGTGGATCTCCTCATTCCTGAGCTATGCGAGTTGCTCACTGTCCGCGCCGCGAGCACAGATCCTCACCGAGCTGTGCTACCAGACTAAAAATAAATACAGCTTTTGCAATCACTTGTGAGCTCCGTGTACTTTTCACAGGAGCAGACTTTCATTTTACTTGATCAGTTACAGCCTATCCATTCTGTTCTGGATGAACCGCTGAGGCTCTGCTTCCAATGGGGGGGATGCTGGACAAAAGATATCATATAATCGGATATAAAAATCCCCCTTTTCCCCAAGCCCCCTTCTTACCTTCAGTGCCTTCTCTGCACACGATGCCAATCTACATGAGCTCCTCAGCACATCATCAAGGCGTTCAGAGTAGTGAAGGCTGCCCCACTGCATGGAAGTTAGACCGCTTTGCAACAGCAAATCCTCGATCCAGAGCACCAGCCGCTTCTTCCCATGCAGTGTGCCGAGCACGAATCACACGCGACTTCCACATAGGGAACAAAATCGTAAAAGAAAGGCAAAAAAAAAAAAAGGTATCCTAACTTTTAGGTAACCTGAGTTTGTTTTATTTCTGTTGGGTTTAGTCAATTATCTGCTTTTGCAGCCGCGAGAGGATGGAAAGGCAGTCGCGCCCTGGAAGCCCCGCACCAGTCCGCAGAGGTCCGGCCGCGTAACCCAAGTTGCGCGGAGAGACTCTGAACTCGGTGCGGCTCCGCAGCGCAGCCCGGCAGCCCTTCCTTCCCTCGCCGGGCGGCTGCGGGCACCGGAGCGCCGGGTATCCCGCGGGGCAGCCGCCGGCGCTGGGCGCTCGCCCGGCCCCCGTTGGGGCTGGCGCGGTGCTGGCCCGGCGGCCGTGCGGCGCCCTGGGGGCTCGGGCTGCGCTGCCGGCGGCGCCCCGGAGCCCGCGCTGTCCCGGCGGCGGCGCGGCGGCGGCTCCGGCTCGGCTCTGCCGCGGCCGCCCGCGCCCCGCTCTGCCGCTGCCAGCCGGCCCTCCCCGCGGCTGACATCAGCGCCAGGAGGAGGAGCGACGCCGGGGACACGAATAGCCGGGCCGAGGGGGTTCCCCCTCCCGGAGCCGCCCTGCCCGCTCCTCTCGGAGAATCCCCCGAAAGCGGCGGCGTGGCCGCTCCGCCGCCTCGCCGTGGGGCGGCCCCAGTCCCCGCCGGCGCCCCCCGCCCCGCGGCGCTGCCCGGCGGGCGGGTCCGCCATCGGGGCCGGGAGAAGCGGGGAGAAGCGGCACTCGGGGCCGGAGCGGGACCGGAGCGGGGCGCGGCGCTCGCAGCCCGGAGCGGCCGGGCAGCCCAGCGCCGGCGGTGTATTCGTGCCTCCTTCCGCCCGGGCTCCCCGTCCGCACAAGCGCCGCGGCGGGGGAGCGAGGGGAGATACCAGGGATCGGCCCCGGCTGGGAGAGCGCCCGTGCCCGCGGAGGAGCCGCCGCCCCCGGCTGTGCCGCCCGCCCTCCGAGCCCGGCAGTGCGGCCGTGCCCGCTCCGAGCGCCGCAGCCCGGGGTGGCGGTGCGGCAGCCGCCAGCCGAGCCGCGCTCTCGCTGCCGAACGGGCGCCGCGCAAAGCTCCGCGGGGCCGGGCGGGGGACAGCGCTCGGGGCTGAGCGGAGCCTGCCCGGCGGCGGGGGCTGGCTGCCGGGGTCCGGGGGTGTTGGGTGCTCGGGGCTCGGGGATACTGGGGGCTCAGGGGTACTGGGTGCCGGGAGCTCGGGGATGTTGACTGCTCGGGCTCGGGGGATGTTCGGGGCGCGGGGCGGGCATCCCGCACGTTTCAGCAGGTCATCGTTAGGGCCGGAGCTCGGCGGTGCGGGGGACCCGAGCGGGGGCTCCAGGACGGAGGTGGGAGTCCATGCCGCAGCCCCAGGCGGGGAGCCGCTGCCGAGGGGACGCGGGTGGGCAGCAGCGCCGGGCTCGGGTGGCCCCCGCGCAGCCTCCAGTGCCCGTCGGGCCGGGCTGCCCCGCCCGAGCTGGCCCAGCTCCCGGGAGCAGCAGCACTAGGGTCGGGGGTCCGCCCGGGGGCGATACCCGGGGGCGATGCAGCCGGCGGTGGGGGCTGGTGGCGTGTGAAGTCAGTTCAGTCTGTGCGCAGGGAGCAGTGATGGCACAGTGAGGTTGTGGTGGTGAGTTCAGCTTGCGTGCAAATACAGTTTAATTAATAGTTAATTTGTGGTGTTGATTTTAATAATTTGAGTATCTTGCATTATTTGCAGTATTTTGCCTGATGCCTGCAGTAGGCACTTCTCAGTGAACACAATAATTATTAGTAAATAATTGAGTATTTTTTCTGTACTTGGGTGACAAGACAGTTTTAAACTCTTCTGATGAAGAAAAGACATTGCACTTACCCTAACAGCACACATTTTTCATGTGTCCTTCTTTTAAAATAGTATGAAAATGTCTGTGAAAGCCTTATTTTACCTTCCTCACTGTAGCAAGATGTAGGTGATGCCTCACTTTTATTGCTAAATATAGTTTAAGCGCCAGAATTTCTCTGAAATAAAGGTACATAAGAGAGAGGATGAGCAAGTTCTAAAACCAGCTTCTGAAAATCCCCAGTCATTCAGTGAATTTTCTCCATCTTACCTGTTGACTCATATATTCAATGAGATTCTTTGAATATGGACTCAGAATGAACAATTGCATGGCCATTAACCATGCTGAAATACGCCAGAACAGATGTAATGCCTTTTCTTCTAGGTCATATTTCCATATCGTATTTCAGTCGCCTGACTCTAACCAAATGCCCATTGTATTTTACTGTACTGGGTGCTAAATTCTATGAATTTAGTGAAGTTGTGACTTCATTATTTTTGTCCCACATGCATACAGATGGCAGAGGTGCCTCGTTATGTACAAACAGAACATTACCCATGAATTAGAGTTTGTGTCCGGGCTGCAGTTCTCCATGCTGCTAGAGTAACACCTACCAGTCAGTGAGATATTTATCAACATTTTTCAACATTTTGTAATAAAACGGGATATATAGAAACTACAAAAGGATAACAAATAAAAATCAGCGTGCAGCTCTGTGTTTGGTTTACAACACAGTGGTGGCATACAGATGAGGACCGGTTGTCAATCTTGTTAATACCCATTTCACTGAGCTGTCGTTACAGTGGATTTCTAAAATAGCAAAGTCCATAATGGACAACTGTATTTTACACCTAAGAAGAGGCAACTGGGGAAAGAATTCTGTGGATTGCTTGGACACAAAATGACCTACAGGATGGTTTGTCCTGTGCAAGAGCAATCAACTGCGATAGCATCAGCTAGTCCAGAAAGGAAAGCGAGTGGCATGTCTGGGGGGGGATGGCCTGTCCTGCTTTCCAAGGGGTGTCTAAGGATAAGCTACAATGGATCCAGCATTCTGCCTCAACTGTGTTTGAAATACACAGCCAGAAGTCAAATCTGGTAACAATTTTCATTTAATTAAAAAAAGATGAAAAGAGTAAGGAGTAGGTGTCTTATTTAACAGATATTGGAGGGAAATGCAGAAAAAGGACAAGAACCCTTTACAAACCAGAGCAGCTGCATCATGAACCTGAAGAATCCAAGTCAGATTAACTCTGTGCTTGCAGAAAATGCTATGAACAAAATATTTCTGTCCATCAGAAGGTATTGCTGCTACCCTTGGTTCAGATCAAGGTCTAAATCCTGAAATTGTTTGTTACTCTGAGCACATGAAGAGGCCCCACAGGAACTATTCACATGTGAAAAGAGCTAGGACCAGAGCCAAAGTTTTGCATACTGTGAAGGTCAAGCTTGCTTCCTTTCTAAAACTTGCACTTAGCAGACAAACTCTCAGAAAATATGGTTTCCATAGAGCACCTTCAGCTCATTCCTCAGGATGCTGTAAGCACCATGGCTGATTTAGAGCAATTTGTGTTGTCCTTGCAGGTCCCTGACACTTTGGGGCCAAGTGCCTTGCAGGGAGCTGCTGCCTTGCAGAGCAGAGGCTGTCCCTGCCTTCCCCTGATTGCAATTATTGTGGTTCTTCTTCCCACAGATGCCAATTTTTTTATGAACTTCTCAGAATGTAAGGAGAAGAGTCTCATAGATATTATACAACTCCTGGCTTTACAGTAATGGAAAAACCTGTTAATAAAAATGCACTGCCTGTAGGACGAATTCTCAGCATTTTTGCAAAGGTCATGTAAAATATATTGCTTGAGTAGCCTTACTTTGGTCACCAGATAAGTCATTGAGAGGCCACTGTAGATGACATCTCCAAAGAAAGATTGTAATTCACTTTTATGTCTCTAAGCAAGAAAATAAGAGACACAAGCCTTCCCTTTGGTACTGGAATGGGGGATGTGTGGAGACCAGTGCAGGGAACAAAAAGGAGCTACTTTCACCAGCCTGACAGATAAGGTTGGAGGTCTTTCTCTGCTGAAGGCCTCACATAGTTCTGCTTTGTTTCTTTTTTGCTGTCAGAACAACAGAAAAACTCAGAGAACAAATTGCAACCACATTGTACCACATCTTTTGCTAGGATTTTGCCTCAGTCCCAAATATGACTTTTATTCCCTGTATACTTATGTGAGCAACAGTTTCTTTCTCTCCTTTTTTCCTTATCCCCATTTAGCGGAAATGTAAAATAAATCCCACTTAGGTTTTTGAGCACTAGCCCTGATTTTACTTCTGCTTCTCAATAATGGAAATTCCCAAGTTTGACCTTTTCTGGAGCAGTGTTCATCTCTGTTGCACCATGCTCCATCAATGCCAGTTGATCCTGTATCTGGACTTGCTAATGAACACAAACAGTAGGTCTGGGTCTCTCAGTTCCACCCTTTGCAGTGCTCTGTAGTTACAGTGGCTGATCTTTCTTTTTTTTTTTTTTTTTTTTTCTGAATTATTTATGGAAATACTGTTTTTTTGGCCAAGAAACTGGCATAACTTCAGGTCAAATCACTTTATGTCAAATACAATAATAACTAAAATGACATAGACGTATAAAAGACGAAACCCTACAGCCACAAACTGAGATGAACAGTTGTCAAATGTCTATATGCAACCTACTCCTTTCATTCCAGGACTGGAGACATTATACACCTGTTGCTGATAGGTAAGAAGTTTAGACTGCATTATTTTTAGAAGGGTCTCAATTTCTAAATGCACAGATTTTTGAGGGAGAGCCAGGCACCAGTGGTGGTTATCATCTCACAGAGGTGTTGCCAGAACCATTAAAACGCGGAGCTCTGGAAGTCTCGTACTTAACAGCGGGAGGTAGAACAAACTAATTTTATTATCAACTCAGCTGTCAAGTGACAATGTTTTTTAAATGCCATGCATTATGTATAAAACACATTAATTTTTATGCCCTGCATTGAGAGTTGCTGCACGCACACCCAAAGGGCAGGGCTTTGGCAGGACAGGGGAACTCATAGACTCAGCTCCCTGCTGGAGCCACGAGCAATGATATCCATGACAATACAGGTGCCAGCTTAAAATGACTTAAATAACATCAAATCACACCGAGTCTTCAAGCTAGGAATTAATGAAATACCTGTCCTTGATAACAGCAAACTGAGTAATAGAAATCTGCAGAAAGTGTTCATTTAAATACATTTTGTAAACGTAACAAGTTGCACTGTGCTGTTCTTTGCATCTTTAAGAGTGTCTAGGGATTTATGTCTTGCAAAATAGAAACAAACTAAGAAAGCTGAAATATATTGTGTCTTTAGCTGTACTTTACAGCACAGCTTGTGTTTAAGAAGCAGTCTAGACATGCAAAAATGCTAGAATAAACAATATTTTTTTTCATTATTTTAAATTAGCTTCTACTGGAAAGCTATAAATTTCAGAATGATGCACACTAACAGGATTGCATATCTATTCAAATATTCCAAACAAAAGATACTAAAAGGCTATTCTGTTACCTGCCACAATAACAGTAAATTTCCTACCAACTTAATGCAATTACAAGTGATTTCCTGTAAAAAAAAAATAAACCTTCAGGATATTTTGCAGGATATTTTACTTACTCGCATGAAAAGTCACATCCTTTTTTTTTCTCCCCCTTCTTATTTTAGTGACTTGTTTAACCTATTTTAACATACAAATATTATTAAATACTATTTAATATTCATTATAGGGCTTCAAATATTGGTTGGTCTTAAATAAATATGTTTTTATTCATTCTCCTTTCAGCTGAATTGTGTGTGCAAGTAAAGAATAATCAGCTGGAGTCATGATTGAGATTTTGAATTTATGACCACAAGGGCAGAAAGGAGCTGTTTCTTCTGGAGAAATGACAGAAGTAGCCATGCTAAGGTACAGAATTTTTCTCCTCATGACTGTGTAGGACAGTAACAAAGCAGGTAGATACCTGCCCTGACCACATCTGTAGCTGGAGAGCAACAGGGGTGCAGCAAATCAGGTACTTATCTGGATGCTGGAAGACCAATCTTTACTTCCTACCAGGCTTCTCTCTTCAATAGGGCTTTTGGCAAGTCTTTTAATTCCTGTGCCTGTCAGGTTCTTTTTTAATGTGAAAATTACTACTTCAGTAGTGTAAGTATTTTAAATATTGCTAAAAGTATGTTTTGGGCAATAATGTGTTTGAATAAAAACATGCAGGTATTGTTTGATATGGCTCAAAATTTTCACATTCAAAAAATGAACTGATTTTATGAGTGTGTTGCATGCATAGGTTTACTTGTATTGTCTGATGAGACAGCAAAGACCTGTTGAAATAAAGTGCTTTTAAATCATCATCAGACCTGGATTTCTTAAGTTATTCACTGTATTGTATTTTGCAAAAGGGGAAAACATTACTCTTTAGTAACAGGATATTTTATAGGCATCCTTTTTGGCATCACCTTCATACCAATGGTGTTGGTGGCCATATAATACCAAAGAGAGTTCAGTCTGATGTGTGATTTGTAGGAAATTGTGTTCCCTGGTTTTCCGTGCTCTGTGATATGAGTACCAAAACTGCTCACCAGAGAAAGAGGAACTCAGTCCATAGTCTCACAATCCTTTGACCCTAACTTTGAAGCCTTTACTCCCTCTTGTGCTGGAGAATGGAGGAATCGCTTTGCAAAGTAGAGTTTTCAAGAAAGAACACTGACCTGAACCCAACCAAGAACTTTCTTCATTCAATGCAAGTACAAGACAGGACTTGCTGAACAAATACCAGCTGCAGGGGCAAAGTAATAGCAGAGAATGAGCACGGATGCTTCTGGCTGTGTGATGTTGCCAAGGGCTTAGTGATTCCCATTCCAGGGATTGCTGTGTCTCAGCAGTGAGTGAAGTTGTTCATTTAAAAATGCTTGGGATTGTTCTGAACGGAAGAGTTATGCAGAAAACACATGCCACGGGGATGTGGATTCCTTTCCTTCAGTTTAGATAACAGAATACTCAGTGTTCAGGCTTTCGCAGGATTATGTAACATTGCAGACCTTCCCTCCACAACAGGGCCATGGAATGGTTTGTTGAGAACAACATTATCAGTACAGAGCAGTGTGTCAGTCCTGCCTGGGCTTTGGGTTAACACCTTAGGGCATTATGTTCACCCAGTGCAATTCTGGCTGTTGTGTGGACTTTAAGAGTCTGAAACAGCATGTAGGTGTTTTTATCATCAAAACTACACCTGTTGTTAGCGCGTCGCTGAGCTACCCATGAACATGGCTCATCTGGGCTCTCAATGCAACAGAAAGGAGAAATGCTCCTCGCACCAGAAAATGCCTTACCTCTTTCTTAGAGCAGGTTTAACGTGTTGATTCGCACTGCCGTTTTAAAACCTTTCTCAGAGCAGGTTTAACGTGTTGATAACCGCACTGCCGTTCTAAAACCTTTCTCAGAGCAGGTTTAACGCGTTGACAATCGTACTGCTGTTATAAAACCTTTATTTCCGCGGCGCAGTGTCTCCCGAGGAGCTGCGCACAGCTCGGCCGGAGCTGCCTGAGTTTCCCTCAGCGGCGTCGCTAGAGGGCGCCCCAGGCAGCGCGACTCCCTCACGGCCTGCAGCGGCTTCGCAATGGAAAAAATCATCAAAAAAAGGGGTTTTATAACGTTAAACGGGGAAAACACGCGATATTTTTCAGCACTACACGTTAATTTCACTGCCTAGTTGCTGGTTGTTTGTGAGGCTGCTTTAAGGCCACAAGCCCCAAAGGCAAACCGTGATCTCATGTAACAGCCTCAGCGAACCGCCCAGGGAAACTTCCCTCAGAATGCTTCAAATGAGCAAATTTCTCAATTAGTGTCCGAAAGCACAGATGCAATGCTGGTTCTACACTCACAGAAATTTTAGAGCAAACAGCAAAAGAAAAATAAAGGTAAGGAACAGCTTAAAATACATTGTTCAGTCAGTTTTGTTAAGACTTAATGCACTTTTGTCTAGTTCGGCTTAGCCTAGGTCTCCTTTGGTATTGGGTTTGAAATACAGATTTCAGTGCAGCAGAAGAGAATTCATTTTATTCAAGTTTTATATAGCATTTTTCTTGTTGCTGAAAGAAGAAAATCCTTGCTGGGGCAAAAACCAAACAAACAAACAAAAAAAAAATGCTGCCCTAAACCATTTCCATGTTGAAACCAAGTTGTTAGCACACATAATTTCTCAGACTGAAGAATCTGAAGGGAAAACCAAAGCAGATCAAATATTGTTCTTATGCCTACCCCTAGTAATATTGAAACAGAATTCAATAATCCACAGAACAGGACCATGACAATTTGCAGATAATGCATTTCGCGTACAGTAAGACAACAAAATATTGTTGGTTTTTTGCAGTTCATGGTTATTATTTTTCGTAACTAGTAGCTATGAATCGAGCCTAAAGGTCTCAAATTTCCATTTATCCAGTGCAACTAGTGCGTACTCCATTCCAGAGCAGCCTAATAAATATAATTTAAGGAAGCAAACAACTTTTTACTTGTGGTACTTAGCAGTGAGGCAGAACTTGCTTCAAAAGATGGTTACTTGTGGCTGGTATTTAAAAAGAACATGAGGCCAAAAATATACAGGTGACATCTTCTTAAGTGTCTTAGATACACTGTTTAAAAATAGATATAATTGGTTGCACTGCTATGGCAGTTATGGCTGTGGTCATGGTAATAAAAGCCGTAGTAGATGTGGTGCAAGGAGGATTTACGTGAGTGAGATTTCACCCTCCTGAACTCTTATAACTGTTTTTAAACTAATATTAATCAACGAATATTAGGTTTTGGCACTTTAACTGTATCAGTATAAATTGCAAAACTTGGGCATGAAAGCACCCTAAATTTCATGAACTTCCTCTGAAAGTGATCTAAAAAATGAAAACAGGACTACAGAGGGCCAGGATAAATCATCACTGTTGTTCAAAATTGTTTGGCTAAGGAATTGGAAATCAAGGGACTGGCAAAAAAGTATTAATCCCATACATGATCCAAGTCCAATAAATCTTCATGCATTTAAAGCATACAGTCCTAGAGAACATATTTCTGCAAACATTTTGTATTACATGCTGCTAGGTTTTTTGCTAATATTCTTACTTGCGTTCTTTTAAAATACTTTAAAGTCATTAAGGAACAAATGAGTTTTTCAAGACCGCACCTTTCAGTTAGGTCATTAACATTTTTGGAGATATTTTCATTTTTCTATACCACATAAACTCACGAACCAAAATAACCCTCTGTGTTGTACTGTGAAGTGTGATTAATCTAGATACCCCAGAATATTTATAATTTTATCTATGTTTATATATTATATTGTCTTTATAATTATGAAGGAACATAATTTGATCCAATAGTATTTAATAATATATATCCAAATAAATATATACTGTATTGGGTCATAATATGAGAGGGAGAATAATTTTGTTGTCTGAAAAGGCATAAGCCAGGCTCTGTGTCCAGACCAAGGATGGATCTTGGGCAACAACAGTGAAAAATTGCCTCTGCTTCAGTTCAAAGTTTATCTGCATGAATAAAATTTTAAAATAATCCACAGATATTTATCAGTATCTTCATTGTGATCATCATTACCATTATCAATAAATCAAATAAAGAACCCAAGGTTAGGGTTAGGGGTTAGGATGCCTGTCTCCTCCAGGTAGCTGAGATCTTTATTACTGTATTTGTGCAGAGCACCACTATTTCACTTAATGAACTTTTGCTACCTTGAACACATATTTTGGATTTTTTATCAGGAATAAATTTTTATGTTTGTGTTCTTTAATTTTGTAGAGAAGAGAGCTACTGAACAAAATTCACAGTTATGGTTTTGATAAGTTTTGGTTTTGCACCTTGAATAAATGAGAAGGCAGGGTAAGGCCAACTGGAAAAAACTGCTCTTCCTTTCCAGCATTTCCACAGGGTGGCTGGAATTGCTGGAAACATAGAGAGGGGACTCAGACTCACTCAGGAGTTATTGAAGCTAAACAAGTGAATCCATCATCTGAGCGAGCAGGTGACCAAGTCAGTGCCCTCTGCCCGTGGCAAGAGCCTGGTGAACTCCATCCCCTTGAGCTTGGCAGTGCTCTCCTGTCCTGTGTCCACAAGGGCTGGGCTGCCATGGAGTGGCTGATGCTATGCTTCCATGCACTGCTGTTTGTAGTCACTTGTAGCCTGAACCCCTCCTGTAGAGACAGATTTCTGTCATAAAATTCCCTGCACAGACAAGACCAGCTTTTGGCTTTATCATTACTTCAATCGCTTTAGTGTAGATCCAATTACACAGGTATAAAATGTTTCTGCTGGCATACCCTGGCATCAGTACAACAGCAGTTAAAGAGATAACTCTAGGACTGGGATAGATGTGTGAATAACAACAGCTGATCAACAGCCATGCTGATAAAATTTAAATGAGATCAAGCCTAAATCTTATCCTACACTGATAATAGGAATGTCTGTTATGTGTCAGACTTACTGGGCCTGAGTGGAGAGTAAGACAGAAGCTGATCTCGGTAAAACCTCCCTTAGGTTCTCGGGAGTTATCCTTTAATACAAGCCAGAGTTATCCAGGTTTCCAGCTACACTGTGGGCAGTTGTGTCCTAATGAAAAACCACACAGGCATGGCAGCAGTAAATGCCAGATTGATGATTACCACCTGAGCATATACATTATGGCACTGTCTAACTTTATTTTAACTACACATTACCTTGTTTTACAATTCCCACAGTGCTCTGCACTGTTTCAGTATGTAAAACAGAGAAATAGACTGTAGATCTCTTTAGAGAATATTGTTTTCTCCTGACCACAGCCATAGGTCAGTATATAAAAAGGCAAAAGTAATTTCGTGTAGCCTTTCTCCACTTCTGCTTCTATTCATTTGCTTGTACCATGTTGTAAATGAAGAGCAGAGGCTGTGGTCTATGTTAGACCTGAAATAAAAATGTTTCACATTGCTCTATGAAGGTAAAAAAAGCTCAGCCTGCAGTCTGTACTGCCATGCAATTCGGGCTTTTTTCCAGCCATAGTTAAACAAAATGGTTTATCTGAACTGAAAATAAACTATCCGTTGCTGTTGATATATCTGCCAAATTTAAAACATGATATAAACTGAAGTCGACAGCATAAGCCACTCAAACAAGGCCTCAGGGATTCCAAAATGTGCCTTAATATTTATTTTTCATACTTGATTGCAGGTTATGCACAGGTAAGTGTAGTGCTACCCTGAGGGTTTTAAGTGTAACGTAGTCAACCATGATAATACCTTCAGTATCTGGGAAGACAGTTCTCACAATGACTAATAGGAAATGAAAGCAAAGCTGAGTGGTTTTCAGACTAGTTTTAAGTTTCCTCTAGAGTTATTTGATAGATTTCTAGAATGTTTTCATTAGTATTTACCTGTTAATAAGACAAAACCAAGTATTACCCCATTTGTGACATTCTGGGTTCCAGCACTCAGAATCCTACTAACCTTAACTTACTTTCACAACCCTGCAGTGCATGAGAAATTGCTGTCTTCCTCTCGATCCACTACTTCCTCCAGTAATTTGGACTGATATTTACCAGTCATTTCCTCAAAAATGAATCACTAACCGCTGACACATACATGTGGTAGTGACAAAAACAAATTAGCCTGAATTAATCTTGTTCAGGCACTCCCATTCATTTTAACGTATCTCTTGCTGGTGGAACATGTAAGAACTAGCCATGCAAATACCATGTCCTCACAGACATTTCTCTTAGCCTTAATAATTTTGAAATAAAAATGCAATCTTTTACTGGATTTGAAGATGCTTGTCTATATTACTCAGAAACATGCAGAACTGGAGCTGTGCTTCAGAAGAAAACTTCAGATCAGATTCACCAGCTAGAGCTGTTTTCACTTGTTCTCCTGATACAAATAGAGCTACATCTGTCTTAAAAGGGGACAAATTTCATGCAGCTTTATGTTGCTAGAATAACAAAGATACCAAAGAAAGTACTACTGGAGTCAGTTTTATCTAGGACCAAAAAGAAAAAAGTGTAAAGTTTCTCATAGGCTTGTTACACAGTCTGCTGCTGGAAGTTATACTTGAAGAATGGAATCAACAAAAAATCACATGTTATTGAAGAAACACAGAACATAATGCTGTCTGTTTAACATCTGCCCCTCTTTGAGGCTTATTTTCGCTGCTTTGGCATTTATAACCCAGAATCTCTGGAAATGCAGTTTGCAAAGCAAGAAGCTTACATGAGAAATGAGTGGTGATGTCCTCTTGCCCTTTTGCTCTAAGCAACTCTGTTGTCACAGTGTGTTCACAGGAGACCAGGTCCTGTTCTTCCCCTCCTGCTACTGGGCAGACTGGAATTTTTACTTGGGAGTCTCCTCCATTGTCACTTCAACTTAAAATCTGGCTGCTACCAAAACAACTCCTTCTGTCTCATTTCTTTTAACACCCATGCTGATGGGGAAGCCAAGTTCTACCTGAAAATATGGAATTATTATACAAATCATTGTGGTTATGATCTCTGTATTGTTATTGTCCTCTTGGCTGTAAGAAGAGGCTTTATCACAATTCAGTGTTAATTTTGGAGGTACTGTCGTGACAATGGGGAGCAGTTCCTTTCCCCTTGACATCATTGTAGCTGCGTCAATGGATTAATTATTAAAACATAACAAATACAGATCTTATTCTATTGCAGTGTTTCAACACTGCTGATATATTCGTTAGTTATGAAAAAAATCACAAATTTTACTCTTGATTTTGTTGCTTTCTAAAAGTAGAGTGTATGCATGCGTAAACCAAGAATTAGTGTTGGAAGTTTCTGTGGGTTATGAAGCCGTTCACCTCAAGGGACGTCAGTGCCATTGTGCTAAACTGAAAAACAGAGCCAGAGTGCTTAGTTCTGTCACCAGGGCCCCTGAAATGTACTTAGAACCTTCCTCGTAGTATAGTACTCACATCTTTAATTTATGTTGCATATGAAGGAAGTTAAAATCTTACTTCCCTTTGCTTTTCCCTCCACCTCTTGTTTCACTGTCACCTTGGAGACCAGCTATGGGTGCCATGACCAATATATAACTACCATGAGTACATGGCATTTCTTTCTATTTCCTTAAAACTATGTGCAACACGATTTTTATGTGCTGGAGCTTCTTTTTGAGCCTATGTTCTTTTGTAAACCAGTAGTTGCTTTAAATTGCACCCCTCTATAAATGACGTTTATGAAGTAGTTACTCAGAGCTTACAACTTCATTCTTCTCTTTGATTATTGTTAATGAGAACTTTGGTTCTCATTGTTTCTTTGTCCATTACCTTGAAGAACCATAAAGTATTCGGCTCTTACAGAAGGGAAACAAGCAGCTTATATTTCTTATTTTATACCTTTTTTTCAAACCTGGAATAGTTCTTTTCAATTATCTCTAACTTTAAAAACACTTTCCTTTTCCAGCCTTTAATTTTGCTCATGGTGAGGAAGATACCATTGCTTTAACCCAGCTTAGCTTTACCTGGCAGATCCTAGACTTCTTTCCACAAACCACTGCAGCAGAGTGCAGAGTTCCCTCAAACAGCTTGGCTTCATCAAAACAACTTGCAGTTGGGCAGATTAGCTCTGCCTTTCAAACTGGGCTACTATGATTGTATTCAGCCACTCTAACATGATTATATTGCTTTTAGGTTTTATTCCCCTGTTTCTGCACCCTGCTGCCATTATGGAGTACAGACCTGCCGACTTGGTGGCCATTGCATTTCTTGGGCTGTGAGAACTCCTTAGCAGCATTCCAGTGTTAAATTGAGAGTGACTGTGTTTTGTGACAGAGAGAATGTTCTGCTCCAGTAAAAATCCTTCCCATTTCCCCTCTGCCATCATGGCTGAAGCCAGCCTTGCACTATTTCCACTTTATGTTCTATTAAAGTTATTAAAGATCTTCTTTTTGGCACAATGAGAGTGACCATGAAATCTAGCCTGCCAGAGAGTGGTGCTTCCAAACGTTTCCCAGAATAAAAAGGTGATTGCTAGGGAGTTGCAAACCTCAGTTTCAAGTAGGAAATAATGATTCTTATTTCCTGTCCTAAGCAGCCAGTCCTTTACACGTGCTGACTGCAGGCACCAGTGACAAATTCTGCAAATAAATCTCGTCGTTGGGCACCCTTCTGCTTTGCACCAACCCCAAAATGCATTACTGCACTGGCTATTTAAACATGGGAAGGTAAAAAGCATTTCACAGAATTAATTTCCTCTCTTTCATGAGAGAGATATAATGCATTAACTGATTTGAAAACAGAGTGAGCCTCTTTTATAGCATGGTCACTCACTAGGCAGGCTTTCCACAGGGCACAGGAGCTGAGGTAAACAATCACTTACACAGAAAGAAACTCTCTAGTGCTCTGCCATGCTGATGCTTGTAGAGAAAGGAAAAAAAACCAACCAACTAACATTTCATTGCATGTTGAAAAGAAAGTGTAAGCACTCTGTTTAGAAAGCTTTAAAGCATAATTGAAATTCAACATGCAGATTTCTGTGTTATTACAATGCTGCATGCACTAGCTCATTTGCTGAGCAGCCAGCATTTTAAACCACACATTGCAAGAACTTTGTGCTGGTACAATAACAACAGAGAAAAATTAGGATGACAGCACCAGTATGCTCAGCCTCATAAACATTCCTCAGCTGAAACAGGAACTACAGGGCAGTGCTAGCCTATGTATTATGAGACCAGAATATTTCTGCTTCCATGTGCAGATGGAGCACGGATCACTAGTGTGCTGACAAACTGAACTCCAAACAAAGAGATAAGCTACATATGTACTGGCAGGTAAGCTCACTGATCTTTTTAACCCAGTGAACATCTGATGTGATGTGAGATTCACTAAATTGTAGATTGCAAATCAAGGTCAGACCGAAGGGTGACTAAGTATTTTGTAACATTCTCTCTGCTTCACTGACTGAAAGCAATAGTGAATTCCAGAGTGCTTTTTGCTCTTTTAATCTGATAGTAATTTGAAAATGTATTTGACTACAGAACTAGGTGTATCTAAGTCAGAAAAAAATAGTGGAAAACAATATTTTTCTTATACTATCACAGGGCAGCTGCTGCTGCACACAAAGGCCAGTGTCAGAATTTAGGTACCATGTCCATGGCTAGAGGGGCCAGGAGGCTGAACTGGCACTGGAATTCTCCAGTGTGACCCTTCCTTTTTCTGACCACAGTCCCAGCAAAGAGTTGCACTGGGCTGGGAATGTGTGTGACTGGAGCTCTTCGCTCTGGGAGATGGATGTCGCTGGCAGAGCAGTCCAAAGCCACAGAGCACAGGAGAATCTGGGTCACTGTGCAATGTGTTCACTGTGCCAAATCATAACATGAGTGAAACGCTCAGACCACTAACCTAAAAATGAGTTCCTGGGTGTTAAATGCACGTCTTAAATATACAGAACAACTTTGATTGACATTGTAAGGTAGTTTTGGTTTTGTTCTCAGAATATTTCATGTTAAATGAAAGTGTGTTCGGAAGAACACTGTGTGAAAAAAGAGTATTTACACACACGGATGTGTATTTACACTCTGTGAGGTTTTTACCATTCATGGCATACTGCAGGATTCACTGTCACTGGGAGCACTCAATGAAATGCCTGTTCTCCGAATCAGTCCCCCATTTATCTGCTAAATCTTTCCATTTCATCCAAGCTAAAGCACCATCAGTAAGTAGAAAGTATAATCTATACATCGAGACGAGGAATACATTAGCTCTGTAATAAGGATGTGAAAGAAAATGTGGTCTTGGATTATAGCTGTATTTGCCTGTAACTGTAGATCATTTGCTAGGCAGGCTGAGTGAAAATAAAAGATTCCCTGGCAACCCTCCCCGTCTCCAAATGCCTGCTCAGGCAGAAAAAACAACCACCCTGCATACATATTCCAATGAGCCACTGTGGGGCAGTAACAACAAAAACATTCCTCAGCAAAACAAGGGGCTTTGAACAGCCACTTCGCCTTTTCTGAGCAGAGGATACAAAGAAACTGTTCTTCGAAGAAAATCCGAACATTAGGATTTCCATTCTTACATGGCAAAATGTTATTAGTCTTTTTGGGAAACATTTTATAGCTATGCTTAGCTTTGACTCCTCCCCCAGAGATGCTGGCAAACAGCGAGTTTGAAGCTGTTACTCAGTTTTAGAGCAATGAATAGAGGTTGTGTGTGAGATATCCAAGACTCTCTTTAAGACACTGTCTGGATTTTCTGTGTGTGCATAAACTCTTTTCTACCTGAGGGCTAAGTAAATAAGTTCTTTTCAAGTGATTATTCTCTGTGCAGGAATTTTCCCTTGTAAGGTATAGAAACCCCTGAAGATTAGGTATTTTTTAGTGCTGCTTTTGTTCCTCTCAGGGCAAAATCTTCGGTGAACAGAAGTTATTACAAAAAAATTATTTTATATCTTAAGGATAAAAGAATATACTTTGTTCGGTTTTGGATGTAGCTTGGAATCAAAATTACTGAGCTGCTTTGTATCCAGCGCTTTACATCTAGAGGTTCAAAATTAGATCAATAGTTTTGTCTTCCTTTCCTCTATCCCAGCCACTCTGTAGGTTTAATAATATCAATGGAATATGACAAAATTAACTGCTCTTTCTTTTTGCATAGTACCAAAAGAGGGGGAAAAATCCTATTTAAAGATTTCTAATTACAATTTGAATTTTCTATAAATACAAAATTTCCTGCAACAGCCATTCCAAATAGATATTGCCCTTTAGTGCTGCAGAAATTTGTACCAGATTAGTAACGTGAGCTGCAATACAAATTCTGTGAAAAGTCGAAGTATCATGCTTCAACTGAGGTGTTAGAAAAAGAGGATCAAGACATACAGAGAGCTGAATTAGAGCCATGACTCTTCAGTTACACTTTGAAGATCATTTTCATTTCCGTTTTGATCTTAAATCTTACTCATAAGTAATTAACATTTGGGGATGCATGACAGATGGTATGTGCCACCTTGTCTTTTTGGGCAGTCTTTTCTTGTCTTGGCTTTTCAAGATATATTCCAGACGTAAAATAATTTTTTTGGGGGGAAAAGGAAGGGAAAAAAAAGGAGAAAAAAAAGAGATAAATGAACTTACTTTGGCTGGCGGACAGCAATGGGAAAAAGTTGAAAGTTTCTTCTACTATTCAAACATTCTTCCAGTTTTACTTTTTTAATTATTTTTAAATATATTTCAAAATTTTATTAGATCTGTAGGTTGTCAGATCTAGAGTAGCCCCCATTTTTGAAAACAATAAGGCTATAAATGTCATGTAAGTATCACCAGGAGCATTATCTCAAGTACTTCTCTTCATATATCCCAGCTAATGAATCCTGCAGCTGATCCTACTGATACTCCAGGATATGAAAGATGCTGTCATCTCATCTGCAAACTGGAGAACCCTTGGTGATATTCATTGGCTTTACAGCATTCAGGATTCTCATGTTTACCTTTATTTTCACAGTTTGTTTTGCTTTGCTTTACTTTTTCATCAAATAGAGACATCATGAAAAATTAAGAAGAAAAAAGTATTTGGAAGTTTTATTAATTTAAAGTTATCTCAGGGACTAGGCAGCCAGCTGAATTTTCAATCAGAAGATCTGTAAGTGCTCATTACTAAACCTGCAAGGTGGCATTAAGCATCATCTTCAACTTTAACAGTTTCCCATCAGTTCTTTGAGAGAATTGCAGTAAAATTCCTCTGTTTATTCTAAAAGTGGATAATATTCTTACAAAGATTAGATCCAACAATTTTGTCTCACAGGCAAAAGGTAAAAAATGACAAAAATATTTAGGAAGTTCAAAAATACCCATTCACCCTTATTCACCTTGAAGAATCAGACATAAATTGTGGTAGGAGCTGGTGGAGTTGAGGAGGAGGGAGCAGGGATTACACTCATCCTGGAACTGTCTTAAACATCTATTTTAATCTCTTTGATGATCTTCTACTGACCAGCTTGTATGAGAAAATATGGCAATCAAATAAGAGAAGGTAAAAGATCAAACTTCAGAATCTTGCTTGCTAGTCATTGGTTTGCCTTCACACATTCTGGAAACAAATCTGTGCTGGCAACACTGATTAAATACACCAGGTATAAAGTGTAAGTGGCAGTTAAAACCTTGTTGAACACTGCAATGATACTGCATTTCTGAGCTGGGAAGGTTGTTCATCCAGCCTGCTCAGCCAGGATGTTCATCCGGCCCGTTTACCATTTATGAGACATTGTGTTAGCATTGAATTAGCTTATAGATTGTTTTAATATGACTTGAAGCAGTAGGGTGTATAATTGTTTGAATGTTTCTTTCCACTGACTGCACAGCATTGCTTCTTTCTGCACCTGAGAAGGCTTTTTCCTCCACCTGAACACTTAACAAGCAAATTTCCAGATATTCGGAAGCAAATGCAAACAATTTAGAGCAAATCTTGTTCCTGCGATTAGGGCCTCAAATGAAACCCTACCAAACAGAGCCAACACAGCTGAGCTTTGTAACATTTTCTCTTCTTTTCAGTGTTTCTTTTTATTTGCTTCAAGAAGGCATTGCAGCGTGACGCCCTTCCTTATCTTAATTACTGGTTTTTGAAGAGAAAAATAGCTTTAAACCCTCTATACAGTGGAGTCTGTACATACAAAGTGTGTGAAGACTCAGAGGAAGGCATCGATTTTTGTACCATTTAACTTTTCTAGCTTTTTTTTACCATTTAACTGTGGCTAGCACAGGTTCTTCCCGTGGGAACATTTTGCTATATTTCATAAACAAGATAAAGTTTGGATGTTTTGCAAACAGTTTCTCCGAATTGAGTCAGTTCGGGCTTGGCCAATTGGGCCTAGGGGGAGGTCTCGGGCTGACCAATCTGGGGTACTTCTGTAGACTCTATATATATGGAATTCAAAACAATAAACTTTCCTTTTCTCCTCTCTTTCCTTGTCTGAGAACTTGGGTCAGTCCTCAGCTAGCCGCTCAACAGCGACATCTAACATTTGTAGCTTTTTGTACAATTTAACATTTGTCAGGCTGCCATTTATTTTCTGCCACAGGTTTTGGGTACTGTGTCATATTGTTGATGTTATGAGTTAAATTTCCTATTAATCCCTAAGTGGGTTTTACCAGTGAAACCCAGGCTTGGGAATTCCTATGAAACTGTGCTTTGAATTGCCTACACATATACAGTGCACAAAGTAATAGCATCAATCATAGTGGTGTCTGTTAAATACCATTATGTGACTTAATTAATGTCTGCCTAGCATTTTCAGATTCATAAGCAGTCAAAAACATTACCATGATGTTCTTAACAGCTGCTAAATTTCTTTTATAAGCCAGAAATAAAACACAGAGTAAAGGTGGTCAGATGGGTTGGCAATTAATTGGAAAATCACCAAAGAGTACATGGTGAGGAAAGCAATTACTATAAAATGCAGAAATGAGAAAATGCAGCCATTAGGGATATCTGGTATTAAACCTTCAAAGGAATGTAAATATTTAATTTTTTAAAAAAATATTTTTGTATAATGCATTAGCTTGCAATGAATGTGGCACGTAATGCATGTAAAAGTACTCCTTGGTCAGCAAGAGAGGCAGCAAAATGCCAAACATTAAACCTTACGTGAAAAGCATCTTTATACTGAGTTGACTGATGAGATGACAGCACATTTATGTTGTTCTAAATATAAAACACCATATACTTTTATTTACAGGCTCTTCCGTAGAAAGTCACATCATTTTACAGCCTTGAGTCTGGGTCAGCTAAATGGATGTGCCATGAATGGACTGCATGAGTGACATTACAAGATCAAGTAAAGTATTTAGCAATAATGACAGTTATAGGTAATTTTCATTTAAAGTTAATGATAAGCTAACGCTTGCAATACTCTTGGATGGGGCCTAATATGATAGCTCTTTTATATACAGGTAGATAAAGAAGGTTGAAGTAACCTGATCAAAGGCTATATGTATGATCCTTACAGAATCACAGAATGGTTTGGATTGGAAGGAACCCAAAAGATCATCTGGTTCCAACCCCCTGCCATGGGCAGGGACACCTTCCACTGGACCAGACTGCTCAGAGCCCCATCCAAGCTGGCCTTGCACACTCCCAGGGATCCAGGGGCAGCCACAGCTTCTCTGGACAAACTGTTCCAGTGCCTCATCACCTCAGTAAATAATTGTTTTCTTAATATCCAATCTAAACCTGCTGGCTGTCAATTTGAAGCCATTCCCTCTTGTCCTGGCACTATATACCTTATAAAAAGCCTGTATAAACTTGGGTGATACTCCCATGTATGAGACATGATAAAAGCATACAAACCAAGCAAATGCTATTATAAATTAAAGAACTCTCACTTCTCATTCCAAATTTAGGAGAAAAAAACTGCATCAGATTCAAAAGGACGCCGGGTAAATCTGTCATGCCAGAAGTTCTGTGATCATTGGTAATACACAATGGTGAAATATTAGCAGTGGTGCCAAATGTCCCAAATGCCACTGTAAGTGCCACCCTTTGTCATCACTTTGGAATGAAGAGGCCAGGAGGCTGGGCATTAAAAAGTGGTGGCTGAGCAACTATACCTTTTATTTTGTAAAATTTGCTAAGAAATATGTATCATACACAAAGCACTGAATTATGCAGAAACACTATGGAAGAGAATACAGCTCTCAAATAATAACAGTGCCTCGCTTTGCTAAGACACGTTTTGCCCTCTGAAGAACTTTCAAGCAAAGCAGATGGGGAGCAGGTCAGGAAACAGGCCCAGAGTGACCTGCCTGGGCCACACATGAGAGAACAAGAGCAACACAGACTCAGGTCCCTCTGCTCCAGTTTGTACATCAAATACATCGTGATGTTCCTTAGCCAGCACAGTACTGGGAGATTTGTTACTATGGGAATACTACACAGTTACAGGCACTTATAAGTGCCCAGCAGCATTTGGGATCCATTGTGTCTGGTGCTTGCCACTGAAAAAAACACCCAGGAGAGTTCTTTGCTTTTGCTCTTTCAGAAACCCATCATTGACGCAAGGGAATAGATATCAAAAGAGGTTTGAAAATGATTTATTGAAAAATGTAGTCCTTGGCAACTGAAGTCGGCAGCTGAATGTAGAAGCAGCTACACTTTTATTAGACTAACGTAAAATAAGAGGTGTACATCGTTCTGGAGTCCCTCAAAGGTCCCTTCATCAGTTATCATCTTCCATTCTTGTGAAAGGAGCACTGAGATCTCCAAATTGTGTACCAGCCAAGATTTCTCTTCCCCCCAATCTAATAAAGGTCTCTTTATAGCAAAAATGCTACTGTCTCTCTCCCTCTCTGTGAAAAAATTCTGCCACAACTCCATTATGGAAAAGGAACTTAAAAGCAATAGCACTAAGGAGAGCTCTTTGCTTCTGCCAGTTGATTTTGTGAAGGAGAGGTTTATGGATGTGTCTGTAGGTACAAACTGAAAACAAAACCTGCCATTGCATCAAAAGCTGTATTTCTATTTGATTCCTTAAAATGTGCTCTATACTAAACATAGTTATGAAAAATGTAAATGACAGGACAGAAAAGAAAGTATTTTCTAAATAAACAAGCCCAATTTCAGAGGAGAGCAATGCTCAAGAATGATTTAAACACCCTGGAGATTCTCTTTCTTAAAAGGAGGAGGTAGTGCTAGAACTTAAGCAATTGCATGCAAGCAGCCTGAAGAGAATGAAAATAGAGAGTAAGGGCAAATTAGACCAGTAAGACAAATAGTAAATGAATAGAGTAGGAACTACGATACGAGACAGATGTGGAAGACAAGACAGATGGCAAGACACAATAAGTACAGCAAAGAGAAAAAAAAATTACGGTAGTATCTTTCAGTAAAGAAAAATCTAGGGTTGCACTGCCAAGGGACACATTTTGCAAAGAATTGTACTTAAAATTCTGATCACACTGGTAGTTGTGTGATCAGCTTTGCTCACACTGTAAGGCTGCATGGGCTAATACTTAAAAAAATACATCACTACACTAAATACTACTGCATTTTAATCATTCTGTGTAACATAAAAATGGGTGAAAACTCGCAATTTGTTTGCTTTGAAATAACAGTAAGATTTTGTCATAAACTGCTAACTTCCTCCTAGGCTTTCTGCGTGAAAGTACGTCTGAAGCAGAGTGCTGTGTATGAAATTGGAACGGGAGTGCTTTGCTGTTTGGTGTCACTCGAGACCTGGATCTCATCTGTGTGGGAACGAGGCGGCAGCGGCTGGGGCAGAGCGACAGGTTGTGTGCTGGAAAACAAAGAGAGAATTCTGGCTCGCTGCAGAGGTGTGAAGAATCACTGCCGTGGGGCTGAGCAAAAGGTGTGCAGGGAGTGCAGGGGAAAGGAAACAGGAGCAGAGCGAGAAGCCAGCTGTGAACAGCGCTGCTCGGTTTTGCTACGGAATGAGCTCTGCTAGAAAATGTCAAAGAACATCCTCATCATTTCAAGCCATTTTTTAAATTATTACTAATACGGCTCAATTATGTTTTCTTTCCCTGCCACCCATGTGTTTAAAATGTGAAAGAAAATGGTGAGACTGACTGCTAAAGATACCTGATAGTGCATATTTGCTTGGAAATATATTTTCGTATCAAGCAAATGTCAGTACAAACACCTGCATTCTGCATTGCCGGTAACTGTAAAAAACAAATACAAGTTGGTTCACCACCAGCACTCTTTGATTAAGGCTGCTGCTGCTCTGTGGCTGTTACTATGTGTATTTTTGCACTTCAAAATGTGAAGAAAAGCATGCTGATTATTAAAAACATTGTTTCTTGTTCACAAAAAAAAAAAAGGAAGTAAATACTAATGTATGTTCTTCCGTGAAGATCAAACTGAATTACAATGGATTTTGAAGGGAATACTCTGCCAAAATTCACTGTTTCTTTACAACTAATTTGGTTAACACTTAATTTCAAAGTAAGAGCAGAAAAAAATTGAAATATGATGCTGTGAAAAAGACACTGAAATCAATTTAAAGATTATTGCAGGTACCATGAATTTGTAGTTTTATTTTTTTTTCCTCCCTGTTTCCAGCTGGGAACCCTAAGATCAGCTGTGTTAGTCAGCAGAAGAGGATGAGGGTCTGTGCTGAACTTTGTCCAGAAGCATATTAAATCTGTATTCCTTCCCCTCTGTTGGTTGGCACATTTGTGTAGAAAACAAAACCTTCACATCCCTTCGCTCTGTGCCCGAGAAATGTGGAAAAGACACAACCCAAGAGCTGCCCAACCTTTGCTCCATCCTTTGTGCCTGCAGGGAACAATTGAAGTGCCGCCACAGAGGTATGGTTTTGTCTCCCAGTAATTTCGTGTCACAGTTTGTCCCTGTAAATGAAAAACCAAATGGTATTTCTGAGCAGATGATAGGTCTGGTCCTTCAGGCTTTCTGGGCTTGAAGAAAAATCTACTCACGTCAATGAAAATCTGCAAAGTGGTTTCTGTGGGGAAGTGCTTGAGAAAACAGCCTGTGGGGCACTTGCAGATGCTACACTCAACATTTGGATGCAAGGTAGGAAAAAATTAGCAGTCAGTTCAAAACTGAAAGTTACAACATTTGGCACGGCTATTTTTGTTATCAGTTTAAATCATTTTCTTTTAAATTTTTCTGTAACAAAAAATGTATTTATTATTGCACATACTTGATGTCTTGTTACTGCCACAGTCTATTGTGTTGCAGGAACTGGGACATAATCAAAGAACTATGTGTGTGGATATGACTTACAAACTTCTGACATGAAGCAGTGCTATTTTTGTTCCTGCTCTTGTTGTTTGAACAGTTACACAGGATTCCATCCTTGTGGAAGGCACTGAATAATTGCATCAGTCCATCGGGGTATCCTGCATAGTCCTGGGTTCAGATATAATGATTTACACATTTGAGAGAAAGGGAGTATAAAACTCCTAACTTGGAAATAACCCACCAACAATGAATTTGAGGGCATTTTCATTCAACTTCAGCATCAGGGCAAGTGTACTGCTTGGGCCAGACAGGGGCCCACCTTGTTGCCTGACTTTATTTAAAATAATGAGTATTCCTTCCTTCTTTGGAAAACTGTATAGTGTCATGTAACCTCAGGAAAAATCAAATCATTTCAGTCCAAATTTAAACAGATTATCTACTCATTGAACATAATGTTTTTAGTTTAGTCTTTACATAAAGTGTTGGAAATTTCTTTCATTAGCTTGCATCATCAGGCTTCTGTGAAAACAATAATTAATCCAGACTTCTATATAGTTATAAAAAATAATTAGCATTATGCTAAGTAGAAGACAGTAAGATTCAACTGTGTGGTAAAAATCACAAGCTTCTTGTAATTAGAAAGAAATTCCTGAGCAATTGCCACAAAAAGAAAATAAAAGAAAGATCATAAATATAAGAAAGAGCTTTTTGCTTGCTAATATTATGGGATTAGTTTAAAAATCAGAATGTTTTTAGTAAATTCTTAAAATTATTTTTCTGGTAGTTCATGAGTAAAAGTTAATATTTTTTAATTAAGAAAAAATATTCTAATGAGGATCATGATATTCTAGGCAGTGATGTATGAAGAAATTAAAACAATACATTTAAGGGATTAGTAACTGGGAAGTCAGAGGGAAATTGTCATCCAGCTGAAAACTTTCTGATAGGTTCCTAATGTAATTGGTTCTTTGTCCTTCACTGCTTGACACATTATCAATGAGCTTGAAGAAAACATCAAATCATCCCAAGATAATTACTGTGGATTACACAAAGACAGATAATGAAGAGGCCAGGTCACTGATCCAGAGAGCTGAGGTGAATTCGAATAAATTCTATGTATTTCAATACAGCCAGGTTTAAAAAAAAACTTAAAAATCCATAGATCTGGAGGAGGAATGCCAATGGGAGAAGATGCCTGTGGAGCTATGGTGGCTCTGTGCTCCAGGGAAAGGTAAGGACATGCAGAGGTCTGGCCTCAATGTCCAGCTGCTGCCCAAGCTATGTGCCTTTGTCTGGGAGGTCATTTTTGGTACAGCCTGTTGAGCTGTAGGATTTTTTTGTGAATATTAATGGTAAAGCTGAAGGTTTTGGCCACTGAAATCTCAGTCAGAAGGAAGAGAAACTGAGAAAAGGTTTATTGACTAGAAAACAGGGCTTAGAAGTTGAGGGTTTTCATGCTACTGGTGAATTTTACAAATCTGTCATTTTTACAGCTGCTTTTTGATGGTGCTGGTAATTACTATTTCTTTATGCTGAACAGGTGAGATATTTCAACATCATGAGCAATGAATATTGAGGGTAAAAGGAAATGTGTGATGGTGGAAAATAAAATGCATGTAATGGTGGGAGAGGTCATAAACTGAGTTTCACAAATGTGTTGCAAAAGGTTCATTCCCTTTGGTAAGAATTGGTTAACCAAATATTCAGGTTGAAAGAATAATGCAGTTGTTTCTGGGAACAGATCTTTCTGCTGCACATCTCTGTAGGATATAACTTATTAAAATGTTATGTCCCTTTTTGTTTTCCATTACTGTCCCCTTTGTAGCAGAGTGAATCCTCTCTGCATGTGAACTGTAAACCTTCTTGCTTGATGCTGACTGCCACTGCTTGATGCTTTAAGTGAAAATTGTCACTACAGTCCATGTGGCATTGTATAAACCTGAAGAGACAGTAAAAAGAATAGCATTCATGTTGATTCTTGTGGCACTCCTGTACTTGCTGCACTCCTTGAAAACCGTTCCCACCTGCAAGTCTCCTTTGATTTGAAATCTGCTTTTATTAATCTACTCCAGTAACTCAGATATTTTAAGGTAACTTTGTAGATTTGCTCTTTATAATGGGCTGCCTCTAAAGCTTTGCAAAAGTGTAGATAAACTGTATTACTTCTCTAGCATCTTTCTTATAAAGTGTCTCTTTTTCCTTAAGTTTCCAAAATGTCTTTGTTAATATCCTTTATTAATGACCAAGGCAATTGAACGGTTTGAGAGGAAAGGTTATTGTATTCTAACAACCTTCCAGACACTGTAAAGGTAGGAAAACCACAGGGAGGCCTGGGGAAGAGCTTTGTTTGGAGAGCTGGACTTCAGCTAGGAAAGTTTCCAGCTCAGAGGTTGGTTTGTGTGAAGACAGGGATTACCTGTGAACTGAACAAGTGTCTGCAGCAAAAGAATCTGTCTGGGAACCCCAGAATTTAAATGCTCTTCTGTCACTTGTTTTGATTCTTGGGCTTTATTAGTCACCACCTTCCCTACTGGTAAGACAGAAAAATGAACCCAGTCAGTAATGGACACTTTGTGCTTTCTTTCATTTATATATTCGTCTGGTACCCAGATATCCTGAACAGCTTTTCTTTTATAACTGTGCTTTTACAACTGGTCATCAGAAATTCACACACTCTTTCTGCCTAATTAATTAATTTATTTGCATATCTAATGATATTTTAACAGGATACACACCTGTGCTACCTTGTTGTAGAAAATTATTTAACAGAAAATACTGTAGAAAAGCTAATACTGAAGATATGTACAAGCATAGAATGGCTAGTCAGCTGCAGTTGGTACTGTATAATTTGAAAATAGCATTTCTGTTTAAAATTTCAGACTAGCTCTGCAGCCTCAGTGATTCCTTGGGCTAAATCCTAATTTGAGATAAGATCAGTGGTGAGTGAGTCATGCTTCCCCCTTTCCCTTGGCTCATGATGACGAGTGTGTTAAAGATCCTTTGCAGGATAAATTATAATGCTTGGAATTTGTTTTCCTGTCCAGTTATGTAATTTATATTAGTTTTCTGATTGATCAAGTGTCTGCTCTTAAAAATATGCTAAGAGTTTCCTTATGCTCCTTTTGAACCCTACCAAAGAGCTCTAAGTTAAAAACCCTGGTAATGGAAACTGATACAGACTTAAACTGAAACAGATGTTGGTGCGAGAGCCAGTGAAAGAGGGAACAGTCACTGCTCCATGTTTAAATTTTTGTTAAATAGTGCCCTGGAGGCTGCAGCATTGGCTGGTTTGTGTCAGGCCATGGCTGCACTAATGGACTTTAATTGCCCTGACCAGAATAACCTGGGGCCTGTTGGGCTGGGGCTCTTGCCTGCTCTGTGCCACAGAAATACCTGTACTCAGCCTCCCCTGTGGTCCTGCCTTATGGACTGTTTTTCCTGGAAGAACCTTGGAGCTGTGTTGGGGGTTCCTTGTCTCCAGGCTCATTTCTGGTCTGGTCTCCAGCAGGAAGGGGGAATTTGGCCATGGCCTGCATTTAGTTTTGTGTATAGCCCTGTCTTGTGCTGCTTCTGCCTTGGCTGGCCCCCGTGGAAGGTTTCCCACTCCCATCCGGATGCTGTTTCATCCTGTGGGACTTTGTCCCCCATTTGGTGAGGCTGCACTTGCCTGGTTTATCTCTACAGTTGGAGAAGCCAATCTTCTTGCCCTTCAGAATGAAAGAGAGTAAGTTTGGGTTAGATATTGTGAATTAATTGTTCCCTGTGAGGCTGGTGAGGCCCTGGCACAGGGTGCCCAGAGAAGCTGTGGCTGCCCATGGATCCCTGGCAGTGTCCAAAGCCAGGCTGGACAGAGCTTGGAGCAGCCTGGGACAGTGGAAGATGTCCCTGCTCATGGTGGGGGCTGGAATCAGATTGTCTTGAAGGTCCTTTCCAACTCAGGCCATTCTATGATTCCCTGAAGCTCTATTTGTAGCATCATTGTTTTGCAATTACTTGAAGTGTTTATTCAAAAATATTGTGAATGTTCTACCATCATTCAAAAGCTTGTATTGTACAGCTTACACAAAAGAACTTTGCGTAAAAAAAACCCCAAAAAACTAAAAAAAAAAAAAAAAAAAAATTCACTTTATATTTGAAGGAGAAACCTTTCCTGCCAGTGGAGTTCCCACATCAGCAATACTGCAGATGTAACGGACAAAGCAAATGAAATCTGATTAAGGAATGTTTCACTTAAAGGTAATCTTACAAGCATAAGTAAAATTGACAGTTGCCATCTGTAATCTGGAACTTCTCTAGATTTCATTTGATTTCTCAAAACCTGTGAATTTTGAATAAAGAGAAAATGTCTGTGGTTCACATAATATGTTTAGAGACATGAAATGCCTAGACAAAAAAAGCCAGAAAGGGGAAGGGAAGAAAATCAATCATAATTATATTTCTGTATGCAAGGCTACCAAGACCTGGTGAAAACTTCTAGCATGGGATGAGACTCTTCTCTCTATCCCTTTTGGACTGTATTTAGGATAAATAATTTGCTTTTGAATAAATTAGTGTGATGAGTGCAAATATGTCTTCTCAAAGTCAATAAGAAGTTAAGAAAGAATTAAATGCAACTAAGTAGTCAACTGGAAAATCTGACTCTATTTTTAGTGAAGACACTGTAACTATTTTAGTGATTTTGGTTCCTTAACATGAAATTAAACCAACCTTAAGCTTTCCGAGAAATGGAAGTAATTTTGTAGAATAAGACCCACAGAGCTGTTGGATATCTGAAGTGTTTTGCAGCATTTTTGTGTGTGTTTGTAGTTTGTGTTTGCACTGCTGTTGTTGCCAGCAGCAGTTCAGGGCACCTTGCTCGTCCTGCAGGGTGAGGGAAGCACAGCTATCAGTCCAGCAGCTCTGCTGTGTCACAGAAGCAGGGGAAAAGGGATTTTCTTGTGCTGTTTCTGAGCTACAAAGTACCTTAAAATGGGATGACAGGAGACAAGAACAAGCTTTTGAAAGGCCTGAAGCGACTGAATGTTTTGTAACAGCAAGGTGGTTGGTTAAAACCCTCTGTTCTGTGGAGGATGTGGGAGCTGATAAAGCTTTCCTGCAGAAGTGTTTTCATTCTGCTTTTAGGGTAGAATCCTTCTATTTGAGTGGTTGGATTTCTTCATAGGAAGAAACAGTGCCCAGTATGAGAGAGGTAATGGAATTAAAACTTGAATAAAATGGGATACAATGTAAAATAAGTATGTAATTTGAGAAAGACAGGTAGATGTAGGTTTGTAGAGCCTTTCTTGCAGTCATTTTAACTGCTAAATAAGTGATGCTCGGTATTTCAGTAATGGAGACATGGTTTTATTCACTCAATCTCTAATAAAACAATTCAATGCTATCTTCTGAGTTTCTTTTCACAGAAGATGAGGTAGAAGAATCCAAATGGGCAGTGGCCATCCTTTGAGGCTTCAGTCACGTGTGCATCCCTTCTATCACACACATGGTGTCCCATCCTTTATGTTTCCCTATCACAGAGATAACTATGGGAGCTCTCAGCAGGTGTTCAGCAGTTATGGAAAAGTTGGGGGTGATTAGGATTTAAACAAAGAGTGTTTAGCTGATTAGGCTACAGAAGAATATTTTAGACAGCACACACAACAGGGAGCTGCTACAAAGACTGATACAGTATCAAACTAACTTTAAAAGGAACAAGATGATTTAAATAGGAATTCTTTTTCTTTTACCTCGCTGTTAGGGGGTTTTGTGTAAAACTACTTGGTACCTCAGAGTGCCAAGTAAATCTACATAGCAGAATGTCTGGTGAATCTCGAAATATTTTTGGCTGTTTTCGGAATTATTTTGCAATTACACAGGAAGTAAGTACAATCTGATTGTATATTTCCAGCCTGTTTGCAGTGGATTTTATTTTAGTTTTAAGAGGAACGCAGGGTGATTCTAAACTGGTAGTCATGACGTTCATACACTTTCTAAAAATTGATAATGGAATATGTTCTTCATAAAAATTTTTCTGTCTTAGTCCTGTGAGATGCCAAGGCCAAATAAATTTGGAAAAGTTTTCATTCTGTTATATAGCCTGAAATCTATTTAATTTCATTTGAATGGAATAATCTGTGTTGCCATATGGAATCAATCATGTCTTTTGCTTTCTCTGGATATTTTCAGGTTCTTCTGTTAAGTCAGGCTACCTTCTGCATAGAATTGGGTTGATCAGCACTGTGTTCCTGGGCTCTGAAGTAGCCACAGTATCCAAATGTAGTTTTTTCCCACATCAATTTGGTTGAGTTAAAAATCTTACCTGGAGAGCACATCCCTTAGTGAAAGGCCACAAGTTAGACTTGGTAGATCTGTGATGTGCGGACTATAAAATTAAAGAAACCCCAGCAACTGGACCCCTCTGCTATTAAATTTCTGATTTTTTTTTTAAGTCAAAAAAGTAAACACTTAACTTTGCAGACTTATTTTCAATATAGTTGAAGGATGCTTGTTTATTGCTACAGCTTTGATGGATTTCTGTTTTGACAAGACTACCTCCTGACTCTCATTTTTATATCAACAATGTAAACTTTTAATCAAGGCTGTGCTCAGGACAAACACAAACTCCAGTCACCAGGAGCATGACTGGATTCCTGTAAGGAAAGTAGAGACAGAGGGGCTCTATTAGTTTCATGTGTTGTACACTTCATGTGAGTGTACATTTTGAGAAGTGCCATATTCATGGTGCAGAGAAGTGTTTGAGTCTTTTTAAGGGATTTCTTGCCTTTATTCTCTCTTGCTTCTTTACAGAGATGTAATGTTCTCCATATAAATGGTGTGTTATGTTTGTGAGATTGCAGATAATGCCATGTGTTCTTCTATAGATTGGCCTCCTCATTAGAGCTTAAAATTACCTGTGAAAAAATAATCATCTTGTGTTTATTTTGATTCTTCCACCTATTGGTTTGCTCTGCCCTCAAGATCTTAGTTGGGAAGAGTTTGTGTACAGTCATTGCAGGTTTATGTGGTTTGTTCTAGTTAGATATCAGTTAAACCTCTTAGGCTCTTCTGTCCCATTTTGGAGCCCAAAGGATTCCAGTGTATCACTCATGTTTACAGAAAACTCAAGTATTTATGAGAAGTTTTAAAAAACTATGTGAAGGATAGCTTGTGGCTAGCACAGGTTCTTCCCGTGGGAACATTTTGCTATATTTCATAAACAAGATAAAGTTTGGATGTTTTGCAAACAATTTCTCCGGATTGAGTCAGTTCGGGCTTGGCCAATTGGGCCTAGGGGGAGGTCTCGGGCTGACCAATCTGGGGCACTTCTGTAAACTCTATACATATGGAATTCAAAACAATAAAGCTCTCTTCTCTCTTTCCTTGTCTGAGAACTTGGTCATTCGTCAGCTAGCCGCTCAACAGTGACAATAGCTCACAGAAGTAACAAGATTCTTTCATTTGGGAATTGACTATGATTTAATATAAACTCTGGCCGATGTTGTGAATGGGATTCCTTGATAAACTTTTTGCATGTCTCTTTGAAAACAATTTACAGAACTAGTTGGCCAAATCTGAGACAACAGGAAGAGAGTGGTTATGCTTTGCCTCATCTGCAAGGAGGCTCAGTTCTAGTGAAGTCAGAGTGTAGGAAAAATCTGTGTAAGGAAGAAGAATCCTGAGTGCTTTACTGACTGTCACATCCCAGTGATCCTACTGAGAGATTAGCCATGATTTAGGTGTCTTCAGTGCACTAAAGACAAGATCTGAGATATAACATATACCTGGCATTTAATGTTTCGATGGGAAGAGAAACCAGACTTGGAGTATGTGTGTGCTTGAAATTCTAGAGCAGAATATATTTAAGCTTGCATGAGGCCCAGCAGCTGCAGCACCTGAGATCTTGTGCGCTCATTATGTTTTCATAATAGTTTAAAATGTAATCTTTGTCCCAAAAAAGTGCCAAGAATGTGCTTTGTTTGTCAGTGGAAAGGAGAGCACCCCAGTCTTTTTGGGAAAATACAATATTAGAGCCAAGGGGACTATGAGTGGAGGAAGAGACAAAGCCAACATTACAAACTCTTCTGACTTTTATTTTTGAAATATAGCACAACTAATAGCTTTTGGATTGCAGCTCTGGATTTACTGATTGCTGTCTTGACTTCCAATGTGACTGAGAATGGCAAGATGGAAAGTTACATCAATCTTCCCTTGAGTATGAATGAGTTAAACAGGTATCTGTGCCAAGTGCTAATAAAACTGGGTTGCATAATTTAGTTTGTTCTCTTTTAATTTCCAGCCAAATTATTTCCAATGTAAGTTTGTTGGTTTGGTTTTTTTTTGTGGGGTTTCTTTTGTTTGTTTTGGTTTGTTTTGTTTTCTTGGTTTTTTTAATTTCTGCATGGCCTATCTCTTTCATTGCTTGCTTACCCTCTGTTTCAATTCTCAGTTTAGATTAATTGGGTGGATTGAACTTTTATTCAAGACAGAAAGTATCTGAATACTTTAGGTTATTTCCCGCATTTTTCCATGTCCCTCAAATGAAAAATACCCCAAGGTTTCGTAAATGGAATGAAAAGCATCTTTATTCTGTCGTGGTAAAAGGAAAATTCCTTTCTGTTTCAGCAGGATAAGAAACCTTTATCATATCTTTTAAAATGGTTTAAAGTGGAGGATTTTTGTCAGCTGTCAGCTTGAAAGGTCATGTTTTAGGCAGTCAGTCCTAAGCCCCTTGGATAATGTTTACAGTGCTCTCAAATGACTTAAAATGGACTAAATTGTTTTCAGCCGACAGTAGTAAAGGTCGTGGAGGAAATCTGTTTAGTCAGCCTTGCTTGCTTCCTAAGTACACACAGTAAAAATGTGCCATAAACTGCAGCAAGACAGAAGTTTTAACTTTAAAAGACACTGGAGGCTAAGGGAATGGAATGTACCTCTTGTGGGTCAGAATTGCTTGGCTGGGAATTTGCTAAGCAGGGGTTGCTACAGCAAACTTTTGTCCAATCCCTGCTAGATTCTACCTTTTCCTTTTGTTGTCTCCTTTCACATTACAGTTCATTACTTGAAGAATTTGTGGATTTAGGGGTATTTCTAATCTCAGTGTGAGTGCTCGTAACTTCCAGACACTCTAATGAGAGGCAGACATGCTCTTAAGGCATTGGGGGAGTGGAACAGACAAAAAAGATTGTACCTCAGTGCTGAATTTCCTGAAACTCCTTTTCAGCCCTCATTTGCCCCCAGAATGTGGATCTGTCCCACTCACTTATAAATGTCATCATGTTGATTATAGTGACAGTTCATGCTGTGTAAGGTATTGCCAAATATAATGACCAAATGGTCTTATTAGAGAAAAACAGAATAAATCACCTGTTTGTCATGGATCTGGTTTCTAATGGCATTTGCTGCTGGGTTTTTCTCATTGCTATGGTGAGTCCAACCTTCCCAGAAATGTATTCTCTGAATTATAACAAATGCATAGCAATTAGTTTGTCTTTCAGTACCTGATATTATATACAAGTACTATTTATCTTCTGTAAGTGCTGGAAACCCCCAGGCACTAAGACTTTTACACTGGAAGTCTCTGAGGAGAGACACAGCCAGCCTGCTTTTCAACTATTAAGTGGCCCAGGTTACTTAAGTTGTTGTAAGGTTTTTACCAAGAGTGGATGAGATCTAATTTGAGGAAACTAAGTGAAAGGATTGTCTGCCTCTCTCAGACATTGTGCTGTGTTCTTTGAAGTGATGAAGAGCAAGCAGCAAAGAGGGCAGTTGCTTAATGATGTTTTTGCAGATACAGTAGCAGAATAGAAGAGCTGAAGTCTGCGTTTGAAACGTGCAAAGTGCTTGGGCAATATACAATTACAGAAAACACTATGTTCCATTAGCCTAATTCCATTATTCCCCAACTAAGTGGTTAATCCAGGGACCATAACTGATACAGCATTGTGAAAAGGTTGTCTGGGTTTCATCTTGTGCTTTAGTGCCATGTGGAGTCTTTCTGCAGAATCAAATGGACGCTGAGTAAGGTTCTGTGAGAAAATGCCATGGAAATAATGTGTGTTTAGCTTGCTGTGGTTTCATTGTTGAACAAATGCTGGTATCAATGTGTAAATGGTGTTTGTTCTATAAATGCCAAGTGATTCCTAATTTCATGTAATTGTAGGAAATGCCCCTCTTTATTGCATGAGCTGAAGGAAAGTGCTTTTTCATCTGACACTTAAGCACAGCCTTACAACTTCTACACTTTATAGCTAAAATTACCCATTTAAAGGTATGTGAGGTCATTTTATTGCCCTTTACAGACTCAAAATTTAAGTTATGTGACATCATAACTAAGAGAACAATGTATTTGTTTACTTCAATATGTTTAGGGTATTTGAAGCTAAGTGTGTGTGAGCATTTGAATATTGATTTTGAAATTTTCGTTGAAATACTGCTTTGTACTAAAAAAATCTAAATTTATGAAATGAAAACCTTCTGCCCTTAAGTAATGGCCAAAAGTGAGAAATGTAGTAGTGAAAATGGGGTGGGGCAAAGCAACCACATTTTAATCTGTGGCACAGGACTAATGTTTAGTAGAGTTTTGAGGTTTTGGTTTTGGGTTTTTCGGTTGATTGGTTTGAGGTGATTCAGTGTGATTTGAGTAGTTTGTCAGCTATAAATCAGGCTAAACTGAGTGGAGCACTTTGCTTTTCCACCTCTGTCTCTCATCTTCCTTCTTCCATAACAGTTTATCACCGTGGCCAGGAAAGAGCTCAGCTAAGAGGATAGGAAGACCTTGTTGTTCTGTCATGTTTTCATCCCTAGATATTAATGTGTCACTCAGATGGATATGGATTGTTTTGCTGCATGTCACGTATGACAGACTGAAGGACAACAAAAACAAACTCCTCCAAGCCTATATAGCAAGCAAGTTCCACAAAGTCTGTGAAGGTATGACCAGACAATTAATTCTTCACTGGTTCAGTTGTTCAGAAACAGTGCAATCTATTTACATGTGTGCAACATTAAATCCATTTTCTGGGGTTGCTTAGCTCCTGGGAGTGGCTAATAGGTCACACAAGGCTCAGTGTGAGAGAGCAGAACTGTGGAGTGTAACTAAATTAGTAGATTTTTTGATGACAAAGTAGCATGTTAGAAAATTACACATATTGCAGAAAGCATGAATTAATTGAAAATAGATGTTAAAAAGGTTGGAGAGGAAGGTGACCTTTTAGACCCATTTTTATTGATTTATTCACTTTAAACTGCCCTTGGCTTTGGCATAAAAGACTCTTGTTGGGTTTATCTTTGCCACGTAAAGAACTGAACACAAACAGGGTTAGGAAATCTGTCTGATTCTCTCTGGAAAAATTTGATAAGAACCTGTTACTACCATTTAAACTTGGCTTAGTGATTTTAGCTTCATATTACTGTATTCTCCTGCCCTATTGCCTTGTGCTGGAGGTGGGCAGCTGGCAATGCAGACATTCCCACCTGCCAGTGGAACTGTAGCTCCTCTGGGAGGAGGCGGAACCATGGGCTGGGTGTCTTGCCTTGGCTTTTAGCACTTTAGAAAAACAGTGCTGCATAGCTGGAATGTGCATGTAACTTAATGGCTCTGTTACTGGGATTAAATTGACTTCAGACAACCACGTATACTTTTTATATCTGCATTTGTGTTGACCTTCTTGTGGTACCATAAGCCTTTTTAATGCCATCTGAAATTCCTCCTCTCCCCAAAACCAAGGAGTATCTTAAAGAAGAAAGAAATATTAGTACATTATTCATTTGATTTACTGATGGTCTAAGTGACCTGTGTGTGGATCCAGGGGTTCAGAGGTGCAAATTCTGCTTTACAAAGCAGCCTTGTTGTTCTGGCCTTTTCTCCTCGGATGTAATTTAAAACGGAAGCTATTAAATGTGCTGAGGTAAAATGCAAGCTCTGCTGGCAAATTGAAAAGATAGATATTGACTAGGTGTTGTGTCACTAGAACCAGACATTCAGGCTCCCTGAAGTTTTAATTTTTGATTTAATTTTTTGATAATGTGTCACAGTTGGAACAGTGTGTCTGAGGCAAGGAAAAATGACAAGCAGAGACATTAGGGAGTCTGTACCTACTTACTGTTGCTCTCCCACCCCACCTGAATCCTGGTTTTCCCAAAGTAATAAAAGTGTGTGATAGAACCATTATCTGACAGTAGGACAGGGACTCAGATGAAATTAAATGAAAGATTGCTTGAAAGCTTAAATTGTATGACTAATTAACAGACACTCACATATTTTGAATGTAAAAAGACGCAGCTATAGCCAACTTTTAGTAGCTGACGAATTTATGTGGTAAATGGGCAATGGGTTCCAATCCAAATGGTGAGAGATCTGGAAGCAGTTTGGCCTCAATTAATCAAGTCCATGACTTCTAATGCTCTGTTCAATATCCGAAATATCAGCAGTGCTATTTCAACGAGGTGCTTGTGTCTGAGTAGGAAGTGCACTTGTAGGTGACAGCTTGGGCAATTGTGATTGTTATGCTGATGAGGTGTTCTTAGGATAGACATCATATGAGGAACCATAATCTTAATGGCTCTCAGTAGCACTCTGCTTTAAGTATAAAACACCTTTGCAAATAAGACTTTGGTTAAGGCATTTTAGAAACTTCAGGATTATTTCATGGTCATCTTTCTTATATCTCTATATATTTTTTATTTAATTTTATTTTTGTAAGTGCTGGGGTATCTTACCTAGCTGAAAAGAAAAGAGATATGAGGGGGAAAAAAAATCCTGTTCCTTGTGAAAAATTTTTGCTAATTTACCTTTGTTACAGTGTGTTTTTTTATAAAAACTGAAGATGATGGAAAAACTTGTTAAACACTGACTGAAAACCTGAAAAATAAAACGTAAGAAGAGAAATGCATGGGAGAAAAGACTGTGAGGTAAGAATGGGGGAAGAAAAGTCTGGAAATAGTAGTACAGATTGCCAGAGCTGGTGTCAGCTTGACACAAACAGAACAAATCTGCAGGCATTTGTGGTATAAGGAGAATGGGCAGCAAATGGTTCAGCTGGGTTGAGAGAGATTATGTACTTAAACAGTGCTGTCTCTTTGTGATCCCACGAGAGCCATGTGAGGCTATTTCTACAAATGAATCGGTATTTAGAGGGTTTTATTGCTTCTTTTTTCCCAAGTATCCATAAAGAAATACTAAGCTATTGCTAGTGGAATGACGAAAATGGAAGTGTCCATTTCTGGAAGCCCAGCCATTACCTACAAAGTGCTTTTGCAAAGTCCTGGTCCCTAAATAAATAAATAGTGAATTGTCTTATCTGAAGTTATGGAAGTGAAGGCCTCTTAGAATAAGTATTTAATATCACTGATGTATGTCTTGGAGCTGATATTCTCTGATGCACTTTACCTCTTCTTTCTCCACAATGAGGAAAGGGCTCTGTAAGGGCCTCAGGATCAGTTTAGAACCATCTGTAACAACTGCACAAAAAGCAATAGTAATTAGTCCAGCCAAAAGATAGTTTTGGGTAAACAGATTTACATCAAATGCGCTTCAGAAACCTTAATTGGATTTCTGTTGCTTTGCCCTCATGGCAGAAAACTTGTTTCCTGCTATCAGTGGAACAAAAAATATCCTTGCCCTGCTGTCTGATTGGGGTATTTTGCCCTCACTCTGATTGTTATTCCACGTGTTAGTGTACCTGAGCCCTAATTGTTTGGTTATTCATTAGCAGAAATGAGGTCGACATTCATTGACCACACTTGAATCGAAAGGGAATGGACAGACGTTTTAACAAGCAATCCTAAACAAACTTTCTAGTCTCCCTGGCACAATGAATATTTATGTATTTTGTATCAAGTAGCACAGCTCTTCTTGGAAGAACTGAAGGTAACCCACCTCAGAGAGCTTTAAGCTGGGCAACTGCTTTGAAAGGTGGCAGACTTTAGTTAATTAAATTTTGACACTAATTGGGTAAACTGGACTGGCAATGTTTAGACTGTAAAAAAAAAAAAAAAAAAAAAAAAACAAACCCACAAGTGGAAACACCACCTCAGACTGCCTTTGAGGACTCTTGTTTCGAAGGTTGTCTGGTGTTTTCTCGTTATTTCAGAGATATTTCTTTTTATTTATACAAAAATACAACTATTGCAGTAGAGAGATTGAGGAGACTTTTCTGTGATAAACCAGAATATCCAGAAAATGGAGTGAACTGCTGGTGATTTGTGGAATTCATCTGAAAATAAACAATGTTCACTTACATCTTTCTTTTGTGCTCAGTTGGATGTAGCCTTAGTAACATACATATTATGTTATAAACTATGCATACAGTTATAAAGTATATTGTGACTGTCTACTAACTTCTAAAATTCCTTTGAATGGATTTTAATGACACACAAATGTATAGATTGGATAAAGTTGTTCCAGTGAAAAACTCTGTGGCAGAAAGTCTATTGAATTTTAATTTAAAATTATTAAATTTTTAGCTTATATTTTCATTACATTCATCTTTTTACCTTCTACTTTTAGTATCTTGCATTGTTTTTGCACTTATTATTCCACCGAGATATAAAAGTAAATGGTGCATGATTTTTCTACCTAAAAATGCATCTCTTCTTAAACAGAAAAAAAAAAGAATAGCAAAAAGAAAAGGAGGAATAGTGTTTGGTCTTGCTGCCATCTTACCAGCTTCCCTGAAAATGTCTGTGTTTCAGTGAAAGAAGTTTTCTCATGCTGTGTCCATTTGAAATGACTTTTGCAGTTTTCTGAATCGAACTTTAGCGAGGGGAAAATAATCTAAAATGGTGTTTTTAAACCAGAACAAAACACAACGAGAGCTCTTTGAGCTTATCTTTGTAAAAGCCAGTTTTACTGTTGTAGAAGTTAGGGAATAGAGATGTTATTTCCATCAGTTTTAGTAGGAAATAAAATGGATTCACATTCCAGGATCAGTTGGGTGCTTTAGAAGATCTCCCTGGGTGGGCTGTTGCTTCCCCCTGGTTTTTAATCTCTCTCTTTCTCCACAAGTCTGCTCTCTCCTGAGCGCTCAGTCTGACCTTTCTGCTCTGCCTGTCATAACTAATTACAATATCATCCATCTGCAGCGTGAAAAAATAAATTCCAGCAGCCAGTAAACTGTGGGGAATGTGGGAGATACCCATTGTTTCCTTGGGTAGCTGCAGCTGACTCGGTCCTTTTGGAGCTGTGCAGAACTAAATGAGTTTGTGCCTTTCCTTCCCAAGAGGTGTCCAGGGGAATAGAGTGGAGAACACTGTGTGTTCTGCTGGGTGCACTGATTGCTCCAGGATCTCGTGCAGTCCAGCAGACCTTGCTTTGCTTGTACAGCTGAGATGCTTCGTTTGGGATGGGAGGGAGAGTGTTACAGCAGTTCTTGGAAATGGAAATCAAGATTCGTTTTTGTTTTTCTGTAACCTTCCATTTCCAGCTTTAGTTAAGCTGCAGAGGATTTAAGTTACCCTGGGAGATGAGACTGTCCAAGGAGCCAATAATAGGGAGTTTTGCATACAAAAACACTTCTGGGGGAAAAAGGGATCTGAAGCTCATATGGACATATCCAATTTAGCTTTTCACATGAACTAAATGAGAACTGTAATCATGGGTTATTTCCATTCCAAAAGCAATATGCTTCCAGAGAAACTGTTTATAGTTGCTGCTGTTGTATTGAAGGAAGATTTTCCTAACATACTGTGATGTGTATCAGTATGGAAATAGTAATTGTTGTGTAAGAATTCTGTTTCTGCAATTATTACACACTTATAAGCTTTTACTCAGGGTTAGTGTATTTATTTATTGTTTTCTTAGAGGTAAGAACACTTGGAAAATGACAACTGTGGCATATATTGAATGTATAACTGTTGATTAACAAAGTCTTAAAGTTTGTCACAGCTGAATGAATGATTGAAACAAGTTCCAAATTGTGTTAGGTAACTTTTGGATAGCTCTCTTTTTAATTTGTAAACTGTCATTGAAAACATATTAATTGTTGCATGTTAAGCAATCTCTGCTTCTGCCTTTCTGGGTGATAATTTGTTCTTCTTGTCAGCAGTTAACAATGGCTTTTTTGATGAGAGGTTCTGGTGACAGGCCGGTGCTCTGATGTTCTTCCCAGGATGAGTGTAACTCCCGCTATCAGGATTGTGGTGCAGGTGCAAATTCCCAAATTTCTTTTCAGGAACATTTGCTGGTAGTTCAAGACTTGGTTGAATATTCTTGCCAATAAGTGAAGTGTTAGAAAGTCAGCAAGGCGTATGCAATGCTGTGAACACACTTGGGGCCTGAAACACCCAATTGTGTGATACAGAATGCATGATTAATATAACTGCAAGGAAGGGATTCAGTCTGTCAAACCTCACTGCCAATTGCATTGATGACAACCTGGTGCCTTTTTGCAGAACAGTTTCCCTTACATAACACTGCGGGCATTTGCTGTCTGTGAAGTACAAAAACTTGCTAACAGAGCAGCTTTTAAACAAAACAAACCCTGAAGGTTTTGTTTTACTTCGCTAATAGTTTGTCTGATGAGAATCTTCTAATTTTTTTTTTCCTTCAGTAAAAAAAAAAAAAAAAAAAAAAATCATCTATTGTATGTATCATTCAAGTTGGAAATCTCATCTTACCTCTGGAGGAGTTCTGACATCCTTTACCTGAGAGTCTGATCTTGGAAAACTCAGCAGTAGTCTATTCCTCCTGTATCACTTTGTCCTCATATTAGATGTTCTTCAGAAGTGAAGACTGAGCTGAAAGAACTTTTTGATGTATCAGAGTACAGGTTGTATTTTAGAACAGTAAATATTGTTCTCATGGAACTCAAACACAAAGTGTTTAAACATTTTCCCTAAAAGTATATGGGTTCTTAGGCATTTCTGTACACTAGTTATGAAATTGCACTGACTGGAAAATTATCTTTCATTCTACTGAGAGGATCAACTCAAAATTCTGGAAGGTGTGAAGGGATTGCTACTTTTGGGGTTATGTTCCTGATGGTTATTTTGAACAGCGCATATCTAAACTATACAAAGATGAGCACTTGAAGTGTTGTTTTGAATCGATCAAAAAGGAAGGTTCAGTTCATGGCAACTCACTGTGCATCAAGGGAAAGACAAAGCATTGCTTTAGTTAACGTGTGGAATCCAGGAACTTGATCTCTGTGTGTGTTTAGGAGGTCAAAAGCTGCCATGTCTTTGAGTGCTGTCAGTGGAAATACAAGCTGTGATTCTTGGTGCAATTCTGAATTCAGAATAGGTCATGGAAAATTACTTTTGCAGTGTGCATGAAAAGGAGAGAGTAATTGTTGTAGCTGTGAAAAACACCCTTAAGTAGAGCAGCCAGGTGAAGCAGCAAATCAAGGGCACAGCACTGTTTTATGATGGATGATTCTGGAGACAGCAGTAAGAAATTCTGGGTTCTAATAACTATGTTAAGTAGAAGGAAATGCAGAGGCATGTTCTCAGGGAATAAGCAATATTTTGGTCTAGGAGTGTGCTGTGGCTTGCAAAAGGCTCTGTTGAGAGGTGACTAATTGCACAGGTGTATGACTATAAACAGGATCAGGTTTTTGTTCTGGTCAAGCCCCAAACTGGAGCCTTTGTAAAAACAGTTTAATGGGAATCCAGGCCTCTGGCTGGTGAATCAAACTGTTCACCTGCCTTGCTATGAAACTATAAATTAGAATTTTCATGGTAGCTTGAAAAAACTTGTTGAGACTGGTAATTGGGCAGAGGAAATCTCTCCAAGAGTGTTGGAATTATTTACCTATAGACAAGGTAAGAGCAATGAGAGATTTTGAGCTGGAAATGTAAATCAAAAGCAAAGGAAGGAGTTTAATAAATATTAGCATCAAATACTGGAAGTAAAGCAAGAGGATGGAGAGGTGCAGGAGGAAGTGGGGAATGTCAGCCACTAGCCTGAAGCAGCTGGACAGATTGTAGGGCAGACAAGGCAGTTCAGCTGCTCAGCACAAGGAAGAATGTCATCATCAACATTCTAAAACCAGTATTGAAAAAAACAGCAAACCAAGATTATCATAGATGCAACATATGGGGTTTTTCTATCCTATTTTCTTCTGAGCTGGTAATATTTTGTGTTAATATTTGTTAACAAATCAAATTTTTGTTGGAACTGTGGCTTTCTTGCAGGTATCTCAAGGTTGAATAAGTTCTTTAGGCTAAGAAAAAAATTTTCCCCTCAGATTTAATAATCACTTCTGTGTTGCCCCTCTCCTCCCAGGAGGAGTTCAACACTAGTACTATTATGTTCCTTTTGTTTGTATTTAGTTTTATATCCATAAATTATCAAATGTAAGGAAAGAAATCCCAAAACACCAGTAGATGCTCGTCTGTAATGTTAATTGCTTCATTTTCCTTAAGTAATTTGAAATGTCTACCCTAAGCAGGAGAAGCAAAAATGCATTTTACATACCAACACTTTTAGCAGGCTAATGGTGGTACTTGTAAAAATAGCAACAGCAGTCCATTCAAAACTGCTAAAAATATCACATGGCTATTAAAGCTTAATTGTGGAGCACAAGGGGACTGAAATAACAAAGTAAAGGTCTGGCCTTGCTCCTGCCCTTCTGTGTACGTGGCTTGTAATGGGTTTGGCAAAAGTCGTCATTGCTGCAGCAGTGCATCTTTTATCAGCCTCTGTTTCTCATTCTGCACTAATGTTACTAATTCTGTACCACTGGAACGTTTTCCTGAGGCACGAGTGCCTGCCCAGCTCTGCAGCCATGATAGCTCAGTGTATCCCTACTGACTTCCCACTGTTTATGTAAGAACTTTGAGTCCCATATTTGAATGCTTCTCTCAGCAGCTGCATGCTGGAAATGCTGTTGTCAGCCAGCAGCAAGTGTAATTCATAGGATGAAGGAAATGGTGAAAACCACCAGAGCTGTAATTTTATTAGGTCTCCTAGAGCATTTCTTGTGTGCAAACTTAGGCTTTTGTTCATTTTGCTTAGACTTCTGTTTCCCTCGGGGCAGGCGTGCAGTAGCAGTGCTCTACAGACAACATGGAACAGGTGATAATTGTGAATTATTTAATGGAGCTCTGCACCATGAGTATGAAGAAAATATATGAGAATAGCTGAAGGGAAAATAGCTGCACTAGTCAGGTCAGAACAGCCTAAGAGAAGAAGGTAGTGCTACAGAGGACTTGTGAGCAGCCTGACTCACAAATATCCTGGTTTAGACATGCTTTTGCAGTGATTGTTTCTAGATAAAGAAGCTTAGTGGGCTGTTACTCTCTTGATCTTTATGCCCAGGGCTGTAATACATAATTCTCATTCCACCATTAGACTTTCAATCCATTTGCTTTTATTGCAGCTTTCTATTTTAAAACCCAAGTTCCCTAATTCTCTTTGTTGTCATGCTTGTTCCTGAGGTTCAGTTCTGGTGCTGTGGGCCACATGCTCTGGATGCAGATATGTTCATACTGTGCTGCCTTAAACTGAGAGTTAGCATTGCTGATTTTACCAATGATCATTAAAAATGGTGAAGTTTTCCAAGCATGAGCACCTCTTCACAGGAAAGAAATACAGGTTGACTGCTTTGAAATAGAATGTAGCTCCAGGTAATGGTCAAAGGTGCTTGAATGCTGGATGTTGTTGTAGCTCTGGTATGACCCTCCCCTCTCTAGATTTGTCAGAGTTCATCCTTGTGTATCATCTGGAAGAGTGTTCCTCTTGTTGAGGAGTATCCATAATTATTTAGAACAGCCTTTTCTTTGTGACTTCTAAAGCAAAGTCCATATTTAAGCACTCTCCAGCTTCTCAGTGGTTTGCCCTGGGTCACTGCAAAGTGTTGCTGAGGCAGTATTAGTTCCTACAATGCTGAGTCAGCAATTAGATGTTAATTACAATGTTGGTAGCAGGTGTTTTATAAATACCTTTTTATGCTAATGATTTCCCAAAATGATAAGCTTTTCAGGATCAATGAAGCTGTTAAGGGTTATGAGAGTGGCAGATTGCCCCAGAGCTGAGCAAAGATGAGAACAAGTATTGTAGCCATTTATTTGATTTCAGAAAGGTGAAAGGACAGTTGCTTTGGCTGAGTAAAGGAGAAGAAGCCACAGCAGTTTCTTTCCCCTGATGGTAATTAATAAACCTGTCACTTCCATCCTTACCTTTATTCCATCTGCTGCACAGCAAGCCCTTCACTCTTTTATTGTGGTTAATTATTCTCAAAATATTTCAAGTTCTACTTCTCTTCCATAACTTTGATTATCTGAAGAGAATAAAACACAATAACTGTAACACCCTGACACCACAAACTCAGTTTTTTCCACATAGACCTTTTTTGATTACTCTTATCACTGACATAGCAGCACCTCGTTAACAATTACTTCTGTGGTTTGAAATGTTTTAATTGAATTCTCTTCTGTCTATAATGGTTGCTAGCTGTAGGATTTCCATAGCTGATACTCAGAGGTGTTGCTTTAACTTGGGAAAACATCTTGGTGGAAATTTTCCACTGGGAGGTTGACTCTGGCAGTTGACTTTGACCTTACCATTCAGAAACTCCTAAAATGGAACTTAATATGGATGTTAGCAAACTTACTGAAAGTATTCCGTTTTCAACCTAGTGTTCACCTTCTTATCAATATTCAGAGTAGGCTTGGCATCAACTGCATAGTGATCTTCTCAGGGTAGTAATGGAATATATTGCTTATTGACTGCCTGGTTTGACTATCATGTAATTTGAGCTTGCAAGGAGATCCTGTGTGTAATTCATTACAGTGCTGACAAGAGTGGGTGCAAGCTGTGATGATTTTTTTCTTTTTTTCATAATTCCTTCTATTGAAAATATACTGTGAAGTATAAGCATACCTGATAATGTTATTTTACAGTAGTATCATATAAAAGGAAAAACCACAACTCACCATGGGCAATAGGAAATCATCCCTACTTTCAAGAAGGAAAGGTGATCATTACTTTTAACAAGCAAATGATTAAAAGTGGGGAACAGGAAAACGTGATTACACTACATTTAGATAAATAGCCATTTAATTTAGATAGATTAAGGCATTTCTATAAAGGCAGAATTGCAATAGATTTTGCAGGCTAAGCCAGTAAAATTATTTCTTGAAATATTTCCTGGGGAGCTTTAATTATAAAATTACTTCTGTAGGTAATTTCCTGTGCAAGAATGCCCTATAGATGTGTCCTTTGAGTTTACTCTAGCACTAAAAACCAAGAGAATGTTTAAATTTTCTCAGACTCCTTTTTAAAACCAGAATGGATTAGCACTGTGTGACTCTATTTGAGCTTTCATAAAACATCTGGGAAAAAAATGGAAACGCTGGAAGATTGATTTACATTGTTCCAACTATTGCACTTCTGTGTTTCTTTGAGTTGATGGTAATTTGCTGCTAACAGTTCCATTGTGATCTGAGCGCTGGTGTAATGTAAGCTGTCACCAGTGACATTTCGGTGCCCTGACAGCTTTTTTCTGGTGTGTGGGTAATTGTAAATTAGGCTAATAGACTTTTTAGCTGGAATGAAGAGACCTCTTGTTCACCTTGTTGTGGCATGCGTGCTAAATAGATGTGTACAGCAATTACTCATTTTGTATAAATATGTAATATTTTACCCTTCATGTTGCACTTGTCACTGTCAATAAGTAATTATGTAACTTTGGATTACTGCGTGTCATATTGCCTAACTGGTCTTTTTTTCCCTCTCCTTCCTAATATTTTCTTAAGTGAAATATTAGGAAAGAGAGAAAAACCTACTATATAGTGACTTCTGCAACCTTTCTGTGAAAGCATGTTTCATTTTTAATGCATTAGTCAACATAATTCATTATTTGGCTCTTTAACTATGCTGTACTTTATAAAAGCAAGTAATCTATAATGGTTACTGGTTGTTTTCTCCTTGCTGTTTCTGTGAGAGAGTCATACCCTCAGCCTCCGAGATAGTGTTAGCAAGAATCATTAACAAATGACATAATCACCTCAGTAAAGAAAGACAATGATCTATACTGGGGTTTCTAACACATCAATAACCCTTAAATCTAGCAAAAAACCAATAAAATATGGTGTAAACTGAGACGTTGTTAAACATGTTGAATTTTCTACATGTAGTTGCAAGTCTGTCATTTGTCAGTTGTTTGGGTAAGTGGTTTTAGGACTGAGCCAATGGTGGTGGTGAGAAGATGGTCAATATCAGATGTTCTGTGTGCAGCAGTGGGCACAAGATGCTGCTGCTCCAGGAGAGTTGTGTGGTCTGTTTTGGGGAATGTATGGAGTTTGCATGAACAGCTTTAAGGGATTCAGTCATTCTCTTCCCACAGGGGTCCAACCTGAGCAAATATTCTGAAAGTTAGTTGAGCCACTACTGTGAAATTGTCCTTTAACACCAGATGAGATGCAGAAACCTTGAATATCTTTCAGCCTTTACTCTTTAGAATAGTTTGTAAAGATGAAATATCTTCCAAATATCCATTATAAATTATTGCAATAGAGAAAGAAGAAAAAAACCATTGTCAAGCAGTCTTGAATGCCATACTACCAATGCACTCAGGACATTTCTCCTAAGAAATTGGAGCTCTGTAGTAGAAAGCATGGTTCGAGTGATCTAAATGACTGCATTATTTCAGCAGGGTAGGATGCTCTCAGACAATCAAGAATACTTTTTTGCCCAGTCAGTCCACGAGATGAAAAGCAATGCATTATCTGGTTCCTGTTGATGTGAACCAGTAGGAGAATAATCAGCCAAGAGTTATCCAGGAAGCAAATAGAAGATACACAGATAAGGAGGGAAACACTGTGCTGTTTGCTCCTCTTGTTTGTGCTCTGCAGTCTGAGCTGCATAGATGGTTCCTGATGAATAGTGGTGCCACATGATATGGACACTAGTCTGGGAAAGGAACAGCTCCACAGCCATTATGGACAACTGAGAAAACATTGCTGTGCAGTGCTGCCCATCTCCAAACTTAATCAGAACTAATTAAACAGATAATGTGGTTTGTCTGTGGAACAAGTATTAGTTAATGGCATTGAGTAGGGATGGGTCTGAACAGCCTTTCTAAGAAAAGATAATTAGAGGCTCAGTTCTAGGGTTTTTTTTGCTTGTTTGTCTTTCTCATGTCTTTTCCTCTGCACCCCCACATTTTAGAAGCCAAGAGGTATTTCCAGAGCAGGAAAACAAATAGTTTTCTTCCCCCAACTTACTTAACAAGTAAAGGGGTCATTTGGCCAGTTGGGAGCTATGTAGATTTTGTAGGGAGATGTGTGTGACTGTTGGGAAGCATCACGAGTTTAGAGAGCAGAAAAGCAGTGCTTTGCTGTGCTGTAAACTCAGTTCCATCCTAGCAATGCCCAGAGGGCAAACTGGCCCTGTGGTGTAGAGGATTTCTGGGGAGAGGCTGCAGGTGAGTGAGTCACTTCTTCCCACAGCATCTGTTGGTGCTTTCTGATTTTAGTCAGCTTATCTGAGCCTTGGGGAATTTTGCCGTGGGCTTGATGTGGTCAGGGAAAAACTCGTGTAAAATAAAGCTGCTACCCAAGATGAACACTGCCTGAAACACCAGCTTGCTGTTCACAGGACACAATGAGTGTTTTCCTCCTGCTAAACTCCCAACGTGCACTTGTACTACTGTGCTCACCAACTCTGCAGCCAAAAAGTTAAATACACTTCTTTTGGTCAGGGAGGAAGAATAGTCCAGAGAGGGAGTAGAATATTTATATAATGAATAAAGGCTGAAACATACTGTAGGCTTTAATTAAGCCTCCAGAAACATTGTGTCAGAGGAGAGTAGATACCAACATGAACTGAGTACTGATCTACTATTCAGAGATCATAACCTTGGTCTAATTACATTATTAGTATATAAATTATTGCATGAATTATTTATTTAAAATTAATATTACAGATATTAGTTGTCATTAATAATGTGGAGGTGCCTTTTTGTCACAGAAGAACAGATTAGCATTATAATTACCGCATGAAAAATAGATATTAATGAAAAATTGCTGTTTGAGACATAGCACTCCTATATTCTGTATTTTTTTCTATTCCCTTTTGTTCCCTCTGTTCATTATTCTGTGTTTTTAATTATTGTCTTTGAGAAGAGCTGTTAATTTGGTAACTTATTAGCAGGTATATTGATATAGGATAAGAATACAAGTGCTTGGTTACTTCTGGAAGGTGAAACAGAAGGAATTCTGCAATGTTAAGAAACTAAATTGCAAGTATTACAGCTACAGTTTTGTGAGTCTGTGCTGAATCCTGATCTCAAATAACTGACTGTGCATGCTGAAGTTACTTTATGGACTGAACCTATTTTCTGCTGAGGTCTAATTCTGCTTCAGTGAAGACATTTTTTACATACATCAGTCCAAGCAGCTCAGGAACATAATCTTTCACTGGACAGATGTTTTTGTGTAGAATTTAGCAGCAGAATCTCTCTGAATGCAATTGAGTAAGAGTGATCAAGCACTCTAGAATGTATTTTGAGAAAAATATCATAAAGTGTAAATAGTTGCAAGCAGAAGTAGAAGCAGTCATTATTTTGCTTGAAATCCATTTGTGCCCAGCATTTGACTAGGTAAGCTGGTTTTGGAATTTCACTTAGATTGTAGCAATTTGGTGGCAAGCAACAAAATGTATCTACCACCCAAAATACTTGCAAACAAATCCTTATGTATTAATAACAGCAGAAGGCAATTATCTGTATTGCTCTTTGGGGAAAGTGGAAATTCAGTTATCTGAAGAGCAGTTTGATACTGAGATGCAGCAGAAATTGCTTCTTTATTTTTTGAAGAAGAGAGTTTTATTTGGACAATCTGAACCCAAAAATTGTACCCTATTATATATTGAGTATTCTTCCTTGTATTTGAGAGTTGTTTGGTTGTTATGCTTGATAGCAGTCTAACATTTAGACATTTAACTCTGACAACAAAGGAAATTATATCCATGTTTCTGTCAATACAAGCTTTTGCCTTCATCTTTGACATGTGGCCTTTCCTGATTTTTGTTTTAATGTATAGATTTGTTTCCCAGAATGACATATGTGTGAAATTTAGGCTTCATTCTCAAACTAAAATATGTGGTTCCTCTGGTGGCCTCTAGGAAAAGTTTTTCCCTTGCCATTTATTAGGTTTGCAGGTCAGATCTCAGACTGGAGGAAAAGGAGAGGAATTCCTTTTCCCAGTATGGTGTCACAGATGGCACAAAGCTATCCCCAGCACAAGCTGAACTAGTAACACTTCCAAACTCCTTTCCATTTCCAGTACTTTCTCCAAAGGTGGAGGTAGAAGGTGGTGTAGCAGCACAGGCACTATGGATGTGGTGTCACACGTGTAAGTAGGTGAATTGTGTAACCCCTACGGATTTCTGTATTAAATGTGGAAAACTTATAGCTCCATAACTCTCTCTAAGTGTCCCTGAATTATTTAGCTGTATCTGGTAAGTCAACAGACCTGCAAAACCAGGAATATTCAAATGAATCACAGCGTGTAGGACTCTGTCCCTGCCTCCATACTTTTTTTCTCTATACAATGAGTGAATTCAGCTCTTCTCCAGGCAAAAGGCCAGTGTTGGTGTTGGGGATTTCTCTTATTACTCATGGACTGGGGGAATCCTTTAATACACAGGATCTGTACTTGATGTCTTTTGCTGCCTGAAAAATTTTGAGCTGTTAATCTCTTCATGTTAATAACACTTTTGTGACCTCCATGCTAGATGGTATTCTGGCTCTTCTTTCCTTTTAATTCTTTGTTTGGCATAAACACTTCACTGCCAATCTCAATCCCCTGATTCATAGATGATTGTCCAAATCATCAGAAGAGTCATACCTGGTGTTTTATTGCATGAATATATCTCTATTTTAATACAAAGTGCAGCAGTAGTTTGCTGTTACAGACAAGTGTCTGCCCTCAGCACACCCCAGAGTCTGACATTACGAGGTCAGTTCAGCATATTCCAGACCCTGATTGCCTGGGTGAGAAATGTTGATTGAAATTTGTGCAATTAAGCAGGCAAGGAAAGAAAAGCCAGATTTAGCACACAGTTGCTAAGAAGGTTCTAACTCTGGAGCTTGATCTCTTGAAAGGAAACAGAGCTTTTCCACCCATTCTCTGTTCTAGTATTAATCCGTATTTGCTTCCACATTTTCTCTGCTTTAAAGTGCTGAAAGCGAATTGTTCCACTTCAGAGTATTTTGCTTCTCATAACTATTGTTTGTTTTAGCAAAGTGAGGCAGACTAAATTTTCTGTTAAAGGTTATGATTTCTGTACACTGCTTGCAATTCAAAGAGAAAATCAGTTATTGAATGCAATTTGCTCTCAACCAAAAAGGGAGTGCCTTTGTTTTCTGGCTTTGCATGGTGCCAGTAAGGGGACAAAGGAAAATGCCAGATACGTGGTTATTGGAGGTTTCTTTTTTTTCATGCTGTTAGCATTGACTGTGTGTGCATTTTGGGGTGTGCTGGGTTGGGTTAGCTTTTTTTATTGCCAGTTCTTTTTAAAGCAAGTTATTTTTAAACTAGATTGTATAACAGTGTTTCTGTGTCTTCTAAACTTGAATAAAACATCTCTTAGAGTTAGCAAAACATGGACAAAAGTTTTTTACCAGTAACTTTTGCAGTTAATGCAACAATTCTGTGCTGTTTCCTTAGAAGTTTTAATCTGGATTTTTTTTTTGTTTACAGTGGTCTTTGCTGTAGCTGTTGTCCAAGGAGATTCCATTTGCACTGCTGATGGAGTGATTTCTGTATAAACAGCTAAGGAAGCAGAAACCCTGTTGGGAAGAACTTAGCTAACACTTGAGTGTCTTCAGCCATAGAGCTGCATCACTCCAAAATCAATCATGGTCTGCTACAGCTGAGCCTTTCCAATTTGCCTGAGGGCAAATAAGCAGTCCTAGTGCTAATGTACATCTGTTAAGAGCTGTAAGAACAGCGGAGACTGTGAAACTCTGTGGCTGAAATACCAAATGATGATTATTCCTCTAATGTGTTTTGCGACTCTTTGGAAGCTGTCAGAAAACCATGAAGGATGCAGCATGTTCATCTGATCTAGCAAAATGTTGTTGTGTGCAAGCCGGTGTATGTGGGGGAGAGAAAAATGAGAAAATGCAAATAAATGTTGAAGAGAGAGGAGATCCCACAGAAAGATGTAAGGAAGAGCAGAGGGGAAGGGGTATGTGGGAGTGGATTGAGGGCTGGAATGTGAATGAACAGGCAAAACTAATCCAAGATGTGGGAAAGTACAAATGAAAAAAAAGATTACAAAGGAAATAAGAGAAGTCACAGGAAATAGTACTTACTCACTACATTTCTGCTGTTTTAAGTCTACAAGCGCAGACAGGTTGATTCCACTGTTTTATCTATAATAGCAAATATTCCCCTTGAATGTGAAATGTCACACTGCAGCTTGTGCTGCCAATCTTTGAATTTCCCCATTGTGCCATTTTGATGGTGATGTATTAGCAGAACATTGACACAAAAACATCTCATCATGTCTGGTTCTAGCAGCCCAAACACAAAAGAGTTTGGATTCAGGAATTTTCTGTCTATCCAAAAGCTGCTGGTGCTTTCCCACAGCAGTGCACTGAAGTTAACAGGAAACTTTTACTGATAAAGATGGGCAGAGAGAGTTCTGTGATATTTCCATGGGGATTTCTTAGGTGTGGGCTAAACATTCCTAATGCTACAGAAAACAGGCGCTGAGATTGTTTTCACGTTTTAGCATTGCTTCTTTGAATATGGGTTTTCATTTTTCAACATGGAGAAGAAGGTATTTTTGTTTGCTTTTATTTTTCTCCACATTCCCCCCCTCCCCATTCAAGTCACAGAAGTGACATGCAAACATGCCTGCGATGACTGAAATGTTTTAGTGGGTGGAAGACCTCCAGGATTGCAGCCCATAATTACTGAGTGCTCTTTTTTTCTTTCTATTTTTTTTTTCTATGATCTATTCTGCCTGTTTTTCAGGAAGTTAATTTCTTCTGTAGCCAATCAAGAATATTTAATTTTGAGGAAGTATATTACTCCAGCTGTAAAAATGTATTGTGGTCTCACTGCACACTGTAGTTCAAGTGACAATTATGTTTCATTTGGTTCATTCTTCTTATCACAATAGACTTTGATGTGCACAAGCAGAGAATACTTGATAGCTGAGCAGCCATAGGATATTGGATTCATCCAGATCAATTGCTAATGCTTTTCCTGTTCATTCAGGACTGTTGCTGGGCTCACTATAAATGCTCCTGTAGAAAGAAATTTCCTTCTGCTCTGCGTGAAGTTAGGTAACATTTGAATTTTCACTTGGCACAGCTTCTGACTTGCTGAGGATTCCTTACACATTCCAGTTTTGCTGTACATTGCTATAATTAAGGCAGTTCTGATTATAAAACTGGTATCTGTATTGAAATGGTATCCAGATTTTATATTTCCCGGAGTCACAGCAAATGCATATCCAGCTAAAATAAGCTCAAGTTGAACAGACAGCCTGGAGAAGCAGAGACAGTATTTTCAAAGATTAATGCAAGATACTCAAGATGATTTTGTACTTCTCATGTCTGGCCAGTGTGACCTTTTCAGTGGTGGCTTGAGGATTTGTAAGGATCCCTTTTGGCTTTGAATCTGAGGCAGTGGCAGCTTTGTGAAGGAGAGGGAGGACACCAAGCTTGGAGCCTCTGAAGATGCAGTAGCTCACTCTTACCCACTGCTCACTGGACTGCTCACTCTGCTGGCTTCTCCACGGCTCCTTGAGTTTCTGTTCCCTGCTGAGTTACATAATGAACGTTCTCTGAACTCCCACACTTTCTACATGCCTTCCCACACAGCCTCTTTCTTCTGCTAAAAAGGGATGGAAGAATTCGAACTCACTAGTTGAAAAGCTTTGCACAGTGCTGCTGAATCACATCTCGAAATAGGAACAAATCTTTCAAGTTCTTTAAAAAACAAAACAAAACAAAAAAAAACCCAAAGAAACAAACAAAAAATCCCCCAGCCTAAAATCAAACCACAAAACTCAACAAAGCAAAACACACACATAAAAATCCTTTTTCTACCCTCCAAGAAATGGACAAGACATTGTGGAAGGGCAAAACCACACTGAAGCATCTCTAATTCTTGCAGCACCAATATAAAAGAAAGCTTGTAGGTTAATTTAACTTCCATTGTAATAACAAAGATCATGGTTCCCATGGCTACCACTGGCAACAGTTAGTGGTGGCCAGGCAGTGCAGCTACTTGCTAGTCAGAAAAATGTGTGGAAATTCATTTTTACAATAAATCTAATAGTGAAAGCAGGAAGACTTCAGATGATTCTTGCATATTTGCCTCTTTGCATGGTTTACAGCTGGGCAGGAATGATGGAGGTGGAGCCCATTTGCAAGAGCCTTTACTATCCAGTTTCCAGTAGCTCTCATTTTGAAAATTGCCTTGGTCTTCTGAAGACTTCAACATCTTTATATTGCTGGGAATTGAGGCACAGCAGTCTGACATAAATGTATTTTATAACTAATTCCAAATATTCTTAGGAAACCAGTGCAAATTCACATTTGAACTGACTCTCAAAGTGTGAAAGCGTATTAGAGCATGATTAAAGTGTAACAGGACCTTGCCAGACTAAAGTTGGAACCTGTAACCTTTATTTGATGGATATTAATGTGCCAGGTGTTATCAAAGTCTTCAGTGTCATAAGCATCCTTTTATTTCATAATTTTTCCAGTAATAGAAAATGCCTAATAGCAGGAGCTAGTTTTTAGGGATGTTCTAGGGAAAACTGAGGCGTGAGAGAAATGGAAGTTGGAAAGCAACCCATGTGGGTTCTTGCAGAACTCCAGCAGCCTTGTTTTCTGCTCCTTATTTTTAGCCCAAGAATTTTTGTGGATTTTGGGAATTAGGATTGCCAATTTCCAAACTTAATTCCTTCTGGTTTTCCCCTTCCTAGCTCTGAAAATCTTTAGAGAAAGTTCTTTGTACTTTTGTCCCCGTCTCAAGGTACTTTGAAGGACTTCAGGTAGATTCTACTTCTTGTAACTTTCCAAATGTTCACCCCCCTTTGGCTGATTTTATTGTTTTATTAAAGTTTTCATTAAATCTGTCACATCTGACAACTGAATGTGTGTGGAGGAAATGGGGCCTTTAAATCACCCAGGACACACTTCTTTACAAACTGCTTTATTTTCTAGCTTGTGTACCATATGCAAAAAAACTGCTGAAACATCTTATTCCCTCCTTCATAGGAAAATCTCTGATTTTCCTGCTAGTGATTGGCATACATGACACTTGAATTTTGTTCTTGGACATCCTTTAGTTCTGATTGTTACTGATGTTCTTTTTATAGTACTTTGAGGGGTTTTGGTTATGTGCTGTTTGTTTTTCTATTTTTTCTTCATTATGGCCTTTTTTCCATTGGTAGTTGAGAAACTGCTTTTCATCCTTTAAAACAGTGCAAGGAGTTAAAAACACTGTGACTGAGTCACCCCCTGGCTACAGCTTAACGAGTTTACTCTAGACCAGAGTCCAATTATCCACTGTGTTTGTTATCAACTACAATGAGGAGATGATAAGGAAAGAATGGCCTGGAGGGGAGGAACTGCTAATGTGTTGTGGTTTTATCCCAGGTGCCAACTCAGCCCCACACAGCTGATCTCTGGTGGGATGGGGAGAGCATCTGAAGGGTAAAACTGAGAAAACTCGTGGGCTGGGATAAAGGCAGTTTGCTAAGAAAAGCAAAAGCTGTGCTTGCAAGGAGAGAGAAACAAGGAAATCATTCCCTCCTTCCCACTGGCACCAGGTGTTCAGCAGCCCCAGCAGAGCAGAGCTCCACCACACTTGGCGGTTAATTGGGAAGACAAATGCCATCACTCCCTCCTCCCCTGCCTTCCCCAGCTCGATGTGCTGTCCATGACACCACATGGTGACCCTGGGGTCACTCGGGGTCCCCTGTGCCGACTGTGTCCCCTCCCAGCACCCTGAGCCCCTGGCTGTGGGGTGAGGAGCAGAAAAGGCTTTGGCTCTGTGCAAGAGCTGCTCACTGATAACACTGATAACAAAAACATCCCTGTGTTATCAACACTGCTTCCAGCACAAATCCAAAACACAGCCCCATGCCAGTCAGCGTGGAAAAAAATTACCTTTATCTCAATATGTTATCGTGGCTGATGGTAGAAACATCAATAATATTTGAGGGGCTTTATTTTAAATTTAAGGTTTAATTTAAGTTTCCCTTTAATCTAGGTTTGTCTGGCGTTGTGTGTTTATTTTGTTTTGTTCAAATAAAAATCCCTACTCTTGTGTCAGACTAAGACAATTTTTGCACCAATTGTAGGAGTCTTTCTGTAAAGATCTACCCAGTAGCTCATTCATCATCTGTGCTCACTGCCTGATCATTTTGTGGATCACAGTGAAGCCACTGACCTCTGAATTCCAAACTTGTGCAATCCTGTTTTGCTCTTCTGACCACTAATCCAGCAACAGGCTGAGCAAGGTGCTCCATTTTCCTTCTCTCGGGTGTTTCCTGAACTGCACTTCACTATTTTGCACAAAATAGAGAAAACTGCAGTAAGTAATAGGCAATTCCTAAACTTGTTAGCAGCGTCAGAAATTAAATTTCGGCCTGTCATTTGTAGTAGGCACAGCTTTCTGCTCCAGCTTTGTGCTCTGTTCTGCAGCTTCCTGAGGACATCTGAAATTGCTGATTGGGTTACCTTGATCTCCTGTAGTATTGAGTCACTTGTGCCATCAGGAGTTCTTGTATCCCACTTAGAGCAGTTACCCCGTGCCTTACACTCAGGTAGGGAGCAGACTTGGTGAGCACAGCGTGGGCTGAGCATCTGCTCAGGTTAAACCACAGATGGGGGAAGGATTGGGATGGAAGGTGGAGCAGAGATGATCTGCTCATCCCCTCATCTCTTTCAGAAGTAACTTTAGCACCACTCTGGCTCAGGGTTGTTGCCAGTGAACATGAAGTTCAAACGGTGGAGCTTTTGTAGGAGCTGAAAGCACAGCCAGAGAGGAGCACGGCACTGCTGAGTGTGTCTTCCTCTGCCAAAGGAGATATTTTAGTCACTATCTTGTCTCATTATCTCAGAAAACTCCTTGTACTGAATGATGCAACCAATCTGGACTAAATCTGAGGTGCTGTAGTGCTGAGATCTTGCTCCACAGCAGCAATCCTGGGCCTTAAGTCTCAGAGAACTGCACTCTGTTATTGGAGCTGCTCTCTAGGGTAACAGTAATTCTGTACATGTTTAAAATTATTTCAAAAAAGAGAAGCGAATATGCTTAATGCTTGTAGGTACTGGACATTTTTCTTGCAATAAAAGGGAATTGAGAATGTATTTGCACATGGAGGTGCCGATCATTTTGTTGAAATAAAATTTGGAGTGGTATTAAATAATAGATTTGAAGAGTGTCTGGAAGAAAGGACAAATAAGAAAGGCAAACTGCTAAATCACAGATATATTTTAGAAGTGTGAGGTGTTGCAAGTATGCAAGGGCCCTAGTTCTGTTGCCTGTGCTAGTTCCTGTGGTTTTGAAGGAGTACAAATTGGCCACTTCAAAATGTACCTTTCTCCCTCTGTCTCCAGGTACATCAAGCCTTTACAAGCTCCTCATACAGTGCTTTGACTGCTATTGTGCTGCACATGTATAATGTACTCCATCAGAAAAATAAATAGGTATATTTTAAATTTTTAGCTTAATATTTTTTTTTCCTTTTTTATCATCACAGTTATGGTACGTTATGGACCCTCTTTGGCTAAATGTTACAAAAATGCTGCCTCTTTTCATGCCTTTCTCATGTGTCAGTAAAAACCACTGAATGAATGGTACTGTGAAGTTGTGGCAAAATAGAATAAAGCAGTCAGTGTCATGATAGAAATTTTCATCTCTGTGTTAACTAATCCATTTCATGCTGAGAAATAGTTTTCCCTTAGTCCATGAGCACTTCATGGGGTTTATAACCTACTTTCAGCAACTACTTCAGGTGGAGGACGGGCTTAGCTTGCCTGCATTGCTGTGTATTTTGGGAAGGGAGGTTGAGAGCTGTGCTAAAAGCTCTGCTAAAAGCTCCTAGGTCAGATAAAACAGAGGACATGTGGCACTTGGTCTCTTTGCCCACTCCTGCACAGTGGCTGCAGTTGTCCCCAGGAAGTTTTGCTCTCTGCCCAGCTCATACTCTTCTCTTAATGACTGGAGAGCCATGAAGTAAAGATATTTAATGCTGCAAAGCTTTGAAGTTGTTGTGCTTCTTCCCTGTCACAAAATTCTCCATTACAAGGATGAAAGGTGTAGAATCAATGCAAAATGTATAGTTAATATGTTGATAAATACTAAAAACTAAACACAGTCTGCAGAAGTAATCATAAATTTTTTTTATGGACTGCCAGGCCACCATATCAAGAAAAACCAGGCTTTTTTCTTTTAACCTTGGCCTGCTGTAATCATTACTGGGTGTGTTATGTGGAATTTGATTGGTCATCTTTTCTGTCTTAGAACCAAAGTACCAAATCAAATTGTTAAATTTGATACATTCCAGGGGGAGAACAGAAATTGGAACAAAACTCAGATCGTAGCACATAATTCTTTGCTTATATGAGAAAACTACAGAGCAGTGTTTCTTTTCAGTGAAGAGAAAGAAAAGAATAAATTTAAATATGTATTTTGAACAGATGATTCAAGCCAGCATGCTGTAATTTGCCCTTGTAGATTCAGGATGGATGTGTGAAGAATCTTTGGAAAGCAGATTTGATCTGTTTTATGTGTTATTTTCCTCTCTGTACTGTGTTCTGTGTAATGCTCACTGTTTTATCTAAACCAGACATTTTCTAATTTCTAGTTTCTTTTCAGTTAATATTCACTTTCAATCTGTGTCTTCACAATTGTTTCTGGGGTAGTAGATTATGATTTCTGCCATCAATAATTATACCACTGTTCTAGCTGCCAGAGTAGGCAAAATTGCTGGAAAGTCCTTGTAATGTGGTTTGATAATCTTCAGCTTAAGCAACAAAAGCACTGAGGTGATTATGTAGTTGAATATTAGAGAAAAGACTCTCAGCTGTAATTCAGATTGTCGCTTTAAATTTTGTTTTGAATTTTACCTCCAAATTACATTTATATTTTCCCTTTTTTTTTTTTTTTTTTTTTTTTTTTTTGCTCTGGAAGAGAATAAGGGCTGGGTATCTCAGTAAAGTATTATTGGCTGAAAATGTAATGGTATTTATCTTCTGAATTAAAAAGAAAGAACATTCTCTTGGGCATTCTCCTTTCATCATTGACTGGAAAGGTCTGTGGGATGACAAGCCTGGTGCAAATACAGATTCTTGTGGTTTTTGTATCAAATAATCTGTGTGTGGACATAGAAATGGTTCACTGCTGCTGTATCTAAAATCTTCATGTGAGCTCTAAGTGATGAGCTAGTAACAGCACTGGGCAAAGAGATTCTTTTTTAAATACCACACTGAGCACCAGTGGCTGTGAGAGGGATGGAGGAACTGGGAACTGTAAATGTTTTGAGTGTCAGTGGTTGTTTTCAAGCAAAGAGAGCTGCATTCCCCTTGAAACAGTGGGAAATGTATTTCCCTGTGTCCTGGGAAGTGTTACAGTACCCTCTAGTTTGCCTTTCAAAGCTGAAAACAGAGCACAAAGCATCCTCCTGATAACCATGGAAATGAGCAGTGTCTGTGCTGAGAGCCACGGGCAGTCAGCTGAGGGACACCATGGAATCAGGACAGGAAATATGAACTGTAATTCCTGTATTTCATTCACAGGGAAGACCCATCTGTAAGGCAAACTTTTTGATCTGCAGTGGATATAAGAGGGCATATCTGTTCAATTGTGAGAATCTCTAAGTGCAAACAGAAGTTGAGATGGAAAAGGAGAGTGTACTTCTGAGTGTTCATGCTTTGCAGACAGACTAAAACAATAAACACAGTGCTGAAGTGAGGATAATAATCCCTGAAAACACACTGAGACTGCAGCTATTGACCAAACTGTGCTGACTGTATCTACCAACCCAATTTGGTCCTTAATGTGTTCCCTGTTGTTTCACTTGCTTTGTTCTCTTGAAACATCTATGTTGTGGGAAGAGGTTTAAAAATGCAATGCAAACTGTGTGGCTCCAGCTCCTTACCTACTTTTCAAACTATTTTTTTTTTTTTTTGAGTTGAATGCATTTGTCTGTCATTTGATATTTTTATTCTAAGTCCAAAATGAGTGTAATTGTTTATTGTGTTTTCAGAACCAAGTACTCTTTATCAGGGTCACAGCTCTGTGATGCACCTTTGATATCTTTGAAGGAACATATTATCTGACATGACTATGAATGGTAGAATTATTCTGTATTTTGACAACTTCAGCTGTTCGCTGAGCTCAGGATCATGGATCTCCTGTTGATCCTCAGAAGATGCAAGAATTTTGGGCAGTCAGGAGAGATAGTGATGTTTGTTAATAATCTTTAGTATGTCTAAATTACTAGTTTTAGAATTAGCACTCTATTCTAGTCAGTTACTTTAAAATTTAAACCATTTTACTCCCTAGGCTCTGAAATTTTTACAGTCCCTGCAAGATCTTCCTGCCTGCTGACATGAATCCCATGATAACATTCAAAATTTTCTTTTTTTCCCCCTCCAACACTTCATATGGAAGTTAAGAAGTCATTTAGCAAGTAATTGATTAAGGAAATGTCAGGTTTTACATGCATTGTCAGCTGATTTTAGGTGTACCAGCAATATCTATCAAAGGTGACAGTGGAAGGAAAAGATATTTTGTTACAGGGAAGTGTTCTGTGGTGAGAGGATGTACTGCTGAAATTTCAGTGTCTCCTTTAGGCTTCATGGGCTGTAGGAGAGATTCCAGTTTTAAAAAATTCTGTGGTGCTGCTGAACTTTGATACAACAAAGTACAGCTGTTACTTTCTTAAGGCTAGACAGAAAAGTGTGGTTCTTTTGCACAGCATAATGGTCTGCTGATGACTTTTTTTTTTTTCTAATGGGGCTCTTGGAATAACCAAAACCAATTTTTTTGTCTCCAATAACTATCTGAGCACTCGCAGGAAAACATATCTTGTAGTAATACATAAACACTATTTTAAAAACTGCATTAGCCTTACAAGAGAAAATAGCATTTGTAATTGTTATCTCTTACAGAGCATATGGAGAAACACAGCATCTTGCAGGATGATTGTGTTACCTAATATATAAATGTGAATTTCTTTGTGATCTTTTGAGCACAGACTATTACAGAAGTGTCAGAGGTGCTGCTGCTCGATAGCTTTTGCCAGCAGATAAATGCCATCCTGGCTGTATTTAAGCCTCAGCAGTAACTAATAGCTCAGTGCATCTGTGTGTGTAATTCCTCCTCACCGGGGGCAGGTGCTGCTGCACACATCTCTGCTTTGAGATCATCAAGGAACAAAACCTCCATCCCAAACCCTGCTGTTCCCCTGTCGCTCAGAAGTGGTGGCAGCTGAGCAGCAGCAGTGTGACAGAGCACAGGGAGTGACTGGAGGGTGCTGGTGACACCTCCCCTGCCTGTGCCTCTGGGGGCTGTTGGCTGTCACTGCTGAGGGTTCCTGTCCCTGCTAGGTTTTTGGGAAGGAACACATCCCAGCTCAGTCTGGTGTCACACCTGCCTGTGTTGGAGCTAAAGGCTCCCTCCTCGGAGAGCATGGAGCAGATACTGAGCTGGAGCTATTGTCAACTGCTCCAAGCTTTGCCACAATCTGATTCTCCTAATCCATTTTTCAGCTCCCATCAGGGTTCTGTGATGAGTTCATCTTGTCTGTTCTTTCTTCTTCTATTGTGTGGCCTTGAGAGTATAGTGAGAAGTGCTGTTTCCCAGTGTAACCTCAGCACTTGTTTCATAACCTCATCAGATGGACAAAGCAGAGCCCAAGATCTGTTTGAAGGCTTGGGCAAAGCAGGAAATGTTCATCTTTAGTGAGCACCATTTTTGTTGTCTCCAGATTGAATTTTCTGATCAAATGTTAAAAAAATTTGTGTTTTCTCCATCTCTCTTTTTTTTTTTTTTTTTTTTTAAAATATTCTGCAGTTGGTGACCCTTTATGTGTGCTGGCAGATCCACTGCCCAGAGGTGTGGTGCCCTGGGGATGGAAAGGAGTGTTTTGGGAGGATGGCTGTTCATTGCAATGTTCTTTATGGATGTTCCTTCAGACCTTTCTAAGGGAGGAGGAGTAAGGAACACTGTTTCTTTCACTAATTTCCCCTGCCACTTCCTAGATCTCAACCCTAATAAAATCCATCTTGGTGCAGATTTTTGAATATCAGTTTCTAGCCAAGATTGTCATGGCATTTACATCTGGAACTTGGAGCTGAGCTCTGAGAGTCTGTCAAGTTTCATGAACCAGCTTTGCAGACCTGTGAAGTTTTTCTTGGCTAACGTGTTTTCTTCCATGTGAGAAAGGAGGCTGGCTCCTCAAGTCTTCTTTTTTTTTTCTCTTATATGAGACAGAAGTATTGAGTAAATGACAGATTTCAAAGTGATTTTTAAAGATCTTATTTCTTTACATTTATGCTGGTTTTGATTTCATGTAGAGACAATTCCTCTCTCAACTTTGCAATGCCTGTGCTAGGATGCTGCTTTACAAGAATTTGGTATGAAGTAACTAAAGAAGCCTCAGTGGAGCAACTAGGTGAAAGAGCCCATTTTAGAGAGACCACTATGGATAAGAGGATTATACTTTTTTCCCCAAACATTCTCAATTTCTGCTAATGTTTTAATGGGGGAAGTACTGGGGGAAAATGATGACAAATAGAGGAAAACTTGAATGCCTAAGTATTTAATAAAATAGCAGAAATCTATGAAGATCTAAATCTCTGCTTAAGGAAGACCTAAAACAAATCATTTTATTAGCGATAGGTCTCATAATTGCTTCCTCCTCCATTCCTCCTGATAAATTAGTTGCCTTTTATGAAGGCATTGGTAGGACTTCTTACTAGTAAGTTAAGCAAAGCTAAAACAGCCTTTCCCCCATGCTTCTGTGGCTTAGCAATACATGTCTTTATCAGTAATCAAAAACTTTTTTCCTTGAAATTTGTGCTGTATATTATTTCTTACAAATTTTAGAAAAAGTGAGAAGTGCAAAATAACTGTTTAGCAGAGCATGGAGAGGTTGTTTTGTCATTGAATTACTTCATTAGAAGCTGTGGTGTTTCCTGGGTATGTTTTGGATGTGTTTCTTCAAATAAACCTCACTCTTAAAAGTTATAATGTGCCCCATTTTCCATTTTGGTCCTGATTTGAGTTTGCATTTTAAAATCCCAGTTCTACTTGTCTGCTCTAAAACTGTGTCTGCGTGTTTAAAGTGCAATGTGTTTCAATATAGGATATTCTAGCCTGAAATTTCATTTAACAATTAGCATTTTCTAATGCTATTTTCTAACTGCAGGAGCCAGGCAGTCAGCCTGTCTGACTTGCAGCGACAATTTTCAAGACTAATGAAGCCAATTATAACGTCAGTGTAAAACAAATTCAAAGCAAAAAGTCTCTAGATCCTATATGAAAGTTAATAAGCATTGATTACATTTTACTTTTTTTGTTTTAGTTATCCATACACATTTCTGTCTCTGAATTCTAATTTTTTTAAAATGTTTTTGCTGGTTCCTTCTGTAGAAATAGGCTCAAGATTGCTTTGTTAAGAGGAACATTGTCACAAATGTTTCTTCTGTCAATGACAAGAATGTTGGCTGCAGAGACATATCATATAAAAAAAATTAGAATTTTAAAAGGAAATTTTAAAATAAAATAGTGAAAAAATCCAGCAAGGCATTCTTTAACAAAGTGAATCATGAGGCAGATTAAGTCTCTAGATTAAGGAATATGAAATAAATTTTGGGTTACAGTACAAAATTCTGAAAGGTTTTACAACAGAGCATTTTAGACCTAACAAATAACACTGATTCATGCCAGCCCAGGAAAATAAGGAGAACAAATCCCTTGAGTATTTCAGAGTGAGAGTTTTCAAGCAGGAATAGATGAAGTGTGATGTTAGAAATCAGAGTGCAAATGCACATGTGTTACCACTAATGCTCCCTGGGTTTTATTCAGTCTTCAGAAGCCCTTTGCTCCCTTCTGCTGTGGGGACATTGAAATGCCAGATGCAGTGGAAAAGGAATAAATGATAAAGTCAGTGCCCAAGTTCACAGCAGCTCTGCCTTGATTTTATTTTGTTTGGCCACTGTGGGATTTCCAGACAGAACCCGTAGATTGAAAAAACAGCTATGGTGTAAATGCTTCTTTCAAACACTTGGTCTATTCTGTTTTTGTAGCTGCTTTTCATGGATCTTACCTAGTGTCGTTTAACCTCTGGCAAAATAAATGTTTCAAAAATACCACTGAGTGATTCCCCAACCATAATTCAGTATTTCAGTGTTTGCTAAAACACCGCCGCAGTGTATGTTGGATGCACTGTAACATTCTCTACAGAATATCAAAGGTTTAAGGGCAATAAAATTTGCTTTATAGTAATTACAGAAAGTTCTGATTTGTGGTTGTTGTGTGTATGGAAGTCAAATGCCCCAAATCCTCAATTCAGCTCTGTTTCACTGCTGAATACATCAGTACCAATGCATTTTTTGTCATAACATTCCTCTCTCCTAGATTGTATCATCTTCCAACTTTTACTATACATTAATATTGATAGGTTTTGACATACTTATCTGAAGACTGTTTGGGAGGAGGATCTGCTGAAAAATAGGAGCTCCTGCCCCTTTATTTACATGCAATTACTTAATGAACAAAACCAGTCTTGTGTTCACACTTGTTACCACAGTGAGCTTTGAGTTACACCAGAGAGCTTCTTCCTGCTAAAGTACAAACCCTGTGAAAAGGCAAAGCAAAGCTGACAGCACTGCAGGAAGAATTCTGTAAAAGACAAATCCCTCTTAATGTATTTTGCACCTTAAATAACACTGAAATATCTAAGAAGAGGATGAGGCCTTTCTAGCAGGACAGCAGCTTCCCATCTGTGTTGAAAGTGTAAATGGAAATAATCCCTAAGTTGTTTCTAGTAGTTTTTTGAGCTTGCTTTTGTCTCTGAAATCCCAACATATTGTTAGCTTGTCCTGTGTTTCACCTCTAATGATAAGACTCCCGGTACAGAAAGTACTTTTTCTCTACCAAATTCCAGAAGTAGCTCTCAAAAGTATCTTTTCTCCAAGAGAGGCCTCTTAGAAAATTCACTTGGTCTGATCAAGAGAAAAGATAGGGGTGAGACTACTGGTAAATATGTTATGTTGCTCAATTGACTGTGGAAATATTCAGAATCTGTGTGATTAAAATGTGAAAATCCCAACCACAAACACAATAGGGTTGCTTTTGCCTTTTTGTTGCTTTGTTCTGTTTTTGCTAAATGCAAAACAGCACAAATTTCCTGTTTGTGTTAATCTGCAAAGAGCACCAAAAACATCCATATCAGATTTGGAGCTAAAACCACCATAGACCAATAAGGTGAGTAAGAGAGTAAAGGGAATATTCCATTACTTGCATCCAGATTTTGAGAAAAATTGACACTGAGGATGCTCAAGAATCATCATGGAGGTAATAGTGGAATTATGGCTAGATATGGGCAGATGTTCTGCAAAGAAAAGCAGCAAGCGGGTTTAGTAAATCACATACATCACGTTACTTGCTATTTTAGCCAATACGAGGGATTTTCGTATTTTATTTTGTATATGTAGCATTGATAGCTATAGCTGAAAATTTGCATCAGTCCATGGAAATATTGCACTTGGCGTGTGAAATGAAAGCTTGGGAGATGCACAGAGATCAGAGCCCAAGAGAGCAGCCTTGTGATTTACTGCCTGTCCAGACAGGAGGGGACAGTGGCAAGGGACTGAAATCTCCAAATGGTTGTCTGGAAATGCTACTTGCCCCAGCATTCGCTATGTATTCATAATAAAACATATACTTTAAAAGGCTCAGTTTAGTAATCAGTCTGTGTGGCTGAAGAAAATATGATTAACAGTGTAAGTAAGCAAATCCAAACTAATTCCCCTTTAGCTGGCATTAGTAAATATGTGATAATTGAGTAATGGGAACTCCACTGACCCATGTACAAATCTGGAGCCCTTGAAGTGGTGTACAGCCTGTGCTCACTTTGGACTGCTGTATCCTCACTGCACATGTTGCTTCTCCTGAAATTATGGTTTTAGAACATGACTGGTTCAGAGGAAATTAAAATAAACTCTGTCATGCAAGAAAATAATGGTAATTAAAGACAACTCTGGAATAATAATTTGTAGAAGTGTCAGAACAAAAAAAAAATCTAACCAGTAGTTAGAGGACCTAGTTAAATTTAGTTAAATTTGAATGTAGTTTGATCATGGAAAATTTAAGCAATATGACTGATGTTCCTAACAATGCTGACTTGTCAGTGCAGGGAATCCTTTTCACTAGTAGTATCTTTGTCCTATAATCCACTGGTCAGCTCTACAGGAATGTTACTGAGGGGAAAAATTGCTATGCAGTGCCATGGATTTGGGCTGTGCTCAAGTTATTCAGGAATAAGACATGATTAGAAATAAAATGCAGATGCTTCAAGAAGCCTTCAAACAAGAAGGGGGAAAGATGTTTTCATTAGCAAAAGGGCACAAAAAACCTGCAGTGTGACACAGGGATAAAAGTGGTAACTCAAGAGATGTTAAGTCCAGAGCATCACTGATCTTCCTGAGCTCTGTCCTGTAGAACTCAGCTTGGCATAATAGGCCTGAGCTCAAAATTACAGCTACACCTCCCCTGGCCCTGGTGCTTGGCACAGCACACTGTGCTGAAACGTGGGGTTGTTTGAAATGCAGCAGATCTGGTTATGAAATCATCTCCCACATCATGGAGTGGGTGGGAAGATTACAAAGCATTTACACTCATTTCTTTGGCTCTTGTAAGTGAAGATGGATAGTGATGTTAACAGAGGGATTTTGTGAGTAGCAGTGGATCTTTTTATTGACTTATGTGAAACGAAGATTGTTCTAAAGGTATTAAGGGTATCCAACCCCATCTCTAACAGCAGGATGTGGTGATTAACAGTAACTTTCATTAATGGATGAACTTGCTGTGTGCAAGAATTCTCTTGCAGTTGGCACCACAAGACTGCAGTCTGAGCTCATTGAAGTTTTGGGGATTTTTTCCACGTGGTTTATGCCTGCTGTAAATGTGCTTTTGATTGTCTCCTTACTCTCTGATAACCACTGTGGAAATACAACATGCCCATCTTTTCTGAGTGCTCCAGATCTCTTCTGCGATTTTTACCAAGTCTTAAACAGATCAGAGTGTTCTGCAATGTGTGGGAAGTAGCTCTCCTTCTGGAACTCATAATCAAATAATTTGGGAAAAAATGTTCTTCCTATTTCTGCTTTATAACAAATTCACATTAGCCATCAGGTCTCACTAGTCAGATGAAAACAATGCACTCATAATTCAGCTAAGAAAAATAAAGTATGTTGGATTTCACTATCCATCTCCAGAGTAACTTAAACTTGCTGTTTGCAGTAAAGCTTAGTTTCTTAATGGTTTTTGTTTTGGTTGGGAGCCCACAGTACACTGTGGTGCTTCTGAGAATTCTTGCTAGAACAAGGCAAAATACAGTTATATTGGTAATTAATTTAAAGTGGTTTTTTGCGTGCTTTGTATTTACAACATTAAAAAGAAAGTGCCTTTATATTATGGAAAAGTATTCTTTACATGGACAAAATCTCATTTGACAGGATTGAAATCTGGTCAAAACCCAGTTTTCTTGTGATAGCTGCCAAGTTCCTGTACCTTATTAGTTTAAAATATGGCATTGTGATGGGCTTGGAGAACATGGATGTCATTTTACTGTGGGGATGGCACCAGCTATAAACTGGAATTCACTTCCATACTAAATACCAGGATTATAAGCAGTATTCTAAACACATGCCCATAAACACCAAAAATATAAGGGAGAGGAGAAAAAGATCGTTAAGGTTACTCCACAAGGCATCCAGGGCTTTTTTAAATTCTTCAATATTATATCTATTACAATTAAGTTGAACTTCAAAGAAGTTTTAAATAATTTGGCTATGGGTCATTAAGTTAACAATGTCACTGTGTTCTTGCTACCTCATTTACCTTAATTAGAGTGCACTTTTATAAACGATGGTTACACTGTGGAACAAGCTGGATTTGATAGCCCCTGCCAAATGCTGGCTTTAAGATGGTTTTATTTTGCTGCCTGTATCCTTGCAGAATAATAATCTAGATCAAGTTGTTCTTATAACAAGCTCATCATTGCTTTGGGATTTCATTTATGAGAGATATGTACTACATAAATGTTTATATAGGAAGGAAATGAATGGATTGGGGTACTTGAAGGGTGTAGATTGGAGATGAAAATGAAGCTGGTACTGTGGTGGATGCCTAAATTTTTTCCCTTGGGAGAAATTCTACATTCTTTCTAAAGGAAATTTTTGTCAGAAGAAATCTGTATGAGTGGAGCCACTTAAAATTAAATGACTTTGTTATTCTCACCTTTCCCATGATTGGAATGGATATATGTGTATGAGTTTTTAGGATGGCTAGACAAGGTGTCTCTTTTTAATTCATGTGTCTGCCGAACACTGGGATGATGAAAAAGGTGTTTTGAAGTATCACAGTTGTTCTTTTCGGTTGTGGAAGTTATGTTGATCAAAGTTAGAGCACAGGTCAATGCTGTAGCTGATACAACCTTCACACAAAAACTACTTCTTTTCCTAAAACTATCCTTTTGTTTCTTTGGAGACCTTTTCCAGACAGCTGCTGTTCAGATTGCAGAAAGCTCTTCCTGAAAGCTGATCTAAATGAAATAATTCAATTCATTGAAATCAGTTACATATGAAAGAAACATGAATTATCAATTCTTTGATTTCTCATGTTTTTGCCTTTTTACACTGTCAGTATAATTTCTGTAATTGGTCTTTTTAATATTCCTGTCCCACTATCAGTGCCTTTTATATGGGAACACTGATTTGTGAGAGAAATGGAAGTTTACTTGGTGGCTGAAGTTTTACTGTGAAAGATTGAGGCTGCCTTTAAAATAAACCTATTGCTCACTGTGACTTGGAAAATCACTTAGTAATAGTTTACATTACGTAGGTTTGCATTATGTTGCATGAAATCCACGAGAAAAGGTTGCAAACAAAAATAAAAAGGAAAAACAACAGCTGCATCTCTCTGCCTTGATGAAGTGGCAGATGGTAATTATGTGGCAATGCTGCTTTGTACATTCAAAGCAAACAAACACTTCTGTACATATGGGAAGAAAATTTCTGCTCTTACCTGTGCCAGAAGGAGTGAAGGAATCTCTCTGGTTTGGGCATGTGCTCTCTCTTTGTCTGGAGCCACCCCTCAGCTCAGTGCATGGCAGGAGAGGTCATGGCTTCTGGTGGGATGGAATGGGAAATGAGGTGTGGATGCTGATCCATGGCTCCCTCCCATTTCTGCTGAAATAATCATACATATCATCAATAAATCTCTTGAATAGCTATACTACTGTGCTGAAGAAGGAAAAAAAACCCCAAAACAGAGAGGCCAATTGTGCTTTCTGCTTTCTATTGATACTATTCTCAGGAATATCAAATCCCTTTTAGTTCTACATCACCCTGTAGCTCACCTAAGTCTGGTATGCATCTGGAGAAAAGCATGTTTGTTAAAATTGACACCTGAAACTGAAATCAAGCCAATCTTTTAGAATCTTGTAATCTTGGAAGCCACCTAAGGATATACTAAAGATATCAGACATTCAAAGTCACAGAAGAAGAGGTGAAAATGTCTCCTTTCTCAACTCATGAACCTCTTTCTGATTGACTTCTACCCTTACCTACCCTTGATTAGAGGTAGAACAGCAGCACAGCAAAAATGTGTTTGCATCTGTGCATACTTGCAGTTATCTAACAGATGAGTTTCTTTTGACCATTGTATTTTACTTAGCCTTTTTGCATTAATTCTAAATGCTGACAATTTGGGTTTAATTGTTGTGCTTCTCTGATAGATGGATGATGAGAGAAGCAAAATTGTTTGAACTCTGTGCTCTAATGAACAGGTAGTTTTTATGTAATGTATTCAGAGATTTCAGCCCCTCTATGCAGGTATGGAATATCATGTTAGTTGTACATTTACTAGCATACAGCATAGAAGATAAAATTACAAACCACTCAGTTTTTACAGAAATAAGATTAGATCTCTACAAATCACTCTCTAGAGTAAATCAGATTACTAGCACTGTCTGGCCAGAAACCCATGAGAGAAGGCAGCTGAAATCCAACATGTCAATGGTACATAATAATGCAGAGCCAGACAAAATATTAGATTCCATACTTTGCCTATAGTATGGACAGAGAACTTAACAAAATATGCCAACATCTATATGCATGTGTTTTAATCAGATGAATAATTAAAGGAACTAGGAAATTATGCCTAACTTCCTGATTACCATCTCCAGTTTTTCCCATCCCTTTGTTCCTTTACAAAAATCCCCTAAGCATTCAATTTTAGGGTTTTTTCCCCCTTCTGGTGTGGCTCAAAATTGAATGGGGAATTTCCAGAAGCCTTTGTTGAAATATCAGGAGAATGAGGGTGTGTCAGTGTTTGTGCTGACATGGACCTTCAATCTATGCAATGACCTTTGACTTTAGAAGCTCCTTTATTTCTCCATAGGGAGTGTTTTAGTGATTCCTGCATGCTTTTAATTGCAATCTAATTTATCATTTGCTACAGGCCTTGAAATCATTTCATCACACTCTGGCAAGGAATAGTTTCTACTTTAAATGAGATCTATGGTCATCCAAACTGCTGACTTAACCAGGACTCTGAAGGGTTTTAGGATGATGGCAGAGGAGCTCTTGTGTATTGAATGTTCCCTTCATGTCACTGAGTGTTCCTCAGAGTCCCTGTGAAGAAGGACAGTGATAACTATGGCTCCTTGTTCAAAAAGAAAGATCCTCCCATATCTAATGCTGTGTAAGACAGGGGGAAACATTTCCACAACCTTCCTCTGTTTTGTTGATAAAATGACACAGTTCTTGTTTTGTGGCTGAGATGTGGTGACAAAAGCCATATTCTGCTCTGACACCATTTCCTCAGCACAGGCAGTGTGACAGCTGTGCTGGGGAAGAGGGGAGTCCCTGTGCTCCAGGGAATACTGTTGGGTTCAGCAGTGGAGTGACTGTGGTTCACCAGGATGTGTTCTCTTCTCTTGTGTTGGATTTGATTAGGAAACCTCAGACTAGAGCTGCTTGGAAAACTGGAATTCTGGAAGCATAATTTACCAAGTGTTTTCCACCAGGTTCTTCTTGAGTGACCATTTAAGAAAATTTTATGAGGACATCTTGAAAAAATGTTTTTCCCTCATTTGATATTCATGATGCTTTTTCATCCTTTTGCACAAATACACTGAAGCTTTGCCTGAGACACTCATGCTAAGGATATATTCTGAGAAGAAGGGGTTGAGGTCACAACATTTTTTGACTTTGAGTAAGTGGCTTCCAAACAAGGAAACATTGCTCAATCAATAAACTAGTTTTGTATGCAAAGAATAAAATCCTTGCTGGGTTGTCTGTTTCCATAAAGTATGGAAAACACTGAGGAAAAGGTTACCTGATGAAAGTGTTTCCCCTCGCAGAGGTCTGAGTTGCTCATGCAAATTTACTTTCATCAGGTCCAATGACAAACCAATAATTCATAATAAACATATTTTGAAATGGAAATGGAATATATCTCATTGAAAGGGCTGTGGGAGCCCAGGTCATCAATCACTTCTCCCACAATTCTAATTTTAAGCTGTCTGCCTAACAAGAAACACTATAGTGCAGTTGCATATTAAACAGTGCTGAGGGAGGGGAGGAGGAATGTGCATTTCTAACATCCACTGAAGCTGTTCAGTTTGATTTCCATTGCTTGGTCATTACGAGCAGCTTAGAAGAGTCAGAACAAACTCCATGCCTTGCAAATTAAAAAATAACTCCCTCACAGCAATATTAATGGATGTTTCTCCTTCCCATGGAATTTTGGAATGGATTTGGGGGAGAAAAATTTCTTACGTTACGTCACAGCAGAGTTGCTCTGACTTTTTAAATAATTGCTGCATGAGAGATAGATCACAGTTGGACTGTCTGGCTTATGAATTACTGTGTTGTGAAACTAATTCTGTATAGCATTTGGTCCCAGCATGGGAAGCAAGAGTGACACAAGTGATCCATGCAGGGGCTGTGTCTTTTTTCACGTTTTAAGAATAACTCCAATACTGTGATATCATTAACTTTGAAGTCAAGGTTAGAAGAGTTTTTTTCATAGCCTCTGCTTTGCCACATGTAAAAGAGCTTTCCCTAATTTTGTGCGACATTTTTAGGAATATTTAGATTTAGTTCTTTTTTTATCCCCCTTTTTTTGTTAATAGTCTAATTCTTTATTTCAGGTAAAACTGTGTTTTCCTCTTGAGGAGGAATAACATTCATTAAAATTAACTTTTATCTTGAGAGAAATTACCCTCCTATTCCTGTCTTTCTAATCAAGAGATTATGTGATGTACTTATTCTGAAGGGATTAAATCAATCTCTGAGTAATATTATGAAGTCTTCTCCTTAGCCTCCTCCTTGCATATTTTTCTGCAAGTACAATTGGGATCTTTTGAATCAAGCCCTTCACTTTTCTTTTTCCTCCGAACATGGGGAGCCTTGTGCTGTCACACTTTAGCACCACAGAAGGGAAGACAGCTGGAGAGAGTATGTGCTTTACAATGGAAATGTGCTTTTTTTTTTCCCCTCTGATTTGGTTTTCTGCAGTCGTCCTTTTCCTGTCCCTTGTCTGATTTTAATAATGAGATTTAATAGGGATGCAAAATTTGTGGTAACGAAGATGGGCATTAATCATGCATTTTCCATCTTCTAATAGCCTCAAATTGGGTCTGGGTAGCTATCTAGACCTAATTAATTATCTCATGGCTATCTAGTCTGTGATGCTGTTGGTGCTCTTTGACTTCTGCACAATGATAGGGTGTCATTAGACCAGCTTTGATCCCAGCTCTGCTCCTGACTTTGCTGATCCACAAGCCTCACCCTACCAACTCTAATGTTACTGAAAAAACCCATGTAGACAATATTTAACATTCCTAAGGTGACTGTAAACCATTCCTCAGAAGAAATGTCAATTTGACAAACACGTGTATGCACCAGCAATGTCATGTGTGCATCAAATGTTGAATGTGTACAGTTTTTCTTCTGCTTTTCAACTTTTTGGAGTGTAAGCCTCTGGCCAGTGCAAGGCAAGGTGCTGCCCAGCTCCCTTTGGAGGGTTAAAACCCAAGCTGGAGCCAGCAGAGCTAATGGCACAGAGACAGTGGCTGTGCTGCCTTGGCACTGGAAGTGCTGATCCTCCTGGCTGCTGCTCTGCACTTCGTGGGCTGCCAAGCTCCACTCTGGGCTCCCTGGCTGCCTAAGGGGGGTTTTCCCTGCCTTTGTTACCAGCTCCAGCTGTTGAACACAGAGTTTTCATTTTAATTCAAATAGAACATTTCTATGTACTTTCATTTTTAGAGATTACCACTTAAATATTTGCTCTCTTTAGTTATGATTAATTTTCTTTATATTGATTTCAGGGAAAGATTTTTTTTTTCTTCCTAAGTCAACCAGCCCCTCACTGCAACTCATTTACACTTGTAATAAAGCTGATCATAAAATCCTATCCATGAAGCAGTCAATGTTTGATACAGCTAACATTTCCAAAAGATAAAATATCACCTTCCACAATAAGACCTGAAGGGTTTGTATGGAACTTTATAGCTTTATAAATGTTTTCTTCCTTTGTTTCTGTCATTGTTAACTTTTTTCATTTGTTTTATGTACTTCTGTCGTGAATATAAGGTTACACAAAGAAAATAAAAGTGGAAAAGATCAGAAAGGCCCATGTTTAGTTTAAAGGCTAATTAATAATTATAGGAAAATCTACAAGGGAAAGAGGAATAGCTTTTGACCACATTTGGGAGGCTTAGTGCTGTGAGTCTTGTTTCACTTATCAGTTCTTTTTGGTGTTGATCAAGCCTTAAGTTTTGCCCAATGAAAAAAATCCATCTAAATCCTTGCAATCCTTCCAAAACAAAAGCTTGACACTAAGCCCTACTTTATCAGTGCCTGGAGGGTCTTTTCTCTCAAGCAGTGGGGAATTTGTTTTTTTTCTGATTCTCCAAAACTACACTTCATATACTTTGCCTGGCATTTCATCTTTGACAATGAGATGACAGCATGCATAACAACAATCTGAAAATTCTCTCTTATCCAATTCCCACTGCAGTCAGTGGGAACCCAAATCTAGGCATTTGAACTGTGGTTCATTTAAGTCTTAACGCTCTTGCACTATGAGCTGTATAATGTTTTTTGAGAGACAATAGCAAACATCTCTGCAGCTGGCAGGAGGTTCTGGGGAGGTGAGGCTCAGACTCTTCTCCCAGGTAACAAGTGATAAATCAAGGAGAAATGGACTCAAATCATACCAGGGGAATTCAGATTGGATCTGAGGAAAGATTTCCTCATGGAAAGGGTTGTCAGTCCCTGGCACAGACAGCCCAGGGCAGTGTGGAGTCACCATCCCTGAAGGTGTTAAAAGTTGTGTGGGTGTGGCACTTGGGGATGTGGTTCCAGGTGGAGGTGGCAGAGCTGCTTAAGAGCTGGACTTGATGCTCTTAAGTAATTTCCAACTTCCAGCATAGATTGTATGATTCTCTAAGTGCCAGCTTGGGGGGGGGGTGGCCAAAAAGAGCTTAAGAAATTAATTTTCGAATATAAAAGCTAAAAATTAGGCAAGGACTGATAACCGCTTTTTGCCCTGATTCCTGATTTGAAATTCTGCTCGTAGCAGTGTGTAGGACCACAGAAATCATTGGGCCATATCCTTTCCAGGAAACTCCAAGGTCAGAGCTCCCTTCCACCCAGTGCTTCTGATCTGCACGGAGAAAGGCCTTCGCCATTAAACAGAGCATAAAATGGGAAGCAGAGGTTACAAAAAGATCTGACGAGGCAAATATCTGAGCCTCGCAGGTTAGGCAGTATCAATAACTGGAACTGGCTGTGGCAGAGGTGGGTTCCTCCCTTCCCTCTTCCCAGCAGTGTCACAGGGGCTGATGGATGCACAGCTCCCCTGGCTGCTCCCAGCAATGACATCTTTATACAGCTGGTTAAGGTGTCACTCCATGAGCAATGGTTGAGGGATGGCCATAAATACTGGGCTGACTTGGGAGCTGATTGCAGTTATCCTGACCGTAATTCTCCCCCACTTGTCTCAGCTGTAGTTAGAAATATTCCGGTGAGCATGCACTGCAGCCTGCAACAGGGCCATGTGTTATTCCACCACAGAGCCTCAGAGCTTCATTTCTTCATTTGAGAGTCAAATAAATTTTCTCCATTTCTACAAGTTCTGCTTAATAATTATCAGTCTCTCTGCAGAATTTTCAAAACAACACTTCAAGAATTGGTATTGCAGTGTCTACCTGCACTGCAATTTAGCCCTGAGCCAAAATACAATTCAGTGATTTAGTGCATTAGATTCTGGGAAAAGAAATTCGATTTCAGCTTTCTAAAATGGATTTTTCCTGTGTGAATAGTTCTTATGTGGTTAGTAAACATATTTTGGGGAAGTGTTAACTTCCTCCTGTTGATTTTGTTATGTTTAAATCTATTTACTAATCTAATATGTGACTGTTTGTGGGTCTGGGGGAAGCAGATGAAACTATTTTGCCAGAACATGCAGTTCTGGGACAACTTTATTTTATTGCAATTGTTTCAGGGATGGGAGAAAATGATACTGCTTTTTTTAAGTTAACTTCAGAAATCACCTTCTCTGTACACATTTTAAAAAGGAATATGTAATTCTAGAAGAAAAGAAAAATTATTCTGAAAAGTGTTTTTGTTGATATTTGCCTCTGCCCTCATGGGTTCAGTGTAAAGACCAGTTTTTAAATAATTTAGAATTATCTTTGTTCTTCATTTGTGTGGGGGATTTTTGTATAGCATTAGTGCCTCTACATTTGATTCTGGTATCATTTACAGATAGGTGACAATGAATATACATTAAAATTTACTATTTTTTTCAAGCTGTTGCTTCAAGTTCTGATTTTTTTTTTAAATTTTTTTTTTCACCAGTGGTTTTAACATAATTTGAGCAATGGTCAGTTCATCTATTTGGACTTAGTGGTGCTTTGTGGGCATTGCAGGAGAGAGTGGCAGAATTTCACCCCAATGCCTGGTCACGTGGGAAATCCCAGTGACTTGGAAAGGTTTCTCATGACTGGATGCACCATTTCTTCATGGAACCCTTGCTTTTGGTCCCACTGCTGGATGCCTTCCTGCCAGTGCTGGTTGTTTTCTTGTTGCTGTTTATACCTCATGCATAAAACACTATTTCTAGAGTAGAAATATAAAATTATATAGAGTTAACGAGCTGTGAAGAAATGTAATATTTACTGTTTGCTGCTTGCTTTCTGGAAGAACCTGTCCACTATCAATTAAAAAAAAATAAACAGAGAAACCAGAAAAGGCAGCAAATGTTGTAAGACACAGAAAAATATCTGTGGAATTGGACTTGCATTGTATTGATGGAAAGCTGTTATCTTTATTTTAATGTATGCTTGTATTTATTATTATTCATTAATAATAACCCAGCTGCATTATTGAATCGAAGGATGATTACCTTCTAGCAAAAAGCTTAGCAGAGTGCTAACATCCAATGTGGAGCAATCTCTCAAAATGGTAGCTGGGGAGCTGCACCTTTTTTAGCTGCAGATAAACCTCATTCCTTGTACCAAACAATACCAAGGAGAGGCTGTGTGCAGGAGTGATCACTGGCTGATTCTGCAGTCACAGACAACAGAGCTGTACCACAGGAATGAATCACTGCCAAACTCGGAGGGCTGGAGGGCATTCTGCTCTACACAGGAGAATTTTACAGCATCCAGAAGATGAAAAATAACCTTGTGAGATGTGAGATGCTGTAATGGCAAAGGGGTTTGTGTCTCATCCAGGGTTTTCCAGGTGCATGAGTCTCCTTGCTGTCTTCCTGTGCTTAGGGAAAGCTTTGTCATCAATGTGCAATGTGGGGGGGTGCAGGTGCTCTGTTAAGAGACTCAAACTGTTCTGCATCTATTCACCAAGATTTAATAGAAATAAGCTAAAAGCCATTTAGCCTTATTACTGAACTTTGATCAGCAGGAAATTTATTTAATTGGTTGTTGCTGCTCCTGACAGAACATCCAGTTATTGTTATCTGGGTGTCTGTTCTGTCATTCACTGGGCACTTGTTCACTTGTAGTCCAAGGGAAAAAACACTTCTGTATTCCCAAATCCATGGAGACCAGAAAAGCAATGGCACTTCTGCATCCAGGGGACTGAATTAGGTCTGAGAAGTTGGGTTTTGGTCTGGGTTTCAACAATAGCCACTCTTGAGAATGTCTGAGGATCTAAAATCTTCCCTGTAACACTGTTTTTTTTCTTCACTGAATGAAGACATTTAAAAGTTTGAGGTGTTAAGTATTGGAATGACTCAGATGTGATAAATAAACATTCTTCCTCCTCCAAAAACTCCCAGGAAACAAATAAACAAAAAATAAAATCGAAAGCTCTTTAAAAATCAGAGTGGAGAGAACAAAGAAAAATAGGGAATGAAATTATTAGTGCTTACCCAATTCAAAAATCTAAACTTTCTCTCAAAAACTATATATGTATGGAGGTTTTTACCTTCTCCAATATTAAATGTGTCAATTTTAGAGGTTTTTGAACATCCAAAAAAGAGCAAGAAAAATTGTAATTTTAAAATTTTGTGCTGACAGACAGACCTTGACTGATTTCCTCATTGGAGATGCTGGGATAGTGACAATGGGCTAGAGATACTCACTAAATAATTTGACTCTGCCTTGACCCAACCTCAGTTATTTCTGAGGCCTCACATTTACCAGAATTCAGCCACAGAATGCCTTTGGGAAAAGTCCCACACATCATCCCTTCATTGCTCTTTGCAGTCTGAGGTACAAACTAAGAGCTGGGAGATGATGTCTAAAATACTCCAGTTGTTTCCAGCACTTAATGCTGGCTGAGGACAAGTTACAGCTGGTTTTAGTAGCCTCAGTAACAGGCAGATAGCTCAGATGTTATTTCCAATCCAAGCATAATCTAATCAATAGGCATAATTGTGGAAAACGCTGAAGACTTCAGTGGGCGCCTTTCATAAAAATTAGCAGGGAAACAGACTGAATTGCAAAGGAGAAAATTAAATTCTAGTGATTTGGTATGCAGTGAAGTCTCCAAGGCTGCAGATGAACAAGCTCTTTTGGGTAGGCTAATGCTGTGCCAAAAGGACTCCACAGTGTGTAAGGAATGAGCAAAAAAGTGCCATATGAGTTTCAGTGTAGATAAATTTAATGTAATGAATCTGGAGGAAAAAAAAAATCTTATCTAAACCTGATAAGAGGCTGACAGATTTCAGAAAGCAGAACTTAGAGTCACTGCTAACATTTTCTGAAATCGCTGGCTCAGTGAATACCTGCTCTCAGAAAAAAGTCTTTGGCATTATCAGGAAAAGTATTGAGAAAGAGATAAAGGCTATTTAAAACCTCGTGCTCGAATCTCGAGTGTTCTAAGAAGGACACAGTAAAGTTTGGTTATAGGAGATCACAGATAAAATAATTCAGGGGTTGGAGGAAATATCTTTGTAGGTAAAGGCTAAAAAGGCTGCAATTCTTCACTTTGGAGAGTAGAAGGTTGCAATGGGAAAAATTAAGGATTATGAAATCATAAAGGCAGTGAGTAAAGTAAATATAGGTGGTTTACTCAACAAATTTTGGTACTAGAAATAGAGGCACTAATTAAAACTGGCAAAGACCTCAAGTTAAATCACAGAATCACCCAATATTTTGGGTTGGAAGTGACCTTAAAGATCATCTTGTTCCAAGAACCTCTCCCACTACACTGGGCTGCTCAGAGCTCCATCCAGCCTTAGACACTTCCAAGGATCCAGGGGCAGCCACAGCTTCTCTGGGCACAGGCTATGGATTATTTCTGCATGGAACACTTTAGAAATCTGTTGATGTAGGAGGTTTTGGATAGAGAGAGGTTCAGCTGGTTCAGAAAGGGATTGAAGAAACTCCTGGACAGGAAATTCATTAGCAAATACAAAAGGGACAAGGGCAGAACTAATGCAGTTGTTGTGCTCAGGGAGTGAACTGCACCTGGCTGGGCTTGCTGTGCTCTCCAAGGGCTCATCTGCCTCTGCTCAGGTGAGCTTTGGATGTTTCCTGCAGTCCAGGTCAGACTTTCTGGGCAGTTTTCAGAGCTGTGGGGTTTCTGTTTCTGTCCCCAGCTTGCTCTGCCAGCCTTACAAAGGCCAGAGGATGACATGTGCTCAGCCATGGATGTTAGAACTGCTTACTGTAACAAATGGCTGCATACCAGGAAGAACAGAAATACCAATTTAATTTGACTTAATGTAGTTATAGGAGGCTATTGGTTCTATCTTTAATATTAAATTCTGGTTTTCTGTGGAGCAGTCTAGGATCAGGATCAGATAACAGAAATGTCAAAGGCACTAAATTAAGCTGTGATTCCTATGATTATTATTTATGGACTTGTAGGGTTCTCTGCATCTAGCCATTTGTTTCCAGGTTTTTGCTCTCAAAGATCATTTTATGGTTTTCAAACTTGATGTGTTATATCTTTATTTTCTTTTATATCCATGCTTGTCTGAATGTAGCATTAAAATACCATATTACTACATGATGTCACCTCATTTATATCTGTTGTATCTGGTGGGTTGCAGGGAAGGCAGACCTACATTTAAAGTATTTAAAGGTATTCAAAGAGATAGAAAGGAAGTTGCTATGTTTAGTGTAGTTATTCCAGCTGGTTTCAGATACTGTTTCTTATCAGTTATTGCTGTTTTTCTCTTCTGATATTTTATTTTTTTCTCTCGTTTTTCATTTTTACTTGTAGTTATTTATGTTGGTTTATCCTGAGGCCCATTTTCTTGCTTTCCTTTTTGATCAAGAGTGTTGCTGCTCAGTTCAAGCACTTGCACAAGTACCCACTGTAGAGATGGATGCTCTGGGCACCAGGAACAGGGGTGAGCTACAGAATAGACAAAAACTTTGATGTTAGGTTAAAAATTCTAGTAATCTCTTTGGATACCTCATATCTCTACAATTCCAGCAATTTAAAGAGCACAAAAAAGGCAGTAATGCAATGAAATGGAATTCCTCAAGGTTGTCTGGTGAGGATCTCATTGGATGCTTACCAAAATGCTAAAAAAAATCTCTTTATACAATGGAAATGAATGGCAGTGGCTGTTTCCTCTGGCTTTTTGATATTCTGAAGTGAATATACAATTTCATAAGTGTATGTGTCTGCATCTTGGCAGTTTAATAAACAGTGATTTCATCACCAGTACTTTGTAATGTTCAGGTGGAACATTTAATTTACAAACGGCAATTGAATGTTTTTATTTCTCGATATATTTTCTTCAAAGTCCCTGCAGTACGTCTGCACACCAAATTCTTACCACACCTTTATTATCTAAGGAGCTTCACTGCAATGCTTTTGATAAAATCCTGCTTTGTTCAGTAGTTAGTTTCGCTAAAGTGAAAATAAAGTGGCCATCGATACTATTTTTAAGTAGCCATTTGGAATCATTATTTATTAGCAATAATAAATAATACACCTGCTACCAGTCTGCATTCTGAGGGATGACAGTGGCTGCTCCTTGGGGCTGTGAGTTGTTTGCTGTGATCAATGTGATTGCTGCTAATGGTTGGTGATTTAAGTGATTACCGGGCACAAAGAACAGTTTTGTAATTTGTTCTCCCCGGTGAATAATCTTTGGTTTCCTGGATACATTTTTTCTGTTTATCAGTTGGTTAACTTCAGGTAAATGAAAGAGAGGAGTGCATAAAGCTACATCAAAGTACAGCTCAGGCTGTACTATGCTGGCTTGGTTTCCTCTCTGCACAGGGAAGTATATTTTCCTTTTGGAGCTTTGCTCTTTAGTGCAGGGCTCCTTTGAAATATTGCATTTGACACAAATGGTGGGAAACTTCTGAATTTATTAAAGACACCCAGTACACTGAAGAGCTGAAATAGTGAGACTTGTGGGCTATTTATGGCAGAGTTCCTAATTCAGCCCAGTGTGATTGTTATCTTCATAGACACATGATGGGGGAAAGGCATTGTTACCTTTCCCCAGCTGTAGTTATTATCTACTAACTGGACTTGTAAAAGAGTGGACTGTACAGGATGTGTGATAGTGCTGATACAAAGAGGGGTAGCAACCTGTTGGAATAGTTCTGCTGCCTTGTACTGCCAGAGCTGCGAGGAGCTATTCAGGTGATTTGGAATGGGCACTGACAAAAGCTCTACAGCACACTGTGCTCTGGATTCTGCCTGTTTAAAAAAAAAAAACAAACCTCCCCTATTTTAAAAAAGAAATACTTCTTGTTTCCATGGAGTGGTTTTTCCTACCTATCCCTTTGCTAAGTACATATTAGTCTGCTCTGTTTTGTGGCCATGTCACACAGAGAAAAAAAAGGTGGCTTTATGTGTTTCTAAAAACTTCTGTTTTACAGTTTCCGGTAGGATTAATTTCCTGTTGAAATAAAGTTCTTGCTTATAGCAGTTTAAAGCCTTAGAAGGTAAATAATTTACTGCATCAAATTTGGTTTTTTGTCATGATAAACAGCTCTGGAATGAGAAGCAGCAGATCAGAGCTAGCTGGTTCTCCCTTCACATGTAAGAAAACCATCAGTTAACATTTGTAAGTTATGAAATTTTGTTGAATCTAAAATTGAGACAGTCAGTTCTGCGTATACAAATGTGCCTGTTTGTATTTTTCTAATCACAGTTCTGGTCATGGCAGCTATATTGTGCTAGACGAGGACTAAAAAACCTTTTGATACTTCAGGAAGACCTTATCTTTTAGCAGGTTTAATCTTTAATGCTTCTGGAGTTCACTGTATCAAACTAAGATCTGAAGTCACTGCACAAATCTTGACTGAATTTTCAATTCCAAGATAGATGAGAGAAAATCTTAAAGATGGCATCACCTGCAACAAAGTACTCTGCTTATGATTCAAGTTTTCTATAGGAACAGTTTATATATTTTGAGCCCTTAGTTCTGCGTAAAAATGGTGAAAACAAACAAAAAAACCTATCATCTCTTTTTCACACTAGATATTAGATTTTGAAATTCTGTTTTTTTCAACATTCTTATGTTCCCTTTCTGTTTCTCCTACAAGCAGTGCAAAGCAGTTCTTGGAAAAATCTTTAAGGAAGTAGATGTGGGTAAATTTTGTTCTTGTTCCATCTAATGTAGCCAGACTCATCCATTCCTTGGCATCATCAGTCTTGATAGATTCTCATGTTGAGAGATCTTTTTGGGAGCTGAGAATGAGGATAGGCAGTGCCCTCAGTTCTTGCTTACCCTTGTCATCAGGATTTTGTAATCAGCACACTTTATGCAAGGAAGAGAACGATTATATCATCACCTCAAATATGATGCCAGAGTAAGTTAATTTCCTGGGCTGGGAAACCTTCTGTAGTGGATGAATGTACCTTGATAGTTTGAGGCTAAATTCAGAGATGCTCCAAAAAGAGCTTCATTTTAAGTTAGTACAATTACTGAAATGGTAGGTTGGTGGATTTATTTCTGCTGTATGGTTATCTGAGGGAGGACATGGTGTCACCTACACCTTGGTGCTCTCTGGGCTGCCCATGATCAAGCACAGGATGGTACCAGAGGCCCCAAGGCTGTAAATGACTCAAGAGTTGTGTCAGTGAGTGGTTGTTAAGGGAGAACAACCTGGAGAACAGGATAAAACCTTTTTAGAGGTAACAGAGCCAACAGGAAGAGTATCCAGCAGAGAGAAATCAGGTGTGCTGATGGAAATGAGGAGCTGCAGAGCAGTGAAGAGAGAAGGAACACCCTGTTGCTCACCAGGTCACTGCCTGTGCTGCTGCTGAGGCTGTTCCACCACACACCCAGGGCTTTACCCTCACCTGTGCTGACCTTCAGGAGCTCCCCAGGCAGCCTGGTGCTCCTGCCTGTCCAAATCCATCTGAATGAGCAGTGCCCTCCTTTTGCCACCTTCCCCATGTAGGTCCCACCCACCAGTGATGTGCTGCAGTGACTGAGCTCAATGAATGCACAGCTTTTTGCATGACCTCTACTAATTTGCTGCATGTAATAAGTTTTTTTTTTTAATATGCAACTCCCACTGGATTAAGAAAGTATCTTGATTGTGTTCTGCCAGTTATGATTCCGTGGTTTAAATTCACATCTTGAGTTATTCCAACCCAATATTCATCTATAAACAAGCCCTGGGGAGTTCTGCTTCATTCCAGAAGGCTCTTATAGTTCCTTGGCAGATCCTGTAATCCACCAGTGCATTATAACCAACTGAAGGGGGATAAAGATGGCTTGTAACAGTGGGAGAGTTCGACTTCCAGGGATGCCTCACAAGGAGCTATCAGAAAGAAGGATGTCAGACAGCTGGTTGCAGTCTGAATGTGTAGTAGCCATGGGAGGAGAAACTTGAAGGTAAAATGTCTCTGTGCAGTAGTTATACTCAAGTGACTTTTAAAATGAGTCTTACAGTTTTTATTTCTGCTTTAAGTAGAAAAAAGTGCTTGTCGTGCTGCCTGGCAGAGTGACTGCAAGGACCTTCAAAAAGTCCAGCAGGTCTTTCTTCCTCTCAAATTCTAAACCTAATGCCATTTCCATTTTACAAAATTATTAATTTATGACCAGAAAGCTGTTTTAGATTAAAATCATTTTGGTAGTGATATGAAATCACTAAATTTAAGTCTCACTTTAGGACAGAAGGAGAGAAGCACTATTTTAAGTCTGTTTTCTGTATTGCTCTCAGTGTTTCACAAGAATTACTCAATGTACATACCCAATCTCATTATATAGTTCTTATTTGCATTTTTTGCTCATCCTCCTATTAGCTGTTGCTACCATATGCCAATATATTCTATTAACTCATGTGCACATTAGTCTTTCTGTAAGATTTTAGGAATGTTCATGGCAGGAAATCTTTTGCTGACCTCACCCTAGGAAAGCATGAGGCAGTCAAGACTGATTTGCACATCTAGAAATGGAAACCAAATTTGTTCCCTTTTGATATGAAAGATATCAAGATGTTTGTTTGAGCCCTGACAGCTCTGAATAAATGCTAAATATTGCTCCCAATGAGGTCTATGTGTTTATTAGATTTGTGATTTATAAATTGGTACTGAATTTATCTTTTGATCTTATAATGGCTTTCAGAAGTTTATATGAGAACAAAAGGATCTTAAACTTAGTGTTTAAGTTAATACAATAGAAATTTATTTCTTGGCTTGCTCTTCAAAGTTATATAGCAAATTTATCAATAAGTCCTTTGTTGCCAAAATAAATAAATCCCAGCAAATACACAAATCAATACAGACAATAGAAAATGAAAATATATTCCAAATGTTCTACCTGATGTTTCTTTCTTTGAATCAATTAAATAATGAATCAAAGAAAATATCTCTTGCAAAGTCATTGGAAAATGGGAGCAAAATTAGATAGTGTGAAAGAAGTGGAGAAAGTGTGATTAACATTATCAACACAGAAGCTTCAAACATGAGATAAAAAATCATTTTAACATATGCCTAAAATTTTTAGTCAAAGGACATTTCTGGAAGACAGAATGTGTTTTCTCTTCCAATAGGAAAATAAGATTTAAACAACTTTCCACTGGCAGTGATATTATTTAGTGTGCTAAGATACCTGGAATGCAGATACTGAAGTTGCCATCAATAAAATCGCAAAACTTCCTCTGGATTGTTGACAAAAATATGTTGAGTTAAACATCGATATCAACATTTGACATAAGCATTTTGAGCAAATAAGAGCCTGACTGGGATGCTCATACTCAAAATTTAGGAGCAGTCATTTTGAAGAATGATTTTACCTTTTTATCTTGATGGCAGATAATGATTATTGTGTAAAGAAATTTGTGGGGCATGCAGTCTTTAAAGGTATTCACAGCATTGCAAAACCAAAAAAAAAAAAAAAAAGCGAGTAATTAAGCATTACATTACACTAAAGAATGAATCTCTGATGAGTTTAATAGTTCTGAGATACTAAACACTCACATGGTTTGTAGTGCCTGGAGGACTTGTAACTAACTCTGCTTGCCTGCTTGTTTATTGGAGTGTTTGAATTTGAATGGATGTCTTCTGATAAAAACCCTAGAGAAAAGAAAGTTTGAGCCTTCCAATATTTCCCTGGAATCCTGAAAAAGACTCTGGAGACTCGAGTGGCTGCTTCATAACAATACCCTAAAACAGTAGATGTGTTTCCTATTTCCCATAAGTGGGAGCCTGTCAACAACTATTTCTATTCCAGCACTTGCCTTATATCATAGTCGAACTATTCATGCTTGAAATCAAGTGGCTCTGTAATTGGAACAGCTTGGAATAAACCAATTGTCAGCTTGTTTTTTCTTTCCTAGGTAGAATAACTGGCTCCTATAAATCAGAGAGTAATGGAGTTGTGAGAATCCCAGTTTCTGCTTATAAAAATAGGCATTCTTATAACATTAGACAATGATTACAGACATATAATGAATACAGCCCTAACTGCACAGTCAGCAGATCTTCCTTGCTTGTATCAACAGCTAACTTGGTGGTTTACTTTCAGGCTACACCAAAGTCACACTTTCTGTAGATGAGTCACCTCTACCTCCCCAGTATTTTAATTCTGACATGTCCAGAAAGAAGAAAAAAAATAGATATATATCGACTTAGCAATTAATTTGTTAGTACTACCTTAAGGCTTGAGATGCTGACTTCTATCTAGTCACCATTTCTGTAGGCTGCCTGAAATGTAGGGCCTCTGTTTTGTACAAAGCTCAGGGCCCACTTGATTCTGTGTGTTTGACTATTTGAATTTCATTTATTGGTGCAAATCCATCAGTTATATGTAGTGCTTATTTTACGTATGGATGTAGGCAAACTTTTGTGTGTTATAAATCAAACACATTGAATGAAATTCTTTCATTCAATGCAGAAGCTTTTTGCCTCTTGAGAAACTATTCTGCTATTTGTTATTGCCTACATTGTTATGCTTGATTTTTAAATGTTTCCCCCTCCCCTCGATGTTCCCAAGGGATAAATGGCTATTTTGAATGGGAGCTCCAAGTACAGGAGAAGTGGGTTCTGTTACTGTCTTTGTTACTAGTTACTACTTTGACTAGTGATGAGAGATTTTCTGGGTCACATAATGTCCTTCATGTCAGCATCCTTTGTTGTAAAGTGAAGCTAATCCTGCTTTGAAAAATCCTGGAAGAAAAATTCTTTCCTGTAGAGCATGTATGGAGCTCCTCTGGCACTCTAAATCATGATTAAAAAGATACTTACATTCCTAAGAGCAGGTCTCTATTTGTGCTGTCAGGTGTTCAGATAGTAGCCATTAATTTTTTGAGATCTCATGTGATTATCTTTTTAGCAAATTATTCTGTGAGCTTAAGTGTGTTTGACATGTGAAATAAATACATATACATATACATATACATAATTGATGTTATTTTGAGCAAATGCATTTATGTCCAGGTGTTAAGCACTATGTGTGTGGTGCAAAGCCTACCTGGATAAGGAAGGAAATGGGATAAAGTAACATTATTAAATGTAAAAAAGCATTTACTTTGAGGCTGACATAAATTAGTAAGACTGAGGGCAAGACTATTTAAAATATGGGAAGTTAATTTTTTTTCTTTAGATATATGTGTTTTTAAGGTACTTTTATTACAACAAACCACAGAAAAAGACCAGAAAATATAAAATTCCACTACTTTAGAAGGATGTGGAGCTTCTGGAGAGAGTCCAGAGGAGGCCACAAAGATTCTCAGAATGCTGGAGCCCGTCTGGAGCCAGGCTGGGAGAGCTGGGGAGGGACTGGGGACAAGGGATGGAGGGACAGGACACAGGGAATGGCTTCAAACTGCCAGAGGGTTGATTTGGATTAGATATCAGGAAGGAATTGTTCCCTGGGAGGCTGGGGAAGCCCTGGGATGGAATTCCCAGAGAAGCTGTGCTGCCCCTGGATCCCTGGCAGTGTCCAAGGCCAGGCTGGACAGGGCTTGGAGCAACTTGGGATGGTGGAAGTTGTCCCTGCCCATGGCAGGAGGGTTGGAATGAGATGTTCTTTAATGTCCCTTCTGTGGATTCCAGGATTCTATGAAATGGGGTTGATAACTGTACAGTTTATTATTTGTTAAGGTATTTTAGGATCCTCAATCTTTCTTAATCTTTCAGAATGAATCAGAATGAAACAAACCAGCACCTCAGGCATTCCTCAGGTTTTTCACCTTTTTTTTTTTTTTTTTTTTTTTTTTTGTATGTGGGTGCTTTATTCTTGGTTGGTTCTTGGTTGGCTTCACCATGTCTTAAAATTTCTACATTCAGAAAGTGGTCAAAACCTCTGATGTGTCCTGAGAACTGCTGTCTGTGTAAGTGAAACTTTTAGGGGTACATGGCAATGGTCTGACTGCAGTTTGTGGCTCACAGACTAAGGAAACTGGAGATCTACTTTTGCCCTGCTTAAAAGTGTTAAGAATCTTGCCATTAGCAACTCAGCATTTTGCACATTAGACAAATCATTTGCAGTGCTCTGACTGAATCACAGAAGAACAGTGACCTTGCACATGTTCATGCTGCTCTGGTGTTGAATTTTATCTTCACATGAGCAGATTTTTCTTGTTGAAGTGTTAAAATACATTCTCAGAAAAGAAACCATAAATGTTCCTAGGATGAGGATAATTTCAGTTTCAGATGTGCTCATGTCTTCTTTATAAGTGAGTAAATTTAATTGGAAGAAGAGACAAACCTAATAGTTTAACTAGAAGCACTCATAATATTATTACTTTTTAAAAGGCACTGCTGTAATGAAGTGGCTTTAAATTACTGAGTGGATAGATTGGGAAGCTTGCTCATTTTCATGGCCAAAGAGCAATATGCTTAACTTCATCTGATGGCCAGGACGTGCTGCAATATTTGCCTGAAACACCTGAAGGAAAACCTTCTCTATTTTAGGTTACATGGTCTCACAATGAGGCAGCCCATACAGTCTGGCAAGTCTGTGCCCAAAAGTTTTGAATCCCAAAGGTATCTGAATTCAACCATTAGCTGGAGAAAAAGAGGACATGTAACCATCTGGTTTTTGAATGTTTTTCCTTTCTCTTGTACTCTATTTTCTATGGGATTTCTTATAAACATTGGAAATTAGTTGAATCATAAATCCTTTTGTGATTCAAGTAGAGGATGAATTTTCCTACTCTCTATGTGATCAGTGCCTTTCTTACTTATATTTAAAGTCACTTATGTTTTTCAATGATAATCTGCACCACTGTTGGTTTATGCAAAAAACAAAAGACAATTATAATATCTTATTGATGGTGAAATGCTGAACTCAACTGTTTTCCATTATTTACACAGATTTCTGTTTTCCATTATGTTTTCCAATGGTTATCACCACAAAGGAGGTACCTAACTTTTAATCTCTATATTCAAACAGACCTTTGTTATAAGGTTCACCCTGCACACCTCAATTCCTTTGCTAATTTTTCCATTAGAAATTAAAGCCAATGTAAGGTCTTTTGAAGAGGGTTTTCTCACCAATGAGTAGCTTGATGATTAAATTGAGCATTCACCAAGAGGGGGTTAGCTAGATTGCAGCACATCTGCTCAATTCAGGTGAGGAATATGAATCAGGATCTGAATGTGTTGTCTGTAAGGAAAATATTCTCAGTGCCCCATTTTTTTGCTGATTGCTGTTGCATGGCTCAAGTTGTGTGACCCACGTGAAGACAGGTGTAGTGATGGCATAACCCATGTGAGTTTGGAAGCATTTTTGGGTGCTTGGAAGGGGAAAAGGTTGACAAGCAGCCTTTGCCAGGCCAAAAAAGCAGCTTATCTGGTAAACAGTGTGGCTGCAAGTTTGTGTGTAATGTTTTTTTTGGCTGATTTTACTGATTTATGTAGTCTGAAGCTGTCTGCAGTGCACGTGTGTTTAACCGTGGCTAGCGAAGCATTAGACCCAAGTAATTTCACACAGGCAACACTGGGGATATTACATACTAATCCACACCCAAGATGTTCTTTACCATCTTTCTGTATTGGTGTGATGGAATAAACAGTGTATATTCTGTTAGTGCTGCATAGAGGGGTAATGCTGATTAACTAAGGACATGGTTTATTATTTGTTATTTTGTGTGAATGTGCTGCAGCCACAAGCAGTATAAAATAAATCTTTAAAATATTCCCCCTGTTCTAGCATGCCTTATCGTGCAGCTCTGCAATGTGCACATCTTTGCCCCCTGAGACCTTCACAGCACAGGAAATATTCAGTGAATCCATACACAGACAGTGGGGAGAGAGGAACATTAAACAGAACTTCAGAGGCAGGTCCCAATGTTAATTCTCATCCAAACCTTCCTGGTCTGGATGTTTTCTCCCTTGAGCTGTCATCCCGGGAGAAACCAGACTAAAATTGTGTGCTGTAAGATGGAGCAGCATCCTTCCTGTCAAAGCTGGTTATTTAGTGCAGGGCTTGCTGCTTTAACTACCACATCACCAATTTTCTGGCAGAAAGCTATTGAAAGAAATGAGGGTTTTCCTGAAGTGGAAGGTTAATACAAACTGACCCACGTTCAAGTTCTGCTGTGCTTATTGCTTGAGATGTTTGTCAGAGAGGTGAGGCTCCAAGTGGGCAGAGCCTGTTGCCAATATACAGAACATTTCCAGCATTTGAAAAATGCCATTTGTCCTACATAGAGCTGCAATAGTCACATGTATTGACCATATGGTGACAGGTGACTAAAAGAGTGCAGGTTTCTGACTAAAAGAGTGCAGGTTTAGTTTAGATATTAGAAAAAAATTCTTGCCTGGGAGGGTGAGGATGCCCTGGCACAGAGTGCCCAGAGAAGCTGTGCTGCCCCTGGATCCCTGGCAGTGTCCAAGGCCAGGCTGGACAGAGCTTGGAGCAACCTGGGACAGTGGAAGGTGTCCCTGCCATGGCAGGAGTGACACTGGATGGGATTTAGGGTCCCTCCTAGCCCAAACCATTCTGTGATTCTATGATTTCCACCACTCTTTTGACCTCAAGTCATTGATTTGGTAAATGAAGACAAACAAGAACATACAGGTGGATGAGCTGGCTGTCAGCTTTTGGCATCAGTTGCAATTTTCTGCACCTACTTTAACATTTTTCATTTACAAGCTAGGAGAAACTTCAGCATTTTCCATTTGCTTCCCTACTGAAAACTTTTTTTGCATCTGGTAGGGTGACTTTCACACCAGTCAGGTGTTAGGTGTCAGTCTCCTTTTACTCTTAGGAAAATGAAATGTTTGAAGATCATTGGCTTGTGTGGGTTATTAGATTGTTTCATTATTTTCCCAAAAGAATAATACGTTACACTCACAGCAGCAGAGCTTGACTATAGCCTGTGGGTCCTGACCTACATTTTTTACTCTACAGAGCATGAAATATCTTGCTATGTATGATACAAAGTCACCACATGGCTAGAAATTATATTAAATTGTATGGCTCTGGTATTCTGGATTAAAAAGTGGCTTAGAGTTGCATCCAGCTAATCATTATAGTAAGTAAAGATTTGATATAATGTAAAATGAACTCAGTGTTTCTTTTCCCTTTTTTTTTTTACCCCATGAAAGGCTTTTCTCCTCTAACTGAGTTGAGTCTCTTACAAGTGAGATCACCTACTCTAGGTCAGGGTTACATGGTTTGGTCATGAAGTCTAAAACTGTAAACCAGTGATATTTCCTTGAGCTACACTTCAGGCTCTTGAACTCTGCCATAACCCTCAAAGCTGTTTCTGTTTTGTGAAAAGTTTTCCACAGGAATAGAGAGGTTATTGCCCTTCTCTGCATACCTGAATTGAGTGAAGAATAAACTTCAAGCGATAAATTCAGGAAACATGAGAAACCTTGATGTGTATTCTGTGATTCCTTTACTGAAATGCTTGCCTCTTTTGATCCCTTATCTTTAAATGGAGCCATTTGAAGGTGTGAGTGTAAATCCTCAGGAGTGTAGTCCTTGGTCTGTGACAAAAGTGTCACAGTTATAAATGTGGCTGTTGTGCAAGGAGTGACTTAGAGCACAGCCCTGGCACTAAATTTACTGAATACTGCAAATTGTGTAATGTCTGATGGTACATTATTAATGTAGTTGATAATGGTAGTTCAAATACAGGGGGAAGAAAAAGACAAGGCAAAGAACTCTAAGCCTGATTAAAATAAAAAATATTTTTAATATGATGTTGGAGAATTTTTTATAAATTGACAGAAGAGATGACAACTGCAACAATTACTGTGGACCAGCTAATTCTAGATTTGTTAAATTATGCAGCAGTGACAAAATTCCCTATGGAACCCTGAAATAAAACAAATAGGTGAGGTGAAAGAAATATCACCCAGTTTGTTTTTGTTACATTTGACCTCTAGTGTCATAGGCAATGTCACAGCAGCCATTGAGCTTCTTGGGACTTGGCCAGCAGCAGAGGTTGGTTTAACTTGTGTAAGACTTTATCTTGGGCCACAATCCCACCTTGGAGAATTCCTGACAGATTTCCCATGTATTATTGTCTCCCCTTCCTAAGCCTTGATGAGGATGAAGAGCACAACTGTCTTCCACAGAGCATTTATTTTCCACTATTGCTCCTGGAAGCAGAACATAAAGCAAATATTTTCTTTGGGAAGAGTTGTGTGTATTCCTCTTCTGACCCTTAACATCTTTGTAAAGACATGTGGGGGATCTGGGGATTTGATAAAACCCTGAAGAAAACTTCTGAACTGAGTGGGGTGTCTTTATCTAGATCCCATTGTGAAGCTGGGAGGATATAAAGTGCCCTTCAGCATTCTGCCTCCAGTGACAAACTGGCACTGTCTCAGCATCTCCTGATCAATAAAGTTGTCCTCCTTTCCCCAGTGTAAACATGTTTTGTGCATTAATTAAGTGCATCAGGTCAGCTGATCTTAAAATCATATTATTATGATGTGTGAGAAAACAATAGCACTCAATTTGGATTGATTTCCTCAATATTTGGACACATCTTTAGCTTCTCTGGGTTGGCTTTGCTCCACTGAATTCATCAAAACAGCTTTGATTTACCTAATGCTGTTATCTTATCAGCTTTTTTTTTTTTCTCTCTTGACTCATTTGAAGGTTTTTGGTGGGGTTTTTTTGTGTGGTTTTTTGCTTGTTGGGTTTTTGTTTGTTTTTTTTTGGTGGGTTTTTTTTGTGTCTTGTGTTTTTTGGGGGTTTTTTGGGGTTTTTTTTTGTGGGGTTCATTGTATTGGCAGAAAGCAGAAAGTAGCTTTACAAAAGTGTGGTATTTATCATAAATGTAGTTTGTACAGGCAGCTCTATTCCATAAGTCCACAGATCCATGAGTGGAAGCCTCATTGAAGTCCATGGCATTTATGTTTCTAATCATTTTGGAACTGTAACAAAACATTATTTAAAGCACAAAAAAAGACATTCCTTTAAAAGAAAAACCAACCATGATTTTTGGTCACTAATAAGAAGTGTAGAGTCTTATGATAAGTAGTTAGGAAGACCATGATGCCTTTGTTTGCTGAATTAAATTTAAGAGTTAAACTGCTATCAGATGATCTTGTTTCTCCTCTCAACACCAGAATTAAGCTGTATCTGCTCTACTTTTAGCTAAAGAGAGAACAGCCAAAAAATATCTGGGCATTCACTTATAACTCTAAAAACTGAACAATAATTTAGAAGCTGTGTAAGGTGCATGCATATGCTATATGTTTGTGCCAGAGAAATATTATAGACATGAAGTTCAAGAACCTTGGAGCCCTTAGAAATGTTTGCAGAGATTTTCAATGCACTGTGCAATCAATATTCTTATTTAATTTCTTTCAAACTTATCCCTTTTATCATTCAAAAAAAGAAAACAAAAAGAAATTGAGAAGTGTCACTGAATGAGAATTTGGAACAGCCACTGTAGCTGTCTCTAAGTGGATGTGAATTTCCTTCATTTTTCAGACTCTTCCTCTGAAAATTATTATTTCCAATAATACAATCAGGCTTTGTGAAATGACCATAACATGGATCTCTGCTATCATTTCCTCTCTCAAATACGAATTTCTGACGCAGAAATAAAAGCAAAGTGAATAATAAATAAATAATGCTTCCCCAAAATATGTTGCGAGTGCAATTTTGTGAAATTATTTCACCATATTGAAATACCAAACAATTTCTGCTTTGCCCAAAGCTAATTCTCTTGAACAGCAATTTGCTAGAGAAGCTAAAGGGCGCTATGAAATTTTAGAAGAATGATGAGTTCTTACAGAAATCAGGAAGATAGATAACATTATCTCATTTGTAAATGTGGCTTTTATTTTAGAGCCACCAATAGATAACCAGAGTCTATTTTGTCTGATAAACCTTTCTCTAGGATATAGAGTAATAAAAGCTGGAAATGCCAGAGACAGAGACAACGTGTGACAGAGCACATTGTAATTCATGTGATGGCTGAGGATATAAATCTGCAAAATGCACAACTTTGGGCCTTCAGAGGGAGTTGAAGGTGCTCACAAAGGCATTCAACACTTCAGCAGAGAAAGCTCCTACGCCCATTTTAAAATCACAAATTATTTTCCAAGCAAAGATATTCTTTTGCAAATTGCATCTGCAGAAAAGATCTGAAAGTAGCCAGCAATGTTTTGTTGACAGAGTAGTTTGAATCGTTTGACAGAATATTTTTCTTTTATCAACAGAATCAAATTAGTGTTTCAACCAAATTAATTTTGTTTTGTATGTAAGTCCTGCCTGACAGGATACATTCAAAGAAAGAGAAAAACACTCTGGATGTAAAAAATTGTCAATTAGAAGACAGGAGCATGAAGTCTCCATAACAAATTGTTCACCAAAGGGTAAGAAGTGAGTTTCCAATGTAGAGAGCTTCATTAAAGATATGTTTTGTTTTGAAAAAAACATTTCCTTTTTTTTTTTTTTTTTAATTAAGAAATCTTGACAGCTTTGTCAACAACAAAAAGCCTTTGCTGTTACTAGTTTCGAGTCCTTTTTCCCAACACTTATAGAGGCAGGGCAGAATTCTAGGGATAATATTGAAGAAAAGATATTTTGATCATTGCTTCTCAATTGTAAGCAAACCCATTTCTTTGGGCTTCTTTTCATTTGGAGATAAAACACTTAGGAAAAAATGCAGCAACTCTGTAGGCAGTAGAGATTTTGTAGGCAAAAAAACCAACTGGATATCAAAATCTGTTTTTAATTAAATGGTTAAACTACTTCAGAAAGAAACTGGAATTGCCAGTCAGCTTTTACCAGGCTGAGTCACCAAGGCATTTGCTGGCCTTGCAGATTTGAGCATTCATGTACTGGTGAACAGTGAAGACATTGAACAACCTGTGTAAACAAAGGAATCTGCTGCTGGTATCAACTGCATTTGTGTTTGCCACACAAAGAGGTTGGAGTTACAGCAGCATCTCCAGAATTGGTAGTGGGTACACAGCATTCAGGTAACACAGACTTCTAAGGAAGCTCAGAGAAGTGCTGCTGTTAATATTTTATTATTGCATACAATTTATAATTTTTCCTTCATTATGTGATAGCCAGTCTTTTCCTCCCTGTCCTCCAGACACTCTTCTTTCCTAGAGAACATCTGTTGTTTGTCCAGGTACAGAGTCTGGAGGATGCAAACAGCACCTCTGCCAATGTCACTTGGAGTTTGGAGCAGGGATCAAGATAAAACCAATATTTCTGAAACCTTCAGGTTAAGATACACTAGTGGTCCCACCCTTTCTGTCTGTATCTTGTGTATTTTGGAAAGTTGACATTCATATACTTCATGAATTATAGTCCATATTTAGATTTAAAATTAACAATTAGTTTTGTAGCGGAGGATGTTTTTTAAGACTTCGAGCTCGAACAAGTTTGTATTGTTGGCCTCTTACCTTTTTCTTTAGAATTGGACTGTGACAACAAATGATAGGCGTATTGTATGAGTCACAGTAAATGCACCAGATTATAAAAAAATTAGTGTTCTTGGCCCATAAAGAGATTTTTGAGGAGTTTTGTTACAAGTTTTCTTCTTTACCACATAGTCAGCCTTTTCCCCACCTGTCTGCCACATCAGGGGACGTGCAGGTGGGATTGCCTAAGATTTTAATTGTTGATAGACAGCTTCCAACTGAGACACCATTTCCTTCAAAATTAATATTTTATATGTTTCCTGGCATATTCCACTTATTGTAATTGCTTATGTAGTATTTAACTTTATTTGTAGTAGAGTATAAAACTTAATCCCTTGACATTGAATGAAATCCCTTTATTCTCCTGACATTAGGCCATACTTGTGATTGGTGAAGCATCAAGATAATCTTTGCAGCATTTCTGGCCTCTGATTTGTATGGTCTGCTGAACTATTGACCATAGTCATTTTAACATGTTCTATGCATTAGAAAATCAATGTGGCAGAGCAGATGGAAGCTTTTAAACTGATATGACCTCTGTGACCAAAATGTTTTGTTTTGAGATCTCCTGCACTGAACTGAAAGAAAATGTATGAATAGTAGACAACCTTGGCTTATGCAAATACTTATTTTTACATATTTATTTATATTTTAAATATTTATTTTGCTATATTTTAGCAAGAAGTTATGTTTATATTGCATTATCTATTAGAAAATCTTTATTTGGTTTGTTTGATTAAAGTCTTGGGAAGAGAATGGTCTGTGCATTACTCACAGAAATAACTTGGTTTTTTACTAGGTTACATCTAGTTTGGTCCTGAATTAACCATTTTGCTAACATTCTGAGGCTGGAGCCATATCTATAGGTTGGGCTGCAAAACTTTGTCAGCATTGATTTTCCTAATGCACAGCCTGTGTTAAACAGATCAGAATTCAGCAGATCAGATGAGACCAAGAGCAGAGAACATGGAGCTCCTCTCAGAGCTGGCTGGGAGATGAGGGATGCAGGGAAAAGCTGCAGGTGAAGGGATGGCAGGAGATGCCAAACCCAACAGGGGGAGAGAGGAGGAATCCGAGGTGATAATGAACTCTGCCAAGGAACAGAGTGGTGTTCAGGAGTTATTTTGTACAATTTGCAGGAATTACAGCAGTTTGCATGTTCTTTCTTGTGCTCTCAGTGCTGAACTCCTGCCCCAGAGTGCTCAGACAAGGTGAAAATCCCCTTTAGCTGATGGAGCACCTGGCAGTGGCTGTGGGGATGTCCTGTTCTTCCCCTGCAGACAGTGATGTGTCCCCATGGGTCTCTGTTTTAATGCTGTGTCCTGCAATGCCGGTGGTGCACTTGGAATGTCTGAGAGCTGCTGGGGATAAATACAGCCCAGAATTAGCAAACTGGGCAGAACTTTCCAGAAGTGGTTCATGCCAGCCAGCTGTGTCCAGCTGTGGACAAGGATGTTGTGAATTTGCCACTGGCACAATACATTTTCTATGGTCTGAGTAGAACATTACAGAAGAAAGTCAGAAATCACTTTGATTTATTATGAAAAAAGTCCTTCTGTTTCCCTTTTGGGGAGGCTGTTAAACATAGTTCTGTAGTTTTTCATCAATAATTCTTTTAAATCCTAATGAAAATATCTATTTTGTATATTTGCGAAAGGTGGAAGGAGGAATAACCAGAAACACCCAACTGAGCAGGTGCCCAACTGAAATACAGACCTGTTCCTTATTCACAAGGCACTGTAGATATTAACCTCACAAATTGTCTAATTGCAGATGGAATTACTGATTTGAGCAATAAAGCATACATAGTTTTGAACGCTGGTATGTGAAATTAGTGCAAAGTTGAACTTGACTGTAATTTTTGAAATGGCAGCATGCTCAGGGCCTATGGACAGAAGTAGGCCACTGCCCCTTTTTAAACAGATTGAGAAATGTTATTTAATAAAACAAATTAGGTCAATTGCTACTCTGCTTAGTAATATAATAAAAATAAACATGAGAAGACATTTTGAAATTGAACTAGTTAATAATATCATCCTATTAGAATTTGCCTTATAACCAAATTAAATTAGTTTAATGGGGAAACGTAATAATATTTTGTAGATTTTTTTCCTGCTAAGTTAACTTTGTATATTTTAACGGATACCTTAATTAGGCACCTTTATTGATGCAGACATTTCTGAAATAAAATTTGCTTCTATATTCTCCTTCACATGCCAGCATCTATTAAAATAAAAGTAGTCCTGTAATGACTAAAGGGCAATTATTTTCAAAACTTCCTGTGCCTGCTGAAGGAACTTGGATGTGATGGTTCATCTGTCTGTAGGCAGGAATACCATGGCTTCTGTGGGCATATAGCTGGCCTGCTTATTTGGTGTTAATTAGTGTGATTGAAAGTCCGTTAAGCATATTGCCCATGGTCTGTTACACTGTATATGTGGTGTGTGCACACTCTTAAAATAAGATTCAAACCTTTTGTAGTTTTAATCAGTGGCTGTGGTATATCGGATGTGGAATATGAGAGTATGAAATGATTCCAGCCTGGGAAGGGAGAATTGATTGACTGACTAAAAAAATCTGAACACATTCTGTCAGAAAAAGCAACCATATGTAGAGATGGATGTCGTGGGGCTTGTGGACTTGCAGGCTTGTGCTTTGGCAGGAGGAGATGGGAGTTGGGTTCTTTAAATAGCCCTGGAAGCTCCGAGAGCAGGGAAGAGGCAGCAGTGAGGGGTGTGGGCAGAACTAAACCCCCATGTGTGTTTTTAACTGGAGAACACCCAGGGGCAGTGGAACGTGCCAGAAGGGAGTGATGGGCTGGAGCAGGGTGACACATCTTGCTGAGACACGGGGTTAGGGGTGGAAATCAGCCTCAGTCTGACAAGGACACACTCACAGAATTAGGGCAGTGAGATGAGTTTTCTTTCCCACTAAGAGGGTTCCTGACAATGAGTTGAAAGGGGAGAATGGAGCAGTTTTTAGAGATCAGGATGCTGAAGGGTTCAGATTTCAAAGAGTTGATCAGCCATAAAAGCCAATATTTTCCAAGCTGATAAGGAAAAAAATGGTGAGTGCAAATCCAAATCCCCACAAGAATGTAGATTGTGGATTACATCTGATGAAATTCTATGATGGGAACTTTCCAGGAAGAGCTCTTCCCTGAGGGTGACTTTCTTGCCAGAGATTTCTGAATAACCGTAGTCTGAGCCATAAGGAATACACAAACACTGACAAACTGTCTTCTAAATTCCTTCCAAAATCTCCATAAGGGATTACAGCTCTCCATATCTAAAATTTAGTAATATATTAGCTGTCTTCTAGCCTACTGTGGGGATGATTTTTCTTTGGAGGATAGATACCTTCAAAACAGGATAATGCTGTTTTCCAGGTGCTTTGTTCATTTTGAGAGCTTTTTATACTTGCAGAAAGTCAACACTGAAATTATTTCACGTGCCTTACACAGTGTTTTTATTCTTCAAATCTGAAGTAGCTGCAAGGAATCATGTGTTGCCCACATGTGCTTTCTATTTCTGAAAGAGTCCCTTCAGAGAGGCCTCCAAAGTAGCACCTTTACATCCCTGCAGTGTTTGAGGCTCTCTTTCTCTGTCATACCTGTGATTTCCCAGCTCCAGCTGGGGTGTAGATAAGGCAGGTGAAGTGAGCTGTCTTGTAGCAATGATAAAAGGAAGAAAGAAATAGAAATACCTCCTAGGACCCCTTGAAAAATGCAGCAGTGTATTGCAGTGAGCCTCAGATGCACCAGTGCTGTTATGTCTAAAATGTTATTACAGAATACTTTGCCATTGCTATAAAAATACTTCCTTTATAATTGCAGATTGCAGGACAATGCTGCAAAAATATTTCACTTGCTAGAACTATCTGCAGTGTCATGTGAAATTTCTAAATATGCAATGCCATAATCCTTTTGCTTAGTTTTTAATTTACAGTATTGCTTCTTGACATTAAGCTGTTAAACCCATGTATTATAAGTTCAGAATAACTTCTTTTATGTTCTGGCACTAAGCTAGAGTTCTTGCCTTGTCTACTAATGTTGAATAATGGAAAATAATTAACTTTAAATTAAAAGTGTTGCTTTTTATTATATGACAGCATTAGTTATAATATGGATTTCAAAAGACATTTTTAAGTGCAGGCACAAATCAATTATACATAAAGAATAAATTATCTCTATGGCAGAAAGTAATGCTTGTTTGATGAAAGGCTTGTTCTTGAAATGAAGTTCCATTACTGTCAGACTTGTATGTGGTCTGCATGGACTGGAAGTGAAGAAGCAACAGAGTTGTAGAGAATAAACCAAAATATAAGAAACTCCATATAAATGCTAGGAAAGGACTGGACATGGAAATTTGTCCTGTGGCTTTTTCTTTATAATTATGTCAATATTATTAAATGCACAAGCTTCTGATATTTTTTAAGCAACACTTTTGTTAATGATGGAAATCTCTGGTGATGGTCACTATAAATTTGATGTTTTTACCCATGCCACCCATAAATGGCAGTTAAAGTTTAATACTGAATGTAAATCACATTTATTGAGGTTGGAATGTGAAATCTCAGATCAAATAGAAGATGATTTATAAACAATGAAAGGATAATATTTTCTTTCATCACCTTTATTTTCCAGGAGAGAAAACAAAAAGATCAAATTACCTGATATGTCTTTGGCTTTGGTTTAATTTTTCTCCACTCTTATTTTTTTTCTATTTATGAGTTTGCATGATGGAAAAAGAATAGATTTTTTTTTGTTTCAGAATTTGCATCTACTTTTGTGTACACTTTTGAAAAAAAGGGGATCCTCTATGGAGATCAATGTCCTTTGTACAATAGTTATTATAGTGAACATGTTATATGGATTCAAATCGTTGTAGATCAGTACAGAAAATTAATAACACATAGATGTAGAGAGATTTTTATCATGAGAATGAACATCCATACAATGTAACAATATTCCAGCTTACATAAGAAGGTTTGTGTAAGTGTAATGCAGAATAACTCAAGTATTTATTTTTCCTGCTGCAATCAATATTTTCAACACATCTGTTGAAAATAAATTCTTCTGTGGTGTTTTCCATTGCTGTTACCACTGAAACAGCTCACCTGGTGGCTTTTTAGAACAGGGCAGGGCAGTGATTTAGCAGCAGCATTTTGACTCCCTGTGAAGATGGTTAGATGAACCAATGATTAGACTGTCAGGAGTTACATCCCACTGCTGTACCTACACAGCTGTACTTAGGATATTATTATTTTAAGGGGAAAAAGACTGATACAGCTCTAGCCAAAGGTAATTTAATCTGCGAGTTATGTAATAACTCAGATAAACAGTATTTTTTTCACCACAGGACCTTTTTTCTGTTCAGCAACAAAAGTTAATTTTTGTTCTTGCTTAGCATTAAAATCAAGTAGTTACCCTGTGTGTGTCTTCAACATTTCTCAGAATTTTTGGGGTGTTTATGGGGAATTGAGAAATGAAAAAAAATCCCCAAATATGTGAATAGCATCACATATATTGGGGAGTTTAATTATCTATCTTAAATACCTGCATATTTGGTGCTTTGGAGATAAAGAATTGTATAATTGTTGTCATCCACACATAAAATACAGCACACTGTTCTCAATGGCAGTAAAATATTCTATACAAAGTGTACCTTCCTTGGGAATGGTGGTTGATAATGAGGATGGGAATGCTGGACATGAATCCACTGGAAATTCAGGGGTGGTTTGCAGCCTCACAAAGCTTTCCCAGCCCCCAGGGCTGCTGGGAAGGGATAATGCTCAAGGTGTCCTGACTCCCAAGATAATATTCCTTTTCCAGCACACACTAAACCAGTTCTCAGCTCCCTTTACTGTATTTTCAGGGATGTTCCCGGGGGAAGCAGCAAAGTTGCTTTGGCAATGATGACAGTTCTGTATCAGCTTCAGGAGGCATAAAAAGTTGTGGCTCTTCATGCACTCATGCAAAAAGTCTTCGCACTGTGGCTCAAAAGTAATTTCTTCTGTGAAACAAGGGATTCCCCCTTCTCCCAAAATAATAAAATTCAAATAAGGGAAAGAATCCCTGGCCCCTGATTTTCTGCTGCAGCGTTCTCTGAAATCATTTAAACTTCCACACTCCAAGGTCAAACTTGTTATTAAACGCTGTCAGAGCAAAAGCATTTGCTTGGGCAGAAAAACCTTAAAAATAGAAATCCAAGCAATGAAAAATTGGGCCCCACAGTATTCCCTGGTAGAAGAAAGTGTTTTGTTCTGTTGTAATGTGAAATAGCACATTGGACATTTCCAAGAGGCACAGCATTTGGAACGGAGATTGAAAACAAACCCAGCAACTGCTGCCCAGCCCTAGCGTGGAATTGAGGTGCTCAAAAGGGATGAGGGACAGAGAATCTCAGCTCACTTCAGGCTCCAGGGATGCCACAAAGATGAGAGTCTTCTCCAGGGCCATCTGTGTGGTGAATTCCTGTATGGTGGCTTTGTTTCTCTATAGGACCCTTAGTGTGTCTTAGATTCAGGACAGTGGGGCCTTTTTCTGTTTTTTGAAAAATTTTTTGAAATTACACCCTGTTCTCCTTAGAGATTTTGGGGGTTATTTGTTTGTCTGGCCCTGCCAAAGTTGGTTATGACTGGAAGTTAAATGCTATTTAAAAAATTTTAAAAAATGTGAAGGTGTTGGTAAGTTCAGTGCAGGTAGTCATTTAAGGATGAGAGATATGGTGCATAGAAAAGTGTGAGGAAAGCCAGAAAACTCTGTGGGAAGGAAAATAGGAAGGAAGGATGGAAAGGAAAATGTGAGGCCCTGGGGTGGTAAAAAACCTGGACTTGTGAGAAAGGAGCCATTTACCTTTGGGGGGATCCATACTGGTCCCAAAGGTATTTTTTCACCTCTTTTTTCTGTGCTTTGTGATTCAGGTACTGATGGAGTGTGAAATCCCTGGCACAATCCATTAAATACCTCATGGATTTCTTATATCTAACAGCAGGATTTTTAAATGATCAACATTTTAGTCTGAACTAATATATCCTTTGATCACTTCTCTAGCTGAATGCTGTTCATGCTTCTTCCTTTTTACTGAGATTTGCAGTCCTTTACCAGAACCTTTCCAAAATGAATAGTGGAGGTTGATGTGAAGGTGACATGAAGAGTTGTTTATTTCTTGTTGGTTTCACATGTTAGATAAATTACAGCTTCTCACTTCGGAGGGGAGAAAAGGCTTGAGAGTTACCCAAAACATTTCACAAGAGTATCTGTGCATCACCCTTGAGAGTCAGTGGGAGTTGGCTAAAATAATAGGTCAAAGCTGTGAAATGCAGCCTCACTCTCTGCATACCACAGACAGCAGTAGTTGAGGTTGGAACAGTTTGTGCTGAACGGGTAATAACTGCAAAAGTGTAAAAGTATAGAGTTTTCATGATCTGTAAATTGCCATAATCCTCCCTGAATGTCATGGACTGGAGTGTCAAATAGCCCTCAGCTGCAGGGGTGAGCAGAGCTGTGAGCTCTTCAAGTTTAACCTGAAAAATATTCCTAAAAATTATAGACATACAAGTGCTAATTTAAAAAAAAAAATTCCCTCTATCACAGATCAATATTTACAGCATGTACAGCTTAAGTAATATATGCAAATTATTCCCTTTTAGCTTTCTTTTCAGAATGTGTGAAACATCTTGAGGCATCATGTAAGACTAAGAAATTATAGTGGAGCTCAGTAAAATGAATACCTGTTAAAGCAATACATCCTGTACAGGATATGATTGCTTGTGGAAAATGTCAAAAACTTGAACGTGAGATCAAATGAGTAGATTTGCGAGGAGGTATTAATCTCATTATAACTGTAAGATATTTTTACAGAAATAGGAAATACCAAGCCTGCTTCAGAGGAGATTCCTCCATCCCTGGATGGCAAAGCATCACCTGAGTTTGGAAATATTTCCATCTTTGTTTTAGAAGCTGTCATTTGAAATATGCTTCACAGAATCAGGGAAGGGTTTGGATTGGAAGGCACCTTAAAAATTATCTTGTTCCACCCCCCCTGCCATGGGAAGGGACAACTTCCACCAGACCAGGTTGTTCCCAGCCCTATATAGTTGGGGTGTTACCAAAACCATTCATCAGCTTATAAAGTTGTATCATTCCAAAATGTGTTAGTCAACAAATCATAATTTATAAATCATGATATAGAATTTTTTATTTTTTAAGGATGGATGTTTGGTATAATCAGCTAATGTGTTTTTAATTATGATTATCCTTGCCTAAGAATGAAAATTGTTCTGCTTTGCTACCTAAAACACATAAATTAAAACACTTGCTGACATGATTTAATCAACATAGAGCAAGCAGTTTTCCTTGAGTCTGAGAAAAATACGCTGGAAATAAAATTAAGTAGCAGTAGTGACTCTCAGAAGACTGCTCTGCAGTCAGTATGAAGTTGCTCTCATTTTCAAATAAAATGGAGACAGAGATACAATGGTAATGGCTGTATCTCCTGAGGAAATTCTGCTAGTCATCTGAATTCATACATCCTGGCAGTTTTATAGGAGTATTAAACTCTACTCCTGCATTCTGGAAGAGAGGTCAGATTTTAATTGGATTCAAAGATTCAGATTGCAACGTTCTTAAATTACTTAACTAATACTCGCCGCATGTTGTTTGCTGGTTAGAAAGTTTCCCAATGGCAAATGATTCTAATGTGCCCATCTGTAAACTGTCTCATCACTGTGAATTTCAGGAATTTAACTAACAATTTCTTGTTTTCTCAAAGGGTCTGACCACTACAGAAAACACAGAGAGGGAAAATGTAACATTGCATTGCTTGTTATGCATTGCTTTGTTATAGAACATAATTTACAGTGAAGAGTTTTTAGTTTTAGAGTGGCAAGGAAGAGAAGGGTTCCCAACATTGATTATTCAAGTTCTGGTTCTTCTGTGTATATATTCCTCTCCCCAGCACACAAGCAGTCTTATCATATGGATATTGATAAAGTTCTTGATACAGATATAACTCTATCATCAATCACATCTTGATCTCCATTTACAATTTTCCTTTGTCACTTTGGCTTCTCTATACCAAGATGAGTCATCCACTGGTATCATTTAGATCTTCTGTAAGAGGACTATTTACCAGAGTTAATTGGTAATTTTTAATCTATCTGCAAAGCTCAGCCTTCCCTCCAAGAGCACTTCAAAATGTGTTTCCCTTTAAGCATCTATTTCACCTAGTGTGAGCCTAAACTTATATTTTTGTTGGCTGGGAGTCCTTGTGCCAAGGGAGGTGATGTTTTAAGTTGTGAACACCTGCCTGTTAGGAAATTAACTGAGACCATCAACTCATTTCACAAAGGCCAGCAAAGAGCTGTCAGATGGCAGCGATATAAACTTTACAACAGCAATCAAAATTCTTGTGAAACTGCCCAGAAATGGTTCTGAACGAGGTGGGGGAAAAAGGAGAGAAGGTCACATTAGCAATGGAGTTGGAAAAGAAACAGCTGTGTCAGCAGAAAGCTCAGAGCATGGGCTATGAACTGTTTGAGCAGTAAAATGCAGAGAGAATATGCTTTTTGATAACATTTAAATGAGCCTTTTCTCACACCTCCAATGAAGACGGTAACTCCTGTCTTGTTTATGAGAATTCAATGTTAAAACAGTGAAAAGTCTTAATATTATGCCATATCAGATATGTGCTGCTATAACCATGTTTGCTTGCAGTCCTACGTTTCATTTAATGTAAGTTTCTCTGTATCTCTGAATAAGTAGAAGCCTTCAAAGGAACAATACAGAAGAAAATGGAATAATAATAATAATAGCAGATAGACACTGTCTCTATTATGAGTATAGTTCTTGACAGCAAATTAATTCATGATAAGTTATTAAGCCAAAAAGCATTTGTGATATTTGAAAAGCAAAGTGCCTGTACTCTGTGTAGGTATACTTTGTTCTCTTTCACAGGTCTACATCAGACATTGTTCTGCTGCCATCAGGGAAAGCCTTTTCCTATTGTATATTCCTGACAATTGTAAATGTGATATTATGTAGTTAAGGCTCTGGAGGAGGTGATCAGTGCTAACTGTACCGAGGGTGCCCTCTGCAGAATGTTACACTCTGCAATTGGCAACTTCTGCAGCTTGCTTTTTTTTAATGTAGAAAGGGTATAAAATAGCATATTCTTATGTTGTTCAAGTGCCAATAGATGTTTGTTCATACAGAAAGGAAAGGAAAAAGGGGAAGCTATGAAAGTATAATTGGATAAAATATTAACCTTGCACTAAACACAGTCTAATCTGATTGCAGTACAATACCTTATGATGACTATGATAGACAGCTCTGGTCATGGACAGAATTTCTTATCTTTCCTCACCCCATGCCTAGCAGGCATTTTCAAATTGACACAAGGTGGGTTTAAGTACACCAAGTGTTTGTCAGTAAACTTGGTATTAATTTGCACCCAGATCATTTCCCTTTCCTCTTTTCAGGAGGTGGAGGATAGTTTGCTTCAAACCTTGCAATGCCTCTGCAAAAAGAAATTAATTTTGTTGGCACAAACATTAATGCAAGGTGCAGGTCAGATACTTAATCATGCAGCTTCCTAACTAACCAGGTGAGGTGGAGATACAGAATTGTGAAGAAGGAAAGTAAAAAAGTGCTTAAAAATAGGGGAACATATGGTTTGTACTTTTAAATTTGTACAAAGTACTTTTCCTTCTTCTCCTCTCATAACAATGTGAAGACTTACTCGGTGCTCAATTAGTACCACGCTGTTCTGTTACTGACTGCATGGCAGGACAGACAGGGTATGTTAATGGAGATAAATGGTCTTTTTTCCTTTGACCCAGTGGGTTTTCAAAACCATTTTCTTCACTTTCGTCTGTGAGATAGCAGGACATGGGGAGAATTTTGATTTGTGTTTCTTTACACCTGGAAGGGGAGACAATGTGAATCCACATGCAGATGTTCAGGAATCAGGTAAATATGTTGCCATCAGTGAGCAGCAAGTAATGAATTTCTTAGCAAGATATTTATTTTCTGTCATTTATAATGAATTATGACAACTTTTCAAGTCTCAAGTAATGAAGTTTGAGATCAATTTTACTTTCTTCATATTTTTGTTGATTTTTACTGTACAGTGGAACCCATGAGGTATAAAGAAGAAAATAAGAGTATTGAGAAATCCCTCAAATCTAGGAATGATCTTGTAATTTCACATGTAGCTGCATGTAGACAGAAGGATTTAGAGCTACTTCAGCTGTATATTTAATCTGTACAGGAGATCTAAATCAGGTTCAGCTATTATTTAGTTATTTCTAGTAGAAGTAATTTTTTTCTGATGTTTTGGGTCATAATTCTTTGCTCTCCTTTAGATCCACTACTTCGTGTGCTACACTGACATTGTTTAAAATTTTCTTCCTACATATATCTTCAGCACCACTGGAAGAATTTGAAATGTACAAAAAAAAAAAAAAAAAAAAAAGTAAGGGTGTAAATCACTCTATCATATTTAGTTAGATAAAAGGCATTTCTGTTTACTTCTCTGGTGGGCAACATAATCAACATTAAGCATATCTGATAATTAGAGTTGTTTATAGATGGTTTCAGAGGGTTAAATAGACCATGATAAAATATTTTATAAATTCTACTAAAACTCCACTAGAAAAGTCTCATCAATATACCTTTCCTCCATTCAGCAAGAATTGTCCTTTCTGAAAATGTTGTCTTATGACAAAATAATTTAAAAGAGCAAAGGCTTATCAAAGATTGCCTTTAAGGCTTATCCAAGCTTCCCATAAACAAATTCCTTAGAAATTTAAGCCTCGATTATTATCAGCACTACCTCAGGGACATCTCTGCTGGACTCCTACAATTAAAAGTAGAACCAAACAAAGACAAGACAATGAATAACAAGAAAATCATAGAAACCAAACAAATTATTTCAGCTCCCAATTAAAAAGGGTAGGTATGATAAACTTGTATGATTAGCACACAGGATTTTCACACCACCTTGTGCTGGGAAGGTCGGGATGACCTCTGATTGTGACAGCTGAGATTTCCATCTGGCCTTGGCATGTTTCCCATGGCAGAATCTTAGAACTTTCCCCACTTCATTTCCCACCATGGGCTCCAGCTCAGCCCTTTCCTCGCCCCCTGCAGCAGTTGCTTGGTGTAGCTGTGTCTTTTCCTGCCTTTCCATATGCTTTTAAAAGGAGCCTTGAGAAGGTGGTGAATGCTGTAATGTGGATAAAAGCTGCAGAGTTGATGTAAATACCTGCTGAGCTCCCCCTGAGCGTGGGCTGCTGTCCTTCCATTGTGTAAAGTGCTTATGCCAACAAAGAGCCTCGTGCCTCCGTGGAGGATGTGAGGGAGGTTTGTGTTCAGTCAGGGATTCTCAAAGATGAGGTGTAATTCTCAAAGCAAAGGAGCAATAGAATAGGAATTAGTTCTTCTCTTAATCACTAAAACCTCGTTATTTGAATTGCAGTATTTACACTGGTTGCTGACTAGTGAGACCATTTGAAATATTCTCATCTATTCTTTTCTTCAATTATATCTCAGGGCTTACCAGACGGTTTCACTGGCTCAGTTCTCTAGCTGGTGATTTTTCAATTAAGATGTGAAACATTTCTTTTTTTGTTATATGGATTTAATTAAAATTCTTTGAAATATAATGCTTGGGGTTTGTGTGTCTGTCTGTTTCAGGGAAATTAAACTACTGTTGCTTGTTCTTTCATTTAGAGAAAATTCAGTCCTTTATTTTCAAAATGTGGAATCATCTTGGAAATCTCATACAAACAGCTGTTGCTATTTATTATTTTTACCGATCACCTAGTTCTTGAATAATAAAAATATCTATGAATTTTAAAAGCCACCAATAAGAATTTGGTTTTGCAGGATTTTTATTTCCTTTCTTTACTGGGTTACTGAACTATTTTCCATGCTGCTATTTTCATAATTAGTCTTCCTGTAATTCAGTATTTAATATCTAAAATTATATGACAGGTAAAAATGACACAGGACACCGTTTATAACTTAAGGTTTCTCTGGCCTTCCAGTAATGTTGTCTCAAAAGCTGCAAGACCCAAAATATCTGTAAAAATAGCACCCATTATTAGTTTACAGTCTCTGCTTTTCCACCAGACTAATACCATTTTCAAGTTAATTCTAAGACATTGAAATTCAAAAAGGAAGAAATACTGAATTTATTCACTTAGTCCAAGCAGGTTCCCAGCAAAGTATGAAGATTAATAATTGTTCCTAAAATTCTCTGAGATGGAAGGCCATACTGAGTATTGGCATTATTTTATTATAATGGAATATTGAGCCTTCACCTCAACGTGACCTATTGCTATCCACTGTTATATGGGCAGAAGAATTTGCTCTGTGTCAGATTGGGTAGTGTAGGGAATGAGTCAGCCCCTCGATTCCTGGAGAGGTTTGATATCAGGAAATAAAAAGAATCCAGAGAACAGCAAAGCTGATATTTAAAAAAAAATGCTCAAAAGTCATCAGGTGAGCAAATAGGACAAGGACTACTGGTTTTTCTTGAACTGTCCTTGAAGCTGGCTGTGAGAGCAGCGAGCACACATGTTAAACATCTGTGAGAAACATGTGGACATTTCTTTTTTAATATGCATTTCAGGGTTATAAAATTGTAATCTAAAATCGCAATCTAAAATTGCAATGTATCACCTTCCCTTAAAAAAACCCAAACGGACCCAGAAGCAATGGAAGGAGCGATGCAGAATCCAGATGTCACTGTCATTTCAGAAAAGAATCTGTTGAAAGATGAAATTTGAGATGTAAGTGCTGTCGATGGCAGGTGTGACAGGGCTTGGCAGGATGAATTATGCTTGAGGAGCCTCTGGCCACATTTTTGCCTTTTAATCTTTGGTTTGGAGAGTGATGTGGAGTCCAGCAGAGGGAAGGGACTGGTGAGTTCTCCATTCTGCATCAGCTCTTCAGGTTCTGGACCTCATTCTCCTCTGGATAACCTCCCAGTGCTGATGGTCAATAAACTCCTCAACATTTGTTCTTGTATTCTCCTTTCTTCCCCCAGGGGAGGATTTGCAGAGCTGCCACAACGGCAGGACAGCTATCTGTGTTTGCTTGAAGACCTTTGAAAGGGTAAGAGAAAGGGACTGAGCAGGACTTGATGCAAAAATCTTCTTCTATTTCATAATGGCAGCACCTAAAGAGCTTACAGATCAAAGGTTTTCAGCTTTGGCAGCATATTCTGCAAGAGCCCTGAGCAGCAGTCCTATTTCAGTGAAAGATGCCTCCTCCTGCTTTTGGAAGGTAAAATACTGAAGCTGTTCACATCACTGCTAGTGGTGTGTCTTGGCTGTTCAGTAAATTCTTTTACACTAAATCACCACCTGCAATAGACTTGCATAAACACAAGTATTTTAACATCAAATAAAAAAAGTCATTTGGTTCACGTAGTTGACAAGATTAATGAAAATGACAAAACATAAGAAGTGGTAATTAAAATATTTTTTTTTCCCAGACTTCATTAACTACATTTATCTCTTAATTTTCAAATTGCTCCAAGCTTTTAGTTGCATTCCCTTTGGGAGATCAAAATTTTTGTAAGAAGATTAGAAACCTAGAGTTCCTAATTCACATTTTAGATGGATCTCCGTTTGCTGAAAGGAGCAAATCAGACAATTTTAAAGCCTTTATTTACAATCTGTTTGAAAAGAACTAGGTTTAAACCATAAACATATCTGAGTTTTTTTTTTTCTTCAGAAGTTCGTTTTTAGAGAGACAATTTTAGAAAAAGAATGTTAAAAAAGCTTAAACTATTTTTTAGTGGATGAGGGGGTGAGTGCTTCTCTGAAGTAGAAGTCTTTTATCTCCCACTTCTGTGGCAAATAAAGAAAAGATCATAAGCGTGATCGGCATCAAAATCTATTCTTGATAAACTGGAAAAGCCCCCTCTCAGCATTCACTCTTCCCTTGGCATGAGTTTTGTAAAACTCCCCTCAGAACACGTTTGAGAATCTGAAATACCATCTACAATGATGTGATTTGAAGAATTCTGAATATAAGCAGGGAGAGGGGAAAGGAGGAGGTGATTGCTGCAGAGATAAATTGCATGAGAATTTCAGGACTAAAAGGAAATGTCACTTTTAGCAGGTTGGTCTGGGTTAAAGGTCTAATGAACCTGTCTTTCTATTTCATTGACACATCTGATGTCCTGGATTTCAAATCCTAATGCATCTGGAAAATGAAAGGGCTGAGAGATACATCTCAGCTGTCTTTTCCCAAACACAGATAGGAAAATGAAGGAACTGGAGCAAAATCACAGGGTAGAGATGTTCGTGTCCCCAGAATTTATGTAGTTTGTGCTGTATCCAACAAGTAGGAGGAAGGGAACTCTCCCACAGTGACCTGGAGGAAGAGGGGTGGAGGGACTGTGCTACTCTGAGTGAGACAGATAAAATGGATATTGATGGATTGCAGGAACTGATTCAAAGCCAGATGAAAACTTTTAATTCCAGGAGCTTTGGAGATGATGCTCAGTGAGTTTCAGTGTGCTCAGAACCAGCTCCAGGGGTGAAGGAATTGACTGGAATGTGTAATATCTGCAATGGTGCACCCAGCTAAGCCCAAAGGCTGAGGTCCCAGAGAGCTGTGCTCCATCCCAACCAGAGCAGATCAGCTGCTCAACGAGTTATTTACCACAAACCTTCCTATGTAAATATAGCACACCTCTTCTGACCCTAATACACCAAAATTTCAGTACCTAGCACTTTCACAGGTGCATCTTGGGATGAACGCATTAGGAGTATGAATAATGGAAAGAATGTGTGAGACAGTGATTAAAAAATTAAATTGATCTGAGCCTTGAAGCAGACTGCTCTGCTTTGTGTTTCTTACACATCAAGATATTTTTTTTTTATTTCCTGCTGACACCTCAGGTTAATTTTTTTTTCCTGGTAATTAACTTGAAAGCTAAATGTCCAACCTAAATGTGTATATATAATTACTCTGTTAGTTACCTGTTCCAAGAAGATAATTTTTTAATGTCTAAATATAACATTAACTGTATATTAACTCTTCTGGATACCACGTGCATGTTAGACATCTATTCCTTCCACATACTAAAATGTCTTTACATTTTTGTCTCATGTCTTTAACTGATAAAATATCTCTGGGGCTAGTAGAGGTATAATTCCAGATTTGTGTGCTGAGTACAACAGCTTCTGACCATTACAAAATTTTGTAAACATTCAGTTGCAAGTGTCTTTCTCAACCTCAGTAACTTGGAAAAGATACAGTAAGTTAAGAATCTTGGTAAGCTGTTTTCCATTTTAGTGGGTTTTTTTGGGGGGTGGGCGTTGGGGGTTTTTTGGTGGTTTTTTTTTTTTTTTTTGGTTGGTTAATCTATTTTTTTTCTTAATTTGCTTGCTGTTGGTTGGAAATACAAAGGTACTTAGTAGTACAACGTGATTAAAATAGATGTAAAGTGCCCTGAGCTGTCAAAGGATTTGGCTCTTATAGTGAGGACAGAATGTGGAGGTGTTTTAGACCTGAATTATATTGAAGAGATGAGATATGCAAGGGCTGCTGTTGTTTTTTTAGGTTAAACAACATTTTTGTTCTGTGGAATAATGGAATTCTAGTCCCCCACACAGAATTTTATTGCCCATCAGCATAACAGTTTAATTTCCGTTCTGCCCTTTCCAATGTTATTCTGTCCTGCAGGCTCTCCAGGATGATAAAAGAAATACCAACTATCAAAATTGATGTAACAACAACGATAAGAATGTCCTGTGCATTATTTAGTTCATGCTGCTTCTGTTAAAAAACATGTAATGGTATTTTGTTGTGCATGTGTGCTTGTGAGCATGTTCTTCTAAACTAAATTATTCAGGACATAATGAAATACATTCCCCAGATTCTTTTGAGTACTGTTCTGGTAAGAGCAGCATTAATAATGACACTCCCCTACTGCTTGCTTATGGCCTTTACTACTCCTTTCCCATTAAACAAATGTGGTTTCCTGTTTTGCTGAGGATGTCAGTCCTAAAGAACAGCATTTGTATATCATGAGTGTAGAGAATCATCTCTTGGAAGATTTGCCTCCATTTCCATGAGCTGTTTAACATTTCCACGTGGTACCTGCTTGAGCACTAGCATTTTAATGATCAAAAACATTAATAGACAGTCAGTGCTTATTGAACAGTAAAGTCGATTTTTTTCTGTCACAACACATGGATAAACGTTATACTACTGCAACAATTGAAATTATCAATATCTAGCTTTAGTAACCACTATGGATTTCACTGTTACATTTTCACCTGTGGTGTTGCAGAAATCTGTGCTGTTTGCTTAGCAAATAGAAGAATCTTGTTCATTGCCATAATCAGAATTCAAAGGGTTTGGGACCTGGAGAAGAAATCTTTCGATTTTCATTGCTATAAGAGGAGAATGTCATCAACATTTTGGTCTCATGATCATCACAGAATAGCTCTGAGCACTTTGCCAGCTAGAGAATTGTAATTGTTTTCCTTTTTGGTGGGGATTGTGTGAAGACTCAACTCAGGTCCTGAACAAACAGAGTGAGCAAGTTGAGGCATGATTGAGCAAAATAATTTGATGAGTAACCAGAGTGTCCAGCTCATGACCACTCACAAAAAGAGACTTTTTGTCCCTAGACTTTTGCCAGTCTTGGGACTGGCAAACACCAATTGTTAAAACAGAAAGTCAAAAAAGGAAAAATAAAAAATCTGCATTTGCCAATATGTGGCCAGAAACTCCTAAGTAAATTGTTAATTTTTCACTGTGTAAAATTTAATTTATTCTATAAGAAAAAAGCAAAGCTTGTGATTTGATATGAGCAAACTAAAACTACTCATTTAAATATTTCCATTGCTAAGTCTATGTGCTTACATATATTTCTGCCTTCCTATGTAAATATACACAGAGAGCTATAGATGTAAAACACTGATCCTAGAGTTAGTTGGTTTTAAAATTCATTAACTTCCTGAATTTTGCATCTGCCTTGCTGTGTTTTCACAAATGTAAGGAGAGTAGAAGGTCCCATGAGTTCCTCTGCCTAGCAAAGATACCAAAATTCATGCCAGCTAAACTGAGCATGTGTCTCTTTTTATCTGAGGCAGGCAGGGTTGGGCAGATCTGTAACACTGCTTTAGCACCTTCCCATTACTGACTCTGTTTTGTCAGCCCATCTTTTCAGTCCATGCCAAGAGATTATAACTGCTGATGAAATTTATTGACTTACTGTAGCCTCCACGTTGACTAAGTCCCTTCCAGAAACAAATCAAAGTGAGTAGGTGTTTGTTTCAATGAATTAGCATCAATGCTTTGCAATAACTTAAAACTGACTGCATGACTTTGGGCCACTGCTGTCTAGAGCATAATGCCTTTAATGACCTTGACAGAACCAGGAAAAGGATGCCATGTTCCTCCCTGCTCCTAAACACAGATGTGCATTAAATAACATTGCCATACAGCAAGCAGGTAAATCTTCTTTATTGGTTACCACTGTTCTTTTCCTCACTTAAATCTTCTGGAGGCATTAGACACAGAGTTAGTCTTTGCATTCATTTTTTTTTCTGAGTTACAGCTGATTAGAAGTGTATAAAGAGCTTCACCTCTATGAAGCAGAACATTATTTTTATTCGTTATTTCCCTTGATTTATGGCGGCATAGCAAGCTGCCCATTATTTACTTTGAACCTCCTTGACAGTATTTAAAGTTTCAAGGCACTGCAGCCTGGATTGACAGCACACCTCCGAAAAGGACCTCCAGTGAGCCCACGTCTCACATAACCCACTGAAGCTTTCTCCAATGGAATTCTGCTCCAAAAGACCATCAGGTTCTTTCCCAATGCCATTTGAAAACGTGAGCTTGTAAAGATTGTCCTGGAGGACAGTGATCTGGTGTTAATTTGGGCACAGCTAACAAGTCTGGCTCTGATTAATGGGGGCCAGGGTTCCTCTTGCAGAAGGGGTAGAGGAACATGCAGGCAGAGAGGGACAGACAGAACACACAGGCCTGGAAAGCAGCAAACAGAGATCTCAGCAGTAACTGCCCAGTGACCTTCCCTGTTAACACTTTAATTTCTAGACTAAGAGGGTGTGTATAAGAGAATAAGAGGAAATTCCTATGCGTAAAACTGACAGTTTTTGAATCAAACACTGAAATGGTAGAAAAGCTTTTTTATTTCCCACACATTCCTTTCTGCTTGACTATGGAAGTTTTTGGGACTAAGACCAAGATCTAAGAGATATGAGTGAGTCTTACTGGTATGTTGGGATGTCTGTATGGGAAACACTGAAGCAAAAATCCTTAAATCAGGAATTGCTCCCAGGTTGGATGCTTAGATTTGGTTGATAGTTCTGGGTTATACCTGGGTGTTCTGCCAGGCTTTTGAAGTGTTTGTGATTTAAGGGATCATTTCAAGATTAATGAGTTACTGCTGCTTGAACTTTCTCTCTGTGAAGAAGTAATTGAGTTGTTGTTTCTGTCTCTAGTTCTTCTGAGCTCTGTTTTTCTGTCCCCTTCTGCTTTGTTGGAATATCATATTAGTGAGAGTAGGACAAGGGAGCAGAGCAAGGTCAAGGCTTGGTTCTTTGGCTGGAGAAAAGGGAGGTGAGGAGGTGAGGTAGAAGGGAGGCAGACAGGATGAGCTTTTTACAGTTTGTGTATGGCCATCCCAGACTCCTCCTGACTGCAGGGGTGGCAGGAGCCATGGATTGCAGGCAGGGAGGATGTCCAAGCTCCATCCCTGGGTTGGAGGTGCTGCCCAGCTCCCTGCAGCCTCCAGCTGGCCAAGAGCCACTGCTGTGCCTCCCCTCCTGCCGGAGAGCAGGAAGTTCAGCTCAGTCATTAAAGCTATTTCTGGGACTCCCAGATGGTGCCTTAGCTGAAGACTATTACCTCATCACTTTAGAGTAAGGTGTAATGAGTTGGCAAAGATATTTACGTGTTTCACATGCAGGGCATTACAGCCAACTACAAGTATGTTAAAATGTTGTGCTCTTGGAAATAAAGAAATTATTCTGTTTTGCTGCTATCTGCAGAATCTTGAGAAATGCTGGCTGCTACTCTAACAAGAGAAAATGATGAAATAATCCTTTGATGAAAGGATTGCTTAACCATTAAGCAGAAGAAAGTAAATGCAGTGGCTTCTAATTTCAGAGCACATTATGCTGCAGAGCATTTTAACATTTGTAGTCTTTTCCCTCGCACTACATTTATCACATTTGAGGTGTGGTTTTAAAGACCCCTCCGGAGAAAATGTAATTTGTTCTCTGCTGCCTACACATCCCACTAAACGCTCATTATTTGTACAATTCTATAGGGTCTTTCTACAAAAACACTATCGATCTCTCATTATAGAGTGCCACCACTTTGATTCATGAGCCAAGCTGGAAATGTCTCAAATTAGTATATAATCCCACCCATTATAACTTGCCATCTGTACATGGAGGCAGACTAGAAGATCATCAAAGAAGGAAAGTTTGTGCTTGTAAAGACTGCTGCCTGAAACATTTGAATCAGAAAAAGCAAAGGGCTTGAATTTTGTGTTTTTGTAGAAATACAAATTTCTTCTGTTGTTGTTGGAGGTAATATGGTCAAAACTGACACAGCTTATTCATAGAAAGTTTTAGAGGAAAAAAGCTACCAGTCTTCACTGAATGTCTTCATTTGTGTGCTCAGTTTGTTTTAACTTGCTTGACATTTGTCACTGAATCTTTTTGAAGGAAACTGAACACAGAGCAATATGATACTTTTAATGGAAAATGCCTGATCATCTTAAGATTTTAATTTTTTTCTTGTAAAACTGGAAGCAGACATTTCGGGATGGGGATGCTGGAACAGTAGATCAGTTTAACTGAATTGCTTTCAGTCTAATTAGGAGGAAAATAAAAATGCCCCAAACCCAAAGTGAGGCTGTGGAATGAGGATGACAATGTGAGAGGATAGATTTATAATTGCTGTGGGTCATTTTGATGATGGTATCTTTGATTACGGGAATATCAGCAGAATTTCTTAGCATAGGGAACTGCATACATACATGGAAAAGTTATTGGCCTGAGGATCACAGAATGGCTCTACACAAAGGGACCCTGCAGTGCCTATGATGGTGATCACAGCATTGCTTAACATTTTTAAATTTTATTTTTAAATTTTCTGCAGTATTTGGAACTCTTAGTTGCTGGGCAGAGTCTGATCAGTTTGGTGCTGGGTATTTATTTGTTTGGTTTGGATCTTGCTTTTCCCCCTACATTACAGCAGAGAACTTCCTGCCTCTACTGCATTTTTATGGCTTTCATGCATTAATATAATTTTCTTGTTCTTATTAAAAAAAGAGAAAAATTGCCATCCTGCCATTTAATCAAGGAGAAGGGAAAATGAGAGAATGTGCCTTTGAAAGGTCAGTGATCCCTCTGTGTAAAAAGTGATATTTCTGCTGTAACTTGGCCTCTCCATGGAGCAGCAAGGTGAGGATAATTTTATCCTCCTCAATATTCCCCATCTGAGTGGGCTTCTTACTTTTAGAGAATAATTCCTACTCTGAAAGACTTGTAGTGAAGACAAACTTGTATTTAGAGCCATGGAAGAAAAGTCAGTGGGGCCCTGACAGAGGTGTTGTAATAGCAAATAACTGCATTAAATTGTGAAATGAAACAAAACTCTTGTCTCATCCTGACTAATTATATAAATGAATTGTATTTGATTTCAGAAATCATGAATTTCTGTGTTGCAGTCTTTGTATCTCTGACTGGATTTAAGGAAAACTCTCCCATGATGAGTAAAATCAAACATAGGAGCAGCTGCCATGAGAGGTTGAGCTATTTCCTTTCCTGGAGTTCTCCAAGCAGAGCTGGCTGAAGCTCTGAGCAGCTGGATGTGACCATGGCTCTGCTCTGAGCTCGAGGCTGGGCTGGCTGATTTCCTCAGGTCCTTCCAACCTGAGTGAACCCACCACCCCGGTTTGGTTTGTGTTCTTCCTTTATGGCATTTGTTTATTGAAATCTGGTTTTTGAGCTTCTGTGAATTACAGTTGTCTTTTCGTTTGTGATCTCACTGAAATCAGTGTAGATCCTGTGAGGGTGAGGAAGGTAGATCTGTACACTGTCATTGCAAATTTACACACATTAAAAAGGGAAATATTCATTTTCTATGCTATCTCTGATGGATTATGCATCTTATTTTAGCTATATAGCCTTCTTTTTAAAACTGTTTTGTTCAAATACAGTTAATAGGTTCAAAATGTTTAGTATCAATTGGATTATCCCTGGTTTCCTAACCTCATTCTTGCTTTTGCAATAAAATAGTGCATAAGCCTAAATTAGCAATGGTTGTTATTAATTCTCTCTTTAAATCCCTTGGCATCCTGTCTGGCCCCATTTAATAAAAGCTGCAATACTTGAACAGTAAATATTGTGTAAAAGTTTCATATTTGAAATGAATTTCCTTCAGGCAAATAACAGAAGTAAGATGATATTTTGCAGTGTTGTATATTAAAATAAATATACAGCTAGTTAGAATAGGAACATTTCCTTGGAAGAAAAGCCAAAGAATGTGAAACAGAGCTTTAATTTGATTAAACTTTGTGTGTTTTGAAATACATAACATTTACCAATGTTTATCTATCCCACTTTACATTCAGAGATGAGTTGCATCTGCCTCAGAGTTTTATTTATAATTTAGTATTGAACTTTCAGAACGGAACTCACCAATTCTTCTCTGTTTATGTGGATTAGATTTCAAGAGCCTCATGTATCCTGCACAGCAAAGCCGTGGAGAGATGGAGGAAAAAAGTGAATATCTGATTTCTAGAAAACTCTAGTTGCTCTATGCTTTGTTTTGCTTTCCTGCAAACATTGTATTTAATTTCTTTAGTCCACTAGAGGAACAACTCAGCAAAAATAATCACCTGTGTGAAAAAAATGAGTTCAAGTGGAGTTAACACCTTGATGACAGAGGGTTTATATTTTTGTTATCCTCTCACTCTGTCCTTCACACACATGAAAACTTTGGTTCACTTAGGTGCTATATTTAAAAAGTCACCTGTGGGAAATAAAAGGTTGCATGCACTGGAGCAATCCAATCTTTGTTAGAGACATGGACTTGCAAAAAGGAATATCTTGTCTGTTCACAATTACATTGAACAGTTTCCAGTTGTACTTCAGAAGCAGTTTTATAACCTTTTCAATTGCAAGAGATTGGCCAGGAATCCTGGATATATTCTTTGGAAATACCTATGTGGTAGAAAGTTTACTTTAAATCGTGCTATCAAAATCCTTCTGGACAAGTCTCGACATAATTATTAACAAATAACTATTAAAGAATTTGTTTCTTTTGCACAGTTAGAAATTCCCTTTGGAATTAAAGGTTATTCTCAGCAATACTTTTTTGTGTTTGTCACACTGTGCGAATCTTTAAGGTGTATTTTTGGGCAGAGATTTTTAATAACTTTTCAAAATAATTTTAAGCATTTCAAAGACATTAATACAACTTACCATAAAATTTTGTGTTAACCTGAGTTATTAAGATTTTGTTGGCTGCAGGGTTTCCTTCTTGCCCACCTCTCCCTATCTCCATGAAGTAATATGCACCTGGAAGACATTCCAGCAAAATAAAAACCCCAAATTTCTCTGACATTGAATAGGCACCTGTTAGATCACAAACTTTGTGATTGAAGTTGATTATTGGGATGACAAACTACAGATATTTTTTGATTGCTTCAGTAAAGCATGGTGAGCTTCACACTGAATTTACTTAATATTTCCATTTATGACTCCTTTTTTGCCCAGTTATTTATGAAGGTAGAATCATTCAACCATAATCTTTTACATAATGTTATCTAAGAGTGTTTCATCCCAAATACTAGAATCTCAATATCTCTGAAAGTTACTAGGGAAAAAAAGTGGTGGTTTTTTTTCTTGTTTGTTTGTTTTTTGTTGTTTGTTTGGGGTTTGTTTGTTTGTTTGTTTGTTTTTTAACTGAACCTGCCAAGTTAGCTCAGTACCGAAAAATCCAGTATGAAAATACTGTTAATACAGTTTAACTAGGGACTTCACATCAGTTCTTGCTATCTGTACTTGTAATTACACAAGGACTCTGCATGATATTCTACTTAATTTATCTTTATCTATTTTGTGCATTAATTTTCTGGTTAAATCAGTCCTGTCATTCATAGTCCATAATCCTACAGAAATATTATTCTCCTGCCTCCAGAGCATGAACCTCCAGTGGTTTGGGGCAGAGAGCTGCACTGCACTGTCCAAATTCCTCATTTTGGATAACTGCTGGGAGATCTTATGGCCAATCTGTGCTCCTACAGGGGCTCTGAGGAGGGGATTGGAGCAAAAGGAATCTATCAGCCCTTCCCAGCTGTTGGTTGACTGCACAAGCCCACGTTATTAAGATTAATGTCTCCACAGGTTCCCCCCTGCCCTTGATTTGCTCATTTAGTTCCCTCCGTGGTGCCCTGGGAAAGGCAATGGTAGGAGTGTGAACTTCAAGGGCAAAGTTTTGTCATTCCTGGAATCCCACCCTGCATGCCCACAGCTCCTGGGAGAGCTGCAGAGGTGTTTCCAATGACATTAGCTCCTTTTCTCATTTTAGCCGCCAGAACTGCAGGTAGGTGGAGAGAAGATGAGTTGTTTTTGTGACTTTGTTCCCTTTCCCCTTCAGCTCGTGAGTGCTGCCCCTTTGCACCAGAGAAACAGCAGTGTTAAAAGTAGAAAATATTTCTTCTGGTGCGTCGTTTCCGCCAGTGGTGTCAGGTCTTTTGGAAGTGACATATTTCCACAGGAGAAATCTCCATCTCACATCCACAGAAACTGGAGATATAGGTTTAGGAAGGAGAGCACAGTTAGTGCCACCCTGTGATTGCACTGCTTTGTATTAAAGGCAATAATTAATTCTACCAAGAAAAGAAACTTAGTTCATTCTGCATTTTCTATTTATTGAGGCTGAAAGGTATTTTTCAGTCATAATTTCTTGAACATTTAGCAAGAGAGAAGAAATAGCTTTTCCCTCATTTTTCAAGGCTGGAGGGAAGAGAAGTTAAGCTTTAACCCAGATGACCCTTCCTGAGTTCAGTAAACACAGAACATTATTAAAATGCTCTAAATGAACATGTGCATGTGTTTGTTTATTGATTGCACCAAAGAGATAAACAGCTTTCACTTAGAAACACACATCACATTAAATGTGTGTACTGGGAAGAAGTGTTATCTAGAAAGTGCCATTCTCACTGTAGTGGGAAAGGGTTTACAAGTTGGAAACTCAAATTCTCAGGGGTATTTTTCTTTTTTTTTTTTTTGTTTCTTTTGTTTTGTTTTGATTTGTTTTTAAAGAAAACCATTGGAAAATTTGCACAGGGAAACTGGCAAATAAGCCAGATCTCTTCTTGTATTCATTCCATTTCCTTCCTTTGAAGGCAAACCTTTTGACATGTACTTGAAAATCGTAGTTTTTGATGAAGACATGAAATTACACTAAGCTGGATGGTAGCTAATGAGTCAGGCCCAGGAACAGAAAGCTTCTGCCTTTCAGCCTCCTTGTTTCCCTTATTCCATGCATTACCTTCCCCATCCCATGCCTGCTGTCATCCCTGTCTGTTCAGCAGAGCCCTGGCTCTGGGAGCAGACATACAGAATATTTGGGAACCTGGGGTATTAATCGAGTTTTCAGGTGTTTATTTTGGGTACAAACTCTGGCACCAACATCAGAACAGAGCCATCCTTACAGCTCTCCCCTGGGCACTCAGAGCTCTGTCCCACTGGGATCTTGGGTTGCACCCCCAAAATACAGCTTGAAACAATTTGTAACTAAACTCACACCGCGGATTATCTTTGCCAAATGTGATTTACTGCCACTATGTTATTCTTAGTGTTGATCAGCTTTGCTGATTTATGAATATGTGGTGAGATTTACATTCCAAATTTCTGATTTATAGAACGTGACTTACAGGAGGAGCAGCTGATTTATCTTCGTGGAGCTGTGTCACAGTTATGTCAGTGTTGTGATTATAAACTCCTGGTTTCTGAGATTGAGGACTTGCCTATAAAATTTGTTCTAATTGGAGCTGTTTTCTCTCAATTTCTTGGCCATATTTGAAGGCCTGAGAAAAGTAGAAAAAGAGTGGCTTTAGTGCAGTTTTGATTCTGCACGTGGAATTTAGAATATTTTGAGTTTAAAATGTAGAAAATGCTTAACGTATGATATTGCGGAAGTTTTCCTGTCTCTGCTGTTGTTTCTCCAGAGAGCCAGTGATTAGCCTAGACCAAAGTCCAGCAAGTGATTTTTATTCATGAATGTCTTTATGAATTCTCCACGAATGCAGCCCTAATCAACCCTGAGAAGTGCTTAATTTGCACAAAAAGCCACACAGTCATTATCTTGCACTGCCAAACATTTGTTTCTGCATTAAGCTCATTTCAGCTTATTCCATGTGTGCTTCCACGTCTCTGCAGAATTCCATCTGTGCTCCAAAAGTTTCTGAGGCAGCTCTGAGGTGATGGCATTGGGCAGGCACTGGGTTGGGTATTCCTTCCAAGCTCTTTGCAAAAAGCCCAGACAGCAGACAGCAGTGAACACAACCCTGTATCAAATTTTTAAGGGGGCATCTGGCTTCATATTTTATGTCTGCGTGGTTGTAAATCTGGCAATTAATTATTATATTAGAAATATGATCCCAGATACTGGTGGGTAGAGAACAGACTGTCTGGCCAAACTGACAAAAAAAGTTTGCTGTGCTGTTTGTGGAGAAAAAAAACCCAACAAAACAACAAAAGCACAGTCCTTCCTTCTGCTCCTGCTTTATCCCAAAGAGTAATTGTGAGAAGGTGGTAAAAGTCTTGTGTAGGGCAAACATGAGAATATATTAAACTGTCTCCTAGAAAATGTGTACCTCCTTCTTTAATTTGTCATGGTGGCTTGGCAAGGGTACAGATGGGGATAAGTCATTTGAGGAATGTAGTAGTTTAATGACCTGCATTTAAAAGAGGTTTAATAAAGTTTGTTGTTTGCTTATGTATCTCGCTGAAAAGGTTGAGAAAGAACTGTAGGAATTAGTCTTCTTTTAATTAATTTTATTTCTTTTTATAAGATTCAGCCAGTAAGGCAGTTAAATTATTCTATTAGATTTTGAGGCGAGGCTGTTACTGAAATGGAGATCCAAACAAGAGAATACATTAAAATAATTATTACTCTTGTGGATTTGGCATGCCCACTTGCTGGAGGCAATGAGGCCAACAGATTGCTTCAGGTAACATTAATAAACCCAACAACACATTTGTTCTTGGCAGCACAGGCAGAGAATAGGTGCCATGATGCCATAGGAGGTTCGGGAGGATGACATTTTTGTTGTTGAAATCATTAACCTGGTAAAATGAATTAACGGATTGAAACATGTTGGGAAAACTTTAGCTCGATTCTCCAAAAAAGAAAAAGCCCCAGAAGGATCTCAAATGTTAGAATGTATCAGAAAATTAATTTTTGTTTTGTTTTTTTTTTTCACTTGTGGTAGACTTTTGGCATTAAAAGCTTGCTGCAGTATCAGAGAGATTTTCTTTGGTTTTTGTTTCAAACCCCCAACTATTTGGATTTATTCAAACATTTTTTTAGAAGCTATTGGCTATCCTTTCATACCCCAAAATGGAAACTGTGCTGTATTATGTGACACAGGAAATGTTCCTGAAAGGTTGCTGTTGACACTTGGCTGATTTCTTGTTTGGAGGAGTGGATGTGGTTGCTTTTGCATCTCAACAATGACAAGTTTTGATCACTGGGCTTGGGCAAGAGTTAGGAAAAAAGGCAAACCTTTCAAATTATTGCCACTGCAATTCTTTCAGCCTTGGGAGTATTGGAGTTCACTATTCTGGGATGCTGCTTTGTGTGAATATTTCTGCTGGAGTTTCTTTACCTGTTTCCTCCATCTGTGGAGCACATCTGGTTAGAGTGAGCTAACTCACAGTCACTGCTTTGGTGGTTAATTACTTGTTAAATAATGAACTGTTTGTAGACCACAAGTCTTAAATAGAAGGAAATTAATACAATTTCTCAATAAGCTTATAAGTGTTTTGCCAAGAGAGGACAATTCAGCAGTCAAGTCAATGTCAAGCCAAGGTACAATGGCAGATTCTTCCTTTTATTCTTATGAAAAAATGTCATTTCCTCAGAATTCCACCTTCTCTGTGGGGGTTGTTGCTATTTTCTATCACCCAGATAGAACTTGAATATGTCCTATCTGGTCATTTTTTATGAGGGTTTAATGTCATTTTCTGAAAGATGCTTGATAGCAAGTGCTTTGTGGCAGAACTCATTTGATTGTGTAGTCATGTCACTCTGAAAAATGGGTGCTGTAATTTTAAGAGTCAATCAAGGAGGCTGGAATGATTATTGCCAGATGTAGTGAAATCAATGCAGAGAAGCATTTTACATTTCATACTTTATTTAGATTGATCACAGTGGGCTTCATGGAATCCTGTTCTGTGCCACAGAATTCCCTTTCACTGGAACTTGTCAACCAGGCAGACAAATCACTTGAAAATGCGAGGGTTTGGGAATCTCTCTTCATTTAATGATTTACACAGAAATCATTTGGGATCGTTAGCAGGGCTTGCAGCAATCTTGCCCAGAGTTTCCTTCCTTGCCAGAGCGAAATGTAACCATCACTTTCTACAGGCACTGTGAAAGATTGATTGCTGTACTCAAAGCAATAGCAGTCATGAAATGAACCTCTGGATAAAGCTGACAAATTCAGGGTTTTCTCATTCTGTTTTAGTAATGAAAAATACTCTTCTTTAATGTTTATAGTGGAGGTCACAAAAATGACAGATATAAAAAAGTCTATTAATAAAGAATCAAGTATGTAGCAACTCTTTGACATCTATTTTTGATTTGATCTCCATATCATAATGAAGCACCAGCTTGGGTTATGTCAACCAATTAAAACGGAGATTGTGTCCCACTTTGAGCCCATTTGTCAGTGACATCAAAATACTTTTTTTTAATCAAAAGAAAGTCACATCTGTGGGAAAGGTGAGTTGGAAGAATATTCTATAACCATATAAAAGTTAATCATTATTCTAAATCCTTGCCTTTCCCCTTCATTCCATACAGGTTTTTCGGATTCCTTTTGTACTTCTCACAGTCCCTGAACATGCAGATAGCAGAGTTCCTGGAAAAAGATAGTACTGCATGATTAGAAGTTCAAATTAATTGTCCAAGGGTACCTAATTTAAGCATTGTCATTTTACTGAGTGCTTTAAGAGTTTGTAACTAACAGGGTAGGTGAAATGGTACTGGAAAGCCAATATTTTTTGCCCCATCCTACTGTTAATAAAAAACCTCCTTAAAGTAGGGTAATCCATTGTAAATGGATTGTAAATTGTAATTGGTTGTTTGAAAATCCACTACAAATGAAATTTAGTTGTAGGTTCATAATACTTTGTGATGTTTATCCCACTAATCACACTATAGCACTAATCTGAGTGATTTTAGATTTGATAATAGATCGTTAATCCCATAGCAGATTGTGTTTGATAAGACATCTCTGCCAGTATATTAAGGGGATTATTTTCCTTAAACACAAATAATTGGAATCACAAGATAAGCTATCTTTAGAAGAAACCAGTTTCTGAACTTTTGACTGTAGTTTCCCAGGGAAAAAATACAAGGAAACTATAGATTTTTTTCTTTCCCCCCATTTTAATTGTAAAGCTGTCAGTTCAAGCCAAAATCGCCCCTACTCTCTTTGGTGGAAATAATTTTTCAATGTTCAAATTCTTGTGTTTATAATTTTTTGCATCCACTTTATAATACACAATTTATAGCTAAATCTACATTTTATTAAAGCAGAGAAATTGCTCCTGCTTTTTATCAAAAGTTCCTCCCAGAAATGTAAATCTGGAGAACCTAAACATCACCAATACAATTTTATTGTGAACATACAAAACATGTGTAGGTTTGTAAGGTACAGTAAGTTACACTAACCAATTTTTCTTGTAAGAACCCTTCTTTGTGAGGAAATTTGGTGCAGTTTTGTAACGTTTGAGATGAGTTGTCATGGAAATGCAAAGCTCAGTGATGTTTTTCAATAGTGCTGATTGGTTCGGAAAAAATATTTTGACACCATGTTATTTTCAACTGGAAAACTTGGTTAAAAAACATCTTAACATTGTTGTGTAAAGCCAAGAGCATAACACAGGAGAGGCAGTCTAACGCAGCTGTCATGATAATATATTACCTTACTACGAGTTTTAAAATGGATTATTGTTGCTATGGCATCAGATGACAGGGAAACCCACCATGACTGCTGGAGTTGTTCAGCAGAACAACAGCTTATTTGGATTGAAGAATTATTTTACATATGCCCCACTTTTTATATCCAGCATTTCACGTGGTGTTGATCCCTCTGTGTGCCATGTTAGAATAGAGGTGATGGAAAGAATTTATTTCAATTTAGGTTTTTTAATCAAACAATTTCTAATGTGATCCATCACATTATTTTACTAGAGTGGCTTAGTAAAAACCAAGTGAGAATGTTAAAATGACTGAATTTCACCTCTTTCTAGTCAAAATTTGGTGAGGTTATGTAACGTGTTTAGCTTGCTGTGTCTGCTTACTTAGCATATCCTGAGCTGGGAGGAACCCACAAGGATCAGCAAAGTCCAACTCCTGGCCTGAAGGTCTTTACAGCTCTTCCCCACTTTTGTCCCCCAGCATTTTACAGGTGATGAAAATGACTGGAATTCCACTGACCCAATACAATAATTTGGAATTAAAGTAGGTAGAAACTGTGATTCATAGAGCTTTAAATTTAACTGAGGTCCATTGAAGCCCAGCCACTCATTGCATGCTTTGGTTTTTTTTCCTGTCTTTTAGTAAATGCAGTATAAATATCTGGAAACAAGTAGGAGTTAAAACTCCATGTTGTCTGCAGAGAAGGAAGAGAGGACATTTCCCATTCTGACCCCACAAGCTTTAATCATCAGGCTAAAAGCAGTAATACACAAGTTGCCCATGAGATTAATTTGATTTTGAGATTTTGATGTGATAATTTGATGATGTGATATTTTATATAATAAATTAGTGTTTTTCCTGTTCTCCAGGTGGGCGGGCTGCAGCACAGCCAGAGGAGGTTTCAGGTGATGGTTTTTGGCAGGGTTTACACAGGAGGTGTGTGGTTTCCTTACCCACAGGCTCTGAATGATTTGCCCCTGAAGAGAGCTGAGAGAGCACAAGGATGGCAAAACTAAATGCAGCTCTCAAACCTTGTCCTCTCAGCTCAAAAGAAAGGCATCACACCCACACTGCAGCAGAATCAGTCTGTGTGTGGAAGGTGCCCCTCTGTGGCCTCTTTTACAGCAATGTCATTCCAAGATGTGTTCAAACCTCCTCTGGATCCTTTGAAAGATGCAGGACTGGAGAGATTTTATTTTTCTGAATAGCTTGTACTACAAGGAAGCATGGCTTTGGATGCAAAGGCCTTTGCTCTGAAGTGTTTTGGCTGTGAGAAAAGAGAAGGGAAAATATTCGATACAACTTGGTGTTTTCACAATATCCTAGTTATCCATAGGAAACCTTTCACCCTTTCTGTTGTGATTTCCCATGCAGAGGAGGGAAGAGCAGTGTTTGGGGTGTTTCACTCTTTGTAGGAGGTAAAGCACTTGACCTCTCATGGCTGCACAGCCCAGCTGCAGTTGGCTGAGGTTCCCTAATCTGGTGTGGAAATGATGTTATCAACCCTCCAACCTGAGTTCTTCACCTGCACTTCACCTGTGACATATTATTAATGTCCTGTCTTGTAATGTAAAATACTGCCAGGGTGGGAAACTCTGTTCCTTCAGATCAGTTCTTTTGAGGTTTTCTTCTGATCTTTGTGGGATTTCTGTCGTGCTGTGATACAGAATTATGAGACTAACAACTTTGAAACAAAGCTTTTGGCTTAGTCTTAAATTTGCACAATGAAGAAGCAGAAGAAATGCGTAAGGTTCAATAAAAGCTCAAAGTAGATCCTATTCCAGCTTAATAATATATTTTTTATTATTACACAGTATTCTTAAGGGCCAAAGATATAAAAAAAGAATAGTACTGAGTTGGGTTAGAAATATCAGGAAAGTTATCTAGGAATGAATAAAAAGAAATCTTTGATCATTTTTGCCTAGCCAACTTCAGCTGCACTTTAGTACATCTGGATATCAATTCATCCCTCATATGAGCAGCTGAAAATAGATTTCATTTCAGGGTTGTGTACCAGCTCACATCAAGACTTTGTCTCATGAGTAAACTTTAAGCATTACAAAAGATTGCATATAATAGATTGCAGTGTCTGCAAGAGACACAAGACTTCAGCCTCAGTGACTTTTGGCAGAGAAGTAGTTGTAATGAATATCTGTATAGAAAATACAGAAAGGAAGAGTAAAGTATTCCAGATACACAGGAGAAGCTCCTCACAGCAGCAGCCCAGATAAAGATTTGCAGCTCAGGCTTCACCAGCAATATTGTTGTCTCATCTCTGACATTTTGTGAAGCAATTAACTAAAAAAATTCCTTTAGGCATTTTTGTCCTGAATGCTGTGGTTATAATACTAATATTAGTTTGCAAATTTTTACCAGTTTTACGTAGAACTGTTCCAGTTGTTAATCACACCTTGCTATAAAATATTTCAGTGAAATAAAGTCCACCACAACAGCAAGATTTTCTGTCTCCAAATTCAGATCATTAAAGAAAAGAAAAAAAAAACCCAAACCCACAGTTGATGCAATAAAGGTTGAATGAGTACTAAGGAAGCAGTTTACATCCAGTGAGACTTATGAGGCTTGACAAGATGTTTGATGAGTCAGTAAATGGTTGGAAGTTCTGAAGGTAATGTGCTGTGAGGAGGGAGGGAGAGAGGAAGGCAGAGGGAGTGCAGACAGTGCTGAGTCCTGGGCTGGGAGCTCTGGCAGGGAGCAGCACTCCTGGGAAATGGGAAATGCTGGATTGCTCTTCTGGAGGGAGCAGAAAATACATCTCAATAGCCCTGCACTGCCTTTGCTGCTAAAACATCTGCAGAACTTCTCTCTCTTAGGAATTCCAGTCATTTCTGCAGTGCTTGACTTTATACCTTTTTGGCTCTGTTTTATTGTCTCCTCTTTGTCTCTACTGTGTGGTTTCTTCATTGGTTCTTGTTGTTTTTGGATTGTTTCATCTCAAAATTTGAAATCTGCTCTGAATTAATTCCTTGGAAACAGGAAATTCTCAAAAGTACCAAGATTGCTCCTAAAACATCCTTGTGATAAAAGTAAATTGATAGTTTGCACGAAAGGCACTTTCAATTAAAATTTCTCTGGCATATTTAGAAGATGTGAAAAAATGAAATTAAGTTACTCTTGTCAGCTGTTAGGGCTTAAAAATATTGCTTAAAAGTGTGCATGGTTCTAAAAGGAATTTTGGTATAGTCCAGTATATAACAGGGGAAAAGGGTGAAGTGACATGCTGCACAGAAATAGTGGGTGCAGACCTACATTTCTGTAACTACAATTAAATTCTGGTTTTGGTGTTCACAGAAAGCAGCTCACTAAATTAAAAACAGAAAAAGAAAAATGTTTTTTAAAAGAGTTATTAAATGAATTAAAACTCTGGCAAATGGAATAATTCCTTAAATAAATATGCTTTCTGCTAGGAATACTAAAATATCTGTTACTTTCCATTTTGAATCTCAAATTCAGGCCCATATTATCTGGTGAAACCCATATTTGATAGGTGGGACTGACTCTTCATGGGACTGATTCTCATTTTTCTATATTATCCATTGAAGTTAATGGAGTGAGAACTTTCACCATCTAAAGATCTAATATTGCTGGGGGGAGGAGGATTATTTTCTCTTACAATCTACTGCAAAGACTTCAGCATTGGGAACTGAAAGCACAGAAAGTTTGTTAAGCTCAGCTCAAGTTAAAAAATGTACATATTTCTCAAAGTTTCATCCTGTAGAGTCTCAGCTGCCACTCTTGACAGTCCCAGATGTCATTATGGCAAACTGCATAGATATAAGTAATTTTTCTCTGCTCCTCTGTATTTGGCTAATTCCCTCTCTCACTATTTTTTGTGATTAAGGCTCAGCAATTAAAATTTACAACCATGGTTTTCTGTGAGGTTTCCTATTCCCATGAACTAAAAAGAGAAAAAAAAAAAAAAAAGTGAAATTCTCATCATAAAAATGAGCAATAACAGCATAATTAGTGCTTGGTACCATAATTGCAAGGCATATTAGAACTGCACTTCATGGCATTGTATTATTACTTTGTACACATAAAAGCTGGAAGACCAAGCCAATAAGCTTAAATAATGGTTCTGCTGAAGCTTCTCAAGCTTCAAACCTGTGTCAGGCAGGTTGCTTGGGGTATTTTTAGCATGTAATGATGATATCCCTGAGTTGGTGCAGAGAACTTGAAGGTGCAGTTCATCAGCTGGGGTACACTTGGCTGTCTCTGCTGCTTTTGTGACCAAAAACCACCTTTTTGTGCTTTTATCCCTTGAGACTGTGCTGTCTTTGTGATTTGTTTCAATGCCTGCGAAATGAGGAATATTAGGACACTTGAAGTGTTGGAAGTACCATGATTTGATCTGGAGATCACATCAAATATGCAATTGGTCTCAGATTGGGCATTGAGTAATTTATGGGGTGAGATCCCCATTGCATACAGAAAAATGATTAGCAGTTGATAATCTTGCACAGCGTGAGCAGTCCAAGGAAGAGGCTTTTATTTCTCAAATTAAAATCTTATTTTGCTACAGATAGAAATGAATACTGACCCCAGGGGTGAATGAGTTATTTGAGCAATGAAAATGGACAAATGTAATCATCAGGTGTATTAGCAGTGGAGAGAAGTCTGCAGTTGTTTTGTGTAGTTGTTCTTTCTTTTGCTGAGATGCTAAGTTAGGAAAAAAATACATAAAAGAGACACATCTCTCATAAAGCTTTTAACATTTTTATGCTGTTTCCTATCGACATAAGAATGTGTTTGGTTTTTCAGAGGCAGTGACCTAAAATGAAAGGCAGAGTGCCATGGCCTGTCACTTTGGCCTCTCACATTGACCATTCTGTCTCCAGGGCTCAGCCAAGGGAGCTGAAATTGAAATTATCTGTCCAAGGAGGAAAAAAAAACTGACTTGGAGGCTTTAGATTTTTTTGTCACTGACTTTCTCATATCTATGTATTTCTGTCCTGAAATTATTTAATATTCTGCTTACTATAGGCTTTGCTTGTTATAAAATTTTCCTTTCCTTGGAAAACATTGACAGCGAGAACAACCAACACTCAACAGTGATCAGAGCACTCAGCTGGGGGTCTGTTGGGGTGTCTTCACCTTGAAATCCCCAGTAGAAATCAAACCCCACCAATTTTCCCTCTCTGTTGCAGAGGATTCTTTTGATTTCTAAAGTCTTTATATTTCTGTATCCTTTATGCCACTATATCCAACAAAAACCTATTGGGAAATTCTGCTCCTGGCCATATTTATGATTTTGGTTATTTAAACACTGATATCTGTATATTTGGAGCGTTAATGAACAGTTCTCAAATTCAATCTACATGGAAAAGTAATTATATGGGTCACTGATTAGGGAGCCTCCCTGGCAAAGTTGAAAATTGCCTTGAAAAAGGTGGTTTAATCACCAAGCCTTTGCAGTCAACACAATGCCCTTCTAAATGGTCTTGTGGAGCGGTGAGAGCTCACGCCTGAGCAAATTGAAATCTCAGCTGTCTTATCCACGATGATTGGACTTGACAAAATCAGTCACCCAGGGATATTTTAGAGTAGTGCCATGGTGGAATTTAAGGGAAGGTTCTTCTACTGTAGAAGATTTGTGAGCTGCTGAGAGTTAGGAAATTATGTCCTCAGCAGTTGGAACATGAAATGTCGGTTTAAAATAGGAATTATGGGACTATTGGGTTGACAACAGCAAAATAATTACAGCTGCCTCACCTCTGCTGCAGTCTGGAAATGATGGTGGGTGTCACTAAGGGCTAAAGCTACTTCTGGAAGCTCCAGCAGTTATCTTAGTGACAATATTCCCTGTCCCTACCTCTCTCAGCCCCCAAGTGGAGGCTCTCCACAATTCCCTTCTGTGGGTCTTTTGAATTCACTACATCTTTTACCATGTATGAATACCTCATATTTTTAGAACACAGTCACTCTACTCTGCATTTTATCCTGTTGAGACACCTGAAAGAGTGTCTAGGAACAGCCAGTAGGATTCTCATCGCTGCCTGCCTCTGAAATTTCATTTTAAATTTCCAGTGATCTGCAGTGTTGGTGATGAATCTTGACTCCACAAACACCATGAAACACCCCAAAACTCCCAGGGCACTTACATCTCAAACACAGAGATGGAAAGGAATGGTAAGCTCTAGGAATAGCTTACAGCAAAAGATGACAATTCTTTAAGCAACTGAACGCCCCATGGAGCTGAGCCCCATGTGCTGCAGGACTGCAGCCCCCTGGCACCGTCAGGATCCACATCTGAGCACCCAAATCCCTGCTGAGAACTCTGTGCAGAGAACTCAACCCACTGAGCAGCCCCTCTTGCTGCCACAGCTTACACAGGAGGATGGAACAGCCCTGCAACATCTCATGAATTATGGATCTCTCATGTCTGAGTCACATTCTGCTCTGGAACTGTGCAGATGGCTGCCAGATCCCTCCCTGGTGAAATGGGAGATTCTGCATTGCTTTGCTTCTTGGAGAGTAAAACAAAGCATAACTAGAGTGGCAGGCAAGCCCGAAGTACTGTAAAATTTATTCTGCTCTGCTGCAGTATATTTACTTCATCTCTGCATTAACGAGAGAAGTTATATGAGAAAAATTCTGCCTGCTTTAAGCCATTTCATTCTGGCAGATTAGAAAAAAAGGCTTTAGTGGATCTTGATTCAAGCCTAGCAATCTTCAACCAAGGATTCTGTTCTGATTCCCAGATGCAAAGATGTATAAAATTGGCTGTGGTGGTGCAAGTGATCCAAGCAGCTTTGTTGTGCTGATGACAGCTCACAGATTGCACACAAAGCCCCAACACACTACCATGTATATGCAATTAAATGGAATGTAAAATCCAAATTGATTTGTGCCTCCTTTCCTTATCACAGCAGTCCATCAGAACACAGTAAATGCATTGGAATAATGGAAAATCCACTTGCTCTTTTCTGTGCCATCTCTTTCAGATAATGTCTGTGAAATTCCTGAGGAATGTTTTTACAGTGCAGCTGTTTGCTTGGCTTTATGCAAGCAATTTGCAGAGCTCTTTGCAGATATCCACCCTCTAAACAGAACCTTTCTGGAAGTGGAACTAAAAGGAAGAATGTAACAAATACTTCTTAATCTAAGAGTTTAGAATGTTCTGCATCTTAAGTCTGTAGAAAATAGGTGGGTTTTTCGGTCTTTTGTTTTTTTCACCTTTTTCTTCCTTAAAATGTTTTCAGCTCTCATAGAACAGTGACATCCAGAGGCAGGTTGATGATCACATGTCTGAATTTAGTTAATAGTGATATTTCTTCTACTTTATGTACTCATAATATGTTTTATAGAAGGGGATAAATAATCACAGAGAAGTTAACCACACAAGTACATAGCAATTTATTTCAGATGCTTCTGTTAAAGTACATCAGATTCAGGGATGTTCAGGGCAGCCATAAATCCAGAGAAATGAAGAAACACATGGGTTCTTTATGGTCAAACTGCTAGAATCTCAAGGAGTCTAATGTTAGTGAGTTTTTAGGCAGAACAAGGAAGTTGTTTAGCTCTGCTGTGGTCAGTAGTCAGTGATGCTGTCTGCCAGTGATGATCCCAGGTAGTCATTCTCGGTCTGCTGAGCCATGAAGCACAGCAGCCCTCAGGAAGGAGGGAGAGCAAACTGCTTCAGAAGATCACTCACATGCTGGTGAGTCAGTAGAATTGAAATCTGCCCCATTTCCCTCAGCATTGAGAAGAAAGTCTTCTGTGCACAGAATATAGATTACCATGTCTTGCTGGCTTTGGATTTATAGGTACATGAGGCAGAGTTGAGTCTCACTGGCTCCACCATCCTTCACTGAGTCATTCCCTGCCTTGAGATCCAAACCCAACCCTCACCTGCTCCCTCCTTCCCATGTTATCTACCTCTGTCTCCATGCTGGAGCTGTTCTCATATCAATATCCCACAACAGGGGTGGTTTATGCATGAAGATGAGCACACTGCTGTGTTTTGGATAAAATACTGCCTCTGTTTCCCTTTCTTATTGGCACATCCACAGTTTCTTGTTTGGAATTTGCCCAGGAGATGTGCTGAGTAAACACTGGGGAAGGTGTGCTGAGTATTGACTGATTGTCCCAGGAGATCAGCTCTTCATCCTTGATGGGATGTTATTTTTGAGGTTGGATTTAGAGCAAGTCCATCTGTTTCTGACAGCCTGTCCATCGTGTTACAGCATCTGCCATGAAAAAATTGTAGTGGTTTGGCTTAAAACAAATCAAAGTACGAAAACTCTCAGCAACAAAAACTTATTTGATGGGAGAGTGTCAGAAGTAATTATACTGAGTGAAGGCTAAAAAAAATCACAACCAAACAAATAAACTTGTAGAACTAATGCAACTATTAGAATTAATGTGTTTATGCCCAGATGAACAGCTGTCCAAAAAATTCAGTTAGATTTCTGAACAGCACATGAATTTAGTGACAGCTGGTAATCCTGTTAAGCATAGCAAACCTACAGGCAAAGGATATCACAACAACAGATATCTTTAGGGAAAGATGAAGCAAACCCCACTTCTGCCCAGAGAAGGTGAATGCCCAGGTGTACAGGCAGGGCTGAGGGGAGTGGGGGAGCCTGAGCACATTTTGCAGATGTGCTCCCAAAATAACTAAAGTGCTTTCAGAGCAGGAGGAGGGCTGAGGTAGGTAAGACATGAGACAGAAAACTTTTCCTAATGAATGAACAAAAAGGAGACAAGAAGTGGGATGGTCTGCAGTAGTTGTTCGCCTCCAGCAAGCTCGAGGCATATTTGAGACACTTAAGGCCACATTGACTTAGAAAATAACATTACTTTGTTATATGGTCTTATGAACTAACTTGGCTTCTTGCAAAACTTCCATAGCTTTTGATCTTCTTTTTTTTCTTCTTTTCATGTACTTCTGCTAAAGTAGAAAAAGGGGCAGAATCGAAATGCATAAATGCATGGCTTTTATGTGAACTGCATCTCTAATGGCTTCCCTTTGTACTTGTATAAATTTAAGCTACTCTGACCAAGTTGTTTTTATTAAATCCAACCCTCTGAGTCTTTATAATGCCTGGAGTGAGTTCAGGAGGACTGACTTTCCAAATGTAAATGCAGTGGGAGGTTAACACTTGCAGTGGAATAATTTAAGGAGTCCATGAAGTTGCTATTGCAGCATCTTTTCCATGATGTTCCCTGGAAGATGTGCCACAAAAGGAGGATAACATTTCCATGGCTGCATGGTTAAACTGGGTAGAGAAAAACTGAGATTCAGGGCTACCAGAAAAAACCAATAAAAATGCAGATCCATGTATTAATCCCCTAATAGAGAAAATGAAGAAATGGTTTGACTACAGAGGTAAATCATCTGACAAACTGATATTGAAAAGACCTTCTGTCAGATGGTATTTAAATGAGAAGTGGTGTCAGCACAGCACAGAGGATTGTTGTAATATCAGGAACCATTGTGTTTAGCAGGGTTGCTAGGTACTGGAAGATAAGTGTAGTCATTGAATTTAATCACAAGTCACTTGTTTGTGGGGCTTTTTTAAACCAATATTTCTAAACAAGTTAAACCTCCATTGGTGACCTGACATGGTGTCAAATTACAGATACAGCTGCCACCTAAATTTGAGTCTGTTACTTCAGATAATTTCTTCCCTGGTTTACCTGTTGCTGATAATTCATTAGGGATAATAGAAGAGAGAATTACACCTCTTTTATTTTGTTACCTGGTTGGAGGTAACAACCTCTGTGTCACATCACAGAAACAAGACATGCTTGTGTTTTCTCAGTGACTTTCCATCCTACCTTCTTACAGAATTTGGTCACTTTTCATGACAACAGGATGAATATATATATCCATCTTTAAAAAGGGAAGGTGATGGTTTGAGAAGATGAAAACTTACCGTATTTCAACTTGTACAGTTCTTTTACTTAGAGCAAAATCCATCTAATGGAAAAAAGACCTCATTTTCTCTTAAGAGCATGGAAGTTGGGTTGTGTGTTTCTGTGGAATACAAGCTGGTGAGTCAAAGGCCTGAGCTCACAGAAGGGCTGTTTCTCACTTGGTGTCAAGGTGTTGGTGTTTGACATTTCTTGGCTGCTGTGGCATTGCTGTGATTCATCTCAACATATTAACATAACAGAACATGACTGATGTAACAGTGTGTGACAGATCCAAACAACACTATCAGAGGCCAAGGAATTCCATTTTTAATACTGCTGCAAACAGGCTATTAATTTTTTTTTTGAGAGTTTGTTTTCCCTTTCAGACTTCCTAATTTTTTTGTCATTTTGATCAGAATCCAAGCTCACTGCTGAGATGTTATGAGCAGAGTTTCTATTTTAAAAGTCAGAATGTCCAGAGACAAAGCCCTGAAAGAAAATTAAGGGCTGAACATGGAACGTTTATAATGAACAAAACAAAAAGAAAGCCCCCAGTATTTAAATTATGGAGCTTTCAAAAATGCGTCTGTTTTGCATCTGAATAGTTTAGAAGTTTGCTTAACCACAAACCTGAAAATAGGGTCTGCTTTCAGGGGTTTTGCTTGTTATAAACTTGTGAAAATATTTAATTGTCAGATGGCATTTGTGCTCTAGCAGCCATGGTTTGGTACAGAGGCAGAATTTCACTGTACTCAACCTTTATCACTTTATCCATGGCTGGCACTGAAAATGCCATCACCATCATGGTTTGGTTGTTCCTGAATTTCCTAAACTTCCCTAAGCTTTCCAGCAGTTTATCCAAAAATGACTTCTCCTTGTAAAAGGAAGGATTTGGGGGAAGGATTGCAGTTACAGATGGACAGCTTAGCTCCCCATGAGAGCTCATCCACTTTAAACTCTTTTTGAGCTCTGAAATTTGCCTTGTTATCTCTTTTAGAGTATATTTTGCATAGTTTTCCTTGGTTTCTCCTTTCTTCAGTTGCATCCAATCATAAAACTATTCTCTGCCCCTGCTTTTTTGGATACATTAAGAGAAACAATGTCAAATTTTGTGTTCATCCACACACTGGAGAGTTGTGTCTCCCCTGGGAGAGAATCCCAAGCTGCTGCATCACAGTCCATGCTTGAGCAAGGTCTGGATGTCGAGCTGGAGAATCTGAGCAGCAGTGACCACTGCAGTTAAAAATAGCCAGAAATTATGAAATCAGAGGAATCTCTTCAAGCTGCAGCCATCTTTCCTGCAGGGTGGGGCCAAATGCTGAGAGGTCACAGCAATTTTTTCTATAGTTAAGAGAAAAGGTGAAAATGCCAAGAAACTTTTGGGGTTTATTGGGTTCAAAGACAAAGGTGAACTAGTATGTTCCTTTTTTCTGGTCTCTGTGTGCTTTCTTTGGAAATATAACTACTCCTTGGAGAATTTGCACAGAATTTCTTCAGCAATGTCATAGAAAACTGGGACTTTAAGAAAACTTTTTATTAAGAAGAGTTTGAATATTTCTTTCTTCACCATCATTGGAAAAAAAAAATTGGGGCTTTTGTTATTCTAATGTGATTTTTTTTCTATTGGTGGTTATTCCAGAAATAGAACAAGTACTGTCCTGGAGATCAGACATTTTTTTCTGCCTCAGAAATTTTGTATCTTGGAATTGTAGCATATAAAATAGCAATCAGTGACTATTGTGCTTTGTTTATTTATTTATAGCTCTGATGAACAGAATCAAACCAGAAAAACAGAAGCACAGTAGAAGGAAGAGCTGAAAAAAATGAAATGCAAACAGCAAAGGGAAAGCAACCATTAGAGAGCAGGAAGATGACTCTGCTCATCTGAGTGGTGCTGGTTACAGGATGTGTTACAGAACATGTTGGAGCATATTAACCCCAAATCAGCCCAACTGTAAACACTTTGATTATCTAAGAGTGGTAAGTTTAAACCATGTGGAGCTATATTATCTCTTCAATATAGATTTCTAGCTAATGCCTTTATTTTGCTAGTAGACACATTCTTTTTCAAATACTGACAACTGGGTTGGTCTAGGTGGTTCCTTCCCTTGTTTGATTTTGGCTCCTATGTTTTGATTGTTGGATTTTCAGATGATTGTTGGAAATAAATTGATCATGGAGTGATGAGATTTGTTGGAATTACAAGTAATAATGGGAATAGATTCCTTTCATTTCTGAATAACTTGAGACTTTGAAGTGCCTTCTCTGCAGTTGTTCTCTATCAAATGCCTGATACATAATATAAAAAAAATTATATGGGATATATGATTCATAGGAAATATTTTTTGAGGAGGAAAGCACAAATAGAAAACTTTTGGTGAATTGTTTGTAATTTGTGTCCAATCTTAGCTTTATTATGTTTAGAATGAAAAAATGAACATACATGACAGGACTTGGAATCTTCTGGCCAGCAGGTTCAATTTTGTGTATTGCAAACACCATGTGATTTCTTTTGTAAATGACAAAATCTATCTTTTTTTCTTTTTTTTTTTCTTTTTTATTTCTTTTCACCACTATCCACCTTGGAAATTCATTTCAGAAAAGAAATTCATTCCCTTTTATGGGTTGGGAGCTTTTGTCTAGTCTCCAGCAAGTTCCTATAAATAAGCCAGTTATTCTTCTACTAGAAATTGCTTGGAGATATATTTATTTATATGAACTTACCTTTGCCAAGCAGTCAGCAGTACAGAGTTCCATGATGGGAATATCAGCTTTCACATCTCAGTGTTCATGAAAGTCTTACATCTATAATGTACTTTAGTTACAACTGAAATTTTAAGATATCTGACTTGAGCCCCCAAATTTCAGTACTTCTCTCTTCCCTGTTGTCAGCCATTCAGCAGCTGCTGCCTCGTCTGAAGCAGAGAGTTTTGATAACCCATCACTCTTCCATCTCGTGGAGTTTAAAAGAGTTTCTGTTTTGAAACAGAGAGAAGAAATAACCATCTTTGGAGTGCTAATCAGCTGCAGCGTTTCTGATGAGCAGGGAAGGTGACAGTCACATTAGTTCTCACAGAAATAAAAGTTGGGAAGAGAGTATAGGAGTTTATCTTCTCCTCCTCCGCCTCACATTAGCATTAGTTACTGTCAGAGTCTTGTGGAGTTCCCTCCTGCCTGGATAGAATCTTGTGTTGAGAGATTTGCAGCCCCAAAATTCATGATGAACCGTATACTTGCTAACAGATAGTTTAAAAATGCATTTTTAAAAAGGATTTTATGATGTGTTTGAGACAAACCCTTGTCAGAGGTGTCAGCACATGCCCTGTTCCTAACCATGGTCCTGCATTTATCTGGAGAGTTTTGATCCATGAGCTACATTTTTATATTTCAATAGTAGTAATTAATGGGATTTCCACTCTTACCTCCATACTGCTCCACTAAGTTTCTTCCAGGCACATCTCTTGAGTACTTTCTTGATACTTAAGAAAGCAGAATTTACATTTCACTCAGAGAGCTTTTTTTAAGAGCTAGATTTCTGCTTTTCCCTGTCATTGCCAGAGAATCATTAGCAAATGCTGCAAGATTTATAGTCTTGGAAATGCCTACAGTAGATCATAGTCTTTAACTGCTGAGGATGATGCAGGGAAAAGACAATGTGTGTTTAGACAAGATGGATTGTGTTTGTCTTCCCACTTATATTGAAATATTTATGTGCATTCTTGTAACATTACATTAGAGAATTTGCATGTTATCCATGTGTCACATCAGATTAAAGATGACTTGACCTTACACAGAAGTGTGAATAGCAGTAGGAGTACTTTATGTCTAATATGTTCCACTCACAAAAACAATTATCTTTTAGAGCTCTTTTTTCTCTGGAAGATTTTTATTTCCTAATTGCACTCCTGTGATCACCTTTGTACTTTGCCATATTTCACTGCAGTACACAGATATAAAGTATAAATTAATCTTTGCTAGAGCAGCTGTGGAATCCTCCTCATCCAATATTCCATTTGGTGGTAACCGGTAGCAGAGACTTTAAAGAAAACTGCAAGAAATTTTTGAAGTGAATAATAATTTCACTAGTTACTCAGAAGGTAAATTTCCTCCTCATTTCTGATTGATGATAAAGTATAATAATATACTTCATTTTCAGACAATTTATTGGGGGGAAAAACTCTATTACTGTAAAATGTAGTGTTATTGGAATGCCAGATATTTTTGGGGTTGGTTATTGTACTGTGTTGTGCTTTTTAGTGTTGCTGGGTTCTAACAATTCAGTGCTTAATTTTTGTATAATATAAACCAAAGAACTCTTCTGGTGTTAAAAATACATTCTTTTCTAGAAATTGCCTCAGCAATTTGTCCAGACAGGTATTCCAGGTGCATGAAGCAAAGAACAAAAGGTGATTAAAGTGTGTAGGTAGTAGAACTGTAGAAGAGAGTCATGCTGAAAATCCAAGAGCTCACACATCTGAGAAATTTGAAATAATCTGTGGTTTAATTAAATTGGATGTTCCTGAGATACCTGCTGAAGAGCAGGGCTAGTTGGTCTCTGGCATCAAGGCCACCACAAGCACTGAGTGGGAACTGCTCTCCATTCCCAGCTCTTCAGCAGCTCCAGTTATTTTTTGCACTGCCCATGTAAGTGTGGTCAATCCCAGAAGAGCCAGGAGAAGGTCAAAAGCAAACAGCAACGCTGGTCAGTGTCCAGGGCTAAAACAGTCATGATGGAATGCAATAGAGAAAATAACAGGAAAAAAAATCATCTCCATCACCTTCATTATGGCTTTACTGTGCACTGAGTACAAGACGAGCTGAGCCTACTGTTCAGTGATTCCTGTTAATGGAAAAGAGGCTAAAAATGTCATGCCTTGTCCCTTGTTTTTTTGTAGAGAGGGACGTTTTAAAACAAGAAAGCTCAAGTAATTCCTGTTTGTCCCATCTGTATTTACTCATTAATCGGAGCTACCCCTGATTGTGCTGCAACTCAGCCGCTCATTCCCCAGGTCACTGTGTGTCTCACACAGCTCTGAAGTAGCAACACTCATTTATCTCAAAGTGCTATAACTGGTTTGAGTGCTTGAGAACAATGGCAGCGATGCACACACTCACAGAGGAAATCTCTGGTCAGCTACTTTAATTCTAAACAATTGTCCTTATCACAAGCGAAAACATGACTTTTGGGAGATGATATTTCCCTTTCTCTATAGGCAGAAGGCATTGTCTTAGGGAAACATTTGTGATCTGGTACTTCTTTGTAAAAATCCTGAATTATTTTTGTTGGGAAAAACCAGGATTTTCCCTCCCTAGCCATCAGGATTTTAAGGAATAAACTTCATTCCATTATTTCTGTGTGCATGCCTGCATATTGGTTATGTCTGTATGGAGCTTTGCACCTACATTTCAAGTTACATCCTGCAAGTTCTGTTACAAAAAGACAAACTTAAGCAATACCTTCATTGCTCCTTTTAATGATAGCAAAATGATCTGGGTTTGCAGGTAGGAAGATGAGTTCGCAGTGAACTTTAAATTCCTAAAGCAATTCTGTCTGTGGAGGAGCCAAGAAAGGAAAGAAGAGCAGGACTGTGTGTTTTGAGGTTATTCCCTCAGTGCAGAGCTGTGCACAGGCCAGGGAGCCTGGGAGCTCCTGATCAGCAGCTCAGAAATAAAATGCTCTGAGAATCAAGTGTCACCTGTGGTGGCTTTTAGGCAGGAATCTGGAAGTTCACAAACCCCTCCACTCTCAGCCCCAGCACAGAGGTGGCTTTGGCTTTTTGGACTGACCAGGTGAAGGGATGTGTGCCCAAGGTGACTGTGATGTGTCAGAAACACAGCAGCTTCTGCTCCATTTCCTGACTGCTGCAAGTACTCAGCTGCTACCGAGAGATCAAGTATTTTCAGAGCTCTTCTCTTTTTATTATAGAGTGATGTGAGAGGATTTTTCACAAAGCCCTTTTGTCATGCAATCTGTAAACCAGAATTCATCAGTTTTCTTTGTAACATTTGAGTGTCTTCGTCATCCCTTATGTATTCTGCAGCTGAAGTCAATTAGAACCTTCCACTGACTTCACCCTGTGACTTGACAGGGCTCACAACACGAAATTTTTTCATATTTAGCTCAGAAAGGAAGGATTAAAGGTTTTTCAATCCCATAGCTTCCAGTAAATGTTTCAAACCTTTGAAATGTAAATTCAGTTAATTCTTTTTTTTTCAGTTTTTTCACCTTATTTATCAGAGGCATCTAGAATTGGGCCTTCACTGTAGGAGCCACCCTGTTGTCTCAGCTAGGTGGCAAAATTATCAGTGATTATGGCATGTGTTGTGCTGATTTGTACATGTGTGAGGATCTCTCACCTGACAAGCTGATCTGGATCACCATGAGGCACACTGGACACAGATTTTGGGCTCCATGGGGCCTGGAGCACTTGTTACTGTGCTTGGCATGTAAAATATATGAAATAAACTGTCAAATATCTGTTCAACTGTTGGGAATCTGTTCCATGTGTGGTTCTGATACTCAAATAAATATACCACAGTGATTTCAGTAGTGCTCAAAGGTGTAAGCTGGGATACAGACCTGCAATGCTACAGTGAAATAAAAAAGGTTCAATTCCTGGTCGTGGATTGAGCTTTCTCATTTCTTACAGATGCATCCCTGACTCTGCATGGCTTTAGGCGAAGAACTCCTCTCTCAGATTTAGGGATAAAACATGATTGGGGCAGGACAGCTGCTCAGCTGGTGTGAATTAGCACAGCTCTGCAGGAGTCAGCAAACATATGAAGGATTAAGAACAGCTCATGGCCTGGCCTGGCATCATTCTAAACATCATTCCTTACCATAAGCCTTAAAAACCTTTCTTTGACACGCAGCCAGGGAAAATACGAGGTAACAGCACAAGCCTGGCAGAACTTGCTGCCCATTAAGAAAATATCTTCCCCTAAGGAATGAGCTTTATAAGCTTCTCCAAGCAGCTTGATAAGTAACGCTGGGGAAGCTGACTGTGAGTGTCAGGTGTGAGTGCTGGGGATTCTTGCATTTCATGCATTTAGCATTTGTTTGGCAAACGGAATGGATTTCTTTCTTCCCTGCTGAGTTTCATTTTGGCAGGGTTGCAGACTGGTATTGTGTGAGCATTACTGAGCTGTGGTCTGAGCTCTGGAAGAGCTGCTCAGTGGCTGTGAGCTTGTGGCAGCTTAGTCTGCTTGAATTCTTTAAAAGGCCTGAGCTGACCAGGATCCTGTCTGGATATGTCTGGAGGCTGCAGTTCAGGATGGAACATGAGCTTTCTGGGCACATAAGGCTCAACACTCAAGTCTAAATCCACATTTTCCACATTCTCTCACATTTCAGAAAACCCCAAAGGTTGACAGAGCTCAGTCAGTGACAGGAACATCTCCTGCACACACCATGCTTTGTGTACAAGGAACTCATTGAGGCAGAGAGCAAGTGCCTCTCCATTCTTCACATGCAGTGAGTCAAGCTGCTTGCAAGCAGCACAGCTCCTCACCAAATGCATCCATGCTCGTGTAAGGCGTAGGCTTTTCACTTTTCTAAGTGCTTTTTATTTCAACTACCTTGTATATATTTGTATGTTTCCGAAATGCCATCATGAAGATTTCTCAGCATTAACTGATTTGCAGAGGTACAGAAAGGAGAGACACGTTGCAACACTCAGGTGAAAATGAAAGCAGGTAAAATATGGGCTAATGATGACATTCATCACGCGTTCATTTATCCAATATTTGAATAGTTTTGCAGTGGAATGGAAAAAATATATAATATGAAAGCATCAGAATATTTCCCTCTGCAAGGATATATTTTTTCTCTGTATTTTTTTAAATCAGTTTATATTTTATTTAAATCTTTCCTCAACCATCTCTTTCTCCATGTTTATGGAGTGTTGAATGCATCTAAAATATTTCCATCCTATAAGGAGTGACCTCTGTTTTATGTGGGAGTAAAATCCTTTGCATTATCCAAGTCAGAGGAGAATGCTCCCAGAATGTCTTGCGTTTTCCCTTCTTCCTAGTTTTAATTTAAATTACAGAAGATCAATTCCTGTTTTATCTCTGCAGCAGGGGAAGCAAGTGAAGGGAGCCGTTTCCTTTTTAGTGTCAGTTTTTCTCAGCTCATTTGGGTTTGGTTGCTAATATGTAATTTGCTCTCTCTGACGATGTAATTGATGATTACAGTGTCTGCCTCCCTTACTTTGTTGGAGGATCAGAGTTCTCTACTTCAAAAAGACACACATGAGACTCAGGTGCTGTTATATTCACTATTTAGTAAAACCAGGCTCTTTTAATGCCAGAATAACTTTGTTCTTCTGACTTCAGCAGTTTGGGAAATAACTTGTATTTAGTCTGTCCAGAGGGCAACACACTGCCTTCTAGTTCCAGTAATATCATTGGTTTGAATTCCACTGTGGAAATGTGACAGTAATTATTCATCAGAATATATCTGAAAATTATTTATGATAGGAAATTGCTCTTCAGTAATTTAAAAATTAGACACTTTTGTGTTTGATTTGGTATTTTTATTTGTGTGAATGAAAGGAGAGGCGAAGGCAACATTGAGTGATAATGTCTTTGATCACTGGCCTTTTTTCTTTGAAATTATCTTGTTAAAAGGTGGTTATTTTTATTTTTAAATTATCTGCTGGGCATAACACTAATGACTTAACAGGGATCTCAGTAATTTTTCTGAGATATAAAGAGGAACTTGGGATTTAAAGTGTTTTGAGGTCAGATAGTCATCTGGTGTAAATTGGTATATCTCAATGTATATTAGACACAGACCTGGCTCGTTTTTGCTCTTTGTAATTGGTACTGGCACAGAAAACTCCTCCAATTGCAAGACTAATTTAAATAATTGGGCAGACATGGGAGATCTGAGAGCAGGGGGCTTCAGCAGTGTATCAGAAGTGTAGCTTCTGTCTTACTGAAGAAAAGAGGCCAAGAATGCCCCACTTGATTTAGGAAATATGAATAACTGCTATTACTTAGTAATTAGGTGGAAATTAGAAGTAGCTCACCATTTAGGTAAATAAGTCAATATTAACCAATGAGAATGTTTTCAGGAGAGGGAAGATGCCTTCCACCTTTTCTGTCCACAGAGGAAAAGAAACCTTAGCACATTTGGGATTCCTTCTTCCTGTCTTGCTTTAAAACCAAAGGAAGCTTTTGTGCTATGTACACATAAGTCCAGAATCAAAGATTGCTCTTAGCTTTTCCTTTCAGGTATTTTGAAGAGTAAAGCTCTGCAGATAATGATGTGATAATTCTTGAAACTAAAGCAGATGATCCTGGGATGATCCTCACCAGTGTCAACTTGTGAGTTGTTGAGATTTGCTTTGGTTTGCTCTGGCTGCACAGCCTAAGTTGGAACAACAGGATACCTTGGGAAAGTTTGCCTCGGGGAAAGATAAACTGAATTAGGCTGGTGATTAACGAGGAGGAGTCGTGTGTGGGAGGAACTGGGCTATAAGTTCCGCTCAGTCTAATTCTAGATACTTAATTAAAGTCCCCTGAATTTAAGGCTGATGTCTTAAAGATAAACATGTCAAAAGATGAGAGGGTCTTTTCTTTCTCCAAGAGATAATTTTGTGAGCTGTTTTGACTGCAAGGAAGCAGCAGTTTGGTAAAATTTTATTTAGCATAAATTACATAGGGCAATTGGCTGTCTAGTGTTTCCTCCAGATCTTTTAATGTTCTTTTTCATCCATCAGGCTTTGCTTGCATTTTTAGTAATTATGTGATTGCCATTTGGAAGCAAGAAGTGGATAAATAATATCTGGTGATTTGTCTCATTTAATGTTTCTTAGGAAATTTTAACAAAGTTTAGAGAGTTCAGGTCTTTGCTTCTCAAAGTGCAGGTCCATATATTTCCATTATATGTGAATTCCCTGTGGTCTCAGTTTCTGTATATGAAGTGTTACTATCTGTCTGACTTCTCTTCTTAAACCTCTCCCAGAAGCTTGACTTACCACAGCCCAGAGCTTTTGAGTATATTTGGGTGGGTTGTGTCCACACTTGGGTAAATACACTTTAAAGACATATTCACATGAATTTTATGACATGTTTTAAATAATAATGTAGGCTTTGAAAGAACTTGCAACCAGGTTTTCCTTCTTATGCACTGTTCCTATCAGTAACATTTGAAAATATTGTCACTTTTTATAACAGAAGCCACACTAGGAAATTCACAATTTCCTAATGTCATCTAGAGCATAATTTGATGATGAAAACTCTGTGTTGAGATGAAAAACATTAACTTGTTTTCAGCATACAGTCCCAGAAATGGAACAGGGAGTATGATGCTCTGAAAAGAAGCTCTATGCACATTTTACAGGAATGGATCGAAAACTCAGTGGACAGGATCAAGCAGATAAAGTTTCTTCCTCATTGTCACTTTGCAGATATATCATTAACAGCCTGGGAAGGATAAGCAAAGGGACAATTCTATTTGTATATGTCTACACCCATCTGCAGTGTTTCTGCTTACACTTCTCACTAATCAACTCCTCTGATCCCTGTGGCATTTGCAGTGGAAGGTGGCAGATGAAATCCCATCCAGGAGCTCTGCTTTGGTTGTGGCACAGAGATGGGCTCCCTGTGTTCAATAATGACACTGTGTTCCTCGAAGGAAAGTGACATTGTACCCAAGGAAGACCCTTATCTGACAGGTCCTGTCTGGCAAAAATTCCCTGCAGGTGCAGAGGTGACCAAGGGAAAACTCACCACCTCATTCTGCAAAATCTCCTGATGAATTCACCTCCCCCTGGAAGGTGTCCTGCATGAGAAATTGGGCATCTTGTTAACATTATTTTGAAAGAAATTAGAGATTGAGTAGAACACAACAAAAATAAAGCTGCCAGGAGGAGAGAGATCCTTCTTGTGCTTCCAGCCCATCAGAAAAAGGCAGTGATCAATCTGCCTTTACAGCTTTTCCCAAATGTCCAGTGCATGCTGCAGGGTTTTGCATTCAAGAATATGATGAGATGCCAATGAGTTTACAGCTTTTGGGAAACAAAGTTAAAGGGTTTCTAGATTCCAGGAACATCTATCATTCACAGTGTAGCAGAAAGCAGTGGAATTTCCCATCCCACGTGCACTGCTAATTTCCTGTGGGTTTCCTGGAGAGAAGAGCTATCATTAGACAGCACAGAGTTTCTGCAATTAGCTGGTTAAGCAGCGTTTCTTCTTTAAAGTAGCATAAAAATGACATGTTCAGGCACAGCACATTAGATTTTGTTCTAAGTGGCTGTTCCAGGGAATAGCATTTGTCCTAGGACATAAAGGTCAATGATAATTGAAGAATGTCAATAATGGCCAGTCACTACAAAAAATCATATAAATCTGTTAGATCATTTTATATGTTTTCTTCAGTAAGAAGGTGAGAGGAGGTGACTTGTGGGACTTAATTTAACTTGTGGGACTCTCATAGGAGGTGAGAGTCCCACAAGTTAAATTCTGTAGGTAGGAAAGCCCTCAACCCATCCTTTAAAAACTAGGCTTGTAGAAGGAAATACATTAAATTACTGCATTTTTCCTGTAGCATATTTCTTTTTCATTAGTGTTTCTAACGGGCAGAGCCAGGTGCCAAAGAAAAACCTATCCCAGTGTATTTGTTTGTGATCCAGGGAACTGTATAAATGAACAAGAATTGATGTGTTCTTTAGGAATGTATAATTTTGAGAGATATAAACTTTGTCTGCTAACCTGCATTGTCTATAACTGCTCCCTGGGTAGGGGTATGATGGGAAGAATGAAAATGGGAAGGATGTAAAAGGATAAAGGTTTCTTCCTTCTTTGAAGTGGAACACAGGAGTGTTGGAATGCACATTTCTGCTATTAAAGCTTTAGTGAACTTGCTAAAAATGAATGAGAATATTTCACAGTTCCCCTTGGTAAAATCTTCATTGAGAATATAATTTTTAATATCTCAATTTTAAATACGGCAATTAATTGCACATAATTTGTTGTGTTGTATGACTTTCCTCTACAAACTTGTTTTCCTGCTTTCATATTTCTTGGAGATGATGAACTAATTTCTGCTCTCATTTTAAAAGTAAATACAAGAAGTACATTTTCCAGGGGAAGAAATTTTCTGGGATTAGAGCAGGGTAGAGTTGGATTTTGCGATCTGGGAGATTGTGCCACTGGAGGAGAAGGCAGAAGTGGTAGGAGAACAGACTAATAGGAAGTTTGCAGGTATTTTTCCTCAAGTCAGGAAGACATTTGCCTTGTTTTGGTTTAGTATGGGAATTCAAATGGAGATACTGCATTTGTTATCATTTTTGCACAGATATTTGCATGTTGGTGCTCATTTCTACATCCATTGTACCATGTGTGCAAATTCCTACCTGTCAGTCCTGGCTGTTGATGCCTGATGCATCTTCTGCTTGTCTATGTTCTCTGATAATTACATTCATAAACAAAACACTGTCTTGTGCCCAATTTTCCTCTGTGTTTTTCTTCTCAGAAAGTAACATACAAACACATTGATTGACATTTTATTCATTCTAAGAGGGATGAACACATTCAGACACATCCAGGTACAAGCTGCTAGTACAGTTTGTGTTTTCCTTTCCAAGAAGCTCTTTGCCAAGTCTAAATAAGAAGTGTTTTCAAATACTGTGGGGATTTGGCTCCACTGACTGCTGGCTGTGGTGTTGTTTTCCTGAAGGACCTTGGGAATGACATTATGCTGGAAGCTGTTTGTCACACCTGGTGATTCCTGGTGGGGCAGGACAAATTCATTTTCATTGTGGCAATTCCCAATGATAACTGTGGAAATCTTGTATTTTTGGTAGCTTTATTTAGTCTAATTATTCAAGTTCCAATAATAAGCAGTTAAGTAATGTATTTTCATTCAGGTGTGCAGTAAGAATTCTCAGGTAGTTTGGAACTATTGAACAAAATGCTTAGGTACAGATCTGACCTTCTCTGTATTTCTTTTTATATTTTTGTCCAAGCAGGTGTATTTTTAACACTATCAGAAAGATTACTCTGTTTATAATAAAAAAAATTGAAATTGGGTAACTGATTTTTCAGCCAGGACTGAAAATAATCTTAGAATTCTGCACATCAGGAGTGTTCAATGTATCAGCTGTTGTATTATGCAGTGGATAAGGTGAGAAGAACATTGAATTAAAACTTTGGAGTCTGTTGACAAGTTTTCAACGGGTTTGATGGAAGAAATACAAAAATATTCAAGCTGTGTAAGATGGTAGCAAAAATGCTACAAAGAAAAGAGGAAACAAACCCAAACAATCCAAAAGGCAGTAAACAAGCAAGAAGCCAACACCCCAAAACACCCCCAGCAGTAGACAAGAGAATCCCAACAGACAAGAGCTGCAAGAATTCAGTCATCTTCAGTTTTGCTGTTCACACAAAAACTGGTTTTTGAAGTTCTCCATCAGTAGGTGTTTGTCAAAAGTCAGCACAAGAAAGTCTTTTTTCCCCACTTAGTTTTGAGTTTGAAATTCAATAGACTAAAGTAATCAAAGGTACCAAAAATGACAAAAACCGAGATTCATTGTGAAAGTTCTTGCATTACTCTCACAGCTAAAGTGGTAGTGAAACTATCATGGAATATAATCCAAAGAAAGCTGTGCTGGACCAGTTCATTTTGGCAGCTCCATCTGGAATGATTCCAGAGCAGCTCATCTTTTATTCAAAGGAAATTTGAAAAGGGATTTGGCTTGGCATAATGTCTGTTCTGTAGAACAATGAAATCAAAAAAGTAAATAAAAATAAATGCAACAATAAAGTCATGTCAAAACACTAAGCCACAGTAAAAAAAAAAAAAAAAAACCCTGCATAAAATTGACAAACAGAAAGGAAGATGAAATAATAGAAAAAATAATGAAAAAACCAGTTGAACGCGAGAAATAAAAGCACGTAGGAAATTACATGTCAGGAAAAGGAGCAATAGAAAATAGGAAACAGAAGGAACCATGTGGAGAGAGCAAATAAAGCACAAAAATATTGAAAATAAATTTAAAGGTGAAAAAGATATTATTTGCTTCAGGTTGCTTCCCTTGAAAGAATTCCAAACATTAAATTATCTATTGTTTGAGGTCTAAATGGAAATTGTTTTGGTTTATCCAGTATTGTACAGATTATTTTTGCCTTGAAAGTAAGGAAAATACAAAGATAATTCTATCACTTCATAACTATTTGCAATTAAAACTATGGGTAAAATATCCAGTGAAGGCTCATTTTAACAAAGTTTGTGATTTTGAAATCATGGAAGTTAAACATTGAAAGCCAGAGAGGAATATTATTTTTGATTCTTTTATCATAATGCAAACCAGTGGTCTCTTTCTGGTATATTGGTTTTTAAAATATGTTGGTTTTTAAAACAATGTAAATGAGGTGAAAATATATGAATGAGCTAAGAAAGGAACAAAATATGAGCATCATAAATGTGAAATTTTGTCATCTGGATTCCAGACTTTTAACCTCTGTGCTTTGCTACCTAATGGCTCTCTGTGGTCCTCACATCCCATAAAGTGAAGGTGTCACTGCCTGCAGAGGAAATGGAGCTTAGCACGGACTAGGAACACTTTTCTTGAGGTGCCAAGGGGATTCTTGGCCAGGGAGCAAAGTCCTGAGCACAGCTAATTCATCCCCCGTGGAGGCTGGGTTTGCAGGCTGAGCTCCCAGTGTCCTGGCCAGGCTCTGGTCAGTGGGACACCGGATCAGTGGGACACAGTGGGACACAGCACAGGGCCACTGAACTGGCAGGGTTTACTCCAGAAGTGATCTTGGAGCAAAGGCTGGAAAATTATGGCTGCTGTGAAGCAGAGAGGTGAGGCTGTTATCATGAGTTCTCAGTGCCATGCTGTTCTAACCTACCCATCCTGAACTGGTGTGTTCCAAGTGACTGAAGCAGTGTTCCACTGCCAGCTCGTTTGGAAAAGGCTGGGCTGTGTCTCTGCAAACACCTGCTCTTGTATGGCTCCAGCAGGGATCAAATCTGTATCACAAGTCTGAGCTTGTTTAGACTTGTAGGGGAAGTCTCAACAGTAAAAAAGAGTTGCCCAAACCATGGAAATTTATCCTGGAATAGAAGCATAGGTTCAGGAAGCACTTGCTTAAAGATTGAAATGAAAGCCTTATTTTCTTTTTCACACTGAACCCGCTCTTTGAATACTGACAGCCATAAATAACTTCCATCCAGAGGCAGTCACTGAAGTAGAAGTCTCAAACTTTAGGGCAGAAACACATGAAGGATTTATGAAGTCAGATAGAAACACATAAGAGACTTGCAGTCTGTCAAATCACCTGAGATTTGTAGGTTGGACTCTGCTGAATTAAAGTAAAACTCAGAAAGCTGCTGAAACTATATTCTGATCTCTTTGATCCCTTCCCACTATTCAAATCAGACTAATGGTTTGTATTAAGTTCTGCTGAATGTCCAATATAGACATTTATAGGAGGCACAGACCATGTGAACAATAAACAACTTCATTAATAATTACATAAATATTATTCCCATGTAAGCAGATTCCTCCCCATCCACACTCATTCCGGTTATTGGGAACAATGCAGTGTTCAATTGACTAAACAGAGAATAGCTACTTATTATGGTGGGAACAAGATGCAGACTGCATTAGGATGGCATTTCATCTTATCTGTTAGAGCTTCTGGGATTATTCCTTCCTTCTCCCATTTCAAAAGGAATTCATTATGTTGTGATGTACAGCAGGAGTACAGCTCCCTTTATAAAATTATTAAGCTGCTTTACAATTAAAATTGCCATCTTTTGTCCTGTTGCTGTTGTTTATAAGTGAGAAGAAAAGAGGAATGCTAAGTAGGATTATTGTAAAGTACATGCTTATTCTCCAGGAGTGTATTTTCCATTTTCTTATGAAGTACTGATGTTGCTGCAGTGTGTATTATTAATCACATATTTTATTTATCTTGGAGCAGTGGAAGCCCCCAGTTGGGACTGGGAGTCCTACTGTGTGATTGCTGCACTCACATGTAATAATGAAAGAATAAAAGGGATCCTGCCTAAGTCTGTGCAGAAGGTTACAACCAGCACAGCTAAAGGTCTCCTTGCTGCAGGCCTCGTGGGCCAGCAGCTTCATCCACATTTTGTTAACAACATTCTCTCTCTCACTGTCACAGAGGCTGCATGGAGCAACTGCTGCATCCAATTAAATCATGACTAGTCGATGGCAAGGGATTTTGTTAAAAAAAATACATTAAGGGAATTCCCCTGTTTTATGGCATTGCAGCCTGGTTTCCACTTGTATTGATTCATGATGGTGTCATAACCCAATATACAAAGCAGAGCTTAATTTTTAATGGATTATTATTCCTAAGTGGGACCCTGCTGGGTGTCACAGTTACTCATGGAGCAGTTGGATGCAGTAAGATGGAGACTGGCAGAGCTGGCAGTGCTCACCTGGAGACGAGAAGGCTCAGGGAAGACCTTAGAGTCCTTTCCAGCGCCTAAAGGGGACCCAAGAGAGCTGCAGAGGACTGGGGACAAGGGATGGAGGGACAGGACACAGGGAATGGCTTCACACTGCCAGAGGGCAGGGATGGGTGGGGCACTGGGAAGGAAATACTTCTAGATTAAAATGTGTCTTGGGCAGCTGTAGCAGCACACCTGCCTCAAGTGCTGCTGAAGGGTATGATTTGGTATGATAAAGCCACAGAGAGACAAAGATGCAACCAGAAGGATCAGAATGGGTTGGCAGCAGGACTGTGAATGGCTGAAATGCCTGGAAACCCCTTGTGCTCATCAGGAAATATGAGCCAGGCATAAATAAATGCCTTTCTGGTTGTAAATTCTGTGGAGTTGTAGAGAGCTTTGTAGATTAGGGTATTTTCTACTCCTTCTAAATGCATTTGGGTGATGAGCATCCTGCCCAAGCATCAGTGCAAGACTCAGAAACCACAGGTTTTGATGAGAGAAGATGCACAGGAAAGGAAGAGAGTCTGGAAAGGAAGAGTCCATGATTGCAGCATGGCAAATGATGGCCTCCTCAATTCTTTGGCACAGAAACATTACTACTGAGAGTCATGTACCTTCCTGGGATCAGCAATGTAATTTCCAGATTATAATTTAGGAAATAGAAAGAAAATGTGAATTAAGCCTAAGTACAGGAGCCAGGAGACATTATGAAAACTGTAGCTATTAATTCTCTACAAAGAAGAATAAATAAGACAAAGACTTTAATTACCTCTCTCTCTGGGGTGCATTTGACATTCCCCCTCTGTCACAGCATGAGTTTCCTTTTTTTTCTGGGCAAGTCAGACCACCTCTGCCTTCAGCAATGCAATTTCCAGTGATGCAGACTGAGAAGAACCACTGTGGCTTTAAAATTAGTGTACTCTTATTTGTCTTTTCAAGTTCATTTATGTCAGTTGCCACCGGAGCCGGAGTGCAATCTTGTTTTAATCATTTCTTCATTCCCCCTTGAACGGTCACAGTGTAGCCAGCTAGGAGCCGAGATGAAAAACTCCACTTAATTTGGTTGCCTTTCATCAGGAAGTTCACTTGCTACAGAGCCACTCTATTAGACCACCGATGTCAAGGCAGCTCAAGACATTAGCTGTCAAAGTAACTCTCCATAACCACTTGCTATTTACATGCAAAACATGCCTCCCTGGTGAGCCTCCAACTGTAAACACATTTCTAGGAGAAAACTACTGACTTAAGCTGTGACAGAAACTTTTCTTTTTTTTTTTTTGCCTTTTATGTGATCTGGAAAAAAATTCCCTTGTTGTCAGAATGACTGCGAGAAACCCCATTAGGGAAGAGCTCTTATTGCTTTAAATGCTTCCACAAAACTACTTTGATTTTACTTCTGCAAAAAGGTTATAATTTATTTGTCTCTCTCTTCGCTCCTGTCTACCCCATAGCAACTGTGATTACATACAAATAATAAAATCTGATTGTCTTGCCTTGCAGTGTGACAGAACCACTGCTCCTGCTGCAATACTAATAGCTGGATATTTATAGCTTTTTATAGTGCTAATTCAGCTCTGCTGAATGATGCTCTGGAAGGTCAGCTTCCCATCCATCTGTGACTGCTTGCTACTCAGCTGAGCACGTGGCGTGTCTGTTTTCTCCAGATCCTCTTGAATGAAAGATAAGCCTTTTATTTCCTTCACCTTCCTTGCATTCCTTCCCCCTCAAGACATGACAAACAGGAACTCTGTCAGTAGCATGAGCCCATGGCCTGAAACTCCTGACAGCATCACTACCTGATCTGTGCTCCAGAGATGGCTGATGGCACCAGATGGGTGTGGGTAGAGACTCTGTCACAATTTCTGCTGCCGAAACGGATTGAAAAGTGTAAATTGATTAAACATATGCCCAGTTCAGGGGCCATTTAATGATCTGAGTTTCTACTGATGACAGTAGCACAAACAAAGTGTTGGTATAACTGAAAAGTTGCAGAACTAAGCCGAGAGCAAATACAGAACCTATTAGCTTTTGCAAACAGATCATTATTTTTCTCTGAGAGGAATTGCTAAAGTGTATCTTTATATATTGGTAGTCGTCTAACTGTGTAAGAAAGTTCATTATTCAGGAATTCTAAGATCTTATCCTCCTGATATGAGAATTAGAGAGGTGTATTAGAAAGGCAGCAGACACTGCTTTGGCATCAGATGGAATTTCATTAAGATTAAATTCATTCCAGTACATTTAGAAAGTAATTATTGCCACAGAAATGTTATGCCAGCCTAATATTTTTTCCTGTTAATACAGAGCCCAAAACTCTGGGTTACGTCAGGCTAAGTTGGTGGTTTTAATGTAACAATTCTCTGAGCCTCTCGTCCTTTATCCTTCTATATTTCAGCTCCTCCTTGAGATTGAAAGGGGACATGGGGAAGAGAGTATGACTGTATTACCAGAAAGAAATCTGCATATGGAATCCCAAGCAGGCGACTTCTTAACAAAATTGAAGCTATTTCAACTATGCAGAACCCAGTTTGTGCAGAAAGATAGATTAGGTGACCTATTAGGAGTTTTTCCATTTCTGATTTTATGCTTCTGAGAATACAATGCTTGCCACCAATGCCTGAAAGTCATTATTCCAATGTTCCTTTTCTGCTGATGAGAGAAACGCCCCTCAGAGATTTCTACCCATTCTTGGCATCTAAGAGATGGCAAATTAGGCAGGGAAAATGGGAGTAAGCTACAGGATATTGTAATGCCGAAATGGAAAAATCATGGACTTCCATCTCAGAATATCCCATCTACCTACAAAGTACCTGAAACGTTATTTTGAGATGACTTTTTGGACTCACTTTCCTCCTGTGTGTATTGAGAGGAGAAAATGAAAACCATGTAGCAAATTTGAAAATACGTAAATAAAACAGGAGTCAGTAAATTAAAGCGATCAGTTCTGGCAGTGCTGCTGCTGTATGTTTGCTGCTGTGGCTGCTGCCCCAGTCCACCAGAGACACCCCAAAAACCCCCCTGTGCATCCCTGAGAGCACTGTCCACAGCTCCTGGAGCTCTGGCAGGTTTGGCGCTGTCACACTGCCCTGGGCAGCCTGGGCAGTGCCCAACCACCCTCTGGGGAAGAGCATTTTTGTAATATCCAACCTAACCCTCCCCAGACACACCTTCAGGCCATTCCCTCAGCTCCTGTCACTGTCACAGAGAGCAGAGATCAGGCTCTGTCCCTCCTCTTCCTCTCACAAGGAGTTGTAACTGCAATGAGTCTCTCTTCAGTCTTCTCCAGCTGAACACACCAAGAACCCTCAGCTGCTCCTCACAAAGCTTCCCCTCACAGCCCTTCACCATGTTTTGTCCCTCCTTTGGACACACACAAATAATTTAATGTCTTTCTTATACTGTGGTCCCAAAACTGCCCAGCACTGGAGCTGAGGCTCCCCAGAGCAGAGCAGAGCAGAGCAGGACAATCCCTCCCTGGCCCAGCTGGAGATGCTGTGCCTGATGCCCCAGGACAGGGATGTCCCTCCTGGCCACCAGGGCACTGCTGACTCATGTCCAGCTTTCTGTCAGCCAGAGCCAATTAGTCTGAGTGCAGAATGATGAGTATTGCAGACAGAACCATTTGTTTCCAGTTATCTCTCTCAAGCAAAAAGGCAGAGAGTGGTTTTTTTTGTGATTTTTATGAACAGAAGATAAAAAAGCAAGTGCATCTTGGAGCTCTGAGGTTGCATATTTTGCAGCATCTCTTAGCAAAGAGAAACCTAAATGCAGAAAACCCCCTAAAGCTAGAGATGCTTAAGGCTCCTTAGAATGAGATGTGGGGAAAAAAAAACAGGTGTTCTTTGGGGAAAAAATTCCAGGGCTTTTCTTTTTCCAAACAGCTTTCAGACTTGTAGTGGAACTAACCATGGGGAGGTTGTAACAATACATGCTGTGCACATAGAGCATGGGAATGCTGCTTGGTTTGAGCCTGAAAGCTGAGACACTTTAGTCTATCATTAGTTAAAATAATTACTTAGAAGAAATTTAAAGGACAGAAACTCAGTAGCACAGTAGATTCTCAATTTCTTTTTATGTATTCTATATATTTATTAATAAGGATGGAAACATCCCCAGCTGCTCTAAAATAATGGAAATATGATGCTCTGTCCCACCCTCCATCTGTTTAGCTTGGGTAGGTGTAAAGCTGTGGCCAGTGATTGGGTTTAACCTATTTGTTTTTTTTTCTTTGTCTGGTTGGTTGGTGAGTTTTGGGTTAGTTTTGTTTGGATTTTTTCCTGTCACATACCTCCAGTGTAAATCTGGAGCAGTACATGGAAGTTATTTCAGCTCAGGTATAAGAAGGGATCCAAACCCCAAGAATTTAATTATCTCCTTTACCTGTAGCATGCTTACAGGAGTTCTAGAACAGTAACATTTTTAAAAATTATTAATTTATCCACACTTCAAATCACAGTTCACGGGAGAGAGCAGTAGCTGAAGAATCTCTTTGTCTTGGGAGGGATGGGCTTGTAATGAACATTTTTGTGTCCTTCCTCAGCAGCAGGGCTGAGGGATGATGATGGGAAAGGTAAAACACCTTTAATGAAGGGAGGTGATAGTGAACAGTGCAATTGCTGCTCCTTAGCTGGACTTTATTGTCCTCCTGTGCTGTTTTCATCCTCAAGGTCTGAGTTACTTGGCAAACAGTTACTCTTAAAGGCCCCATTAAAGTGCAATTAAGCCAAAGGATAAATATCCATTCTAGCTCTGAAAAGCCAGAGGCTTCAACTTTCATGAAAGTTAGATCATCTCCCTGCATGAGCACTAAATTCAACATAAAGAAAAAAACTAAATTAGGGGATGAGTAGTTTAAGTGAACTGTTAAATTTCAATCCTGCCTTTAATTAAGTGACTATTATGTTTCTAAGTACCTTAAAACTTTGCTTGCATGCATTAAATTATTATTAAAGCTAATTCTGAAAAATTACCAATACAACTTTTTAGAATAGATAATTATAATTTGAATCTGTATATTAATATTTTTGGTATTTGATTAGAAGTCATCTATAAAATTAGCTTTTAATTACCCTTTTTGAACATTCCTTCTTATGTGGATGCTGTCCTTTGTAATACTGTATAATGAATACGTTTAGAAGCATCTGTGAGTTTTTGCTTCATGCACTTGACATGATTCTGGCCTTTTAACATCTAAAACATTTCTCCAATTAAGCTGCTCGAGCCCTTAAGGCTGTCCACAGCTGCTGCAAATTGATTGCTCCCATGATGGTATTTAGAATCCCTTGCTGAAACATGAGAGGGCAGAACCCAGCATTTTGTAATATCTCCTTTTTTTTTAATCCTTTCACATTTCCTGCACATTTTTAAAGGTAATCTGAAAGTTCCAGCTTTCCTTCCTTTCTTCTTCATCATCCCTCTCCTATACTGATCATTTTGAAAATCATCTTGAAAATGTTTATTTCTAAAGGCCAGCCAATCCTGGGTTAATCCTTAACAATATCCCATGGAGTACCTTTGGTTAGAGCAAATCTGAAACATAAATGAGAAAAACCTAAAAATCATTGAGAAATAGAACTGTAACTGTAGGAATGCAGCAGTGTAAAGCTCTACAATTTTTTCTGTTGAAATGTTTGCCCCTTTTTGCAGCTGAGGTGTTAACCATGGAGTCACTCCTGACTGGGGAAGTCAACCATGGCCTGAGAGTTGAGCACCACTTAACTCCTGGAATTCCCACGGGGATTTTTCCACACAGGAGTCAGCTCTTCATCCAAAAATTATTTCTCATGCTGCAGCCTCACTTCTAATGGCTCCCCTCTAGAGTTGCTCTGCATTCCATCCAAACACTTGTGAAAACTCTTGGAGGGCACTTGTTTGGTTGCTGCATAAATGTTCACATCAAGGACAGCCAAATCTCCAAGAATTACAGATGTTCTCAAGTTAACAAAAAGCCAAAAATATCAATAAACTGTGTTGCTCTTTTGAAAATAATCCCTACAGTTTCCATAAAACCTGCTAGTAACTGGATTTGGGAATATGGTTTCCTTCAGAAAGCTCTGCAGTTGTTTTGCTGTTAAAAAGTGCAGTGAGGTCTTTTTTTTGGTATGCTGGGATTTCAGATTAGTGGCTGAACATTGATTAATGAGGTTTTACTATTTATCTGGGAGTTCAGATGTGGCCAATGAACCTGTTCTAATACAGAATAAGAAAGTGGTGACTGAATTGGCAAGCGTCAGAAATGAAGAGTTTATGACATTATTTGGTTTGACATTTAGTCTTGATCCTCTCATTAACCACTGAAATCTCCTTCTCCAGTAAATTCCAGGCAACCCTCTCCCCTCTAAGCACGTTATTTGAGAAAAGCTAAAATGTAATTCCTTAAGCAGAGCTTCCAGTCTCATTAGCTTGACATTAAATCAGTTTGCTTTCATGATTTTTATTTGCACACTGTTACTGATGGACATTTAACACTAAATTTCAACCTGCAGTGCAATGAATTCCAGACAGGCAGCAGATTAGGGAACACAATGATGAAGTCTCTGTTATCAGGAGCACCACTGCTCTTTGAAAGAGTGTGAATGGTTTCATTTAATCTCATCTAATTGTTATCAGCAAGTTGCCATTGGTTCATTAAAAACATTGCCCATCGAAATAGCAACAGTCTAATGACTTTATATAAAGGTTTGCTTCCAAGGGACTTTGTTGTTCATGATAGACACAAATTAAAATGAATTATTCTGAGATTTATTCTTTCAGTTACTGCATTTCATCATAATTTTCAAAGCTAGACGTTGGAATCTAATTTTCTTCCTAAATTATTTTTAACATTTAAATGAGGAAGAAAGGAAACAAATTTCTCTAGTAATAGCCTGAGACTTTAGCATCTTGTTTATGCATTTTTTTAATTGCTTCTTTTCCAAATGAACATTATGCCAGCTAAGCTCATTGTCATATTTATCCATATATTCAAAGTTACATGCTAATTTTCTGACAGTTTCTCAGAGCACTAACTTTTAAATGATTTGGCATTCTCAAATTTTGTGAGCTTTTTTGAATGAAAAATGAAAAAAATCAATTTTTAGATGGATATTTAAACAATAGTGTTAATAAAACTCATACATAACTTGGCTCAAATAACAAAATAACTGAGCAAATTTCCCCCTGAAAAAATTAATCTCCTAATTCCCTTTCAGACACTCAGCATTAAAAGTTCCTTTAGCTAGAGCATCTTTGCAACTTTGCTGCCCACAGAGGAAATTTTCCTGTATTGTTCATGCAGCTGAAGGAGAAATTTCTGCACATTTTTGGTATCATCTTAAACCCAGTCTGAAAATCATCAAACAGCAAAGCACAAGACGAGTGTCTATCCAAACTTCTGCCTTCAAATGCAACCTGTGGCAGAGAAAACTAACCGAATGTATTAAAAATATTTACATAAATTCTCTTGGCACAAACAGCAGCAATGTGTAATTATCTCCTTGTTATGCTTTGCTCTCTGATTAGCATTGAAGGGGAGGGACCAGGAGAGAACAGGCAGAGCAGGAAGGCAGCCAGAACATTTGCTGCCACTTGTGTCTACATCATCTTAATAAATCAAATTGGCAAACCATCAGCTGGCACTCCGTTTGCTGTGTGTGTTCTGCAGTCGTCTTATACAAAATGTAATCTTTTTGGACATAATCAATAATTATTATCGCAGGCATCACAATTAAACAGTTAGCAGCAAGTTATTAAACTGGGCTGATGGTTTTTTTCTGCGAGAGGTAATGAACTGTGCACGCTGGAATTAATCTTACTGGTTTGCTCTGGATTTGACTCCAAAGGCACTTGGAGCAAGGCGTCAGCTGACAGCATCAGGAGCTTTGTCACTGTGACAGACTCACCGTCACGCTCTGCCCTCGAGGCACAATATTTTTTCTCCCCAGCTTTTGTGTAAATCTCAGTGAATTCTCAAACAGTGCTTATTTATGTTAGTAGGCAATTAGTTTTCCACTGTCTTAAGAAACTTGCTGCAAGAAAACAAACAGCAAGGAGCATATCCATTATAACTGAGTTTTCTCATCTTGGAACTTTTTCCTGTTCTAATGAGAAACTTTGTTTAGTCCCAGTTGTTCAGATTTTCATCTTTCCAGCGTTGAAATTTCTCTTTTGAAGCTTGACATTGATAACCAGAACTCATTGGTATTGCTCCTTTGTTATAGCCTTGTTTACCCTGTCTGTCTCAATGCTGCACAAGTTATACTTGCAAATAAAATAAATCCATGCAGGAGCAAAGGCCATTACTGGTTTTGATAATCCTGCTGAAAAAGAGCATCTTGCTTGGGAGTGGGCAACAGAGACTGAGGTTAACAATTCAAGGTCATTCTCTGGGCCAGCAGAAATTCATGCTGTGAACCTCCAGTTATTTTGCAGCATGAGGTGGAATAGATGCTCTTGCAAAAAAAGAATTCTGTATGTGCTTAATTATGTATATATGTGTGTCTTGGAGAATAATTGAGAAGACATCTCTGGATGTTAGCTGATTTAATACCCTGCTCAAAGCAAGGCTAACTGCTGAGTTAGTTCAGGTCAGTGATTGTGATTTTAGGTTTTTATTCCTGTAAAAGTTTGGTTTAGAAGGTGTGAATGAAATGGAGTGAACAAAAGGAACAATCAGGAGGGAGGTGTAAAATTAGGGGGGAAAGGGAGGGGGTGGGTGAGGGAGTTTTTCTGTCCAAAAATTGGGAGAAAAATGAAAAGGAAGGGAGAAAGAGGGAAGTCAGCTAAGTGGGAATAATGGCTGTTTTGGTCAAAGCAGACTCAGCCTGCAGAAAATGGTGCAATTAATTGCCCATTAAAAATGGCAGGTGAGAAGGAAAGACAAAATGCACATCCCCTTTCCCCTGGACATCAGCTGTGCCCTGAGCAGGGCTGGCTGGAAAGGGCCGTGGCCAGCATGGGGCAGGAGAAACAGGGACTGTGCTGCCTGGTCAGAGTGGGGAGAGGAGTCTGGAGCTTGGCTCATCCTCTCCTCGTAGTTCTTGAAAGATGGAAAAATTGATCAGATTCACTGAAACTTGTGCCTTCAGAAGGAAAGAGAAAATTATCCCAAAGCTAATGGGATCTTTGGTTTTCATTTGCTACCTCCCAGGGAAAAAAAATCCAACATATATATATATATTAGAAAGAGTATCCTCTTCACCTCCTTCCTTCCCAAATTAATATACTTCTTATAAAGAGATATCATGGCCTAATGGCCATTTGGAGGACACAAGAAACCTGTCAGTTGGATATGCTGCTTCTAAATGGTGTTAGATAATAGTCATAGAGGGAAAAAAGCTTTCCAATATTGAGAAAGCATATTCATCATGAGTAGAACAAATATATGTACTAATCTGCTTCAAAGTGTTGCTGAAAATAGTGTTCCTGAATGGAGGGGGAAGTTGGTGTTTCTCCCTGGAATACTCAGTCTGAACACCCAATTAGGGCTTATAGAGGCAATTAAGGCTGTGACTGCACTCACAGAGAAGCAGCAGAGTTGTTTTAGCATGGCATTCCACTTGAATTAATATATTCCAGTTCTTTGCAAGGTTAATTAGAGCCAGTTGTGATGGGGATACTGGAGAAGGACATGTGAGGTTGAAATTGCTGACTAATTCCACGTTTTAAGCTCAGCAGATATGTGATGGCAGCCATGGATTCATGGATACTCTTAATTTTTTGCAATATATGAGCCCTTAGCCCAAAGTCTGGTAGTTTTTTTGTTCTTTTTTTTTTTTTTTTAATTTCTTCTCTTCGCATTTTCCAATTAGCATTAACTCCAAATAAAATGTCAGATTGTTTTCTGTAGACATACAGCCATCACTATAATAGCTTAAAATCTGAAGGGTTTATTTATACCCCGCTCCACCTGTAAAAACCTAACAGCTTGCTACATAAAATAATTAAAAACCAAGCTTTCCTCTTTCTATTTTAAAGAGCTCCTGTCATTTCTGAACCTCTTCTAAGACACCTGTCCTGCCGTTGCTCCCTGCCAGAGCATTTAGACAATTTGTGATGTATTTTTCTCACTACTGGGAGCGCAGGCAAAACCAAATGAACACCTATTGGGTTGTGTGCTGCTTCTGTGTGCCAATTATCTGGGAATAACATGGTAATTATGTGACAAATGCCCTTGTACCTGGTGAGGGAGAGATCTGTTATTCCCCAGTGAAACGGTTGGATGCACCTCAAGGTAATTCTGCTTCCTTCAGAAAAGATTTGCTTCTGAACAAAAATGAATGTGTTGCTACATGATAACTCATTATTAGATGTGTAATTTATGGTAATTTTCAGGTAGCACAGACTGACTGCCTTTTGGTCTTTGTTTCTTGAAGGAATGCCAAGCACCTGCATTTCCCATCCAAGGGCTTTTGCAAACTTCACCTCCTGCTTTGCAGCATCTCAGTAAAACAGAGGAAGTAGCCTATGAACTAAAAATGAATGACTGAGGCTCAGCTCATGGAGAGAGCCTCAGCTATTCTGGGACTATATTGTAGGTAAGGGGGAAAAGGATAAAACCAGGAAAAAGATGTTGATACAGACTCAGACCTCCAGTGGGAAATGACAATCAACAGTATTAAAACTTTATCCCCCACATAGCATTCATTAGATTTTTTTTTAATTGATTGGCCAGTGTATGTTGAAGGACAGCAGAGCTATTAAGTGACCTGTAGCTGATTTTGCAGTATGCAGGGTATTGTTATCCAGTTGCTGTTTTCTACAGTACAGAAAACAGTTGGATTGGGTTAATTCTAAGGCTCAACAGGCTTAACAATATTTGTTCAAACACCCATAGCTCCAACACTGAAATAACTGTGAGAATTGAGCCCAACAGACACATCTCCCCATCCACAGATATCAGCACAACCATAGCTGTCAGAGCTCAGTGTGCCACACCTCAGCTGCTGCTCATTGCTGCTCCTGCACCGAGGATTGCCTCATGTCTGACACAAACGTGGGCTTAAAATAAAAGAGAAGTTTGCATTTATTATTCACTTCACTAGACTTTATTTCAATGGACTGTTCTTTTACCTGAAAAGCAGGCAATGTGTATATTCTCTTCAGCTGTGTAAAACTGGCACTGAGTTTGGGAGGGTGGCGGATGATTTCTCTGCTGTTAGAGGTTCTCTTTTTTTAATGAAAAGTTCATTCATCTGCCTCCTTGTGGAATTTATCCTGTGATTTACTTCAGCTGTCCTTCAATGGATTTTACAGTACCCAAACAGGCATTTTGGTGAAAAATGCTTTCATTTCTAGCGGACTGTAACTGTATGTGGACAGCTGTTACACTTCCAAAATCATGCAGGACAGATGTTTGTTAAAATGACTAGGATTAGAATAGATATACTGCAACCTTCTTCTTTTGCCAGTAGAATTAGGCTGCAGAAAAAGAACTTACACTGATTAAATATTTTCCAAGCAGACACTTGCACATCAGAAGCAATAGCAGTGCTCAGCAGCATTGTCTGATAATCTTTAGTGCCTTAGCCAGGATTAATGCTCCAGTCAAAGAGGAAAAAAATAAAATAAAAAGGACATGTGCTTACATGAACCAAGTGCAGATTTGCTGGAAGTTGCACTATATTTGTTTGGGTTCCTTCTGCTCTGTGTGGAAAGCATGTTTATTCCCCAAATATTATTGCATTTTAAAAACTGGTTGTCAGTACCATAACTGCAATGAAATCACTGTCTGGAAAATATCCTCATCAATATTTTGTGCACTTAAAAGTGTGTTTACCCCAGCTGACCTTGATCAGCAGCATTGCAGCCACACAGAAATAAATAGATAAAATAAATAACTTCATGCAGCGATGTGCTTTAATTATATTTTTCTCATTTTTCTCCCATGGGATCAGAATTTGTGTTGGAAAGGGGTAACCCATGTGCAAGTGATATGCAAGACAAAGTCTTTGAAGAATCAAAACCATGCTTAAATTGAATTTTTACAATCTTGCCTTTTATGTAAAAACCATTTAACATGTCTCTAACAGTCTTCTCTAGAGTTTGAATGGGAATCTATAAAACTTTAAAAACCCAGGCAATCTAATAGGAAATTCTATATCTGCTGTAAAATTTTTTAGGCTGCTTTCAAATTAGAAATTACGGTCTGCAAATTGAATTTTATAGATATCTTCCATACGAATGGATTTCAGATCAAAATGAAATAAAAGGCACTACACTTGGATTTTACCAGTGTTGTGGGGTTGTTGTTTTTGGGGATTTTGTTTTGCTTTTTATAAATACAGCAGTACAGAGAGTCTTGGTCTAGAATTTAATGTGGCCAAAAGTAATTTTGCCAAGGAAATCATTCTAACATGAATTTAGATAAGAATATTCAGATATATGAATTTTTCCCCATAAGCTGAAGAAAAACTGGAATTTGGGACAAAAATCTGAACCTGCAACAAGCTCTCTCAGGAGATCAGGGTGCAGTTTTCTACAAGAAGAGAGATGGAGAATAAATTCCCTCAAATATCGTTTCCTAAAGGTTTGTAGCATTCAAATTTATCAGAACCACACTCCTCAGTAGATTCCTGCCACAGAATTACACTGGGAACTTTGCAAATTCAGAGTGTGAAATAAAACATAGAGCTGGAAAGCCATTCTAAATAATTTTACTTTTTGAACTGTGATCCCAGTCTGTCAGATGAAATGGAATGTGCTGTTTGGGTCATTTTCTTCCTCTTAACAAAATTGCAGTAATAATTTAATGTGTAGGACTCCACTCTGATTTTGGAGTTTGATTCTTGAAACTATCAAGTGTTAAATGGCTACAAAGGATTATAATTTGCTGACTTATACAAATGACTTGGATACTGTGGATACTTCAGCTGCTAAAATGATGTCCTCAGAGCTGGATTTGGATACCAATAGTACAATTTAAAAATCATTGCTCAAGCTCTGCAGAGATCATGTGGGATGCTGAGTTTGCCACAATTATTTGCAATAAGAGGACACATTCATTTGCCAAATTGCTTTTTTTTGGTTTTGTATTTAACTGCAATGCCAAGTGCAGTGGCTGTCAGGTTCCTCAGCCATGGAGGGTAAGAGGGACTTAAAATAAATTGCAATAAGGATGTCACCAGAAGAAATGTCCCAGTGTCCCAACTGATTTTTTTTTTTTTACAGCTGTCTTACTGGAATACTAACGTGTCACTATTTTGTTTTAATACAGCATTGTAATGTGGGGCTTTTTAAATTAAAAAAAAAAGTGCTTAATTTTTTAAATTTAAATTTAAAAAAATTAAGATCTATAAGTATCTTAATAATAAGAAAAATCAGTGATGTTCTCAGTGACTGGGGGAATTCACAGCTCCTGGTACAGGGAAATATAAACTCCTCCATCCTCAGCCTTGGCCAATACACCTTTGTTAAGTTGCTGCTATTTGTTATCTGGGATAAAATCGGGTTGTTTTGAATTAGAGAAGGTTTTCCTTGGAAAACAAGACTTTTAATAATAGTGGGCATTTGAAGAATGAAGATGTTGCAAGGGCAGTTTTGCCTTTTCATTGAGACAGCATTTTTCAATAAAACAATTTGTCAGAATAGTGCTGACCAGCTCTTGTTTCAAGCTCTGCTCTATTTGATTGAGAGCAAGCATTTGGAAAGATCCCAAGGTTTTTAATCTCTGATTTACTCTCTGTTACTTGTGTCTTGGTTTATTTTAAGATAGGTTTCAATATGCTTAAAGGCCATCTCTAGTAGGAGGAAATTTGTTAAATGGAGAAGAATACTGAGAGATTGAAAAATCTTCTTCAGCCCAGCCCTTGATGGATGTGATTTTAATACTTTCTTGTATCTCACAGATAGAATAATACAGAAGAAACAGCTGTTAAGAGTTTATGAAAAAAAATATATATTTTACAAATATTGATCTGAATTTTAAATGAAGTCCTACTTTGGCATCTTCTGTGCAGAGTGGACTCAGACTGTGTGCTGCTTTCAGTTGGAATCCAGCAATGAGTTTTTTTTTCCATGTGGCAAATTTCTCAGCTGCTCTAAAGCCAGGCAAATATCTCAGCAGTGCTTTCCCCCCTCCCTGGGTCACACTTTTCACAGCTGACAGCAGCTGACCCAATTCCTGCCTCTCCCCTGCCTCACTTCTCCATTGCCCTCTACATGTTGTTAATCTTCCCTTTGATTCCACAAGTCAGGGACAAAGTGCAGCCTAAGAGCAAGAAAACAAAGCACAGATCTCCTGTTCTCTGCAGCAGCTTATCTCCATTTTGCTGCACTTACAGAAAGGCTTTTGGAAGGACTGTATTAATATGAATGGACATTTTCCATGTTTAGGGCTCTGAATATGAATACACGTTCCCCAGGGGTGGAAAATCCACTTTTTCCCATGTTATTTATAATAGTACAGTGTTCAGCTTATTTTTTTCTATTTTTTTTTTGGTTTTTTGGTGGGAGGAGTAGGACATTTAGACCTTTGGGGACATTTTTCTGCTGTTGCTAACCTGCATTTGTCTTGGCTGTTGGGAGATTTCACACACATGACTGTATAATCATCTTCTTCCAGCAGAGAAAATCATTGTTTTGTCAGAAGTCCTGCCTAGAAATACTTGAAACTACAAGGATTCCTTTTCACACTTTGGTAGTGATCAGTGTTGACTGGTGAGTTTTTTACTGTTCACATAACAGGGATTTATTAGCAAAGTGAAATAAAACATAGTGCAAAGCTCAGAAAGCTGCTTAAAAGTTATGCTGCCAAAACTTTATCAATGTTTAAAAAAAAAAAATTAAAGATCAGTGACCAAAAATTCATTCTGTGTTGGATTTTTTTGGGTTTTTTTTTTCAAAAATAAGATTTTCCAAAGACTGCCACTTTGATTTATGGTACATTAGACTAAGTTTGATTTCATAGGATTTCAGCAATGTCTGTTATTATTTACCTTAAAAAAAGAGAAAGAAAAATGAAAATGTGATAGTTCCCAAAAATGTTTCAGTGGCAAATGAGGAATGCCATCAAATCCCATGTGAATTGCCTTATTCTGGTCCTCAAAAAACCCCCAGACTGGATCAGTGCCACTGCTTTCTCCATTTGTGATGGTGAATGGTACAAGAATAACACAAATGGAGAGAAAAAAAAAGATTTGTTTCCTTGTATGTGTTCTGAATTTTTTGAAATTCCTTTGAATTTCAAAATGAACAGTTATTATGAAGGTTTTAATTAAATGGGAAGAAATGAAAAGGTCTTACTTGGATCACAAAGAATCAGAAGAATAGCACTTTCCCCCTGTTGTTGGAATAATCGCTTGTTTTCACAATTCTGCTTTTCTGCTGTTGTACTGAATTCACCATATGTTTAGACTAAGCCAGTAACTATTTATTACTGACAGCAGTGCACCAAGATGGTTGATCCCAAAGCAGAGCTAGACAAAAACAGTTTTGCTTTGTTTTTATAAAGACAACGATAATTTACACAGAAATTTGGAATTTATTACATAAAAATAACATATTAGCATGCCAGCAATTGTAAGGAAAATGGTTTATTTCAAAAAGCATTAAAATGCTTCAAATCTATAAATCTGCTAGAAACCATTTCTCATTCCTATTTTGAAATAATTAACTGAAATTTTTTCTCATAAATTTCTGAGGAAGCATTTGGGAGAATGACCTCAAAAAAGTAGAAGAGGAATACAAATTTCAAACAGGAATGTGTTTCAATGCCAGCAAAATCAACATGTATGAAATGCTTTCGTTTCCATATCTCAACTATGTCCCTGGGAGTATTTTTTCTCTGGTCTGGAGGATCTGTAGGCAAGTGAGGGATGGCAATGGCCATGGTTAGCCACCAAAGCCAGAAGGCACAACACTGGTGTGTATTGGCAGAGTAAATTAGAATTAAATCGATATATAATTTGCAAAGTGAATTAGAATTAAATTTTGAGGCAGGTTCTCAAAAATGTTATTTTTCAGTGAGTGTGCTATGACTTCCTCTTCACGCAGGTGATGATTTCCTCATGTATTTGATGTGTCCAACAGCCTAAAGTCACTCCCAGGGTAAGGCAAATCCTACAGGGAGCTTTAAACACCAACCCCTGCCATGTGTTCGAGCACCTAAGGAAGGGCTGCAGGAAAATATTTGCCAGCTTCCTGTCGAAAAGTGTGACAGATCTGTGAACACACAGTGACCCTGTTCATACCTGCTGACTGTTCCTGCAAACGGGTGAGAGTGCAAAGCAGCAACATGTCAGCGTTTCTGTCTGACAGCAAATACACCCTGGATGGAGGCTGGAGGAATATTAAAAAGGCAGAGCTCAGTCGGTGGTATTACTGTGGTTCTGTTTGTGGAGCCATGAGTGCTTCGAAGAGCACAGATTTCATACTAACCTGGGAAAGCTTCAACCAGGCATGGCATCCTGAAATCACAGGCTCCATTCACAATTCATGGGGTGAAAAAAGGGATTTCTGGTCATTCTTCCTGGGTTTTTGTTTGACGCTGGCCTTGTGAAAAACTTTCCCCAGATGCACAGAGATTTTAACATGTGAGTCTAAAATAAGTGTGACTGTATTCTGAAGTGCCTTTAAACTGCAACACAGGATTCTTCTCTTACAGTTTTAGTCACACTGCTAGGAAAATAAGTGACCCTCATTTTCCCTACTGATGAGTATTTAAGGCATTGTTTTAATCAAAACTAAGCTGTGAGTCAAAGAATCATAAAATGGTTGGAAATGACCTTAACGCCCATCCAGTGCCACCCCTGCCATGGCCTCCCCACCCTCCCAGGGAACAATTTCTCCCTGATATTTAATAGAAATCAACTCTGTTTGGAGCCATTCCCCCTTGTCCTGTCACTCTGTGTCCTTGTAAATCATCCCTGTCCATCTGCCCTGTAGGCTCCCTTCAGGTGCTGGAAGGCTACAATTCCAGGGTTTGTTGGTTTAAGTTAAATAACTATTAATATGCATCATCTCTCAGACAAATATTTATATTTTCAACCATTCAAGCACCAAATAAATGCTAAGGAAATTTGAATAGTTTTCCTAGCTGACAGTCAAAGAAGAAAGTGAACTTTTATTGAAATTTAGACAAGCTGCTTCTGAATAGTAATTCCTGATATCTAATAATGTAATTTTGTCACTTTTTTTTGGATGTGTGCTATTAGATTTATTTCTTTTATGGCTGTCCAATCACAGAACCATAGAATCACAGAATGGGTTGAGTTGGAAGAGACCCTAAGGATGATCCATGGGCAAGGATTCCATTCACCAGGTCAGGTAACTCAGGGTCCCAGCCAACCTGGCCTTGAACCCTTCCAGATATGGGGCGAAATTCCCAAATTTTCTTAAATGCTCTTAATTAATCAGTTTTAAAAGTTTTGCTCTTCTTCTAGTACCATAGTTTGAATAGGAGCTGAACTTCTTGCCTTTGCTGAAATGGGTGAATTTGCACAAACTGATGTCCTTCTGTGCCCACACAGCTCTGCTCTCTTCATCTTCTGCTGTAAAAAGCCTGGGATCATGGAATGGAGTAATATTCAGAGAAATAGTTTGGAAAACAGCTTTGTAGGCTTTCCTCTGGTCTCAGGGAATGGCAAAGTTTGTTGTCTTAAGCTAATATTGTACTTAGGTTGTATTAGACCTCTTCTTGTTAGAAGGAGCTGAGACAGCTTGATGTTAAATATTAAAAATAAGATTAAAAATAAGTAGGTTTACATGTTTTTCTTCCTCAGGGAAACAATTTTTGGTCCACAGAAGTTCCATGTAACTCTCAGTTCCCTGTAGGTTTTCAGCATCTCTGCTTCTGTTCCCTCTCTGCCTCACAATGATCTTTATTCAAGGTGTTGGCTCATTAGAAACACCATTTATCCTGTTAAATCTAAAGATACAGCTCTTAAAAATCCCATTGATTCTCCAGAATCTCCATCCCCCCCCCAATTAATGCTGTTTATATATGAAAAAATGGATTAAACATAAAAGATATTATTGGCCCAACAAAAGGAGGAAGAACTCCTCATTTAGATATGCAGAGATCCCCAAATTCACAGACAAAAAGCAGCAGGTTAGAGGAGGAAAGACAAGCAGCCCAAGTTTGAATTATGGCTTGAGTTCTTTCTCTGACATGTTTTGTGTTCAGCTCTCCCACCTGTTACTCTAACAGATTCATATTTCTTTTTTCCTGCGAATTTATGAAATTCTCATCATTAGCTTTAATTGCCCAGGAGTGTAATCCACTTTGCACAGAATGGGAGGAGAAACAGAGAAAGGAAAAGAGAATCAAAATGGCCTTAACCTTGTATTTTTTACCCTTAAAGGAAACCTTTAACTCCTTTTATTTCTCATTCCAAGTATCATAATAATCCATGCAATTGTTTTCTTTCTGCCTTTAGAGAGAAGGAAAAGTTCAAATAAGTAATTAAAAAGTTTAAAAAGTTAATAAAAAGAAGACTTCTTCTTTTTATTTATGTGCATAGTAAGGTACTGTTTACCTAAAAAGATTTTTTTAAAGTTATGTTAATAAATGCAGCTCTATTTACACGTTTACAGAAAGCTCATCACCTATCCCATATAAAGGTGAAAAACCTCTACCTCCTGCTGCATGTACCCATATTTTAGTGACTTCAGAATTCAAGTGTTAAACTGGTATTATGTGGAATTTGATGTCCTAACTCATGATAGGTTTAATTTTAATAAAAATGAAATCAAAACCATAAATTAAAAGTTTTGCATAATAAATGCCAACAATTATTCTTTGCAGCCAAAGTGGAACTTTTCTTTGCTAATCAGTGGAGATGAAATAACAGGATAATAAAGGCATAGCACTGGGGTGTAAATGATTGATTAACAAAGAAAAAAATAAGAAAATACAGACTTATAAGGTATTTTTAAACTGAATTCTGAGTTTGAGTGGAACGGTATTTGACAGAAGGATGTGGATGAATTTTTCCATTGATTTTAGGAAGGAGGGGAACCATAAGCCTAAATGCTTATACATAATGAATCTTATTTCTGTTTTAATGACATTGTCACATCATTTTAGCAAATTAAATTACCCTGGTGCACAATGGGAGTGAGGCAGCAGTGAGTCACACAGTGATCCTCCAGGTTGTACTGGAGCAGAGCTGGTGGGAAGATTTGCACTGGTAAAGCAAGACTTTGCAGGGCTGCTGCATCTTTGCTGCTGTGGTGACCTTGCAGCTCATGTCTGGGAGATGTGCTTTATCCAAAACTCCCAAAAGGAGTTCTTTTGCCTCCTAAACCTTCTATGTGCAGCAGCTCATCCTGATTCTTTTTGTTCCTCTCACTCCTTACTACATGTTCAGAGCCTCAGCTCAGATCCTCTTTGTCTCTTTTGTAGGGAACTGTGAGATACAACATTCTGCTCAGGACTTGCATCCCCACGAGTCTGGAGTTGTTATTGAATAATTATTGATTTCCACATTTCAAGTGACAGGCCATTGTGATTTCCAATGCTCTGGCACATTTGCAGATTTATTCTTTAAAGATTCTTTTTTCCTTCTAGCATTTAAACCTCCAGAAAACAGCCCTTGGCATCCCTGCCAGTGCTAACTGTATAGCACAAGTAACCAAAGCTGAAGGAGGAAGAATTGCTCTGTCCAGCAGTCCAAGTGACCATCAGAACGAGCTGCCCAAATGGAGGACACTCCTTAAATTCATTCTGTGCAGCACTGAAACTTTCTCATGTGCAGTATTGATTGTGTTCCCATCCTGATGAACAAAACTGTGATTGTGCACTTGAATGACCTTGAAATAATAGAATCTGCACTGTTCCTGCCCTGAAACTGGAGCATTTCTATCATGGTCCTCAAGCAATACCAGAAGCAAATAGATTGGGTTTTTTTTTCCCAGTGCTCTGCAAATACAGAGAGTTTTTTGTCTCAACTTAAATACTTCTACAATAACTTTCAAAATATTCTTTTTAAAAACTAGTTTTCACTTGACAGTCTGATGTGAAATCATTTTTATCAGTATTTTGTTATAAATGAAAACATAAACTGATCTAAATCTAGTTTTCAGGGTCTGTTTCTCCCATCTGCTGCCAACCCTGTGTTCCTGCCTTGTGCTGCACTGACTTTTATGCCATTGTGTGCTAAGAGGGCTCAGGAAAAAAAATATTTAAAAACCAACCCTATGGAAAAAGTTACCATTTTGGGGATACTTCAGCTGTCTAAAATGGTTTATTATGGTACAAATAATATGTAATATACAGCAGCATTTTAAATATCACATTTAAAATACTGCTGTATTTATAAACGGAAAATATTTATGACCAGAAAATCACAACCTGCTCACGAAGAAAGCCTTCAGTTTTCAAATTCCTGCTCTTTAAAAGCTGCAGTTTGTTGCATTCATGTATTTTATTACAGATCTAAAGACTTTACGAAATAAAGTTTAAAAACCCTGAAGAAAACTTTTTAATAAGTTGTACGTGAAACACAACCTATTGGTAGCTGTCTTTGCAAGTCTTTCTTGTGAAATATGAAAGCCCAGAGTTATCTGCTCTGAAGGAGCACTGAGCAAGACAAACTATTTGATGTGACACATTCATGCTTTGCTTGTCAGCCAAACCGGTTTGCGCGATAATTCACTGCCCTCCGTATATTGAGGAACATATCTGAGGAGGGCTGAACGCTCTCGTGTTTTGTGATAGTGTGTTCCTGGGAAAATAAAACAGCTACAATTATCTGCTCAACAAATGGAACTTGTCAGCTGGCAGGAGAGCAGAGCTGATGCAGATGGCCAGCTCGGGAAAGCTGTCAAGCAGAAGGGCTGACATAAAATATATTTTCTCAGTGTTCTGTAGATTTTCTAAAATGATTTTTTTTTTTTTTTTTTTTTGTGAAGTTCAGGAGACTTTAGTTCTGTTTCATAGCTCAGGTGTTTTCCCAGCTTCTGGAGGAAAAAAAAAATCCTCTATTGGGGGAAGAGGTATTTGTGACATAGTGACAGATATCTCTGGATGTGATGCTGATGCTGTGGACAGATCTTTACATGCAAGTGTTCCTCTCCTTGGAATGAAAGGACAGGATTTATGTCTACTCTAGGTAGAGATTTTTGGAAACATAAAGTTAGAGATTTTGTGTAATCCAGGACATGATGCTGTTTTCCTTTTTTAAATGAATGTCCTATTTTCCTCTGCTTTGAGTTGCATGTTGGTAACACCTCAGAGAAACACTTTTATTGGAACACATTTTTATTGTTTGCTGTTCTGTTTGTTGCTTTGGTTCTTGCAGGTAATGAAAAATACTCCTTTGGATCTTCTCATCCTCACAAGGTGCTATCTCTCTGTGCAGTACAGAGATGTAAGAGATACTGCAAAATGTCAGACTAAAATCAAAAGTACACAAAAGCAACCTCAGCATAGGGATTGTTGTACATATTGGAGAAATTTGACTTTTTTATTTATTAATATGTGGTTTTGCCTACCCAGCACAGCGAGGATGCAAAGAAAAGTTTTGTCTAAAAAGATAAATCCATCCGGAATATTCAAGACTTTCATAGATAACTGCTAAGCTGTTTTGGTTTTATGATTTTGGGTTTTTTTCCAGTTACTCTGGTTTTTGCTTGTTGGTAGGGTTTGCTTTCTCTTTTCTTTTCTTTTCTTTTCTTTTCTTTTCTTTTCTTTTCTTTTCTTTTCTTTTCTTTTCTTTTTCTTTTTCTTTTTCTTTTTTTTTTTTTTTAATTGATAATATTCAGAGTGAGGTTTTGTTCAGTTTTGTTCTGTGTTTTGGTTTTGGGTTTAGTTTTGTTTTTTTTTCAAGGGCTGCTGTGCTGGGGCAGAAATTTTGTCCTTTCATTTGGAAACAAAGATGTGCCATGAGTACAAAAGGAAATAAATTGAAAACAAATAGAAGGAGACTCAGAGGTGTGCTGAGACTGAGGGATGAGTCAGTCAGGATGGCTTTTCAAAGGGCTGCTGTGTGTCACAACTGGCTGGATGTGCATTCCATGGTGATGTCAGACTCCTCGGGAGGATCAAACCCCCCTGGTTGATCCAGAGAGGTGAATCCTTTGATCTGCAGTGATACAAACCCATCCCTGTGCCAGGATAAACCCCTTTGATTGCACCAGCTCTGTTATTTCCCTTTGCTCTGTGGCATATCCTTAGTACAAAGCTAAAATGGGAGATTAAAATTCACTTTTGTGTCTCATCCTCTGTTGTTCCCTCTTAAAGAGAAAAGTGTTGAGGAGCCCTTATTTATTTTTAATAGCAATCCTGATGTGCACCACAGTTTGCTGTAGCTCAAACCACCCTACACCCCAGGCTGGTGTGAGGCATTGCTGCTCTTTGCTCAACTTCTTACAACAAAAGCAGCTCCAGGCTGTGTCAAAGATTAACCTGCTGGGGACTCTGGAGAGCCAGAGCTGGAAAGGGTGCAAAGCAGCTGCCTTTGGTGTGGGTTTGTTTTTATTTTTTTAATGTCTCCATTATCTTTTATATTAAAGGCTTCTAGCACCTGCTGTCTGTAAAAGATCTTTTGATCTTAAATTCTGGGAACCTGGGGGCTTTAAGAACACAGGCTGCCAAAGTGCCACTTATGGGAACTCAAGGGAATTTTACACACGAAAACAACAAAAAAAATTTGGTGGAGGAGTTAAGTGATCTGTGATGGCTTTTGTCACTATAAAATTTTAACCTGCTTCAAAATATTTACACAAAAATTATAAACATACTTAAATTTCGTATTGTTTTTGTTCCAATGTCACATCCTGTATGCAAGAACAGTGTATAACATTCCTTTACTGAATTTGCAATTCAGTAGTTCTTTTTTCCTTTAAGGAAGTGAATGCTGAATGCAAAACTTCAGGAAGAATTATAAAGTAATAATAAGGACCTTATTGGATATAGATTCATCTATTTCCACACTTTTTATATATATATAGACTCAAATATATATCCCATGCATACACTTAATTTTTCTGCAGGTTGGTGAGTGTATATATGTTTATATTTACACATACATGTGCACACTCTGGTTTTGAAGCACTTGTAGCATCTCCAGTTTAACTGGGAGTAATTTTTTATGTCACATTGAAAAGCTGAATTAAATTTGTTTTTAAGACTTGATCCTGAAAGGTCTCTCTTGAACTATGGAGCTCAAATTGGACCAAAAGTGTTGTTTTCTGTAAAGATCCATTCTGTTCTGGTTTCTGATTGGTCAGGGGTTTCACACCACCCCCACACTCTTCTTTTATTTTTTTTTTCTGCTTAGTTCCACATGGTTTTTTAGTGTCTGAAGAAATAGCTTGGTGAGCTGATGAATTCTTCCCCCCTGATTTCTTTATCTATATTATTTGACCATGTTTTTCTTGCATTTTGACCATTTCAGTCATGCAGTGCTGACAATGTCACTTTTCTCTGCTCACATTCAATTTGTGTTGAAATGTGGGTGTTGGAGATGTTTGACTTATGTCCCTCCAGATGTAGGAGCAGAATTTGCAGTGTGCCATATGGGAGCACAGAAACACGAGGCATAAAGGTTTATTAACCTTTCAACAGGAAATTTAAGTTGTTATTGAACACTTTGTCATCAAAGCAACCCTAACTACAACATTTTTTTACAAGAAATCCCAATATAAAAGAAGTAATGACATAATGACCATGACTTTTTACCTCTGAGCTCTGGTGAAACATTCTGGGTTTAGCATTGTTTTACTCCAATCACCCCAACAGAAAACACCTCTTAGTTATTTCCCACCTTTATGATATTTTTGGGTGCTGTTTTACTGCTATCAGTATTTTTTGAATAATAGATTCATTGGACAATTCTCAAGCCTGTCATGGATTTTCTCCAAAAAAGAGACTTATAATTTCATTTTAGTGAACTGTTAAAGTCATGTCAATTATGCCCAGTGCCTGCCTTTGAAAATGATGTCCCAGTACTTACATTACCAAGAAGAGGTTTTGATAAGATTGCTAAAAGCAGAAATTAATATCACTACTTTGTCCTCCAGGAGTAAAGCTTGTCATACCTGGATTTTGATGCCACAAATTCCTGTCATCATTTTATTATTTGATCCAGTTATTTCAGCTGAACAAAAGACGTGAAAAATACACTGAGGACTCCATAAATGGCCCTTGTACCACTGCCAGAAGATCTTTGGAAAGGTCTATTTCATTTTGCTTTCCACTGTTTCATTAGTAAGTGCAGAACTTGCCAAAAAACCAGTCAGACCTTAAAAAAATCTAACCCCAGGTTTGCAGGTGGCCAATAGGAAATGAATATTTAACATCAAAACAAAGGCAGAAGTGGAGAAATCAATAACCTTTGACAAGTAACTTAGAGTCTAGAGGGACTCTAAATATATATTGTTGGTCATTGTAGCAACACAAGTAAACATGGAGTTCCCCATTAAGTATTAAAATTATTTTGGGTAATAAATCACGAAAGAGCATTTCCTGGAAAGTTGCTTATAGAAATTGTAGGAAAACAGAATATTCTCTGTAGAACTGACAGATGCAGTATCTGCTTTTTGATTTTATTTATTCTCTTCCTCCCCTCACTGGAACTCACGAGAACACACAGTGTGTCCAGCAGCACAAATCCCAGTGAAAAATGTTGATATTGACTGCATTCCAGTGCAGGCAAAGCATGCTGTAAATAATGGTTTTCCTTTTCCCCACCTCTTTATTAGCTTCTCTCCAGCGCTGACTCTCACAGAGCACTTGTGGGTGGGTATCTATAAATTATTGGCACACACTATTGATCTGACAGTGAGGACAGCAGTGACGTATTTAAATCCCAGCTTTGACTCAGAACTGTGAGCTGCATGTTTTCATTGCCAGAATTCCCTTACTGAGAGGCTGAATCCATTAAAAACCAGTCAGACTGGAAACCCTCGGCTGGAGCCTTCCCTTTCCTCCCTCTGTCCCCATAGTTATTCCAGCAAATACTTCATAAAATGGGATTCAGGTTTAGTAGAAATGCTCTGACTGCTGTGGAAGCTCCCCAGCTGCTCTGCAGGAAGAGTTTATCAGAGACACCACAGAGGGGGGAGAAGGTAGGAGTGCCTCTACCTCCAGATAATTCTTAGGACAAGGACTAACTCTTGATTTTCTCAGCCCTTCCTGAGCCATGCTCAGGTATTTCTGCTTTGTTTGGAATTATTTATTTATATACTGTGGCAGATGCTATCCTTTGGCCTTGCTGTTTAATACTTTGCTAATTATTTGCCTTGGAAAGGAGTTCCAGGGTGCTGAGGTCAGTCTCTGCAAACGCCCTGAGTTTCTGGCCGTAGCTCATTATATGAAGATATTAGAAAGGTTGTCAGACCTTGGCTTTGACTTTGACACCCGAGGAGAAAACATGCATATAATGTCAAAAGAGTTACTTTTGACTTTGTGCAGACACACACACACACAGCCTCTCATTGTTATGCTTGAGAAGAAAACTCAAAGCACTTCAGTAGTTCAGACATATTATTTTGTCAAGTCCTTACTCTGTCTTGTTGACAGAATACATTTTCTCAAAAGCTGAAATCATTCTGTCAAGGAAACTTATTTTGTGCAATAATCCTGCTTGTTGACAAATGTTCAAAAGGGAAAAAAATGTTCAATTATTCTGGGAATGTTCTGCCTGGTATCTCCAGGTTTATTTATTTTGCCATGGGAAAGAATGGTTATTAGTTTGTAGGTGAACTATCCAGGCCTTGATGTAATGAAAGAAAAACGTATCTTCCTTATACCTACGTGAGTGTGCTTTAGGGGGAGATTTTTTCAAAGGATGTTCAATTTTAGGTCACATTCCAACTGACTGATCAGCAGTGGAGGACAGGCAGTGTGTGTGTCGAGGGAGTGGAGGAAGGATGAGCAGAAACCAGACAAATCTGTCATGTGTGTCAGGCAACCCAAAGAAAGGGAGACAATTCCAAGAGGACTCATAGTATTAGTTGCATATTACAAGGAAAATATGAGAATGATAAAAAGTGTTTGCATTTCTACTTGTCTTCCTTCTATGGCCTCCAAATTACATGAGTTCCTGTTTAGGAATGTGGGGTTTGTTTTGTTTGGTTTTTTTTTTAGCTGAAGGAATGCTGAAAATATGCCTTATTTACTGTGCTGAGTGACAGGAGCACTGTGAACACCTCAATATTAAAAATGAGGTGCACTGAGCCCTGTGCAGGGATCCTGTGCAAGGATGGACATGAAAGGCACCATGCAGAGCACAAGTGTCACCTTTGCTTTTTGTTTCTGGGTGGCATCAGTGACAAACCTGCACTGATTTGAGTGGGTTAGAAATAATCTTTTGACTCTCCAGGGACTCTTAATGAAATTTCAGCTTCTGAGTTTTTTAAGGTGCTTTGGAAAAAACTGTTGGATATTGAAGGATGTCAGGGGAAAATTTTAATCTTCTTTTGATGGTATTTTATGAGCTCTAGTTCAAGCCTTTTGTTTAAAATTTAGCCTCATGAGCATTAGTTTAATAACTGACCCTTGTAAACCCTCACTGCTTGTAACTTGTCCTCTCCAGTGCACATTGCTCAGTGACAGTGATGTCTGTGTGCTTTTCCTCCATTCTTCCTTCAGTTATCTCAATAAACCTTCACTCAGCCCTATAACCTGAGCCTGCAAGAACTTATTCTGTTGATCTTTGGATATGCTCAGGTTTCCTTTGCTCTCTTGTAAGTAAAATACGAATCTGTGATTTGGTTTTGGATAACTATCCTTGTCCCTTAATTGATACCCACAAAAGTTTTTATTCGTTAGTAGTGCAGCCACTTTTTTATTGTGTTTCAGCTTATTCTATTGTTCCCTACTGCATTGTCTGCTGCATTAGTTTAAACAGAATTGTGGAATTTTTTTTCTTTTCATACCTTTCATTCATTCTATTGATTTACCAGTCCTTTGTAGTCTTACTGTCAATTGTCTTGATCTCTTTAATTCCTAATATACAGCATTTTTGTCACACATTAAAAAAGGATGTCAGTCTATCTGATTTTGCATTCAAAGGAAATCCAGATTTTTGAAATAATAAGCCTTGTGTTAGAACTTATGCTTCTTTGACACCTTTAGATCAAAGAGAAAAGCAACAGGGTTTTTAATAGATACCCTTAGATGTAAATTATATTGAAAGACTAAGCAAAAGTAGAACAGGCCTGACTTTCCCTCTCAGAGAGGCAGCCTCTCTATTTATTAGTTTCATCTCACAGCTCAGAACTGGTTTCACACCTGAACTTGCTCAGAGTGTTTGAGCAACATCATGGAGTTTCTCCATCTCGTGTGTTCTCACCTACACACAGGAAGTGTGCAGATTGCATTCGTGTAGAACTCATCAGCTATGAGACTTTCTGAGTGAGATTTTCCCCAAAAACAGGAGAATGAGTGCTACCAACCCTCAGTTATGGATTGGAAGTGTCAGATAACTTCACTGCAGTCAGCCAGCAGATGCAATGTGTTTCTGGGGTGGATGTGCTGCATTCCTGGGTGAGAGAAACTTCATCTGGAGTTTTCCAGCATCAACAGAATTTTGATGCATTTGTACTTTGACATCTTTTTCCAAATATGCTGTTCTCAAAGCTGTAAAATCTGGTCTGAACTTTCAGTGACCATGCTTGTTTTAATTCCAGACTCTTTAGCCTTTTTCCCATTTCTTTGATGAGTTGTTGATTCTTCATCCTCTCGAGGTGCTCACAGAGGAGGAAAAGGCTTTATTGCCAGTGGCATTAAGTCAGGTAGTGTATCATTTAGAGGCCCCTTGTAAGCTGAAGCCTTCTATTTCTGGTTTGTTCTCCAAAGTAATGAAAGATTAAACTCAAATTAATAATTTAAGAGAATTGCTGTTAAGTTCGTTTAGCCAATTGAGTGTCTATAGAGACACCGAGACAACTTGTCAGTATTTGAACTCAAAATAAACATGAACACACCTAAGCAGTCCTAGATTATCCTAATAAATCATTCTGAAATATCATTCTAAGCCGTAGTGGTTTAAGGATATTGTCAGTTCATTTTAACCACCTTTAGAAATCCCCATCCTCTTTCAGAAGGTCGCTAAAGCGCAGAGCTGTGGCTCTGTAGTGCTGCTGGGGAACCTGCAAATGGACAATTCTCACCTTAATGGTTATGGTGTTGCTGCAGCCCTAATGCATTATGCTCTACTCATTCTATTCCCTTCTGTCACTTTGTTCTCCAGGAACTTGCCATTAGTGTTTTATTCTTTTTCTCTGCTCAGTCTTATAAATTTGATATTATATAATGTCTTAGGAGAAAGCATTTTCCACTGAGAGTTATTAAATCATAAGAACATCAGATTGGAAGAAATCTCCTGTCCAGCATCCTACTCAGAGTAGGGTCAGCTAACAATAACTGTTGAGAAATTTTAAAGACCAGATTATGATTTAGGGGTTGTGGTGTTGGTGGTTTTTTGTTGCTGTTTTTTAATTAACTGAACTCTATGGAATACAATGCAGTCACTAAAACCATCAAATTGTTATTGCTTATTTGCTAGGTGCATGATGAGATTTAGTTGCAGTACTGTTTTCACACCATATTTGTGAGTATTTTTTGGAGGCAGACTCATAAGCCAACAAAGCAGAATTGGTTTGAAGTATTATAAAAACTATTCATCAGCTGTCATCCACTAAAAATCATTAAGAAAAATAAAAAGCAGTTGTCTATCCAATTTTTTTTAACTTAAAGACAATTTCTACTCTGTACTAGTTTACATTCTATATGAGAAATTAGAATGTAGAGACATTAGATAACTTTTATCAAATATGGTATTTGCTTACAAAATTTATTAAACTATTTTTCTCTTCAGAGGTAAGACACTTCTTTTTCTCACATCATAAAAATACATGAAAATTGTGTAAAAGGTTTAACTTAAGGCTTGTAAAGGAAGAAAATTATCTGCTAGGGACTGCATTTTTCTCCCAAGCAGGTCAGAGTTGCATATTAATAAGTTGCCTTTTTTCTTGACCTTGCAGAGGGGTTCTGACTCTCCTCATCATTAGCTGTGAATTGTCCCATTTTGTGTAACTGAAATCTTTATTATTGTTGTAATTAGGCATAAATGTGTTTGAATTGCTCCTGTTGATATTTTGCTGACTTGTTGGTTGTTGACATGTGCTGTGTAGGGTTTGAAGAGATGTTCAAAAAAAAGACCTAAACAAACTGAGTACCCCAAAAACCATTGATAATGTTGATCAGTCAGAGGAAGTCTTACACTTTTTAACCAAACTCAGCTGTGTTCAAACTTTTAAGTGGGAAGTGCAGTAGCTCTTCCATCCTGTCTGCAGGGGGTGTGGAATGTCCTAAGGGTGTCTGTGTGCAGCTCTCACCCTCATCTCTGATTTCCATCCCTCTACTAGGCTTCTGGTGGCCATGGCATCTCTGTTTTGTGCCCCAGCTGTGGATTGATGGATCCATCAGAGCTCTGCAATTGGCAAATCTTCACTGTCCCTTTCACCTCAATAATACCATTAAGGTCGTAGGTTACTCAGAAGAGGAAGTCTGAAGATGGATGTCATTGCCATAAAAGACAGGAAGGTCACAGAGAGCTCAGAACTTGGCTTCTCATCACACAGTGATGATGTGTCCTCTCTGGTGAATTCCTTTAGTCTCAATGTCTTTTGATTCAGCAAGCAGTGATGAAGACAATCCACAGCTTGATGCTGTTTTTTATCAGTTCTTCGGCTGCTGTATTGAATTTGGAAAAGTACAGTCCACAGCAGCAGGAAATTGCAGCCTGGCATTGTGTGACCCACCAGGCTGCAGAGCCTCCAGGTGCTCTTTGCAAAGGGAGCTCTGACACTTCAGGCCTCTCAGTGATTCCTCCTGTTATTATTCTTGAGCACTTTTCCTCTGTTCCTGACTGGATCTGAGCTCTGCCACCAGCTGGTAAAGAGTGAGCAGAAGCCAAGCAGGTCCTGGGCTCAGGGCAGATGGAGTTTTATCAATAACTTAACCAAGGGATTTGTTTTTTTCTTTCTCTTAGCCAGACTTGGTTCACTTATGCAAAACACTTGATTGCTTCTCCTTCTCTTCAGAACTAATTAATGTTCATTGCAATAGTTCTGAGGGAAATCACGTGTTTAAAATTATACACTGAAGTCATAAATTTGAGTTTCAGACAAAATATGTTTTGATTCAGACTAAGAACAAGTTATATGTACAATACCCCAGAAAACTGATATAGCTAGACTGCAATATCCTGTTATCCAGGACACCTCGTTGGGACTTTCTCTGCCACCAGGAAAAGTTGTAAACCTCAGCTGAACCATTTCTAGGTTAACTTGAAGATATATTTCACTTTATGCTTCATTTTTTCGTGCCTTGATTATAAATGTTCACCTCAACTATCTTAAAGTCTTTCTTCCATTATAAGGAAAATGTCATTTGCCATCAGATCTGAATTTGTGAAAAAAAGATAAAAAGATGATACAAGCTCATTCAAGAAGGGCCTTGACCTGTGTCTTAAGGACCTGTTTTCCAAATTGCCCAATTTTTTGGCCACCACCTTGAAGCATAATAATTCTAAAGCATTTGAGTCAGCAGGTGGAGAGTTTAGAATAGCCCTGTATTAAATAGTAAGCAATTTTCAACCGTAACTATAGCGAGCTGCTATTCAGCTGTAATATATGGAAAATAAGTAAAATAATTCACTTGTGTAATACCTGCATTGCATTTTAAAGTTTAACATCTCAGCAGTTTTTACGAGCAGGGAAGTATTAAATGACAAATCGTATACCTTGTGGTAATTAGAAGATGTGCTTTACTCTGCCATTAGATCAACTTTCTTCTGCAGAAGCCTCTTACTCCAAACTTATGTATTGAGTGGAAAAAGTCAGGTCTGTTCTGATATCACTGAGAGAAAGACCCTGTGAATCTTGCTGGGAAGATCGTCACAAAAGCAGGCGGAAATTATCAGACAAAATCTTGGTAGAATAGTCCCTCACACATTAAAATGAGAAATAAGCCTATAGTTCGGCCACTGGGAGAGGAAAGTTCTGAGAGTTTCAGAGCTCCATCACTCACAAGTAAAAATGTCACTTGGTAAGCAAAAGACCCCATATTTCCATATATATTTATTATTATTATTATTATTATTGGTATTTCACCAGGGAAGTTCTGAAGATGCTGTTCCATATATGTTTTAGATTACTATAAGGGAATTTAACTGCTGAAGCAGACTGTCCAGCCCTGTGGCTCTACCAATGAGTTTATTCTTCAAAACTTTCAGAGATTTAAGTTTAAGACATGAAAAAAAACCAGTCTATCAATGTAGTACTCAAAAAGCTTCCTCAGCAATTTTCCCCCCTCAATCTACCCCTAGATGTTATAAAGAATTAAATAAATGAGGCATATTTATGCTGTTCACTTTGAAGATTTCCAGAGAAATTTGTGCAAAGGAAGACATGTTCAAAATAATTTAATGGTATCTGGATTTCCCTAATGCTGAGCTTCTACAGATGTCATTCCAATGTGTGTGGCAAACAGGTTTCTTGACAGGTGTGCTTTTTTCTCTCACATAGCAAGAAAATGCACATTAGCAAATTAGACAATCTTTGTCTGAAACATCAGACACAATTTGGGGGTTTCTGAGGATGATAAATTTCTTTTTGGTCTAACATCTGGATCTCGTTATTTCAGTAGCTTCTCCTCAGTGATGGAAACATTGTCTAATGTGCACCTTCTGTCAGGTTGATTGGTTTAAACATTTATTTGGGAGAAGAAAGGATAACCTTGCAGTATTGTATCTCTACAGCTTGAATCTGTTATGGTATTGCCTGGATAGGGAGAAAAAGTGTTTTTAAATTCTGGGGAGCAGATGGTTCTCAAAACTTTTAGGCAATGCAGTTTTCCACCAATTTGAGGCCAAGTGCAAGGATTTATGCATGTTGGTATAAACAAAACTCGATTTAAAAAAGGAAGAGCCACATGCCAATAAAATATTTCCCAAATAATGGGATGAAGCTGTGTCAGGGAAGATTTAGGCTGGATATGTTTTTTCTAAGGGATTTTGTATCACCTGCTGCTGTCTCATTGGTTAATATTCTGTACGATCAGCCATTACTTGTGCCATGAGAAAATTGACCTAATTTTTGACTGGCAGTACTGGAGCTAATATAAATTATGCTCGGAATCAGCAGAAGAAGAGCTGGCTGAGTGATTGCACGGATGTTTTAGAAAGGCCATCAGGTCTAAATGCCAACTAACAGTGTGCTCATGAGTCACTAAAAATTTTAAAAGCAACTTCTGACAGGATGGTAATTTCAGATACAGACTTTCCAAAGGAAATAAACCTGAAATTAGATTATGGTCCTCTTGGTTTTAGTGATTGATTTAACACTTTTGGAAGCTTCTAATGTATTTAAAAGAATCACAAGCTCCATCTCTGGCATCCATTGAACTTCTGTCACCATTGCAGTGCTGGCACTGTAGGATTGGCACACAAAGCCACAACTTCAACACCAGGAGTAGGAGAATGAAACAACTGCAAATGCTTTCATCAATTAGAGCAGAAGGGGTGTTTATGGTGAGGGTGGTGAGTTCATTAGTATTTATTTGGTTTATGTGAGTTGGAAAGAGACCAAACAGTAAGTCAGGCTGACAGCAGAATTTCCCTCTCCTCCCAAACAAGCAGTGCAGCCTCTGCAAAAGTGGAGGAATGTCCTTGCTTGTTGTTTAGTCGGAAAAAATGAAATTCATTTATAAAAATATTTTTAAAAAAACCCAAACCATTTAAAATAAATGGGATCAGTAAGACATTACAATGCAGAGCCGAAAATGAGGCCATGATGCTCCTCACTTTGGATACTTTGGGTTCTCTGGTTCGCTTTATGCTGGCAGGGAAGCTAATCCTGTGCCTGACCACAGCCTGGTGTAAAGACACTGGTTTTGATAAAATCTATAAATGTCAATTTCACAGCTGGCCAAAATCTTGTGATAGGCGTGAAGACATCAGATTTAAGTTCAGATTTCACCCCATTCATTATTCAAGCACATGTTCAATGTTTCACTCCTGGAATTGACAGGAATACTGATAGCTCCCATTTCAAATCTTATTGCACAGTGCTGAACTGAGCTGTTCCAGAGAATACCTGAACCCAAATGTTAACAGATATTACATCTAGCAAAGGTGTGTGCAGATTTACTATTTAGATAGAAAGGCTTTCCAGTTTGGAATATAATTTAGTCTGTAGCAGCTCCAGGAATGGTTATTTCCTTGTCGTCTAATCTTTAAACATCTTCCAGTAAAAGACATTTGATAGTTAAATATTAATAGTGGCATATAAGAATGGAGATGATAAGGCAGTATAATATGTGAGAGTGACATGGAAGAATAGCATGGGATTAATTCTGAGAATGTTATGATCAGGCTAATGCTGCCTGCAATATTCTTACTGTATCACTTTTATTTAATTTTTAATAATTTATTTTTCATTTAGATAAAATAAAAGTGGGATCACAATATGAAATTGTGTTTGCCAAGGAGGGATTTTATTGCTGATATTTTATAAATTGTGTCAAAAGTGATAGTGATATTTTGATGAAAAATGTAAGCCTGAAAAGATGATTTTAGCAGTAAAAATAAATTTAGAAAGTATTACATTTGTAATAGCAGCTTACATTTAATTTTGTAAGTTGAAACAAAAGAAATATAAGAAAAAAAATCAGCTGAGTTATAATACAGACAATTTTATTTTTTTATGAAGGAAAAAAGTTATTCTAAGTTTTTCCAAAACAAACTCCCAGTTTAAAAAATGAAATGAAATATTTGTTTATGTAAGATGCAAAGACTGATGGCTGTGAGCAGCTAGGTAATAGATTATGCAGCCAGAGGGGAGTATTGTTGTCAGCCAGTCTGACTTCATGAATTAATTTTTGTTTGTATTGGTGCAGATCTTTGAGAGAGAAAAAAAACCCAAACCCAACGCATCTTTAAGATGATTAGTGTTGAAAAATCTTCTGTTTGCCCCTATGCTGGCACTGTTACGAAATTGAACCTTCTCTTTGACTGTTTTTAATTTATCTTCCAGCCATTTAATCTCATATTTCTGTCTGGTGGACTGAGCCAATTGCCAAATTTTTCATCTCCAGAGCAAGAGTTGATCTCAAAGGCTTGACCTTAAGCTTTTTGATAAATAAAGCGTAGGGAGCTGCTCTGTCCTCCTATGCATATCGTCCTGATATTCAATCATTTTCCTGGAATACATCTCTACCCTCTTGTGTTTAAGTTTCAGATTTAATGGCTGCTGAAAACAATTTCTGAACAGCTCTGCTTACTTCATGTTTTTTGTGTGTTGTTTGTGAGTTTCAGACCTCCTGCATTCTGCTGAAATCTCCCCTCCTGGCTGATTATCCCTGGAATTGCAGTGGCTTTGTCAGGAGCCACTGCTCTGCAGGACAATCTCTGCTGTGGTGTAATCATCGCTGTGATCTCCTGAAGGTGTGACTGTGTTTGGCTGTCTGAAAGGACAAATTATGTAATTGTAGGAAGCTTCCTGAGCTCTCCAGGCTGCTTTGGTTTCAGGGCCTGTCCACTCAAAGCCAAAATCCCAATGTTTTTTATCCCTGTGGATCTGTGACATTTGCCAAGGGGCAGATGAGGTGCTTTTCTTCCACAATTCTTTGGCTGTGGTTGAAGACTCTTTAATTAGTTACCTTTATTCAGTTTAGCTCATGCCTTCTTTATTTTACATCATTCTTTCTATTTGCTTAAAGTATGCAGGATCAACTATACTTCTCTAAAGTTAATAATCAGCTGGGTTGCACATCAGCTATTCCAGAATTCAGTTTGGAATTATATTTTATTAGATGTGGATCTTTTGTGGAGGATGTCTCCTTAAAATCCATCTTGTACCAACAGACCTGCTGTAATCCAGCAGAATGTGAGTGGATGGAAACATTACCTATGGACAGAGCTTTGTGCTCCTGCAGCTATTTTTAGCATTTTAACAACCTCAGTTTAGGATCTTCCCTGCTGAAGTTAATTGGAAATGGCAGGCAATCATCACAAGTGAGACAGGGAGAAACACCTTTATTAAGGAAAGAACTAGTTTATATTTTGGCAGTGCCATGATGTTTAATGAAATCCCTAGTGGACTGAATGATAAATAGGTCTGTTTCAGTCATTCTGGTTGATTAGGCTTTGTTGTTGTTGTTGGATTTACTATCATTAATTTGTGAACTTTGTAGAATTATACCTTGTTCTCTTACTTCTACCAGATCTTTACAGGCATACAACTTAGAGTAAAGTTAAAATACCTCAGTAAGATTTAGTTCTTAGTGATTTTTAATGGATTTTCTGATTATTTGTATATTTTGACAATTTTTTTCCCTTTGTTAAGACTTGGTTAGACTATAATCAGAATTTTTTTCCCTTCTGACCAAACAAGTACTAAATTTGCAGTTCACCTTTTGCACAAAACATTTCTTTTGGCCTGAGTCACTCAGCAATTTGGGGTTTAATAATCTCAATCTTAATAATTTCACTGCTCCTCTGTATTTATTGCGCCTGAGCCTAATGGGAGTTGATAGCTTTCCTGATGGGCCTTTAGTTCTTGGATTTAGACATAATCCTTCTTCTTCCTTCGACTTCTTGTCCACACTGAAGCCTTTTTCCCAGCTGAGTTGCCATGATGTGCTGCTGATTTTGGTGCTGTTGGTGTTGCAGTGACACCCTGAGCGCCACAGCATCGCCACAGTTCATTATCAAAGGCCAAAGAGCCCATTTGGAACAGGAGGATAAGGCAAATAAATTACAGCCCTTACAAGGCACTGTGGCTGCTTGTCAGGAGAGGTTAATGCTAAATTGGATTGTAATGAAGTGCTTTGATTTGGGAGTGGTTGAATTTTGAAGTAAAAAGTCAAAGTTTTAGGGAAGTTGCGAGTGGCTCTCTCTTTATCTGCTCAGAGCAGTGTGTTTTGGCATTTGCTGTTAAATAGAAATGTTGAAAATACCTTGACATGGCTTCTTGATCAATGTATTTCACTTGAAAACAACTTCTGGTTTTAAAAATAATTAAATTGAGAGACTCCTTTTACTGACGAGGTTCTTATTCAATTAGCTTATATGTACAGTCTGATATTTGGAATATTAGTGAAATACAGAAGGCAGTTCTAGCTCTGAAGTACCATAATTCTAATTATATCTGACACAGGGCCCTTTTGAAGCTTTTCCATTGATTTATTTTTTGAAGTTGATATCAATCCAGATTGTGTACTGCAAATATATCCCAAAAGGAAGTCATGCTGCTCCTGTTTGCATTGGAGCTCACAGAGGATGCTAAAACTGTGAGGTGTTGTTCGGAATGGTGTTAATACAACCTTGAAGATGACCAAACCCCCCTGACCCTTAAAAAAACCAAAAAAAGTTCTCCTGCTTAGTAATCTTTTTTCACTACTATGATCATGTAACTGAGAATAATAGCAAAAAAATATTTCAGACCAAAAAAAGGAAGGTAGACAGAACTTTAAACATGTTGAAAATTAGTGATAACTGGTCACTGTTTCGTAACATTTTCTTTATGTAATTTTTGCTCATAAACCAAGTTGAATTTTACACTGAGTATTGAAAGTTCATTTTCAGTGAAGCAGCATTACCTTTACAGAGTTCTGCAGGGGAAACAGACACATTGCTGAACCTCCCAGTGTGGAATCTCCCAGCAGAAGGTCCAGGTGCACCTTCTGCAGCCAGGGAGGGCAGTTGGAGCAGAGCTGCAAACAATCCTTGTTCTGCTCCCCCCAGGCTCTGGGCTGATCCATCCAGGAGCTGCAGAGCTGCTGTGTTCCTGGGACTCTGCTGGTGTGCCCTGGTGAAAAATAAACCTAATCCTTCCTGTGGCTGTCGCTGGTGATCTCAGATGTTGATATTCAGGTTCAGTCTACCATTAGTATCACTAAATTTTGTTATTATAGTGTCTGTCCTACCTGTGTGCTGTGATTTATTTTTTTTCAGAGTTCCACAGCATGCAGAGGTGCATTCAAAACGCTGTAGGCTGATAATATAAACTGTCAGTAAACAAACTGAAACACTATTCAAATAAAATCTTTATGGTCCTGACCTCTCACCACCTTTTCAGTTCTCATATTAGACTTTTGCTTTACTAGAAAAAAACACCAGGATACTTTCCATGGAGTTTATTTGATTTCTTCAACTGACCTGAGTGGCAAAGTAAAATTTTAATATTTAATAGCTGGAAGAGGTGCACAACTGGGAAAAAAATAAAATATGTATTTGAAGCTGCTCTGAAGCTTCTTGCAAAGTATATTTATGGTTGGTTGCTATAATAGAATTTTAAATCTGGGAGGAATAAGACCACTGTTGTGGATAGCAGAGAGTTTCCAATGGAAAACAAAAAAACTTTGCATCACTTTCTCACTCACTGCAGCTGGTTTGCAGTTAAAAGATTTTGCTTTTCATTGAAATGGAAATCTATTTCTTCCTTCAGCTTGCGTTTAGGAAACATGCAAAGTGTGAAGTTGATTATCAGGCTGAGGGTGAAATGCTGTAGCATTCCACAATCACAGTTGGTATTTCTGTTGAGTTGGTAATCAGAGAAGCACTTATTAAATTGCCATTTGGAGCAAATGTGCCTCAGCAGTGGGAGGCAGCAGCTTTGCCTCTCCTGACACGTCCTGTTCCCCTGGCAAGCTGCAGCCTTGGGGACGTGAAACTCTCCCAGCCAAGGGGGACAGAAAAAAACCACATCCTGGGGCAGGAGAAGCTCCCAGCTTGTGCTCTTTTACACGGAAATATCTTACTGGAATTAAGGCTGAGCTGGTAATTACGCTGCTGCTACATGAGACAGCACATCATTCCTCTCTGAGAGCTCCTTGGTGATGCCAAGTGGTTGCAAAATGCACTCGTGTTCTTACAGAAGCACAATTGCATTTTCCTCTGAAAAGTATCTGACCACCACAGCAACTCAGCTCCTTATAAACGCCTTGTATTTATTATTTATTATTCATTATTTACCCTGGTGGGATGTAGATATAACAGAGTTGTATGAGACAGAGGAAGTGACAGCTGACGTGTGCTGTGTCTCCTGATTTACAGTGAGGTTCCTGCATTGAGACAGGGAATTCATCCAGCCAAGCTCTCCCACATCCACTGATCCCTCTGCTCTGCCCCTTTCACCTGGACATGCTCTGGGAAGGTGCTGGACAGGCAGAGCCTTCCCAGAGCCTGAGCTCTGAGCACAGACAGTGACAGAGCCACCCAAGGGGCCACTTTGCTCCCTTCTGGCTCCAGGTGACATCTTCCACATTCCTGAACTGGTGGGAAGTCACTGTGAGTCACCTGTGGTTTTGTTTCTCATGACTGCATTGATTCTTTATTTTTCCAAGTTATTTTTCCAAGCCGGAGCTATGCTTTTGTTGCTATATATTAAAACATCTTTTTTGGTTGCTCCTTGTATAAACTTCCTCCTAGAGTATGCAAAGAAGATCAACAAAGAGGAATAATGATTTTAGACTTGCACAACTGTTTGAGCAAATCCAAGCAGTTGTGATGACACTAGCATTTAACATCAGTCCTTTACAACTGCATTTCACCTGTAAATATTTTCTCATTGGAAGCACCATATGATTCTCGAGGAAAAATACCAGTCTCCTGAGGTTTTGCTCATTTAAATTCAGCATCAAATGGCATCAGGCAGAAAATAAGTCATCCCCTTATCCTATTCTGATTCTGACATTTCAGAAAAGGAACTTTCTTCTAGGGTGTAGCCCTGTATGAACTTAAATAAGAAGCACAGCCTAAGGTAACATCCACTTTTCACATTACATAAAGCAGAAATTTGCTTGTGGAGGAAGATATTGCTGTTGAAGGCTCATATTTAAAATGCTAGTGTTTTAAAAGTTTCATAACCTTAAAAGTAAGCTGTAAACAAGCTTTCCAGTGTGAATCCCTACAAAAACCTAGGTCAAGATTTAACCAAGTTGAGATGTGACTTTTAATTGAAAACTGGGTGGAATTGAAACATGAAATTAATGTATAATTGTAATGTAGCACTTTATCAATTTTAACAGCATTCAAGTTTGACATTCCATTTAAAACAGATAATATATGTTGTATTTTTCTATAGTGTTAATTTTGGGCATGGAAATGGCAAAAATGATCAGGTTTCTAGATTCCCTAATGTCTGCCTTTTGGTTCTGTTTGCAACACACCTTTATGAGAACAAGTACACACATGTCAGAAATGACACAGCTTCCTTTCCAAACTGTAATTCTCAACTTTAATGATGTCTGACTAGTAATGATCTCCAAATTAATTTCCTGTGCAGGACAGTGCACAAGAGCACCTAAGGCATTATTTCCTGAAAGTATTGTGAATGTTTATTTCTTGTCTGAGGCCATACATTTTTTTCTTGTCTAGTGAGTTTTGCTGAGTGCTGCTACAAATCATATATATGATGTTTCTTTAAATAAACAAATGTAAATCCTGCACTAAAACCATACTAAATGCAAGAGCAACATGTATTGGGTGTTATTTCTCAGGATGCTGAATTCTGTGCACATGTATTATGCAGAGAACTTTGACACCAGACTTTGATCTGCCTGAAGAGAGAACATCCATGAGATCCTGAATGTGCTGCTCTGAGACATTCCAGACAAAACATCTCCTGTGTTTGCCTGTAAGACAAAATGCACTGCTTGCTTTGACTCTTGTCTGCTCTCCATCCAGAGACTCTCATTTGCCTCCCATGTTCTGTTGTTTACTCACTGGAAGCAGCAGTGATATCTAAATGTTATTTAAGAAAAAATACACTCTGCAAGCAGTGACCATGTGTAGGTTGTCCCAGTTTAAACTCAGATTTTGGGTAGAATATACGGCCCAACTTCTGTGCTGTGCAGTTTGAAGGACACATTCAAAGTCTGCAGCATCACCCAGGCAGAACACACACAGCTACAGGCCAAATTTCAAAGTTAATGATCCTAGCTGTTGCACACAGGCTATAGTTACCTTCAGTTTAACTATTCTGTCCTTGTTTGTAAGATTGGCACAATAAAAGGCCTTGTCTCATGGGGTTCTGTATTCCAGAGGCTCTTCTGGGCTTTTGCTTGATCTGATGCCCATTCCTGAGGCAAATGAAGCAGAATAAACTTCAGATAAAAGCTGCCTCTGATTCTCATAGTGAAATAGCTGTGAGATTAAAATGGTGAGAGAGGCTGCAGTGGTTCTGCTCTTTCCTCTGCTTGAGAGAGAGAGAGAGAGAGAGAGAGAGAGAGAGACACAGGAGAGGAGCATCCTCTCTGCTCCTGCTCCAGCCAGAGCTGCAGGACCCTCTGTGTGCTTTTCTCTCCTTCCTGCCACAGAGATCTACCTGTGGGAAAATTCTCCATGGGTTTGAGAAAAAACTCCATTGAGTTTTTTCTCCATGGCAGAAAAAACTTCTGGGAATGGTCCTGCTGTGGTTTGAGGAGAGCAGGTTGTTCAGCTCCCAGCTCTGAGAATTCTCCTGTTCACGGAGGGCATTTCACTGTTCCGTTGGTAAATGGACAGAGGTGGTTGCTCAGTTCTCATTGCAGAAAAGGTTTCTGTGGATTGTCAGCCTCAACTCCCAGGGCTTTCTCAGGGCTGGAATTGCAGCTTGTCAGGCTGGTGAAGGGAGGATGTCTCTCAGGAAGTCAGGGAAGGCTGCTAACAATCAACCACGTCCTCCTTCCCAGTCAGAGCTGTTATTCAGTGTCAATATTTTTTTCATTTCACTTCATCACCTTCTGTCTTTGATAGCTGCCAATTCTTTGAGTAATTTTAAGTTTTTCCCTCAACTTCTGAAATATTTTTTCACACAACTGAAGCAGAAGCCCAGCCTTCAGTTCAGGAATCTTAATTGCAAAGCAAAGCCCACTTTTTCAATATTTTGCTACAAGAAAGAGACAGCTTTGATAGTTTAATATCACACTGTCTTTCACAGTGTCTTTCCTCACATGAGGCTGGAAGACAAAAATTAATCCACTAAAAATAGTAAGCTATTCCAGAACTTAACAAACTCAAAAATGAAACGGTCAAATGTTAACAGTGTTTCTCATCTGTTGTTTACCCCTTGAAATTAAGGATAGCTGAATTAAACAGGCTCTAAGTACAAGTTATTTAAGCCCAGTTATTCAATGGATATCCAACTATTCTATCAAGGCCACCAACATCCAGGCTTCCTGATAATATTGTATTTCTTCTCATACCTGTTTTTTAAATATTAATAGTGAACATGTTTGTTTTCAGAGTAAGGGAACCTGCCCATCTTTGGTGGATGGGATTTACAGGAGCCATGTACCTGCAAGGGTGGCTGTACCATCCAAAGAGCTAAATGAATTTCCCTGTCAATCTGGGAATACCTGTCTTTCCATCAGCTCCTGCTGGGAAAACTTGTTATTGTCAATTGACCAAAGGTGCTCTTTGCTGTATAAACACTGACCCTGATGGATTAGGAAATGTATGTTTTGGTCAGCTGGGATCTTTTACCATCCTGTGTCTGACAGAATGCATTTATTAACTCCATTCTTCTATTCAGCAATTTATGATTTAAGAGTCATAATTAGTCCCTCTACCCAGTTACCATCAAAAGCACAGAATGCATCCAACCCTCTCATCAGTATTCACACACAGTGAATTGTTCCTTCCAGTCCTCGTTGTTATTATTTAACTGTTAATCCCAGAAGTTTATAGGCTGGTGTTACGATGATGATTATTTTTTTGGTTGCTGTCCAAGGGGTCATTGTGACAGAGGCTCGTTGCAGAGTATGTAGATTTGCAGGAGCATTTAATGTGTTTTGCTCCAGTCTCCCTCTGGCTGGGCAGGCAGCCAGGAGCTGTCTGAGGTTTGCTTTGTAAGTCCTGAATCACTAATGCAAAGGCAGGGAGAGTACAGAGCCATCATACCCATCTGTCCAATATTACTGCACATGGAACTGGCCCTATTGAACATATTGAATTAATTCCACTGCAGCGTTGCCCATCAAATTACTTGACTCTTTACATCACCCTTTTTTTGCTCCCTAATGCAAAACATCCATTTTATTTGACAAGGCCTTCTTTGGCTTTGGCCTAAACAGAGGATGGGGATGATCTTGGCTCACTTTGCTCTAAATAATCGTTCTTTAATTACACTAGAGGTGGTATCATCTGCAGTAATTACTGAAAAGATGTCAGCTCTCAGATAATGGAGTAAAACATTAATGGAACTGAGCTGGCCCAGACAGTGACTCACAGAAACACCACTCGTTCTGCAGCCTTTGGCATCACTCTCAGCCTAGTTAAGGTTTCAGCTCAGCACCTGACTGAGGACCTTGCAGAACTACCAGATATCACAATGTTGATGTCTTTTGTTTGTTTAAATGTGAATTCTGCTTTTTCTACAGAAAGCAAAGGAAATTATGGCTTAAGACAGATTTTTGGAGGTACTTAGCTGAGTAATATCTTTGAAACTTTTTCATAAACCCCACATATTTTAAAGAGGTCCCTGATATCTTGAGATGGGCAGACTCTATGGACACAGACAAAACTTTTCCAAGTTGATTAGCAGCAGCAGTAAAATTGTGGGCATAATTTGATCTAAAAAGAGTTATCTTCTCTTTGCAGAAAACTACTGGATTATGCATTAGTAAATGAAAACTCTTGGTTTATCACAGAATCATTTAGGTTGGAAAAGGCCTCTGAGATCATCCAGTCCAACCTCTGACTGATCACCACCTTGTCAACAATGAGAATAAACTTTTTCTGCACGAGGGAGTGAAACAAATCCAGGAGATGGTGTGTAGCTAAAGCCTCCAGTTTCTCCCACGATGACAAAGGGACACTGACTTGCAGGTCTGGAGGCTGGAAGGCTCTGCTGGGAGATTCACTAGCAACAAGCTTTCAGTCAATTCAGAGCATTCACACAAAATATCTGAAGGCCACTGTGCTTGGAGATGTGCAGCTGTGACTTTCTAAATGGGTATCTTTGATTACACATCTCATGGCCTTGCTGAAGTCCTGAAGTCCTTTGAATCCAAAGGCTCAGTGAAATTATAATTCTATAAATACACAATATTCCATGGTTTCCATGTGTTTCATACTGTGTAGTCTCCAGTTTCCTTTCTTTGCAGTTACTTTAGCTACTCATGGGTCCAACTTTCATAGTCAAGAAAACAGAATCCAAATCTATCAATCTGCAGCTGACAGGAATACTCAGTGATGCAACAACTATCATTTGTTATTAAGTTAGATAGAAAATCTAATATCATTCCAATTAAAAATAAGCCAGATGAGATCTTCAGAAAGGACTTCTTCTGCATCTCCTCACATATGTTACTTTTCAAATGAAAAAAAGCAGCATATGTGGAGAGCACTTTGATCCATATGGTGTGCTCCCCTTGATACTTTTTCTATTAAAAATCTCTATACTGATAAGCCTTTTGATTTATATAGCTGCTTTTGCCTCAGTATAGAATATTGAAAGCTGTTTTTTCTTCCTTCTTCTGCCTCTTCTTCCTAGATTTATCATGATTTTCAGTGTCAGGAGGAAGTTTAAACTTGAAGTTTTGGGCAGGTGTGATGGCTGCTGCTTTTCCCTTTTTCCCCAGGACTTGTAGAGAAAGCCCAGGTTGCAGAGGTCCCACATGGGGCCAGAAATTAGTTTTCCTCCCTATTAAGCACAGCAATGGGCTGTAATGCACAGAATTCAGCACAGATTTAAATGGTGCACAGGGCATTCAGTGGATGCCAAATCTCTTGTTTGCAGATTCTCTTTTCGGGTCGCCTTTCCTCTGGAAATCAGCATTTCTTCTGGATCTTATGAAGTGCAAAATCTCAAAGGTTACTTGCTGTTCAAAACCTGATTTAATTCCAGTTAAAACTTGCTTTTGATTTTTTTTTTTAAGTGCTTTTTGAAAAGCATTTTATCAAGTTTAAAAAATGTTGTATTTATTGATTGATTGGATTAACAGCTCAGACATAATGCAAATGCTGGCTGACAGGAAAATTTATATATTAAACAGCGTTGGAATGAGTTATTTGATTTTGCAGGAATGACTTAATTAGTTATTTCTCCCTATATGACTCTACAGGGCAATCAAGAGGATTTCACCTGGATTTTTTCAGCTGGAATTCACACAGCAGGGTTTTACACTACAGGTGTTTGCAGCTTCATCTATGTTATTTTTTGTTGGTTTTTGACTGACTTCCTTGTCCTTTTCCACCTCTATGTGTAGAATCCAGAGCCACCTATAGCTGTGCATTTTCTCTGCTGACTGATGCTTCCATCGCCCTCCTGTTCTGAGTTTTGGAACTGGAAGCACAAAGAAAAAGGACCTGCTGGTGTGAGTGAGTTTCCCAAGCCCTTTGGCTAGAAGAGTAACTCATCCATGTGCAGCTTGGTGTGAAATTGATAAGGAATGGAGTTAATCAAAGCACTCAAAAATCTGGTTACTGGGGGTGTCAGAAATGTGTGAGAAAAATGTTTAAAGAGCTCTTCAGTGTCCTTTCATGTCTTGGGCACATTTCCTACTGCAGAAGTGACTCTTGTCTGGATAAGATTTTCCAATGTTTTTAGGAAATTCAGAAGCTTTTTTGGAATTTTTGGCGATACTGAACGATACATTTATAAACAAAGTTCCTCTTGGCTTTCACTGGAGAGTTCTGCTTATAAATCAGTGTCAGGGGGTAGCCTGTGGGTTTTCTAAGGAAAGTTCAGGAGACAACCCTTAGAAAACAAAAAGGCAGACACATTAATGAGAGAACTTAAATAAATGATGTGGCCTTTTCCCCCTCCTCTCTCTCCCTGAAGATGGCCACTGGCACACCACTTGTAATTATTTATTATTTTTGTATCTGGTCTGCAGACAGAGCACAAGTCTGCCTCTCTTGTTGGGAATATTCCCACAAGGAATGCTGTGATCCTGTCACACATTATGTGGGAAATCAGATGGATAAATATTTGCTGCTCCACGTTGATTAACATCATTATTATTGTCTGCTCAGTCCTGTGTGGGATGCAGAGCTTGGCTGAACTGAAAATTCTAATTATCAGAGAAGTGTTTAAGTGACTTCCTTTTAATATATCAGTTTAAGACATGACCTAGGTAGCATGTTGATGTGTCCTTTATTTTTTTAAAGAATTGTTTTATACAAAGAGCACAGTTGCTGGTAATTTTTGGTGGGTGTTATTATTGTTTCTAAGTTTTCTGTACATTATATTGTAATTTTAGAGTGCTCATTTAAATCTTTAATGAACACTATCATAAACAAGTCAATAAAAACTGCTATTAAATTCTGTTGTGATGGGGAGAAAGTGATGTGCTATGAAAAAATGTATAGGAATAGTAATTATAGTAAATATACTTTAATAGATTGGAATGAAAGGTGCATAGTACCAGCAGAAAACCCAAAATGAAGATACACGTAAATTTAAAGGGAACAGTGGTTTTTGGTGGTTTTTTTAATGTTCAATATTTCCCTACAAACATAGTGCTTTACCTGAGAACATGAGAACAACATTCAATTAGTATTTAAGAAATGGAACCTTCATAGTGCTTTTTTCCAGTTCACAATTAATCCAAAATCTTAATTTAGTATGACAAAACCTAATGGTGGCATTTGGATTTTGATATTCTATGATATGATATAGAGTTGAAAGCTCATAAACTGCCTAAAAGCACAAGCTATATGCATCATATTTATATATTAATGAAGGGAAAAAATGCTAAAAATCTTTCTGTATTTGCAGCTAAACCCATCCCCTGCTGTTCCCCATGGCAGAGCCTTTGCCATGGTGTCACTGTCACCTTACTGCAGTGGCAAAGATCTGGGAGATGCTCAAAAAACCATATTTTTTTTTCTACAGTCATTTGCAAGTTTTGCACATTATCCTTTGAATGGAAGGACAATCTTTTGAGATGAAACTCTGCAACGTGACATTGCATTAATTCATTAAAAGCTACAAAAAAGGGTCTGAAAAAGACCTTGAATGAAGAACTATTGAAAGGATTGTGATTTTGACATTGACACCTGTGCCATCTGGATTTTACACTTAATTTTTTTTTTTAAAGTATTTAGACTTAGAAAACAAACTTCCTGAGTATATCCTTCTGCCTGGAAAACCTGCTGTAAGAGAAAAATGATAAAGAAAAGTGTGATGGAAAACAAAATACTATCAAGAACAGCCAATCAAATCTGCAAAGGCAACCTCTGATTTCAGAACATTGGGATAAACAGAGCTTCCCATTCTCTGAATTACGCCAGGTTTTTTTTCTTTATTTTTTTTCCTTTTTCTTTGTTTGGATGGATTTCTTTATTATTATTTTGCTCTGTTTTCTTTCAGCACAAAATGGGTGGGTGGCGCTCTGGCTTTTCTTTCTGAACAGCTATTGTCAAATTCTTGTTCACAACAGAGCCACAACTGCAAATGAATTTAGTCCCATTGTAGTTTAGTTTCATTTCCAGAATTGCAGCATTGTTTGACACGGCTTGGTTTGAGCAGCAGTTTTCTGGGAAGGGAAGCTGCTCTGAAAAAGGAGGTGTGGAAGGTCAGGAGCTTGTGCAGGAGCAAGGAGCTGCGCCAGGATCCATTTTTGCCTTTCTCTGCCCAGCTCTTCTACAGCCTAAATTCACAAGTTTGAAATGATGAATACTCTTCCCTGTCCTTCTCTGGTAGATTATCCAGGACAACCATCTGCTCCATTTGCAGGTGACAAGAATTTAGTGCTGTTCTTTGTGTCTGCTGTAGTTCATAAATAATACATCAGACCTTTTGCTTTCCATGGTTTAACTGATCTCCCTAAAGACTTTGCTGGCTGCACAGATCTGAAGTGTTTGCTGGAGCCTGAGACTGTTACTGAAGACTTTTTTTGGAGAACAAAGCCTTGTTCACATCCAGCAGCTTGGTAGCTCCAGCTGACAGTAGATCAGTTCTCATTCTGCATTAGCAAGAGCCCTTCACATTGCTCCAGCTAGGATCTCAAACTGATATAATGACCCTAAAAATTTTAATTAACTGAATGGATATAAAATAATATGTTATATTAGCAGGAGTAAAAATTTAGCCTTTATTTGGGTACAGCTTAAACAATGCAGTGTGTAAAGATTTGTGCTGTTTCTTGATTCTGAGGAGAACAAGAAGATTAAATATATCTTGCTATGTTTGTGTGAAAGGTGAACTGCAGCCTGCTGGAGAGCACAAAACTTGATACAGTAGGGATTTGTCTATAAAGAAAATACAGATAATCCCGTAGAAAAGAAATATTTGATGTCCTCATGCATTTGGTAATGCAGACTTAGCAATATGTTGATAATGGAACATTGTCCCTTTCTGTGATCTTGAAAGGAAAAATAAATATCCTCTCTAATGCTCTTTGCTATGCTGCTTCTGGCTACCTCTGTGAACTCGGAGTGTTTGAATAGGTGGAAATGCATCAAAAAATCTGTAAGACATCTTCCTCTTGTTAAGCCTAGATAGCTCCTTGTAATGCACAAGCAGTATCAAGATTATCTGGAGGCCGTGGCAGTCTCCAGCACTATTGTAGTGTAATATTTATTTGCCACTTTTATTTTTTTTAGGAACTGGAAATCGAGGTGGAGATATTCTATAAGTTAACTAAGGGCACCACTAATCTTTGTTCAAAGGTGGCACTGGGGGCTGCAGTTAAATGTTTGTCTGTGAAGAGATGGCTGAGAGGGATTCCAGGATTGCCAGTCCTCTTGAAGAGCTCAGCCCTGCAGTCAGGGCCAGCCCTGGAGGCTGACTTGCCAGGATATATGGGAAATTAGACTAGAATGTGCTTTCTGCTGGGCAAACTCACACAGGATTAATTACTGCCCCAAACAAAGGGTACAAACTGTGCAATCTCCTTCCAGGAAAAAAGCCATCAACAAAAATGGTGTTTCTAACTGGGATTTAATGGGAAATTCTGCATTTTTCTATCCTATCCAAGGGATAATGTTTTGGGCTCCTGGCATCTCTGTCTCTCTCACTGCAGGACTTTTGCCTGAGGCTGCTTTTCCTCCCTTGTTCCTGGTGCCTTCTGAGCCTCCCACTCTGCTGGAACTTGAGCACTGTGTGCCTCAGTGAGGAGAATGAGGAGTCCCAGCACACCCAGGCAGACTCAGCTTATTCCTCTGTAAGCTTTTAAAGGGTTCAACTCAGAATAAACAGAGTGAGAAGAATTCATTGCTGCCATGCTGCTATTCACAGCAGCAGGAATTATTCTCATGGATCACTCAGAGTTACTCTGCCATGACATGACGGGCTGGCCCAGCTGAACAAAAACAAGGAGGTTGAATTCTCTTTTTTCAGCCAGTTGCTGAGGATGTTAGAGGGAAAAGGCACAGTGACACAGCCTCAGTGATGTTATGTAGCTCACAGGACCTCCTCAAAGGAAAACATACATCTTGAGTTTTGTCTTTTCCATTTTAAACCAAACTTATCAGACTAGTGACCGTTTTTTACATTATCAGGTTTGATGGCATAATTTGTCCATATCTGGAGGCGCAATGAACAAATCATTAAAAGAATAAAAATCCAGATTTTGAGCACCCTTAGATTCTGTGTTCTGTCACTCCCATTATTTCATTTACAGCAATATAAAACTCACATGGTACTATCAGTATTAGATGTGGGTTTTGTCTGTTGTTAATACATTCCATTTAGAAGTATATTTAGTCATATATTTACAAAACCTCAATGTATAGAGAAGGAAATTGTGTAATGTACTTTGATTCTGAGCAACTAGCAATAACAGGAACTTTGGTTGAATTATTCAGGGAGGAAGGAAGAAATTCAGGAGAAATCAAGGTATTTTTAGAAATAAATCCTTCTTTAAAATATTAACTCTTTTCAAGCCCAAAGAAGTTTGCATTGTTTCCCTCGACTCTAAAGGTGAAATCAGTTACTCTGCCACTTGTTCTGCCTAATTGCCTCTAAAAATTTCTGCTTTTTTGAGCAACTGAATAACAACTTCTCAAAATTCACATAATGGATTTCTTTGTAATGTTGCTTCATGACTGCATCTTAGTGAATAGCATTAAACATCCAAGAGAACTGTTGGAAAATCAGGCTGTGAAGGAGTTCAGAAACTGCATTAGTATTAATATATGAAATAATCCAGGCTCTGCTGTCTAGCCCTGAGATGAAATGGTACTTCATGGTGACTTCCAGGTGGCCAAACTGTCTTTGTCCAGAAAGAGGATTTCCTGACTGGCATTACCAGTTGGGATGACTCTCAGTCCCTGCAATCCCCCATAAACCATGCCCAGGCACTCTGTGGCAGCAGCAGAGCTGGACTTGGCCAAACTGCTTTGGGGTTTGCTGACAATTCCAAGCCTGGATGTTTGTCTGTCAGTGCTCGAGCCCGAGATGGAGATCCCAGGGATTCCAGAGTCCATCTGTTCCTGGGCTTAGCTGTCCTGACCACCAAAGCAGAGTCTCTAATTAGACTATTTTCCCTTTTTTTTTTTGCCCTTCAGTTTAGTGAAGTGAAGGTGAGCCATCTAAAGTGATGCCGAGCTCTCCTTTTTGCCACTTGCAAGGGTCACCGTTCTATTCAAGCTATTTATGGCAGACTGATACTAAAAGGAATTACATTTTAAGGTTTCTTAACTTTAACTGACAGCCACTGCATTTTCTCAGGTATTTATATTGTTGTTATTATTAATATTTTTAATTATTTTTTTATTATTGATAAATATTATTACTACTGGTGGCACAGGCTGCCAGCAAATCAACCATCAGCTCTCTTTACAGCAGAGTCTGTGGTGTTCTGGTGTTTTTGTGTGCTAAACTTCCCTCTTTCCAGCAGGCACATGACACGAACAGTTAGCTGCAGAAATCAAAAAGAATTGACACAAATTGCCCTGATTCTGAAATGCTCTGAGTCCTTTGACCAGATCCTGTAAATGTTTGGGTTTTCCTCTGGCTCAGGGCCATTCCCAAGCCATGATCAGTCTCCACACAGGTAAATCCACAGCAGGGGACAGCAGGGGACAGCAGGTGCCCAGGTGAGCATGGAGGCTGTTCAGGGATGTCTCTGATTTGGGTTTCTTGGGATGATCCTGGGATCTTGGGAGAGCTCCTCAATCATAACAGTACCCAGTGGTTTGATTTATCCATTCTGGGATGTAGGCAGTTTAGAGGTTTTTCCCAGGTGGTGACTGGAATTGAGTAATAAACTCAATTGAGGGGCAAATGAAAAATGTTTGTGCATTTTTGTCAGCCTTTGCAAAGTATTTCTCTGTTGCAGCAATTTTAATTGCAAAAACCATTTTATAATAGTGTTGGATCAAAATATGTGGGGGGGAAAGTTAATAAAAATAGAGTAATTCAGTAATTGTTTTACATTATATGAAATACAGCATCTTTCTAAGTTTAGGATGTTTAATGACCACTTTGGTAAACTTAGCAAAAGAGTGTTTTGGTTTTTTTTTTTTTAAAGTGAGACTTTGGAAGAAAACATAAAGGTTTTATATATCCTATAAAACTGGCACACATCACATTTTTGATTATATATGCACAATTAGCTTTTTTTATCCAGTTGTGTATTATGGCTGGATTAAATTTCTCTGAAACACTTTATGGTGTATCCTGGTGTTTAAAACATTATTGCATCCCTCAATACCCCTTTTAATAGTTTCTGGTACAGAATTTTGCCATAACAGATTCATTTGGGTAATTTTTTAATGTACATTTTAAATCCACACACAGCTCAGAATAGGCACCTCTACTTTTTTTTTTTTATTATTATTATGTGAAGCTTTTTCTTTCATCATTAGTGCATTCTGAGGGGTAGACAGATGAAAAACTTTTGCAACAGAGAGAAGGAATGAGAAAAGTGCTGCATTTTCCCTGTCATTCTCTGAATGGCAATCATTGCAATTCCTTTGTGAGGTAAGGTAAATATGATTTAGCAGCAACAACATGTCTGCATCCAAAATACCATGTCAAGGTTTTAAAAAGAAACCAGTCTTACAATAACATATTTTAATCCATGTGGATGATTCTATAAGCTTCCAGGAGGTGAAAAATCAGGATGCAGCTTCCCAGCAGGTGTGGGAGTTGCTGTTTGACACCTCTGAAATTCTGTAAGCTCAGGTCTTTCTCCTGGTTACATAAACAATAAGATTTGTGAATTATGATATCTTGTTTGGATATCTCTGTGGAGCTGGATCACACCTTTAAAGAGGGGCTAAATCATTAGCTGGGATTTCAGTGACAAAGAGAAATCACCTCTTTCATGACCTCTCTGTGTATCTTGCCAAATACTACTGAAAGCAAGGGGTGGAATTTTTGATACACTGAAGTTGGATCTATGGATAGCTAAATGTGCAAGCTGATCTGTTGTGAGCCATGAATTTATTCTGCCACCAGGATGTGGGAGTAAAAGTAATCACTTTAATTTGATATCTTGTAGAGGCATGATGGCAACAGCATCTCCATAAAGTCTGTCAGAGAGTTGTTTGAATTTGTTTCTGAGATGGTGCAATGCAAGGGATTTTATTTGGTTGCTTCAAAGGTGAACTGGAACCAGAAAACCCAAAATTCACAGGCAAAGGTGCTCTTTAAATTTATATTAATTCATAAGAAATATAAATAGGAGAGACGGAAAAAGACTCTATGAGTTGAAGAAAGGTGGTAAAAATGGTTTTAGTCTTATCAGTGTTTTAAGGGGAAAAAAAAAAAAGGAGTTGGATGGCAGAGCTTTAAAGCAAAAGTGTGAGCCCAGATAGCTTTTGAGTGATCAGAGAAAATGCCAAACCCTGGTTTTTTACATCATTTGCATAACAATGAAAACTGAAGTGAGGTTGTTGGAAAATAACACCCCTGGGATGCATGTAAATACACCAAATCTTAGAACTCAAACCAGAGCCTTAGAGAATTCAAAAATGCACAAGGAAGATAATAAAAATGGAATTATTTATGGTCGTTAATTGAGAGCATTGACAGGGGGACTGGAAAAATCCTCACACGCTCCATAAAGATTGCATTTTCGGGGATTTTTTCGAGGAGATTCAGCCTTGAAAAAAGTCTTTTGCCTGTGAGGACATGGAAAACATTTAGCAAAGGTGACCACAGTGATCTTACCTGCAGTCAGAGTGGGAATCCTCTGAAATCACCATCAATTTTAGGAATAACCAGAGATAGCAGAAAATGAGGAGACAAATTCTGATTTTGTTTTTTAGCATAACATGTTTGCATGCTGTGTAGGAAAAGCCAGTCAGGTTTTCAGGGCAAAACCAGGCAAACATTGCCCCCAACAGAGTCTCTGATCCTTTGCTGCTCTCCAAACCCTTCTAGCTGCTCTGCCAGCTTGTCTCCTCACATACCTTGCAGGATTTACTTCATCCTGTCTGAAAACCAGAAAAGTCCCCTCAATAGTTAGAATGTTCTGAAAAAGGGGTTGTCTCCTTATTTTTGATGCAGCAAGCAGGACGTTTCCTTTTCTTTGTATGTGGCATGATTTCCATCTTTGAGCTTTTATTCAGTTTGAAATAACTCATGGGAAAAAGTCAGCTTGGGTAACAGTCTTGATCCTAAATTGGGCTGATCCCTCCTACCCTGATTCCATTAATATGCAATGACTGAGTTCCAAAAGAGACTAATTTGTCTGTGTTTATCCCCCAGCCATGTTCATGGCTGATCACTTCTTCCCCACTCTGAAGTGGCCTTGATACACCCAACCAGCTCTGGGATCTGGGTTAGCTTCCTTCTGAATTACACCATAATTCCAACAGGAACTTCTTGATAATAAAGGATTTCCAACTGGAAGCCTCAGGAGGTAATTTAATTTAGATTAATATAAGTGCTAAGCTTCAACAATGCTGCTCCAAGATCCTGCCATGTGAAATAATTACAATTTACTTTAACAATATAGGCTTTTGGCAGCACTTTTTGCCTGGAGAAGAGAACAGCGCACCTCCCTGGGCATGCCAAGCAGGGCCAGTCTAGAAAGCAAGGTCTCACAAATGGAAGGTCTCACCCAGTTCATTAAAAGGTACCAAAGGAATGACAGAACTGTAACAGAAATCAGTATTTGCTCTCCCTGGACAAGGGTTACTCTTCATTGCAGATCCACCTCACTCAAATTACTTCAGCTGTTACTTGCTGGACCCAGAAAGTAAAAGCATTTTTTTATAACTCTCTGGAAATAAAATAAAAAGAAAAAAAAGCCTTTGCCAGCCTTAATTGCCAGACCTAACAACTGTGTTCCATAGGTGTTCCATTGGTGTTCCATTGGTGTTCCATAGGTGTTCCATTGGTGTTCCATAGGTGTTCCATAGGTGTTCCATAGGTGTTCCACAGGTGTTCCATAGGTGTTCCATAGGTGTTCCATTGGTGTTCCATTGGTGTTCCATAGGTGTTCCATTGGTGTTCCATTGGTGTTCCATAGGTGTTCCATAGGTGTTCCATAGGTGTTCCATAGGTGTTCCACAGGTGTTCCATAGGTGTTCCACAGGTGTTCCATTGGTGTTCCATTGGTGTTCCATTGGTGTTCCATAGGTGTTCCATTGGTGTTCCACAGGTGTTCCATTGGTGTTCCATAGGTGTTCCATAGGTGTTCCGTAGGTGTTCCACAGGTGTTCCATAGGTGTTCCATAGGTGTTCCATTGGTGTTCCATTGGTGTTCCACAGGTGTTCCATAGGTGTTCCATTGGTGTTCCACAGGTGTTCCACAGGTGTTCCATAGGTGTTCCATAGGTGTTCCACAGGTGTTCCGTAGGTGTTCCATAGGTGTTCCATAGGTGTTCCATTGGTGTTCCACAGGTGTTCCACAGGTGTTCCATAGGTGTTCCATAGGTGTTCCACAGGTGTTCCATAGGTGTTCCATAGGTGTTCCATAGGTGTTCCACAGGTGTTCCATAGGTGTTCCATAGGTGTTCCATAGGTGTTCCACAGGTGTTCCACAGGTGTTCCATAGGTGTTCCATAGGTGTTCCACAGGTGTTCCATAGGTGTTCCATAGGTGTTCCACAGGTGTTCCATAGGTGTTCCATTGGTGCTCCATAGGTGTTCCGTAGGTGTTCCATAGGTGTTCCATTGGTGTTCCACAGGTGTTCCACAGGTGTTCCACAGGTGTTCCATAGGTGTTCCATAGGTGCTCCATAGGTGTTCCATTGGTGTTCCATTGGTGTTCCACAGGTGTTCCACAGGTGTTCCATAGGTGTTCCATTGGTGTTCCATAGGTGTTCCATAGGTGCTCCATAGGTGTTCCACAGGTGTTCCATAGGTGTTCTGGCATGGGTGGTTTAGAGCTGGGCAATCACCATCAAACAAAATTAATAAAAATGAACAGTGGAAAGCTGAGGGCTGAGGCTGCTCTCAAACTGAGCTTCTGGAATAAGTGGGCAGAGTGTGGCTGAGGGTGTTTCACCCAGAAATGGGCACTGTTGGAGCTTTGGGCTGTGCAGTGGGAGAAGAACTCTGGGCTTTGAGAGGAGCAAACCAAGCCATGTCCAACCCAAGGCACAGAGAGCTCAGCATGGAGCACAGGGTGAGGAGGATGGGATGTGCTGGCCTGGAGTCCTGGGTGTTCCTGAGTGCAACAAAAAAGCTGTGAGGTCAGCAAGAGGCCACAAGACAAGAGCAGCTTTCCCGTTCAGAACAACCTGCAGGGCTATAAAACCATTAAAAAATGGAGAGCTCAATCTTCATCGTGAGATCTGCTCCTGGGAAAGCCCCACTGGAGCAGTTCTGCAGCTCTTTCAAACTTTAAATCACAGGAGCAGTGAAACCAACATCTAATTTTTTGTTTTCGAAAACTGCAAAAAGAGAATTTTTTTCACAGATGTCAGTTCCCAAATTCAATAATATAGGTGTTGGGGGAGCACTCTGAGTTTTACAAAAAATATTAATGAGTAGAAGAATACCAAGAAATTGCCCCTGAAAATAAAATAGCACAGTCTAGAGAAGAATTTGATATTATTTCTTCTTGCCTTTTTCAGTTCCTAAGCAGTAGAACAGGATAGGAAAATAAAGCAAAGCTCAGGTATGCAATGGTGTATGAAGTCTCCAAGTATTAACTGTGGGAAGAAGTATAAAGTCTCACAATTCAGTGAAAGCCTTTAATAAATTTCCAATCTTTAATTGAAATTAAGAGCTACAGGAGGAAAGGGGAGGAAAAACATATTAAAGAAAATGAGAATTTTATATAGAATAACTTGGAGAAACAGTACTACTGGGTTGATGTTTTTTTTTGTTTCTTGATAATTTGCTACTCTTTTAATACTTTTAACATTTTGCATTATCCAGTCTTGAGCTTCCAAGATAAGGAAAAGTTGTGGAAATCAGCCTTGTTCCGTGTGCACATTTTATAATCTCATATCAGTCTGTTTCTTATGCTGCTGGAGAGATCAATAGATGCTCCCTGCTGAGGATGTTATCTTTGGTACCAACTTTTTAATTAACTCTTGTCCTGAGCTCAAAGAGCAATGTTTCACAGTAAAAACTCTTGATGTACAAAGCAGATCTGACATTTATCAATTACACTCCGTGCTATCCAGTGCAGTGATCAAACAACCAGAGCTGTAGTACTGCTTGTTCTCCAGTGATGGCAAAATAACTCAGATTCCCACATCAAATGTGTCTGCATGGCTCTGGACTCCTTTTGAAAGTGTTTACCAAGCATTTTGGGAAGAATGTTCTGTTGGCACTAAAGGGAAATTGTTAATACTGAGATCCTGTTGTGTATATTACACTTGATAGAAAAGGTAATAAATGTAGTACAGTTTTAATTTAAGTTGCTGTCTTGATCAAAAGTCAATGGGAAAACCAAGGCACTTTCACTGCCTCACTGCTGTGACTGCAGCAAACCCTGAGAGTTTGCTCTGCTCTCCTCGGGGCACCAGGGAGGCATTTTCCACATGAAGCTTTCTTTGGGCATCTGTGCACAGAGCCCACAGGTCTCTGCCTTTGGCTTCCTCCTTTGCTTTTCAGGCAAAAATCTAATTTATCAGGAGTGAATCAGGTGCAGTCCATGAATCTCTATGACATTTTCTCCTCAGGGAGAGCGCTCATCCAGACTGGCAATCTTGTAAAGTGTTTTCTCTTTACTGCCATCTCTGAGCAGCAGAGCTGCTCTGTGCTGCAAGAGGGAGACCAAACACCCTCGACAAGCTCCTCAGCACTCACACCACAGCCCTTCAGTATTTGTCTGAATGTCTCTAATCTGCTTGGTAATTCTTGCTGTTTATTAGTATTTCTTAGGATGCTTTCCAGAGATGGCGCAGAATTGATTTATTCTGTTAAAATAAGGCTTTCTAAAACTTCAAATTCAATTGTGTTACTTCATATTCTTTCTGTCTCTGTGTTGTTTTATTCTTTGATTGCAGTGGCAGTCACTGAATGCTTGAGTGTCATTCAACACTGTTGGTGCATCGTGACGACAGCCAAATTAATGTTTTTAAAAACCCAACAAGGACAGCTGCTTCTTAATACTAAGTGTTTCTATTTGTGTCAGGGGCTTTTACAGGATGTCTAGAAAGAATTTCTCTGCCTCTCTGTTGAGATCTCGTATATTGAAAAACTGTTGAGGCTTCAAGAGCCACTCTGTTTTGGGAAGACCTCCTAAAGACATCTTAATTCCCAAATCCCCTTGAGATCCCATGCACTTTTCAGCAGCAAAGCTCCTGCCTGTGTTATTACTGTTTATTTTTGTTGAAGGAGACACTAACATCCAGAAACAAATGGTGATCTCTCCCTGCAGTCTGATTCTATTAAGGACAGCTGGTGCTGTGGCTGCAGCTGTGGACAAAGCAGAGGATATAATTTTTTGCTGGTGGTCCTCTGATTGCTTTGTTCATCTCTGCTGGTGACAGATTAGCTCTGCAGCACATCCCTTGGTCACCAGCCAGCCTTTTTGTGTTTGTACTGGTCAGTGCTCTGAGGAGAGGTTTTTAAATTGGAAATAACACTTCCTTTTGTTGTCTTGTATTTTGGAGATGCAGAGCTCCACAGCAGAGGTGCCACAGGTCATCCTGAAGATGCAGCAGCAATGCAGAATGCAGGAGCTTCTCCACAGCACCCATCTCTCATTATTCCTGCTGGCAGCTGGGCCGAGCTGGCCATGACATTTATAAAACCCTTTTCATAAAAAATTTAAGGTTAAAAAGTGTTAAGAAAAAGTACCCTGCCAAGGTGTACTAATGAAAGAGGGAAAGGTTATTTTATTATCAAATGTACAAAGGAAAGCACTTTTCTTCATCTTAACTGGACATTTTCTTTAAAAAATGCAGAAAGGCCTTATCTTTTATATTTCATTTTCATCAGGTTTTCCTGAAATAGTTATAATTAAATACTCTTTACAAACTTACCCTTGAAGCATCAAATTTGTAGTTTGAAACAAGATAAGAGATTTAAATTCTTTACAGACTCTGTGAGATGCTCTTTGCAAAGACACCATAAAAACAACCTGTATTTTCAAGGAATGAGATGGGATATGTTGATCAAAATCTCAAAAATTAAATAGTGGTGCTGAATGGAGTTGCAACAAATGAAAACATTCATCCACTCTCTCTTTAAAAGGACAATGCTACAGAAGTGGTGAAGGACAGCCTGGTCCTTTCTTCTGTCTCTTATTTCCTCATTTCATCCTCAAATGGAGTTATTTATTTTCTGCTAGCAATCAGGAGAGAAATGTCCATCATCCCTTCATTGATGGGACCAAATTTTGAAATGTAGACTTCTGAAAATTAAAGAGACTCTTCATTTTAAGTATTTTACGTGGAATATATTGTCAGGGAAGCAATTTTTTTATGAGACAAGATTCATTCCAAGAAAAGTAACCCTGCAAATAAATGCATCAGAGTGCATAGAGCACAAAGCTAGAATCCAGGAGGTGGATTGTCCTCCTTTTCCCCAGTTTGTTAATTTGGTTCCTTGCTCTGGCTGGATTTCCCCTCTGGTCTATCCCCCAGCACTGGCTGTTGGAGAGGATGTGTGCATGGAATGTATTGTTAAGTTTGGTTTAGACTAAAAATACAGCAGCACATATGCTGCAACAAAAAGGCTTCAAATTAGTTAAAAAACATGAATTAAAACTAAAAAAATTAGATTTTACCAGCCTGTTTCAACAGAAAGGATCTACTTTCTGCACAAATCCTTTGAAGAGCTGGTTGTGCCCAATTCTCTCACCTTTGGCTTTGGAGTCATCTTTTCATCTCTAGAATAATGGGAAGGTTAAGCCTCTGTTATTTATTTTGTTTTGGTTTGTTTTAATATCCATCTAATGAGTTGTAGCACAGAAATCTCCTGGGCAAACTTCATTTTTCTTTTGGAGTCCTGACTTGGACAAGGAAGCAATTCCTGTCTCTTGTCTTCCTCCTGCCTGTTTCAATAGCAGAGTGAGAACCTGGGCAAGAACAGCAGTTGATAAATATGCCTCCATAATGAAGTGCTTAAAACTGAGGAAAAAAATGCTGTGTCTGAGCTAATTTAGTCCTCAACTCGAGTATGTTGTAGCCCTCATTACTTTTGAAGTAAGCTGAGGAGTTTTGCCAAATATGTTTTGATAGCAATGAAAAAAGACTTCTTTGGGAGATGGATCCTGCTTATCTCAGGTCTGTTCAGACTCAGTGAGCACTCAGCTTCTCCTGTGTCCTTGCCAAAACACCTTTCCAGCAGAGCTTGCCAAAAACATCCGAGAGAACAGTCCTTTATCTTTTCAAAAACCAAAAAATGAGTCTTTCTTGTGGGCTAGACTGACTTATCAGCAGTGCAGTTCAGACTGCCTTGGCCCATGGCTTATCCAAGATAGAACCTATTTAATGGATATTCCTGCCAGAAATTATTAACAGCTTTCTTGGGGTGCTGCTAGCTGCTCGTGCAGCTCATCAGTTCTGCCCTGCTATCTGAAATCAGAACCATCTCACAGCAATGGGAAGATTCCTTTGCTGGGGCTGACATGGAAAAGGATTTTGAATGTTTTACTTCTTTAAAACAACAAAGAGAAGAAAGTATGGATTATCAATATAGCCAAGACATCACAGACGGAAAGTTAAATTAGCAGCACAGTAAAAATGGCTTTTGTAAAACCTGCAAGCTTTGATATAAATGGAAGAGGCAGTTCGTGGAGCTTGCACTGGCTGACCCTGCTTTGCAAGTCATTCTGCTTTCCTGGTAGTTTTTCCAGTTCTGGGAGGAACAGTGAAATGCTGCTTTTAAAGCGAGGGATAGAACCATGATATTTATTAGAATAAAAGGGCTCTTCTCTGTCATTCATTGAAAATTTCAGAGCTTGTTAAAAACTTTTATCTTCAGTGTGAGCCCTGTTTGTCATGCTTACATTTTTTTTTCCACTTCTGTTTTTTTTTGTTAACTAGAAACAAATTCATCACTGGAATACATCTTTCAAATATCTTGTAAGTTCCTGTAGGATCAAAATTAAAACTTTGCCCTATATTCTGTCCATTAATCTCCTACCATGATTGAACTGATAAATGAACTGAAGTAGGAGAACTTTTTTTTTAAAAAGCAATTCCTGTTAATATTTTTCATATTCTCCTGCAGCTTCGTTATAGCTGGGCTCCTTCTGAGATGAAAGCAGTTTGGATCTGGAAGATCCTTTGTGTCCTGGTGCTCTGCTGTCAAATGATTCACAACTGTGTAAGTAAAAGAGTTAGACATATGGAAATTATATTGTGGGGCTCTTCCAATTCCTTCAGCATTTCTTTAGCCATCTCTAATGAGTATCTCCAATTTCAATCTCTTCTAAAAATTAGTTAATTCAAAAGCACTGGCATGACTAAAAGCGTTCTGTGATGTTTTGATCACCCTCCACAAGCTTGATAATATGAGAAATCACTGTGGGGTAACACTGAGGACAAGCTGTGAAAATCTGCTTTTCTTCCCTGGATTTTCCAGTACCTTCAGAGTATTATTGCACTCTGGACGCCTGGGTAGGAAAACAATTGAAATTCAGCAGCATTTGCAAGTTATCTGCAAACTGTTTTAATATTCCCTTCAAAGCAGGCACCAGTGAGTTCCAGAGAAGATTTCAGTAATTCAATATCTGTTCATGTGAAATGACAGAAAGCCTGGAGTCTGCTGGAATGAGGATTCACGTGGACACTTTTGTGGCACAAACTCCAGTATCTTCTGGAAAGGAACCCAAATCTGTCTGTACTGTCCTGGATTTTAGGGAGGTTACAACCAGGGACTACTATTTTGTCAAACCCATTATTTTGTTATACCAGTCAAGATGTTTTCTTTTTAGAGTTATCCATTTGGTATTAATGTTTCAGACTGACTCACTACTTCTGTTTCCAATCCATTGTTTCCAACCCACTTTTATTTTTCAGCAATCTTCTGATTCTGTTGAGTAATTATTTCTGCAGTTTCATCAGGAACTTCAGTGATACTCAGCAATTTCTTCTACAGAGTTTTGAGTGTTCTGTTCAGAAAGAACTGCGAGGTGCAAAAGATTCTTTGGGCCATAGCAAACCCATTTTTGAGAATGTGTTCACACTTTGTACCTGAATAAGAAAATGTCTCGTCAGCAAGCTTTTTTCCTTCAGGTTTTCTTTTCTGACCTGCAGACCAAATAGTCTGGCTGTGATACAGCATGTGGTATTCTAGTGTGCCTTCATGCATTTTTAAAGCATTCTGTGCCTTTAAAGATTTTTCTTTTAGTAAAATAATCATCTACACTCCAAGACAAAAAGGTGGTCGATCTGTTTGGTGCTTATGAATGCTCCCCACCTGTCAGGTAACAGGAAACAGAAAGGTTGCACATCCTGAAAAACTCAGAAATTTCCCCACGAGTAGTCCTCAGATCCTGGGAATACTTTTGAAACTGTTTACTGAAGTGACATTTCTTTTTCCTGGTCCATGTGGGAATGCTTTGCATGCTGAATTAACCCAGCAGTCTCAAGAAATTTGTCACTATTTTTTCTGGAAATTCTGCCTCGGGCAGTCTAGGGGGGTAAAGCCCAGAAAGACATTTTAAAATCTCCCTTAAATAGCCCCAGTTCTGGTGAAATATGAACCTGTTTCAACTTATTTGTCTGGTTTCAGTATCATCTTAAATCAGGGACAAAATATTCATTAGCTTTAGGGTGATTACTGGGCCCTAAGGATGGAAGTAGATTGTAGCACAAGACTGATGGCCATTGATGCTAAACACTGTATTTTCCATTCCCAATGATGAAGGTTATAAGTGATTAGTCATCAAAGTGAATACAAGAACAAAAGCAAACACAGAAAATCACTGAATATTTCACAATCAGAAAATAATACAGGTATTTGCAGTGAATCAATTCTTCAGTCTTCAACCCTGGTGTAATTATTTCAGTGCTGCTGAAATGCACCCATGCAGCACAGTAGTTTTGGGCAGGAAGTGAAGAAGAAAACTCCTTCCAATTGAAGCTGCAGGAGCAATTTTGATAGTAATTACCTGAGGTTGGGTCAGCTCACTGGGTGTTATTATCTCCTGCCAAACTGAAAAATGAAATTTATGAAAAATGAAACCTGTAATGATCTGAAGTGGTCAGACCCCAGTAATGGAAGTCATCCAGAAATACAGATCTTCCAGCTGCAGAAGATAGCATTTGGTGGCATTTCTTCTGATCTGCTCTGAAGGGAATAATTCCAGTTAAAGGCTCATTAATAGCATGTCAATATAATTTTCTAGCGCTGTTGACTCTCATGCTATTAGGAATGCTGAGTTTATCCCATTCCCATTTGGCTGCTGGGGGAAGGAAGTGAGGTGGATCTTTCAGATTTCAGCCCTGTGGTCCTTTGAAAGCTCATGTGTGTCTGTGGCAGCAATCCTACAGCTGAGAGCATTGCTGGTATTAAATATCCTTTAAAATTTACAGCCTTAATGGATTAGACTTAAAAATGCTTTCCCCTAACATATCTATTGGAATTCATGTTCACACTCTTCAGTCCTGCATTAGTCTTTTCAGGAATCCCATTATTTTCCTTGACATGTGGTGTTTTATCTAGTAGAAAAAGAGGTTTTCTCCACATTATTTACAGACATATTGTTGCTTATGGCAGAGGCTGACTTGTTCCCTTTTTGAACCAGTTGCACATAATATAAAATGTAATTTTGTCTCTGGGGAGCTCTGGTTGCACCTGTAGGTGATAATTTTTCAACTGTTTATTCTACATTCATGTAAAACTCTGCATTTGTTTTCTTTGGGCTCAGATATATTTTAGATATTTAGATTTCAGAGTCTCTTTTAAACTTTCTTGGTCGAGATGAACAGTCTGAAGTTTTAAATCTTTCATCCAGGCTGGTTTGCTAGTTCTTCAGTCATTTTTATGGCTCTGCTAATCCTTGCTGGTCCCAATGCTCCTGAGGTGAAAGCCATGGTGATTTCTCAGTCCAGAAACTTGTGACCAATGAAAAGAGATTGTATTTTAGCATCTCACTGAGTAGCCCTGAGCCAGGAGTAAGTGGCTGTAAATAGAGAATCCTCTGGACCACTTTTATTTGTGACAGAAATAACCTTTGAACAGGTGTGGATCTAATCTTTCTAGCCACTCTTGGTTTTTGTGACAAGCAAAATTCAGCTAACCCATATAAAATCCTCAATTTATTCTAAACAAAGTATTCCTAAATTTGACTAAGGCTTCAGAATTTTGCTGTGTGCTATGCATCTCTCGAGTTATATAGGATGCGTTTCAACATAAAGCAGAAATGTCTCACAACTAGTGACACCTAAGAATCAGAGGAAATCTTTGTTCACCGAATCCTCAGAGGTCTTGGCACACCTTGACTTGTGTCTTGGATGGAGATGTCTTTCATGTCTCTGATTCAGGAGCTGCAGCAGATCAGAGCTGGGGAAAGCACATCCAGCTTTCATCACCACCTTGTCAATATAAGAAGAAGTGACATGACAATAACACATCCCAGCATGTTTGTTAGGGATTCTTCACCCATGAAATTCATAATCCTTTCAAACCCAGAAACTGTACAGTTTCAAAGGAGCTTTGAGGGGCTCATGGAAATTAAATGCAGAAAATATGGAGTGAGTGGAAGATAAAATAACTTCCATATCACTTAGAGATTTCCTTTAGTTGCAGGAGAATGTTTTAGCAGCAGAAGTAAATTCTTTTCTGTTCTTATTAAATAAAACAATACATGACTTTGCTGTGTTCTCAGCCATTATGAGCAATTGTGTGAACAGCTCTGGTATAAACTTTTTTATTTGAGTGTCTCCCTATATTACTTATAGAAGATTCCCAGTGGCACTAACTTTAATAGCTGTACTTCTGGTTGAATTGGTGATTTACATTACAAGCAGCTTTTGAAACCAGATTACTGTTTTTCATGCTACAGTTCACCAGCAGAAACAATGCAATCATTTAATACCACTGTGGATTTCTGCAACCAGAAATATGAAAGATCATCTGAAGTCTTAGGTATTTCTATATATTTGTAATAATGTCATTGTGTGTTTAATGTACAGACAAACATGTTTTCCAAGAATATTTGTTAAGTATTTTAAACTTTCATAACATCCATAAAAGCAGTAAATTTGGCATATCCATGTCAAAATACAAGTAGAACCATTTAATTAAAAAATCTTTTTCATTTGGCACAGAGAGCTCTGGTGTGGGAAAATGGTGAGCAGAGTTTTGAGATGAATTCTCCCAATGACAATTACAGTCATACAGGTCTTGGGACCTCATTTCTCAGCAACCCTGGGAAGTTGCTCCAGCAGGTCCCTCAGTGCCCCTCTGCTCAGCAGTGAATGCAGTGACTCTCACAAGTGGCCACTTGGAGAGGCAGAATGAAGCCACATCTGCTTTGGTTTTTTCCCTGACAATGCATCTTCCCGCTTTTCAGACCTGAAAAACCTGAAAATTTCAGATCTGAAGTGCTCTAATTCTCCCCTCCTTGTTTCCCAGACGCTTGAGTGACAGTGCCCTTTGCTTTGCAGAAGCTCAGAACTCTGCCAATAACCACAACTCTGGGTGAGAGGTTTTATCACCTGCCCTGGCTCTCCTAGCACTGTTTCTCTGTCACTGTAAACTTATTTTCCATGATTGCCTTTCAGGTTTTGCCTTTGCTGCTCATTGCCACAGGAGCATGGCCAACAAATAGCCAGCAATGGCTGTGGGTTAAGGGAGAGCTTTCCAAGAACAACAGTGACTTAATCAGCTAATTCATCCTCTGCCACTGACCACCTTTCCTACAGTGTTTTAGAGTATCCAGATGAGTCTTTAGCCCAGTCAGGAAATATTCTCAGGACAGACTTATTTATTTAAAGTGTACGTGTGCAAGTTTTTTAAATAATGCTATGGGTTGGAACTGCACCAACCTCATCTTATCAGCATTCAGTATCACTGGCTTTAGAGGAAAAACAAAGAAAAGGGAATGCATGAAAATGAGATGAGATAAAAATTCAATCAGAAGAATAAAATATTTTTGTGATTGTTTTATTCATTTTCTCTCTCACAATCCCCTCTCCTAAAGCACCCTGTCTTAAGCAGCTCTGTTTTGGCATATGTTCCAAAATATATAAAACCTGGCACACATGAGTGGAGGATTTTTAAATTGCTAGTGAGGACCTGATATACTTTCACTTTAATCTGAATTGGAAATAGCCCAAGTAAAGAATAACAATGTTGGCTGCAGAGATACTGATGTAAATAGATATTTCAGAGTGTAGTCTTTTATTTTCACTTTTTATTCATAACTGGCAAGAAGCTGTAAATAACTTCACAGTGGAGGTGAATGATTAGAATTAAAAGGGGAAAAAAACGATGGAAGTTAGAGAAAATTGGAAAAGTTCCGACAAAGTTACTCATTTACCCATTTCTTTCCCTTTTTCTTCTTTTGAAGAAAAGAATTAGAGTTAAGATTTTGGTTTAAATGTTCTTGCTTTCCTAAACTGGCACTTTTTCCCTTGTTTTTTAACTCTCATTTTATCACTCCTCTTTTTATGGAAGTGTATCCCAGCCCCTTTGCAAAGCCATTTTCTATATGTCTTTTCTTTTGCCTGTATCCTTATCTATTATTTCATGCTTTCTCACCAGATTTGTCGGGAGGAGACCTAACAACAGATGTCAGAATGAATAAGCCCAGTGAGCTTAAAAAAAGACAGATATTGACCAGTTTGCTCTGTGCCTCATGGTAACTGCAGCTTTGTAAATCTGGAAACTTGCAGCTTTTGGGGTCATTTTAGGGTAGAGCACCTTAATAATATTGTATCAGTTATGTTTTTATGAAATATTAACTGGAGCCCACTAAAAAGGATGAGCTGATGTTTATCAGTTATGGATATCAGATCTATATCAGCTCTATACTAGTCCTGAAATTCTTTAAGTTTCCTCTTACAGCTCTTTTTTTACCAGCAGACTATGAAAAAAACATGCATGTGCAATTTAAGCTTCACAAGATTCCTCTGAGGTTGATAAAACATGGAGCATTCTCCTGGAATACAAATATATTAGAAAGGGTTATATCCTGTATTTTCTGAGTCACATCTTTGAGTTTTTACCTAAAGCTGCTGTATGTTTTCAGTCAGTTAGGATTCCTGGGGACGTAATAAAGGTGCAGAATGCATCCATATATTAAGTGCTTAAATTCCTTTTCAAATGTAGCAGGCTTGTGTCACTTAGATACCTTGATATTATTTTTATAAGTGTACACATGTGCAGATACTATTTTGGTGTTATCACTGCTTGTTTTGGTGCATTTGGACATCTAGCAAAGGTACAGTACAGAGACTTAATTTTTAATTTTAAGCTTAACTCTTTGAAACAAACAGAGAGACATGTGTGTAGAATATGATTCAGGTTACAACTAAACTCCAAAATAATGGAATTGCTTCACAAATTCTGCTTTCTGAACTTGCTGCAAGTACAGAGTGGTTGCTTTTGTAGTTTGAGCTATAGGCATTCAAGTTTTTACACAATTATAATGTTTAGGGATATATACTATTGTTACCATTCCGGATTTCTATAGTGACTGAATCCCAGACTTGAGCAGCCCTTGGTTAAGGTCTGTTGTCAGCTGTGAACTGTATTTAGGATGATTCATGTACCTCTCAAATAATCCCAAGGCTGGAAGTTTTCTCAGATCTTGCACTTCCCCTAAAACTCATGTTGGTGTTTTTACAGTTTATATTCTCCATGTCAGTTGTGGAAATAGCAAACATAACACCAACAACTTACAAACATCCAAAATTTGTCCAAAAGGATCAAATCCAGTGTGTCCAGACACAAAATATTTGCCAAATGAATCTTTTGGATATGAGTTAAACTGTGTCCTCCAACTCCTTACCAGTGTGGGGTTTTTTATCAATTTTGAAGTGATGCTTGACTTTGTTATCTTGCTGTGAAGAGAAGAAAATAAAAAAACCCTTAAACTTTTAGAGTGCCACTGTGGAAAGGATGCCAAAAGGAGACAAATTCGTATTCTGCATGGAGAGAGTGATCATGTTCATTCCCAGAAAGATCTGCATTTTGTATCCTCAGCTCTTTTCAGCTCTAATATGCATAACTGTTCTCTCCAGTTCAGTTGAGCTCAGTGTAGGATATAAAAGAATCAAGAGGGAAAAATAGCTTTATGCCAGCTTTTCAGATCTCCAGTTGGAATTCAATGACTGTCAAATTTCAATGACTGTCAAAAGATGGAGCAAAAAAAAAATCTACATATTGCATAGGCTGTTCTGATATTAGCTATAGTTTAAAAATATTCAGAACATACTTTTTTTTTCTCCCCTGTATATTTTCTCCATGACTCTCCACTTGTATAAATTTAGCAAAGACAAAAAGTGATGATGTCTTGCTGAATTTAAAGACCAGCAGCATTTCTAGAAGGGCATAAGGAGCTCCCTAAATAATGGAGACGTGATCTTAAGGCCTTTCATGTTTAATATATTGATTTTATCAGTACTGGAGAAAAAAAAGAACAAACCAAAAAGCTGTAATAAGTCCTGTATTTGCTATCACAACTGTAATAGTATTTCTGGTTTAATATATAATGGCCATGTCTCATTTTGCACTAAGGCACTGAGTTCCATCAAAAAAGAAAATATCAAATGTCTATCAAAGATCCCTCCTGCCAATAAAGCAAGTCAAACACCCAATGTCATCTTAGTGTGTTAGAAAAACCTACAAAACTGCCAACAAGTGGTGCCTGCACATCATTCCTCCAAGCTGCATCCTTGTTCCTGGAGCTGTGTTTTCAGGGATTCCATTCTGTACCCAGAGATGTGACATCCCTGACAATATCCACGCTGGGGACTGGCAGGTGACAGATTTGATGAACATGTTACATCTCCAAAATACTGATATTTTACATGTGCAATACAAATTTACTCTAGCTGAAAGTTCCTTATGAATTGAGGATTCTGGACAATTTTAAACTAAAGTGTAAATTAAACAATATGGAAAATGTATTTTAGGTTAGTAAGAAATACCCATTGTTTTCTCTTGCACTAATTAAAACCAAAGCCTGACCCAAGTATGACATCATATTAATTCTCCAGTAATCTTTCAATTTAAGAGTCATGCAAGAACATAGTTGATAATTTGTGTTTATTATCATTTTTCAGGCTGAAAGGGCTGAGCTGATGGGAATCCCTGCCAGAGCACCAGGGATGCACTTGGGCTGAGGTGTCTCAGAGTGGAACCATCAACCATCATCTGCCTGATGGGGGAAAACATGAACATTTCAGATAAAAACAGCTTTTGAGCTTCACTTTTCCTGTGGTTGCAACTTTCTCTAAAAAGCTGCCTTGTCACTGAATATCCTGAATTAGGAGAGACCCACAAGGGACTGGGAAGTCCAACTCCTGGCTCTGCACAGATGGTTCAGAGCTGAGAAACACGTGGGTGCAAAAGTCAGCAAAAGGGGAGAGGTAAAGTCCAGTAAACCTGTCTGCTGGGTGCTCACATGAATCTGTAGGTGAAAATCAAGCAAGCTTCTTGACACTTTGTAATATAACATTCTAAATTAGGGAACTGGATTTGCCATGTTTCTGTAATACATCATCTACGAGACTTTCATCTAGAGCTAATTAATTTCTAAACTTTCATTCACAAGTAAATCTAGCTAATAAAAACCTTGTCAAAATAGTCTTCCAGTAATCTGTTTTTAAACATTCAGCCAGACAGACAAACACAAAGGGTGCACTGTTAAATTAAATGTATTCAACCTTCAGTCTGTGCACTGTTAAATTAAATGTATTCAACCTCCAGTGTATGTAGCATAGTATTACAATCACAGATAGAGGTAGAGTATCTATTTAATTCAGTGTTTTGTCCCAGAAGCTCATAAAAGATAGAGGAGTGTAATTCATGTCAATCAAAATTATTTGAAGGTTGCACACATTTTTTTTTATGATTTCAGATTAGTCAATGCTCCTTGCAGTGTTGGTAGAAGTTAAGGATTTTCTGGATCACCAAACTCACTGTTTAGTCTAGAATAGTTTTATTTTCCTCACTGCTGTCATGAAATTTTCTACTTCTACACTTTTAGAGAATTAATAATTTAATTTAATTTAATTATTTTAAGTGATCAGCACTCCAACAATGTGAATAAGAGTGAAAAGGTTTGAGATCTGCCTCTTTATATACTGAGGTACCTTTAAAAATAATACTACATTTACACCATACCAGACTAGAAAATTAGGCTGCTACCTCTAGTCTGCTGTGTTATTTTTCATTCCTTTCCAGTACCTCAGCTCTGGCTGTCACAGAGGATAGCTTTGGGGGATGTGGAGTTTCTCTCTATCTTCTGAAGAAATGAGCACAAATTTCAGATGCAACCTGTTACTACCTGTTCAACATGATTTCTGAGAGGCACAAAGTGACTGAGCTTTACAACTTTGATTTGCGAATCAATTATTTCTGTCTGGCTTGAAGTAGTTCCATCAGCTTCAACCTCACATGAAATGGCACTGTGTACAACTGAACCCCTTGGTTATTGGCACCTGGGAAGTGGTGACCACCTTCTGCAGTCGTGCTCTTTGAAGTATTCCAGTCTTTATATTTTTAACTGTTATAAAAGGGCAAGAAAACACATGATGAAAATTTTTATGGATCGTCAGGCCAACTTTGGCATCATTCAGAAGTCTTGAAGTCCAATTATTCAGTCTCTTGGGTAGGAAAGGGTATGGTTCAGGAAATACAAAGGAGTGCATTCGTTTTCATTTGTCTGGAGCAGTAATGAAGTTGGTATGTTCCCAGCTCTCTGTCCATTTATCAACACAGAGCTCCCACAAACCAACACCTCCTCTCATTTTTCTTCCACAGAGCTTCATTTTGAGCAAAATATAATTGATTGCATTTGGGCAGGACTTCTTGTAAGATTAGTCACATTTTTAATCAAAATGTTGTGGGGTAGGAATGCAACATGTTCAAGGAAGCTCTTCAGATGTGAGGAGTTCATTGCTTGAGCAGCCAAAGAACAGTTTTGTGCTGTTCCTCTTGCCCTGCAATTACTGAAAATCTTGGGGATAAACATTCTCTATCTGAAAACGAGGACTGGATGTGTTTAAGATTTAAAAACCTGAAAATGTAGTTTGGTGTCTCACCTCTGAGCTCTTGGCCCTAAGGTGACAGCCCAATAGCTGGTATATAATATATGCAATAAATGTAGGTTGTGGGGAAGGTCAGCACATGTCAAAGCAAATGAAGTCCAACACCTTTGATTCCAGTCATGGACACTTCATCCCTGAAAGGAGGGATTAGAATTCAGAAAATTTTATATTCTGTTCCTCTGGGTAGGAATTGGAGGTTGAATCAAGAATGTACACAAAGCTTTCCAACCTTCAAAGGGATGTGATGAAAAAGTGGATGATAATATTACATCTTAAGTATGTAACCTCCTGGGCATGAGGTAATTCCACTGACTGTGCAGAGGAAAATATTTGTTCAGGGGCTGTCCTTGGGTTGGATTCCACTGGGCTGGAGGTGGCACCAAGTGCCAGGTGGAATTTGTTGTTAAATTCCTTTTCCTGCAAAAATAAAAGCTTAGATGAGCATAGTTCACAGCTGTGAAATGCATAAAAGATTGACAGCCACAGTCAAAGCGTGGAACAAATATTTTATTGTTTCACATTTAAGGATCCAGAATTCGGAGACTTTCATGCTTGCATGTGAAATTATTTTTGTCACAGAGTGGGAATCCTGAGCTCTGCTCTGTGCTGGAAGTGCACTGATTAGTTAATTATTCACTTGGGCCTTCTCCAGCTGAGTACCCCGATAGGAAGGAATATAAACAAAATAGTTTCCGCCAGGTGTCAGCCCCTGAGAGTAATGAATAAGAAAATAAATTAAGGTGTTGTTACTGGTGTAGTTTTTTTTTTTTTTTCAAAAGAAGACAGAGAGAAATATCTCTAGCAATTACATTGTTAAAATGGTATTTAAATAGGCTGGATGTGTGGAGGACTTTGCCATTTAGAATGATTATATAAAAATAATGAAACTTGCTTTTTTTCAGTCTTGTGTGAAATGCAATAATAAGCACTCTCCTGAACAAACCATATTATTTTCCCATGTCTTTTCATTACTGCATTTGAAGTTATGATTCATATATTATGGTGATTCATGGCATAGCCTTATGAAGCAGAGGCTTATTTTTAGAGTGTTACCTCAAATTAGTATGACTAATAAGTGATTTTGAGGTACAGTGATCTCAGTGGCTCTTGCTAGAATTTAATGTGTTTCTCTCTGCCTTTCCCTGATGCTTTGCAGACTTTCCAGAGAGAGGTGACTGCTGGGTTTTAACCACGATGTATCAGAGTCTTTATTAAAACCAGAACATTGAATTAACCTGGAATTCAAGATGAATGATGCGAAAATAAATTTATTTCCTCCTTTTTCCTGCAGAGTTTTTCAGAATTTATTGTTCAGGATCTATGTTCAAAAGAAAGTTTGAAGGGTCCTGGACATTCTTCTTTATATCTTTGGGACAACCATGATGGAGCAAGGCCATCCATATATTCTCTAAGTTTTTGCAAAGAAGAGATGATTTCCAGGCCAGACTGGTGGGTCATAAAACGAATTCCGATAAAGACCTTTAATTAGTGGTAAGAAAACATTTTATTTTTTCCTCCACCATATTATCCTGTAGAATTATTTATTAGTCTTTGGATCCAATGTGTTCATTCCTCAAAAAACCCTCCAAACCACCAAACCAAAAATCCAAAAAAAATCAGGCAGGAGCTCAGGGCACCTCTGAAATTTACCTTAAAGTTTGATATCTTGTTTGAAAACTCCTGGGTAATGAATACTTGTATTAAAGAGTAAACAAATTTTGTCAGCATCATCGTGATGGTTTTTTTTAAACTTTAACAATTATGATGGACTTTGTTATGTATTATGAAATATTAAATAGTTTGTGGAACTGATAATTAGCTCATAAGTCCCTTGAAAATTTCAGACTAAAAAAAAAAGTCATCTAAATCTTCTCCTAAATTAATTTCAGGCACTGTTCCTCGTAGAGCTTTTATATTTCTCTTTGTGAGCAGGTAATTGCTACCATTGCCCCTCTCCTCTTGGTAAAGTGGATATTATGAGCTGCAGCACAATCAATATCTAGAAATAGAGTAAAACTGCAAGGTTAGGGGATTTTCTTCTTCTTCATCGACTAATTCTTCTCCTTAAACTGCTAAAGTCTATGAATGGCTGACATTTTGCTCTAGACTTACTATCTGTATCTTAAAAAATGTAACAGACACAAAAAGCTCCCGGAACACGAGGTCATGGGCTGTCATTTCCCTTAAAGGGCAGCAGTGTGTTTGTTTTATGAGGATAGTTTTTATCAGGGCACTTGGAGCCTTTCCTCCTCCTCCTCCAAGGCTGTGCTTTCCTCGCAGGCTGAATAAAGACCTGCAGGTGATGGGTGAGACAGAGAGAAGCAATTTCAGGCTCAGTTTGGACAGCCATTTGCTGCATTTCTTACAGCAGGACTGTGTCACTGTGCTTTTCTAAAAAAATCTGGTTTTTCCTCTGTTTGGGTCAATGTTGAAGGACCCTGAATCTGTGATCAGTAGGGCTGAGGGCAGCGTTAGGAGAGCTGAGATTTGTGTCAGACCTTCAGTAGGGCTCAGCACAGTTCTCTCTGCATGGTAGAAGACATTTTAGAAACACGAATTTCATAGATTTCATGAACTTCACAGATTTCATGGCTGGATTTAAGGCCACTCAAGTTTTTGAGGTGAGATGTTGAGTAATTTCCTTCCAAGCAAAAGCCCTGGGTGTATTTCAGCAATAAACCTTTCCCGTGTGTGCATCCCCAGGGCGCTGTGCTTCTCTGCTCTGGTTTCTCTCACTCTGGCTCTGTCCCTGGAGCTGCTGGTCCAGCCTGGTGCCAGGGCTGAGTCCTGCTGGACATTGTGGGGACATTGCCAGAGCCACAGGTTTGGTGGAATTCTGCTCTGCCAGGGGAAATGCAGACAGAGGAGCTCAGTGCCCTGCAGCCATGCTAGGGTGGAGTTTGTTCCAACAGATGAGTGCTTTTCCCAAATCTTGTTCCAGTGTCCCTTCCCTTACTGGGTGCACTTATAATCTTCAGGGTGGGCAAGTTAGAAACCCTCAGAGTTTTTATGAGTGAGCCATATCTGAAAGATTGCAAACCTATTAATGTGACTGGCTCCAGAAAACAAGCCTGTGTCACTAATATGTCACTAATACTGTCTTTATTAACCTGAGCACAGCCGTGTTCTAATGAAGCAATGTGGTTTCTTGATGCACTTTGGTTCACTTGGCAGTGTATTGGAGCATAGCAGAGCAAGCAGAAGGTAGTTTGTATGCTGATGGAGCAAATGTGGTGTGATGTGCACTTTGTGTACATATCTGAAAATCCCACTCTGCCATCAGCAAGGAAATTGTTCCTTGTGCTTGGCTTAGATGTGACCATTTCCCACAACTTAGGCAGAATTGTTTGGTAAAGAAGGAACTTCCTTTTGTGAGTATTCTGTGTGTTCTGTACTGCACCTCATGCCAATCTCAGGCTGAGGCTGGGATTTTGGGGTGATTGTAAAATCATAAATGGAGTCAAACCATGGAATGAGCAGTTAACCTGAGCACTGCTGGTGTTTGCAATCCCATCGCTCAGCCAGGAGTAAGGTAAACAGTGTTTTCCTCCAGCAGTGGAATTGCCTCAAGAATGCTTTTCCAAGCTTTTATTTATTGTATTCACCTCTGGATCATGAATAAAACAAACAGTAAAAGATGCAACGCTGTTCTCACAATAAGGTCAAATAACAGAGTGAAATTCAGCACTCTGCAGGAGGCCAGCACGAGTCAAACACCCCAATTAAGCCATCAAAGTAGATTTAAGTGAAATTTATTTGGTGTATAAGATTTGAACTATGAGTCTCACCTTTATAGAGGCAGTCTACAAAGAACAAATGCTGGGCTTGAACTTGTCCCCAAATAAATCAATGTTATCCTGCTGATACCACAGGAAAAAATGACTCCCAGAGTCAAGTCACTTGACTCTTGTTTGTAAATACCTATTGCTGAACCTTTGGAAAAGTATTGCAGCACAGAAAAATAAGGAGAACACATTCCTACCTCGGCCTTATGGCTTTTGTGAATTACTTATTCTGGCTTCTGGGTACCTTGTTTCTTGCCCTTGCCATCTGTAGATTTGGTGATTTATGTTTCCAGTGCACAATGTTACCCAGGAGTGAATATAGTGAATATTGAGTGCAGCAGCATGAGGCTTAAGGAAATGGGTAAGCACAGGATATGAGGGTCTTCATGTCAGCCATGTTCAAAGGGTGAATGAATACAGAACAGTTTTTGCTCTATCATTTGATTATCTGTTTCTTTTAGCCCATGTTTGGACATTGCTGGTACACAGGAGTGAATACAATATCATTACATTTTTATCTGCTGCTATATACAGAATTGGTGGGCTCTGTGTAAACAAATATTCCCAATACACTGTCTATATTAAAAATCTCTGACCTGCTTAGGGAACATTTATATTTTATGGTTTTGTATGTGCTGACTTTATATATTGGCTTAACTTGACACTGAGATTCTGAATTTGGGATAACTTTGCCTTAGTTTTTTCTAGGGTTTTTTGGCTTCTTTTTTTCTTTCATATATATAATTAATTATTAGTTGTACCTTATGTCTTAAATGAACCTTTTTTCCTCTGCATTAGCTGAACAAAACAAATTACTACTCCACTTTCTTGTGTATTGTTTAAGATGTTCAACTTAATATAAAATGGGGGAAACGTCTCTCTGAGCTCAGATTCTTGGCTTGTTTAGTTAATTGTTAAAAGGAAGTAACATGAAAACTAATCTAATTTGGAAGTTCTGAGTTCTCTAAAGGTGCTGGACAGTGATATAAAATCCTGATGTGCATTTGCTAGTTTATGGTTTTGGGAACCTTGTCCTTTAGTGCAGCTGGGAATGAGGATCCTTTTATCCTCATCCCCTATTCCAACAAAAGCCAGAATCTTATTCTGATGGAACTTGCTTGAAGTAAACCCATAGGATTCAGCATAACATTTAAACATTTCATTACATCCTTTTATATCGATGTGTTTTTAAGGTTTTTTTAAGTGCTGCAGTAAATTTGGCCCTTAAAATGCATGGGTTTGCTCAACTGTTGTTTCAAAACATCAGCCTTTTGTGAGCAGAGCTCATCATGAAAGCAACTGTCAAAGAGGAGCACGCAGTTTGTTACTGCAGGGAACCAATAAATAAGAACTCAAGCTTGTCAACATTTAGCTGTAGGAAATTTGAAGACATTCAAGCCTTAATGTCACAAACATCCGTGGAGTGCTGAGAGAGCTGTCGAAATGTCTTCAATGACACCACTTAATGGGAGCAGATAAATGCAGGGTGGGACCCAAGGGCTGGACCTGAGGAGTGCCATAAACAACTCTGTCAGTGCAGGGGGAAATATAGATCACTGAAATCATATTGGGAGTGGGATGAATGTGCTGGCAGAATTGAAATGTCACAAGTGTGGCCCAACGATCTGGGAAGCTGCCAGGAGTTTCATTAGCTGTAGGGAATTCTACCTGTTCAGGTTGGATGTAAATAGAAAAAAACCCCAGGTTAAATAAGAGCTTCAGAAATAAGAACTTTGCATCAGTTTTGATGGATCTGGTTGAGCTTTTGGATGAAATCTTTGGAAATGCCCTTTTCAAAATGAATATTCTTAAGTTCCACAGTTTCTCTAAAGTAGCACAAAGTGGTACAGTTTGCAGAAAAAGTCACACACATCATCTTCTGTCTTGGGAAGGTTGTGATCTTCCCTTTTCCACTGAAATTCAAGCTTTCCATCCTGTATTATCTTTTCTAGGTAACTTTATCTTTTCTAGATAACTACACAGAACTTTCTGTGTAAGGACACACAACACAGCTCACTTTTTTTTTTCAATAAGGTGCTAGGAAAGATTAATAACCTAGACTTATCTGAAGCTGCATTACAAATAATTTGGAATTCTTCATTTAAACTCCGTGACTGTTATGTGCAAATACTGGTGTAGGTTATCTTTTAGAAATTAACTCCTCAAGGAGGCACTTCTAATTAATCCTCAGTGAGCAGGTACCATTTAAAAATGCACTTTAATCAGAAGTAACCTGGAATTATAAGCAGGAGTAAGTATGTTTGTACTAATGAGCTGGTGACATTTAAGGACATTTATGCTAAAAGGAATACAGCATTATGAAATGTTACGTCATGAAGGTGAAACACAAAAAAACTCGTAAAATATTTTTCTTTAATGAAAAAAATGCATTTAAAACTGTGTTGTTTCTGGCACTCTTGTTTATTGTGACACCAGTTGTTGCAATCTGAGTTACAATAAGAGCAAACTGCACATTTCTGGCTTTGAAATGAAATTAAAAGTTGAGTGGAAACAAGCAGTTTCCCTCTTTGCTCTGTCCTTCCTCTATTTTGGGGAAAAACGTAATCAAAACTGAAGGGCAGGCTGCTCATCTAACTATTAGAGGTGTAATTAATGTTAGGGTTGTAATTAAGCCACTGATCCAAGCAACATGCTTAAAAAATGTACTGATTAGCAATGGACTGCTGAATGCCACTCCAAACAGCAACCAGTGGAGCATTGGTGGAGCTGCAGCTGGTTTTTGGGCTTTCCCCAGTGTGACATGAGAAAGCTTGTACAGAATTAGATTCTAAAAACATCCATCCAATTAATATCCTGATGCCTAAAAATGTACCTATAAAAGGGAAAAAAAAGTTTGAAAATATATCACAGTGAAGTGCCAAAGGTGTTTTCAATGAGGATTTTTATACTTCTCTCATTGAAATTTAAAGCTAAGAGTTTGAAATTACATTTGAAAATAAATTGATGGTTGTCACATAAATTAAACAAAGTTAATTGGAAAAGTATTTTCTGTTAATAGCAAACTGGGTTTGTTGGTAAGATTGGGAAATCAATGGATAGATCTCACACATTGCAGCAGCAGGTGAGCAGTGCTGCACTCCTGCAACCATGGATTTTGTATGAAGGCTCCCTCAATAAAATCTGAATTCTATTTTCCTTATCACCACAATAAATGCCTAGAGGGAAAGGTCTAGAGAAGAGGAAAAAAAAACTTTCTGTAGATCCTTTGGGGTTTTCAGTCCAATTAACTTCATTAGGTGTCTCAGGGTTCTGAGGAAGTTGTGCACATTTGGAGTGTGGGTGTGTTGTGTCCATATGTATATTTAGCTGTATGTTTGGGGTTTTTTCCTATTATTTATTCTGTATTTTATGAGTGTAACATGCAGATAATTAACATATTGCTCATCCAGGTTTTCCTGGATATCCCACCTTCCCCCTGCAGGAGTCCTTTTCATCCCATTAATGCCAGTGGGAGATTTGTGGGGTTTGGAAGGAAAGCAGAGCCAGGGGAAGAACACCTGAAACCAATATTTACCACCAAAGAGATAAATTGGCTCCTTCTAAGACAGGAGTTCACAGATGCCTGTATTTTAAAGGGTAGAATTGCCACAGTATAGAAAACAATTAATACACAGAGCCTTTGTTCTGCAGTGCCTGACACCAAAATGCCTCAGCATTATTAGTAAATCACAGTGGTTTATGAGAAGCTCATGGCTCATTCAGCTGCCTGTTTTATAGTGCAGCTTTTGCAAAGCTGCCCAAGTTAATTCTGCTATAGAAGGCCGGGGTGAAAATAGAAGCATTTCATTAAGAATACATTAAAAGGAAACTAAAATGATGAAAATATGCCAGTAATGAATCTCCACAATTAATGGCCCAAATTAATGAAGGTTTCTCAATTCAGGAATGAAATAAGAGCTCCTAGGATACTTGCTCACAGATATCAAGCTTTGAGTCCCCGAAAAGAGAGGATTAATTTATGGCCTTTTCAATGGATTAATGTTATTTGGCACAATTTGTGAAGTTCTTTCCTCTCTCATTCTTAGGTGTAATATCAGACCTGTGTGCAGAGAGCTGTGAGAGGAAGCAGGGAGGAAAAGGAATAAGTCAAACCTTATGCTGCTTCTGCTGAAGTACCCTGTGCACCTGCACATTCAGTTACTTGTGGAAATTGCAGAAAGTGCTGGCATAGCAATATTTTTCTCTGATGTTTTTTTACGTGGAGGTTTAATATGCACAGCCTGACTTCAGTACACCTGTATGCAGTAGGCTGAAATGGATCTTTCAGGAAAATGCATTTATTTTGCATGATCCCTGAATAAGCTTTACCATATGAATGCATTTTAGGTTCTTTCAAAGTAGGAAGACAAATACAGGACAGTTATAATTTTAAAGTGATTCTATATCTGACTTACATACATTGAAAGTAAGGACAATCTTGCTGAAAATTTAATGTTCTATTAAAACATAAATGTTTATAAGTGGCAGTTTGATTATATTTTCTATAAATCTTGGACACAAATTTAAAAAACCTATATGTATTTCACACTCTCCCATATACTACATGTAAGTTATGCACAGTTGGCAACAATATAATGTTAGGTTAAACAAGTTTGTTTGTGTCTTCTTGTCTAGTTTACCTTCAGGTGATGAGGTTATTTAAGGATATTTCTGTTTATTAGAATTGATCAGGAGCTGGAGATGCCTGATGCTGTAGGCATCTACTTTCACCAAGGCACTCAGTGTTACAACATGAATCATCCATAATTAGACAGAGTCAGAAGTTTAGAGAGATGCTAAATGCAAATCCCAGCTTTCAAAATATTGTGGGGAAAGAAAAATCTCCCTGAACTTCCTATTTCCTTGTAGCAATCAGCCTAGAGAATTTCAGAATCAGCCAGGAATTCCAGAGGAAGGGTTGATGCTTTAATGTACAGAGAACTCTGGAATGTCAGGAGGGTATGCAGTTGTGGGTGGCCAATGCTGGAAAAATCCAGAGCACCCTTTCTGTCTGTGCAGTTTTTATGTAGGACTTTGGTTTTGCAGTTTTTGTGGTGTTTTTCTGGGACTTTTTTTTTTAAATCCTCTTTCCAGCTCCATTTCCATTCTCTTTGTGCAAGGGCCACAACTCCCAAATGCTGCTGTGCTCCTTTTGAAGGAAACCTGGGCCAATATTCCGTCCGTGTTTCCCTCACTGCTTCTCTCAGGGCATTTTGCACACAGACACTTTCCTTCCTCTGGGCCACTCGTAGCTGCTGGGCACACCAGCAGCTTCTCAGTTCTTCCATCACTCCCCGAGTGGAGCTGCAGGCATAGCCCAGCTCCTGGAAAGGATTAATGTGGAATTTGCCCTGCTAATGTGACCATCAGCACAACGGGGACACCATCCCACCCTGAGCTGCTGCAGTCCTTTAGCCTTTCCCAAAGCACTAATATTGTGCTTTTCCCAGGCTAATCCAGGCTGTTCGTGAGGAAGGATGATTGCAGTGAGGCTGGACAGAGCCTGTGCAGAGCTGTGGCCATGGGGCTGGGGCTGCAAGGCTGGACAAGGCTGGACAAGGCTGGACAAGGCTGGACAAGGTGTCCTGCCAGGGCAGCCCTGCTGGACCCCAGCAGCAGGAAAAGTTCAATGCAGCTGCCTTGGAGCAAATTACTGCTGCATTCTCTTTGTTAGTGTATTTCTAGGTAGTCATTTTCTATTTATCTCTACATAGGAATACCTGATTTGTCCCCACAAGGGTGAGTGTAGCTGTGTAAATCCATAAATCATACACAGTGAACATGATGGATGTGCACTTACAAGGACTTAAATGATATATTAAATATCCGGAGTAAAAATATTTAATAACGTTTTAATAATGGAGAAATCCAAAATAGCCATTTTCTCCCCTTTGCCATTCATTACAATGAACTGATTCTGTGCCATTTTTGCTCTGTTTAGTGCAGTTTCTGCTGTAAAAATGTATTTTGAGGCATTTTCATTCTTTGGATGCACGAGGAAAGACTAATCAGCTAATGTTAGAACGAACAACATTCAAATGCAACAACAGATGGCATTAGGAATATTTCTGGAACAGGGAGTTAGGATGAGGCTCAGAACTCCACGTGTGTTTCTGCCTAGGTTGCAGCACACGCCTCTTGATGTACAGCTGCTTTTGTCTGCAGGTCTCACTTCTATCCAGGCGCTTGCAAAAACTAAAAATGATGAATTGAAAACCAAAATGAATATGGATTTACATATGAAAACATGATCTTGCTTACCAGGGTATGAAATGTTTGCACTTAACCATCCTGTGTTGCTGTAAGAACTGGCAATTGCCAGTTCATTATTGATGTCCACCTACATGTATCCTGACTTTAAAAAATCCTGACAATTTGGGATACAATTCTCTGCACTAAGCACCAAGGTCAAGAAAATATCTCTTTTTTATTTTGGTTTTTCAGGATGCATCTAAAATGCTCTGCACATGTAGCAGAACAAGGGAAGGAAAGAAACTGTTTTTTGCTGCAGTTGAAGCAGAAAGAACCCACAGGGTTTCTTTCTTTGAGAAAACTTGGCACTGCTAATTTTTTGCAATAGGGAGTTGATATTTGGCAGAGACAGTTGTCTCTTTTTCTTGTTTCCTTAAATTCTTGACATTTTTAGGCTTCTGAAAACATTATTTATTAGATGTTCAGTGCAAACCTCAGAGCACGTAGCCACTAAATTCTAAATTATGTGCTCCAGCCTCAACCTGCTTCAAAGCCTTGGGTTTATGGATATGTACAATATCTGGGCATGTTGTACCATTCTCAAAGATGGATCAATCAAGCTGCCCACACTCTAGAAGTGCCTGAGCTCTGTGGTGATTCATACTTCATTGCATGGGAATTAAAATGGATATATAGAAATATCTCAGCCTTAGACAGTGAGTGTCATGTTTGACCAATGCAGCTTGCATTGGAATGAATTTTAAAGGAAGAGAGATGTCTTACAGGGTATGCCACAGACTGGGATGAGTTATTCAAGTTTGCATACCTGATCAAAGTAACTGATTTTTCACTGCATTATGAGGTGCTTCCCTACTCAGTGTCTTTGAATGTCAAGCTGCTGATTTTTAGGCTTACATGCTGGAATTTTAGGCTCATCTCTGAGGAAAAGTTGGTTTAAGGATATTTCTATGAGGTTACATGAGTGCCTGAGGAGTAAATTGTTACAAATACAACATGCAATCAAAATTACTAATACTGAAATAACTGTAAGGTGCTTTGAGCATGAAACCCTTATTACTATTTTGTCAGTAATTAAGTTATGCACTTCTGTTCTTAAAGCAGTAACTAAAATCAACTCAGCTGGTAAATGAGTCTCTTGGTGAAAACACCTGTTTTCTTCTGCAGTGGTGTCATTTCTCTGGTGCTGCTCTTCTATTGACATCAGCACTCCAGTCTGGGGAAGTTTGCCAAACATATATTATATATTCCTGTGAATCAGAGGCTTTATGACACTGGAATCATTTAGAGGTGAAAGCTGACATTTTCTGCAACATTTGAATTGGTTACAATGTCCGCTTTTTAATGAAAGAAAATTATCAGAATTAAAAATGTTTAAAAAATGCTTGAAGTTCAGTGAGAATTCTTGTGAGCAATATCCATGAGTACCAATGTGCATTAATCTGGTTCTGTCAGAAAGCCTGCAGTCAGTATGATTCCTGAAGAAAAGCACCTTTAAAATCATTCCATAAGTAGTCTCTTGTACATTATTTCCTTTATATATTCATTTTCTAAGCATTTGCTCTTTGTTAATTTAACACTAATATGCCTAATTCCACATGCATATACTTATACACATAACACAGACACATCAAATTGAGATTGGAACTTCATATTGTCTCACTATTTATTTGTTTTATTGCTTTCACTCACATAATAAATTGCTTATTCACCAAAAGAAAATTTATCACGCAAAGGCAAGGATGTAACAAATAACATCAGTCTGTCATTTTCCTCTCACCACTAACCAATACAGCCCCAGCTTTTCTAAGCAATAATTTCTGTAGATCTGCATGCCAATAACAAACATTTATATCAGACCAACTCCAAAAATCTCCTGCTGCTTCTCTAAGCCCAGCAAAACCCAAACAAGTTCAACAAAGGGCATTTGCAATGCAGAGCACTTGAAAGACAGTTTGAAAGATGTTTGAAAGATATTCCCTGCTTGCTGCTCCAAATGGGTGGCTGTAATGAAATACCTTGACCTTTAATTCAGAGTGTTCCTGTTTGTGTTGGCATGAAATTACTTGATACTTACCAAAAAAAAAAAAAAAAGTTGAAATCAAGGCACAAAATTTAAAAATAAAATTTTTCTGCAGCTGTTTTATGTGACAGCAGTATAGCTGAAAATGATAAATGTGCTTTTCCTAATTCTCCAAGAAAACATTATTATGTCAATGTTTCCCCAAATCCTTAAATTCTTGATTTCACGGAGCCAAAGATGGGTTTCAGTCTGGCAAGAGAGTGTCTGATCAGTGCTTATTAAGCCTGTTGACTGACCTCCAAGTGTCACACTTGAACCTCACTGCAATCATTTGAAAAATTATTTCTGAATTGGAAAAACTTGTTCTTGACCTCATTTCCCAAAGTTACAAATTCAGACATTCCGGAGGTGACTATTGAGAGCCTCAACCCCTGATCATCACCCTGCTCTGCAGGGTGCGAGGCCAAGCCATGGCAAGATCTGCAGCTATATTTTTTTGCCTATTTTTTTTTCTTTTTTCCATTTTTTCACTGAATAATATAAAGTAGAAAAGATGATAGGGGGAAACAGAAAAAAGAGTAAAGATGTAAGGAAAACCTGACAAGAGTTGTGCAGGGTAAAGATAAGAGCTTCTGTTTTACCCTTTATTAAAAGTTTCGATTCAGGTCCTTCTGTCTCAGCAAAGGAGAGGTTGGTAATAATTTGTATATCCAGGTAGGAATGGTATAATCATAGAATTCCGGAATGACCTGAGTTGGAAAGGATCTTAAATCTCATTTAATTCCACTCCACCTTCCACCATCCCAGGTAGTTCCAAGCACAGGGCTGGGACATGTCCAACATCCCCAAGTCCTTCTTGGCAGGGCTGCTCTCTACCTGAAATAGTCCAACTTAAAATGTTCTTACCAGAGAAAACTTGTGAAATTCTTTCCCTCCTTTGTTCCTCTGCCCCAGGAGCTGTGCTGTGCTGTCTCGACTCGCTGTGGGATTATTTAGACGACAACAGCTCTGGAGCACAACTGAGCTGGGGCTGGGTATTTTTCAAAGCAGCTTACATCTTAGCTCAATTTCGCCATCTCATTCTCTGAGGCACATTATCTCTTAAAAAGAGCATAATACCTCTGCCTGAATGCAGGTACTTTACAAGAGCTCTATCCTAATTGTTGTCTCGCTCTCAGTTGGCCAAACGCAGCGCTGCATGATCAAACCTGCGCTGCACAAGTGCAGCTGGGCTGACCAGAGATGTCACTCTTGAAAGCTCTGCTCGCTTCAACAGGGACTTTCTGCTCGAGAGCAAAAATCCTGGGGCGGCGAGAAAGACAAGAGGAAAAATCTTTACTTTTAATTACCTCGAGAACAGGCTCTCAAAGCCTTGGCTTTCCCCACAGTCTGCCCACGAAGCTGTTGACAAGAAGAGCGCAGAGAAAAAGAAGGTTCTGTGCCTGAGACAATTACCAGCCCGCGCAGAGAAAAGGCCCAGTGCAAGCACAGCTGCTGTGTCACCTGGAATCCACACCAAAACCATGCTCAGATACAACAATAATAGAGATTTTTGACAGGGAAGTGATTTTTGATGGAGGTGGCAGTGTCACATAGCCGTGCTGCTCTTTTATCAGCATTGCAATGGAGCTGTCTTCTGTCGGGAGACAAGGGAAAAATGCCAAGGGAAATAAAATCAACCAGGCAAACTTTTTGCATTGGGACTGACGGGCTGCGTGCTCTTGTTTGGAAAATTTAAGGCACTAGAAGCTCAAAAGCCATTTTGCCAATATAGTTTGAAATGATAATGCAGAGGCTTTTGTGAGATTGCTCACAATTTATTCTAATAAAGCCAGTTCCACTGTGAGTTTTACAAGTGCTCGAGCTCTGCTAGGAAGCAATACTGTAGAGACACCTTTCAGATTTTGGATGGCAGGAATCTCTCAGCTCTGGCTCTGTGGGTTTGCTTGGTTTTGTGGAGTTTTGAGCAGAGATCTGACTGGAAATGGGAGGGAAGGGATGCTCAGGATATTTGTCTTGGGGAACCTCTGGTCACAGGCACTTCAGGAAGAGAGGTTTGGGAAAAGGTCAGATGCAGATTCATATCTAATCTTTCAGACTTTTCCATTTTATTAACTGAATTTAAAATGAAATTAAATCCTAATATCTGCAAATCAGATGCTTTCCCTGGACATTGCAGAACTATCTATAAATAAGAATTTTATGCAAACATTCTCTCCATTCCCTGACAGGCTGTGGATGGAAACATTTCAGTTGAAATGAACAGAACTAGGATGAATTTGCCCTATCCCTGTTCCCAGCCATCTGGATTAATTTCTCTCATCTGATAATGAGTCCCCCACCATCATTTATTCCTCCAGTAGATTTTTGGACCTGTTCTCAACCCTGCAATCTCTCAGATTGCCTGAAGAATTTACAAAGATAGCCTGGAAGGTAGCTGCAAAGGCATTCTCATTACTTTAATGAGTTTCTGACCACTGGTCCAGGCTATCAGCCCTGTATTTAATTAAAGTTGCACAAGCTGTGTATCCACCAAATGTCCAGGCAAAGGTCAGCAATCCATTCCAGCCTTCAGCACTCCCATAATTGTTGTAGGACTGGAAGGAGGCTTTAAAAAGGACAGAAACCCAGCTCAGCTCAGAGATGCTGTGGTTCTGTTCCTTTTTCTGTGTTTACCTTCAACCTGCACTGGCTCAGACACTAAACTGCCTCCTGCCATCATTTTTTGGGAGTAATTTACCTATTGGGCTCTCTGAACCAGTTAGTGTCCAATCCAAATACATCTTGGTGGGATGGGACTGGGACAGGGATGGGACTTTGTGGATAAGGGTGAAGGGAGAAAAGAAATTACCATCTCTGGCTTGGATTATTTTCAGCTTCTGTAGAGCAGCACATTTCCAGCTCCACGTGTAGATGTGCATGTGTAATTCTGAGGTTTTGAAAAACTCTGATGAGGATGCTTTGCTACACTTTTCTCCACATTTTCATCCTCATAAGTTCTGACTCAAATTCAGCAGAGGGAGAACAGATATCAGCATCACCCCCACCCAGTCTGTTCCCAAGTAAAGAAGTGGTTTTGATGCTAAAGTAGGGTTCCTTTTCAACACTCAGATTATTGTCTTCTTCATCAACAAACATGAACCACTTTGGCAGTAGGAAGATGGGCAAGCAGCAACCTAGACTATAGAAGCTCTCCAGGGAAATGAACTCCTTTTAAAGCATTATTTTCCAGATTTAAAATTAATTGGGTAGGTGTTGAATGATCAAGACCATTTTATAAAAGGCTGTAGTCCTGTTCTGATATCTGGTGCTGTAGAAAAGACATAATTAACATCTGCCAGCATAAAGGCAGGCATGGATTTTATTACAAGCATTACTTTCTGAGGACTTGAATGACTTTGACCTCGAAATGTTAATCTTGCTGAACTCCAGAGCAAATATCAAATGTCAGGAAATTCCAAATAGATGTGTGGACTTTGAGTACTTAAATTAGTCTGCCTTTAAACAGAAAGGGGTTTACAACTTATTAACAGAGCTGTCCCTCAACTCTAAAATGGACAGGAATGGTTGTTCAAGGTTCTGTGGTTTGCTGATAGAGAGAGAAGAGCAGAGAAGGGGAATAACCTGCCAGACTGATGGGGGAACTTCTCTCCAGCAGCCATGGGCAGAGCAGCTCCCTCTCTGTGAACTGATGAAGCTTTGCAGAGCACTTAGGCACCAGCAATCCGTGTCACCCATTTATCCTTCCTCCTCTCATGAGAGCTGCAGGGCTGCTTGTCCTGAGCTGTGTCCGCAGCTGCCAACAGGATTTACAGAGGAACGACTTGCAAACAAATATAAAACTTCTTCTCAAGAAATAATTGGGTTTTGAATTGCATCTTCAAAAAGGATTTGAATTTCCTTTTTTAAAAAACAATACTTTTGGTGTGTGCAAGTAGACAACGTCTTCCTTAAAGAATGAAATCTGTGTTTTTGCACAAAGACAGAACTGAAATTTTACCTGCTAGTGGTAATTGATAGCAACTGCTTAGGGATGCACCTTAAAAAGGCAACATAACCAGATATTTTCCCTATTGCTGGAATGCTATTACACAAATCTCTTTCTGATGTGTTTGGGATCTTTTCCATGCTCTTCACTCTAAAGCCCTTCCCATGTTGCTGCTGCTGCTGCTGCTTGCCCCCTGATTTTTTTTAAAAGAAAACTTTAATGACTACATTTCTTTTATCTTAGACATATCTATCTATATTATCTATATCTATCTATATCTATATCTATATCTATATCTATCTAATCTATATCTATATCTATATCTATATCTATATCTATATCTATATCTATCTATATCATCTATATCTATCTATTATCTATCTATATATATATATATAAATATATATAACAAATGTATGGAGATATGTGCGTGCCCGTGTATAGACATATGAAATCAAATTGTGCACATAAATAATTCCACCTATCAGCTGCTTTTAATTCAACAAAGACTACTGTGAAAAATCAAAGCCAAATCATTGATGGTTGATTGGAAATCAAATAGATTTTCCTGTGCTTTATATTAGAAGGAACCATAAACCAACTAAATTAGCCTACACACATTAGAAGAAATGTTAGGTAGAAATCTTTGAAAGGTTCACCTTAAAAAAAAAAGAAGGAAATATGTTACAACAAAGCTGGAATGCTTTTCCCTATAGTATCATTTTTTAAGAGAAGTGAAGACTTTGCTGTGCTCAAAAACCCTGCACAGATATAATTCTGTGAGTAGTGGCATTCCCACTAGGAAAGTTTGCTGATGGTAAAAGGAAAGAAAAAGGTATTTTTGCTGTTGTTTTGTATTGATTTGTCAGCTAAGTAAACTCCTTTAGTAAACCTATTAGCAATGGCAGAGTGATCTTTTACTTTGGAGCGCTTACAAAAATCCACAGTTGGTTTTGCAGTTCCAGTTGGTGACCCCAGCCTGCAAATCTGAGGTGCTGTGGGCTCTGTCCTCCTCAGGCCATAAAAATAGAATAAGCAGGTTTGTCCACTGGCTGCAAGTCTCTTGGTGTTTTAAATTTCAGAGAGGAAGAATAACTCAGGGAGGATCTCCTCAGGTTTTTTTTTCCATGAGGAATTTTTATGCCCTGCTATGTGAGCATTGCCTCTTGAATAACACTGATCAGTTCAGTGATAGCACATCAGGTCTCTTTGTCCTGGGAAAGACAACGTGGGGCTGTTTCAAAAGCAGCTGCTGGATTTGGGTGCTTGTCAAAGCAATCCTGCTCTGCTCAGGTGGATCAGCCCCAGTCAGGATTCCTCCCTGCTGAATTCCCACCTCGTTCCCCGAGAGCAGCCCTGGCACTGCTGTTCTCATGCAGGTGAGTGGGAAAAGGCTGTGAAGTTCTTAGTGAATATCTTCATGGTTCATGAAATGCCGTGGTTGTATCCCAAATTAGGAATTGATGGAGAGTTATTTGTCAGATGCAATTAATTCTGTGCTCCTGTGGCCATAAGAGCTTTCTGCTGATTTGCTCTTGGGTTTCTTTAAGACAGTGTTAAACTCAGGAATAGCAGAGCCTGGTCACTTACAATTATTTCCCACTACCTAAAAAAAAGTCTGGTCAGGTACTGTATTCAGATTTTTGATATTTTTGTATTAACATTACACCTAGCCTGGGGGATGAGCATTCTAAGCAAAGTCTTTCCATCAAATCCCTGCAGAATTTCTATTTTTTAACTCTTAGTGTGATTTTGTCTTTCATGGCAGATGAAATTCCTGTGAACAATCCCATGTGTTAAGAGTGAGAACTGGGACACTGTTACTGGTATGATACACCAAAAATGCATTAAGGGCTGGACAGAACCTGCAGGAAGGAGGTGACTCACCCTTTAGTCACCTTGTTCTGAATTTCTGCCAGGGCTCAATACTGCAAAGTATTGCACACAAGTTCAGCTGATGTCTGGAGACACTCAGGGGGAGCAGCAACTCTGAATTCTGGATTTCCTGTGATTTCCTGTCATTGCAGGGTTTTAGTCTGACCACTTATGTTAGTTTAATGGAGACATTTCTATCTAATTTCCTTTGTTTCTTTTCAAACCATTAAAAAAACAAACAGAAAGGGGGTCATATTAATAATGTATTATGCCTGAGACTTCTTCAAACATGATCAATGTTAATGGGATCATTGAGACTCCTCTCCAGAGATCAGAATTACTCTTTAGAGCTGCTACAGATCATGTTTTCCCTGAACACTAAATATGAAGCCCAGTACACAATGGTTTGCTGTGTTATCAGTGTCAATGGTGTTTTATCAGCCAGCTCATTGACATTAGAGACTGTCCAACCCAATGTACTTTCTTCCTATTAATTTAAAAAAACCTTCTTTATTTTTTTTTTTTTTTTTTTTTTTTACCAGACACCATCATATGCACCAGTGGAATATTTAACTGGCTTTCAAAGGTAAAAAATAAAAGTTCAAAATAGTTCTGGTTGCAGATTTTACAATCCTCTGCACTGTTAATTAGCACAGCTTCATAAAGTGACAGAAAACATTCTACAAACCCATAGAAGCCAATTCTGATGCAGGCACTCTATATCATGACTTTTACAAGACAGAGATTTGTCTCTGCTGAACGGCTGCAGTGACAGGATTTTGAGAATTCACACTGGAAGTCAACATGAATGAGTAAAGATGTTTTGAATGCTCAGTTTAAAACAAAGATCAGAACAGATGCCTTTTTCATGGTTTCAGTGCAATACCTGTGTGTCTCTTCCTTGGCATTGTTAAAGAGGTTTTCAACCTCCCTCCCTTCATTTTTCAAATTGGGATGTATAACATGAGTAACTGCGCATGTAATAATCAGTTTTGAATTAAGAATGAAGTAGAAATATCATTTAATCACCCAAGGTGTCTTTCCCAGGAAGAGCCATCAATTACACTTCCGTGGTTCATATATCACCTGGCCAGAAAACCTGCCCTGGTGTGTGCAGGGTTGTCTTTGAGTGTGTCTGAGCCCACTGGGAGATATCAGCATTTCTAATTGTCCAAACCCTGGGCTGTAGGGACAGTGAGGGGAAGCAGGTGGAGGTGCCCAAGTCACAGCAGCAAAGAGCATGGAGGTGCTTCCTGCCAGCCTGCAAAACAATCCCGTTGTGTTGGGATTTGTTGAGTTTTGAGAAGCATTTCCTCCCGGTGACAGAAATCTGCCAGAAGCCCTCAGAAAGGCTCCCTGCAGGTCTCAGCAAGCCCCAGAGGGTGTGCCTGGGGTGTCAATGGGCAGAGCAGCCCTGCTGGGGACTCTGGGGTGGCACAAGCCTCATGCATATCCACCACTCCACTGCTTTCCTCCTGTTTACCATCTACAGGCTCCATAAAATATTTTTATGGCCAAACGTCTTTATGATATAGAAAAGCCCCAAAAGTTTATATTCATCTTTCAGTGTTGCAGTAGTTTAGAGGTTTTTGAAGCTGAGTCTTATTTCATGCCCGTCTCTTTTAATGAGGGCAGGTTTTTTTTCAGGGCTGGGCTGGTTGAGCAGCTGAGACAGCACAGCTGAGCAGCACTGAGAGGCTTCCATTTGAAATGAGGCTGTTGACAAAAGTTTAAGGGAATTGAAATGAAGTCTGAAATATCCTTCCTGCCTTCACCAGGATGTTTGGAAGCCCTAGGGTGCTACAGACTGTGAAAGATTAGTAATTAAAGGCTCACCTTCTGTATACTAATGAAAGGCTCAGAACTACAGCTTTTAACATTGAAAGGATTGCTACATCCTGCATTATTCACTTTGAGGTTTTTAGAAAGACTGCCTGTGTCGGAGGAAATATCCAGCAGGCTGTACGGAGAAAGTGACAGCATTGTTCAAACGATTAGTCAGGGTTTAAATGTGTGCTGGGAAAAGCTCATCCAATGCACTTCACACCTGGTCCATGGCAGTGCAGATGTGTGGTGATGGTACAGATGTGCAGTGCTGGTGCAGATGTGCAGTGATGGTACAGATGTGTGATTGTCATACAGATGTGCAGTGCTGGTACAGCTGTGTGGTACTGATACAGATGTGTTGCACTGATACAGATGTGCAGTGCTGGTACAGATGTGCAGTGCTGGTACAGATGTGCGGTACTGGTACAGATGTGTGGTACTGGTGGCACTGGTACAGCTCTGTGGTTCTGGGCAGCTCCCTCTGCTCCCACCAGTCTGCAGGGCTGATTCCTGAGCATGGCCATTCCTGTCTGCTCTGTCCATAAATTTCATGTCCCATCTCTCATGAGAGAGCATTAGGAGAGGGCTGAGCAGCCTTTCTTTAAACATGAACTGATACAATCCCTCTGTGTTCCCATGAATGCCTGGGTAAGTCTTCCCTCACTGGATTTTTTGCTTTTTCTGCAGGATTTGATAACAGTCAAAGAAAGTATCATATGGAATCTCTCTGTCCTATATATCAATGTTTTGAGTTTGATAGAAACCCTCTCCTGTTCTGCTTTGGCTGTTTTTATGTTAAAAAATAGATGAGTCAGGTGAAGAGGATTCAACCAGGTGTCAGTCAGCTCCATCTAGTTATAATCTTTACAGATTTGTTATGGCATGTGTTTGAAATTTCTACTTTTAATTTACTTTGACTTATAATACACCAAAATAGAATATTTCACCACTACATATTTCACACTACATACAAGCAATACCCAATCTACCCCTAATACCAGAACTGTTTTCACTTATCAGGCACAGATATTAGCACATGTCAAAAAAGAAATTGATAACCCAGTACACAATTCTAAATTCTGCTCTCAAACACTTGTTCAAGGATTTTCACTTCCAGAGGCACAATTTCTGAAATGAGTCTAAAATAAAATTACCATGGAAGTGACTAGTTTGACTGGAACACCCATTTCTCCTTGTGCAGGAGAATGTCACAATCTCAGGTGTTGTGGTGTCTTTTCTCTTTGAATTTCCCACCAATGCACAGTTTGAATTTGTTGTAAAGGCAATAATATTTCTGCCCTGTAGAAAACCCTTTCTCATGGGCAGCTGCACTCCAGCACAATTTTGTATGTCTCTGTCTGGAGATGGAATCCACCTAAATATGAGAAGAAAAGGATGGATGACATATTTTCTCCTAAAAGTGAGTAGATGTTGTGAATTTGCCTTTATTTATTTTTTTTGCTGCCTACAATAAATAGTTGGGAATGTGATAGGAAATATTTTATTCTAACTAAATAAATGAAGCGAGGTGCTTCTTCGTAACAGCAAACGAAAGAGAAAATCCTGTGTCTCCCTGTCCGGGTGCAGTGGAGAGGAGTGTCACCCCGACTCAGGATAAATTACCCAAGTTTACTGTATCCCAGATTTAACAGCTCCTTGAAAGACACATCAAACAATTCACACTATGCATGGGAGGAACAGCAATTCATCTAAAGGTGGCAAATCCGAGACGTGACAGGTATTAAAAAGGAAAGGCAAAGTGCAGAGGCACATTTTCATTCTGCTGCCTTTCCACCCAGGTCAGGAGAAGCAGTCCGTTCATTCCCTCAGTACACCACCAGGTTAAATGTATTCACAACCACTTTCCAAGCCTCTCTTCCTCCCTTTTAATTTTATGTCAATCAGCCAGCACTGAGATGGTCTAAATGCTCTCTTAACCGAGGGGTGATCTCAATTAAAATGCACTGTGATTGTCTCTGTGAGTGTGGCAAGCTCTCAGGGTGTGGGCAGCACTGTAAATAGGGGTGTTTTCAGGCTTGCCTAGCACCAATCTCTGCAGCACTGACTTCAGAAAACAGGGCTCCAAATCCTTTCTCATTTGTATTAATAAAAAAAAAAGGGAGGGGAGAGAATATGACTGTGCAAGTTAATGGAGTTAATTACATTCATATCAGTTAGATGCAGAGGAATGAAAAGGACAATTTGTGTAAGCAGGGAATTAGCTCTGGTATTTTCCCAGTGACATCAGCAGTTTGAAGATAAAGGAGCACATAAATCCATAGCACTGAGCTCTCAGTTTTCAGGGAGAGCAGACAGGATGGGGCAGAATGGTGGGCAGGGCAGAAATCCAGGAAAAAGACTCAAATGGAGCCATCTATGGGGAATCCACTAGTGTCAAGGGAGGACGAGGGCTGTATGATCCTATTAATGTGGTCATCTTAGCAGGAACTCCTGAATGCTTCCTTTGGGCTCAAGCATGAAACACCTTAGGGCACCTTTCAGTTCCTGAAGGGCCTGCAAGGAATCTGGAGAGGGACTTTTGCAAAGGCATGTGGTGAAAGGACAAGGGGAATTGCCTTTAAAGTGAGAGAAGGTAGATTTAGATTAGATATTACAAAAAAATTCTTCCCTGTGAGGGTGGTGAGGCCCTGGAAAAAATTCCCAAAGAAGCTGTGGCTGCCCCTGGATCCCTGGCAGTGTCCAAGGCCAGGTTGGATGAGGTTTGGAGCAACCTGGGACAGTGGAAGTTGTCCCTGCCATGGCAGGGGTGGAATGAAACATTTAACGTCCCTTCCAGTCCAAACCATTATAGGAATTTATGACTTTTGTACTCCCTTTTTAACAAACACAATCTAACTATTGGATTTACCAATTCAAGGCTTGAGTGAATCAACAAATTGTGGAAAGCTTTTTCTCCTGAATCAAAGCCTGCAAATTCTAAAATCTAGCTAAGAAAAGGCTTCTTCCCTATGAGAATTCAGGATTCTTTTGCTAGGGCTAAAGGAGCATTTCCCTTGTGTCCAGGAGAGACAGAACCATCTCAGCCCTGGCTTTAACCTTTTAGCCTTCATTTGAAACAAGACCTGTAAATCAAAAATTTAGAAGGGAATAATTACTCTCACTGAAGGCAATCGTATGAGACTTGTAAAAGAATTTTCCTAACACTATAAATTACATCAGATATTATTACCTCAGAACACAGTCCATGAAGAACTTTTCAGGAAGAATCAAAACCAATTTATAAAGTCTGTAATTAGAATTACAGTTGAGGATTAAATCACTGCTTGAGGTCCTCTATGATTGCAATATCCTTTTCTTGCATTTTTGCATAGTATTAAAGTTAGTCTTCCCTTTCCTTAAATATGTCTGTTAAAAAAGAAAGAAAGAATCTAACAGATTAATTCTTCTTTCTGTCTTCCCTGCTGTTTTCCTCCTCCTATTCCTTCAGAGGCTTCAAGGCCATCAATTCCTGCAGAGCCCCAGCCTGGCTGTTCTGCTGTCCTTGGTGTTCAGGGATGCCTTGGTAGCCCCTTTTCTAGGCAATCCAGACCCTCCTCACTCATCAGCCTGAGCTAAACTGGTTTTGCACTGAACAATTTTCTGAATTGTCAGTTCCAAAATCATTAATCAGGACCTGTAATACGAAGATCTTGTGGTTAAGGAAAGTTATTAATTTCAGGGCTGCCACTCCGTGCTTCCAGCTGCACCTTCTGATGCTCACACACCAAAAGATCCTTGGAAATTCTATTTTAACTGGGTGTTTAATACCTTCCAAGCACATCAGTGACTTTGATTCCCAGGGCTGTGTGATCAGCACCTTTGAACAGCACACAATGCCTTCTATTTCTGATGTAAAAAGTGTTAGAATGGCAGTAAATTGCTCTTGCTGTTTTTGCATAGGGTTCGTTATTGCTGTGCTTCCCTCCCTTTCATTCCTCACTGCAGCCAGAGGCATGAAACCAGTGGTGAGTGGCATCTCGTGGAGCTCAGCTTTGCCACAGGAGCCATCCAGCTCTGGGAACGTGGTGCCCAACTGCTGGCAGCCTCCCACCTCAGAGAATGAGCAATTCCATTGTCTGGGACTCTGCCTGAGCTGAGCAATGTGGGACTGGCAGCTGGACTCGGTGCTGCTACTGCCTCTGGGTCAGTGTGGTTTGGGTAGCCCAGGCTCTGGAAATGGTGTGTGGTCCTGCAAGGCTGGGCAGATGGGGGCAGCTCTGTCTAGATGATGTTGGCCACTGTAACATCATCCACTGCACATGCATGAGTGAAATAGGAGAGGAGGAATCATGCTGCATAAAATCAGTTTGTATTGATGGTTCCATTTCCCTTTTAATTCTATATAAAGTAGATCGCAATAGAGTTGTCTTGAAGGACTTCAGGAATGTGCTGTCAGTGGTAAATTTCCATAATTCAGCAGCACACTTGGATAAGTACAGACTATTCCTGACAGTGCCATTTAGACAGAACTAGAGTGCTTTAAATTAAATCTTACAGATAATTGTAATTCTCATTGTGAGTATGAATGGCTGGAGGCTCCTCAGAGGCAGAGTGACCAGGCTGGGAGGAGGATCTTTGCAAAATCATCCCAGCCTCAGTCACCACATAGCCCAGTGCAGGATCACAACAAATAACTTAGGGGAAGGCAGAATACCTCCTGGGTTACATAAACATGTAATATAGAAACTAATACAGTTCTGAAATATTTTGAAATTATTTTATTTGGGATTTTGACAATGGTTTTGTGGTAGCAGGTTAATGAAGCTAAATTACTTGCAAGAGTCTGTGCTCTTTTCATTTTCAGTTACATGTGATTATCTCTTTTCTGTTTTACAGTGGGGTTTAGCCTGACTTTGATAATGAGCAGAGCCATTTGCTTATCCTTGAAAGAATGCTTATATGCAGAACTAAAACTGGTCAAAAATGCTGCATTAGAAGTGCACAGCTTTTTCTTTGTTTTTGTTGTGAGAGGGGGTTTTTGTTTGTGAGTTTTTTGGGGGTTTTTTTCTGTATGAAATATTTTCCACAGCATTGTTTTTGTAAACCAACAGCAAATCCAACTGTTGTTTTTAAAACAACCAAGGCATCATGCAGCCTCCATATACACTGTTAGGAGATGAATAGAGTCTTGAAAATGCTGCATTCTCCATCCAGTGCATCTAAGGGAATACTTATATTTAAATTTCGTTTCATCCTCTTAGTATGAATTCATGTCATTACCAAATGGTAAACAAAAACAGATGTCAGGCTCACTTTAGCAAAAAGTGGTGATCTTGCAGTTAGATATTGAAGTAAACTACTTCTGAGAGCAGGAGTTTGATATACTTCTGTCCTTCCCTTACAAATGGATGTTTTTTTATGTTGGAAATACCTTTAGTGCCCTTAACTCTTCATAGAAGAAGGTAGCCAAAAAGGAAAAAAAAAAAAAAAAAGTTGGAAATATCAAAGCCATTAGCATGAAGAACTTTGAGAATGTCTGGTTAGTTAAGGGTATTTGTTTATTAAGAAGTGAGGAGAAAAGAACATCTGGCCATTAAAATAAGATGAGCAGGCTATGGAATAAATTTATATAAATAAGCCTAGCTTAAAAAGCAGAACAGTTGTGTGCTTTGCTACTAAACAGATTTCGTGGCAGTACTGCAAACTTGCCAAGATATTAAGTAAATGAAAGCCAGCAATCAAGTCTTTAAGTACATACCTTAATGTCATAAGAGTATTATGGGCTTACAGGGGAGGGAAGCTTATAAAAGTACTGACCTTCATCTGTACTGTGAAAGGCATTCAGGTGAGGGAAAATAAAGCTTTTTACAATATCAAAAGACACCAGCTCAGAACAAAGGAGTTGTGGGAATGCAAATGTTGGAGCAAAAGTTTATAATATAGGTTGTCATTATTCAGTGAAATCATCACAGATGGGATTTTGCAGTTTTCTACCAGGAGGTATGAGGAGTTCTCAGGTCCAGAAAGTGTTCTGTAAGAGAACAGTCAATGGAAGAAAGTTCATATTTGCAATGGAAATAGCTTTTCCCCCTTTGACACAGAGGCAAAGTGTTTACCAGTTTAATGGTATTTAGAAAAAAACCCCAAAAACAGCAAAACAAATGCTTTCTTGGAAAATTCTTCATAGGTGCAAACGAAACAGAACTGTCAATATTTAGTTCATTCTGCCTTGGCCTCTATCCCCTTCTGCTGGTTCACCTCCTGCTCATTGCTGAGCTCCTCCTCAATGAAAGGGCTGCTGCCCTCAGGTGAAGAGGAATTTTGGAGAATGTTTATCAGGCTTGGAATATTCCACACTTACCACCCAAAAATCACTGTTGGCTTTATGATTTGGTAAATGAACAACTAAAGGAAAAAATCTGGAATAATCCAGAGCTAGAAAATGTTGAAATTAATATCTTTGTTGGATGCACTGGCAGAGTAGACACAGAGGTGTTTATTGTAATTTTCTTATTAATTGAGAGAAATGAAGGATGCTTTCTGCAGTGTCAAACTATTTAAAGAGTAAAACTAAAAAACCTTGTATTTTAATGTAAGGTGTGAATCCTGTTCATCTCACCCCACTGAGTGCCTCTCTGGGTAGGCAGAGTCAGCAGCAATGACTGATTTCAGAGAAAATGAGAAATTGAGTAGAATTAGAAGCAAAGTGCATTAATTCATAGAAAACTAATATCATTCAGCTTTCTTGTTCTACTGTGTTCCATAATGCAAATTTATCTATCAAAGAGAAGAATGCAGTGCAATTAAAAACTGATTAAGAAAGCAAACAAAAACTTGTATTATCAAATTACATCACCATCCCACCAAATATTTAAATTAGTCTTTGAAGGATTCTCTCAGCTGAAGCCATCCTCAAATTCCAAGTATCTGTGCTGAGAATATAGAACTGAAAAGCAGTGGATTCTTTCCAACTATCAGGTCTTGCTGTAACATGTAATTCAGTCTGTCTGAATTAAATGAATTTCCTGATGAATTTTGCAGCAGATTTTTCTATATGATGTTGTTTCTTGAAAAATTGTAATTTAGCAGATGATCATTAAAAGGACAGTTATTCTGGTGGTTCTTAGTGTCTGTAAACTAGAAATACTTCAGGCTAGCTTTCAAGGAACCAGCTGCAGAACCAGAGGCTGAGAGCCAGATATATATATATATATATAAAATTTATAATAAAAATAAAATAATATATATATATATAAAAATACACAAATAAAAATATGTTTATATAAAAATATAAACATATTAGGGAGCCCAATTCTAGATTTATAGAATATCAGAATATATGGCAAAAAGCAGCACTAAATGTTGTTGTTTCATTGTGGCTCTGAGGTTCATTGTCTCAGCAGTTGCAACCACACAGATTCATTGATTGTCTTATCTTGGACAACTGCTTCAATCATTAATTCTCTTCTCTCATGTGAGAGTGCAATTTTTATGGTCAGATTTGATTTTCAAACAGCTTAGGCAGTCTGTAATAAAGGTTTAGATAATGATCAACCGGAGCATACCCATGGTACTCTAAAATTCTGCCCTCAGTTGCAACTGGGCTCTTTCCTAGGGTGTATTCACAGCAAGTCAGGGGTCAGGTGTGAATTGTGACCCAAAGGGCACTGAAATCAAGGACATTTTTGCTCATGACTGCAGGATGGCTGTGACCAGGTCCTGTGGATTGATAATCCTCTAATTACAAATACTCTAGAAATTATTTATTCCGATTATTTAGAGACAATTCTTTGGTATTGCTGTGCCCAGAGAGATGAAGAAATGGAAGGCAGAGATTGCAAGTCTCTCTCCTGCATGGATGAGCAGCTAGGCAGGGTGAGGCTAACCCTGAAATGGAACTCCAGGCTGTTCAGCTGTGATAGCACAGTATCACCTGCCTTCATCTGATTTTTGGGCATGATTTATCTCCTGCCCTCCTGTTCTTTGCTGATATCTATGTGAAGGAGAGCTAAAGGATTTGTCCGTGCTTTTGGGGGAACCAAGGTTCACCCTAACAGCATTGTGGACCAGAGGATTATCCTGTGTAGGAAAGAACAAGATAACATCTTTTTGGCACAAACAGAAATCCAGTCACTCCTGGGAGATGGTCTCTCTTTGTAAATCAGAACTTATTTGCCTGGTAGGAAAAAAAACCAATCTCTGGTGTTCACAGCCATGTTTTGCCATGAAATGCATCACAGAACCTCTAGGCAAGTGTGGCATGGCTTAACTGAGGTCCCACCTGCTGTGTCTTTGTGATCCTTTTACCTTCTCCTGTTCTTCTAATCTTTGCTTCTTTCTTCTTAGTTAGAACTCCACTCTGGCTGCTGCTGACTGGCCCTGACTTCCTAAAGTTCACTCAGAATGAATGAGATGGACTGGTCCATCTGAAAATCAGGCTCTGATTACTGCTCAGAAATTACTGTAAAATTTAAGCTTACTTGTAAAACTTTGAAAAAGCCAGTTAATTAATTCAATTAAGAAATCAAATTACCAGAAATTAGGAACTTGTCTCATTAATCTGGGGCTGCTTTATCTAAAACCCCTATGACAAAAGCTCAATGAACCTTTTTTTTTTCCCCTCCAGAGGATTTAGCTTTAAAATTCATTTTCTTTGGAGAGGGATTCTGAAGCTCTCCATTTCCAACAAAAGAACTTGTTTATGGTACAACAATAATGATGACTCTCAAAGGTACATTAATTTTTTAAGCATGGATGTTGAAAAATATGCTGTACATGAGGTAAATGAGTAGAGAATCATGAGCTTGACTTCCTAGTTTTATCTTATGCTAGAGATAGCCAAATGTCAGGAATTGCATGTTCGGGGAATTTATTCATCTCCCTAAATGAGTTTTCATCCAAATAAGAACAAAAGCATTTTCACCTAAATTTCTATGAAATGGCAATTTGCAGAAAATGATAGTTTAGAAAACACCAGCATATGGTGCTTTGAAATGGTTTCCACATTTACTGAGTGCATAGGAGGCAAGAGAGAATTCAGAGAGAGAAACGAACCTTAAGGAGCGAGCTGCATTTAATCAACCAGGTGCTGCTGTGCTTCCTGAAGCTGTTCTTACTTAAACATGAGAAAAAAATGGTCCTGTGGATGTGATCTGACACGGGAATAAGTTTCCCAAGGAGTCTGCAGAGTGTCCTTGCTTTTGATAAGCTCCAGAGGTGGCAGGGAATGGCTCTGGGCAATCTGCTCCTCCTGGCCCTGCTGGGAGAGCAGAGCACAGCTCCTTCTAGAGCAGTCCATGTTCTGCTTTTTCCTTTTTTTCTTGTCAAAGTGGAGATTTGATCATGAAAAGCTTTCCCCCCTACACTGGTGAAAATGTCTCACAGGTGCCCAGAACAGATAAATGCAGATCCATACCTTGTATATATTCTATAACACAAATCCCTACATAATCAAAGCAGGTTTATTTGGCTAGATAGGAGACTTATGGAACTTCCTTTTATCGAGTTGCATTTGAAATTATCTGCATTCTGGTATTTGTGGAACTTGGGGAATGTTCAATTGCTGCCATGAGTTTGTGCTCTTTTCATCATCTTTTTCATTGTGTTATCTCTTCTCCTATTTTACATTGTTATATTTCTTCTCCATTGCCACATTAAGGTATTTTAATCTTTCTCCTATTTTACATTGTTATATTTCTTCTCCATTGCCACATTAAGGTATTTTAATCTTTCATGCATGCCTTTTATACTGCACATGCTATTTTCTCTGATTTTACCCTGATTTTTAATTTAATTTGTTCTGACATTGGTCTTATGTAGCTCAAACTGTGGGATTCTGTGCAAGTATTCCTAATTTACACTGCCATGCAGGAGAGCAGATTGATCTCTAGTTGCTGTGGGCTTTCTCTTAGTGGTACTTCTCCTTTTCATTCTCCAACTTCTTTTAAAATAATCTTCTTTTTGGCCTCTGTGTAGTGTCTGCTTTCTGTGCTGAGTGGAACAAATCCTCATTTGTTTCTCTCTCTTTTTTTTTTTCTTCTTTACATTTTCATTAAGTATCTTATAAAGATATCACTCTATTATCCTAAATTAAATTAAGTATATGACATCAAATGTCAATTGTTTATTTTTCAAGCTGGGCTTGTTCTTTGAAATGCAAGCTGATGGGGCAGTGTTGAGGATCTGAGCTTTCCTGTCTGGATATATCCCCAGCAATTTTCACATCAGTGATTAAGGGATTAGCTGCAAACCGCAAGCACATGCCTCGAGCCAAAACACATCACGGTGGATTCTGTTATCCTCACAAGTAACTTTGGGCCATTCCTTTGTTTATCCAAGACATGATTATGGAGCAGCCAGTAAGGAATGAGTCTGCTGCTAGTTTGGTTTTTTTTTTTTTTCCAGATTCCCAAGGACCTTTCCAAACCTACTCCAAATTCTTTCCCAGTGCACTGTGCTTTTTAGGGTTCACAGCACCTGGCATTCAATAATTCAAAATCTATACATCTCTTTTGGCATTCAGTGATACCTGCACTTCTTCTCTTCAGTATGCAACAGTGGTTATTTATTTACCCTTCCTGTTCTCCTTTTGCTTCTGAGTGATCTGGGATGTGCTGTGTCATGTGCCACATCCCATTCCCACATGGACAGTAGCACCCAAAATTTGTAGATATCCAAGGGTGGGAAAAAAAAGGTAAAAAGCCAAAAGAGTCCAAAAAAATAAAAGTTTGCAAGGTTTTATTACCAAATGACACATGTGGCATGGAAATTGGTATGTTCTACCCCTGGCACCTCTTCTGCACTTGCACTGTCCTGAAGAGGCAAACTGGCTCCAGAAAGTGCTTCCTACCCTTTTACTGCCCCCTCTTTCCAGGCACAGCCAGCTCTCATTTAACCATTCACCCTTCCTGCCCAGGCTGTCACAGGCGTGCTCCAAACAGCTCGATTAAGCTGTTTATTCAAACCAAGAGAGTCGGGAAATAAAAGGCAGAGCTATTAAAAGGGAAGAAAAACCCATGCAGGCTCAATTCATCCCTTGGAACAGAATGGGGTAAATTGGTTACAGGCTCACACATCCTCCTGGCAGCAGGGAGGGCACGGCTGGGAATGGATTCTGGAGTTCCACATCTCCAGGTGTGCTGCAATGCACAGGTAATAACTACTATAACACTTTGATCAAGAAAAGAGGTGGTTTTTTTTTTCTTTTTAAAAACCTGACCTAAGAATCATTTCATCTGTTTATACTTAACGTTCAGTTCAGGTGGTTACGTTTCCATGAGAAAATTCTGACCTGGAAAATAACTCTCAGCAGAGCCTTTTGTAACTCCCAGCAGAGTCTTTGGAGTCTGCAGAGGCAAGGAGTGGCAACTCCTCGCTGTTACCCTATGGTTTCTTTTGAGCCTCGCCTGGTCAAAATTAAAAATGGACAAGTTTGTAGTTCCTTGACATCTCAAGTACCACTGAAAATCCCCAGGCCACAAAGACCTAGAAGAATGGAATTTAGCCCCATAGAGGGAGCAGAATAGAATGCAAGTTTAGATCAAAACACCATAGTGAAGCCAAGGAATGACAATCACAGCCTGTGAGGATTGCCTAGCAGGAGGAATTTGGTGCTGTAAGACTGAACAAATAGTCCTCTCTCTGTTGCATTTTGAGATTTTTTTCTTTTCCAATCCACACTGCTCCTTTATAACTTTCCAACCTTTTACTTGGAAGCAGTGACAGGAGCAGTTAGGCAGCAGAGTTAAATAGTAAAGATGACCATAATTTTCACTTACATCTGAACATAACTGATCCTGCTGCAGACAAGCTCTAACCCACTGGACAGCAGAGATTAGCATAGTCGATGTGAAAAATGTGACTCTTTGAACACAGCAGCGTTTGGGGATTGCTGGGAAGCATCTGTGTTTGTCTAGTTGCACTAAGCACTCCCCAGCGAGGAGGGGATTTTCTGAAGCTAATATGCACAGAATTGATGAACCCCTGGGCGAGCAGTGGTGGCAAAACAAACCCTTCACAGTGATGAACACTCACCTCTGGGCTGCACCTCAGAGCAGCCCTGCAGCTCCTCAGGGAAAGATGCAACTTTTCCCTGGCACTGCAAGGCTGGCCTGGGAGTATTTCAGCTATTAGAGGTGCTAATGTTTGCTGGAACTGTTGATTATAATGTTTCCAGTATAATAATAACTGTTGATAATAATGCATCTTTCTGCCATGGAACTGATGGCAGGGGGCTGTGGCTAGAAGACTAAATGGAATTACAGTGCAATATATGATGGAATCCTAATTTTATAAATTGAAACTTTTCAGAACTGTCAGCTTTAGTCAGTAATGTCACTGTTTATGGAAAATTTACAAAAGGCTCTGATATTTATACATTATCACAGGATTTGCAATAAGCACATTTAATCTTAAACACGATTTTTCAATAGAAGTTGAAAAAAAAATCCTGGATATCATCTTCAAGAAAATATGTAAAGTCTGCCCAACTGCTGAGATTTTTATTATTATTTTTCAAAATTCCTACCATACACTGTGTGGAAAGAATCCTTTCTGCTCCCTGCTTGAGACTTATTCTCAATTCCTGTGCTGTGTGCCTGAGACAAAGATAGAGGATAGGATGTGCTAATCCAGAATTTGCTCATAATCACTCCCTGCCCTGCTGAACCCCCAGAGGAAGGTTAGAGAGGACTCCAGGTGACTGAATTAAGTTCAGTTTTCTTCAACCTCTCATCAACTCTTCTGATTAGAATTTTCTCAGCTGATCCTGAAGGCAGGATGTCCAAATAACTGATGACAAACCATATTTCTATTTGTGTGCTGATAACTGTTGGATTGCAATCCCAATTTCTTCTCAGAGCAGAGCATGAATAAGGATCCTGCATTCCTATTTTTGTGAATTTTAGACTTTTTCTGGGGAAATCAAAACGATTCCCTAATGCAGTTGGTGGAAATTTAGCTAATGATTATAGTGCCTATGAGTTTTCTCCAAGGGAAATCTAAATCTCTCTCTCTCTAAGTGTGTCTCTCACATGCAATATTAAGTAATGGTAAAATGTATAATGTATCTGGTAGAAATTGTCCCTTGCCCTCGTGCCTGGAATGTGTCCAAACTCCGTTGTTAAGATTGCTGCTGCTAGACTAAGTTATGAAATGTTATAACAATAAGAGAATAGAGATGCCAAAAAGTCTGTATAAGATTGATTAGGTTATAATTGCACAAGAATTGAATTAGCAAAGGATGCTTTTTCTCTTGTTTTGAAGCACGCTCTGTTTTCCAGAAGCAACCACTTGTAGCTCCTCGAATCACTTTGTTTAATTGCTCAGTGGTCAGACAGGCAGACCCACAGCACAGCAGCTACACTAATTAATTATTTGTATAGCAATAGCCCTTGGAGACAAAAGGCTCTGTATTTTCTCTTATTTCTTCTGTACATTAAGATCATTTCAGAAACGTACTGGAAATATTCCAGATTTTAACTGGAATGAGATAGGAATTGTTCCTACAGATTTATTTCTAGAGATGCATTCTTGGGATGCATTTCCATATAGCAAAAACCTCCATTCTCACTACAAAATGGGCTTGACTAAAAATGAGAGGGGAAAGCCTCAGATCCATTTAGGAGAAGCATTTTAGGGAGAGCATTCTAGTTCTGGTGTAAATGAGTGTCCTGTGGAGTGACCACCTTCAGGAAACAGATTTACTGAATCATATTCATGAACAATTTCATAAGGGAAAAAAAGCCTTTACTGGCCCAAAGTAAAACCCTATAAACAAATTAGCAAAAGATTTGTTTCACTTTTGGCTATTTCTTGGCATTGTAGAAAACAATTAAAATATATTAAAATAACTGATTTAATTATATGGTGCACTTCAGGCCCTGCAGAGGCAATGCCAGGTTCTGGGACAGGCCAGGGTGACGTTTTCACTCTCACATGGGTAAGGATTCCCCACAAAGAACTTGTGTCTGTCTTAGTGCTACAGATTTAGTGAAACTGGATAGACCCTTCAGCTTGAACACACTATTTCTGTTCAACTTCCTGTTGGAATGTAAGGAAATTCAATAAAAGTAATAGAAAGTAGAAGATGTATTTTAGGTCTTCAGAGAGGCTCACACCATCCTTCTGCTCGCTGGATTTACAGCTGTCTATTGCCCAGATTGCTCAGTTCACCATGTGGCTGCTTATGGCCTCCTTGTTTCTGAAATAATTTTCACCATTCTGCAAACTGAAAGTAAATGCATAGAGTTAATTCTGTCTCCTTTCATTTTAGAAAAAAAAAAAAAAAAAAAAAGGGAAGTCTTGAAAGAAAATTTAAAAGCCATCATTATAAATTTTAAGGCTCACGCTGCAGTATGTCAATAGGTAAAAGATTTTATTACCTGTTATTCTTCCACCCAGACCTTTAACAGCCTCTGCATCTGTTTTCCAGCCTGGTTCATTCTGGTTGGCTTTCTGTCATGTCACAGGGAGTACAAATGATGGCAAATCTTTACTGTATCACTGGCATTTATAAAGGCAGATTGGAATTTGTTGCAGCATTCCCTAGGTTATTCAGCTTTTTAATGAAATGGGATAATCACTAGGGGTTAAGGAAAACAGGGGGGTGTGCATGTATGGGAATTCAGTGTTAGAACTAAAGAATTGTAATTTTCCTCATTGTTCTTATTTTTTCCTTTTTTTTAAATTTTGTGATGCATAACCATACTAGAAGTGATGTTTTGTTGAAAGAAAAGACTGAAATGGGGAGCAAAAAGAAGACACCAAAGTGAGAGGCAAGGAGGTGAGAGATATACTGTGGAGAGGACCTGGGAAATACAGGAAGGTGGATGTAATAAAACAGCAAAATGCCAAAAGAGAAAGGAAGGCAAAGAACGTGTCCCTACTTTTTTTTCCCTCTCTTTTTATTTTCCTTTTTTTCCCCTACTGTGTTTATTCTCTTAAACTGTTTCTGTCTTGTGAGAGGAGCAGAAGAGTAAAACACAGATAATATTTTCAAAAGTGGGGTATTTCAGTTTCTCCCTCAAGGGGACACACTCAGGAGGAGCACTTCTCTTTTTAGCCGGAATCCAGTTACCTTATCTTTCTGCTGCTGCTTGGGGTCCCTTTGGTTCAGTTTGGGGATTTTATTCCTGTTTGAAGGAAGATCCTTAGGTTTTTTTGTTCTCTGCCATGTATAATGCAATAGTCACAGCAGTGCTTTGGGAGCCCAAATTCACTGCTCATTTATGATGATCTCCCATTAATATGGGCCATGGGATTATTTACATAAGGGACCAAAAATGGGTTTTGTAAACCAATCTCTGGACAAAGGCACGGTGTGTTTTGAATGCACACGATTCCAGCAAGGCATGACTGTACATTCTAGATGAACAAGAACTTTCACACCATGAAGATTTTCTGCTTGCCTGGCACAGCTCAGAGCAAAGCTGAAATCAAAGCAGCCTTTCTTCGTGAAGCAATTTCATTTTACCTGAAACACTGAGGCTTAAATTATAAGCTTCAGGATGACTCAGTAGAAATAATGCATGCATATAAACCACATAATTTTCGTGGAGTATTTTCACAATCAATATAACTGTGTGTTTAAAGTAGGGACCTGAGGTCAATCTTCTAAGCAGTGAATGAATAACATATTTTTTATCAGAGAAAAGCTGCTCTATGCAAATAATATCTGACATGAATATTTAATAGATTGTACAGTAGGCAAGTAATTGCCAACTAGTGGGGCATGCTAAAGCGAGAAGGAGAAATACTGAAATAACAAATCCTGTCAGATTTCACTTGGAGCATTTCCTGAACAACACGTGGTCAGACAGGTCTTGCTGGAATATGGGAAATAACTGTACTAACCTCTGTCCAGGTTCTAGATAGTAAATATTGCTGTTAAATAACTGAACAGGGCATTAGCTGATTTGTATATGTTGATCTATCATAAATTTAGCGTTTACTGAACATAATGTGATTTGTTCTATATCTCGAGGTATTTTCCATAGTGCCATCCCTATTCACTATGGTAACTGACTCCAGACAATTGGGGTGTCTGTATTAGAGCAGATCACACAGCCAGGAGCAGTTTATTCTTTTTTTTTAAAATGTCTCACAGCTGAAGAGGAACAGTGATTCTTTATTCTCCCCACCTTCAATACTCTTCCCATTCCCACATTATTCTTTTGTTTTGGGAACCCCAGGGTAAGAGCAAACCCACAAACCAAACAAAATAAGTTTTCACAATGTTTCCTGATGGCAAAAGCCACTTGATGTTTTTGGTCTTCCTGGTTGCACCTGAGGCTCTCCTATAAACTTTACAGAGGAGGTGGTGTCCAGCAGCTGTTATATAGTGACAAAGTTGGGTGACTTGATGTGAGAATGTTCTTTAATGTGGCCATAAACCTTCCTGGGCTTTGCAGCAATTTGGCCATGAAAGTGGCACATAAACCAGCCTGGGGCATCTGCAGCATCTGTGCCACGAGTGCTGAGGAGCAGCAATGCAGGTGACAGAGTCTCACACAACAAACCACAACATTTCATTTGTAAAGTGAGTGGAACGCAAGGAATTTATTTTACTTTTTACCTTCTCCTGGTGAAATAAGCTTGCACTAATTTAGAGGCCAGTGGATGTAAAATGCCATCCTCGTTACACCCTCAGTGCCCACGGGAGCCCCGAATTATGAGTGCTATAATGAAGATAATTAGAATAAGCTCCATTTGAGCTGAAGGCAAAAGGCCTTAAATCAAAAGGAGTTTGTTCTAGTAACCTTGAAATTGGGGTGAGGATTGCAGGCTGCCTACTGGTGTGACAAATATCTAAACTCATCGCATGGAAAGGTAAAAGCAGGAGATCCCCATGGAGTGGGAATTCCTTAAGGCCAAGGCTTGCTTTTGGGGGTAAGATGTGTATTCCTCCAGTCCTGGCTTTGCAAGCAGCATTCCTGATGATTGCAGTGGCCTGAGGTTTACACTCCTGCAGGATCCCTGAAACCCTAGCTCAGTCTCTTGGTGTGTGGATGGAGGAGGAGCTGATGTGACTATGACTTTATACACCTGAGCCAATTGTCACTAGAGGTTTCCTTGCCAAACCACTGAATTCCAAAGGCTGTTGTTATGCAGAACCATCTCTGAATGCCTCTTTCTGTGCAAGAGCTTCAAACCCAAAATGCCTGCAGCCCTGAGCTGTGAGCCCAGCTGACTGTGTGCTCAGGAGTGGATCTTGTTTGACTCCTGAGGAACACCACAAGTGTTTGTGTGTGCATTTCCTGCCTCAGCCTTTCCCCTCCAGGAGCAGTTTCTCTGCTGTGAGAAGTCAGGTATTTCCTGTCCGCTCTTCCCTCCCAGGGGTTATAGGTTGTATTTCATTTTTGCATATTTTAAATGGTGAGCTGGAGACCCTGGTGTTACCTGTGCTGTGCCATGGCCTCACCAGGGTGAAACCTTCATGCACAGCTGCTCTCCCTGCCCAAACCCAGCCATGTGCCAGTATGGAGCCTTCTGATTATTCCAGGCTGAGCTGGATGCTGATGGGTGAAATCATTTGTGGCATGTTATCAACCACTTCAATTCACTGCTGCTAAGTAATGAAATCCAGTAATAAATTGAACAGACAAGCAAAATCTCTTAAACATGCTCTGGGGGGCTCTACCTATTTTCTTTCTACTCTCCTGGTATTTCTTTCCTGTCTGTGTGAGCTGCTGCCCATGCCAGCATTCAAAATCAACCAACCAGAGAAACTCAAAAATACTGCAGTGCTTGAGAAAGCAAATGTGTGAGGCTGATCCCAGCATTCTTGGCTCCATATTTCCTGAACTGGGACTGGAATTCCCATGGGGTTGATGCATGGGGAATTCTGGGTGCAAAAGAAAAGCAATTTCCAAAATCTGAAAAATTGTTGGGCATCTTCTGCCTCCTTTTTTTTTTTTTTTTTTTTTAGCAGAGTTTGTACCCTCAGCTTGTTGGAGGCACTGTTTTATCCTGGCTACTTTAAAAATCTGAATGGAGGCAAAGTTTATCCCTCACAGATGAAGGAGAAAATTGGCATCACAAGGGAAAGCATAATCTGTAATGCACCCTGTCACGGCATGAGCTCTTTGGCACAACATATGGCAACAGAATTACCTTTGTACTGCCCAACTGTGGGATATAATTTATCCAGGCCGAGGCACTGTAGTGACAGCAATAGATTTGATCGTGCACATGCTCAGCATGCTGAAGTGCAAGGCTGTCCCTTCCCTCTGAAACTCACAGCTCCCTGGCACTGCAGAGCAACGCTGATTATTCCTGGCAAATCCTTGTTCTCCCCTGATGATGTCACTGGGGTGGTGACAATAAAAAAGGATGTGGTAATGTAACTGCTGGAGGAGAATGAAAGGAAAGTGATGAACTGCAACTTTTACAATGTGCACTGTCAGCTAAAGAATGGAACAATTTTAGGCTTGAGCATTAAGGACAGGGAAAGTGCTGGGAGATTTATGTCACAACAATACTCCAGATCACTTTATGGTATCATCTTTTCAAATACCTGAAATTAAAACTGGGTGGTACAGCGTTACTTCAATAATTCTGCTCATCGGTGAGCTGGGACTTTTATTTGGATGGTAAAATACCATCTCTGCAAAAGATAAACAATAGATTTTTATGCTTGGGCTCTTGTATTTTTAAGATGATTTACTTGCCTTTTCCTTTTTGCCTTCTCTAGAGGCCTTAATATGCAGACCATATTGGCCCTTAATACGTCTACTGAAACCAAACACAGGGTCAAAATCTTATTTCTTGTCAAAGAAACAAAATTCTGAGGTGCAATTTCTTTGAGAGTCACCTGCTATCCATAAATGTGTCTCAGGAATATTGGGAATGATCTTTGAAATTTCTCAAAGGAGAGGTTTGATGTTATAGATCTCGCAGAAAATGTCTAATAATGATCATCAGTCATTTGTCTGCTGAAAACAAACCTGCTTTTTGCTTTGGCAGTAGCCTTGGATATGAGCTTGAGAGATTTAATTTTAAAGAATTGCACTTGATGTTCTTCTTTCAGTGTATAGAATAGTCCAATGCCATAATTACCACAGCTGACTCTGTTAATATGTGGTGACTTAATAGGTTTTCTGACACTAATAAGGTGGATTTTAGTAAATTTTACTGACATTGGTTCTGTCTCGGGTGTCCTGTTGATGATCACTTGAGTGATCCACTCTGCTGGGTAAGAAATATTGTTGCCTTGTCAATCAATACCAAACTTAATTGTCTTGATTAGCTGAGGCTCAGCTTCAGGACAGGTATCACATTTTTTTTGTCAGAAGAAATATTTGCTAACAATATTTCCGTTTATTAGGTCACTAGTGATGCCAAAAAGAAGTTGGAAAATAAATATTCAGAGGGTTTTTAATTTTTTGTTCTGTGACAGTAGCTCAGTCACAGTTCCTTTTCTTGATTTGGAAGAATAAATGATCCTCCATACCCACCTGGGGCTTTTACTTTTGAATTTCTGTTAGTATTAGATCCACTCACTCTGGTGTGGCACAGTTAATAGTGAATTATGGTGCAGCAATTCTCCCAGAGAACAAGAGCTGCTGGTTGGTCGGTTCTAAGTGGGAATAATGAGGGATGGAAGAGAGCAATTCTGGCAGTGCTCAGGGGTGACAACCTGTTAGCAGAATGTGATGGCTGGGGGACACTTGGGTAGCATTTAGGATGCCATACAGCTGCTTCAAATGGGAAAATAAGAAAAAGGTCTCTCCTTCCCATTTCTGCTTCTACTTTACATTCAGCTTAACCCACTGGATGGTAGAATCTGTGTACTAATAAACCATCTTTCTAAATTAATACATCCTTGAGTTAAAAGCTTGGCTCCAGGACAGTCTCATCAGTACCTCTGCTCTGACAGTGCTAAGTTTCTTACTCTGTCTAACACTTGAGTGTTAATGGGATTCATGAAGTAAATGTTCATTGTTTCCTCTGAATGAAATTCAAAGTGTGTCCCCTGGTCTTTCCTGTCCCCCTTGCACTTCAGTTGCAACACCTTTGTAATTGGGAGGTTTCACCAGGACAGTTTAATGGGAGAGAGAGGTAGGAGTGGTAGAACCTTCCCTGTGGCTTTTTCCCCCTGTAGTGCATGTGGAATCATCTTGTCACCATGTCAGATGTGTGACCAGAAGTTTGATCAGATTGATCTGGTTTGTGGCTTTCACAGCGTTTTGGTTAAGGAAAAAAAAATTCCCATTAAATTATATTTCAGACACCTGAATCTGAGAATGTGTGTTTGCATGAGCACATGAGCATGTGGTTGGGGGGATCAAATTTATTTTGTTTCATTTAAAAAAAAAAAAAATCAAAAGATTCACCTCTCAATCAGCCATCAGTTTACACTAGGCTGCATTTAAGGATAGAAATTTTCTGTTGTGGATTCCTGATTTTTTCATCTAAATACATTATTTAAATCAAATGCTTTACACTCATCTCTAACGAGCAGTGTGCAGTTAGTTCAGTGAGTACAACAACAAGCCCTGGTTGAAATTTTGGGTGCAGCAGAAATCCTTTAGCCAAAACCCAGCTTCACCTCCCTCATTTCTGGTGGGTTTGAACATTGTGCACAACAAACTTGCACCAGCTTGCAATATGCACTACAGAGATACCTGAGAAACCAGCATGATATAAAAAATAAGAGAGAGCACAAGAATTGAAAATGTTTGGTATATTGGGAAACCAGGCTGCTCTTGTTTCAATTTTTGTCTGGAGATTGAATTTAGATATTCATATATGAAAATTGGGAAGCATTTTTATCTTCTGAGGCTGCACTGTGAGATGAAAGGTTCTTCTTTAAAGGCCTATTTTCCCCTGTCCTGCTGCTTTTTAAATAAAAGCAACTCTTTTCAATTTTTTTTTTTTTTTTTAATTTTTTCCCCTTTAGTCCCCTCTCACAGGAGCTGCCTCTGTGCCTACCTGTTTGTGATGAAGGATATTTCCCCAGAGGTGACACCCTGTGATGCCACACAGCTGCCAGGACATCCCCTCGACACATCTGGGAATGAATCCAGCTGCAAAGGGCTTTATGTGCATCCATTACCCCAGAATTAATTAATTAATTAATACTGCTACCAGCAATATCCAATCACTGCAAGCTACCACATCAGTGCTCTGTGCTGTCTCCTTTCTGTGCTTTAAATCAAACTAAAACAACAAATAGGCTCAAAATTGGTCATTGCTGCTCTGGAGACAGTTGTTTAACTCCTTCAAAGTCTGTTTACGTTTGACATTTGTCGAGCAGAGTGCTTTAGAGATAGATATCTTTTTGTAGATCTTCAAACTGAAACTCAAGGCAAATTCAAAAGACTGCAGCTCTTATCAGGGAACTTTGAAAACTGGATTACTCTGCTTTGGTCTGAAGTTCCAGTCCTGCATTTTTCGAACACTTCTAGGTGACTTTCTGGTTTTACATCAAGGAGAGCTGGGTGGCTGAATCTGTGCATGTTTGCTTTCAATTTGTACAGTATTAAATCTCTTGCTTCTCATTGCACTGTAATGAACCTCACAGAGGGCACTGAAACCCATCAGTCCTTTCATAGTCTCACCATTCTGCAGAAAGACTCCTGGATGATGCTGTCTGCTGTTAAAAATTATTTGGAAGTTATGTGGTAATGAATTTATTCTGGAGCTGTAGTCTGTGGTGCAACCTGGAATTCCTGTCTCTAGGTTTGCCCAGTTTCACTTTGGGCACCCCGGAATTCAACCCCTTCTTCTTGTGAAACCAGCATGGAAAATAGGCTTTTATTCTTTTATTACTTTTGAAACTACTGCTGCCTGATTTTCCAATAAGGCAGTTAAAGAAAATGCTAAGTAAATACAGACTTAATGGGAGTTTCAAGAGCCCTATAAAGAACACATTCTTTTACTAATTACCAACTTTTCAGGTGCATCTCAGCCACAAATAACTTGGGAACTACAGCAAAACTCCTGGTTTGTCTTTAGTTCTGCTCCCAACAGCACAATTCTTGGTCATTTCCTTGGGCTGCAGTGTTCCTCAAGGATGGCACAGGTCCAGCCCAATTCATCCCCTGGGATTTTGTTCCTTTTTTTGGCTCATTCTGTGCTGGGCCACTGGGAGCTCCTGTGGGATCAGACTGGGGCCAGGGTCACTGGGAACTCCTCCTGGATCAAACTGGGATCTCTTTGCTCTGGAAGCCACTGTGGTGCAGGAAGGTGACCTCAGGAGCTCTGAGTGCCACAAGGCACAGCCTGGAGAGAAATGTGGGCTCAGGAGAACAACCCACCCTGGTCAACTCCATCCCCCTGCAGGTTATCCCCCAACACCACCCCAGAGATGATTCTGAAACTTTGACTATTGATTGTCTATTAAAAGTGTGTAAACAGATATAAACAATGTCAGTGAAAACAAAAGGTACTGTCACAATGAAAGCAATAAGAGCAGATAGAAGCAATATAAATCACTGGTGTTATTGCAGATTTACATTGGTGTTTTTGCCATCAGGATTTTTTGCTTAATACTGAATTGTTCCTGTCAGTTCAATGAGTTTATTGATTTACACCTCTGGAGCAGTGAGACCATGACTCTCCATTCCAGTGTTCTCAGTGATGTGAGTGTTTGTTTGTTTTCATAAGGACAGGATTTGTGGAAAGCAATGTATCCAAAACCTACTTTAAGTTTATTGTGCCCAAAAAGAAAGACACCACTTGGCAATACTGTGGGTTATCCCTGAACAAAGTCCTGTATATTCCAGCTTTTAACCCTCTTTGGGTTGATAATCCTTTAGGGTTTCAGAGCAGAGAATCTCTTTATTAAATTGAAAATATAGGTGAGTAAATTATCTATGAAACTGTTACTTTGGGGAGTTATGTTGGGCAAAATATAGCTTATAATATTTTTTTATCCAAGTGATCAGAAAGCTGATATTCCATGTCAGTGTTTGAGACTTCAAAGACAGAGAGGGAAAGGGGATATCAGATGAAAAAAAATCATAAATAGGGTACTCAGAAAATGTTAATTAGAGCAAAAATATTAATTAAGTGTTAAGATGGTATAGTGTAAATTGGAATCTTTTACCTATTTCTGTGTAGGGAATTTTGTGCATGGAACACTTTTCTAATAATCAAAATCTCAATAGATTTTTTTAGCGTTTATTAGAACTTGCAATCCATGGTGGCATAGCTTGATTTTAATGGAACGAGGTCTGGAGTGAGTTGTGTGGCATTTCCTCTTTCATAAAAGATTATACTAGAAACAGTCTTTTTAGCATTTTTCTAAATTGTTGTAAAAAGAAAATAATAATAAAAATCATTACTTTTAAGCAGCAGAAAAGGAACGTTTTACCTACAGCAAGAATCAGGAGGGTGCTTGTTAAATTACTTGCAGCATCTATAGACAATCAACCCAATATCCACCCAATGTTTATTCTGGTCATATATTAAAGAAAAAACACCCCAAGGATAAACTAAAATAGAGGAGAGATTTCTCACCATCTTCATGAAAACATAGGGACACCCCACCTCTAGAACAGCTTCTGGAACTCCTTGGTCAGGGGAAAAAAAGTGTTCCTCAGCCTTTGTGTGTTTTCTGCAGGTGTGCTGGTACAGTTTATCCCAGCCCTACTCACCCCTTGGAGCTTTGCATATTCAACTATATCTTAAATTTGACACAGATAAAACCACTGAAATGATGGTTTTTAATATCTCCCCAAAGAAATCTGCTCGAAGCTCACCTTACACAGAGCTATCCCAAATGCCTGGTTACAGAGTGACTTCAAACTGCTGTTTGGAGGAAACATATCGTGATTTGGGTGAGGACAGCCAGAAAGAGAACAGCTGGGGCGTTCCTGGAAAGCTGTGCCTGCGGTTTGCCCTCATTTCCCTCGGCCTGAGGCACGGGCTGAGCTCTGCCTGCGGGCAGGAACGATGTCCCTTTGTGGGCAGCGAATACAAACTCGTATTGTCGCTGTTCCCCTCACCTGCGGCGCCCAGATGTTCCGCGCAGCTGTGCGCTCCGCCAGCGGTGCGCCAGCCTTTGAAACACCTTCCCCGGGCTTGAAAGCGCTGGGAAACCAGCTCTGACAGCCTGCCTTGCTCCAGGGAGAAAGTCTGTTGAATTCATTTGTGCTTTTGATGGAAGTGGAAGGGGCTGGTGCGGGTTAAAGCGGCTGAACGGCTCTGCTCTTGGCAGCAGGGAGACAGGAGAAGTTCTCCTTCCCTCCTCTCCTCCCCAGCGCTCACCTGTGCCCCCGGAGCTGCCAGGCTGCCTCCCCGAGGGATGATGCCTTGGAAAAAAGGCGCAGGGAGGAGAGAGGCACGGAGGGTCAGCAGGAAGGGAGGTGTTTTCCCTGCTGGAAGGAGCTCCGGGCAGGCAGAGCCGCTGTTCAATCTCTTTTCTCCTTCCCTGGTGCCAGCAAGGTCTCCAGGTGAGCCAAGGGGCATCAGCCAGGACCTCGAGGCAGCAGAAAGGCTTTGAATGTTCTGCCTGGGAAGGTTTCCTAACAGCTTTTCAGTCGTTAGCAATTCTGTTAAACCCTGCCAGCCTGGATTTTGGTCATTACTAGTTTTTCTCTTTCTTTCCCCTTTTTTTGTTTTTCTTTCCAAAATCTTGCTACTTTCACCTGCCCAGGAGAAGAGGTCGAATTTTAAGCTGAACTGTTGTATTCCTGGTCTTCATGGTATAAAACTGCCTTCCAAAAATTGATATAAAACTGCAGGCTTGTCTGTCCCCCTTGAAAAATGCATCTGCTGGACTATCTGTCGAGTCCTTTCTACAGGATTTGCTCCTGTAGAAAATCATTATTTCTTCAAGTGACATTGAGGGAATGTTGGTTTTGACAGAGCCAAATATGCTGCCCTGCCTCATTGTTAAAAAGCACCTTGAGAAAAGAAATTGATCAAGGGGAAAGAGAAAATGTTTTAAAAAATGTCTTTTTTGTGTTTCCTGTAAGCCTGCCTTCATCTTCCCTTTCTGTGTGCACTGGTCTGTGCTTGGTTTAGGATGGCACTGTCCCCTCCCTGCAAAATCTGCATAAAAAACATTGTTCTTGGGAGGGATAAATTCATCTCTTTTGCCTGGAGTGAGGACTGGAAAATTGTAATGCACAATGTAGGCTCTAAACCATTAATTCACAAGAAATAAACAGTGTGCTCCCCTGTGAGATGGAGAGATTACTATCAGGCTGGAAATCTTTCAGAATAACCAAGGCTTATTCGGGAAGGAAAAGCAGTCAGGAGAACTTTCAGAATGTGCATTCTCACCTCTGCACTTGGCAGATACTTGGAAATGCATTTAGCTGTATAGAGAAAATGATTGATTAGTGCAGACTTTGCCACTAAGGCTGGACAAGACATCATCCAAAAATGGTGCTACAGGATTTTCCCTTCAATGGGCTGGTGGGACAACAGGCAAAACATGGAAAAACAGTGCAATAATTACAAATTGTGGCACTTGGCACTATGGAGAAGCCTTATTTAAGAAAGCTGTGTGGGTCAAAATCAGTCATTAGCAGCTTTTATATCTGGTAAGGTCAATTTTGGGTTGGCTCCTCATAATCCCATTGTTCCCCTGGTTCTCACAAAGTGCAGAAAGCACAGGGAATATCCCCTTTTTGTGCCTGAGCCTGGATGGGGAGAAATATTCCTGAGAATCCCAAGCAGGTCTGGAAAAGCAGATTGCTCAATTTGAGGTTTTTCTTGAAAATGTGACTCAGTGGTTTGAGGTGTTTCTGCAAGTTGTCCACGATGTCTAATAAAGACATTGAATTAAGGCTATTGAATTTGTAAATAGCTTTTTTTAAAATATATATGTTTTCATTTTAAGGTTTTTTTAAAAAGTGAAATTGGACTTGAGAGGACGAATTGCATAAATGTAATGAAGTGAAGGATATTGGATTAAAATTAATTGGGTAAAAGTGAACCTTGCTTTGGTGCAGTGTGGCTGAGGTGGTGCTGAGCTCAGCCTGGCTTCCTTTTGTGATAATGAAGGATTGTGGTGGTGGTTTGGTCCTGAAATTAGCCTTTATTTGGTCTTTCATAGATTATTTCTGTCATGAGGCAAAAGTAATGATAATGCTGTTAATTTAAAAGAAAAAAAAAACCAAAACCAGGAATAGCTGTAGGAATACACTTCCTCTCCTACAAAACTGATAATTACCCATCTGCAACCCCAATCAGCCCTGTGGGGTCTAATTTGCAGGCAGTAAATCCAATCCTGATGCAGCCAATGTATTTCAGATGTTTTTCTGAAAGGAATTTAGTTTCCCCCAACTTTCCCAAGCACGTTACATTCTCTCAGTATTATCTTTTCTGTACTTTTAAAGGAGCAATTGTGCTGGGCTTGATTCATTGCAGTGCAGCCTTAGCTTCACAGTGGTGAAATTCAGTCGAGTTGGGGGAAATTTAGAGTGCAGTGAAACAAATACTGCAGCAAAATGCTTTGGTATGCTGATCAAAAATGATATGAGTCAGAGGAGCACAAGGATTTGGGAGAATAATTATAAATATTACAAAGCAGAAGCCTTGGCTGCGGAGGTTTCTCAGTGAACTTCAATACTAACCTCCTTCTTCCTTTTGACATGTTTCATCTTTTTTGCTCAGCCTACTGCATCTGAATAATGAAATAGTGACTCTGACACCGAAGCACTGATTTACTCTTCTCAATATTTCACACGTTTTCCTCAATTTTGCATCTGTTTTCTTGCTGGCAGCAACCTCTTCCATCAAAACTGTCAGTGTTTTTTTTAAGAGCCACGAGTTCAAGAAAAAATAGGAGGAAAAAAACACCTCCAAAAACCCTCTGAAGTGAATTTCTTTACTTCAGAAGCACTTCATATGGTGGTTTTCTCTCAAGAAGATATATAGGAGAGATAGTTGAAAAAGAAAAATGGCAATTTAGGAGATCACTAGATAATGGCAGGGGCTGCCTGCTCTCAGCTGGCAGAGCTGCTGGGAAAGAAGCATTCAGCTGTTTGTGCTCCAGGAGCACAAGGACTGGGGAAGGGCTGGGGGCGAAAAGGGGAATCAGCTAAATTCCACTCCTCAAATGTACCTGTCAGGGGCTGATGCAGGAGAGCAGGAGCAAAGAGCAGGAACTGTTTTAGTGCTCTAAAAATGTGTTTATTTCTCTCCAGGATAAAACAATTCTCTCTGCTATGCTAAAAGGTTGATGTGGTTGGGATTGGTGTAAATCCCGTTTTCTAAGGAGGTTCCAAACACAGGCTGTAGCCAGGACAGTTTGTTTCTGAGCTGGAAATCTCACCTGAAATCACACAGAACATCCTGATTGACCAAATAGAGCAAACTGTCATTCCTGAGCTAGGTAAAAACTCCTTTCCTTCCTCAAATCTCTGCAACATTTGAAAGATTTCCTTCACCTGTGAGAGGATTCCAGGTGGAAATAAGAAACAGGAAGGACATTTGGGAAAGTCACAATAGCGATGAAAATCAGAGAGAATTTATGAAATGTATGTAATTTGAATTTCATAACCTATAAATCCTTAATGATAATATTGTTCCATGCTTCTCAATTTAATAATCTACTATAAATTTTACAGTTCATTACAATAGATACTAATTATTCTCTTCCCACATTTGTCTTCAAGTAGAAGATGTGGGGAAATGAAAGCAGGCAGATATTTTAGTGGCATAAATTTAGAATATTAAAGGTTTAACAAGAAACATTCATGGCATTGCAGTACACTTCAGTGGGTGCTATTTCAATTTCAGTACGTATCTTGCTGTTTCTAAGTTATAATAATTTTTACAAAGCAGGAAATAAGGCTTCAAAAGCAATTTCCAAATATCTCTATTCAGGAAGTAATAATAGTAATCATTTTCTTGCTTGCTGACTAATGATAGTAAATGGAGATACTACAGAATTCTTTGGGAAGAGAGAAAAAAAGGTGATTAGAGCTGATGGGAAGAAATGAGGATGGAAACTGTAAATACATTCCTCCAAGGAACCAGGGGCAGAAATTGGAGTGTCAGGCAAATATTGAGGAGCTGCTCCACAACCATTCATTTGCAAAGTGTGTTACAGAGTTTTGACTCGTGATGAGACATCAGATTCTGGAGTCCTGTGGTATTTTTGGGTCAGGGAGGATGGCAGCTGTGGTAACAGAAAGTGACTGGTAAATTGCCTGGAAATGTCACTGTGGTGTCCAGCAGGAAATAGCAGGAGAGGTGAGTGGCACTTTTTGGAATGTCCTTTTTCATTAGCTGTTGCTGAGGTTGGTCCTAATCATACCGTGTCCTAGCCATCATCTCAAATATTCACAATTCACACATTCTTAAATGTGCATTGGTGTGAATATGTAATGTTTCCTGGTTCTGTATTTTCAGGCTGTGCTTGTTTAATTTTCAGCTCGCAGCTTAGAGCTGGAAATTTGGTTTTTTATGACCTCTGAGATTCTAAAGTAATAATTTTCTCAGTGTAAGACTGATTGCCAAGTACACCTTGAATGTATATTAATAAATTTGATATAAATTCCTTTCTAGCTTCATAATCAAGAAACAAATTTCCTCTACCATGGCAAGCAAGATTTTGATGATCACCTAGAAATAACATCCTTCCTAAAGAAACTACAGTTAATTGGAGATAAAACCATAGTTTTCCAAAGGTGACATTATACATGAGAAATTATTGCTGAGATCCACATCCAAAAAGAGGAGAAAACTCATATTAAAAAGAGTTTCCAAAGCACTGTTGAAACCCAAGATGTAAAGGAGCTATTTTAAATTGTGTGCACATCAAATCTCCTGCTGTTACTGTGTTTCAAGATGCAGCAAATGGAGAAGAATAAACCAGGCAGAAGGCCGAGAGGATTCCAATTTTGCAGTTGTTATTTGTTGCTTCAGAGAATAGCACTGAGTTTTCTGGAATCAAAAGGAAAGCTATTCTTAATTCTTTCCAGTGTGAATTGGCTGAGCTCTTTCAGGACAGAATCAGCTGTGTTATCACAAACCTCATTTGGTGTTTCTGCATGGAGCAAAGCCACACACTGCACTCCTGTGTTTAACTTCTTCCTGGGATGGCCAGGAGGGATCAGATCTGGGCAGTTGTACTTCGTGTCCTGAGGCATCCTTTAGAGACCACTTGGAATGTCTCATGGTAAATTACAATAACATAAATCTGAACTTCATTATTCTGTGTCGTTTCGGTTCCACTGCTAAGAATCTGCAAATTCGGAGTTCAAAATGGATCTGTTAAAGTTTTAAGAAATTAAATTTTTTGGACTGTTTAGACATTATCAGCTTTAGTGCCAGCAAATTTGCTCCCCTTGGTGATTTAAATATTCATAAAATTAACATTAATGACTCTATACCCAGTGAATTTCTATTACTGTTTAGATTCATTACATTTTCTCTAACATATTCAGCTCCTTAGTCGTTTTCCCAATCTCATTGATATGGTGTAACATTTTTCCAGTAAATTGAATAGCTACCTAATCCCTCTTTGATCATTTTATAGTAAACTGTGAAGTTTATTTCCAGAAAGCAGATTGTTAACTGTGAAAATCTGTAAATTATTTATCTCCTAGAAACTATTTTAATGCTGATTTAGTTGTCAAGTATATTTTTATAGAACAGTTTTAATTAAGTTTTTCAAAAGGTTTCCAAGCATATGTCTCTACCTCATGTACAGTTTGAACTAAAAATATGATGTTAGTTTGTTTCCTGATTTATTTTTTTTTCCTGGAGTGTAAGAGAATATAGAAATGTATAGAAATAATGCTACTTATTGACTTCCAATTTAATTTGCAGTTGTAAAGGCTTCTTCCTCACCCAATTATGTTTGACCCTGGCAAACAATGGTGAAGGTGGAATGAAAAGGCAATGTGAGCCAACAGTACACAGCAGTCCTTTCAGTGTGTGTAGGGCTGGGAAGAGAGGAGTGTGCTGCAAGGAGAGGTTGGGTAGAAGGATATTCTGCAGAGTGCTAAAGTCAGGATCCTTTTGTTAAGAGACTTCTTGGCTCAGCAAGAGTGAGCTTTGTATTGTCAAAACTTCTAGCCAGGAAATTAATGGAAAGAGCCCAGAGGAAGGTCAGCAGGGTGGTTAAAGGATGGAGCATCTTTCCTATAGGAAATGTTGGGAGAACTGGGATTGCTCAGTCTGGAGAGGAGAAGCTCTGGGGTGACCTCAGTGTGACCTTGCAGGGCCTGGAGGAGCTGCAGGAAAGATGGGAGAAGGCTGTTTGTGAGGGATGGAGGGATAGGGAATGGCTTAAGGCTGAGAGAGAGCAGGGTTAGATTGGATATGAGGAAAAATCCTTCCCTGTGAGGGTGTTGAGGCCCTGGCACAGGGTGCCCAGAGAAGCTGTGCTGCCCCTGGATCCCTGGCAGTGTCCAAGGCCAGGCTGGACATCAGGGCTTGGAGCAGCCTGGGATGGTGGAAGGTGTCCCTGCCAGGGCTGGGGTGACACTGGATGATCTCTTGGGTCTCTTCTAACCCAAACCATTCTGTGATGATTCCAGATTCCCTGAAAAGGCAGAGAGCAGTGGAGGATGGCAAATGACTACACTTTATTATTAACAGTTTGCTTTCACCAGACCTGTTGTCCATGCTGACCACTTCAGCACATCCAAGGTGGGATGGAGTTCTTCCAGCTCTCTTGCTGTTGGAAAACCCTGTTCCTCTGTCAATGTCTGACATTTCCTTGCTCCATTAGTCCATCTTTGCTGCTGCTTCCTGTGGCTGTGCAGCAGCTCTCCCTGCTGGGACAGCTGGCTGTGCTTCCTGCTGCCTCTGGAGGTGATGTGTCCCATCCAGCAGCTCTGTGTGTGGGAAAGGGAAATGTACACATTCACCTATGGCATTGGGAGTGTCCATTTACTGTGACTGATCACCCCACCCCTGCTGCCCTAATTTAGGGACTGATAGGCTGTAGCTATACTAATAAATCAGAGGCAGGGAGCAGAGTGTGTTCATAGTGTCAACTTCACTGAGCTCCCAGAGCAGACTGAAAAAAGTCAGATTATCTACTGGGAATAGTCCAGGGACTGAGTTAAATTCTGCTATAGGATTTATTTATAATTCTACTAGAACTGCTTTAGCAATTTCATAGTATAGGCAATTGAATTTTGGTCCCAGTAATTGTTTATTCCTTTGTGCTGTTGAATTTAATACTGTATGTGTATCCACTGGGTCTGTGTGTGTGGAACCTTTCCTGCATTGCCATTCCCAGGAGTGCAGTGGTTGCTATACTTGGGTCCAGCAGCACAGTGGTTGTCTGGAAAAAATAGGATAAAAATGACTGAAAGGTTACAAAAGCTTAAATGACTTTTGCAGGTCCTGAGAATGTTGTTGGGACTCTAAAGAAGTTTAAAACAGTTCGGTGAATCCTACAATTTTGAAGTAATGGAATTCCTGACATATTTAAAGAATTATTGAAGAACTCGTTCATGTTCAGCTACTGCAGCTTGTTTGCCATGGCAGGAATCTCAGCTTTAACAATGGGATAGCCTTGTTCTTCCCTCAGAAAATCATGTCCTTTGTCTTACTTGACAAGCCCTTGCCTCAGAATCTTCAGTCCTCATAGTAAAATACATTGGATAAGATTGTATGTAGCAAAAAGAGTTTAAAAATAATGCTAAGTGACTAGGGTTTTTTGTGTTGTTTCTTTATTTGTATATTAAAAAAAATCAGAGCAGAAAATATGTAATCGGGTGAAAAATGGGATTCCAATATTTCCACTTAAAAACCATGCAGCAAATATTCAGCACCACTTCTGCCAGCAATGGAGATGTTGTCATTCTTCATTATGATATATCAGGGTATCTTTTAAGCAACTTTCTGTGGTGATCAGGAAAACTTCAGAGGTTGCTGACATTTTCTGTGTTAAAGTGATATACTGGAACAATTGCCTTTGGGTGTTTATAGCAATATATTTCTTGCACTCTTTTTCTGATTTCATCTTCTAATATGCCTGGAACAGATAGTACTTTTCTTTTTCCCACTGATGAGTGTGCTCTGCATGTTGTGTTTGTGTGGATTCACTGAGCAGTGAGGATGGAGGTGTCTTGGTTATTTATAACTAAAAGCAATTATTTTTACTCTGAATTTGTAACAGCTCCAGCTGTGGTTGTTTAGATAATACATAATGTTTATTCTTCTCTTGTACCATCCTGTCCATAAAAAAAACTTCGTGCCTTCAGAGGGAGGAGAATCTTCATTAATATTTGGAACAGCAAACTGGTAAATGCAAGTTAAATCCCAAACACTTTGGGCATGGAACCCTTCCTAAGTATGAACAAATCTGAAATGTATTCTCCCGCTACAGGGAGAATAATTCTCCTGCCTCAGTCCCATTTACTAATCTGCACTTTTAAAGCTGTTTATTTTATAGACAACCCTTTTATAGACAACCAAATTCTCCCTTCCTACATCTCTTGTTGCACTTCATGATGTTGCTTTTGCCAGTTCCCTTCTCCCATTCGTGAGTGTAGTCAGGGATTACCTCCAGATTCTCCTCTGTCCTGCTGCCTGCTCTGTGGCACACCCCAAATTTTCTACGCTTTTAAATGAGGTGAGAATCATTGAATGCATTTTCAAATATTAAATTGGTTACTCTGCGTGGGAAGGATTAAATGACCAAACTTCCTCTCTGCTGTGGATGGGGTTTGGCATATTATGCCCTAAGATTAGCTTTGGCATTTAGTTCTCTGTGGAATTCATTCAGAGGCCATCTAAACTCTTATTGGTGTCATAACAAACCCCTTCAGAGAAAGAAAGCTTCACTGCCACAAACAGTGGAATAAGTGAGATCTTTCTGCTTGTCTACCTCCAGCTAACAGCAGGATAAGCTTCTGATTTTACTGCTGCTAAAGAGTGCTGAACAGTCAAGAAAGGGAACAATACTGTGGACCAGTAATCCACATTAATGAGGCTGGAGGATGTATCCCAGTAATACCTGTATCAGCAGCTCTAAGTCTTTGGATCAAGGAATTCAAAGACTGAGCTTGTGTTGTGAGAGCAGGGAGGGATCTGTGCTGGCCTGTTTGGTAATACCTTGGCATTAAGATTTTAACTGTGCTTGTTTTTTGTGGGTATGCTGAGAAGGTGATTAATTGCTAGATTAAAAATAACTTTTTGATCTTGAAATATCTAATGCCTGCTGCGCATGGAGATTGGTATCAAAACAACTAACTTATGTAAAAGTTCATGGAACACCAGTTTTGTCTTACCTTTACACAAGCCCTTCCATCAGCTGGAGCAGAGAGAAATGGCATTGCTGTAATTCTGAGCCCAAAGACCCTCAGAGGTCATGGCATGTAGCGAAGCAGTTTTATTCTGCAGAAAAGGCTTTAGTTGTCTGCTCACCTCATTTAAATCCCAGCACAAACCCTCCTAAAAATTGCATTGGAACAGATTAACTCAGCAGCAAGTATTGCCTCTTCACACCTAAAGCAGTCCCAGTTAAAGCCAGGGAGGCTGGGATTTTCAGGGACATCACCCAAATCCCATTTGTGAGCTCTGGCTTTGGCTCAGCCTCCTCTCACACAGGTAGGAAATCGCTGCTCAGGTTGGCTGAGCTCCCACCCTGTGGTGCAGCTGGATCAGGGCTGTGACAGAGGAGCTCCAGGCAGCCTGTTGGGGTAATTCCTGCCGGGAATTCCTGCAGCATGTGGGGGTCATGTTTCCCTTGTTTCCCTCACCCCTCGTGCAAGGTGACAGTCAGTGACTCTGCTGAGAGAGACAAGGAGATGGCACAGGTTCTGTTTGCTGCCACGGGGATGGCAACATCTGGCTGGTGCTAATGAACAGCTGGGGCAGCACAGCTCCTCACGGCCCCAGCTGTTTGTCCAGGGAGCAGGAGGGGGAGCTGTCAGTTCCCCACCACGCTGGAACCTCAGCACTGCTCTGCAAGCAGCCTTGAGATCCTATTTGACTTTTCCCTGTCGCCAAAGAAACTTCCCTTAATTTTCTGTCAGAACAGTGGGATCAGACTAAGGGGGTTCTGCTACTCTGCTGGATTCTTGAGTCAATAGATTGAATTTTAAGGGATTGGGGTACACACGTGTGTCTGTCTGCTAAAACATGAATGTGCTCTTTAAACAACTTACATAGCTCTGCATGTAAATCTTTGTACTTGGAATGTTTCTGAACACACATTAAAATCAAATAAAGGAAAGTAAGGCCAGTGAAGCATTTTTCCAGATTAATAACAAATTGAAACTGTAGTCTCTTCCTGTAATGGCAAGGCAGATTTGGCATTTGTGAGTTCATCTGCAGGCACATCACTTGATCAGGCTCCTTCCACAGTAGGAGCTGCTGGCATATCTGCCAGCTCAGGCACTGACATTTTCGTGAGAACTGTAATGCTGCCTCTTAGAGCTCCTCATAGAGAGATCTGGCTGGGAGCTGATGGCTGCTGATCGACAGGGAGCTCGATCAGATGAGATAATAGTCTTTTCTGACCTTAAAATCTCGCAATAAAAATAACAACAGTAAGGTGAAATACCTCTAAGTTTCAAGCCTGTATATTATAAAAGACTAAAATTTACTTTGCCTGCCACTTGTTATGCTGCTGTGAAGTTTTAAAAATTTACTTTGATAATTCATAATCATATGCAAAGGATTGCAGTACAGACTTAGATGTTTCAAAGACAACATTTCTGAATTCTAAACTTTAACTGCATGGCTTATTCCACAGTATTGAAGTTCTGAGTTTTACTTTGGTCACCTTTTTATATAAAGTCTATAAATCAACACTTGTAAATAACTTTTGATTAGAATATAAAATTAACTCTTCTGGCTGGTTCTTTATGTAGACTGATGTTATTTCTTCATCATGGAAGTAATTTCTGGGGTGATCACAGACATAATCAGGACATTACTTTTCTATCCTTTTAAATCAGGTAAGAATTATTTAATGCATTTTCAAGTATTAAAAGTGATTTGTGAAGACTGGACTTAATGGAAGGAAAATGTTTTCTAGCAGAAACAGAAGCTTTTGTTTGTATAGTAGCAACCTCACCTGTACATACCCAAGAGGTTATTTTGATTTTTAATGGGATTTCCTGGGCAGATATGATCAGTATCCACAGGTTAAAACTGGGAGCAGGGCTTGGAAAAAGGCAACGTCTGTGCAGTTGTTGTAGTTCTGAACTGTCAGTGAAAGATGTGTAAATAATCTGTCCACAGCCATGCAGGTACAATATTTTGAAAAATGCAGAAGCATTTTCTTCCTCTTCCATCCAGGATTATTTCAGCAGTAGATAACAACATCATACTAATAACAAAGTACTATTGTAAGAAAATGTCTTAACTTGGTTCTTCATTTGATTCCAAGGCACATATACCTTGGAATACCTGAACAGTGGGTTTGTTAAGATTCATATTTCACACCTTTACTGTTGTGTCAAGGAAACTCTGCAAACAGCCTACAAAACCCTCGTTGCTGTGGTATTATTACACCTATAGAGAGAAAAGCCCCAGAGCAGTGTGCAGCAATGTGCTCTGGGCCCTGGGCTTCCCCTGGGTGGCTTTACCAGGATCCCTGTCAAATATCACATTTTATACTGCCACTTGCTGATATGTGAGAGATTGTCATCGGGGTGGGATCAGCCCAGGTCCCTCCAGGGGTGAGGACAAGGCAGGTGTCTCACTTTGAAAGATCTTCAATCCCAGTGCAAGCCTGGAAAGCAAAGCCAGCAGTTGCACAGTTCAGAACTCAGTGCCTGAGAACAGCAATGGAAAATTATTTATAAAAACATTAGAAATACAGATTAATGCTCTCTGTCACCCTGGTTTAAAATCTAATGAATGCATGCCAAGATGAAGTGGCAATTCTCCAGAAAGCCATCCTGTGATGTCTTCACCCTCAAGTCTTTCACACGCATTATCTCCAAGCTCCACTCTGGTCTCTGTGTCAGGCAGAGCCAAGCAGAAACCACAAAACTTCCTCAATTGTTTGCTGAAAACCTCTGCACTGTGTTGTTTGCTCTTTCCCTTCCTCCCACCCTCTCAGCTCCTCCAGCAGTGCTCTGCAGCTCTGTCCCACCTTCAGGAAAGGAAAAACATGGAAATGAGGGGGCAGAAGGGATCTCCTTGATGAACTCTAAACTCTTCCACTTGCATGGCTGACAGGTGCTGGAATAAATTCTGTGCTAATGGGAACTCCTGAGCTACTGGGGTAAAAATTAAATGCCTGGCAGAGGAAAATTATCATATGGGTAAAGTACCAGACTTTGGTTCAGGAGCTCTTCTGAAGACTTTTGTTTGATTTGTGGCATGACACTAAATCTTCTGTACTTCACCCCTAAAGTGCAGATAATATTGCCTTCTTTTCCGAGTCCAAAAGAGGGTGATGATTCACACAGGCCAGAAAGGAAGAGTCATACAAAATTATTGCTTGAATTTTAAATGGCTCACATGAATGCACTGTGCAGAGGATCTGGAGCACATATTAAAAGAATTATTACTGTTTTCACTTCCTGTGAGCCCTTGTTTCTTTGCAGCCCTGGAACATCCCAAGTTTCTGATACAAGGTTTACTCTGAGCAAACACCTTTTCTCTCAGAATTGCTGTTATTTTAGATTGAATGGGAGAAAGGGGAATGAATGAATAAAGAACTAATACAAGACCAACATGTGAGAAAAGGCAGGAAAAATTCTCTTTACTTCAGCCATTTTGAGTAGATGTTTAGTCCTGTGTTGAAGCAGAGAGCATGGGGCAGCATTATTTAAAGGGATGCTAATTGAACAGAGATTCAGTAGATCATTTCTTAGCAGAAATAGTTTCCTGTCTCCCACCTTCCACCAGTTTCCCCAGAAATGCCTTATTTCTTAAAATTTCTTCATCTATTTCATCCAAGTATTTTTGTCCAATCTTCTTTGACAGGAAACCTTTACATCTCAATGTTTTAGGATGTTTGGACTGAATTGTTTTGTGTACTCTTGGTTATTGAAAGCACTTCTCTTTCTCTTTTGATAACCTTCCACTATCATTTTATTTCGACTACTCTCTTGAAAAAACTTTCACTCTGATGCTGAGATGGTTTGCTAAATGTCACCAAATTATTTGTGAATTCCTAGTGAATTTTCTTCAGAATAAAAGGGTGATAAGGGTGAGGAGAATGCTGATAATACATGACTCAGCTGTGTAAGGCTCATATAACAGAAAGCTTGGAATCCAGTCAAAACTAGATTTGAGATAATACTCTTATTACTTGAAGTACAAAGGGGTTACTGCTCTTGTAATCCAGCTTACTTGTGAAATTTAGGAATATTATAAACCCTGAGCAGTTTGTATCAGCTCTGACATTTAGGTGGCCTTGGTACATTTAGAATAAATTTTTCAGAAAACCATGCAGGAATTTTTTTATTTTGTGTCCCTTCCTTTCTGATCCTGGACAGAAATATGCAGATACTTTTGCTGGAGTGCAGCCTTTGGCAGTGAGTGCTGCCTCAGTGCTGAGGGCATCACCCATTTCACCATCCAGACAGGTTGGCTGGCAGGAAGCTCTGATGTTCCAGTGTTCAGAGAAGAGATTGCCTCACAGTGAATGTTTTTTCTCGTAATTTTAATTAAAAAGTCACCTCACATTTTATTTTCTCTTATTTGGTCAGATTTAGGCATTCGTTTGGGTTAAGAAAGGTGAGATACGAAGGATTTCAGAACAGCTTGTCAATCACCCTGTAACCTTACTCATGTTTGGTACTTTCTGATGGCAGTGGATAGATAGATTGTGGATAGATTATTTTTGCTTTCCTCCTCTGGATCATGGCACTTCTTCACTCGGTCAAGAACATCCATCAGGCTCCTAAAGAGCAGGCAGGAGCTGCAGGAAGGTGAGTTATCAGCTGAAGGAGGCTCAGGGCTCAGATCACACATCCCTGTCCCTCCCTCCTGCCTCAGTGCTGCATGCGAGGGCTGGAGGGAGGAACAATAACTTAGCTCACCTTGTCTTGTTATTCTCAGCTCCTGCACTGCAGACCCACCTGGAGCAGCTGGGGATCCTCAGCTCCACATCCCAGAGCAGAGGGATATGCTGGCATATTCCAGCCTGGCCCAGGAGCTGCTGGACACCTGGAGACACCTAAAGGTGCTGCTGGAGCTGCAGAGCTCTGGCAGCTCTGTGGGCAAAGCCTGGCACAGGAGCTCTGAGCTCCAACCCTGGTACAGCAGCTCTGAGCTCCAACCCTAACACTCTGAGCTCCCCAGATCCATCCCCAGGCACACTCTGCAGCCCTGACTCACTGAGGGATGCTCCTGGCACAGCTCGTGGGGGAAGGCTGTCTGGGAGGCAGACAAAAGTGAAATTGTTATTCTCCATGAACCACTTCAAAGGCAGACACAGCTGACCTAACACCCAGAATGGCCATTTTAATTCAATCTGATGGATATTATGCATGGAGACATTTGAATGTGAAGTGAGAGCTGAATGCATTTGATGTCCTTGTAAAGTCTAAATGTTACATTTGTTCTTAAAACTTGGAAATGCTGTTTGTTTCATGTGACATTGTTAGTCTTAAAGGAGGAAACAGATATTTAATTATGGCTTTCCCTTCAGTGAAAAATTTTGTAGTTTTTGAGTAGATGATAATCAGGAACAGATAAAATAGTACAAATAAATTCCACATAGCTACTAATTTCAACTGCTGGTTTAACCTACAAGAGGGTATCATTGCCTTAGTTATGTCTCCCTTCATTTTCATTTGATGTTGCAATATTCTGATTCACTGTGCCAGCTGTGTCACTCAGCAGAGATGGCAGTGTAGACTGTATCTGTGGTGGGACTCCATTAAAAATGAGAGAAAATATTTAAAAATATTATATTTTCTGCACAGGAAAAAGTCCTTTATTTACCAAAATTCTGTTAGGCTGAAAGAACTTATTTCTGTCCAAAAAGTGAACGAAATAATTTTAGATGGAAGAATTCACCTTTCACACATTTCACTGATAAAGAATGACATCGGGTTTGAAAACCATCTAGGTCAGTTAAATCTACCCAGTGTCTCAAGATTTCTCTGTGTCAGCCTCTGTGTTTCACTGGTGCTTTCTTTAGGGCAGAGCTCCATCCTAAAGAAAAGGATCATATTGGACAGGCTGGCGAGTTTGTCATTCCAGCAGCATAAACCTTGTCCCCTGTGCAATTAGGGAACAAGCTCACCAGTGACCGACTAACCCTGCCAGTTATGCTTCACTGAGGAATAACTTGTCAAATGTCACTTTTTAGCCTGAAAACTAGAACTCCTGAAAGCTCTTTAAGATGAGTAGCTGCAGCAAGGAGATTTGTTCCCTGCAATAAGAAAACCTGCTGAAAGTCACAAGTTCCTGGCTCCTGGAAGAGCCTCAGGGCTCCAGCCAGTCGTCAGATAGGGATATTCCTGTCTGCTCATGTAAACTGCTGCTTGTGTGGCTGAGAAATAGTGACAGCAGGCTGGGGGATTTTCTTACTGCAACTCATTTTGTTCTAAAGAAATGCAATGTTTTCTCTTCCCTTAAAGAGTGGCAGGAGCAAAGTAAGCAGCAGCATTCCTCCTCTATCTTTTCAGGAAGGACACAGAGCTCAGGGTCTGTGCTGCTGCAGGAGCTGCAGAGCTCCCCCAGGTCTCTGAGGTGCTTCTGTCTCTGCTGCACCTTTGGAATTGTGTAGGAATTACATCTGTTAGCTCCAGGAGCCTCCCTGACTGCTTTGGCTCAGGGGGTGGCACCAGACATCCTCTTCTGTGAGTTGACCAGACGGAGGAATTTCACCTGAGTGCTTAGTATTAATTTATTTAAATGGGATCGGTTAACATATTTGCTTGTAACTCCCATCGAGGAGGACCATTAACATCTCGTTCCTGACAATAAATCTACAAAACTCTGTGCACGTCAAGCAATATATGGGAAATTCCTCTGTTTGCAGGTTAACCATTCTTTTTCCTGGCCCTGAATTCCAGGAGCCTAATGAAGAATGTGCTCTTGCAGGGAGGTCTTGCTACAACTGTTAGAGAAGTATTTTGTGATATGTGTGAGTGGTCAAATCAGTGTCCCTGACTGGAGCAGTGCCTTTTGTTCCCTAAAGCATGGGCCACTCAGAAACCCTGCCTGAAACAGGGGGTGGTTCTGGCATTTGCACTGAGGTGAAAACTCTCAGCAGAAAATTTGAGAGGGGGAATGGACAGAAGCCTGGGAAGGGGTGAGCTTCACATTCAAGGAAACCACAAATACAAGCAGATGAAACTCTACTGAGCAATCATTGCAGGCCAGCACCACTTTTAAGCAATTCTCCACCAAAGAATGTGGAATAAAAATGAAAATATTTCACCAACTCAGAGACTACTGATAAACTTTTAAAGCCAGAAGTTTGTGGAACAAATTCCTGAAGTAGTAGTGTTTATTGCATTTGCTGGTAAGCTTGGGAGATTTCTTAATAGGATGGTCAGGAACCAGTCAAACAGAGAAACCATAGCCTGGGAAAAAAGAAGTCCCCCTTTGTTCTCTTTTATTGGTTTGAATTTTCTTCAAGTGAGCAAGTCAAGCAGAACAGGAAGCCTTGAAAGCATTTGTTCTCTTGTTCATCTAAACTTGGCTGCTCTGCAGTGCTGCAATCCCAAATCAGCAGCTGAAGAGGTGAGATTTAAAAACTGTGGCTACAGTTGGAATTAAATCAGCATTTCAAAAACTGATTTTCAGTGTTTCTGTGTTACAAATAAGAGAAGTTGCTCGTAGCCAGGTTAAAATAGATAGCATCATCTTGATGATGTTCCCTTGCTCCTAAGCTTTGGATTTATATTGTATTTTCCCTTCTTCAAGGATATGGTGCTTTTCAGTTCCCCAGTGTTCTCTAGTACATTTAAAGTTTTAAAAAGCTGTTGGTTTGGTTCTAACACTCCTCAGCTGCCTGGAATAAAAAGAAATTGTTTGGATCTTTTTGAAGAGAGAAAGAGAGAGGGAGAGGGAAGTGTTTGTTCCTTTGTGTTTCTGGATGCACAGCATGTCTAACCCCCTAGATCTGTGCTGCTGTGCTCTTTCTCTGCCTTTCCTGAGGAAGCAGAGGAGTGCTGCAGGAGTTTGGCTTCTCCAGGGCTGCAGTTCAGCTCCCTCATGATGTGCCTCAGTGCAGGCTGGAGCTCCACTGCAGCCCTCTGCAGCCTGGGGTGTGTGGCTAGCACAGGTCTTTCCCATGAGAACTTTCTCCTGTGTTTTATAAACAAAGATAAAGTTTGGATGTTATTAAAAACAGTGTCTCGAGATTTGGACAGTTCAGGCCTGGCCAATCAGGCCTAGGGGGAGGTTTCTGACGGACCAATCTGGGTGACCTCTGAAAACTCTATATAAGTTGGAATTAAATAATAAAAGCTCTTTTTTTTTCATGCCACGCTGAGAATCCAGGTCTTCTTTCTCTGCTAGTGGCTCAACAGTGACAGGGGTGAGCTGCAATTCCTGCTCCTCCTGGAACAGGGCAAAGGGAAACTTCTGCTGCTTGGTGGGACTTGGTTTTACAGGATATAATACTAAACTCCAGAGTTTTGTTGTTCTCATCAAAATTACATAGATTAACCTAATTTCTGTGAGCAAACAGAGTGAGGCTGACAGTTTGTTTGCTCATCATGCAATAAATACTGATGAAAATGGTGGAGTGGGTTGTCTTTGATTATCTGGATAAAATGAGTGCTATGGACAACCTTTAATGCAATGATCAGTCATTTTAGGTTGAACTGAGTCATGTTAGAAGTAAAATAAAACTGGTTTCAATGAGAAACAGGCCTGCAGGAGATTGTTCAATAAGTGTTCTAACTGTTGCTGCTTTTCTCTCTTTTTATGAGGTTTCAGAACATTTTGTGGCTTTTCCAACAATTCACTGGTGTGCTGGGAACCAAAGCTTTATATACAAAGAAGAGTAACTGGATGAGAGCCAAAAAGAAAAACAAGTGCACGTTGTTAAATTCATAGCCTACATGAAATGCATAATTCTCTATTCTGCTGATTAACCTCTTCTGCAATCTAGTTTGCATTCAGGAAATGAATTCCCTCACTAGTTAGAGGGCACTGTGTTATGCAGTCTAATAATATTAAAATACAAGATGTGCATCCTGGTGGCAGGAGAAAAAAAATCCCTCAAACCCAAAGGAACAACTGACCTGTCATAATAAACACAGCAAGTGCATGACTTGGTTTAAAGTTCTTTTCTGGCAACTGACAGGTCATTTCCTCCTGTCATCCCTTACAGCTGCATCCTCACTAGGAAAGGTTATGCCCAGATATCTGAAAATATATTTAATATTCTCTCCAAGTGTGCTTTAATTTCCAAGAGCCTGTGGTAGGAATGTAATATCAAACCAGGATGTTTTGCTAAACTGAGTAAGCAAATTGCTACACACATTGTAAAGATTGCTGGCAAAATGCAACTTGTGTTAGGGGGAAAAAAATGTCCCTTATATAATTGATGGAAAGAGAAAAATAAAGAATTCTTGTCTGCCCCCTAGCATTATACAACTTGAGTGTAATTCATAATTACATATTCCTTTTATGCCCACTCTGTGACTTCTACTTGTACTGCAGCGTTTTCATATGGACTGCATTCATACTTCTCTTTTAACTGCTATTTGTCTGCTAAATACATAATATTTTGCATTTACAGAGAAATGCCATTTTGGGGTGCTCTGTAGACTCTGTGTTTTCCTGTTAAAGATAAAATAGGAATTGAAGTTAACCAAAATGGAATCAGTTAATTAAAATTGTTACCCACAGTGTTACTACCTGGCAGAGGAAGACTTAAGCTGAATCATTTTCTCTCTCTCTCATCCTCCGTGGCTTTGGACTTGAAGTCTTTTCATCTTTCTCTTCAGGTGAGTGAAGCCTTTGGAGGAAAAAAGGGAATTGCAATTCCTGCAGTTCCCATCCAGCTGCTCAGCATCCCCCTCTGTAACTTTTTCATTCAGTGACCACTGGTGGGTAAACAATATTGGTCACATATTTTAAAAGAAATTTTTACTCATGAATTGAGAATCATGGTTTTGGCTGTGGATCTCTCCTTCCATAGCCTGCTTTAAGAAACCACATTATTTTTAGGTTCTTTCTTCTGCCGGCTGAGCTGTCAGAGATGGGGAGCACAAGACCCAAAGCTTGTTTTCATTTCCATGGTAGGACACTCCACAAAATCCCTATGAGCATGAAACAGTTTATTTGAGGAATATTCTAGCAGCCTATCAGGAATAAACCTCTTTTACCTATAGCTATATTTACTTGGATCACCCTGTAGGAGGCATTCAGGACTAGAAGATGAGCTTGTTGGACAAACAAACTGTAAAGGTTGAGTAACTTTTCAGTTCTAGAATTCGATTTTTTTTTTTTCCTTTTTTTTCTTTCACATGTGCTTAGGAAAAATTAGGAAAACAGGAATCCAGACCCAGTTGTGCCTCTTGCAGCTTCTCTCTCCTGAGCTGGGGCAGGAATGACCCCAAGAAGACATCTCTGTCCCTCCCTGTCCCTCTGTTGGGAATTGATGTCTGGGAAGGGAGAGAGCAGCCTGAAACAAAACCTCATCATTCAGAATGAGCTGTCTGAAGGAGTTTTGTTTATTTTCTCTTCTGTCGTGGTGCAGAAATGGAAAGGGGTTGGCAGCACTTATCACAGCAGAAAGAGCAACACTGGAAAAATTACAAGAGGACTTGACAAACATGTAAAGTGGTTTTTAATTTCAGACACCCTGGAGCATAATGCATTTGAAAATTTTTAATTGGGAGCTTGAAGTTTGATAGATTTAATTGCAAGAGATAGTTGAAGTCCTGAGCCCAAGGAGTACAAACAAGGATACACATATATATATAGTTTTTGAGGCTTTCTTTTAATGTTAGAGAGCCACCATGTGCATAATTTGTGCCTTGTTTGTACCATTCATGCCATGACCTCTCCTTCTACAGGCAGCAGAGTTAATCTCTAATTTTCAAAGGCTCTATTTTTTGTATCTTTGAAGCTGTAAAGTGCACAGAATAAATAAATATGAATGGGGGAATTCCTAAGTCTCAGGCCAGCCATGGGACTGCAGGAGCCACACAGGGCTTTTTGCCAGGCTGAGAGCAGTCCATGCGAGTACCATGTGTTGTCAGCTGTCAGCCTAAAATCACTCTGCTGCTCTGCCCTCAGCAGGCTTAGAGCACATTTCTTCAGAAGAAGAAAGGATTGAGTTTATATTATCTGGGGGTTTTTTTGTTTTTTGGGGAGTCCTGGTAGTTTTGTGGGTTTTTTGTTTTTTTTTTGTTATGCTTGCTTTATAAATACATTTATTTCAATAATCTTTTCAGATTTACTCAAAATTTCCAGCAGACAGTTTGCATATAAATGTCATCATCTCCCTTAAGTGCAGGGTTTGGTTTTTCTTTATCTGTCTGGTTTTCTCCCACTGTCACAGGATGTCAAACACCATTCAGCTTTGCCCCTGTTGACTCACTTGAGTCTACAGAACTCATCAGGTCCATCTGTGGGTCAGGAAACTCGTGTATTCCTCTGGTAAATGGTGTACATTTTATTTAGAATGTTTTTTATGACTACAGTTAGGCATTGTCATTGCCTGTGCTGGTTGAAATTAATGCTGCTGATAATTCTGCCTTCAAGCACATCATCCAGCAAAGCTTCTCCCTCCTCCTGCTCCCTGAAGGTATCCCTGTTTGCAAGAACATTTTTAATTACTCTTTATAATGTTACAAAACTTCCTCTGGGCTTTGCAGAGACAGTTCAGGATAGGGAAGGAATGTTATCTGAAAGCCATGAAAACTGATCAGCTTTGGAGCTGGGATGAGGGAAATCCTGGTGATGTCAGTCAGAAAGGTTTCTTACAGGTTAGACCCTTCTGGACCAAGCACTGGCTGTGTTGGAGCTCCAGATGTTTTCCAGCTGTTCATCCATGTAAAGAACTGTTCAGATAAAGCTGCTGGAATTGTTTGTTTGTCTGTTTGCTTTGCTGGCTCTTGCATTTTTTAGTTTGCATACTTTTTTTTTGGTTTGGAACTTTGATTTTGTTTGTGTTTCTCAAAGTTTTATTATCAAATGGCTGTTGAGTTCCAAATACAGTCAGGGAGGTACTTGGGAAAACAATTGCACTTCTGGAACAAGGAGAAAGTTAGTGATGCATCATGCAAAGTCCAAATCTTCCTCCCTTTTTCCCAAATCAAAGCAGCTGTTACGGCAAAATTTAAAAGTACTACTCAGTCTTATTTTAGAAGAATCCAGGAGTGAAACCCAGGTACTTCTGTTCCAGCATCCTTCTCAATGGGATGCTGAAATCTGTAATTCTATATATACATCATTCTCCAATGTGTGTGCACTTGGGTGGGTGGGAGTTTTCTCAAATGGTTTGAAAATAACAATCCCATAATATTTGCATCTTATTTGCCTATCTGTTGTGCTTTCCAGAAGATCAAAGCTTCATAATTTGTTGGAAGTATCAAAAAACTTACACAAATAACTTAATGAAGTGATTTTGCTCCTCCGCTGAGTACAAACATGGTTAGTATTGCAAGATTATCACTGAAATAGAGGCTTCCCTGGGTAACAAGACTTATTACAGCTATTTTGTGTAATATTCCTTTCAATTTGCAATTAGTGAGAGTACTTGTATCACAAATAGCTTGCACAGGGCTGGTCCAAAGAATTTTTTTTTTTTTTTTTTTAAGGAATGAAATAGTTTTATTCTACACATTCATTAGCTTATGAGGAATAGAGTGTAAGATTTGTGGTTTTATATTTCAGTTTAAAATTCAATACCTTGGTGCAGAAATGCACAAAGAGAAATTAATAGAAAGGGGGGAATTAAAGTAACTAATTAATTGCTTTGTCTTCATGTGCTTTGCTGTGAAATTACTAAAAATGTTTACTATTGCATACATTGTTTTGAGAAAAATGTTCACGATGGCATTATATTGTCTTTTTTTACATGACTTGGCAGTTTCGAGTGACATAGTAGTGTTGCTGTTGAGCGGCTAGCTGAGGACTGACCCAAGTTCTCAGACAAGGAAAGAGAGGAGAAAAGGGACTTTATTGTTTTGAATTCCATATATATAGAGTTTACAGAGGTGCCCCAGATTGGTCAGCCCGAGACCTCCCCCTAGGCACAACTGGCCAAGCCCGAACTGACTCAATCCGGAGAAACTGTTTGCAAAACATCCAAACTTTATCTTGTTTATGAAATATAGCAAAATGTTCCCACGGGAAGAACCTGTGCTAGCCACATAGTAGTTTTGAATTTTTTCAGTGATTAGTTAATTATTTTCTGCTGCCATATTTTTTAGACTGCAAGTTAATTTTCTTTTAGTTGAATAGCCCCTGAATACAAAGAATCTATGAAGAAGAACAGGGTAGCTCATAAGGGAAGGAAGGAGAATTTGTCCTTCAGTCAATTAAATACTGAAAAATGCAGCGGAATTCTCTAAAATTTTACTTTAATTATTGGATGAATTGCTCCATTCTTTTTCCTTTAATTCTGATATTCCATTTAATTTTCTACAGTTTCACAAGAAGTAATCAACTTCATGTGTTAAAGCTGATGGTGAATAGCAGTAGGTTGAGGATTCAGGTCAGATTATATATCTACACACCTATATGATATATTTTATGCCCCTGAGGAATTGAGAGCTCAGGTTTCAGCAATGCTGTCCCAAGATTTAAGGACTTTGAAAGTTACCACTTTGTGGGACAGGAACCTTCTGGAGCTCTGGGTTCCTGCACTGAGGAGATGAGGAGAAGATACAATAAAAGTGTTGTCTTGTAGCCTTTTCTTGGATTTTTTTTTCATTTTGCCCTTAAAAAATTTCCTCTTTCAATTATAACAGCTCTTCCCATCATCTCACTTTGCTGCCCTCTCACACAGGTACAGAAAATTGCCTCTTCTTAGTGACACTTTAGGGCTACTTTTTGAAGCTGTCTGGGATAAAAATTCCTCTAATAACAGTTTTACTTTCACACTTTACCAATAGCCATCAAACCCTGGCCATTGGGCACTTATCATCTCCTGGTGCCATTTCCTTTGCCAGTGGGTTATTTTCATTATCATGCCTGGTCATCCCACAATAATTCATTATTTTAGCAGTGATGTTGCAGCAAGAAGGATGTTTTCTTGCTCCCTAGTCCATCTCAAAGGAAAGTGGCAGCTAGTCATGCAGAAAGCTGATTTTTCTGATTTCCTGCCTTCTTCTCTTTGCTAAACTCTCATTTGCTCTAATTTGGGGTCCCTGAATGCTGCTGTGTTTTTCCTGACCTTTTCCACAGATCATTCCTGTAGGAATGGCACGAGCTGAGGATTGAACTTTCTAAGGTAGGTTTGAAAATTTCAGGAAAGCTTATCTTGGATTTTTGTTCTGTTTGTCATGGTGAGGATTAAGAGTATCCACTCACACTATTTATAGCTTTATGTTCCTTCAAGTAGTCAAGATCAAAGCCATTTCTAATCATGAAAAAGCCAACATACCTACGTCTCCCAAGCATGCAGAAAGAAATGCAAATTTTGAAGAAAACAAATCCTAAAAGAGCAGTTCTGCAAAACTGTGCTTCCCTCACATTCCCGTTTGACTGATTGTCACTTAATATTTTATCAAGTAGCAAAGTCTAATCCCCCTTGTGAGACCTCTTAGTCCCCTCTCCCCCTGCTCCTCCTCCAGAATATATAACATTTAAATCCATCTCTCTCTGGTGTAGGAATCTATTTTTAACCTGTTTTCAGTACTAATCTCACTTAACCTGCTTTTAGCATGCATTGGGCAGGAACAATGCAGTTGAAGAATGATGGGATTTTTGCAGCCAGAATGGGAAGCAGTAATTGATTCCTCTACCTCAATAAACGATTATTGGTGCAAATATACATCACATCAAAAGAATGGTGTTTGAAAGGCAGACTTCACTTCTTCTGCCAAAACTGCCACACAGCTCCAAGTGCAGAATCAAAGCAGGTCACCTGGCTTTGTGTTAACTGCCTCCTTCACCTTTGGCCAAAGGGTATTATTAGGGTGTTATTAGGGTATTATTCTTATTATTCCCATGGTAATTGTGAATATTCTAAAAATATTCTAAAAATATTCTAAAATATTCTATTCTAATATATTCTAAAAATGGCTTTTTTGATACTGTTGGCTGGATGGCAGGAGGAGATCACCTATCTGGACAGTTTGGGCTGTGAGTCTAAAATCAATTTGCCTTTTACAGAATTTGAAGTATATGATTTAAAATCCTGGTGACTGATTACATTGCAAAAAGATTTAAAAATTTAGATAACTTTAAGATACATATACCAAATGATTCTTCATTTTGAGTGTGAATCAAATGGTTTATAACTGAAGAGGTACATTTAGTGTAAGAGAATGAATCTTTTTCTTCAAAGACTAAAACTCAAATGAAGGTTATAATGTGAAAATCCTGTGCTGATGCCGTTGTGTTTCTTGACCCAACAATGAATTCTCTCTGAACATGGTCCCTTTCAGCGCTAACACAAGCAAACAGAGGAGCCAAAAACTACCAAAAGCTTAAATTTATTAATTTGAGGAAAATGCTGTAGCTGGTGGAGGCTTTCAGATAACCACTCATTTGCATCCCAGGAAGGTGTCAGTGGTGTGCAGTTTCTGGCATTACTTGAGCAGAACAAAGGAAGCTGCAAAGTGGCAGTGTGGCTAGCTGTTCTTTGAAGTGTTTAATGTCTTTTAATTAAAGATATCATGAAGGTAGCTGTCAAGTTGTAAAGTAGCTATACAAAAGCACTGAAATGCATATAGCGAAGGAAAAAAAAAAAAAAGGTGTTATTTCAGAGCTGCAGATTTAATCAGTACATTTCCCTCTAAAAATATGCATTTGAACATAAAAGAAAATGTTGATCTGGCTCTTCTGATTCTGCATATACTGACTTTCACTACTTTACCCTGGGTTCAGCTTTACTAAGAGGAACTTTGTCACACGAACATTGAATCTCAAATCAGGACAAAGTTGGCCTGGCCGGGCCAGGTTGGAGAGGTTTCCACCCAAAAATCACAAACAGTGGCATGTGCTACCCAGCAGGAGCTCCGAGAGGTTTGTGTGAGCCCTGCCAGCAGCCAAGGGTGACAAAGCCACTCATCAGTCACCCCCTGGTCCCAGGGTGGTGCAGAGAATACAAGAGTAACAGCAAGAAAAGCTACGTCCACATAAAAACAGTTTAATAAAGAAAAAGGAATTAAAATTTAAAAATTTAAATTTAAATTAAAAAAAACCTGTCCACATAAAGACTGTTTAATAAAGAAAAAGCAATTAAAAACCAGAATGAAAGCCCAGGTAACTGTCACTGCCCCCCAGGACAGCAATGCCCAGCCAGTCCCTGAGCAAGGGTGACTTTGGAAAGGCTCTCAGCCACTCCTGCTGACTGCTGGGCACAACATGTCCTGGCAGGGATTGTCCCTCTGCCCTCCTGGGGCAGCTCTCCTGCCAGGGCACCCTCCCAGCTCTTGTCCATCTGTCCAGAAAATACACATGTCAGGTGCAGAATTATGCAAACAGCACATGAAAGGAAAAGGTGCATTCGGGTAGATTTATTCCACAAGTTCCAGGAAATATTCTGGGTTTTTATACCTCTTTGTTTTACAGCCATTTTGGAGGAAAACCATTTCTTCCTCTGACAAGTCATGAGTTTGGGATTTTTTACAATCAGTATTTGCCTAAATAAGAAATCCACATTAAAACAAAATATCCTGTTGAAATCAAGGCAATGTGTGAAATAACTTATTTCAGGAAATGTTCTCCCAGTATTCTCAGCTCTGTCCCAGAATCCATGGCTGTGGAGAAGAACTGCATTTGGCATTCCATTATTTTCTAGCCACACTCTCAGCCACAGATGCTGCTGTTCAGTCAGACTGTGGATACTGTGCAGTGTCAGTAAACAGGATTTGTTCTCATTTTAAAACTTGCCAGAGAATGTCATGCAAAGAGCTGCAGTCAACTGCATCTGATTCCAAGTAATTGGAGTTTAGTGTACTAAAAGAATTGGGTGTTTTGGATTGCACCAGTCTGTACACTGTACTGGAGACCAAACCCAAGCTTTTGATATTGTTTGCTAAGGTTTCAAAGGCACTTTTTCTATCAGACAACAAACATTCCTTGTGATGTCGACCCTATTTTCACTCACTGCAATATTTGCACTCTCTGATATTTTTTCTCTATCAAAGAAAGGCAACTCTATCAAAATCCAAGTCCTCTCTCTTCAGTCTCTGTTTCCATTTGCTCTTTACAAATGAACAATGAATCTGAAGATTTCTTTTCTTCTCAATCTTTGAACTATGAGGCAATTGAATTAGCCACGGTGGGAGCAGGTAGCAGATTATGTGAATAATGGTGTTCTGTATCTTCAAGAGTTGGTTGAAATGAGCGCCTTGGACACAGTAAGAAATGAGAATTTAAGAAGAAACCACTGCAGCAAAAAGACTTTTTTAACATAGCTTTAAAAAGTCTCCCATTTGGTGGAATTAAGATAAAATAAAATTACTAGAAATATTTCATTAAAAGAGGAAAATATATATATTGACTGAGTAGCAGAAAAATTGCACTCAGATCCTTCCCACTTAAGGCTGGTTCTCAGCCTCTGAATTAATACAAATACAGAGCTTTAGATTTCTAGTAGATTTTTCTAGATCTGCAAAGAAATGTAGTTTTTAAACCAATGTGTTTGGATGGTTCATATTGGTTAATGCAGAATAATTAGGTGAATGTGATGACATAGATATTTTACATATATACAAATTAAGGTAAGGTTCTCACTTGCCATGGTTTTTAAAATAAAGTTTTTAGCAATTTCTTGTTGCTACTCTGAGCTAAATATTTCACATATTGTAAGGGTAGATTGTTGGTATAATCAAGAATAATTTTCCCTGTCTTGACTGGAAAATGTATTTATTTCCACATTGCTTTTCTTTGTCCCTGAGGCCTATTTGGGAATATTAAAAGCTTGTTGTTCTTTGTTTTGTTTTGTTTGGTTTTTTGACTGAGAGGTTTCTGGCTTATGTTTTGCCTGAAAAACTTGCCTCAAAATTGCCTTTGCTAATCAAAATACTATTTCCTACATTCCAGTATTACTCTGTGAAATGGTACTTCATTAGCTGCTTAAAAGTTCTAAAAGTGGAAACTCTCACACCCCATAGTGAATTCCAAGTATTGACCTCAGTCCCATAAATGTTCCTCTGGATTTCAGAGACGAGGAGTTACTTTTCAAAGGTTGGACTTTCCGAAGTGTGGAAGCCACAGGAAGCACAGAGCCTTCTTTTGTCTCTTTCATTTTTCATTTCCAACCCCGATATTAGTTTGTTTAACTTGACAAGAGTTCTGATGACCCAAAGGTGATGCTGAAAGGCTGAATAACAGCCCAGATGCTTTTTGTCCTTTCGGAAGAGAAATATGCCAGAGACAAGCTGTCCTCTCTGGCAATCTTATTAGAGAGATTGAGGAATGAATGGAGCTATTAGAAAGCCCAGTTAGAATGTATATGGGAAGAATTATGGCTCTGCCCACGGGGGTGAAAAGCAATGACTCCATTTAGATTTGCAGAATTATGGTTTCCAGAAACGTCGCAGAGGAGTAAAGAACTTTCCATCTTCATCGCTCATCACATAATTGGCTGAGCCTCTGTCAAGGTTCACAAGGCTCCTGATGTTGGCGTCCTTAGTCTCCAACTTCCAAGACAAAGATAAGATTTCTGCTGTGATATATAATCAAAAAGATATTACTTTTTAAAGATAAATAGTTCGTTCTGTTCTCTGATCTGGATCTAATAAACTAAGATCAAAAGAAAGCCAGTTTTTGCTGTGTTAAGAAATGCTACTTTTGGAAGAGAAGTCAAAGCTTATTCCATTTCTTCAGTACTGTAATTCTGCAAACTGGACCTCAGCAAAGACTATCAGTTGTTCTTATTTCATTATTAGGTTTTGGAATTGTTGATTTCTGATAAAAGGACTATTCCGTCGCTGTCCAAAAATTCATGCACAAGTTGTTTTTACAGTGCTGTGACTTCCTGACAAAGTCCTAAGGCATTTATATATCTACAAATAATATTAATTAATTGTAAATATTCATTATAATTGAATGAAACAGACAAATAAACAGATAAAAAGGCTTGAATAGACATTAAATGCCAGTATATTTTTGATTGTTCTACAGCCTGATAGGATTGCATGGTGGGAGATATTTTTTTCTCTTTGCTGCACCCACAACCATGTTTGCAGGCAAATTCCACCTTTCTGATTTTTCCTGTGCATCTGCTGCATTTTCATTGTAAAGCACTCATAGAGGTGTAGTTAGCAAATTAATACTTTCTCAAAAGTTTTGGCTGGGGCTGAATCATTTGTGCTATCCAGTCTCATGCTTCCACTATTGCATTTAAATAGTTTTCTGGGAGCTCTGCCTTGTGCTGTAAATGCAAGTGAGGTCATGCACCTGATGGTTTCAGTGTTGCTCTGGGCTGCTGCTGCGTTATTTGCAAGTTTCTGGACTATAAAAGAGATGTAGGACATGAGGCAGGAAGCAGTGATTGCAGAAGGACATGAGTTTAAGCACAATTTGAGCCTTCATTGTTTTGGTTCAGAAAGGATCAATTATCTCAGTTAATACTGCAGCCCTTGCTTATCTTTTCTACCTTATGTAAAAAACCTCTTTTAGTTTCTGTTTAACCATGGCATGTTTGATGCTGATTCCCTTTTTTCCTTCTGCTGATTGTCTGCTTCTGCTGTCATTTACAAGGCTGTTAATGCAAATCAGCATCACAATTAATGGGTAAATGATAAGCTTTAATTTTATTTTGAACCCACAGGGTCTGAATTACAGAATATTTGAAGAATGGTAACAAGTTTCCCATTTTTCAAATATGATTTTGTTGATTACTGAAAGAAAACATTAGTGAGGCCAACAATAGAAAATTTTATAGTTCATTGTAAAGTTTGAGATAATCTTTGTAGTTAGTCTCTCTGCAACACTAGATTTTGAAATTCATTGGGTGCTCCATACCCTCTTCCTATTATTTTATTTGTTATAATTTAACTCTTGCTGGCAGCCTAACTGGGATTTCTTTTGTACAAGGTAGGGATGTTTATACTCTCAGAAAAAATATTTCCATATTTAATGTGTTTTAAATCTTGAATTGCTGTTTTAATTTGTTTTTCTCATACATTGTGTTTCAATTCTGGTTTACATTTAGGTTTGCACTTTTCTCATGGACAGAATAAAGAATTTTGGATGGTGCATTGCTACAGCAAGGAAGGGAAGGACAACTCCAGGCTAACTCTGATGGGTAAGAACACTCCAGCTTGTTTTGAGATGTTGAATAGATTTGAGTAGCAAAATGTATGGGATTCCTACAACTGCTGTGGAGCATGTTGGTTTAGGAGGGCAGCATGGCAATTAAACTTAGATGATTGTTGATTATAATAGACAGTTAAGTTGTTATAGCAACTGGAGCTCTCATCTTACCACTGTGCACAGAAAAGCACATACTAAAGAAAATAAAGGGAAAAAAGACTAATCTTTTCCTTTCTCCCAATAGTCTGCAATCATAATTAACATAATTGATATTCAGAATTTTTCCTTTCGCAGTTTCTAGTACTTAAACGTTACTGTGCAAATACAATTAATTCTGCAATCAACAGGCTTAAATCACTGAAAAAATTCTTTAGTTAATACTGGATTCAAGTTCTTTATCATCTTAGCCATTTAAGTAAAAAATATGTAATTCAGTAGTTGCATAATTTTTTAGGTTTTGTTATTTTTCATTCCTTTTCAGGAGTTAAGGAAGTGTAATGTTGTACTCTGTCATAGTGTTGTTAAAACTGTATATTCTGCTGAATTATAAACCATAGCAGTGCAATTAGTCAACAGTAGTTAATTGAAAAATTGAGGCAATAATGTTTTCTGTGTGCTCAATTCATTGGATTAAATTAAAAGCTATGAAAGATGCAAGTCCAAGGATTCTATTCCCATATATGCCAGCTGATCCTTTGGGCTGCCATGCTCATGGTTTTCATAAATTTCTGAGTGTTTTGGGAAGGGTTTCAGAGATGATCTAAATCAACTGGCAGCACTTTGAATGTTCTGTGTGTGTGACACAGCTGAAAGTTAAGAAATCTTCAATTTATTTCCTGTTCTGCCCCTGATCTGAGGCACTCAGTTAAAGATGAGGGAAAGCCATGATTTGCTACCCATGGAAATCTGCTTTCTGCAACATGTGTGTGTCCTGTTTGGTTTTTTTGGTTTTTTTTGTTTTTGTTTTGTTTTGGTTTTTTTTAATTTTGGGGTTTCTTTTTAAATTTTGGCCCTGCAGAAGACAGAGCTCTGCTCCTGCACTGTCTGATTTACTAGTAAATTCACTACTTTTGCTTGTCCAGGTTTAAAATAATACAGTTCCATGTAGAACAGGCAAAAGGGTTTTAATGACATTTTCATAGCAGCATTTCTGAACGACTGCTTTCCTGGAATGAATGGCACTGTAGAATAAAACCATTTTCCTCCTAAGTTGGTCACCAGAAAATGAATACTGGAGTCTATTAGGCACAGGAAATTGTGTTTGCACTTCTGCCTTCATTTGGTTAAAAGCAGAGGCACTTTTGTGCTTCATTTTACATCAACTGCAGAAAAAAAAGTGTTGCTTTTAAACTGAGAGGTCAAGAGAAGTTAGTTTTATGTGAATGAAATGAAGAGCACTCAAGAGTTTTGATTTTCTTAGTAACTCACAATTATTTGTTTTGAATATCTTTACTATTTCTAAAGAGAGCAATTTTAGTCTACATAGAGCTGTTGGGAGCTGAAATGTCAACTAATAGTTTTAATTACTTGCTCATGATCCTTTCAAAGGTAGTTTGAAAGAAAATGAACACATGCTCTCCATTAAAACAGATGAGATTTAAATGCCTCCAAATAATGCCTAATTTCAAGTCTAGAAATTTAAAGTTTATGGAAAGAGGGCGAACAGCCTGTTTTGTGGAATCAGCTCTGGGAAAGGTAGGCTGGGATATTTAAAATACCTGGCAGCAGAAAAGTAGTTAAGTCTGACCATTAGAAACCCTTATCATTAGAGTTTGATATTCAGGTATAAAAATTTGCTCCAGGCTAAAAATTAGACTCAGCAATTCCCAACATATGAGGCTCTAAATTACTTTTAAGATGTACACAAAAAGCAAGTTTGCTTACACATCCATTACATCTACATCAATAGTTCTCTTTTAGCTCAATATTTTATGTGCTACAAACTAAGTGCTCTGAAAGTAGATAGAGAATGTCTCTGGTCACTAGGCTAGAGCCCATTTTGTTATCTGCTCCAAGTTTATGTCAGGTCTTTTATGGAGCCTTTAAATTACATCTATGCAAAGTTAAAATGTTTTATTTCCTCAGATTTAACTCTATGGTTTTCATTTTTAACAACTTTCATTTTCTTGAAGTATGATATCCTCATTCAGGGCCATCTGCTTCTTTTGCTGCTCCCTTAAAGAGAACTTCTCTGCTTTTTGGGCAGCCTGCCTTCAGCTGACCAGGGGAGGAAATAATAGAATTGTCCAGGACTGATTGGGTCCCCAAGCCAAATCCCTCTGTGGTGCAGGTGTGTCTCTGCAGCAGGTGCAGCTTTGTTCAGCTCCATGTACATCATCTGTTTGCAGCCAGAGCAATATTGTGGAGAGAATCTTCCCCAAACACAATATTGTTTCATCTCAGAGGTGGGGAGGAGGTGCAATGCATGGACAAATGTAGAGCTGTACAAGTCTGTAGGAAAACAATTTCCGTGTTTCAGAGGATTTTGATGTTTCCCTGTAAAAGCGATTTGATGGAACCCAAATTGCAGAAATTCCCTGGGTAAGACAGTTCCACCCTGGCTGCTGGAGGACTGCAGAGCTGCTGGAGGACTGCAGAGCTGGGGAATGCAGGGTTTTGTCAGGCTGCCAGTTTGGCTGCCAGTGAGCCAGGGCTGGAGCCTTGCAGGAACCACGCAGCTCTCGCTGGCTTCTGAGCCAGCAGAGTCCCCCAGCCCGTGAGCAGGGATCCCTCTGGCACTTGCTGCTGCCTCATTCCCAGTTTTTCTCAGAGGTATAAGTTTTATATATTATTTAAATGGAGTACAGTGAGAGGTAGAGGCTCAAACTAAATGAAACCTACTTTGTCTTTGAAGTGCAGATTAGCCACTTCACGTTGTGATGGCCATCAATTGCAATCTCTGAACAGGCACATTTATGGCACATCTTTTTCCCTCAGCACCAATAATTTTGAAAATTATTTTAAAGGTATTTGTCACATTAAGATCCTAATTCTGCAGAGGATTAAGTGCATAAATAGTTCATATAATTCGTTCTGAAATCAGATGCTTGGAACACATGTAAAGGAGATCATGACTTCTTTGCCAGGCTGAGTGCTCCACTGTCACTCATCCTACTTCTAACAAGATATAACTTCTCTGTCTTCGAATGTTGCAAAAAAAAAAATTGTTATTGGCATCGTGAATACTTTGCTTTTGTTCTGACAATATAATCTGCAAAAGCCCATCATGGGCGTGTACCATTGGCAAGACATCCATTAAAAGGAGGAGTTAGTTGGGTTCAGAGTGCACTGTAATCAAAGGAATTAGGATAATTAAAACAACATCTCTTTAAAGACCTTTTTCTGATATTTATGATCTTATCTATTGTATGTTAAAGATGCCTCTTTGTTATGATGGCAGACATGAACTTCCCATTAACCACAATTAGTGTAACAGCCCGATATACCTGCAATGACTTATTCACAGTTAATGAAAGAGTCACTGGCAGAGTCCAGCACAGAAGCTGTAGAACCTGAGCTCATAATCTCATCTTGACTGCTTAATTGTGCACCCCTCAGTAGGCCAGGAATCCTTTAAGCATCTGGTTAAGAAGTTCTTTCCTTCAGAAAGTGCTTAAGCAAGTGTGTAACTGCTGGCTGAGCAGGGAGGTAAATGGTCTCTTGTACCTGGATCTCTGTGACCTTGGAATTCTGCCACAGAAACATAATTAACACAGCCTGCAGTGCAAGTGAGATGGTTCAGGTAATACAAAAGAGGAATCTAAAGCCTTATCTGGCTGTATTTGTCCTGCTCTCCCATCTCCCTGCACTGTGGATAAGCAACACTAGAATTCCATAGACTACCAGAAGTTACCAATTAGAAGTGGTGTTTCTAATAAGGGTTTAGGAATAGAACAGAATATTGAAATTTAAAAATCCAGTATTAGAGTACTGCAGTTTTATTCAGTCATGCTTGGCTTATTTTACACACCAAGAAAAGGATTGCGAGTGAGATACCACCACAGTTTTCTTTATCCCATTTAATTATTGCTTGATTAATATTTGATGCAGGGTTTGCAGAAAGACTTTTTTTTTTTCTTAAGGCAGTAAAAACTAATTTTGGATAACATAGGTGTTTTATCTCTTACCAATCAATAAAATATAATCCACTTTGTTAGTGGGTTATTCTGCCCTCTACTGTACCAGTAACTGCCTTTATGCCACATATCTAACATCTACATTGACCAGGGCAGAAATGACTGCACGCACCCTGCAATTTATAATCCACTCTGCCCAACTCCTCATCAATTATTTTTGCTGCAGAATGTAGTGCCACTGATAGGTATTTTATCTTGGTGCTGCATTCCCACTGCCTGCGGACTGCTGCTTTGAAGAGCCTTAAAAGCGTCGTTATTTAATAGCACTGCCCCTGCATCTGCTCGAAAATTTGTTCCAAGTTACTCACATCCTGGTTTTAACAATACACTTTCATACACAGAGAGTAAACACGTTTTGTTTAGTAGCAATTTATTTTGAAGAGAGCCGCTCTTCAATTCTTGGTGAGACTGTGTCAAAATGTGGAACTCAGGCAGGAAAAACTTGTGCACAGTGGGAAAAATATTTTTTTCCTTTAAATTGTTGCAGAAGAATTTTCTGTAATTAAAATGTAAACTAAAAGCCATGTGCTTTAAAGAGGACACTGTGACTATTTTTCATATTAGTGACTTTGTCACAGAATGGTTTCTTTTTGAAATCCTTACTGGGTGAGAGCTTCCCACCAAGGAAATGAAAGTACGGCAGTGGATGATCATACCTGTCTGTGTCCATGCTGCTCTTCTGAGTGTGGATTTCTTAAACCTTGTCTATCTCAAGAAATTTTCCTTAAAAATAAACTTTGGATATGGACAGTAGGTCATTTGATGAACTTTGGAGATTTGTGTCTATTGCAGAAGGTTCAATATTTGGCTGTTAAGTATTTGTGAGAGTGCAGTGCCTGTGTGATGCCATGTAGCTCTGCGTTCCTCTTCCAGTGGGTGCACTGTGGACTGTGAGGATGTGCAGTCAGCTACCTGTGCAGAAACCTACCTTCCTTCCTTCCTTCCTTCCTTCCTTCCTTCCTTCCTTCCTTCCTTCCTTCCTTCCTTCCTTCCTTCCTTCCTTCCTTCCTTCCTTCCTTTCTCTCTCCCCATATGCTTGCCAGAGCTTTTTGTGTTCTGGCATCTCTCTCATGATCATAGCTTGTTGTTTGTGCTTCAGACAGGAGCTGACTTCAGTCAAGGCTGCAGACTGTATCTGGATTTGGCAGTGACACCAATTTGTCACAACACCCAGCCCTGCTGAAACCTCCAGACATCGTTTGGGTGCTGAACAATGCGTGAGAATGGTGTCAGGAAGATCACTTCCCTGTCTAGGGACTTTTGCTTGACCAGTCTGTTTTCTGGTTTATGAGTTTGGTAATGGCATAAACTGAAAGGAAGGAAATCTTTGGGGGAGATGAGCCATTCTCTGGATTATGCAGGTCAGTTCTGCTGTAGATGCAGTAGGAGCTGGAGCTCCAGCAGCAGATGTAGCTTCTTTTATCCCTAAACAGCACATGACAAACCTGTGGCATCCCACCTTTTTTCTTTTTATGGCACTGAGAACATTTGCAGGGCTGCAAACCTGCGCTGGGGACATTTTATTTATTTTATCTTTTAGATGTCATTATCTCATAAGATAGGTGCTGTAATGCATAGCTGGCTTTGACTAATTTTTCTTGAAGTTGTTTTTTTGGGTTTTTTTTTGGTAGGTTTTCTAGCTTGGAACCAAATCTGGGATCAGCAGAAAGTTTGATGGATTTTAAATATGGATAGCATTGCAAGAAGTTAGGTCAGAATAATGTGTAGTGGCAGAGGGGTAAGGACAGGAACTGTAAGACAAAAGATGCAAGGATGGAAAAGACTGCTCAAAGTGCAGTTTGGAAACCAGGATATGGACCACAGTGTGAAGGAGAAATTTTATTTATTTATTTTTTTATAATAAGAAATTAATAACATGGTAGTGTTACAGCAAAGAAAAAATCTTTACACAAAAATCTTGATACGAAAATGTGCTGAAACAAGCCACTTGCAGAGAACTAGAGATTTTGTTGGCCTAAATATCCCAGAGGTTGAACCATTTCCAGCAAACTGTCAGCTTTTGTGGCTTTGCTCATTACCAAGGAGGTGCAGGGAGTGCCTGAGTGAACATGCAACAAACAACAATTTGTAGTGAGTACCAAGTTCTCTTTTGGATGAAACCACATTCATTTCTGCCTGAGGAGATGTCTGTGCAGTCCTCTCTCCCCTTTCCTTTTCTTGCACAGCACCAATAGCAGAACTGAGTGAGACATGAAAATACCAGCTCTGGATTTAGTTATTTATTTATAATGCCAACTAACCATTGTTGCATCACTGCCTGTGGATCAAATGAGTGAATACCATGTGTGCTCATTTTTGGGGAGTGTGAGTCTTGAGTTACAGGTGTGTGCAAATAATTTCAAGCACCTTAAAATTTTCACTATGGAAAAATTAAACCACGGTAGTGATTATTAGGATTATTATTACACTACAAGCACACCAATTCTATATTAATACACCAACATAATTACTTTGTCCTGCTCCTTTCTTTCTGAGCAATTGGTAGGTAGTAAGTAATCTCTTTTTAAGCTATTTTCTCCTCAATATGTCAGAGGAATTATTTGAAATAATTATGAAAGAGACATAGAATATAAATGTCAGAATAGATGTAGATGGGAAAATATTACTACAGAGGGGTTTTGTAATATGTTGGGGATGTCATTTATGGTTCTGTTTTAATGAATGGGTAATTAGTTGGCTGAACATCAGCTCACTTCTTAATGGAATCTTAGTGGATTAACTACATGCCTCATTCATAATATCCTACAGAATTTTTCTGCCTTTTTAAAATGAATATTCTTTTTGCAGGACCCCAGTATGAGAAAGGAGAAACTCTTCTAACGTAGAAAATTTGTGCTTTTGTCCTCAGTTGAATGAATGTTGGTTCTTTTTAAAAAATGCTTAAAATACATATGGTGGTGCTGTTCCTCTGCTCCCAACAATGTTAGTTCTGACACCAATTCTTACACCTGAAGTACATCTTGACAGGCTAGAATCTGCAAGTTCAGGGAGAGGGAAGGGCAAATACCTCCATTTTCCTCAGCTGATGAGAATTTTCTCCATCACAATTTCAGGGAATCCTGGTAGAGTTATGAGGGAAAAGAGTGTTAATATCATGAGGTCTGTATTAATGTGAAGAAACTTGTCTGTTAGTTTTACTGAAAAAAAATCTTCTGATTTTCTCCATCAGCCCCAGATAGTCCTGTCACTTACATCACACCTTTCAGCAGCTTCATGCATTCAGAAAAAAAGCAACATTTCAGCTAAAATAACTTGGATTAATAATTTGTTTTCATTTTCATTTATTTACTGTCTAGCAAAGTGCTATTTGCAGTGAAACTTGGCATCTCAGCTGAACCATTATATTCAGCTGTAATTAGAATAAACTGTTGGCATGAATTACTGTACGTTGGGTTTAGAGATGTGTTTGGAGACAGCCATTCCTTACCAAAGCACAGACAGCAATTTGCTGTCTAACTTTGTACAGTTGCAAAACACACTTAGTGTAAAATTAATTAGGTCATTAGAAACCTATTATCTTGTCTCAAAGGAGCTGATTTTAAAAGCAAGCATGTTTTCTGTGGAAGGTGACATCTTTACATTCAAACTCAGTTGTGATTCATTCCTCAGGTTTTGTTCTTGCTTTACTTCATGGAAACAGAGAGGCATAAAAGCAGGTTAGTAACTCTGTATTGTGGTAATACTGAAAAAAAAAAATAGAAATTCTTTAAAGGCCAATTTTATTGTTTGATGGCATTAGCTGGGTAGTGTCCAATCCTGGAAAAATAGTTTTATCCTTCTTTTTAAGAGCTCTTTATGAACAGGGTTGAATGAAAGTTAGTTCTTGAGTGTTCAGAGCAAGTTTAGAAATCAGGATTCTAAGGAAGTTTAGTCTGTGCACTAAACAGGGAAGGGTTCTGGGGCTTTTAACAATTCAGCTGAACTGCCCTGGTTACCCCTGAACTGCAGGTCTAAGCCAAAGCTCTTGCTGTCCCCACAGTCAATCTCCATTCCCAAGAGAGGAACCCTTGGTGAGTGTCACAGAATAAATTATTGGGTGATTTCCACACATTTGAGCATTACCCTTAGTACATGAGCTGTAGTGAAATTGTGCAGGAGAAAAAGCAAATCTGAGGAATTCATTGCTCTGTTCTTAACTGTATTTTGTCTCGTGTCTCATGCCTGTATTTTCTGAGTCCCAGACATTTGTTTGCCCTTTCTGTACAGTTGAATTGACCAAAGACAAATTGGTCAGTTTATGCCTTACACCAAGAGTGACATTTTTATGATGCCCAGAAGACAGAGTTTTAAAATTCTACTATTTGACAAATTGTCCTGATATCTGGGGGAACAATCCCTGGTTCTGTGGAAGAGGAAAGCCATGGTGTGCTCCTGAGGAAGGAACAGATCACCTGTAAGATCAGCTGTACAAAAGGTAGGCAGACTGAGGTCGTCTCAGATACTCAAGAAATTTTGGCTCCTTGATTCCATCTATTTTGACAGAAAAAAAATGCTCTCAGATGGGGATAGGCACTAAAGCCTTGACTAGTAACTTGTGATGAGTCCCTGGGTGAATGCTGAGTTTAATTCACAGACAAGCAGCTGCTTCAGAATGCAGTTCCTGTTTTTCTTTCTGACTAAAGGGCTGCTCTTCATTTCCTTCTGTAGCTGCTTTTGAGCTTAGCTTACTCCTCCCACCTCCCAGTCATGAGCTGACTTTTAAAAATTCATGATTAATCCAACATTGAATATTTTGAGACTCCTGCTGGCTGGTAATGATGAAGCAGAAATGACTCCTGTCTTTTGGGTAACTCTCTGATGGGAGCACCTTACAGCTCTGTCGTTCCCAATTTTTGTTTTCAGGACCAGATGATGATGAATCTTCTGTTCCCATGGCCTTGTTCTTGTATTCACAGTTTTGGTGAATCTTTTGCTGAATGATTCCTCCAAATACATCCCTTCACTCTCTCTCAGTGGTTTCTTTGGTGTCTCCCTCTTTCTGTCTCATTGCAAACCAGATTATGTGTAAAGAAATTGTCCATAATGAACAAGTTTCCCACACAGCCTTTTGCTTTTCATACTCTGCAATGCTTTTTTTTTTTTTTTTCTCTCCACCCCTCAAAGCAGGGAAATCAGTGCAGCCCCTTCTTCTCCACAGACTTGCTATAGGCAATTTAACCAATTTCACTTCTCAACCAGAATTTCCCTTCAGTACATTTCTCTGTGCTTTCTTTAAAGCCACCTGCCTAGTTTTCCCTCTCTTTTGGACACTTCCCTGCTGGGAGGCTGAATGCTGCTGATCATGCAGGCAGGATTCAATTCAGGAAAACACAGCAAGCATAATTTATCTTTCAGCTTCCAGCCCCTGTGTTGTGTCAGGGTTTTGTTTCTGCTTTCACAGAATGCACAAGCTTGCTGCAAAGATTGTTTGGGCTGTCTTTAAAATGTGGCAAATTTTCTTTTCACCTTTCAAATTCTAAACTTTTAGCACAGAATCCTAACAGACAAACCCAGTAGCACTCTCAATGTGGTGAAGAATTATTTTACAATCAGACTTATATATGTCAAGAACCTTTATCAGACAAAGGAGGAAAAAAGCCATACCTCATGTACTGACCTCTGTTCTGAGCAAATAAAATAGAAGAAGAGGCAAAAACTATGAAGTTTTAGTTAGAACTGTCCTGAAGGGCCTGCTTGGAATACTTCCAATCAATATTATTTTTCTGATTGTGAATTACATGGAATTGCAAGCACAAGGCATCTTCCTCTCTAAGTAAACAGACTAGAAGGTTTTTTACAGCAACGTGGAGAAAGTTGGATGAATCACATCTTAGTCCTGAGATATTCATTACACTTATCTCATTAGACAGCAGTATTTTAATATTTGTGGTTTGAGACTTCACAGTGTGTTCACATACTGAAATGCTAGACTCTGGTTCATCTACAAATGCCTCACATGGAGAAAGTGAATGATACTGAGATAATCAAAATTTGGGCTCCTTCTAAGCTTTCTCAGGGTAAGATGCAGCAGACTGACAGTGACTTTACAATTTTGCAGTGTAAGTTGATTTGGCCCCAATATTCATCTGATACGTTCCAAGCTAAAATATCATTTCTGCAGAATAGTCAGAACAGAGTTAATTAGCAAAGCGCTGACCAAACACAAACCCAGATCTCTCTGAAATGGGAAGATGACAGAAGGCTGATCCTGCAAGTTTGCTGTGTTTTTTAATTGTCTGCTTGTAGCAAACTTGCCCAGTTGATGCATGCACATGGTACAGGTTATCAGTAGGAATTCTCAATACCTCCTTAAAAAATCTGGGGTAAACTTGATTTTAGTTGCACAGACAGCTGCTGTACCTCCAGTGTGAGCTGAGCTTGTTGGGGGTTTTTGGCTGTTTTTATTTATTTTTTTCTTAAGGTAACCTTGGTAAAAGGTCTTAAACAGCTGAATTGATTCAGCTAATCTCAGGAAGGCAGAAGACCATTGCAATTTTGCTTTGTCCTTTCAAAAAAAACCCACATATTTTGCTGACAGGCTTCTGCTCCCAGCTTGCAGTAATTGGTGGCAAACACAGAGCTAATTCCTTATTACACAGTATTTTCAGGGGGTTAATGGGCAAGCTGTTGAATACAAAATAGTGGCCAGTAAGGTGTCTCTTAGGAGAATAAAGATCTGTAATTCACAATATCCAATGCTGCATTTTGGGTTGATGTCTCTCATCTGTGTTCTCCTTTTTGGGGATTCACTTTATGTAAGTGATGCATAACTAAAGGCTGCCAGTAGTAGATTGACACAGAACACAGAGAATATTTGGTCAGTGATATCCAAGTTCTGTGTGTCCATTTATATCTGTATCTGTTAGGAATTTACAGAGCAAAAGAATTTGTAGCAGGGGGAGACCTGAGAAACCTGAGTTATTTACAACAGTGGAATGGATATTTTCCTTTTAGAAGAAGAATGAGGGAAAATGAAAACACTTTTATCAAAGTGTTCTGGCTGCAATGAAAGAAATTCTCACCCTTTTTACCATAGAGGAGAGCAGATGAAAATAAAAATGCAGAGTTCATTTGTTGTTTCTTACTCTGATTTCATCCCAATTGTTTTTTTCTTTTTTATTGACAGCTTCATTTTCAAATTAGGATAATAGCATCATATTCTTCCTTGAATTGTGTATATTTAATTCTGTTTGTCTTGGGGGCTTTGTGTTAGCATAAAGAAATGCAGCTGAAATGGAGTTTTCTCTAACATCATCATGGGCAAGCATTGAAATCTGAAAGTTATGTGCTCTTGTGATTCCTCTCAGCCCTACTTACATCCTTACTTCCTTCAAAAAGCAGAGCAAGAAGATAGCAGGGCTCTGAAGAGTTTGGATCTTGAGCAGGTCTCCAGTTTTATATCTGCAGACACAATATTGTAATTTAGAACTAACCCCTTTTAACTTGCTGGCACCTCTGACTCTGGATGTGTAGAATGGAGATAGCTACATGTGGATAGCTGAACCAAACCCTTCAGACAGTGCTCTGCCATCTGTTTGTTGCTTTATTTCTGCTGGTTGATGCAGCTGTGGGAAAGCAATTGGCTTATTTTTGAATAGCAATGCTAACAAATTAAAAGCATACCAAACATGCTGCAAGGACACTGACCTTTCCAAGGGAAGAGCTGTAGCACAACAAAGATTGGCTTTTTTACAATCTCCTACCTGTTTTCACAGCCAGTCCAAGGGCTGGAATTTCAGAGAAGCCACAAATGCAAAGCACCAGACAAGGCATGAGGAAAATAAATCCCATTTCATCAGAAAAATTAGATATCTGGTAGCAAGATCGTGTGCATGAGCAGTAGTTTCACATTTCTCAATGATTTATGTTGATTTAAGTAAAATTTATCCTTTTTCTTGTTGTGTGATAAATATTTCCAGCTACTGACATGACTGGCTGGAAGGCTAAAGTTGGGGTGAATTGCCATTTTAAAGGGAGTGCACTGTGCCAGAATGATTCTGGAGAGCTTCCCAGCTGACTGCCCTACAGGTTGCTATTGTCAGCTGCCAGACCTCAGGCTACTTTTGACACTTTTATCCCCATCACTTTTTTTTAAAAAATTTCTCTCTTTTTTTTTTTTTTTTCCACCAGTATAATGTGCAGATATAAGCCTTTTTATTTATTTTTTTTTTAAGTAAGCATTTCCCCTTAGTGTATTTGCTGAGTGGAAAAGGGATGAAGGTGCTTAAGAGCTCTCAGGGCTATTTAATACAACCCTTAAATACTTGGTTTTGAAGGTTGTGATGATTTGGACTTAAGTCTGTCAACTTGACTTGAAACTACTGCTCCTACTGTTTTATGTTGGAAACTATTGTATTCTAGGGCAATAGGAAATTAACTGTGGTGTTCTTTTTCCTGACATCCTGCCAAATCATTTGTCCTGCCATGGATGTGTGATTAGGACTTCAAAGAACAATTTTGTGTCTCACATTTCAATAGCTCTTTTTTTCTGAATCCTATTTCTAATGAAGTCTGGGAGAAATTGCTAAGTAGCTGAGCAATACATGGATTTTGAACTCCCCTAACATCAGTATCTTGTATTTCCATATGGAAATTGCTTTCCAGAACTCCAGCTGAGCCATCAGGATGCCCTTTCTAGTTTTGTGTTCATTTTTAAGTAAGGTGAAAGCCTGCTTTTTGTTTTAGCAGTTTGGTTTGGGTAGCTGGGATGGAGAAGAGATGAAGCAGATACATTATGCTTGAAGAAACTCAATAATGAAGGAACTGGAAGGATATTATTGGTGGCTCATTGCTGATGCTCTTTGCTTTGTGGGTTTGTGAGGCAGAAACCCTCTGGGAAGTTGGGGATCTTGCATGGATTCACCTCCAAAAGATGAGGGAATCCTGAAAAATGCCATTCCTCTTGAGAAAATGAATATCTGCAATTTTCCTGCTGAATCAGCTAACAGAAGTCGACAGGATGTCTGTTTTATGTGACCAGAGTGGAGGAGGAAATTCCCAATATTGGAACAACAACAACAAAAGTCTAATTTTACCTTCCTGAGATGATCAGTGTTTTCAGATTGTGAGGCTCACTTTCAATGCTCTTATGAATATTAATGCATTTGAAATGTCTTAAAAATATTTAGGGCAAGAAAAAATCCACAAGGATCAGTTTATTCATTATTTCCTGACTCCACGGCATAATTATTTTGACTGACTCTTTACTAAACAAAAATCCATGTGCTTAAGTTTGGTCAAATTTTTGTCAAAAAGTGTATCTTCCTATACACGTAATTCTTTTAAGCAAGTTCAAGGCAATTTCAGAGGGATGGCTTGTGAAGTTATGGTAAAGTAGTAAACACTTCATGGGAGATTTATTGTTTGCTATTCATTTAATTTTTCAAAAGTATCAAAAATACTTTTCCTTAAAATCTGACACGTGTAAAGCTTAACATTGTTTGCTAAATATTTTGCAGTCTGTGCAAGGAACCTTTAAAAGAAGGTGTACAAACCCACAACAGTGCAACAAGAAAGAGAATTTATTAAACAAGCATGGGAGAACCTTGACCTTAGTTTTCACGAGGAAAGAATCCCACAGCCCTTCCTGAGCCACGTGGGGCTAAATGAGGCAGAGCTCCTTCACTTTTTGGTGTTATTGCAGAGATGAGGCTTGTAGTAAAACACTCCTTGCTGCCAGCTTTTTTGAAGTCGTTTGAGGAGAAAAAGTAAAAATTTTGGATCAAAGTTTCCTGGTGGAATGTGAGAAAAGGTGAAATCTCACAGAAAAAATGAGGATAAACCTATGAAAGGTGAAAGACTGAAATGAGCCCAGAATAGCAGTTATAGCAGTTTTTTTTTTCAGCCTGGTGTTCTCCTCCAAAAGAATGAAAAGATTGACTCTGAAGTCACAGAAAATGTGACTGCTCTGCTCTTGTATCAACTGCACAGTGATCCATAATCCACAGATCAGGGGTTCAGGATAACCAAACAAAACTCACATTACCTGGCACAGGAGAACTCTTGGCTTTTAAGCCAATGGTAAATATTGTTCCAAGGGAAAGCACAATTCAGGCAAAGATGAGGGTTATAAACTTCCATTTGAGGAATGTCGCTGTTATTGTGTGTTATTGTCAAGAACAGCAGGACTTGAGCAGAGACAGGACAGCTTGATTTAACTTCATACAAACTTCTTAGTGGATTGCATTCATTAGTCTTGGATGTTATCTCTAAAAATAGCACTTGAAAGTGCCTATCAATTAGATTTTCTGACATGAAAATGTCATTTCAGAAAGCGTCAGATATTGTACGAGATATGACAGTGCCCAGAGACCAAATTGGGAGCAAAATATTTCTGTCTTTCCCTTAGGCATCAGTTGAACTCTAACTTTGGGTATAGGTTATGGAGATTAATAGCTGCTTGATTTTGTTTGGATTGGGTTTGCTTTGCTTTTTTGATTGATTCCAAGGTCCTTAAAATACCATTCAAAAGCTGTCTCCAATTTCAGCTGCCTGTTTTTTAGAACAGGTTAAAATCAGTAATGACAGAGACTGTAAATCGAGCAAGAATATAGTAAATGTGTGTAGTTTATAATGTGGTAGAAAGGATAGGAAAGATGTTCTGAAAAGTGGTTTCTTGTGGGTCTGTGGTAAGATAACTTTATTTTTTAACTAATTACTTGTTTGTGTTAAAATTTTTAAAGCATGGTTAAGTCATAATGAAAAGATATTATTATAATAGTATTGCAACTGTAATAAATATATCAAGTGCTGTACACTCAATGAAAGCAAAATGTGGTGGAAGTCATGTAGATGGAATCCTTTATATAGTACAAAAATCTTCAATAATTAATTGATTTATTGTATTGGATCCCAGCTCAGTGTACATTGAACTCAAGGCCATTGAAGGTCCATAGCACTGAACCAAACCAAAACCTGCTATCCTTGAGCTTTAGTGGGATTTTGAATTAAATTCAAAACAGTTCCAGAATTGCTGATATCACTTAAGATCTGCCAATTTGCTGTTGCTCACTTATCCCCTTGCATTTGGGGTTCCAGTGAGCATTTTGAGGTAATTTGGCACACAGAACACCACAGCTCTTGGCAGTCCAGCAGGTGTGGAGTTGTCTCTGCTGAGAGATTAATGCAAATAAATGCATTGATTATCCTTTTACAGTTCACCTGTTTGCACTGAATACAACGGTTAAAAAAACCCCAAAATATTACATGCAGAGTAAAGAATGCTTCATGAAATTGAATTTATAAAATTGAAGGTAAAGTTTTTTTTCAGCTAAGTGTGAGAGAGGATGATGACTTTATCTTGTTCAGGCTCTAAGTTTTACCATATTGGGTATATCTCAGTTCTCAACTTCCCCTTAACCTGAGGGAATTTAAAAAAAAAAAAATCTTAAAGATAGCTAAGTAAAACTAGAAATCTGTTCACTGAAGTTTAGGAATCCAATACTTTTCATTCTGCATCCCCTGCTTACCCATATGCCAGAGGAGGAGGATTCTTTTGGCAAGCGAAGAAAAAAAGAGCTGGATCTGCAGGAGAGTCTCTCTTTGCAAAGTCTCACTGCTGAAAGTGAATCTGCAGGTGCATCTCCACACTCAGAGCACAATTCTGTGATTTTCCTGGAGTCCAGCAAGGGGAAAATGCCATTGCCATTGAGCTACAATGGTGTGATGTGCTGCTGAGAGCAGGATTTGGGGCTGCATTGTGTGTGATCAGACTGAAAGCTGCAGAAGCTTGAAGGAAAGCTGTCTGGCCAACATTTGCCCACGGAGGATTTTGGTTTCAAAGCCTTTGTATCTGCAGAGAGTTACATGGGGGTCAGTGGAGAATTTCGAGTTGAGAATTAATTAGGGGAGGTGAAGTAGCAAAGCACTTGGTGGAAGAAATCACTGAGGACATTGGTGAAGGGCAGAGGAGTTAAATATGGCAAGGAAGTAATCTATTGTGGAAAATATAATAAAAAGACACTGTGAGAGTTTCACCTGCTCATTCTTAGCTGTGAAATAATGTGTTGTAATTATGTATGTCAGGTGTGGGTGATTATGGTCATTCACTGCTTGAAAAAGCAGGCAGACATATCTGTGTGGTGTGATCTGATAACACACAAGCACTAGAACTGAATTAGAGAGATGCTTTTCTGCTAATTAGTCAATGTGTTCTATGGAAATCAAAAGGAAAGAGAAGCCCTTTAATTATTTCACTTTCGCAGAGTAACACAGCTAATAATGTGCTTTACTATTAATTAATAACCCAAAATCTGGATATCAGGTGGAGTTTTGGCACCACGGAGACCAATGATAAAAATTCTGTTGTTATATGGGGAAAACAATTTTACTGGGAGAATGATTCCATTCTTTTAATCAGTTTTTACCAGATATATGTTGGCTTTACCAGTGCCTTTACACAGTCCTTTTGTTTTGTTTTTTTTTTAATTTTGAATTAATCTATCACACTAGAACATGTTGTGAATGTCAGAGGATACTGAATATCAGTGATACCAAAGGAATTAGCATATTCTCATGAAAGATAATAATGTTCTATTCAGATATCAGCCCTAGACATGTCAATGCTGAGTGACAGGAGCTCACATTGCTCTGGATAGGCAGATGTTGTGAATAATGGTTTGCTTAGTGAGTGTAGACATTTCTGTGTCTCCACTGGGCCTGCAGGTTTCACAAGAAGATCCCAAATACTTAATTTTCTTTCCATTGCATCTTGATTAGTTTGATGGAAACTGAAGATATGAGGGAGATGAACTAAAGAAACTGAAGATAGTCAGTAAATGTAGTCTTTCATCAATTCCTCTCCCTAGTCGTATTTTAAGCTATGAAACCAATATATCTGTGGCTGGATTTGTGAAATGGATTCAAATCCATCTGCACTCACACCTGAGCCCAAGTTGCATGTTCTTACTTAACCTCCTGCAGACTTGGTTATAAATTGATTTATGTGGTGGTAGGTGATGAAAGAATGAACTGGAAAAGTATTTAACTCTAGTTCTTGGCATGCTGCCACTAGTAAAAAAAAAAATTCAAATGTGGTACACATATGAGAGTTTATTTCCCTTCACTGTAGAACAGCTTTATGGATTTCTTTTGCCTCCTTCTTGGGAGATGAAACAAATTATCACAGGAGAATCTCTAATGGAGTCTCTACTGAATCCAACCATTAAGAGAACACTGATTTCTGAATTCTTCCAAGATTCCACTTGGAGACTTTTTTGTCTTGGTAGGAAAGTGATTAAATAATAGTTTGAGGAAAATAAGCTTTTGAATGTTGCTTATTAGTGGTTGATAGGTTCCTATGTGTTAAGAGACACATGGACTCAAAAATCAATATAACTGCAGCAAAGAGAAAGTTTTCATGTTAGTTATAGAGGCTGAAGAATTGAGGAACCCAGGTGTGGCAGAGCAATGTTCCTTTCAATGAGGAATATTGGTGGGAGGAAAAGGGAGAACAGGAATAGTGTGTGTGAGAAAATAGAGCAAGAAGAGAGGTTTTAGCACAGCAGAATCACTGAGAGAGCAGAGGAGATGCAAAGGAAATTCCAGAACTGATGACAGCAAGACTTCTTCCAGTTCTTTCAAGTGATCCATGAAAATATCTATGCAACCAGAAAGCCATTGAAAATCCACCTAATCCCGAAGGAGGAGATCCATCTTGGAAAGGTATCTGAGCAGTGAACTGCTCTTGTATTTTTATATTTTCTGTCACACTCTTTAATTGACAGAGGTCATTGTTCTCACTCCTGTTCTGAAGTGACAATAACTTGTACAATAAAACTTTCCTAGGGAGTTTATAAAACCCCTTTTCATGGGCTTGTCTTCTTGTTGCTAGCAAAAGGTGAAAGCACTACCACAACTTCTGTACTACTTTACATCCAGCAAAAAGTTAATTAATATTTTGAGTATTATAAACAATGTTGTCTTTTCTTCCTTCCACCCTCAAAATTCAGTCATTGCATCAGTAAAAATCTTGAGGAAAAAATAATCTTTTTTTTATGAACCCCTTTTTTGCTGTTTAAACAGAGGAGTAGATTTAGCAGCAAATAAAAGCTTTAAATCTGTTTTAAATGTTTTTGCTGTTTTACGACCCAACATTACAAAGCCAGTAGACACAGTAATAAACGCTGTATGTTTCATGCATTCTACAATCTCTTCTGATTATCCAAGTGTAGCTTTATTTTCCTATTCACTTGTTGTCAAGGAATTCATAGTTGTTAACAACTGATGTCTAAGGGTGCCATCAGCCCAGTGACTTGATGGTGTCAATAAAATTTGTACAAGGCATGAGCTGAAATCCCAGAAATTACTGTAGAGCCCCAGTCTCAATAATATAATATTATCTGAGATAGTAAAACAAGAACATTTAGGGAATTTTGCTAAAGAATAAATCAAATGCTGAAGAAATGTTGTTTTCTAGGAGGTAAAAGGCTGGAGATAAGCAGAGATGATGTCTTAGTTCTGCGAGGTGATGGCACAGGATTTTTATTGACTGGTTCTTATCAGCTGTGGTGGCAGAAGTGTTGAGATGGTGTTTGTCAAGACCTTGCCAACTCATGCTGTGCTGTGTTTCTTTGCCTACAGCTGTTTATTGTTCAGCCAAAGCATGAAATATGCCATAAAATAGACAGGACTTACTCTTAGAATAATAATAATAAAAAAAAATTGGACTGTACGGTGTATTAGGGTTTTCTGGATGAGCGTGAATTTACACTTGAATCTTAACAGAATGCTATTCCTGTTTCTGTAAATGATTTCTCACACAAAGATTTAAAAAATATTAAACTCTCTTATGTGAGAGGTCACACTGCAGGAGGATTCAAGTGACCCCTGAATATCTTGTGACTTCAAGGAGTGTTTGCTCTTCTTTTCTAAAGAAAATTATTGAAACTCAGAACAAGCACTGTCTGAAAAGCATGTCTGAAAACAAGCCAAAATAAATCTTTGCTTCGATGACTTTTGGTCTGGGGTTATCAAAAAGCTTCCATTTTAGATTAAAATCTTTAGTTCTTTGAGTGAAACAACTTTATTTCTTTAGGCAAAAATAGATGAGCAAGAAAGAGCCAACAGCCATGACAATAATATTCAGGTTTTCTTGGATGTAGGAGAAGCTTCTTATCAGTTCCTTGATTCCATTTGGCTGCAGGTCCAGCAGAACAGCATTGTTGAAATCTGCTGTTTATCTCTTTCTCTAGATCAGGAGATAAGACTAAATATGATGAATAGAAAAGATATTATATTTCTGTGGTAGGGGATGAAACCACCAGGACTGACTTTGGGAATGTGACCTGAGCTTTGCCTTTGAATTCCCTCATAACAAAACCAAACCTGGAAAAAAGGAAAAATCCAGCCTTTCGAGGTGTGATTACTTAAGCACTTTGCCAAAAGTAAAATATAAATATTATACAACTGAAAATGCAAATTTTGCAGAAATAGAACATCTGGTGCCAATTGCTCATAATTATTTTGCAAATGATGTTTTTTTTTCCCAGTGGCATTCTGTTGTTCTAATTGATTTCCCAATATTTGACAAAAATATAAACACACAAGGCATGCCAATCATTAAAATGACTCTAATAATAAAAACACCTCAGCATTCACCCTGGTAAGCAGTGAAGTGATTTCCCAGGTTAGTTATCAAAGGAATGTCTTGCTGCAACTTGTGCAGGCATTTCCAGGCTTGGATTCCATTGGATCAGACAGGCAAGTGAGCAACTTGTGTTTGTGTTTGTTGTGCCAACGACACAAAAAAAGGCAGAAAAGGTTCTAGACTTGAAATATAAACATGCAGTTGTGGAGTTAGTGCTTTGAAATGTTCCCAGGGCCAGGCAGGAAGATGGAGATGCAGCATTTGAAGATATGGCTGAGGAAATTCATGTGATCTGTGGAAGATTAATCAGCTTCATTAGGAAATGGAGAATTTTTTGGAATAAAGGAGTAGGAACAGGAGGAATAATCAAAACTAAATTTTGTGTTGACAAAAATTTAAATTAAAAAACCTCCCAATATATCCATGATTTAGTTTGTTTTAATTTTTTTTTAATATTGGCATTTTAATATTTCAAAATAGACTTAAAACTGTTTTCATAGCTCTGACTTAACCTCCCTTACAGGTGATTTCAAAGGTGTTGCTACAAAAGCTATTTATCAGTTTTGGCTAATCTCTTTAGCCTCAATTTTGACAACTTGGCACCTAAAAAGACTCTTCTTGTCTTCAGGGTATGTATTAGCTCTTACTTTATTGGTGCCAATTGCATATCTGTTTCTAATAAAATCAGTAACAATTTGCCACTCCAATCTGTTTCTCTTTTGTAATTTTGGGAATTTAATTCTCCGGTGTTCAGAACAAATTCAAATGTGTTATCAAAGAGCTGAGATACACAAACCTAAATCCTTAGACAGTGGCCAAATTGCCACTTTTTTATGTGAGAAAAGTAGAAATTCTGGTTGCTTTAAGGGGAAAGGTATTTTAGCTATAGGACTAAGCAGGCTGTGCCCAATGCTTTGCATAACCACAGTAGTTGGTCTGATTTTTGTTCTGTTTGTATTTCCATAAAATTTTCACTGATTCCCCTGATGTCAATAGATTTAATGAGTTGTAAATCAGTGCCAAATTTAGCTTCTACCTGAAGCACTAAAGCAACAAAAGCAAAGCCATTCTGAATTCACTAAATCTTAATGTTGTTTTAAAATAGTTTTTAATGGGGTTAATTTCTTTAGGTTTTTCTTTCTCTCAGGGTACTATAACTTGATTAATATAGTTTCCTTTCATTTTGACATTGTAACACGGTCTCATTAGGCCTGCAATGAAATTGAATTGCCGTCATAATATCACATCATAAAGGCATATTAACAAAATCTCTGTAGACTCCTATTGGAATCATTTTTCCATCATAACCTTAATGTCATTGAAGGAGGCTCTTCCTGAGTGTAGGAAGAAAGCAGAGGAAGAAACAAACTGGTTCTGGGACTCATTTCCAAGACCTAGATTTGTCTTGTATTTCTTCCCAGGCATGGCAAGCTAACTCATTGAAATTTTACAAATAAATACTGTGTAGTGTCAGTTATAAATCCCATCAGTTCTATTGCCTATTGTTTCGGGGATTTGTTTTCAACCCTTAAAAGCCTTCTAAGCCAGTTATGCTTTGTTGTGTTGCAGAATCATAACTCCCACTCTTCTTAGGCAAGCAAACTCAGGGTTATCCATTTATAAAATGACAAGATATCACTGACATCTTTCGGTGGCACACAGGAGATGACAAACTTCCAACTATCTTCTGATCCTTCTCTTCTCACCCATAAAGAGGGATTTTAATTCCTTCACGAATTTACTGGCTTTCTGTCTGATTGGTTGGCTGCATTCTGTAAAGCTGAACTAAAGCTGGGTTTGCCAAGTGATTACAGGGCAGAATTTAAAACTCAGGGAGCATCTTCTGAAGGTTTCTCGGGACTATTGTAAAAGTTTATTTTCTGGAGTGAGATACTGTGCTTTCATTACCCTTAATTGTTTTAGCAGTGTCTGGGTGGGTTAATCAAGGAATAAACCCAGCCAGTAGGTGGTACATAAAGTTAGACATATATCTTAAATCTTATTAATAGGAGTAACATATTTTAATGGAAGTGAAAATATCTGCCTCAGTAGAGAACAGATAATTTATAAAAAATTTAAGTGGTTAATTAATTTTATGAAACTGTGGTGTTTCTTCACCCATATTCTGTCCTTTCCCAACTGTTCTATTAAATGAGAGCTTTAAAGAAGATCAGCTGTAACATCAAAATGTGTGATCAAGATGTAATCTTCTTCAATCATCCCAGAGATAGGGAAGAAGATATGGTAGGAAAGGTTCAGATGCTGGTCAAAATGAAATAGGGTTTTCACTGAATGATGGAATCCATGACTTCCCTCACTCATCCTAAAATTTCCCTTCCCACAAAAAGGAAGGCAGGAAAAGATGATTACTATGAGTAGTAAAAGAGTCTCACCATTAGTGGAAGTGCAGTCTCCAGAAGAGAGTAAGAAAATATCATTAATGGACACCATCAATCTCTTCATGTACAGCAGGCCCAAAAAATAAGGATTCCACAAAGTAAAAGTAATAAACTGGAAGGTTTGCAGTGAATCTGAGGTGTTGGAATTATTCTGAGTTCCTTCCTCCCTCCTGACTGGAGCCAGTGGGTTTTTTGCCTCCTGCAGTGCTCCAAAGGCTCTGGCAAAATTTATATTCTCCTTATCAAAACTTTTTAATTGTGCTCCTTGATTTGGCTTGCTGTTTGGCTAGTTGTGAATTTTGAAAAGGTTCAGACACCCAACAGCTCAGTTCACACCACAGAATGCAGATGCCTGGGAAGAGTGCAAGGATACAGAACACAGCTTTGCAAATTGAAATATCTGAAGACATTTGCATGATTAACTCCCTGACTATCCTGGGATGATTAGATCTGCCCAAGTCACATGTTTAAAGCATTCAGCCAATTTAATCAGACTGAAAAGGCTTCATTTATTTCCAAGTGTTTAGTGTGATTATTGGTTTAAATCATAAACAAAAGTTAACAACAACAACAAAAAAAGGGATGTGGGTGGTGCATCACTTATTACTTTATGTAACGAGAAATGCTGATATTTCATGGCATATTCTGATGCAGAATGAGAAGCATAGGAAGATTTTTTTTTTCATATTGGCAACTGTGTATTATGTTAAAATAAAATATGCAGCAGAAGCAACACCTCCCTCCTTAAATCAGCCCCCACTCCCCTTGCAGCCTGGATGATCACAGCCTGGATTTTCACAGCTCCTGAATCATTGAAGAACATTTTCAGCATGGAGCTGCACAGTGCTGAGGAATGATGTGACAAACAATTCTTTTTCTCTCCTGATTGTTCTTCCCAGTTTTTTTTAAATGAGAAAAAAAAATTAAGTGATACTCAGTACTGTTTGTGAGAAACATTGAAAAACAGGAAAATGTCTAATAATAATGATTTTTGTTGTAATTTGAAATGCAGCACAGAGGTGCTCTGAACTTTTCACAGGGCATCCTTTATGAACACATTATTTATCCAAGGAACAATACAATAATTTATTAACTTTGGCTGTTTTATCATTCTGGGCTTTTGTGTTTTGCAGATATCACTGCAACATTAACTGACTGATGCATGCAGCATGCCTGTGAGGAAGGTAAATAATATTAGAACTGCTGAAATGTGTAACCCCAAAAAACTGATGAAAAATTGCCTGGATTTACTCAGCTGATGGGAGATGTTTCTCAGGCTCACGTGGAGGAACCAGGGGTGCTGAAGATGAGGAGTTTCCCTGCTGTCAAGGGGAGACCAGTGAGAGAGGTGAGCTACAAACCATGCGGTGGTTCTTTGAATAAAACAATTCCTCTGCAAGGACACCTCAGCAAAGTCACAACAGGCTGTGTGTACACTGCATGGTCACTACTGGGATCACTCAACTGATAAAGATGATGTCACGAGATGGGTGATTGTTTCTGAAATTCTGATGCCAGCTCAAGGTAGAAATTTCATGCATTCCTTAAAATACACCAGTGCAACATAAGAAAAGAATGTCCCTTTAAAAACAGCAGACATACTGGGAATCCAAAACGTCACCACTTCCTTCCACCATCTCTAACTTATGGCAATCTTTTGACAATTTTATCAGAGCAGATAGTTCATTCTGACAATACTTAAAGACAGAAGTTGCATGTAATTTTTGTTAATTAAAGAAGCATTACTCTGGAGGAGCAATCATGACAGATTGAGTAACTTTTACTTCAGAACACTTTTTTTCCATTTGTGTGCCTGGGTGATGCTGGGTCTGTCACTCAATGAGTATTTCAACCCAGAAAACAGGGCTGAAAGTAAAATGTTTCCAGGCAATAAAGTAAATAGAACTAAGGGTATTTTTTGAGGGCAGAACCCTAAATTCACCACTTCAAAATATTCACTGTTAACAGGGTTTGGGCTTACTATGATTTCTGGATTTTACTGATGACATAAATAGAATTATTTGACATAATGCTCTCTGCTATTTGGTTGGGGGTTTTTTGGTGAGTATTTGGGTATTTTCACAAAAAATGCTCTCTCACTGTAATATTTAGCTGAACTAGAAGGCTGAGCTCTATGCCAAGCCAGGGATATCAATTGCCTGGGCTTCCTGTTTAGAAATTTTCATGACTCATTAAGATATATACTGGACTTTGTGTTCGGATGTAACAGATTGGGTTGTAACAGGGCAGGATAAACAAATCCACTAGGAAAGAACTGGGAAGTATCACAAATGACAGGTTGCACTACATAAATTTTCTAAAAGTTATTTCTAGAGTGTTCTTACTAAACAATTTGCCTTATCTGCAAATGTTTTCTTTTAAGGACACTTGATTAAAAGGATGACACAGTTTATTTGCAGTACTGTGCATGAAAACATTTTTTTGTCCACTGTAGATTTCTGTTACTACATCTATATGCAAATAAATAAAACAACCACATTTTTTTAGCTGCACAAGCCTGCCAGTTTTCAAACAAGAAAATCCTCATCTCCAACTCAACATGATTATATTAAGTACAGGATTATGTATATAATGCATGCACAAAATTGTTCTCGTTTTACTTGCATGCTCTCTGTGCCAAATTCAATTTGGATTTATTAACTGCAGCCTGATTTGATAGTAGTCTATGGACCAGGAAAATATTTTGGGTGAAATTTTAACAGTCACATCACATTATGTAACAAATGTCTTGTGCCATGTACTATTATTTCAATTTCAGGATGTTTGACATGATGTAATATGAGCTGAGGTAGAGCAAGTGATGTAGAATAATGCTTCATGCAGTGTGCCAGAAACATGGCTTGTGTTCCTGAGTGTTCTTCAGCTTTGTGTCCACAGTTCTGACCTGGAGGGGAAAGTAATCCGGGATAGAAGGGCAGGTATGGCAAATATAGCAAAAATAGCAGGGGGAAAGTGCTGTGAAGTGCTGTGTGAGGAGCTTGGTTTGGATCAGAGCTGTAATTTTTACATTTTCACTGCACGGAGCCTCCCTGGGAGCAGGCAGCTGCTTTGCCAGGTGAGGTGAAGGTGTTTGTTGCAAGGATTGCTTGAGCTATCCCAACTTTGGAGTTCTGCTGTCTCCCACAGATAGCTCAGCCCTTTCTTCAAATTCAGAACAAGCTCTATCACACTTCACACTGATATGGAAATGTTTCTTGCTCAGTGCAAACTGGAATTTCACATCCCAAGCTCTGACTGCCAGGGAATTTCAGGTCAGTACACATCAGCAGATGTCTTACACTGTGCTTGGCTCTGTCAGCACCTTGGAAAGAGTCAAGACCTAACTTTGACATCTCACTTTGCTGTGTTCCACTCATTTCTCAAAGTGTACTTAAACAAATGATTTTACAAACATTCCCTTTCCCCAGTTGTTTTTGTCAGCCATGCAACATCCCACATCCTTAATGTCTCTTCCAGAGACTCTAATTCTTTCAGACTGCCTGTTTACTGACAGCTGCTCTCTTCTTACCCACTTGTTTTCAAAGGGAAAATTAAAATGTTAAACAATATCTATTTGCAGAATCTTTGCCTAATAGCTGGGTTCACTGGTGACAGCCAGGAAGTTGTCATTCTTTCTTCTTCTGTTTTAATGCAGATCTAGTGAGAGTAACCAGGGGAACAAGGAATTTTCTGTACTTGTAAGCCACACTAATGCATGCTGGAGGCATTGCAGGCTCCCTGTTATCTGTGTATCATTGAAGCTCTGTGCAAACAGAATATAAAAATAATACATGTAAAAAGGAAAAGGAAGGCAGGGTACACATTATGTAAATTTGCTAAAAAAACCCTCAAAATGATTTGCATGAACTAATGTGGAAGCTGAGAGTATAATAGCTAAGGAGACCTTTTCCTGGGCTCTTGATGATTGTTTCTGCTTAGCACTGTACATATCAAATAGATGTGAAAATGCTTGCAGGGTCAGAATTTCCTGCTGTGTGCAAGGTGCAGTTCACAGGGATATGGGGCAGACATGAAGTTGGTGTTGAAAACTGAAGAAAACTTGAAATTTCTGTAATGTGCTTTGAAAACAGGCAACGTCCTGCTGGACAGTGCTGAGTGAACGAGGAGATTCTGGTTAAGCTTTAAGGCATAAGAAAAGAGAGTGCAGTCAGTGCTTTGTGATTCTGATTTGTCAGTCCACACTTAGTCCCGTGGGGTAGAAGGATTTTCCTGTTGTATCAAATTTTATAAGGCAGTGACTGATCTCCGGGGGAGCTTTGCACACACCTATTTCAGTGCCAGAGAACACAAAGGCCAAAAACCCTGCAGAAGGTTTGGGCACAGCTCTCCAGGGTTTTAAAACTGTTTCTCTTGTTTTTTTTTTTTTTTTCTTCGAGTAAACCTGACACAAATTACTTTCTGGAATTCGCTAGAACTGATGTTTTCTATTCTCCTTTTGAACTCTGTTAACATCTAACCAAACCCATCTTGACAGTTTACCAGATCTCTCTGGGTTCACTGGAATCAACACGAGTCTCACTCACTTGACAGGGATTGGTTTAATTTGCAAGTGTGAAATGGTTGTTGCCAGCTATAAGTACATAATATATCCACGAAAACAAGTTTTATTTTCAGGCCAATGACAAAGATACTTTGCACTACACACAGCACATACTTAGCAAGCTGAAAATAAACCAGAAGGCTATCAATCTCTGGGCTTGGCTAAGTGCTTTAAGGATCACTCTCTTCAGGGTACTAATTCATTGATTAAACACACAGACCATTTACCAACTACCCTTGACAGATAATCAATAATCCTTTGCTCTATTCACCAGCATTATCGATATTTAACATTCCAAATAAAACGTATCTAATTTTGCCTGTGCTATATTATTTCCATAATTAAAAAAGAATTAGCAATCTGTCCCAAATTGCTTTATAGACTGTGATGTTTAAACAACCCAAGCTGTGGACATTAAGACTCAGCTTTCAAAGAGCTTGGAAGTAGCAATAATATCTCAATATCACACCCCAGTTTGGAGGTGAATGGAAGGAAGGAATTCATTGCTCTGCTCCATAGTTGATGCGAAGACACCTTGAGGAATTGGGGAGGTGCAGTTCAGTCTTGCTGAGTGTGTGGGAATTTGAGTGCTTGTGCAGACTTGGAGGAGTTTGATGTAATCTCTGGTGCTTCCGAAACAATTCACACTTTTCGTCTGAAATGTCCTGTTGAAATTCTCCAGAAGCAATTCCTTTATAATAGGAAAAGAGTTGTTAAATTCAGCTAACAATTAGATGTCATTTAGTATGGACCACAGTGCAGACAACTGCTCCCTACATCCTTCCCTCTTTGTTTCTAAGGTGGTGAACTGTTTCCTTCTGGGTTGGTTTGGTTGGATTTTTTCAACAGCATCAGGCTGTTGAAGCAAGTGACTTTTAAAATTCTAAAGTGTATATTCTGTCCAGCAGGATGAGGATATCAGTGTGTCATCACGTCAAGTCTAGAGTTTGTGACAATGTCTAGAACTTGTCATCAATTTGTTTTCATTTCTGAGAAATCCTTTCCAGCATCTATCTAAAGCATGAACTGTGAAGTCTAAGTGAAAGCACACAATTCCTAAACCTCCATTCATACTTCCATTAACAGTGCATGCAATATTCCAAATATAATTTAACAGCATCTGTCTGGTGGGCTGATGCATGACTGAAAATATCAACATTAGTACACTTGGGTCAGAGATTGTTTAACAAATGTTCAGTATAATTCAATTTGTCCAAAATGTAATCATTGGTTAGTCTGATATTTTAATAATCATTGAACTAATTGTCACTCATTCTTGTGCTAATTTTACATTCTAAAATTTGAAAGTGCTTTGTGATGTCTTGTAAGCAAAAAATTCTGATGCAAAGAAATAATGAAGATTCTTGTGAAATTTGTCAAGTCAGGATCAGAATCACAGAATATTCTGAGTTGGAAAAGATCCACCAGGATCATCAACATCTAACTCCCAGCTCAAGACACAACTTCCAGACTTGGGCTCTTTGCAAACCCAGGGGCTGAGTGGACTTGTTGCATGAATTGATCTTGTACTCTGGAAGATTAGAAGCTGATGGGCTTTCAGTTTCTCTAGAGATGACCTCGGACAGATTTTCCATTGCGTTGAGACACTGCCAGCAGAAAAGGGTTTTCTTCTTACCCAGGTCAATCCATTTCATTCAATAATGGAATAATGCTGTGTTTTGCAACAAACAGGATAATGTCACAGAGGGAGACACTCTGGTGAGAGCTCAGGTTGGAGCCCTGACAGGCAAATAAGCAAAATGTATGATTTGTACAATTTCTTTAGCTAGCCAGAGTAGAAATTCCACATAACATGGTCTGATTTTTTTCTCAATCAGTTTTATCCTAATAGCAGAGCTGGTAACATTTCCCAAATCTTTATCACTTTTTCCACTTCAACGAAAAAATCAAAGCCACTGTCAAAATACACATAAAGTCATTCTAGAGAATGAATTATTAATAAAAACAGTGATAAAGCTTGCTCCTGCTACCAGCAATGACAGGAATTCTGTTGACTTCAGTGGGGTCAGGGCTTGCCTCTCATGACTACAGAAAATGTAGAGAGAAAAGGCAGCTGAAAGCTATTTTTACATTTCATAGTCTTTGGGATGCTTTAGATCCCATTTTAATGCCGAGTTGCTAGAAAAGAGGATCATGTTAAGTGCCAAGAACTGCCCCCATGTCTGCTTGGAAACAAGTTCTGATCCCTGAATAAATGATTAGCTGCAAATAGTGCACTGATATCTGTGGTCTTTATCACCCCTTGTTTCCATCATGTGCAGGATTTTCCCTTTCTTTTCTACTGAGAAGGAGCTAAACTGACAGCTTTATATATGATTTGTGCAAGATAAAAATTTATTAGAATTGGCAACATGGCGATTATCATTTGGGATATTCCGTGCCTGCATAAGTCATTGTATGAAGGATTAAAAGCCTAAAAAATGTTCATAATAAAGCCCCCAGATCTAATAACTTTAGAGATTAGAATTAATTGAATTAGTCTTTGATCTTGGGCGTTAAGTTTTAAGAGTAAAGTTCAGTAGGTATTTATCACTGTCTTTTCAAAGCCCCAGCCATGCTAAATGTGGGATTGGAATGCATCTGTGCTGTCATCTGGAGGGTAAAAAATGGACATCCAAAGCAAGGCTGAAGGGAATTTTTCCATCCAGCTTCATGTCAAGGCAATCAGAACTGCAGTGATTGTTCAGTATTTATGGGTATTTCAGCTTTTAATTTCAATTTGAGGAATGCTTATTGTGAGATCTTTACTCACTGATGAGTTATTAGTTAAAAATCAAAAAGCCTGTGTGTTTGGATGTCTGAATACTACAGTTACAAGGATTAAACTAACACCTAAATTATTTAATATCCTTTACTATTATATATATGATCATGGTATTGTATTATTACACTTTTATATTAGCTGATGCACACTGAGTCAAACTGCTCAGTTGTATAAGCTTCAGGCAGGTAGAGATCAGAACTCTTTATTTGAGATTATTATTTTATTGCACATCTGTAAAGCTATTTTATTTCACATTATTCCATCTTCTCATTTGTGTCTCATGCAAACGCCCTCAATGTTCTTTTCCAATTACACAGTTGCATAACTGAGGGATTCAGCTGCTATAAAAATCCAGGTAGGATACTCACAGAAAGCTCCATCTCCTGGTACTTCCCCTACTGTATGGGAAGTGGGAAACACAATCTTCTCAGCCTGCTTTGCTACAAGTCGTTTCTGCAGATAATTCCATCTTTATATGTGTGTTGGGTTTTATTATTCAGAAAAGCTGTAAAATCTCACTCATTGCCAAGGGAATGCAGTGAATCCTGAACACAAATATTTCCCCCTGTCAGATGGTGATGTTTTATCTGAAGAGGTTTGCAATTACCAGGGAAGTTCAGAAAAGAAAAGAGAAAAGGAAGGCAAAACGAAAGCAAAGCTACAGGAAATGAATATTTAGAACACACTCTTGGACACTGAGGCTGTCCAAGATGTGCTACACTACCTGACAGTATCTTAGCAACTTTGAAAAGCAATTAAAGCATCTTTAATTATCTATCTTACCATTCACTGTGGCCTGCAGAGCATCTCCAGGCGTGTCCTCACATCTCTATGTGACACTGGAATGTGCAAAATTCCTGCATTATGTTTGCTGTCAGAATTAGTGAAGCACGGTGAATATTTCAGAATGAATAATTTATCCCATTAATTTATCCTCTTAAGTAATACACAAACAAGATTCAACACTTTTTCTTCCCTGTTTTAAATTATGGATTGTTTGCAAGCATCTCTGGGAAATGTGGATTCCTTAGTCTTTTGAATTATGATGACTGTTTCCATTTTTTCAGATGAATTCTGTGATAGCATTGTTTACTTCATTGCCTTTAATGCCTACCTATTTATTAGTTAAATATTTTGCCAAATACAGGCAGATTTGACGTCTGCCTCAGTACCTGGCTGAAATAAGCTTTCCAGTAACTAAGAGCAATATCCTTGCATTCAGAAAGAATTTAATATTTGCTATATTTGAAACCAGAAGGGGTCTAATTCCCGCTCTCTTCTTTCATTTCCCAGTTTTCTCTGCTCTCTAAATGGAGAAATACCATCTTCACACAAGTGTATTTCTCTGAAACAAAGTTAGGTGCTCTCATACAGGCATTTAATTAGCAATCTTAGTAAAGCCTGGCTAAGGAAAAGACATCAAGAGCCTGATTTACCCTGACGTTAATAGGGAACATTCTCTTTAGCTTCAGGGAGATTTGGCCTCCATGAGTCATTGTGCCATTAGACAATTATGGTGTGGGAAATGAGAAAAAGCTACAAAAACTCAGGAAACTTCTTTATCTTTCATGCTGCATGGATATCCCAGAGGTGGATGTTGCTGCTGCTCTCTCCCTCCCTTTTTGCACTAAAATATTCCTTTTGGTTGCACACTGGAGTATGAATTTGTCCTGTGACTATCAGTCACTAAAACATGGTCTTTTGATATCTTCCTGGGAGAGAAAGAAATAAAAAAAATCCTCTCTATTAGAGAACCTGACCCCCTTTGATCATGGCTGATAGAGGTAAAGTACTTGGGTCTGACAGAAATGCTTTAACTGATTGGCAAATATAATAGGAGTGCAGTTAGTAGAATACTCTGCCGAAATTGAGGTCAACCATTGATGTTATCCCTTCAAAATCTAATAGGAAAACATATATTTTTTGCCCTGAAGGAAAAATGTGGTTACTGTCAATCTAATCTATGTTAAAATCGTGAAAGAACTGAAAAAAATGGTGCACTGATGAAACTGTTCAGTGTGGCTGGTGAAACTTTGCATTCCAGAACAAGACAGGCTCCAAAAATAAAGATGTAATGCTTGTGCAGCTCCTTTACATTTTAGTCATTCAAGAAAAATAAACTCTTTTTGCAGTGGAGATAATGTCTATGGCATTTAATGTCTTTATTCAAAAAATTTTACTGTATCTAGAGCTCTGTATAAGAGCATAGATACATATGACTGCATGGTAATAAAAGCAAGAAGACAACAAGCACATTTTGTGTCTTGGAGCACATTAAACAATAAAAAGTCTACATGAAAACAGTTAATGCAAAATTAAATGTGTAAACTAGTGAGACAGGAAGGCCTGTCACTTAAGTAAGCTAAAACCCCTCAGGCTGGGAGGCAGCTTACCAGAACCAGAGAATCTCAATTTTCCACATGACAGGCTCCCATCTCATTTATAATGATATTTTAATCATAAGACATCCTTTCTCTAGAAAGGAGAAAAAAAATATCCAAGTTCTAATGAACAAGACTTATATCGAACAATTCTGCCGTTCCTCCCTTCAGCTGACAGATATTGCTGTTGGATTGCAAAGTTTCATTTAAGAGAAAGTTTCATGATAAATGTTCCCAGTGTGAACAAGTGAATGAGAGTCAGCTGTGATTATCCTTCAGCTCATTACAGTCAGACTTCTACCTACATTGCTGACATCCTTATTTCTGAAAGGTGTTTGAACTTGATTGCATTGTTCCTTTTTGGTCTGAGAGGCAATGTCAAACTGGAGGCTTGGAAAGATCCTACTGAAATAGGTTGTATAAAGTTTTATTAACTTCAGTATGAGAAAATAGAATTAGAAATTAAGGAAGCACCAGCGATATTCCATATCAAACTTATTGTTTGAAGTGAGGCTTGTGTTTTGCAGTCAGGATCAGTTACTGGTGCTCTGTATCTTAAGATTCCAAAATGCTCCATGGAGGGTGTTGTTCTCAGGAAGCTGGTGTGGTTCTGTCTGGTTTTGGGGATTTTTTTCTCCTCAGAAGATGAGGAAATGTAGCCATAGGAAGAGATTTGCCTGTTGTCAGAAAGGGCTTAAGGGAAAATCAGGAGTAGGAGCTGGAAGAGAGATTGTTTTATCCCTCTGAGATGGCTGTCTCTGGACTAAATTATGGTGATGCTAACTAATTTTATCTGCACATGGTGACCTTATTGACTTCTCTTTGGATGCCACAAACAGAAGTTCTGTAGCTCTTGTAAGAACGTACATATAAAAATCCTTCTCAAAAATACTATTCTGCACATGCTACTTTGTGCCTGTAGGGTGCTTTTCATCCAGAGTTTTGAATGTCATGGAGAACACTTGTTAAAGAACCTACCTGGCATTACTGGGATTTATAAACCTTCCAGAGCTGAATAAAATACAATTGAAATCACCAGCTGAGGAGCTCAGGTCCGACCAGAAATGGAGGAGGAGCAGGTTCTGGTGGCTTTGCTGATAGCCATGGGATTTTGGGTTCAGTCTCCTGCCCTTCGAGGATGCAGCCTTAGGAAAGGATGCTTGACCCAGGTTCATTCTGCTTCACACTGAGGTGAGGCAGCTCAGTTTGATTAACTCCTGAGGAGCTCCTCCAGGAGGTGTCAGACACCAGTGGCACTGAAACCCCTGGGTGTGACCCTCTCTCCTGGTGGAGGAGCACTGAGCTCTCAGTTCTGCCCCTCAGGGCACTGAGCATCCTCTGGAGTTCATCCTCCTCCTGCAGCTCAGTTGTCCAAACCCGAGCTCAGTGGGTTGAGTCCAAGAACAGCTCCTTGCTGGCAGAGCTGTGTTAGAGAGACACGAAAGGTGCATCCAAGCCTGGGCTCATCCTGGAGGTTCCTGGCTCACCCTCACCCTGCTGGGGCTCTCTGGGTGACCCCAGGATTGTGAACAGCCTGACCACTGTCCCTGGTCCTGCTGCTGCCCTGCACTCACTGCTCTGCATCCCTGCTGTGGTAAAATCTCTGCCCTGTTGCTGTGCTCTGCCCCAGGCTCAGCTCCCCTCCTCGCTGCCCCCTGACATTGCTGAAATCAGGAATGGCTCTGCCCCTCATTTCCCTGTCTCTAGCAGTGCAGACAGAGACATCAGGCAGCTGTGGAGAAGTTTGAGGCTCTCAGGCTCCTCCTGCCCCTCGTTGTCACACAGCTCTGCAGTAGCACTGCATAGCAAAGTCTCTCTGCAAGAGCACCATCAGAATATACACAATATAAATAAATGCTGTAGCATTAAAACTTAGTGTTTGGCATTTTTTCAGGGGAGCCAGAACAAAATTCTGTGGCAGTAGGTGTGGCAGTTATATTTTTTTTTTCTTGCAGCTTTCTTTAAAAATAACATACAAATTCAAGAGAACCTGATTTACCTATTCGCATTTGAAAATCTGTGAGATTTAAAATATATTTGTATCTCTGCCCAGTATAAAAATGGTGCCTTAAACTGTTTTTTTTAGCTGAATGGTTTGTTCAAGGTCACATACTAATTGCTGGCAGAGCTAAATAAAGGATCTAGGAGTATCTGCTCTAACCAATATATCATACTCATTACTGGTTATTTTTTTTCCTTGTGACTGGCTCATGGCTCTGGAACATCATGTCTGCCTGACTGACTTATTACTTCTAGGTTTGCAGAAATCCATAAACACTGAGGGCTCCAACAAATAACTACCAATCTAGAGAAATGGATGGCAAAGTATCCTTAACCTGCCCTTTCTTTTTATAAAATCTCAGATTTATTGCCGATTTTATGATGAACTTGGCCAAACTTGGTTTTTTTTAGTAGATAAAACTCTAACCTCATAAGAGATTCCAAGATGTTGGGAGTTAGCTAAACAGTGCAAACCAATGCTTCCAGGGCAGAACGTTTTGGTTTTGTTTGGATTGGTCTTGTTAATAGAATTCTGAGTAATTACTCGTGATTTATTGGCATACTTGACAAAAAATATATATTTAGCTGTTTCTTTTCAGGTAACATGTCATGTGGAATGTGAAATTGTAGCTGGTTGATCTGACTTGGACATGATGGTTTTGCCAGAAATCTGCTGGTGTCAGTGACATTTTTTTCTATCTTTTCTCAAGCTCTTTGAATGAACTGCAGTGAAAAGCTCTCCATTATTATGTGAATATGAGGGGAATACTATTTTTGTAATGTTTATGTGTCAACAGAAATAAAGTTGTATTTTCTACAGTTAATCTGAATCTAAAGTATAATGACTCAAATTACTTGTGAGCCTAATATAGTGAGGCAGCCAAACCTCCTGGGACTGAGCAGAGCTTGGAGACAGACTTGATGCAGATTATTTCTATGCTAATGTCTTTGTTAAATGAGAAGCAGCACCTATGGAAACAAGGAACAGAGGCAATGAAGGGAAAGAGATTGTCTTCTTTATGCTTCTTTCCCTGTGTTTCTAGTTACAAAATCCATTTTCAGTAGAAACTGTGATTTACATTCAAGTGTTTGTAGAAACTAGCAACTAAATTACGTTGCATTAACGCTGTTCATTTCCAGATTTTTGTGTCACAGCATTGCCTCTTTGAATAGTTTTTAATATTGAATCCCTTGGTCTGGAATATTCTTCTCTAGCTCAACAGTGCTTTGAGATACTTTTCAGCAATACAGCTGACAATGTGAAGAGACTATTTCACCTAAAACGGGAGAGATTAATGAAAACTGTAGATTATACTTTTAGTAGCAGAGAAGGCAAAAACTCCATCCTGAAAATATGCTTTATGAGCTGAAAATAAGCTTTCCAACTGGCTCTCCAGCCATGAACAGCATTGGAAGGGAATGTTCTCCCTTTCACTGTTTGGAAATTCAGTCAGAGCAGAATCACAAAAGGAGATTTGCTTCTCCTCATGTCTGCTGGGTTCGTCTGTCACAGGGTGATTATCTCCTGTTTCCTCGTGGCTGCAAGTAAGACAAAGTGACTTCCCAGATGTTAACAGGAGCCTGACATTGAAGTGGATCTTTTACAGTCAATCAGCTTGCAGCAAAAGCCAAGAGAATGGAAACAAGAACTGGCTACAAAATTAGGAGGAAAACCTGCAATTGCTGTCCATCACCAGAGGCATCTCGACTGCATGTTCACAAGCCCTGGAAAGGCTGAGGAGATTGATTTGGCACAGCATTAATAGGATTAGGTGCAGTCTGTCTTTGTTCTGACATGTTCCTGGTTTGGACCTTTGTCATGGGGAAGAGCTTTCTCAGGCTTTGGGCTCAGTGATTCAGGGAGAGGCACAGAAAGCCTTAGGAACTCAGAAAAGCTCATGGTTTTGCTAGGAAAACAATAAATCCATGTGCAGGTTGCTTACTTTGGGTCTGAATGAGGTGTGACTAAAGCTGCATTTGGAGACAAATCCCTCAGCAGGTGAGGAGGAGAGCCTTGTAACTTGTATTGGTAAAATATTGGAATGAGAGGAAGGAAAAAAACCTAGAAGTCATTATTAATATTAATTGGGGTTTTTTTATTGTTTTATTTTTACACAAGAGAATTTGGAGTTTGTATCTTGAACTGGAGAAAACTCCATCATTCTGGTTTTGACTCTTACCTACTGAAAATATTTTAAGTCTTTCAACTGAGAAGTTTGCAAGACACTGTTATCAATGGAAAAATAATTTTGGCCATATCAGAGACTTACTTTTGGCAGATGAGATGTGCAGTGTTTTTTTAACATCTAATTGCCTTTTAAAATCATCATTCCAGTTACTGGCTTACCCACTGTGCAATTTAGACACTACTGGTTAAAAGATATTGAAAGGCCATCTGTATTTTTGACAAATTCTCTGTATTGACCAGTTTAGGTTTCTCCCAAACCAACCTGCACATTGGCCAAATGAGAATTATTTTTAATGCAACTACCACAGGGAAGGATTTTTTAATTACTGGAATATAATTCAATAAATATAATAAAGAGACCATATTTTTGTGATATCATTTGCTGCATTTGAATTAATTTCTCCATTCTTTCTTGCATGTGAAACAGAATTAGGACATGATGGAAATCCTTTTGTGGGGACAAATCCAATGTCAAAGTCCCTCCCTGATCCCAGGCTCTGCTGTCTGCTCAAGTAACAAGCTCAGTGCTAAAATCCAAACCACAGAACTATTGGATAAATGACCCAAGAGAGCTGGAAATCCACTCTGCCATGTGTGAGGAGGAAATGGAAACATGTCAGCTGTGTTGGGCTCATTACAGATTTGGGGTTTCATTTGGAGTGCTGTTGGTTTGACAGACGGCCTTGTTGTCTCATTTATTTAAAGAGCCTCATCACAGTCAAACCTTTGGAATATCCATCTGTGATTTTTAAAGGAATGCTCTCCGTTTTGCTCTCAATTTGATACCTTTCAGATATGCCTTTAGCAGCACTTAGCAATGTAAAAAATTAATATATTATTACAGAAATTATATGAGCTCTGGGTTGAAAGAAGTCCTAGCTCTGACTAGAACATTATTTACAGGGTCACAAGCGTAAAAGTTAATGTAGCAGAGCTTCTATCTTTCCCTTGCTCTGGACGGATTGTGGCAGTAATGAACCTTAACTGATTTCTATTCATCTGGCTTTTAACTGCTGCGATTTGCAAAGAGAATTAAAAATAAGACTCTTTATGTTGTCATCTTTCCTCCTTTCATTTTAGTTAATAATTTGAATCACACATTTCTGTTTCACCAGATATTCGGGGCATGAGCAATAATTTCAATAACCTCCAGAGTGGCGTCGTGTTGAAGTGCAATTCAAAGGAAGGGAAAGAAAAACGAACTCCCACATGTCATGGTGGATTAAGAATAGCAGGACTCTGAACTTTTAGGAGTCCAGGGCATGTGAGTTTAGTAGTTCAGAGCAATGACTTAAATAAGAGAAATAAATGACAAATAGTAATGCTTAAGTGGAGAAAGAAAATAAAGAAAAGAAAGAAAATAAGAGAAGCTGAGGCATTCCAAATACTTTTTTGAACAGTATGCCTTTTTTGAGCCAGTTCCCAGCCACAAATATCTTTATTTTATGTGCAACGCATACAATAATTTAATGTCAGATCTGCTTTTTGATTGGTGTTCTTGTGACTGACTTTTATTGCTGTAATTATTTTTAGATCTCTTACTTGGGTAGTTTTTTCATTTCTTTGTGTTCCCTAGTTAGTCTACATTATCTTAGCATATTTACCTTTTAAGAATTTTTCGCCAGTATATTGAAATTCACTTTCTTGTATAGAGTCAAATAAGCAGTATTTAAACTGGAATTAATGAAATGATTAATGCCTGAGAGTGCTAAATAATTGAGAGATTCATGTGCTAGAAATACATTTTTTCTTCATTTCCTGATGCATTCAGTCTTTCTCCAAGCACTTCAGTCTATCATTCTGAAGATCCACATGATGTGAAGGAACTGCAATAACAGAGGTCAATCCAATGCTGTCCTGGCAATCAGCTGTGCCAATCCCCCATTTAGACTTCTCCAAGTCTTCTGCTGATAATATACCTGGGTTCCTTCTGATTTTCTCTTTTCCCTAGATGTTCTGCATTATTTATGTCATTTTCAATTACTGCTGTTTCACAAATGCTGTAGCCTTGAACTATTGTGTTCCAGCATTGCCTTTTTATTTGAATAAAACAGAGGAGAACTGGTGGGCAACACAGAGTCCAATTCCTAGCCAAATGCAACATTCATAATCCCTTCTGCTCTCTTCTCTAACAGAATCAAAGGTTCAGTTTTTCAAGAATATTTACAGGAGACAAATGGTTGAACAAAACACAGATGTTAATAGCTAATTACCAATTGGCATGTTTAACTATCCTGAGAAAAGGTATTATCATGGGCATTTCACCAATTTGCAAAATTGTGTCACAATGACAAAAATAAAGTAAGGCAGAGGCTGATGAATTTATCTCATCAAATATGACGAGCAGAATGCAATATTATTTCGTGCTTTTATGTCACTCACCAATTACTGCAAGTTGCTGGGGACTTGAAGGGGAGGTTTGGTCTGTACATCGAGGAAATAAACAGATTTTTAAGAAGGATGAGTGGGGATGGGTCAGTCAGCATCACTGGATTCCCTCAAAGTCCGTGGATCATTATCTGTACAAACAACTCATCCCTCTAAAGCAACTTCAGTCTGTGCTTAAAACCTCAGCAGATGTCAGTGCTTGTTATTAGAATGTTAAGTCTGGCCTCAGCAGAGCTGCAGATTTGGAGCTGCTAGGAGGCAAAAACACTCACAGATGTGAGCATCCCTGTCAGTAGGAAATAATATTTTTCCCATATAAGCACCACGTTGCATTTCAAAGGAGTATGGATTTTATACTTTCCCTGCAACAGGAGGGGGTCAGAAAACAGACAAGACTGCAACAACTTCTGGAGGCAAAGTGCCCCGTGTGAAAGCACAGGTTTCCCTCTGAGATCAAACAGCCTGCCAAGGGAGCAAGGAATTAGGAAAGGTGCTTTCCATTGGAGTCCTCACATCACAGATCTGACCTGCAAAACGTTCCTATCCTTCACCCTCTCTTCTTGGTCACTGCTGGGCAGTGTTCATGGCTGAGCAGAACTGCTGAACTGTGTTTAGTTCATTATGAAATGTGTTTATTTTCAATGCACTTGGAGCATGCTTGGAGCAGGTATTTTGCACAGAGATGCTTGGTTTACCACTGAAAGAACATGCAGTGATATTAACCTTGAGTGCCTGGGAGCAGCTGCCACAGGGAGAGTCCTGCAAGTGTTTGTAAATGCTGCTGCCTGAATTGCACCCAGAATCGTGAGCCTCTGCTAAGGGAAAATATCATTCATTCACACTGTCAAAAATACCAGAAATATATCTGATTTGGGTGAACGGACAGCAAGAAGACTCTATAAAATGATCAGGATAATACCAACAGTGTATTTTTAGGAGAAATATTCTTCGACATTCATTTTGTGGTTGATGATCTCCTTATATTTACTGTATATTAGTAGAAATTAAATTGACACTGCGAGTGATGCCTGTTTAGTCCATCTTGTTCCTTTCTTACTCAGTATTGTCTGCATTCTTTAAAAGCCTGAAAGTACACCTTTTAATTCATTATTTTTGCCATAGGAACTTGATGTGTGATTGGAGTTAAACACTGCAAATATGGGGGAGATATGGGCACTGCAATTAGCAGTTTCCCTCAGCAACAATGGCAGCATTCCTGCTAAATGATTTGTTATGTTTTTAATTACTGGATTATATCTGAAATCAAGTATTCAACTTTGCATATTTCCAATTTGTTCAAATTATAGTCACATCATTATGTTCAAATCAGAGCACCCAAAATGCAGTTTTGCTACAGGATAATTAACCAATGACTTTGAAATATGCAAGCAGGGAGTCTCATTTAGGTAGACAGCACAAGAAGCAAGGGGAGCTACTGATGCATTCCACTGCATTCTTATCTTTTGAAAACAAAGCTTCAGTTTGCTTTGTTCTTCATTGCATTATTCCATGACAGATTTTGTGATCTGTAGTTATCTTACATTGCTGCAACACTGAAACCCTTCACCCTTTAACATGTGCTTCTGAGCTAATTGCTTTGAAGTTCCCAATAGAATTACTCCAGTGAAAAATGAATAGAGCTGGCAAGACGAGTTCAGAGATATGAATAGGAAGAGTGATGAGCTGTGTATACCATGATTCTTGCAGTATTCCAGCCAAATTGTTACATATTGGGGTATTTCTCTACAGAGGGGTCACGCTGTATCTTTATTTTTCCTTATCAATTGAATTTCTGCACAAAGATAGGGTAGAATAGGGGTTTCAATTAATTACTGAGTGATATCATAGCAACCATGTAGCACTCATGGTAAAAGTGCTGGAGTTAAAACAGTACTCTTCCACTTTCATTTTCTGGTCCATCCATCTTTTCTGTTTCTATGACTGTCCATGTATTTATTTAAACCTAGGATATCTAGCCAAACTACACTATAGCATGTTAGCAAGTGTAATAATTAAAATAATAGGAATAAAGATGTAATAAAAATACATGGCACCCTCAGCTGCTGTCTTAATCTCTCATCTTTCCCAATATCTACTCTATTTGACAAAACCAAAATCATTTTTCTGTGCATTTAGAGATAAATGGCACCTGTCCTGGCCTTCAGCTGCCATACATGCTGGCCACTATGGAAATTAATTACTCTAATCACAGAATGAAATTTGTGAAAATAAAAAATGACCAGACAGCTACGTAACTTTGAAATCACTGCATCACTTTCTCTCTTTTCTGACAATGTGGAGATTTGTGGATCAGATTCAAATGTGTTCTCATAATGTTTCTGAGAGAGGGGAAAAATAAAAGAACCACAAAATGCAAGTTAGGCAATTATCAGGTTCCATCTGTGATGCTCATGGTGTTTCTTTAACCTGATAGTCCACAGGTTTTTTGGGTTGTTTTTCTCTCCACTGCCTGGGTTACTTTTGCTGCATCCCTGCTGGGTGACTCCCCAGCAATATCCCCAAAGCTAAGCTCTGGGAGGCTGACTCTGCTTCCCAGAAACAGCCACGGGCCAAGGGGGAGATCACCACCTCAAGGGAACCTCAGCTGCTCCTGAGTTAGGAAAACCAGTTTGCAGTACTGGAATACCTCTTGGAAGGTATTTGAGCTGTCTTGCATATGGATGAATTTTAGGAAATTTTGAATGTAAGACTGTGTGCGTGAATATTTTATTAATTAATGAGCTGCCTATGAAAATACTGGACTTTATAAAAGTGTAATTTATTGGAATTTCTGATTTTGATTACTGAATTTGTACTGGAAATTTCTCCTGTTCTGTTCCCTATTTTTCCTTTTAATCCTTACTCGAGTTGGAATGGTCATTTTTTCCATTGGAATAATTTTTACAAAACTGCTTTCATTTCTGCTCACCCTCTCTTAAGTAAATGGGAGGATGCAAAATAGAATCATGATCCTCGCTGAAAACATTTGAACAAGTTTTCCCATTCCTAATATGAGCTGCGATTTGGAATATGCTCACATAAATCTATAAAGGAAAGCTTATAATTTAATAAATGTATTCTAAATCATTGATAGATTAATTTAGAAACAGGGGGTACCAAGGAAATGTTAAAAATCTATAAACGTCTACCTGCTCTTTAAAGACAATATCTGTGCAAAGTTTTACAAGATGATTGCTGGCATGATACAAGTATTAAAGCAGTTTATAGTGTGGGAATGGTGTTAGGTGTGCACTGACCTTCTATCTGCATTTTGTTCAGCAGAATATACACTTAGAATATTTTGTCTTGCAGAATATACACATAAAGCTATGCTTGAACACGTTTGAAGGGTGCAGGGGATGTACTGCCTTTCTAATCTGGAAATCATTTTGTTTTATTTTGGTGTAAATGCAGTTGCACAAACGATGAGGAAAGCGTTCTATTAAACCCAACAGAGAGCTGAGGCACAGTCTTCATTAAAGAGGTACAAAGACCACACCATCTGCTACAACAAGTCCCAGCTCTCGCTGGGTTTGTTTGCTCAGTAGTTCCTGCTGGCTGGAGCCACCTGTTCACTTAATTAGAAACACATCCTTAAAATCCAAGCTCCGTGTCTCTCCAGAGGTGAGGTTCTCAGGCAAAGAACCAAGATGCAAGGAAGGCAAAACTTTCTTTGTGCCTTGTTTTGGAAAATGAGTAAATGAAAGGGAGGAATAAGGTGTAACGTTCGGAACACACCCATATTTTTTTCCTCCCTCTTTTTCAGCAGTGTTAGTTTGACTCAGTTAAGAAAGATTTGCATTTCATTAGCATGAAGAAGAGAAAGCTGTGACCTTGCAAAAACATTAAATGTAAAGCAAGAGAAAGCACAGCTCTTATTCTTTTACTCTCTTCATAAATCAAGATATAAAATGAAAGCAAAAGTCATGTTTGAAACCTGAATGTAACAAAATGGAAGTGAAAGTTCTCAAATCTGATCCAAAGAATTCATTTTTGCTAATCAAAAAATGAGAAATGTGCAGGCAGAAAATGGCATGGCTCATTAGAATAATCAGTTTGGTACTATGCAAAAAAAAGCAGTCTGCATGAACTCTGAACTTCACACACATTTCAGTCTTCCCAGAAAAGATAAAATTCTACTTGGTTTCATTTTCCACTGGCCAACTGCCTGAATGCAAATCACATCAATAATACATCCAGCTGTGTTATTGGGTAAAGGTGACCCACCTGGATCCCTTTCAGAATGAAAGTGGATTTCATAACACGAAAGAGAATATTGACATGAACTTTTAGTCATTGGAGGTTGTTTCAGTGGCACTTGGGACGTTTGGACACTGGTGTTGGTTTGCTGCCTTTCCTTGTTGCTGGTGACCTCTTAGACTGTGACAGCTCAGGTTTTATATCTGTGTAATTGCAGGATTTGCTCTGCTGAGTGCAGAAAATTGATTGGTTTGGCTGGAGCTGTGTGTAATAGATAGAACCACGTCCATCTCTGCTTTGTCTCACCAAATTTGTGGGTTTACCCTTGTGGGTTTGCAGGGTAGACTTTGATCTCAAAGCACCACAAGCATATTCCTGTGCAGGCTTTCCCAGCTGAGACTGTACAACCCAACAGCAAGTTCTGAAAAGACAAGATCTCCAATAAAAATTTTCTTCAGTTGGGTTTTGCATAACTGCGGGACTAGATCATTGTTATATTAAGAAATAAATGTTAATTTTTTGGTGCTGTTAAAATAGATTATTAAATATTGGACCTGCAGGGTGTGTCTCTATGTAACTTGCTTGCTTTTACACCAGCAATCTTAATGAATTCATTAATTACTTAATGGAACTTGAAGATAATAAACCTTCACTAAGAGTTTAATATTAATTATGACTATTATCATTGTTATTACTCATTTACTGCAGGAGGGACCGGAGTACAGCTGCTGGTACAGAATATATTGAAGAATTCTCAGAATCTCTTAATTTTGTCCTCTCTTTAACTCAGGGCGGTTTCTGGCTGTGATGAGGGAGAAAGAATCGAATCACATAAGTGAATTATTCCCTGTTGAAAACTCAACAGTGTATACAATACTTCATGACCAGGCTATTTCTTGCTCCCTCTAATCTCTCTTGGTACTGTACTCTCCTGATGTTGCAGTCTTGAATTATTTCTTGCTTTCTGTAATTACAGATCCTATTATATCCACTCTCCTTTCCAGTCGTGCTGGAGTTATTATTCCCTTTAAGCTTGTAAACTCCCTTTGGGATCCACCTTCATCTTGGCCATTCCAGGGCTGTATATTCTGATTTTACTGGTAAATCAGATATCAATGACAGCCAGTGAAAAGGTCAGGCAGAGGAAGATCACCAATGACCCTTTGTGTTTCTGAAATGGTTTGTATTTCTGTGAACTCCACAGGTGTAGCTCTGCTTTTTTCCTTTGCCCATGATCTAAATATGCAAACACAGCATGGGAATTAGCAAGTCTGGCCATTTCCATGGGTGCAGATGAGGAGGGAGGTGGCTCCTGGCTCTTCAGTGACAAGGACAGGTCCAGTCTCTGCCATTCTCTGAGTGCACAGCAGTTGAACCAATCTGTTCTGTGCCACCTCTTTCTTCCATGGCATCAGATCTGAGTGCAGAGACCAGGAAAGGAGTCTGGAGTTTGCAGCTCTCTGACACTCAGGTTGTGCTCAGATGTGGGCTAGGCTCTTCCAGAGGTTTGGAGCAGAGCAGGGTTAATTTTTGAGGGAAGTTAGGATGTAAAATCACGGAAGCACAGAATGGTTTGGGTTAGAAGGGACATCAAAGTCCCTCTAGTTCCAAATCCCTGCCATGGGCAGCAACACCTTCTACTAGACCAAGCTGCTCCAAGTCCCATCCAGCCTGGCCTTGTATTTTCACAAGGATAGCTTTTATTTATCTTTTTTTTTCATTGCTTTTATTTTAAAACTACATCAGGGTATAAATACAAAAAGTATAATAAATAACTCTTCATGGAAAACCCAGAGGCCAAATAATATTCAAAAGTTCCCATGATTTCCCCCCAGCTGATTTAATTGGCTGTTTGACCAGTTCTGATGTTGGCAGACACCTTTAGTCATATTCATTATGCAAGAAAACAGCCAAGTGCTTCTTACACATAAGTTGAAACATATATTGAGAATCTGTTGTTATTTCTCTTTAAGCACCATAAAATATGGATGAATTCTAACAAAGAGGTAAATGTATCTGAATAAAATTACTCCTGTGTATGTCAAGTTGATATAGCAGTTGCCATGGTAAACAAACATTGTACATAAATACTTAAATAAATAGTTGTATATTTAGAAGGGTAGCAAGCTGTTAACCAAGATTTAGACACTGATAAACAAAGCCTGTAGAGAATCCTGGTGCTTTCAGCTGTCTATATATCTATTCAATTAGTGAGCTTACAATTCAATAAATTGTTCCAGCTTTTAATTGGAGGCTGGAGAAGCAGGCAAAGGAGCAAAAATAACAATAAGTAGCATAGGTAGTTTTAAGAGGAAAAAAAAATTATTCTGAATCCATACAGCTTGTCCTCACAACATGAGTTTTCTCCTGAGATTACGGGCTATAAAATGGAAAAGAAAATTTAGGTTGACTTGCAAATCCAAACATTTCAATGATGAGTTAAACTTTTCAACACAAATCATTATAGAAAAAGAAACCATTCAAGAAAAGCAAACCCTGAATGCTTTTTGTTAGCCCCAAAAGAAGATTGAATGCATCTCTGTTTAGATTATGGGCAGGGCAGCATTGCAGCTAAAGACAGGAGGGGAGGTCAGAGTGACTGGAAGGATCTGGGGCTAGAAAGAAGCAAACAAAATGAATTATTTTGATGCTATATCACAACATTTTAAAATAGCAGATTTTGAAGTCATTCATAAACATCGGTGGTTTTGTAGCTGTGTTAATATCATGTTCCAAGGCCAGTCTGGGACTGTAGCATCTTGTTATACCCTTTGACTGTGACTGTGCTCATCTCTCAAAGACTCTCCCCTCTTCCCTTTCTCTCCCATCTCCCCAGGCCTATCCCAGGGCAGTGAAGGGTTGTACCTCATTGCCTCTCCCATTGAACTGTGGTATAATAAGGAATGATTCCCATGAAGATCTTGTTGAAATGCCTTCCCAGTGTGTCCCTGCAGCAGCCCTGTTTGGAGCAGCAGCCCAGCTCAGTCCTTACTCTCTTTCCTGATTAGAACCTACTGATGGTTTTGTGCAGGTGAGAATGTGACCTGCATGTCCTCCTGCTCCGTTTGGGATTTAATGAACGTCAGGACTGTGTCCCATGTGCTGCTAATGAATTAATTTCATAATTAATGATCAACCACAATGTATTACCATCATCAGTGCAGTTATATTTTTTTCATGATTCTGTATGGTCACTCACAGAATCCATCACAGAACCTCGTACTTTCTATAAAAATAGCAAAAAGAATAATTGATAATCAGGCACTGGGTGACCTGTTGAGGATAAATGCCTGTCTGATGTTCTCTCCTGCCTCACCCACACCAGTGCTGAATCATTTTCCTTTTAGTCCGAAGAATCTGAAAAAGTTCAATGACTTTTTGCTTTCTGTCTTTGTATAGATCTCAACTCAGTTTCATCTGCCTGTTTCTGTTTTGTTTTGTTTCTTTAACACAGAATAAATAACCACCAACTTGAACCAGTTTGTTTTACTTATTCCATCCATTTCTTTGTCCATTTAATTGTTCCCAATTCAGGACAAAATTAGGTATCTCTTCTCAAACACAATTGAGGATCCCTAGAACAGTTCAGTAGGAATTTTGCCAGAAACTGGATAACCATAAATGCCACAAAAAGCTACCTACCCTCACATGTTTGATGCCTCTGATGAATGGCTCGGGGAAATAAATAAATAAATTGCTGCTAAATAACAATAAACTAATTAATTGCTGTTTGTGTTTTCTTTCCAGGACACAAGAAACTCATTTAGAGCTGCCATTACTTGTTGGGTAAATACATTCTGAGAATAATAAATGTATAAGATTATTCAGTGTTCAGAGTAAATACATGATTAGTAGTTGTCAAAATGCATATTCTCCACAACAATGGGGCCCAACAGCTGCTCTGCTGCGCTGTGCCAAGGCGTGCTCAGGAGCTCCACGGTTCATGGACCACTGGAGCAAGAGACAATAACAATTCCCTCGCTGCCATTACGTTTTGCAGAGTCTCAGTGGATGCCAGGTGTCGCTGACATGGGAAACACTAATAGTCCTCTGGCAGACTTTTGAAAAATCCCTGAGAATCCAACAGACGCGGTAATCGCGAGCTGAGAGATGTGCCGAGCTGCTAGCAGGGAAAGGGATGTGCAAACTGGTTTATTGATGTGGGAACTGGTTTGGCTGAGAGGACAGGGAGCATTTCTCATGGAGGCTTTGGAATGTATAGTCCAGAGCTCTTTGTTGCTCTGCAAACTTTGTGTAGCTCAGTGTAAATCAGCTGATACCAAAATTTAGCGTTTGGTGGGAAGAAATTAATGAAAAGAAACCAACACGGGTGTGACAAGGGGACATGTTGAGGTGGCTTTGCTAGACTGCCCAAAAGGAAGCTTTTCAAATGTTCTCTCCAGCTTTTATTTCTCTAAGGAGTTCCTCATCAGGATTAAAGTTTAGCGTTAAATAAAACACGTCCCTTTCAGAAAAACGACATGCTCATTGGAGAAACTGGTATCATTAATTACGCTTCTCTTTATTGAGAGAAATTCATTTATTGAGGGAAGTGATTTATTGAACGTGCAAAGATTAATCTCTCTTTTATTTTCGTGGCGTTTAATTTTTCCACACAAATAGCAGAAAGGAGTGAAAACAGCTGGAAATGCTTTGAAGGTATTAAAGTTCTGTCAAAAAATTTGGTGTTTCCTTTGGTAAAGGAGGTGAGTTGGGAAGAAAGAGAAAGAGCAACTTCAGTTCAATCTTCCTCTATTTTAGGTGAGTTTTCACTGAATAGTGTGTGTTTTGAGGATCTGCCACTCCATGACTTGTCTGCTCTTTGGGTAGTTAACCAAAAATATGAATATTGTGTATATTCTGTATTTTAGATTGAGTGGCTAAGGAGGTTTAGAATGGTGCAATTTCTTTATTAACTCATGACATATTTTTATCATTTCAAAAAGCAAGGTATTTTTTGGCATTGAGTCCAAAATCAAGTTTTGTTTTGGTTTTCATTTTTTTTTTTAAGTTGGGATTTTTTTTCCTAAATTGTTCTAAACCATCTAAAATTACTATATTTGTTACTTGAATGCACATTGATTATTATATGTGGACTCCTGTTTGAAGCTAAATTTCAGCTTGAAGAAGTCTTTTACGGTTGTTACATATTAAGACTTCTGAAAACAGATATAAAAATGCTACTAAGTTTGTGGCCAAAACATCTGAGATTTCAATATTCTTTCAATTTGCAAATAATCTTACCATGAACTGTTAGAAAATCTCAGAGCTGCAAAGGCCATGGCATCACTTTGACACTTTCCAGTCAGCTCACGTCAATAACTTCATTTCTTTGCAGCAATTCTAATTTCTTGAAATTATTATGTATAACACAAGTGATTGTCAGAGTATTAACACAGTTCTTTTCTCATTTTTAATATTTTAATACATAATAATTTATCATTTCCCTTCCTCTTTTAAAATTCCTCTTACATCAGGTGTGAATGTCATGATTCCTAAAATATTGAGTTGCTTAAAAAAATTACCCTGAGCATAAAACAAAAAGCTGCAGCTCCTGGTAACTCACCACCTTAACCCAGCAAAGTTAACATCATCTGGCAAAATGAGCTCTGTTACCTCTTGGGCAATCAACAGAAATTTTTTAATAGACAAAATTTGTTCCAATATTAATTAGAGTTCCATCCCAAAGGAGATCAAGGTGACTCACATACTTGTAATGCATAAAATATATATATATATACATATGTAATATATATTCTCTTAATTTACTCCTAAGTTTCTTATGGGTTCGGTTGCTAAAGGAATTAATGACATTTTAATTATGGGGCTGACAAAATCACTGCAGCTAATAAGTGCTTTAAATTGTGTCTGTATTCTGAGCTCAGAACATAACAGTATAATGATATGAAATGGAGTGTTCCCAGTCACTGGGTGTAGCTCTATTGTAAATGATTCACCAGGAGGGTCTGGTTATGGTGGCAGTGAGTCTAGAAGGGGTAGAGAGAAGGAAACTTTTCAAGGTTGCCTGGCAGGAAAGCATTTTAGGGTGTTATTACTCAAATTGAGAAATTGGAAAAAAAATTCTCTAAAACAAGCCAACGGTAGTGCAATCATGACCACATAAAATATGTGTATAGGTTGTAAAGTGAGATGAGGATGTGGTGGTTTTAATTCTCCAAATCAAGTTATATATTATAATTCCCACTTTAGTGACTCTTTGAATGTCTCTGATTTTCCTGGTGAGCTTCTCCTTCCCCTGTGCATAAACTCTTGGGCACAGGGATATTAATTAGAGGGAGAGACAGAGAAAAATTGTGTGTTTAAAGTGACACAGCAGATGCCAGGATCAGAGCAGAGGTAAAAGTGACACCAGATCTTTGGTTTCCTTAGAACAAATGTCATGTCATGGAGAGATCCTCAAGTTAACACAGAATTCATGCCAGCTACACCCAGGCTGAAGACATTGCTGAAAAGCCAAGCACTTTCCCAAGAAGAGAAAAAAATTCCTACTCTGTGTGTGATGCTGTTTTCTCAGTACCTTGAGTTGGGAAGGTATTCAAAAATTATGATTTTTTTTTTTTTTTTTTTTGAAAGTAATCTCGCAAATTGCAGGAGGGAAAAATATTACAGTCTCTGAAAATTTTGTTTACTGTAGTGATCTGGGACAAATAGTGTTTGCATATTGCATTACCATCTAAGAGTAATGGCATATTTACTACACTGATACTAAAAGCAAACACTTTAATATTTGTAGTTATGGTTTCCATTTTTGCCTTTCTCTTTCCTGAGGCAGCGGCGAGAAAAGAGATGAGAATTAGAAAAACTATTGCTTTATGAAAAATTGCAAGGGTTGTAAATTACAAGTGTTGCTGGAGCTCCCTTGAATTATTCAGTGTTTTTTAAGGTTTTATGCTCTGTGTACAACAGTGTCTATGTTTATTTGATCTATTATTTTTATATAGTTGTCTGACACTTCTTTATGAAAAAGAATAAAAGATGTGAAGCTTATCCACAATGTCAAATTTTTATCATGTCCAAACATTTTATGGTTCTGCATGTTTCAGATCAAAGAATTCTAGGTTATCTTTTTGCTTGTTTGATTCAATCTCACCAAGAGGAACAGTATTTTAGAGCACATTTTGCATATAGACATGGTTGGCAAATGAACTGAGAAGCTTAATTACTGAGAAGCTTGTTATTTTTTAGCACAAAAATTTATTCTCTAAAAGTATTTTGAGGTGGATAGCTTTGTTTCAGGGTTTGATATTCTGTTGAATAAAGAATTAGTAGTAAAACCTTTATAGGAAATCTTGTTTTGCTAACACATTTACAAGGCAGCTCAGAGCTTATTCCAGGGAGAAGCAGAATGTTAACTTGATTTTTTAGCAGTATGGACTGATAATCTATATATTTTTTACCTGGCTCTAGTAGTTTTAACAGTTCCAACACTACTTTTGATTCCAGCTGGGGATGTCTTTATGTCGGTTGCTGACTGTATTTTACCTGCTATGACTTTGCAGTTCAGTGCTTCATTTATCCCAGCTCAGGCTTTGCTGCTGGAATTCTGTCTCTGCACTCAAAAAGCTCAGGATGCACCTGAACAGCTCCTCCTCTGTCAAGTTTTACCCAGCCCTAAAATATGTCTTTATTCACAGAAAATTTGCATTGTCTTGAGATCTGGAATCAGTATCTCTTGTATTCAGTACATTCCAGAAACTGGACTCAGGGAATACAACATCTCTTGTATTAAAAGGCATTAAATTAGATCATTAGATCAATTCTATGGGATTGGTTAGAAAATCAATATTTCCTAAGAGTGGGCAGGAAGACATTTTTGTCTTCTTTGGTGTTTACTCTTTTGGATTATTTCTGGAAATGTCTCACCTCTGCTGTAACTTTTTTAAGCCCTCCTGTATCTTTCTCCTGCTTGTACCAACACACAGAGTTTCCATTTGATAGCAAAATATACAGGTCCCTAATGCTTCCTCAAGGAAAACTCCTGCAGGCTGTAGTTCCTGCCTTGCCACAGATTAGATAGCCTTTTCCAGTTTATCTCGTAGAGAAACATTTCCAAAATAACTTATTTATAAAGAAAGTGCCTGAGACTGTTGGGTTAGGGGGAAATATGTCACTTGCTTTTAGAGCCAATAAAGATGTATTCTTTGGGGAGAGCAAGGGAGGAAATGGAAGTAGATTGACTATATGCACCTGCAAGAAAAACAGTCAGGAATAAAAGTATTACACAGTGCTCTGCCATCCCCTGTGAGAGACAAAGAACTGTGCTGGGGAAATATTGAATCAACATTGTTACCAGCAAACCTGAAATGTGACAGTTTTCCAGTTTCTGTTCAAGCCCTGAAAAATATTTTGTTGGCTAATGGGAATGCAGGAATGGAGTTTTGTGTCAAACACACATTGCCCAGCAAGGGAATTTCTATATTTCCCATTTCCAGTGACTATCTACATACCTTTATTTAGTGATTCCAGCTTTGTAGTGAGTTTATAAATATGGAATTCCCTCTGTGATCCCCCATTGTACAGGACATTAATGCTGTAGTTGTGCTCCTTCTGTTGCCTCTTTTTGTCAGGGGACCTGAACTGTCTCATGGAAACAGAGATTTCTTTCTCCATCCTGTCTGCAGGATTTTTTTAGATCTATCTCTCCTAAATTGCCTGTGCACTTGATCTGGATTTTTAGAAAGATGTTGACCCAAATCTGCTTCATTGGTAAAAACAAAGGTCATGATTTGGCTCTCTTGCTTGTTTGGGGTTAGAAAAACCTCACTAATTAGCATCCTGATGGGTGTTAGAATATACAAAATGCATAAAATTTTGGTCAATCAAGAAAGAGCTCACTTTATAACAGCCTAAAACCATTCTATCTGAATGCCAACTCACATATCCTGCAATGATTCTTAAAAATAAAACACTTTTCATTAAAAGATGTGACTTTAGCACCATTTGTCTAAATCTTCCTTTATTGACTACCCTCCCACAAAATGTTATAATGGAAAATTTATAGAGATTTAAATGAATACTGATTCATAGACTCAGTTTCTTTAGACAGTACATGAGATACACATTAATTTAAACAACATTTTTATTTAATATTTCCAGTTGATAGATGGGCAGTGTTTCTCTAATTTACTTTCCTGTCTTTTTAAAAGCACAATTTTGAAGGATGTATTATTATGTAGAAATGCAATTCAAATAATTTTAAAAAAATAAAAGCTTACCAAAGTGATAATTGCTCAATTAGAGGAAAAGTATATAAGAAAATGAAATAATAATTTGAAAACCAGTGATAGTGAAAGTCTTTTCTGCTTTCATGAACTTGTAGTGAAAAGGAGTTTTATTTTCACAAGGCATATGCTGCAGAAGGGTTTGGGAATGTGCTTTAGTGACTCTCTACCTGTATGAAATTGCCCAATGGCTGATCTACACTCAGAACCTCAGAGAGATTTCCAAATCTTATAGGATTGACAAAATTATCACCCAAACCCAGAACGGATGCTCACTGAGGAGCCAAAGAGAATGTCTACTCTTTCCTGAAAAGCTGGGGAACCCTACTGGCTCTACTGCCCTCAGGTCAGCAGCAGCAGCAGAGCAAAGGCACTGACCACTTGCAGCCTGAATTCAGTGATTCCTCCAAAAGAGGAAAACATGTCCAGTTGTTTCTGACTAGCACTCATATCAGGACAGTCTGGGATACCTCAGAAAAACAGGAATGAAACCAAACTGGTGTCTCACTGTTTTGTGGGTTGGATAATTGCAGGAAAGGGCTAACTTTTAAAACTCTCAGCTGCCGTGTCCAAAATCATATTCACGTGGATTCTTCATTTTGTTTGGGATAAAGTTTGTTGGGAGCTCTCCTTGCAGTGGGAGCTGTCAGAGTTTTTCTGTCTTTCTTTTCTTCCTGCCAGAACTTTGTGGAGAGATGCAGTTGTCACCTCTGGGAGTTGGTCCAGCCTAAGTGACTGAGGCATATAAAATATATCAGCCATTCTCTGCTGTCTTTGCCTATTTGCAGGGACAGAGTGGATAGAAATTTTTCTATCTCACACACAAAAGGGTAAAGTACTGCCTGCCTCATACAATCCAGCTCAGAATACAGCCTTTCTGAATGCTGGAGGAAAGAAAAATAGAAGAGGCTTTGCTGTGCATTTATTTCTGAAAGGGACTTAACCCTCTGCCTTGCCCTGTGGTGCCCTGCAAATAGGACTGAACACGCTTTTTTCAGTTTCACTACAATACTGATTCTGAACTGGAACCATCCAAAACTAAAATGTGTTCTTTTATAAAAATTAAGGGCAATCACAAGTAAAGTCAGCCCTCCAGCCAGAGAAGAACCAATTGATCCAGGCTGGTGTTTAGGGCAGTGCCTGGCTTTGTGGATTTCCCTTGTGAAATTGTGAAATTCATGGGACTCACACATGCAACCCCAAGAAATGTTACTGCAAATCTCAATCCTGGTTTTCCCTCTGCAGATTCCATTTCCTTCTGTAGGTTATATCGTAGAGTTCCTGCCAAAATCTGCTCTGAATCCAAAGATGCAGGTGAGTTTCATGTAACACTAAATGAAATCTGTGAGCACTACCCAGAGATGCAAAGAGGGATTATTTCTTGTGCTTTTCCTTTTTCCTTACACATTCTCTGGAACTGCTGGTTTTGTAATGACAAGAGCAGGCTGAATATAGAGGGGATATTTCTGGCAGTGGTAGAGCAGCAATTTTAGATTTGCTGCGAAATGAGTTTTGTGAAGAATATTTGGAAACAGCTCTTGCTGCAAGAGTGGAAAGAATAAAAAATATGTCAATAAAGGCCACAGGACAAGAATCCACTTCGGGGAGAATTTGGAGAGTTTTTTTCAGAGTTTCTGTACTAGCTTTATGCAAGATAGGAGGGACAGTGCAAGTCAAGTAATCCCATCCTCAGAGAGGGGAAAGGAGAATCCAGCAGCTTGGTAATTTCTGGTTGTGGTGAAAAGATTCACAGATTGGCAAATTTCTTTGCCTTCTGACACATGTTGTGATTTTGAGATTTATAGTAAGATGTAAAACCTGAGTAATGTATCTAAAAAAAATCATAATTTATTTTTGCACAAAAGAGCAAAACAATTCTTTTTAAACTCCAGCACCAAGAAATGAATAGATTAAGGACACAATAAATCTGGTTTTGTTTTTTTTTTTTTAATTCTGAAAAAATAAGTAACATTAAATATTGGCAGCATGAGGGTTGAACATTAAGTGCTGCATGCAGTACAAAATGCATTAGAGAATCATTCAGCATCTTCCCTGTAGAATATCTAAATAAAAATCCATCCTGAACCTCCTGTTGCTGATCTCTCTGTGCCCCTGCTGTATGTTTTTCCACCATGGCACATAACATTAGGCATAGGGATAATGTCCTTAAAAAAAATCCTAAATCTCTGTGAATAACCTCCAAAACAGAGCTCCCACTGCTCAGTACATCCTCACCCTCTGAATGCAGTCAGATGAACTTATTATTAGCACATCTCAATGTTGAGCCATGGCACTTGCACTTAGTCACTGTTTAATAAATTAAGGGACATTCTTGATCTCCAAAGTGTCGTGCCTGTAATTTATCTAACGAGACACACTTTCCTAATCCATCAAGATTTGATGGCAGCTTTTAAAATTAGAACCATTAGAATATCTTAGACGTTTCCCTTCATACATACCTTTTCCTGTTGCTCCATTCATCCATTCTTACATCTTGGAAAATAAATGTTCGGCTGATTTGTCTTAGTCTTATCATTCAGTTTTAAAAAGGGGCTTATAAAAAGAGATGGACAAGGACTTTTTGCAAAGGCCTGTAGTGGCAGTTCAGTTTTAAAGAGAAAGAAGGTAAATTCAGGTTGGATTTCAGGAAGGAATTCTTCTCTGGGAGGGTGGAGAGGCCCTGGCTGAGGTTGCCCAGAGAATCTGTGGTTATCCATAAATATCTGTTCACAGTTTTTTCATATGTTAGTGACTTAGATGATGTGTCCTTCATTTCCTTAGTGGACTTCCAGATGGAATTTCAATATTTGAACAGGTCTGAAATTCAGGTTTACCTGATGATAATTGCTGGTTTTGATCATAGGACAGGGAGGCATCACTCTGGCATTTTTTAAGAAGCCAAATTCTGCTCCAATGGATGAAAATAATTGCTCTGAGTTGTGTCACTGTGAAAATAAGTTCTGATTAATTTCACTGTGAAAATAAAGGGAAGCTCATGATTCTGAGAATTCCAGGATTCCTCTGATCCCGAATTTAATTTAGAGCAATATCATTTCACCTGGGTAAGCAATGAAGAACATCTTCTCACAGGTCTTGTTGGGTGAAAATGCTTTTATTCTGTGACCTCTTTCACTAAACATTTGCTTTAGATAAACATAACTATTAGCTGTAATTTTGTTCCTTCAAGACAGATACCTCAAAGCTATGACAAGATATATTTTCTTGGGAAAGTCACATCTGAGTGGGTATTTCATAGTTGTTCATGTAAGCAATAGAAACTTAACTTTAACCTATTGCAAAACAGTGCTTTTTCTAGCACTTCTTTGTCTGCTAATATGTAAAAAAAAGAGAAAAGAGGAAAAAAACCCTTGTGTTCTACAAAGGAAATCCACAATCAGATATCTGATGATGGGATTAAATTAATTAGGTGATTTCTGCACTAGTTTACTCATTCTATCAGTATCTGTTATTTACTCTCCCTAATTTTTAGTTACAACATGTAACATCTGCAATTACTATAATTTCTCATTATTATGAGTACAGAAACAAAGCCGTATTTTGTATAACTGTACTGATGTGATCAGAGAACCACCTAACATCCTTCACTTCCATTTCTCAGCTGGGAAGTTCCTTTCCTAAGCAGAAAATGAAAACCCTTCAAAACAGTTTCATAGCAGGAATTAACAATGCAGCCATATGTATGTAAATTTTATGCATTTAGAACAATCTCATGAAGTAAAACAAATGTGTCTGATAAGCAAACTCTACTAGAAAAGATTGGTGTATCTCTTGTCTCTTGTTGATTGCTAATGGAGCACTTTCATGTTCTGAATTCACATCACCCAGCTATTATTTTGACAGGCCCTAGATGAAATACACTCCAGATATTTTTTTCCTTTAAGAAAGTCACTTACAAGAAACAGATTTATTCTCTGCCTTGCTCATAAGTTTCAGGCCCATCAAAAATCCCCTTTTATCTGCCTTCAGATTGTGTTGGTTGTCAGTCTCTTTACAGTGGCTTAGAAAGCATTCAGGCTTGTCAACTTATTGAGAGTAATCTGGAGCAGCATAAAGGAATTTCAAACATCTCAAGAGCTGCACAATGGGAAGACATGTCTACTAGGAAACCTGAGATAAATTCATATTTACTGCTATGCAAAATAAGGTCATTCAATAGCCTGAATCTCTATAACCATTTCAGGATGTCTCACAAAGGCTCTGAATGCACTCTGGGTGTCTGCAGGCAGTGCAGGTGTGGGAGGACAATTCCTGCTGTGCTGTGACATGGGGGAGTGAGTTTCAAGCAGGCCAAATCTTGGAAAATGCTTGCACTTGATTTTAAAGAGCAGATGTCTTTATGGTCTGCTTTAAAGATAACATTTTATAAGGCTGAAGAAAATGTAGGAAATGTGACTTTTGTTAGAAACAGTTATTGAAAGTAGTTTGTTGAAATTATTGGAAATCATCACTTTGCATGCTGGTAACTTTAAGGCAATATAATAGCATTTGATAATAAAAGCTTTCACCTTTAAAGCACATTTTTAGGCATATTGCTTATTTGACAGGTGTGTAAGGATACAGGTTGTCATTTTTAGGATGCTGCCTTCCACCTTGGGCTGCTGCTGTTCCAACCTGTTTGGGGTTATTCCCCTTTTTATCTTGGTTTTGGCTTTTTGTTTCAGTTGCAAATGGAGATTTGTCTGAGTTTTTCCCTGAGTGAGGTTGTTTTTGTGTACTTCAGTGACAAAGACCCTCAAAGGGTTGTTTTTGTGTACTTCAGTGACAAAGACCCTCAAAGGGAACAATCTGCTGCTCTTATGCTGAATGGGGACAGAGTGGAGGTGATGCTTATGAGAATGAGAGAACTTAATATAAGTCAGTAATATTGCAGGGAAATACTAATTTCTGAAATTACATCAATGGAATATGTGCTCCCAAGTTATAGGAGTGAATTTACCAGTGGTGGGAATTGCTTTGATCTGAAGAATACACCATTTTTTACCACCTCTTGCAAAAATGCAGCATTGTGGAGGAATTTTTTTCCCTCTGCTGGTGATTATTCAGTGTGTGTTTATTGGGTAATCTGCCCAGTTGTGTCAGGCTCTGCTAAAAAATTACTCTTTCGATGGTAAAAAAAAAGCCAGAAACCTAACTTAAGACAAGGATACAGGGCAGAAAAAAGGTAATTTTGCCATCATTCCCTCTGGAGCTTGATTATCTCAGAAAGCACAGTTTAATGACTGTGGAACAGTTTTCTCCTTGGAGCCTTTTCAAAACAGTAACTCATTCCTCTTTATCAGACTCCGGAAGAAAGAGGTAGTTTGACATTATTGCTGTTAGAGAGATGTAGGCAAATGGGCTAAGGAACTTCTCCAGCGAGGCTGGTGTAAAACCTGACACAAAAATCCATAAATAAAGCAGTTGATCTAGTGGAGGTAAGAGTTTTAAAGCACAGGTTCAGGCTGCTGGGCCATTCTGCCTTAATATGGAGGTATATTGCTTTATCTGGGTGATTCTTAATGAACACAGAGATAAGTGCAAACATCCCTTGACTAGACATAGAACATTTTTTTTTGTCCTCATATTCTGAAGAAACAGCCTTAAGTATATGAATTTTCTGAAGAGTAAACCTTTAAAGAATATATTTCATTTCCTTCCTAACATGATAGCATGTTTATATAAGGGATATTCATTCAGATCTCTGTCTGTGATTTTTAGATACCCAGATAGATCTCAGCTGCTCCTGGTGTTTTCAAAGGAGTCTGAGGACTCTAAAAGTTTCTGCTTTTGGAGAATTTAACTGTAACCTCTGGACCGTAGCTTATGGAAATTTCTATATTCATATAAATCACCTTTTTCTGCTAACCTGGTGACAGATTCATTGTTTCTGAGTTCAAGAAGAATTTTGGTGGGATTGCCAGGACAAGAGGTGTGACCCTGTGGGTATTTATGGTCGTTTATTACCATGTGGAGTTTGTTTCTGCTCTTGCCCTATTTAATGCCAGGGAGGTGGATTATGTAGGATCCTCAGCAGCACTGTGGTTTCAGAATTTATCCTGAAGATGTCACAAAAATAGGACTTTACTTCCTGTCTATCAGCTCTGTCAAGGGCAATAAAGTTTTCATCATTTCTTTGGGATGAAAGACTTACTAAAGTGTCTATCAGCACAGCCAAGTTTTATATCAGCATTGCAGACATTTCAAAATTATGTGAGCAGAGATAGTGGGAGAGGAAAGCTGGAGCAGCTACACTGTAGTAGCACAAGATATGTACAACAGAGCTTATTTTGATTCCAAAAAAAGTTACTCAATAAAAAATTTTAAGAGCTTCTCTTGTTTTTTGATTTCAATAGAAAAACTAAAGTCAAAATAAATGTATAAAAGCCACTTTTCCCATGAAGTTAATCTCATCACATTGTAAGTCATGCTTATTTTTTAATTGGGGCAAATATCATTTTACTGCAATGAGTTTCTTGATTGGAATTTAAGGAAATTTCCATTTTGAGCTGTGAAATGCACAATGAGAGATTTAAAAAAAGAGAAATCGGTGTGTTTGTGAAATATGGGTTTTTCACTGCTCGCAAAAGTAAGATGAGCCTATTGAAAGTGAAGACAAAAATATATCAATATGATCTTTAAATATATTTGAAAATTTTGGTGCGACTTTTAGGCAAAGAACAGTGGACAGACAGAAGTGATTATATTTTAAATATTAGACAGCTGATTAAATTTAAAATATTTATATGTGAGTGTTGTTCCTATTTGATTTACACCATTGGAATTATTCTTGATTTACATTGGGATAAGATTCAACTAAACTCATGTTTTGAAATAAGCAAATAAACATATTTTTAAATTCTAAGAATATGTAAATAAAGAGATGGACAGATTAAAAAGAGATGGATAGATTAATAGAACTGCCATAGTTAGGGGGGGGAAAAAAGGAAATAAATCAGAGCTGTTCTGGAACCTTCCTTTCCCTGCTCTGTGTTCAATGAGTGGCTTTCTTGCAAAAGTAAATGATCACTAAGAGAAATATTCCTCAAAAAGAGGTCAGAATACTCAACTCTGTTGCTTTGCAGCACAGAGCTCAGTGAAGTACAGAACATTTATGGTTCCATCTGGAAAGAATCTGCAGTAATGAACTTGTGTTGTTGTTTTGCCAATTTAACACTTCATGAAATACTGAAGTGCCTCTTGCATGTTCAGAAAGGATTTCTGTTAGTGATTTTGTGAGAAGCAATTCAAACTGAATACAGTAATTTGGAACTGTTTGTTTAATAAGATGAAGAGCAATAATAACAATCATAAAATCATCTGCACTTATATATTAGCATGCAAAGGATCAGGATTGGTGTAAGGATCACTCAGTGCCTTCATCCCTTGGTGTGTCACCAGGGGCTCCAGCAGAGCCACCAAGCTGATGCACAGCCCTGAGTGATTGGGCTCTTTAGACCTCCACGGATTCAGGCTATTCATGTCAGCTGTTCATTCTGTGTTTACTGTTTTCCAGAGCTCAATAAATAACAACAACGAAAAATTAGACTGTTCAGTTGAATATTCGGTTGAATTCTTGATTGAATTCGCTTTAGCCAGGCTAGTGGCTGACTTCAGATTTGCTCTGGAAATAAATTTTACCTGGATGGTCAGTTTGCATATTCTATTTAGACTTAAATAAGAACATACCATATATTCTTTCAGGTATGAATTGTCTTTTTGTAGCTGAGATTTCAGGTTCCATGGCAAGGAGGTTATTGTTAATCACAGCAATTCTGAAGAGTTGCTGAATTAATAATAAATAGTGGTGGTGTTAGTGATGATAATAGTAAGGATAGAATGATTTAAAGAAAAATCTGAAACTTCCCAGACATTGGTGTGTTTTCAAAGTCTCTGGGGACATCTTTTGGACAATGTCCTCCATGGGGACATTGACTGCATGGCTTTGCTGTGCTGCCCAAGCAGCTGAACAGGAAATATCTATGACAAAGGAGGAATGGAGATGTAAATGCAGCAGGGAAGGAAGGCTGGCATGCACTTGACAGCACTGGAACTCAGTTTGCAATCCCAGATCGACACCATCTGGATTGCACCACTCGTAATGGGATCATATGTGTACATGCAATTAGTTTATGTCAGGAGCTGTGGGGATTAGATGGAATTATGGAGCAGTAAACACTGCCTTGGAACCAGCCTGGGTTTGTAAACTCAACTTGAGAGCCACTGTAATTCTGGCAATTGCCCCAGGAGCTAGAGGAGAAAGTAGCATTTTATACTCATAGCACATCATCACTTCTCCTGGAACTGAGCTGCTTCTTGAATGCAGGGTGATTTGGGGGAGGTGGTTGTGTCTAAAACTGGAGGAAAATGGGGTGGAAACCTGGAAAAAATCAGCTGGAGACTGATCTAAGGGAGGAGTGGTAAGAATGATGAACACTGAGCTAAAGGAGTGACAAGAGAGGAAGCAAAGGCTAGAATGATGGGAGAAAAAAAAATCTTTAGAACTGATTTCTTTATTAGTGGGAGAATTCCTGGCAGAGATGTGTAGCCAGAGGAATTTTTAGCTAATGTCTGCTTTCTTCTCTTCAGTGAATTAGCCTGAAATCCACCCTGCAGATTAACGTGGGGGATTTTTCTAATTATATTGACAATTATTCAATGACTGTTTTCATATAACAAAAATCAGTCTGCAGTAAACTTAGAGGCTGAGTTGCTCTTCCCAAGGGAGAGCAGGTGAAACTCTGAGATGATGTCAGTCCTGAATCAACTGATGTTGACATTAAATCTTCCTCAGTGTTGAAATGACTCACAATGCACATCCAAATTGAAATCTCCTCTGAAATTGTTCTGCTTACCTCTGGGGCTCACAGGACTGCTCTCTGTGCTCTTTCCAATCTGTCAGGAACTCCACATCTTTATTATGCACGTTGGGCTTTGTTTTCAGTGGGAAATGGAAGGGGAAAATGCTGCTCTTTCATGCAGGTAAGAATCCCTCAGTGAATAAACACCCAGTCATTCTGCTCCTGGTCTCTCAGAGAAATTGTGTCTGCATGGAAAAATAGCCTGGAAATATTTAATTCCCAGGAAATGAACTCGTAGAGTTGCACACAAACACATAAAGACAGGGTAGTTCTCAAAGAATTATTGGTAACAAACGTAAGCAAATCTTTGGACATCAAATACTGTAGATAGTGATTCTTTCAGATGGCTGAGAACTTAAATGAATGTTTGGTTTTCTGTGTTATAGAGGCTGTGATACTTAAAGAAGTATGAGTGTAGAAGACAATGTTAAGGGAGCGGTTCTGACTAACAATTCTTTTAGTTTTTCTGCACTAGATTTTTGATAAAAGTTGTATCTCTGCTTAAGCATTAAATTATTGGTAAAGTGTATCTTATGAAGATTTTAAAATTATTTCCTTTGATTTTTTTTTTTAATAGATAGTGAAGTAAGGATGTAAATATATAGCTCAAAAAAAAAAAAAAAGAGAGAAAAGAAAGGTTTCAGTTAAAAAACAACAACAATAAAAAATAAGATATTTATCATGGTATATTATAAACAGTATAACTTCCCCAACATAGAAGCCATGTTGCTAGAAGGTTCCACATCACAAATGTAAGGAGCATTATGGAGAATTCTTTCTTAATTTGTATCAGTAGTGATCAATGTATATCAGTTGGTTTCTTAGTATACCAAAAAGTGTGTGATAAAAGTAAAAAAAGATAAATGCCTCACTGAAATCATATTATTTCCATAATTATTTTTGTATGATTTTGCTATAATGATCTCATTCATTTTTACAAGGTATGCAGAGCTCAGAGTACATATACACCACTCTATGTTTTTACTGCTGTCATAATGAAAAATTGTATTTACTGGGAGAAGTGACATTTTTTGCCTTTTGACAAATTCATGGAAATCTCTTTTTTTACTTGCAAATATTTGCAAAGTAAGAATTGATACCTTTGCACAGATCTGCCTTGTGAGGTACTATGACACTTTGAAGTTCTTTGATCATTTTACATAGTTTGTCACACTCCAGGCTGTTTAAATATACTTGGGCATGTTGATAGACTTATAAAACTGGCTAGGAGGGCTGCCTGGGGAGCAGAATTCATTATTCTGGGATGGGATGTAATAGTTAGAACAAAAGATTGGAAGTTAATAACAAGTATTAGCAAGTTTTACAAGAAAAAAAATTTAAACGCAGGTGACACTGCAGTCAAAGCTGAGTGCTCAGCTGTCTTTAATGTCATTAAACAAATGGGGATGCAGATGAGGTGTTCCCTGCTGTCACTGCTCCGCTCTGCCTGGCGCGGTGCACAGCACACTCTGGGTGCTGCTGGAGACATTTCTGCAGCGATTCCTGAGGAGCTCTCCCAGCAAAGCACAAGGTCAGGGCGGGATGGAGAGGGCTGGGGGAGTGAATCCATCCCCAGCAGCACTTGCTAGAGTGCAGCCAGAGCTTTTCTGGAACAGTTCAGTGTGCTGGGGGAGACTTGAAGACAGACAGCCCTGGGCAGAGGGACCTGCTGGGATCCACTGAGGAACAGGAGCAGCTCTCTGCTTTGCTGACAGGTGGGACTGCTCTGTGCTGCAGCCCAAACGAGCACAACATCTGTGCCTTGACCTTCACCAGTACAAAGACTCCAGATGTGGGAATGTGGGATTTTTTTTAAACGTTTTCAGACTGTAGGAATTGTGTTCTCTCCACACAGAAAATAGAGTGCTATATATAATTCTGTAGAAATTTGTAGTTTCTGTCAGATTGGGTATATAAATGCATAAATATGGAAAGTATTTGCTTAAAAAGATGCCTGCAGTGCTTTCTCCAACTTGTATTTATCAGTGTTTAAGAGAGGGATAATTAACCAGACAGATTACTTAGCTGTAGTTACATCCTTCACTGAAGAGCTCCAGGTCTTCAGCTCAAAACTGTAAAATTAACTACCAGGCAGTTAAAAATATGTACCTAGCACAGTATTTCATATTTAATGGAAATTCATCAGAAGTCCATCAGTCAAAACAGACGTGCAGAAGGAGAAATATTATTCTGTCACTTTCTAGCTCTTTCTCAGCTCTGCAGCAGCAGCTGCATCTCTGAAATAGCTGCCATGGCTCTGGCATTTGGTGTAACTAAGCTGGTTGTGCCCTCTGAGAATCTGGACCACACTCATTAGTGGAATTTGTTTTGCTTTGTTTTACCTCTGGTTATACTCTGATATATAGAACTTGAGCAATTAGCCCAGGAGAAGTGTTAGGCGATGTGAAACGTCTCTTGACTTGAAGAAAATGGGTTTTTGTTGCCACCATAAATTTAGTTCACGTTTCATTTTCCTTTTGGCATGTTCAAAAGGCACCTTTCTCTCCTCCATAGCAGGGATTGCATTCCACTGTGGCAAAAGGCTGACTTTCAGTGAGCCCTGCAAAGCTGAAGGATTCCTTCTGCAGGGAAAATGTCTCATCTGAAAATGATCGCTTGGTCTCATTTATAAAAATGTGTCAACATGACTAATTGTCAGATGAGTGGTGAAGCTTATTATGTGCAGCACAGTGCTGAATATCTGCACTGAGTACGGCAACATATTTCAACTGTGGCAGTAACATCTCAAACCCTTTCTCACAGCGGGTCAGGAAAATAAATGTGATGCTGCTTCAGAATAAATGGCGCAAATGGTTCTAAAACACATGACAACTGGCAAATTGATGTTTATTCTGTTTAAGGACTGAGTCATATTTTAAATATGTATTTCACAGTGGTCGTTTGGGATAGGAATCTTTTCCATTTGCATGCAATTTTGCTAGAACCTTTCCTCTAGCACTTATCTCTTGTTTTTCTCCGTATTTTCTTAGTATCCTAGGACAAAAGACAACACAATTCTTGAGGGAGAGCTGAAATGCAGCTGTTTCTACAGTGCTAGCATTGCAGTTAAGCTACTAATGAATACGTATTCCCCAAGAGATGTATATCCCAGAGCCACTTGCCTTGTTCAGTGTGTGTTAGGAAGAAAGGGAAAATTAGAAAAGAAAAATTCACCCCACCACAAAACAAACAAAACAGTAGTTCAGCTTCCTGTTACTTTAGAAGTAAATCTGAGCAAAAATAATGATGTCTCAGTGGGAAGGCTGTCGCCAGGGATCAAAGAGCTGATGGAATGGACTCCAGTCTTCCTCCATTTTCCCTTTAACCCTTTCAGTTTTACAAAGTGTCTCTCGGCACCTTCAGCACTCATTGATTCAGTAGAATTTGAAGCTTTCACAAAATATCTAAAAATTAGTGGGTTTGGGGTTTTTGCATGGCTCTTCCATAGGTTGTAAGTCAAAAATCTGATCCTAAAAAATAAGACAAGCCATTTTTCCAAATACTATTTTTTTAAATTCCTATCTAATACTTTTCTTCTTTTAATCATACCTAAAATATTTTCATTTTCATTAACATTCCAGAGCTTTTCCCCAGCATTCCCATTTCCTCCTAGCCTCCCCAACGAGGTCTGTCACTCAGGTCTCCCTTGCTGCTGTGCAGATCAGATCACCCTGTGAGCAGAGATTGATGCTCCCTGCATAGCCAATTTTATGGCACACTTAGGACTCTCCAAACTTGTCTGACCTTCCCAGCAGCTGGGAGGATAAAAGTTAAAAAGTCCAAGCCGCTCTTCCTGTGGTCTGCAGGTGCAGCAGGTCACAGTCTGTCACTGATACAGGTGAGGGAGGGACAGAGCAGGTGAGAGAAGTTGGGATATTTCATGGGAAATGGTTGAGTACTGACAATTATTGTTCATGGGAGTTCAGAGACTTCTGAGACAGCACCATCCTGATAAAGTCTTGTTTTGTCTAGAGATGGCAGTCCTTGGAACCCAAAATATTTCACTTCAATTCCTTTTTTTTTTTTTTTTTTGGTCCAGGTAAAAAGAGTCCTCAACATCTTTATTTTTGCTGTATCTTCTAAGACGTTCTGGGAGCTTTATCATAACTTCAGTCTTATAAATTACTTGCACTTCTGAAAGGAGAAATTATGATATTTACACACCAGGGCTATTAAAATATAAGTCTCTGAAGTGTCAAACCCAAGCCCCCATCCCATGGAGTTTCCATCACCAATGCCCTCTAAAGAAATTCATCTTCTCAAAAAGTTCTTGTCTGATATTTCTCCTAGCAAGCTGTTGTCAAAAAGCAGAGTACAAAATCGCTGCCTGTCGCTGTGGAGCCGCTAGCAGGGAAAAGGACCCAGGTTCTCAGTGAGGCAAGAAAGAGAGCGTTTATTATTTTGATTTCTATATATATAGACTTTTCAGAGGTCACCCAGGTTGGTCAGTCAGAAACCTCCCCCTAGGCCTGATTGGCCAGGCCTGAACTGTCCAAATCTCGAGACACTGTTTTGAATAACATCCAAACTTTATCTTTGTTTATAAAACACAGCGGAATGTTCTCACGAGAAAGACCTGTGCCAGCCACAACTGCTTGCTGCAATATTTCATCTGTGGGACTAGCAGGGAACTCAATCTCAAGAATTCCTCAGTATCTTGCTGAATTAAGCCCACTTTGCTTTGCCACCTGGATGGCTTAATAAAGTCCCAGGTTGCCATTTCCTTGCCTCATCAGCTTTCCATCTGCTTCCTTCTCCCATCTGAAAAGCATCTCTTCATTCCATACCCACGCTTTCTACTTGTGCTAGTGGTTGTGTTTGGTTTAACCTTTTAAATTCTATTTTTATTCAGCTATGTAAACAAACCAACTATTGGGCTAAAAGAACAAAAAATTAATACTTTGTTTGTTTGGGGTTTTTTTTACTACAGGGCACAGCATGATGCATGTAGTGATTCCTGCCAGGCAGAATAGCTTACTACAGAATATAAATACCGTATAAAACTCAAAACTTTTGCTATGGATAAACTTTCAAAACTGTGCATAACTGAACTTGTTGACCTCATTTCATTAGGTTGGAAATCAATCTGGTAATCTCCAAACACCAGGGTTTCTCTTTAATTTTTAAAATATTTATTGGTTGGTTTGGGGCAGATTAGGATACCAGAAAACCAAAATATGCATGTTGAACTCCAGATTATAAAGTATAAAATCTGCCAGCAAATCCTGAGATAGCTTCACATGCATAGAAAAATCATTGATACCATAAAGGTAAACTGGAATCCCAGCTGTGTCTGCCTGCATGAATTATTGCCTTTTTATAAAACCCCCACACTTTTAACAAGGAACTCGCTGTCTGTTCATTAGAAATATATAACTCTGAACCAGAAAGTATTTCTTTATGTCACTTTCCAAGGAATAATAGGTTTATTCACGCTGGACATCATCTTATAATCACAGCAAGACTAAAAGGTTTAAATTAGCCCTGTCATGCCTGGTCCTTTAGGACCCAAATGCCGTGGTGTAATATCAAAAGAAAGATGTTTTTAGCAGGTGCATGATTTTCCTCAGTCAGTGGACCATTGACTTTCTCTCCATAAGTTCAATTTTTCTTCAGAGATCTCTAAAGCCCCGAACACATTAAAGGTCTCAGTAGAGAACACCCCAATGTCTATTAAATTTAACAATAACAAGTCCCCAGATGGAAGCAATTAAGCTGTGAGGATCTGCAGACAGTTCCTGTGGATGCCTTTTCCTTGTTTCAGAGAGAAAGCAAAGTAACGATGGAAGGGAAATAAAAAGCACAAGGTTTGCTCCAAACATCACAGATCCCATAAAGCTGAGGAGCAGCCTGGGGTTGTACCCAGCAGCAGCACCACAAACCTGCACTTCAGGGAACTCCAGAGCTCCAAACTCTCACCTGACAAAGTATCAGCCAGCTGAGAATTTGGTGATGCATCCAGCATCACCCTGCTTGCTCAGGGCTGCTGGAAATGGCACTGGTGAGGGTTGAGGTGTGGTGGCACCATAGGAATGGATAGATGAACCATCCCTGGGTGTTTTCTGGATCTGTAGGCATGGGAGAAGGGAAAAAAGCAGAGGTGCTGCCAAAAATGTACCTTCAGGCTGAGATTTTTCAAAACCCCTACATTTTTCAAAGATTTTGGTGAGATGACTAGCTCACTGCGCGGAGTATTTTTCAAAGTTTGCTTGCTCACGGTTCTTTGAAAATTCTTTTAAAAATAAAAATCCACTTCATGAAAAAATAATTTTCGTAATTATTATTTTATATGAGCTAACATAGTTTTATGGCTATGCATATGTAATGGCAAGTGGTTATTCTTGACTCTTGTTAGAGAGCTAGGATTAATTTCCCCACTCGCACAGTTTCTATAGTAACTTCACTGGAAATTGCCTATTTGGGTATTTTTATTCTGAAATAACTAGAATTTTCAGTGTAACGTCAATTGCTTCCAGAGTGATGCATGCTAGAGGAAGGAATACACATCAGAGAGCAACTTCTCACCTGAGTTAGATATTGATATACCAACAATATTTTCTTCTCATGTTCTGCCTCTGGAATATTTTAAGGGAAAGTTCCACAGGTGCAGCCAAAGGTGTGGCTGCAGAGAGGACAGGCAAGGACAACCTGGAACTTTTCTTGCCTTTGAAGGAAAACCCCTCAGATTTGTATCTGGGTGAGACAACTGGATTCAGCTGGCCTGAGGTGACACTCTTAGAAAGGCAGAGTGTCAAGGACTCTTGTCTTTCTGTCACCTGGCTGGTTTGTAATGGAAATCATACACCTTACACAATATTTAGAGTTTTATTTCAAGGTAGGTGAAGCAAAGACAAAGACCTGTATCTGACCAACTCTCCTTTTTCCTCAGAGAAAACAGAATGTGTTGGATTTTTTAAATCATTATTCATTTCTATATGTATCATGCAAACTAGGTGGGACATAGCAGAGCTGTTGAAGAGCCATCAAGCCTTTCTTTGTAGGAGAGGAGACAGCAGTAGAGCTCCAGTTTTCACGTGAAGGAAGAGCCTTGTGAGTGAGTGAACTCTGGAAGGTTTGGACACCAGTGTGGCTAAATGACTCCTTTACAAAAGACACAAAGCTGAGCTGAAAAGTGCATCTTCCACTGTTATCTACACAATTCAGTTTTTTCTGGGAAGAGCCTTCATGCCAGGGAGGCAGATTGTCTCTTAATCCATTGAAGACATCAGCTCTTTTTTGAAATGTAATGAGAAATAACTGTGCTTTCCAGTTTACCTTAAACCCTTTTTCTAGTTAGGTGATCTTTTTATCACCTATTCAATTCATTTATCAATGTAACTATGCACTCTGATTCCAGATTAAGAGAGAGGCAAGTTTCCCTAATAAAGTATGAAACAACTTCCTGATGTCATGTTTTGTTAGGTCAGTTTGGAAATCTGGATTGTATTTTCCTCAGATGTCAGCAAATGAATTTTTCTGACTGAGTTCATTAGATGGTATAGTTGAAATGCTATTTAAGCACCAAAATCCCAGAGATAAAATGATGATGTTTTTAGTAATAAGGAGGATGGAAAGCAATTCAAAAAGGCAGCTGTTCTCATACATTACAAAGAATCAATATTTAAATCAAAGCAGATGATCTGAGTTCATTCAGCTCAGAACCACATGTTAGCAGGAGTTATTTTGAGGATCAATGCTGCAAATTAAAAATGGTGCTTGAAACCAAAAAAAGAAAATAAATCCACAGGTGCCCTTGATGACTTTAATCTTGTTCAAGATTTCTGGTTGTGTTGTTCTAGAAGTTGAAATTGTTGTTAAAGATCCATTTCCTTTAAAACTTCTGTCTTTATTATTATTTTGAAAGGAAGTTTAATTCTTCTGTCACTTCAGAGTGCTGAAGAGTGAGAAGAAAAGGGCCTTTGGTAGAAAAATTATGCCTACTGAAATTACATTTTTAATTTCCTTTTGCTTCCTAAATTTTCTTATTTTCATTCAATGCTTTTTTTGTAATTTATTTTCTTTTTTTTTTTTTTTAGTTAACAAATGTTTCATTAGCCAGGTAGTGGATTGTTTTATTTCTGAGCATTTGTAAAAAAAAAAACAAAAGAGACAAAAGGGGGAGAAAGTGATATTCTTCTCATCAAATCATTCAGTATTTAGGGTATTCAGTCAGCAAACAAGAGAATTTAGTTTGGTACCTAAAATATAATCAAATCAGCCCCTTGTGCTCCCTCTTTCCAGAGAGTTTTTTAATCAGTAAGATTAATTCAGTGAGAGGCATCTGGTGTTTTGCTTTGTATCGAATAAAGAAGGAGGCAATGAGAATCGTGGGGGGTTGAGATTCGTGTGGGAATGTTCTGAAACCTAATTTTTGTAGGAATCTCTTTGGTTATGTAACCTGGAACCTTGGATATGAAAAGGGGTTGCACTGAGCTCCCTCTGCCCACCTAGCAGAACTCAGTGTTTGCTAAACTCTGTCAATACACTCTCAGTGTTTGTATCTTCCTAAACCATGAAAAATTCTGACAAACAGGATGTGCCTGGAAAAACTGCAGCAGAGCAAAAAAGTGCTACACAAAGTACTTCAGGACATATTATTGAAACCTCATTTTCTTGAAACCTCATTTTCATCTACATTTTGTTTGGAAGAGGAAAATAGAGTAGACCTGATTAACAGCAGTGACCAAAACCCAAACCTTCATAGAAAGAACAATATCTACAGAAAAGGAAAAATTACTGTTTTCACTTTTTAAATAGGTAATATGAAGTTAATGGAAAAGACATTATTCAGTTTTCTTTCCAAGGTGCTGAGGCCAGTTGTCACAGATCAGTGAGTGCACAGGCTGGACTTGATGATCACAGAGATCTTTTCCTAATTTCCTTATACTAGATTATTCTGTGATTCTGTGATGAAATCCCCTACCTGCCAAAACAGGGGATTGCCTGTGAGTGGCCTCTGGGGAGTCATCACTGGGAAATATCACCTCCTGGACTTGAGAATTATTTGGGACAATGCAAATTGGTCTAGGCCAGAGACATTCCCTGGATTATTTTAACAGCATACAGAACCATATTTTAGTGCCTGGAAATGGTGTCATTAGGGGGATAAACACACCACGAGTACTGTGTGGAAAAAATTTCCCTGCCAAGGCACGGCAAAAACATTACAGCCACTACTAATGAACAATTAGGTTTATGTTTCTGATAGCTGGTGACAGTAGACATTGTAAAGTGCTTTGAAATCTAATGATAATAAGCTGTGTAGAGCTGTGTGATGTTAATTGAGGAAGTAAAAATGTCTTAGAGATGGGCATTGCTGTGCTTTCTTTGCAAATAACACAAGTTCTTCTCTGGATGGGCTCTGTGTTAACTGCTTTTGCTCAGATCCCTCAGGACACTCCATCATTCAGCTTACAAACATTGTTCCAAATGTTCTTTTTTTCCTAATGAATGGAATAGCTCGGAAATGAAAGCTTTGAACTGACAGTGGAATCTTCACATCACCAAGAACCTCATTATTACTTTGCAGTGGCTTGTGTGAAATTGCCTCCTGATTGCACGAGTCACAAAAGCACATTTCAAACCCTGTAAATACGAAGCTAATTCTAAATATCGACCTCGGATTTTAGAAGAACCCGCGGGACGAATCAGGTTTCAGAAGAAAGTTTTTTCAGCTATTGAGGCTTCACACGTGGTGGTACTAAAATTAAAATGGAAATAATTCAGCTGGAGTAAACGGAAGGATTTATCAATGTATGTTGAGCTATTCTTGCCCAGCATCTGTATAATTATAGAATGTGTACATAAAGAAAGGGGAGAAAAAGGCAGTAATACATATTGCTGCTCCCTCCTTTTGCCCTGTGGCCCTAATTAGAACAGATTTGCTCTTACATCAGAGCTGTCCCTCCACCAAAGTCCTTGGCGTGGCAATTACAGGAAGAGATCTCTGAACAGCAGAGATTAAGGAAATTTGTTCCTATGAAAAAACATGGAGTGTTTCTGACCCAAACTGGATCATCAATGGTAGTTAACTGATCCATAATCCATAATCCATAATCCATAATCCATAATCCCTGCCCATTCAGATCCAAACGCCTTTGCTCAGAGCACAGATAACTCAGCTGAAGGCTCAGTATGCAAACGGTCAACCTCCTTGAAGCTGCTAATGAAACAGTTCCTTGTTGCACCAGCTTGTGCTTTGATGTGTGTTTTGCCAGCTGAACCCTCCTGTCACCCTTCTGTTCCCCATTCCCTTCCCTTTGTCACAGAGCTGCCTTTGGAGCTGCCTTTGAACACCAACAGCCAGCTGGCTGCTCAGCTCTGCTTGCTCATCCTCGGCCATTAGTTGTCATTTATGGAAGTTCACCTGTTTCTAAAGGGAGCCACTGCTGGGAAATTAAAAACACAGGGGTGTTCTTTCTGGAGCACCTTCAAAGCCTTGCCCCAGCCATTCGTGATGCTCTGGCTGGAAATAAAGCAGTTCCATGTGTGATACAGGAGAGCAAACAGCTTAGCATCTCTGCTGCTCTCCTGCATCCCTTCCATGTCTACCCACAGAATTCCACAGGACTAGGAGACAGGATTGATTTGTCTGAGGAAAATTAATTGGTGCAAAATCACACTAAATCAGAAGTTAATTTGCTTTAGAAGATAAACAGAGCTACTTCCAAATCCTTTTGGTTTTTCATGCGAACTAAGGCAGGTATTGCCATTCACATAAAAAGGCTTTTTTGGTTTTAATCTTGCATTGAGGGAAAGATTGAGATCAAATAAAGAGCTCTCTGGGGCAAAAGACAGCAGCAGAAAAGCTACTTGACAGGACTTGTACATATGTAAGGCCCTGCTCCTTTTGAAATCCCTGATAGAGGTTGAAGCCCATAAAATTCATCTTGTGGTCATTCAAAGAGACTCCATTTAAGTGATAAGGGGCTTTCTGATGATCCTCTGGAAAATTAAAAATAACAGATCCAATATATAAAATTTTATTAGTGCTTTTCAATTACCTTTCAGTTTCCTTTCATTAATCATGCATCTCCATGAACAAGATGATAAATTATAAGTGAATAGTCAAATATCATAATTTTAAAAGTGATTTTTAATAAGAACTCATGGCTGACATGAAATACCCTGCAGGAAAATATAAAGAGCAGTTTTGATAATTCCTCAGGTTTGTTTTCTCAAAAGTCTCATTGCTTTGCATCAACGACAGAGGAGCCTGACTTTTATGTCTGATTATGTTCTTGCCTTTTTGCAAGGGAATAGAAACTGCATTTTCTGGAGGAATTATGGCTGATATATAGATGATTATTATAGTTTCTGCATAACTACTTACTTATAGTTAGGATTAGTGAGTGGATCAATATTTGAAATAGGAGATACAAACTCCATATGTTTCCATTCTACTTAAAGCATTCAGCAGAGAATTAAGTACTCCTGTTAATTGCTGGGTTTGGTAGATAATGAATGATTTGGCCAATAGACTTTCCCTACCAATTCTGGACTTTTGGCAATAGCAGGATTTAAAGTAATAGACAGGAAAACATTATGTAATAATGTAAGATAAAGTATTATAACAGACTTCATACCAGATGAAACACAGGTAAATTTAATTCTAAATTTCAGAGAAGGAATAAGAAATTTTTGCTGATCAATATCATACTCAAAAATACATCAGGCTTTATTGTTCTTATAATTGCTGTATGCTTTGATAAAAATGCTCCTGGTATTTGAAAGTAGTTTCATTAAAGAGAGAAGCATTGACAAGCTAAAGGTAAATAGGATTCCATGTCAGTTATTTAAAAATATATTAAAAAAACCCGGCAAAACTCTTTTTCAGATATACTACACTTAACACAATTATTTTCATTTTCATTACAGTGCATAAAATAAATATTTTATTAGGCAAGTGCAATATAGTTTAATTAGAACATTAATTTTCATTCTTCTTTATAGATAGGACCATAATTGTCTTAAAAGTAAAACACAAAAGAGACAGGAAAGATTTAAGAACTTTCTAGGTTGGAGAGGACACAATTTGCTGTTGTCTGCAAGGGTAGTTTCGTCCAAAGCGCTTTGAAAGATATTTATTATGTGCTCATCCCTTAGAAAAGAACAGGAAAACCAGTCTGGAAAAACGTATTGTGATCAAAAAAAGACACAATTGAAATAGAATGAAGCCGCATTTCTGAATACGAGCTGATAAAATGTTCTTCACATGTCACCCAATCCAACAAAAGCTTTTGTTGGAGCTGCTCTGGGTTTGCTTGGTTGCATTTGCTGAAGGTTTTGAGTTAAAGTTGACATTGCCCCTTGTTTATCATCTCCTTACATTTCCTAAGTGGTTTGTCCTTTGCAAATGCTTAGTTACCAACAAAAAAAAAATCCAAGTTCAGCAGTCAAGGATAGTCAGGAAGAGGGAAAGGGAAAAAAAGTCAACTGAAAGGTGATCTGATGCCTCAGTTTTCAAAATACAATCACTTGGTGATGGACTCTTAAAGGGCTTGGAATATGAAAATTACCACATCATAAAATTAAATTCTACACCCCCTCAAGTGGAGTTTTCAACCCCAAATTTCTCAGACAGGGGTGTTTTAGTCAGAAAATGATTTAGGAGAAATAGGCTTACCTGGGTAACCCATCATTGGAAAATCCCATAGCACTGGATGTGCAATGATGAAAGAAACATGGAGTAGCACAAACCAGACCTGATTAGAAAAATATTTGATGAAATCAGTTTCTTTGGTTTGGTCAAAAACACATTTCCATGAAATGTTGAACAAAGCCATTTTGAGGGGTGAAAGGAAATCTTTTAGTGAGGACTGTGTTTAGAGAGGAGAATGGGTGTATTGAGAAGAACTGGGAAACCACAATGAGCTTTTTAAAAAATGGGATTTAACGAATTGAAAACTGTGCGGATAATGCTAAAATTAAGTTAAATTGACTAGACCTGTGCTCAACATCCCTTTGCAGTTCAACATTTTGAAAACCCAAGTCACTGAGGGAGTGCCTAAATGTAAACTTCTGGACAATGCTCTTTGGCCTCTTTATTTCTTATTCAGCAGAAAAATGAGAAAAATCAAGGATATTGTAAGACATAAATAGTGTTCATTAAGCATATTGAGAATTTTTAATCAGTAGCAGTTACAGAATAGCAAAGTATTATTATTTTATTTAATGTTTAGTGTATGGAGAACTGCCTTCCACAGTTGCATGAGAGGCACATCAGTGGATTAACACATTTCTCTGTTGATCTTCATGGATTTTTAAAAGATTTTATTTCTTATTGTTATGTAGGATGAAAATAAGAAAAGAATATGTAGGGTGACACATGCCTCAAATTGCACTGAACCTGAAACACTGGCTTGCAATGATTCTGAGGGGAATTTTTTTCCATTTGATGGGAATTATTTCACCCATTTATCAAGGATTTTAATGAGCAGGGTTTTATTATTTAGCACTTTGAGATCTTGAGGTTTTTTTAGGCACAGCACATCTCACTAAGAGACACTTTATTCATTTACCTGTTCCACACATGCTGAACTCACAGTACAAGGTATTCAAGGGGTGTTTTGGGTCCATGAAACACCCAGACGCTTTCCAGTGGCAATGCAGGGATGCAGAGTTATTTCAGACTGTTGGATGGACATCCCCAGGCTGGTTTTGGCACAGCTCAGTCAAACTCTGCCTGCTGACACCAAGAAGCTGCAGAAATGATCAGGGAAATGACCAAACCTCTGTGAGGTGACAGAGTCCTCTGGCTGCAAACTGCCAGATGTCTCCTGATTGAAAATGGGGTCTGGCTGAGCTTAATCAGCGAGGATTTTCACAATATTCCTTAAAGAGAATAGAGAGGGAGATTCTGTGGAGTTAAAAACAATACAGTGGATACATATACTTACCATGCAGGTGTCAACAATCGTGGAAAATAAATATTTGGAGTGAGCAAGAATGCATGTGGCTCAATTTTTATTCAGTTTTTTTTTCCTTTTCTGGAAGATGCATCAGTTTCAAATAATCACCAGACTACTTGTTGGGAAAGCAGAGAGAGGAGCAGGGGAAGCAATGTCCAGGAGCATTTAAAGACAGAGTATATCTTCATTAAGCACACTCCATAAATCTGCAGTGCCAGCCACCACAATGCCTGGTGCAGGCTGCATTAATCTCGGTGACATTAACACAGTGCCCTCAGCAGGAATCTAAATGCCACTTGCATTTCTCCTGCTTAAATCTTGGGCAGAGCTGTGCAGAGGACCAGGGCTGTGTCTGGGGAAGGACTGAGCTACCAGATATGTCTTCATCCCAGGCAGGACAAACTCACTAATTCAAATATTCTCTGACTGAAAGGCTGAAGTTTCAGGTGAATAAGCAAAAAATCTGTGATTAAAAGGTGGCAGCAGTAGTAATTTAGATAATGCTTTTATCTTTTCTTAGGTTGTACTACATAATTGAATAAATTCAACTAAAACAAGCTTATAATAAAATAAAGTAGGACCTTTCCATCCCACAACAGGCTGAAGGAGTTTCTTGACCTTTTCTAGCACTGGTAATTTTCCCTTTAGTTTATCCCCTAACTAATATTGATAACCACATCATTAAATGTTTCAACTTCAGCAGTTATTAAACTCTTCTAGAAAAGAGATTCAAATGAAGGTTCATACTTCGTCAAGGCCAGAGGGTTCAGAGTTCTGTAAGTTTGGGAGTTTTTTTAAGGGAAATGGGAATCCCAAAATTAATCCTTTTTGGGCTTATTGGACAGTAGGAATTAAAGCTAACTTCCCTCCCTAAACAAGGTTTACTTTTAATTTTTTTAACTCTGCTTCTTACTGCATTAACTTTGCTCTGGCTGCTTGGGCACTCAGTAAATAAATGACATCCTGATGCTACTTGGTTTTTTATTAAAGGAATATAAGGCAAAACATTGGAAGACTGTGGGACAAATTCAATGCCACACTCCCCCCTACCCAGCTAAACACTACTTGGTGTCAAAAAAATGTAACTTCTTTTCAGGAGCTGGCAATTTTTGTACAAGTTTGAGAGCAAGTCAAGCAATGTATGAAACTTGGTTTGTGAAATAAGTTATAATTCATGATTACTAAAACTTTGAAAATGCACCTATGTGTGGACAGCTGAGAAAGAATGGTTATGTAACTTAGTGTTTTTATAATAATAATAATTTAAGGGGGAAAGACCCAAGCCCCATGTTGCTCTGAACAGCTTTTAAGCTTGCCTGAGGGAAAAAGGAGTTTGTGCATGGCTTTTAGGAAAGGCACAAGGCTGAACATTCCCTGTGCTGATGTTAAAAAGGTTTATACCAACTACTCAGTGTCTTTATTTAATCACTCTGAGTAGTTAGGAAAAATAAAAGTAGTGACAAGAAGTATTTTAATTACTCTCTAAGAAGCCTTATAAAATAAGGCTTCCCACTGTTCTTGAGCCAAAGAGGAAACCCTTTAATATAAAGTGCACAAAACCAGTTTGAAGTCCTGTTTTTTAAGACGACATTGTTCCATTCATTTCCATAAAAGGCTAAACAAATGTAATTAAAAATCCTGCAGCAGTTTAAGTAAACAGGCATTCTTCTTGGCTTCAGTTTGATTAAGTTTTCTGCTGAGGAAAGATGTCCTTTCCTTGAGATAAGATCCACAGGGTAAATGCAGAATGCAAAACTCTGAAGGTCAGCTTTGAATCCCATGAACTTTAGCTCAAAAAGGCAGTCCCAGTTCTAACGCTGTCATTAGTATTAATTCTCCATTTTAAAATGCATGAATCCCTGGCGTTAGAAGCAGAAGATCAAACATGAAATGCTTTTGTTTTCTTGGCTGTAGCCTTCAATTTTTATGGTGTCTAGACTGCTAGGTCAGTCAGCTTGGAGCCAAGGATGAGAGGGAAGGCACAGAGTGTCACCTCATGGAGTGTTTACTTGGTTCTCTCTCTTTATTTTTGTCCCACAGGATGGTATGTTCTTCTCGACTGAAAATGTGTGTGCATCTATTTATGGGGTTGTATATATATGTGGGTTTGTATAGATATAAATGTGAGCATTTATAGATGTGAAATATATATAATATTTAGAGGGCATTGCAGTGCATTGTGCTTTAGCCAGAGGGTGGGAATTTTCCGCCTGTTTTTTCTGACTTTTGAATATTCCTTGCCTGGTTGTGTTCTCACTGTGTAGCAGGGGGCAAAATGCTGCCGTGAGGGAATGGGATTTTTGTTTTTTTAATGTCTAAATTTTTCATTCCAACTCGCTCCACATGAAAGCACTTAACTCGTGCAATTGTTGCATTGCAAAGTTGGGTTATTAAAGAGGAATGCTGTCTGGTTCCACACGGAGGGTATTTTGAGGAGCAGAAGGATGGTGAGTGCTGGGTTGACTCAAATTCGGATCCTCAGGACCACTCTGGGCTGTGGCCAGAGCTGCACTGTGAACCTTGGAAGCATTTCCACAAATATTTAGGAGCTGCCATTTCTCTTTTATGTCTCCTAAATGCTCCCTTTGTCTGTTTCCTCAGGATCTTCCAGCATTCAATGCAGGACCTTCGTTCTGAATTTTTTACCCAAATTAGCCTTTGAAATGTCTTTTGTGGATGCACTTAAGGTTTTCCCATAAAATACGAATTTCAATTTTCTTTCTTCCTTTAATTTTCTGTAACTCCTTGTATAAACCTCTTTGGTAACATGCTAAGGGTTGATGAATCTTGTTTTATATTAGGTCCTGACTGGGGATAATTAAGTTCTAAACAATGAAGAAGTTATGAATTAGATGTAATAAAGTGGTCAGGACTTGGAAAAGTCTGATTGTTGAGATGTGTGTTTATCTATATACACACACAGTAGCCCGAAATACATGGAAAATATCAGCAGCAAGAAATCCTGCATTTTTCCCTGCTAGTTTGGTGGTTACAAACAGATGTTCTCCACTGAAGGAAGCTGTCAGTGATTCTCTCTGACTCCCAGCACTGCCCATGTCTTGCTTAGATTCACCAGCAAGGCGCTGGTGGAGCTTCCCGTGGTGTGAAAGATAAATAGAACCCACTGCTCCCTCCATCTGCTGGGCTTTGACTTCAAGAAATCCCTCAAGTACAAATAGAGTTTCTGTAGGACAGAGAGGCAGCGTAAATCCAAAAAAGCACACTTATGAAATAGAATAGTCTGCCCCCTGAAATGTTTTCTGTGAATAAATGACTGATTTTTCAGACAGGTGTTCAGATGCCTTTTGCCAAAGCCCGAAAGCAGATGGGAGATGGATGACCTCTGGCTGAGGTTGATTCATTAATATCTTTATTTGCTCATATCCAGGTCTAATCTGGGGCTGGGAGAGATGGAGGCAGAAGAATCCATTGTTCCATGTGATTCTCGTCTTTGTCACTCAAAGGGGATTTAATTCTCTTTAATAATTGGCAATTCCAGATGCATCAGAAAAGAGTTTCTTAAAACCTATGATCTTTTTTATTAAGTGTACACAATTAATGTATTTCCCATAATATTTGCTGAGCCATAGTGCTTTGCATATTCTAATATTGCATAAAATGACATATTTGACTGCCCAGTTGCTGCAGGAGGACAGGAGTTTAACAAGAACTGTAAAAGTGAGATAGGAAACCAAATTATAATAGTATTTCAATTTAATTGCAATGGATCATTTACTAACTCAAAGAATGGTGAGTAAATTGATTATGTCTCTGAAAGTTCACTTCTAAAGTAAAATGCCATTTGAATAGAAAAATTATAAAGTTCAAACACAAAAACTCCTTTGGCATCAACAAACCACATCTGGAATGTTCACCAGCAAAGGGTATTTGAAACCTTCTTGTTAAAATTTGGGAACTTAAAACTTTTTTCATTAGTGATTCAAAAGCTAAGCTGTAGAATATCAGAGAAAGATTTTTTTTTTTATTTTTATTTTTTAAAAAGCTGGTTTTTTTCTCCTAAACAGACTTCTTCAACTGTCATGGTGATTTCTCTTCTATGGACTTACTCAATTATTTTTTATGATAATGTAGCCTTGGAAATGTTTGTTTCAACTGTAGAACTGAAACATTTTGCCTCAGACATTCTCACCGACTTTCATACATGTTAATTTTCTTCTCTGATCTTTTAGTGTGTGAAATAAAGCAAATGCTTTTTTCTTGCCTTTATTCTTTCTATTTTCTTATACAGGGGAGGGATCATAGATTATTAATGAAGCTGAAGGGAAGCAGACCCTTGAAACCTTTGTTTCCTATTTGATCTTCTGACATACATCACAACACTTTTCAATCACGCGCAGATTGTAATTCTTCTGCAAGTTTCAGTGTAACCCAAAAATCAATATTAACAGATGTTGTTTGCTTAAGTCTGAAAATGTTCCAGAAAAATGTTCCTCAAATACATCCCATCTATGGTTTCATAAAGTTTCAGAATCTCACAATCAATATCAGCAGATGTTCTCTACTTTTATTTTATTTTTTTTCCCAAGGCATTGCAGAAGTGCTTCTTCCAGCATAATTTTGAAGGGAAATCGAAAGCCCAGGGAATGTGACAGCTTTCAGTGCTGCCAGAGAGGCAGAGCTTGTCACCTCCTGCAGAAACAACCTTGTCTTCTTCTGTTGTCATTAGAGACCAATAATTAAACGGGAAAACCTGGTTTTAATTAGTGCACAATGCATGATTGGGTAAACCATTCCATAAAGCTCTGTCCATACATGTTAAATTCTATCTTAGGGCTGCATTAGCATTTCTTTATCTAGGGAGAGCATTAATGCAGAAAGGAAGTATTACAGAGGTAGATAAAAAACTCCCTTCTGTGGGTTTTGGACTTGGTGTGGGTTTGGGTTTGTTTTGCTGCCATGACATCTATAATTTCTGTATCTTGCAAGGCATTTGCTTTCAAGAGTGAGTTTAGAGATTCCTGATTGCATAAAACAAAGTTATGAAAAACAGGAAGGGAAACAAACCCCCAAAGCCTCATTTGGAAGAGTCAGCTGGTTTCTCCCTCTTCTAGAAGGTAAAACACATAAGGAGTAGAACTTTGAACCTGGACAATGTGGAGAAGGAAGTGTGATCTGGTGAGGTTTGGGATTTGATTAATGGGGTTGATTTCTGCTCAAAATAAAGTTGATATATCTCAAATCAGTTGTCTGAATGAGTATGAACCTCTCTGTGGATATTTCTAATAATTTCTGATTGCAATGAATCCTAGAAACAACCCAATGCATCTTCTGCAAGTTCTGGAAAAGTTATCAGCACTAATTATAAAATATATTTGATGCTGTCTATCATAATACTTAAATATGCCTCATTCTGTCATATTATGTATATCATAATACTTAAATGTGCCTCATTCTCAATATTATGTTAAAATGAATTTTTTTTTAATAAATAGGAAGATAATAATACACAGATAAAAATGCAGCAAGATAAAGCCTGGAGACAGAGCTGCTTTAATATGATTATGTAACTCATGTCAATAAATTTTCTACAAATGGCATCACTTCAGCACTTACAGCACTTGCTTGGTGGAATTATACAACTCCTCCAAGGTTATTACAGGTTCTAGTCTATCACAGTTATAAAAATGTGGAGCTTTTTCTTTTTTTTTGGTGAATTGAAGCCATTGGTATGGTTATGGCACAGAGCTGGGATTATTCTGTGTGAGCTCTGAGCGCAGACAGAGCTGTGTGAGTGTGTTAGCACAGCAGCAATTCTGCACGACTCAAGCTGCCTCTCAGCAGGGTTTATTAATGCAGGCACCACATCAGGAGGCTGCAGGCAGAGAGGATTCCTTTCCAGCTCAGGGGGTGCTTACATCTGCCTGCAATCCACTGCATTAACATATGCCAGGAGACTTTGCCCTGAGTTGGATTTATTTGAACCAAACTGCGGCAGTTACGGCGCCTGTTTATTACATTCAGATTTAGCATTCGTCAGGAAGGAGCCAACGTTTATAAATTAGGTGGGGTTGGGTTGGGTTTTTTGTGGATGGAGTGGAATAACAAACTGTACAGTTTTACAGCAGGAACTTTTGCTTTGGACCTTTCTATATATATTTATATATATATATATGTATCTGTGGCAGCTCCAGGGTGATTGCAGGCTCTAGTATATGATGCCATTTATTTTCACTGCTTCTAGTAGGATAGAATAAAAAAGAAAAAATACAAACCTCTTTTATATTTCCACACTATACCTCAACTTGGGTAGTAGATTGTTGATCCTAAAGTTTTAGTATTTCCAAGACACTAATCAGTATTTTTTTTTTCCCTCACATATGTAATTTCCATTATGAACAATGAAATGTTTAGTATGAACATACTCCTAAGCAGAAAGAACAGTGAAATAAGATGTAGAGAAGTATAAAAGTGTTGTTTCTTTGGAACCATCTTGTTTTTCTATTTGAAAAAAAACCAAACCAACAGTCCTTCCTGCCAATTCCTTGCAGTAAAATTTCTTTTCTGAAACAAAATGGATCCAAAAAACTTTGTGGAGTTGTTCTTAGTTTAACAGCTGCATGTTTAGAAAATACTAACTTCTATCTCCAGAACTCCTCTCTGTCCTTTCACTGAATGTGGGGAAAGCTCTCCATCCATTTAAGCAAACCTTCCTACCTTTTGCCATCATAAATGTCTGCCAGGCTAGTAAAATAAATCCATTTGGAACCTTCAATACCTCCACTGAACTTTTCCAGGTGCATCTGTGGCCAAGTGCAGGAATTTTCATTATATCCTTACTCAAATATTAAAATAAGTATTTCTTTAAAGACTGAACTATCTGAAAGCAAATGGTTTTACAAAATAGCACCTTGGAGCAGTCAGTCCATATGAAACATTTAGGAAAGAAGAAATGTCCCATATTTTTTTATTAAAATAGGTTTCAGCACGCAAAAGGAGTTTGAGCAGAGTGGCAATCCTGGATGGAGATGATGCCATCCTGATTTCAGCCAGGAATCTCAAATCTGATGCTCAATATTAACTGATGGGTGAGTGAAGTGCTTGGAATTATAGCAAGAGGGTGGGAGGTCATTGAGAAGAGAATATAAAGTACAGACCTTGCTGTTAAAGAGTAGGGGCACCAGGACTAGCTGTGCATCTGGAGAATCTGAGAGTTGCTTTTATTTTTCCAAGTTTAGAAAAATAAGTTTATTAAGACTCTGCTGACAGACAGCAGCAGGAATTGAAGAATTGTCCAGAAATTCAAGAACTTATTAAATTCTCTCCCAGTCACCTCTGTCATCCCTGTCTGCTTTTCCACCACTCTCACATTCTGCAATTCTGGCTCATTCCTGGGATAAATAGGTATAATTCACATTGCCAGCTGCTAGGGACTACTGTATTTGCCAATAAATGGGTATCAGGAATAGCTGAATGAAGAGTTGTTTGAATTGAGCAGAGAAAGTTTAAAATTAGCAGATATGATGAATGCTAACATATCATAAGTAATTTCTCTCCAGATTCATCAAGGGCACAGCTGCTGGAGTGTGTGACACGAGAGGGAAAGTCAAGGAATGTTTACTTGGTGGAATGAAATATAGCAGGAATTTGCAGATTACATTAACCAAAATAATGTTGCATGAATCCTTCTTTGTAGGGATTGTGAAATAATCAGGAAGAAATGGAATAAATATTTCACAGATAGGCCCTTCCTGTGACAAGTAGCGAAAAGATGATTTTCTCTAGAACTGTGTTGCAAAAGAGAGGAAAAGTTTTGTTTAAGGCCACTGTTGTTTAGAGAATGGGTATATGAGAACTTTAAATCCAGATAAGTAATAATGCATAAAAAGAAAATATACTCTTTCAAAGAGTTTCTATAAAAATTATTTTTCCTGTTTTCGCAATCAGCTGAAACAGTCTGATAGGAGTGCAGGTAGCAGAAAAAATTATATCTGGGACACTTCAGATTTTCCTGCAAAATATTAAAACTAACTGTTGTACTTTGAATTTCACAGATTTTTAATAGTTTCTTCTAGACTAAGCAATGCCTTGAGGGTAAGGGGAAGATGTTTTATAATGACAAGTCTAGTTTAAAGAAAGAGTAAATTTTAGAGGACAAAGAAGAAAGTCTGTGAGGCTTTGTAATATAATATAGTTATGGAGCCTTTCAAATCCATGGGCATCTGCCTGGGAGTGTTAATGGCAACATATATTCTGCCTTGGGAGAATCATCCCCAAGCATGGAGAATGAGGTCAGGAAGAGTTCTGTGACTGACAGGCTTGGCTTCCAGTCAGTGCTGAGCTACAAACTCACAGACTTCATTTAAGGGAAGAATTTTACTTTTCACGTGGATCTGACCATATATTGAATTAATTAACATTAAAACTGTGAACAAGTCAGTGAACTTGCTAAGGAGTTTGCCCTAGAAATGGAAGAGGTTGAAAGATTATGTTTAGGATTAAACAGTCAGAAATGGATTGTGAAAAACCATGATGAGTTCTTGGATGAAAGAATTAGTTCTAGATCTTGAGGAGTGTAGGAATGAAGTTTACCCAAAGGTAGTGTGGGGATCGAGGGCTGTGCTGACTTTAGGAACTTTTATAACTTCAATTATTTTTATGTCCATTCCCTATTGATTGGCATTTGGTAGCTTATGAAAATTGTGTGTTTTGAATAGTGGATTGATGTCGCTGTTGAGCTGCTAGCAGAGAAAGAAGATCCAGTTCTTCGTGTGGCACAAAAGAGTGTATTTTATTATTTAATTCCAACTTACATAGACTTTTCAAAGGTCACCCAGATTGGTCAGTCAGAAACCTCCCCCTAGGCCTGATTGGCCAGGCCTGAACTGTCCAAATCTCGAGACACTGTTTTTAATAACATCCAAACTTTATCTTTGTTTATAAAACACAGGAAGAAGAGAGAAAGGAATTCTCACAGGAAAGGTCTGTGCTCGCCACAGATTTTTGCTGGTGAGGTACCAGGAAGTCCTGTGGAATTCCTGCTGAGCAGGAATTCACCTTAGAGCAGGCAGGAAAAGCTTTGTAGGCTATGAAACCCCAGAGGTGCAGCAGATAAATGGCTCAGCCCTGCTGCATCCCCAAGAGCAGCACCCTGCACTGAGGGAGGACCATCCTGGCAAGAGGAGCTCCTGAGCCTTGCACGTAAAGACTTGAAGTTAAAAAAAAAATTAAAAAAAACTGGAGAGTTTTGGAAGTGAGAAAAGCCAGATTTCTAAACAGCAGCAGAGAATAATGAAATTATTAAAAGTCTGAAGAATTCAGGCTGTTAATTATGACTTTTCAATTAACTGTATGACATATTAGAGAAAAGGGTATATCTTTGAAAAGTTATTAAACAAGTAAAATTAAGCTGCAATCTCATTTTCTTTTCATGCAGTTCCTGCTGAAGAGCTCAAATCACAGGCCAGCTGCTGGGCAAAGCAAGGAGTCCTTTCATCAAAAACCTTTTCCAATAGGCAAATGATAGAAATCTATTGATCCATAATGTTCTATTGCTCTTCCAGATACTCCTTTGAAACCCTGAAACTCTTCTTCATGTAAATTTAGTAGTTTATTTGATTTATTTTGGCAGAAAAGTTGTGTTTATTCAAATTCTACCATTTGAAAGAGGAAATCGAAGTTCAAAACAGCTTCGTGAAATCAGCAACTACTCTGTGTGTGACTTTATATTTGCTTTTTTAGAGGAGGATTCTTGATCTTCCATACTGAACAGACTTTCCAGACACCCTGTCAGAATTCAGTGTTCTTTGCCTGTCTTTCCCCCCCCAGGCCACCATTCCTGCCCGAGGTTTGTACATGTGTTCAGATGGGTTCACACTTCCAGCAGGATGCTCTGAACCACACTTTGCTGAGGTTGTCAGCTTCAAATCATTCATTTAAACTCTCTATTCATCTCTGCCACAGGTCTCCAAATGAGCTCTACAGAGATTTTTAATTTTTTTTTTTTGTGGGCTGTCTAATCATAAGAATGATAAAAATATGCACGTGGTGGAGAGTGACCACTGTATTTGAAGTGTGATTCATTGCAGACTCTTGTCCAAAAAAACTTCTCACTTCAACCAGCATCTCCTTCACTCTCAGCTGCTGCAGCTGAAACCGTGTGGAGGAGGGAGGATGTAAATCCAAGGCAAGCTTCTTATTTAGCATTTCTGCCTTGCCAAGTGAATCAGAGACAGGAAATCACCCAGCTTGCCAAAATTTATCATACTGTGTCTCCGAAAGTGAAAACAGGTTTTTCATACAGCAAAGCAAATGCTGTGTTTTGCCACAGATAATATTTTGAAGGTTGGTAAAAGGTATCTTTGTAGCACAGATATATTTTTTTTTTCCCAAACTGATTGCAGACTTCAAAGTACCAAGCTTTTTGAGATCCTCTTAAAACTAATTAATCAACTTTGCAAACTGCGTATCTTCCTTTCAAGTAGAACCCACAATCCCTCTACCTTGGGGAATAATTTGCTTGTTTTCCTAGCATTTTCCAAATCTAATTATTTTACCTCAAAATAGAAGGTTTTTAAAACACAATGTGATTAATTAGATGTGTTATTTCTTTATCAGGTGAGAAATCACCACAGGATTGATGATAAGCTTATGAAATCAGCACAGACTGTATAAGGCAATTACTTCTCAATTAAAAATCCATTGGACATATTTGAGAGATTAATAAACAAATTGGATTTGTTTCTAACAAAAATGATTGGATTTAAAAAAAAAGATTAATAGTATTTGATACAGCTCATCTGAATCTAAAGCATAAACCAAAGCAAAAGTATAAACTTAGTCAACTAGAGGTAGCAGAGACTTAATTTTTCCAATATGATCTCTAAAAGGTCTGAATTATAAGTCAGTATGTCACTGGATGATGCTATATTCATTAATTTGCCACATAATCACATTTAAACTCTTTGTTTGAAGTAGGGTATTGCATTCTCACTCCTAGAATCCCAAAGAATGCCTGAAATGCAAATACTCTTTACTTGTATTTTTGCTTCTGGGACATCTGTGTGTATGGATAGAGGTCTGGGTGGTAAAAGTCTATTCAGCTTAAAAATGCAAGCATGACAGTGTTATCTAGTAAGAAAGTGTGCTCATTCTGGAAATTGGGATTTTTTAAGATGTGGGAATTCAGCTCTTTACCCTCCTAAGCAGCTGTAAAACAATCTTAGCAAAGCCCAGTGTTACAGAAAGGTACCAAAGCAGCTGAGAGGTTGAACGTTGGAGCTCTTTAAAAATATCCATAAACAGGTTAATCCCACCATCAGGATACACAGAAATGACAAAAATCCCCTCAGGCTCCTCAGAAATCCTCCTCCTCCTCTCACCCAGAGCTCCTGCACAGGGATTTCCAGGGACTCTGCCTTCCCAAACCCCCCTGACTGCCCTTTGCTCTGGTGTCACTGAAGTGTCAAAACAGGGCAAGGCTGGGTCTGTTTGCCATTACAAAATTGAGCAATGCAATCGATCTCTCCTTTAAAACTTGAGCAACTTCTAAAGTAATTTGGTATTTGCTCATGTTGCAAACAGCTGTGGAAACAAACACCTTGCTGCAGAATTGGAGCTTAAATCTGCACATATTCCCATCATATTTTAGCAGAGTTTAATCTTTGTTTATTCCAGGCTTTTCCAGGGACAATTTATTCGTCCAGTAAGATTAATTTCTTGACTTGTGAAGAACCCAGAAAACTCTGATGAAGGTTCTGATCTCCTGGCCAAACGAGAGAGTGTTTTGCACAGAAAAAACTAGTTTTCAGTCTTATTAATGCAACTTCCAGGCAGAGAGGGAAGCTTCAGAAACTGTCAGCTTTCCAATCAAAGGAAACTTTCATGGTATTCAGACATTATCTGGAGAGCCATATGGATGCTTCCCTGGCAATCTGCCAGCTATCAGGCATCTGATCTCTCCCTTCCCATGTCTGCCTTTGAAAGCCTCGTGGTAAAAGCCCACTGATTTTCCTTTTCAATCCTTGGAGATCAAGTAGGCTTTAAAACAAGAAAAGACATGATTTCATTATTTCGGATTCATAAACTCAGAGAATGGCTTCTCCCAGGCTTCAGCTTTGAAGGATGGGAAAAGGGCTTTAATCATAACATAGAAATCGTAGTATGAGGGGAGAAAGAAAATTATCTGGTAGCATTTCATCCTGAATTTTAATCTTAATTAATCTGACAAATATTGTACAAAAGAAATGCAGTGATATTTGTTTCCAGTGATTTCTCTAGGGTGAGAAGGATGTGGAATTATTGAATTTCTTTGACTAAATATTTTATTAGAGTAAAAATGAAGATATGAGCAGGCAAAAACTATTGAGAAGTTTCTATCAGCTTTTTTTAAACCATTCTGGATTAAAAGATTTTTGCTGCTGTGAGAATGCAAAGAGCCCGATGCTTTCAAACAAATATAATTTTAAAAGGGCTAAAAACCAAAATAAGGAAAATCCTTGTTTTAGGGCAGGTATTTACTATTCTATTGTATACTTTTTAATAATATTGAATACAACTTCGTTGATTTGACTCCTATGCAGACTGGCTGATATGGGTATGTGTATAACTTTTTCTGGACCAGTTAGGAGGCTGGAATATCAATAATCCATCCTTTATTTTCTGTCTTTAGCAGTATGCAATATTTTATCTAAGGGATTTCAAGTACAGGTGAGCAGTGGAACCATCCTTAGCCAAGAGCTGAAAGGAGGTTCTTCTCAAAATTTTGACTCCTACTGCAAGTTTAGGAATCCTGACTGAGTAGCATCAGTTCTTCATCCCTAATCCTAAATTCTTCTTCAAATGCAGAAAATTTGCATTTCTCTGCATATTTCTTTCTTCAAGTGTTCAGGCTTTCCCACTGGGAACTGCCTGTGGTTTGAACCTGTTCTTAAATTCTGACATTCCTTCTCTTCCTTCCATCAAAGGTGGGTGACACTTTCCTACAGGAGTGAAGTGGAAATGATCAGTGCATCAGAATGGAAGGGAATATCTCCAATAAGTAGAATAAGGAGATTTAACTCTTTTAGCAAAAGGGAGTTTTGTCTAAATTTTAAAACACATCGGCTGACCTTGAGATTAAAAAAAAATCCTAGTTCAGTCCCACAGCTGCCAGCATCCTAGATCAGAAAGCATTTTAGTTCACTTGAGGGTTTTATATGGAATGAGAGCTACATATTTTCCCTGCCTGCCCCTAGTTAATATTCCTATTGCTCATAGCATGCCCAGTGCTGTGTCATATTTCTTCCCTCTATTGTACAATGAGCGTTGGAATTTGATCCTGCATTCCACTTGGAACTTATTTCTCTGGAAATGACAGAAAGCCTGGCGCTCTGATTGCTGCTGCAGCTTTGGTTGGCTGTTTGATAAATGGCAACGTGTGTGAGTGTTCTGGGATTTTGTTTCATTTCAGTTTACTGAGGGCCTAATGCAAAACCTGTGGAGGCAACAGAAAAGCTTTTGTCTTTGGATTGGGCCCTAAAGAATTGCCAATATCTGCTGAAAAACCATGTTGTGCTTTACAAATGAAAAGATCAGTCACGATTTCTAACAGACTGCAGCAACACCTCGATTAAAATAAGATAATTTGCTATTTTCTATTATTTAAAAAGAGATTTTTGCTTTTGAAAATTCATAAGGAAATGCAGACTAAAAAATTTTCTTCATATGAGCTAATCACTCTTTTCCTTGGTAGTCCTAATGGTCTGAAGCTCTGGATCTTTGCTCCTCCAGCCTCAGCAAATGAATACCTCGAGGGATAGAAATTTCATATACTTCTTTTCCCCCATGGTTATCCATTCTGCTGACTGCATGGCTGTCTCTCTAAACCATCCTATCAATTGCTCAAGTGTGAATGCTTTGTAATATGTTTTATATCTGGAAGGCTGAAGTTTTCTTCTCCTACTGGGAGTTTCATATTTTGATTAGACAGTCTGAGCTCCTTTTTTTTTTTTTTTTTTTGCCTCCCAGGAATTCCTAAAAAATTATCTTGTTGTACAAATAGTTTGGCAACTGAAACTTTGTAGTTCCTTGTGTAGAATTTACTTTCCTCAGTAAAGCAGCAGAACTACCCTTCAATTTGAATTACCTTCCACATCAGTAATGGCAGCCTACAAGTTCTTTGCTGTTGTAGTAAATGTCTTACTCAAATATGTATTTTAAACTGTTATCTAAAGGTGTACTCTAAAGGCTTTGGTCTCCTAAATATGTTAACTTATTGATATTACATGGGCACTGTTGTGCTGTTTAAACCTCTTCTCAGGCATCAGGATTCTAAGACTAGAGAAAATGGTCTGTAACTTGGAGGTCCTGCATTATGATTGCACAAAAGCAGATCTGGGAAATGTGGTTAATTCTGATTTACACACAGCAGAATGAGGGCTCTTGGTCTGCCAGAGGAAACAGCTCTCCAGGTGCAATGCAAAAAGGATGTGAGTACATAAATAAACTAAATAAATGGAATATCAGATTTAGCAGTTATCCAACCAGCAGGACCTCCATTATTCACTCTTGTTGCTCAGGCAGTGGCCACAGTTTGGTAAGGATTCAGTCCTGTTCCAATGCTTTATAGCCCTGTGATCTCAGAAGGCACAAACCCTCATTTCTGCTTCCAGGCTATGTTTGCAGTGCCTCAGAAGAGCCCAGGCAAGTTCATGCCAAGGAATCCTGGGAGGATTTTGAGGAGATGCTGTGGAGCAGAGCAGGCTCTGGAGCTGGAAAGGTTGGAGGCTGAGAAAGGGAAGGACTGAGTGTGTCCTGGCTTGGCCTCCCTCAGCACAGCACATCCCCTGGGGCTGCTGGGGGAGAAAGGAAGATCATCTCAGGGAACTTTGGCTCTGCTCAGCCTGAACTTTTTGCTCTGGTTTGTCTGTGTGATGATGGGAAGAGGAAGGAAGGTAGGAATTGCTATTATGTTTAATTCAGATTTTGGGACTTGCTTGACTCTCAGATTTAGGTGACCTCAGGGGATGATCTGTGGGCATTAATTAAGGAAGAACTGTCCAGGAATGCCTGTTTGCCCAGAGTGCTCAGTGGCTGTTTATCCCTTTTAAAAGCTGTGGGATTTAGAGTGAGATGTGAGCCATAAGAAAGTTGCTTTCCATGAAGCAACAGCAAAATGTCTCCTTCCACTAATGTGACTGAGAGCAGAAAGACACAATTCCTGAAAGAAAAAAATAAGCTTTTTAGTTTGCTCTCAGGAAGAAAGCAGATGTTGATTTTAGCAAAGAGAACTATTAGTTTCATATTTAGTACTGGAAAAAATATTGTGGTTTTTAAGGACGGTACCATTTGTGAAGAATGGAAATGTGCACTCTGGAGAGATTAAATCCACTCATTTATAACTTCTGCCACATTAAAGGAGCTGAATATAAATTGATTGGATTAAGCAAATATAATGTTACATTCTTTTCAAATATGTTCTGTATATGTAATTAAAACCAGATTTTATACTTTTACAGTGTTTCCAAAATATATATTTGATTTAGACACTTTTTGCATTCAGAATGGTGCACATGCTGCACAGAATATCTTGAGGGGGAAAAAAATCTGAGTGCTGAGACTGAGTCAATATATATTTTAATATAAAGTGAGATGTATATTGCATCCCAAGTGAGACCTGCCGATGAGGAAAGCTATTCTTCCCAGAAATATTAATCCCAAACACATCTTGCTCAGGATTATCTGACCTCACCAGTTCTTGAAACCACTCCTTTGCCTCTCCCAAACATTGATAAATCCAGCAAAGGCTTTATCTGAGCTCCAGCTGGCACAGTCCTGCAGCTCTCCAGTCACACTTCTCTCTGAGGGTTTGTGCTGATCTGCCTCAGGAGCTGAAATGCACACTTCTAAATGCCATCAAAAGACTCTCAAGAGTCTACAGGGATTTAGGAGCAAAATGTTTGGCCATGAGGGAAGTGGGCTGCAGTTGCTTAGCTGTAGCTTTTGAGGAACTTAGCAGGTTAGATGCAGTTAGTTCCATGGGAAGAGATGGAGAACTTGGCAGCAAACCTGTGTTTTTTCAGTGGCATGTGAAGGGAATGCCAGCATTCAGCAAGAACACATTGGTGTGAAGATGCTGATTTTTATCATGCATGGAGAACATGGGATTTTTAAGGAATGTGTGGTGGTTTGGGGGAAAAAAGCCAAAGAAATGCATCAGAAAGTCCTCAGATAAACAACCCTGTGCTGTTGCTGTTTATGCAGAGTCTGACAGAGGGGTGATGAGTTTGTTTTTATGGTTTTTTCCTCATGTTTTGCCATGTTGCTGAGGACTTTGCAGTCATAAACCATCTGCAAGGCTGCCTCAGATCAACCCCTTGTGCAACCCAGGTAGCACAGCAGGATGATTATCCCATTGCTCTGGGGTGCTGAGAAGTCTCAATCCCTGAGCTTCTTTAGGGCAAAGCTCCTTAATGAAATCACAATATTTGGATGGCACAGTCCCCAGGATATGTAAACATGCTGCCTAAACAGCTGTTAAATAATTGTCAATGTTTATTTGGGCTCTCAATCAGGGAGAGGTAGATTTTAACACACTTTATGGTGAGGTCTCTGTGGAGAACAAAGTTAATCCTTCTGATATAATATTATTTCAGAGCTGCAGTGCTCTTTTTTTGAAGTCACTGCTTTACCAAGTGCTGGGGCAGTGATTTCTATCCATCTGCACCCTACTTTGTTCAGAACTTTTGCTCTAATGTTGGAGTTAGATGATGATTAGGCACATTCACCAAACTCCATGAAACCGTGAGCTTTCAACAGCCGGCGAGATCAGACCTGAAGTCTCAGCACAGTGATCTCTAAACAAGGCATGTTTGAACCAGTTTGTGTCCAGAGCTCCATGCAAGAGCTCGCACTTGTTCCAGTGCCATGCCACAGCGTGGAATGTGAATATTTGCTGTAATACAGCTGTACAGTCGTATGCTGCTAGATGCCTAAGGTTAGGCTGGATGCTCCACACAGAGCATAATTTATTTCGCAGACAGAAAGATGTTCCAAGTGGCGGAGCATGAAGTTGGGGATGATGTGCTGATCCACTAAAGAAAAAACGGTTTTTAGGTAAGTGTTTTGTGTTTATGTCTCTTCCGTTTTGCGCTTTTTATTCAGGTTTTGTAAAGTGAAAATTAGGAGGGAAGAAACCCAACACATTCCTGCAGCTCGTGAGTAATTCATTTATAAGTGGAAGATCTAATTTTCACATGAATATCACTTGTATAATCACCACTTATCCCGAAGTTTTGCAGTGGTATAAAAATTAAAGGTTTAGTTTTACTTTATGCCTTGACGCACATGTAAAGTTTTCATTAAGAGTTTTACAGGAACACAGGAAGATAAGACATGCTTTCATGTCTTGAGATCCAAAAGGGTAAATAGAATATGAAAACTGTTCCTGGATATATGATCTAAACGTATGCAGTGTGATTGCTCTTTTCTGAATATTAACTGTCTGCCTTGGTGCTTTGCTCTGTGGCAGTGTGACAGCAGGAGAGCTGATGTGATATAAATGATGCCAATCTCTGCACTGTTGGCACCAGCATCTGTCTCCTTGGCAGACTCCAAAGGCAGCTCCTGGCAGCTTTGGAGTTGCCTCTAGGTCTATCATATGGTTAAGCTTCTGACTTTTCCTCTTTAGCTAAAGTCCACTCCATCTGGAACCTATTTAATACTTTTTCACCTTTGATGGAGACTCTAAATTCTGGACTGAGGACTCTGGAATTGTTAAAATGTTTGTGGATGTTGCACTTCTGCTGAAATATGAAACAAACTCTTGGAGTTACACACTAGAACTGAAATCTGAAAGTGGAAAAAAAACAAAAGCAGTGTTTCATGTAAAATGATCAAGAAAATTACAGCACAATTTCTCCTTTTGCTGTTTGGGTTTTGTGTTGGGTTTTTTTCTGGTCAGTTCAGATCTGCTGCAGTGGTGTCCTACCTCTCCATGCTGGCTGGGCTCCCAGAAGAAGTCTGACCTACCTAGACAGCATCTAGGAGGGGGAGGAGATAAAAACCAGCAGTAGGTCTGAGAGAGCTGTGGGTTTAGCCAGGTGCTTGTCACAGACCAAGGGACACTGCAGCCCCAAGGTTCATCCAGCCTATCAAGTGGTTTGACTCAAACATGGGCACTCAGCCTACAAAGTTCTAGTGCAGATCAGGGTCATATTGTACCACATCCCACAAATTTGATTTAGCCTCCTCCTTCTTGCTTCTTGGACCAGTTTCTCTGGTCTAAAGACCAAGTATGAATTGTTTTCTCTTACAGCTCTAGTGGCATCTGGCTTTCTGAGAGACATAAACCAAAGAAAGTTTTCCAGAGAGATGAAGCAACTGTCAAAACAAAGTGGTCATTCATTTTTTATTAAGTCCTGTTCTTTCTTTCGTGCTCTTATATTGCTATTTAAACCATCATGTTCCCTTTCAATCTCCTGCTAACATCAGTGTCTGGCACATGAAAAGGGAAAGGGTCATCACAAGTGGAATGTTTTGACGCTCATGGTTACTAAAATAAACAGCCTTTGGTCAGAAGTATGAAACCAACAAGAAGAACTGTGGCTAGCACAGGTCTTTCCCGTGAGAACATTTTGCTACATTTCATAAACAAAGTTTGGATGTTTTGCAAACAACGTCTGGATGTTTGGATGCATCCAAACAACGTCTCCGGATTGGGTCAGTTCGGGCTTGGCCAATTGGGCCTAGGGGGAGGTTTCTGGCTGACCAATCTGGGGCACCTCTGAAGACCCTCTATATATGGAAATCAAAATAATAAAGACACCTTCTCTCTTTCCTTGTCTGAGAACCTGGGTCATTCCTCAGCTGGCGGCTCAACAGCGACAAAGAACAAAGTCATGTGCATTGGAAAAGACAAAGGCAGTGGAGGATGGGAAAGAAGAGCTTTTGTGCAGCAAAAGCAGACAGCTTGTTCACTCCTCTGGATCCCAGCACACTTCTTAGGGTCTCTGTGACATCTGGCTCTCTTGCTTCGCTTTCTCTTCCCCTTTCTCTCCCACCAGGAGAAGGCTGTACATGCTGCTCCATCCTGCCATGCCAATTACAGCGAGGGGATAATGACACTGACTGCATTCCAGCACTGCCTAGGCTTACAGCCCATTAGACAGATGGGCAAAGCGTGGGGAAGACTTGACTGTAACTTTGAGAACTGGCATCTCAAAAGCCAGAAACTTATTTTTGCTTCTTGCCTGGGTGTAGCATAGACTTTTACATTGCTTTTGTAGGGTAGAGTCAGACCTTTACCAAAATTCCAGTTCCTACCTCTATTTCTGACTTGTTTGATGTATCCCATTTCCTGTCTGTGAGGATGACTTCTGGAAACAAAGGCAGAATGATCTTGGGAGCTACTGTGTTGATAAGATTTATCTCAAGTTCTTCATCATGTCTTTCTGGACACAAACATCTGAATGCTTGGACATCAATTTTCTCAGCACAGCTTGATCAACACCTGATTCTTTTGGCCTCTGAGTGTCACTCAGAGAGGTCCGAGCAATCCCTGCACCTAACATCAATCTGTCTGCCAAAGTCGCCAGTTTAATAAATAATGGTATTAACCAGGTAAAGGTTGTGTCCCTTTAATAATCATATCATCCTTCACTCTGCAATTTTATATCTGCTTTGAGCAGTCACTTGCAAAGACAGCAAGCTTGAAAAGCTCCTTTTGAGGAGAGCAGTGCTCAATGCCAGGTTGTCACACAATATGTTGTTTCCCCTCCTCTGCTGCATACCAGGGAGGTGAGCTGCTGAGATGGAGATGACTGAGGAAAGACACTAATTTGGGGGTTGGCATTCGACAGACAAAAATAGATGCAAAATAAAGAATGTGGTTACAGATATAAAAATGAGCAAGGAATCAAATTGGTCAGAAACAAAGAGACACAGGTGACTCACTGTGACATAAAGGAATTCAGTGAGGATGGATTACTTTTGAGTCTTCCATTGTTTTACTTTGTGGCTTTCAAACCATCCTGATTCCTCCTCTAAATCGGTTCTGACCATCTTGATTCTTGGAAGGGAAAAACTTTTTCTTACACTGCATTGGGTATAGCATCTTATTTACTTGTTGGTGTAGCTGCCAGATTATATAAATGCCAGAGCATGCAACTCCTACACGAATTCCCAAGAGGAGCAGGATTATCTGAGGAGGAAAATACTTCCCAGTCAGTATCTTTGCAGACCACGAGTGGCAAAGGTGCAGCAGATAACTAATCCATAACCTCTAGTCTCTGCACTGCTGTCTTGTTGGGCTTCAGACTCAGAAAGAGTAGGTTTAGATTAGATTTTAGGAAGGAATCCTTCCCAGTGAGGGTGCTGAGGCCCTGGCACAGATTCCCAGAGAAGCTGTGTTGCCCCTGGATCCCTGGAAATGTCCAAGGCCAGGCTGGACAGGGCTTGGAGCAACCTGGGACAGTGGAAGGTGTCCCTGCCATGGCAGGAGGGTTGGAACGAGATTTGCTTTCAGATCCCTGCAAACACAGACCATTCTGGGATTCTATGACTGTAAGAAGGGATTAGAGAGTTAGAATGTCTGTAAAGTCATCATATAAATTGTCTGCTACTTGACAGATAATTTTAAGATCAGAATCATAATTTTACAAAGAGATGCAGGAGTACCAATGAAAACACAAAGTTAGGCTGTTTATAAAAAGCAGATATTTGAGAAGAGAAAAATATTTCAAGGAACCTAACAAATATTGTTAGAATACTGATACCTCTAGTATTCTCATCCTGGGAATCCTTTGGTGTAGCTATGTCACTTTTTTCTTGATGGATGTATTTTGTTAAAGGCATCTGGTGGTAATAGATGCTGTAAGTGCAGCCTGCAGCACAATACCAAGGGCCATCTCAGAATAATAGAAAGTTTAGAGTCTGAGTCCATCCGTCACAAGAAAAGACTACCTAAGAGGTGTGAATCAAATAAATGTCTGTGTACAACGCTAAAACTGATAGCAACTTCATTCCTTTTGTGCTGTAAAGAAGATCAGGATAGCTTTCACTGCAACTTCACTAAAACAGCCCTAGCCTTGAAAATTCATGTCACCAAAGTCCAGAGAGAAAGGAAACAGTACATTTTCCTGCACTTCATTGGTTTAGTTATGATTGATTTAAGATTAATTTTTTTTTTGGGGGGGAGAGGAGAGGGGAAGGAAACAAAACCCCAAACCAACAAAAACCAACCAAACAGAATATAACCAGCAAATCAGCAACAAGAAATATGCAAGCAGGGTTTTGATCTTTTTTTGTTATACAAAAAAAATTCCTTTTATGTACCGAGGGAATAAGGTCATTTGTGCAAAATAGGAAAGAACAAGAAATGTGCCTAAAGATGCAAAAGTTTATTTTTCTACAGTGTGTGCCCCATGGTCATTTCTATCAAACAGCTAAGAAATGTTAATGGCACATGCTGTCCAGTTTACAGTTATTTGTCAGTATTCATCTTTTGCCATTTTGCTGGCATTCTAAAGTAACAAATTCAGAATGTTCACTCCCCTGCACTTGTCCAGGCCCAGTTCAGGAATTTTGTGGGGTAGCCTGTCTAGGACTTGACTCCAGGAAAACTCTGTCCCGTCCTAGAAGTCAATGGAGGATTTCTCTAATCTGAGTTAAGGATATAAACAAGTTTGTTCTGTGATCTTGACTGTTCTTGTTTTTTGGGGGGGGTTTAAAATTTATTTTGGGGGGAGGAAAGTGAGATTAAAAAAAAAAAAAAGGTTCTTTTTTATGCCAATTGAGAACAAGAGAGTAAAATATATTTTCTTGGGAAATAAAATCTTGAAGCTTCACATAGGTTTTCCTTTGACAAACTTGCTAATGATCTGTTTTGAACACATTGAGAAAAAGTAGCTTCCCAGTAGGAGACATTTATATTAGAAGACAGAGAGTTTCAATTTTTTGAAGTGTTTGATGAGGGAGAGCAGCATATAGGAGAAAAAGGAATAAAATCTGAGTGTTTTCTCTCTCTTTTAAATGCTTATATAAACAGCAAAGATCCTACTAAGCCACTGTTTCTTTTCAGGTGCAGATAATGTACAATTTTGCTTTCATGTTTCAAAGGGGTTGTGCTGCTCGGATGGACCATGCAGACATTGGATGCTAGAGACAGAAACAGAATTCCTGATTTTCCATCCCACAGTCCAATCAAATCACCATAGAGCAGGGCTGTACAACAGGGCCAATAATGAGCTCTGCACTCAAAATACAAGAAATCACTTGGTGTACATCTCTCTTTTGAAATTATTTTGGTTTCCCTTGAATTAGCAATCTTGTTCCATAGTAATTTCTCTAATCATCGCTCTGAGGGTTTTTTGGAAGTTATTTCAAAGTTGGAAGAACCATAGGTATAAAATCCATATATAACTTTTGTAACTTTTGTTTCCTTAGTTTTGAGATAAGTGAATATCCATGTGCCTAACCAGGTCTGGGCTCTAAAAATTAGGGACGGAATTAGAGTGATAAAGAAATACTGAAAGAAATGAGGAATCTGAGCAAGATATAGAATGTATAGCAGCATGTGGGAAGAATTAAATGTGGAATGTATGGCAATGAACTTTCTGCTAAGACTAAAACTTGACAAGTTCTCCAAGGGGAGTGTTAGCCCATTAGAATAAGACTCCAAATACTTAAAAATACTTATTAAAAATACTTTTCAAACTGGTAGTGCTGCAAAATGATCAGAATTGCCTTACCAATAACATGCTGCAGTACTAGTTAGTGTCTCTGGCACTAAACTGATTTCCTCCGTTATAAAGAGAATTATGAATTCCTCATTCATCTGGGCAAGAGTCTCAGCTACAATATAGAACCAAAATCCTCAGCTGCCCTGGGATGGAACATGACAGAGCCCTGCACAGGTTCTCATCATCTACATGGGCAAAATTTAGCTTATCTAAGGGAGACAAGGCTGCTCAGGTCACTCACTATCCTAACTAGAATCTCTTGCCTCAAATACTAATGTCAATATAATGGATCAGGACAGCTGTGTCAAATTCAATTACTCATTTAGCTTAGATTCAGTCTCCTTGATGGCTGTAGGACCAATAGGGAATGGAAACTTGATATGATAATGAAAATAAGTTTTGATACAGGGAATAAACTAATAAATCACCAAAACATTATTTTGTGACTAGCTGGCACATTGGGCTCTGAGTAGCTTGATGGCCAATTTGACATCCTTTTGTTAATTAAACATACGTGGAAATTAGAAAATAAATCTTACAGACAGGTATGGTAGAATTACTGACAAAATAAATATTTGGGGTTTTGAACAAAGGAACTGTGATTTTACCACAGGAAAGCATTGTGAAGTGCCACATTCACTGCCAATGACCAGGTAGGACAGGGACAGTGATGGGTGTCACCTTTATTGTGCTGTGGAGGGAACCAGCTATGTAAGAAAAGTACAAAAAGGTCTCCCAAATGTCACACCTTAGTCTGTGATCTCTTCTCAGATTTTGACTGAGTTGTTTTTTATTGCTGCATATTTATTACTTCATTTTTTTTTTAATTCTAAGAATTACTGTAGGTGCTCATTGCTTGCATGGCAGTGTTCCAGCCAGTTAGAAGGTAGGGCTGCAGAAAAGAAGATTACTGGGGAAATGAGCAAACCTCTAGCTGTCTGTGAGCTACTTTTATGTTACTGAAATGTTACTGCTTTATGAATACTGAGAGTATCAGGGCTGGAATTAGCAGCCAAAAAAACTGTTAGTAATGTGACTTTTCTCGACTTTGGGAAGGCAAATTGTCCTTGTGGCTATTTGTGAAATATCAACTTGGGATATTAAATTTTGGGGAATTTGGGAATTAAATTTTGCTTTTTTGGCATCCTGGCTGTTTCCAGGAACTCTGGAGTTCTGAATGCTTTGAGACACTTGTTCCACCTTTTTTTTTAGTCATTGAAGAGCAACCTTCTTACACAATTATGGTGCCAAACCAATCAAACCTTGATCTCCTTTCACCAAAAGGATGGTAAAGTTCAGCTCTTCAAATCCCATCAGCATCTGTGTGTCCTGGCACTGCTCAGCACAGAAAGCAGAGCTGAAATGACCCCAGAAAGGATGTTGAGAAGGCAAGACTAGAGATGACAAGATAATGTACAGAGTGAAGGTCGAGGAGACATTACTGAGCCAATCAGAGATGTTGTGAAGCATGAGAAGAATACATGGAGGAAGAGTGAAAGGAGGAGGAGGTGGAAAGAGCTGATAGATGGTGTCACTTTGCCTTTCAGGAGCTGCTGGACTCTTGAGATGAGTAGTTAAAAAGAAGGTGCTGCACAGAGAGAGCTGAAAGCCATTGTGCTTGCCTGAACAAAGAGCTAATTGCTGGGTGAGAAATGCAGCCTGCAACTGAACACATTTTATACTTGGGGCATATCATTTGCCCGAGCACTCATTTGCAAACAGAAGGAAGTTTCAAGGGAAGCAAAAGAATCTGTGAGTTCAAGCTGAATTCAAGACATGGGTTCAGTCCAAAATGAAGGAAGAAGGAAATTGAAAGCATGCACTGAAAGAATTGTGCTTTTAGCTTGGTATTGCTGTTTGATTTCAAAGCATTTTGCAACTAAATTTAACCTGTAAAATAGTATTGTTTCAAACAAAGCTTAAAAAAAAAGAACAAAATCTTAGACCATATTTTTTGGTTTAGATCCAAAGAGAAATTAGGGTTGGCCCTAAAATTCCATTGCATGAGATTTTCTCTTGATTCTCTTAAACAAGGTGGGTGAAAAATATTTCACTGTCATGGCAGAATTGTTTTTCTTGGACTCAGATCTCATTAAACTTCAGCACATAGTTGCTTATATGTACCATATGTACCTGTCACAGTAGGAAATTCAGGAAAAATGCCTTTTTCTTGGAAATACTCAGAAAATAAAAGGAGGATGAGTGCCAGAGCAGTCATCACCTTCTCCCCAGTGCTTCTGGGGGCTTCCTTCCTGAAGAAACAGAGAGAATTTACCTGAGAACTCATATAACTCTTGAAAACATCTCAGTCAACCTCCCATGTTCAGCCTAGGCATTTCCCTGTTTTAAATAAGGATTTTACTGTCCAGTATTTGAAATTAATGTCTCTTAAATTCTTGCATTTTTCTGCATGATTCCTAGTTAGTAGCAAGAAACAGTATGGAGAAAATTAAAGCCTTTGTTTCTTTCAATTGTTTTCTTCAGATTTTCCTAAAAAAAACCTAAGAGAACAGAGAGATGTAGCACTAGAGTTCTATGTACTCTTATAAACTGAGAACAAGTAAAACACTTTCTTAAAAATCTGTGAGTTCTAAGATAATAGACAAAATGAGATGTTTTGATAAGGAATTTAATAAGCCCCTGAACCAGTACAGCTTCATGTCGAAAAATGTTCACGTAAAATGTATTATTTTATTTAAGATAAATAAAACCAAACCTGCTAAAATATTAGGATTTTTGTATTAGAATTTACACTTATCTCTCTTCCTTCAACTCAGACAAGCTTTTGTATGGACTAAGTAAGAAACACTCCTTAATTCTCTTTCTTTGTCCCATTTTGACAGCAGGGATGGCTGTAGAATTGCCTCTTCCAATGGAGAAATAAGAGAAACACTGGAGTTTCTTTGTTTGATTTGAAGCCTTTTACTGCCCAGCTAAAGGTACATGAAGCAAAAGGGAAAAGAACAAAGCAGAGGAGAGTAGTTTCTGTTTCAGGTGTTCAATCCACTTCTTACATCCACTGCTGAGGCTGGAAAGATGGAAAACACAGTCCTTTCAGGCTCACACAATGACTTTGTTTCAAGCAATTGTCTCTCTGGCCCTTCTGGTGAGGAATTCTCAGAGGTCTTGTGAGAGCTGCTTGACTGAGCTCTTAGAACTGAGCTGAGGAGAGGGACAAGTGGAAAATCCTGGAAGAGAAATGTGGTGTAAAGAGAAGAGACTTGAGGGAGATGGTGAAAAAGTTGACCCAAAGCATATTTAATCTGTTGTTTGGAAAGGCTGGGTAGTTAGCAATGTTGCTTTTACATCTCTTTACTTCTGGGAAAGCATTTCTAAAAATCATATGAGAAATACAGCAATAAATTCCAGAGTCACAAAATGATCTTATGCTCTGTTAGCCCATTGCTTCCTTTTTTTCCTAGATGGAAAGAACAGCAAGGAGGGGCAGAAAAATATCCTTCTGTGTTTGTGGCACACATTTTGGGTCACTGAAATCCAGCTCCTCATTCCTCGTTTTTACAAGTTGCAGTTTTAGGTCCTCTGATGGCCATGGCAGATGGATTTGTGTGTGTTATCTAGGACAAACTATCTAGGACAATTTAGAATACAGACTTGCACTAAAAAACCCTGACTATTTCACTGGAAACAGATGTCATTAGTCTTTTACTCAGTCAATTAAAATTTCCCCTAAAATGATCACATTACATAGATGAACCTGGTCTGTGGAAATCGCCTTGATTAGTGAGCATATTTCTGTGTTCCAAATCCTTTTATACAGATGTGTGTGAGTCCATTAAAATTAATTTTCTAACATTAAAAATGTATTAAGTAAAGGTAAACAAGATTTCATCTCTGTGTGTATAATATACACATATTTGTAGCAAACGTGAAGAGCATTATGGAGATTTATTGCTGGATGGAATGTTGGTCTTTACAAAACCATTTAAAAATATGATAGGAAAACTCCAAAGCAGAAGGAAAACAAAACAAATGTCAAAATTAATAATTTAACAATTTATTAAATTTAACAATTTAACAAATTGTTAAATGCTTGACATGAATCAAAATTGTGAGAACCAACAGGGACAATGACACTAATCTCCTTATCAGTTTTCTGTAAAGAGATTAGGACTCCTCACTTGGAAAAAGGAAAATAAAGATGATTCCCAACTTGTAAATGGAAACTCCTCCTGTCAGCAGTGGAGAATGTGCTGTGAGCAAGAACTTGAGGTCGATCCCAGGCTGGGAATTGCAGCTCAGATGAAATCCTGCAGAAATCCTGCAGAATCTCTGCAGAGCTGTGGAAACAGCAGCAGAGCAGAGGGCAGAGTGTGTATGATAAACACTTCTTTGTTTAAAATTCTATCATCATGAGGGATGAATGGGTTTTGGACTGGAGAAGCAAAGAGTCCAGTAATTTGTATCATCTTTGCAATATGCATGGTGCAGCTCCCAACGTTCCTAATGTGCCACAGATGGTCTGCTTGGGCAGAAGGACTGCCAAAAGTGAGTGTAGGAAATTAATCTCTTTTTCACTCTATCACACCATCTGTTGCCAGTTCATTGCGTCTGTTAATAATAACAAGTAATTAATAATAATTCCAATAATTTAATTAATAAGTTCCTGATTGATTTGAAGCCACTTTTATTGGGGTTTGCTGGTTTAGTCTCACTTTCTTCATAAGTGCAGGTTACGTAAAGAAAGTTTCATCTGTATTTAAAGGACCAAAGATAAAAGTCAGTTGAGCGTCTGCTCTAAATGCTGACATATAAACTCTAACAAAGTCACTTTGTTTAGAAAGTCACTGAGGCTGAAGGACAGATTTTAGAATTTTGCTGGATTTGGATTGCAGTGAGTGCACTGATGTTGATATCAGGTACAACCTGGCTGCAGGAAGGTGATGATCTCTAACTATTGCTGTTCTTTCAGACAAAAAAAAAAATATGGATTTGACTTGAAAAAGATAAAACTTTCCTTCAGTTTATTCTCTCTCCACAATGTTTTTCTCCCACAAATATACATTTCTCATTTATTTTTTATTGTATACATTATGCTCTTTACAATGTTTCTTGATGATTACTGTATAACTCTTCACTTTCTGTTTGCAAATCATTGCTCAAAAATTTCTGATACCATAATTTTGTTTCCGTCCTACAGGCTTTTAGGCATCTAAAATAATTTATTATGGGTAATAACTGCAGTTTTTTCATCTTCTCCTTATAAGTGTGTTTTCAGACTTAATTAAGCCTAGCCATATTTATAATAGGATGAAAGGTTCCAAAAATAAGCACAAACACTGTTCCTCAGGATTTCAATTCTTTATATATGTATGTTAATTCAATAATTTTCCCCAGGCATATTGAGTTACTTATTTTATTTCCTTTTACATTAGATTTTTATTTTTCCTCTATGATGTTTTATGTCTATCTGCTCTTTTTGATATCAAAGTATTCACTGTTTTGTCAAAGCCACAGGCTGGGGGAGAGAGGCAGAAATAAGAGTAGTGCCCCCACTGTACTCATACAAGGGAGTATATCAATTATTTCTGCTATTTTGTTCCTTTGCAAAGGCATGCAGGAAAGGCCACAATTGAACCTTTCCCTCCGAGTTTATCATCTTTTCCACATTCACAGTGCATTGCCCCAGTATCAGTTTATAATGTATGAGCACTCTTTACTTTTGGCATATTTAAAAAAGTGCTTTGATTGATGTCATGGGAAACAGCCAAATTATTCTTTTTTGATAGCAGCATCTGCTGGCTTTTTTTTTTTTTTTTTTTTTTTGACAGCTATTTACATCCAGGAATCATAATCCCATAAACCCCTTTTTTTTTTTTTAGAGAACAGGTATTATTAATTCCATAGTGCATTCAGTGCAGGTTATTTTATCATTATCAAACTCGTCTGTTCCAGATGTTGCAGATGAAGGAAATGCTGGCGTTATGTATCAGGTGCTATATCTGAAGAGAAAATTTCCTTTTCTCTCTCTTCCCCACCCTTGAATTCAGCTCATAACTTGGAAAACGACATTCAGGTTTACACTTGGGTGCAAGTTCTGACATCAGAGAGCTCAATAAGACCTTCAGGTTTTGGATTTAAAAGTCACCAATTGCTGGAATTGTCCTTTTTAACCTTCAGCATTTCACCTGCCCTCAGTGTAAATTCTTGCTTTTAAAAATCCAATTACCACACGGCATAGAACACTGTTAATGATGTAGAAACAACACACAAAAAGAGGTGGTGTGTGGTTTAGGTGAGTTTTGGATTCATTTTTTGCCTCTTTCTATAGTGGTGTATAACATTTTGGGAGTTTTCCTAAGAATGAAGCTTCAGAAAAATAAGATGGGAAGAGGGCAGTGGTCAGAAGGCTCAAGAATTCCTGTTTTTCCTTTTTACACAATGTGTTTTCAACAAATTTTGTGAACAGTGAATCTACCTACTGTGTTCAAAAACGAATCTAGGAGACTATGAATTTCTCACTACATGGGAATACAAAGAAATACATAGGAATTTTTTTTCTCAGTGTTTCTACATCCCAAAAAGCAGTGCACACAGGAAAAAATGGCTTTTCTAGCTTTTTGCTTTTGGAAGCCTTAAAAGCTGATATGATGCAGTAATCTGATTCAGAATAATGTAAGTGCTACATTAAAAATGAAATGTGATATTAAAGAATCACATTGAAGTCTTGGGAAATAGGTCTCTAGTCTCACCAATTTCTGAGGTTCCATTAATATAATCCTTATTTTGTCTTCCAAGCCCACTGAGTTTGGATCTGTCCATGTTGACGAGGATTGCATAGAGGGGAATATCAGAGCTGAGGAGCAACATGAATTGGATGTCATTTTCTCTGCCACTTGTGTAATCTCTAATAACAGAGGCATCTAATAACCTCCATTTCTCCCTGACAGCTCACTGAGCTGGGAATGCAGTTCCTGCTGCTAGCCAGGAGCTGTTTTATTGACTGAACTCTGGAGAAGTTGTCTCAGATTTAAGGGGATGTTGAATTATAGCTGGCTGCACTAAGCAGAAGTCCTCAAAAATCTGTTTTAATTATAGGTTTTACCAATACGTGAATGCAGGGAGAAAATCCCACTCTTTCCATTTGCTCACAGGAAGGAAATATAAACAGGATTAAGGCACAGCTGAAGCCTACAGCTCTGGGTTCTTTCTCAGGAGGCAGAGAGGTGATTCCATAATTCCACATTATGGAGTGTGCCACTGTTCCAGCAGGGGAAAATGTGTTTTATTTATTCCATAAAAATTAATTTATTGATGGAGTTCCTCACGGTACAACGTGAGCTCCACCTGCCTCCTGTGGGTGTTCATTTAACCCCAGAAAACCATTCTGGGTGCTTTTTCCTCTCCACACATCACAGCTAACCCAGAACAGATCCTGAACCCCCAGATAGCTCCAGTCAGACGTCAGCGTTCATCACCACTCTTCCCAACGTTAATTCAGATTTACAGATGCATTTTGCACTTATCTCTGTATGAACGTGCACAGAGGTTTGTAAGATGTGAACTCCTTGTCATCTACCCACCCAGGAGAGGTTCAAACACCCTTGGAAGGGTTCTTGCCAGAGGCAAAGCTCCTCACCTCCCCAGTGTGCCAACTCAGCACAAAGGTGTGGTCAGCTGGCAAGGGGAAAGAGCTCCGTTTTTGGGATGTGAGAGAGCAAAGAGAAAGGATTAATCAATATTGCAGGGGTTTTCAATGAGGATGGGTGTGCTGATGAATGTGAATGGAGGTGGCTGGGCAGTTTTTCCCAGGAGATGAAGCATTGCTGGTGGCTGGGCTTGTGCTCAGTCCAGTGTATTACTGATGTTCATTACCATTGAGATGCTCTTGAAATGTGTGAGGAAAAGAAATACTGACTCAGGCAGAATGCAGAAAAAGTTTAGTGCTTTTCCAGCTTCCTATATGTGTTTTCTGTGGAAATAATCATGCTGTTATTAATTCATAACTTGGTTCTTTCTACAACCCATGAAAATAATAGATAAATATTAGCCAGAAGTCAAACAGCTTTGTGCTGTGCAGAGGTTTTTCCTAGAGTTTCACTGTTCTCATTTTAGATGTTGTTTCTTTTGTAGCATTTGATCCTATTAAAATTTTGCTGTCCTAAAATACAATTTTAAAAGGATTTGACAACAAAAGAAATACGAGATCCACTGTGTTTAAATCCATGCTGAGACATGTATTGCTCTCATGTTAATGCAGGATTTAATTTCACATGCTTCACTTTATGCCAAGTCAGAGCAAATAAATATCTTGTTCTACTCTAATCTGTCCTGGGCTTTTTGTTTCTAATGGATCAAAAGTCCTCATTCAAAGGCAAAAGAAAAAAAAAATTAGGAAGGATAGAAGGGGGGCAACAGAAATATTTAATTCAAACAACATGAGCACCTTCCAAAAGAATGACACAGATATAATAAAGAGGAAAAAAATCCACGTTTGAGAGAGAAAAAAAGTGTCTGCAAATAGGCCTTACTTGCTGTACTTTGGATCTCAGAATTTTTTTTCCTTTCAGGTGATGTTCAGAATTAAATTAGTAGCCATTATCTGTTCTTCAGGATTATCTGTCACAGTAAAAATCTAACCTATAACCTGTTGAATGACATTACAAAATATTATTCAAAAATATAACTAATAATTAGACTATGGTTAACTTTTTCTGTTATTTTAATAATTTTAGAATTTGGAATGTGCAATGCCATAACTCACTCACAGTGGGACTGTATTTGTTTTGAATTCTTTATTTTGTATGCAGTATAAAAAGTGACAACTTTCAAAGGTGCACTTTCAAGATTCAAGGAAAAAATCCAAACAAACAAGGAAATAAAATTAGGTTGAATGTGCAAAGTAAGTTTGTTTTGACATGTAATATTGAAGCTCTTTGTTATTACTCTGAATGAGAATGGTAATTTCATCCTTTACTGAGGAAATTATAATTTTCAGATTTTGCAGAAAACCTCACATATTTTACAAAACCCATAATATTGTTTTCTGAGCATTTGTTGCATCTCCTCGAAATTACACTTTTGAAATGAGTTATTGTCTTGTTTTGATGAAAGTGGAACATTTGGTTGCCTTGTTCTCGAGGCATTCTTTAAATGCTCTGCCAGTTTTGCATAGTTACATTGAAATATTGTTGATATATTTAATGTTTGTTTCTGACATTTCAGAAAACACTTGGAATGTTGTCATCACGGAAGGTTTTTCATGCCTCTTTGAGCATTTACACCAACACCAAATTAAAACATCTCTGAGTTTTTACAGATCATCCTGCTCCTTCTTACTTCTGCTTCAGCAAGCTTTGCCATCTCGAGCATCTCTGCTTCCTGGAGACATCTGGGGGGATAATTTACATCTGCAACCTCAAACTGATTAATATTTCGACAGAGAATATGCTTTATAACCTCTCTTTCACAAGGAGGAACAGTTTTTTTAGTATTTCATGGTATAATACAATTTCTGCTGTGGGATAAATTACCTCAGTCTGTTGCAGATGTATCTAAAGAGGCCAAGGCTGACTTTTGTGTGTGGTGCTGAGTGTAGCTTGCTTTCTCCCTCTTCACTTTCAGTTTCTTGGGTCTAAGGGATCTCCATGAGGGAGGGAAATGTTTGCAGATGCAAAATTTCCATTACAATTTCCAATACAAAAGTAATTTCCATCACACAGAACTGAAGCACTGAGTAAATTATAGACAAAAAAAATGTGACCCTAAAGGTACATTTTGAATAGCCACTAGAAATAAAAGCTTTTATTTCTCTTGTATTTGTAATGCAGCCATTCTAATATTTTATTTTAAGACACACTTTAGTGGCATGAACAATGTGTGGTGGATTGAAGGTGATGGAGACAAACATTCTCTTTTCTGTGAAGAACAATGAATAACACCATGATTTTCACCTCTTCTTAGTGCTACTGAGAGCTTTCAGTCAGGTGGCCACAATGAATTGAGAAAAACAATGATGATAATTTTCTCCCCTTTAACTTCTGCTTTTCTCTAGTGCTTTCCTTGCTCGTGCATCCTTCATTTGCCATCGACATAAGAACTGCTCCTTGGACAAGAGGCAACAGAATAGTCTTTAAACTTAGTACTCATGCATTTGCTGATTCTCCTTCCTCTTTCATTTCAGTCACTTCTGTAGATTTTGATTTTAATTCTTTTCAACTTCATGAAACATTTATCTGGTAAAGGCAGCAATAAATAAGAACATGAAGGAAAAAAAGGGATATGCTGTGTTTTAATCATCTATGTCTGCAAGCTGTAGAAGTATGAATTTTAACTTCCCCTTGGAGAAAAGAATCAGGAATTGTTTAAGAATAATGTTTAGTGATTATTCCAAGCCTTTATCTGTTTTCTATTTGACTGTTGCTGTATCTGGATTTAACTATAACATTTATTAGAAATCCAATGTATTTTTGACCTAAATAAAGCACCATTTGGAAACTCACAAGATCATTGAAGTCCATGTTGGCTCTTAATTTTGTTGGGATGGAAACACCCTCATTTCAGTTACGTGCTAATTGTGTTTGGAGATACTGTGAATGTTCTCTAGTAAGATTTAACAATCCACTTGAGTCCTGAAAAGACTTGGAGTGTCTTTTTAGTGGAAATCCTCCTGTTAGCTAATGTTAATACTAGTACAGAGACAGCTAAGGACTCACAAAAGATGAACCTATGGATTCATGCAGGAGGCAATTACTAATATCAGGATTAAGAGAACCTGATGCAAGCAAATACATATAAGAAAGCCTGTTCTTTTACACACTTCAGCAGAGCAACCTCTTGGTGAAAAGAGCATGAAGATTTAGAGCTGAAGAGTTCAGTCTTGCCTCACTTCAAGCACTTACAGATATGCAGTGTGCCACAAAGGCTGGAGCTGGAGTGAGTGAGGAGGTGATAAAAGGTATTTTGCACTGGTTTTGGTGTTATTGCACCTTGCTCAGCAGATGATTTATTACGCTGCCTCTCAATAAATAATTGATGGAGAACTGATAACGCCAAATGTACGGAATATGTGGAGTGTTTTATTAGAACATTAATATGCTGCAGGTGTGTTTTATTGGTCAATTAACACACCCCTCGAGGTGTGGTGTGATGGATGAGGCTGCTGCTGGTGTGCTGGGGGAGGTTGGGATGAGCAGGATGGTAAAACACATCCTGGAGGGTCTTAATGGTGTTGGAAAGTGAGGAAAGAATCCACCTATCGAAATTGCACTGTGGTTTGGAGGTGTAGGCTAACTTTAAACAAGGAAGCACGAGCTCTGGAAGGAGGCTAACAATAGCAGAGTGGGGCTTTTATGTAAATTGATTTACTCTCTTATTTGGGAGAAACTATCTTAGGGCTAAGGTGGTTTCCATTAATTTCCCAGCTTTCCCAGAAAAGTTGTAAAAGTTAGTTTATCTCCCTCATACTTTATTTACAAGGCTGTGTACAACACAAGGCTGATTGTTATCCTTGAGTGCTGCTCTTAATCAAGGAATGGTGGGAATACAGCCTGGACTTAAGCTTCTTTTAAAGCTCTTCTTTTAGTCATAGATTTCTTTATACCCAACAGAGAAGTGGTTTGGGGGTGAGCTGGGTTGATTTGGGGTGGTTTTTTAGATGGGGAGTCTGTCTGTTTGTTTGTTTGTTTGATGCCCTCAGGTCTTTCTTTTTTTATTTATGTGATGCTTGTTGCTTTTTCTCCACCTTTCGGAAAGGCTTACACAGCATCCCTTGACTATCATTAGATTTTTCCTTTCTTCTCTCCAGTCTGATTTTCATTCCATGCACAACAGAAGATCAGTAGCTCGAGGCTCCTTTCTGAGCCCAGTGGCTGCCAGGGAAGATGGAAAACTGCTCTGCTCGAGGTCTGTGCATCCCGAGGTGAAACTCTCTTAACTACATGCTAAGGGCAGAGGGCTCTGAGAGCAAAGGGTTAGTGCAGAGCTCAGTCCAGGAGTCCAGCTGACCCTGGAGAAATCAGCAGAGACAACAGGCAAGAGCGAATCTCCCAGAAAAATATTAGAGAAAACACAGATATTTCTCTAGGTATGGCTCTTGGTGTTTTTGTCTGTAAAATTCTTCACCAGAATATTATATCCAGACCATTTTGCTTAATAGCACTTGAGGGAGTTCTCTTCCATTTGTCTAAGAGGTTTTTAATCTTTCTGCATATTAACATCCAACCTGTCCTTTTGGAAGGTATTCCATCATTTTAATCCTGAATTTTGAAGGACAAGTTTGATTTACACCTTTGCTCTTTATGTTCAAAGTGCTGCCACACGCTTTCATCCCTGTGGATCTTGTGCAACAAATGGTGGTGAATTATCAACCCAGACTCAGTCATCCTGTGTCACCTCAACTTTGTTCTTACCCATGCTGAAGAAGCCTCAGCTGTTTTCTCTTTAAGCAAATTTTGTCACCATATTCTTCATTCTTTTCAAGTAGATTATGAATATATTAAATACCAGGGGCTCCTATGGATTGTTATGGAGTTTCTCCATCAATTTTCAATCCCCCAAACCGGTTTGTCCTGTTTTCTACCAGTTTAGTAGCACACAAGGGAAACTTCTCTTTCACCTCACACTAAACCAGTATTTATCACCTAGTATAAAGTAGTTATTTTGGGAATTCAGATGTTATCACATGCACAAACCATATTTAAGGTTTTTGGAAAATTCTTTCAAGTTTTAAAGGCCTTCTGTCTGTCTGCAAAAATCCAGATGACTTTTTGCCTGTTATTTTTAGGCCACCTTTGTTAATTTATATCAAGTTGTCATGTCCAGCTGAAGATGAGAATGGAAGAGGAGAATCACCAAATGTTCTTAGTCTGCTTTGGACATTGCTGCTTGCTGGAGCAAAAGAATGGAAACATCCAGAAATGCAGTTTTTACAATCTTTTACTAAGGAGATAGCCCCAGAAATTCCCCTCTGATCTACACCAGAGCAGGGAGTGGAGGGGGAAGGTTTATTTGGAAGTGAATCTCTTCCCCCAACTCCCATTCAAACCAGCTGATCCTCAAAATACAAAACACAAGAACGGCATTTGCACCTCAGCCTACCTGCTCAAAGCTGTTTCTCTCTCTGTTACAAAAGGCAGATGGACTGCTTAGAAACATTATTTTTACTTCAGCAGGTGATTGCCCAATTAAATGCTATACCTGATTAAATGCTGTAAAAAGTATTTCAGATTCTTAGTGGTAACAAGACTGGCAGGAGCAAGGTAGAATGTAGAACAAAAAGAACCTCCTGCCTTCCCTCCCAGGCCTTCTGTGAAGAGACAGGCTGGAAATGAGGATTGTGAAAGGAGCTGGACCAGTATCCAAAGCAGTGTGACTTGCAGAATTTCCAGCCAAAGGAGTGTAAATGGGAGCTGATTTCCCTTTGCTGAGAGGTCCAGGACAGGAAGGTTGTTGCTGTGACTGAAGTGCTCAGGGTGTGCAGAACCAGACTCTCCTCGTGGTGATGTTTCTGCTTTGTTTATTCCTGCTTTGCCCCAGGCTTGCTGAAATCAGTGGAATTATTTAGCAAAAAGGTTCTGAGCAGAAAGCAGACACCCAGGTGGTGGAGTTTGGAAGGGAATAGCACCTAGTGGCTCTAGTGAATGAAAGGCTGAGTCCTTCCAAAAAATAAGGTGGTTTGAGAAAAACAAATGCCTCAAGGTTTGATTGAATGTGGTTGAGTGTGGACTTCAAGGCTGTGCTCACCTCCTGAGCACACCTGGAGCTGCTGCACTCCTCCTGCCAGCCTGTCTGACCCCAGGCATGAAGACTGCTTCTTTTATTTATTCTGAAGACAGTTTGTTTTATTTATTCCTGCATGCATTTATTTATTTTGGCTATTGTTTGTTTTTTTCTGGGAGATGTGTTTGCAGCTCTTCTGTAGGTGATCCAATCTCTGTATCTGGGACCATCAATGGGGGAAAATTGCTCTCTCAAAACTTTGTGTGATCTGCCCTAACCAACAAAGGTTTTCCTGTTATTGTGTGGCTGGAATTAGCAGGAATTCTCATGCGAGTCATCTGAGTTATTTAGTTCTTCAAGATCAAAGCTCTGTTGGAATAAAAATTTGTGCTCAGATGATTATTTGAAACTTTTGATATTTTAATGGGGGTGAGGATGTCTATGTGCCAAAACAAGACACTGTGGAAGGAAAAACCTCTAGCAGAAGAAAGGATTTTCTGCCGAGTTTTCATGCAAAGCATGTTGTGACTGACTAATTTTTAAATGGAAAATATTGTTGATAACTTATTGGGCAGGAAAGGACAATTTCTAGCCCTGCCTGAAAGACAAAAGGCAGTGATGGCTAGGTGGCTCAGCGAGGGAATATGATATCCAGACAAGAAATACCAGCACTGCTTTTGACTGCAGATAAACCAAAGTTGTTTACAGCAAATACCTCTGAGCAAAAAGTTTTTTTGAGGAAGACTGGTATTTTGGCTGTCAGATCTGCTTCAGGTCCAGTGATTATCAACATCTTAGCTGCTTCAATTCCCTGATGAACTGCCTTGAAAACACGAGTTTCATAAATCACCTCTCAGCACTGCACTACAAAGCCCTGGTGATCAGCAATGCAGTGACCACATTTATGGGAAGAAAAGACATCATTTCTGGGAATAATATCAGAATGTATCAACTCCACACATCTTGATTGCAGACTCTGCAGGTAGCCAAGGTTTCTGTGGCTTAATCCTTGACCTTCACCTTCGCTTTCACAGGCTGCAAACTTCTCAGAGACGCTGATGGTGTGAACTGCATCTTAATAGCTGGAGTGCCTGATGGAGAGATTTCCTTCCATTCTTAATTGGGAGGTAGCTGTGGCAGTGTCATCCAGCTTCAGAAAGAGTTGCTGCTTCCTACTTGTGGGTTTGTAGCACCTCTGGGGAAAATATGGCACTTTATAATAAGGGAAGTTGGATTTAGAGTGCATATTTACATTAGAATCTATAAATATTCCCACACTTTTGGCAGATGTTAATTTTTTCTATTTTTGCCTCTCTTTCTATTTTATCTCATGTCTCTCCACTCTCTTTAACCCACAATTGATTTTTGCATCATTAGCAAAATCTGTAACTTTCTGAATAGGTCAGGTTACAGTTTCTGGATAGTTTATTTGTGCAACATAAATCAGACTCAGATCTTTTGACTTAATTCTTCCAACCTCTTCTTTGGCTCATCCTCCCTCAGAGGTAAAGGTCCATATGTTAACAAGGCATCAGGCTAATGGACTTTGGCAATCTGCAAATTGCTTCTCTAAATCTACTTTAAACTCAACTAAAATGCATGGAATCTGCTTGCTTTGAAAAAGCTCTCTTAAAACACAACTAACCTACCCAAAATGGCAGCAATGCATTTCAAATGTTTGTCATATTTGTGGTATTTCCTGAGTGATTTACAGTTAGATAAGCTACAGGCAACTCATTCATACCAAAACCAGAGTCAATCTTCATTAGATGTCAGAACAGAAATTTCTATCACGTTCCCATGGAACTTGTTCCCACGATGAAAACTAAAGACAAAATTAAGCAAGACCATAAACAAATCCTAAGTAATAGGACCTCCAGAACTTAATGTTCCCTCATTTTTTCCTTTTTAGCCTGAAATACATTTTCTTACTTTTCTACTAAGAAAAATGGTATTTTTTCTTTTCAATATTAAGCTGTATTCATGTTTTGTTATAGAATACCATCAGAATTGCTTCACAAGCCACTTCAAAAGGGAAAGGAGCAGACCTGCCACACAACAATCATACCTTCTAAGAGGTTGGTTTTCCTGTTTTTCTAACCAGTGCTTCCAGCCTGACCAGTAAAACCATATTTGTATCTAATCTGGGGAATCCTGCAGATCTGGGGGAATCTCTGAGCTCAGCTCCTGCTTCCCCATGTCACACAGAAACGTGTGCTCTCAGCCTTGCCTCGTGCCTCTGCAGGTTGCTGGGTGGAAATGTGGGGTTTGTGATCAGAAATGATCAATTGCTTGCCATTTGGGAGGCTCTGGCACAGGACAGAGAGTCACTGGCAGCAAAGAGTGACAGAGCCGTGCTGAATTATTGAAGACGTGAGGAAACTCCAGCAAAGGTGTTTGCAGCTTGATCAGAACCACTAGTTTTTGAAGTGACCTGTGATGCTCAGAAGGCTCTGCCCCAAACTGGGGAGCACTGGGAGCATCAAACACTTCCCATTGCACGCAGAACTCCGTCAGGTATCATCAGAGAGCATCTTCTGCAGCTCCAATTTCCTGTTTGCAGCGCTGTGTACCTCTGCTGGCAGCTGCTGTGATCAGAGCAAATGGGATTCCATGTAATCCTACCTCGTGTGGCACAGACAATGAGATTACACAGCTCCTGGAGCCATGCTTCCCTGCTCCACCAGCAATTATAACAGAGCCCAGGGGCTAATCAGTTAGCAAACTCCTGTGAAAACGAAGGGGAGAGGAGAGATAAAATAACAAAAAGATTTGTGCTGCTGTCTGAGTGATAAGCATTAGTACAATAATACCTAAATTCTCTCCTAATAAAACAGACAGAGTGTAGAAGAGCTCTCTTTGCGATTTTTTTTTTCCTGCTAAGAGAAACTGCAGTATTCCCATTAAAGGAACAATCCACAGCATTTTCAGTGGAAAATTTCAGCTGGGGAAAATCTCATTTCTGGTTGTTTACTCATCATGTTTAATTTGGAGTTCCAGAAAATATCTATCAACCTCTGCATCAGATAATCAGCTACCTCAGTACAATTACAGGTATCAATCACACGTGGCTGAGTGACAGAAAGCAGCACAGTAAAAAACATCTAGGTGCATCAAACTGAAAAGAAATTGGAAATTTCTGGGGTGAATTGGGAGGAACTTGGTGCTGGAGACTGCAGCAGAGATGAGGCAGATGAGAAGTGGCTCCTATTGAGATGCTGAGATCTCACAATGTGTTTAATGGGAGCTGAATGTACAGAATTGGGCACTGAAAGATTTATTCACTGGGTTGTTTTCTAATGAGACAGAAGAAAAGATCACAGATGAGAAAAAGTAAAATATTCAATAGTTCTGTGATTGCTCTCCGGAAGATAATCCTCACAGTTAATAAAACATGGTGATTGCTCCCAGTTTAGGCCAGGCTAATTTTTTAGGCTCTTTCAGTCATTTAGTATGAGAAAGCAAAAATTAAACATTAAAAACATTTTTTTAATGAAAAAGTAAGATTAAAATTCAAGATCATTAGGTTTTCTTATGGAGCAGAGAGGCTATGAAACTTCTTTGAGTAGACAATTTCTTATCTCTGTTCCATTAGACTCAGGTGTTAAAAAGAAAAAAAGAAAATGTCTTAGGGAGAAAAAGTCTTAAAGTAATCTTATTTTTTTTTTCCTTCCTAATACTGTCATAACACACAGTTTTGAGATGAATACATATTGTGATTGTGCTGGGATAGAATTGATTAGTGTCCTGCTGCACCCCTTTGTAAAGCTCTCAATAAAAGACAAAAAATACAACTTTTTGAGTATCCCTGAATTCTAACACACTGCAGCCCCACTGCTCAGCACCTCTGCCCTCGGTGGTCAGCAAAGAAAACTCTCACTATCTCTATCCTGGCTTGTTTTTTTTCCTTCCAAGAGGTATTAATGTCAAAGGCCTTCCTAGTGGAAAACCTAGCACTAGAAAAACCAGATGGAATAATTACAGAGGGTTTTGTGATAATCAGATTAACAGAAACAGGGCTGCTTATTTTTTCCTGGGCATTTATTGAGAGATGGGTATAGATATTGAAATTTGTATCAGACGTTGCACTGCAAATCTCATCCAAGTCCTTTTCCATATGCCCAAAATAACACTAATAAAGTCATGTTGTGGTATAGAAGCTAAAGAGACTTCCTCTGGTTCTTGCAATAGGCAATGGAGATTTGATCACAACCCTACTTAGAAAAATGATAGAAACCAGACTGGCTTTTACTAAAAGGTTCTTTTTTCCCCCCCTAAATTCTGTGTGCAGTTTGCAGCTGTGGATGAAATACGTACACAGATGAAGAACTGAGGAGGAGCAGCTGCACTGTTGCCCCAGTTAAATCACTGAAATTGTACTTCAGAGAAGTTTTCTGTGACAGGAGGGAAGGCAGCAGCACCTCAGGAACTCGTGCAGAACTAGAGAAGGTGCTTTCTCTGGCAGTCACACATCAGCAGCAGGAATTCAAATTAACTCTGTGTGTTGAACAGCAGGTTTTATGAGAATAAATCAGATACCATCATAAATGTTGTTGTGTCTGCCTGGGTGCTGAAGAAGTTAAGCTCCACTGGAGAAGTGCAATATTAAACATGCCAGTACTGAAGTATGAGAAATTCAGGCAATGCTGGGCCAAAATACCTGACTGGAGTGTTTACATTTCATTCATCACCCTGTTCTGTCATCCTGAAAGCCTTTTTTATATCAATGAGGTGAAGAACAAACTTATCAGTATCTCTGTGAGGATTTACAAGCTCTCTCAGAATCCCCTCAGTTTTTTGAAATGCCAACCTGCTATTTGCACTCTGCACAGCCAATCTGCATTCTGTCACTGAGGCCACTTCCCACCCAGGGCTCTGGTGGCTGGGGGAGAAGAAAAGGAGGAAAACCTCTTTTCTGTCAGTCTTGTAGCTGTTAATAATGAGCTTGTTCAGTCTTGCACAGTTCAGTCAAGTCATGCTCACTAATCATGGCTGGAATTCCTGAAGGCTTTTAATGTCTCATTTTCTGGAACAATCCTTCTGGATCCTTCCCTTCAAAAGAGCATTTACCAAGTCCTTCACCAGTGTAAGGTGATTAATTATGTTCCATGCCAGATGCACTTGAATATTCTAGGGACACTGGGTTTACCCAAAATTTGGCAACACATTGGGTACAGTGAGGGGTGAAACCTTTGTGTCTGCTAGCTTTGATTAAAGTTCCCTTACAGCCAAAGATTTGACAGATGCCAAAATAACTGTACAAATCCTGAAGGTGCAGGAACACAGGAAATATGGGTTGTACATCCATCATTTCAATTGCTGTTATTCCCCCATGTCTTCATTTCTGCCTCCCATAAGAGGTGTTTAAAGTGAGAACTCAGGGCTGGGGTGATGATCTGTCTGACCATCAGCACATCCAGCCCCTGACACATCCCATCAGTTATTCCTGCTCTGCTCCTCTTCCCCAGCCTGTCCTGACAGCTGTCCCCACTGCAGCTGCTCTGCAGCATGAGCACATCAGCAGTGGATTTTGCCCTTAGATAATATTGTTATCATCTTCCTGGTGAGAAAATTGTGCACCAAAAGGCTTAAGCTAGTTGTCAAAAGGGTGAAATGAAGCACGTGGGGCTGATGAGCAGCTGAACAGGTGAGAGCACAGGAATGGGGATTTTGTGAAATGTGGATTTGTCTCAAAGGCAGTTTCTGTTAATGATGGGACAGATCTAATCACGGCTGGACCTTATCAAGTTACTGTCAATTTGGTGTGGAATTATTAACATCACAACCAAATTTGGTGTGGAATTATTGACATCACAACCAAATTGTCAGCTCGTGTGTGTCATTATGGAAGGCTCACAACTTCAGTGGGTTCGATTCGCAGGGAACCAAAGCAGATGAATTCTCCTGGAAGAAAAATCATTTTTTCATTGGATACGACCTGATTGCTGTTGCTTTGTTAGCAAGCAACAGCAAAAGATTGTATGAGTGTATATGACTGAAATGAAGATGTAGATTTCCAGAGAAAGGACTCATGAGAAAGACTGACAGGTGATTGATTCTGTGCTCTCCTAGAGAAGTAATTATTCCTGCTTTCAAGCTTGCAGATTTTCTCTATTTACCTCCTCATAATTTGTTGCATACCTGGTTTTGTTTTCTTAATATTTCTCTGAGAGGTTTCTGAGCCATGAATCTGGAGACTGTGAACATGATGAAGTTTTATTTCTGGCCAGGGTGTTCAGGCTTTTTTGGGGTACAGCTTCTTGTCCATCCAGCTGCTCTCAGCTTCCCTTGTTTCACCATTTTTTCCCATTTCCCTGAAAAACAGGGAATTACTACCTTTTTCTACAGTGAGACACTGGTCATTGGTACCTCACAGACAGCAAATTCCCAAGCAGATCAGTTTGTAAACAGTACTGAGAAATAAATTAAAAAAATAAGAGGACACTTTAAAAATCATTTTTGCTGCCTCAGAAAACGTCTGTGCATGTTGTGCCTTTGAAACTGCCAGCTCTGGCAACAGTTTTTTCTCTTCGGATGTGCATGGTTTGAATGCAAACACATCACTAAACTGAGCTTAAAGATATTTGGGATGATCAGCAAATGCAATTGAATTTGCACCGTTTGGCAGGTCTGCACAAGGTCATCCAAAAAAAGGGAGGATGCCCTTGGAATCGGCCTGGTAGAAGGTCCCACAGATTGCCCAGCTCCTTATCCTTTTGGTACAAAGAGCAGGTCCATTTTGGGTTTTTCTTGTTTTCAGCCACACGTTTCATGTAAACCCTCTGAAATTCTGCTTGAATAATTCCTTGACACTATTTATTATAATAAATAATTTTAAATCCTGAAAGTTCTAATTGTTACACTTAAGCTCATGGCCTATTTTAGGATAACTTCTGATTATTCTGATCATCAAATGAAAGGAAGTATTTCACTCTCTCCCTTCATCCCTGCTCCTCCACTTAGCTGGATTTGCAGGAGATGCATTTAGCTAATAGAACAAGAAATTACAAGTGTATGAATAATTGTTTTTAAATGCTATTTAAAGCACTATATATAGCATGAGTTTCCTGGAAATCTTTCCTCATACTGTTTGGTAGGAAATAGTTTCCAAGCAGGTTACAATGTTAATTTGATAGCTAAACCCTTCCCAATAGTCGTGTTCTTGATTTGCTTATAAAAGAAAATCCCATTTTAGGCTGAGTGATTGCAATCAATTTGCTGTTCCCAAGTTATCAGAGAGAGGAGCTGTACCACATAACATGAAAAAAAAATCCAAGAAAATTAATGTTGGTGAAAGCATTCTTAAAATTCCATCCTGAAATGTGTGATTTAGGCCAGTTTTTATCACAACTGCTCAGTAAAAATGCAAAGAGAGGTTAATATGATAAAATATGGGACTACTTAAGCTGTTAATTTCCTAGCCAAGTTTAGATGAATACCATGGACTGGGATGCTAAAAGCCATCCACCATAAATGTTTAATGAACAAATAAAGCTGTCAAAGGCAAATGTGCTCTGCAGATTATGGATGGATTTGCTTTGGGTGGATCAGAGTCATTGTCTGAGCTGGGACTAAAGGCTGTTTTCAACAACTTCAGTATTTTTTAATGGTCTGCTCACAGGCTGGTTTTGTAGGCATCTGGAGGGTTGTGTGGCTTGTTTTCCTGACCAGAATTATGGGACAAGTTGGGTAATTCTTCAGGCTTTCCAGCCTTGCAAATATTTTTATCGACTGGACCAAACTTCTACCCAACTTGTAAAAAAACCACAGAAACAAGGACAAAAGTCTCCTTTTGCATCTAAACACAGCATCTCAGTGCTAAAACTTCTGAGATTTGCCAGCCTGGAATATTTTAAAGGGTTTAACAGGAAGGAGCAAATTCCTCTGTAGAAGAAAATATTGTTTCTGCCTCAAATGCTTCCAACACAATGCACAGAACATCATCACCACTGCAAGATCCATGTTCTTTATTTCATAATAAACCTTGGAGGGATTTCCACAATGTGTTTTTATGACTCTCTAGAACCCAAGTTTTCATTGCCATTTGGATATATTTCATATAGGGCAATATTGATTTTCCAGCCAGCATGGATCTTTGGGAAAAACCAAAATGATTTAGCCTTTCACTATGGATTCTTCTCATTTAAAGGCCTGTGGAATGTTTTTTGGAATGCTGACTCACTGAATTTTTTTGCTTTTTTTTTTTTTTCCTAGGGAGGTCTAATCCCTACCAAAAGTATTATGTTTTACACATTAAGGGAATTTCTTAAAAAAATTTAAAAATTGTGTGCTGAGTGGAAAAATCTCTTCTAAGCTCTGGTGAAGGTGATGATATGCATTTTCTTCAAGACATTAGTAGGAATCACAATAATTTCAGCAATTCCTTCTGTGTAAAAGGGCATCACTTTTATTGCAGACCTCCTACAAATGTTTTCATCAAAAAGCTACCTTTGAACCCAAAGACTTCATTTCACTAAGGCCTGGAAAGAAAATGAACATTTCTTTGGATCAAGAAGATAATGTGACATTAAAGTCTGAAAAGTTGATGCTCAACAGTGTAGAAATATAAATGGCCCAAACCTGGCAAACAGCATGTTCTACAAGAAAATAAATTAGAGTGGCATAGCTGTAGTGACTGCTGAATTTGTACTAATCATTTGTAAATGAAATCCTCTTTTCATTAGCATTTCCATGCTCGCATGCATAATTTACAACAAAGGTTTGCAGGCACTAACACAGTTTTCATAAATTAGTCGTAATTTCGTTGTTGCTGAAACCTTGGAAAATTTTTAATGCAGTTGGATTTTTACATAGGAAGAAAACCATAACCTTGATTTCCTAGAAGTCAGATTTGGTGTTTAAAATGTATGTAAGGGGCCTGATTTCCATCCTTTATTTCCTTTTGCAGCAGCCTGAATGCAAAATAAGTATTAAAAATGACCACAGGTATCAGAACAAAATGGTAGGATTAAGCCTTGCTCCCTGTAAAATGCTGGAATTGTTTTCTAGGTGGGCATAGCTGAGAATAGCACAGGCTGCTGAGCAGGGATTTAACACAGCTTTACCTAATAGGAGTAGGAAATTGTATTAAGTCCCTGGGATTTTAAATTATCTGATGTTGGGAATGCTGATCATTTTCTGTTACAATTCTAATGGGGGAAGTTCTTTTAGGGAATCTGGCTAGCTTTATATTTTGAGAAAATTTAACTGTGGTTCCAGTCTGGAAGTGTTCAATTATGCTTCTAGAAATAGGTTGAAAACCATCAATCTAAATACTCATTCGATTATTGCACTTTGTAAATTAACTACATATTTTGTTTTCATTTTTCATGGTTCCTTTGCTCTTGCTTTCACTATAAAAATGTCCTTGAAATCATGAGGAAGATTGTGGGATACAGAACATGGGCAGGGTGGATGTGTTCTTCTTCATCCCTTTCCCTCTGAACTCTCTCTGATCACAGCCTTTGTGTGAGGAAAGGAGCAGAAAATCCATTTTTGAGTTCTCATCTTCCAGCAAAAAGCCTGTAGCAGAGTAGGACTGGCTGGGAGCAAGTGGCTGAAGAGAATAGGATGAGGTGGAATTGCTCTGAGTGTCCAAATGCTCCAGGGTTGGAAAGAATTATCTGCTGCTCTGCTTTGTGTGGTCAGAGCCCTGCTTTGGGAACTGCCGGGCAATGTGTTGTTTTTAGGTAGCAAAATCCATTCAGAATTTATAGGATGTCTGCATCCTTGGTTTTGATGGATTTTTGCTGAGTGGGAAAACCAAAATGATGGAGTTTTAGTGTCACAGAGCTCTGTCAGGGCACTGGGGCTGCTCCTGCAGCTCAAGAGAGAGGAGCAGCACTGAGCCCTTGGGGAGCTCTGTGACCATTAAAACACAAGGAAATTAAAGACTGGAGAGCCTTTAAAATAAAGTTATTATTTGATTCATGCAAGTGAAGGCATTTTGGGTTATGGAAACAGCAGCTTTCTGGCACGATGTGCCTAGAGGATGTCCAGAGGCTGTTGTGGGTTGAGGATGTGTGTGACATGAGGTATAAACCCTGCACAATATATAAAACCCTGCACAATATATAAAACCCTGCACAATGGGATTGGATGGGAACAGTCTGACATCCTCCTCCTCTGCATCTTTGACTATTTCTTGTGGCATTTGGTGGTGAAGGCAAGACATAAATCCAACCAAAACAGAATATACTTATCCCAAGATGTTTATAATTTTAATTCCATGGGCAAAGCCAAAACAAACCTTTCTCCAGCTCTGCTTGGCAGAGGGGTGAGGGACAATTTTAATGCCCCTTTTCTATCAGCACCATCCTTCAGCCTCTGCCTGGGAACCAAATCCTCCTGCCAAGTGATGCCCTGCAGTGGTGGAGTAACTCAGGCTGAGAGTTCCCCTGGTGGCTCTTGCAGAGCTCTGCCAGCTGACTGGAGCTGCTGAGGATGTAAATTGAATTGTGACAAATCACACAGAAGTGCATCGCCTGAAGACTGAAATCAATGCTTGCATGTGCTCAAACAAAATTATTTTTCACTTGCACCACTTTTAAGGGAAGTCATTTTAAAGGGGCTGCATTTTTCATGGTTTGCATGCAGTGCTTTTTTTTTCCTTCCTGCAGAAAAATATCAGAAGAATAAATCATCACTAGAGGAAGTTTTGCCACGTTTAGTGATTTCATGAGAAATATTTTTCTACCTGTATACTATGCAAATATTTCTCTGGCGTATAGCAAACAGGAATTGGCTCGTTTTACACTGAAGATGTGAGTTTTAAAAAGTCTATGTGTTGTTTTTTTTCTGTCTGGGCTGACTTTACATACCAAATTGGTTAACAGAAATGTGTGCATCAAATTTTTTATAAGGTTCAGAGCTTGAATTTACAGCACCCATTACATCCAGGGAAAGATCTGCCTGTGTGTTTTGAACACCAAATTTCAAAGTGTTATTTGGGCAGTTTTAGTATAGAGTTATAAGGAAGAGTTTTAGTATAGCAGTAAAATCTTACATCTGCTTTATGAGAGAGACAAATGTAGGTTTCTTAAGCAGAATATTATCATGTAGAATGCTTGTAAGATTTGTTGGAAAATCAAACTTAAAAGACTGTCATTTTCTTTTGAGAGACACTTTAGATCCTATCATTACAAAAAATATCTTATAACTCTAGTTAAAGTTAGTAGAAAGAACTCCCTCTAAAGTGCTCAAGCACTTTGAAGCTATGCTTTTTGACATTCATTGCTTAAGTGGAGGTAAAACAAAGCTATTTAATATCTGCATTCAGACATTAAAAAATTGAGAAAATGAAACCAACACTTGTTTCCCTTGAAAGGATACCAAAGCCCAGCTTCCCAAGGGTTTAGAAACAGTTTAATTGGCCCCTTGGTGTTTTAAAGCTCAAAATATCAGTATAAATATTATCCAAGGTTAGTTTTATCAGTACCAATATAACACCCAGTGAAGCTGTTATGAGGTCAGACCAGTTTGGCTCACTGGCATTCCCATGGAGGAGCCCTGGAGAATTTATCCTAAGATTAGATGACATTTTTGTTGTGTTGCACGTGTAATTCAAATGAAATGGAGGAAAATAATTTTTCTCTGTTCACCCACTTTTCAGAAGCACTTTTGTCTTCTGCTTGGAATGGACCCAGAATCTTCTGTTTTCATGGGAACAGAATTGTCTCAATGTCTGTGTTGGCATCTCTGGATTCACTGAACCAAAGATTTTTGAAAATTTTGCTCAGACCAACATAATTCTACTGAATGGATAGAACTGCTGTATAATATCTGAGGTCAGCTGAGAGCTCTGAATCACTGTCCCCAAGGCAGGAGGAGAGGAAGTGGCTTCAGCAGAGGAGATGTAACTACATCTCCTGGCCACAGATCAGATCAAGGGCACAGAAAAACAGAAGTGATCTCTTGAAATGAACAGGATAATTCCACAGTGGTAGTAGTAGTAGTAGTAATAATAATAATAATTAATGATAATAATATTGAAATATCAGTGAATTTGGATGCCCAAATTTAGATCCCTTTAGAAGATCTGCATTTCATAGAAAGAAAAATTGCTTGAAAAATGAATCTTTTTTGGGAGATCTCAAGTTGCCCACATTAATCCAAAGTTTGTTTTATTTTTTAGAACCCCTTCAATGAAAAACTGGCATAGTGGACTCAGAATCACTCTTTTTTCTCATTGCTGACCTTGTGTTTAAGTAAGAGGAGCTGAATGAAATTTATTGGCAGCTTTTATAATTGTTTTGAAACCACTCTGCCTTCTCACTTTGTAATTGAATGAGTTGGCAAAGCTTTCCAAAAGAGCCTAGAAGGTCATTGGAAAATAGCTGCCCTCAGCCTTACTTAAAACAACATTTGTTAACTTCTGTTACATTTGCTCTTAAAAACAAATTAACACCTTAAAACAGTGGTACATTGATTGGCCAATTATAATGGAATTTCTGTGAACTGTATAGAGCATTACCTCCTCATTAATAACACATGAGTTTGTCATTATTGAATTATTACAATGAACAGCAGGATTAATAGTATCTGGTCACAAGGAGTGTTACCAAAAATCATTGCCAGTCTGGGAAAGTTTTTGGCCCATGGTCACCCCATGCACACGTTTTGTTTCAATAATCCAGTGTGATCCTAAGAACATGAGAAGCAAAAATCTGAAATGCTGCAGTCATGTACCTTTTGAGGCACCAGCTGCATGGTGTCCAAGGAAAACAAACAGGAATACATGAAACTGTGAAATCCCTTAGCCTCTTTCCTCTGCTTTAACTGAGTCCAACAAAACTATGTGATCAGAGTTTAAATTGCCCCAGAAAGCATTGGGCCTGACTTTTTCTGGCAGACTATTTTCATTGTTCTATGAAAAATTGAAGGGCTTGGACAGCTATTGAAATCAATTCAGTGCATTAAAAAAAACAAAACAAACAAAACCAGCAATTGCTGTCAGCTCCTGTTAAAAAAAAAAAAAAAAAAGAAAAAAAGAAATTTTTCATAAATACCAAACCAGGTGAAATCTCATTTGCATTCTACATCATTAGAAAGAGAGGTGATTGGGCAACACAATATTATTTTTGGAAATAATAAAAATTATAACATGTTTTGCGTTTAAAAAATCAAAGCTCTTCCTCATGGCAAGTTGAAATATTTTAAACTCTTCAGGGTTGTCTGTTTTTCTTTCAGGAATATTTTAGCCAACTGTTCTAACCACTGCATCTGCATTTTGTACTGCAAATTTCTGATCAGAAACCTCCAACCCTCTCCTCAAGAATCTCCATCCCCTTTATCCAGCTGATGGATTTGCAGGCTCTGCAGGGCTCTTGGAACATCTCAGTCTGCTGCTGCTGCTGTGAAATTTTAGGACACCTCCTAATCCCACAGATCCAAACCCCACTGCTCAGGGAAACACCCCAAACCCCCAGGTGATCTGTCTGCTCCTCTGTCTGAGATAATCTGTATTTCTGTTCAATGCAGAGGATGGAATTTGTGGAGCTCAGAGAGGAGGGAGAGTTCAGGGCTCTGTTCTCCATGATGCCTTCTAGAGAAGCTTCTTCATAAAACAGAAATTGTGTTCTAACACACACTGAAAAGTCCAAAATAACTTTTTTTTTTTGCTCCCAGCTTTCCCTTCCAGTGAATAAGCCCTTTGGATTTTTGGTTTCTACCTTCTATATCACAGAACTGCCAAGCAGTAAAGCTGCAGCCTTATCAAATGCATGGAATAAAAATAAAGTGCAAAAATATATCCTCTTACCTGAATAAGCTACACAGAGGTGGAGGATTTCTGCTTAAAAAAATAAAACAGCAAAACAAACCCAAGCCAATGAATTGTCAATCCACAGCAAAATACTCTTGTTTGTCAGAGATTTTCTCCAAAATGTTCCAAACAGACTTTGAAAGAGTTATAATTCATTAAGGCATACCTGACACAAATATTTTATGTTTGGGGTTTTTTTTTAATAACTAAGCATACTCTGCTTTTTTTCAGACCTTGATTTGTCTCAGTTTTGATATAAAAAATTTGAACTTGTTCATAAATAACAAAAGTGTCAGAACTGATGCATTAGTTGAAAAAAACCCTTCTATGTTTTGCAGTGGTAATGAGATTTTATTGTTATTATTTTCCTTTTTTTTTCAGAACATGTAGCAAGGATATACAAGAATATAGTAACACCCAACATTTGGTGTGAGTAGTATAGAGAAACAATCCTAATGGAAATGATGTGTTTCTTGCTTAAAGATTCCCAGGAGAAGTATTAGAAGGAAAATACTCACCCTGGAATGGAACAAATCAGAATAACTCCAAGCTAGATAGAACAATTTTGAGTGGTGTATGATACATAAGCCTAATTAGGTTTTGGAAAAGACAAACTGCAACAGCACCCCAAAATAATAATAAAAGTATAATTTATTGTCAATTTATCCCTAGGAAAACTAGCGACAGAAATACATCTAATGTAATACTGCTATTTGTTTGTGCCATGATTATCAGCTTTAAAGTTTTCATGCTGCTGCAACAATTTTGTTTGTTACCTGAATTACACAGGGGAATTAGGGAATTATTCAGCTATCTCAAAGATTGATACAGAGCTTTTCAGCTGAGTTTCCTAACTCGGGAGGCAGCATTTGCTAAATCTTGTTAAAATCGAGCACAGTCATGAACATCCTGAAATGCCAACAATTTGCAATAGTTCTGTTTTCAAGCCTCTCCAGAGGAAAAAATGCTTGCAACTTTTGATGTCTTAGAGAATCCTTGTTTCCATATGCCTAATTTATATGGAATTGGGGGTTTTCATCCAATGAGATAATTGGGATTATTTTTGACTAGATCAACATTGCCAGTGGAAATGAGTGGAATTTACTCAGATGTGGAGCAAAGTCATAAAAGAAAGAGAAAGTCATAAAAGGTGGAAACTATAGGGAGCACCTTGAAAATAATCATAGAAAAATAAAATGACAGGAGTGATATCATAGAATGGTTTGAGTTGGAAGTGACCTTAAAGCTCATCCAGTGCCACCCCTGCCATGGTGGGACACTTCCCACTGTCCCAGGTTGCTCCAAGCTCTATCCAGCCTGGCCTTGGACACTGCCAGGGATCCATGGGCAGCACAGCTTCTCTGGGAGATCCATTCCAGGGCCACCCCACCCTCACAGGAAAGGATTCCTTCCTATTATCTAATTTAAACCTCCCCTCTTTCAGTTTGAAGCCATTCAACAGGTATAAAAAGAGGAAAATATGTAAAAAAGGTTGATTTAAGACCAGGTTTATGTCAATTTTTTCCCTTTTCTTTGTGTGTGAAAGAAGGTGTTATGATCTCTAGAGACATCTAGCATCAATGCATCAATAACGTGTCAGACTATTTTTTGGTTTATATATTAGGCTTAATCCATGGGGTTAAAAATGTAAAAGGCACACCTGTGTCGAGCTATCCATATATACATACAAATCTTCATTTTCTTTAGGAGACTTGAGGAATGATCACAGCAAAATGGCAATGGAAACTTCAAGGATTTCCTTCTTCCAAAGCTGCTCAGGCTCCTCGGAGAGCTCCACTCGAGCTGGCCAGAGACCTGCAGCCTTCCTGGCAGAGAGGGCTGCGAGCAGAGCAGAGCAGAGCAGAGCAGATGGAGCTGCAAAACCTCTCCCAGTGCCTCTGCCAAGGTGCTCCTCCAGCACAACGTCTTGGGTCTGGGGTGGCCAGCAAGGAGAACTTCTTCCCCTCCTTTGGCTGGGGTGGTTTCAGTGATTTGTAGGCTGGAGGAGTACAAATGGTTCAGACACTAGCAGGTGCAGCAGGATTCGGGGAGAGGCACAGGAGCAGCAAATGGCAAGGAGGATGAAGAAGCTGGCAGGCAAATGTTATTGATTTTGGCCTGGCAGAGTGTGTATTGGATGAGGCTGCAGAGCTGCTGACTGTGTCCTCTCCTAAAGACTGCTGAAACACTCACATCAGGAGACCTGAAGCTGCAGAGCCAGAAAGCCAAGATTCTTCACAAGGAAGCAATGCTAATTTTATCTCACAATCGCCTATGCAAAGGTTTTCATTTTTTTAGAACATAATAAGGGCCTAAGGTATTGCTGTTCATTCTGGATGCAGATTATTCTTGAAGCCACAGTTAAAATTACATTTTCATTCCAATATACTGCATGGGATTACAGGTTTTCCATTGTTGTTCATTTTGGATGCAGATTATTCTTGAAGCCATAGTTAAAATTATATTTTCTTTTCAATATACTCTTGGGATTAAAGTTTTTCCTTTGAAGTGACCATATATTTCTCATTAATTCAAAAGGGAAAAGGATACATGTTTTGCAGGGAGAATAGGTTTCATTACTCTTGGTAGATTTTTGTTCCTTGCTGTCAAGAAACAAGGTGAGTATTCTGGTCCAGATCTTTTATTTACTGCAGTCTAACACAACACAACATTTTATTAGGTCTTTCTCAGACCTAATAAATTATAAAAATAATTCTTTCTTAGAATAAATATGTTTCCATGAAGAGAATCTGGGCCATGATACTTGTAATTCTGTCTTGATTTCAGATTTCTTGGCAAACTGGTTCCTGTATCTGGGAACACACATAAAATTCCTCCCAACTGGAGATTTTTTGGAGCAATTACACAAATGAGAACTTTTAATTCTTTTGTTTCTTTTATTCTGAGACTTCCCAATTTGTTATCGACTTTTGTTTTAGAAATTAATGTATTACACTAAGATTGTAAATTAATATGTGCTTATTTAGCATTTCTTGAGGTTGTGTCAATTTATCAGGGCTGGAGTGAGACTGTGAAAGCCACTTATGCTTCATTGGGTGTCATTGTATTAATAACTTTTCAGTCACATGTTTCTCATTCTGTAGGTAATTCCCCTCAGGTCAGGTGATGAAACATGTGTTTCCTTTCAGGAATAAAAGCTCTTTTTGCCAGTTTAGGTATTGCAGGTGAGAATTCTAACCAGCTGAGTGTTTTAGGGCAGCAGAGGAAGAGCAAAGCTGAGTTGGGTGTTTGTGTCTGTTTTACACCATCAGGAATTGTGCTCAATGCTGAGAGGAACCTGCATTATGTTCTGAAGTGTCACAGGTATGATTACACGTGGGATTTTTTCTATTAATTATACATCTTTCAAATTCAGAAAATTAGTTCTTTCTCACTATACTACCATAGACTTAAAATTAAATACCAATAGAGTTCTGTTTATAAAAGCTGTGTTTGTTTTTAAAGCTTTCCAAAGTTTGTCATCTGAGTAAAATAGCTCAGCTTTCATGCTGCTGTGCCTGAGGTGGTCTCTAGTCAGAAAAAATGCTGTTTTGCCAAATGGCATCACTTGTTCTTCAGAACTCATCTCCTTGTGGCAGATTCTGAACAGCCAACCAGGTCAAAAAATTTGTTTCTCTTTATGCCCAGAGTGGCTGCCCACCTACAATTTGCCCCTACAATCAGTAATTGCATCATCTTCTTCTAAGAAAGGTCTCTCCTTCTCTGAGATGAAATTATGTCTGTAAATTGCAGCTGCATTATCTCTGAACCAGAATGTATTCCTAATGCTTTAGCTTCGGTGGTGTCTCTTCATCAAACCTCTGTCACTGAAATATAAATTAGTTCTAAATTGCATAGTATAAGTTTTGTTACCCTTTAATGAGTAAGAAATTATGTACATATGGGAATTTCAAAACATATTGTGCTTTTCAATTTAGGTATAAATCATGTGCAATTTTTATTTCTGTAGCTGGACCTTTGTTGATGGCAGGGGTGTTTTTCCTAAGTATTGGGGAAGTGTTGGAATGAAACAAGTATTTCATCCTAAGTTCTAATGTGAACAGCTGTCTCTTCTCCTCTAACTCTCCACTAAATAATTCCAAATTATCTGACTGCAGTTAAATCATCTTTCAAGCTTCCATTTCTCCTTGAAGAAGCCTGTCTGGTGGAACAGGAGTTCTGAAGTGGCATTGCTGCAGGTTTTTTTGCTCTCTTGTATTTGACAAGGGAACTGGGGCAGCTTTTCATGAAAGAGTCCTTGAAGTGGCCATGAAGGTTAGCAGAGAATATTTCTGTGGGGTACAGAATCCTGCACTTATCTGAAAAAAATTAATTTAAATTTGAATAGAAGATTTCAAAAAAAAGAGTATTTATAACATCAGAATTTAGCGATCAGCTAAATCAACTTTTCAAAGTCAGCATGACTGCTCTCTGATGGTGTCAGAGGTTCTGAAAAGCACCTCAGAGGAGATTTGATGAGAATTGATTGCAGCCTTATCACTGGGAGTTGGCTATCAGCTAGCAGCTAAATCATGGCAGATGTTTGTTTATCTTGGGTAGATAATTCTGCAGAGCCTTGGTCACCTGCCTGGAAAAATGAGAATATTCCTCATGGCCAGAAGGGTCAGAGGGGACAGGGCTTGTTTTAAGAGAAGGAAAAGTTGTATTTTGATGCATTTTTAGGAGGGGGGAAAAAAAATATTTGGAACACTCACATGATTGGATTTGGTTTTCGTTTGTTTGTTTTTTTTTTTTTGTCTATGCTTTCAACTTAAATAGGTTTACTGCTAATTTGCACATAGTGTGCATCCAATACAGTAATTGTACATCTCTGTGAATGATCATCAAATATGGTTGTGAGAGGCATTGATATTTATACATCAACGCCATGCTGACAGTGATAAAAGGACTTGTTAATAGAGTAGGAGAAATGAAAAGACTTGAGGAAAAAGAGGGTAAGTGAAATGATAATTTTCCTGTGTATTTTTCTTTCTTAAAGGCTTTTATTCTAATGTCCTTTTTGTCACTATGATCTAATGAGGTGAAGGATAGGAAATATTGAAACATTATCAGCTGGGTGATGAAATCCTCTTTGCAAATCAAGTTTCTCACACCATAGATTGTTATATTAGAACTGGAATTTGGTGCCCAAACTGCACACCACCAGCTATTCTCACCTGGGCAGTGTTATCCACCAGAGTTTAATCAGCTGTCTTTTGGAACTTAATTCAGGTGAGACTTATTCCTTAACCCCTTATGGATCACCACGTGGCCCAGGAAGTCAAAAACACAGTTTTATTCCAGAGAAAAATGTTATTTTCCCTTTAATAGCAATACATTAAAAACTGAACCCATAAAAACCCGAAGATCTATTTAGATTATAAAACTTCCATTACTTTGTGTTTTAAGAGCATAAATGAAGCCGTAGAGAGCTGTACTTTATTCTGCATGAATTGCAATGCTCACAGTTGTTCATTTAATAACCCCAGCCACTAGCCAGAGATGCCTTTAAAAAAATAAAATCTGAGTATTTTAAAATATCCCATGTGCTCTGTAAATGTAATTAAAGATAAAGAATTGTAAATTAGTTCTCTGAGATTTTTTACCCCATGTTTATGAAGTATAGAGGACTAGAATTTAGCTAAATTTTATTTACAAATATATAAAAATATAACTACATGATCTCCATAAATGTTTATATTTTTATAAAACACTTAATAAAGTAGAAGCTAGGCTGCTTTGTGAATAATTCAGGCTAGAAGACTGACTCCCATCAGCCTACTCTTTATTTTTCTGAAGAAATATCTTTTATAAAATTTAACGATACTTTATTCCACATTATTTGTGGCAGCGTTACCTCGTTGCTCCTTCCATTTGTTTCTCATACATACAGGAAAAGTACTTTATTAATTAAACTAGCACCACACATTTGTCTCAGCGTGTCAATCTCCTTTTCCAATCTCATTACATTCAGGTGCTGAATGAGATCAGCTACAAATTCCTGACGTTTCATTTTGTGTCCTGGCACCACCCATGGGTAGCAAAGGACAGCTTCCCTTGATCAATATCCCCAAAAAATAAAGCAGAAGCAGATTTGGTTAACCATGTGTTAACCACAGGTCTTCTCAGGCAGCTTGTAAAAATAAGGTGTAAAGGAATATGTTGGTTTTTTATCTTCTGAGAGCAATTGTATACAAATCTGATGTTGGGAGTCCATGGAGTAAAGTGTCGAGATTCCCACAGATATATCTCTTGGAATTTGTCCAGGAATGTCTCAAACTGCAGCACCTCAGCAGAGTTCACAGGAAATAAAAGCCACGGAGCTTTAGTGCTGCAGGTTCTGCTGGGGACAACATCTGGGGACAACATCTGGGACTCACCACTGATGGCCTTTGGGATCTCCAGCTGCTGTGAGAGCTGAAGGAGCTGAACTGCAGGAAGCAGACTGCCCTGTGCTGCCAGCTGGATGGCTGGAGACACATCCAAGAGGGTGATGGGGTCTAAAATCAGTGTGAGATGTCCCAAAGATCTGTCCAGAGAGCGCAGAGCTGAGGGCACAGTGACACAACAGCCCTGCTTTGTCCATGGAGTGTTTGCTGGTTTTGTCAGCCACGTCTTTGTGAACCAGTCAGGAACTTGGCAGGATGCTCTGTGTGCTGGTGGTGCCTCCTTGAGCTGCATGATCTCTTACAAGTCCTTCCAGTTTTGCTGGGCTGCTTTAAAACAAAAGCAAAATCAAAACCTCGGCTGTCTCTCCTCTCTTGGACAGCACAGCCCCAGCCACCTCCCTTCTGAGAGCAGAGGGACATCTTGGGTTTGTTAATCCTCCCTGGTGATTTGCATTTCAGCATGGCTTGGTGAGCCAATGCTCTGTTTGTTGAGCAGTGCTGAATGCTGGGGTTGTTTGTTTAGGAAGCTGAATTATTAATTCATCGTACACAGAGTTATATCCCAAACAAAGCCTGGAGCTCAAAGCTCCCTAGTTTTGAGGAGGTTTATAAACAGGTTCTGCTAATCTGAAAAGATTAGCTGCCTTGTTATTAGAGGTAAATAAATACTTAACTTTGGAATTATTCTTTCTCCTTTCTAATCCAGAAGAAGGTTATAATGTCCTTTTTGACTAACAAGTTTTCTTCTGAGTATCTCCTCTAAGGTATCTCTCCTGCCAGAGCTCAGGAATTGTTTGGACAATGCTCCCAGGCAGAAGGTAGGATTTTTGGGGCTGTCCTGGGAGGGTCAGGAGCTGCACTTTGAGGACACCAGTGGTTCCCTTCCAACCCAGGGTATTCTGTGTTGTCCGTTCACTTCCCAGCAAGTTTGCTTTGTGTGCTTTCCTAGGCAGACTGAGAAAGTCAAACCTCAACTAAAGTCTGCATTTCCAGCAGGTGTAACTTGAGGCAGACACTGAGAATTTCACAGAAACAAAAACTCACCCCCAGTCATCCCAAAGGAGATGATCTCAGTGATAGCTTCAGGATGTCCCTTGAATTTATTTTTCTACTTTTTCCTCAGGTTTCCCATAACTAATGAATGTTTATTCATTAAAAGACATTTTCTCTGAGAACAGTAATAAAAGCAAAGCTGCTCTGGGAAACACAAAGCTTTGTCTGTCCCCAGGATGCTCTCCATCCATGGTGACAGAGGAACAGTGACAATCTGCAGTGCCTGTCTGACTCCTCCTGCTCTCATGGTGAGTCAGAGAACTCCAATCCATGTTCTGTACTGCAGGCTGCATGCCTTAGAGTTTGAATCAAGCAGGGTATTAATTTCCCTGTTTATCCATCATGGAAATCCACCTGCCACAGTTGGGTGGCTTTAAAAATCCCCAAAATTGCATGGAATCTCACCGTGCCAAGATATTTTCTCTGCTGTGTTTATTGTTTAGCTACTGATTCAAGATTTTGTGTATTTTTAGGTCATTAAAGTTGAGTAAAGCTCAAATATACCTAATGGCTGGCTAAATTGGTTATAGGGTATTTGTGTCAATAGAGAACAAAATTATATTACAGAGCAGTATAAGTAGACTAAGACAGGTCAAATTGTCAATACAATGGAAATTACTCAAAGAAAGCAATTAAAACTCCAATCCATGCCCAAATTGCTACTGGTTGTAAGTACAGTGAATCCATTTACACATTTTATTGTGGGATACTACATGCTCAGGGCTCCTGTAGCAGAGTGTCTTGTCAATAGAGAATTGTAAAAACAAATATATCATCATGCTGGAATAAAATGCAAATCCCAATCAGCATTCTGCCAAGCTGTTAAATGGTCAGAAAAGATGGAGGGGAAAAAGCTGAAATATGCAGATGGACTGATCTTACAGCCTGCAAGTTTTTATACATTTCTGTGATGAGGACTAAAAATATTAATTTATATACTGTAGGTTTTGGTTACACCCTGGTGTAAAGAGAAGCAGGAAACAAAATAAAAGAGAACATTGGTGGGAAATTCTGCAAAGGTTAAAATTAGCTTAATATAACTTAGTATTTGAGCTTTAAACTGGGAGCCTTGCAGAAGGATGCTTATATTGTTTAGTATAACTACAATACTGATATACTTTTATTTATGTCATAAAGTCAAAAAATAATAGACTAAAATGACTTTTTGTTATCTGATTTTAATTTTTTTAATGGATTTTGGCACTGAGAGGTCCCATAGAGCAGAACTCTTAGACTGAGCCCCCAATCACCTCAGAATTTATTTCTTTCTTTTCCTTAATGAAAACTGAGTAGCATTCATGTTTTGATTTCATCAATTCAAACACAAAGAGTATGAAAGGCTTGAACCTGCAGCAATTTCAATCAGCATCCAAACAAATGATCTATAAATTATGCATATCACAATAAAGCTTGTATTAATATTTCTTTAAATTGGGGTGTTATAAAACACTGGAAAATCCAGGACAAGGCCTATAGGTGTAAGAACATGCATTTTTCACCAACTCCTGAGCTGTTTGAAAACTGTGGGCATCACTTAATAAGTCTTATTATGACAAGTTAGGAGTGGAGGAGGAAAATGGAGAATGGAGAAGGTTGTTTCAAACCAGAGACCAAAACAAGGTGGAAATTTTTGTTTCTTGAGCCTCTGGGGAAGGAGCTGCTGCTGATAAATTGGGAAATCATATTTAGAAAACACAAATGCCTAATAGTTTTGTTTGAGCAGTAATGTGTTTTCTGAATCTTTGCATTAATTTTAGAGTCTTGATTAAGATACTTTTACAGTAATGGAACATATTATTTGCATTTTATGCCAAATAACTGATTAGGCTTGTAACTTATGTGATGTGATGTAAAAACTCTTTTGATCTCTGATAGCAGTCTAGATGATTCAGCCTGACTTGTTTGATGGTACCTGTTGAGTTTAGGGTGTGTGGAGCTGGAAAAAAGAGTAGAACTTTAAGCAATATTAAAGAACAGGAGCAGGAAAAAAATCCAATCGTGCCATTTGTCACTGCATCAAGTAATTTTTGCTCTATTCTTTTTACAATTCTGCATACCACTGACAGAAAAATATAGAAAATTTACCCAGTCTTTAAAATTTGCAGTGTGAAAAAAGAAAATTTACTCTATGAAATAACATAAAGTTGGACTTTGCTGGCTATTCTATTAACACAGAAAATATAATCCTCCAAAACAGAGATTACTGTGAAAATTCAATATTTTTGAGTGGTTAATGCTTTCAATTAATGGTATTAACTTGAACTTTAACCTTGGGAGCATTGTGGTTTAACTTTCCTTCAAAACATTTATTCCACCACTGTTCTGATTGTTCTTACACTGTGACCAGTCTGCACTGGGTTGCAAGAAGAGTTTCTGCTCAGGGTCCCTCTGTTTAAATAAGGAATAATTCATTTTTATGATGTATACAGAATATATTGGTCATGGGGATTTACATTTCTTTAACCTTTTACAAAATGGTCATTCTGAAAATCAGGATTTCTGTCTTGCATCTGTTGTTAACCCTGGCATTGGAGCAGCTCTGCAGGAAGGGGTTAAACTGCTCCAGCCTGTCTGCTGGGAAAAAGAAGGCAGATATTTAGAATATTCCACCAGCTTGCATTTGGAATAATAATTGGGTGTATATTTCCTTATTTGTTTGAGATGCAATAGTTTTGCATTCGAGCAGAATTATAGGAGAAAGCTAATTAACCTTTATAAACACAATTCATTAGGCTTGCAAGGCACAACAAACATTTAAGGGAAAACAAGCTCCTGGGAGCAGGCAAAGGCTGGCACCTTCCTTTTTGTGATCTGCAGAACAGGACCAGCTCTCAAAGATGCTTTTTACAGCTGTGGCAACAAAATGAGTCAAAGCTTTACTTTGATTGTGTCTGCTCATTTTTCATTATTTCTGTATAGGCTTTTTGAATCTTGATTTTTTGACTCTGAATTTGACTTTCCTGCGGTATGGAAAAGTTGATTTATTTTAGAACAAATTTATTTTCTGTTCACCTGGTTTACACAATGAAATCTGGGCAAATTGGATTTCGCTCGTAGCTCAGTCACAGGAACAAAATGATGATGTGCACCTCACTTCATAATGGCCATGAATACATCTCCTGACATCTATTTCCTCTCTATCTTTTTTTATGGTTTTCTCCTCATTACCTAGATTTCCTCGGTGAAGTCCAAAAAAATAATATCAGTGGGTTTTATATTGTGCCATATTCCAAGTGGAAATTGAACTCCACAAGATGGGTATGACACAGGCAGGAATGTGGAACAGCATTTTGACTTCTGTGAATGAAACTCATTTGGAAAATCAGTTCCTTCTGATCTTGGTTCTTTCCTTGCTCGTCCTTCTGTCTCATGAAAATAATGGAGACAGAGGTTCAGAGGATGCAGATATTTTACCCTTTAGATGAATCTTGAAAGAAGCTAACGCAGACTGAATCATCTGCACAACTGAAATGCCAATTTTGTATTTCTTTAATGTGTTATTTCTCTTGGAATAATTTTTCTTGGCATTTAGCTTTGGATCTGATGCTGCTGGAGTTGAGTTTTCTTTGTTTGCATCCCCTAACATGAATGTAAATATGCCATGCTGTAGGTTTGCACAAAATGGGTGCATGTTTTTTTCAACATTTAGTGCTATTGCAGCTTTTGTCTGTCAGGTGAGAAGGCTTTTTCAAAGCATTGAGAGCAATAAAAATGAAGAAAGGCTTTTTTCAGGGTATTTATTTTACTTATTAATGAAAATAGCAAGTCTCTTCTGTAGCTTTTTGTTTTGGCCTTCAACTTTTCATTAATTTCCTCTGTGAAACAAGCTCGTTCAAAGAATTAGTTCAAAACAGCCTTAAATTGCATTAAAAACTAACATATTTTCCGTTTGATGTTTAATGTAGAGCTGCTATCAAAACACTGACCTGTGCCAGGGGTTGCTCCCAGGCTGGCAGCTCTGTGATAATGAATGGAGGGAGTCTGGTGGATTTCCAAATAGTTTGGAGAGAGAGGAACAAGATCACACTGCCATTCCCTGGAGCCCTCCAACCCAGTCAATATTTAGCTGGCTCTAGATGGCAAACTGCAGATTAAGGGAATTTGCTGCCCTAAATCTCCTGTTGAGTTCAGCCCCCAACAGGATGAGCTGTCACTGTCTGTCTGCCCAGTGCTCTGCTGTCTGGGGCTCTAATGGAAAATAATCCCAACCTATCCAAAAATGCCCTTTTTTTTTTTTTTTTTTTTTTTTTTTTTTTTTGCCTGTTACTGAGCAAACACAACCACATTTTGGGGTTGGCTCTTGCCAGCTGACTGTTTATCATACAGGAGGCTGTGGTGGCTGCTTGGCCTGAGGGGCAATTCCCTCAGAAGAGCAGCTTTGCTCAGTGCAATTAGCCAGTTTTGCACTCTCTCCTCTGCCTGCCACACAAACTGCTCTGTGAGTTAATCAGTTTTGCCTCCCATCATGATTATTTTATTTTCTTATGCATTTCCCTCCCCTGCTCCCACTTGAGAAATGTTACTTTTCAAGTGGGAAGAAGATGTCCAGCCCTGTGGCTCACAGCCAAGTCCTTTCCAGCAGCACTGGGCTTGGTTTCAAGGGAGATCCAAGGGACTGCAAAGAGCCAGCAGAGCCTGATGGCTGAGGTTTGGTGAGTTTTGTGTAATTTCTGCTGCCCAGCCAGCCATCTGCCATCCCCTGCAGCAGGCATGGAGTCCCCAGGGTACCAGATGTGAGGAAATGTGTGTCTGGCCACCGTCCTGGGCCTGAGCTCTGCCTTCCCCCTCTCAGTTAATGAGACAGGCAAAAACTCTTCCTAAGGCTCTTCTTGATGGCATTTGTTTCATCCCTAAAATATAAGGAAATAATCTAATTTCAGAGATAAAAATCACAGACAACCTTTGCAATTGTGTTGGTTCCCCAGCAGTCAAAGCAGGAGGACAATCCTCCTTTATGGCAAGAAATAATTCAGCCTGGATATAGTCTGGCCCATGCAATGTCTCATGGATTGGAGAGCACTTCTCCCCTATACACTGTAATCTGTTTTACATTACAATATCTGTTTAAAAACTATGTTTGTTTCAGCTTTTTACTGATCGAAGCTGTATTCTGGTTCACTTTCTCAGAAATCGACTTTATTTCAAGTACAGCCTCTTCAATTTTGGAGGGTAGGGACATTCTCAAAGCACTGAAAAGCTATTTTGATGTTATGATGTTACATATTAGATGTTGGGGGGAGGGTGAGTGGGTAGGTTGCAAAAAAATGTGGGGTTTTGGGTTTTTTTGGGGTTTGGTGGTTTTTTTTGTTATTTTTGTATGTCACACTCTTTACTTCCAGATGCCCACGAACAAATAAAAGGAATTAAATCAAAGCCACAAGATGCCAAACTCATTTTAATCAGAGTTCACTGAAAGCCTGAAGGTGACAAACTTCAGGAAGTGTTAGGGAAGATGTGCAAGCAAAAGGAAACTTGTGACATCAATAAAGAAATCTCAGCAATATGCCCTCGGAGGAATCTCTAACAGCTTCTCCAAAGATTTCTACCATCCCATTTTTCCAGCAGGGCCAAGCCTTGCACTGTGCTGCATGACAGCCACTGAGGTGGAGGAATATTTCTGCTTGTGCCCAAAGCATGCAGAGCTCTGGGTTCACAAACAGCCCTCAGAGCAGGTTTTTGGGTGTGCCCACTGCATGGTTGTTGTGCTGGCACTGCAGCTGCTCCAGCTGGGCATGGAGCAAGAGGAAATCCCATCCTGCAGCTCTGCTGGTGCTGGATAGCAGCGAAAGGGAGGTTTGGCATGTGGAGCTGTCTGCTCACCACATGGGAATTTTCATGCCCTGGTGCACATTGGATGAAGGTTAATAGCAAAACTCTGCTGAATAGCAAAGTTTGAGTCTGGTGGAAAATGTTGGGGTTTGTTGCTGTGTGATGAGGCTGGTGAGGATGGATTAATGCTGGAAGGCTGCTGTGGGTCATGGACTGTCCCTCTGTGCCCCCTGACACAGCCAATCCCTGAAATCACCCATGAATATCCAGAGGAAAATAGCTGGAAATGAGAAGCTGAACACTCTTTTCTAACCAGTTTGTCTATTACCAGGCATTCATCATAAAGTGTATCTTTTATTTTAAAAGGCTTGTTTGGTAAGCAAAAACATTAGGGCCACTCAAGGGATTCTGAGCATAGATGATGTGTAATCACAGGGTTACATTCAGCCCCAAGTGCTTTTATCTGTTCCAGACACAGCTCTGACTAAATGAAAGCCTTCACTTTGCCTTCCATTTGAAAAACAGAATATATATATATATATATATATATAATATCTGTATAACCTCTTACATCTAACCAAGGCTTTCAACAGATCAAATGTATTTCCCAAAATAAAGATAAAACAGAATGGTAGTTTGTGAAGCCTTGAATCATTCTGTATTTCAACCACTTAATGTACTTCAAACACACATACACAATCAGGACAAGAAAGCTGGTGCAGAAATTATAAGCAAATTGCAGCTCTTCGAGACATCCTATGAATTTTTTTCCCCAGCTGCATTTAAATAATAAGAGCTCTTCCTTGTTTTGGACATCCTTGTTTTCATGTCTGCTTTGAAACCATTTATGCTAAATAAGGAATTGAATAGACAGATAATTAGCAGATTGCAAAGCAGTGTCTTAACTTCCCTAGCACTCCTTATCTGCAGAAGAGTCTTTGCAAATATCTTTTCTGCATCAAACCAGTTCACCAAGCTGGGCATGTGCCATCTAGTGATACACACAGGAATTAGAACTTCAAATTAGATGTGCATTTGTCATATCCACTGAGTACTTCTGAAATAAAATATTTTGGCTATTAACCTATGTTTACAGTTTGAAACTTGAAACTTTGAGTTGTGAAAGGAAGTTTCTGTTAATTTTCCCTTAATGAATTCTGAGCTGTGCAAAGACTTTACAGTTAAATATAAATTTTGGTCATTTAGGAGCTTTCTGTATTGTAAGGGTCATGGACAATTCTTAAATGCTCAGTGGTCACTGTCTGTACTTTCACAAAACTTTGCCTGTTGCACTTAAAGTACTAATTGCATTCTTTTGAAGGTAGTTCTAATTTTATGACAGTGACAGTTTTAAAAGCAACAAAAGGAGAAGTAATTTATAGTAAAGAGTAGTTTCACCAGTTTTGACTGATAACAACCCCTTAAGCTCATTGAACCCCAATTATAAATCTCTGTTTCTGCTCTCAGACAGTGTTTGAAAGCAGATTTTGGTGGTTTTGCTGTCAGACAGTCCAGGTAAATATGCTCTGTGGTGCCAGCAATGCACATTACACATCTGAGAAGGAAGGTGAGCTTGCTTTGTACCTTTTACTCCTAAGGCTTTTGGATCTCCTGGCTGCTTCTCTGCTGTCCTGCAAAACTACTCTTCTTGTGATTAAGTTTGCTCTCATTAATCCCCAAGGCTGTCGTAGCACTAAGAAAAACCTTTCCACATTGAGTTTCTCTCCGCTGCCCATGACCAGCAGCTCTTCACAATGAAAGGATTTGTCTTTGAGGAAACTTCCAGGTGCCAATTAAAGCTGGATCAATTCATGGCTTTCCTTGGGCATGAGGCTGCAAACCTCTAGTAACAGAACCTGTGCTCAGGAAAGATCATTTTAACTCAGCCAATACAGTACTTTTTATTTTTATTTTAAAAAAATTGAGTGTATGTACTTGAAATATATACTTGGGTAGGACGCTTCAGCTTGGAGAGTTTCTAAAGCCTTGTGGTATAAAAGTAATTTACATGGGAAGCCATACAACCTTTTTCTTCTGTACACTGTGAAATATTTAACTATCCAACTGTGAATTCAGCGTGAGAGGTGTGAAAGAAGAGAGAATCATTACTTACTGCAGGAGGGTTTTATTAGGCAGGCTGCAGTTCTGCTGGACAAAGTGCAGTAGATCCCTATTAACTATTTAACAGCTATCTACAACAGCAGACACCTTATAAATTAATAGACAGACTCAAAACACAAAGTGGCTGTAGAGGGAAAGCTCAGAAAAGGGTGTAGATGAACATCCAATTTAGTGGCTACAATTTAATATTGGATATCACAGTCCTGGCTTTTCATAGGCAGCAGAGAAACACATTGATGTGGGAAATGCTGGAGATGATGCACTTCTAAGGTCTGTTTAGTGGCTCATTTTACTAAATGATGAGTTTCTGTTATAAAATTCAGACATAAATTATTCAAATGGAGAATCCATCACCATTCTGCAGGGGAGGATGCTGCTGCAGTGTGAATGGGAGTGTAAGTGGCTGATGGAGTTGGGGTGACCTGACTGGAAACACCTGCACTGCACCTGGCAGTGCTGAAGGAGAGATGACAGCCAGTAATCGCTGCCTGTTATTTAAGGTTAAAAGTAGGGACATTAAATTGTCAATAATTAATTACGGCTTTATTGAGGAGTTAATTATTATAGCCTTGCTGGCTGCATGAATCTTCCACACTGAGGTTTGGTAATTGAGATGCAGTTTAGCATTCCCATCCTGACACAAAGCAGAGTGGAAGAAACTGCTTTATAAACAGATATGCTGATACCTTCCTGCATTAAAATAAATATCCTGCTTGGTTCCAGTGACTACTTCCTTGGGGAAAAGGAAAGGAGTGCTTTCATCAGGAAAAGCTGAAGTAGAGAGAAATACATTTCTGTCAGCGCTAGCTGGGATGGTTCTCAGTGTAAGAAAGAGATTAAAAGAATATGAATATTTGAAAAAACTGAGGAAATAGTGAAACTTGGACACTTTGTATGGATGACATCTCCAACACACAGCTGATCCCTTGGGAGACAAGGAGTGCCTGAGGGGGAAATGGACCCGAGGCAATGCATATTCTGAGAATTATTCTTTTACACTCCAAAATCCCAATCCCTTCTGCAAGGATGCTGCAGCTCTATGAGGTCATGCTTAAAAACATGAAAGCAAATTGGTGGACATAGAATTTTGTAGTAGAGAATGGTACAAAGATGCTACTGGGTGTGTGGCTTGCTGGGAGGTTTGCTGGCTTGCCTGGAAGGGTTTAATGTTCATTTCTGTTCTTGAGCCACCAGAACCCACAGGGGTGAAGGTTGAGCCTGGAATCACTCTTTGCATGGCATGAATTACACAGATTTTTAATGTGGGGTTTTCCTGTTTGTTATCATCAAGCTGGCAAATCGATGACTTTATCACTGCCACCAGTCCATCAGTTACACCATTACCTGAGCTTCAAATATCACATTAATTAAAATCTTCTGTAGACTGCTGAAAAGGGTAAATATGTAAAGGCAGGGAAAGTGAACTTGGAAGTTTTTCCTTTGGGGTAGTTTCACTGATTTTTCATACATTTTGATAAGGCACTTGACTACTTCTGAATTTAGAAGCTGCTCTTAATATTTTGATTTCATGGGAATAATTGTGAGTGGCTAATTTAAGTTGTAGAGATTGCTGCTTTAGACTCCCACTTGAGCTCACTTATGGCCACAGAAAGACTTCTAATGACTCCATCATTCTGCTGAGGGTTTTCCTTTCCCCTTTCTAATTCAACTTTCAAGCTAGAATGTTCCTGCTATGACTCTTTCTAAAGTGGAATTTATTTATATAAAATTTTAATTTGAGAGAAAATGTGCCCTTTTTAAGGACAGCAGCAATCATCCTGCCTTAGGAGACTGAATACTTGAGCCCTGCAAAAAGAAGCATTTGACATAAATCATCAGCTCTTGGAATTTATTCTGCAAAATGCTGAGAGAATTTGTTCCTTCCTGAATGACAAAAGGAAGCTGAAATGGACATTTGTTCGTTGCACTGGAATTCCAACAGAAAACCTGATGAGTTAAATTTTGTAAAGCTCTGTTTCAGGAGGAAAGCTAAAGTTATAGTCAGTTTTCCTAAGGGAAAATCTGTCCTCTAAACACAGTGAAGCACCTGCACTTGCTTGGAGACTAAAGCTGGTTTAGAGGTGCTAGACTAATTTAGCAGGGAAATGTAGCTAATTTTGGTTGTAGTGAAGCATAAAATTAGATGAGACTAAGTACAAGCATAGCTTGTTTGTTCCTTATACCTTTTTTGCCTTGATGCTTCTTCTGACCTCTGAATAAAAGCACTTGGCTTTAGCAAAACTGAGGAGTTTTGTGACCACAGAATTCCAAACAGGGCAAAAATCCCCCATGAATAGCCCAGGGAGAGCAGCACATTTCAGTGCTGACCTAAAAAATATAGATTTTGCTGCTCTGCCCCCAAAAAAAGGGCTTGGGAGAAAGAAGTCACCAGACATTGGTCATGGGTGGATGTGAGGCAGGAGAGCCAAGAGCTCTGAAATTCCTCTGGGGAACATTAAAAATGCTGGATGGCAGAAAGTTTGGATGTGGAGTTTAGTGAGTTTGTCACTCTCAGGTGGAGGTCGTGCTGTCTAGACAGGAGGAAAATTCCAGCTGTCTGTTCCTCTGCTCCTGATCCTTTGAGTTTGGTGTTTTAAGCTGACCATGAGATGCTGGAGAGACAGAGATTTCAGCCCAGGCAGCTAGATACAGTAGGCTCAATCAGAGAATTAGATCAGCAGATCATAATTGCCGAGATTAAAGTTGAAATTCTATTTATGAAGAAGATCATTGGAGACAAGATTTAGAGCAGAGGAATCAGGGAGCTGAGCCTGGAGCCAGCCCAGCCCCAAGGAGTGCAGTCATTCTGAGAGCCCTGAGGGTTCAATTAACCTTGACAGCCTGGAGTCTCTTAAAAGGAGCAGAGCTTCCCAATGAAATGCAATGAAAAATTACTACTTTTCAACTATTGGCAGTTTAAAACCTTGTCTCGACAGCGAAACCTACTCGACAGACACCTCTAAAATGCTGTGCACTAAATGTGCTGTAAATTTATTCTTGTGGCAGGTTTATTTCTTCATTAAATATTAATGTTGGATGGGGTTTAGCATATGCATGACGTTGCTGTAAATTGAGTTAGAAATTTATCAGGTTAAGTCATGTTTGAGTCTAAAGGTCTCATTCTTGAATGTTCAGGCATGCAGCAAAGGAGAGGAGACCTACAAATAACACTCCTCAAAGACAAATGGAATAAATTTGAAGAGGCTGCTCTATTTTTCAGTCAAATCCTGTAGGTATCTGTTTGGGGATTTTTTTTTTTTTTTTTATATATATGTTTTTTCTTCCTTCTTCCCAGTTCCTATATGTTGTGCCTGATTGGGTACAATTTTCTCACCATTTTCTCTGATAAGAGATGACTTCTAAAAATCCTTACAGCTATGCAATCTAGTATACAGAAAGAGAATCTATTTTTTTCAGTCCTGCCTCCCTGGTAGGTGGTGAGGAAGGAGCTCTTAGCAAGTTATCCTCAAACTGTTTTCTTTTCTGTGAAATGGAGGATTTTCCAGCATCTTGACAAATGAACTCTTTGGCTTGCTGTGATATATACAGAGAATTACCAAATATTGACCAGATAAATGGTTCTCTGTCACTGGGCAGAGGTTTCCTTACCATTGGACCTATTTTTGTGCCATAGAGCTGCCAGCAAATCAGTGGCCCTGTGCTGCTTATGTTTAATGTTAGAGAGAGAAATGGATCAAGTCCTGGAGTAAGAAACAGGAGAAATACTGCAGGATCAGTTCTCAGATGGAGATCCAAATAAACCTTTGGAATATATGAAAATCTATAGTGACCAAGGGATATGGATATTTTCCAGTAACAAGAGCATGGCCTCATGAGCTGCAGCACAACTGATGTTTTTATTTGGGAGGAGAACATTCCCAAACCCATGCATTTGCTGCTTGACCAGCTCTAGCTGACATTCTCCTGAATAAACTTTGCAGCTGGGAAATGCCCTATGGGATGTTTGCAGAAGGAAAGGATTTGGTAACATCTCCTAGAAATCCCATCTGTGTCTCTGATAATATCCTGGAACAACTTCAGTGGCGATTTTAGGATCCATGTGGATCTTTTTATAGCCCTCAAGCTTGCTGGGGGACACTCTGGGACCTGAAGTGAGTTGGAAAAGATCATTAGCTAAACTCAGTGTGATTAATTAAACCTTCGGATTTCTAGCTTTGTGTCCTAAAGTATCTTCTTAATTAAAAGGGGAAAAAAAGGTTATTTAAATTCTCATAATTTTTTTGAGAAACATGATCTTCATAAGTGGCACCTTTATTCCCCCTTTTTCCTGGTAGCTGGATAAAAGACAACTAGAATAGAATAATAAGGCATTTCTTTATTTATTTTATTTTTATTAATTTTATTGCAGTTTATGAATTTTGTTTTACATGTAATTTAACAGATGAATTTGTACCTCTTATTTTCATTAAATATGTGAGTTATTAATGATCAAATACAGTGGTTGGCATTGCCAGCAGAAAAATTATGTCATGGTTAGGTTTTTACCACAGTGATTTCTACCTGTTTAGGATTTAGAGGATGAACCAAAGCACAAACAGGAGTGAATGGCTGTAGAGATAAAATGTTTTGTTTAAAATTATGATTTGTTGAAAGCTGTACACTTGGATTGCCTTAATTGAAGTTGTTTGAATATCACTATTTGCGGCTAACCTGACCAGTAGCTTGCATTTCACTGCCGTTCAAAAATATTCCTGCTATCTTCCAATCTCCCTGACCCAACCTCTTCTTCCCTGTTGGATCCCCACAGGCTGCCAGAGCCCTGTGCCATAGGAGGAGGAATGGAGGAATTATTATTGTGATGCTCACTGCAGTGATTCCTTTCCCGAAACCTCCAAACTCATTTTCTGATGAGTATCTGGATCTGTGGCATTTACAGTAACATCGAGGCTGAAGAGCTGAGTGTGTGTCTTGCCTTGTCTGTCTTGGGGTTTTTGTGTCTCGTGGGATTCACAGAGCATCCATCAGCCAACAGCTTTTAGGGGGAAAGGGACAGAGCTGTAGAGGCATTGGGCAGTTGAAATGCATAGTTCTTCTCTGGGTGTGCAGTTCCCCCATGTAATGTGAATTCCACCCAAAACTCACCCTCAATCTGCAGGTAGGAGGTGGAAGAGGAAGCACCAATTACAGCCCTCAGTTCCCACAGTTCCTGGGGTAAATGGCACAGAGGATATTCTTTCCACAGTTTAATAAAGCTTCTGTGCATATTTAGTCTGAATTGTTGAATTCATATTATTTAGCAACTATAAAATTCACCATTTGTCATTGAGCCAGAGAACTTCCACTGGAAAGACTTCTAATTTTTAATTCCAGGATAAAGAATTTTCTGTAAATCTCGACGTGTTACTCCAGTAAGAGCAGGATGGCCTCAGTATTCTGCCTCTGACAGTGACCAGGGGGATTATAAAGACAAATTCATCATATGCTACATCCCACAGTACATTCACAGCTCAAAGGTTTGGGAATTTCCTAAACCAAGTGGGAATTTTTGTGTGTATGAACCCCAGGGGTTTTGTGTGATCTCCTTGGTATTCAGGTGTCTTAGCTCCTGTATGAATCAATCATGATAAATAACAAGTTCTGCTTTTGATGTTGGAAGATTTTCAGTCCTCAATTATTGAAAATTTTAATACACTATTGTCTGCAAAACGCTGCATTTTTCTTCCTTTTGTTATATAAAGCCAATAAATGCTTATTTGATTCTTGAGAAGATTAGGAGAGCAGACAAAATCACAGATAACAACAATTTTTCCAGACAGAAAGCAGAAGAGGCACTTAGGTCTTTTTTTGTAGAATGTTTAAAAAAGAGGCAGCAGGACCATGAGAAGAGTGGAATAATCACTGTTTTCATAAGCTCTGCTGTAATTACTCTCTGTGTGTAGCTAGTGCAGTGACAGAGTCCAAGTACCTCCTGCATTGATGCCTCATGTCTGTGTGCATCACACCCTGGTTTTTGTAAGTGGCCAGAGAACAATGGATATTGGAGCAAAATAACAGGACAGAAATGTCAGCTTGGAAGAAAAGGAAGTAAGAAACAAATTATTACTAATAAAAAGAATCTTTCAGACACTTAACATTTTGATGCTCTCTTTACAGCGAGCATTTCAATTCTGTGAAGCAATCATTTCCCACCTCGTGTGAATGACAAGTGTTAACAATGAAAAATAAACATAATGATGATTTAATATGTACATCTGAGGAGGTCTTGCATGCATTATTTTCTCCTAATGCCTGTGGAGAAGATACATGTTATTAGGCTATCATGTCAATAATATTTTTCCATTTACTCTAACCTGTTAGCAATTAAATTGGCCCCAGGCAGGAGGTGGGTAAGTGGAACACAAACCAAATCCATGGTCCTGTCTGGGTTGGAAGGAAAGACAAAGATTTGTCTATGTGAATTCCTCCAACTACACCCAACATCTAAAAATCTCTATCATATCTCATGAGTGCTCTCCTTACAACACGACTGACCAGAAGGGACATTTGGCATCTCTCTGACGAGCTGATATTGAAGTTGTTGCATTTATGATCTGTACAGCCTCTGATTTCAGTGACTTCCTGCTCCTGGTGCCAGTGACAAGATAGGGAATCTGGATATAGTCCTACAAAGGAAACTCATATCAATGTGTGTCTGTTTTTTCCCATTTAAGTAGGAGTTTGAACACATCAGAGAGAATCTGGGCCAAGCACTGTGAGTCCACAAACCATTGTTTAAATTTGTATCAATAGAACACAGTTGATTTTCCTCTGGTTTACGTTTATAAGAAACGATGATTAGAAAGAACTAACTTGGTATTTATACTAAATTCCTGGTAGCATAAGGAGGAATGTCCTGAAGGCAGCATGTCTTGGAGGGGAGGAAATCCAGGGGCTGATGCTCTGTTCTGCACCAGTGATTTGCTATTCATTTAAGGTGTGACTACCTGATTTATCTCTATCTATTCCTGTGTTGCCATCTCATTTTTTTGTGTCTTGCCTCTCAAGCCCAACCTCTCAGCAGAAGTGTTTCTATTGGTACCTGTTGAAGGAAGCAGGTGACAAATGGAGCTTCGAGCTCAGTTACACTCTCTGCTATTGTACAGCCAAAACCACTGAAAGAATGGGGATTCACTGCATGGATGTTAGAGAATAGCATTTGCCACACACAATAGCTATTATTCATCTCTTTCTTTCCCCAGTCTGCTCCTCCTAATGGTGGCACAGTGAAGAAGTGTTTTCCTATTGAGTTTTTCCTCCTCATGGTTATCTTTGCCATCCCTGAGGAGTCAGTTCCCTTTCACAAAGCCCTCAGCACCTTTCAGTGTCTGGCTGAGCAGCATTGCTCCATTTGAGGACTATGCTTAGAACCAGTTCATTGTATGAAACAGCCATGATAGTAATTCGTTTGTGGGGAAATTGCTTTTCCAAAGGTGGAGAAGTTAATTAAGTGTGTAACAGGAGGAAGCTAAACCTTACTAATTAGCGAGAAGGGTAACGATTATGGGAGAGAACAGATGACACTTGGCTGAAGATGAACTCAAGAAATTGCTTTAGCCAAAAGCAAGTTAGAAGAGTGAATAGAAGATGAGCTTTAAGAAAGCAAAGACTGTGTCACTGTGTCCTGATAAATTATACCTCATTTATAGTGTGTCTGCTAGGTATTAATCAATAATTTGTCGGGATGATCCTTCACTGGGAGGAACATAGCCTGCTTTGTTATACAGAATTTCTCTCCATCCTTTAGGTGCTCCCCAGGAGGATGTGCTGGATAAAAGGGTGGCAGCTCTTCCAAACAACTGCAGGGATGTTTATGGGAATGTGGTGAGGAAAGTGCAGCCCCACTGCTCTGCTCTCCAGTTTTGGGTTTGTTCCCCTGAGCTTGGCCGTTCCTCTCACCCTGTTTATTCACATCAGCGAGGAAGAGTGTTTGAAATGTCAGGTTTGTGTTTGGTCCACAGGAAATGTTTTTCTTGCGGTGTGTGTTGAGAACCAGTCATCACTCACACCTTGCTTTTGTTGTTGTTCCAGTCAGTATGTTTTGCATGTTGTTGCAGTAATGTAAATATTGGACAGGAAAATGCTTTATTCAGTTGCCAGATTCCCAACGAAGTGCCATGTTCCTCCTCAGCAAAATCAAACCACAGTCCAAGATTTATAATGTGTTTCAAGAACAGCTATTTTATAAAGATAATCAAAATATGCTTATTTTACTTAAATAAACACTTCTTTCAGCATTTTCTTTGTGTCCTTTGCCCAGAGGAGCTCTACTACAAAGCTCTGTCTCAAAGTCTGGATCCACACTGCGTTCCAGTGCCCATTTGTATAACCAGATGAGACAATTAGAATGTTGACCTAGATTGTTATAATGATAAATCAGATTCCAGATGCTCACAAATACTATTTTATCCTGTCAGTGTGGAGCATCAGGGATGTGCTACAAGAAACTTGGGGTCTGATATTTTCGCCATGTGACTTAAGCCTTCCTTAAGGCCACTGCTCAAAATCCAGTGTACTGCAGGCAAATACCATCACATGTTTATGACCTTTTCTGGTTTCATTCTGTAGCCAAGGACAAATAAGTGTAGTTCACCTTTGGTTTCAATATTTTTTTTTTTCCTTTGAAGCAAAAGGTCTGGCCTTTCATCAATCTAGTTATTGGTACCTGCATGCTGCAACCTGTTCTTTGGTCTTTTATTTGGAATTAATTGATTGTCAGTGGTCTGGAATGAATCAAAATAGAAGGAGAAAAGCTTGTTTTCTTTGCTCAGTGTTTAGCTTGTGATGAGAGACAGTAACATTACAGCATGGAAAAAGCTGATAAAATGTTTTAAACTATTAAATTGCAATCCTCTTTGTTCAGCAGGTGTTGTAGCAAGTGCTCCTTTAAGGGATTGTCTGGTCTGAATTGAATAAATTCTTGATCTCTTCTAGATAAATAATTTTTTAAGAGTGTTGTTAATAAATGCTGAAGATGGCTCAGCCCTGCAGAGGAGAAAGAACACCCTCAGAGTCCTCAGCATTGCAGTGGTGTGAGGAAATTGCCTCACTGAGGTGAAAAAACTTTTAGGGCAAAGTGCATAATTTAAATCTAAACCAGTTTTTTTTTTTTTTTATTAGGAGAATTCCTAATGGAAGGTGTTGTAAAAAAAAAAAATGGAAAAAGTAATCAGAGTATATTAATCATTTAAACTTCCTTGGAGTCTGGGGCACTATAACTTTAATTAGTGATGCCAAATAATATAGAAAAGGTCCTCTGATGGGTAGGCATGAAGGACATGGAAACTTCTGCATCCTGCCAAAGATTACATATTGTCCATGGGATGCTCACTGTGCCAAAGCAAGGACCTTAACATGGCACGTTGTGTGCCAACCAACATGTTTGTATAATAAATGACAGTTGAAAGAGATTTTTAAGCAGAGGTTATCTGTGTTTATATCGTTCACTGAGTGTTTGTAAGAATTTGTGTTTACTCACATCAGCTTGTGTGGGCTGCTAGTTATTCACATTTCTGTGGTGCCTGGAAGGTTTCTTACCACCTAGACCATTTATTTTTGTGTTAGGTGGTTTATAAATGGTTGTATACAGAGAAAAGGATTGAGTGGATATATGTGTGTGAATCTACATTTATCTGAGAAATATCTGCTATTTCACTGTCATGTTGAAATAAGTGGTTAATGGGATCGTTTGTGTTACTGCATTCTTGTTCTTTGCTTTAAGAAATTCCTCAGACAGTCGTTGGCCTGAAGTGTTAAACAATAAACATTTGATAAAACACCAGTTTGATGAGATAAAAAATGCTTTAGATACAAAATATTGCTGCTAAAAGTCCATGGGAGAAAACCTCTAACAAGGCTTATCGTGTTCAGTGAAGGAAACCATGGCAAAAGAGGTGTAAATACAGAAAATATCCCAGAAAGAATCACCTGGAAAAATGGACAGAGGTGTCTGTTGTCTTAAGGAAAACTGTTGAGGTTAATTGAGGTTCCTCTGTGTTCCAGATGAAGGGGAAAGAGAAGCTAAATTCCAGATACAAGCGTGAAATGAAAATAGAAAATATATCCCTTCTCATTTGCCACAAACCTTTAAAGGTCTTGTCACAAAGGCCTGTTATAGGATAAGAGTTTAAAATACAAAACTGATACCTTTTCCCCTATGCATCCATGGAATAATACTTAGAGAATTGCATGCTAATTTAAAATCCTTTGCACTCATGTCCATCAAGAGAAACAAGATCTAAAAAGTTTCTTTTGCATGATGCAATAAGGAACAGCAAAACTGATTATTTTAGAATTTATTTAGGGGGGAGAATGGCAGAGGTAGAAATGAGATTAACAAAATAGCCTAAATTCATCTGCAGATAATAGGATTGCACCAGGGATAAATTTGTCCCCATGTGTTTCCCAAGCTTTTTATATCCAAAGCTTGAATTCAGATCAGTAGGGAAAGACATAAAATGCCCATAAGTGAATTATAGGAGTTTGCAATGCTGAATGAAGTATATTTAGATTTTTAAACTTTATTTTGGGATGGTGTTCATTCATTTAAATAAACCCAACCAAACAAGCTGATAAATGTCTAATAATTTGTTTCATGTTTACAACATTTGCTTTTTTCTCTGGTTGCATTTATGCAAAAATGAACTTGCAAACATTGCTAAAAGTAGTTCACAATACTCTGTGGACTTTCTCGACCTCAGGAGGTTTTCTGCTTGTAATTTGAAGGCTTCAAAGTCATCTCCTTTTGAAGAGAAACTGGGTGTTTGGTTGTTTTATTTAGGATGGGGATTATTTCATTAAATGCTGTCATCTACAACTGTTGGTTTGCAGGGAAAATATATTTTTCCTTTTTCTTCCCCCTCTCCTGTAGATATTCAGGACCTTTATTCTGGGTTAGTGGAACATATTTGTCTAATCTGTCAGGGCACAGATCTTTGGCTGTGCTGGAGAGATGTGTGTTAATAGCAGGGATGGGTTTGTTCTCATGTCACCTTTCCTTTCAAACCCTGATATCCTCCGTGGTTGGAGCTGTTTGACAGAGTCTCTCTGAGGATTCCTTCCAGCAAATTCCTGATTAAATACACTCCTGCCACCCCCAGCATGGGCTGGAGAGGTTGTGAAGAGCCCAGCCAAGGAGCTTTCCCTGCCAGAGGTGGAAAACAGAGACAAATATCCTCAAACAGAACATTTCCTCCATCATTCCTATGGCTTTTCCAGCTGCCTCCTGAGACTTTTGGGAAAGGTAATCACAGCAGCTCTTTCAACTGCTTTGAAAGCATCTGACCAGATTTTACATGTCAATATGACTGAAAAAGCACTTTGCCTCCCAAACTTCTACCCTTCCTGTGAGGAGTTTCAGGTTTGAAGTTCCAACTAGAGTCATGTGGATAAACTTTCCCCAGTCTGGCTTCAGTTCATGACACCACAAGGTCCACAAGTTCAAAAGTGAGTCCTGCTGGAGCTTCTTCTGTTCCATTCTCATTTGTGGGTGTTATGTTTGCCCACTGAAAAGAAAGCAATGGGAAATTAGAGCGAAAAATGAAAAAAGAGTGACCTTTTCAAGGTGGAGATGTATCACACGTGCTCAGAGCTTTGGAAGGTTATAGACATTGCTTCAGTAAAGCTGGAGGATATAACTGAAGCTTTCCTCATCCCATCCCACAAGTTCTCTCTGCTGGTCAGATAAATTCCTCTTTACCCTGAGGTGTTTGAGCCATGCTGTTGTAACTGCAAAACTCAGAAGTTTGTATACAAAAGGCATGTCCTGTAATTGTTGCTGCTTTCATGTTGGTTTTTTCAAAACACTATTTATCAGCAGTGAACTTGACAGCCAGTCATTTTTATCTGAAAAGGTATTTTTACATTTAAAGAATCTGTACAGTTACTGACATTGTAATGACTTAAAAGCAGCCATATTTCCTTAGGAAATTCGTCTAGAAAATGAGGCGTTGATGCTTTAGATGCAGAAGAATAAATTAAATAACATTTCTAGGCTGTTCTGTTGTTAGTTTTTATATTCTTGGGGAGAAGTCTGGAGAACTCTTTGCCAAGTGGCCAGTGAAAAGTCAGGCTACAGAATGATAGTGAAAAAATCCAGTGCAGGGGAAGGTATGTGAAGACACTTGTGTCCACTTGATATTTCGAGATCAGAACTTTTTCTTGAAAAAATACAGTAATAATAAAATTTCTGTGAAACGACTCGGTGAGGTTTATTGCTGTCCTCTGAGCCATGACCACATAGGACAGTGAAAAAGATGTCATTGCACACAATTCTTTAGTGACCAGCATCTGCAAACCCCGTGAAAATCCTCACTCTGCCTGGAGGGGTTGACATTTTCTCCTGGCAGCTTCTAAAAACCATCCCACAAGAGCTGTGTGAGAGGATTCACCTCACAGGAGAGGAAAAAGCCAGTTGTGCTGCTTCCTGCTCTGTCCTGCAGCCTGAGGACAAAAAATATTCCTTTAATAGGAATCCTGGCTCCTCTCTTGGCTTTGGTTAGCTGGAATATGGAGATTGCAGAAGAAAAGCCACCCAGCTTGGTGGGTGAGGAGAAGGATATTATATCTCATTGCACACTTTAGATTTTCAGATGTACTCCTACCAAAACAGTGAGTGGTTTGGAATAGTTCACCCCATCTAGTTAATCCTCACACTCTGAGCACATTTGGTTCTTTCCACTCTTTTAAAAAACATCACAGTGCTCCCATTGTCTTCTTGCAGCTGAGACTGAGGTCCTGGTTGGAATGATGTGCTGCTCTGTCTGGAAGGGCATGAAAAACCAGGCAAAGACAACTCTGCAGCTCACTTTGATGATACTGTGTCATGTTTAATCAGTGAAGATTGAACCAGTCACCTTGAGATTCTGAGAGCATTGTTCAATGCCATTTAAAACATTGATTTTCTGTAACTATGAATCCTCTCAAGTAGTCATTAGACAGGAAGCAAGTTACCTGGGGGGGTTTTAATACAGAAAATGTTAGAAAGAGAGAGATCTAGCCTGGAGGAGGCAAGCTGGAAACTGAGGAGCAGTTTGTCAGACCTGAAGCAAAGGTGTCTCCCAGGACTGGCAGGGGTGGTGGTGTTCAATTGATTCTCAGAAAGAGCTAGAACAACTTTCTGACCTTACCTCACCTGACAGCTACACTTTTTAGATGACTAAAAATGGACAGAGTGGTTAAAGAAAAAAATAATCTCGGTAGCTGTGAAGAGCTAAACCATAAATCTGTTTTTGAGAGCTGGAATAAGTCGTGGATGTTTATTGCCAACAGATGTTTCCTGAGCAGAATTAACATAAAGGGTGTACTGATAGATGTGAACATTGCTGTCTCTGCATAAAATGTTAAAATATTTCATATGACTTCAGTATTGAAATGCAGCAAATGGAACTGGTTTATCAATGTTTCTTATGTAACATTTGTCATTAATATTTTTTCTGTCCTGCTTACTCTCCTGTAAAATCTACAGACCTTAGTAAAGATTGTGCATCATACTTGGTTTTTGGGTTGTTGCAAATGGCATAAATTAACCCCAAGCCATTAATTTGTTAAAGTTTCCACACACTGATTTCCCTTATCCAGCATCACTCTGGTGGTTTTACATTTGTCTTTGAGAAGATGCTTTTGTGCAGAATCTTTTGTTTTAGTGTGGCAGAACGTAAAATATTGGGGGAAAAAAAAGGATAAAAAAAATTGTAATTACTTTAGTTAATTTAGACAACTCTGGTAGTACAAACAGGTTTTTGAGGTACACTGAGATATGACAGTGGACAAGCAAGTGTGGATATTGTCTAATTGCCTCTCTCTGATTAAGAAGCTTGAAAAGGAACTTTCTAAAAGCTGCTGTTGATGCAGAGTCTTTGCTTATTGTGTGCAACAATTCCTGGGGCACCAATGGGAGAAAATGTTTATTTCAACATCATTTTATCTGACAATGACCCTCTCTATGTACCTGCTGGAGAACATTCCAGAAAACTCTCTGAACACATCTGTAACTGACCTCAGCAGGAATTAATTGCTCCATTAGGAAAAAAAAATCAAGGGAGTACCAAAAAAAAGGGTGAAAGAGTGCTGCAATTAAAATTGACAGCTTTTAAAAAAAATTCTGTCGCAGTCTGATGGGAACCTTGGCAGTGGAAAAAAGGGGCAAGTCGAAAAAACAGAAATAGTCTATTTAGAAAATATTAGAATGAAAGGCACTGCCTGTTATTTCCATCAAAATGAACAGCTTGGTGACAGTTGCATGATTTCATATAAACATTTCAGGTTTGTCATGGCCTGAGCTTAAACAGACATATTACGAGAAAATTGTACTTCACTATAAGATGTCAATCTGATTTATTTTTCCCCTTGTCACAGTAGGCCTTTGGTTTTTATTTACTTTGGACAGGGATCAAATTGTATTTTTTTTTCCTTGTCTTTTTACCTACTTTGATATATCTCACCTTGGTTGCTGTTCTAGAGGTTTCTGTGCTGGAAGATCAAGTCAATAGCTCATTTTGAGTAGCTGGGAGTGAAGGACCAGTCATTTTTCACTTGCAAATGTATCTTAGAGAGCACATGATTAATCCATCATTAACTTTGGTCAGCTGCCCTCAGAAATATAGATATGCAGAAACCCAGAAGAGCCTTCACAAATCTCTCCACGAAGCACAAGTTTATTTGTCTTTTCTTCTGCAATGCTTTTGAGGCAACCATAAAGCATGTCTTCTTATTTTGAATAATGTCCATGGGGTTTGGGTAATAAAATCCATGTGTCTGGCACCTGGCTCAGTGCTTATGTTCCTGTGGTTCTCCCCCTGTATGCATGTATCCATGAATAATATCAACATACATCCCCTCCTCTACAAAATAAACCTTGATCTAATAGATATAAAAAAGTATTTACCAGGTATGATTCAAAAGTTGTTTGTATATTAACAAAAATCAGAAAGCCATCAGCTGCTAATAGTTTGAAATATTTAATATGAAATGGAATATTAATTGGTAATTAGATATCTGCAGACAGGGTGAGCTTTCCTTTTCTCCTATGTTATTCCTAGTGCTTTTTTTCAAATGCCCCACTGTTCCTGGGTACATGGAATATCTGTGGCTGTTCAATTCAGACACTGTTCCTGTGCCTTGACACTTCACTGGGTAATTCTGGTCTAATCAGCAGTGGAGCCTGGAGTGAATCCAAGGCTCCAGACTGCAGAGCTTGGATGGAAGGTGGATGTGGGAAGAATGTGTGGATCAGGTAACACTCCAAACCCTTCTTTCCCAACACACATCTACTTTTTATTTGGCTGTTTCATAAAATTGGCCAAACGTTCCATAATCATATTAAATAATTCTTGTAGTCCAGGGAATCTGCAGAGAAAACCACATTTTCAGAGTAAACCTATTTATCTTAAGGAGAAGTGGCAAAATCTGGCCTGGATAGGCAGTGAGGCTGGTACTCCTTGAAGATAAAAATGGTTTTATCCCAAATATTAATTAGATGCACAATTATTTATCATATTAAAATGAACAAGGCACCTTGGCCTCTGTTCTGTTAAAACTCAGAAGTTTTAGCCACACCAACATGTTGATATGTCATCAGCTGTTCAACTCTTTCAAGTATAAAGGTAATTGAAGGTAATTAATAACTTAAAGGCAGATAATTCTACCTAAGATTGCTTTTAAAAATGTACATTTAGCACTCAGCTGTAGTTGTTGCACACTACAGAAGAGTCACAGAGCTATATAGCTATTTAATAACTCTTATCTGCCAATTGTTTCATTTTTTCATTATTATTTTAATCTGTTGCAAACAACACCACTGAGTTGTCATGCCCTATCTGCCATAGTGTGAGTCACTGGAAAAGCAAAGAGAATTAGTTTGGTTCTGCTTCATTTCCTGTAGGGTTTATAAGTCCATTTCCAAGCAGTCTCTAAAATGCTGTGTGACATTAACTGGTTCACAGCTTCCTTTGTGCTAAAGACAGAGCTGAGCAATCCATGGATACCAGACAATGGACATGAACACCCAGGGTTAGAATATCCAAACATGAGGATTTACCCTTCAGTTCACCACAAATATGGACAAGGCTGGGGGGAAAGGAGTCCCAGGACTCTGAGCTGAAGGACAGGCCCTGGCACAGGGTGCCCAGAGAAGCTGTGCTGCCCCTGGATCCCTGGCAGTGTCCAAGGCCAGGCTGGACAGGGCTTGGAGCAGCCTGGGACAGTGGAAGGTGTCCCTGCCATGGCAGGAGTGGCACTGGATGGGATTTGGGGTTCCTCCCAACCCAACCCAGCGTGATTCTCTTTCTTGCTGGTGATACAAAAGGACTACAAACCAGTCCATCCCTTTGCTGCCCCTTGTTTGGCCATGCCTGGAGCCAGTCTGCATTGCAGAGTCCCTGTGCAGCCGAGCCAGCAGCTGCCCCAGCTCCAGCCCGATGGCACTGCTCTGTCCCCCCCAGGGGCACGGCAGGAGCAGTGCCAGCCTCAGTCTGCCTGCCCCAGAGCACAGTACCTGCTCACAAATCACACCTCATTACACTCCTCTGCCTGCACTTTGGAGTGGAGAGCTTGCCTGGGGCACAAAGTCTCCCGGAGCTGTTCCTGTGCTGCTTCAGTTTACACAGCATCTTTTGTTCTGGGCTGTGCCTAAAACCACAGTGCAGCCCTTGCTGCTAAACAAGACAACACCTGCTTTCTTTTTTTAACATTTCCTCTCTCAGCTCTGACATTAGTACATTTTGTGGCTTCTCGGAATTAATATTTAAGTTTTAATGTTGTTAATAGATCAGCCTTTAATTTACCTGTGTTGCTAGGAGCAATTAATAATACCTTACTGATTCTCCATGAATAGCATAAAATATTGATGTGAGAGCAGAAGGACTATTTATACTCCTGGAATTATATCCCCTCATTCCATTTGTCTGTAACAGACAACTTTAATAGGACTGTTGGAGGAGAGTTATGTTGGCTTCTCATATATTCTCAGCCATATCTACTACAGGGTTTGGTTTTATTCAGGAGTGTTTTACGTTACCTATTTGCTATGTTTTAATCAAATGAGATACATCGGGTTTACAAGGAGAAAATGGGTAATATTTTTTACCCCTATTCTATGGCAGGTGACACCAAGTGATCCTCATGTGCCTCCTGTCCTTAACATCAACAGGCAGACAGTGAATCAGGACAACTGCATGGCTTTCAGTTCAGTGGCCAAGCTAAACATTCTGCAGGAGAAATGGTATTAAGTGCTTTTTGAACATAATTTTTTTTTTTTTTGGTGGGGGAAGGGGGTGGAATTTGCCAAACACTATAAGTCTGGAGATTAAATAAAAACTTTTTTCCATAGAATAAGACCCTTTTCTGTCAAAGCTTTGCAGGTAAAGACTAATTGAGAATGTGGAAAGGTGGGGTACCCATTCTGCCAGCTCTGCTGTTAAATAATAAATGCCCATTTGACAAGCAATGCTCACAGATCATCCTGCAGAACAGAATGGGACTCTGGTATGAATATTACTCAGGAAAAGAGAAGACAGATCAGCCCATCATGCTGAATAAGTTATCAGGGAGGGCAAAGGGAAAGGATTACATCCTGAAGGTTTGTCCCTATTGTTCCAAGGCAAGGAGAATAATCGTTTCTGTGATTCCAAGTTTGAAAAGCCCTAAGAGCCTGCACTTCTGTTCCACAAGTATTTGTCACAAATTCCATTTTCTTCAACTCTCCTTTGCATATATATTTGCTATTAGTACCTTTTCATACAAATATGTACATTTATTTCCCCCATCCCCTGTCTAAATTACAACTGCAGTCAAAACCCAGGGTTATTCTGCACTGAGAATATTTCAGATATGAATCCAGTTTTACATCTGGAGCTCAGCTAACAGTGAGGAGCTGAGAAGACACACTGAAGCCATAAAGAAGAAACAAGGCCCTATTATTAAATCTATTATTGCAATATCTGAAATTACTGCTGAAATACTGAAGCATAATTATATCTCACAAACATCAATGAACCAGTGACAACTCTTCAAACACTTTATTATGCTCCTCAAAATATTACCACACTATGAAATTAATTCAAACAAAAATATCCAAAGGAATAAAAAAATAGGACCAAGGAACAGACCTATTCCATACTCTTTCATGCCAGTTTGAATAAGAACTCTGAAAAGCCAACGGTACATTTTAAACTTTATTGCAAATTTTCATAATCACAGTGGCAGTGGACTGTGAGAAAGGCTTGGAACCAACCTGAGGCTTGTGCTTGCCTCTTGCACAGCTTCTCCTGGAAACAATTTTGGGTGTGAAATTGGAAACTGAGTTATTCTCCACGTCCCTCAGTCCTCTGAGTGGGAATGAGGTTAGGAGAGTTCTTGTGTCTCACGGAGAAGTTAAATTACAAATGGCTGTGAGGTGCTCAGACTCTGCAGTAAATGTGTGTGAAGTGTGAAATACACCCAGGCAGGGATAGTTAATGTTATTTGAATAATATTACATCAAGAACTTTCACTATCAAAGCAGGCTGAAGCTGCATATAAAAATGGCACTGATGTGTCATTGATTGCTGCTGGTGTAATTATCTAGTGTTTTACATTGCCAACACACTTAAAATGGTTTATTTTGCCAGAAAAACAATTCTACTGAATTATGGCAGGCTGGGTTGCTTGAGATTTCTGTAAATATTAGAATAAAAGTTTTGTTGATTTTTGAGCTTAATGACAATGGAAAAGAACATCATTTTTTATACATATATAAAAAATATCATGACATTTTAAGCAATAGATAAAGGTCTCTCAATAAAGCCCTCCTCAGGAACTCCAGGGATCCAGGAATCACATGTTATCTTATTGAATGGTGCAGGTCTTACATACATTGTTCAAAATAGAATTTCCTTCCTCTACCTCCCCCAGGAGCAGATGGTTTCAGTTTCTTTCTTTGTTTTCTTGTGGATTTATGATTATTTCACTCAGTTGCCAAGACTTGTGTGAAGATTGGAGCTTGACCTTTTTCTTTTAACCAGGCTTTTTTTGTTGTTTAAAAGGCAAGAAAGTACCAAACTAAATATGACCTCACAAAAATATTCAATTTTTTAACAGAGAGTTTTGGAGATTATTCTCCTTTTTCTAGAAAGCAAAAATAGTGTGTTACAGTGACCAGCTCCCAGCATCCATGGATTTAATCAGGAAGCCAAGCAGAAGTGGGAGGAGGGCAGGCAGAAGGAGCTGTGAAAGTGTAAATGGCAGAGAGAAGTGCAATTCCCTTGGCAGGTGATTTCCTTATCTCACCAGATATCTGTGATGTTTTCAGTCCCATGTTTCATGGAGCTCACAGGACAAAGTCCTGTAAAGAGCAGAACTCCAGTGGAGTGCAGGGTGGCACAAGCAGACCTCAAAAATGTGGGATTTTTATCCCTGGCAGTCAAAGCTTTATTAGTTGCTGTCAGTATGGCAAATCTGTTCTCTCTGCAGTGGGGTTTCCTCAGTGTTGGGATGATCCATCCTGAAGGCCTTGGGTGGTTTGAGATCTGGAGAGCAGTGGTTGGGATCTCCTTCTCCTTACAGACTCACCAGCAGGAAGCTCAGAGCAATGGCATTTGGGAACCACCACAAGATATTTGTGTGAAAAACAAGGCTGATGTTAGAAGAATTGCTGCACTCTGACCTCCAGTTGGTCTTTCCCTTCTGACACTTGTGGCAAACTCCTACCACTCCAAAATTCCCTATAAAATATCCTATATGATACTCGAGTCAAGTATCAGGGGACACTTGGTGGTTCCAAACCCCAGCAAATTAATCCACCTTGTCATCCCTTTTGGGCAGAAATGCAAGAAGTGATATTTAAGTAGATTTGAAAACAGCAGCAGTATTTTTCTCCCTATTATTGCCTTACACTGCGTGTCAGATGCGATAAAGGGAGAAACATGTTGCCTGTTTGGGAAGTGTGGCAATATCTCTGAACAAATCCAGATAACTTCCGAGCTGACAAGTAAGACAGACAAGTGTCAAACCCTAATACACATTAGACCAGCAGGCAAATGTCATCTTCTGCTCATTTCCACATCACAGGCTTTGCTCTGTGCTTAGTTATTAGGAAAACAGCAGGTATGTTTTTGGGGGGTTTTGACAGGAAAGTTTAGAACAGATGGATGGATTAAATTTGTCAAGTGAAATGCTCCTGGTTTAATTTGCTGCTCTTCAGCCTTGGAGAAGGGCAAGGTGAATTTATTTTGATTTTTTTCTACGGGGAAGAAAATTCAAGGCTAAGATAAAGGTTATTTAATTAGCTGCATAATGCTTAGCAATAAAACAAATGTTAACAAGATAGCACTGAAAAGGTGCTGTGTCTTGAGAGTAATCCAAATGAAAAATCCACATTTTTTAAGGTTTGAAAATATATTACAACGTCTATTGAAAGTAACATGGTTACTTCACAGCCTAGTTAGAAAGGCAACACCGTAATATTTATAAAACAAATAAAAATGCTTCAAGAAATAGTGTATTTATAGTCACAAAGTAGTGTAGATTTCAACCCAGGAATATCCCTAATTGTGTTCAGCCTTTGATTTTTCCAGAGCAGCCACAGACCTTGTCAAGTCACTTTTCCACAGACCTCAATGATGCTTTCCAATTTTCAGCTGGCTTCAGTTCATACTTGTGTATGTCCAAAGGAAAAAAGAATAATTAGTTCTTGAAAGCTGGAGAATAGCTGTGTTACAAAATTCTGGTGTTCTATTCTGGATTTATGAGACAGCTTTGTAGTGAAACATGAAAATCACACAAATGTATTCTGTGTTCTTTTTGGAAAATACTTCTCATTTCTTGGAAAAACTTACTAAGCTTTCAGTCAAAAATAGGAGTGTTTTCTATCAAATTCAGTTTCTCATTGGAAGAGTGCTAGATTTTCACACTGATGTGATCACAACTGCACGCTTAGGTTCCAAAGAGAGGTTTTCTTGAATTCGTGTATTTTGCAGCATTCAGTTGTTTTCTGTGATTGTTTAAAGAAATTTGTAAAATCACACTGAAATGGGATGGTTGCACTTTGTTGACTTATTTGCAAAACAGAGAGTGCTTTGCATTTTGCAGGATTGCACACACGAAGCTTTTAAAAGAGACTCTGGCTTAGTTTTGATTGAGAAATGGCTTTTTTTCATTAGCACTCACTTATGTAACCTGTGTAATGCAAAATGGATTTCACAAGCAAAATGAAATAAATTAAAGGGAGCAGCTCAGAATTTTATTAGTTCATACACAGTTCGAGCAGCATTTGCTTGATAAATCCTCAGCTGCAGATTGAGTGTTTGTTTCTTTATGGATTACCATTCACTTTAGATAGCCACATAATTTAAATTAAATTTCATGACCCAGTCATCTGTATTCACAAAGAAGAACCACAAGCCAGACTAACACCAGGCCAGAGTGTTTTGTGCTGGGACTGACAAAGAAACCACTTAACAATCTTGCAGAGCACATCCAGAGAGAGCTCAGAGATTTCCCCAAGGTTATCCCTGTTTACAGGCATGGGAGAACAATGCAGCCTTTGGAAAAAATACACCTGTGATTACTTTTATGGCAAAATTAGAGATGATGGATTTGAAAGAGAAGAATGAGGTGTGTTGTGGGTTATAACAGATCCCCTCATTTCCCTTGAGCCATTAGGAGGGTGCAGAGAAGCATTCAGTTAAATTAAAGCCTAATAAAAGTCGTGAAGTGCTGAACTTTCCATGACTTATTGGAAACCTTTCATTGAGGAAAACACCATAACTGTACAGGTAAAATAGATCTCAGAAAGCAAATTAGGTGATTGCTTGTGGAACAAAAGCCTGTGTGAAGCTCTCTTATCCATTTTTTCCTGCGGATTTGAATTTATTTAGCATCGTGTCCTGTAGTCTTCTCTAATCTCCCTTTGCCACTCCCTGTGCTCTCACTGTGCTCCTCATGGATGCAGCTGCACTCTCTGCAACAACTGTAAATGGCTTTGGATTTCAGGAGCTGCTGCACTGATCTGAAGGGCAGGAAGACAAGCTGGGCCAGTTTGGGGTGGCACTGAATGTGGCTCTGCTCTGGACAAGGCTTGCCTGAGTGTTCCCATGAAAACTACCCTGTCTTAATTAATATTAAATGTGTGAACAGGAGGATTTGAAGGCATTGAGCAATTCCTGCTGCCATGAACATGTCTGGATTCAGGATAGCTCCAGGCTGCTCTGTGCTCTTACCCACCCAAAGTTGTTGCTGTACTTCTCAGTGAGCTGTAACTGGAGGGGGAACAACCAGGCAGAGCTTTCTTTGGGCTGATCAGGAATAAGGGGAAAAAAAAAAGTGTTAGGAAAAGAATTGGAGTTGGTTTTTTTTGTGGAAATGTGTCTGTTTGAAGGAGCTCTGGCCAGCAGCACGTTTGTGATCAGAGTGGGACATGCATGGAGTCCCTGTGGCCCCAGAGGAGGAAGCCAGTGCTCCAGACTGTGGCCACATCAGAGCAGCAGGGTCAGGCAGCAGGAGGTCACCAAGGTGTCCCCAAAGAGCCACTTCAGCTTTCAGCTGCGTGAGAGAGACCAACTCAGAGTGAAGACAAAGTCTGGAGGACGAGCCAGCTTGTAGTGCTCACTTCAAACAGCCAGAGCAGGGATTTCAGTCACACTCTGCTCTCACTGCTGAGCCCTCTGGCTGCTGCTGCTGAGCTCTCCTTTCTTCAGCCAACAGGCTCAGGCTCGTTCTGGCCTTGTCTAAAAACTTTCATTCTGATCCTGTGATGGAATTTTTATTTTGCAGCCCGAATGTATTCAATTTAGTAGGATTAACCTGAATTTGAAAGCAAAATGATGCATTTCTCCATCTCTGACACAGTTGCATGGATACCAGAGGACTAATATTTGATGGGAGCTGGAGCAATGTTTATATTTTCAGCCCAAGAAGGTCTGTATCAGCTTCTCTCTGGGTTTTTGTTTCTTGGTTTTTAGCACTGGAGGGGATGAGCACATTGCTCATTCCTGCAGAGAAACAGCCAGTGTGAAATGAGACTGGAGTGTGCACACAGGGAGTGCCTCTGATGTGCAACAGTTGTTCATAGACCTCAAAACCACACCACAATTCATTGAAATAAACTCATTCCAGAATGCATTATTGGGGAATTTCAACCCCTTCTGCATCACAGTACAGATACATCCTGACTTGACTAAATTTCTGCCAAGTATGGTGGAAGAGCATTTTGAAGTACTGGGAAGGGTATTAACAATTACAATGATGATATTGTTACGTAAAAATACAGTTATTAGAACAGAAATCACCCTGCAAAATTTGAAATTTGAAGTTTTAGCTGGACAAGGTCAATGTTTTTTGTGACCCAGTGCAGTTCTCAGCATAACTTGGAAGATTCTATAATGGGATATGCTACTGGTGCAATGGGTAAATAGAAATTTTGTCAAACAAGATAAAATTTTGTTCAGGATGTGATGCATGCAGTTGTGCCTGGGCTTTTAGATTGAAATCCCAGTAGGAAGAGAGACATTCTTTGACGTCAGACCATCATCAGTGGAGGGGTTCACACAGAGCACCTCGAATATTAAATATTTGTCCTTTCTTGCCCTCTGTGTTATTATGGGATTTTTCCTTCTGTCGCACCACGAGGAAGAATTTTTGAGGCACCTTGGAAGGTACCCCAGTCTGAATAGAAAATTTCTGCTCAGTGTATCTGACACTGGTAGATGTGAGAGGAGATGAAAGGTTTCTAAGGAATGGCTGCAGATCTTTCCCTGACCTCAGTGCTGGAGACACAGAAAATTCAAATAAATTTCCTGCTTATTCCTGTTGGTCACTTCTGCTTATTTCACTGGTCACTTCTGTAATACAGAGCAGATAGGGGGAAGATTGGAAGCATAAACTGGTAAGTGACAGCTCTTTAGCCATGTTGTACAGCAAACCAAGCAGGCATTAGTTCTTGGGACTGGTTTGCAATCGATTTGCTCTCTGACTAAAAGCTATTTTCTATTTCAATGTTTTTCCATTACTGACTTCTCCATTTTATTGTTCACAGAACTTCTGGGAAAGATTTATTATTTTTTAAGTGGGGGATAGAGTTAGTTCTTAAGGCACCTCAAAAACATTACTGGCAGGGAAATAGATGAGAACCAGCTTGTTGTTTTAGGATTGAATGAGAAATGTGTTTCAATTCCTTCCTCTCCATAAGAGGGTGGATGTTGTAGTTTGCTCTCAGACAGATGGACTGGGCAAGGATATTCTGCTGTGTTGGATTCCTCCTGGTGTACTCTCCCTGTTTTGAAGAACTTCTTTAACATATTTGTGAGAACAACATGAGAAAGAGCAATGACACTTTTACATTGTTCCTTTCCCAGAGAAAGTTTCAAGGGAAATCTTAAAAGTATTGGTTAGCAGAAAAAAAAAAATAATTAAGGGTTTGGTTGAATCTACCTGTAATTTTAAAATTTCAAAGTGTTACGCAGAAAGAACATGTTTCTTGCCTTTGTCTGTGAAAAGCAAAAGCTCATTTTTTAGGCAATAACATCATCATCTTCATGCTCACATACTGACCTTAACCCATCTGAGAAACTGAAGTGGGTGTTCCCTTAGCAAGAAAAGTGGGAGCTGATATAATTTTCATATTTTTACCCTGAACTTTTAAATCCTTGATTAATTTCCATTTGCAAAATTTAGCCTCTTCCTATTCTGTAATTGGAAAAATAATTTAAAGAATACATAGGTTTATAATTTTAGCCTCATTCTTGGCACAGCAGATCCTAAACTCCTGTTGTGAGAATTTATTCCCCAAGAACCATTTCAGTAAGGTCACTTCTCTCTTTGTATCCTGGGATGGCAGCTGTAATTTTTTGGTCATATTTTACTGCATTAACAAGTTATATTGCTGTTTAATTATAAAAAAAGGGTGAATTCATTTGAGTTTTCATCTTCAGAAGTGATACTAAAATCTTGCAAGCCTCCTAATGAAATTGTCTCTTTTCAAAACATCTATTCTCATGAAAACCCAGTGCTCTTTAGCTCTTATCTGTCGTTTCAGTTTCACCCATTAATGTTGTGCATGGCTTGATATCGATTGCCCACTTTGGAACATTTCTGGCTCTGTTTGAGATCTGTTTGGAGAAGGACAAGGCAAGGAGGCAACTGGATACCTTCTCTGTGTTTCCATTTCTGGAAGGACCAACTTGGCTCCAACCTGCTGAAATCTGAATTGTGTCAGTAGCAACATCTGAGCTCCCTCAGGACGGGAAATAGCAGAGATTAAATCCTGAGCTGCTTGTATTCCTAATGACAGCAAGTGTGTGGCACTTGCCAAAGATCTCTGAGATGGAGGAATGTTCACAGGATTTCAGAAAGGGAATTTTTCAGATTGAGTCCCAGCTTGTCACTGCAGAGTAAGAGTTTTTTGTGGTTCGTTATTTTTCTTTTGTTTTGTTTTTTAAAGAGAGGAACAGATTTGACCATTAGCCTTTCCATCGTTGGCTGAAAATTTCAATGAAATGAAGTTGATGTTTCCACCTCGACCATCACTTCTGAGCAGCTCAGTATTTTTAAACAACTCTATACCAGCTTTTAAAAGCAAGAAATTCTGTTCCTTAGTGAATTTCGATGGGTTGGCTTAGTTTCTAAATTAGAGGTGCTAATTTAGATTTCAGTCACATTTTGGTATTGATTCTTCTTAACAAAGAATGAAGATTTCCTGTGAATTCCTCAGGAAGGCAAAGGATTACTTGTCTGCTGCAACTGTGCCAGTGAGTAATGTAGTGTTGTTAAAGTGAGGAGTGATAATCCCTTCCAGAGATTCCTTAATCTGCCTGAGAGGCAGAGGTTTCCCCTTGGAATTCTCCGAAATTTGTGACTGTTTGGAGCACTGGGTTGAGCCTGTGGGAAATGCTTGTCACTCCAGCAAGAACTGTGGCAGAGTTACTGGAGGGTCCACAGGAATTTTAAATTGAAATTGTCCTGAAAAATTTAACTAGTTTGTCCGAGGCAGAGGGTAGGAGGATCTAAATAATTTCTGAAATATGTCAATGTGCCATTTTTGAAAAATATCATCTCAAATGTTGGATTTTTTTTTTTCTCTGTAACTTATTCCAAGGCTTACCCATCCTCAAAATCAGCAAGGTCTCCCTATCAGCTAACCCTGGTGCAAATAAAGCAGGTTATGTGTAGCCTTGATAAGGTTTATATATGGTACAATCATTCAGAGAACTGTTACTGATGGCATTTTAAATACTAGAATATTGGTTTTATGCTTATATGTTCTTGATTAAAAAAGCCTAAATAGTCACTTCAGCATTTCCATGGTGGCTTTAGCTTAAACTTTTCCAGTGATCTGCTTGTCGTCCTTAAACACAGTTTGGTGATATTGAGGGTTATTCTAAGAATATTAAAAAAAAATTATCTATGGATAAATCCAAAATAGTGAACAGATGTTTTTCTTTTTTTTAATTTCCTTGTTAAAACATTGCCAGGGTGTGTACAAACTGCTTAAGAGATTATTCCGGTGATTTCCCCAATGAGTGCTGCAGATTGGATTGCAGTTTCCTGCTTCTCTCCTGCCCTCTCACTCAATACCAGGTTTGACCTTCTCCAATCTCCTGTAACCAGATTTCCTTTCCCCACCCTGAGCCACATCGATCTGCTCTGTTCAGCCTGCACACCTCCTTCCTTCTGATGAACTTGCCAACTTCTTAGGAACTTCTTTATGGTTGATTCTGGATCTATTCAGTGACTTTGCTTCACCTGCCTTGTTAAAATCATCCCATGATATTGTTTGAGATAACACTTGAGCTCAGTTGGGTCCCAAGAACCCTCAGAGTGAGTTTGCAGCAATACTGGGTGTTAGAAACAGGTAATTCTGCTTTTTGGCACAGAAGAGAGCAAGGTTTAATGCTGCTTCATTACACAAATCCCAGGCCCCATCATGCTTTTGTCAACCTGCTTTATCAAATAGATAGGGCAGTTGCCAACATGGCAGATCAAAGGATTAAATATTTAATCTTTTCGAGGCTTTGCTCCTTAGGATCGACAATCAAATGATAAAGTCACTTCACTTTTGCATTGAATGGCAAATTCCTTAATCGTGAATGTCAGGAGATGGAGTCTGGAGAGCAGATGAGAAGGAGCAGCCAGGAATAAAGCAAGGACAGGCTTAATGTATGGAAGCCTGATGAAGGTAGCACACAGAAACAAGGCAGGGGACAGCTTTGCCTCTCTCTGTGATACACAAAAATGAAATTAAAATGCACTTATATGCAGCTTATGAATTACTCGCCCAGCGAGGGTAAAAACAAAATTCTGTATATCCTCGTGATGTCTGTGCTTTCCTGACAAAACTCAGTTTTGTCCTTCCTAATTCCCACTGATTTGGTAATAAAAGCAGGTCTCAAAAGGCTACTTAGTGCCTGTTCTGCAGCCTTTACATTTTTGTGTGTGGATGCTGTGTATGGCTGAACACACAGGAGAGGAACATTTTTATTCCTAATGTTTGCATAACAAAGCTGGTCAGTCCTGCTGCTCTGCCTGGGGGAGCACACTTGTTTGGACTGAGAGGAAAACACAGGGTGGAAGAAAACAGTTCCAGGTATCACAGATTACATCCCAAAACACTCATGAACCCTGATGAAGCTTTTTTTGGGCAGGAAAGGGCAGGAGGTACTCTAAGGAAAGTGCAATGTGGGGTTTGTTTCCTTCTGCCCCACAGTGGGGGATGATATCAAAATATTCTCCATAAATTCCTCCTGTCAGGCTCAGGAATCTCCCAGTCTCTGGTGAAGTGATGCTGTTTACAGCTGGGGTGTGATGGAAACAGGGACTCACTGCTTCATTCCTCTAGGGGGATAACACAGATAAAAAATCTAGAAATTTAACTTGCCTGAAGAATGAAGATCTGGTCAGTAAACAGAGATATTCCTTAGCATTTAGCTAACCAAGTTGATTTATTAAGGGGAGGAGCACGAAAGCAGAGTTAATTTAATGACATCTCTACCAGCATTGAGTATTTCCAGGCTGCACACAGGCAGATGTTCTGAGAGTCTACCAAAGCACTGCTGAGCATCAGTTCAGTTCCTGAAAATTTCCATCTCATTACATTTCTATGTATGGAAAGCAATTTCTTCACTGTACATAATAATTTTATTAACACAGCTATTAGCACTGCAGACTCTGACAAGGAACCCAGAGTGTTAAAGGGCATTTTCTAAAAATAAGCAAATTTACATATGTAGTGCTAAACTCGTGACTAACCCTTCTTAAACATTAGAGAAAGGAAAAAGAACTCCAAATTACAAAAAAATCCAACTGAAATTAAAAAGTGGAAGATCTAACTAGAAAAAGCCTAGTCTTATCATGATGGCAATGAGATTTTCATGGAACTGTTTTGGCAGAAAACTGTAGGTAAATGTGGAACAGTAGAGGTTGGTGGGAGCAGCTCTCAAGCAGACTGGGTGGTGGATATAATAAATACTAGTGAGCAGTGATTTTGAGGGGACAAACTTCCAGAGATTAAATTAAAATAATGAAAGAATGTCAAATGACCCTATTGGTGTCAACACAGGAAGAGCAGGTAAGTCTTGATATAGTGAATTACTCACATATTTATTCTCTGCCCCCACTCCTCTCAGGAGTTTCAAATACAGGTCCAGCCAAGCAAGCCAGATGTTGGCAGTTTCACCTAGGGCTTGTATATATATTTGTATTTGTACAGGAATCATTTTCAAATATGTGTCTTTACATTTTCAATGCAATATGAATATTTCTTTTGCTTTAAAATTCCTGTTCCCTACTCCTGTATGTGCTGCCAAATAAAAAAAAAAAAAGTGCAGTTAGCAAATACATTTCCCATTTAGTCTCACTTGCTTAACGCTTTGTAGCAGCTCATTTTAAAGTTATAAAACAACGGTCAGGTATTCTGGCTGTAGGTGTGGGCATTTGTTGTGAATAAAACACAAGAGCTCCACAAAGAAAGAGCACAGAGCAGGGACAGCAAGAGGACACAGAAGCTGAAAACAAGCACAATGTGGTTTTTTCCAATTCTGACCAAAACAAACAATGCCTTTTCTTTTTTTCTGAGAGATTTTAGGAATTGAAAGCTGGTTGCTCAGAAAGTGTTCTTTGTGATGTGTGGGGAATACAGAGAAATGACTCTGTGTTTGTTTGTACCTATATACACACACACATGCACACACACAAACACAGAGACTCCCAAATACACATTCCCATGCTGCTAGCAACCTAGACTAAATAAAAAGCAAGGAAATACAAAATTCAAGCTGTTTGCTTTGCCTTATCTATTTCCATTATGCATGGTAAATATTGCAGATCATATGGTCCATAAAATCCCACGCTGCTTGGAGACTCCTTCAGAGCTCTGCCACAACAGGGGACTCCGAGGATAGATGCACTGGCAGCTCTGAGTTTTCCAGACTTTTTCTATTTAGTTGGACTTTTCACGATATCTGAATTTATTTTTTTGCATGTGAAGTTCCTTTATCTCCTGTGGTTTTCAATTTACAAAAAAAGACCCCCAAAAAATAAACCCAAACAACAAACACCAAATATGTTGAGGGAGGGCAGGCAGCATATGGGAGCTTTGAGGTTTTTCTTTTAGGATGTCTGAATTTGGAAGGAAATAGAATGCACCAGTGAATAATAGATGATTAGATAAAGAGGTTTGATATTGCTCTTGCTGGGAACTGCTGCCTGCTCAGGGTTTTGGTCCCTCAGTGTGAACATTGGAGTTCCCTCGAGCCCCAGGGCAGCTCAAGTCCAGGGGCAGCTCCAGGTTTACCTCACTAAAGCATTCAGGCTTTAACTGATCATCCAAAATTTCACAATAGATCAGTCTTGAAAAAGGAAAAATAACTTTTCAGAAAGCTAAACATATAAAACTGTTCCCTGAAATTGTTTTTTTGTGTGCTGAATAGGTGATAGCCATATGTAAGGTAGGAGAAAGAACTTTCTTTTGCTCAATGTTTATTTAATACTCCCAAGTCAACTCAACCAGTCACCTTCTCTGCCCAAGATGAAATTGTTGTCTCTGTGGCTAGGGAAATGTTGGTGATTTTGATGGGGATCTATGCACAGGGTTTTGAAATGCTTTTATGGTCAAGTTGTGAGTTAAACCAGAAGTTATTATAAATTGTGATGAGTTAATGCCAGAATTTATCCATGGGAGAGGAGAACTGTTAAAAAAGGGGATTTCCTGTGCTGTGTTAAACATGTTGGAATTAGTTCTGTCTGATAATGAGTCACAACATTTTTAGGCAGAGTTAGTAACATTATGATGCACAATTAGGAATCTCCTTTGGTTGGCTAATTACCTTTCACAATTATTTTAATGTTATTATCCCAAATTCAGATTGAAATTAGCACTGAGCATTACAGCAAGGTATTATAGGATATGTTTTTGAGGTTCTATGCCAATGGGATGAAGGCTGCAGAGACCATAATTCTGGGGGCAAACAGATCAACTCTTCTGGGCTTAAAAAAGAAATTCTGTCCCCAGTTGGTTCCTGTAGTCTGCCTGAGAAACTCAGTCCAGGTGATTTTACAGTTTTGTTGGCCACTCCCTGCCTCGTCCTCAACTGGCCCAGTTTGCAAAGCCCCACTGGGAGTAAATTGACATTTTTCCTGTGGTTCATTGGCTCAATCAGCAACTGTCGAGATCTGAAATTCAACCTGCAGCACTGAGATTCCATCTCTGCAGCCCCCAGGAGGGTTCAGCTAATAAGTGCATTCTGGTTTAGATGGTGTTGATGGTTGCTAAATAAACCTGAGGTTTTGACCTTGCATTTTGGGGTCCTGGACTTCTGTTTAAAGAGCTGAATTTGATCCTTTGTTGGCAGCCTGCAGCTATGAGTTGGGCCAGAGGACAGTTTGTTTTCAGATGAACACCCAATATGGAAAAAATTCCTCTCCTCGTGCTTGCTGTTTGTTGAACATTCATTTTTCATAAAATATAAATATTTAGCAGGTTAATATGCTATTTTTGACAGAAGAAAAAAATAAACTATTAAAATTATCCCTACATAATTTTAAAGAAATAAAAGAAAAAAGAGATCATAGTCTTATAGAACAGTGAAAATCAGAAGAGTTCTCAATATACATGAATAAGGCTTGCAGTCTCAAGAGAGGGTATTTTTAATTAAAACAATTCTATTTTATTTTAATGAATCAATACTAAAGGTTCCCCCAATTGCAGGTCTTTAATGTTATGGATTACAGGAGAAGGAGACATCTATTTTCTATGGCTGAATTCAGCTTATCATTACTGCACACGTTTTAAAAATTCCTGTGGTTCCTCCTCAATCTGTAAGGCTCCTTTCTATTAGTTATAAAAATACAGAAACACCCACACATAAATGAGGAGATAGTTTGATTTTCTCTGTCGTACGAGAACATTCTCTCCTTTTACTAGCAAAAATATCTGCATATTCAATTTTCTTCTGAACTTTCCAACACTGCCGAGGCGAACCCAACAAAGGGATTTTTCACTGTGTTAGTTTCAGTGACTTCAAAAGCATTATGTCAAAGATGCACTGAGTCCTTTCCAAACAGCCCAGCGGAGAAAACCTTTATTTCAGGGCTGCTTTGAGGCTGAAAGCAATGAGTTCTGCTCCTACTGCTGCTGATGAGATGGTGATAATCACTCAGCTGCTGGAGAGAGGCAGCACTGCCCCAGAGCCAGGACGGGAACAGATTTTGCAAGAATTTGAAACGGAGCAGAATTTTGCAATGTACTGAGTATTCTGTGTGCATTGCCTTTGCAACAAACCCCGTGGGGACTGAGGGATGGCTTGGGAGTATTATAATTAATTTTTAAGGTTTTGCGTGGTTCGAGAGCTGAAGTGGTCTTCCTGTAATTTTGGTATTTCAAATATTTCAAGAGCAGCCCTGCTGAGAAGGACTTTGGGGAGAGGCTGGACAAATCCTGGTCAGGTGCACTTGCAGAAACTGCCCATGTCCAAAAAGTGTGGGCAGCAGGGGAGGAGGGGATTGTGCCCCTCTTTCCCAAGCGCAGGTAGTGACAGGAAAAGGGGAAATGGTTTTAAATTGAAATACAGCAGGTTTAGATTGGATGTCAGGAAGAAATTCTTTCCTGGGAGGGTGGCAAGGCACTGGCACAGGCTGCCCAGAGAAGTGTGGCTGCTCCATCCCTGGAGGTGCTCAAAGCCAGGCTGGATGGGGCTTGGAAGGTCATGGCAGGGGGTTGGAATGAGATATCTTTAAGATCCCTTTCAAAGCAGGCCATTCTGTGCTTCATTCAGTGATTCTGTATTTCAGCAAATGTTAAAAATAGGATATTTTCCAGCATGTTTGCCTGTTCCCTCCAGGCAAGATGCAAGTATTGGTTCACAGTTCAGCTCAGCAGCCTTCATGCAAATCTTGGACAAGTTGTGCTCGTAAGCATCAGCAGCTGCTCCAAAGCAGAGTTAAAGGCCCAGTCAGAAGAACAGCATTGCATGTTCACACAGAAATTACAAAAATAAGGGTCTCTCTCTGCAGGAGGCTCCTGCATTTCATCCAACATGGGGTTCATCAAGCCCTTTTATCTGTGACAATAATGGCATCTAGAGTGGCATGAGATCAGAGAAGTTATCCTGAAGATTGAAAGTCAGTGATGCTGATCAGGGCATCCTCTTAAATATATAATTTCAAGAGATGCAACTTAAAAGGGAAGTGAGGCAAGTGTTTGCTGATGGTTTTGCATTAGGACAGTGATGGAGGCTCAGCTGGCAATCCCAGTTGTGGTTCTGGTTCTGGTGGAGAGGACAAAGTGCTCTCAGCACTGGTGTTGTATTTGTTGCCTACATTCCATCTTCTGTTAATGCCACTTATGATAAGAATGCAGCATCTGCTCAGCCTTTGCTGAATTAATAAAAGCTTGTTCTTGCTTTGATGGTGTCACTAGAAACAAAGATCATCTCACCTTTCCTTGGAAAGCAACATGAATCACATCACTCGAGGTTTTATTACAATGAGCCAGAAGTAAAAATCAGCAATTTCCTCGTGTGCAAGAGCAGGAGTTGGTTTTCTGAGCCTTATTTGAGAGTGGAATCCTATAAAGTGAAAGAGAAGCTTCTTGTAAAAGGTCTAAACCTAGTGACCTGCAAATGGAAATGAGGTCAATATAGCATTTTCTATGAACAACTTTTATGGATGTTGAATATTTTACCCACTTATCTTGTTTCCAGACAGTAAAGAACAGCACACAAATTTCACAACCATGACTAATTACAGTTTATTCTAAGAATAGCCTTGATTATTTTTTCCTCCCTCATTATTAATATTAGTATTATCAGTATTAATATTATCATTATTCTAGCTGCCACTAGACCAGAGATGTGCTGCTCGTGTATCATGGCTGTTATAACGACGATGACAGACACTTCCAAAAGAGAAGCTATTTTTCCTACTAACACATGGATTTTTCCAGGGTGAAAAACTTGTGGCAGCATTTTCATCCCACCTGGAGCCCCCCTGTAGCTGTCACATCATTTAAAGGCAGTGGTATTTGTTTATACTTGGCTAAACAATGCTGACACATCACTATATCTTAAATTGGGATGTTGTATTTTCCCTAGTTTGGGAGGGGAAAATTGGATTGACAGGTCCCTTAGCAAAGATGGCTTTATTGGGATGTTTGGCATCACCCTTCAAAATTTTGGACTATTTGTAAAAATTCATCAGGCAGAACTCCAAATCCAAAATGTAAATAGATTTTGGACAGACAGGAATCAAACAGCTTTTATCAGCAACACGTTGGGCAATACAAATGAATGGTTTTTTATATGTTGCTCTATGTACACCAATATTGGTGACACCTGCCATAATATTATTGATTACAGACCACAGACAGTCTTAGACTGACTTTGCTGAAGTTCTTACCCTGATAGCAGAAAATGCAGCTTACTTGTACAACATGGTAATATAGAAATCACAGCCATGTCTTCTCAAAAATACACAATCCAGAGTTTCTTTTAAGAAGAAAAAATAACCCTTTTACTCTGCATTTCCTAATTGTTTAAAACTGTAAGTCTCATACTGTCATTAAGAAAATCCATTTTTAAAAGGAGGGAAAATATTTAGTAGGGAATAAACTAGCTCAGGGGAAAAAATAAAAGAGGGTTAAGATTTATTTACATCTTTATATTGTTTTATAAAAATTTCATTTTAAAGTTTAAAGTGATTTTTAAAGTAATGTAACAACAGCCAGTGAAGTTATATAATTGTCTTACTTGTGTAGTCTAAACTACAGCATTAAATTAGCAAAGATAGGGAAAAAAAGTGGGGTTTTCATCTTAAAATTATTGTCTTAAGTGAACACTTTTAGAAAAACACAGAATTAAAATTAAAGGTCCTTGGAGCTCTGTTTGAGGTATAGCTAAGCCCCAGGGCTGCTGTACAAATAGCATCCTACCAGAAACTCGTATATACGTTACAGGCTATTTGCACCTCCTAAACTGAGGTGGAATAAGAAAATTTTCATTCTTTCTCACATTTCTGCCTGTGGGAATTTCTCTGCTGTTATTTAGAGGTCTTTATACCCTTTTGGTGTCTCCTGGTGTGAAAGAATCATTTAGGTTAAGGTCATCCACAGAGCAGAAGTTACGGGAGAAACTTCCTGAAAATATTTGTGCTGATACAGAGGTTGCTAATAAAAAACCCAAAAAAACCAAATCCCCTGTATTTTTCTGCATTGAGACTGCTGGTATTTAATAGTCGAATTATTAACATTGTAGCACATTTTGAACTTTAGAGCTCTCCTGCTTCCCTCGGGCAGAGGAATCATCCTGTGGCTTTGCATCCTCCTTTTTCTGAGGTAGCTGTGCAACTCCTTGGGTTTTATTTAGTTTACAAAGAAATTGATTGCAGAATGCGTGACTAAAAATAGACATTTCTGAGAACACTGCTGTCAAAACATTGTGAGGAAGCTGCTACCCAGATAAATCAGTTACTTGCACTGACTTTCTCCTCTAAAACTTTCCCTTTTTTGCATGTTTAGCTGAAAGATTCAGGAATGAAGTGAATTTTATTCAAATAACACACAAGGCTGGCAGCTCCACAAGCCTTTCCAAGTCATCCAGCTCTTGCAGGTAAAAAACCTGTGAAGATTAAACATCTCTGAGGTAAAATCCAAAGCAGTAATTTTTCATCCCATTTCAGGAAATTGGTCCCTAAATAGATTAATTATGGAGATTAATAATTTTAGCTCTGTAAGTTAAATTCAGTAAATAGTTGCAGTCAAAATCTTTACTCTTTAGTTAAAATATGGAGAAATTTAGGATTCAAAAAAAGGTTAATTATCAAAGGACCAGTGGATATTTCATTACTTAATTAAAACATTTTGAGTTGTTCATTTCTGTTTGCAGAAAAAATAAAATCTGGTTTTCTTTGGCACAAATGTGTTTGTATATATATTTATATATGTATAGATATAGGTATATATATGTGTATATATATATTTTTTTTTTTTTTTTTTCCCCCTTCTGGTCTGTCTGCAAGCTAAAAAAAGATGTTATTTTTCTGACTTCACTCTGAAGTTAAGAGACTTACTTTATTCCCATGGCTGTTCCCCAATCCATTGTCTTTGGCTGAGAGTGCTAAACACAGCCCCAGCTCTCCCCTCGATTTTTTCTGCAGTGTAGACATTGTTCATTGGAAATTGGATGATGCCATCAAACCAACTTCCAGGCCGTCAGGAAGGATTTATCAGACCTAATCAGAGGCTCCTTTATGTGGCCATATCTCCTGTTTCAGTGCTTCCCAGGAAGGCAATGGCTCCATCAGGCTGGTCGATACCATAATCCCCTGTAAGGAAATACAGCTGCACAGGAGTCTCCCGGTGTTTAGCAGGTGTTTACTTTTCCCCTCTGTGACAGGAGCTGTAGCTCATTAGTAGCTCTGGAGTCAATGAAATTAGAGCACTGTCAGTCCAGCACAGCTAGATGGGGTTTGTCTCTAATTGTGGGACAATAAAATCTTTATTTTATCCTACAGAGCTCCTTCAGAGACACAACTTCATCGGTTTGAGATGTTGTCCTGTAGAGTCAAGGGGCACGTTAGAAAAATATCTTCTATAAAAGTGGCGTTAGTGATGGCTGAATGTTGGCAAAAGCAATGTAGACTTTTTTTAATTCCTGTTAAGAACTGAAGAGCAAGTTTGGTTTATTTTTGTAGCTTAATGGTCAGGAAAAGAGCTGTTTGAGGATTTGAGGATAAGGGAGTCATCACTCACAATGTTGCTGGATAGATCTCACCCCTGTTACTAATTCTGTTTAAATTGTCTCTCCACCAGAGTCTGCTAAGATGTTCTTTCTGCGGAAGACTTTAGAACTACATGTTATAGCAGGCTGTTAAAGGTAAAAGAATATTTGACAGTTCTAAACATGTTTTTGTATTCTTTATTCTCACAATGAAAAGGTAAAGTACAGTGATAAAAGCTCATCATTTTCATACTAGATTTGTAATTAACTTTTGGAGGTCGCCACTAAAATATGGTTAAATTGTTACTTACATTGAGTGTTGTGTTAGAATTTTGGCTGTGGCTGCAAGTCAAGGCTCAGTTCTGAATTTAGCAGTGGCAAATAGAAAATTAAGGCTAGAATGCTGCTGGGAGCACTGCTGAAACTTCCTTTGACTTTCAAAAGAGCAGCATCAGAACTCTGCCACACTTGGTGCACGATTAGGAACTGCAGTGTCAATGCTAAAGGATAAACTGTTAGACAAATTCATCAGTTGCACTCGATTACGTGCGTCAGGAAGCTAAAAAAAGGCTCCCAAATAAAACGTGTAATTTAGCTGTGAATGACAGTCTCTATGCCCCAATACAGCTCAGTATCTGGCTGGAATGATTATTTAATTGGACTTTGTGCTCTATCCTGAAAGATCCCCTGGACAGAATTTGCAAATATTTTAAGAACCTGCTGTTGCTGGTGTCAGTGCTGATCAGTGCTGCAGATTGGAATTGGAATTATTTCAATTCCACATCCTAAGATGCTCCTTCAGTGGCTCCCATTTTGGATCAAGTTGGAAATAAAAGTGGAATATTTCCTAGCAAAGTAGGAATATTTTGCTAGGAAATGGCAAGTAGGAATAGGAATATTTCCTGCCTTCAGCTCCTTCACTCTGGCTTCTGCTATTCCAGTTACTCCTTTTTCCACAAGAGGGAAAGTGGTAGAGAACCACAAGGTCACAGAAAAGTTTGGGTTGGAAGGGACCTTAAAGGCACTCTGGGTTGGATTGAAACAAACCATCACAAAGTGCATTCACTGCATGCTCAAGTTCATGTAACTGTGTCAATTGACACAAAGTGAGCAGAGCTGGCAAAGGGCAGAAAGGGAGTCACTGCTAAAAAGCAGAAGGAAAGAAACAAAGAGAAGAAAACAAAGCTTATTTTGTGTATTTTGCTGTTCCAGACGCATTGTAATTGTCAGTTCCTGCATGATATGAATTATTCACTGCTGTTATTATTCTAGACCTGTGGGAACACACTGATTTACCATTGGTGCATGCATTGCTACCAACCTACACGTTCTGCTTGACTTAGCCAGGATCTACTGAGTTTGATTCAGCAATTCCTCTGTCAGAGCTACTAATAAACCTCTACACCATCACTGTGTTTGAGCAATTCCTGGGTTTGGTAGGCTGCTTCACAGTGAAGCCTGGAAAATCTGAAAATTTTATGGAGAAATAGAGAGAAAGAGAGAGAAAGTGTAAAAAGGAAGGAATCATTCAAAATCAAAGGAAATGATTGGCAGGGTAGGATGTCAGAGAGTCACAGAATGGTTTGGGCTGGAAAGGACCTTAAAGCTCCTCCAGTGCCACCTCCTGCCATGGCAGGGACACCTTCCCCTGTCCCAGATTGCTCCAAGCCCTGTCCAACCTGGCCTTGGACACTGCCAGGGATCCAGGGGCAGCACAGCTTCTCTGGACAACTTCTCATCACCCTCCCAGGGAAGAATTTCCTGCTGACATCTGATCTGGATGTGCTCTGTCAGGGGAAGCCATTCCCCCTTGTCCTGTCACTGCAGCTCCTGCTGAAGGATAGCTTGGTGGCTGCCTGGTGCTGCCATCATAATGAGTTATTTACTATGCAGATAAATCAATGCCATTCCAGGAAGAATTAGCATTAAGGAGAAAGCAGTGACCTTTCAGGACTTGTTTTATATTTCTAAGATAATTAGGTTTCTTTGTATTGTGTGCCTCCCCTTTTTTAAAGTGAAAGGTCCCCTTATCTTGTGGAGGTGAATCAGCACTGAGCCACTTTTGTTAAGTAAAAAAATCCTAATTAGTTTATTTTTATATAAAAAGTCTGTGAAGATAGTCCCAGAATTTCTTTGTGAACAACAACAGTGATATTTTTGCTGAACTACTATTGCAAACATTCACTCCTCTAGTAATGGGAGTGTATTTGCACACTCACAATGAACAAAGCAGCACACAGAGTAAACAGGTAAAACCAAAAATACAACAAGGAGCACAGGCTAAGAAAACCTTTAGGGAAAAACTGTAATTAATTCAGGCTGCAACATACAATTTGTTTAAAAGCATTTAAAAAGGTGGTATTACCTTTTTTGGATTAGGTTGAGAATGGTCTCTGTGTGTATGATGCATGTGAGGCATTATTTTCAATAACTGGCACTTTTTTACTGGCAGAAATAGAATTAAAAATAGTAAATATTTTTAAATAGGTGATAAAATCATATTATTAAAAACAATTTAAATTCTCTGAGAAACCTCTACCTCTTTTGTAAATGTAAATCATTTCAGCTTGCCTTTGAACTCTGTGAACTAAAAAGTTTACAAAATTATAAATATTGTGTGGAATTTGTAATGTCAGAGGTGTTTAATGTTGGGACTTTCACTTGTTTCTATCCAAAGTGACTCATATTACAGCTTGGAGATGTGGGAGTGTAGGGCCAGGGAAGGGAGAGCTTGGTGAGAAAATGAGTACTTTCAGATCTGAGGATGATGAGCAGCATTGATGGTGTTTTACTTGCTAATCTTGTGGTTTTTCTTCAAGGACTGTGTGAGCATTTGTACTCCACACTCTGCACACGTGCACTGTGTGGTAGCCTGCCTCAAAAACATCTCCAGCTATCCCAAAGAAGCTCCAGGTCAGCCTGGGAGTCACCAGGCTCACAGCAGGATCCAGAGCCAGCTGCTCTCTGGAAGCAGAGTCAGATCTATTCTGATTAAATATGTGTATAATAACTTCGGGTTTAGAGGCAGGGAATTAGTGAGTCCTTGGTGTGCACGTAGACATCCTTTTAGTCAAGACACCTTCTGTGAATTAGCATAAGAATTATGCAGATAAGCTCTTTATCTTGCTTCGGTGTAGTTCTTTGAAGTCTTTAGAAGTTTAGGAATTTAGCTAAAGGAAACTGAATAAGCAAGCGGCATTTTGTTTGTACAAGAGATTAACTTTGCTTAAATATAGGTATGGCTTCACATTGCTATCTAGTGACAATCATTTTGCTGTATGCCTATGTAAAATTAATTTCATATCTTAGATGAGTTTTACAATTCACAGTGTGTTGCTGCGAGTTGAATTCAAATTAATTCCTTAAGAAAGAAGGGTAATGTCCTGATGAATTTGGAATAGTGTTACTATCTGGGGGACTCCCAAAGAGAAGAAAGTTAAAGGCAGATTGAAGGAGACAAACTTTAGACGTACTTACTTACAATTAGATTTGGAGACAGGGAGGGAAGTCAGAGATACCAGCCAAGAAAGGAGTGTGGAAACCTGAATCCCACAAGAGGAAGAATTCCAGAAGACCTCAGTCCCAACAGGAGAATGTTGCCACATTTCCCATGTATCTTAATGTCTTTTTTCCTGTGCTAGAAGGGTTGAGAAACCTTCAATATGGGAAGAGTTATTGAACATTCAGTATGGGAATGCTGTTGATGACACACTGTTGTGATGTTTTGGTTGTTGCCAAGTTGTGTTTCTCCTAAATCAAGAACTTTTCTGTGTCTTGTGTTCTGCCAGTGAGGAGGTGCAGAGGAAAGGCTGGGAGGGAGCACAGCAGGGACAGGTGACACAGACTGGCCACAGGGACATCCCACACCATCAAATGTCCTGCCCAGGGAATGAACTGGGCAGTTACCCAGGGCTGGGGACACTCAGGGCTCAGGGACAGGTCTGGCATCTGCCAGGCTGTGCTGAGCAATTGCATTGTGCATCACTTGTTTCTTTTGCTCTTCATTATCCTTATTAATATTTACTATCATTATCATATTTTACTTTGTTTGAATTATTAAACTGTTCTTATCTCAACCCACAAGTTTTCCTTTTGCCTGTGATCCCCATTCCTCTGGGGCAGAGTGAGGAGCTCTGTGGTGCTCAGTTGGGCTCAAACCACAACAAAGGATTTACCCAATGCTCACCTCAACTTTTTGGCTTTTTCTTACTGCAGGCAAAAGATTCATCTCAACAGGTAGCAGGCAACTGCCTGAAAAAAATCAAAAGCAAAACAAACTTAATGCCATTCTGCTCTAGGAACACACATTTTCCACTGAACCAAATTGATCAAAGCAGATTATCAAAGTTTTATAATTAACTTCCCAGCAAATAGGAATTAGCATATATTATGTGAGTGCTGTGCGTTAATCAAAGAATATTTAGTGAGGCACCCACCTATGCATGCCCAGGAATTACAAAGTTAATGAGAGACAGCAGTACATGTAACTGTAACTAATTAAGCAAGACACAAAAAATTCCGTAGATGTTTGACTGAATATGTTAGAATTTACTCATTATCATATTTACATGGTGAGTTTATTCCAGTATTTAAGTTTGCCAGACTAAGATATTTAAAGTTAACTTTCTGTCTGTTATGCAGGTACAGCTTCAATGTGTTGCTTTGTTTTTCAACTCCTGTATTTTAAATAAAAAAGGTTAAATACCTTGAGGGTTTTGACCCTGGGTAGGCTGAATTAGCCCATGAGGTTGTTTTTATTTATTGCAGGAGGAAACTTACAGACAATAAGTGTTTAAACCCAGGCATCAGTAGGCAGCCACAAGGAAGGTGGAAAAACAAGAACAAGGGCTTGAAGAATTACCACAGGCTCTAAAGTGTGCTAGAAATTAATAGGCTACACTTACAGGTATTTTTTCAAAATTAAGTAATTCCATGTAGCTGCTGTGATTCTACATTTAGCTTCTTCCAATTGCTTATGCATAGACATGTGTGCTTAAAATGAATTTAAGGATGCAAGTAAGAATTCCTCTTTGTAGAGGAATGAACAATGACAGTATAAACACCCAAATGGTTTTCTACACCGTTCTCCAAGAGAAGAAAAGGGGTTGTTTTAGAGGAATGTCAAATAAAAATGCCTAATATATCTCTGTAACAACAGCCTAGGTTGCAAAGTGTTGTGTAGACACTCAGGTAGGAATATGAGGAATCACCCAAATTTGTACCTCTCACAAATAATGTTTTCTCTGTCTTTAGACTGAATGGTATTTCACCCTCCAAGACAAAATCAGAAATAATGTGTAACCCTAGATTCTACAGGGGGTTTTGTATGATGCTTTGTGTAGACATTAAGAGGATCATGTGAAATTATTGACAAATATTTGCTTTAAGAAAAAGAAGAGCTGCTGTAACTCCACTTTAGAAAATGCATAAAAAAAAGAAAAAGTAAAATACATAGAAAATCATCTGTGATTATAAAACACAGAGCAATTTAGATGAGAAACCAGCACTGTTTGTGTCCTTAATTAATTTTCCTGATTTGCTCTATCAGAATGTGGAATGCTCTGGCTGGTTTTAATTAAACCTGTAAACTGAAGACTGTTGGCTTCTTTTTACAAAAAATATTGTTGGTTAGAGAGCATCTGTTGTTTATCTAGACTGCAAGCTCTCGCTGTTCAGATGGATTTGGGTTTCCTTTGTATCCATTTGAGCTCCTGAGGGCTTTGCTGGTTCCCTTTTTCCCACTGAAATGTCTTTGGGAAGTGAAACCCATCAGTTGAAATCCATCTTTGCTGCTAATGCAGCAGAACTCTGGTGAGTGGCAGCCTCATGTGCTGTCACTGAGGAGGATGAACATCACCACTGCTTCATCCCCAGAAAAAAATCTGATTTTTGGTGTTGTCAAAGCACTTGGGGGAGTTGAGGCAATTGGCTTTCAGCTCTGCTTCCTATGGAACATTACAAAATCCGCTTGACACATCCATTAGGGTTTGCTTTTGGATCAGATTTTAGGGATGTTTACTGCCTTTTTTTTTTTTTTTTTGGTGCCAAATAATAGTGTTTCTCTGTGAAGTTAAAAAATGAGACCCTGAACAGAAAAAACTTATTAATTACATGAGCAGAGTAGAGAAAATATGTTGTATTCAGTGTGGTGATGAGCTGTTTAAAGTAACAACTATGGTAGGAATATTGACAATTTACAGATTGTTGTCTCAAAAGAGATGTTTTTTTTTTAATGCCACAATAATTTCAATTTTTTGTTTCATGCATTTCCTTTTCTGTTTGACTCTTTGTGATCAAGTGGTTTAATAATTTCACATATGGTAGATGTGAGTGGGATGTTTTGGCCAGCTAGTCAATGTGAGTTTGTATCAAAAATGTAATCAGGGAGTAGATTAATTCTTCCATTGTTGAACAGTGGAAGGGACTTGCATATCCATTTAGCAAATGCAGGATTGTACCTTCTCTTTCAAAGAATTAATGCATGTTTTTTCTTATTTTCTATCAGATCCCACACAGATTTTAGGAAAAATAAGCGAAGCCTACTCAGGAAAGAAATTATCTTTCTCCGAACAATCAAAGAATAAAAGCAGACATTTCAAAGATGCTCCTCTTCCATCAGACTGTACAAAGGTGTTACAAAAAATCAGTAGAAGAGAGATCTAGGAAAGGTGGTTGGAAGTGATTAGGCTGGTAATTAAAGTGTGCTTTTTGGGGGAACATGAGGTTTGCAATCTCTGCTCCACCATCCTTCTATCCTCTGGCTGGTGCCCTGACGGTGGATTAGAAAAAGGCAAATCCACAGCTGGAGTCTGAATTTTGAATAAACTGGGGAAAATAGCTCTGAAATACCAGAGATTGAACTCCATGGTTCTGATGCTAAAGATCTTGTTGATGTAAGATTACAATATTTTGATCTTCCACAGATCAGGGTCATCGTGGGGAAAAGGCAGAGCAGGGACTTGGACTTGAGTGTGTCACAGCTTGAGCAAATCCATTGTTATTGCTGCTGTCACTGTTTTAAAGTATTGGCAGCAATAATGTGTTAATATTCCATTTTTAAATCAGATTCTTAATTAAGTTGTTTTTTCAAGAGGAGTGTCAGGGAGGGCAGAGGAAAGTAAGACTTAATAGAGAAGTTACAAGCTGTGCTTCACTGACTATCACTGGTTTTGGTGCCTTTTTTCCTTGTTTTTTTTAAAGATCAGGTCTGTCTTATTTATAAAATGCCTCATTACAGGCTAAAGTAAACAGAAAATTCATTCAGACACCATGGCCACCGAATGCCACCAAATCACCAACCATCTGAATAGCCATTGTTGCAGTTAAGAGCTGAAGTTCAAGAATTCAGATTCTCCTGTCACACGCCGTTTCCTACAGATGCACAAAGGTTATTCCTTCTCAGTTTAAATTGAAATCCATTCTCTATTTTTCCTCTGTGCCTCTGAGTTCTCTGTCAGCACGCAGCAAAGTACAAGTGAGTTTCTTTATGATATCTTTGTTCTGAACTTAGAAACGAAGATCAGATCAGAGTTTTTTTCCCCTATCTACCTTTTCCTCGTGCTTTTGGAGGGATGAAGCAAAGGCCTTTCAAAGCAGATTGGCTTCATTCCAGCATCAGACAATGCATTTGATTATGAGACCCTAAGATCAATGCACTTTCTTGAAACTCTCCTCAACTTCAAATAATGCACGACTGAGATGTGCAGATGGGTTTGATCTGCATCTTTTTGTGTATCCTGTCTTACGGAGGTTTTTTTTTTTCCAGTGGAACATTAGAGGACATCTTTCAAAAGTTTACTTTTCCAAGTTGACAATAGAATTAGCACAGTGTTCCCATTAACCCTCCTGTTTCTAGACTAAGTTTTGCTGTTCCACAGGAATTAACAAGTTCAGTTTTCTCAGTTTTATGAAGCGACAGCAGGAATGGCCAGTGATATCAATTCCTAAAATGGCAATTTTTGAAGATGTTAAACGAGTGAATACAAAACCCAAATTTTTATTTTCTTTTCCCAGTGAGGGTCAAAGTTTTTACATCAGTTGCCAATGCTCTCTCAATTTTTTTTCTCATGCCTTGAGTGGGAGGTGGTGTGATACTCCAAACCCCCTGCTTTCTGCAGGCACTCGATTAACAATCTCAGCTCTTACATTTTTTACATGAAAGAGGAGATGAGAAAAGAAGTGTACTTATCTTCCTTCTGCAGTTTACCTTGTTATTGTGCTACCCAAAATGTACATAGTATATCATATTTTGATTTTTTGAATATCCCTTCTTGCATATTTTCATTCTATTTTAGTGAATTGGAGGCGAGGTGATAAAATAGAAAATACATCTGAATGAGAAAATGGTCAGAGAGACTGAAAGGTAAATTGGTGACACAAATTGTTATTTCCTCAAGCTGTTAGATAAGACAGAACCAAGAAAGCAGGCAATAAAGGCAGACCAAAATGGAAAAATAGGAGGTTATTGACATATGATCTAAATTAAAACACCTTGTGTTACTGAAAACAGTTTTTCGTTTTTTAAGCATTCAGTTTTTGTCACTTTCAAAAACTAATATGTTGCCAACTGTCTCCAAAAGAATTTAACACTTTGGTCTCTTCTATTCCACATTGTCATTTAAAAAATATAGTAATAGAATTTCAATATCTGTATTGCTTAGTTCTATTATTCATGAGTCAAAATGCTGTTTATTACCTTTTTTTTGAAAACTTGGATTTTTTTTTGTGTAACGGCAGTATCAAAAAGACAGAAAAATGTTAAAGTAATGATGAATATTAAAGTATCACAAACAATGCCCTGTCACACCTTCCATCCCCAGCCCACAGCCCCATTCTCACGAGATTGAACACCATGACTCTCAGACTTCAGTGTGTCTGCTTTGGATACAACCTCTGCAGATTAATAAAACCCAATGAAATATTTACCTTAATTGCAGTTCAGCCTCTTTCTTTTAATCATGTTTAATAGATCTAACAGCAAGGGCTGCTTCCCACTAGTGGTTTTCTCATTAGCACACTCTTGGAAATAAAACTTGAAGATGAAGGTTAGCCACTAAAGCAGCAGAGGATGGAAGGTAATGTTTCCTGGGCTTTTCCACAGGACATTCCCACAGCCCTGGCAGTAAAAGCTGTCAGAGAGTCCCTGAGGCTGCACAGAGCTCTGCACAGTGTCCTGGCCCTGCTCAGAGCAGGAGCAAACAGAGCATGGTCCTGGACATTGTCCACATGGAATATTTTTAAGGAGCCTCCAGGACCTCTTTGGGCAATTTGCTGCACTTCTGGGCCACGCTGGTCTTAAAGAAATGACTTTTTATTATATTTAAAGAGAACATTTTGTATTTCACTTTCTTGTATAGGATGAGCTCTTGTATGGGATGCTCTAAGCACCTGATGATGTTGAGTGCAGCAGGAAGAGCATTGCCAGCAGGTCAGGGAGGAGATCCTTCTCCTCTGCTCAGCCCTTTGGGGAGAATCTGGAGTGCTCTGTCCAGTTCTGGGCTCCTCAGGACAAGTGGGCATGGAGGTCCTGCAGCAGATCCAGTGAAGGATGATAAAGAGGATGAAGGGACTGGAGAATTTCCCTTATGAGGAAAGGCTGAGGGAGCTGGGAAAGGGAATTAGTAACTGAGTTTGGTTCAGTTGCCTCCCAAGTGAAGTTGTAAACAAGTGTGGAATTTAAAGGAGGATTAAAATATCTTGATTTGTTCCATTCTGCATGTTCAATATCAATAGTTTCATTCCAGAGAGAATAATCTAAATACAGCAGAGAGATCAGGATTAGATCAAGATCAATATTCAGTTCAGGATAACAATAGTATTCACTTGGATTAACTGCTTGCATCCACTTTTCTGTGGTACCACAGACATAATGAATTTTTAACTTTCCTTCAGTGTCTGCAGATTGAGTAAAAAACCCACTACTGTCATTGGGAGGTAAGGCTGAACATCAAAGGATAGTTATGTCTAATTCATAGGTTTATATGTACATATAAGAAAGGATATATATATATTTTAGATTAGAAAAGTGAATGAGGTGTCTCATTATCCATCAAAACTTAAAATTTTCTTTCAGAACCCATTTATTAACTATGTACAAAGAAGAGACTCTTAGTTGCACTCAATAATATCCTGGTATTTTTCTTCATAGTGGTAAAACTTTGACCTTGAATGTCTATTTTGGAACTTAGCTTACTTATCAGCAAATATCTCTGACTTCATCTTGTACCTTTCAAGCAAGGAAAGTCACCAAGGAATTTTGTAAAAGTTGTAGTAGTTCAGAAAGGTAAACTTCAGGCCAGGTTCCTCTCTTGTTCTCAAATCTTCCCAACATTAAAATTGATGAAGAGAAGATTTATCAGGATGAGAAGTATTCAACCATAACACACCGAAATCCAGAGCTCCATCCATGTCCTCATTTGTCTTTGTCTTTAGTCATTTGTCATTTATGATCATCCAGCTTTGTGCAGCAGTGGTTCGAGTTCTGTTTAGAAAGAGCTCTCCTTGTACATTTGTAGAGCCCCATCTGAAATCTCTGAAACTTAATGAGGCTCTGCAGTCTCAAATTCACACTTAAACTTACACAGGCCAAGCCATGCTATTAGATAGTCTTCATTCCTTCTTTCAGTGAAAACATTTTTTTCCTAAGTGGGGAAGCAAAATGTAGTCCTCTTTATTTATTTTTCTTTTTTTCCCAGAGACCAAAGTCTTTGAAAAGAACTTGAATTGTCAACTGTAATCATGTTAATCTTCATAGTACTTTATATTAGGGTTGATCTGCTGATAAGAATCAATGCAGTTGATTGTCTGATTAATTGAACTAAATTGTAATTGGATGCTAATTAAGATCATTTGTAAGCATATGGAATGCACGTAATTCTTAAGTTTGATTTCTAAAGCTTGACATTTTTCTCTTTTACTGATTTTTATTTTTCTCTTTGTTTCATTTTGGTGAGTTTCAATGTTGTATTTCCTGCTTGGAAATAAATATTAGTAGAGTGAGTGGAAAGCGTTTGGGGTTTTGTAAGGAGGCTGAAACATGGGTGTGAACATCTAACAGTGTGTTAGAAATTTGTTCATCTCTCTGATGGATGAGATGCACAGAAGATTATCTGGACCAAAGATTGTGACCAGGAGTGGCCATTTCAGCTGTCAGCAGCTTTCCTGTAGTATCCCATGGGAATTAATTTGGGGATCAGTTCTCCTTGGCAGGAGGATGTTGGATCAGAGTGCACTGTCAGCAGCTTTGTGGGCAATAACCCCTTAGAGGGAGTGGGGGAAGGCAGGAGGCTCTCCAGGCTCTGCTGCTTGGCTTTGGTCAGCCTGGAGAGGAGAAACCAAAAAGAACCATACCAGCATCATTTAGGTATTTTGCTCTTTTGTACCATCTGGTTCAAAATAAGGAGAAGAGCTTTGCAAACAGAGAACTATAACATTCTTTGGGTGACTTGATGTCTTTTAGAAGCAAAAATAATAACCCATGCTTAAAAAATTATAAAACCAAATGAAGTCTAAAGAGATATAACACTCAAATCCCATTAAAAATCAATGTGCTTTGATTTCACTCACACAAACAAGGTTTTTTGTTCTTAAAATTAAAGGTAATTGTCATTTGTTTTCTTGTTTGGTTTCAATCTAAAATAATGATGCAGAGTTAATTCTCTGCTGTCTAATATCTAAGTCTTATACACACACAAAACCACAAAAAAGTCTAATTTGCACCAAGATTGGCTGTTAATGATTTTGATCAGAGAATTGCATTGTGGTTTCATTAACTCCAGCAAAAACTTTTGGTTCTTGTGCTTATGCCAATTCTAATTTGTTTTGATAAAGGCATGAGTTGCTGTACCTATTTTAGGGCCATTTCTCATTGGAAAAACAAGCTATTGTGTTCTGTTCTGCATAGTTACTGTTCAACAAAGTTGGAGTTAAGCATAGTTCTGTGCATTCAATAACTTGAAATTGCTTGAAAATGCATGGAATTACAGAGGACTCAACCTTTCTTTAGTATGGGTTAGCATCCTGCTCTGTCAATAATGCAATAATAATAATAATAACTTGGAAAAGTAGCACAGCCATTTCGATATCATGATAAATGTTTCAGATAAATTGCTGGCTTATGCATTGACCTTGGTGAGCTCCTTCATGGGAGTGTAGGATGATTATATCCAGCTTGTCAAACAAAACAGCAGTTTATGATCTTAGAAAATTCAATTGACTCAGCATAATTTTAAAAACGAGGTGAGGAGGAGGGAAGAAAAGACAATAAATGCAAGTAGTTGTTCAGGTCGTGTCTTTATTAATAGCATGTCATTAGGCAAAGTAAAAATCATGAACTGTGCCAGATTTAGAGATTAAGTGGGAGCAGAACCTCGTTAGCTGTAACAGGAAATCTAGCCAGATGATAGCAGGGCTGGGAGAGTTCCCTGAGTACATCTGGAGAGCCCGTGCTGATTAAAGGGTCACACAGAGAAGACACCTCAAATATTACAATATATTGGGCTGGCTGGGTCTGAAAGGACTAAGGAGCTCTACCTGTCCTCCAGAAATGGTCTCGAGCAGTTCCAGCAGTGAGAAGAAATAAAACATAGGCAAGGGTAGGCAGAACATGATAGAAAAGCTGTGATTTTAGAGTATTTGAGTGGATATTTTAGCTCAATTTATTCTCAGATGTAAGTGCTCATATCACTGCAATTGGACTAAATCTTTGGACTTAGACTTTGGATAAAATAAGAGCAATTTCTTGGCTTTTCATATCATGTTTTTCCTTTTGCTCCCACCTAGATTTTGAGAGCAAGGAACAAGATTTTAAGCCCAACACACTAAAAACTGGTTGGAATTTGTGCAACCTCTGCTGTGATTTTAATGAAATAAATTACAGGTGACTCCAAGCTGTGTCTTCCATGGCTAGTAAAAAACCCAAGGATTACCCTAGTCCCTCCCTTGGGAGAAGAAGATGATTAGGTTTTTGAACAAGAAACCCCTATGACTAGAAAAGACCAAATCCATTTCTAGAAGTATAAAGTTTGTCAGTTGGCCTCATGGAGTTCAACTCTCCACTTCTCCATGGGGCTGTGAAAGCTGGCAGCTTCCCAGCCAGTTTTTCTCCAGGAGGAAACCCAGTCTGAGCCTCCATCACCTATTTATAGTCCAGAAATACTGCAGTCTACCTTACAGCTGAAATTTTTACACGTGGAAGTGGCTGATGAGTGTTAGACTCAGTAAAGATGCCCCAATCCTCCAAAAGGTAAACTTTTTTTAATAACTAGTTTAAATTCCCTGTGTCAATATACTGTCCGTAAAGACAAATAAAATGTGAATATTTCTCAGCTGAAATGCAGAACTGCTTAATGTGTCTCCCAGTGCCATATTTGACTTGAGCTGTGTCTGACTGCACATTGTCCTACCCAGAAATAAAGTCATTAGGTTGTCCACAGAGCCTTGCAGACATGTCTATAATCAGCAGTGTTATAATCCCAGCACTTTCTGTATTGGGAGTTTGATCTATACAAACACGAATACAATAGTAGAGGGATTTTAAAAGTCAAATAAATGTCACTGGAGTGCAGTAGTAAATGTGTCCAAGGAACGTGCTACCTTAATTGAAAATTCAAATTACTGAGCATTGCTCCTTTTCAATAAAACATTCAGTGCTGTTGAATGAAAAATCAATAGCTGCTTTATAGTGCATTTTTCTTAAGCAGTAGGCAAGAACTCAATTCCCCTTCAAAGGATTTTTATTCTTCTATCTTTAGTATTTACTTCTCTCCCTCTTTTTCTCTCTCTCCACAGCAGACCAGTCTTCAGTTTCTTTTTAAACCCAAACATACCTCACTGGCAAAATAAAACCAGAACATGTGGTATTCAAATTTGGTAGCTATTGTTGTAGTTAAAGTCACTATAAAGTCAGGTTCATGGATACCTCTTTTTTCCTGAGTGAACACTTAATTTAGCCTGTGTCTACTGAGGTTTCAGGAAATACTCTAGTTCACATTGGGATAGAATAGGATTTAATTTTAAGGCAGGAGCTTTGACATTCTTGTAGGATAATTTGAGATTTGTCCTTGATATTCAGAGAAAAAAAAAGAAAAAAGATAGAACAAATATGTAAAAGCTCAACTGGAAATGGTAAAAATGTGCTGGCAATTTGTAAGGAAAGTTGAACGGAAATTGTAAATGCCTGTTAAAGCAGAGATCTTTGTGGAATATGAAGTTCTTGGAGAATATTCTCTGAGACATTGATAGAGACTGAGAGCCCTGGTGCTGCCTTTGCTGTTTGACCTGTGCAGCTGACAGTGTCCCACCTGGGCAGGCTCTACATGACAGACCCAGAACCTCGTGCCACTTTGCCCTTCCTGTTTTCTCTGGTTTCTTGGGGAGGGAGCACAGAAAATGTGTTCGTGTTCTGCTCTTTGTTCCTCTTCTCCCCTCCTTTTCCTGCACACCCGTGAGTCAGAGAGGCTTCACAGCAATTCCAGCTGCAGCTTTGGACCTTCGTGAGAGGAAATTCCACATTTGCTGTGATTCCTGCCCCAGCTCTTCCAGCAAACACCCTCATCTCCAGGATGGAAATTGCTGCAATAATCTGCACCATAGTGATGAGAACCATTTTCAGATTTGCCGTACAACTTGTGGCAAGAGAAGCTCTCATGTTACAGATCGCTCTGCACAGAGGCTGTTGGGAGCTTGGAGTCAAAATCATATTAATCTTTGAGGATAAGTATGTAGGAGGTCATTAAATTCCAGCATATAAATCACAAATATTGATTATAGCTGGGACTTGATAACATAGTGTCACTACATATGCCATAGCCTGAAGTTGTGAATATATTGCACATTCCCACAGCTTTTGGAATTAATTCTAAGCATCCGTTGTTTTCCAAGAGAGGAGAGAGCAATGACACTAAGTGTTACTCAGAGCATAAGCTCCCAGGGAAATGTGCCTTGCTAAAAGACCAGGAATGAGCTTTCATTTAAGTTTGCAGATCAAAATAATTCCTTGGAACATAGATGAAAATTGTGAGTGCCAATATAGACTCGTTCATTGAAATGGAACTTGTCCTCTCCCAGCGTTGCACTGATGGGACTTAGCAACAAGGATCATTAGTCTGTGAGCTAAAAATGAGAACAGGAAAAGAGCCAGTTCAAAGTATGCATTACAGCAGGAAAACCACTGCTGCTGCATGTGCTGCAAGTGTTATTGCCTTTCCCTGAGATAAAGATTGCTTCTTCATCTCAGACTTCTTGTTGTCCCCAGCGCTATAAGCAGCTGCTTTTTTTTTTTTTTTCCTTTCCTTTCCTTTTTGTTTTGCTTTGTTTTGTTTTATATTTTGCAGCTTTTCAAATTAACAGGTGCTTGTGGAGAAGCATGTGCAGGCTTAGAGACCTAAAAATTCCAAAATACTGTAGAGCCAGGGTGTGTGGGCTGCTGCTGAAATTCTCCCATGTGTAACAAATCAGGAAGAACCTATGGCTGGTCACCCAGAGACAGAATCTAATCTGTATTTGTGGTAACAGATGTAAATTCTGGAAGCGTTTTCAGTATGTTACACAGTTTGTTTTCAACCAGCTAAAAATGAGAGCTTGATTTTTGACTCATCAGTGAAGTCAAAGAGTGATGAAAGAACCAAGTCTGTTATTTTGCTCCCTGCATAAAGTCAGTGTCCTTAAGTGACTTCTGACTTTTTCAGTCAACAGATGATACTTTTCTCTCTGTGCTGAACATATCCATGAGTGGCAAACAGAGTTCAGAGCAAGTTTGCTCTGCCTCTCCCTCCTCACCTCTGCCTGGTGGGTGGGAGGAGGAATCTGGGATGGGGAGAGGGAAGGAGGGAAGGAAATTCTGAGGAGTTGTTCTTTCTGGGACGTGGAGATGTGAGTGGAGCATCATCTGAGAGCTGCTGTCCCAGCATCCCATGGTACAGACACAGTGTTGTTCTCCTCTAATGCAGAGTTTGTTTAATTTATTTTAGGAGAATTTCCGTGCTCTTAATTGTGTTCTGAATTAGTATGTGTGAAAAAGAGTTATTTGTAAAAGCAGCATGCGAATGGAGGGTTTTCCAGCTGACACAGGCTCCCAAAATGTAATGATTTGGACATTGAATTTTTTTTAATTTTTTTCACCAGGAAAATCTATTTTCTTCCCCAGGAAAAAAAAAAAAAAAAAAAAAATTAGAGCATCAAAAGTAATCTACCACCAATTGGAATGGACCAGAAGAGAGAAGCAACTGAAAAAAAAAAAAGAAAAAAACATGGCAAAAGGAAGAAGAACACAATAAATGATTGATAACAGTCAGATAAGGTAGCAGGGAAAGATGGGTGAAATCCCAGTTTGATTCTGAGCCAGTCTTGTTAACAAAACAAGTCACAGAAGGTGCTGTCTGGAGAGCTATAGGGTTATAGGTCATCTCTGAACTTGGCTTAACCTTGAAGAGTTTACGTTGGTGTCTTTGTAAATAAGTTTAGTCAAAGCACCTTTGGTGTTTTTCAAATGTTAGTCACAGACATATTGCTGCAAAATACCAAAAGATGGAAAAATAGTAGTAATGCCAACTCTTCATACTGAAAGATTTTGTAAGTTCTGAGAAGTAAATGGTAAGAGAAAGTTAAAAAAGCTTAAATTTAATGTTTTATTGATTTTACTTTTAAGACAAAAGAAAAAGAAATGTTAAGTTTCCTACATTTATTCTAACCTCCTAAAACTTCGATTTATTTATTTTTACTCTACTGAGCTATGGGCTTTCATTCCTTGTGATGTCTGTATGAAACGGGATAACTGAGAAGTGTTAAAAAAAATCAAATTGCTTAGAACATGTTTCCCCAGAGTGACATAAATCCTGGCATTTGAATGTTGTATTCCGTTACCTTACCCTAAGCAGGAAAATGAATGGCTACTGCTAATACATAACCTTATTCTTAAGCAATGCTGAACAGCTTCCTCAAAATTAATTTCAGACAAGACAAATGACACGGAGGAGCCAAACCAATCCCCCCATGACCTCCCCTGGAGGCTTTTCCAAACTGCCACTGCTACTGCTTGTAAAGCAAGGCATGGGAGCTGTCAGAGGGAGAGCCAAGCAGCCGAGGCAGGGAGCCAAATCCCGGGGCTGGAGGAGCTCCAGATCCCTCTGTCTCTGTCAGATGTTTACTGATAGTCTTCCATGTGTGGGGAAGAGGCTTCAGGAAAGAATTCCTGCAAAGCAAAGATCTCCAAGGATGGTGGTTTAGAATATCACCTTGCATCAGATGCTTTTCAAATCTCTTGCTGTGAAGTGCTCCCTGAGCTGGCTGGAGCAGAGGGACAAAGTAGGAGCCCCATTGTGAGTATTTCCATGCATGGATTCTGTGGGAGGTGTGAACTCAGGAACTCAAGATATGACTGAATTGGTTGTTAGATTGTGGTGCTTTCTAAGCCTTACGGAACAGATTCATGGCTCTTTGTATCCTGATTTTCTATTCTGTAAGAAATGTGGATGGAAAGGGAGCCTGAGTGGTTTTGTGTTAATGAGATAACCATGCCAGAGGTTCTTTCTCCCCATTCCTATGAATCCCACAATGTGAGCAACAGAGAGAAAGGAAAAACACTCAATACCATATCAACATTTCACATTGCAGTGGAAGGAATTAATCTATAACACCAAAATCTTTCTTCTTTCAGTTCAACAATTTTTTCCCCCCATTCAAACATATGGGGCATTATAGCTAATTTCAGAGCCCATACATGGCTCTGTTTGCCCGATTTCAACATAACCAGAGCAAAATGTGCTAAACTGCATTCAGTATCAACATCAGAGGGTGGCCCAGCAGACCACATGCAGCTTTTAATTAGCCACATGTGATTCTGTGTGAGCTGCTTGGCTTGCAGAGAGTTAAACGAGAGCAGAGATTGACCTTCCCACTGCAGAGTGCTAAACGCTGTAGCTCTCCAGACATTGTAATACAAACCACACTGCTCACCTTCCCATCCTGCACAGCCCAGCGTGGCTCTGCTCTTGCCAACTGGATCAAAAGGACATTTGGAAAGGTGTGTTAAACAGTAGCCAGATCCCATTCTCCTAATTATGCAGCTTTCACCAGTGTGCTGCACTGAAGCATCCTTGCCCAGGGGTGGTATAATTACTGCTGAATAGCCTAATGCTGAATAACTTAATATACTAGAGGCAATAATTATTCCCAGAATGCATCTGTTCCACTTTGCCTGTTTACTTGTGTTCCTCAGAAAAATTATCCCCTGACTTCAATACTCTTCAGGGCACTTCTGGCCCTTGCTTTGAATATTTTGGTCACAAGCTCAGCCCTTTGAGAGTAAGCTAAAACACTTCCTCTAGAAGGATGAAATGGTAATGGAATAAATATCTTCACTAGCTCTATAGAACATATTTTTAATTCTGTCATGGTCATGCTATTCATTTTAATTTAATCTCTACTGCCAACCCATTTCCTTTGAATTGCTCAAAATTCCTTTTTTCTGATTTGAAAAAATAAAAAAGAGAGAAAGCTAAACTTACAAACTCCAATGACCAAAGGTCACTTTTATCTTTAATATTTTAATAGCTTCTTATAGTTTACATTTGCAATTGGAGAATTTTCATCAGATCCCAAGCAAGGCGCTGCTCCACTTCTTTCAGGCACACGGTCCTTTGCTCTCTTTTGCCTGGTGTGAGGGGGAGCAGCTCATTGCTCTTATCCACCTCTCTCCACTTAACTGCTTCTGTGGCACTGGTGTTGGACAGTGTGGTGATACTGGTGGTACTAGACTTTTCATGGATGTGTCTAAAGGCTTTTCAGAAAGTTTATCCCACAAATGCTGCACTGACTGGAGAATTTTCTCCAGATGAGAGATGTTAGCTTTACAGAATGGCATTAACCTTAACCCTCTGAAAGCTTTAGCAACTGAATGTGTTTCTAAACTCTAAGCTGTTATTTAGTATAATTTTAATTATTGAAAATCAGCATCACAGTGAAGTGGTTTTTAAAATTTTGTCGACTTTAAATTGGAAATGTTCAGTTTAGAGTTATAAATGTGTAGTGCTGATCTATCAGTTTGTATTTGTCTGACAGACTGACCTCAGTGTGGTATGCTAATTATCTTGAGCTATAACCTTTGGGTCTCACTGTGATTTGACAATTCAATTTCACTTAATTTTGTTTACCATTGTCTAGATTTAAGATGTGAAAAATACCCAGATGCAGGGAAACACTGGGATTTAAGAGTTAAGTCCATACAGACTCACACTAAACTGAAGGTGGCTCCTGTGACCTCAGCCATGTCTGTTTGCCCAAGGTGAAAGCTCTCTGTCTGTGACCCCAAACTGCATCTCTGTGCACGTTTAAACCTTGCAGCAAACAGTTAAACTCCTGAGAAGAAGTGGGGAATGGATTCTATTACTTCAGCAGACACTCATTCTAAACCATATTTGCTTATAACCTTATCTGAATAAAGGCTGCCCTGGTTCTGAAATCTATAATGTTATTTCATTACCCTCACATTCAAACATGCATACAAATCTGACAAGCAGGAAATTCATTGGCTGAAAGCAACTTCCACTTCAGCAGCTGTATCTATTTTGGTGTATTGTCTTGGAGGCTGTGTCAACGAGCATCCCTATTCAAGTACTCAGTATTCAAGTGCTGAAGTTTTTGATTGGAAGCAGACTAGTGTTAATCTTCAGTTATCAAAAAGTCTAATTCATCATCTATTTCCCCAAGTCTCCACTGAAAAGAGCTGCCTTCTTTTTTTTTTTTTTTTTTTTTAAATCTGACAGAAGTTAATTTTTATTTGCTGAAGTAAGATTTTATTTAAACAAAATTACCACCCCCAGAACAGGATATGAGACTAAAGAACTTAAGTGTCTGATGTTATGGCATGTGAAATCAAAAGCATTCTCTGTACCTTGGAGACCAGACCTACCAGATGAAAATCAAGTAAACTAATTAGTGTTGAGCAAAGAACATTTTATATATTGTGGCTCTCTGGGCTAATTTCACCCCTTTCCAGCTACTCCTGATATAAAACTCCTTAAATCAGTAGGACATGAGGCACTGTACTGAGAGCAAGGTCAGTGAAACCAGACTCTTTTGGGACGTAATGAATGGAGACAGAATTCTCCAAGGGATCTTCCTAATGTATGTCAGGAGCACAGCAGATCACAGAATAGTGATTATGTATCTGGAGGTCTATTTTTTTTTTTTACCCCCAACCGCTGTTTCCATATTTTCTTCTTGAACATTTCCAAACTAAATACAAGTGTTTAACAGGAAGTTCTCATTATCAAACTGCCTCTTCATGGGGAAAAGACAAAGATGGATACATGGAAAAAAATCAGGAATATGTTCCTATTTGGTTAAAAACTGAAGCTGAAGAGCAGCCATGTAATATGACTTGAATTATTCATTATTTTATGGAGGAAGGTTATTAAGGGATATTTTTAATTGCAGAATTCCTTCAAGTAGCCTGTCTGAACATGCAAAAGGAAGAGTCCAGTAAACACAGACAGCAGTGCTTAGCTGCTGACTCATCCTGATCTATATTTTATCTTTATTTATCTTTAGTAAAGTCTGTGGGTCAATGTGGAGTGAGATATTAACAAACCCAAATCACCCAGGACTGTAACCCCAGAGGCAAAAGCAGAGAGTTTATGAAATCCTGCAGGAAACCCAAGGCATATTTATTATTTTGAATAAAAGAAGAATTGAGAGTTTTGGGAAATAATGGAAAAACCTAAAGTAGATTTTTATAACTTATAAATAAATACTACATCTGATGCTAGTCACTAGATGGTCCATCTGCAATAGTTACAAGAGTTTTGCTTTCTGCTTTAGGTGGTGTTTGTCAAAAAGATTTCAGTTAAGACAATTGAAAAAAAACAAACAAAACAACCAACCAAAGAAAAGGATAAGTAGCTTGAAAGAGAAGCTTAGGGAATATTTCATATTTCCATTAAAACCATAAAAAAATTCTCGATGGCTCTGTGTTTTGGATGCATAAATATTTGTTGAGTCTTGAAGTTAACATCATGTAAAACCAGGCAAGAAAACAAAAATGAATAGCGTATCTTAATGCAAATTATCCATTAGATTTCAGAGATGTACTTGACCCATCAAAATCAAATAACTTTGTAGAATCATTTTTGTTCCTTCAGATTTATCTCATATACAAGAAGCATGACTTGTCCATACTGAGCGTGAGAAACAAATCTGTTCTGTAATACAAAGCACCAATTGGTAATCTGGAAGAAGCAAAGATATATATACATTTCTGATTTATGTCTGAAGACAAATATGAAGAAAATATTTGATTTAGCATAACCTTGTCAGTGTTTTTCAGGCTGCCTTCAGTCACAGAGGCACGTGCACCAGGACGGTCTAGTCTGTCTCTAATGATTTTTGATGTGGTTCCCCTTAAGAAGCTCTTTTTCTATGAACTGCTAAAAGATTTTATACCCTGAAGTACCTCTTCTTTCACCATTCATAACTAAATTGGAACACTCAATTTTGAAGTAATAGTTAGTGTGATTTATTATTTACCCAGGCAGCGATGAAGAAATGTATTTGAAAAGAAGCCAGTAGCAAATTACAATCGATTTGCACAACATACCAAATAAAATGTTTTACGGAGGCAAACTTGCTGTTTGAAATGATATGTGATCCATAATAATATTTCCAAGATGTTTGCTTCTTTATTACTGTCAACAAGTCATTAATCATCTTCCTACAAAGAACACAGCTCACCCTTCCCCCTGGTTCACACATATGGGAAAGTGCAGATTGTGGCTCTGCAATTTTGACCCATGTTTCACAAAATCCTGTTGGTTAGGGAAAAATATACATACAGAACTTCTAGATGTCCATTGATGTGCCTTTGGAGTGAAGGCAGGTAAAATTACTGATCCTGTGATGGAATCGTAGCACTGATTGTGGTCATATATAATTATACATAATTATGGTCATATACATGGTGATATACGGTCATTTTCCAAGAAGATAAAAGAGTGTATTTTTAATAATAATAATAAAAAAGTTCAAATCACAGAATCAGAGACTTACTTGGTTTGGGAGGGACCTGAAAGGTCACTAAGTTCCACCCTCCCTTCCTCTTTTTCAGTGTACATTTTCCTGGTTGTTTTCTTCCTGAGCAAGAAAAGGCATCAGAAGCCAAAGATGCCTGAGCTAAAAAAAATGAAAGTTCTAGCCCAGTGATAGTAATGTGCCTAAATGAGGCAGACTACAGAATAGGAAGGTTTATTGAATTCTCTGCTGCTTGGAATGTGTATTTCTCAGATTGTGTTGGACATTTCACTGCATCCTTGAGATAACATAGAAGAGTTGCAGAGGAATGGTTTTCTGCTTCTAGTAAAGCCTAAATGAAAGATTAGATCAAGAGAGATGTTTAGGCATGCAAAGATACAGATAAATGCTGACAGGATCATCACAAACCTCATGTTTAGGCCAGTAAGTTTATTCAGAATTAAGTGCATTATCCATGTAATTCACTTTTGAAAATATCATCCATCACCAAGCTGGATGCTTAAATGCCACTGTAAATCTGGACCAATTCTTATTGGTAGCCAAGACTGGGGGGAGGGAGGAAACTGCAAAATTTGAACAATACAATGCTAGAAGTACAGCTACTGCTTTATTTTATACTTGAAAAAAACACAGGCTACTTTCTAAACACAGCTCGTTACTGTAGAAGAGATCATTTTGCCAAAAACACAGAGTAGTGCACTAAGTTATCTAAAAAGCCTCAGGAACTCCTTGGCCAGACAGCCCAATCTGTTCAGGCAGCCCTTTGATATGCTATCAGCAGACAGAGAGCAATCTATCTGTGCCTGCTCCCTCTATTACTCTCCTAGACTGTTACTGTTCCCTGGGTTGTATTTCTGTGCAAATCCACGCATTTAGGAATCCTTAATGGATTTCCCTTACATGAATTCATGCAATCTGTCCTCAGCCAGTGCACAGGCAGGATGAAAATGTGGGGTTAGAACTCTTCATTCAATCAAGCTGAGCTGGACACTGCAAAATATTACATTAGTACCAATTAATTCAAACCATCAGCACTGTTCTTGCTATATTGTGCTACTTGCAGAGGAAAAAAAGAACCACTGGCCCCTACATCAGGGCTGCTAAAGAACAAAGGGATGGAACCTCCTGATCCATGTAAAACAAGTTCCATCCCAGCTGATGGGATGAATAAAAGCTCTATCAAAACCTGTGTGAATGTTTGCTCAGGCAGCTGGGGCTTAGCAGAATTTTTTATGTGACTATAAACAAGCACAATACTTATACATTAATAAAATTTCTGTTATTGATTGCCTTCATTCAAGGTGGTTCAAGAGAGACAAGGTGAGAAGAGCAGAATGAAAGAGCAGAACATCACCAGAGCAAGGTCTTCCAAAATTTTGTAATCATTGAATTTTGCACAAGAAATCTTTCATAGGAAGAAGGGAAGCATCGATATTTTTTGTTGGGTTTTTTGTTGGGTTTTTTGTTGTTTGTTGTGTTTTTTTCTTTTTTGTTAGTTTTTTGGGGTGTTTTTTTATTTTTGGTTTTTTGTTGGCTTTTCTTTTCTTCTTGAATGCAAGTAATTTGACTTTGGAGATCTTTTTCATGGATTTTTCCAGTCTTTAATTTTGGAATTAAACTCTGCCACTTGGATGAGGCAGACAGGCAGCTAATTAGCCAAAAAATGGGCATTGAGAGCCCTTGGGAAAAAAAAAATACCACGCTTTTGTAAGTAAAATGATTGCTGAGGATATGGTATTGATTTGATAGTTTTGCAGCTGAAAACCTTTGCTAATTGGAGAACCAATTCTATTTTTTTATTCTCAGCACAGAATCAAGAAGCTTCCGAATCAAGCATCAAGATCAAACACTTGCTGAAGGAAAAATGAATCCAATAAAAGCCCAGGATGTGATACTGGATGACACAACAACCTGGCAGCCATGCTCTGAGCATTCTAAAGCTGCCCTAGAAATGGACAGGTAGAAATAATCATAAATATGAATCCAAAATTAATACCAAGGAATGCTAGTAGGCAATTATTGCTGGCCAAGCTAATAATATTTTTCAACACTGGCTTTCATCAAAATGGGCCATGGGTTTGTAAGTCCATCTGTCAGAGTGATTAACAATAAGATATAAAACCTTTTGATGTGTTGCCTTTGCTTTCACAGAATTTTCTCTTTTTCTGACAAATCATTGTCATAGAAGGAAACTAGTAAAAGGGAGAACTAAAAATGTTAGATGTTTCTTGAAAGCCTTAAAAAATTCCAAAAGAATTCTGAACAATATAAGAATTAGTTCAGATTATTTTTTAATTGGGTGCCTTTTTAATTTCCCTCTACATTTATTCCATCAGGCAGTGTTTATCAGGTGTTAATGCAATAGTCAGGAAAGAGAAATCATATCCCTGTTCTGATGCACATGTCATTCAAATAGCAAAATATGTTTGGTGATCTATAGGAGCTGAATATTTGCAGTATGCTGGTAAGGGCTGACAAATGACACTAATCCCTTCCTCACATCTGTATTTCTCTCTTTGAATTTTCTTAGGTTGGTTTGATTTTGTTCTGTTTTGTTGGTTTTTGGGGGTTTTTTTAATAAATTTTCCTCTTTATTCTAAATAAGATATTGACGTTTCTGAAAAAGTGCCAGCCTTGAGGAATTTCATGTCCAGCCATTCAAGAAGAATGAAGAGCTGAAGTAAATCCACCACCACCAACATGCTGCCAGTGTGTTCTCACTTCACATCCCACCAACCCCCAAAAATAAGTTATCTATGGAGCCCTGGGATGCTTGCTAGGAAGATAACATAAAATATAGAGGTATGAATAAATAAGAGAGTTCTTGTTTCTTCCAATGTGTGTGCCTTGTGCTGTTTTATGTCGCTTTCATGTCCCTCCCTTCATCCCTACTGTCTCATTCCTTTTATTAATTCCTCTGCTTTTTCTCCACTCCTTTTTTTCTCGCCTTTCTTCTGCAAAAACATAACTTCTGTTCTACTCATTCATTTTTGCTCATTCATTTTTCTTTTCTTCATTGTCTCTTGACCATGTAAGTCTCTTTTCCTTCACCCCTGGATATTTTTTCCATTCTCTTATTTCACTCCTTATGATTTGTCTGCCCCTCCCTCTGGCTCTAATTCTTCCAATTTCTTTGTCACATGAGCTCTGTCTGACTGACCCCCTTCCTCTGCATTCTGTCTCTATCTCTTTCTTTATGGCCTTCTGCATAGCTGATTTAATTATATTCTGTCCTCCACAGCACACAGTTGGCACCTCCAGCTCTATTCTTGGATTTTCATAGAATCACAGAATATCCTGATTTGGAAGGGACCCATCAAGATCATTAAGTCCAACTCCTGGCACAGGACACCCCAAGAATTCCATCCCTGAGAGCACTGTCCACAGCTCCTGGAGCTCTGGCAGGTTTGGTGCTGTCACACTGCCCTGGGCAGCCTGGGCAGTGCCCAACCACCCTCTGGGGAAGAGCATTTTTGTAATATCCAACCTAACCCTCCCCAGACACACCTTCAGGCCATTCCCTCAGCTCCTGTCACTGTCACAGAGAGCAGAGATCAGGCTCTGTCCCTCCTCTTCCTCTCACAAGGAGTTGTAACTGCAATGAGTCTCTGCTCAGTCTCTTCTCCAGCTGAACACACCAAGAACCCTCAGCTGCTCCTCACAAGGCTTCCCCTCACAGCCCTTCCCCATCTTTGTAGCCCTCCTTTGGATGGAGCTTCATATCTTTTTTTAAATTGCATTGCCCAAAGCTGCCCCAGTGCAGAGCAGTTTGGGACAATCCCCTTCCTCAGCCACCCTGTGCTGCTGTCCCTGATGTCCCCCAGGACAGGGATGTCCCATGGACTCCAGGGCACACAGTGTACACATTTCATTTTCCATCATTGGAGCTTCTGAGCTTCTCCTGCACCCTTCCACCACCTCACTGGGCTGCACCTACACCTGCCTTGGGTTATCCTAGCTGGGCACAAAGCAGACAGAATGACCTAAAAGGAGTTTCCCTTTGTGAGGAGGCAGAGGAGCTGCTGTCCTGCTCTGGGGTGCTGTCCCTGTCCCTCAGAGCGTGTGGGGCTGTGCTGAGGGAAGGGATCCATCGCTGGTGCCTGCTGTGCTCTGATTGTCCTGCGCTTCCCAGAGCTGCCAGAAGCAGGGCATAATTAGATCAGCAATGAAGCTTTTTACAGTCTGGAATCATTTGTAAGTCCCGCTGATGGCTTTGCATAGTGAAGGGTTGATTTTGTGTAGAGAGGAGGTTATTGAATTATGATATGTCAGTCATAATAATTAGCAAGGCCTGTGCTCACTGCAGCAGAATGATGGAGTTGTTTTTTCCCTCTATCTCACTTGGATAACAAGTATTTGGAGCTTCACCTTCCCATCTAAAGCCTTCTTCTGACAGGTGAAGGTCCATCCTGGATCCAAGGCCTGCAGAAAACTCGCTATCCCTAGAATCCCTGTGCTTTTGGTGGCCTGTTGGGTGCAATGGCTGCATCCACAGCAGCCTGTGAGCTCTCCATTCCTGCTGCTCAATCGTTAAATGCTGGCAGGTTTTCCTCTCATCATGACCTAAGCAGCAGTCACTCAAGCACACCTGAGCAGTTTGGGGTTTATCCCAAGCCAGGAAACATCTCCTCTCAGGCAGTCGGGGTGGGATTGCCTGATTCAGCTGAATGGAGACGAGCTGGGCCTGCTGGGCCAAAGGGCCCAAAATGGTGCCTGGATTGTTTAGTGTGCAAACTAATGGGTTATTTTTAATCTGTTCAAAAGCAGTTCTGTAGCATCCTACAGACCTGAATGCAGGAAATTACTCTCAATAGTTGTTTTGTGGCTGGAGAGCCAGACCTGGGGAGAGATGGATTTAAATATTCTAATAGTGACAGAACTTTCTAAGAGTCAAATCAATTCCTCAGTTCCTTCCCTGAATGAGTTTGTGGATCTATTGCTTAATGTTATTTATGAGTTTAAGTTGGTAAAATGAGCAGTCCTAGACCTATGTATGTTTTATTTTAATATACTAGATAGTTTTGTCTTTTCTTCCTAGTAAAGGTGAAAATATCAATGTTTTTACTGGTTTTGTTTATGAGCTAGTTCACTTTGATCACTCATTTTATACCAGTGAAACTCCATGAAATTATGCTAATTTACATCAGCCCAGATTAAAAAAAAAAAAACATCATGGGCAACCCAAAATGACTTCTTACATGATATTCAATTTTTTATATGATTCTCTCCTGTCCACTACTTATTCCATGTGCCTTTGAAGTGGGAAAGTCCTGCTATCATCAGAGCTCTTTCCCAGGCTCTTGTACAGATCACCACTAGTTAGCCACTGAAATAACCAACTTCCTTTTCCTTCTTTTTTAATCCAAGGCTAATGGTAAGAAACTTAGTCTAAAATGGATTTTGGTTTCATTTTTCTTTCTTGTTACCAATTTTGAAGATGCTTTCCCAAATGCTATTACTAAAATCATTTCCAGTGAACCCTGTTCACTGGAATTCCAGTCCAACAAGGAATGTTCCTACCTCTGTCAGAAATATGTGTGTGGAGAGTGTTCTTGGCATTGACCCATTTATTTCACCTTTCCAGGCAGGAAGAAATTATTTCTTTTATTCAGAAATTAATATTGGATGTGTTTGCTAAACCCTAAGTTCTGCATGTCTGAGGAGTTAAAAGTTTAGGATGACAATGTAAATCTCAGCATTGATCTCAGCCCTCCTTCCTCTTTAAGTACTGTTTATTCTCGGAGTCAGGTTCCCATGTGATCTTGCTGTGGAAGTAATTACTGGGTTCGTGTTTAAGGCAGAAAGCATTTGTGCACTGCTAACGCACTGGTTGACAGAAAATTCTCAGCAGATCTAACTCAGACTTTCAGCCCTGCAAGGCTTTTCCAGAGCGTTCTGATTACAAATGGTGCTGGAGATATCTTTATTCTAATCTCACCTGTCTCTGTTTGCTACCAAGAATAAGTTTTTAATTCTCCCCGCTCACCCACTCCCGTTTTCTCAGCTCCAGGTGCTCTGTCACAAAGCCTCCTACATTGCATGGCAGCGATGATCAATTCCTAGAAGAGTGACTAGCATTCCAACTGGGCAATTAGAGACAAAGGTGGGAACTTTGTTTCAAGTTTTATATTTAAAAAAATCTTCAAAGAATCCTATGAGCTCTAATGACAGGGTTATCAACAAACATGAAGAAAACACAATGTGAATTATTTATTCCTTCATCTACTTACCAACCAAAAGGAAGTCAGCCTCTTATTTAGAATCAAATCACAGCTCTGCCAGGGACATGCAGTGTGGTGAAGGAGTCAAAGATGTGATGACAAAGCTATTTTAGCAAAACTCCTCCAAGGCAAATGTTAAATAATATATTTATATTTAAGTACATTTACATATAAGTAAATACAAGTGTATTTATATAAATGTCTATATAAATAGTATTTGTGTATGTGGTACTTTTTTATATATACAATTTTTATAACAAATACATAAAGAGTTTATCTAAATATATTTATAGTTTCATTTTTTTTTTACTTAAAAATAAAAAGTCTGTTTTTTTCTGTAACAGACTCCCACACTTGACACACTTGATAATACTTTTTCTCCACTGAGATTTACAGAACACCAGAACTTCCTTCCATTAATTGGGATGAATTGGTCAAAGGCAAATCAGAGTATATCTATAGTTCTCTTTTTAAAAACTGCCTAATAAAATTTTAAAAGTTTTAATCTTGGAACTTCTAGCTGGATAAAATGCTTTGAAAGAGGACATTCTGAAATGGATGAGTTCCCCAACTACCAAAACCTTGCAAACCCAATAGAGTAGAGATTGTGGAGATTCCAGATTCCAGTGCTTGCTAAACTGGAGCACCTCATTTTACATTGATTGTATTGACACCTTCATCTGGAAAGGAAATGTAATAAAACATTCATTTTAAATAAGTAATTATTTTACTGATTTTAGTTTTCATACCTATACACTTGTAATTGTTCCCTCGCTACTTTCAGAATCCACAATGAGGTGCTGGCTGACTGAGGTGCTTGGGTTTATATTGCTCTTTAAGCTATTAAACAATTCCTAAAAGTGATTAAAAAGAGTAATTGCCTAACTTAGTAACTCCTGTAGAGTCTCTAAGACCATGTCTAAGTTATTCATCATGAAGCAAGCTTAAAATTCACTGCATTCATATTTTAAACAACCTGTCATGGGTTATAATCTCAGTTTGCACTCCCCAATGTAAGAAACAAGGTAATGTGCTGAGAAGGTGTGGTTAGATAATATTCTGGATGCAATGAAAGCAGAAGAAAAGAAGACAAATGGAGAAATAAGGTTACCACATCATTTTTAATCTGCTTAATGGCAATTTCCATCAAGATGGCAGGTCAGGTCCCATTTACAAATGAGCTATGGAATCACTGCCTGGAAAATGAGCTAAGGAAGAGGTTGATATTAACTCTGAATTTTTTTTTTTTTTATTTTGTCAGTTTAGCTATAACTAAAGGAGAGGTGGATCTAATTTAATAAGTAGAGACCTAATATTTTCTTTAAAAATCCTGGTGTATCAATTCTGATGTGGACACCATGTGTATTTGAGATCTGTCTTATCTCAGTGACAGTTCAAGTGTTGGTCAACATCCATGGGATTAATGCTGACCAAGAATTCCAACTGGCAAATGTGGTGGCAAAATTTCACTGGCACAGAAAACTCTTTCTCTGTTCAAGAGCAAGTGCTAGTTCTGCTCCTCAAGTTTAGTTACTCATTTTCTCTTTCTTGTTCTTGAGTTTAGCTCAAGAATTTATTTTCTCTTGAACAAAATGACCCGCAGCTCCGACTGTGCTGTCTAGGAAAGATTCAGCAGAACATTTTATACTTTCTTTTCTGAAGTACCTCAGACTTCTTAATTATCCAAGTCATAATTTTCTGATCCAAAGTCACAGGAAAAGGACAAGCAAGGACTAGGTCTGGGAAATTATTAACATCAGCTTCACCCAAATATAATAATGCTTTAATATACATTTTATTTTAAGTCTTTATAGATATTTTACCTAAATCAAAATGAAAATGACTAAATTGCCCCTTCAGAAAATAGGACTAATGTAGTCATTAAAACTGACTTTATTCAATTCCCTTTAAGCATCCAGGAAAAGTACCCAAACACAAAAGGGAATGACCCCTTTTATTACCATCACATCAGAAGACAGTGGAGATTATCCTCATGGCCTGAAAACCAATGAAAATTCTACCTTTCAAATCCTCCTCAAGAAGTCAGGGAAAGACCAGGACCACGGAGGACAGATGCATGGCAAAGAGCAATTATTTTTTGAAATAGGATGAATCCTGCAGAACCTGGTTCTCATCAGATCTCAGTGACCTCAAAAAGTGAATGTCTCTGAAACATTTTTTTTTTTTACCACAACGCCCTTCAGAAATTTTATTTAATTTATATCCATCTCCTAGGCTCTTACTGATAGAGTTGTTTGAATTTTCAAGCTTGATTATCCCTTGTATATCAAAGGAATGGGAAGTCATAGGTACCCATATAAAATTAGGGGGCATAATGTCTCTTCTGTGCTGAATGAATGCCATTTAGCTAGCACCAGATGGAGAAGAACCATAAATCCTGTCCTGGCTCACTCAAAAAATATTTCTAGCTGCATTTTGCTTGAAATTCCAGGTCCTTAGGTCCTTAGTCCTAAAAACCCCTCTTGATTTTTCTCCAGGTTTCTGAAGATTGAAGAGGGACAGTATCCTCCTTGGTTTCAGCTCAAATCATTTGTTCTTAGGCAGCTTTTCCTTCCCAGCTCCAAAATCTGCTCCTCTGGATTATTTTTGCAACTGTCAATTTGGCAATTTCTCGTGTCTAACGATGCCATAGAAGCTGCAAACTCATTTAATCACAATTGAACTTTCATTTTCTTTGTGCTTTAAACTGTTAATGTGCCATTTCTGTCCTTTACTGGTTATAAGTGTCTCACCAGATGATAACAAGCACTAATATGAGTTTAGGCTGTATATTCTTTTATTTCTTGCTTTAAAACATGGAGAGGTAGCAGGCAGCCAATTTTTAATTGGGTTGGTTTTTTTTGACATTGGAATCTTCACACTACCATGATCTTCCAAAGGAAGCGTTTAAAATCTTTTTAGTAACCATTAAATTCTTAATTGGTTTTAAAAACAATGTATAGATTTTAAATCTTGTAACAAGCAATCTCCAAAGTAGTTGCTACCTGGTTTTAAGAATTATTCACTGAAACCAGGCGGAGCTGTCAAAGTCCCAGAGGTCCAATGCAGCACTGATGACATTGCTACCAAAATTGTTTTGGAGATTTGGCTCTCACTCTTCACCTTTTGCTGTAAACCAACCAGTTAATACAGAAAAAAAATCCACCTAAAGCACTGTGGCTTCCCTTCTCACTGCATCTTTGTTTCATAATCAGGGCTTGATACTGTGAACAACTTAGAATGTCTATATTGATTAAACCTTAGGAGTCTTCACTTTAAATTCTATCTGGTATTCTGCAGACTATAATGAACATTACCGAATGCATGGTGTCTTCTGGGAAACACCTTGAGATTATCGAGTTTAATTTCCCCTAGGAAGTTCTTACAGCAGTGCAATCAAGCTAACTTTTACTCTCTGTAATGGAATAAGATTTAATCTGCAATTTTTCAACCACCAACCTTTCCTAATTTTCTTCTTTTAAAAAAGGAGTTTCGCTCTGGTTTTTTTTGGTTCCTGCTAGACTTTTTCCCATAGTGCAAGTAATGAATATTCCATCCCTTTTTAGTATGCTGAGTATATGTACAAGCAGCTTAAAGCCTATGGTTCATAAGGAATTTATGTCAATATTGCAATTAAATCCTGTCTGTCATAATAGGTGACCTTTAATCTTGTATATATTGACTCCCTAATCTCTCAGATTGTAGCTGAGTGATGGAGATGCAAGACTTCATGAAAGAAAGGCAGATCATAAGAAAATAATTATTTCTTTGTGTAAACTGTGATTTTCCAATTACCACTCTCAGCTGGGACAGAAAAATATCTAACTCATGATATGTTCTGATCTAAAATTAATCCTTTTGTAACTGTGCCTTTTTTGATTAATTTTTCTTTCTTCCAGACAAAATCCTCAACCCCTGTGGTAATTTTAATGTAATTTTTTTTTCTGTCTCAGTATATTATTACAGGATAAACATATTGATAAATACAAGTTTAAACAATATAGAGAGGTATTCAGATAAATAATCATAAAATTTATATTATTATCAATAATATTGCTTTGATGGCAAAGTGCATCTGGCAAAAACATCTCTGAATAAAGTGAAATGTTTCTTTTTTTCAATCTATGAAATAAATATCCAATTTTTAAAAGATTTCAATATTTTGTTTATAGTATTTTCTTTTTAAATTCCAGAGGGGTGGAACTGAGCTCAGAAAATGTCAAACCACCCTATTTCCTTTAAATCAAACCTGATTAAGAAACTGTAGTTAAGAAATTAACATCCTTAGTAAACTGTGAATGAGATCAACTCACTTCATGCACTTAAAATGATAAGAAAATCCTTTTTAATGTTGAAGTATTCAGGTACTATTCAATATCCTTGGTATGGGCTATGTCAAAGAAATCCATGCAGTTGATAGCCATAAATGAAAGAAGTCTGATAAATGATATCTGAAGGACAAATTGGAGGTTTTTCAGGAGAACCAAGGGAGACAGACACACAAAAGCAAAAGGGGGGAAAGATTTTAAGTAAATGGTGTGTCAGTAGCTGTGGAAGGGGCTGAGAGGTGAACAGGGAGGAGGAAGGATGATTCCTTCTCTATCCCTACTTCAAAGAGACCATTAGAGACTTAGACTGGTTCTGGTGGAGTGAGAGGGATGGGTCACTGATTTGAGAGAGATCTGAAGGTGCCTCGGAAATGAAAAGCTTTAATCAGCATAGAAATCAGAGGCAAGAAGTGAAAAAATAACTGAAAACACACACAGAGCAAAGTATTCTTTTGCAGATGAGTGAAGTTCTGTTTTCTTTTATGGCAAATGGGAAAGAGCTACAAAGGCAACAGAAATGCTCCTTTGCTCGGTTGCTCCATACTGACAAACACAGACACAAATGGAAGTGTAAATATCACACCAAGAGAGAAGATAATGAAAAGCAGTGGGAAGGGTGCTGGGCTTAGAAGCATGAGACCAAGAATGAGAATTAAGAGTTGTGAATGTCCATTTAGAATAGTGGGAGATATGAAAATGAGGGAATTTTTGAGTCTGTCCTGTAGTGTGACACTGCCACGGGTTGTCATGGGAAGTCAGGGGCAGCATGGTGCAACTGATCAGCATGAGCTGGACAACACCAAGGCTGCTCCAGAAGAAGAAGAAGGAAAGACAATTACCTGCAGAAGAGGACAAATCAACACAGAGATCATCCTTGGTTTGTGAGTGGTTAAAACCTTTTATTTTCCCTCAAACTGTACAGAAATGGCTCACCAGGAAATCTCCCTTCTGCAAAAATGAGTGCCCCTGTGTAAATACAGTCCCGAAGATTTCAGGTACATATTTGCCCTCTTTAAGCAATTTTTTTGCTAAAAATATTTGTCTCCTTGCTCTCCAATCCTTGGAGCTCTTTTCTAAAAATAAAAGGACTTCATGATGAATGGAAGTTTCATAAATGCCAAGACAAATTTTGCAGTATGAATTTAAAATATGGCTCAAGCGAAAATAATTGATATTTTGTGGGTTGTTCATGTTGTTTATGTAGGTCCCTAGTCACTGGAGGTATATTTAAGCTTTTTAACTGGTACTTAGTTCTTTCAAATGAGTAAATTAATCTCCTGGGTACACAGCAGCTCGACATACCTGGGGTCGCAGTGCACACAGTTATTTTTGTTGCTATCTACAGATTGTCTTGACATGCTGCATATACCCACAGGGTCAGAAGAATTGCCCTTTGATTACATGTACAATAATCTGGATCTCCCAAGGTATTCAAGTGGTTAATTAAATATCAAGTAATTGCTAAAACTACTAAGTGACATTTAATTAGTATGTTAATTGATATCAAATTTGCTCTCACTATCTTGTTTTATGTTAATAAAATCCCTAAACATTTCTTGGGAGTAGATTAGGAAACAATGTGCTCCAAATGTATGAATGCAAAACAGCCTTAAGCATCACTTCTGCTTGTGGAACCTAACTTCTGACTTAAATTCGTGTCCCGGCTGTGATACTTTCTCTACCTTTAAACTTACTTTGTGCTCAGGGTATGTTATATTTAGTAGCAAAGACCTCTCTTGGTATGGATTTTGACTTTTTTGATCCTGTAATCTCTTAGAAATCTATCAAAAGTGGGAGAACTGTTAAAATAGCCGCCTGGCTTCCCTTGGGCACCTATGGAGCAAGGGATGTGGGAATGGGGAGTTCCTCCATGGCTGACGTCAGGGATGAATTCCAGCACTGCTTCCCAGTGTGGAGTGGGGAAATCTGTGCTTCACACAGAACAAATTGCCAAAATCACAGCATTAATTGACTGATTGTTCTGCAGCAGCAAAATGCTGCCTCAGTGTTAGTTCACACAGGAACAGTGTTCCCCTCCTCCTCCTCTCCTGGAGGAAACAGCCTGGCTTTGCCTTTCAGCTTGAGTCTTCCAAAAAGCTTCACAGCTCTAGCAGAGAAAAGAGATGCCTTTAGGCTTGGATCCAGAAAAAGCCAGACTGAACTCCAGGATGACAAGAGCTCTGAGCTTGTCCTTCCTTTCAACTAAAGTGTTCCCAGTGGCCACATCAGGAGCAGGTGAACTGTCCAAAGTTGAATCCTCTAAGAGAAAAAGTTGTTTTCCTACCATTTAACTGGAGAACACACTGGGAAAAAAAATCCTCTGAATATTCATGTGAATTTTTAAATTAATTCCTTTCAGCTGTGCTCATGCCTTTTGTGTGTCAGCTTTTTGTGGAGTTTCTTCTGCGTTTTATTGGTGCCAATGCACCGAGAGAGTTGGTTTCTCATTCAGGATCACAAAAGAAAGCCAAGTCTAATTTATTCTTCATGAACATTCACACCCAATTACTTCAGAAGAGTCCAACTGGGGAACAGAAACAATGGGGTATGACCATGCACGGGGAAACTACAGAGCTCTGCTGCTAACCCTCCTCAGCTTCAAAATCTGGAATGCACATGGAGGCAATCTAAGCACTGTAAAGGGAAGCTGGTTGAGAAGGGACTGTCAGAGAACTCTGAATTAGGAATAAAGAAAACCCTGATCTGTTTATTCATGGATATGTCACAGAAAGAAAAAACAAAAAAAAAAAGAGGAAAAATTGGTGAAATAAATTATTCATTACAGAGTACTCAGCTCTAGTTATATGTCATCAAAATACTGCAATAGAACTAAGAATGCAGCAGGATGATCGTGATAGGCAAAGTGTGACACTGATTTTCAGCTGCTTCTGGATCAATTGATTTGAACTTCTGTGCTTTCTTATGGATAACATTGATTTAGATTTCACAAATATTTTCACACAATATATGTTTTAAGTTGCCCTTTGGATATATTGTGGTAATCCCCACTCACTAATAGAATGTTTTTTAGCCAGTGAAATATGTGAAACCTTCTGTAATGCAAAATGGATTTATTGCTGTATTTGTATGTAGCCCTTCTCTCAGCTCAGAATGTCCTCTGCAAAGCTAATCCTGGTTGTACAACTCGTATACACTGAATTAATGATACATATACCTGTAAACATGAATAATACATGTGAACAGTAGCCTATTTAGGTGTTGTGTAGACTTAAATTCCCAAAAAATAATGTACAAAAAAATTCAGAAATGACATGTTTATCTATAAAAATCTTCAAACAAACTTGTCACAGGAGATAAAAGCACTGCTGCTATTTGAGTTCCCTTCTGCCTCGCCCATTAGCCCTCGTGGGAAGTGTCAGCTCCAAAAGTATTTTGAAATAAATCCCAGTCCCCACTAGCTGAGCTGATCTGCTGATGTGGCTGAAAGGGAGTGTGAAGTCTGAACCTCCCAGGTCCTGGATCACAGAGTTCCTGTGCCTGGGTCAGGAGCTGCTCCTGCCTCCAGCACTGCTCAGCTCTGCTCTTCCCTCTTCTCATCCAGCACTTCATGGTTGCAGCTTCTTCATGCTCTGACAATTTCCAAACCTTGCTGGATGCATGTTGCCTCCACAGCCTGCCATGCTCCCCAAGCAGCACTATTGCATGATTTAAGCCTCAAATACATCTCTACAGATAGCAAAAGAAATAAGTATGTGGGTACCAAAGCCTTGTGAGATGGAAAGGATGTTTTACATACCCTGACTCTGGCAGCTCTTCAATCCACATTTCATTACTTTATCCTTTGAAGAACAACATCATTACTCATTTGCTTTTGGATTATCTTTCTATATTCATGGTTATTTTTTGTCTAGAAAAGATTAGTGTTTGATTACTAACTCTGTATTCCAAAGTCTTCTGGTGAGGGCTGGAGTATGAGAAATATCTCTCTTAGTTATGATTGCTGTTTGCTCTGAATATGCTTTTGGGCCTTTCTTCTAGGAAACTACAGAGCTGAAAACAGAATAGCACTTTGGGCTGTAAATCCACCAACACTGATGTTAATGCTTTGCAGCATTACTAGTGATTCATTTTTGTTGCAAAATTAGAAAAGTGACCAGTGTTTACCAAGAGTTAAGCCAGTAGTTTGATTATTTTCTGGGTTGCTAATATGATTTCAATTGTTTCAATTATATTTGTTCAGGCATGAAATGCATTATGGATCATTCAGTTAATTAAGAGATGTAATTTGCTTTAAGTCCTTTGTCCAGCAGTGTAAATCTAAGCCCACCAGTTAAGAACTGCCAATGTTAAATAAAAGTTGAAGCACCCACCTGTATAATGAAATTGGCCTTACAACCCTGCCTGCAGCAATGCAGCTGCAACAGGTCATGGTTTGCATGTAGATAACAATAGATCATACTTACATACAATTTTCAGATATTTGTGGTTTAAATCTGATATTTAGCTTATAAATGGATACACTGAGTGTTTGTGTATGTTTGTATAATATTCTAATCACCATCTTTTTTGTGCTTGCTACCAACCACACAAGTTTACTTTTCACATCTACCCACATAAATAACAGTGACCTTTCCATGTGTATAAATATACAGGCATGAAAACTTGGGGCTGACAAGTTCCTGTTCAAAGGTGGTGGAGTGGGAGTGTTCAGATGGAAATCTGTCACGTGGAGCCCCAGCAGGCTCACAGGGGATGGGTTTGGGATCCCAGAAGTGAAAATACACTCAGTTTTCCAGCCAGGGAGGAACCCCAGAGACCCCACTGCCCTGGCTGCAGCAATGCCATGGGGCAGGGGATGATCCCATTCTCCATCAGCCACAGGCTGTGGTGATAAAGCTGCACAGGGAAAAGAGTTATTTCTCATTTCCTTCTGCACAACCTGGCTGATTAACGACGTGGAACTAAAGGATCTGCCATGCAAAGGCTGTGCGAGCAGCTCTTGCCACGAGGAGTTGTGTTTTCTCTGAGCTGCCTGGGAAACAGCCGGCTGGGGAGCCCAGCTCTGCACCTCCGAGTGCTTGTACGGCTTCTCTCATAAATTCATTTGCTCTTTAATCTTATTTATGGAATGGCCCGAAGTGGTGGAGATGAATTTTTACCAAAATGTCATTCGGAGGCAGAGCCTTGTATGGGATATTTCAGATTAGCAAATTTGGGAAAAGATTAAACCCATGTTATAAAGAATGTGCTGAGTACTCTTAGAAAGGATAGAGCCCTGCCAACAGAATCCCCAGTAGGTAAAAACACTGCTTAAAATTGCTGAAAAAATACACTCCTGAAGGATAGTCAGCTTGATTAGAAAGTTTGCTGTGGTGTGAAACTGTTCTAAATAGCTGTTTATACATTATAGCCACTTTTTTAATGTAGAATTTAAGAATCATTGCAGTGCTGCCTGTAATCTAGTTTTAAAAGGATTTTTCTCATCTTTTTAATGAAATAAATCTAACAGGTTTTGTTTCAGATTTTTACAGTTTTCAGGACAAGATTGAATACATATTCCATCATGGTGAATCTTGCACAAAAAGAGACTGAATGTGTTGTTTGCCATAGAAAAAATATTGTCTGTACAGAATCCATTTTGTAAGATTAAAAGCAGGTTTTGAAAAATCCAGACGAGGTGGATTTTTTGAAGGAATTATTTCAAGCACCCAGTTCCTAATGACTATATTACCCGATTTCAGTTGCAAAATCTCACCTGAAACTCCGGTGAATAAAGTACAAACCATAAGTGTGGTGTCTAAGTTCATGGCAGAGGTAAATAAGTTTTGGGTCTTGCCCTGTGGATCTGCTCTAAACCTAGGAAGAGTTCATGAGAGTTTCCTTCCTTAAGTGGGCTACAGGTTTTCTTCAGAATGGAGACTTCTCCCAGACTGATAAATGATTATTTGAAGGAATTTACCATCAAAATCCTCATGAAGACAAATATAAGAAAAAAAATCTAACAGAATTCCATCTCTGAGTATTTATGAACCATTCTTCTCCAACATTTCAGTTACAAAAGGAGCAGATACCTGGTATTTGGTCTGATAATAAGGATGTTTCTCTCTGCTTCTAAAAGAGTGTGCAAAGAAACTCAGTTTCTCCTGCTGTTTTGTAGCTGTTTTAAGACAGAGTTGTCTGGTCTCTAGGGCTGCTGCTCTGGGTTGTTTCATGGGCATTAGAATCCCATTACAGAAAAAAAAAACCCATACAGCTTGGAGCTGAGCTCTCCTGAGGTCCTCTCGAGACTACTGAGGAACCCTGAGCAAAGGGATGTTCTTTTGTACTGCTCTTTCATGTCTGAAAGCATTTCTGCTTTAATTCATTCTCTTTACTTCTGCTGTGCTGAGTATTATTATAGTCTAGTGAGTTCCTGAAAGTGGGAAATGCCAAACAAACAGGTGTCAGACTTCAAAAGAAGCATTTGTCAGGACTTAATGTTCTGAAGCTAAAGGCGACAGCTCAACCTAAATAAGCTCTTCTCAACAGGATTTAAGTTTTCCTAATAAAAAAGTACTAATAGAAAGCAAAGTGCAAATCCAACAGCCTAGAGAGGGGAAGGCTTAGAAAACTGAGCATCACGTGACACAATATCTTGATTTAAAGACTTCTAGTTCTATAGTTCTCAAAGTCCAAGGGGTGCTCTGTTCTCATATCTCATATTGCTGTGTCTGTTTCAGGTTCAGTTTTGAAGGATGCGCTTACCTGTAATTTCCATGTAGGGCCAGTAAGGAATTTCAATTAGCACAGTATTTAGTAGGATTTTTTTTCCATCTCAGGAGGGCATTGTAGTCCAGCCTTGCTGCAGGTGGGGTGGAGCCAAGGCTTAACCACGCAGAGGAGTCACATCAGGTGGCAGCAAAGGCAGCAGCAGCAGAGCTCCGTGGGCTCAGGAGATCTCACTGCGGCTCTCCTTCTCTCCTTGAAGCAGAGACTGGCAGTCAGAATTCCATCTTCCAACAAGCTGAGTGTGGGCACAGAGAGAGGCTTGGATGTTTGCTTTTCACTAATATTCCTTGATGCAGAGCTGCACTTTAGGTAGAGCCATCTTTTCCATCAGCTCCAGCAAACATTGCTTTGTTTGCTCAGGCATCCCCTAATTAAAAGGCACCGACGATGATGGCAACAGTCAAATGAAACGTGCTCACAGCGTGCATTTTCCCAGTGTATTTGGATTTATCCTTCAAACAAATGTCTATTGTGATTCCTTGTGACTAGCGATTCAGGAATCAGATGTGAATGCCTGGATCAGTCTGCAGGCTGTGCTGTTATCAGCATGGCAATTTTGGTAAGGAAAAATGAGATCTGACCCTCACAGCATTGCTGAGCAATGGCTGATCTGGTCTGAAGCACAGATGTACATTAAAGTGCATGAGAACACTCACATATATTAATGAGATTATTTGTGGGGTTTTGGCATCTATGTGATTAGAGTTTAAAAAATCATATTTGAAGACATGGGAATGAAGAGCTACAGATTATTATCATTGTAATGAAGGGAAAAAAAGCTGTATGTAAGGAAAAAAGAAAACATGTGTTGTGCTGGAATGTTTGCTTTTCCAGAACAGCAGAGTTCGATCTTCTGTCTTTTCACCATTTGTCTATGATAGGTGTTGGAACTCAAAGTCCTCCATAAATTCAGGTGGCAAAGCCCCAGACACAATAAAAACAGGTGAATTTTACTGATTTCCTTCTTCCTTCATGGAGACAGATCAGCCCAGACCTTCAAAAAACATAGGAGAGCATTCTGAAAGGTAGTTGCAGCTGCAATAATTAAAATTTAACCATTACAAGGAATCCAAAACAAGCTACACAAGGAACTGCACAGCCCTAACCACAGCAGTCTGTTGGGTCCATTTGTAACACTTGATAAAACCAATACGTTTAAAGAGAAGGAAAGCAGAAGTTATAAATGTACAATTCCAGTGAAATAGTCCCATGCATAATTGCTGCCCTATAAATGAACAATAGCATCTCATATTCTACCTTTTCAATCCAAGTCAGTGTCAGAAGTTGTGTTCTCTGGGCTTGCCAAGATGGAAATTGGATCTAAATTATGGATGTTTTCTACTGACCTGTGTGGTAAATGATCAAGGATTATAGAAGGCTGATGCAATAGTCTGCTCTGCATATATATTTAAAGAGAACTGTATGAATATTCAAAAATGATTGTTTCTCCCATTTCAAAGAATAAAAGAAATGGAGCTGCTCTGCTGCCTCTGTATAAAGCATTTCTCCCAAGGTCAGAAGGAGAGGTCAGAGCCAAAGCAAAAGTCACTCCTGAGAGTGATTTGCCACGTGATCTTTTCTGTGTTTTGAAAGGTCAGAGTCTATGTGGGACAAATTTAATAAACTGATCCCAGAAGTATTGTATCCAATTTCCGAGGAAACATTCCAGAATGCCAGAATTGGGATTTCTCTGTGCTGAAATGCCAATTGTTTTGTGATGTTTTGTCTTGTAATTATGAGGGTGGCTCAGCTCCAGCTGAACCAATGATTGTTGTGTCCCTTCTCAAAGAGAGAAAAAGGTTATCTAAAATGTCTGAACAGTAATATTAGAAATTGTTCAAAGTGGAAACTTGGGTCTGCTTTCTTCTTTTCTGTGCTGAACTTGACAAAAGAGTGAATGGTACCAATAAAGAGCACAACACCATTAACCAGCTGCTGTACAATCAACATCTAAAGGACTCTGCACCTTTTGAGAAACACTGGATGGGCATTTCTGCTGCATGCAGAAAATAACCTGATAAAAGCTGAGAGTCTCCTGTACTCTCTGATGTTCCTATAAAAAAAATAGAAATATTTTGAAAAGAGAAAGGAAGAACTGAGGTATAATAAAGGCAATGTACTCAGAAATATCCATCAAAGGTTTGAATTTCAATAATAGTTTTAAATAATTTTAAATTTTATTTACATTTATAATAGTACTTATATAGTTGTATATGATCTCTTAACAAGATGACTTTTTGTCCTTACACATCTTACCCCTAAAAGTGATTTTACACACCAGTATTACCTACGAATGCAATCCCAGTGACTCTGGGGGCACAGGCTGGACTGTAATTTTGGATGTAGGTTATTGGTGACAGGGAAAATCTCTCTGACTATTGGTGGATATTTCTCTTTTCAATATGTGGTAGCAGAAGGAAGATGCTGCACCTTTGTGCACAGAGGCAAATCTCAGTTTCAGACTGTGTGGATGCAATCATTATTTCATTCTTGCTGACTCTGCTTCAATATTGATCATGCAATTCCTGCCAGTGGAGTGAGCTGTGATTTGAGCTGGTAAATGCAATATCAGCCTTCATGACAATTACAGCTGAACACCATTTGCTTTCTATGAAATACAGTACATTTTTTCTATTGTATTTGCTTCTGGCATCCCGAAAATATCTCAACCACTGGTTTTGTGTCTCTGTTTATCCCAGATTGTTTTTTACCTTGCAGGTATTTTATTACATATATTATTGGGCATCCCTCATACGAACCTCCATGTGGATGATGCTGCTGTGGTGATGAGAATAAAGGAAAAGGAGATCCTCGACATGGTGTTTCCTGTCCACATCTGATTAAGTGTGTTCTACCAGGGGCCATCCAGCCCAAAGCTCACCAGCTATTCGTGCAGATCTAGTACAGATCCTTTGGGGGTGGGAAAATCAGAGCAGAGCAAATATAGCCTCAGAGAAGGAGCAGTTGGAGCCTGCAGCCAATGTGGAGCATTGCTTCAGAGGAGCTAAGCTTGGGCTTGGGACTGAAACCTAAAGGTAACAACTGAAATGATTTTAGTGTTGTTCTTTCACAGAAACTTCCCAGAGGCCCCAAACACTTTTTATTCCTTCCCCTGTGCCAGAAGCACCAATTCATTCCCACACAGGATTCAAGTTCTGCAGCTGCTCCCTCAATAACTTTCACAATGCAGTTAGTTATTGCTAATACAAAAAAATCTATAGCACACTATAAAGTGGAAATATAATACAATATATTTAGGGGCTGGGTAGCTCTATGAAGACTTAAAGAAGCCATACAGGAACTGTGCAGGATCTGTATGGCAAATTTAAAATTTCCTGATGGCAAAGCATCAACATAACTTGTTTTATGACATCTTCCTCTCCACAGAGGGAGCAACCTGAGTTGGTTGGGGAAGGAAAATGAGAGATATGATTATGATATAATATGATATGATATGATGATATGATATGATATGATATGATATGGACCCAGTTTGCACCTGCAGCCCCCCTAGCTCTGCACTGTTCACTGTGGGAGCTGCTGGATGCTCACCTGGGCTCCTGCTCAGCTCCTGCAGCACCAGCATCTTTACATCACCCTGAATATTGAAATGGAAAACATGGAAGATGTGCAGTGTCTGTGTTTTCTCCTCGTTACTGAGCTTCAAAATTTCCTTTAACTGCTACCAAATTGCTACTTCACAGGGAGCTTGAATAGACAGAATCAGCCTCGGATATGATGAAGTGTGACAGCTTCTCTTTCTTTGCCTATAAAATTCTTAATGGTAGATAATCAGAAACTTTTTTACTGAGAAACCTTCTTAAACATTACTTTCCATTTCAGTTAGTTAAAGTGAGATTCTTCTTTCTCATTTAACTCTGGGTATGTCATTTACCCTGATGTAACACTGAACAGAACTTCATCTTATGGAGGATGGGAAAAAATGAACCTCTACACCTACAAGTTATACTTCTAATTATTGCAACAGTTCAGGAACCTATAGCTTAAACAGTTTCTTACATAACATATTGAAGTAATCTCACCTGAAATAGCTGGTACTGCCATTTATTTTCTATTTAGACTGATGTAAATTCCAAAAGCAGAACCAAGATATTTTAGATTATTTTTTTAAAATTACATTTACTTGTGGCTGTTCAATTAATGTGCATCTTCTGTTGTCACATTTGGTTTTAAAAAATACAGTATTTTTATATAAAATCTCATATTAATCACAAAATATTGTGCTACCTTCAAAATGCAGCTTGTCTTCATTTATTAGTTAAATCTGGGGTGTGTTCAGTGGTTTCATGGTTTATTCCCAGCCAGCACCACACTCAGTCAGGAGCCCAACTATGTGTGTTCCATGAGTTCCTTCAATGTCCTGGACCCATCAGGCTATAAAAAACCAGCACAAGTGGAAATAAAACTTTTCAATCCAGAACCTTGATGTGTTGGACAGTTTTATGTCTGTTGTCAACCTGGTTTTTTTGTTCCTTAATGAGTCCATATATTGCTGTCTATTGTTCTTCATCTTCCCGTAAGGGAAAAACAGAGGCAATTATAACTTAATAACATTCTCTAGGCTAAGCATGTGTGGTGACAGATAATGAAGTCCAATATTCCGATCTGATTACAAGTTGCTCTTTAGATGTGGGACAAATAACTACAAGATGGCAATGTCAGAGCAAGGAACACTTACACAATGAAATATTAATGAAAATACATTGCACTTATGTCTCAATGACATCTAAATGGGAATCAGTTATCAGATCTTGAGTGTTTGCTACAAATTTCTGCTCTGCAAAAGAAAAAAAAATCCAATGAACTTTAAAAATGTCAGCCAGCAGGGCTTTCAAATACATAATTTACTAGTTTGTTGGCTTCCTATAAATGGATAATAATAAACTCGTAGCTAAAAGCAAGCTCATAAATGCTGAATCAAAAATGGGAAGAACACCATGAAATGATAGATGCAGAGCTGCATGGTGGTAATTTTCTTCTAAGGAGAAAATGTAGCTGTGGAGTTAAAACTGTGAATGGAAAGCTTGACATTGTGCTAGGGCAGAGCAAGGTTTCCTTCCACAGGGAAGGATCTGTGCCACTGTTTCTGTTTTGCTACAGAAATGCAAGAACAATGCTGGAATTGCAGCTTGAGTTGGATAGACTTCCCTGAGCACTGTATTTCCCTAGTCTGCCTGGTTAGGCTCACCTCTTTGATACACTCTCATACTTATTTATTTAAACACATGAAAAATAGACTGTTATATTAATCAGAGGGCAGGATGAAGTAATTTCTCATAGAGAAGTTTTAATCTTAATCAAAAATTGACCTATGTGTTCTATGTTAAAAAGGCATATATTACTGCATGGTATTAATAGCACCTTTAATGTTAAAATATTTGATACCAGCCAAAATTAGATTCTATTTTAAGCCAGCACTCTGGGCTGAATGACGATGAAAGCCTCTCATTTTTTGGTTTGATTTGAATAGCAGCCAGAGTGGAGGTGAAAGGCTCTTGGTGCTGACAGGCACTGCAGTCTCACATCCATGGAGCATCATCTCCCTTGCTGGCTGCATTTTTTTCAGCCAAAATGGGCGGCTTAACCTGGGCAGAGCAGGGAATGAACAAACCTTAGAGGTGCATTAGGGCATGGGGATTGCTCAGCCTTTCATTTGGATAAATTCCTCTGAGGCTCTAAAATATATTACAAGTTCCCCTGCCAGAGTGGATTGGGATTATCAGTTTAAAATACAACTTCACCAACGCCCTGCTCAGGCTGGAGGCTTGGCAGCACCACACAGGCTCTGGACAGCTCCTGTGGAAGGATTCCTGGGTTTGGGATGGAGAGATCTCCAGCCTGATCTCTTCTGGACATGCTTTCAGTGCATGGCAGATGAATAGGTAATCAGAGCCACACTGTGGGATATTTTACAGTCTGAGTAAAGTTAGAAGAGATTTAGGAATTCTTTCTTCAAATATTTATACTGCATCATAACAAGGAAAAAAACCCCAAAACTAAATGTTTGGCACAGAAGCATTTAGGTAAATTACATTTATATAGAATAAATCCAGAAAGTGTAAAACTAATTGAAAATTAGATCAATTTTTACAGGTTTATATTAAAAAAAAAAAAAAAATAAAGCTCACACATTTAGTCTTGTGTTAAAAAAAAAGGCCTGACTTAATTAAAGCACTGTTATAACAATGATTTAATTGGATTTCTTTTCTGTTCACATTGAAATCTTTGTCATAAGACTGAGCCACAGCATTGTGGCATATTAATAGTGGATATATTCTTATTCACACTACCTAGTCTACCCTATAAGGTAGGCCTTATACCTGAAAAATAATTATTAATTTAAGCATTAACTTACTTTCCTACCTAGCTTTTTATCCATAAGAAAGCCATGCAGGATAAAGGAGAGCAAGCCTCCAGAGGAGGCTTTCCAGGTGAGTTGTATTTTTGGGGAAGAGGTCCCTACCCTGAGCACAGCACCAGAGCATTCTGAGCTCACTGGAACCATCAGCATTCCTCAAAATAAATTCCTCCACTGCCTATTTTGCTTTGCCAAATGATGAATTGTCAAATGTATGTTTCTAATGTGGCATAAATAAGTTTGCAGAAGGCACCCAGATCTGCGTGTCTCCCGTGATTCATTTGTTTCTGAGTGGAAAACAAAGCAGAAGTGGTTTTGTAGGCATCATTAGGCAATTCCTCCTGCTCCCCACTGGGATCCCCCCAGATTCCCCACAGCTCCATCGATCCTCCAGAGCACAGCCAGTCAATAGGGGGATGATGGCAATCAATACAAAGTAGAATAAAATAATAAACTTGGCTGGGATCAGTGCTGGTACAGGGAGACCTCAGAATCTAACCTGTGAACTGCATTTACATTCGACAGGACCTTTCTCAATTAAAGCTTAACTCCAGTGCTTTTGGATTGGGTTTATATTGTTGCCTGGAAGAAGCAAAGAACACAATCAATCTTGTGCAAAACCTGTTAGTGGAACAGTGGTGTGAAACCAGCTATTCCTGGGATTTGCATGCTGCAGCTCCTTTGCTGAGCTCTAACCAGTGGCTCTAAAATCTGAACATTTAAATCCCATTAAAGAATTATCTGTGTGTAAGATGTTTTATGTGATGATATACACAACAACACATCTTAGACTTCATTAGGTCTTTGCTCTTGTATAATGTAGATTAGCTCAATTAGTCTTTGCCAAATGACTCACTAAAATTAATTCTTGCAGGTGGACACATGACTAAATTTGAAACAAAATCTGCATCTCTTTTCACGCACTATAAAGCCCTGTAAAAGAGAATTTACATTAGATAAGGTAATAACTCTTCTCTATAGTAGTATTTAGAATTACAGAATCATAGAATGGCCCTGGCTGGAAGGGACCTTAAGGATCATCCCTACCATAGACAGGGACACCTTCCACTATCCTAGGCTGCTCCAAGCCCTGTCCAGCCTGGCCTTGGACCTTGGCCCTGTGCCAGGGCCTCCCCACCCCACAGGGAACAATTCCTTCCCAACATCTAATTTAAACCTACTGTCTTTCTGTTTGAAGTCCTTTGCCAACCAATAATAATATTTCAGATGTGTTAATGCAGTTAATACATTTAAAAGTGCTGTGCAGCCTCCCAGGGAAGGGCTGTTGTGTTTTGCAAAGATGCACAGAATGTGACAGCAGCAACTTCCAGTCTGCTTGAGCACAGGCAATGAACAAGGGGCCAGAGCTGTTGGTTTAAGGAGTAACACCTTGTGCAGCTCATTCTATAATGTCAGATGTTTTATTCTTATATTGTATCCTTCATTCCTCTTCCCTGGCCTTATGCTATCTGAACTCCAGCACATAGAACTCTTCCCAATGACTGAGGAAAGGTTTCTGCTGCATCCCAGCACTGCCCAGGAGCAGAGCCCAGTTTGGGGCAAATCCCACACTTTGAATGCCCTGTTGGGTTTTTCAGCAGGAAGAACAATCTCCTGGGCTCCAAGGGAATGGGGAGGGGCTGCAGCTGCCCCAGGTGATGCTGGGTCAGAGGGGTTCCTGGGAGCTCAGTGCCTCTGTAAATGCAGGAAAGGTGCAGCAGCAGCAGCAGCAGCTCTCTCAGCCCTGTGAACCTGCAGCAGCCTGTGAAGGTGAGGGAGCAGCGAGTAAAGGTCAGTGCAGCCATTATGTTTCTATGGATTAAATAGCTTTTCCTCACATATATATGAATCCATAGTGAATTCCCCTGCAGCCTTAGATGCCAGTGGTTATTGACTGTGGTGTGCTACAGCTGTAGTTTTACTGCATCATTAGAGGAACTTCTTCCACTCTGGTGCTTCCAGAGATGTCTCCTGTCATGTCCCAGGACACCTAGCATATGCACTGGAAGATACATTGTGTGATTTCTCGTTTTCTTAGAGGGAAAATGCTTTGTGTCTGTTGAATATTTTCGTTCTGGTGTTAGTTACAGGCAGCTCAGCACTCAATGTTTGGGGGTTTTCTGGTGTGTGTGGGTGGAGAGCAGACGGTGCTAATGGAACTCTTCATCTGTGCAGAATTCTCTGCTTCAGCAGCCTGTGGGCCCTCAGCCCCTGGGGTGTGGATTTATCTGTACCTGGGGATCAACACCACCCAGCCAGCAGGAATCACTCCAGGGAGATGCAGCGAGCTCTTGGGTGAGGTGTGATGACTCCTGGGTAGAGGACAGAAATGTTGGATGGGTGGAAAGTGGAGGAAAAAGGAGAACCAGCCCTGCACAGAAGGCTTTACTGGGATATATAGCAGTGACCTGTATTGGCTTTGCCTGAAATACACGAGCTCCATATACCAGTTCTGGCAGCAATGGCAGTGAATATTTAACACAAGTCACAACTTTTACACTTCCATGTTTCATATTCAATATATCTTTCTAAGTGTGTTATTCATCGTACCCAAAGTGATATAAACAAATCCTGCTCTGCAGGCTGCTGTTTACTCTCCAAGTGGCATTTTAAGAGCAAACCTTCCCTCCCTGACATAACGCAGTGACAAATTGCAGCTAATACTTCTACATCCACCAGGAAAGGAGCACAGCAGTGGGAAGGATTTATTTAGTGGGGAGCTGTGGAGCATATGTAACTGGCTGGCATTTTTAGTGCCCTGCCTTGATTTCGAGACAGCTTTGGTTAAAAATAGCTTCTCTTCTTTGTCCTTGACTATTTAAAGAATTCCTTTCTTTTTCATTTGCTGGTTTTTTCTCTTTTGTAACCCCAAGAAGATCTCAAAAGGTGTATTGGTAACAAATCGCCTGACAACTTTATACAATCTTAAAGGACAGGTTTGGGTAAGGGGGGAACAGAAACTGGAAAACATGATTGGGAAGAAAGACAATAAAAGATATTTGATAATACTCAGATACGATTTTTCAAAAGCTATCAAAGATTTCTGTGTTCATATAAGACTTTTCACTCATTTGGCATTTTTTGTGTTCCTCTGAGACTCCTTTCAAAGGCTTTGAAATGTGCGCATTTAATTTTTCTGTTGCTCCTCATCAAAACTGTTCTTCATCCCAACATAATAGCAGCAGATACTAAAAAATAACCAAAAGACATATTACAGAAAATCAAGAAAAATCATAAGTATTAGATATTTTTTGAAAAATAAGAAGAGTTTGGCTCTACTTCATTTTGAGGATTTCCTTCCAAATTTTGATAACTGGCATTATTTCTGGTCGAGTCTCCTTCTTTCACGTTTCCATACTGGCTTATCAGCATTGGTCTCCTTTCTTTGTCCTCATTAATTGTAATGGATTCGTTTTGGCTTTAGCCACTTAGAAAACAAAACTGAGCTATTCTCCAGTTTGTGAATAATTTGCCATCCTGCATCTGAACTGATAAATATTTTGCTTTTCTGAAAACCAAAGTTTACAGTTGGCACTGAATCAAGGATTCATTCACAACCTCAGTGCCTAAGTCAAAGGTGGAATGATTTCCTTGCTCTCCTAGACACAAATACTTGTGCTGGGAGCTATTTTTTGTTGGTTTGTTTTGGAAGGGAAAAAAAAACCAACTTGATAAACACCATCTGTCAAACTCAATTTAAATTTTGTTGTTAGGTAAGTGCAAGTGTCCTCAAGGATGACGTAGTCAATACTTTAACCATGGAGAGACTTAAGAAATCCACTTTTTTCCAGTGGTCATTATAGTTTAGAGCATTTTGGTCATGAAGTGTCCTTTACCCAGCATTTCTGTGCTGTGACACTGAATTCAGCCTTTCTCTGCATTTCTTTGCATGAGCTGGAAATGACTTTCAGAAAGGGAACACCTCAGCTTTGAGACTGCTCTGGGTGGTTCTCATAGGCAAACTCATCCCCAAAGCTCTCCTTGCCTGCTTGACACAAAACAACAAACAAAACCCACGGGAAATGGAAAGGAAAAAACTGCAACGTGAGCTTCCTTCTCATTAAAATTAACTTGTAGTTGGAGATATTGGAAAAAGGTAATTAAAACACGTTTCTGCTTATGATCCTTGCCCAGATACAGCCTGTTTCAGCAATAAGCTTTTTTCATGTTTAACAAGCTATTTTAGGAGATAAGAATGATTATGAGTTTTCTCTGCTGATAGAAATTACAACTAAGTATTGAAATTCTTCTCCAGCATGGCATTGCCCTGGAACAGTTACCTGCTTTGACTTGAAACATGTCTTCTTCTGTTTTTTTTTTTTTTTTCCCTTCCTTACTACTTAAAGGCAGCAAAGCTTTAGAAATCTGTGGGGTTTTCTTTTTTTCTCCCCCCAGAAGCCATTCCTTTAATGATATGTTTGAAAACACGGAGTGGGTTTCTCCAGTGCTTTACAGCTAATCTGTTATTTGAATGTCTAACAGGCTTTTATGCCTGGCAAACACCACATTGAATTAGAAGGAGACTTTGAATAGTCCAAATGTTCTCTTAAATTTGTGGAAATATTTCTTTCAAGGCTGGAAGCAAATAAATGAATACATGACACAGAAAATAAGCCTTCCTTGAATGAGGAAGTAAACCTTTCCCTTAATTTTTTGCTGGATTGATCTCATTTAAATTTTCCCAGGAAGTATTCTAGAAACTTTATAATCTTCTGGAAGCATTTTTTAAAAAGTGGCTAAACTGTATGTTAAAGCAAACTGAGCTTTCTGAAACGTAAGTTTTAGGAAGACCTTTTTGCAAATCAAGGATTGTTAACATAAAGAATTTGGAGAACCATGCAGAACCACTGTCTGGTGGAATTAGACAGGTGGAATTCCTCAGAAAGAAACAGAAAAATTTGGACTTTTTCCAGTGGTGATAACCTGTTCCCACCCCATGGAAAGGATGGCATCTGATGAGGAAATCCCACTTTGATTCTGAAGTTCCAAATAACTTAATTTAAATCTTGCTCTCGTGACTCTGTTAGCTGAAAAAGCCAAACATCCCTTGAGGAAAGAGGACATTGGAGCCACATTGCTTAAAAATGGAAAAGGGCATGAGAAGAAATCTGCAGAATTTAAATCAAAACACCTCTGCACACACCTAATTCATGGTTTTGTTTCCAGAAATATTTGATTTGATTTGCCTGTGGATTTTCAGCTGATGATTTACCTTCTCACGTCACTTTCACTTTGGCAGGATTGTCTAAAAAACAGAAAAATGAGGAATTGGTGTGGCTACTAAACTAGAACTTTTGGTAATTGCTAGTAAGATGCAAAATATTTAACTTCAGAGCTCAATGAGCAGGAATTAGCATCACAGAAGTGAATACCTGCATCATTTCTGTGAAACACAGAACCTGTTTTACTGGCACAACATTGATTGATGTAACTGACCATGAATCCTTCCTGCTTAGGTCTGGGAATATAGAAGCACTGATAAAATCATGCTTGGTCACTGGATTGCACATTAAAGCTTCTGGAAAGGCTTTGTTATTTAAACTGGAAAAATAATGCAACTTTGCTCCTATTTGAGAAGTGAAAATAAAAAATAAAAACATTTAGAAAAATCAGGAAAAACCAAAAATTTCTATGAGATTTTTTTTTTTTTTAAAGAACCGCCCAGAAGAGAATTCTGATTTAAGCTGAAAACAAATTTGTGTCCATCTCCTTTCAAAGCTGAATATCCCCCAGGTCACTGCAGATTCCCAGCTCCCTGAAGCCCCTGCTGCTGCTGCTGCTTGCTGCTGGAGATGTGGGCTAAACAAAGCTGCACGAGCAGCACTCTGCCAGCAGCCAGGGGGAGATCCCAATCAGGCCCCTAATGAGTGATTTATCTGTTCCCTTCTCCCTGGGCTCACCCATCATTACGTGTTCATTAAGTAATAATTGCCATTGATCGACAGCCTGGTGTACGGATGATGGGAAGGGAAACTGGGCTATTAGAGCTTCACTGGCTAGAACAAGTGCATGCCACAACCAATAAGGCAGATTAATGAGAAGGATTCAACTCAGGATGGTTATATGATGGACCACTTCCTTCCTTCTCCTGTTGTTTACGATTAGAGACAAGTGTAGAACATCTCAGACCTTCAGAAATAGAAGGATAACAATATATAATCAAACTGGGGCCCAAATTGGGCTATTCAAGGGTTTCTGACCCTGAACAACAGCTGGTCATAACCTGTTCTAATAATTAAATTGGTTTGGTGGTTTCAGCTGGGTTTGATAAATAACATGCAGATCAGTTGTAGTTAAGGACAGGAGTGTATCCCAAATAAGATTCAAAGTCAAATCAGGCTTCTCATGGATCAGCTGTGGGTAAATCCCTGTATAAATAAATATTTAAAAGCCCTGAAAGTCCTAACCTTGTAGCAGCTAGGGACAGTGGCCAATTTATGATGACCCAAATTATGATTTTATGGTACTCATTCCAGTATATTATTTTCAGAGTCAGAGGTAGGAAGAAGTTTTGGGATCTGCTCACTTGATCAGTAACATCCCATGAGAGGAGGTGGCTGTAGAGCCTTGAGCAGAGCTGCCTTTGGAGTCAAGGTGCTGTGGCTTCGAAAATACCTTTGAATTTGTTTATCTTGGTACCCTTAGTTCTAAACATTGAAACATTTAGTTTCTCTAAATGCCCTCTCAGGCAGGACTATAACAGCTCCCTACAATCTTTCCTTTAGTAGCTTTTTTCCAGCTGTCTGTTCATGTCTAAATAGAATTATTGAAAATTCTATTGAAAATTCTATTGAAAATTCTACTTTAAAATTCTTTCTCACACAGTGCATGCATTTTTTTTCTGAATTACAGCACCATTTATTAACATTCCTTTGGCTTATTTTTCCTTGTTGCATCTGAAAATCAGGTCTGTATTGGCATTATTATTTTGGGGCCAAATGGCAGTGGCTGCCTAACCAACTTGATGGGTTTTGAGCACAGGTAATTTCTCCTTTCCATTGTGGTCTTAGGCCTCCTGCAATCAATCCTTTAATAAAAGAGGAAATGCCTTTTGTTGATTTTTACAGACTGAAAGGTCAGGTTAGCACTTAATGAGAACAAAAGATGGAGCAAAATGGGAAACAGGAGAGGGTTAATTAAGCACGCTGATTGCAGTAATTTTATAATTCCAGCAAGCATTGTCCTGTGTTAGTGCTTTAAAAATACAGCTTTAATTGTTATGCTGGGTAAGAAAACTACCTCAGGCTAGGTTGTGCCAATGTTCTACCATTGATTGCTGCAGAAATCTAATGCTGCAGTGTTTTCTCTGCCACTGCTGCCAGGGCTGGCTCAGAATATCTACTGTAACTGCTTGGAATTCAGCAGCAGTGGGAAAACAGAGGCAAAAGTTTCCAGTCTGCATCTCAATCCCAGAGCAGTGTCGATGAAAAGCTGGATAATTGTTTTCAAGGCTTAAGTGTGGCAAATGAAATAATTGTTTGATTTTTCTGAACGTATTCCTGTTTGGTTTTAATCACTTTAAACCAGAAAGGCAAAAACTATTAATATATGCATTATACCCCATCTAGAAAAGGAGTTTAGCCCTACCAGTGATCCTGAATTTGTGTGAACATGAGCTGAGTGTGAGAAAAGAGCAATTTTATTTAAAATATGGTGCGATGTGCTTCCTATCTTATGAAATATTATTCTTGGTTTACTGTGAGTTACAGCAATAGATTACAGCAGGGGAACATGATGGACTAGAATGGCCAAAAGAATAAAAAAACATGATTTGGGTACATTTCTTCCATCCTTAACTCTATTTTGAGAACATAGCCTGTATTTTCTTTAAAGAACTCTAACCTGTGCTCACTGGGAAGAAATAAGAGGGATAACATTATCTTTAAATGTTCAGAGATAAATTGGTTTCTACTCTGTTGTGGAAAATATGTATTTGCAATTAGCTATAAAATATTTGTCCTTTCCATGGCTGCTATTACACTATACCATTCTCTAATATGAGAATGGGGATATAATAAATGGATATTTAGAACTGATAGCTCAATCATTTTTTAGGAAAAATTAACATCACGTGGAGGAACAGGGATGAGGAAACACCATCAGAATTTTCTGAGAGAAGGGAAATCAAATAAGATCTGCCTTGTGTATATGAACTTTAGAGAAGAACAATATTTAAAGTTTCAGGCAGCTACAAAGTTACAATATTTTTTTCAGAATTTGCCTTTATTAATTTAGAAACTAAACACTGGGGAACGAAGTAGAGAAATTTCTACCCACATATTTTTGTAACTGATCTTAGTCATACATTCTAAAAATAAATATAAATGCCACCAAAATGCTGGGTCTGGATTTGAATGAGCAAAAGAAGTAATTTTTATTCTTTCATTTCCATTATCACATCTGCAACAGTTTGTAAACTCAACTGCTTTGGATTTAATTATTTATGAGCTTTTAATGAGCATTTTATAGAAGGTAAAAATCCTCCCTTTGTTTTCAGTTTCAAGGAAGAGATTAAAATAATTAAGTAGTGATTAGACTTGCATTGACCTTTGCTGACAAACCTGCTTCTAAAACTGGCACAGCTCAAAACTTCTTCCTTTTCCTGGAAACAACTTAATGTGCTGCTGAAGAGCACCAAAGGCCACTGCAGGAATCACCCAGAAAACAGGATATTTTTCTTTTTTAATTGTTTATTGGCCTGGGACAAGTCAGAATCTTCTCTGCAGACTTCTTTGCCCTAAATAGCAACTAATGAATTCCAAGGGCACAAGTGATAACTTATTCACATTGAGGGCAATGTTGTCCTTGGACTTTGGTAATACCTTATTTACTCTAAAAGCCTTAAAAAAAGGCTCTAATATAATTCATCTTTTAATATTGGCAGCTTGCTGCAAGGTTTTAATAAAGAGTGTTGTGTTATAAATTCTTGAAACAACTTCTAAAACATCTTCTATCTATTTTTCCCAGGATGGGTAAAAGCTCAACATTTTATCATTGCTTGGAAGCCATCCTTCCTTTTTCATTTGTGTGTTTACTGTAAAAACATTTAATCTATTAGTTAGTTAGTTGATTTGGTTGTTACCCATTGATTGCCTGTGTTAAGGTAAAAAATTCTATGGGATTGGACTTTTTAAGTGTTACTTTGAGAGGTATTAGATAATCCTGAACCTGATAAGTAGGGATATTGTTGTTGAATCAGATTCTGGAGTTCTTTTCTCCTAAGCAGTGTTTCATTCCCCTTTGTAGAGGTTTGAAATTTCTCTGTGTAGTCAGTGCTGCTGAGCCCACACTGGTGATTTGTTTCTTTATTGATGCTAAAGAAAAGCAGATCTGTATCTATGACCTGAGCAGGTGGAAAGCTTTGCCACGTTCAGGGAAGGATGAGACTTTTTAAAGTTACATTTTAAATCCATTGTCATGCAAACATTATAAACAAATCCCGTGTTCACACATGTCAGGTGCCAGAGCTGATGGCAAGGCTGCATCCCTGGAAACTTCACCTCTCCTTGTGCAAAGGATCAGCCCAGCAGGCTTCCCAAGGAGAGGTTTGTTTCCAAAAGTGATTTAATTCAAGCATTATTTTAGTTGTCAGGATAATGTCTGCTTTTTACACTTCCCAGAGTGGCCAGAGAATAATACAAACTAAGCAGAATTTATGTTTTTATGGCATGAGTTGTACTCTCTCTCTTCTGGATCACCAGAAACATGTCAAGCACTTTATATTTGTTGCTGCACTGCTTTCATTTTGAATTGCCTGTGTTGAAGGCGTGTGTATAAATATGATTATTCAAAACAAAACCCCTGAACTTTGGATGTTTTGGATCAAGCATGATTTTATCTATTTCTGACACTGTTTCCTTGGTTACATGGTATCAAAGTCAACTCATTTTAAACACAGATAAGTCACTGCATCTCTTTTAAAAAATGTGTTGGCATGGTGAGTCCACTGAACCTTGCTGCAGAGCTTTGCAGATAATGAAGTTACTCTTTATGACACTGTTATTATTCCATTTGGGAGAATGTGGAGGGGAAATGTGGTCAGCAGTGAGTGCAGCTCAGTGCTGAGTTCCTCGGGTGCAGCATTGCTGGGGATAATGAAAATGGGAAGATATAGAGGGAAGGAGAGCAGAGAATCCCCAGCTGAGTGAGGGATTTTTGTTCTGCTCTCTCTGAAGAAGCTCATCCAGCTCTTCCTCCTAAAATCTCCTCTGGGGAGGTGCTGCAGTGGTGCAGAGGTGCAGGAGCTGCAGCTGCAGAGCTGCTTTAAATCCTGAAATCTGCTTTTACAGAAAGAGACACAAACGCTGAAGCTCTCAAAGGATGTTGAGAATAAAGCAGAATTAAGGGAATAATTGGCAATTTCCTGCATCAACAGAACTGCAGGTGACCTCCTGTGGCTCTCCCAGCTTGGCCTGGAGGGACTCTGTACATGAGGAATCAGTTTAGAGGCAGATAATATGGGAAATTGTGGTGCCTTTTTATGGGATTTGGACAGTGCTTTCATAATTTCAGCATGCACTGAATTATTGCTCTTCTATTATTTATACCCCAAAATATTACTTTAACAATATCACATGCATATTAATAACCTCGTCCAGGATTTGATCTGTAATTGAGAATAGATTTTATATTTGATTCATATTTAATACAGAACCAAACTTTTCTGATTAAAGGAAAATTATTACTTGTTCTTTATTTAGTGCTAGAAGCTCTTCCTGGAGTCTGAGCTCTGTCATGTTATGCAGTTTCCAAAGATGCATCGTTAGATGATTCTTGGTGCCCAAAACATTGAGAAAAAGGTTGGGCAGAATTTGTGACTCAAGAAACGACACAAAAAAATTGACTTCATAAAAAAAAATAATTTTTTAAATACACAAATCTTTCCTGAAAGCCTGGTCAGCATTGTTGCTGCCAGTTCAACCTTTTCCTTCTCTTCTGTTTTCAGAAGAAAGAAATGATTTCTCTGAGCTGGCAAAGGTGATGTAAAACTTGTCCTGCAGGATGCAAAACCCACATTTGGGAAGAAATTTTGGTGGTGGTGTTTACATGGCCACAGCTCACTTGTAGTTATATGGTATTTCTTTACCTCTCCTTTTTAATTTATAAATTTTCATTTGTTATCTCATTCACAGCAATGCACTAAAAAAATAATTTTTTTAATTCAGAAGTAAAAAAATTAAACTTTACCATAGCAAGAGTAACTGTCAGGTGAGATGGTGGAGCTCAGAATCTCTGATGCTCAAAGACAAATTCTTATTTCACATCCTGCCAGGGAACTAGACAGCTCCTTTGAAAGATCATTTTAATTCAATACATACACTTTATACGAATTGATTTTAATTTCACATATAAGAATGTCATTCACTGATGCCAAAGCTCTAAGCTGTGGGGACTGTTCTGATGGAAACTAAGTTGTGGTTGAATTTTTTTTTTTTTCCTCCAAATAAACATATTTTCTTATTTCATGGATGGAAAGATGAGTCATTCTATTCCAACTTTTAACTAAAAACTCCAAAGGTGCATCCATGGCTACATTCCTGAGAGAATAACAGGAGAAAAGGATCTGGATGGTGTGCCAGACCTCATCTACCCTGGGAAAGGAAAATGCATATTCCACAACAATTCAATAAACACGGGAAAAATCATGCTTTGTATCATTCTGGAGTCTAACTCAAGAAAGCTGAGGCAAGTTTTAATACCCTTAGGGGATAATTTGACTTAAACAACAAACATAAAGCAAAACCAGACTTCCCAGTGAAGAGACTCTGTCTGAGATGTGGAGATAACAAGAGGCAAAGGCAGAACTCAGGGAAGGATGAAGTTGTGGCTGAGTGAGGCATTTTAAGAGAATGATTGGAAAATATCCTCCAGAAGAGCAAGAACTGAGTGCTGCTTACAAGAGAAATGAGTCTGTCTGTCAGGAAGCTCCAGACAGAAAAGCAAAGAGCACTTCTGCCTTACAGCTGCACTTCAGGGAGAGATAACACACATGAAGTGCTGAAATATCCTGATATTTCCAGGATAATTTACTGTCTTGCAACAGATAAGCAAAGACCATTTCTGCAAATTCTCGTATGACCTTGGTGGGTTTGGAATTGCTGCTGTGAAATAGACAACAAATTGCTATGCCACGTAATTAAGAATTTCAGCTAAACCCTCCTCACTGAAATGGGAATTTGATCTGCATGTAGAGGGCTGCATGCTCCTTATTGTTGCTATTGAAGTTACCTCTGTGAAAGTTTTGCATATTTTTGTCCAATAATTTTTACATTGATATACAGGGTTTTCCCCCTAAGCCTGTGCATTAATAAAAAGATTATTTTAATTAGTGTAAGGTCAATTTAGCTTAATGTTTCTTCACTTAATATCTCTGCTAATAGTTACTGGGGGAAAAGGAGAGTGAAGAAAATGCTGAAATAATGGGAGAGAGTGAAAATTGGTTAATTATGAGCTGAGGCTTATGCTCTCCACTCCCTCCCCTCAGCAGAGGGACATCCAGCTTTTCTCATGCTCTCCTTCCCTGGGTGATTTTAGCTCCATCAGCCCTGACTGCACAAGGTGCTGCTCCCAAGCTGTGTGTGCAGCGAGCAGCCAATTAGTGAGGGCTGTTAATGAGAGAGCAGCTCCAGCAGCACAGACCACACAGCCTCCTCCTCAGCTGGGCGTTGCAATTGGCCTCTGGACTCGCTAATTGTTAAGGAACTTTCAGAAGGTTGTGTCAGACAGATTAACAGATAGCGTCCCCTCTTCTGAAGAAGGCAGATAAAAATTAGAAAAAACATCACTGAAAATTCACCAATACACTTCTGATATTCTAAAGATACTCTTTGGTCCAGCTGGTCATGAATTTATTGGTAAGAACAATATAAGGGAAGATTTTTTTTCATACATCTTCAGTAGTATAAACCATCATATCTGCCTGTGAAATTTTAGCCTCTTGGTTTTGTGCTGTTGGTGTCATTTGAATATCTACACAGCCTGCTCCCAGAAGGAACTCCCAAAACTTTCCATGGTGACTAGAGTGTGAAAGGCTGCTTGGAGAAAGTCCAGTTTGTGTGCTGGAGCTCGATTGCAGTGATCACTGGTTGAAGTGAAAACTGTTCTGAGATCGGGAATTTCCCCCTACAGATGCTGCTGATAAATGGCATTGTGTCTGTGAACCTGAAATTTCTCCAGACTTCCTCTGAGATTTTAAATTTGTTCAGCCTCCCAAGATCCATTTGATGGGGATGTTTGGGTGCTGCTGAGGTGGTTTTTCTGTTCAGCTTTACCTCTGTTAAAGCAGTAATTCCTTCACAACCCACAGAGCCCTTTGTGTGCTGCAGAGTTAGTGCTCCTCCTCCTTCTTACCACTGAATTTTCAAAAGATTTCTTGGGATGTTTCCCATCTTTCTCCCCTTCTGCAGCACTCCTGAGCTGGCTGTGTTTTCCTGCTGCCTGAGCAGTGCACAGACAGTTCTGCTCACAGCTCTGCCCTGCTGAAGTTCTCTGGCTGACACTGTCAGGAGGTTGCAGCCAGGGATGCTGTGGTGTCTATCTGATCCCCTGAAATCCCTGCTGCCAAACATATAATCCTTATTATTATAATTCCTGAAAAGATTGCATTTCCTTGAGCCTTTCTGAGCTGTGGTTTGGGTCAGCTCAGTCTCCTTCCAGTCCAGATCTCTGATTAGCAGTCATGAAACACTTCTGAATTTCCTCCACTCATTCTATCAACACCTGGATTTTTCTTTGACACTGAAGGGAATTCTGAATTTTCAGCTTGTGAACTCTTAGGTACCATGCCACTCCAGACATTCCATGGTATTGCACCTCAGGAACTTTAAACTACATATTTATTGCATTGTAAATGATTGGGTTCAGGTAACAATTGATGGAGACACTTAGCATTCAACAGAAGGACCTAAAAACTCAGGAGACTTCTTCACGTTGTGAGTAAACCTTTGGTATGCTAATTCGATATACACAAGTGACAAAATTGTGAGCTGCTTTCTCCCCATGGGACAGAATGATAATATATAATTCTGTCAGAACAAGATGTGTAAATGAGGTCATTTAAACTTCAAGGGTGCTCAGGCACTTTGATATGGGTTTTCACACTATACCAAGTGAAACTTTAGATATTTTTTTTAAGCATTGGGAGTAAGTTTAGTACCAATTCTGATCGAGTGAAGAGTGTCGTCTGAAATTTTGGACTGCAGATGAAAAATAAGAATGAGGGGAAAAAATTTATCACAGATCAGCTCTTTTCTGGACTGATTCAAAGTTTTCATTAAAGTGCAATACAAATATAGTAGCAGTGGCTCCAAATGTGGGTCTTTCTAATGTTTTCCTCCAAGTTTTATTCTTGAATATATATACCTTTTATATATATATTTCCTTTATTGATTTGTGATTGCATTAAATATTTCCTTTATTGATTTGTGATTGCATTAAATAGCACTTGGTCAAATAGCAAGGAAAAGCAGCACAGAAACCAGCACAAAGTCTAGTAGGCCAGAAATGATCAATACTTTTCCAAGTATGGAATTGAGAGATTTCACTCTGAAGTCAGTTAAGGATATTTTTTATCATTCTGCTTTTAGAATGCTCCCTGCAAACTGATAAGGATGTTAAGATTTTCTCACTTGTTTTTTTGGTTTTGTTATTTTTTGGGGGGTCACTGTTGACTCATTACCTGTGGCTCTACTGGAAAATCCCAAGCAGTTCACACTTCTGTCAAATAAATACCTTTTTTAGAGCTCTGAATGTGCAGAACCCATCCTGCCAGAATGGGTAACCTGCAGCAGATAGGCTGTGACAGCTTGATTGTTGATTAAAACAAAACAGGGGAGGGGAAGATGATGATGAAAATCAAGGTTACTTTCCTACTGTCAATGTCCTTCATAAATCTGTGACAAAACAGGTTTAACACTCAAATAATAGGCAAATCCAGTGGAAAGCTTCAGTGCAATTTACATTAGTGTGATATGATTTGATCCTACAGCTGCACTCACAAAACACCTGAGCCGTGACACTAATGATTGCATTCCCTGCCTGTTGATGGTAATGTGTATATTAATGAATCTCCTTTCCCTCTGATCGCTGCTCCGAAAAGAATAAAGGAAAGATATCATGTTTTCAGGTCTAAGATCATTTTAAAAGAGTGAAATTGCATACAAAATCTGTTAATGGATTTATATTTTTGTGCCAGCCATATGTCTCAGTATCTACCAGAAATGCCCTTGTGTATTTTGTAATAAGACCATATTTAAAAGGAATACTTACATATAAAATGTGTTAATGCAATTTTGCTTTTTTTTTCCAACCAGCCATATGTCTTGGCAGCAAACATCTGTAGCCTTTCACTCTTATATATTTCATGTTTAGAATTTCTCTTTCTTGGACATCAGATATGAACCTGCCCTTAATCAGTGCGGGAAAAATAAAAAAAAAAGGGAAATCAGATAAATAAAAATTACCCTTTGAACTTTTGCTCTTTGTGTGTGGTGCACAGGGAGGAGGCTGCCAGCCTGCCTCAGAAAAGGCCAAGGACTGCATAAGCTCCCAGATGAAACTGTCTATCCCGTTCAGCTCAGGTGGTCATTAGGATGAGGAGGAAGCTGCAGCAGCAGAGCAGTGGGAGGAAGGCCACCTGCGGTTTGTGCGGCTGCAGAGCACTGATTGAGGCGCTGGGGAGCTCCGAGGCACTCACACACTCTCACTGGGACTCATCAATTAAGTATAAACCGTTCAAACAAGCACCAGCAAAACAAAGCTTGACACGGCTGGGTTCACATTCTGCTGGCTGTTTTCTCCATGAGTGCTTCTCTTCTCTGAGAGGGATGAGTGCTTATGGCTGGGAAAACTGGAGGCTGGAATGAAACACCTTGGAAGTGATTTATAAGAACTGTTAAAATTACCATAGAATGGTTTGGGCTGGAAGGGAGCTTAAAGATCATCCCATTCTCCCCTGCCACGGGCAGGATGAATGAGTAATTATAACCAGTCAGAATATTTTTAATGTATTCATTGTCCTAATAATATGACTAACTCCACATTTATATCATTTTTATTATTGTCTTACACTTCAGAAATGTGAAAACATATTTCAGACTTATTCTCACCTTTCAGAAATGTCTAAGCAGTGTCTAGCAGATATTTTTGTAATCATTATTTATGGAATATTGAGGCAATTACTAATATGAATCTGGATATGACTGAAGCCTCTTGAAATTAAGATCATTTTGCCAAAGTGGTGTTTTTAAAAGCGTTTTTCGTGACATAAAACAATGTAATTCTCCTGTACATAAAACAAATGGCCATTTTTTTATGTTGTCTGAGCTGGTTTCCCTACCTCTGCAGCACTTTGATTAGTTTGTAACACGCTGCTGCCAGGATAGCACCAGATGGATCTGAATATATGATGGCTTTTTAACAATAGTCTGTCATCAGTGACTGCTCCTCTAAGTGCTCTTCCCTTCATTCAAAAGTTAAATGGACTCTTAAAGCATGAAAAAGAATAGATATGCATCTGTTATTATATGAGCTTCATTAAGATAGAACTTGCTAAGGACCAGGTAAATTGCAGTAAATCATGTAAATACAGTTGTTTCCTTAAATCTAAGAGGACCCAGATTTGTTTTTACTGCACTGTGGACATCTGCCCACACTGTGTGTGATTCCTCACTGCTGCTCTGCCACAGACAGCATTTGCTGATGGATTTAGCAGCAAGGAATAGCCACAGTAGCTGTTTCACTGTGCATTAAATGATCTGTCAGACAGGAAAGTTGGCGATTTATCCACCTGAGCTGAAGAACTCTGTGCCTCCCTCCCCAGATGTGCATGCAAAATAAGCTATCTTCTCTCTCCAAGCTTGGTCTCCTACCAGAAGGAAGTTGGGGGTTTTGCCACAATGGAATAGAAAAAGAATTCCAAGGCTGCAATAGGGGTAACTTTGCATCTCTTTTGTCTCAATTATATTCACAGAAATACCTACTAATTTATTTGAAGGAGCTTTTTGAGCTGAAGCCCAGAAAGATCACCTGCTCAGTCCGTGATTTTGATACAACCAAGGCCCTGCATTTGGAAGATACTGAGATTTCACAAAGAAGCTGCTGTTAGCTGAACATCCTGCTTGCCTCCTCCTATTTTCCTACCACCAGAAATAGTAAATATTCCTGCCTGCACATGCAATGCTAAACAGTTTATCAACATGCAAGGAGCAGGTGCACTACCTGGTGGCATCATATTTCAGGAGAAATAAAGAGTGCTCTGAAATGATGAAACTTGTCCCATCAGGCCCCACTATCTCACATCTAAAGCTGACTTCATTTCCAAAGGATATATTGCCTTGTGCTAAAGAGTCCTCTTATTTAAAGAAACCTACAGAGATATAAGGAATATTTTAGGATATGCTTTTGCTGCAATGACTGCTGAGGTAGGGATAGAATGAGAGACTCTTCTTTGCACAAGAATAAACTAACTCCCTCATGATTTAAAAACATGCTCCTTCTCAAACTGTGCCTTTATGGTACCATAGAGATATCTCAGATAAATATACAAAATCCTCATTTGCTGTTTCCCTGGTATATGACAGATGCAAATCTGCTGTGGACATGCATTTTGGAGCTGGAGTTGTGCCAGGAACACCAAGAGATGTCATTCCCCACCCAGCTTTATTGCTCTGCTCACAGTGAACAAATGTGATTTGAGTCAGGTTTGGTTCTTTTTTCCCCTAAATTACAGTTTTACTGGACAACAAAACAGTTCTCACTTGTTTCCTGCAGATTCTCTGCAGTTCCATTTAAAAATCACATCATAAAGCCAGCCTAGTCTGGGAATTCTGACTGGAGGAACCAAATCAAAACCATCAAACATTCTTAGCCCTCCCAGCCTCTCAGCAGAGCTTCCCTCTGAATCAGGCTGGGAAATCAGATGAACTCCACAGCGTGGCCTGGCATTGGAAATCCTTTTCTGTTCACCAGCCCAGAATCCAAATCACTTCTTACAAACCCATTTCTAGTCTGGTAAAAGTTGAGAGAAGTGATCTGCCAGCCAATTGAGTTCATTCCCATCTAATACCTTCCAACAAAACATTTCCTATTCTACCAAGAGAAAACACCATGGCTAAGGATTTGACCCCCTGGATGGTAGTTGGCACTTTCAGTGTATTCTGTATTATTCTACCTTGAGTCTCACACTTGTGGAGTACTTTATTTAAATAATTTTTTGAGATTCACCCAACAGAAACATCAAATATTATAGGAAAAGGGGACTTGACTGGGAATACATTTTGATCTGATTTATAACTGAGTGCTTGAAGAATTATGAGAGTTTAAAGGGGCTTGATGTAAATCTCTATTGAAAAGTATTGACAGCTGGACTCGGTTTTCTGTTGGAGGTTTTTTTAATCACTGCATTTGACTTCCATTGCACTGTGCCTTGGATCCAAAGTATTGAATGTCTCTGAATATGTAATTTCCATTTTAAAATAATAAGACCGTCAAGTTGGAAAGAATTCTTTTGCACAGCATCTTAAATTTGACTTTTGGTGAGAATTACTTACAGGGCAGTAATTTTTACTTTTAATAAAATTTTACTTTGTATTTTATTTTTTTATTTTTTGTTTTAGGCTTAAACAGCTGAAATGTAGTTTAGTTTGAAGTATTTCCTAAAAGCAGAAGATGATGAGGTCCACTTGGTGTGCTGGGAGAGCACTTTGTTCTCCCAGTTGACTTTTACAAATAAAGTTGCTGTGGTGAAGAATCAAAAGGAGACACTGTGCTATTTTCTTCAGCAGAAAACAGTTAAAGAGAAGTTTTCAAACTTTTTTGAAAATGGAAATTTTCCTCTTTCTTACTTACTTATAAGGTAGCTCTGTGTTCTAAATTGGCAGATTTTCGCTGCCTTATAAATTGTTGTTGCACTGATTCCTGTGACTCAGTAATTCTAAGAAGAATGTTAAATGTAGAAAGATGCCTTTTTGTTCCAAATATAAAAGAATGAACTGGAGCGAGACAACCAGACACCAGAAACACAAAACTATTTGGTGCCTAAACTCGCATCTTATTTTTTCCCTTTTACATAGCATAGCTCTCACCAAAATAATTCAAATTTAGGTTTCTGGCAGTACTTTCACTCAGTATTATACCTATTTGTCCCTCATTTTGTAAATAAAAAAATTTTTGGGAATATTTCTTCATTCCTCAGCAGCTTCCCATGCACAGTGACTGTGAGAAAGGATGTCCACTCAGGTGTTTGGTTATAACTCACATTTTATTTAAATCTGAAATGGGTAAATGATCTGGGAAGTCATCACACAATCTGCCAGACCATGGAAACTCCCTGAGTTTGTCATTTACAAAGCTCCATCCACCTTTTAATCACTGAAAAATAAGTGGATTAGATATTGTACCACTGCAAACAGTACTTGGGAACAATGTGGGTTTTCCTTAGAGAGAATTCACTGCATTTTTGTTCTTGAGGATATTAAAGGTCTCTAATGATCTCCTAAAAGTAATACAGGGCAACTAATTATCTCCTTGAAATTGTCTCATTTCAGCTTTGTTCAGCTGCATGGAGTTCTTCCTATTACCAGGAGAGGCAGGGGAAAGCCATGTGAGATCCTGACCATGGGAAATGCATATTTACTGCTGTTCATCAGGCAATTCCTTGGGTTATAGGAGGGCATTTCCCCTGCAGGTGAAAAATGTGTTATTACAGAGGAAAAGATGATTTTTTTTAGTATCCTGTAAGTCTTTTGTCTGATTTTTAGCATGACCATTTCGCTGTTACTACCTGATTGTTATAGAAGCAGAGGTATGTTATTTACATGAATAAATTATTAATTATTGTATTATTATTATTATTATTGTTACTATTATTGTATTATTATTGTTGTTGGGTTGACTACTGGGTCCTGAATACTTAGGAAAAAACCCAAACAAAAAATAGGGTTGAAAATCTAAGAGAAAGTTGTACTTACAGAACTCCTTCACTCTTACCTTCCTCTGGCTCTTTACCTAACTCTGTGTGCTAAAAGCAGGAAATCTGCCATTTCTCTGCTCCATCCTGAAATCCCTCACAAATCCACCAAATAACTCTCAGAAGCCAAACCTTTCCTTGATCTTGTCCAACAGAAGCCCAACAAGCACCACACAAAATACTTCTACCAATATGAGTTCTTTACTTTCCAGACTTTGTGTCTCCTGCCTAATCTTTTACCTTCAGCATTAATAAATTTTTTTTGTTTTATTGCCCCAGTTTGGACAAAACCACCCAGCAGAGCTGCCCTGGACAGCTATTTTACACATCCAAGAGAATGAACAAGTGAAGAGGGAAGGCTGCTGGGGTTGGCTGCTGGTGGAACCTTTCAGGACCTCACCAAGCCACCAGCTCACAGTGCACAGAAAATGAAGACAAATCTCCCTTCAGTTTCTCTGCCATTTTTCATTCCTTGTGTCTTTAGGAAAAGACAGGCTGAGAAAGCGAGAGGACAGTTCTCCTGACAGAGAAGAATTTAGGAGAGCACCACCAAGAAGCAATTTTTTGTTCTCCTCCCTGAGTAAACTTGGTTGCTTTTTAACTAAAACTTTGGACTCTCTTTCCTTTCACAGCTGTTGACTGCAGCATCAGGTAACAAAGTTCTTCTGAAGCTTTTTTTTTCTTTAAACAAGAATCTGACATCTTTTAACTCGCAGCAGATTCATAATGAACCAAAGCTTATTCCGTACATGACAGTAGCAGCTAATATTGCTGTTACATTAAAATTTACCCAGATTTAACACCTAATATCTGATACTACCTGATTATTATAGAACCAGAAGTATGTTACTTAGCACGAATAAATTAATATTATTATTATTCTAATCTTGCTAGCATTATGCAAAATAACTGCATGAGGTGTTTAGTCACCAGAGATAGGAGCAGAAATGATTCTAATAAATGTAACTGCCAGGAACACGATTTTTCTTTCATTCTTTCCCTTTTTCTCAAGCTGAATCTCATTATAATAAGCTGGAGTTTGATAATGCTCTTGGAGATGCCATCAGGAGCACATCCCAATTTGTCCTGTAAAACTGGCTAATATGCATCTGCAAGTGAAATGCAGCAGCAGATCTTACAAGATACACACATCCAAGCGCAGGGTAGTTAGTGCTGCATGCATTATTTATGGCTTCATTTGGCTGTTAATGTGTGGAGATGGTGGGAATTGTCTGCACTGATATCTCTGGAGCTCCTCGTGCAGAGAACTAAAGAGCTGGGTGAGGTGGAGAGGAATGGTCTGGAGGTTTCCAGGATCAGGGGGAAAATCAGGAATATAACGAGGCATTCGACCTCTGAGTAACGAGAGACAGTTAGGTCTGAATCAGGTAAAATTCCTCAGCGAGCAGAGAGAGTCCTTCTGCACAAAAATTAAGCTCTGTGCAGCAGAGAGCTGATCCAGTCGGACTTCCCAGAGATTTGGGGTGGATCAGAGGATCCCTGTGGGTTTGTGGTTGTGTGGCTCCAGAGTGAGGCTCCAGAGCTGCTTTCAGCTGAGCTCTGCTGCCTTTTATCCCATTTCAGCTCTTCCAGGTCAGAAAGCCACAACTTTTTCTCACACCAAACATGTCTGCTGGTAGCCAAGTGTGTCCTCAGCAATCCGGGCTTGTAATTAAGCTGTTTAATGACCCTAAAGAGTATTTGAAAACCCGAAATAATAGGTATGCCCTTGATATAACATAATTAAAAAATAAAAGTAAATTAGTTTCCCTCAAAATCTCCTGCCTTATTTTGAAGCTGGCCTTAAATACTGTTTAGAGGTAAGGAAATGAAATGGAAAATCCTGCAATCCTTTTTTTTTTACTTTCTCTGGCAGCCTTCCAAACACAGAGCCCAAAGCCAAATACTCATTTTAACCATATTTTGTTTGGAAAAGATGCTTTGAGCAAATTAATTCAGTTTAAATCTGGAACACTTTAATAATGTGTGGCTGCTGACGTTGATTAGAATAAATATTGTGCATTTGAAACATAATAGTCTTGTCTGTAGCAAGACATAGTTACGACACACTTCTAAAAGGATGGAGCAGACTGACTCCAGTGCTGGGAAACTTCAATAACTGTTGGGATTACAGCATTAATGTACAGATGTACAGCATTAATGTACAGATGTACAGCATTCCAGCTCTATCTGGGACTGATTATTCTCTCTCTCTTTTTTTTTTTTTTATTTTTTTTTAATTTTTTTTTTTTACTTTAACGACAAATTTAGATTCCGCAAAGACCATTTCCAGAATTTAAGCAACAAAACTCTTCTCTCTTACCCTCTCTCAGGACTCACCCAGAAAGTGAATTCCTCAGTTTTATAGCTCAGGCTGTGACTCTCTCCTAAGCTTTTCTCAGTCCATTTGGGTATGAAATCACCATTTTGATTTGCCTTGGACACCACTCTGTGTAAATTGTGCTGTAAAATATCAAATTACTCACTGAGGTCAGTCCCTTCTGCCCCAGACAGGGTCAGACTCTTCCCTCCACTGAAACCCAAACAGTAAAACAAAGACAGTAATGTGAATTCCACTTACCTCGAGCAGGTAATTAACATCCAGCTCCAAAAAAGAGTCTGAAAGGAAGTTTTCCTCCTTTTATTTTTTAACTCCTATTACATTTGCAGATGTGAATACCAATCAGCTGTACTCCATTTCCAGATATATATCACAAATAAACCTGCAGCTCTAACTGGAGGGCTAAAACCCTGGTAAATACCTTTTCCCTGCTCTGAGGATGAGGAGGTGTTTGTCTCACATACCCAGGACATCCTGGTGGATTTTCCTGCCTGGTTAAGCTCTTTCTGAGGATCCCTTAAACTCCTCCAAACACTCACCAGCAGTTTGGCCAGCTGTGACTTATAGATATTTTTGTGGAAATTATTAATTGCTATCTAAATAAAATGAGGATAACTTTCTTCCATTCCACAGGAATCTGAGACAGGAAAGAGAAATTAAATCATCTGTTAGGGTAGGTACAGAGTCCAGTTTTTATTTGAATATTGTACCCAAAAGATATCTATAAAGATTCCATTTTAAGATTTTTCTAGAGATTGGGTTATTTGTGATCTCTCAAAACAGAAGTTGCCAATGTAATGTTAATTATTTGGAGCAGACCATTGTGTCAGGGCTTTGGTGTAAACCTCTGTGTAAATATGGTTATGAATAAAGGCAGGCAGGTGAAAACCACTATGTAAACATGGTACCTTTTGAAAATGCTATTATACAGTGAAATTATTGGGTTTAAAAGGTTTTTCCATAACTGTCCAGCAGCTCTTTAAGGAAACAAAGGCAGTCAGCTGAGGATCCCACAAACCCAGCACTGCTATCAGGACAAAGTAGGGCTCTTGTCTCCAAGGGATTGATTGACTGATAGTCGTTTCATGGAAACAGTTATTTTTAGAAATTCAAATTAGTTTCCATTAAAGATAACTGCTTTTAATTATTAAAAAAAAAATAGATTTACTGAAATTGGAACTCTTAATGTGAGATTTAATAAGGTGAGTATGGAAACTCAGAGAGAGAGTTTGAAAAATTCCATTTGCTTCAAAACTTTTATGTTGTTCTGCTCGAAATAGATTCTTCCCGTTGAAATTCAATATAATATTTTGACTTATAACAGTTTCTGTCTTTAAATGACCAGGGTGGAAATAAAATTCCAACCATAATTTTAAAAGGTGTTTACATGAATTTGTTTGGTGTTCTGAAAATTTGTTAAATCTTTTTTCTCTAAAATTTAGTCTTAGAAAAACGTGTGGAATGTTAAGATGCTAAAATTATTTTCTGAACCACTCAACACACAATGATAGGGCCTGAAAAAGGAGGAAGAATAATAAAATGTTTTGTATTTTTTACTCATGAAAACTTCTTTGAAGAACTAATTCAGGCTGGTCTTATGTATAAGTGTCTGAAACCCATTAATTCAGCCTGTTTTCAGCTATGGATGTTTCTGTGCAGAATGAGAACAAAAAAGACAGAAACAGATTATAATTAGGCTGGTCTAAATATTTCTCTCCACAGCATTGATTGAAAATCTGAGCCAAGCCATAGGTGAAATATTCTCCAAGTCCAGTTCCATTTTACATTGTCTCTGGCAGCAAAGTTTAGTTTAAGAAGTTTTCACTTCCTTATATCTTTGCCGACTTCAGTCTCTCCTTCCTGACTTGTCATTATTTTATTAAACCATTTTTTTTTTCAGCTAAGACTTCATACAAGTGAAGGATATTACACATATCTATCTCATGTTGTAGAGACACTCTGTGCCTTATAAAAATAGCTGAGTGCTGTGAGAGAAAGGTGGAAGAGAAGAAAGATCCAGTACAGCTGGTAAACACCTGTAAACTAATTGTGAATTCCTATATTTGCAACAAATAAAATAGAAATACCAGCTGGATTTGATTTACATTTTTGTCCTAATGTTAATAAACTGAGAAATATAGGGGCTGGTTGGGTTTTTTCACTATTATTTCCCAATTTCTAAGCTTGCAGCTCAGTAAAGTCTCATCCCTTCTGTTTTTCAGGCATTAAAAATTCTGTCTCCCATCACCAAAAATTCTGTCTCCCATCACCAAAAATTCTGTCTCCCATCACCAAGCCACAATCCTGGGGAATCCCAGCAAACTACACTGCAAGGATCTGAGCTCAGGCAGCTCAAGGGATCAGAATTTCATGGGGAAATACCACTGTGAGAGGTGTGGGTGAATTTTATGGGTAAATATTCCTCTGAGAGGTGATTCTTGCTGATCTCTGGGATGGATCTCTGAAGGGCTGAGCTCTGTGCCACTCCTCATTCTCCACGAGTGAGAGTGGAGAATTCACCCTGATGGCAGCAATGGGAACTGCCAGGCGCTGATGGCACCACAGACAGGCAAATCCTACATCCTAACGGCAGGAAATGCTGGAATCAAAGCCAATAAAACAAGGAATTCCAGACTCCAAGGCTGGTGATGGGGAACAGCAATCCCAAAGGATTTGGGTGAGAAGCTCAGCAGGCACTGGGTGCTGCAGACAGTCAGACTCCAGCCTGGGAGACAACCAGAGCAAGCAGGGCCAGAGTGTGAAACTCTCGAGGAGAAGTGGAAAGTGTGTTGTAGGTGTAAAGAGCAGCTTATTTTAGCAACAGAGAAGGTGAGAAAATTCATTTAGCGGATCCCAAAAAGAATATTGTGCTGCCGAGCAGGAAGAACTGATAAACACCTTACACTTATAGACTTCTTTAATTTATAAAATTGTCTGTATGCAGTGCCCCAGGCAGGCTTATAATCCTCTCCTTTAGCACCTATAAAAATATGAGTTGACCCAGTGTCAGCATCTCCCAGTCTGCTAGAAATGGGAGAAGAGATCAGCCCTTCAGGCTTGGGGAATGCAGCATTTCTGTTTCCATGGGTTTTTCTGTTAAAAATCCATGGATAAAGTCACTTTCTGGAACACTGTACTTCCCTACTTGCAGCCTCCCTTCCTGTAAAATTTCAGGTAACCATCAGCAATTTTAAGCAAGCCCTCAAATTGCCTTATTTCTTCATAAAGTTGGAACTACTGAGCACTGTACAGAATTACAGAGAAACATGGGAGAGTGTAAACTCCTCATTTTTTATTCTCCACACAAGTCGTGGGCAAAAAATAACAATAACCATAGCTCAGCTGGAGTGTCATAAATATTGTGGCAAAACAGTTGGGAAGGATACACACTCCAGTTTAGGGAGATTTTAATGAAAAATGTCACACCAAGAGCTATTCCTCTTCCATAATGAGGGAACTTTCAATTCCCATTGATCTCAGCTATAGATGTATCACACAAAAATCTTGTAAGTAATGAGATTTAAAGCATTAAGCTTAAGTTGACATTTTCTCTCTTAATTTGAGCTGTAAGTTGTCACCTATTTATGCACTTCACAAAGCACTGGGCAGCTTTGCATGGGACTGTTCCCAATAGGAGATCACATAAAATATAAAAATCCATCTTCCAAACACTCTGTCTTACTCCAATAAAAAAAAAAAAAATGCAGTGTTTAAAAATAATTTTGGCCATATTTTCTTCTCAAGCATCCTTCAGTTTAGTTGTGGTTAAATTCACCAAACTGTGGTAGTGCTTTCTCATTTTGTCATCATCAATCAAGCTGATTCTCCTGCCTGTCAGCTTTCTTCCAAGCCCTGCTTTCTACAAGATATATTAAAATATGTAATTAAATATGTAATTAAATACACTGCATATTAAAGAAACATGGACAAACTGGAAAATGAGCTTTGCCCACGTAATTATGGCAATCACAAAGAATCTATTTGTCTAATACTGAACAGATTGCCTAAAGACAGGAGGGGAAAGGAACCCCCTGAGAAAGAGTGAAAATGAGAAATGTCAGGACAGAGTGGGAAAAGGAATTATAAAATCTTTGCACACGAGAATAACACAGAATGAAACAGGAGTGAGGAGGGTTGGTGTAGATTCCTAAATGGTGACTTGTGAGTATTCCAGAGGGAATTATCCAGACAAAAGCTAATGGCAGGGAGCTATGGAAACTGAAGGGGAAAAAAATCAGGCAGTTTATTAAATTTGTTATAAACATAGCCATTGTACTGAAACTTTAAAGAATTCAAGAAAATATAGGTGCTTTCTGTGTAAAATGTATAATTTCTGGCACCTTGGACTAGAGCAAGGAGGGTTTATTTGTGGAGAGCAGCTCTGCTCTTGAACATCAGTGAGGATGGAGGAATTCAATGCAGAATTAACAACCTCTGAGCAAAGGAGAGCAAATTGCAATTTTAGCATTTTATTTTGGAAATCCATTAACCTCAAAGATGTTAATGTACTGAAATCTGAACATAAGAACAAAGTTCAAAGCTGTTAGGAACACTGAACTCTGTCAGCAGGTTCTGTTGGTGTTACAGCAAAATATGAATTTGCCTAAAACATTTCCAGATGAAGCCAAAGAACGAAATTTAATGTTTTCAAACATATTCCTGCTGCTTCCATCACTGACACTTTTAACCCATTGGTGGCACTCATTTATATCCTCCAAACCTAACTGGGAGCCTCTGAAATGGAGAATTGCAGAAATAGAGCATTACAGAACATTTTATTTGCCATTTTTGTACTTCAAGAATTCTGCCAACTACAGAGAAAAATAATCCAAAATAAGGATGAAAAAATTAACAAGGATATAAATGAGCAAGATTTCAGAATTTCATTTTGAACCAGAAACTAATCAATATTTTTTTTCTAATAATGGATAAATATTGGATGTTTTAACATACAAAGCACCCTGTCTCTTGTGTGCTGAAAGGACATTTCCACTGCAATAGTTGGGGAATATTTCTGAAATATCTTTAGAGAATTGTCAAAATATGTTCTATCTCTACTAAGGCGATCTGCAGTTACTGAATCAGGTATTTCTATCAGTCGTAAATTGTTCCTATAATATTATTTTCATCAAGAACCTCGACAGAGTTCTTACAGACCTTTCAGAGAAGTCATTCAAAAGGAAAATTTCCACGAGTTGTGGTGATTACAGTAAAGCTAACATCTTCATCAGTTTTTATTGTAACTTCTCATTAACTTATTGAGTCACTTGAGTTACTCAATATTGAAATCAGGGCTGCCTTTTTAAAAAAATCTGTTTTTACAGAGCTGTGCCATGTGGCAAAGCACCACTGATAGCTGTGAACAAAAGGTTTACAGTGCTGTAATCTATCAGGTGATTGGTTTGTTCTATCTGGTTAATAAAATAGCAAATCCTGGTGACCCCTCAGGCTGCTGGGAGCTCAGAGTGTATTTCTGTTTGGAGCTGTGGATTTCAGAGGCAGCAGGAGAAACTCCTCCCTTTATTGCCTTCCTCCCTATTCAGCCAGGCTTGGAATTTCTATTCTCATTAAACTGAAACCAAAGAAAACTCTGATTTGCTTCTGTGAGTTTAGGACCTGAGCTTTTCTGCTGTGTGTGCTCTTCCTCTGCTTCTGGCCATGGAATACAGTGTGTGCTGAAGTCCAGAGATTTCATCTCTGTCACATCAGCTGCCAACCTTCCCTGGCTCTCTGAAGTGCACAGAGCCAGGATCTGCCCAGAATAGCACCCAGGAGTTGGGGAATTCATCTAACCTGATGGAGTGTCTCTCCTCAGTGCATAAATCAGCTGCAGGAATGGCAGTGATGTGCAAGGAGGATGTGGAGAAAAAGCAGTTTGAAATGAGCCACAGCTGAGAAACCTGCTAATGGGTTGGGCCTTAATATTGAGTGACTGTGAGAGTCACTGGGAGCCACTTTGGGCTATTTAGTTTCCTCAAGCTTCTGTAATATGGATTTTTTTTTCAAAATATTTCCCATATTCCAGCATAGTTGAACCATGGTTGTTTCCATTCCTGTGTTCCTTGTGTGTAATATGAGTATTTATAAACATCTTTCTAATATTTCACTATTTTGAATCACACCCATCCTGACTTGCCATTTTGGCATAGTTTGAGCTCATCATAGAAGAACTGGAAGAATCCAATCTATGAATAAGAAAACAAAGGTTAAACTCTTTGGCAATCAAAGAAATTAAGTGCAAATTATACAGCAAATCATTCTCAGTAATTTACACTAATTCAGAACACTAATATTCTTCCTATAGGAAGGTTAGAAAATTTAGTACACTGTGATCCTGCAAGGAGCTTCCATAAAAAACAGGGATTGCAGAAACCACCAGTCAGTTTTGTGTAATGTTTTGATGCTTTAAATAGTTAATGCCTTCCAGCAAATTTACTGTACTTCCAAGGCTGGATAATTTGGATACTTTTCTAATTCAGGCAATCATTAGGTGTTTATTAGCACAAAGTCATTATTGCTAAGTATTACTTTAAGAATAAATGACCACATAGGATATGTGGTAATTTAATAAGTGTAAAATTTTACACTACTTTATTCCCCACAGACAAAAATTACTATTTTCTCTGTGGCTCACAATAAGTTTAATGGATATGGAGAGAAGGCAGTGTGCAATAAAGTATGAAGCAAGAAATTAACTGCAAATAAACAATAAAATTTTCCTCCGTTATTGCAATTTCAAGCTTTCAAATAGCATGGCATCCTAAATTTATATTATAATAACAGTTAAGGGTGCAAGGTTATCATGAATTCACCCTAAATCCACGGTGTTAAGCACACATATCCATGATTTCCATGAGATTTAAAGAGGAGATAGTTATTTCTTTGTGTAGTGAGTGACAAAGCAGAATGAAGACCCAGAGTTCTGATTTTGCTCTCAGCTTCAACACCTCTCCTTATGGTGTGAGGATCTACAAGCACTAAACAGCTGAAAACAAGAGCTGATTGGGGATCTAGCAATTCTAAAATAAGTTTATGGTTTAAAAGCAGTGTGAATTCATCAAGATGAAGGAGTTTGCCAGGGCAGTCAAAAAGGGAAGGTGTGGTGAGCTGACCTTGGCTGCTCCCAGTCTCCCTCCTCAACAGGACAGGGGAGAAAATGAGAAATCAGAGCATCCTGGGCTGAGATAAAGACAGAGAGGGTTTATACCAATTGCCATCACAGGCAGGATGGACTCCATGGGCTGCAGGGAAATAACTGCTCCTCTCTGCTCTCTCCATGGGCTGCAGGTGAATCTCTGCTCCAAAAAAAGACAATAATTTTAGAATTCTTCTATTGCAGTATCTCCTCGACCAGCATCTGTCATACTGAAATGACTCTGAGAAGTAAAGTCTGTAAAGAGGCATAAAGTGTAAAATGGTTTCAAAACGACTGAAACTTTTTTGTACTTAACAGAATCATTGTGCCTTTTCCATCCCAGTTCAGTGCCAGGTCTATTCCACATCAGAAATCGTCCAGCCACTGGCAGCTTTTCCTGGAGAACATTAACAAAAACTAAGCTGGCAATCAGGAACAATAATTTACAGTGGGTGTAAGAGGAAGAAGTGAGCAAATATGACACCCTAGGATCTGTTTGAAATGCAAGATGAAAGGGGAAGTGTTCCATCCACTGGAACTTCTCCCCAGCCCTGCATCCTTTGTAGTAGAGATTTCCCCAGCCATAAAAAGAAGTTAAAGAAGTTGTAGGTTATCACGCTTCATCACCTTTTCTTTAATCTCCATATAAAGATGATTAATTTCAAGCTCTTTCAACTACAGAGCATTCACCATGCAGGGGAGTAGAAAATCAAGACCATCTCGAGAAGCAGTTTCTTACATATTGCAGAACTTTACTCTTTTTTTTCTTCCCTTTCCCCCATAGGTTTGCAGCAAAATCAGCCAAATGACATTAGCTATGCTTTAAATTTCAATTTCCACACTTCTTTCGTTCTGTATCTCGCTCCTTTTTTCATCTCACCACCTAACTTCCTCAGATTTCAAGTGTAACGAATCTCAAACTCTGTGCATAAAAGAAACTAGAAGAAAGAGGGAACTCTCAGAAACCTGTGAATTTGTGCTTCCCAGGTCCAGGAAGCTTGCTGGGGTTTGATGATATCCAGCCATTTGTACAGTTATTAGTGATTTTGGTTCCTTACACAACCTTGCTTTCTGTCCATCAATAGTTACTGACCAGGAGAATTCAGCAGCAGAAGTGGAAAACCACAAACCTGATAAATTGATAACAAGGAGAGGTTCTGCTTTCTTAGAGGATTTGTAAATTTGTTGCCACCATCAGCGTTCAAAGTGCTTTCACTCCACAGGGCTGCAATCAGATGATCCCATTTGTATTTCTCTTTAATTTCATCTCAAACTGTTGGCATAAATCTCCTGCACCTTGTTTAGTGTCTCGAGGCTGAGACAGCCTTATTTTTGATTAATTGCTAAGAATGACCTTGACACTTTAGTCTGTTCTGAGGGATGATCCTGGCTAGCTGGGGAAGATGGTGTTTAGCATCTGTATGACACACAAAAGTACTTATTTGTAAAAAAACAATTGGAGAATTTTCTGGACATGGAGGCTTTCCTTTTCCAGGATAACTTTCTCCAATATATTTTATTTGAAAGTGAGAAATTACATTCTTTCATATACATTATCATTTATTTTAACCTGAATTGTCTTTTTACCTTCATCTTCAAATAGAAAGACCCAACCTCCAAAGACTTCAGCTTCTCAGTTTCACCAGAATATTTTTCCACAGTGATAGAAGAAAGAAGCACAGCTTGTAGTCTGGGTAATCAAATATTATGTTTTTCTACCCTGTGAGTTCTGTATGCTTGAAGTTTATAATTAGTGCACATTAACCAAAAATCTTCTTGCAATTACACCATTGTAAATATTGAGTGACTCAGTCTAATGCCAGATCTTTTGTAGATTAACATGGGGTTATTTGTATTTTTCAATAATTGACATTAAATACTAATGAAAAAAACATAATTTCAGATGTGTTAGAAAAGTTTAATTGCAATGTTTATGGAGGATCACACCTTTACGAGGAATCAAAATAAGAGAAAGCCTAATTTTAATGTAAATGATCTGGTCTGATGTGGTTTATATGGAATTGTGATGCCATTTGTGTACACCAAAGTGCCATTTGATATGAGTTACTTTCACCAACCATTATCTGCGAGATATCAAATTGTCTTTATAAAATGTAGGAGAACAAATGTTTTTTTCTTCTGGGGGTCACCTGAACACAGTGGTTTCCCACCTTGTATTTTGTTGTTCCAAAGATCTGTCTGGTTACTTTTGCAAATTAAGGGAGCACAATATAAATCTGCAATCTCTTTTTGGACCAGAAGAACATCATAAAAATGATCTCACTTTGCTTCATGACAACACCTGCTTGCAATAAGATGGGATCTTATCTCATGCTGCAATAAAATGCCTTGGTAGAGCTGTGCTCTTAATTATCCTGCTAAATAATGGGACACATTTAAAGCCTTTCCACTCCATCTCCCAGCACTCATTAGTGTCACTTATGAGTTATTTGTCTGCCAGTTTTTGCTTTTTTACCAAAAAAATAATGTTAAATGCATATTCTGATATCAAATGAATGCATAATTAATAGTCCCTCCTGTTTCAGAAATGACTCTTTAATAACAGAAGAGATACCAAGTAAAAAGCCAATCCACTGAGAGGTAACCAAGGTGTCAATATTTCAGTGTTTCTTATTGTTGGGGGAAAAAAGAAGCACCTTGCTACAGCAGTTTTGATAGATTAAACAATAACAATTAGAGAATGGTTTTGTAAAGCTTCTTGCTCACCTGACGTGGAACAAATGAGGTATTTTTCAGTTATGATAGATTTGCATGTGCTCTGTCTCTCAGAGAGCTGAAATGAACTGAATTCCTCATGAAAATGTAAGATGACGGGACTATTGTAGTTATTACTGTGAATTCTTAAACTTGTAGTGGTTAGTGGGTAACATTGAGAGTTCAAACCACTAAATATTTAGATAATATTTTTTTTTTTATATTGCAGTAACTTATTTCACATCTAAAAAGTCCTTTGGAAGGGTTTTCAGTACTAGATATGAGTTGGGAGTGAGGGGTTAAAACTTTAGGAAAGAATGTTAATATCAATAAAAATTATTAAATTGACAATAGATCATACATCGCTGTGAATAAATAGTAAGAAGGTCCTAAAGTAGAAATATATATAATTTTAGTTAGCACACTTGAACTGTCTTATGTTAAATGATGGGGGGAAATTGTTCAATTGGGGGAAATTGTTCAGCTCCTGCTCTGTGTCCTTCTCACATCACATTTGGGTTGCAATGATGTCTTTGCCAGGGGATGTGACCCTTGGGCACCTGGGGCACCAAACCTGCTGCCATTCCTGCAGGCTATTGGGTGCTTCAGGAGTGCCAAATTTTGGCCTCTACACTTCTTTGCTGTGGTTCACACAAGAGAAAAAAGCAGAAGCCTTTCCACCAACAGCACTGCTGCAAAATTCAATTTCCCCCTAAGTGCTCTAAGGGCTCTGTTACAGAATGTGATTTCTATGATTTTATTCTGCATAAACCAGAGATTTGTACTTTACAGATGCCAGAGAGCTTTTGTGTGAGAGTGATGGTTTTTGGTTTGGTTCGGTTTTTAATCCAAACAATGGACAGGAAAGGAGTTAAAAAGCCAAGAGAAGAAACCACACAAGAGAGAGAATAGAGAGAAATAAGGAAGAGCGATAAATGATGGAATTGCCAGAGGGTGATTGGCCTTTAAGAATTAATGACTTTTTCTTCCTCTCTGGTCATTCAGCCTTCTTCCAAAGGTGAGAAAAAATAATCCTTCATGACATGCTAAATCAGTGCTGGTGGGATGAAAATGGGAAACTCATTTCTTTTCTTTTTTCTTTTCTTATTTTTTTTTTTTTTAACAGGAGGTTTGAATTTTGCAGACAGAAGACAAAGTGGTGTCTAAAAGAGCACAAAGCAAAAAGGCAGAGTTGGAAGGTACAATCCCTGAGTGGAATTGGACAAGTGAACCCCAGATCTCAAAACAGAGCCATGTCACTCTCCATCACCTTCCTCTGCCTGCCTCTCCCCAAAAGGATGTGCCAAAAGCCTTGAAAAATATCTGTGCAGCCAAAATTGGAAGGGAAAGAGATGGAACCTTGCAAAACAAACAATTTTTTCAGCATCTTCAATGCATAAAGTTCCCTGTGGGAAAGAAGTGACTTTGGATCTATTTTTGACTTTTTGTTGCTTTATAGAAGGGAATTCAGAGGGACCTAAGACATTTGATCTGCACAGCCAGCAGCTCAGGGATAAATGTGGGCTGAGAAGGATGAAATTCAGATGGAAGTTCCCAATTTTCTGGAAATAAAAGTAATTGTATCATCTTTAGGGCTGGGCTGGAATGAACCCAGTGGAATTTCTTTGAAGCAGTTTATGGGCTATTTCTGCCATCCTTCCATGGCTCCCAGTGAGTTTTTGCACCTATAGTTTTGGTTTTTAGCTTTTATCTGTGTGACAAACCAACCTGCCCTGCCAGGCTCAGCTGACTGGAACCAACTGCCTGCTCTGAGGTGATCTCCACCAACAAGGAGCCCCAAAAAACCCTCATTTAGTGGATTGTCCAGGCCAGAGGCTGATCCCAAAAAGCAGTTGGAATGTGATCATGCAGAGGAGTGGTAGGGAATTCACTTTTATGGACAGGCCGTGCCACTTGACCTCCAGGCTGGCCAGCTTTTCCTGGCACTGATAATTTACAGGAGCAGACAGCACTGAGGGGATCTTCTGAAAACACTGAAAAATCATCAATTACACTCAGTGTAAATAATATTAAACAACAAAGTTAGCAATGATGTTATTCTAAAACAAGGAAGATGATTTCAAATCTCTTTAGTTCAAAGAAATATCTAATTTTTTTTTTCTTAAATGTGGGAGTAGAGATAGTGATGTAGATTAAGCAATAAATTCCTGATCTTGGTCTTGTGAATTAATGCTGGGAATGTCAGCGATGCAACCTGGTGTAAAACTGACAAATGTTAGATTAGAATCAGGCTATGAATTCTTATAATTATCACTTGTCTACTTACTGAAAGTAAGATAACTGCAACTAATTAGGGGTATGAAAGGAAAGAAAGATAAGTGTGTACAAACATCACAGCAGAGATTAAAAGTCTATTTATATGCTGTTATTTGTAGGGCAGAATTTCTATATACAAAACATTGATAAAGCTTTTTATAGTAACCAGCAGGTCTGGCCTGGTTATGAATGTAAAAAATACAGTAAATAAAGATAATCAGAAAAAACAAAATGCCAGAGCCCTGGAGACTCAAATTGATAGAGCCACACAGTGCAGAAGCATTTGTGTGATATCAGAATTTCCCCCTCAGCTTTGTGCTCTCAGACTGTTCGTTCAGTGAAGCACTAACATTTGAAAGAGGACATGATGTGGAATTGCTGAAGAAATTGATTTAGATGCTTTAATATCTCCAGTGATCTAGTAGCAGGTATGCCTAATGAAACAAATTGTTTGTGTGAACTCATCTCATTAAGAAATACAGTTTGGAGGTGGTTTGGTTTTTTTTCTTTAATGCCAAGTGATCATTTTAATGAGAGAAATAAACTCGCAAACACAACAAGGTCTTTTCACCTTAAAGCAATAAAAACAGAGATGCTGAAAACACTTGAGGAGTGATTATCCTCTCATGCAGATGAGGAGCACAGATCTGAAATCAGTCCTGGAAGCATTAAATAATCCTTGCAATATTTATATATGTATTAATAATACAGAGTCCTATATTGATGTGTGAGGAAGTAACACCATTGATGCCAATGAAATAAGTCATACTAAAATTAGAGTAAGATGGATAAAAAATGAGGCCCCAAACTTACTAATTATGCAATACATGAAAGCTATAAATAAATCTAGACCCATGGAAACATCAATTAGATGGCACTAAATGTGCACAAAGGCTAAACACTATGAATTATCCTGAGTCTGATGCTTCAGGCTCAGAGTTTAGGGTTCACTCCTACACTGGAGCTATGTTGCTTTCTGCAAGAACAGATTAATAAATAATTAATAAATAATCAATTTGACTAAAAAGTGGGCCAAGAAGGAACTATATACAGCACTACATTCTGAAAGGCAGAAGTGACAACATGGAACTGCATCAGTAGAAAAAATGTAGCTTGGGGTTAGAAAAAGAATTAGAATATTAGTGATATAGGAACAGAATTGTCAGTGTTGTGCCTGCAACAAAGTCAGACATAAGCATTGTAAATATTACAATCACAGGCTTGGAAGCCTCTAGATCGTTTTCTTCCACCTTCTCTCTAGAATTTATTTTTTAAAAACATTCCTACTCTGCTTTAAGTCTCTTAAACTGGAAAATCATTACAAAGCTTCCTAAGTTTTAAAACCAAAACAGTGCACTGAACTGGGAAGTCTTAGGTAAATAAGCTACAAATTGCCCCAGTGTGGAGTGACTGTCACTGCTGCTCCAACAGCCCAAGGGACAGTGCAGGACTGAAAGGAATGAGCTTTTGTCAGCACTTGGTTTTGGGTAAAAATTCAGCTCCAAGGAAAGTGATACTCTGGGTTTTGTAGAACAGCCCTGCCAGCTGTCCCAGGATCCACAGAAACTGCTGCTCTGGTCCTGTTGGACCATTTTTAATAACATTTTTAATACTCTGCTCTGTGCAGCTGACTTGTGCCCCAGGAATGAGGCTTTGGCTCCACCAGGGTTGAGTTCAGGACTTTGTCTCCCTCATCTCAGCCGTGTAAACAATCCATGGATTAGCCTGGAATCATTTATCCAAGTATCAGATCAGTCAGCTATTTATTTTCTGCTGCTCCTCTATTATTTGGTTTCCAGCCAAGTGTAAGTGGCCAGCTGTAACACATTTGCAGAACGAGGCACTTAATGAACATGTTTAGTGTTAATGTAGTTATTTATGTGTTATCTCTCACTGTTTTATTGCAGATGATAGGAAAATAGCACTGTATATTGTTGAAAGGGGGTAACTGGGACATGATTTTATGTTTCTAGAAAACAATATTAAATTCAGCAAGTGGGAGTTACTGGTTTAGAAAAAAATGAGCTCGATGTGAAGTAGAGAAAAACTGGAGGGGGAAAAAAAGCTGACAATTAAAGCTTCAAAGAGACATCAAGTACAGTTTGGTGTCAGATATGCAGAATTATACACAACAAAATACCAACAAATAAAAGCAAAAAGCAATAAAATGAAAATTCTGTGAGTCTGCTTGTTTATTTCCTTTTCTGTAAGATAGAAAACACATTTAGAATATATACATCAACTTGCCCAAGATACTGCAAAATAAAACATTAAGAACATCTGAATGTAAAACAAGAATAATCAACATCTTTAATTTCAAAGTGCTACTTTATGTGTAAACAAAAGCATATGAATGTGACTATAAAAAGAGGATAATTTGGTTCTATATGGAAATGTCTCAGTTTTGTATGATGAAGACTTGTCTTGCTGCAGTACCATTCTGAGGGCCTAAAATAAGCAACCAAATCCTCTTTGCTTTACTCAGGGGAGCAAAGGTGTTTGCTCTTTAAACATCAAATATAGTAAGTCCAAAATACCTTTTAAAAGCCATCAAAAGCATAAACTATATCTGAATATATAAGCAACTGCCTCTTAGCTTCCCATTAGAGCACAGTCAAAATAGATTCTCTCTGACACTTTTTGTTCAAATTGTTAAAACCACTTCTGAAATCAAAATAAATCTACACTTGGGGTCATTTTGCTGGGTGTTTTATCTAGCAGTTCAGCCTGGAGATGCAAGCAGTCCCTGCATGGCGTGTTAGTCCCTGCATGCTGTCTCTGTCAGAGCCAATTCCAGCTCTGAAGGTGTGCAGGAGCATCCATCATTTCCCTGCTCTGTGCTCCATGATCGTATCCTGAACAATCCGTTCCATTATTTATGATGGGCACCACTCATCTGGAATGGTCTTTTGAAAAAAGCAGACTGCAGAAGGACAGGGTGTGGGAAATAGAAAAGATAAAAAGTGGGCTGGAAGGGTTGTGTATCACAGGGGCAACAAAACTGAAAATAGACTTGGCTTTGGAGACATAGATCAGAGAATATCGAGAGCCACCAGAGGAGGTGATGGAGAGAGAACATTTGGATTTCCAGAAGACTAATTTCAGTGTGATTTAGGGAGGTGATAATATTTGCTGACATCATGTGGTTGCTTTCATCTCACAATTGTTTCAATTGAGATGTTACAGCGATGTTCTAAATTAAAAGCTATTCCTTTTTTTTTTTTTTCCTGTGAAGCAAGAGGAAATTTAATCAATATAGATTAATTTAGAGCAGCTGCTATTCACTAAGTAGGAACAGTTTCATCACAGAAGAATCTTAAATCCAGCTTTTATAACATAACCTGCACTACATTTGAATATATTCCCTCGGTCTCTGCAGTGCTGTAATTCTGCTAAGCTCCATGAAATTTATCTCCTTCAAGACAATACGCTGTAGATCTTCACTTGTTTATTTCTCAGAAACTCCTTTTTTTGCCTGCTGGAACGTAGGTCATGTAGAGCCATGAAAGCTTGGGCTGAAGCCAGGGAGATGAAATGTGGATGGAGCAGAGGGGAATTCCTGTCCCTGGGATCCTCCAGGAGGGCTCAGAGCCCACTGGCCTCACCCCACAGCTCTGCTCATCACCTCCAGTGCTGCACCTCGCCCAGCTCACCTGACAGTCCCTCCTGCTCCCAGTGCCCTGTCCCAGAGAGCTGAAATTTGAGATAATACACCTGATCTGACACACCTACCTTATTGTTCCTGAACTAGTAAATTTTGCCATCACAGAGCTCTGAAATTTGAAATAATACACCTGATCTAACACACCTATCTTACTGTTCCTGAGGCAGTAATTTTCACCAGGCTGCTTTGATGTTGTTGGGAGCTCACAGCTATGAAAGATTCCTTCAGCTGAGTTATACAAGGCATTTGGGCATCTTGTTTCCATTCAGAACATATTTTACACAGCTCCCCAAGTACCTCTGTGACAATGTGTCCAAGTGCACAGCTCCCATTTCATTCAGTGGCACCTTGGTGGCTTCCAAAGCCACGAAGCATCTTAGAATCACTGAGAGAGTAATTTAGTCTCTGTTGCAGTCAAAAATCAGAGAGATAATACAGAGGTAAACCTGAGTCTAGTTTAATGTATGACAGGGTTGGGCTGTCTCTGTAAAATTAAGGAGTTGAATAGTTCAGTTGTTATAAATTATATCAGTGCTGGTGGCTTAATTGCCTCTGGAATGGACTAACAATTATGGAGATATTAAGTCCATCCTGACTACTATTTCCCTCTGTCCCTCTCTTTATTTCATTTCCTGGCCACGATGGGTTTCTCCTGTGACAGCACTTGTGCTCTGAGTGGCTTTTATCAGGATGGCTTTTTTTTTGGGTTATCAAGCAAAGTGGTTACTAAAAATATGGATTGAGATGAATTTCAATACAGGTGTGAATGAGAAGCACGTTGATAGAGAGCTGTAAATCAGAGTAAGCTGGTTTTCCTCTGAGAATTAACACATCAGAAGAACTGCTCTGAGCAGCATCAGGACCCTGTGATTTCCCTTTATACATGGAATTGTTGGTGTTGGTGACCTTCCCAGAGCCAGGGGAAGGTGACATTCCCTGTCTGCCTTGTGCCCCCAGTCACACATCAAAAAATGACATTAGAAATGACAAGATCACTCTCAGAGAATTTTGTAAACTTACCATGAAACTTTTTTCTCACTGTGTGGCTCCTGTCATGCTTCATTATTCTCATTTTAACCTCATAGCTCTAACTTTGGTTAAAGCAATAAATCTTTATTTTTCCTTCTCGCTCATCTGCTCTACACTTGTGCTTCTCCAGTAGTGCCAACTTTGGTGCAGTTACAAAATGACAGCACAATAAACTAAACTTTTATATTTTACCTATCTAGATGGATATTCTGAAGATAAATAGAATTTGAATAACCTTTGAGACTGGAAAAATGAAGAACAAAAAGTCAAATTATTCAGGCAAAGATGTTTGCTTTCCTCATACACACCCCAGTTGAGAATGTAAATTTTGATTTACCTTTTAGGATCTGCTGAGTTGACTAGATTCTTTAATAAAAGCACTGGATATAACCTGCAGAGAAGGGTTTTGCACTCATCTCAAGCTAAATCTTTAACTAACTCAGAAGTGAATCTTGCTCACATGCAGTTTACCAAGAGGACAAATCTCACTCTTCATTTTCAGTTGACCATTTTACAGCTGAAAATTTGCTTCTCCTGTAGGAAAAAAAATAATCAGACTTTAAGAATTGAAATTGCTATGGCAGGTATTTGTAACACACAGAGAAATTTCTGCCCAGAGGAACTGTGTGCTGCTATTGAGGCACTCATGGAAAGCTGCCACAGATCATCATCACTGGTGAGTGCTGCAGGTAGAAAGCAATTTGTTTATTACACAGAATTTCCAAGATGTTGGAAGGTGAGCAATTCAATCCTTTGGCAATTTAAGGATAACTGAGCTTAAAGGAGGTCAGAGTTCCTGCACAGCATCCCTCAGCAGCTCGGATGATTGTGATGGCACTGGGGGAGTCACTGTTTACTGCTAGAAAATTTAATGTATTGTGGCCAAAGGTCATGAAATCTTCTCTCTGTCCTTCAGAAATTTCATCCAGATGTTTCTCTTTCAAGCCATTTTTTTTTTAAGTTAAAATTCACATTTAAAAGTGTGACTAAACTGGTGTTGCAGCCTATTTAGCCACTGCTATTTATAAAATAATCCAAAGTGCCAAAGGCTGCACACAGAGCAGGAAGTTTTCACTTGTCAAATAACTATATCTAGCTTGCCTTTAATCACTGTGCCATATTTATAAAAATTCTTTCAAGATGCGTGCTCTAAATATTTATTATTTTCATTAAAGTCTCACCAGCTGAGGAATACTTCCAGGAATCCAAGCTCCCTACAAAATGCTGAATGTTCCACATGCACAACAAGAAGATGCCTGTGAATTCTGGTAGCTCAGCAGAAGTCCACTTGATATCTCACTAAACACCCACATTTTTTCTGTAGTGGCAATTTGAATATCAAAACAACCCTTCAAAGTAGATTAAGAAACAATTCGACTTCACAGTATTAATAGGCATGAAATTGGATAATTTGGATTTAATTACATTGCTAAGTTTTCTTGCACAGTTTATAATTCAAAAAAACACCTGTTTAGATTAAAATTCAGTACTTTTTTTAGTTCAAACTGTTACTCAGATCCTTTTTTTTTTTTTTTAATTGCAAAGGAAAACCACAGATGTAGTTGGTTGGGATGTTTAGGGAGAGTTTAAAGATATAGAAAATGGCTTGGACAAAACCAATTTATTGCAGCTGTGGAAATATAAGATCCACTTTACCACAAATGCAATCTGTGGGAGGATATTGGCTAACAGCAGATTGGCATGAAATTCCCAGCTGAAGCAGATAGGGAAAAGTAATTTTATGTATCTCCCTTATATATATTTGTAGTGTTTTGACCATTATAGACTTAGCTCTACAAATGAGTTATTACTAAAGTAAGGAAGGAGTGTGTTCTTACACAGGAGAAAGTGATTTATGCCATGGAGAAGGAGAGATGTCCCAGCTTTTAAGATTCTGCTTTCATCAAACTGGAATTTTTTTTTCCAAAGGACTTTTTAAATCTGGGTGAATATTCTCTTCTAGGGCAGACTGACCAGGAGCAGAACCTCACTGTGTTTGTCCTATAATGTCACAGGATGGACTGAATCCTAGAGGAAAACAGAAAGTTTATTTTTGGATTTGTTTTCTGTCTTTTAAACATGAAAACTTCCAGCTGGGTGCCCTTGTAAGTGTTAGGATGTATGTTTTGCTTTGTGTGCTTTTCTGGATTAACAACTTTTAGGAAAAATATCACTAATTGGCATCATGAGGGATAAAGAACTAAGTAAAGAAAGAACTAAGTAAAGAAAGAAAAATTAGGGGGGGAAATGCAATCAGGATTCAAATGGATTGAACTTCTTTTATACTTAATGCTTTAGGAAATGCCTTAAAAATATTTAGGGTTTTTTTTTTTGGAGAATGATATTTTGAAACTATTGAGAATTTTACATACAGGCTTCATCCAGTAAGTTTCAATTTTAATTTTGTTTTTAGAAGAATAGTTAAATATCTTACTTAGCTACATGTCCTTAATAATACACTCTATAAGTAGTCTGTGGCACTTATTCTGCTATTTCTATTTTACTGTAGAGTATGGAATTCCACCCCCCCCCCCCCCCCCCCCCCCCCCCCCCCCCCCCCCCCCCCCCCCCCCCCCCCCCCCCCCCCCCCCCCCCCCCCCCCCCCCCCCCCCCCCCCCCCCCCCCCCCCCCCCCCCCCCCCCCCCCCCCCCCCCCCCCCCCCCCCCCCCCCCCCCCCCCCCCCCCCCCCCCCCCCCCCCCCCCCCCCCCCCCCCCCCCCCCCCCCCCCCCCCCCCCCCCCCCCCCCCCCCCCCCCCCCCCCCCCCCCCCCCCCCCCCCCCCCCCCCCCCCCCCCCCCCCCCCCCCCCCCCCCCCCCCCCCCCCCCCCCCCCCCCCCCCCCCCCCCCCCCCCCCCCCCCCCCCCCCCCCCCCCCCCCCCCCCCCCCCCCCCCCCCCCCCCCCCCCCCCCCCCCCCCCCCCCCCCCCCCCCCCCCCCCCCCCCCCCCCCCCCCCCCCCCCCCCCCCCCCCCCCCGGGGGGGGGGAGGGGGGGGGGGGGGGGGGGGAGAAAAGGAAAATTAGGGAGAGGGGGCCCCCCCCTTTTTTGATTAAACTCCCCCCCCCCCCAGAGGGGAGGGAAAGGACAAAAATTGTCCCCAGCACAGGCAGCCCTTGGAAGGGACTTTGTTCCTTGCAGGGGAATTTGTGGGGCAAAACCCCAAACCAGGTACTGAGATATGAAGGACTTGGTCTGCCAGACTATCTCATAAAACATTCTTTTTTCAAAGTTGACTTTCACCCTTTCTTTCAGATTTTAGTTCCTACTTCATTAGTTTGGAATTCTGATCACGCAGTAAATGTCCTGACAGGTTCATGAGGATTCCTATTTGTTACTAAATAAAATATTGTTTGGAAAACATTCACTTTTTTTTAAAGGAGGTTTGGCATACAATGTGACTGTGTTCATTTGTAGTTATTAACAAGCACTGCTTAGTGAAAGGGGATTAACAAACGAATTTGATTAATAAGAAGCTGAAATTCCAAAAACACTCTGTAATTCCTTTAAAAATGTAGTTTATATTAAATGTAGAGTGAAGTTCATCGTACATTATACTTGACGTTGTGACAAATTCATCAAGCCCACTTTTGCAAATGCCTTATAAAGCAAAATATTTGATTTTTCAGGATTTCTCATTACTGCAGTGTGACAAAATAGTTCAAATCAAACTCATCAGAAGAACTACAGAAAGCAGATGTTTATACAAGGTGTTTTTCCCCTATTTAGCATAACTTCAAATACTATTTATTAGCCAATTTCATATGTCATGTTGTTATTTGAAAAGCAGGAAAGAAGTAATAAATGCCAATTTAGCTGGAAAAAAGGACGAAATTTCTGAGAGAAATGGAGAGGCTCTGGAGTGATGCAGGTTGATTTCAGCAGAGGAGAAATGGGGAAATCAAATGAATGCTGAGGAGAAGAGAGATGGAGAAAGGCAAAGCTTTGTATCTGTCAAAATTGCTTGTGTACAATTAGAGTTTCACCCTTGTGTTGATTCCATCACTGCCAGGAAGTCATTTCGGTGTAAACTTGTGGAAAATGAAATATAGGAGAGGGTAAATTTTGGAAAAAATCTGGTTTTAAAGAAACAAATGATACATAATTTAATCCTATATACCTCTAATGCCCTTGGTATTCTGCTATTCCGTTTGTTACTGAGAAAAGTTTGCAAAGATTATCTCTTAAAAAAAAATACATATATATATATATATAGTTCCAGTCACTTCTTTTGCTTCTTGAATAGTTCTGTGAAAATCTGCTTCTTTAGATTTCCAGAATGTACTTGTTCTTCTGTCAGTCATCTTTCTAGCAGCAGCTTGGGAAATTTATTCTTTTATGTGTTGAATAGATCTTCAACACAGGTAGGACTGTTTTCTTTGAAAATGCAAACACCTTTCAAAGAGCAGCATATAAATGTGGGGGAAATTCTGAATATAAGCTGTAAATATTTCAGGCTGCAGCTACACAGAACTTGAACTGAACCCAGTGCTCGGGTATCTAAGTGTTTATTAAACCTGAGTTAGCTTCTTCTAGTGAATGGAAATGAATCTTTTGCATTTGAAAAAGCCTGAGAGATTCTCTTTCTGCAGCACACACTCCTGCATGCAAATCTCTTGCAGCACTGCTAGAGAAATGCATTAGTCAGACTGGATAATCAAAACTGTTTGTGAAGAGATAATGAACGAAGCCTTGCTGCATACAGAAGATAAAACATCATTATGCACATATTTATACTGTGGCTGTTGATATTCCATTCTTCTGTGCCTGTGAAACAGAAATTTCTGTGATGAGCAAGTTGTGTAGGACCAGACTGGGGGGTTGTTTGATTTTTTGAGGCAGTTGGTGACACATTATTATAAATGTGAATCGTGGGGTGCTGGGATATCCCACTGGAGCTGCTTTGGGCAGGAGAGGGAAACTCCAGGTGCAGAAGTGAAAACCAGTGTTAGTGCAGAGTCCAGCCCTGAGCCCTTGCTCACTGAGCTCAGGAGGAATTGTGCCTCTCAGGGGGAATTGTGCCTCTCAGACATGTCCAGGCTCACAAAAAGCAGTTCAATATGACAAACACTGCCCTGGAGACATCAAGACTCTCCCTCCATGCTCTGCTACAACCAAATGGAGAGTGTGAGGAGAAAAGCAGCACCCAATGCCCCAGGATCCCTCATCCTGCACAGCCAGGGGTGTTCACACCCCTCCTGACTTTCAGCTCAGGAGGAGAAAAGCCAGGAGAGCTCCTGCCTTTCCCATCCAGCTCTGGAACCAGGAAAAAGCAGCATTATGCACTCCCTGTTGGGTGAAGTGTGTTCTTCAATGCACTGTCAGTGTGTGTCAACAGTGACCTTGTCCTCCTCACCTGCACAAGGTGCACCTCCCAGCTCGCAGGGGACAATTGAATTTCTCAGCAGCTTTTCAAGCTGCGATTTACATTAATGAAAGCTGAGTGGTGGTGGCAGGCTGAGCTCAACCTTCACTGGAGACATATAGTACCATTTATTTAGCATTTGATGTACCAAACAACTTGGTTTTTAGCTCACTGGAGTGTTATCCAGTTTTAGGAAGATGCACCAGTTTTCATTTTGACACAATAAACCTGTGAGGAGCAAAAAACAAACTAAAAATGAAAAACCCACTCCATTTCCATGAAAACAAACAAACAAACAAACAAACAAAAAAAAAAACCCACAAAAAATCCAACAAAAAACAAACAAAAAAACCCAACCTAACAAAAAAAGCAACAAAAAAACCCAAAAAAAACCAACCAATCAAACAAAAAAAAATCTAGAAAACAAATGCAAACAAAAAACCAAAACCAACCAACCAAAAAAAAAAAAAAAAATCCCAAACAACACAAACACACACAAAAAAACCTAAGCAAAAAAACCCACCCCAACTGATTACAACTGCAAAACTTGGTAAAATGGCCAAGTTGCTATTATCACTCCCCTCTTCATGGTCTTCCCCGTGGTAAAGAAGATGGATTGGAAGATATTGTTAAACCTTGCCTGGACTCTATTCATCCAATCAACCAAACCTGACAGAGAGCTCAAGGTCAATATTCTGTGGCATTTTTGTTCCATGATTATTTCTTTTTTTTTTCCATCCTCAAAGAAAATTGCTTTCATTTGAAGAGATTTCTGGACCAGTAGTAGCTCAGCATCCCCAGCCACTGCCTGCTCAACTTGTCTGCTAGATGTGGATGCTGACACCTTTGAATCATCTCATTTTGGAGCACTTTTTTTTAATAACCATCACTCTTTCCCAAGGAGGACTTGTGTGACATTAGAAATATCTTAATCCTCCTTGAATAACAGGATGGAAGATAAAAATTGCCACAGCTATCATTATTGGAAGAAATAGCATTATATTGAAAGGATGAAATGGAGTTATTCTGTCTAACCTGAAAAACCACTTACAGGATGTATTTTCTGACACAGTCTAGGTCTGTTGGAGGAGCTTTCCAAGGCAGTGTCTAAATCAAGACCAGTTCCCTTTTTGTCTCATTTGTATTCTTTCTATTTCCTATATATTTCAAATTATTGATATTCATAAGGGATGGTAAAAAGTAAAAAAAAAAAAAAAAAAGGACCTGGAATTATGCAATTAATATTGTATGAATATTGTGGGATTTATTCTGAATGCAGTTGACTTTTAAAATTAAAGTGTGAGAAAAGCTTTTGTTTCAAATAGCTTGACAAATTCTCTTTGTTTCACATGTCTAACACTCTCCTGTTTTATTATCTCACCTAATACAAATCATCTGAACTAACCTGAGACTGTTGCCTAAACTCTTTCTTAATATCTCAGATAGAACAGATGAAAATCTGGAAGACTTGGCATCCAAAAGGCTCCAAAATTAATAATCTAATCCAGGCAGAAAACCTAGTTTTTCTAGAGAGGTTTGTTTCCCTTCAGTAACTACAGGAAAGACCTAAAAAAATCCACCTAATGGTTAGTTGAGTAGGATTGGGTCAGAGAAATGTCCCGAAGGAGCAGAAAACCCAAACTGCACATCAAAGTGATAAACAGCTCTGCCCGTCCAGATATTGGTTGCCTTTCACTGGAGTCAGGCAAATTTGATTAATTATAATTAATTCAATAACAGGCTGAGTCCTGCAGCTCATTAATAATTCCAGAACCTGCAGGATGGCAGGATTACTGCTCAGTGCTCCCTGGCCCCATGCTGTATATTTAAAACCATTCCTGTCAAAGGGTTATCGTGCAAAAGCATAAAAAGTTTTCCTTCTGGAAGGCAGAACAGTGTGGGATTTTAATTCCTTTTAACTCTGCTGCTGGGCTAGCTGGTTTCTCACTTTAGATCAACTCTTTCAGGCTGAAATCTTTGCAATACTTGTGGGTTTTGTTTCAAACAAACACGTTTTCCATCTCCAAGGGTGTGAAGCAGCACTCGTGGAGGAAGAACTTCATGCATTATTCACCTTTTTTGCATTCTATCAAACTGGTTTAAATCAGGTGCTAAATGTTGCATGAGTATTGATCATGACTTTATCATCTATTATAAATACCCTTTCTGTTAGTTCACACTCCTTGGGCTGAATTACGGAGAGGGGGAAGAAATGGACATTAAATTTGGTTGATTAATTTCTGTGTTGTTTGAAAGGGATGTAGGACGTTCTCAGTTTCCTGCAATCTCTGTAGGTGCTGGAAAAGAATATCAGATCCTCGCTCTCCAGGCCTGATCCCAAGATGAAAAAATTATATCCCATTCCACAAAGAAGTGCATTTACATTTATAAAAGGAAAAGCAAGCACTCCACTTAAAGTTAGAAGTGTTTAATTTTTGATGCTTGTCTAATTTTTTTGCTAAAGAACTGTATGTTCTTCTGTCTTTGGTAACTAATACATGTTCAACTACATGAGGCTCATGAGTTTATCTCTGTTAGCTCAAATAATATGACTGAAATGTGACTAACAAAAATATCCAAAGAGCCAGTGCTATTTTGGGGGAAATGCATGGCTCTTGATTGTGAGTTAAAGACACTTATCAAGTCTACTCAGTGATTATAAATGAATGTAAATAGTTCTGCAGGATATATATAGCAAACCCATTTGGCAGAAAACTGAAGTTCTATCACAGCAGAGGAATTTTTGAAGTAGGGAAGAGGGGAAAAAAGCAGTGAAACTATAAAGCTAAGTCAAAAAAGACTAAGATATTATTTGTCTTTCGATGAACTTTGGAGAAAATTATAATCCTGAGTCTCATCCGGTTTTAGCAGTGAAGATATTTTGTATCAGAGGCATTATGGGGCTCAGAGCCAGATAAAATTCTCTCTATTTGAATTTGAACATCAGATGAAACAAATCTGAACATGGTTTGTAAGACATCAAGCAGTTCAAACGGTAACAACTCTAAAGAGAAAGGTTATATTTTCAAGACAAAAGGATTAGGAAAAAGTCAAATCAATTCTGAAATAACAAAAAAAACCCCGAGAACCAACCTAAACCTACATTAGAATCTGCACATCTGCAACAATACTTTTGCTCCACAGGGTTTTCAATTTCCTGTGTTCAGTATGTGACCTTATAAAAATGATAACAAGATTCAGCTTCTGAAAAATATACAAGTATCTTATCTGTTGTTTTCTGAAGGCAAACACCAGAATTGAGAGATGTGTTAAAAAAGTCACAGAGTGGTTTTGTTCAGTTGGTAACTTGAGGCAACAGGAAAATGTTCTGTTCTTGCTGAATTGTTTATGAGAAGTGATTTTACTTTTTTTGGCTCCTGAAAAGCACAGAAACTCAGTTTGCCCAGTGACTTCTCTTAGTTACTAGGCTGTGGATTAGCTAACTTTTAATAAACCAATGGCTCCTTATGAAAGAGTTTTTGTCAATTTACAAGAGCAAGGCCTAACAGAGTACCACACTTTAGGGAATTCTCCCTTTCACTCATCTCATGGGTTTCTTGCTTCTGTCTGCACACCAAATATCCCTGAATGTGTGCAGAATACTATGAATCTGTGCTTGGATATTTCCAATATTTCCAAAGTCACGTGTAGAACACACCACCTCAGACTGTGCCATATCCCAACCTACTCCTTTTCTGCTGCTCCCTCCAGTCTGAGATAAGAGCACTCATCAGCTGAGATAAAAACCTCCCTCATCTCTCCAAATATCATCCACATCCTCTGTGGCAACAGTGTTTTGCTTCCTTTCCTTTGGATGCAGAAGTGTTTTTCAGCTCAGTAGGAAATCAGGAGAGCCTTTCACACCTTCCTCTTTTATTGAGAGTTTGACTTTGCCAGGCTGCAGTGGGGATGGAGATTCAGCTCAAACTCAGCTGGAAGTCACCTTTTTTAGCAAAATCACGACCCAAAAAGTGTGCCAGGAGTGCATCCACTGCCCCCTCACTGGTTAGGGGCAAACACACCAAGAATTTGCTATAAACTGAGGAGCCAAGAGCTCTCCAGACTCAGATTTTCCTTAGGTATTTATTTGCAGGAACAAAACTGTAATTTCCTAGGAAAATGACTTCTGAACTTGAGATGTCTAGAGAGCTAATGTGCTGCTGAGCAAGGTTTTAAGGATTACAATTAAAATACCTAAAAGCAGACTAAGTCACACTTTAAATGCTTTAAGCTCTTTTATGGTTTGTTTTTTGCCACATGGGGAGTTGGGGATGAACAAGGATTTCAGCTTGGTTTTTTTACAACCTACATTATCTACCCAGTCAAGCCCAGAAAACAGAATAAGCCTAACATATTTTTAATTGTGATTTATTTTTTTCAAGGGGATGAATAGTTTTAAAATTATCATGAATCCTGTGAATATTTCACAACCAGTAAGAAATCCTTTTTAAAAACTATCAGTCTGTTTAAACTTTGAGAAATCCCTGGCACATGTAGATAAAGGTTTCAAGTGTAGTTCTGTTGTCTGTGTTGCATACTGTGGAATTTTCTGTATTACAGCAGTTTGGTGTGTTATTCAGGGTAGCAGAGTGGATTGTCCATGCTGAAGTTGGTGATATTTAGGAGTTTGCTGGCACAAAGAATTGTTCCAGCTGCTTCATCTTCTGTTCTCTTCCTCAGCTCAAGAACAATTTCCAAAACTTGCCCTTGCATATCTTGCATCAGAGGGGAAAAACCTTTGGCCATTCGGTTTTTTGCATTTTGTCAGACTTTACAAAATGCAATTTTGTCTCTTACTCTTTAACTACATTCATCCATATCCAGTAGATAACAAGTTCTGAATAATTTGGGACATTCACTCAGGATGTCACTACCCAACAGAAACTGCCTGGTTTCAGATAACATTTCTTGTATGTTTTCTCTGGAATTTTTGGCCAACATGGGAAAGAAATCAGGGTACAATTACACTACTAATTACCTGTATCTGTCTCCAAATAAAATGGGAAACTATTAAAAATCTTCCCAGGGAAATGATGGTTTTAAACAGAAGATAATTAGTGCAAAGGTGAGAAGAGGTGATCCCATTTCCCCATTTGCCAAACTTGGTGCAGAATGGAGCTGAGTTTGAGATGTGTGACTCTCAAACACAATAAAATTCTGTACGGAATTCCAGCAACAACTAATTAAGTAATTTACAATTTTTATTACATTTTTAATAATGATGAAACATGAGCTGTCATATGGAGAGGTACCAAATATAACCAGACAGCAAGATACAGGCACAGAAATTCAGCTTTGATGAATGGTTTTTCTGACAAGACTGAGGAAGATAGAGTTTCTAAAATAATAGAAAAATAGAAGAAAAAAAAATAGCAAGGGAAGAAAGCAACTGTCAGGGTAAACATATAATTCTTTAGATGAAACTTTGCTCTACTGAACCTCATCTGTCTACAGGCTTGTGTATTCCTGTTCTGGTTTTTGTTGTACTTCTGGGGTTTAGTTTGGATTTGTTCTAACAGGGAATCTGCTATGCTACAACTTGGTTTTCAAGATGCTTTTAGAAATAATTTTAAAGTGATTGAGGGTACATTTGTCAGTTTATATTTTAGGTGAATCCATTTTCCAAAAAGATAAATCTGGGATATTTAAAATGATGTGGCCTTGTCTACAAGAATTCAATCTGGTTTTAAAATCACTGCATTAGCCTTTGAGAGCTCTAAACCAGCACATCAATAATGCTAGCAAAATACATTTTTTTTTTCTCAGAGTCCTGTACGTTTCAGGCAGACTAAATGCAGTAATTAATATTTGGTCATGTTGTACATTGATTGACCAAAGCTATTTGAGGCTCTCCGTGGTGCTAATGGCTGCTGCAGGTTCTGATGCAGAACATTAGGCAGCTGATCGGCTGGAATGAGAGCCTGGGACCTTCTGTCAGGGAAAGAAGGACAAAATTAATTGGGGACACTCTCATCCTTCCAGCTCCTACAGGGCTCAGCAGGAAAAGATTATTGGTTGTTGTTGTCAGCGTGGCTAAGTGAATTCCTACCTTCCCTTTCCCTGTGCTGCAGGGACACAGCTCTGCCTTGAGTGTCCTGGAGGTCTGAATCCTGCTGGAATTTTGAATATCAACTTTTGATATTTCCTTTTAGAAACAAATCCATACAAGTTTCTCTTAATTTAAACACTTCAGTGCTCAGGCGGTGCTTTCATCTATTATTTAATATTTTACTTGCATGAGCAGCAACATGCATGTACAACATACATACTTTTTATTAACTTATAGTAATTCTTACTAAACATTATTAAAAGAACTGTGTGGCTATGCTGACCTTCCTTCTGTTCACACATTGCTTTCCTTAGTGACTCGCTCTGCCAGAAACTCCCCAACACAATGCAGGAGGAGAAGCTGTCGATAGGTCAGCTTAAAATTGTATGCTATTTTGCAAATATCTGTGTAGGCAATTTTTGCTTTTGAAAAAGAAATTAAAAATCCATACAGCAATAGAGCTGGAGTTGATAACTTCTGACTTAAAAAAAAAAATGTGCTGGCTGAGGATGAAGGTAGAGCAAAGAAGATCAGGCCAATAATCTGAACATGGACTTCAATCTAGGAGGCACCATTTATTTTTCCAAAAGATCACATTTTCCCAGTTTGTGTTTTTAAAGAAATAAATAATACAGAGTTTTGTATAATGTGTTTCTGTAACAAATTACTGTATTTTTATAGTATCTACTTCTAAACTCTGATTCCCATTTCTATTCTTCTAAGCATCATTTATTTAACAAAAGAAGCTCCCATAATGATCTTGGCTCAATCTTTGAAGCTGACATATCTCCTTACCATCTAATGAAACACAATATTCTCTTTATCACCTATTCTCTTTTCCTCACTGCAGTTTTGTTTTGTCAGAAATCAGTCAGCAACACGACTTGCAATGCACTCTGGAAAACCCTTAGTGATCAGAAGGAAAAGCAGGAGATCAATGGGCACTGGTGGAGATTCTCTTCAAAGCAGCAATGGGTGTGCAAACCCAGTCTGTAAAAGCTGAGCCTCCTCAGACCACAGGGCTTTGAATGAAACAAAACAAACCCCTTCCCCTCAAGTTCAGCCTGACTAGCAGAGATGTCTGTGTTGGGGAGCCATTGTCCCACAAGGAGGTGTTCAGGAGATTTTCTTTGGGAAGTGACATATGGAGCTGGCTGTTGCTTCTCAGGAGACACCCAGTGAAATGTCTTGGAATGAGAGCAGAAAGAGTCCCCAGAAAATAAAGCTCAGAGTGAATGAAGTGATGAGAAATCATTCTGATTGGGGATGAATGTGGGATCTGCATTTAGGTTTTCCCTAACACATCAATAGCTATACAAGATTTAACATCTAAGAAGTTACCTCTTTGGGATTCCTTTAAAAGAGCATTGTGACAGGTTTCCAGGAGACTTTGCTAATTATAGATCACTAATTTGTCTTTGGGTGAGGATAAAAATAAAAAGGTTTGAATACAGAGCTCCAAATAGGGATGGATGTGTCCCAGAAGTTGGTAAGACGTAGTTGCTTCTGATATGAATTAATGCAAGAGGAAGAATAACTTAGACAGGCAGTAAAGGCAGAAGAGAACACTGAAAATTCAGAAAGTCTCTTTGAGTATTTGATAGAACTCTTTTTAGTGCAAAAAAATCTATTCCTGGAGTGAACTTTTCATTTTTTCTCATCTAATTTTCATTAAATTTTATAATTTCATTAAATTGTAATCTCGATGTTACCACCATTATCTGACCTCACCTTGACAGAAATACACAAAAAACATTACATCCTTAAATCCAATGAGTTTATTTATGTGTTTCAGAAGATTCAAAGGGAGGATGGGTAGAGCAGAAAAAGGAGGAATTGTGCACAGAGAGCCATTCTGGTTTGGCTCAAAGGTTCCATTTCTCCCTGTTCTCTGTGCCTCAGTAGCCACAATTCTGTAGTGACAAATGCAGGAACAACTGGAAGAGAACAGATGGTGCCTCTGATCCTCTGGATTTCCTTCCAACCAGGATTGTGCACTCTTGTAGCAGATTCTGTTGCTCGTCTTTCCCTCTTGAATCACTGAATCATATTCTACAACTCTAAAACTTGCATTGCATTTAATTCAGGGAAACATCATCAACATAAAAATAAAAAAAAAAAAGTAAAATCGTAATTATTTCTGCAATCTGTTGAGTTGTTCTTACAGATTTACATTAGTTATTCTAATATTTTCTTCATCTACTGACTTCTCACTTATATCTCTTGGTAAACAACATGCAACTCCCAGCATCATTCATTGCTTTACTTGGTTTTGCCTGCTGTTTCAAAACTTTATGCCCAACTGGACTGTAAATGCAGCTTAAATAGAAATGCTGAAAACATTTTAGTTCAAAAGAACAGCTCTGCACTCTGATTATTTAAAAATCTCCCCAGTCTCCAAAGTTTCAAGAACATATGGCAATTCACCCATGATTATTTTTGCTAAAAATGATTTTAATTTAATGAGTCAATGAAATTAAAGATTTCTTTTTCTGGCAGCTGGCTCTCTCAAAATTCAAGGTCAATGCACAGTGTTGACATAATTGCACAGCCAGCCTGTCCACGTCCTACAGGTGTCAGTCACATTGGAAACGAACACTAATTACATATTTTAATGTGGAGCAGAAGTCATATTCACAAGCAGAAGCTGTGGAAACAATGACAAGCTTATTCAAATTCACTTTTGGGATATCAAGTCCTTCTACTTTGAGGAAAGCACCTTTTCCTTGTTATTACTCTGTGCATCTATTTGAATGTTGTGCTGCATCTTTCTGTTCATTAATTGCTTGACATCATTAAGACTTAAGTGATTCCTAATGATTCATAACTCAGCTTTCAGCTGGAATGCTTTCAGGACATCAACAACAAGATGCAGAACTCAAATCCCAAAGCCTCCAAATAGCATTTAATTTGATAAATCTGGGGGTTATAGTGTGAAAGGAAAAGTCTGATAGCTCTAATGCAATCAAAAGAAGGAAAAGAAACTAATACAGAGAAATGAGAAAACCAAGAGATTCAAACTTTACTTAGTTTAGAGTCTAAAGGTCAGCAAAATGGTATGATTTTTGGAGCTGATGTTCTGCCAAGTGCCTGAGAGAAAAAAAAATCACTAAGCAACCCAAAACCTGAGATAAAAGAAAAAAATATAAATTTTTTTTTTAAAAATCTGACAGTCCTGAAGGATGGAACAGCATTGCCCTGAGGTAGCTCTGCCACACTAAGCAGGAATTTATGGCATAAAAATGTCCTTGTAGTGCAAGCCAGCTCTGTGCTGTGCCACATCCCTCTAATCACATCAGCAGCACTGACTCCTCCAGCAGCAGAAACCGAGGGCAAGAGCAGCATGAGAAATTAGAGCCAATGGCAAAGCTGTGCATGATGGTTTGGATCTCACTCACCTGCACTCTGAGATATCCATAATGAGACAGGTCTGGGTCTGCTCTCCTCTCTGCCATTCCCAGCAAGGCTTGGAGAGAGGAAATAAACACCAGGAGGTACCTAGCAAAATATTCTGGACAACATCAAAAGTTCTGTCCTGGGCTGATTCCAGTGACATACAATCATCTGTCAGAGAAAAAATCATAGGTCGGGTTTTGAGTGCTCTTGTTGTCCTTTTTTATGTATAGTGAAATATAAATCCTTGCAAACACAAGCCTGGAAAGAACTCGTGTGGAAATTCAAACAAAAGAGGGTGATCTGGAACCAATAAAAAAAAGAAAAATTTAAACTTGAAAAGAGGTTTTCCTACAATATTTTATACCAGAAAAAAAGTAGTTGTTTGTTTTTCGTCCTCAGATGGTGAGATAGTTTTGTTTGTGAATAAGATGTCATTTTTAACCAGAAAAACATAAATACTGAATTTAATTGTAACAGCTGTCATTTTCCTCTGATATTCATCTTGTGAGCCATTCTGCTCACTACTAGAGTTATCTGTGCTCAGCTAACATGTTTCTCTTTCATGCATTCAAAATGCATAATGTCAGAAAGGATTGATTAATTTATTTTTCACATCTGTTATTGGAAATTTCTTTTTTCTATTTGGGGGTTGGGGAGTCTCAGCTGTTTGAGTGGAGGGGGAGAGTGCAGGATATGGAAAATGATCTTTTTCATCTTAGTGTCTCAGAGTGGGTGGACTGAGACTAGAATTTGGCTCCACAAAGTTCTGTGTTGACAACTGAGTATATTAAATAGTGGAACATTATTTAATTAATGGGCCTTTGCTGCTCCTTCCACAGTTAAAGTTCTGAGCCTTTGTGACAAATGGATAATGCACAGTAAGGACCTGGTATTGAATTTGGCTCCAGTTTCCAAAGTACTTCAACATTTCTTTTTTTAAATTATGTAATCTAGTGTATATTTTATTAATGTAGCCTTTATTTGAAAACTGAGCTTTTCAAAGGAGTGATATGCTGTGTTGAGCTTCAGAGCTACTTAGAGGTCTCAGATAAACTGTGAATTATCTCTGTGGTAACACATTGAGCCTTTCCCTTGAAGAGAATCTTTGATCCCGTCCCCTTTCTTTTTTTTTTTTTTTTTAAACACTATGTAACCATCTGAACTTCCAGAGTCCTACAATCTAATAAATACTAAATTCTCTGGTTACAGTTTTGTTGGGAAAGAGATGCCATTGCAAATCACAGCCTTTTCATATTTGCATGAGTTATATTCCTTTAGCTCCAGCTATTGCACAATATTTTGCTGAGGAGCTCTGGGGATTGCATTTGTATTTGGCAAAATTTTCTGCTTTGCAATCTCTATCAAAACTGGAGATATTTCACAGTGAAAGACATTTCCCTCATTTGTATTTATTGGGGTTTAGGCAAAAGGTATCATCCTTTTCCAGACCACAGCAGTGACAGTTTATATTTTATGTATATCCATAGCCAGAACTATCCCCAAAGCCTGAGTCTTCCATTGTTGTTGGTGAGATTTGTGTTGTTTGGGTTTTTTGGATTTTAAATTGTTCTGACTCACCTTTCGAGATGCAAGTATTCTTGGTGTGTGTGGCACTCCCAAAGCAATCATTTGACTCCCACAAAAGGTCTTTCCTCAGATTTCTGAATGCCATATAAGATCCAGAGTCACTGAGGCTGGCAGAGATCCAGGAGAGTTTGGGCAGCACTGTCAGGCACATGGTGGGGATTTTGGGATTGCCCTGTGCAGGGCCAGGAGATGGACTTTGACCCTGATTGGCCCCTTCAGTTCAGGATATTCTGTGAAATATCTCGGGGTTCTGTGGTATGAAAGGTCTGGTTTTATGGTTTGCTGCAAGGATTAAGTCTTTGTTGTAAGCCAAGCAGTTCAGGTGGGTTTGGCTCTCCCCATGGTTGGTGACAGCAAATCCTGGAATTCCCTCTGTTTGTTCCTGATGCTCTCCAGAGTTTGAGTACAAACTCCCACGTTTGCAGAGTGGTTGATCAGAGGATTAGGATCAGCAGTGAAGCAGCAAGTGGATCAGCTTGGTGAAATATTCACAGACAATACCACAGCTCTGAGCTTCACCTGAATCTGCCTGGAGCATCCAATGCCACAGCAGTGGAACCAGAGTTCCCAATGGGGAAATCCCATTGGGATTGTGACAGAGCAGCTCTGCCTGGCTCATCCTCACCCAGGCAGGGTCCAACAGCCTCTAATCGCTCGTTAAAAAACCACTCCTAGGAAAACATCAAAGAGTAATTAAATATATAGAGCAGATTTCATCAATCTCTTTTCTTTGGAAAGTGCAAACCTTATTTATTAGGAACACATTTCTCTGTTCCGTATTTGCACACAGCAGGCGTCTGTACCACATAAGGGCTCAGAGTGTAATTTTGTATTGCAAAGTAATTTAAGCAGGGACACAGAATTTGGTAGTTTCACACTTACAAAGGCAGCTAACAGCCTTGCAAAAGAATCTCATTGGCAAAACAATTGATTTCTAACTTCTGGAGCAGAGAACCTTCACTGCCTAGATCATGTACAATAAAACTGACATCTGAGGGTAGAGCAAAAATATGCTCAGCTTTCCTAATCCCTTGGAGGCTTGTGAAATTACTGTCTGAAAACTATAATGAGAATGGGATAATTTGTGACATTTCCCACTGCTGTTAGAAGGTATTGATTTTATGACATTTTCATTTCTTATTATGTATTACGAGCGCAAGACATCCGAATGTTAATATCAGATGTGCAGAATAAACAAGGATGGTGCCAGGTAGCACTTTATTTATTTCAATTATTTTTCAGTTTTATGCTGTAGCTATTTTACCAAATCCCTGCAGGCTGTTAGCAGATAAACAATCATTCCTAAGCTCTGAGAACTCAGAATTAGAGCAGGCAGCCAATACATAAACTTATTTCTTCCATGAAGTCTACCAGCCAAGTAAGATAACTTATCATCACCACGCTGAGTTTTGACCTCCCCTGTTTTATGTAAGATATTCAATTTTTCAGCCACATTGTCTGTCTAATTTAGACTGTTAATGCCTTAGGGTGTTGTCATCTTCCTCCTCACACGGGAGAGACCTGCTGAAAATACTGATGCATTTAAATAGATCCAACAGTGTCTCTTGCATTCGCCCTGCTGCATCTTCCCTGCCAGGTCTTTCTGAAGGTTAAATTCCCTCTCCTCGTGGTAAAACCACCATGACAAGGTCATGGAGAAGATATCTCATCAAAATTATCTTGGAATTCTTCATTCTTTTATTGACCTCTTCCCCCACCCCCCCCCCTCTTAGCTGTAGAATAATGCAGCCCCATAAGTAGCTTTGCTGACAGCTGTGTCTGGGATCACTGAAAATATAGAAAGGTTATTTGCAGTTTCGGTTTGGTTTGGTTTGGTTTGGTTGGGATTTTTTAAGGTTTGCTGTAGGGGAATTCATAGTGAATGGATGATATTGTACTAAAATAAGAACTAAGGAGTAAAGAAAAAGAAATGGCTATTTTTATGCCTTGTGAAGTTGACTAAGTTATAGATTTTGTACATGAACTATATTTATATCAAATTTATAGAGAGCTTTCTCACCGAACAGAGTAGTGAAGAGAAGGGAAAAACAATATCGTAATAAGGTCAGAGCATGAGAGAATAACTGAATTGTCCAGAAAATAAAGCCACACAGGGATCTCAAAAAGTGGGATATTGAAAACATTCAAAATACCATTCACAAAGTATCAGTCCCTTGTGGAGAGTTTAAATGATCCAAGCTTACTTTGTCTGAAATACAGCTTTTATAAAGAAAATACTAGAACCAGGGAAAAACTTTCCTTGGATCCTCTAACAATAAGGTCTGAAATTTCAGTGTTATTGAAATCCCTTTCATGTGTACTTCAAAAACAAAATCAGTTTGGGTTTCTTTAAAGGAATGGATTATGTCAATTTTATCTGATTTATACAGTGTAATCATATTTATATCATAATTTTCTGGGTTTTAACAATACCCTTGTAAATATTCAGTTCTCTTTCAATAGAAATACTTCCATTTCTGGGGGTCACAATTCAATCTGAGTGCAAATTGCTTTAAGCAGCAGGGGGCCAAGCCATAGATATGTATTCAGATTTGGACTCAACCACTAAAATGGAATATTTAAATGTTCAGAGAGAGTTTTCCTGCTGTTGTGGAGCTAGAGAACAAAAGCCATCAAACATACCCGAATTCCACATTGTGCTTTCAGAAAGAGACACCGAGAGAGAAACAGAAGGAAAGAGAGAAGAAGAAAAAGAAGAAATAATGTTGATGTGTATTTCTTAGCTGGAATTTCTCACTAAAACCACAGGACTCAGTTTGAGCTTGTCTTGCACATGCTCAGCAAGGCATATTTGATTTTTATAATTTGAGCCTAATGCTGCTGTTTTCTCCCTGCATGGGGAATGTAAATATCCATTCTTTGGGTTGCCCCAAGCCCAGTGTGCTCAAGGTGTTTGCCTGCACATCCCTCGGGGTTCCCTCCACTGACTTTTGCAGAAATACCAAAGAAAATAGAAAATCTCAAAGAAATCAAAAGAAATCTCAAAGAAAAAATTGCCAGGAGTCCCATTAGGAAACATTGCCATGCCTGGGGGGATGAGGGAAGAACTGATGAGTTAGTTATCATTCCAGTGGAAAAAGAGCTAATGGGAATTCTTACTCCTTGGCCAGTGGAGAATCCACAGAGGAAACCTGCAGCTGCCTGGTGATGGGAAAAAACATTGATTAATTAATGCCCTTTTGCATTAATTGATATTGCAGCAATCCAGGCATCAATCATTTATATCTCCCTTCCGTGATATTGTATGATTTCTATATCAGATTTTCTGTGCAGCTATATTCCCATGGATAGTGGTAAGTGCAGGAACTTCTGCCATAACTCTGCTGGAAGATTCCCACATGCCTCCAAAATATATTCAGAGTAATTTCCACTCTTTAAAGATGTTTATTCTGCATTTCTGGTATCTGGTTGGAATTACCAGGACTGCCCCAGAGAATCCCTCTTTAGTGGTAAATTGATTGACCAGATCTCTTTTCACTTACTGTGAGAATCTAATGTGGAATTTAAAAGTTTTCAAAAACAGAGATACACAGCAAAACTCAAACGGAAAACAGTGCATAATATAGGATAAAACCCAAATTCACAGATATGATCAAATTAACCAATACTACTGAAGAATTGTCACTATTTGTCTAATCAAGAAGGAATGGAAGTAAATCCTGCAAAAGGAGCAGTCTGGGATCTCTGGGTGTGGATCTCTAGCTCCATGGTGGAATGAATATTTAAGAGGAGGCAAAGACAAAGGTTTTTATGAAAATAACACCTATTAGGAACATCAATGTGTCAAAGTAGAACAAAAGACTGGTTTCCTCTAATGGTAAAAGGAAAAAAAAATTGCCTGAAAAAGTGTGAGAGAAAAGCACCATGGGCTGGAAGAGAATGGATTTGGAAATTATTTGCCATTTTAGATGATTTCAGCAAACCAGCCTTTTAGCTCTGTCTGTCTTGAGTATTTGAAACTAAACATTTTGTGCAGGAAATGAAAATAGGTTGATGAAGCACATTCTCATCCTCCTGCCATGCATCCTGTACCTCACTGTGACACCCTGGGATGGAGAGTGGCCACAGAGCAGAGGAAATAGATGGGAAATCCTTTCAGGCCCTGATCTTTCTGGTGTATGACTCTGATCCAGGTCAGCAATCACAGCAATTGCTGCTGGAAGTTGTCTGCAGCTCACCCATTCCCTGGGCTGCCAGCAGGAGTTGGGGTTTGTGTTCTCCAGCAAGGCATATGTAATAAAGCAATTATTTATAATGAGCTCCTGCAGATGAGTCTTGTTTCTTGAACTCCTTCACGTGCATCATGGTTGGTGGAGACAGGAAAGAAGAGTTTCACTGTAAGCTCTGTCAGTCACTCCCTGCCCTGACGTTTGGCACAATCTCTGGTTGGAAGCAGAAGCTCCCAGAGCTGGCAGAGACACTGCCAGTTGTGTGCTCACACTGCAGGCAGGGCAGGATCACCCACTTTACATCTCCTTTTACTCTATTCTGACAATTAGGAAGTTGAGCAAGAGGAGGTTCTGGAGGAGCTTTAGTGCTTCAGCTGGAATGCAGAGTTGAGAACTGAGGAGTTTGTGTTTCTTCACACCTTTTCTGAGTTCAATCTGGAGCTGAACTGGCACTGAACTAACAGGTTTGCTGCAGGTTTTTATCAGAGATCTGCTGAAGTGTCTGCTGTAAATTGAACCAGGTTAAACCTATGAGAAATTAAGTAGCTATTTCCTTGGGAATACCAATGTTCTTTCTCCAAAGTTTCGTTTCAATAATTTAGAAAATACAGTATTATCAGTTTTGTGCAATATTTATGGTAGGGTGGCATATGAGTGAAGAAAGGAAAGAAATATTTCAACCCCTGAGAACATTATGGAAATTATTCTTTGCAGATATTTGGGTCTTTTCCTTCTATACCAAGCTCTATTTGCATGACCTAATATTATTATAATAATCAAAGCAAACCCTCCCCAGAGATTTAATGGCACAGAGCTCAGTCTCTCACTGAGGAGATTGGTAACTTAGAAGCTTTCATTGCACATATTTTCCATGTTAACGTCCCAAACTCCAGCTCCTAATAAGCCATCCTTTTCATTATGTGATTTCCTCATTGTGTCTATATAGCATTTAATATCTTTAATTCCTATTTGTTTTCCAGCTGAAATGAAAGGTTACCTAGCAACTTAGAGTGATTGTCTACCTCCCTACTGACAGATGCAGTGACTAAATAAAGGGAATAAATCTTTTTTTCTAGTTCTTTAATTAAATGTTTACAGCTATTTGAACCTTGGGAAGCAACTAAAATGTTTCCCACAATGACAAACATGGAGCAAGATCTACTTCTCCTGACTTTGACAATTTCTGTTCTCTTTCCTAATTCAAGTTATTGCAGCAGAAATCATTAATAGAAGAAATATAAAATTATGATTCTTTTAAGACACTTTATGGGTGACTTCCTGAGATTCAATTGAGTTAGGGCTACAGAGGACTCCATCATTTGGCTTTCACAGAACATATTTAGCTACCACTCTAATTATTGACTTCAACTTGTTCAGGCCTGTTTCTGTAAATATAAATTCACAAATATTTGAAAGCAATATGTAATAAGGTGAAAGAAGTCAAAAATATCTTTATTCATGTCCCTTTCAGAAGAGATACAGCAGCTTCTTAGCGTCCATAATTTGAGTTTTAGACAGAAGATTTGAAATAGCTGAAAAATGTCCCCACTTAGTGATTTTTTTTTTAGATACCCAGTGTGTTTTGTATTTTTGCATACCTTGTACCTTCCCCAGCACTTGGTGGAGGGAAAGTCTTTGCAACCAGAGAGAGCAAACATCAGAGCTGTCATTTGTTAAATTGGGTATTGTCTCATTAAATGTCTGAAGTGTTGAGGAAGATTAGAAGACTGACAGATTCAGCTGCACAATCCCACAGAAAACCTGAGCTGAGCAGTTGAGGGTGAAGGGACACTAATTTGTGACAGCCATATGGATTGGATGTCACTGAGCATCCCAGGCACAGAGCAAATGTCCTGAGCCTGTGCTGAAAGGAGGACGAGCAGATAAGCCAGGGAGGATGAGAGAAACTATTTTCTTTCAAGACTTTGTCTTTTTCTGTGCTCAGGGATATTCTTATCAAACAGACCAGTCCAGTGAAATGAAATGTACCTCGAACACTCTGTCAAAATCTGAGTCTCAACCAAACACTTCTCAGAACTTTCCCTTTTTCCATCTTTTCGGCTGTCATATCACAGGGAATGGAACTATGGCAGTGCTATTACCAAGGTGACCATCCTGGGCTCTAGAACCACATCCTGCTGTGAAATATTCAGGTGGAATTCCAGGCCAGAGCAAGAATAGAACTAAAATGAACATTTGCCTGAAATCTGGGTCTTACTTGGACTATGTCATATATCTGCAAATATTTAAATTATCTGAATTTTTACTTTATCCAAATACAAAATTCCTTCATTTTCATTCTGTTTTTCAGGATGAGAAAAAACCAAACCAGCTTTTTAAATATATTTCCCTTTTCTTTACCCTTTTCAGATGGCAGAGAAAGAGCAAAGAGAGCCATGCTTTTTCTTGGAAGATAACAACATGCAGTGCAAATACTGTCAAATTCAGAGGTCAAGTGTTTAAAGTGCTGTGCCCTGTGGGAAATTGTGCTTGGTGCTGTTGGTAGGTGGAAGTAATTTGTTAGAGCTGGAATGTGGCCACAGTGGTATAAATCAGAGATAACCTGGTAGACCATAAACACCTTCATGTAGCTGTGGAGTGTATTTTTAATTTGACACTGGTGGGCTGTGAACAGGCAGCTCAGTTGTCCTTTTGGGTGTTCCCAAAGGTGAGAGGGGGAAATGTGTGATTAAATGTTTATTTCTCTGTTTAGGAAAAAAAAACTTGTTTATCCACAAGGAAGCTGCACAGGAAATTAGGGAAATGTGGAAATAGAGGAATTTCACCACAAGATTTGTAGGTTTTCAGCTTGTCACTGTGTTTTAAGTGCAGCTGCACTGTCTCAGAACAGTTTGTAGTTAATGCCCCAAATGAACTGGGGGCTCAATGAGAACAGCTTTGCTTTGACACTGGTGGAGAAAAAATTAGGCAAGCAGTTAGTCACAGCCACATTTTTTTGATTCTGCCTGGTTTTTGCTGCAACAGGAGCAGTCTTGATCCACAGATATTCTTTTTTGACTGAAATCTGCTCTTGGTGTGAGGTCAGATTGCAGCTGGTTTTAAGAAATTATAGTTAATAATTCAATTTAAACAAGATTCACAGTCATAAATCTAGTCAGCTGAACAATTGTTTTCTGATTTATACAGTCTCTCTTGGTTCTCCATCTCAATGCCTAAACACTTCCTTTAAAAGAACTTCTGTAAACAAAATTTATTTTAACAAATTGTCCTTTGCATTAATAGGTCTTAAAATAAATCTGTTTATGCGATTTGAGTGTGAAATGGCTTTTAAATAAGATCTGTTTTATCGATTTCATAAAGTGTGTGTTGGTTTTGGTTTTATGGGGCAAAATATTTTAGTCACCAATAGAGGAATGATACTTGGCTGATAAAGAGCAGATAGGGATTATGATTTCATGTTTTTAGGAAGTGATAAGCAATAGTTCTGCTTTGCAGTAATAGTGACAGTTGGATGCAGTGTGTAGAACTCAGAGCATTCTTCTTTTTAATCATTTCCAGGAGTATATATCAAATTTTTGCTAATTTCCTATTGCTAACTCCTCATCAGCTGAGTTAACCTGAAGTGCTTTTAGTGATTTTCCTGGCAGAAACTCCTTTTGTGTTACTTTTTCTAATGCAAAACAAGGGGAGAAGAATAAACACGGAGTAGTTGGGCAAAGTTTCTCCATAGAAAAAAATATTTGTCAGAGCTGGGGTTATTTTATTAATGTCATGAATTGTTTGACTGTTTTGCAATAATCATAAATGAAATTTAACTCTCCAAAGGCTAAACCCTCTGGAAAGGGAAACAAGTAGTTAAATACTCACAGATCTGAACATTTCAGGAAGTCTAGGCTTCTGATACTGCCACAGACCCGAACAGAAGGAAAAAGCGGAAAAACTAGTATTTTTGACAAATTTGAAAGGTCCTTTGGCTAGTTAATAATGGCTTGTTTGGCACGATTCTTCACAATTTAAAAGAAAAATTAAATTGAAATTCCCATGAAGATTTGATTAAAAAGTTAGCAACAGCAAGGGGGTAAAATCACTACATGGAATTAAAGACAAAAATTTGTCCAATAATGACATTTATTCTAACTTCAAATACATTAATATTTTGATATATCTCATTTTTAATGACATAGTTTTCCCTCAAGTACTGATAACCTCAGAATCTATATTGTGAATGAAACCAACTTGTTAAGGGAAATAACATTGGTCAAAAATGATATAATAATATATTAATATATTAGATATTAAATAGTCTGTACTTCTAGTGTCGGTCAAATGAGGAAGACTGCTTGCACCTGTTATTTAGGTGAAGAAAGGAAAGAAAAATAACTTAAATCAGAATTAGTTGCTCCTTCTGTCAGTGATTTAGCAATACGTATGGGATAGTGTACTGTAATTCTATATATACCTTGAGTTACAAAAATGAGAATAAAACAGCTCATAAGTGGAGTCATCCTTCAAGTAGAAGAACAATAAAAAGACGCAGAAAGAAAATTAACAAGAAGAAAAGAATTTCCTACATTAAAGACAATATCCTGTACTTTTGTTGTACCAAAATCAAATGCTTGCAAGAAATGAGCACAAAATGAAATATTCTAGTAGATAGATGTTGATCTTCACTGATAATTAGTTTTTAATTTGAAATGATATCTCAAATTTCCATCATAATGGTTTGTCTAGTCCAAGCTTGTGAAGATGGTGGAAAGTATCAGTGTGAGAAAGGTATCTAAATATCCTCCTTTTTTCAATAAAAAAGTCATTTTAGTTGAGTTACTTGCAGGTCTTTAACTTCAGAGAGAATGGTGAATGATGATTTTCTTTGAAAGAGAGACAGACCACTTTTAAGTCCTTAAAATTTTCCTCTGAAATCAGATCTGTGCAGGGAGAGTCATATCAACACAAAATTTCATTATGCAACTAGAGCAGAAAATCACATGAAAGGATCATTATCATTAGTAGTAAGAATGGCTTGGCAAAAAATTTTACTCTGATAATCACAGAATTGGGTCAATTGTGTCTTGTAGATTTGTTGATTTCCTTTACTCCTTCTGGTCCCAAAGATAAAAAAGGGAAAAATGCTGTTTGCTGGTTAACACAATTCACATTGAATTTCAGTGGAGAAAGTCCATGCCACGCGAAAACAAATAGCTCTTAAGCAAAAAAACCAAAACATAAACTATATTGCCTTTTGAGGGAAATCTAAATAATGCTCTCCTGCTGCAGTGAAATGATGAGCTTTTGACTTTTCTGTTTGCAAATAATGAAGGCATTTGCCTCTCTTTTGAAATTTGGAGTTGTCTAATGGGGAAAGCCAGGTTCTGTTAGAGGAATATTTCCTGTTGATTGAAGCAAAGGTTGTGTGAGATCCTGGGGTTTTTAGCAAGGCTTTGTCCCTTCAGATAAAACCACGTCATCTGTTTTTGCAAGTCTCTTCATGATTAAAAATGTGTGTATATAGCACATGCAGGTTTGTGTGTCTGTGAATACACACTTATAAATAAACAGTAAGTTTTCCTAATTGCTTTCCACTTGCAGATATATTTATCACTTCTCACCTGTGATGCTGCAGAAATTTGCATCTCCTTACTAACAGAGGAACACAGAACAATCAGTTGAGAACTTTCTTTCCTATTCTGCAGAATTAATCTAATTCCTTCTGCAAGCACCACACCCTGCACCCCTGCAGCAGTTTTTTGGCTTCTCAGGTGCACCATGGACGTTCATTTTTTGTTTTCTATCTGCACCATGCTAATTCTCCTCGCTTTGATTTTAGATGGAACGACTGAAAGCTCTCTGTTTGCCTCCCTGCATATAACCTGAGCACTTTATCAGAATTTTTGCACTTCAAAATAGGGTATGTGTGCTGGTGAGTGGAAGTTTCTTCCTTCATAAGAACAGAAGAGAATTAACTAATTGGTATTATCAAGTAGGAAATATTTTGATTTTTGGGCTTTTCTGTCGCTGAGGCCAGTTCCAGAATTCATGTGATGTTTAAAGCTGTGGCTCTGGGGATGCCTTCAGCCAGAGGCAGACAGAACCTCCAGAACTGGCTTTGTGGTTCTGTTTTATATTTCCTTTATGGCTGTACTCTGCTCGTGTGTATCCCCCAAACTCCTCATCTTGCTGACTGCTTCCCTGATGATGGATTGTTGCAACTTGTCATCAGTGTGCTGTGAGAACCTATTACAGTGTTAGGTGCCACTGGGGACCCTTCTCTCACGACAGGTTACTATTATATATCATTAAAATGATGGCCAGTAGGAACAGGCATCCCAGAGAGGGAATCTTAGAATTTTATGTGGGGGAAAAATATCCTGGTTTATAGGTGAGTTGGGACAAAAAAATACAATAGGTGGGAGTTGTCATATAAATCATATTAAAAGTAAATGTTATTTTTTATATAAATTGTGTCTAAAAGGAGTGTCTAGGTCATGAAAACAAACTCCTGCACAGCAGGAAATGTGTACAACAGAGGTTTTCATGCATAAGACCTACAGTGCTGTAACTCACTGAATTCTGACAGGTATGGCCAGAATGTGCAGAGCCAAGTCTAAGAATCACTTTGAAATTGAAGGGCACTGTAGAATTTTTCAGAATCTAAATAACTACAGAACTCCCATCATGAATCTGCCTATGATGTTATATTATTATAGCTGCAGAACTTGCCCAGTGTCTCAGAAATAATCAGTTCAGGTGATGACAATCTTGAGAAGCTGAGAACTGAGAGGAAGCTGTTGCTTCTGCTTGCCAGAGTTCCCAGACATATGGAAACTGTGCATGGAAATGCAATTCCCAAGGAAGCTGCCAGGAATTAGCTGGAGTTCTCCAGGAATAGAGTTGGACATGGTGTGTTTGCTATAACCTTGGTACTACATCAGTCTCTGCTTTTCTTGCCAGGCAGGATTTTGTAATTACAGAACCATGATCACCTTTCTAATGCAAATGTATCTCCTGCTTTGTGTCAAAAAACTGGGTTGGACCTCAAAAATAAAAATAAAAATGAGGATTAGACACGAACAAGGCTGCAGATGTGGGATGGGATGAGTGTCTCTCCCCACTCCATGGGTGAGAGGATGCAGTGGGTAAGGCTGCTGGAAGCTCCTGTGCCCTCCTGCTCCCCAGGACAGCAAAATAAACCTTTACCTCTGCAATTGCGACAGAAATATTTGCCTACAAGCCACATGGTTAAAAACCAAGACAGCAACACTATTCCTACCCTCAGAGATTGTTGTTTTATATCTGCTGAAACCATTAAGCCTCATTGCTTTCCTATTATCTCTATTAGAATTAGATATTGGTAGATCTGCTGCATGCTTAGTTTTCTGTGATTCTGAAGTGGATAATGCTGACATTAGAGAGCTGAGATTTCTCTTTGTTTGCTCCTGTGCATGATGATGATGATGATAGCATTTTAAATCTAAATCCAAATAAACGTGGCCTTATACAATCCTGATTAAAGTGTTTCAAGTAGAAGACTTAAGATTATTTTCAGATTCACTTGAGATTTTTTGAGTTGTTTTGTGTTCTTGTTTTTCCTTAATCCAGTTTTCCCACCTTGCTCAAATATACACATTCTTGCTAAAAAAATCCCAAAACACACAACTAAATCGTCATCCATAATAGCCAGGTTAGGTCAATCCCAGATTTTAAGTATTGCAGCCTTTAGGAAAATTCTGTTTATTCTGTACACATGTTCTGTGTCTACAATACACAAATAATGTACTTATTGCTTGCTAGTTTTGTGGAATAAATTTGTCATTTCTTCTTTTGGTGTCCCAGGCTACCTGGAGCTTGTGTAATGATATTCATATTAACATTGATCTGAATTATTCTGGAAAGGATTATTTCATTGTGAAGAAGATGGTTGTATTTACTAAAATACAATACTGCCTGTGTCATTTTCCCTTTGGGCAAAGATTGCTTTGCCTGATGAAATTAAAAAATTAATTTTGTCTATCAAAGCCTCTTCCCTGGGGACATGTATGTTCTGAATGGAATACAAGGCAAGGTGAAGAGTTAGAAAGTGAAATAATACAAATTATTTTACAATCAGATAATTCAGACAATATGTTACTTACATGTGCTTCACACCAGGATGACATGAAAGTTCAGTGTCAACTCAGAGTTTATAAACCAAAAATTGGTCCTTAGGAAGCACCATTCCTTCCAAATGCATTTCTTATAGATTCATACACTATAATTTCACGATCACTGAAGATATAAGAGAGTGTTTCAAAATGTGGAAAGATGACCTTGAGTTCCCACAAAAATGGGAATTTTTTACAGGTTTCTCTCAAGTGTATAACTTTATGAATGTTTAAAATACTGTGGAGGGTTGGATACTATAAGCAGAAGGAGATTTTCTGGTAATCTATGCAAGCCTTGACAATTATATAGTAAAATAATTATGGGATAAGAGTCCTTTCATTACTGTTATCTAATTTATTTTACATGCACTGACCTGTTTCTTTTTTATGCTAGATCTAATAATACAATGAGTTGCTTTTGAAAGTCACTGATAATGGCAAAGATAAATATTTTTTGAACAGTAGTTGGCAGTTTGGAAGATGAGTATCTTTAATTTACTGCTCTTTAGGGTGAATATTCTCACATTCCACTGGAGTATCTCATGTGTAAGTCTGGCTCACTTCTCTACCTTGAACTGGAGTATTTCCCAGGAGGGTTTCACAAACACTTTATTGTTGCTTAGTTCAGGATGAACAGGGATTCTGCTAATAGCTTCCCCTGTTAGAGCTGCTCTGCTCCTCATAAATGATTAAACCCTTTTTTAGCCCTGACTCAGGAATAGACTGCTCAGACTGTTTAGGAAGTTCAACCTTGTGCATGCCTAATGTGCTCAGGTCTGGTTCCTGGCACACGTGGATCTTAGAGCAGAAAAACAAAATCAGGGAAGTCAGCAATGAGGTTTGTCACTTCCCTGCTGTTGGACTTTTAGTGCATGTGAGCTATGCTATATTTTTTAAAAATTATGAGACATTAAACCTCTTCATGGAAATCTGCAGCACCTACCTGGCAATAAAAAGCCATGTGGTCCATGAGCTTCACAGGCACGAGTGATTCAAAATTTTATTGCATAAAACTGCAATAGCTGAACAGCTGGAACTCATCTAAAGGTTCCTCTACCCTGAGCATCAGTTTGGGTTGATTTTTATCATTTTCTGTGTTGCTTGCCATCTGGATTAAAATTGATATTAAATATCTGGCTGTAGTCTCAAATCCTCTTACATTTTCTAAACACCATATTACATGACCTAATAATGCCACCACTGAATAGAATTACACTTGTATTCAGACAATCTCAATGGCTTTATATGCCTGTTGCAAGTGTTTGGCCTTTTGTCTGCTGACTTTATAAAGCTGTGACAATTTAGAACTTCAACTCCAGCCAATGTTGGAGAAAATGGGACAAATTTCTGAATTTTGAGCAACCTGGTCTAGTGGAAGGTGTCACTGCCCATGGCAGAGGGTGGAAACAAGATGCTCTTTAAAGTCCCTTCTAATCCAAACCATTCTGTGATTCTATGAAACCTCCCTTTAAAAAAAAAAAAAAAAAAAAGTCAGGTAATTTTTAACACAGGAAGAATAATTTACTCAAAACTCTTCTAGCAGTTATGTATATTGATCTTTTCACGCAGCAGCAATGCAATGTGAGTTTGAAGTTGGTAAAAATGAGGATGTTAATGCTGCAATCTCGATGGAACCTGAGCTATTGGAGTCAGGTCACTTTTGAACTCTGTGCAGAGTCTGGCAGAGTGGGATTCGCTGGGATTGTCAATAGCACAGAGCTTGATCCTGGTTTGAAGCACTTTCAGAGATGCACCAGGGTTTATTAATAAGGATTCTCTTGTTCTTTTATTGATCAGTGGTACAGATCACACCACCACCATGAATTTACTTGTTAAGCACTAAGCCACTGACATCTAAGCACTGCTTAATGAAAAGACTTTCCTGAGTCACAGATCTGGAGGGAAAAAGAAAAAAAAAAGATTAAAAGGGTGAGGGACCCAGGATACAGATAAAACTGGTTGGACTTTCTGCAACTAAGAGCACTTGGATACTGAAATAGTATGATTCAGTGTCTGATGGGAGGGAAAAATCAAGGGTTTAGGGGAAAAAGGTGTGACTGAGTTCTGTGCTGTGGCTTGGATGTAATGTCAGTACAATTATGTAAAACTGAAATGCATGAATTCTAATGCAAGTGTCTCTCTGAACTCCTTGCTTGACCCCATGTACTTATCTCTGATCTTAAAATCATTTCTATGAGCTTGGCACTTGAGCAGGAACTAAATCAGAGAATATCTGTGGTGGGGGAGAGATAAAATGGCTTTACACAGCTTCACCCCTATGTTTAGCACTTAGAGGGGAATCCAAACTCCCATTTTGTGCCCATTTTCCAGCAGCCCATCACGGTGTAAGAGGCTTCCAAGGAGGGTAAAGCAGCAAGGCAGTTCTTTTTCTGACCTGTACAGCTGCAACTCTTTGTTGTGATTCTCTTTACTTGCAGAGTAAATGTTTTTATTTTCTGTTGGAGGAGCTGAAGGTCAGGATTGAGCTGTTTGAGTGCTGAGTGCTGTTTATTTTGGGCTCCAGGTCCCAGTTTGCCCACAGTCCAAGGCTGCTGCTGGTGCCTCAGCAGAGCTCTGGAGCTCTGAAATTCCTGCAGCACCCCTGAGCCATTGCAGGTATCATGGGAAGATGTGCTGAGCTTGAACACCACAGAGAAACCAGGGGGTGTTGCCTCACTTTGAGATTTTTGGCAGATTTTGGATAAAAATTCTACTCATCAGCCAGTATTGAGGAGAATGCACTGCTAAACATCTCCTGAATTTAAAATCTCTAAAATGCTACTCAGCAAGTGGCATTGTGACTGAAAATACAACCAGGGTGAGGACAGTATGAAGAATCACAGCTTGTGTTTTGCTCATGTAACTTTTAAAAAACCAATCAAACTTCCCCAATACTGTTGCATCTCTCACTACATCCTAATGCCATGATGAGGGGAGTGGAGAGAGTGAGCTGCTGTCAGTGATTTTAATTTCTCTTTTTAATTTAAATGTCATACCCTGATTTTTGCTGGTGTTGCACAAATAAGTGGGGTTTGGAACAGAATTTAAAATTCAGTATTAATTTGGGAATTTGCAAATACTATTAAGAGTATTTTGTAATTAATATTGTACCACCTTGGCTGAAACACAAGGCAGGAATTAGTGTCTTTTGAAGGGCAGGCATCATTTCCACCTGCTGACCTTGCTTCCCTGCTTTAAGCCATATTTGTTAATAGAAATTGTAATAACTTGGGATTTCTAGAAGAATGTGGTGCCCAGCTTTAGGCATTAGCTGCTTGGACCACTGGAAATCTTTCCTCACGATGCATTCTGATAAAATTCCAATCTTTGGCCATCAACTCTGGTATTTGCACAGCCCCACCAAAGCAGGCTGAGGAATCCTTGTGACTCTGTGCTGTTTACAGACACCAGACTTACCACCTTGGCAAATGTAGATTCCAGCAGCAGCTATTTTCATGGTCACTGATTCCATGCCAGGGTCCAGAGGAAATCTAATCAAGGTGCAAATAAGGACTCAACATCACTTATGGGACTTGGCAAAGCATCCAGCTAGAGATTTTTGGATCCAATAAGTGCACCGAGGCATAATAAAGAAATTGATTTTTTTTTTTTTTTTAACATAGCCTCTGATCAAAGAATCCCTGTGATAGAACAGATCCAGCAATCTTTCATCCCCTGTGTCAGTGCTTTGATCTCCAATGAGAACATGCAAAAGAGAACATGATGACACATCAGAAGTGCATCTGCTTGGCATCTTGGGCTGCAGAGCTCTGTCAGTCTCCTCTCTGAGGCTCCTCTCTGCTGCCTCCTTGCTATAGCCCCTGCTGGAGGTCAGCATTGAACACTTCACACTTTCCCTGAGTTCTCAGGCAGTTGCTGTGGTGAAAATCAAGGCAGAATTTCCTTGGGATGTAGTTCTCCTGACAAACTCCAACCAGACATTCTCCTGTCTTTATGAACCAAAGTAGAGCTGAAATGGTTGGATATTCAGCCCATGGTCTCTAGATAAATCACTGATGTGTAATTCATTTAGATTTCCTCTCCAGTCAGTATAGAGAGAAGGACAATTTAGAAATCCTACATTATTCATATAATCTAACTTAGACATTTAAACTCCCTGAAAAGTTAAAAAGTGCAATAGAATTTCTAAGAAATGTTAATATGCAGGAGCCAAGAGTTCTGCACTGCTGTGGTTTGAAAGTAACTGTAGTTTCTCTGTTGTAATTGGTACTTTCCAGGGGAGAAACTTTCCCTGAGACTGGGATTTAGTTAGCTAGAGAATAAAAATAACCTACAATGCCCCTTGTCTTCCATTATCTTCCTTCCCCAGCAAGGAAACTTTTCCTGAGAGTTCTCTTTCTTCAGTATTTACACATAAGACAGTAAAAACTGACTACAGCTCAGGTCTGTGCATCTTCCCTTTATTGGACACATTACACTCTATTTCTGGGTGTAAAAATAGATCAGTTCCCAAAACTCTGGCTGTGGTTAAACAGAATTGTGATTTTTTGGAACAATTTGAACTGCTGTCACAGTTTAACAGTGTTTTGGTTTCCCCTGCCTGGCAGCACCTCACACTTCCAGAGGTCACCAGTTTTACTTTGCAATGGACTTGAATTTTTGGGGCAGAGAAATCAGATATTTACTTTCCTCCTGAGCCTGTTTACAGGCAAACTTTACGATGGTTTTGAGTCTATTTTCTCCTCACTTCTGAGGGAAGAAAGACTGCTGCAGAAATTGATGGAGGGTGTCAAAATCCCCTCAAAGACAAAGAAAATGGAGAGTTTACTTTATTTGCCTTAATAGTATTTCTCCAGTTCACCTTGCATATTGGAAAATACTTAATCCATAGACGTGACAGGCTGCAAATTCCTACAAAGTACAGGGAAATAATGATGTTCACGAAAGCACTCTTTGATAATTGTATTTTAAAATTCAAGCCACAGACTGTGATTCTGATATTTTTGGTCATTAGCGGAGCAGATTAAAAACAAAACAAAAACATGCACCTGGGAAAGGTAATGAAATATTCTGTTTGATGAAACAATTTCCTGTTTAACACCTCCACTTTGTGGTATTGATTTCTGTACATCACTGCCTGGATGATAATGTTATTGAATAAAACAATCCTAACAAAAGTATCAAACAAGTATTTGATGTTTCTGTGAATGTTAAAATGACAACACCTTGGGAAAAAAAAAAGAAAGAAAAAAAATCATGTCTTTGATAAGAAAGGTTAAAATCTGGTTTGCTGTGTGCTCTGGGCTTTCCAGCACATTCTGTATTTCATATTGAAAATGAGTAGAACTCAGGAAAAAAGATAATTTTTATAAAATTTTGTATTTCACCAAAAATGCTGAGGAGAAAAACTCTCTAAATTCACCACTCCAAATCCTACTTCTACAGCTCATAATCCTGTTTACACAAAGAGACCCCACAATTAAAACAAAGCACAGGGAGCTGAAGATGCTCCTGTCTTTTGGACTTTTCAGGGTTTCCCTGGGGTGTTTTGGCAGCTGAAAATGAGATTGCTGGAATGTGTGCCTTCCTTACTGTACTTTTGTGTTAATCACAGGGGGAAATATCTACTTTCGAGGAGACAGTCTTTTAATATTTTCAGAGAATGAGAAAAGAAATGGTGTGAATGAGGCACTGGATCTTCCTCATGCCGTCCTTATTCCAGCAGGGAATTCTCTGCTGAGGTTACACTTAGCCCATCAGCCATCTGCTATTTCTTGGTTTTCCTGTATTAGGATTTTGCTCTTTCCATCATAAAAAAGGTCCATTTTGTCTTTACCACTGGAAGATTGGTGATGCAGATCAGCTTTAATTTCTTCTTTTTTTTCTCTTTTTTTTTTTCCTTTCTTGCTTGAGGTCACTCAAAGATCACAGGATTTACTGGAAACTCTCCTCTCACAGCCATGAATGTTTTCTGTATTGATCACTAGTGTCAAGTGAGAAATTCACCTCTGAGGCATCACTGTACCATGGGTAGCTGAGATGAATTCTTTCTAACCAAAAAGCAATGAGGGTCATCCTTTCTCTACCCACAAATAGCAGAATTATTTACCAAATCCTAAGGTGCTGGATCTATTAAATATTAATACAAATGATGCCATTGGAATCTGAAAGCAGAACTTTTGTTTCACATCCTGGCCTTGCCTTCCATCACGATTTTTCCCAATATTTGAGGAAACACTGGATCTGAGACAGAGGTCTTTTCCTCTTGGCACAAATTAAAAAGAAATCAGTGGATTTAAATCAGATTCCCAGATATCTGCTGGTGTTTTAATTGAAATAGCATGGCTTAGCAGCACAGTTTAGGGGGAGAGAAAGCAAGAGACAGACTTAGTGCTAGTTTTGCTGTTCAGTCTTCTCCTCAGCAGATCAGTCAGCTTATATTAAATACTTATCACCAAACTGTTGAACTGGGTTAGCTGTAAAACACATTCTTATGGAGATTATCCTTCCTGTTGCTTGTATGATACCAGAAGTGAGGTTAAAAGAAAAAAGGCAAATGCAGTGTTTCTGCCAGCTGGTTTGCTTCAGGTATTTTGGCTGCTGGAAAGGGGTTGGAAGGACAGAAGGAACAGAATACAAAACAAGGCTTGAAAAAAATCACTGTAAAGAAATATAAAAAATTCCTGAAAATGCTTCACCCAAAAAAATTTGGTTTTCACCATTTTTATAACAAGCTGACTTGTTCACCTGTGATTAAAAAAAGTTTAGAAATTGGATTAAGTGCAGCAGTCTTTGTCCTTCAATGCTGGAGACCAGGAAACTTCCCCTGTTCTTTATAATCCTTTTGTATAAAGGGCTGTTTATTCCTCATCCTCCAGCAGCTCAGCATTATGGACATTCCTGAATACTGGAAATTTTAACAAAATTCAGGCATGAAAGCAAGTCTATAAAACCTTTGGCCGAGAGACAGGCAGAGAATCTGATTGCCCAAAGGGATCCTGAAAGAACAGATCCCGAAAATCCCAAAAATTTGGTGCTGAAGATATTCCCATGTTCCACAGGTTTTTAGTGCTGATTGATAGAAGGAGTGGGGCACAGTGAGGTAGGGAATGAGGTGAATGGGAGGGAATTCTGTTCTGCATGGCAGATTCCCAGATACTCCTCATCTCCCAGGGGTAAAGGTACAGAGAACAATCAAAGCTGATTTTCGTACTGGGTTTCTTTCTACAGTCAATGAGAATTTAATGGGATAGGATTAGGGTTCTACATTTTGAAATATTGTAGAAGATACTGACTGGATGACAGTATTTTGAACTCCTAATGTAAATGAAACAGTCTGTAATAATGAGACAAAATTTACAATAGAATTATAATAGAATCTAGCTAATTAAGATGTTTGTCTTGATATAATTTCTTATTATTCACTGTGTCTTTTTCCCATTAGACTGCAATAGAACAGCTCTGCAACATTTCATCAATAGGATGTAATTCTTTGTAATAGCTTAAGTGTTTCTAGATTTATCACTGAAATAAAAAAATACCACACTTCCAAACTGAAGACATTATAGAAGGAAATGAATGGAGATCCTTTCTCCTGCATCTTTCCTTTTACAAATCCACATTGTTATTAATGCCATGCATTAATTCCACATGACTACATCTTTTCTTCAATGAGGATGAGATGTTAAAAAGCATTGTGTAGTGGCTCTGTAACCAGTATTTCCAATTTCCTCTGGTCTCTGTCCTCACTAAATAAATTTCATTTCAAAGGCAGAATGCACTGGTGCTTTCATCTGTCTCTGTACTATCAGTGCAGCAGAGTTAGATACAGCAATTCTCAAATCAAAGTGTTCTAACAGAGGTATTTGCACAGAACAACTAAGAAAAAGATTTTTCAACTTTTAGCACTGAATTGGGTCACATCTTTGGAGAGTTTGCTCATGACCATTACAAATCAGTATAATGCGGAGGGCAAATTGCAGTTTAGGTTTGTCCTCTGACTGTTGGGACAATAATCACATTGTGTGGTTTTGTTTAAAGTCAGAGATGGTGCTCAGTTCTTAAACTGACTGACTGAGAGAGCCCTGTGATGTCTAGGCAACAGGAGGCTCACAATTTGTGCTCCTGATATGCCTCGAGGCAATCCATTTTGACCTTTTGTGTATTCTGCACAGAATAAAAATAAGACTAAACCTTCCCAAAGTGTTGCTCGCTGCTACACTTCATAAGCAGCAGCATTCTTTTACCAATTCTGCTGTCTTTGTGTTTCTTTTAAATTCATCTCAATAGGTGCAGAAAGCTTTAAACACCTTAATGGAATAAACACCTTAATTAAAGACCTTAATGAAAAAAATGTACAGGATTAGTGCAATCTGTGGGTTTTGGGGTGACTTTAGAAACATAACCCCCACTCCCCTCCAATCATCAGAATGCATTGGTACTGCCCAGGAATCTTTTCTTGGCTCTTCAGCTGCCAAGCAGCTTAAAACCCAAATAATTTGGAAGATTATAGATCATATTAGTTACTAAGTACAAGTGTCATTTGCCACTACTTTTCCAGTTTTGCAAGACTACAGCCAAAAAATAGAGGTTTTACAAATTCCTCTGGGTGAATTGTGTTGGGCTTTGGCTTCTCCTAAACTTTTAGTTCCTTTTCTGTGTTTTGTTGGATATGCTTTAAGCTCTGTTTAGAGTTCCAGTCAGAGCCCAAAATACACTGATTTTGGTTCAAAGGTTGCAAAGGAGTGATGTGCTGCTGAGGAGAGCCAGCTCTCATTACCAAAGGTACCTAATTCCTCTGCTTTTGCAATCTTTTATCAGCATAAATGGAAAAAGGAGGCTTAAAATATGATCAAATATCAGGGTTAATGCTAAAATAATAGGAGAATGAGGCATGATTCTAAAAAGAAAAAAGGCAAATATGTCAGCCCTATATTTGATAATGAATGTGAAGGGGAAAAAGGGTGGGTTTTACGTCAAATTTACATTGAGCCAGACCCACTGAAATTGGACTTTTTTCCCTCCTATTTACACACTTGAGCTAAAGAAGAATGGGCAAGGCTTAGCCAATGATTTCACTGGTTTTGGCCTTAAACAATGGGGTAAGGACTTCTCTGTGCATTTGCACTACAAGGTGGCAAAAACTTCCTTTTTTCTTTTTCACCCACATCTGTCTTGGGATGAGCTTACACTAAACAATGTAATCTTTAATTAATATTACAGTGCAATCAATGCACTCTCCACAATCAACTTCATGTTTAATTTAGAGAAAGCTTTATTTCTTCATTTATTTCACACCTATCTGAAGTCAAAGCCTCGGGCAATGAGGAATTCGATATTTGCCAACTGAGATAAGTATGTAAGCAGGAATTTCCAGCTTTAACAATTCCAGTTCCTGAGACAGAACTCCTGATGATATGTTGAGTGCATGAGCTGAATACTTTGGTGTCTCAATGTGCAGATTGTGGGGAGCACATGACAAAATGGCCTTGAGAGGAAACTCCAGGTACCCCAAACCCTGCAGTTTGTGGGGTGACAGGAACCAGGGCAAGGATTTGGATGGGCAACAAAGAGTTTGTGAGTTCCACATCTGTGCAACACTTTTTATTTCTAGAACACAATCATATTTTAAATAAAAAAAACCCAAATGGCTTTGAGAGAGAGAACTCCAGGCACCCCAAACCCTGCAGTTTGTGGGGTGACAGGAACCAGGGCAAGGATTTGGATGGGCAACAAAGAGTTTGTGAGTTCCACATCTGTGCAACACTTTTTATTTCTACAACAAAATCATATTTTAAATTAAAAAAGCCAAATGGTTTTGAGAGGGAGGACTCTAGGCACCCCAAACCCTGCAGTTTGTGGGGTGGGTGACACCAACAGGAGCCAGGAAAAGGATTTGGATGGGCAAAACCAGTGAGCTCCACATCTGTGCAAAGTTTTTTTTATTTCTAGAACACAATCATATTATAAATAAAAAAAACCAAATGGCTTTGAGAGGAAACTCCAGGCACCCCAAACCCTACAGTTTTGGGGGTGACAGGAACCAGGGCAAGGATTTGGATGGGCAACAAATAGTTTGTGGGTTCCACATCTGTGCAACACTTTTTATTTCTAGAACACAATCACATTTTAAAGAAAAAAAAGCCCAAATGAAACCCAAACCAAAGCCTGATTAGCTCAGGCAGGCCCAGCTGGCTCTGTAGGGTTAGTGTCCCCAAGCCACCTTGTCACCAGGCTGGGCAGTGATTCAGGACAGAGGCTCTGAAAAGAGAGAAGCTACTTCATCTCCATTCCTGCTGCCAGAAAATCCCTGCTCCTTGGAGGGCAAATATCCTGCTGCTGCCCCTGATTTATGGGGTGACAGCCAGGCTGGGGCTGCCAGGGCTGTTTGCAAATATTGACATTTTTGTCCCTCCCTTTAGCTGCAGCAGGGTGAGGTTATTTGTGGTGTGGTTGTGCTTTATTCCAATGACCTTCGGCTGAAAACTTTCTGAAACACACAATTCTGTAATCAGAGAATTAGCGCTGGTCTCTTGCTTAAAACTCTCGCTTAAAACTCTTTCTGTGCTGATAAATAAAATTATTTAGGTGGTCCAGCTCACTCTTTAGTGGCACTAGTAAATATAAAATACCCACACACAGTTTTATGTGGCTTCAGCAAAGTCTGCAGGAGCATCCCAAGAGCAAAGAATGAACAGCCTGGAATCCTTCAAAGTGGAGCAATTGCTGTATATTATGTATTTTATCACATATTGTCTAAGCTCTTGTTTGGCCTGGGGAAGAAAGGCTTTTTTTCTCTTGTGACAACAGTAACCTTTGAAAATCCAGCCCCAATAAAATGAAGATGTGCTGTGTAGTTCCTTGAATTAGGACAGTAATTTCAAGGGACCAGAAACTGGGCAATAAGAAAGTTTACTCTGTAAGTATTTTACTTAAAACACAACATCTTTGAAATTAAGAAAGTATGAGACAATTGCATTTTTTCTGATCTAGGTGTTATGAAAGATTGGCATTATAAGATTTTGACATTTCAAATTAGAAAGTAGTTTTATTGAACTTACTAGTTTAGAACAGAATTTTATTGAAACAAACTTTTATCTCTTCGTTGTATAGTCCAACAACTAGCTTGAAAAAAAAAATGAAAATATGATATAGAAATATTCTTGTGCATTTTTTTTTTCTTGGATATCAGTTAAAAAAAAAGTTGATTTGCTGTACTTTGTATGAATTTAGGGACAGGAGTGAGAAACCTGATTGGGTGAAGGAGTGGAGCTGTAGATATGTGATCCACTGCAGGATGTTTGTGCTTTAATGAGTCCCAATATTGAGTCAGTGGAGTTCCCAGGTTCAAATGCCTGGGAGCCAAGTGAGCAGAGAGCTCAGCATTTCCTACAGTGGGTGAAGTTTTGGGTAAAATTAAAGCTATCAGATTTTTCACGTGTGTAAGTAAAATAGAATCAGTAATGGATAGAGGAGGGAGAAAACTTAAAAATGTAATATTTTGGAAGGAAAAAGTGAAATACTGGGGAAGTTTTCTTGAAAATAATTTTTTTTTTTTAATTGCACCATCAACAGGTAAATCCTTTTCCAGACTTGATTCCCTTTTGTGGGTGTGGAAGATGGAAAAGCAGCTAATTGAAGCCAGGAGTGGCTCTGGCAGAATGCAGAGCTCATCCAGAGCCAGCAATCCCAGAGCAGGGACAGTGGTGGCTCAGGGGGGGATGACTCCTCTGCCTCTCACACAAAGCATTTCTCTGCCTGGGCAGAAAGACCTTTTTCTCCAAATCTTGTATCTGACAAAAACATGACATTGTCCTCCTGTAGCCTGGAAATTGCTGCTTTGAAAGCCCCAGCAATTTACTGCAACAAACGTTTACCCCTATCACAGCAACTTGTCTTTTTGGCTCTCTTTTGTTCACTTTTTCTGTTGAAATAACACGTTGTGGAGGTTTATTTTTGTTGGTTTATGTTTGTCCTGCTCTCCAGCTCCTGGCTGGCTTTATCAGAAAGGAAAGGCATTGCTGGGCAATATTCAGAGTCAGGATTTTGATGACAAAATTGAAATCCAAAGCAAAGCAAGTACATAATTCTTATCTCCATTAACATTCTAAGTGATCTCAGCCTGGCCTATTTGCAATTCCTAGGACCTGGTCCATCTCCTGGAATGAGGAGTTCAAAGCAATCCTTTGCTTCTCGGTGTTATCCCAAATTGCAACTTGGTTTTCTCAATCTGGGGCTAATTCATTTGGGGCAGAGTGCTCTGTTTCCATTTTCCTTTCTTTGTACCTGTGCTCGTTCCACTGGATTTTCCTTTTGGATTAGAAGTAGCAAATGTGTTTGATGGCTCCCAGTGGAGCTAAGAACTAAAAGGTCCTAATTAATGCAGATTTGCTGGTGCTGAGTGACTTGTGCTTCCCTTTGAATCGAGTCAGTATTCAACTTTCAGCTGCTCTCCTTCCCAGAGGAAGTTTTTTTAGAGCATTGCTAATACACTTATTGCAAAAAGGAGCTTTGTACAAATGTATTTGGGCCTTTGATCTGGCACACAGTGATTTTTCTGGGGAGACAAGGATGCAGGTCAGAGGATTAGTTATTTTGCCTTTATGGGACCAAATTCCCCCAGTGTTGATTACATGCCAGTATCACATGGAATATAAGTATCAGGAAATCAATTTTTTAATAAGATGTTGCAAAAAACCCTTACAGATATATTATTTTTCATGTTGTAACACTTTGGATTTCATTGTCTCTAGTTTCAATTCATTTTCACCTCGGGAGTATTTGTTTTAAATAGACATTCGCTGTTCAGTTTCCACCTTCTGGAGCTCTACTGATGCAGTTGCTGATCAGAAAATTTAATTTGGGGGCATTATGGTGGTGTTTAGAAATTAACAGATATTGCAACATATTCCAAGTGTGTACTGTGGGTTTCTGAAATGGACTATTTTGAGACCAAATACTTTTGCCTCAATGCCTAAAAAAAAAAGTCTTTTGAAATAAAAGTTCCTGATCCAAATTTATACAATATGGTGACTAGAAGAAGCTATTTCTGGGCTTTTACAGAGGTACAGACACTGAGGAATTGCCTGGATAAATGTAGGTTTATATCTTTTATCTGTTAAATCAAAGATCAAAATGCAAGATTTAAAGCTCAAGGACATTCTGTGGATTCGTGACATTTCCTAAAGGAATGGTAGATAATAAACCTGTGACTGGATTAGCACAATGAGCCCCATTGTAAATGCAGAATTTCCACGTGTGACACAGATAAAACCTTGCCCTCAGTATTTTTAGTGACACCTAAAAGAAACACCTTTGTTCAGTCTCCTTGTTTGAAAGCTCTGAAGGAACAAAACACATTTCCAACCATAATTCTTTGTGAAGGGTGTTCAGAGCTTGCCATGGTATAGTTTAAAAAATATCCCAAATATCTGCATGTGCATATAAACATATGTAGTGCTGTCCATACAGCTCCCTTCTGTCTCAGGGTGTTTTATGTAGGGACACTATTATTTATTGCTCACCATAAAAACTATCTGTAAACACTTGTTGCAGTTATTAACTCGAAAGTTTGTGAGAATCTTCCTTTTTTCTCATTAGCGAAACTATCTCTGGGAGGAGAAGCCTATAAAACACATGGAAGAATATCTGTTAAATAGGTAAAAACCCATTAAAAATACAGGTGGAGATTGCCATGACTTAATGACTCGAAGAAAAAAAATATATATTTGCATATTCTGCAAGCGAATGAGGAGTAAACTTTCCAAATGTCACAAAGCAGACTGTTATCAATATATATCAACATCCTCCAGCTACTCGCTGGCAATAAATGTCAGAAGAAATTTTTACAGCTTTTATAGCTTATCTGCAATTTGTAATAAGCTTTGTGCTTCACCCATTATTTTATGAGGGAGAACAACTGTCAGCTGTATTTGGAATGTCAGGGATTTCATTATTTTATTGTAACCCCTCCAGCCCCAGCCCTGGCCAGCCCTGCACACAAAGTCCGTGCAACTCACTGCTCTCATCACTTATTCTTTACCTTTTTTAATTAATAATTTACCTTACGGTTCTGATAGCCTCATTATCACTCCTCTGTTTCATTAACTAATCATTACAGCAATGCAGTTTATGGCTTTTGCAGGCTGAGGAGGAATCAGGAGCTTTGGGTTACCAAGCAAGAGCTCTGATTTGCAAGCAGAGCCTGCAGCACTGTGAATTTTATGTCATTAGAAATCTTTTCATCTTTCTCTCGCTTTTTTTTTTTTTTTTAATTTAAAACAGAAGAAAAAAAAAATTTCATTCTTTCTCAGAATGATTCATATCCTGTGGATTTTTCCTATTAGGCAATGAAGCTGTGATATTAAGATTGAGTATATAAATAATTCTCATAATTCACGCAGAAGAAAGAGAAATAATTACCTCTGAACATTTCATTATGAATGGAATTCTGTCAAAAACTTTAAGAAGGGAGCATTAATACAAATTAAGGTCTTAGGGACTCATATTTTAAATACTTAATTCTGTATTTTATTTAACTTTTACCAGACCAATAAGAAATTTTTTTTTAATCAGCAAAATGAATTGCTGAGCTAGAAAAACATTAACTATAAAATGTAAAATTCCTATGATGAACAAATGTTTTATATTTTATGATTTCTGTCACAGAAGAATGGCTGAACTTGCATGAGTTACCAGCTTTGTAGAGCTGACCATAAACTCAAATGTCCTAAACACTTGCTTAGGAGCAGAATACATTCAATTTCAAGTGATTTTGCATAGTCTCTGTCGGCTCTGTTACATTACATGCTGGAAGATGCAATTAGGCTGTGGGATTTTATTCTTGAGAAACTTAAATCCAATGACAGCAGCTGGGAAAATGGAAATGGTCATTCTTGGAGGTGCTGATGTTTGTCTTGAATAGAAACCTTGGAGGTTCCAGAGCTGCTGGGGTAATTACTGCTGACTGGGGGAGCCTCAGCTGCTTTTCTGCTCTTCAAAAGCATTTCTGCAGTGCTCCAGAATCCTATTTGTGCTTGTACAGAAATTCCTGAGCCTAAAGAGAGATGGAGAGAAATATTTCTGCTGTTTACCATGTGATTTTATCTCAAGGTGTATCATAAAATTCAGTCTTATCCTACCAATGAATTTGTTTATAGAATGAACAGCTAAAAGTCCTGAAATATCTGTGAGATTCCTGCAGAAACTCATGAAATATCTTCTCATATATTTTGCTTAAATTCCCAATAATTTGAAAGCGACAGCATCTCACCTCATGCTTACCAAAACCATATCCTTATATTTAGAAACTGGGTATTGAGTGAGGAGCAGAGTTATTTACCTGGGTTTTTAAATTTGAAATTAAACACTCCCTAAACATCCTTGATCTCTTCATGGAAATGCTCATCTCTGCTGCAGTCAATCCCAATTTTGGAGTGACAGATCAAAACGAGAGCACATGTCCCTTGCAGAGCCATGGAGAAAAGCCAGCCCTGAAGGTTTCTGGGCACCTTGCTCCTCTTTTTTCATGTGCTGAGGACAAATTGCATGGTTTTGCCTCCACACCTTGCAGATGTTGATCTGCTCCCTGCTGCAGGCAAAGCAAGGTTAATGGTGTTTGGAGCTGCTCTGGGATCCGAGGGGTTAATTGAGAATTTGTCAGAACTGCTTGGAGAGAGCTCTCCTGTGAGATGGGCTGAGCAGGAATGCTCAGGTTTTGGCAAGGTTTCCTCCCTGTCTGATCTTTATTTAAATGCAGGATTTAGAGGTGACTTTTTAGCCTTACCTGAGCTCTCAGCTGCTGAGCTTGTCATGGTTTCTGTCTGAGCCTGAGTTGGTTCATCCCAAATGCTGAATTTGGCTCTGGTAATGCAGAAGAAGACAATTCTTCATCTTCCCTTCTGCTTCACAGTATTTCTGTTCTAATATCTCATTTTTTTAGTAACCTACACTGAAATCTGCATAATTTTTGCACATTACTTGTGATGCGGTGATTATTTACAAAAGATAATAATCACCACAGGTTATAGGAGAAAAATTTTAACAGATAAAAATCTAGTTATTCCTTTTATTTTCCTACTGATCCATTGTGTTCTACTGATCCCTACAGTGTGCCATGTGGATCTCCTGAAAACCTGAAAACCACTGCTTTTAACACTGTACAAGAATCTTGTCACTACCAAATTTACAGCACTGTGTGCAGGTTTGTTTGCTACTTTTCAAGAAAGTCTAATCAAATTGGAAAAGGCAGGGATGAAAGCAATTAAAACAATTAAGGAGATGCTGCAGCAGCTTTCCAAGGAGAGTCTAAAAAAGTCCAGACTGATTTGTGGATTTTGGTTATGGAACCAATTGCTGGAATTGTGATGCATGCATGGAGCAAGCAGGAGGTTGTTTTTAGAAAAACTAAAAGGTAATAATTTTCAGACAGTGGAAATCTCAGTTCTAAGCTTGCAGATCTTGATTTTTCCATGATTATATTTGTAATTTTTCAGCAGTTTCAGGTTTTTGAACAAATTAAATAGAATCAATCTCTTTCTCCCAGATAACTAAAATAAGGAGATTTTCGTTTCCGTACTGCACTGGAAGTTGGTGTGGTTTTATTTGAAAAGTGAATTAGTATTGGTAATTAATTGTATTAGTAGGCATTCAAAATTGCTGCCTAGGTTCTGCAAAATTATGGTGTTCAGTCTTCCATATAAAATTAAAATTAGTAATTGAATGTAGATAATGATAAGAATACTTTAAAAAAACCCAAAAAACTTATTTTAATTGTAAAAAACCAAAATTACAACACTGTTTTGATTTTGAAGATATGAAGGAAAAAAAGGCACAGTGGAAATACCTACTGAGATATTAACAGGATTGTCCTTATCTAAATACCTCCCTAACTGGTGGAGAGGTTCAAGACAAGCCCTTTGCTCTTTTCTGTATTACTGAATTCCAATTAAGAGGGTGAACCACGATGATATTTGAATACAAAATTCTCTCATATCATTTTGAGAAAGATGCAGTGAAAAACAAATTTCTTATAAAACTTTGGTAGGTAAAGTTTTTGCAATCATCTCCTTCATAGCTCTTTGCTGATTTATCTCATCCTATTGCTGTCTCAAACAAGTAAATGCAATTAAGTAATTCAGGGAGACATTTTAAAGGTGGCAGTAAAGCCAAAATTCAGTGCTCTGAGGTGCAGTTGGTTTGAACACATTTTAGCTGTTAATATGTTCCTGAGGTTTTACACAGAACAATGGAGCTCCAGTATCTTACCAGCTCCATTTTTTTTGTATTTAAATGCTCAACAGCTCTGTTTATTGCTGTATGCAAAATCTTACCTCGCTTATGATCTTTTTTTATTAAAACAGAACCATTTTAAAAGAAAATAACATTTGAAAATATCTCATGAAAATACACTCTTGAAAAAAACATCTATTTAGTTTGCTTTTACAGTTCGGAATGTGAGAGGAGGAATCTCCACAGACTTTGTTATTAGATTTTATACAAAAATTTAATCTGTCTCAGGCCTTTTCAGCCCATGGCTAAGCATTTCCCTGGACAGAGTCGAGTTCAGCATGAGATCTCGACAAGTTCAAAGCATTTTAAGTTTATTCAGCGTAACTTTCTATTTGTATTGCCTTCTGGTTTTCACTTTCAGGGATTCAGATTTTCCTGCTTAATCAAATGATGTCAAATTTCACAGTGATGTGCAGAACAAAGAAATGGCTTTTAGTTCTTTTTGGTTTTGCTCTGGATGTTCACATTGAGGTATTCTCAGCCTAAATATTTATTTCTGTCCCTCAGCTGCTGCTAGACTGCAGCTGAAATATTGGGAATAGTGGAAATATTCACCACTGGGATTGAAATTTTGCTATTTTTCTGAGTCATTGGGTAATTATTACAAACATTTGTGGCTGTGAAGAACTCCTGCTTTGCTTGGGTTTGGTATAAGTTGCATCATGAGCGGCAAGGCAAATATACTCAAAATAATGATAAAATAAGTTAAAATAAAACCAAGAGGGTGACTTCTCCCAATCTGGCAGAGAAAAGGCCAAGAGTGGAAAGAGTGACAACCTGCAACCACTTGGAGAGTGGATTGGAAATGAACCACAGCTCTACTTATTAATAAGGATATTGATTAATATTTAGGGTTATGAATTCTTAATTGCTTTTGTGTTCTTCAGAATGCAGCTTTGGATAAAAACTGTTTGTTTGCTTTGTTTTTTTTCCATATTCACATCTCTCTATTTTGCTCAAACAAGCAAAGCTGGAAGAAAACCCAGCCTGGGAAGGGTGGCAGAGTGCCAGCATGGCACACAGGGGGAAAACAAACTTAAAGTCATTGGGAAGCTGTAGGACTAATTCCATCAAAGAACAGACTTTTGAAGATATTCCAGATAAAATCCTGGAACAGATCATGATATTTTCATTTTTAATACGCGTAATAAAATAAAAATACAGACATCCATTTCCACGCTGCAAAGATTTACTCCAGCTCTAAATTAACAATAACTGAGCAAGGCTGGGGAGCACTATTCCTTTTCCCTAAGAAACAAGAGCATAATTTTGAAGTTATTAAAAGGAATGTCAGTGTGTGACAATGAAAGCTCACATCTGCAGCCTTGCAAATTGCACTGAAGTGAATATGGTGGGAAATCAATGATCTCAAAGCTTGGATCTGATGTTGGTCACAAAAGGGTTTTTTCTGCCATACATCCCTTGCTTAACACTGCCCTAGTCCAGGAGGTGGCCTGGAATATCTGTAATTGAGCCCAAAGGCAGCTGAATGTGAGAAATCTACCTGGGATGCTGTGAAAATATCTCATTTATTGATAGCAGAAGTCAGGTTTTGCTAAGGTGGGAGAAAAGTTGAAAAAGCCAACTCTAGGCAATGCATGTTATTACAAATAATGGAGGTTATATATTGATATTAATGTCATTTTGAAGCCCAAATTTATTTTCAAACTATACAGATACATCTCATGTTGATTTGGGGGAGAACTGTAGGCAAATATGCATACATATATATATATACAAATATATACACACACAATCTGAAATCAAAAATGTTTCATAGACTTTCAGCATTTAAGTCCCATGGGAACTGTAAGAGAAAAGCACACTGGGGTTTCTTGGGTATTTTAGAAAAATTAGCTCACTTTTATGAACTTTTTTTTTCTTTAAAATAAACTCTTTGATGAATATTACTTTTCTCCTGAAAACTCCAGCCAGTTTGCTAGAAAGCTTGCCTGACTTCATGATAGTCTGAATCTGTCCTTTCATAATTGTACTTCAATTTTTGGGCTGCTGCAGCTTCTATAAGCAAAGTATCTGAACCCAAATTTGAAGAACAGGGGAAAGCCAGATTAAGCCAAATTGAGGGAATGGTGACCATCATTTGACCTATTGAGCATTTTGGTTTAAAAAGAAAAAAAATATCACCCTTGAACTAAAGTTTTCATATGAAAAGAAATTGAGTTACTCCAATCAGACAGTAATTTCATTAAATAATGGTAGTTGCATACTGTAACTACTTTTAAAAGTTTAAATCCCATTAATCTTGGGATTTGAAGCCTCACAGCTGGGTAAATTCAGAGTAGATCTTTTTTGCATTGCTTGTCTGCATAGAGCCATTCTGGAAAATATAACAACCTGCTGCGGTCAATGTGGATTCTCCTGCTCTGCCCTGGCTGTCTGGGAAGCAGCTGCCATACCAGAAAAATGAAATTCTTCACCTCTGGGAGCTTTTCACGAGCAGCTCAGAGAAATCCTAGAGCCATTTACACTCCATCCAGAGACTCCTCCAACTGCACTTGCTGTCCAAGTGAAGGAAATTTGGAACATGCTGAGTTTGGGAGCATAAAGAGCAGCTGTGAGTTGTGCTTTCAAAACACAATCTGTGTCATAAAGTTGTTCCCTTGAAGTGTTGGTAATGCATCATGGTTTAGTGAAAAGTCAGAAATATGTATTTTATTCTGCAGCATGCTGGACCTTGTTTAAAACACCACAGGGCTGTGGAATAAACTTGATTTCTCAGCTGTAGTCAGGAAAAAAAACCAAAATAACTGACATCTCATGAAGAGTGGTGTGAATTAGTAATAGAGGATGTGCTCAGTCAGGCTTTGAGAGGATCCTTCTGGAACATTATCTTACTACTGGAACTCCTGGAGAGAAGTCACTTGTGTATGATGTATTTGTAATCCATGAGAAATAGTTTGATAAATTAAAGGCTTCATAAGTCTTCCTTAGTCTTTAATAATTAAAAGAATTCTTAATTTTCTTAGGAAGTAATGGGAATAGACAAAGCAGGCAATGGATGGAATAAATCAACATGATGAATTAATTAATGGTTCACAAGGGATCTTAAATTAGGTCACCTCTTAAAATATGTCAGCTGGTTATTTGCTTAAAGCTCATATTGGACATACCTGGGAGAACTTTCCAAGCCTCAAAATCTCTCCAGCAAAGGCCACCTAGAAACTGCTCAGGGGCACCATCTGGAAATTAGATTAATGAAAATGCAAACGTGGTTAGATTTTGGTTAGAGAATTCACAACAAGCTGTGCACAATATAGAATCCACATACAGTGTTTGACTCTTGATTAGTCTCACTTGGAGAAAAAAATTTCTTTCCAATCTTACCCCTGGACTTTCCAAGAGCACATCCGTCATGGTTTTCCTGCCCTCCTGAGCCATTTCAGACCAAAAAATGCAACTGGCAAGTGCTGCAATGGTATTTGTGAGGCTTTTAGCTGTTGTCAGCATGTGACTCCCTTCGGAGTTACGACATGAAACCAGTTCTTATTAGCACAATGTAGGCATGGAAGTATGAAAGACTCCTTAATTATTAATTTCAGTAGGAACCTCTTCCACAGGACAACTTGATTTAGCCTATTTTTTTAGTGCTCTGGATCTATTCATAAATGAACTCCAAGAGAATTGTATTTGTTACCTTATAATTGGATTTCTCGGGGGTTTTTATGATGTTCTGTTCAGTTTCAGATGTATTTTTAACTCCAGCTGTCTCAGACAAGTGGGATGATGAGCATCATCCTGGGCATGGTCCTAGAAGTGCCATGGAGAAGCACAAAATTCCATTTTGGTGCTTGGTTATTTGTGTCAGGAGGTACTCAGTTTTACCTGGAATTCCTCTCATTGAAATGGAAAGGGATTTTTGTACCCCTGGCCTGTTGTATTCCAGTCTCATTCCAGGTGTTTCAGGAAGTGATTTTATACAGGTGTGTGGTTTTTGCCCTTATAAAATGCTAGCAGCAGTGTGTAAATAAGGACATTCCCAGATTCTCTGGATATATGTCCAAATCATCTTCATTGGCAGTTATAAAAGGGGTTTTTTGAAATGAAAAGAACTTGTTGAGGAGCCCAGGGTTTGTAGTTTCTGTGACCCAGAACTGAAACTGAGAATCAGCATTGCAGTAACGTGATCAATCTTGCAAACAGAGGGGAGGAACTGTGGAATGCTAAATATTTGGTTTTGGAAAGCAGACAGCAATTTTAAAAATTTTATCCTGGTTCAACTTAACAAGGAAAGCATTGGTGACTTAAATGGTGCTTTGGTACCAATTCCTCTGTGTGTTTAAAACTAGAGAGTGTTTCTTTGCTAGATTTTGGCCCATATGGGATATTGCTCTCTAACCTACTTTTTAAAGGCAACTCTATTCTTGCCTCTCAAGTGTGGAACAACTTTGTGCTAGAAACATTCTCCTGAAAATCTTGTATTTTATCTTTTTTTAATCTTTTATTACTGTAGCTTGCCTAGGAATTGTTTCCTTTTCTGAAACTTGATCTATTTCTTGCTGCATATTTAAAAGTACACAGTATTTCTGGTCCCTCAACAGATGTTCGTTTTCCTCTGATCTCTTTCAGACATCTGGAAATAATGTCATTATGAAATGTAACTAATTCTCCATACCCAAAGTCTGCTCTGAAATCCTGCAGAGATACATCTGCTACATCTGCACTGTATTAGAAGTGATTCATTGGAAGTCTTCTGGAGCTGGGCTGAGCTCTCAGCCGGGGTGAGTTGCCACAGCTTCCCTGGAGGTGCAGCTGAGTTTGCTCGGTGCTGGCAGACCTGCTCAGCACGAGGCTGGAGCTCCTGGGCAGTGCTGGTGCTGCAATATGTCACAGAGGAGTCCTTTGGGAAAGGAGTTCTGGCCATGCCTCCTTTGTCCCAGCCAGCAGAATTGAGGAAGATCTCCACCTAAAGCCATTGATTCCTCATTCCTCCCTTTTTGCACTGTATTTTATACAATCCATTCCTTTTTCCTCATCAGCAGCTGTTTCACTGCGTGTTGAGGGATCAACCCTGCCCAGAGCAGTCCTGGGGTCAGGGCTGAGTCAGACCTTCCCCTCCCTATTTAAAACAACCTCACTCTCAGACCTTTCTTGTCGACATCACAGTCCCTTCGCCGATGGAGATGCAAATAAGAGGAGAACAAGAGTCGTGGAGAGAGAACAAAGTTCCCTTCTCAGCCCATCTCCAGCAGAGCTCTGCTGCTGCAGCTTCAGGAGAGCTCTGCTCACATCAGTGTTTCTAGGCCATTGTCCCAAAAAATTGTTCCTCCTTTCCTGCTGGAGTTGGGGTTCTTTGGGAGCTTTTCTGACCATGGGGTGGCTGAGGTCAGGAGGAGTCACCAGGCAGGAGCTGCTGCCTTGCTGGAGCAGAGGGAGCCAAAGCGATCAAATCTTCAGCAGATACAATTTTAATGCTTCTGAATTTAAGAATTCCAGTAAATTTTGGAGACCTTTGCCTCTACTCTCGTTTCATTCCTAAGACCTTTTCTGAAGATGAATTTATGAAACTGATGTTTTCAGGAAATTACTTGAAATCCAAAACTCTTTCTGCTTGATTTTTTTTCATTTCGTAAATCAATGGTAGTAGAAACGGGTTCATTAATTTGATTTTTTTAAAAATCACTGAATACACTTAAAAAATAATGTAACCCAACATCTTTAGCTAATCTTAAGTAGCACTAATGGGACAGTGCACAAAAGAATGTGATTTAGTGGTTTTGTTGGGGATTTTTAGTATCTTTTTTCATAGGTTTTTATAAAAGCCTAGGTAAATGCAGCAATAGAGCAGTAACACTTTATATCCTGGAAGATGGAACAGAAGAAATGTGAAAGCAGTGGGCTTGCAGGGCACAGGTGAGTTGTGTCTCTCCCACTTTTTCATGGGAACTTCTACAAGCAGGTCTGTGCATGTGCCTCACAAGACTGTTGTAGGGCTGAAAATCGTGTTTCACAGATACAGGGAGGTTTTGTTTGTAGGATTAATATGTACCCTTGAACATAAGGTGGTGTGGATGGGTTTTTAATGGTATGTCTTGGTCATACCTCAGAAAGGCTAGAATTAATTAGAACATTATAAGGGAATTGGCATAATTCATGGCAAAGTGCACTTTTTATAAACTATGCTCTCACTTTTTAGAAAATATGTCAGACTGCTATTCTAAAAGATGCTTTTTGTCAGCAGCAGTGATGGCAAATGTATGAATCTGCCTCACTGAATATACCATTTAAAGTATATTTAAATTTAAAAGTAGAGAGGAATTTATATGCAAAACGATCGCTTTCAATAACTTATAATCAGAACAAAACCGCCACTGATTGCCGACATTCTGCAAAAGTAGTTCAAGGGCAGAAAGAGCAGAAATTTCTGCCGCTTGCAGATTTATTTAGTACTTAATCATCTGGGATTCATTTGTAAACAGATTGTTTGGAAAGCCGTCGGTGGAGGAGCTCTCTTTGTTTGGTGCAAACCCACAAGTGTCACCTCTGCCTCGCAGCCCCCGGAAGGCGCAGGGAGCTTCAAGGGCGTCGTTGGAGATGTGACACCAAGCACAGCTCTGACAAGGAGCTGCCAGGAAATTGGGTTTGACAGCTCGTCACGAGGGCAAAGCCAGACAGAATGAGGCCTCAGCAAGGATGGCATGGAAGTCACTCGCCGCGGTGCTCCTGAAGGTGACATCACTGGCGGTGACACCCAAATAGGATTTCGGAGATGAATTATTAATGGTTGTCACATCCTAAGGAAAACATAAATGGGGACCTGGGGATTACCTGTTGGCTGTGTAGCCTCTGGCTGGAGCAGGGATCTGGAATTAAACGCAGATATTGCTCTCTTGTCACTGTTCCTGGAGTGGGAGAGGTTTGGAGGTTTTGCTGGGTGTTGCAGAGATTGCTCTGGCACAGACGTTTCTGTCACAGAAAATATTTGGGTGGGTTTGTTGTTTTGGTTCGTTTTTTCTAGATTTTACTAATTTGCATAGAAACTCCCCCAAAACCATGTTTGCAGTGTAGTATAGCTCATCATTCTATACTCAGCCCATCTGCAAAGCAGTCATGAAAAAGAGCTGAGGAAAGCAATAATAATTACTTAAAACTGAAGGAACGAGGGAGTGGAGAGACTACAAGGGAAGGAAGATTTTCTGACAAATTCAGATTTAATAATTCATATTTTAGAAGCCATGGATGACCAAGCACACCTGATTTGTGTGACATGTACTGTTCAAAAAGCCATCAATTGACAAAGCCAGGATAACTCAGGATCATGTAGAACATCACAGAGCTGCAGGTCAGGGCTGCAATGCTGTTCCTTTTCTCTTTTCTTTCTTCCAGAGCTAGTTAAAAGGCTCTCAGACACTCATTTCCCTTCCCAGCATTTTCACAGTTCATTCATGTTATCATTTACGACTTGAGGGGCTGCAATCTGACCACTGAATGAATGAGGTTTAAAATAGCCCTGCAAAAGTTAAAAATAACCCCAGAGGTGATTAGTGATGTGTATAAATATGTAATAAAAAAACCCAAAGTGTGCTTCAGTTGGCTGCTGGGTTGATGGACTAGTCCAATCTGTCATTGGAAAATAAAAATATTCCTTTCCCTTGTGATGTAAATCCCCATATTGTCATTCTGCCTATCTGAGATGAGTTATAGATTGCACTGATTTTTTTCCAGTTGGAATATTGAGTCCTACAAAAGCTGCTGTTTGATTAGAAAATGGAAAGAAACCAGGCTGGTGAAATAATGCCCTAATCATAAAAACCAATAAATGAACACTGATACTATAAACACATTTCAATACCAGATAAAAATTTTACCCCATGTATAACTCTAACTACATTGAAAAGAAAAAAAATTTAAAAATTAAAAAAAAAAAAGAAAAAGGAAAAAAAAGAGCTGTTAGAGGTGGAATAACAGAGGGGGGAAAAAGGTAATTTGAGTACTTAATCTTTCTTCATAATTATTTTCCTGTGGATAAAGATACACTTGCTGTAGCCAAAGCACCTTGATGTTATGAATACTTTCCAATTGTGTGGCATAATGCCCTGAGATAAATGATTAATGTACATAGAGTGTTGCTTCGTTTGATATTGCCAACTTTTAGAAGACAAGTGAACTCTCTGCTTTAAATTTGTTTCTGGTTCTATTCGTTAATGAAAAATAATGAGCAGTTTTATGGAAATAAGCAGGAAATACATATATAATAATTAGACATGAAGGCAGTTCTGTGGATAATTCTGAACAAAATGGGTTTAGAATATATAAATGGAGAAATTTTCCAAAACTACTTTTATTTTGTGTAAGCCTGTGTCTGGAAGGCATGCTTTACACACAGGTTTTCTTTTGCTCATTTATTTGTAGCATCTGCTTTGTGGTCATTGACCAGATTGCTGGCACCAGCTCTGCCTGGCAGCACCATGGTGGCAGGAAATAAAGGGATTAAATGCCCAACTGAGGATTTCCTGTGTGTGGCAGGAACTGGCAGACAACTCTTCACCTTTATCTGGAGAGGTCTCTGATCATGTTACCTTCAGCAGATTTTTCACTGAAAACTCAGCGCTGAACTCAGCTCAGTGTCTCTGTGCCATGGATGTCCCAAGGCCACAAAATTCTGTACCAGAACTGCTCATTGCAAACTTTTTGTGGTACACATGGAAAATGAAGCAGAAATCTTTTTTGCATGTATTTGGTTTTATTGGTTGAGACATCATGCCTGTCTGTAAAAATGGAAAGCTTGGAGGAGTATTATAAAATTAGATTTCCTTGTCAGGTGATTGGATGGATCTTAATCAGAAAGCTGGCAGGTCAAGCAGTATGAATCTGGTAAATGGTAATTACTGATTGATCAGGAAACAGGAGAGGAAGGGAGTGGACCTGTTCAAATTAAAAGTAGTCCACTGGTCTGGGTTTTACCTAAGGGCTCATATTCTATGTAGGAAGTGTAGAAGCCTGTGCTTTAAATGCTCAGCAGTGAACCATTTTATTATAGATGGGGTGTACATATTTGCATAAAAATAAAATTACAGGGATCCTGTTAAATTTATCTGAGAGCATAAAAAGCGGTCTTCTTGCAATAAAATGTTTTGAGAATGAGTAATAGCGCTGTTTAGATGAGATTCTAAAAGCCTTTAGGATTATCCAACTTCCATTTAAATTATGTAGTAACTGATGAGGCTGCTATCAGAATCAGATTTTTCTCTGCTTACTGATGCTAGACAGTTCTCCTCAGCATGGTGTCTTCAAGCTCTCACTTATTTAATGATTCATTGTTCCAGTCAAGAAGAAAAAAAAACCCGAAGCACAAAATAATTACCTGACAGCTTTTTAAAATTAACTCACTTGGGACCTAAAGATTGCAGCAATAAATTACATATTGTAGATTCATCCTTCTCCATTTCTGCTCACGCCTTTGTCTGTTGTGATGTTGATGTCAGGAGGGATATCATCTGAAGGACTGAAGGTTGGCAGCAAAATTCCTCTGGATGAAGCCTTGATGAGATCCAACCCTGCACTTCATCTTTTGTCAGGAAGCTGAACTGCTTTGGAGCAGAGCAGGCAGTTCTCAATCAGCAAAGAAATGAGCTTTATCTTGTGAGGAAAGCCCTGCCTTGCTCTAGTTTAGCCAGAAGGAAAAATTCGTTTTTGTCCCAAAATAACTCATTTATTTGCTGATCACATCAAAAGTAGGGGACACTAGGCCAGATCTCAGAGAGTCACAGAACCAGATTTACAGAATATTTTGAGCTGGGAGAGACCCAGAAGGACCTTCAATCCAACTCTTTAGTGAATGGCACTTGCAAGGACTGAAATACAACATTAGCACCAGATTGTAACAAACTGAGGTGATCTCAGAGAGGCTGGATAAGGTTTGTAGAAACTTTACTGGAGGTGCTGACTGATCATGGAATTGAAGGAGCTTTGCCAGGGCCCTGAGGGCACAGATCTTCCAGCCTTCTTGACTCCTCAAAATTGGCTAACTTCCCCAGCAGAGGGAAGGAAAAGATGGATTGTGGGGGAAAAAATAAAATTAAAAAAAAAAAAAAGAAAAAAAGAAAGCTTGTAAAAAAACAGTGGAGGCTTCCTCAAGATGCTCTAACTTAGAATTGTCCAGAGGTCACTCTTTTCCTTTTAAGTATCCATCTTGGGAAAGTACCAGAAAAAGGAAGTCCACAGGAAATGTCTTTCCTTTCTGAGCTCTCCAGTCCAGAGGAAAGCAGATGTTCCCAGCAATGCATCAGTGCCACTGCTGGGTATCAATAATGCATTGCAGCAGGTGCTGCAGGCTATGAGAGTTTCAATATATTTGAACAGTCAGCTCCTGCCTTTTCTGAAGGAAACTCTGAATTATGGATGGGAACAAACGATGCTTTCTGATGGCAACATTTCAATACAAGAACAAATGCAGTTCTGCAGGAACACGGAGGCCATTGTGCAATATTTTCTGATGAAATAAAAACCCTCAAATTTGGATAATGAAGTGATCATTTGTCATGAACTAAGTGTGTTCCCCTGGCTTTCTGATTATGGCAGAAATACATGTCAATATTAATCTTCAGGTAACAACATTTTTGCTCCCAAGTCGTTCTGCAGAATCCAAGCTGCCCACTTTATAAAATGGTCAGCAGCCAGTGAATCGATGCTGAGAAGCAATTCATAGCAGTCAGGATGGATTTGTATTACTGCTTAGCTGGGGGATGAGTTCCCTCAGAGGAAAAAGCTGCTCTTATTCTTTCAAGCCAGCTCCAGCCTGTACTAAAATAAACCTTTTCTCAAAGGAGAGGGTAGAGAAAATTCTTTAGAGAATCACTAATTCTGATCTACCTCAAGTCACTTCCATTTTCTTCCTGGAGCACACAGTGAATCATGTTATGTGTGAGTCCTGTAACTACAGCATTGAAGGGCAAGGTGCCTGGGAATTGAGAGCAGTGTCTGCCTTTTATTCTGTGCTTGTAGTTCTGAGGCTCTCAAATATTTCAGAAAAAGAAATTTTTCTCAGCTGAGGAACTGCAGGAACCAAAGATGAAAAGCAGCACTTCAGAGTGTTGTTAGGGATAACATCAATAAATAGTTTTTCTTCCCAGACATTCCTAAATCACATGTTATGATATTTCAAATTAGTCAGGAAAAAAAAAAAAGACTAAATTAAGGGAATTTCTTTTAAGGGCTTTAGATCAGGACTGAGTATGAAGCATCTCCTCTAATCAGGCATAAATAGGAATTGGGGTGGGTGGGGAAAAGATTGGAAAATGGCAACTAAAAACTCCACTGGGCTGTAGCTCTTGAAATATGGAAGATATCACAAAGATTAAAACAGCTACTTAATTCCTGTCAGCAACTGTTGCCTTCAGCACTTTGAAAGGAGCCCTATTTTTGGTAATAGCCAGCAATGCATTTGATATATGCTAATTATCAGGCTGTCTCGGAGATATTTGGAGCAAACTGTACTACATGTAAAAAGATTAAATAGGAAAAATTCCAATTTTCAGTACTGCTGGTGGTTCTGAATACTAAACAAACTGGCTGGGGTATGGCAGAGAAAAATCCCAACACCTGTAATGCAGAACCATTGCTCAGGGACTTTGTATGCTGAAGTCAGGGGACTTGGGAAATTTATCACATAAAATCCTAAGTATCTCCCAAATCCAAAGAGATTTGACCTATGAAATTGCTAATCCCATATCAAATTCGAGTACCAACAACTGGAAGATGGAAATACATAATGCAAATACGTAAATGAGAAAAAGCACAAAATTGATGGGTTCACAAAGTTAATGTGTCCAGTTGGTGTTAGATTTCTTGGGTAAGAAAAGTGCCTTTTGAAGTGAATACAGAGATTTTATTTAGGTGATTTTCCGAAATGCAACTGAAGGTTATGGGTGCGAAATTATTTTTTAAACTGAAGAAGGAAAAGTTTACATAAGTTAGGATTGATTATATGGTAGGCAAATATGGGTTACATTAAAAATGCAGTTTCTTGGACTGCATTAAAAAGTTCCTTTTTAAAGATCCGTGTGTAATGTTTCCTTTATTAATTTGGCTTGACTTACATGAAAACGTACAAAATAAGGTTTTTAAAAACATGGTGTTTTGAAGCATAAGTACAAAGACAGTCCAGACTAAATGTTGGTAGTATTGAGGCAAAATTTAAAAACATTAAATGTGAGCTCTCCTGTTCCAAAGCTATGTCATAAGATCATTGCTAAAACTTTTGGTACACAATGAATTTTAGCCCACAGGCTTTCTTTTTTTTTTATTTACATTTTTTATTCTAAAATCATCAGCAAATGAATTGAATCAAAACGATCTTACACAGCTTGAATATTGAAATTTTTACTGTTATCCCCATTCCTCATTGTAACTTCACATAGCTCTCTTGGTTATCATTTTCATTAGCAGCAACTGCTGAGAGGAGCGAGGGTGAAAAATTGCTGAATTCTTTTTTTCAGGAGTGCCAAAGCTGCCCAGGGTGAGCAGGCAGGTGCTGCTCTGTTGGTGCTGCAAAGTCCTTCAAGCCTTTTGACACAAAGGCAAAGGTTTAGAACAATCAATTGTCACTGAAACACCAGCTGGGCTTCCAACTGCTGCTGCCTGAGCACTGCTAAAAATTACTGATGATTTGGTTTTCGGTAGAGAATAGATGGTCTGGGCTGAAGTTTCCTCTCCAGAGGTGTTGTTTGCAGTCAGAATCACTCCCTTGCATGCACTTTGCATTTGGAATATTGCTTTGCATTTAGGGTATTGGAAGAGCTCAGGAGCTCCTCAGTGCAAGAGCAGAACAAACTGGAAGAAGCTTTCATTGGCAGAAACTCACTGGGTTTGCTTTCATGGGATTGAACTTCAGCCTTTGATGGTGTCAATTTTGATTTTTTTTTTTCTTTTGGTTTATGCAAGTGAACAGTTTCAGTAAGAATGTTGGACAATTTTTGACTCACAAAATTGTACTTGTTCATGAGCCTAAAAGCACAGGAAATGTGTGACACCTATAAGTGAGGTGAACAGCCATGGCACAGCTGGAGTGAAATCAGATGGCACAAAAAGCTGATCCCAATCAGTGTGTTTGTAAATTAAATGTATTTACCCTTAGAATTTCCTACACTTGGCCATTGCTTGATAATGGGAAGGAGGAGTGTGGCTAGCACAGGTCTTTCCCATGAGAATTTTCTCCTGTGTTTTATAAACAAAGATAAAGTTTGGATGTTGTTAAAACAGTGTCTTGAGATTTGGACAGTTCAGGCCTGGCCAATCAGGCCTAGGGGGAGGTTTCTGACTGACCAATCTGGGTGACCTCTGAAAAGTCTATATAGGTTGGATTCAAAATAATAAAGCTTTTTTCTATGCCATGCTGAGAATCTGGGTCTTTTTCTCTGCTAGCTGCTCAACAGCGACAGAGGAGAAACCCAAAGGATGTGAAGAAATGGATCCTATTGCATAGAGTGTTTTCTTGTGTAAGATGATGCTCAGATTGTGAGACAGAGATTTTTATTATTTTTTTAAGTTGCCAATCAGAGTTTAACAATTCAATGAAAATATTAGTCTCCTGAAGTGTCTTTCTATTGGTTTATGAGATGTTATATCTTATTCTTTCCCCACCCACAAACAAAAAGAGGCATGGGGTAGAGCCTTTTAGATGTCTTGGAAAAATTGGGCTCAATACAGCTAATCCTTAAAGGAATGTAACAAATTGGGAAGATATTTGATAAATACAGCCACAATTCCACATCTTGATGGTATATTAAAAAAAAAACAAAAACCCAAAGGAAAACATTATCTTCACACGACTGTCATTTGTTTGAGCAGTGCTGATATGCTTTATTTTGACCTATTTTCTGATGTGCTCTCCATATCAGAGCGCTGATAGTGAATATTTATATTCATGCTTTGGCTGTATGACTAATTGAAGAAATTTGTAATCTTCTCGTCTCATGTTGGCATTACATTACATTGTTTCCTATTAAATACGCTGCCTCTTTTAATCTGTGGGTTACAGATGCTTATTTCTTTCCACATTCATGGTAGTATTATCCTATTAAGGGTATTTGTGATTTATTATTGCCTTTGTGAGGCCGTCTCACAACAATATGCACTGCCACGTTTGCCTGCAAAAAGGAATTTGTTTGACTAATATAAAACATGTTTATGGACTGCTGGGCTAACTTATCAAAATGCCTGTTGGAGAGGCAGTGTTTGGAGATTTTTCTGCCTGATGGAGATTTAATGGTAGCAAACCTAGGAGAGGATTCCCAAAGGCTCAGCAGTGACCTCAGCCCTCCCCTGAACTCTTTCTATCAGAACTTCTGGGTGTCTCAAAACTTAATTAAAAAAATAAATAAATTAAAAGAAACCTACCAAAACCCAGAAGCCAATTAAAAAAATAAAAAGAGTTTTTATAATGGTTGGCCAAGAGGACATGTACAACTGTTTGTAAGTTTAGTAAGATCAGAAGTGTTTCTTTTGCTTCCAAGTTAGTTCATGGCAGATCACAGTGCTCTGGGATCTAGTCAGTATAAGAAGGAATGGGTAAAAAGAATTAATTTCTTAATTATTTTTTGAAGTCTTTAAAACTTGTTTATTCTTGTGGATAAGGTGAAACTTTAGCATTGAAAAACATAATTTTACTAAGGTATTATTAACGCATAAAGGAAATACTTCCTTTAAAATCTATTTAAATATTTTTTTCTCTTTAAAGTACCTTTTGAGTATAGAAAAAGACAATAAAGTCAAGAAACTGAAATAATCTTAAATCCAGTCAAGCAACAAGCCACGAGGGTCTGGCCATTCTAGCTCTTTCTGAGCATAGAAAAGCAAGCAGTGTAAGGCAGAATAAATAATTTACAGCGCAGACTGTCCCCTAAGATGCAGTCAGTTTTCAGGAGGTGTCAGATAGCAGATACTTGTTCTGATTTAGAATAGAGCACAGCAGGAGCCAGGCAAGCATTTGCTGCTGAATAATAATCACACAGGAGACTACAGAGTCCCAGGAGAGTTTCTGCTGTTATCTCCAACAAAGCACGTTTAAAGCGATGTGAGAGACACGGCTGGTTCTGTTCTCAGAACTGCAAAACTTGCCGTGGCTTCGCTTAGGAGGAAAAGCTGAGCTTTCTGCTCACAGTTCCTGGGTTCAGCCCTGGGACTGCCACAGCCTGTGGCTAGCACAGGTCTTTCCCATGAGAATTTTCTCCTGTGTTTTATAAACAAAGATAAAGTTTGGATGTTATTAAAAACAGTGTCTCGAGATTTGGACAGCTCAGGCCTGGCCAATCAGGCCTAGGGGGAGGTTTCTGACTGACCAATCTGGGTGACCTCTGAAAAGTCTATATAAGTTGGAATCAAAATAATAAATTGCTTTTTTCCTGCCACGCTGAGAATGCGGGTCTTTTTCTCTGCTAGCGGCTCAACAGCGACAACAGCCTGTGCCACCTCGCCCTGGGACAGAAACTCTGCAAGGGTTGTGTCAACTCCCCCTGCCCTCTGCACCTTTGCTGCAGCTAAAAACACACATTTGCTGTCAGAAATCCCAATATTGGCTTCTTCAGACCTCGGCCTGGGGTAAATCTGAGACAGTGAAATGAGGATGTAATTAATCAGCTTCATCACTTCCTGTTTGTATCAAAATAATGGGATTTCCAAGAATTCTCACTCTTTTACCGCAGATAAATAAAACTGTCATTAAAGATTACTGAGCATTTTTGTGTCTTTAGCTTTAAGGATAATCTAGCAGTATAATTTTCGCATCTGCCGTCTATGTTTCTCTGAATTTTATGCAAGATTTTGAATATTATAAATGGAACTTTCTCAGCAGAAGAACAACAGGCACCGAAATATTTAGAGTTTGAAGAGTCAGTGTGTAACAGATGCTTTGCAAAAATTAAGTGTTTGGGCATATTTCAGAATTGATCAAAATACTGTTAGTTTTCTACTAAATCTGAAATTTCAACAGACTGTGATGCCAAGCATTTGTCAGTGAAATTAGCTCAGTGCAACCATTGGCTCTGTGTTTTTTCTGTCAGAAAACAGTGAAGACCCACAAAATTTTAATTAGCATTCATACTTAAATTTAGTCTGAATTAATGATCAGTGAGAGAAACAAATGTGCTTGTGGTCTATTTTAGTACATTTCACAGAGGATTTTATTCATAATTTTTCATCAAAAGTATGCTTTATCTGTTGCTTGGACTACCTGAGGACTTTGCCATGTCATAGTTGATCATGTTCATGAAGGGATTAGCAAGTCTAAAAATACACCTTGGAAATGATTGTGACACCAGTTTGCTATTAAATAAATAAATTAAACCTGGCGTGTCGAGTGAATTGCAGTTCGTTGGGTTTAGATCAATAAACACAGAGGAAGTGCTATAGTCAGGCATTTAGTAGTTCTATGGCCTATTCATTCCTCCTAAAGGCAATTTTAATTTCTTCTCACACGGGAGTTAAGTATTGTAACTGATAGTTTTCATAAGGCTCTGTGCTGCAATAGTGCGAATATCGAACATTAGAATGCTAAAGATAGTTTCAAAGCAGGCAGGAATGGCTCCTGAGCCATCACTCTCTGCAAACCTGGTGGGCAGGTTTGGAAATGGTGGTTTGAAGCTCTGGCCAAGGTACAGAGCAGTCCAGCAGTTTGTCAGCAGTTGGGTCTGTGATTTGTGCTCACCTGGACATCTCCAGGCACAGAAAAAAGAATCCACTCTGCAAACCTGGCCTGAGGAGTTCTGGAGATGCCCAATTTCCTTACCCTGCTGAGGATACTTGGGGAAGCTATTTGACCTTCATTTGCCAATAATTTGAGTATATGCAAACAAATGAGAAAGGTATTAAATGTCATGGGGCTTTGCCTCTGCAGCAGGATTCATACTGCAGGAGCCTTGACTCCTAATTATCTGGAATTCCAGCTGCAATTCACTTCTTGGACAGCTTTGTGACTTCGTTCCTTGGGGTTGTGTTGTTTTGTTCATCATATGCTGAAATAATTCTCTCCTGGCACTTAATATGCTGTGACATTTGAGGAGAAAACAGTCTTATTTAGACTGAAGAACAACTGGGAATATCCTGCCTGGAATAACTTGCTTTGCAGCCTAGCCTTTTGCTTACTCTTTAATTAGGAGGCTAATTGTCATTGTCTCCCTGATTTTTATCTCTTGTTTTTCCTTAGAAGATGCTGGGGAGGTGGGGGAGGAATAGCACACACACCACACCTGTATCTCTCCTATTTAGATAACTTTTAGACCTTCAAATAACTTAATTATTGTCTTTGCACATCCAGGTCTTCATTTAAATAATGAACTTTTATAAGTTCTGTCTTCATGAAATGTCAGACTGTCCTGGTGTCCCATATCCTGAGCAGATATGTATTTAGGGCTCTGAGATCTCATATTTTTCAGCTAGAGCCATGTAAGACAGACAGCTCCCTGTTGCCTAAACATCTAGGAGGCTCATGTTTAATTGTTCTCTCCAGCTGTGATGAACAGCTCTGAGCAGCATTTCTGTTTCATCAAACTCCACTTAAAGGGAAATCAGAGCACTTGGGGCTCTCAGTTGCTGCTCCTCTGCACAAAGCTCCCTCTTTTTCCCTCTCACTCTGATGCATTTTCTCCTTTCCCAGTGCAGAGCACCAGGTATTTTTCTTTGCTCAAACCTTCCCTCTGCCTCAGCTGCCAAGTGGCCAAGAGGAGAGAAAGAGGAGCAACCAGTGAGAGAAAGGGATGTGGTGTATCATAGTGAGAGATCCAGGTTGTCCTGGCTTCAGCTGGGAGAGGTAATTCTCTTCCCAGTAGCTGTTACTGTGCTGTATTTTGGATTTAGGATAGGGATAACGTTGGTAGGACACTGATGTTTTAGTGGTTGCTGAGTAATTTTAGCTTTGTTGTAGCTTTTCAATTTCCCAAGCTCTGCCTGTGAGAAGAAACCCAGAGGGAGCCTGGCCAGGACAGCTGATCCAGCCTGGCCAAAGGGATATTCCAGACCATGGAATGTGATGTCCAGAGCAGAAACTGGGGGGAGTTGGCCAGGAAGGGCTGATTGCTGCTCAGGGACTGCCTGGGCATGGATAAACAGGTGGTGAGCCCATGAGGAATAGTACTTTGTGCCAAAAAGGTTTTAAATTTGTGTACATGTTTTCCAGGCAATACCAGGAGGGATGTGTCAAAAATGATCAAATTATTCTAACTGACCTGGTTGTTCTAGTACAGCAGGAGACAAGTTCTCCAAATTTTAGGAGAGAATTTATATTCCACCAAAAATCAGAACACTGCAAATGTGCAATTGTGTATATATATATATATATATACAATATAAATTATAAAATTTGTGCTTTTGTTATAACCAAAATTCATTGTTTTATCTGTTATCTACTGGTGTGTGTTGGATGCAAAGGTTTACACATCTAAAGCAGACGATTTTTCTCTTCTTTAATACAATTTTGAAGTGGCTTGCTTCAGGTAGCTAAGAGGTTGTGTTGTCACCCTGCCATCTTCATCCTAATTCAGGCTGATTTGTCTTGCTCCCTTCCCACTTGGGTGGGAATATTTTAAATAGAGTATTTATACAACCTGTCTATCCAGCTAGGATAAGCAGGAATATCTGCCTGTGTCTCCTCTTGCACTCGTGATCAGAGGTGCACTTAATAGCTCTGAAAATCAGGCCTAAGGAACTCATTAGAATGCCAGTTCCCTTGAAGTATTCTCTGGGAAAGATAGTTTAGAGGAGGGCTTGAAAATATGACATTTCAAACTAGTCTCCCACTGAGCCATATTAGCATTAGCTTTGAACACAATTGTGGTTTATTCCACGTGTGTCTGACAGTTCCCTGGAAGACAGGAGCTTGCCTGTGAAGCTGCACTTTGGCATGCTCTGGGTACTCCTCTGCATTTTTATATCCTCTCCCTGCTCCTCCTGTGCAGCCACTCCAAACACGAATTCAGCACTCATCATTGCAATAAAAATAATGCCTTTTGTCACCCCAGAGCTCCTGACTGGGATCAGCTCTCCCAGCAGCCTGGTGCATGGGGGAGCTGAGATGGAAAGGCTTGGTGAGGAGTCTGGAGAACATCAGCATCAAAATAACCCTCACAGTGTGCAAATCTGTGCCAAAATAAAAAGCACATTCAGTCAGGAAATCAATAATTCCCTTTCCCTGTGTTCATAGCTCCAGTGATGCTGACTGATGCTGACCCTGTGCACCTTCTGCCAAGAGCAGAGTTCCCATGTTGGAGGACATTTGCCTCCAGCAGCCTGGGATGGACCTTGGGGTGTGCAGGAGGGTTGGATCCAGGAGTGAGAGGGGGAAAGAAATGCCAGATGAGCTTCTCTGCATTCCCTGATAAATCCAGTCTGGATTCATGGGCTGAGCAGCTGCACCTGAGTCAGGCTGTCAGTGGGATGGAGAGGTCCCTGTGAGTGATCCCTCCTGATTCTTCTCACCCATCTGGGCTGTCCCTCAAGTGGCAAAGCACTCTGAGTGTAACAACTGTGGGGTTTTGGATGCAACAAACAGGGGATATGATGCAGGAATGGGCTTGGTGTGAAAGAGTCACTCTCCAGTGATGATGAAATATCCCTGTGTTATCAACACTGTTCCCAGCACCAATCCAAAACACAGCCTCAAAACGGCTATGGGAACACAGCTAACTCCAGCCAAAACCAGCACAGTTAGTGATGACAACAGAAATCCTTTATGGCTGGCGTAGAAGAAAGGTGTTGTGGGGAATGAGAGAGTTTCTGGGAAATGCTAATCAGCTACATTGTCTTAACACAACCTAAAATCTGGATTGTGATTGACTAATCAGTAAAAATTAAGGGGAAGAAAAAGAAAGAAAATTTTTACTAAAAAGAATTGATTCAGTTTTCATTTCCCACATGCTGAAAAGTTGTTAAACTCTCTGTATGTTTAAAGAGACTCATCAGATAGATAAATTGCATGGATGTGTTAATTGGAATCCCAGGTCACTTGTTCTATTTGATTTGTTAGAAGTGATATCGTGGATATAATTTGTACTGTGGTTGTTTTTACCTCTCCTAAGGCACATCCATTTGGGCAGGATTGGCAAGAAATGATATCTGGTTATATTTCCCTCAGTTGTGTTTTCCTTTCCTTTCTTCACATGAATATACGTTTCTCTCTTCTCCCATGGCCTCAACCTGTGTTGTCAATTAAGACTAGATACAGAATTTAAAAGTGGAAAGAAACAGAAGAAACAATGGAATATAAAGCACTTATGGAAAGTGGAGTCTCCCATGTCCCTGAGAGGAGAGGTAAAGCTTAGAGCACAGACACTACAGAATATTTGGTCAGAAGTGTCTATTCCTTTCTCCAGAACCAGAGAAGAAGAGCTGCAGAAGGCTAGAATGACTCAACTGAAGAACAGAAATCACTTGTTGGTGAGGAAAAAAAGGATTATTTTTTTTTCTATTCGCTATGTACAAATTTGCTTTTAGTTGAATGCAAAAAAAAAAAAAAAAGAAAAAAAAAGCCTTTTTTATCAGTGGGAGATTGAACCTTTGGCAACACAGATGAAAATATTAATGAAAAGATTATTTGTAGACACAGACTAATCTCAGAATCCTGAGTTTTAACCCTGTCATTTAGGGAGGATCTTGAAATTGAAATTGCAGAAAAGGAGAGGCTTTTTGAAAGGATTTCTCCTGTGAAGGCATTGACAATGTTGCATCATCTCTCATATTTAGTGCTTTTGGAAAACAAAACTAAATGGCCCACAGAAAACAAAAAGCTGTTACTGCCAGCTGGTGCATCTCTAGGACTGATATCATATGTTACGCTTTCTTAAAACATAAATATTTAAAAATTTGATCCCAATTTGGCGTCAGTGATTACATGGCAAATACTTAATTTCTAGCCACAGAACCTGATGTGGGAACCTGGATCCTGGCATTTCTATACCCAATAGCTGTTGGAAGGTATCTTAGTTTGCATGCCATGAGTTTAGGGTTTTTTTCTTCTTTCCTTGCATTGCAAGAGGAGCATTTCCCCATGATGGATCTTAATATGCAAAGAATGAGGCAACCTCTTGCAGAGCCTGATGGTTTCTGACCTGTCTCTAAGCTTTTAAACTCTGCGAGGGGTGGGTAGTACAGGAAATAAGTATGAGGTAGGATTAGCAACCATTGAGAAGAAAAGGAATCTGAGTGATGAATTCCAAAGGTGGAATAGCTGCAGGGTCAGTTACTGTCAAACAGAATGAGAATTATGCCAAAGAACGAGTTTCTTGAGATCTAGGGGAATTAGTGAGAAGCAATAGACCTTCAGGTACTTTTCTGCTCCTATCAGTTTTAAAACCCAGTTAATTTTGCATTCTTTTCTGATCCTGACAGCTCCACCGCAGGCAGCTTCACCACTGGCAGACTTCATAGGTGTTCAAGTAGCATCCTGAGGAAGGCTAGAGAAACACAGAAGTGACTGGATGGCACTTGCAGCCAGCCAGAAAACTCCTTACCCAACACTCTGTGTCTCAGCAAAGCTGCCCATGGCCAGGGTGTCCCCAGGCCAGGTGAAGCAACACGAGAAATGCTACATTTAATTTATCTTATTTCCCAAAACCTCAGCGCCTGGCACTCTCAGCACCAGCTGCTGTTTGTCTGGCAGGGTGAGGAACAACCTGAGCCACCTTGCTGTGACATCCTGGGGACCCCAGAGCTGCTCAGCCCTCCTGGCTGCCAGCCCTGTGCTCCTGACAGGAGAGTGTGGATTTGTCAGGGAATCACCTGAGCAACCGAAATAGCCTCGACCCGTGGGGCTCTCTGCACTCTCCCTGGGATTGTAATTCCTTGCCTTATTTAACTCTGAGGGGAAAAAAAAATTGGAAGGGTTAGAGATTTTTTAGCTAAATAAGGATCTATATTTTTCTGGCAACATATGGGAAAAGAATACCTAGGGTTTTTTCTGCCAGCATGATCCCAGGATTGTGTCAAAATTCCATCCTGGGAAGGAGAATGTTTACCTTCCCTCCATTTTAAGAAGTTTTTTTTATTTATTTTTTTATGACACACATGAAGAAATGAAGTATTGTTGATTAATGATACTAAGGTTTTGAACTTGTGGGATTACTGAAACTCACTACTGTGAATGTGGACACAACTCTCCCATTTCTGGCTGGCTATTAGCTCCTTCACTTGAATTTCCTCTGTAACAAGTAGTGTGAATAAACATGCTTTTATCAGACAAAAAAATAAATCTGTGCTCTCAAAATTCCTTTTGTTAGCTAGTTGGGCCACTGTTGCCTTGAAAATGTTATTATTCTATTCTAAAAAATAACCAAGTTCTTGTTTGCTTGTATGGTTCAAACCTAGAACAAATGTGGATTATTTGGTTTGAAAAACGCATGGTAACTCTGATTCCCTCTGTAAACCACGGATGGAAACAATTATTTTAGTTGTAATTAGCCCTCCCCAGAAGAATGATGATTTTCCCAATTTTCAAACACCTGTTATCCTATTTTCCCTTTAACATGATATTGTTCTGAAGACCTTATTTTCTGGTTATCTACAAATCCATTTGTAAATATTATTAGGATAACATCAATTTCTGTAGTTTTCACAAAATGAAACACAAAATAGGTGGAATTTGGATCTTCTGAAATCAGGGTGCAACATTAATATTCCATTTCACTGGGAGAAACATCCAGCACCTCGAGGGTTTTTTGGAACATTTTCTCCCATGGAAAATTTCTCTGTAAGTAATGGTGGAGTGCTGTAGTTGCTGCCTGGGACTGATCAGTCACAATGCTCTCCATGGCTGTGGCTTGGGGACCAGATGAAAATGTACCATTGCTGAAAAATCCAAATATTTCCAGTGCTGATCATTTGTCACCAGCAGCAGGTACCAACAGCAGAATCCACCCTGATCAGTAATTTCAAATGTGCCTCACCTGGGGATTTCTGCAGGTCTTTGGTGCTGTGTAACAATCAAACTGCTGCTAGTAAATTAAAATTAATGACTCGTGCTCACCGCTCTAAACCCAATGACTCCAACGACATTTCCTACTGCCGTGGCCTCGTGACAGGAGAGCGACTATTGCTTTTAGAAATATGTGTTTTCCCTCCATCTAGAATCATCCTGCTGCTAGCAGCCACCTCACCTCGGGGATTTTTGTTTTGAATGGCACTGTCTAGCCTGACTCGTTCAGGGATGTCCCCGAAGCCACTTTGTACAGCTGCACATGTCACAAATGGCAGCAAAGCTCCGAGAAGTTGGCATATCATTTTCTCTCCTGATGCTAACTATCTCAGGGATCTTTGCCACGGTGACTTCAATTTCCTCTGCTTGACAGACCTTATCAACAGCTTAAGACATGTTTACCAACACAATACAATCAGAGCTGTGTGCTTTAGATGCCAAATTATGCTGTAAGCCATTGATCTTTATTACAGATTTGCAGGGTGTTTCTAAATACATTAGTAATCGTACATCTGGGCTGTCAGAGCATCTACTCTTGGGCAATCTCCTTTTATGTTGGATGTGATTGATAGTGATAGACTTGGTTCAAAATGGATCTAAAAATCACAGTGCTGGAATACAAACCAGTTCAGGTTACTTCAACTTTTCAGCCTAAACCAAGGTGGAAGGATTGCTGCTACACCAAGGATTATTTAGTCATGTACCAAATGCAGCCCTAGCATTCATTTATCTGTCCAAGGCAAGCAGAAATATCTGGATTTCTGGTAGATTGGCATGTCTCTGCTTCCAGGAGCACAGTGCCAGGGAACAGCTGTCTAACAACCAGAAAGTAGTAATAGTTTTGTTGTTTGTTTGTCTTTACATACTTGGGAAAAGAGGAGGAATTTCTATATGCTCCTTCAAAATATTAATAGACATTAAGTTATTTCTATAAACATGATTGTGTCAAATAACAAACTATCAAAATCAACTCATATTCAGTTAATCAAATCCCTTTACATGTGAATGTATTTTTTGCTTTCTTGACAGAGGTGAAGAAGATTAGTTTTTAAGGTGCACAAGACATGGAGCTGCAGAAGGTTTGCTTTGATTTAGGAGGGAGAAAGGACAGGAAATACAGGAATTATTGCTTGCATGAGAGAGGCAAAGATCTGTAGACCTGAACACCTCCTTTTTTCTCTACATGCTCCATATTAGGATTAATTTTATCCAATTAGGTATATACTGCAATGGAATTGTACACTCTGTTTTTAATAGCAAAGCTGCACGTCCACCTGTCCTCTATAAAATTCCTGCAGTAATTCCTCTACTCCTGCTTGTGTTTAAATGTAACTCAAGCCCTTTGTTCATGAAGCTGGAGAAAGCAATTGTTTCTCAATTGAATTGGAAAACTGAGTTTAAATTATTTTATATCTTACTTTCATCCACGTAGTAGATTTATTATCAGAAAACCCTAAACACAGCACCTTTTGTTTCTCTGAAGACAGGAGGCCATTAAAATTTTAACAGTTTAGAAAGTAAATTCACCTGCAGAGAAGTACTGAATTGCTTTACAGAAAGGTACAAACCCTGTTAAAAGAGAGAATTCAAAAAGGTCATATCACTGAAAATTTAAAACTTTAATGCATAGGTTTGCTTTTTTATTAAAGTAGAAAAATTGTCTATTTCACATCTGGGAAAGAAATTAATGTATTTTAAGTCTAAGAAGTTTGCCAAAATTTTCGAATACTCAGGTGTTTTAAAAGTTAGGTCTTTATAGCAGCAGAATTTTAAAGTTTATTTTATGGGGATCTAATGTTTATTTAGCAGTGTGAGTCCACTAAGGAATTGTTTTGGTTTTGCATCAACAAGGTAATTTTTGCTAATAAACTAATTAAATTGTTGATAATTAGGGTCAGGCATTAGTAGTTTACTTCTGTTTGTTTGATTTCTTTATGCCTACTTTATGCTTATTTTATGACTTTTTTAGCAACATGGGTGCAGAAATAATGAAAGTGCAACACAAATGGAAAAATAAAAATGTTTAGGTTCTTTGAGGTAGCTTCCAGTAAGTACAATAAATCACTGCTCAGTCATGTTTTAGAGGAATAGGTGATTTCACCTCATTTCAGGTGAATTAAACACATCACAAGGGAATTGGAGAATTCCCTCCCTTTGAGAAAATCAACAAAGATGGGGAAGGATCTGGAGAGTCCATGAGAAAATATATGACTCTATATCCAATAAAGTGAACAAATAAATTTTTGATAGTTTTCCTTTGTTCACAGCAGAAACTCTCTGCAGAATCTGAAGCTCAGGCCTGTCTTACAGAAGTCAGTGTTTAGTAGTGGTTTACTATTTTGGAAGCTGTATTGCTGTGATTTCTCTTGATTTGATTTTTATCCAAATGTATAAAACATAATGCTGTCAATATTTTTAACTGCTTTTTGGAATTTTTGGATATCACAGCTCTGAAAGCAGTGGGTTTTCCTCATGAAAATTGTGTAAATATTGATAACTAAAGCTGTCACTAAAAGATATCATCGATAAACTTCTTCCCACATTTTCTCTCCTCTTTAGTCTGTGTTTTCTTGGTGACAAGCAATGTTTCTGACACTTTTCAGAGACCCTACTTCTGTTTCAAACTCTTCCTTAAACACTTGTTCCCATGCTGGTATTCTTTCAGTTTTCCACCATAGACCAGGGATTTTCTGGAGAATTCCAGAGGTTTTAGAGTACTTCATCCTCTCATCCTGCAGCATCAGGGAAGGGAAAATCATGGAATGAGAAATCCTGAACAAAAGTGGATGTGCTCTCTTCTAAAGACCAGCTTCAGCCTCAGCTGCACAGAACTCCAGAGGAAGCTATTGCTCTGAGGGTTTAGATCCAGGGAAAAAATTCAAAAGTCAGACAGTTTGGAATTTTTCACGTTCTCTCATCTCCATTCCAAAGTGGAGAAAATCCCTGTGTGGTGCTTCCCTGTGGGTTTGTCTCTTGGCTCCTTTTTGCATTATTGATAATCATTTTTCAGGATCTGACATTTATGTTCACATCAAGGCTTAAACCACAAGAATCTCTTCTGCTCCTTGAGACCTGAAAGGGTGTGAAATCTTGGGGTTTAACTGTGTTTATTCATTCTGGCAAACTGAGCTTCAAAGAGAAGGCATTATTGGTGTGAAGTTTTCTGCCTTGATGGGGTTTTGAGTCCCCTTCTTCAGCTGAGCCATTCAGTAAGAACAAAAACTGGAAGTGAATTTAATTCATATCTCTTGTACAGGCATATATACATTCTGAAATGTAAATGCAGAAATGTGTTCCCTCACAGAAGGTCCATGTAAACCATGTAGATCTCATTGACTTTGTTCTGCCTTTAAAAGGAGGATAAATTTAAGCTTTTCTTTCCTCTCTTGAAAGCACAAACAGTTCACAGGCCCTTTCTGTAGGAGCCTGAACAGGCCTAGGGCAATGCAGTGAAATCTCTGACAGCCAGCAGGATAATGAAGGAGCAAATAACACAGATGAATAAGTTTCTCTTTTATGACTTGTTGTTGTTTGCAGATTACAGAAAAACGGGAGACAAACACGATGACCTTCCTGCTTCAAAAGTCTCACTTTTGCAATTTGGTTTCGCTGTTTGTAGCCTTGTGCTTTTCCTCTTTTGCACACACACAAATCAAAGCTCACCAGAGGCAATCTTGCATAAAGTGACAGCTGTTTATTTAAATTATCTTAGCCTCGTTCTATTTCCATCTTTCTCTGACAGACATATGTTCAATGGGTGCATTAGAAATAGCTGCACATATTGTTTGCCATCCTGCAGGAATTGGGGACTGGACAATACCAGTTGCTCAGACAGTTGCATGATATTTGAGATCTATTTAACAAGTGCTGTTCCTACTTTTTATTTGAATCAATTCAGTGGCACATATGTTTGGGTAAACAGTTTGACTATTTTGTATTGGGAGATATGATTGATTAATTGATCATAATAACACGAGAAAAATGTCAAGAGAATGCAGAGCCACAAGTTAGGTTTAAAACTGCCCTGAGTTAGCTAAAAGTGCAGCTTGCAGGGTAAATGAAGTTGGAATGATTTTTCCCCCATTTGGAATATAATTTGGATTTTACAGAGAAAAAAATTAATATACAGAAAAAAAATTTAATATAATTTTTTATATATTAAAAATTTAAAATATGCCATCTTTTTTACTCTTGGAAAAACACTTTCTGAACCTCACCATCTTAAAGGGTTAATTTCTCACAGCAGGTTTGAAACTGTGCATCTTTATTTTTTCTGAGGGACTGAAAAGTGAGCATACCTGAAGGGCACAAATGGAATATACAGTTATTTTTACCCATAGAAAAGAAATACAGGAAGCTTTTCCATGACCTGTCCAGAGCAGGCACAGGGCAGCAGGAGTGACCCTGAGAGCAGAAAGTTCTCATTTTCAGTGTAGCTTAATTCATCCATGTTACTCAGTCACTGCTCTGTTTGACCCTCCTGCCAATATATCTGTTAGACTTTTACTTTTTCTGTAATTCTGTTGCATGTGACATCAGAAATGTCCTGAGATTGCCACCATCATGAGTTTCCCATGGATGGTTTGGGCATCCTTTAAGCCTATAAAAATATACTTGTTTTCCTAAATCTGCCTGTGAGCCAGCTTTGAAAATAGTAATTAGTGTTTTAACAGAGTTGTAATGTCTAAATCAGCATTATTTTTAATGAATATTTGCCTTTTCCTATATGGTGTTATAGCACTCTAAAGATCACTTATTTGCAGTTTTGCTTGAGAGCAAAGGGCAAACCAAGCTGATCTCAAATCTTCCACTCCAAATTTAACAAAATTCTTAATTTATACTCTAATTTTTATTAAAATACCTGTGGAGTAAACACAACTTGCTAAAACTTACGTATCACACTTAGTTTCAAGGTCAGTTTTTAAAAAAAAACTTTTCTTATGTGGAAACAATATTTTTAAGAAAGCTTTCCTATAAAGAAAAGTCAATCCTTTTTTTGGGGTAGCATGAGATATCTGAGGAGCATGGAAAACTAGTTTAAGGAACCAGAATGGCACAGAGAAGCTCTGAGAGAGAAGCAGAGGGCAGAGTTATTCCTGGAATCAAACCAACTGTTGCCAACCAGATGTGAATATCCTGATCCTCAGCATTGCCACGATGCAAACATGAAACATTCATTCTCAGCTCTGTTTTCCCTGCAGAAGTTCTCCAAGTGCTAATTGCTCATCAGCACCAACCCAGCCACAGTCACTAATTGCAAACAACCTCTCCTTCCTTGTTCACCACTCGTAACAAACATTGTTCCCCAGCAATTCCATTTCATTTTTGTTTGTTTTTCCCCACTTATGGCTCAAATCTTTCTCGTGGCTGTCTAGAGATAATCCATGAACCTGGGGAAAGGAAAGGCTTGGGGGAGTGGAATGAGGAGTTCTGGGAAGTTTGCCCAGTAACATCAGTGCTCAGCAGTTTCTCATTTAGCTTTATAGTTCCCAATAAGAAAAGATCTTTTCTGAACGGTGAAATGAATTCTGTACCTGTCATTTGCCCCAGATTTATTTACATTAGGTTGTCCTGAATATTTATCGATTGCTATATTACCAGTTTGAGACCCTTTCATGCCTATTATCTATACCCTCTGCAATCTGATTTCCAAAAATCAATATACTGTAACTAAATAGCTGTTTCTGCTTACAAAACAAAAGCAGGACCCCAGCAAAGTTACAATCTAAAATGAGAAAATACTGAAAAAAGGCTCAAGTGAATATCAGTGTGAATGTTTTCTTACAACATAGTTTGAGGTCAAGGTAGAGAATTGGCTCTATAATAAATACAAAACTGGAAAGTTGTTAGAATTCCCTTTTTGATCATGAAGTGTATCTTTCCAAGTAAAAATATTATAAAGTATAAGTAAAACGATACTGATTTTTCCCCCAAAGATTAATTCCTAAGGAAAAAAATTGAAATATCAACACTTAAAATACTTCTGAAACGAACCATTCTGCAATTTTTACTTGGTATCTTTAGCACTATATGCTTGCATGTTAGAAAATAAACCCAAAATCATTCATTTGGAATGAGTTCCTCTAAATTTCCACATTCACTCCTATGTAGAGCCTGAGGGAGTTACTCTGGTTTCAGTTCTTTCACACTTTTAACCTTGAGTGATGGAAGGAAAAAGTAAACTTCCCAAGTCTGTGGATGACAATGACCTGGGAGGGTCTGCAAATAATTTGGAGGACAAGGTGACAATTTAAATTAACCTCCATAAATTGGAGAAAGGATCCGGATCACACCGATAACGCTCAGTAAATACAAGTTTGAGGTACCAAGCTGGGCAAGGAGAAATGAAAATCCTAAATACATTAGGAGGAGAATGGAGTGAGCTCTGCTGGGTGTGGGGAGGGATGGAAGGAGTCAGGGAAGCCTAAAATGAGGAATTTGGTGTTCAGCTGCACCTGGAGGAGATACAGAGCTCTGCAAGTAGAGGTTGGGATGAAATGGGTGGATTTAGGGAAGGAAACACAAGGCAGGAGTAGGATGGGAAGTGTTCCAGAAATAAGGGTTTTAATGAAGAGGGGAAGTCCAAAGTGGCTCATGATGTTCCAGGCTAGGATTAATTTGTGCTTTAAGACTTGCAGAGCAGTGCTTCTGGAAGTGAGAGGTCATGACTGTCAATATTCCCTCAGAGTCCAGGAGTGTTGGAAGTTCCTTAGAGAAGCTGTAGGTTTGCTGTCAGTGTGTTTCAAAGAACAAATATAGTATAATAGCACGAAAACAGAAAAATTACCTTTTCTATTCCTTTCTCAACCTGTATCTCTTCTCATAAAGTTTTAGAGTCTTGAAGACAATTCAGAATGTGGAAAATATTGTGCAGCCCTTTGTTCTTCTGCACCTGTTTAGTCCTCAGCATTTGCAAGAACGCTTACAAATTGTGCTGATAATTTGAAATAACTCATTTACTAAAACTTCCACGTGTTCAATGTCAAAGCCCTCCATGCAAAATGAGGCTCAGCTCAGCAGAGAATAAAGCCTCAAAATTGACCCACCCAAATCTCCTTATATTATTTGTTCTATTTAATTGATTACAGTCAATGAAAGTAAATTATGCTAAAGAAATTGCCACTCAGTTGTGACAGGCACAAGTTGTCCTCATTAATCAGGCTTTTGCAGAGGAAAATAAATAAATCTAATCAAAACAAAATGAAATTTAATATTAATAATGAATCATGAGGATGTTAATTACAAATTTAACTGATTCTCTGATTCTGCTACTGGAAACAGGGAAAATGGGATCTGTTAGCCTTTCTAAGGGGTGATGTGGAGAGAAAAGAAGCTTTTATGGGAACTGTTGTGGCTCCCAGAGCAAAGTTTTAGCAAACAGCATTTACTGCCGTGTTCTTTAATTCTGCTTTTTGCTGCAGGCTCAAACTTGTAAGAGTAAACAGATTCTCATTTTTGAAGTCAATGGGCAAATTCTTTTCTCCCGCTGAAAGCAAGGAGTAATGAGACCACAAAGAGATTTGTGACTCCAGGAAACTGATTTCAGATTGAACCGCAGAATTGTCAGATATTGGGGTTGTAAGTAGGAATCTTTAAGCACAATTTAGGTCTAAAACTGTCTTGTATCTTAAGGGTTCTGTCTGGGGTGTGTTTGTTTTGTTTTAAGAAACAGCTCCCTAAATGTGACTTTCTGAAGGTCTTAAAAGTGGCAAAAATGGTTATTTAAAAGAGAGAGAGAATACTTTTTTGCTTGGAATTATTTATCAATATGATACCTACCATATGAAAAGTGGAAATGGCAATTATAAAGGTCATTTTAATTAAATTTAGCAGTATCTCCAGGCTAGCATCTCTTTAATTCCCTGGTGACTCAGATTAAATATAGAGCAATCCAGGCCAGTGTTTCATACACAGGCTGTGCAGATAAGAATCATCAATGTGTGCTGCTGTCTGAGCTTTATTGATACAAGGGTGAAGCTTCAGGTTTAACTCACTTGTTTTATTTCTGATTTTGTCATTTCTTTGTTTTCACCCTGGAGCTTCTCCCAGGACATATCCTGGGTTTTTGCCCCAAGCAGGTGTGTTTGCACACAGAGAAACGCTCAAAACCCATGGGCTCCAGGTACTTCATTTGCACTTCTTCTCTGTCTTATTCCTTTTCCTAAAAAATCCTGTTGGATGTTCTCTTGCTTTCAAGGCAAAGAGTTTCAGAATTAACAAAGCTGCCAAGATAAAGTTCTGCACAATCTGGATGTCTCCTTTTTAGCAAAGCTCAGAGCACTCCCCCCATGAACGATGAAAAAATAAACTATTTCATCATCTATACAGCAATATATTTCTGAGATACTGCTGGCATTCTGTGACTTCCATTTCAGTGTGTATCTTTGAGTTTGTAGATATTACAGGTGCCTCCACCTCAACAGATGCTGCTAAAACTAGCTGTAGTTATTATAATAATAATTATTATTACTACCACTATTATGATAAAATTACTAAGGGGTTTTTTTGTGTGCTAGAAGTGCAATAGCATCAAGCAGACTTTCCTTTCCTTTCCTTTCCTTTCCTTTCCTTTCCTTTCCTTTCCTTTCCTTTCCTTTCCTTTCCTTTCCTTTCCTTTCCTTTCCTTTCCTTTCCTTTCCTTTCCTTTCCTTTCCTTTCCTTTCCTTTCCTTTCCTTTCCTTTCCTTTCCTTTCCTTTCTTTTCCTTTCCTTTCCACCCCTGCCAGTCTCAGTCTCTCTTCCTGAGCTGAATCTCCTCAGCAGATTGCAGATAAGTCACTGCCCTGTTGAGCAGGGCAGGTTTGGATCATCCAATTCCCATTCCTCATGACCTTCTCAGGCTCACTTGGAGAAAGATAACATTCTGCACTGACAAGACCTTGCCTTCAGGAATAAATCCTCAGAGTATTTCTCACCCCCAAGCCCGGTGGCAATGGGATTCCTTTTTGTTTTTCCTCAGCAAGCCCAGCTGCACACGTGTGTTGTGTTAATGGGAATATGCAGGTGGAGAATTCCAGGAGATCTGCAGCCCCTCCAGAAAACCCAGCAGCTGCTCAGGGACACGCAGCATGGGGCCATGAAAAGCTTAACTTTTCAATTTTAACAAACAAAATTTTACTCCAGGAAAATAAAATAGCTGGTGTTTAGCTTAAGCAGCCAGCCTCTCATGATATTTTTTCAATCTTGCATCTCCTCCTTATTTTCTGACTCATGATTTTTTTTAATTTTGCTCTGTTCTGCTAAAGTTTTTTGTCGAATTGTTCATACAGTCTCTTTAAAAAACAGACTGGTTAACTTTCAAACTTTTTCACTGTTTTGCTCACTTTTGAGAATGCTTCCATAATTCTGATGAGTTCAAATATAAAGGTTTCCAATATTGAATCAAATCCTGAACGGGATTTGATGGATTGAATGGAAAATCAGCATGTAGAGGATCAGGAGGGAGAGCAGGTGGGGTTTAGCTCTCTCTGAGGTAGAACAGTAATATTGGATGGATTGATGATAAGGAATTGTGATGTCTGGAAGCAGAATAGACGTTCTAGGCTCAAGACCAAACTCACATGGCAAAGTAAGAACATCAAAGCAGAATTAACTGAGTAAAACACGGGGAAGGAAAAGACACAATTAAGTAATTTCAAGTAACCTGAACTACCCTTGCTTCCCCTCTGTTAATGAACACAAACCTTTCAGGTGGTGTGGAATTGCTTTTTACCCCATTTATCATCCATCTGCTATTTCACAGTGGTTCATGTCATAAAGACAAGCTCATCATGTAAGTAAGGCAGGAAATCATCCAGAAGTTATTTCAAGCATAGTAGTCCTTGCTATTTTATATCAAGCTCAAATGTTCAGCTCTATTTCTCATTCTCAGGAATTAAAATAAATAAAATGATAAATTGCATCCCTCCCTATTACCATTATCTGCATGTGGTCTTTACAGCTGGATTGAAACTTTTGATGGCACAGCAAACCTTCATTCCTGGACTATTATTCTTAGCTTTTAACCCTCCTTGAGTTATTTGGTTATATTCTATAGAATAAATAAATGAATAAATAAACAGCACTAATAATAAATGGCTTAAGCAATTGCATAAAACATCTCTATGAAACCTCGAGAATGTTTGGCTGATGTTAATAAGGCGTGGGGAAAATAAGTGTATTTGGTGATATTTGTATATTTCCACAACAAAACCTGCTGTGCAAGGACTTGCAGCAACTACTTTTGAGTGTGTTCTGAGTTAACTCGGGGCTCTGCAGCAATTCTCATTGAAATAACAGGAGATCAAAGGCTACAGCAGCAAAAATATTTACCTCTGTAAACAGATCTCAGTTGGAAAATTTCTACAGGCTTGAAACCTATAATTGAAAAAGTTTTTCAAACACGGAAAGGAGCTTTAAAGAAATATTTCTCTTTGTAGCATTTTGTCTTCTGTATAAAGCTTGTGATTTACTAATACACCAAAGGGAACTTCAGGTGCACCTGGCTAGCTTTGGGAAACACAATATTTTGAGGGATTTTGGCCCCTAAACAATTAATTATTCAACCACCGCTAATAGGAATTTAAAAATAAGGGCTATGGAATTAGCATAGCACTGTTTGGCACACACTGGATTGCATATTGAATGACATGCTCTGTAAATTAACTTATCCTTTACATTAATTGGTGCTAATTGCTGCAGATCTGTTTAATATTAATGTGTTAATCTGTACATCAGTGACTGGAATTGCACATTAAATTCAGAATGTCAGTCGCACGTTCAATGCAGAAAGTCACTGATAATGTAATTTGTGGTTTATGTTATCATTAGGGTGAGAAAACATGGAAAAGTTGGGTATTTTACAAGGCTGATTACCCTGTGTGTCTGTGGGAGGGTAAAGGGGAAAAAGTTCTTTAATCTGCGTGAGGAGTGAGCAGATTTATCAGAATTGGGCTGTTGGTTTGTGATTTCTGTCCCTCTGAGATTGGCCAATACCACAAAGAACTCTGAGGCATCTGAAAGTTTATGACGTTTCCTTTTAAGAACACAAATATAGATTTTCAGTTTTTCTTCTGAAAATTATGCAATTATTAGTTAAGGGGGAAAAAAGAAAAACCCACCAACTTTAAAGTGTCATTTTGAGTTCGTACCGTTGAATTCTTGAAAGAGGTTTTCCATAAAAACAGGCAAATCTGAAAATAAAACATGGTAAAAATGGTTATTTGACCTGTCCTAGTTTAGAGAAGGTGTGAATTTTGGGTGGGTGTATTTGTCAGTTCCTCAGATATCTACAATTTTTCATACTTTAAAATGAATACTTAAGCAGAGCTTAAACTGTTTATCTACCTTATCTTGATGTTTAGTTAAACCCTGAAGATCCCTCAGTTGGGAGCATCCAGAATTCCTTATTTATATGAACTACACAGTTTCCATTTTATTCAAATGAACCCTTAGTGAAATTGAAGCACATTCAAAAAACTGTTGGTCCAGAAACATATAAAATGCAGAAATTCTATAAAGAGATTTTAGGTGACCACAGAGAACTGTATAACATTTAAATTCCCTTCCCCTCCACCCCAGATGATTTGAGAGGAGCAAACATTTGAAACTCAATTTCTAGAGGTATCTTCCCAGAGACAGTGCTTGTAATGCAACTGTAAATTATGGCACACAGTGTTCAAGAAATATTAAAATAACAGTTTGTATAATTACATTGTATGCCCTGCATTCTAATATCTAATTTTTCTACTTTTACCCAAAACCTCATAAAATAAGCTGTTAAAGTTAACTGAGGCAATAAAATAACTGTGATAAATTTACATTTACAGCACTGTTGCGAAGACATTTAACTCATGATGCATAAACCAAGGGACAATCAATAAACATCTATGGAAAATTTGCATTTAAAATTTGAAAGTGCAATCTTTATGGACTGCTCAAAAAATAAGGTGTTTCTGTCAATTGAACTCTGTCCCAATATAATATTAGAAAGCACTGGCCAGTCACAGATTGGGGAAAAAAACCCAACCTGGATGTTATTTAGTTTAATATTTTTTGTTTATTTATTTATTAATACACAGGGGAAAAAAGTGTCAGTTATTTCCAAATAAGTTAATATTCTTATATTTAGGGTTCTTTTCCTTGAAAAGGGATCCTTAAAATAGATAGGAAACTTCCTTGCACCTTGAAATCTTGCAGTATTTTTTGGACTGGACTCAGGTTGTATTTCTTCCCTGGATGTTGTGTGTGCTCAGCATTTCCCAATGTCTGCCCAGGATTCATTTTTCACTCCATTCTTGCCCTCTGAGTTGTAAATACATAAACACACAGAGAAAAACTTCAGCATTAACATGTCGATTTTATTACAGGTATCACTGTGTAAGTTATTTAGGTATTTAAGTTATAAAACCCCTTTTTTTTCTCTTTTATGTTTTTCTCAAAATATGAAGAAACCCAACGAACAAGGAAACAAAAAATATACAAAGTCAGAGTTTGCAAATAATCTTTTTCATACTGTCTTTCTTATAAATGAAGGCACAGAAAAAGTGTGAAACTTTCTTGGTGTATTCTTCAGTGAGATTGGTGCATCAGTGATAGAAAATTATTCATAGCAAGTCATGGGCTTAAAGGCCTGGCCAGATTTTTAAAATAACATTTTTCTACATGAAGAATTACTCCATAAAGTTACAATTTACATTCCATTGAAAAGCAGAAACTACCTGCTGGGCTGACATTGTTTGTAGAAAAAGATGATAAAACTTCTAGGAAAAAAGTGGGGGTTTGAGTAAAACAAATGCAAAACTTAGTGTTGTGACAGTAAAAATTGAAATCTCTTGAAATGGGGTATCTAATTTGTTGAGTTAATATTTAAAATAATTTCCCTCACCATAAAGTTTTCTGGTTTATGGGTTAGAAAGCTCTTTATGGGTTAAGAGCTGTTTTATGGGTTAGACACATTCTTCAGTTTAACTCTATAAAAGTGATTTGCTAAAAATAACAAGAAAGATCTCATTTGGGCAATTTTGCTTGAAAGCAAAATCAATAAAGAAAAGTGAATTGTCAACAATGGCTGGCGATTCATAAATCTTTCTTTTATTTATTATTGAAAAACATCATGCTGATCAAACACATCTGTGATGTCAACTTTCCCTTGATTTAGCTCCAACACAGGATTGCTTTGGTCAGAAAAAACCACCATGGCTTTGTAAAGAGGAGGTGCAGGTTTTGTCTTCCAGGTTAATTCTAAACCAGGGGTTTTAGGGGTCTGCTTTAGCATCTGAAATAAAATGTTCTTAGGACTCCATGGTGAATGGGAAATTAAATGTTTACCCTTTTTTAACAAGTAGGAAAAACACTAATTCTGTGCCAGCAGTTTAAAAACTGATTTTTTCTATTATTTTTCTATAGATACAGCACCTGAATGAATGAAGCATCCAGAATAAATACTCATAAGCTCCTGGCTATGGCAGAAATCTGCCCAAAAATCACATTGTTTGCCTTTAAAGCAGAGAAAGGAATGGATGCTTGCATGTTGCAATTTGCCCAAAGAGGATGTGTCAGCTTTCCCAAATGTGGCACAAGGGTGGAATTGGATCTGTAAATGTGATTTGAGGCAGAAAATCAGGTTGGTGCTGTGGTTCTGACTGGGGAGTCAGTGGTGTCAGGCCTGGGAATGAGCAGCACAGACATCCCAAACCTGGAGCTGCACCTTGAATCCAAGGCTGGTTTTCTAGTGGGAACTTCATCCTGGTGGAGGTACAGCAAGGAGGAGCAGCTGGCACTGCTCTGCCTCTCTCAGAAATGTGTGCCAGTGCTTCACAGGGTTGTTAAACAAAGGGTTGAGTATATTTGTCATCTCAGTCTTCCTTTTGATTTTTTTCACCTTTGATATATTTCCAATTCTAGTGCCAATCCGGTGGTGTGACAATTACACAAATATTGGTGTGAGGCTGGAAGGAATTGCTGATATGTCTTAACTGAGCATAACATCAAAATGCTCAAATAATTCTGAATTAGTTCATCATCTGGATTCCTTCATACCTCCATCTTTCTCCCTAGAAACTTTTCTTTAGTGAAACTGCCTTTTGGAAAAATGCCTGTTCCATAGCCTGGTCCCACACGCAACCTTGCACTAGGAGATTTTTTGGCTTTGCAGGCAATAGACTATTTCTAAAATTCCTAAAGGTGGGGGGAAAAGAACCAAACAAAACAAACCACCTGGTAAAAAATTTCAATTTAGCACTTCAGCTATATGAAAATTAAAATGTCAGGGTTGTCAGCATCACTGCAAAATTCAGGGAGTGCATAAATCCAAGTGCTGGGTACTTGGATCCTGCTTCTCTTGGACAACTGCAGGGAGATTTAAATGAACTTGTGCTTGGCCAAAACCCAAATTAGGCCAAAGTTTACAGTTCATTGTTTGCCTTGGACTAAAATATTTGGCTGTTACAAGAGGTTGAATGTGCCTGGGCTGATATATTATGTTTTTTTAAAGCAATCCATAGCAACAGGGTATTAAAAATCTAACCATGGTGCTGTGCTGGCACTACAGCCAGCCAGCAATCACCACGTAGAGCTGCCATGCATCAGAAACCCCTGAGTTCAGATTAGGGCACCTTTTGGATTAAACTTGGTTTAGACTAAATCAGTAATACATTATATAACATATCTGATGGAAAAAATACAACAGCCCCATGGTTTTGATAATTGCTGCTTTTGCTAGAATTCCTTTTCCCGTCTCTTCCTAGGAAATTATATTTGACGAATTTTTCTCATCAAAATACAGGAGCTCTGCTTGTATTTCCACACACCCTATTGGAACGGAGTTGTCTTTAGTCCAGCTGAGTCTAAAGGTCTATTTAATTCCCTTGGGTATGGCTGTGGCCAAATGGGAATGCCAGGGGACATCTGGGAGGGTGTGGAGCAGAGACTTCCCTAGGCAGAGGTGGTTTTGGTGGATTTCCCTGCCATCCCAAATGGAATGCCAGGGGACATCTGGGAGGGTGTGGAGCAGAGACTTCCCTAGGCAGAGGTGGTTTTGGTGGATTTCCCTGCCATCCCCAGACTGCAGGCAGAGCTGGAGGCTGATGTGGGACGTCCATCATGCTCTGGATGTCCATCATGCTCTGGGACACAGCGCAGCCAGGCCATACATCAAGGGAATTTAGTCTGCTCAGGATCTGCTGTCCCCTGACACCTTTGCCAACACAATCTTCTGCTGTCGCCAGCCGTGATGAGCAATGGCTCCTGGCTCAGCCCTGCCAGTCACTTGGAATGTTTTATGGACATGGAATTACCCCAGAGGGTTAGAGGACAGCACATTCTGATGGTCCTTCAGATCCTCTCTTCAATCACACACAGCTCTCCCATTCAGCTCTTCCTCATCCTCTTTTTATACTGCAGGGAATTTCATTCATGGGTTACTCATCTTTGTCTCTGATAGGAATATCTCCAAATTATTTTTTCATTCCTCACCATTACACATAAATGGTAAAGGTGCATGAAAAAGTAAACTAATATTTTTTCTTTTGAACTGATCTATAATTATCAGGCTAAAGGGGAAACGTGAATGGCCTAGGTAGAAATTAGGATTAATTACATGAAAGCTAATCATAAATTGAACATTCTTTATGAAGAATTCTTGTACTTCACCATATCTGTTTGAAATCAAAAGCAGACACAAAAAACTACAGTCACAACACCCAAAGATGACTAGAAGATATTAATTAATGACTGATCAGCAAAATACAAATAGCCCACAGACATTTCTACAGAGGCCTTCATAGGCTGTAGGTTCTCATTCTGAAGCATTAATAGATTGTTATGTTGACTTAGAAGACACCAGATATTTCTATAAAAAAGAGCAAAGAGGATCATTGGAAGAGCTAGAAGGAAGAATACCTTTGTCAGTTACAGGATTTTTAATGAAATAAGGCAGCAGGTAGTGTTAAAGGTCTGTGAAGTTTCTCACAAACAGAACCAATCCCCTGATCTCTGCTGCTTGCATGTAAACAAAGAGTTAAATTAGTTAGACTTCATTTTTTACCACTGTCATTGAAGAGCAATATTCTACTCTCTCTCCAGACAGCAGTAGGGCTGATGAATCTTCCCTTAGTGAGAAAACACCTATTTTTTTTTTTTCCCAGCTCAGTTCTGAAAGTTTGTTGACCTTGTTTCTTATCTAACGTGGCAGAAGCTGCTGATCAGGACTGCTGCTGCTGATTTCCCAAACTATGTGTGTTATCTCCTTTGATCTTTTTGTATAAAGCCAGTCAAATAATTGATCTTTTTGGCTTGATAAGCCAAAGAAGACTAACAATGAAACACAAACCAGAAAAAATATTTTGCAGTAACATGAAATATTTATTTGAAACATAACAGATTGTGTTTACTTTTCAAGACCTTAGTTTTTAAAACCAATTTAAATGCAAGTTGCTTCTCACAGTCAGAGAATGAAAATATAGATATATACAGAGAATGAGGGTTTAATCAAAATTGCCTTAATTTTGCAATTTTTGATTATTTCTAAATCTGCATATTTACTTCACTTGGTATTTCACCACCATTGTGCCCCACTCATTTTTTTAATGGTGAGTTAGGGGGTTGTGGGGAGCCCAGATATTTAGTATTAAAGATGGTTCTCTTCACACTAATTTCCAATTAGAGGCTGAGAGTCTCCAGGAGAGTGAGAAGAGAATTTGATGTTGAGAATTCTACATCACCTCTGCCTGGATAAGGGTGAACCTGCAGCCAGCCTGAATAAAGGGATTTTCACCCTCTGCTAATGGGCTGAGGAATTCTTCATGTGCACTTAGCAGGGGCAGAAATAAAAGTGAAACCCTGGAGGACAAACCTCATGGCTGCACCTGAAGCAGATGTCTAATTTTCTCCTTATTATGTTGTTTTCATGCTATTAACTGATCCACTCAAAGAAGTCAGGAGAAACTTGGCCTCATGCCCTGAATTCTTGTCAGCGGACTTTGAAGCTTTTGTGTTTTATCTGGCAAACCTAAATCTTTATTGATTTTCCTATTTAATCACATTTCCCAGAGAAAGCATGGGGAATAAGCCACTAGACTGGGGCTTAAGAAATTTCAGCTTAAGCCTTTTTTTCACCAGTTTTTCTCTAAGTCATTTAGGTTTTAGTACCTCAGTTACTCCAATGGAATTGAATAACACTTCACAGTTTTACAGGATGTTTGTAAGGGTAATTTCATTAAAGATTTAAAAACTGGTGCTACAGTAAAAAGCCATCTGACTACAATTTCCTGCTATGCAATATTGGTGGGAAAATAACTTTTTTTTTTTTTTTTTTTTTTTGCCATACTGATATCAGAGTCCCTTGTTAACTTGGTTGAAATAAAACTCACCCAGACAAAGGCAGTGCAGCCCCTGCTTGATGAAGTTCCTCCATTATCCTGCGAAGAAAATGTGATGTTTTTGTGATGTTTGGGCAAAGTTCTTGAAAATGGGAAGATTGACTCTCTACTGAATGCTGTGGCTTTATAAACAGGAAATTAGAACAGCATTTATGGTCAGGAATACTTTTCAGGTGAGATGAGTTTGCATTCACTGTTTGACTCCTTTTCTACCTTGCCTTATTTTCTTAGAATTTTGTTTTTTCAGGGTGCCCTTTGGACAGTGGAACGAGGCAATATTAAATGGTCCAAATCTGTTTAAAGCTGTTAATTCGTGTTTTGTGATAATTCTTGTGTTCCAGAAGGATCTCATTCTTTGGACAAAGTAATGATTTAATGAGAAAAACCCTAAACTGAGCATGTAAATCATGAGCTTTTAGACTTCCCTGGGGTGACTGTGCCTCTGACTTCATTGCAGAGCCAGAGGGCCACATTCAATAGACTTATAACTCTCACCAAGACCTCAGAGCAGATGTAATTACCACTTGTATCATAATTTATAAACCTGCTGGAATTTATAGTCATCTTAAGATACTGTTTTCTTGCCTTTATTCTTAATTAAGCCAGTCCCTGCTTAATGGTTTATTTTTTTTAATTCTAACCATAAAAAGCTACCAGACATGCCAGACACAAAATACATAAATGCAATATAGAGGGGGGAAATACATTTGCTGCCTGTGGCAAGAGGGGGATTAAAAACTGAAGTGCCCCCACTATAATTGCAGTCATTAAGCTGTGACAAATGCATGAACATCATGCAATCAACTTGGAGCTGAACTGAAACATTAAATAAATTTAAAATAAAATAACAGGGGAAAAAAAAGAGAAGAGGTTGCTCAGAGTTCCATCCAGCCTTGAGTTCTCTCTCTCCATATATTGACAGCAACCCAGATATTTGATATTCCTTACAGCTCTGGGATGTGTCTAGGTGGAGCCACCAGGTGAACAGGGCTCATGCCTTGCTCATGTTCTCTGTGCATCTGTTTTACACAAAAAAAAAAAAAAAAAAAAAAAAAAAACAAGCAGCACACACCTTTCTTCCCAAATGAAATGGCAGAAAATTGTATTGATAGCAGAAATTTATACTGCAAGGATACCCCAAACTAAGCGAGTGATGCTCGCAAGCATGTTGGCATAGAATAAATGAATAATAGATAATAAGGTAGTTCATTATGGAAACCACCTGTTTCTACCTTGCTTGATCTCAAGCATGGAATTTTCAGATAAATTCATATCTCCCAAGACCACCTTTCTGTAGAGATCAATGTTTTCCAACTACAAAGTGGTTGTTAACACCAGGTTTTACTGCAATTGAAGTATCTGGTAGTTGTTTCTCAGTCAGAATTACTCAATTCACCAAAATAAAAAAGTAAAGGATGTCACATCTTCCTTACTTTTAAATTTTTGCTTCTTGATGCAATTAATCAATTATCCCTTAGTGAGTGTAAATGCATGCCTGAAATGCTAAGAAGAAATTCCACACTAGACAGGTTTATTCCATAAATAAGTTAGTCTTTTTCTCTGTGTGTAAGGAAATAAAAGTTTATAATTTACATTTTATAAATGTTATATTGTATTCCAGTGGTATCTCATTTTATGTGTTTTTCAAACAAATGATGTTATTCTACCAGAAATATTTGTGTCCTTATTGATCATTTGATCGGGGAGAAATATTTGTGTCCTTATTGATCATTTGATCAGGGGAGGAATGCATTAAAGATGAATGCTGGGAGAAAGAAAAGTGATTCCCACTGGGTGCCTAGGCTGGGTAGGTTTTAGAAAACTTCCAAACAACATAAATAATGCATTGGAATTACCTTAAAATGACATAAATATGAAGTCTGCAAAGAGAGCCCAAGGCAAGCAGGGTGCTCCCAGCAGGTCCATGACATTCTCCAGTGAAAGTTGCATTGCCAACAAAGGTTTGGATATTAAAATTGCCTCTATGATCTTAACTTGGCCTTCACTGATGATTTGAAACAATTGTTTGAATCCTGTGGGATAAAACTTTGGAGCATTCAGCCCTGGTGATTTCTCTGGGCTCTGGTTTGGAGCTCAGGCATTAGTGATTCTTCCATTCAGAAATTTCATTTTTCTCAGAGGGAAATGGAAGCTGTGCTTGGGTGCACAAAGGTAAGTTACTGTGGCAAATGTTATCAGCTGCTATTGGCAATTAGCTTACAGAGGATTATTGGGGTTTTTAAATGCTTAACTAGAAAGGTGATAGATTGGGTGTTAACGAGAGGGAAATTTTTAACGAATGTAGGTCATCTTGGAGCAACATTAGCATTCAACAGAAGTTGCCTGTTATGGCTCAACTTCAGGAAGCCAAGCCTATAGACTTTAAACCATGGGAGGATGCTGCCCTCTTCTGATGATTTCAATTCAGTTTTTCCTCTACACTGCAGAGACTGTGAGTGATTTTTGTTCTACACAAACACCGTGGTTGTTCTTAAAAGCAAAACAGAAATCAAAGTTTGCAAGTACACTCAAAGTATATATTTAATGCTGACAACGAATGTAAGAAAAGCACACAGGATAATTTAGAAAGTGTCCTAGGTATTTGATGTATTATTTTAATTGGGTTAAATAAAGCAAAATTCCTCCCTCTCAACTCTCTTCTCTCTTCCAAATGTAATGTTTGGGAATTAAATGATAAAGCTGGACTTTGAGCTGTACTAGGACACTTGTCTGTTTGTCAGGAAATGAATTTATTACCCATGGCCTGCTTTGTCCTCTTGGCAAACCTCGTGGAACAGCACAGATCTGCAAACAAATGCTGAAAACTGAGCAGGTTTGTGCTCTGAGTTGTAGCTTCTCTAGGTACAAACACACTGCTTAGCTTTCATGGCATTCACAGGGAGTTCTAAGGATCTGGTTCTGATTTTTGTCATTTAGAGACGAGAGAGCTACCTTCATTTTCATAGCAGCAATAATGGCTTTGTGGCTTAACACTGCCCTTTAGCAGAGTTAAGATAGAAATGGAAAGGTTCTCGTGCATTTAGTTCCTCTCTTGTGATCACACATTGAAAATTTTGGGAATGAAGGCAAGGGAAGTGATGAAATAAATTCATTTGTTACTTTGTCCCTGCATTGCAAATTCAGGTGTTTGAATCTCTTAGCTATTCTGCAATTCAGATATAGTTCTAATGAGGATTTCTGTGTGCTGTGATGTAATGGACATGGAAATGTAGGGCTTCATGAAAGTGTGTTTTCAGTTATCAGGAACACCTCTTTTGGAGACGAAAACCTTTTCACAACAAATTTCAAAATAAGAATCTGGCCTTGGGGAAGACTCTTTCACTACCTACCTTCAGAGAATCTTCACACTGAAAAGATAAGGAGGTTTTCCCAGGAGACAGGGAATCTGCTTTTATTATATTTTTGCTATTTCTTATCAAGTTGCATTGTTTTCATCTTAACCAAATATCTAATTAAGCTAAAGTGAAAGACTCACGCAGAAAGTGATCAAACAATGTTTAAATCCATCTCTGAAGCTGACACCACCTTTCTCCTGCAGTTCCTCAACAGAAGGGTTGTGATGCTCAATCCAGTCAGGGTGGCTTTTGGAAACAGAGTATTGCCCCATACTCTGTGACATTTCTGTGATGAATCATCAGGCATGAAAAATGTCCACTGTCCCAGGAAACAACAGGAGAAATCCCTAAAGGAACAGGCTGGGGCTGTGATTGCCATGAAATGGAGCTGATAGATGACTCCATGGTTCAGGACAATGCTGATTTGTACATGGATTATCAGATGGAAATTTCCAGGGTGTGGATTCACTAGCCTGGGGAAATCCATAGGAAGTGTGATACTTATGGCTTGATTGAAATTTAGTAATAAAAACTTTCTTCAGTGACTATTCCTGTAATAACACAGCCTCTCCGACTGCACTTAGGATATCCATGCCAGTTCTCAGCACTGCTTAAAAGATTTTTCACTACTTAAAAGATGAATCACCCTCAAATTTTAAATCAAGCTGCCCCTTGCAGACTAATGGAAGTGTTTTGGCAGCTGTAGCTGCCAGTGCTGAGTTACAAACAGGAGAGAAGTGGGAAAGGACAAGTGCTGACAACAATGGAATTCTTTTGGAGAAGAATGGAAATAATGGAAATGCTTCACAACTCATTTGCTCAGTACTGAAGTGTTACCATATCATGTCTATGATTTAACAAGCAGTTACCTTAAAAATGACTGACCTTTGGGTGGTGTGTTTGGTATCTCAGCAGAGGGGGTTTAAGTGGTCAATTTACAACAACATTAGTCGGACTTAAGTGGGATTTTTTGAATTGTAAATTGCTACAGAGGAATGTAATGGGATTGATAGAATAGTCCTTATCAGTCCTTGTTTATCTGAATTTTGTAAAGCTATGAGTTAAAATGGAAAGCTGTCCTGATACAAGAGCTGAAATAACAAGCAGATTGCTTGTAGGTTTAGGTGTGCACTCAACAATTGCTCAATGGGAAATTACTGAACTGAGACGTGAAGAGGAATGAGATGCTGCACAGAGCAACAGATTGAGTGGGGATCACTAATGAACTCAACAATAGGAAGTTATTTATACTGGGAACTCCAGGATATCAGATATTTCATTATGTCCAGAGCAGGTAAGAGGACTCCATCATACACATAATAAACAGGCAGATGTTTCTTACCTTGCTGCTGGGACTGAATCCCTTTTAATTCTGTTCCCTGCTCCCCTGAAAGGGACCACAGAGAATACTGAACTCAGTTGGAACATTTGACTGTGTTTCTCTGTGTATAATGACAAAAATCTCAGAACTTATTTCCTGCAGGAGTTAGTTCTGATTATCTATTAGGGGCAGCCACATTTCACTCAAACCAAGATTTTTATCAACTCTTTCCTGATGCCTATCCTGCATTCAAATCAATTATCAGAAAGGATTCTATCTTCACGGGGTGTAAATATTTTCATTTATTTTACAAAGGAGCAGTGATGGCAAAGAGGAAACACCTCTCAGTTTTTGGTGGCTGCAGAGGCACCTCAGGCAGGCAGGAGAGGTCTTCCCTTTCTCTTGCTGCCATGAAAAGCTACTCAGAGCTCCCTGAGTTCTCAGCTGAGCCCTTCCTTCCCTTCCCAGGTGGCAGCCAGGGATTGTCACTGCTGGGGAACTCTGCTGGCTGGGCAGCATTTCATCACACTCCTCCCCTAGCTAATGCCTAATGCCCACTGATGTTAGAAAATGATGGAGATAGCTAAAGAAATTTTAGATAAATGTGCTAAAAATTGAGGGTGTATTCCTGTATCATTCTCTAATCACCACTAGAAATGGGACATTGTCCTAGTGAAGCATGGAACGACTCCACAACTCAGATAGTTATGAAGTAGGTATGTGTTTATTCCAGCTGGGGTGCATGGGGGGTAGCCCCTCCAAAGGCATGCACACCCTCAGCGGCATCTCATTTGGTTTATATTAGGTTACAGGTTACATATGCATGAAGTTAGACAAAGCCCCTATACAAATTCATTGCCTATATCCCCTTCGTATTATAATGAGTTCAAAGTTCATTTAAATATGCCCGCGCAAGTGCAGTGTCTCCAGATTAATTGTGGGCAAGGGTCCCAAATGATTGATTACTGACATGATCCATACTCTTCATCACGATGAACTGTTCACCCTGTTCCCTTGCGATGCTCCCTTGGTCCTTGGTCCTAGTCCAAGCCTGAGAACCAACTCATACCAATCCTGGGGTCCAAGGGCAGGATGCTCGGTTACACTCAGTGGTTTTTCTCAATTATTTGGTTCTCCTCTCTCCATCTTCCCCAATACCAGGTAGGCACAAATTCATTAAGCAAATAATAAATGGATTGCAGCAGGCATATCTTAGTAAATCATTATCCAATCTCTGGCTCTCTAAATCAGTTCAAAAATATTATTATTACTATTATCCAGCTTCTAGTTCTTTTACATTTAGTAATTTCTATTTTACCCCAAATCACTGGCTTTTGGACTGATAGAAAATTCATCTCAACCAGCTATTTACCTGTCAGTAAGGCTCACAGTGGGGACTTTTTAGGTTCTGGATTCAGGGATGAAATGTTTAAACAAAGGAAATCTGCAGTACTTTGAGTGATGATGCTGTTAGGGAGTGTCTTTTGGGACAAAGCTGTCTTTCCCAAGGCCTCCAAGGGAAGGGAAGGAAATGGTTCAGTGAATTTTTGGCCTCTGGCTACTTCATGTTTCAAACACTCAGGACCACAGAAAATATGGAGGCAAGAGCTGTGCTAATGATCTGCAGAGAATCTGCACCCCCAGATATGCTGGGGAGAGCAAAAAGAGGCTGATATCTCTAAGCAGTGAAAATAAAATAATTTTAATAACTGTATTGAGGCTTAATATCCCTGGGGCTTTATCACATACAGTGTATTTTTCATTGTTATTTTTGTTATTGTTGCTAAGGTCAAATGCATCACTGTATAATCACCATGCACAGCTGACAAATTGCTCACATGGGTAAAACTTAAGATAAAATATTTACAGATAAGAAAAGACTGTTTGTTTTATTCTAAGTAAATGTAAAGTTTTATCTATCCCAATATCAGTTCCTTGAACTCATTATTGTAGAGCAGAGAAATATGGATGTACTTATATATGTGGAAATGATGCGCTAAGAGCAGAGCAAATATGTACTTTTTCCTTTCATTAGGAGACTCGGGCAATTGGCTTGTAATTTAATCTTAATTTTCGGCCTGTTAGTGTGAAATACATCATTTCATACATCATGAGTCACGAGGACACTGAACTTTCCAGACTGCCCTGGGAGTGTTGGTTCATTCTCTCTGTTGGTGAAAACACCAAGCTGGTTTAATTCTGTGCTCCTGTTGAGCTCCAGAAGAGCTGCAAACATCACAGCTCCTGATGACAACATAAATATTTGCACAATAAATACATTTTATTTATAAATACATTTTACAGTCTGAAGGTGGGAGACTTGAGTTTGGTTGAGGCTTTGTAGATGTGTTTTCAAGTGAGTTGAAAGATGCCAAAGAATACAAAGAAAAAAAAATTCAAAATCTGTGGTGATGTAGAAAGTTTGTGCCATTTTCCTTAGCCCAGAAAACTGCCAAGAAGTTTAATGTTACCATTTTGCCAGCATTTTCAATTCCATAAAACTGGGAAGCGATAATTTCATTTTAGTTTTTAATGCATTGTAATGAAGTCCTCACAAAACACATAATTAGAGCATAACTCCAAACATAAAACACAAACTTTCATTTTGAATGGTAATTAAAGATACTTGAAATTTCTGGAAGTCAGACACCATAATTGGAAAGAAATGTCAGCCAGGGAAGCTATGCTGGGCCTAAGAAACTCTAAATGTGATGCAGAGCCAAATTTCCAACGCCAAACTACAAATTACCTTTTTTTTTGCAAAACAAACTTAAATAGGATAAGTAATTTGGGGCAAGAGGAGGTAGCAGGTAGGAAAGCTGGGTGACAAAATTATAGAGTAGATTGCTGGGACAGATTCAGTTCCAGCTGTGGGTGCAGTAAGGGAAGCAGGAGTCTCACTCCTCATGTATTTCTCTGTTTTGTTTTGGTTTTTTATGTCCTGACTTTTAATCTTATCTATTTAGTGTAGAATTATCCTTGAAAATTACTTCAGGTTCAAATAGAAATTTTGACAGGACTTGGAATCTGAGCAGCACTTAAAGTGAGCAAATTGGCATGAATTCATGTCTCTGCTGTTCAGAATTTTGTACATAATTAGTAGCAATGCTTGAACATTTTGGTTTGCCTATAAACAGCGGGGAAAACATCAAGGAACTTGAGTGAAGAGCAATGTGCAGTTATAAAATCTCTTTACATAACCAAGTAAGTATCATTTGTTTGACAAACTTTCTGCTAAAATATTACTTTCCCCCTCCTTGAAATAGATCTGTTTTGTGGTGTTACAAGGATCTGCAAAAAATAAGTCAGAAAGTGCAGATTGAACTCCTTCAATGTGGAGAGATGATCCAAAGGGAGGAGCAGCTGAATTATTCTGTGCTTTGGGTAAGTAACTTGTCCTGAAAGCTGGCAGAGGAAAGGGATGGTGAGAGCATCACTGAGGTTGTCTCTCTGCCGCCTCGTGTCCTCTGGCAGGTGTGTGTGAAGTCTCCAAAATCAAAGCACAGTCACACCTGACCCTTCGTTTCCCCACTATTCCACCTGGCCTGAGTTTTTGGACAGCAAAGCACCTTCAGTGCCTTTTGTTTGCATTGTTGATTGACACAAAGAGTGATTTAAGGCTGGAAGAGCTGAGGTTTGCACATATTTCTGCACCAGCATTTCCGATGGAGCAGTGGGGCTGTGATGTGGCACAGAAGGAGCACAGGGATGCTGCAGTTGTGCTTTGGCTTTCTTCCAGCAGTTGGTTCTGATGAATGAGCTTGCTCTTGTTCTTTAGCTCTGTCACTAAAGCAGCAAGCTGAGAGCTTGGGTTGGATGATTTGTCTTGCTCTACATTCCTCAATAAATACTGGTAAAAAGGCCTAAGAACAAAGGGAGGGTTGCAGGAAATTATCCAGGCCACCTCCTTTGCCATTCTTCCCTCTGCTTGGAGGGTGAGAGAACACAAAGCATTATTATGTTATCTCTCTGTTCATTATGAACCTATGAATAGAGCAATTTCCTTATTCACACATCTTTACAAATTGCTAGCTTGACTTCCTGTCATTTAAAACTACAAATGTGTTTAACAAAGAAGGTAATAGAATCATAACAATTATTACAGGCATGAGGGTAATATGAAAAACTCATTGGCTTAATTAAAAGCTGATTACAAAAGCAGAGGTCTAGGTTGCATCCACTGAAAAGCGTGAGGAGAAAGTAACAGCAGCTTCACAATATCAATTATAATTATAGAAATGTAAGAAAGCTGTTATTATTTTTAGTATGCTCTTACTGTTATGATATTTTTGCTTTCATTTATTTTCCTTATTGACAACAAAACACCCATCCAAAAAAAAAAAAAAAAAAAAAAAGAAAAAGAAAAAGAAGTACCCCTAGGAAAAGGTGGATTTTCAAAGCACTCAGCACTGTCCCTGTAAAATCCTGCACAACACTGAAGCAGCCACTGATGTTAAACACTTTCACAGACCCATCAAACTCAGGAGAATTAAGTGCTCAAAAATAAAGCATCTGTTTAAGTGCTTGGCCGATTTGGGCTACAATTAAAGATTTAGCTCAGCAAGCATAGGTACAAACTTAAAAGTTATATATATTATATTAGTCTTCCAGGAGCTATAAAATTAATGAAAATTTGCCTTAGACTGAAATTTTATTAGGTTGTAGTCAAATGATGACAGATCCCAGTGGCACAGTCCCATTGCTTGAGGTCATTTTCCAGCATTTCTTTGCCAGGGGCAATTCAGGCTAGAAAGGATTATACAGATTTTATAGAGACAGCCTGCCTTACAGGACGTATTTGCTGAGCAGCACCATTCTACCCATAAAAGATAATACCAGGGGGATCAAGGCCTCTTTGAGATGACTTTGTTTGTTTATTTTCCTGTCGAGGAGGTGCCATTAAGAGTTCACGTTCAATAAGAGAGCACAGATTGTTTTGGACTGTGAACACCAATTGCACAGAATTCTAGATTTTTTTCCCTCCCAGATTCAGTTCTAGAGGTTGTCTTTGAGTCATTGTGGTCATTCTCTTGCTGAAGATGGAATTCTGAATTGGGTAGTAGCTTTTCTTGCAAATTAGGCAGGGGGGAGGTCAATTTGTGTGCCTCTAATAACTCATGTGCTACTTTTCTAGGCACATGGATTATATGTGAGTGTTTCTGCTTCCTCTGAAAATTAATTCAAACAGGTCAAATTACCCTCAGTAGTGGCTAATGTTACATATTCTGTTTCCTGACAAAATGGACTGTGAACACTGACAGCATTAATATGGAAGGGTCTTAGCAAGAGAGAGTCAGGGGATGACTGTGAAAGGTTTCAGCTTTGGCTGGCAAAATGTGAGTTTTAAGGTAACAAAATTCTTGCAGCAAAGGGGACTGGATCAGTAGGAACCTTAGAGCACCTGTTTCCAGCCCAGAGCTGCTGTCTGTAATTATTGCATGTTCAGATCTGCTCACCCCTGGAACCTCACAGGTCTGGGGAGCTTTGCACTGCAGCAATTAGTGGGGAATGGAAAAGGATGAGCAAAGTCACAGCTCAGCCTGGCTGATGCTCCAAGTTTTAGATCACACGAAATAATTTCCTTTGAAAGCACTTAGGAAGGAGTAGTCAGATAGTCCTCAGTGGGCTGAGAGTTTCCCCAGGTTCTGCAGGACTTTCCCTGGTTCAGTGCAGGAAAAAAGGGTCAAAAATGGTTGGTGTGTTCTTTGTCTCCTGAATTCCCCAGAATTCAGAATCACACAGAGGCCATTCCTGTGCTCTTAAACTGGATTCCAGAAATTAAAAATGCGTGGCTGTTCCATCAACAGAAAAATCTTTCAGTGCCTAAAATCTTTCAAGCTAAGATTGAGAATATTCTTTCTTTTCTTCAGGTAATCTTTCCTGCTAAACAATTTGATTTGGAAAGGAGAACAAAGGCTTTCAGTCAGAAAATACAGCAAGCTTTCAGGTGAAGTCTTCCTTCAGATCTTGAATAAAAGGAGCAAACTTCAAAGATGAAGATAAGTTGAATTTAGCTGTATTGGTTTATAAATGATTTAGCTTTACAAACGTTAGTAGGTCATTTAAAGAACAATATCTACCTCCGGTGCTTAAAAAACAATCTTAAAATTCATTTAGTAACTTCATGGTGACAGCCTAGGTAGGATTTCTTCAATTTTTATTCCATAGATATAATTTGTTTTAAAGTTTCCTAAGGAGATAAGAATTGCTAAAACTAAACAAAGTATTTAAAATAGTTGGGGTTTTGTTCCATTAACAAAGATTGCAGGAATGAGAAATGGGTTGTTCATGTCTATCAGTGGAATGCTAAAATCCTGAGGATCATTTCTGATGGATAACACTTCAGCTAAACCTGCAAAAAGATCTTTGATCCCTGAGATAAATCTGATTATACTTTGGCATAAAAAAACTTCATAATAAACCTACCCTCTCAACCTCATTGAAGGAAGAGTAACAGTGAGGCTTTTGAATGCCTTTGAAAATGTTTTATAAGCCTCTGTGTGAAAAGAAATTTTGTTATTTTTTCTAAGCAGTAATGATTCAGACAAAAATTTTTTTTTTCTTTTCTGGTGGCCTAACTTTTCCCAAGGAGTTAAATCTGACTATCATTGATTTTAATATAATATGGGTTAAATTCCCCAATTATTCCTTCCCTTATATTTATATAGACTTAAAAAAAATGAATTTTAAATAATCCATTGTAAATGATTATGTTTAAACGCAGACATTCTGTGTTTCATTGTAAAGGTAATAAAATCTTTTTCAAACAATTCATAGTCCATTAGAAAAAAAAATTAATAACAGAGGAGGAAAAATCTTATTAAATCCAGGTGAAGGTGACCTCTGGACACTTAGACATTTTTAATGTCTAATAGTTCCCTGGGAAATTCTCAATGAAATTTCTGAAAATGGTTTTTCAAAGAAAATGGGCACTGCTATTCTGCTGATTTAATTTCTTTTGAGGAACTCTGGCTTTTCCAGATGAGGTTTCAGAAGAGGCCCAGGCAGGTTGGACAGGGATTTCAGTACTCTGGACAGAGGAAGGTTTCCCCCATGGCAGGACGAGGAACTGAATGAGCCTTCAGCTCCTTCCAACCCAAACCAGTGGAAAGTCCAATAAATCTAAACCATCTCTGCTTGCAGACCAAGCAGCCTCCACACTCAGAATTTGAACTCAATCTTGAGAATAAACCTTTGGATTTTGGTTCCAGAGTTAACAACAATCTCATTCTCTTTCGTACCTGTTGTGAATGCAAAGTCTCCTCATGGAGAATTTAGCTCCAGATAATCCAAATGAGAAAGAGAATCTTCCTCAATCTCAGTTAATTTTAGCTCTTTAGGCCCTTTTTCCTTAATAAAAGTCTCTGCCTCTTGCAGTTTAGGTTGCAATGGTGTGTTTGTGTCTATTAATCTTTGGCAGAACAACACTTGAAGCCATTGCAAAGTTCCTGTGTCATTTTGGCAGATTACAGAAAATCCAAATTACTCAGTTGGATGACATGAACTTCTCCAGGGGAGGTTTAACGAACTGCTGTATTCTAAATCCAAGTTTCCATGGAAGTAGATCAGCATCATTACATTTTCACTGAATTCTAGATTTAAATGCATAAAATTTGATAGACTAGACTTATATCCTTTTGGTCATCATTGTATTTCTTACGTATATATAGCTGAATTAGAGTGAAGTGCAGGACAAATATAAAATATATAATTATACAAAAAAGCCACAATCCTTTTGTCTCAGACAAATGCCCAACAGTTTTGATATGAGGCACTCTAGTGAAGCTAACTGTAAACTGTGTTTAATGCCTTAGGAAATAAAATGTTTAAATATTATGGTGGTAAAATCTATCTAGATTATTATGAGAAATAAACCAGCTATACTTTGGGCAGTAATTTTATTTTAGGAATTCAGTAAAAATAAATGAGAATACAGAAATAATAAATGAGCGTGCAGTGCTTTAATCACTGAGTTAGCTGCTAGAATGGTCTTTGAATAAAGATAATTTCCCTAATTCAGCTGTCTCAGCTATCAAAGGGAAATTGGTGTTGCTGATGGAGCAGTTCTAACATCCCTCCCACTCCTCCTGGAATGGGAATTCATCCCAATGTCTTCCCATTACCTGCAGAACCTTTCGAACAAGTGGCACCTTTTCTCTTGGGTGTCAGCATTAAACACTGCTGGACAGGCTGAAATTATTCCATGATTGTGGAATATTCCATGAAACTATTCCAAAGGCACCAGCAGTGTTGGGGTTAGGAAGGATGAGGGATTGGGGCAATGATGGGGAAGAGCTCATGGGTAACATGTGTGAGGAATTAGGAGTTCAAGCAGTGAAAATCCATCCTCAGGAAAAAAAAAACCTGAACTATATTTGTTACAAGGCCAGCTCTGGAGCTTTGGGGGAAAGCAAAAGAATGTGTGCTGTAATTTTGCAAGGCTACACGAGCACTGCTCTGCCATCTGGGGAATGAAACAGTCCCACAGAACAGCAATGTGCCTGCAGCAACTGGTCACCCCATCAGAGGCACTGCTGCAAACAGCAAAGAGGGAAATGGGGAAAATCACACTTCCTGCTTTGAAAACAGCCCTGGTGGCAAGGATTGCTCCTCACCAAAGTCCCCTGTGTCTTTTCTGTTCCCTGAGACATGCAAGGGTGGGTTTGCAGTGATTGGGATTGACAGGACGGATTTCCTTGAGCTGCAGAGGATGCTGTGCTGGGAGAGCTGCCCTGCTGGGGTGCAGCAGTGTGCCTGGAAGGGATCACATTCCTGGGCTGTCCCAGGACACACCCAGCTCAGCTCAGGGGGCACAAAGGGCTGAACTGCCCCAGGGTTGGTGTCAGGTGGACATTTCCCAGTGAGGTTGGCTGTTTTATTAGCTGGTGAAAAGCTGTAAATCACTCAGTGCAGCTCAGCCAGCCCTGAGCCTTCCCTGGGTGATGGCAAAACTTCTTGTGGAGTGGACCTGTCTTTGTCAGGAACAAAGGTCCGTAAAATATATATTTGGGAAAAAAAAAAAGCCAACCTCAAACAACAGAACACCCTCCTGGGAAAAGAAGCAAGCAAATCCAACTCCCCTCCCTTCAAAAACCCAGGGGAAGGCTCAGGACAACTTGCAGTTCCTGTGGGCAGGACAGGAATCTGAGATGAGAATGTCCAGGGGAGATCCCTTCCCCTGCCTCCAGATGGAATTGGGTTATGTCCCATCTGGAGACATTTCAGGAGAACTTTAAAACTACTTTTTCTTATTGATGCCTCATTCTTTTCATGGAAAAGCAGGGCTGGATAGAAAGATTCAGATTATCTATATATAATAAAATAGTTTAAGCTGAAAAAGACCTTGAAGACCATTCTGTTCCACTCTCTCCGGGGCGCCTTCCACCATCCCAGGTTGCTCCAAGCCCCATGTCCAGCCTGGCCTTGGACACTTGCCAGGGATCCAGGGGCAGCACAGCCTCTCTGGGCACCCTGTGCCAGGGCCTCACCACCCTCACAGGGAGGAATTTCTTTCTAATAACTAATTTAACATTATTCTCTTCCAGTTTGAAGCCATTGTCCCCTGGCCTGTCACTGCAAACTCCTGTAAATAGTCTCTCTCCATATTTCTTTTAAGTTCTCTTCAGGTCCTGGGAAGAAGGTCACTCCAAAGTCACATCTATATATTACACATACATATATGGTTTGTCTCATTTTTGAAGGATTTTATTTTTTTTAATTACAAGGATGGTATATCTTTATTAATCTGTTGTTTTCTCTGTAACACCAACATTATTAGAATAAGAATTCTGTCTATCAGTCATAATTATTTACCCCAATATGCAATAATACGTGACATGGATATGCCACAGTTTGGTATTTACTTCCTCTGGGCTTTTCATAATAACTTTTCTAAAAGTTTGACAAATGAGTTAACAGAAGGAATTCTGAGCTGCAGGGAGTCTTTCAGTTCAGTACTTAGTGTGCAGAGGAGTGCACGTTTTGTAATGGTTTTCACAGCAGAGATGTCAAAATGTCTTAAAAAGCACAGTATTTAATTTTCAAGGTTGGTAGTGCACTAACAATAGCTTATTAAAAATTCACACTCTGTATTTTGCAAAAATATTTTAATTATACTGAGAAAGGCGTTCTCTGATGAATTTTAAGTTACTCCTTTGCATGCCTTCGTAACACTGTGCATCCTTGTTTTAAGAAAGATGATTATTAAACAAAAAAAATATAACTCCTGTTTCTTAACAAGTGCTAATAACATGTGTTTCAATCACACTTTTGGGTTTTTTTTATTTTTAGAGAAAAATAATTGGATATTTATGACTGCATTTTGTGGGATGATGAAGCAGCTCAGTCCCCAGCAGATGTTCCTGATTCACTGAAGGAATCAAATACTGAAAAAGAGATTTGCACCTATGTTAGCTAGGTAAACAGAAGCAAAGGGCTGGAAATCACAAGTTCATAAGGAGGAATATGAAACAATTCCCTCTCCCTGCAATATTTGTTTATGTTTTTTTCTCAGTAAATCCTTAATTATTTGTGGATAAATATCCAACCTGTATGGCAACCCTATCAGACAGGAGGAAATCATGGCAGTGCTTTCAGACAGCTCAGTTTCTTAACTGATTCATAGTTTTTAGTCAATGGAATAGCATAAAATAATTTCATTTTTTGCTAGAGTTCTATAAGTAACTCCTTAATGGCTTCAGTTCACATGCAGCACCACATGAAAGGCCCTTTAAGCTTCATGTAAAATACATGGCCGAGGAGAAAAACAATCCATGTGCTCTATGGAAAATAAAATAGGAGGTTTAGTGTAAAATTCTGCTCTCACAAGGACAGAGAAAAAGAAAAAAAATTGCATTTTCCTTACCGAAGCTTAATTTTTGTGGGCCAATTTTGATTTTGTGACAAGTCCAAACTGTTCCATCTACGAAACATATTGAGAGACAATCAAATGGCAGGTTAATGTTTGAGGGAAAATGTCATCCATATAAAACAAAGCGTGCAAATGGGAACTATCACATCTGAGCCTTTAGTAAATCAAATCCTTGAAAGGTCATATTGTAGAAATTTGGAATACAGATCTGTAGCTCATCAGACTCTCAGCATAAAATTGGGAGTGAATATGAAATAAAAGGTGACACTTTCCTGATATGAGTCATCCATGCAGAGTTCAGTGAAAAAACTGAATATTGGCAATCTAGAAGAGGAAAATTTTTGACCACTTGGGGAGGGTCCAGAGTGTAATTTCCAAAATCAAAGCATGTATAAACCAATAAACCTTGAACAACCAGGGTTGTTCAAGACTAGGTAAGTCCTTAGTTTGTAAAGTTGGTACATATGAATTCTGCTGTCTGCCCTAAAGGTTTGGACTGCACTTTCCAGAAATATAATCTCAACATATTAAAAATGTGGATAGGAGAAACTCCTTTTACCTTGGCATGAGGTGGAGCAGAGAGACACTTCAGTTGGTTTATGGAAACCCCTTTAAAACCCAAAGGGAGGAGCCTGAAAATTCAGGGTTTCAAAATTTTACTCACATACTGGAGAAACATCTAAAATTTAGATTGCACTTGTCCTCATTAAAAATATTTCTTTCTACATAAAGGGTTATTTCGTTATTATTATATTATTCACCACATTCAATTTTTAATCTACAGGAAATTAAAATTAAGAGGAGGAGGAAAAATAAAGTTAGAATGGAGAAATAAAAGCATTAACCACAAGCTGAAACAATGTAATTAATTCTTTACTTTCTCAATTAGAATAAATCCAGTAATGTAAAATACCAGAGTCATAATTTCAGTTAATTGTATAGCTGTAGAAAGACTTCACTTCCACATTTTTTCATTGTGAATTGGCAATCATTTAAGGAATAAGTGGCACTTAAGATATGAACAGCTGGAGCTGTCACCACCTCTTTCCCGTGTCAGCTGTCACCTGGTCAAATCCTTCATCCTGTTTCTCCATTTCTTAAAATGCACAATGTGCTGTTCCACAAAAACAAATTATATCTATTTATATATCAAAGCATGGCATTGCAGAAGCAATTAGTGGCTTTAGCACTTTGCAGTGGGTGAAGGAAATGTGTCCTGGATGTGGATGAATTATAAAATGCTTGGTCCTTCAGGCCAGGTCTGGTCATTCCCATCTCCATGGAAAAGGTGCCAGAATTTGCTGTATTACACCAGGAAATACTGAGGGCATGATTGTGAATTTGTGACATTTGTCTCCTGTGTATGATTTACTCCTGCACAACCTTGGTGTAGCTCAAAGGCTTTATCTGCTGGGGGTATTTTTTCCTTTTTCCAGTTGTAATCAGGTTAGTTTTTTGTGAATTGTGAGACTTTGCATATTTTGTAGCTATGGAGTTTCAATTTGAAATCTGCTGTGAATTAAACAAGACCTTTCTTTCATTAATTCAAAAAATATTTATTTAACAAAAAAGTGCGAATAATAAGCTGACTGTTAGTGGGAGGAGAGCTTCCTGATACTGGTCTTGGGTTTTAGAAGTAAGCCACATTGAAAATACAGTAGAAGAGGAATTCTATAATGCCAAACTAAATAAACTAATGTTTTAGTGAATCTATTCAGTGTCAATTCTGACAACTGCATTAAAATTCCTCGTTAATCCTATTGCTTCTCCCAACCCTGGATCCATTTATTGCTCAAAAAAAGCTCAGAGCACTGCAGAGCAGCTGAGGGAATGGTGGGATTGGTTTTGTTCAGTGGGAGCTGTGAGGACCTTTTCAAGCTCAAAATGATGATACATTTTATTAAGCGCTTTAATTACCATTAATCCATTCATGGTTTTTCCATACCATCTACATTGGTAATTTATATCTTGGTATAAAAGCTGGATGAGACACTGCAAGCAGCAGCAGAGTTTTTGGGTGCATGAAATGCTATTGAGTGGCCAAGAAGGAGGCAGAAAAGGGCTCTGGGTTAATTGCTACACAATTAATTGCTGTGAGCACAGGTTGATGTTCAGGACACACACTGCCAAAATTTGTGGTGGCAGAGTGAGGTTCAGCTGGCAATCCCTGATCTGTGCTGTGGATGAGCCTATTCTGTGTGTGTACATCATTTTAAATGTATATTCACCCAGTAATCAGTCTATAGGCAAACAAGGTTGGGTGGCAGTGGTATTGCTAAAATATTTCCACCAGAACTCCAACTTTCACCTGCTGCTGTGTAAAGGGGAAAGACAATGCTGTGTGCTGAGACTCTGCAGTAAAATACTGTCCAGGACAACCCTTTGGGTATTTCTCATCTGTGTGAGGAGCTGATTGAACTGAAACAGGTCTGAAATTTATGTGGAAACCTCAAACTCCTCCTGGTGTAGATTTTCCATCTAAACCAGCCTGCACATCACTGTGCTCTGTGTGTGCTGCTTGGATCCAGTGCAGACTCAGTTTTCCAGTTCCTCTGGAACGGTTAGGTACTTACTGAAGACCCCAGAATTTCATTTTGAACATATTCTATATAATTATCCTATTCATATTGCATCAGGAGGCACAAGCACAGCAACCACAGGGAAATGCAAAACATGCATTTTTTTGCACCTCCCGAAGCTGCCTGGAGTTGCATAAAAGCTGTTTAAAATAAAATAGTTGTATTTTTAAACTTATAAAGAACTAGAGCTGTGATTTCCCTGGACACCCATAAACTACACAGATTTCCATTACTTTTTTTTAACCTTCCTTTGGGCCCTTTGTGCTTCTCCACGTTCAGGCTGTTGATGCTCAGCTCCTTTAAAAGGCTATATCCGAATAAATACAAGTTAATAAAGGACAGAGGGTGCAGTGGGACTTGCTGGGTCACAGAACTCACTTCCCTGCAATTGAGGCAGCCAGATCATGGAAACACGTTCATAAATTCTGCTTGTTTTCAAGTATTTGGCTGTTATTTTGGCCACTGCTGCTCCTGTTATGAAGCTGTTAACTTTCTGATGATCTTTACAGCTTGGAACTGTTTAGCAATTTCCATTAAGAGGCTGCCAGTTTTGTACATGAGTTTTTCTTTTTCCATTTACTTGAAGTTAAGCTAAAAGTCAAGTAAATATATTCAGTTTCCAGCCTTTTTTTTTATTATTTTTGGGAGGGGAGGAGAGGAAGATGCACTTCTTTAAAAAAAATTATTTAAGGTAGAAAACCACATGTGGCTATCTGCTGTGGTTAAAAATCACTTCATTTTGGTGATTAGTGGCTGCAATCACAAGGTCTGATCAGTCCTTTTCCAAGAGGGAACAATTCTTAGGATTGTCTCTGTGAGGTTCAGATTTCCCAGGATGTAGTGGGAAATTTACTACAGGAAAACAGTTTATAGACAAAAGTTTTAGAATATTCCCTCTTCACCCCATGGGTCACACATTCAAGTTTCTGTAAATTAGTGATTTTTATATACAATTTCCTCTGTTATCTCCCTTGACTGAGTTGAACTGCTTTGCTTTAACCAGGAACTCTTCTTTCCAGTCTGTATCTTTCAGATCTCCTTTTTGTACCACATAAGTGACTTTTAGGCCACACAGTAATTTATTCAGTGTTAAATTCACCTTTGGGTGCAATATGAGTGATTTCAACCTACCTTTTAACCCCATAGAAGAAAACAAAATTCTGAAATAATAGTTGAATAGGAATATAATGTGAAAACAGATGAGTTTTATTTCTGGCTGGAAAGTTTAGCAGAGTGTTTTTCTTAATTGTTATACAGCCCTAATAATTGCAATGAAGAAAAGAGGAATATTCTTGTGAAATTTACTTTCAAGATTGTAAACCTTCAGGGATTCAATATTTCCACCTCAAAACTTTATTACTCTAAAGACATCAACTTTGTAAAGAGTTTACTGTGTAAAAGAGTTACCATTCTGACAAAGAACCTTGAAAAACTTCCAAGAATTTCTGATGAAAGCACGTTAAATCATTTGATGTAGATAAATAACACACATGCATATTCATGTTTAAAGTTATTTCAAAAGTTTGATAAGACAGCAGTGGAAACAAATAATTAGTTCAAGCTAAGATTAATTTGTCAAAAGAAAAGTAAACTTCAAGATGAAGTAAATGCAGTAACAGATAATAATATCAAAAATCGAGTTTACTGGGGAAGAGGGTCAATGGCATAAATATTATTTATTTCTCAGTCTGCCCAGGGTGATTTATTGAGATATTTGACCATAGTTAAGTTGATTTACAGCTTTTACCTGCATTTTGCCATCGTGGCTGAGGAGGTGCTGTCTTTGAAGAAAACAATACATATCAAAGTGAAAGATGCCAACAGTTGATGTCATTATCCTCTTGACAGCCTTGTCACCCTGCCCTCTCAGAAAACACCCTTTTTTTGCTCATCTTAATTACAGTCAAGATGCAAATTCTTCATAAATTCTCACAGTGAGAATCTTTCCAAGAAGGAATCAGCATGGTTTTATGTGTTTGCGGTCAGACTAGGACTTGTGGGTGTTTCATCTGCATCTCCTGAACAGAAAACAAACATTTCCTCATCCTCTGTCAAGGGAATCACCTGCTGATTGAGTAGTGTCTAAAGTTCTATCTCCAGTTCACATTCTTATCTCCTGTATTATTAAGATAGAGCCTTAAAAATTGCTTTTAGATGATGCAGAAGATGCTTTTGGGGAGCAGTGGATGGAAGTGGAAAGGGTCAATATTACTAAATGTTTCAATTAGGAAGTTCTGCCATGTACTGCATTCCTTTCAGTGTCTCACCTGCTCTTGTTACCTGTAAATAAAAGCAGTTAAATTACTACAATTTAAAGTAGCCATTAATCAAATAAGGACCTTTTTAAAGTGGAGAAGTCATCAGCTTGCCGCTGATGTTTTTAAATAATGTAATCCCAGATAGTTTTTTACAAAAGGAGTTTGAAATGTGAGATGCAGCAGAAGCAGTTAACCCTAGCAGGGAGGTTAGCATGGATCCAAATCTTTGTACTGAATATTACTGCTTTGGATAGCAGTCCTGCACTGGTCAGGACAGGTCAGAATTGGTGAAGGAGAAATAAATGCAGTGGAGGATGCACTGCTCACACACATGGCTAACCCCAGGGATCTTCCTCTGCATGGAATTTCGTATATTCCAGTGCCAGTTTGGCACGTGGCACAAACCCCTGGATTTGGTTTGGAGATCTGTGCTTGCTGTAGCTGTGCAGTGTGTTGTTTAAAACTATTGAATGTCTGACTGGCCGTGGTCCCTAAAAATAATTTTCTTTGTTCAATATTTACATTTGAATCAAAATTCAAATGAACCATTCCCTACAATTTAGCCTTTACTTGCCTAAAGAGATACCCTAAACTGGCATAAAAACCCAACAGCTCTTTATACTCCTGGATATGTGATATCTGGGCTTGAAGGGGGAGGGAAAAGACAATTAAAGTACAGATTTCAAAACTCAATGGCTTCATATAAAACCATTGACATTTTTCAAATGCATCTCTTCTTTTGTTTAAAAATCACCCTCTAATAATCTGTTATTTTAGAATGGATGCAATATCACACAGTGCTCTGACTGCTGGGCACAATCCAGTTCTACTGAAGAAATATTTTAGCTGCCATTGCAGTAAGATGTGCTTTATTACAAAAGCCAGTTTTCAATATCTGACAGGAAACTGTGATTTACCACTCTCTTCATTTACTAGAATCAGAATGGTTCAGCTGTAGAACAGGTGTCACAGACACGTGGAAACATTCCTTGCTTTTGGTAGTTGAAAACCACCAAACTCTATTTTCCCTGACATAAATTTACAGACAACTTATTACATATAGAAACATATTTAATAAAACTTAATTTGATTCCTCTGTCTCGGTTAAAATGCCTATGAAATGGATTATCTAGAACATGTAAAGATTGTAAAGATATTTGTTACATTACCTAGGATATTTGTAATATCAACCCCTGGGTTGATTTTAAATTTTTACTCGAGTTGGACTCAGCCCCATAACTGATAAACAACATTTGAGAGCAAAACCTGCCTTTGAGTTTATTCTATTGTTAGGAAATTGGTAAAATCGTGTATGAGAGTGGCATGGAAACAGATATTTTCTCTTGGAAAAGTTTCTAAATTCCTTTTCATCGGTTTTACCCATCTCTGGAATGACACCAGAGGGCAATTCCAAAGGTCTCTCCCTCAGAAACAGCTGGTTTAAATCGGAATATTATCTTTTTTTGTACAATGCTGCTGTCATTTACTCCTAAGGACTCTTAGCCTGACAGTGTTTCATCTCATTGCAAAAATCCTGCTCTGTGTCACTAACCTTTTCTCTGCTGAAAAGGAACGAGATGGTTTTGACAAAGATTTTTTGTGTTGGTTGGGTTGATTTCAATGAATATCACGTGTCTGGTAGAAAAGGAAACTTAAAAAAGTATATTTCACACAATTCCGTCAGTGTACTCTTGTAATTACGGATCATGTTGCCAAAGATTTTCTTCTTCTTTTGGCATTTCTTCAGGTTAGAGTCTGAACAGTAAAATTTCTGAAGTAGAATTTACCCTGAAAACAATTAATCTTCCAAGAGCTGTTCTGTGCACAATTTTCTCTCTTGCAGTTCTTTACTTCTAGAAAAGGAAAATAATGTTGTCTGTAGGTATTTGGGAATGGAAAAGGATTTGTTTTAATTCAGTTCACCAAGATTTAATTTTATCATTTACTGCCTTTTTCAGTGAGTCATTTGTTGGACAATCAAAATTACTCTGGTATTTAGCACATAGATTGCTTTTCTCCTTGTCATGGCTAAATTAAATTAGACTTTCTGCAGCCCTGATTTACTGTTGCTTTCATTAGATATGTGGATTTTAGCCAGCTGAATTATGAATGGAGTTTTAACAGACCCTTGAGTGTTTAAAAATAAATTCTAGTCATAAATTTCAAGGAAAACATAATATTTCCATTACTTTTTCTTTGTAACATTTAATTTGGGCGTTCCTTTTTTATTTCTGAGGTATAAGGTAAACGAGCTCTGCTCTGCCCATTCCTGTTGGCCTGTGGGTTTGTAATTTTAATGTCAAAATCATCATAAAACATTGGTTATCTCCAGCTGCAGTCCACATACCTTTTCTAGAAGAAAAGAATTTTTGTGAAATATTGATAATAACTATATACCAAGAGAATAAAATACAGGCAGCCCCCCCCCCACTTCAGTTTTATAATAGATCCTTTTAAAAATCATTGTATTCTATCACATTTTTCCTGTCTCTTTTCAATCATTGATGAAATGACTGAGAAAATATCCCAGATTTTTGAGATAATGCTCAATGGAAAGTTGTATATACAAATAGCTAAACTCCTACAGGAAAATTCAGTACTTTCAAGACTTCTAAATTTTTGCCCATGTTTTTCATTCTTGTTAAGGATTTGTATATTTGTTTACAAGGATTCTAGCTCTTTGTTTTCCTGATGAAAGATATTGATTATAAATAGAACTCATTGATAAATAAACTCTGAGTCACTAGGAAGATGTTCTTGTGTTCTCTTCTCTATTTTAAACAAACACGACATGTCAATCACCCTGCTGGGCCGCTTCATCCACTCTTAAAGGTTCCAAAATTCAAATTATCTTCTAATTTGCAATCATAAAAAGGATTTTACTGTTTCACTTACCTGCCCTAGGAACATTTATCCCAATATTGGATTATGTGACCTTTAGATTCCATCAGAAATAGTGAAGTGGCTCTCTATTTAATTCAGGCTTTTAGTCAAATCTAGCTCATCTGCCTGTCTGTGTTCTTGAAATCCAGTCTTATTGCTGACTGAACCTGCTGCTATCACTGATTTAACAATGTAAATCTTAAAAAGAATATGCATTCAACTGCATAAATAAAATATTGACAGGAAGATACATCCCATTTTCTATCCGTTTGCCTGGGAATTTGATTGAAGAAAATGCTATTCTAAATTAGATGCAAATCCAAGAGAGCTTTTATAAATCAAATGCCAAATATATTTTTGAAAGCAAGCGTGCTTAAAGACAGACATATGTTGAGCTGGAATGTTTTCCATCTTTCTCCTGAATTCCAAATTCTCATTCCCCTTCCCACATTTCTGGTGAGAGCACAGTTCTGTTAACAGCACCAGTGACCCCTGGGCGAGAAACACAGAGCAGTGTGTCCAACTAAATCAAGTTATTCCCACAAATGGTGCTCCCATGTTGAGCCCAACTGTTTCCAATGGTGCTAAAATCCTCAGGGATTGATGATGAGCAGAACTGGCCCTGGAGCTCTTGAGGTGACATCAGGAAAGATTGTAAAGCTTGGAAAAATGAACTGATATAGCCAGGGATGGTTTTTCTAGAGCACTCTCAGTCATCTCATGGCCTTAAGTCAGGCATACAGCACAAGGTGGTGTGGTCTAATAAAAGAATAATATTCAATGGCCAAAGTGCATTTGAGGCTAATTTGGAAGCTCTGAAAGCCTTGTCTCATTTACAGAAAAGACAGAAGCCAAGCTGCAGCACTTGAGATGAAGCACCTTGGTACTGAGTCAGCTCAGTGGCACTGCAGCACAATTCCCTGAGAGGGAGAACAATTATCAATGAGGTGGGGTGGAAATCTCAAACCCATCTTTGTCTTTTTTGCCTTTCCAGTTTTTGTGTTCATTTTTTTGTTCAATTTTTTCGTGCTTCTTGTCATCTCTCCTGTCTATGAAAGAGCTCAAGTAATTGGATTGTACTCTGGATTTTATTCATGTATTTTGCAGCAAAAATTCCCTTAATTTTAAGAAATACGGTAGGTGACCAAGGTAAGTGACAGTATTTGCAGCCACAGCTTTCCTCAGTAAAAATCCCACCAACATAGTTTTCCCTGAGTATTTCAATTCAAATTTCCTACTATCCAATTTGATTAGTTAATGAATGTCTCCATGCAATAGTTGAGCTCTGCCTGAAACAGAATCTGTCCCCAAGGATTCATGTTTTCCATGCAATTTCCCTCACTTTACAAGGGAAACAAAAATGTTCTGTGCATGTAATGTAGGAAAAGGGTTGTTACCTGGTGTAGTAACTCCGTGGACTGGAGTGACTTCACAGGTAAAGTGAAATTCACCTCTTGCAGACAACTTCCAGGAAGAATTGATGTGGTTGGAGGATTTCTTTCCAAGAAGTTCATTTTTCTAAATGTTTTCCTGACATTTGTTTTCTCATTCCCAACTCTGGGCTTTTAAAATATTGGTAATATTTTGATGGTGTGTTGCATTTGTTTATTTTCTGATGAGAGTAGATACTTTTTCCTTTTCCAAAAAGGTCTGTATGTTTCAAAACTTGTTTACATATCAAAAAATCAGCATCCTTCTTATATTTTTTCATAACTTTCATTATTATATGTTTCCTGGTAAAGTTTCTAAATTACCTGTAAACATCACTACGTTTCCTCTCTTTCCTCCTCTTCTCCCACCTTCAAATTAGGTAGTAAATTTTTAATTAAACTTGCCTTGACATTTTAAGGACACTGAATATCTTTGTCATTTACACAACAGATAACGAAGTAATCCAATTTTCTGGCCTCCCACAAATTATCCCTTCAAAGAATACAGCTCTTGCTTCCCTGTTTAAAATAAGCATTACCCTTAGCCTGGCAACCACTGTCAATTACTAATCTTTTATTATTGGCTCCAGGGAAGATTAAAGGAAAAGCTGAAACATAGCTGACAGTTTGGTTATCACATCTGGAGTAAATGAAAAGCATGGCCTGAATCCATCAGGGGAGATTAGGAAAATGTGAGAAAATTACTGATGTCCTTTTACACGTGTAAATTCCAGCTCATTCAGAAATTGAGGTCTCTAACTTTTGACAGATCTCTCCTATGGCTGCTCCCACTGAGGGGTGATGGCAGAGATGAAGAGGAATGATCTGGAGCAACTCTTCTTCTCTGTCCTTAACAAACTGATCAATTAAATATTAATCGTTAGCACTGAGAGGAAAACATAAGCAATTTCCTTACAGTCTTGATAAAAATGATCATCTCTCTACAAAGATTGAATAAAATTGCAAAGCTTATTGTTAATGGGTGAAAAAAAATTGTTGGTTCAGAATATGCTGAGCTCATAACTTTCTGTATCTATCTTTCTATCATAACTTCCTATACGTTAAATAGTATTTTTTTTTCAGGTTATGGCATAAATAGTATCTGATTCTGGGGCTGCATATCCTCTAATGGGATGGGACACTCCTGACCCAAATTTAGGGAATATTGGAATAATCCTTTGGGAGGAATTGTTGCTCTGTAGAGTAGATAACATCTGCTCAGGGGCAACAGTGGGTGGAAAGCTAAACACTTTCTTTTGGAGTTCAGATTTTCTGTCTTGTCAATGGAGCTTTCTCTCTTTGATGGGTTGAGCTGTAGGTTTACCCTGCAATGTGCACAGAAACCCACAGGAGGTAACACTGCTGTTGAATGAGCAAAGCAGTTTCTGTGATGTTCTGGGCAAGGTGGGCACAACAAAACCACCAAAGGAACACAGATAAATTCAGAGAGAAGATAAAATTAGCTCTTTTGTAGCATTTAGATGTTATGGATAGCAGAATAGAAAAGTTCTATTCCAAATCATGTGTGCTTTAGGTGAAAATCTTAGGTTATCTCCCTATTTAATATACTTTAAAAGTTTAAATGCCATGATTTTAGTCATGCTTAAAAGGGACACACTAGTTCAGTGGTGAGCATTGGACCTGACTAGGAATGAAAACTGCCTGGAAGAAACTTTGATCTGAGCAGATTCAGAGTCCAGAAACTCCCCAAATGGATTTATTCCCTTCAGGACAGCTTACCTTGCTGACTCTTTTCCAAGAACTTTCAGGAGCTGTAAGATGATAATAAGACCTGGATTACATCTGTCAGAGATAAATGTGGCTCAGAAAACCTGCCCAGCCTCGGCTCAGGGGTTACTCTAACAGGCCTTGGCATCAGAAGTCATTGCATTCTGAGCAGTTTCCAAATTCCATACATTCATCACAAATCAAAGAAAGCTCTAGTGAAGTTATTGGTGATGCTTAGGATTTCAATAAATACTGGTTCTTTGACTGGAGATGGTTTAATCTTTTTTTTTTTTTTTTTTGTCATTTTATTTTAGTGTGCATTTTGTGTTTTTTAATTATTTCAGAAACCTCTTTATCTCCCAGGGACACAATAAACCCCTAAACCAGCATTCTGCTCTCCTTGAAGTTTTCTACTAGACTGAATTTTCCAGGCGCCTGAATTTCACAGAAAACCAAAACTGCCAAACTTGTCTTTATTACCTGGAGGTCTCAGGAGGTCCTAATACAGAAATACTCACTGATGTTTCAGTTTTCTTGATCTGACCCTGGCATAAAGATGACAGGTACAAGACTTTAAAAGTGTACAATGGTGAGCAGAAATAGATTGACTCTGATATTAAGAATGTTCTATTCCTTTAAGAAAACTTGTCAGGCAGCAGGACTGAGGGAAAATAATGGGAATTAGCCAACTTTTAGTCCTTGCTTTTCCAAAACTCAACAAATGTCTCTTGCATTCATTCCAGTCCAGGTTGCTCCCAAGGTCTAGCAAATTCCCAGAAATCCAGAAATTACCACACTGGCAGCAATGGGCTTCTTTTACTTTACAAGCTTAGTTATACATATGAACTATATGTAACTTTCTTAGTTGATCTTTTTAATATTTGAATTTATATTTCCTTTCACTATAGCATCATGACCTCATCTAGGTTTAATTATAAAATTCACATTATTAAAAAGCAAGCATAGTGTAATTCAGGGAATATCTTTAATATCCTTGGAAAATCTTGCAAATTTTATGATCCCCTCAAAAATCTTGCAAATATTAAAATTTTCCTTATGTTTCCTTTGCTAACAAGACTTAGGGATCTTTTGCAATGAATTCATATGAAGATGAAGGTCTGTTTTCTTCACATAATTTCAGTATTTCAACTGAAAAGGACAACACAGATTTATTTGGTTTCTATTTATAAGGATCTCTTTTCTCACCAGACACAGACCTCTCAATCATCTTTTAGGAAAGAGAAGCAATTTTTTCACACCTAAATGTGCACATTTGGAGCAGCCTCTTCTGTTGAATCTGTAAAACCCCAGTTTCTTTTTAATTCAAATTTTCCTACATTTAACTGCATTGATATTAAATTTCAGAAACCTTCTGGGAAGCTTTCCAAGCTCTGCACTGTCTCTCTCTCAGATGTGTTGCAGGTCTGAAAGTTGACAGAATAATGGTTTATTCACATCTCAAACTGGTGATTCCAGGCAGTTCTTCAAGGGATGCAAACTGATCCCTGGCTGACTTTCACTGCAAGCACACACAATTTAAATTGAGTTGGTAATTAGGCACTCAGGTTTTATTTGCCAAATTTAAATAATCACCCACCACTTACTTCTGTTAAAGAAGACACCAGCATCTTAATTTATTAATTCTTCACTTCAAAATATTTCTGAATATTTTGCAATGTGAGACGATGAATACAGAAGTCACAACAGCTCTTGCATATATTTTTTTCCATCTTCCTGAATGATTCTCTTTCTTCATTTCTGTCTTCCTAATGGGTTGAATTCTCAGCAGTTTGTGTCTGAGGACTCATCCAGAATGTTTCAGGGGTCAGACCCCCTGCTCTGCCCAGGTGGGCATTGGGCACAGGTTGGACTCGATGGTCTTGGAGGTTTCCTCCAACCCTGATTGTTCCATGGGAAGAAAAATGAGTTCCATGTAGAAGAATAAATGTCAACACCTGAATCCTTCCCTCTCCATGGCTTCCAATTTTGTTAGGTTTCTGTACACTAGAATTAAATGTGATTTTTTTTGTTAACAGATGCTGTGCTTTGCACTGTTAATCTGGGCAGCCCCAGGGTGAAATCACTGTGCTGGAAGCTTTGCCCGACTGAGGAAGCTTTCCCTGGTGGGAAGCAGAAGGAATTTTTATTTGTCCTTCACCCTCCTCTCAGCATTTTGTCAGAGAGATTCTGATAACCTTTTTTGAATCTCTGAGTTGTCCTCCAGGGCAGTTTGTCATGAGAAGCTTGTCACCCAAACAGGAGCCACTTAGCAACTCTCAGTGCCTTATATTCCCTGCCTGGAAGAGTTTCTTAAATACCCAAATTTTCTTTGGCTTGGCTGAAACACTATCTGACAGCTTTGCAAGCAGAATGCATGGTTTTCCTTCTCACAGAAGGGAAATAAAAGCTTCTGTTAAGAAATATCTATTTAAGTGGCTTTGTCTATGAATAAATGATATTTCTCCAAAAAAAAAATAAAAAGGAAAAGAAATATTTAATATTCTGCCTGAGGGCATCATGTTTCTGACTTCTACATTGCATACTTCTTCTCTGGGTCTGTGCTTGTGGTTTGAGAGAGATCTCCACGGCAGTGACATTAAAACAGAGGAGGCAGTGGCTGAACTGGGAGATGTTCAGAGAAATAAAAGATAACATATGTCAGTACTTATTCACCTCTGGTTTTGCTTTGCCTTAGTTTGAGGTTTGCATTTTGAAAACTAAAGATCAATAAGTAAATAATAGTGCAGAGTCTGAGGAGAGAGAGGCGAGAGCAATTACAGCCAGATAGCTGGACAAGGATCCAGGAAATTCAAAAAGGGGCAGGAAAAGGGACATTAAAACACAAAGACAAATCTGAATATGCTACAGAACCAGCATGCCCTGTAATTAGTGTCCCAGTGCAATCACTCTGTGCTTTATTTCCTACAACAGTTATTGCAAAGGACACTATTTTTAAACTCTGATTTCCCTGGATATGAATGATGCCCTTTTCCTGAGCAGTGCTCTTGGCTGTGCTGCCAGGGCTGCAGTGAGCTCCTTCCTGCCCTGGCTGTGTGCATCCTGCACTCGGAGCAGGGATGGAAACACTCTGAGTAGGGATGGAAACACTCAGAGTAGGGATGGCAACACTCAGAGTAGGGATGGAAACACTTGGAGTAGGGATGGAAACACTCGGAGTAGGGATGGAAACACTTGGAGTAGGGATGGAAACACTTTGAATAGGGATGGAAAAACTCAGAGCAGGGATGGCTACACTCTGAGTAGGGGTGGCAGCACTTGGAGCAGGGATGGCCATGCTCAGAGTAGGGGTGGCAGCAATAGGAGTAGGGATGGAAAAACTGAATAGGAATGGCAGCACTCGGAGTTGGGATGGAAAAATTCAGAGCAAGGATGGAAAAACTCAGAGCAGGGATGGATGGCAGCGCTCAGAGTAAGGATGGCAATGCTCAGAGTACGGATGGAAACACTCAGAGTAGGGATGGAAAAACTCTAAATAGGGATGGAAACACTCAGAGTAGGGATGGAAACACTCAGAGTAGGAATGACAATGATCAGAGTAGGGATGGCAGCACTTGGATCAGGGATGGCAGCTGCTCTGTGAGCTGAATCTCTGGGCTCCAATAGCATTTTAATCTGTGAAAAGGGAGGGATTCTTTCACAAGGCCCTTCTGAGACAGAAATTTGACACAAAATCTGCTCCAGTCAGTCTTTGATTTCAGAATTATTTCAGCCCTGTGTCACTTGGCTGTGGCTAGCACAGGCCTTTCCCGTGAGAACATTTTGCTACGTTTCATAAACAAAGATAAAGTTTGGATGTTTTGCAAACAGCGTCTCCGGATTGGGTCAGTTCGGGCTTGGCCAATTGGGCCTAGGGGGAGGTTTCTGGCAGACCAATCTGGGTGACCTCTGAGGACTCTATATATATGGAAATCAAAATAATAAAGACACCTTCTCTCTTTCCTTGTCTGAGACCCTGGGTCATTCCTCAGCTAGCGGCTCAGCAGCGACACTTGGCCCCTTGCCAAGCTGATCCGTGTGGATGGAGCCTCCTTGCCCTGGGGAATTCCTGTTCCCTGCAGCAATCCAGACCCTCAGCCCTGCCAATCCCCCTTGCTCTGACACATGGCTGGGGAGCTGCTGCCAATCCCCAGAGCTATCAACTACTTGGCTTCTCTTTGCTCCTTTGCTCTGTGTGAAATCATCTCCACAGAGTCTGCAGGATGTCAGAAGAGGTTCAAGGATTCCACTCCAAGTTGTTTTCTGGTTGGTCTCTTCCTGACCCAAGCTGCTCTCCAACACTCACATTCAGGGAATGTGGTCAGGTCGTCTTGTTTCAGTGCCTTGATTTGGGTAAGCAAAAGGCAACAGAGGTGTTTTCTGACATTAATCTCAGTTAATGTCACCTAAGAAAATCCAGAGTCTCTAGGATTTATCCCATCCTGTGTCTCTAGCAGAATAAATGCTGTTTATATGTCTGAAATAGGGGGATTTGGGGAATTATTTTGATGCTTTCTTTCATAAAGGCATTTAAAATAATTTCTACATTAATGGCCTGAGACCAGACATGCAATAACACTTTTTAACTGGGAAAAAAGCAAAAACAAGGCATCTTTTCCTCATCTTTAATAATAAATAAAAGTGAACAGGTGTCTTAGAAGCGAAAGGATGGATGTCCCATATCTATTACCCTTCCCAGCAGGTTTCCTGCTAATTAATTGCTGCAACATTCTTGGGAATTCTGACTACATAAATAATCATCATTTTGGTTTAGGCAAAAAACTTTTTCTCATCCTATTTGTTATAGTACCTGAAGGGGGCTCAGGGTTTAGCTGAAAAAGTTTGAAAGATAGAAGGGCAGTCACACATTCTTTTTAAGATTGTGGATAAAACCAGCATAAAAATAAGAAATACAGTAGTTGATGAAATATCCCATGGCCTAAATTAAGGTGTAATAATGACCTTATAGAAATAGAAATTTCATTTTCCTTGATCTTACTGAGGTATGAATTTATTCATGAATAACATGGCACAGTACTGATAAATAAGGTATGGGACATTGAGTTTTTCATGGCAGGTGAATATCATATATATAATATATAGTGAGGGGTGCCAACCACTGGTTATGCACACCTTAATTATCAGCTTTCAACATCCCCACGTGCTTTGCTCTCATTCTTTAGGTAAATAATAGTAATGAGAGGAGATTCTAACTTGAGATATTTTTTTGTAGTTTTATAGTTGTCTTATTCTTTACTAAAATTAATTGAATATATCAGAGGAATTTTATATAAAACATTAATAAAAATTCCACTGGGTAGTAGAATTAATATTTATATCTTGCTCTTGTAAATACAAAGAGGTTTTTATTTATTTATAATTTGAGGATATCAGTAGTAGTGAGCATTACTCAGGAAAAAAAAAACCATTCTTTTGACTAGTTTCCTTGAAATTGTTGCTTCAGTTATAAAACATTACCACCAAAAAACAAAAAAGTTATAAAACATTACCACATTACCAAAAGCAGATAATATGTGACTTCTGTGCTTTATGAGAATATTGTAATTACAAAAGGAATATTATCTCTCTTTTGCTGAACTCTACTCCAGACCCACCAGTGTAATGCAGAATTTTTGTTCAGGAGAGATGTAGAAGTTTCACAATTAGCTCCATATGAGGGTTTGGGATCTAAAGAGCAGAAACTCTGATCTATTTTCCAAAGGAACTTTGTTCCTCCTTTAACCAAAGCAAGTCCAGCCCATGTAAACCTTAGGAAGTCTTTAATGAGAGGATTAGACAGACAGATATGAACAGCAGTCAGGAGACTCTCTAGTGATGCTTTTTTTATGGAGGAGAAGACCTGGGAGGCATCAAAGTAGGAGGAACAGCTCTGCACATGATTTACCTTGATTTTTCAGAAGCAGAAATTGATTTTCATACCTTTTGAAACTCTACTTGTAAGAAGTCAGCGCATTCCTATTTTTACTATATAAAAGGGAGGTGGAAACAAATAACATCTGAAGGAGGCAGAACATTTTTTCTTTGTAAAATTGACATATTTTACTATAAATTTTGAATTTGATTTTTATGAAAGGGGAATAGCTGTAACTTAACCCACTGCAAGGTGACAGGTGTAGCCAATGAAAAGCTGTGCTGGTGGATTTATTTCGTGTTTGCAGTTTGCATTGCTGGTTGTGCCAGCAGACCAAAGGTAGAGCTTGCAGAGCAGGTGTGTATGCAGAGCTTTCACCTAAATCAGATCATTTTCTGAGTTACCAATTATGTTATGATGTTATCAGAGGGTTTTTTCTGCTTTGTTCATTTCTCTCCCTAGCATGACTGACAGATTTCTAACATTACAGGTAGAGAAATTAAATACCAGAAAAACACTGCTGAAGTGCTATGAAAAAATCCAAGGGACTTTTCACATTGTTAAAAAAAAATTTCCTTTATAATAAATTTTATAAAAGCAAAGACAGGAAGATTTTTGTTTGCCTTCAATCTCTTGCCCTTCATCTTCTAGCTGTATCTTTACCTAATCATTAAAGTAATTTGATGGCAATTTATCTCAATTTCTCACCCAGTTTCCTCAATATTCCTGTTGGGATCCCATGGTTCACATCTGGGTTTGGGCTAAGATGGGGATGATCTCTTCTGCCATGGGCAGGGACATCATTTTGAGGTGACCTGAAAAGTTTGTGCTTTAAATACCTATGAAGGGACAGAATTTTGCTCTTTATTATCCACTCCTTTAATTATTATCTCAAATGGAGAGGAGGAGTTGGGGGACAACCAGCAGTTCTTTCTGCTGGAGAAGGTGTGTCCTTAATCACCCCAGGGAAATGTAAGAGAGTTAAAGATGATGGCATATTGAGAAGTATTAATTTCTACCTTTTAAACAATATTTGGAAGCTCAGACAGGCCTGTACAGATAGTTTTATTAGCGTCCCTGAGATAAAATCTCATTTTTACTCTTGACACTCTGAATCACCACCCACGGTCTGCAGTGAGAAGTTACCACAAGGAAAATCTTTTGAAAATTTATCTTCCCATGCTTTTGTTTTCAGCAATAAGAAAAGTTAAAACATGAAGTTATGGCTTCAGATTTTCCTCAGAAAATTAAATATTCTTTTAAAAGATGTGGGGAGAAATGACATTTTTCTACCAATAACTACATTTGATTTAGTCTGTCCAAGAAATCACTTTAAAGAATGTGTTACATCATGTTGTATTACCAGCTGGTGTCACATACTATTAATAACCCTTAATAAAGAAAAAGGAAAAATGTAAAATGTACAGTTTAGTTTTGATGCTTTCAGAGGCACATTGCCAGTTAGCCAGGGAGAAAACAAAGTCACAAGATTCGAGGCTCTGTGACATTGTTTGAGAGAAGCATTTACATTTATGAAATTTGTTGAGCTGCTGTTCCCATATGTCATGCTGTATTCTGAAAACTATTATGTATAAAATTAGCATACAAAAATTCTTTCTAAGCAAAGTTAAACTTGCTAGCAAGGTAAAAAGTGATTGTGTGGATGGCAAAGGACCCTTGGCTGCCAAGCAAAGCTCCTGGGCTGAGCTGCAGGTCTGGGGGTTCATCCTGGGTTTTTCTGATGTGGATTCAGAGCAGTTCCTCTGGCAGGAAATCAGGATTTATTCCCAGGTCTGAGCTGGACACAGCATGCAGTGGGTCCTGCAATCCTTGGCTGGATCAGCTTTTCTTCTGAGGAGAGAGAAACACAAGAAATGCTTGATGGGTGTCAATGAACTCTGTTTATTGTCCCTAAAGAGGCTAAGAAACTTCACCTGCAGAGGACTAGGAGAATATTGGCATCTATAAAGACACATGAACTAATTATATAGCAGATATATGCAGTGCAGGTGGAGATATTTAAGTTTCAAATAAGTTACTTCTGCAAATCTCATTTACTGTTAATGGCAGTTGGGGGTTGGTTATATTTTCTGCCCTTGGTGCTTTCTCTCATTAAGGGAAATGAAAGAGTAGAAATTATGGATCTGTAATTGCTCTTCAGGTAAGGATTATTCATTGTCTGACGAAGAACATGATGTGGAATAGAGCACTGGCACACCAAAAATGATTCTCCAGCAAAACAACTGCACTGAGCATTCCTGAAGGTGCTGCAGATGATTAATCCACCTCAGAACAGCAATATCCCTCCTCTGCAGGGTGGTGTTACTCAGGAAGTGTTGCTGCTTTTTTTGGATAAAGTTTTAATAAAGTGTTTAAGCTGCTAAAATTACCTGAAAGTTCAGCTCTTCTCCACTCAAAGCATTTTCAGCACATTTCCATTCCTTCATGGAAAGGATTATTGAACATTGGCACAGCTGCCCAGGGCAGTGATGGAGTCCTAAGCCCTAGAAATGTTCCCAAATGTGTGGATGTGGCACTTGAGGACACAGATCACTGGTGAACATGGAGGTGGTGCTGGGTGGGATCTGTGATTCTCAGTATGGGAGTTTGTGGGCATCCTCAAGTAATAAATGAAAAAAAAATAAATGCAGCATTTTCCCAGTTAAGAGCAGCAGCTCCAAGGTAATTATGTTTATCTAGAATTTGTGGAGCTGTTCAAAATGCACCATTTCTGGACAGCACCAGGATCCCTTGGTGAAATGAAGGATAAACTGGCATGGAAGCACAAAGGGCTCGCTGGGGTTTGGGCATTGCTGACTTCGGAGCAGAATCAGCCTTTTTCAGACACAGATCTGTTTGCTTTCTAAAGTTGCTGGCATTGTCTGGGGCTGAGGATTAAGGCTTAGACTTTTTATGTTTGATCTGTCTGTGTCCAGGAGGTATTATTTATATGGCATGGGATTTAGTACACGGTTCACATTTCCAGCAGGAATAAAATCATTTGTTTTCAGGAGGAAGGTTCAGCCTGTGAAGAGGCAGAGTATAAAATTTTGATGCAATTTTTTGAAGGGAAAAACTGTATGTAAGAGTTTCTAGCTAGGCTTGACAAGCTAATTAGATGCTGCCCAATTCTTGACTTGCTGGTCCTCTGGTACAAAAGGAATATATTAATATTTTGTAAATCCATATTTGAACAAGCAATTTTATTTTTATGGTTAAACCTATTTTGGAGGGGTTTGTTTGCTTTTATTGTTAGAAATACCTCAAGAACAAAGCAAAATTTGTGTTCACAAAAGGGAAGAATACTTTCCATTGATGAAATCAAGAGGCAAAATATTTGAAGCAAAGTAATATAATGAAGTATGACTCAGTTAATCTTAGTGCTAATAAAAGCTTAAAATCTTAGAAAAATTCTATAAAATGAAATTATAGCCTTGCAGTAACATCCTTTCTAGCCAGCACTATTTCTCATTTATCAGGTTTCTGCTAATGGCCTTAGAGATTTAGAGAAAATAATCTGAGTGGTTTGCTTCCAAGGGAACTCAGTTAAGTCTGCCTTTTGGATTATTGTTTTGGGATCTGTATGATTTAAAAAGAATAAAACCTCCCTGTATAGCCGTGATAAAGATTACATGGCTAGCAGAGTATCTTTCAACATTCAGCATTTAGGGGAATCTCAGAGTGTAAATTCCTCCTACGCTTGTCATGAAATGACACAAGGATTTGGATCTGGTCATAATGGAAAAAAAAAATCAGCTTCTGAAAAAATTTTAATAAAGAAAAGGGTTTTGTGCTCTTGCCCACACTGTAAATGTGTTCTGTTATATGTTTCTGTCGACCCTACATGCTCACATTTGTCCTGAGAAAATGGAAATATTACACTGAAAAAAAATACTTCTGATTTTCATTTTCCAAATTCCAGTATAGAAAAAAGCAGAGTTTCTCTTTCTAGCTCCAAACTGCTTCAGCAGTAGGTGACAATTTTTGTGTTGTGCCAACTGGGGGAGAACTCTGCCGTCAGTTCAGTCAGAGCCATGGGAACAGAGTGGCCAAGCAGAGCTGAGTTAAAGCAGGAGCTGCACACTGTGGAAATGGAGGATTCAGTGGGAAATTCACTGCTCTTTACTGAGCAGGTAGATATAGAGCTTCCTTAAGCAGGTTATTTTGGGGAATATCTATTATTCTTATATGTATTATTCTACCTCCCTTGATGTCAGTCTGGGCTTTGTCTTTGATATTTTAGAATATATAATATGTTTTAGAGGTCTACACCATGTTTTAAACACACTGCCAACAAGTGAGATTATATAGTGATATATTTTACTGCCCATAAGTGATATATTTTACTGCCCATACAGTTTACTGCAATGTGCAGCTTTGAAATGGTGAATGTTCTGAGGATAATGAGTAACACCTTTTTTTGTCCTAGATTATTTATCAGAGGAAATTACTAGGTTTGTGCAGGCTAATACATATTTTCAAATATTTAACAAGGCACACCTTCTTGGGGCTGAGACAATTCAATCATTTTTTCCAGGAAAGCAGGAGCATTAGAGCAATAAAATAGAAAATTCAGCAGTAACTTTAATCAACATTTCTGTTGTCGTACAGCACAATTTCCAGAGTCATTCCACTATTTTGCTGTTTACATAAATGTTTCTATCCCCTGTAAGTGTTGTAAACTATTCCCAGCAAATAACATTATTTCTCTTAGGTAACACAACTAACAGCTTCCCTTTTGAAGTGCTTAGAGTGCCATTGTTTGTGATACAAAGCAATCTCTAAATATATTTACAAACCACAAAAGCAACTTGAAAGTTTTCTTTTGATCCATTTGAAGTTTCTGCTCAAAGCCGTGTGCAAATTATCATATATGACTGTTTCTTTGGCTGCAATGACAATATATTATGGAAAAGCTTGAAATGCTATGAAAGGCTGTCTCATCATGTTTTTGTACTACAAAAGGCTCTCATTTCAAGCTCAGTCTCTGAAAGTTTGCCTCATCCTGTGCTTCGACAAATTAAAGCTCACCTTTCTTTCCCTGCAATTGTTTTGTAATACTTTAGGTATACAGCCTCTTGTAAAAATATATAATCTCATTTCAAGCTTAGTTTGCTTCTAATTATCTGTTTATCAGCAACTGAGATTTTTTTTTTTCTCTTTACTCATAAATTTTAGGCTTTTGGAGGAAATGAACATCTGGTATTGAGAATGGAATGCATTAATTATCTAGTCTCTAATTTACTATTTAATTTAATTTTGCCTTATTTTAATTATTAACATTGAATTTTGCCTTATTTTAATAACGGTCAGAAGATAGTTTTTTTGGAGACTGCTGCTTCCAGTGTTCGATTTGCTCTCAAAAAGTAGGTTCTGAAATGGATGGAAGCTTTACATGTTTGTTGGTGTATCAGAAATCCATTTCTAGATAAAAGTTATGACTAATTCTTTCCTTAGCAAGCTAAGCCTCTTGGTGTTGGTGTGGAGGGTTTCATTTGATCCTTCTGATGTGCTGCTCATAGGCAATGGTGCTGAATTCTGCTGGGATTTGGGTTTTTTTCTTTTTTTTTTTCTTCTTGTTTTTAAATTTTTTTTTTTTTTTTTTTTTTTGGTGAGTGAATGGCACAATGTGAACAAAAATACAATAACTCATTGCAATATTTTCCAAAGTTATTGGAGACTTGGAGTCCTCTATTCCTGAGCTGAATTTTCCCACTAAGAGTGAGCCATGAGAGGCTTGAGTGACCAAATTTCCCACCAGTCTCGTTTTGCAAAGATTAAGTTGTTTCTCCTGCCAAATCTTCATCATTAGCTCTGCTTTGGAAGAAAGGTAAGAAGTCTGTGCTCAAATATTCTCTCCTTTCTTATCCTGACAGTACAAAAGGGAATTGCTTTGTAATATTAGTGAGAAATCATATCAAAATTTTAACATCATTTTGGAAAGTAAATTCAATTCTGCTACTGAGAAAGAGAAAAAGATACAGTAAAAAAATCCAAAATATTAGCATGAAAATCATATAGGTAATCAGTAATCAGGACCTCAAAAATACCAGGCCAGTTTAAAGTCTGTATGGTCTGCTTTACTGAATTAAATAAAAAACCTTGGTTCTAAATTCCTTGAGATTTCAGATTTTATCACTTTAGGTGTTTTTAGTGACCACAGTTAAAAATTAAAGTATCTTTTCTATTTTAGCCTTAAACTCAATTAAATAGAGAGACTTACAGTTCAACAGGCCAATGTTTAAACAAGATTTGAATGTCAATTAAAGTTACAGACCAATTATCACAGATAGACTTCTCGGATTTTCTGCCATTATCCAGTGCATGTCTTATGATCCACTTTAGCAAATATTACCTCCAAGTTATTATTTTAATAAAGATAATTAGGAATTATAATTTTAATTAGTATAACTAAGAATTTAGATATTTTAATAATCTAAAAGTTAGATTCTTTTCATTTTTAACCACTGAAACTATTTCATTTACCTTTAGCTGATATACTTGTCACTGTCAAAATCATGTTGATCCTTTCCCCTCTGCCTTTAAAAAGCTCACTGAAAAGCAAAGCACAAAGCACAGGAACTCACCTGGACAAAGAGTTATCACTTGCAGCAAGAAATTCCCTCTGAATATAAGTTTATTTTGTGGTCTACATGAACAATAATGCCTGTTTTGGGCGGGAATGGGTGATGAAGGAGAGCAGAGCTTGAGTGGCACTTGAGCTGCAATGTGCAGGCAATTTCAGTTTTTCCAGAATTACATTATATCAGGCAGAAATCAGAGTAGAAGAAAAATGTTAATGTAGTAAAATGGCTTTAAGGAAAGAGAGGAAACAAACAGAAATAATAAACTACAGAAGCAAAGGAGGTGACAGCAATGGTGACTTTTGGTGCATTACTGGAATCTGATGTGCTGGCTCATGTAAATGGAATATTAATGAAAATGAGTAACTCAAGGAGCCACGTAAAGGTGAGATTATGTCAAAGGAATTTTGGTTTCTGGCATGCAAAATGAAACTCCGGGGAAAACAGCAGTGAAATCTTTGGGATGTGGAAAAGAATGCACTAGGAAAAAAGCTGGGGTGTCATTTACCTGTGACTGCTAATGCTGAAGGAGACAGAAAATGAAATTGGAGGAGGTATCTGAAAATTTATGGAGCTGTGTTTAGAATTGACCTTGTAAAATAACTAAGATCAAAGGAGGGAACATACAGAGAAGAAATTAATACTCATTTCTGAAAGTCCAGATTCTGAGCATCCTTTGGGTATTGAGGAAATTAGCTAGAAATACCCTGCTGTCCAACTGAGAATTTCCTCCTGAAAAGTCACGTTTAACTGGGAAGGTAAGCAAATATTAGAACAAAGAAAATGAAGTGACAATTTTCTGAGGACAGAGGAGTGAACCTGGTAATTAAAGATAATTAATTTTAAAAGACCCAGGCTTAGTTCACAAAAGGCATTTGAAGTATAACTAGGGCAGAACTTAGGCGTTTAGTGTCAAGAAGTGTAATCCTTCTAATTTCTGCCTGGATGGGAAGACACAGCAATCAGGCAGTGCTTCCAAGTGCTCCAGGAGGATTTATCTAAACCCTGGTTTGTTTTCACACACAGCATTCCTGCTCCTGCACCCCAGCTTGGTCTCAGCTTCACACCTTGCCCCAGGTGAGATTTCTCTCCGGTTATTGAGATTTCTCTCTCGTTATTCCAGTTCCTCCTACTCCAAAGGGAAGAGCAGCTGTGCTCACACTGTCCCTGATGCCCAAAGTCCTTGTCCCCAGAATCACAGGAAATAGATATGGATCTGTGGGTGACCAAAGTGTCATCATTCCTGAAAGGATTCAAAGTAATGTGGCTATAGGGAAAATAAATATATATACACAGAAAACTGTGTAAAAGATCCTAAGAAAAGCACGTTGGTTTTTTAGCCCCCAGGGAAGTTGGTTAGGCTGAGAGAGTTCAGATGATTCTGTGGTTTCAAAAGAATTGGGACAGGATAAGGGGATAAGTAAAGGAATATGGAGCTCAGCAGAATTCAGGGTTTATTAATGAAGGGAAAGGAAAACCATAACCAGCCAGACAGGAAAAGGCATTCCCAACTAAGGAAACAAAGCAAAGGACTGAGTTCTGCTCAGAGCCACAGGCTCTGTTTGGTTGCTCTCTATGCTTCCTAGTAATGATGGCTGTGAATACAAGAATGAAATCATGCACATGTTCATGGGATTTTGACAGCAGCAACCTCTGCATTAGCTCTTGACTGAAATGACTGATTTAGCCTGTGAGAAAGCTTGCCTTGTGCCCAGGTTTCAGAGCTGTCATGGGTGAGACAGTTATTTCCCTGGCTAGGAAAGGGTGAGCAGCCAGGATTCCTCACTTCCACTTCTCCACTCATTTTCAGAAATAATGATCATACTCTGCCTACTTGTGATTTTTGAGATCTTCATTGTTTTGTATCACACTTTCAATAGGAAGATTTTTAGGGTGGCATAAAGTGGCAGCAGGAATGTGCATTTAAATCAGGTTTGAACCTGCCTGCTGCACCTAATGTGTTGTGCCTACAACATTTTATATAGAATGAAAACTCCATTATTATACTTAGAATTTTTCAGGTACATTGCCATAATCACTCTTTCTAAATAAAGATTACTAATCTTCTAAAGAAAACTACTCTAGTGCTGGTTATAAATTGTGAATCCTGACAGGAACTCCTTGAAGGTGTTAGCAGTACAGACTTGCTTTCCTTCCTTCAGGTAGAACCATTTTGTGTTATTTTCCTAGGCAACACAACAGAAGTTGTAAATACCACTTTGGAGCTGTGTAATCCCTCTAGACACAGCCATTGACATGGAGGATGTGGATTTCAGTGAGAAAAAACTTTCAGTTAAAACAAACAAACAAACAAACAAACAATTAAAAAAAAAATCATACATTAAACTCCAGTAGTTGGGGTCACAGCCAAAGTCATGAACTTTCTCTGTCACGGTGATTCAGGGGTTAGTCTAAGAGTAATTAATTATGTGATCTTTAATCATGTGATAACTTTCATTGAAATATTCTGAATCTTGAATTGTCCCAATTTAACAAATTGTGAACAGCAAAGAGTAGCCACCAGGAAAACGGCATCAAGCAAAAGCAGATGAATCCAGCCTTGAACCAACCTGGCAAGAGACGTCTGAGAATTTCATTTCAATATACCAGATTTGCATCCTCAGGACCTAAACTGTTGTGTCTGCATGGATGTGCAATGACAAGCTGACGAGTGTTCCTAAAGTATATTCAAATTACAGCATTTCAGGAGCAAAAGAACAAACTGATTACAGTGTCTGAACAAGGTTCAGAGCATGGAGATTGGGCAAAATGTCATCCAGGAACTCGGATAAAACAGGAGGTTTATTTTCTGATCCACAAAATGCAGCATGATTTCCTTCACAAAATATTCATGATTTCTTGGAATTACTCATAAAGGGGAGCTCGAAAGAGTAGAGACTGTAAAATTATGTATCATTCATGTAAATTTTCCAGATATTATATTTAGGTCAAAAAGCACATTGCCAGAATGAAATATAATAGCAGTAAATATCAGAGGCATTTGTTAGACCATCTCGATAATTAGAGAATGTATTCCCAGGAGAGCAGAATTCCAGTAATGGATGCAAGCAGGATGTTTGAAAACAACCCTCTTAATAAATGGAGTTGACAGAAAATACACTGCAAAAGGATTATTGGCAGAGGCATGGGAAGTGAGAGATTTGGCAGCAACTTTAAGAACACAAACGTGCATCACTCAAGGGAGAAGATTTCCATCCAGGGAACAAGCTGGCTTTGTAAACAGGATTATAGCCATAACAGGCATCTGAAAAACATATATGGATGCCATCAAAGAAAAAGAATGCAGCCAGCAGAAATAAGGAGCATCTCAGTGGCAGCTTCTTCAGCTGGTCACTCTAAATAGTTAAATTTGTAAAATCAGGTTTTTATAATTTTTGAGTTTAATTGTTTATTTAATTGTTGCATTAACCAGTCATTTTGCTTCTCTCTGCCCATAACAGATGTTCATTATAAAAACTGAATACATTAAGATGATTACATTATTCAAACTCTTTGATAATTCATTTGTATTAAAACCATAAGACTCTGTTGACATTTCCCTAGGGTACATTTGCTGAGGTTAAGCAGGATAAATGTCACAGTTAGTAATGCTGTTAAGATAAAAACCTTGCAAAAGAACTACATATTATTCTTCTGCTTCATGGTCCTTAACAGCAACTTTTCGAGCTATATTTCCTTTTTTAAATGATGCATTATACCTCGAAAAGTAAAATAAAAAGACCCGAAATGATGATTCTTGCTCATTTCCTCAAGAATAAATGAATAGAGGAGGAAAAATCTTAAAGAAGTAGGCATGATTTTTTAAAAAAAATTGAAAATAAATGCTCTGTTTGAATATAATGGCCATGGTGAGATGTGGTATGGAAGAATGTATTTTCAAAAGAATGGAAGAAGTCCATTAATTTCAGTGAAAATGCCCCCAAAAGAGAACTGAGCCATAAAATCTCAAATACAGAACAGGCATCAATATTTTAGAAATACCTCAAAATAGAACATTATTTAGCTGGAACTACTTTCCCCACTAGAGAATGGCTGTGCCTGTGAGTATCCTCCAATATGAACTTGGATTTTACCTTTTCATTAATCTCAAGGCTGCTGCTGAACCCCCAGTGAAATGAGATCATTGTAACATTGAATTGTTTGTGTTTCAGGTGCTGAAAGTTTTTCTCCAGTCTTTTTTCAAACACATAAAAAGGTAATTAAGTATAACTTATGAAAAGAATAATTGCAGCAGCTCCAGTTGGCAATAATATTAGATGGATATAGAGGAATATAAAATGTTTTGCTTATTTTTTAATTGGGAAAAATTAATGAGAAGCTGCTTAATAATGAAACTTAATTTGATACTGTTCAGCTATGATGTGGCGTTTTTAGGTTTGATTTGATTTTTGTGTCTGGGTCATGTCTAATAACTGAATAAAAAATTAATTCTAAATATTACTGATTATAAAACCAGTAACAATTTTGCAGTTGTCTTTAATTGCAACATCTTTTACTAAACTGAGGAGAAACAAAGTTGGTCCTGAAAAAAACCTATAATTATTAATAAAAATTACTCATAATGCATTCTTTTTGTGAAAAGAGAGCCACAATGGCTAAAAAAATGATCAACCAGAAAATGAAAAAGTGAAGCAGAATGGCTGAATACTAAAGGATCCCTGGATTCATGACCCCAGCATGTCCATTCTCTCCTTTACTGGGAAGCCCAGAATTGCATGGAAAACTTCAGCAGAGAGAGACTGAGAAACTTTTGTAGCTCCATACAAACTCTCTTCAATTAGTACTTTGTACTTTTAAAAGTGCTGCTGGCAAATTTGAGCTCAAACGCACCGGTAATGTAAACCCAAATTATTCTCTGCTGTAAAAAATGCACTTTGCTGATATTTGGCAGGTTTATTCCTGCTCTATCAGTTTTGGAAATGGATTTCTTTTTTTATGTTTCAAGCATGCAGATGTTCAGGGATACTGGGGAAACCAAACACGCTGCAAAGGTAGCGGAGGAAGAAACTTATGATAAAAAATCTTTCACACATGGCTTTTTCAAGGATATGGGGAATGCTTTATTTTGATATTTTCAGGGTCTTAATTTAAAAGTTCTTGACAAAATCTGTAGTAACCATGATGGGAAGCAACGAACTAAGTAATTTAGGTCAGAGAAAGTGATCACTGGGAAACAACTGCAGCATCTGTTCTTACAGTAATAGAGCAGAGCAGCTCAGGTTGGGAGGAACAACTTATTCAGTATTCTGAAAAACTCATCAATACTGGGGAAAAAGGTACTTCATTTCTTTTCATTTGTAAAATTTTCTCTCTTTTGTTTTTTTTTTTCCCCAAAATTAGTTTTTTTGTTTCATATAGTGAAGTGAGACCTGGGATTTACTTTATTTTAGAAAGGCACTAACTGTGTAAGAGAAGAGATTTGCCGATGGTATGGTCCAATATTAAGAAGTGTTGTGTTCTTCAAGATCAAAGAATCTGGTGATGTGTTTAAATGACCCACCAAAAAAAAATAGCTCTGAATAACTTGCTATGTTTTAATTAGACTGGAGGGATTTTTCAAAATTGTTCTCCAAAATACCTATATGCTCTAGATGTGTTTCTAATAGATATAAAAAAGAAAATGTTTGAGATATTCCAATGCTTCCCATAGTATTTCCATTGAGAACTCTAAATCTCTTTTGAAGGAAATCAGTGTTTGAAAAAAAGAAGGTTTGCAGAAGACTTAATGATATTTTAGGAGTTGAATCAAATTTACATTGTAAATAAAAACATGTGGTCATCTGGGGGGCACTGCAATCCATGGTGGGTTTTACAATTTGATGAGTTGCACAACAAAGAATTACAGTGGAGACTTTTTCTATTCTGCTCAATCTTTTGTTTCACCAAATAGAGAATACCAACTTGGGAAGGAAAAAAAGGAGAAGGTGATATCTGCTTGCTCAGTGAGGCCTGGAAATATGAGGTTTCACTCCAGCTAAACCCCAGTTTATCATAAAGAGATTTCTTTGCATAAGAATATTTTCCTGTAATTTGGGGAAAGCAGGTACAGAGCGTATACAAAAGGTTCAGCTTGTAGGGGTTTATCTACTGTGTTGAATGCACAAAGCTGCTCTGATTAAGTCTGATTTCAGTGGAGTTGTGTAATCATTAACATGATTAAATTATCAGCTTGTTTAAGGAACTGCTGGGGAAACGTTGAGAGCATATTACAGACTATTGTTAAAACCTTAGCAACCTGCAGAAAACCTTCCAAGCACTAAACCACGAGTGCAACTATTTATTGCTTTTCAAACACTTTGCAGCATGTTTTCAAAAAAATTAACAGGAAGTTTGTAAAAATGCCTCATGGATGTAGATTATCAGCAAATTATTTTAATTACAGAATGAGCTTTTGTGGTATGTAAAATGAACATTGCCTTTGAAATACACTCATGCTTGGTTGCTGTTCATAGCAATGGTGGATGGAGGTTTATCTTGCAAAGAATAAAGGATTTCCCAGTGTGCATTACACAGCTTTTTATCAAAACCTTTAGCCCACAGGCAAACCTGTCCAGGGCAGTTTTTTGATATATAATTTGGATAGCAGAGTGGGTTACAGCAGAAAAAATAATGCAACGATAACTACTCAACCCCCCAACCCTACATATAACTTGTGCTTACAGGTTGTTTCATTTTAAATCTTCTTTCAGCACAAAAGCACTGCAAGTTTATCACTAACTTCTGCCTCTCTTAATAATTCATCTGCTTTGCAGTTGTTTGGGTTTAATTAGCTGCTTCTGCTTCGGTGTTCTCGTGTCATGTTGTCTTTTTCATTAGATCTCTCTCCTTCATCCGTGTTAGATGTTTGCACATTTCCTAGCTCTAAGCAATGTGGGCTATAATTGGAATCTAAAGTTGGAACATGTCTTCAGTTACCATTCTGTTAATTCCTTTTATTTTCCTGTCAAAACCGTATGCTATCATGTGTTGCCAATGAAGTGAAAGAGAAGTCAAAGGTAATCCACGTCAGCTTTCTTGCTTCTGGCAAAGGTTTGTGTCTTTGGACTTGTTTTCTGTTATAAATGTTCTGTGGAAGTATCCATGCTATTTTCACTTCAGTCTTTCCATAGAGACTATGCACAAGCATATTACAGAATGCTGGAGGCTTTTAATGCAAAATCAAATGTATTAATGATACAATTTTCTCACATTCTCTGTAGCATTTTGTCCCTCTCTCTGTTGTCACATATAAATGTAATTTCAATTTTTTTAAAGAATATTAAGGTGGGATCATGTTGGTGTGAACAACAAAGTTGAAATCTTGTTAATAGGAGGAAAAGAGAAAATAGAAGGGAGAAGCAGCAGTCTGGAAGATGGAGAATGTGAAGGAACACAGGAAAGCCAACCTCAGCATGCACAGAGTTTTGTCAGGTGATTGGAATGGGCTTTGGTTTTCTATATGGCATTTGAAATGGCTGTGGGGCTGCTTTGATTTTGAACAGTAACGTTTTGGGGTGAAAAGATGTGGAGACATCAGCCTTCTGCAAAGCTCTGGTCTTAAAATGCTGAAATTTTGGAAGATTTAAATGGAAGAAGTAATGGAGATGACACTGTTGTTTCATAACTTAAGGGTAAAATGACATTCTGCTCTGAAACTATTGGTTTCATCAGCTTGTCAGGTAAGGTCTGGACTTCTGTGAGTATTCTTGAGGTTGAACGAAGCTACAGGTGATCATTCTGTTCATCCAAAATTCAAGCACCTTGTGGAAGTAAACTAGAAACATTTTGATATCCTTGTTCCATTCTGTGCCGTTTTTCATACAAAAACAAACCAAAAAAAAAAAAAAGAATTTTTTTATTCATCACCTAGTAACTCTAGGATTTGAGCACAGTTCTGTCACAGTGACAAATACTTGGCTTCCAAAAATGCTCAATTTCCCTGTGTGAATATGTGTTTTTCCAGCATAATGAAGGACAAGTTTGGACATTTACTGTCATGAATTTATCCAGGTGCAGTGAACTTGATATGTGAACTTGCTTTTTACATTCAAACATATGATCCATTGCTCTGGGTAAAAGATTTTGTGTGTGACACTTATTTGTTATGCATTGTAGACTGTAATGAAATAAAACCCACAGTTCAAAATATGGAAAGATTCATGAAATTTTCTGCTGCTGTCCTGGGGATAACATGACCTTATAGTTGAGAACTGAGAGTGAAATGGCTGCAATAATGGAAGAAAAGTTTTCTGGTTTGTGAAGGGTTGCACAGATCTTCTGGTACAGAAAATTAACAACCAGCTGATGTACTGCAGTGCTGCTTAAAAGGGCCAAGTTTGATTTTTAAAAAGTGATTTTTTTTGTCTGAAACAGCCATTAAAATGAAATTAATTGCAATGACATGCTTGCCATTGGATGGGAACTCAATCTCAGCAAGTGTTTGAGGATTCATTTTGAGTTGAAAAGGAGCTGAGCAATCAAAGTCAGATCCAGCTCCCCAGTGTCTTTGTTTGTGCACCACAATCCCACACGAGGACTTTCTCACTCTGACCAAAGCTCATTACCACCATAATTCTTTTCCTATGCTTTCCAGCTTTGTCTTCTTGCAAGGCTGAGACAATTCCTTCATTATATTTGATTCTAAATCTTCTCAGTGACAAGTCCTATATTGCCCAAAAAAATCACCCTGAAGAGTGAATTCCATGTATTTTTGTGGTTTGCTTCAGCTCTGCGTCCCCTTGATGTTCTGTACACTGTCCTTCACCTTGTTTCTGAATCAATACAGTTGTATAATAGAATTAATGAAGGCACTTTCACCATCAGTTTCTGCCTGCAAACTGTGAACTTGCACAAGGCTTGATTTCTAATTTTTTTTTTTTTTTTAAGAGAAGTTACTAGAATTAAGACTATGGGAAAGACTTATAGGCTAAAGAGGTTGTGTAGGATGTGTAGGAATTTTTTAATTTCTTAAAAAGTAAATCTAAAATTGATTCTGGTTGAATTGACTGTTTCATCCTAAGATATTTATAGATCAATTAAATGAAGTAAGTTTTTGGTTCAATACTAGAATGCAAAAGGATAAAGTAGGCTGAAGCCTATATATTTTAAACTGTGATATGCATGCTAAACTCTCTCAATTAGTAGTTTATCTCAGATGGACAGTAACCTAGCCTGCAGCCAGCACTGAGGTCCAAGATAAAAAAAAATAAAAAAATCTTAGTACAGAACTAAGTCAGAATGCCAGTAAATAATTCTATGCAAAATGCTTTTTCATTATTTAATCAGTTGCTATCCAGCTTCAAAATCCCACAGCAAACAAATGTAACATAAGTTATGTTAATATATATTGCCCCATTAATGTGCTTTAAATAACATCGAGACAGCTTTTTTATAGGCTATCTATGAATAAAATTAATATGAGATACTCTGTAGAAGGGAGAATTAATCTGCTGGTGAATCAAACAAAAGACTAGGAAAAAAAGCACAGTTGTTTGTTGAATACAAATACAAAGAAAATGATGTGAGAAATAACAAAGCCTTAGCTGTCTTTGTTATATATTAAAGAACACCAGATTGAATAAGGTTTTTACTTTTCAAAGCAGAAACTTGCAAAAAAAAAGGTGGAGTAGAAGATGGAGTTTTGAAACATAAATAATTAATGTTATAGTTAAAATGAGATTTTAAAAAACACATTTAATGGTTGGGCAGTTTGGAGGATTACTCCTCCTTTTTATCCATAAAACAGAAAGAATATGAATGTATTTAAATTATACTTTTTTCAAGTTTCTCATATAAATGCTCACAGAATACATAAATAAGAAAGTACCTCAAATGTATTGACAAAGCATATGTTATAGGTTATAAATATATCTTTTTATATATTTATAGATATATATATAATAAACATATGTTATAAATATATCTTGGATATCGTATGATGTGCACAAAGACCCTTCTCCTGCTTGTACCATGACAGGAGACTTGCACAAGTCTTTTGAATATGGTTCCAAATTTAACCTTTTTGGGGAATATTTTTACCAATATTACAAAACACTAAAGCCACAGCGCTGTACAAATGCCATTCTGAATGTTCTAAGTACAGCCAGAGCTCAAGTTTCATTGAGTGAAGATGTGTTCATGCTGCTGTGCAGCAATATCTGAATCAAACAGGTTTGGGTTGTTATTTTTTCCCCTATAGCAAATATTTTTTTCTTTTAAAAACATCATGTGGAAAATAATAGAAGTATTTTAAGAAATATTTAATAGGAGAAGTTTAGGAAGTATCACAGCTGGATCAGAGGGATTGAAGAGTCCTTGCTTTTCAAGCAGTTGGGTTTGAAAGGAAGAAAAAGAGGCAATGCCAGACTGGTGTAGAAAGAAAACAGCCCAATAGAAGTCAGAATCAGAAAACCAATTTTGGGAAAGATTGTGAAAGCATGTTCTCTAAGCCAGTGTTTTGTTCTGCTCCACTTTCCATGGACAGATTTAAATAGATGCCGAGATTGTTAATGTTCTGGAGAGAGGAATTCTACCAGGCTCAGTGTCATTACAGCAGACATTACAGCTGCACATCTCGACTGGAGAAAATGCTGCCAATAACCCCAGAAACTTCAGGATGTCTGGTGGATCTCATTCCTTCACTCTGGGCAGCCTCTGAACCCACAGGAGGGTGAACCATCAGCTGGCCAAAGAGAATAACCCAGCAGTGAAAAGCACAGACTGATGCATTTGCAGTGAAAGAGAAGGATAAACAAAGCCAGGTTGGTTACTCAAGGTTTCTCATTCCAAAAGAGCAGACTGAGAAATTACAGAAACTAATTAGTGAAGTCACCGTGATTGAAGTGCCTGGGGACCAAGTGGGAAGGAGCTTTGGAATCTCAAGTCAAGGCTTCAAAATCTGTTTGAAGTGCACCACAAACAAGGCAGCAGCAATTTACAGGAAATGGAAGTGGCTCTTCAACATTTGCTTAAAACCCAAATGATCTAGAAGATGGCAGACATCAAAAAGGTAAGATGGAACTAATTTTCAGAGAGGTCTTTCTTAAAGGTAGAATGGTCAAATTAGATCCAAAATTATTCTCCCAAATCAGGTCAAATTATTCTATACAAAGGACACTTTGGTTAGGGGATATCATCCATAAAAAAGTGCAATGAAAGAAATTTCAGTACCTGGTTTGGTGAGGCAGATATATTCATAAATATGATTTTCCAAATGCAGCCCCCAAATTGTTATGTTTTGAACCTACTTTCAGTGAGAATAATGAGGTTATCCAAGGCTTGCTAGTGGCAGGTTGGAGTGAGCTGTGCCTTTTTGGCCTCACAACAGCCTTAAGTCTCTCTTTCTGCCTCCCATGAATGTAGAGCTGTAACAGTCAGAGAAATAAATTCCTGAATAGTGAGAGAAAACAAAACAAATTCAGATATATAATTTCTACAGATTATTTTTACTGTAAAAGAACAGCTGTTGGAGAGATTTGTGATGTGCTTCATTTATTCATATATGATGATTAGATTAGAATTTTTTTGTTTACCAATCATTTATGAAGAGTTTTTAAATTTAATTACACACAGTTTAACAAGTATTTCTTTTCGAGGGTCCCATTTCTTAAATTTTTCTCTGATATCTCCATAAGTGTAAAGCTTGATGGATTTGGAAGTTCCCATGTTAGAAATCAGGCAGCTTAACCATAAATACTGTGTTGTAACGTGGGATGTGATTTCACATTGTACTTACCTCGTCTTTACAACGTGTCACGAGTAATATATATTTTGGCATACATATCTTAATCGTAAAAGTAAACTTTTAGCATCTATTTTAGTATCTTCGAAGAATTTGGTGGGTTTTCCCTCGTGTAACCAGCTGGTTTTTAGGGGTGCATTTTCTCCAGATTTACAGCCAGTGCAGTGCAGTTGTCAGGATCAGCAATTCCAAGCAGCTGTCATTGCAGCTCTAATGGAAGCTGCTGAAACATCCTCGTATATCAGGTACAAGAGGAACCGTTCATAATTTCCAGTTTTAATATTTTAAAGCAGTATATTAGGTCACGCATTATTTAAAGCGCTCAGATTTATTACATTCGCGCATTTTCTTCTGCTGCTTCCACTTTGCCAAATATTGCAGCTGCTGATGGCAAACTGAGCTCAGCAGAGCAAACCCTTCCTGCCCCTCAACACCCTGGGCTTGGCTGCTTCACCTCAAGCTCAGAGCTCACAAAAAGCCTTCATTCCTTCCAAAGAACCTTCTGTGCAGAGATAGAAAAACCGCCAACCCTGTGATTAATTGAAGAAACAGTAATGTGGTTAAATCCAAGATATTCTCCAGCAAGGTAAAAGCAGATTCTGATGTTGCAGTTCAGACTGAGATGCAAACATTCCACTCCAGTGCTGGTGCAGATGAACTCTCTGGCCTTGCTTAACAACAATGCTCATTAACATATTTAAGCAGGAATTATTATTTGGGGAAGTGCTTTGGGATGATGAGGTAAAGGCAACCAAGAACTTCAACTCATATCAGCAGTATTCTTTTTCACTACCATTTCCTATTATTCTTCAAGCTGTATTTGAACAGGACCCTGTGGATCCCTTCAGAAACAGAACATTTTCCCTTCTTAATAAATGCAAAATCCAAGTAAATGTTCAGCTTTTCAAATGTTCAACAAATCAAGTGTAGATCCTAACAATTAAATTGAGTTTATTTTTGTCATTTCAACTCACAAGGTAAGAATTTTTCAGAAAGAAATAAATGTTCCATTTAGGGAAATTGCCTTGAGTCCTCACACAAGCCAACACCCTCTGGCCTCCAAATTTAGTGCAAATGTTTCCAGCCAAGTGAATATTTTTCTTAGAATATTGATTGAGCTACTCCTCTATAAAAGGCTGATTTATTAAGGCTTACCTGTCTTCTTAGGTTTCTTGACATGTCTTAACATAAAATTTAAAATAAAGGATGTACTCACTCATGTTTGCAGAATGATAATCACAAGTGTTTGGGTAATTTTCAGTCTCTCTGTCCTGGTCTAACAAAAACCCTTTAATTAATATTTCATTAACTTTTGAAAGAATATTGGTCTATGGGGGGGGGAGGAAGAAAATCAAGGTTGGACAGTGGCTTTAGCCATTATTAATCAAATTATTATTTATTGCATTAATTAGGAGAGAATAAAAAGGTGGAGAACTGTAGTTTTTGAAAATGGGATTATTGTCCTCCTTGCTGCTGGGGCAGGAGTTAAACACCACAGGACTGTAGTGTTGCTGTTATTCTAACTGTAGGTTTTGTTTTAATGGTGGTACTGAGTGCTTTATGGGCTGCAATGCAATCTTCCTCTGAATAATAAATCACTGTTCTTTCAGTGCCAGCTCTGACCTCTGACTGAAATTGTAACACATCATGATAAACTAACGTTGATGTGGTGGAGAATCACCTGCCCTGGGAAAAGTGGTTCTACATTCAGATCCCTAAAGAGCTGGCTGGCTCTGATCACATACAAAATGGTGACACCAACCTGACAAACTGTCCTGAAAAAACAGCAACATGCTGCCCTAGAATAAATAAATTCAACAGTTCTACTTCGGGAGATCTCTCGAGATACAAAGGAGGCAAACGTGTGCTGAGCATTCTCACATGGGATGGGAATTCTCCAAGAAAACCCACCAAGTTCTCCTCAAAGAGGTGCTGATGCCATTGATATTAGTCATTACAAATATTGAAATGAAGTCTTTCTTTAAAGATATTGGTGTTTCTTATAGATCAACCTGTTTTGAAGGTTACTCCACTGCTCTGCTCACAGCAGACTTTTTATTAAGTGAAATGTATTCTGGGTGGTCTTGATTTCATTCTTCTCTCTGAAAAATTATTAGATTTTTATGCAACTTTTATCCACTTTGAACAGGTACTGAGTATGTGAAGAATTTCTTTGGATTGGATTTCTTATTGTGGATTAGTTTATTCTCTTCCTGAAGTCTTTTGGTGTATGGATTTTCTACAAAGTAGTGACTGCAGCTGTTTTATTTATTACAAATTCCACATAATGATAGAAGTTCAAAGAAAGTACTTGAATTAAAAAAAAAAAAAAGAATTTGTACATATCTCTGTTGGACTCCCAGACATATTCTATGGTATTGACATTTGTGCTTCCACTCATGTGTGTACATATACATGTATTTAAAAATATTGTATCTAGTATAGAAAAAAATTCTGCCTTTCTTTCATGTGTGTTTATTAGTAATTTCAGTCATTTAAACCACAGTCACTCTGTTCTCTGGGCACCTGCCCAGCATTGCAGAACACTGATATAAATGATCTGCACAAACTATCTGTGCCTCGGAGAACTCGTATGAGTTATGAAAAAAAGCACATTTTTCCTTTCCTTTTTCCCTTGCTCTATCAAGTCATGCTTGCACTTAACCTTTACTTATTTAATCCTACTTTAGTCATAATTGCACACTCTCTGCTCCATTCATTTGGCATCATTCAATTTTTGTGTGAACTTCCCATTTTTGCTGCACTGGAAAGTAATCTAAGCAAAGTTTCAAATGTTTCTTCGACTTGTATAATGACACAAGAATAAAAAATATCACCAAGGAAACGGTAGACTTCAGAGACAATTTATTCTTTTAAGTCAGACCAAAGTTTAATTTAGATGAAAATCCTGGAAGACATAATTCCTCACAAAGTCAGTAATGTTCTTCTCATTACCTGGTAATGATAGTCTAATTCTATCAAAAGGAATTTTTAATAATCTAGCTGCATGTCTGAAACTTAACAATTGAGAATGAAGATGACACTATCCAGAAGCTTAAGAAAACACATTAACTGAAGCTAGAATAAATCACCAACAAAGAACATTGTCATTTTCTCAGCTAATATTTCACCCTTCTAGCCTCATCACAATATAGCTTTTACATCTTTAGGTAGTGGCATATAACTGATTGGCACATCCAATACCGCAGAAGGGCAGTGGAGGTCACATTTAGAAGTTTTCTTTAACTTCTAATGTTCTTCCTTGTTTTCTTTGGAGTCATCCAGGGCCATTCTGTGTTTCTGTGCAGCTTTGCCACATTAAATTCCATGTTATTAAGAATAAGATCCAATTTCTGGAGGTGGACGCAGCAACATTTGTACATTTTTCATCCTCCCGTGTCTCACAGGTCACTGCAACTGGTTGGTGACTGATTAAACCACCTAAGGATGATCATAGCTCACCTTCTGCACAGGAGACTGCAGGGGCAACCATTTAAAAAAGCTTTACTCTGAATTTGTGTTTAGGTTAGTGATCCTTATCTCTTCACTGAACATGGGAATACTTTAAAAAGGAATACAAAATTTAGTCTTGCGAATTCTTTCGCAGCTCAAAAATGTCTGGATTTCAATTTTTTTATTGTTTATACTTCAGTTTATTAATTTATATTATTAATTGCATTCATATGGTATAAAATTTCGGCCTTAGTTATAAAAAACTTGTTACTCTCCTTTAAGTGCTAAAATACACTTAGAAAAACAGGGAAATATATTAAATCTTCCATCTTCAGGCTATTAAAGTAGTATTTGTATTTTAGCATTTTCCCCCTCACTATTATTTCTCCATCCTTGCAAGCAAAATACAGCGAGAAAGTTATTGTACTTACATGCTTTTTGATTATTCTTCCATACATTGGGTTAATAGGAAAAAGGCTGAAAGTTAACTTTTCATTTTACATTCTCCTAATAAAGAAAATAAATTTTGTGATTCGTTTTATGGGCCCTTAATAGTGTTACTCATATTGGCTGCAGCTCAGAATGAGATGAATTTTCTGTAGAATCACAGAAGTTAAAGCTTAGAATTTAACCCATGATAAGCAGATCCTTACAATATTCATTCCAAAGACTGACTTTGCGTCTTAATTTTACGCAATACCATGCAGCAATATTAAATGTAAATTTCTGGCAAGTGATTTGACTTTTTTTCAACCTGTTATTTTGACCATGTTAATCTAAACTTTTCTTTGCCAGTAATGCAGTCTCCATCCGTCCATCCATCCTTCCACCATCTATCCATCCCTGTCCCCATCCATCCATCCCTTCACTCCATTCATCCATCCCTCCATCCATCCATCCATCCATCCATCCATCCATCCATCCCTCATCCATCCTTCCATCCATCCATCCATCCATCCATCCATCCATCCATCCATCCATCCCTGTCCATCCATCCATCCATCCATCCATCCTTGCCTCCATCCATCCATCCATCCATCCATCATCCATCCATCCATCCCTTCATCCATCCATCCATCCCCTGTCCATCCATCCATCATCCATCCTCTCCCTTCCATCCATCCATCCATCCATCCCTCCCTCCATCCATCCATCCATCCATCCATCATCCTTATCCATCCATCCATCCCTGTCCATCCATCATCCATCCATCATCCATCCTTCCATCCATCCATCCATCCATCCATCCATCCCTCCCTCCATCCATCCCTCCATCCATCCATCATCCTTCCATCCATCCATCCATCCCTGTCCATCCATCATCCATCCATCATCCATCCTTCCATCCATCCATCATCCATCCATCCATCCTCCTTCCCTCCATCCATCCATCCATCCATCCATCCATCCATCCATCCATCCCTTCCATCCATCATCCATCCATCCATCCATCCATCATCCATCCCTCCATCCATCCATCCATCCATCCATCCATCCATCCTTCCTCCATCCATCCATCCATCCATCCATCCATCCATCCATCCATCCATCCTCATCCATCATCCATCCATCCATCCATCCATCATCCATCCATCCATCCATCCATCCATCCATCCATCCATCCATCCCTGTCCATCCATCATCCATCCATCCATCCCTCCATCCATCCCTCCTCTGCATGATTTAAACAACTCACAGACATCTTTTCACAAAGTGTCTGTATCTCCTTGTAGGTGGAATACTCAGCCTGTTGAGAATGTTCGTCCCTTGCTTTCAGAGTGGAATAATCAGTAGTAATAGGAACAAAGAAGGATCTATTATAAAAATGGCTGCACTTCTTAATAAGTGTTTTGCAGAGTTGTAGGTTTTTGTGATCATGATAGCTCTTCTCATATTCATGTCTCAAGAATTCTTTGCTTGATCACAGAATAATTCATGAAAGAACTCGTGAGAGACCAGCTATACATCTCTGAAAGGCTGCAGCCTAAACATCTGCTGAAGCCTGGAAATTTGAGTGAAACCTGCAGAAGTGATCCTGTAATCCTTTCTCTTTGTAAATTCTTATTTTCAATGAGTTTTGAGATCATGACTGAAATGGTGCATGTGTACTTGCACAGAAAATACCTTGGCTGTCTGGCATGTCTCCAAGTGTTTAGGAGGAGCTCTGCTTGGAGGGAGATGTAAAAAATGACCTGGTGGAAGGAATGATAGCTGAGAGCAGTTTATGTACAAGTTTTCAAGAGGTGAAATTCTAAACCCTGTAATGTATGGTGAAGCATGATCCATCTGTGTTTTGATGTTAATGTTCACTGATGTTTTTATGAAGCAATTATCTGTGATATAATATTTATACAAATATAAGAGAACAAGAAAATATCATTAGAAAAAACCCTGCAATTCCTTGGAAATCCCAACACTGCATAATTTTTGTTACACGTTGTTCATCCTGATATTGAGTGGTCTATCCTAGTTGCAAGTTAGGAACAGCAGGTGAGGTTTATCAGTTATTTTGTTGTTTTCAACAGGAAAAGTGTGTGTTAATATTGGAGTGCAAATCCCAAAGAACAATGTCTCACACTTGTAGTTTGGGGTTGATTTTCACCAACATGGAGTTCCTCAAAAGTTCATCACCCTGTCTTAAATCAGCTCCAAAGTGAGGTGCCTTGATGGAGGAGCTTTTGCAGCTCCTACACAAGAGATCTGTTTCCTCACATATAAAAACAACAGTTTTGACACTGTTTGCTGACATACACAGTGCAAGGTCCTCTTGTGCTACCAAATATTCATCCTGGTTTACTTCTAAGAAATAATACACAGACTAAAATATCCAGCTATGGAAATAATTCAGTCAGTGACCTGGAAAGAGGCTTAGCTCTCCATCTCACTGTCCTTTCCTTTGCTTGAGCAGAAGTGATTCTAACTTGCAAACTATCACTTGAATAAAGCTGTGAAAGTAGCATTAGGAGCACAAAAACTTTTTGTGGCAAAACTGGGCCACATTTTTTCCCTGCAACATTACAAATGTCTGAGAGAGCTGAACCAAACAGGGTTATCTGAGGGGACAGTCGAGATGATGATCACGGGGAAAGCAATCAGAGAGATTTCCAAACATCCTTGATTAGTAGAGGGCAAACACATCTTAAAGGATATAAATCTTAGAGGAAGTTGTTGTGAAATGGAAAACTGCCTTGGTAGCAAGAGGTTTGGAAAATCAACTTTGGATTTGTTGTAGTTAAAAGCCCTCAGGCTCTCTGCCTTGCACACATATGATATGGAGAAATGTAACAGATGCTTCACTGAGGGACTGGAATATAAATCAGTTTAGGAGCATTAATCTGTGCAGAGCTGAGAGTAGTGCTTTTTCTGAAAAAACTTCTGAATTAGAGGAGTTAAACAAATGTGATTTTCCACTCATTCCACTGTGAATTGCATAAGGTTTTCATAATAAAAACAGTTTCAGGTGGAAGTTATCTTTGCTAACATTAAATCTGGGTTTGGATAGCATTGATTCAGCACATTCCTACTGGATACAACCACGTTTTTGTAAACATCTAATTCTCCACTATTTGCTTCATCAGCAAATCTTTTCCCCTTCTGTGAATGTAAGAAATAGAAATATATCATTTTAATGAGATGATTGTCATCGTATCAGTAATGGTTGCTAACACACCTAAACCCCATTTCTTGTAAAATTGCAGTGAAATTTTAGGCAAAATTATCTCAATTATTAAATTCTGAAAGTAGTATAAAAAAATGAAACAATGAATTTCTATTTTGTCACTCTTCAGCCATTTGAGAATCCTACCTGCTCCCTTCTTTACTCTGTTTTCTTTTTTAATTTCTAGCAAAATAATTACACCTATTATTCCCACCACACTTGAAGTCCAGATGTGTTACAAGAATTTGGACTTGCATCTCTTCTATTTTGAATCCTGTAATTGTTTTTTGTAGCATCTCCAAGGAATTTTACTGTTCTTTTCACCCATTGTTGAGAACTCTGTATTTATTCTCAGCGTCATCAGTTCAGCGTCTCTTCCTTTTCATTCAAGTTAGTTTATCTTCCTTAAACTAGTTTTATAAATTAGATTATAAAAAGCAATGTGTGTTTAGTTTGGTTTTAGCCTTGCTTTCAGAAATGTATATTAATTCCCAAATGCGAGTCGAGTTTGTAGATTTAAAAAAGGTGCTGTTTAGTTTCAAAATTTTTCATAAAGTTAGAAAATAGTGGGATGAGAAACTTGGGATGTTTCTGGGGTTTAGGCTTTTTCATTTTTTATTTGATTGCTTTGAATTGCTTGTTGAGCACAATATTCTGTCCCACAAAATGTTTAAAAATTGGCCACAGTGAGTCATTTTGAGGCATAATAACATTAGAAATGGGAGATTAATGGATAAAATAATATGCATTATACACTTTTGCTTAAGGGTGCAATGACATGAGGAAAGGTTAAGATGGAAGAATCTAAATGAAAATGCATGAGTTTTACAGCTTCCTGGAAAAGAATGCCAACAGAATACTAAAAGCTGCTGCTTCTTTTTTTTCTTTTTTTTCTTTTTTTTCCTTTTTTTTTTTCTTAAGGATCATGTGTATTTCTATCCAATTTATTTCAATATTTTAGAATGAGGAAAAGCCTTTATAAAAATACCATTGGGTTTTTTTTCTTGCTTGAGGTTAGAATTAGAATCTTTTGCTCTGACCTTTTAAAATGTGTTTCTCTTTATGTTTATGTTTAGATTTAATATTCTCTGGAGCAATAACTAAAATATATCCACTCAACTAAAATATATCCATCACGAATCCACACCTTATTAGCAGTTCTTATCTTTCTCACATCTTATCAGTAGAATTAGCTTATAAGATGTTTGACTGAGGGCTGAAGAATTCAATTTGTAGAAAGGTGGTTTCTTTTAATAATCAAATTAACGACGTGATAAAAGATTGTGAAATGAGATATGAATTTCAGACTAGATTTTGTGTTTTAAAAAAAGGTGGGGTAGGAAGAAATGTCATAGCAGAACACCAGACATTTTTAGAAGGAGAGGAAAATCTAGGTTGGGAAGCATCTCTGGAGACCATCTGGTGCAACCTTCTGCTGAAAGGTTATCCCTGTCAGGCTGAGGCAGGAATAGTTCCAGCAGGGAAGGTTCCACCACTTCTCTGTAACTCATTCCAGCACTGCTGGTTTTACTTGCAATGAACTGGTTTTTCTTATTCCAGACCAGTATTTCCCCTGAAGCAACTGAAGTCCTTTTTCTATTTTCCTCCATCACTTCTGCAGTTACCTTTTAGGTCCTGGAAGTTTAGGATTGGATTTTCCATGGCCCTTCTCTGGTCACTTTCATTGTTCAAAAAAATCCCAAACTCAAACCAAATTCCCAGCAATAATGACCTCTTAGTTTCTCATATCCTAAGAATTGCCTTCAGACTTGCCTTTGGAGACATAACATTTCCCTCTCTATGAAAATAAATCCAATTTATCTTTGTAAACCCATCTGAGGGTTTTTATTGAAACAACCAATACATTTCAGAATATGGTATTTATATAGTCCCCTCACTTAGACTTGATAATTAATAATCCACACCACTGGATTTTTTTTTTTTTTTTGGTGATGATTTTAAGTCTCCTTCAGTTGGCCAAAGAAAATGAAGATTTATTGATATAGTCTATTTACCCCCTTTTGTATGTAACCTTCACACAATAATCAATCCTGTTAGGACTATGGATCCTGAATCTACTACTCAAAGGTCAAAAGTGAGAAAAATTGATCATCTGTTGTATACCTGTATATCAAGATATATAGTCTTTCTTCTACATGCCTCTCATTAACATTTCTAGAATAATATTCTTTTAATAGAGTTTTGTCAGCTGAAGTCTAACATCTGAACTTTTTACCAGAATTATACCAGAATTTAAAAATTCCAGCTGGAAATCACAGCAAGCTATTTTTACTATGAGAGGAACCTGTTAGTTACAGAAAGAGAAATCAACCATTATGTCATTTGGAAGTTTTTACAATTAAAAGTTTTATTCCTAGAGGAACCGAAAGACAATTAAATGAAATGCTAACAACAAATTAAATGCTTTATAGGTCAGTCATCCCATTAGGTCTCTTTAGGGAAGCTGTTCTCATATAAAGCATGCCATAACCTATTTGCATAATGATTCTATCTTAACTGTGCCTTCTGCTCTTTTATGGTGTGTTGTTTATCCTAGTGCAGGGCTGATATAGTGCAATTGCAAAGAAAGGAAAAGCTGCTATTTATGGCAGACAAAACACTGCACCATTCAGATATATTATGCAGGACAGGACCCAAACTGCAAATATGATTTAGCACACTGAGGCATTATTCTCCCCTCATTGCAGTGGCTTAATTGTTTGAATTACATATACTGTTGCCATCGTTGTTTTGATAAGATTATACACACAAAAGCAGTTCCAGTACAGTGTGGGGAAGCTTGTGAAAGAAAACACAAGGTTGCTAAAGACACTGCTAATGGCCTGAGCTTCTTTGAAAAGGCAAAACCCTTTCCTAGGGGAAAAACCACTTCTGAGAAATGCTCATCCCTGAATCACAGTGAGGCAAACGTTCTTTCAAAATTTTGAGGGAAAGAAATGTAATGAAATGAGGCTTGATTTCTGGCTTTGAATTATAGCCTAGTTGTTTACAAGATGGGTTTTGTCTCCATGGGCAGAAGTGAATAGCTACAAATCTTGGTATCTAGTTGGAAAGCTCCGTCTTTTTTTTAATTATTTTTTTATTTTTAACTATAATATTCTCAAAATATAGGGAAGAAATAGCAACAATTCTATTAGTAGCACTTGAACTCACAACAGTTTCAATTTATTTGACCTGCTGTAGGGAATTTCTAAATCTTATTTTCCTCAAACCTAATTTTGTCCCTCTGGCTTTTGTACATCCTCAGAAACCTCACACAGAGTATGAAAGTGCAAAATGTCTTTATTTCACTGTCTAACCAGGACTCCTTGTATCCTAACAGTGTCAGTTGCACGTGTTAGGCACTGGAGGCCCATTTTGCAGGCTGCAGGAGGAATTGCTGTGATAAAGCCCTGGGATCAAAAGCCCTTGGGGACACAAACAGCAGCTCCTTGCAGTTTGCCATCCTTAACCAATTAGCTGCAGAGTCAGTCAATTGTCAGCTCTAGCACAAGGGGAGAATTCAAGAGCAGGGCTGAACCTCTCCTTTCAGAGGCAGACAACCATCAGATTTATTTTATTTGTTTTATTTATTTCTCATCAAGATGTACATCCTTTGGAGCAAACTGTCCTAACAAGCTCGCAGTGCTGTGGACTGCACTGCAGCACAACTGCCATGGAGGTTTTCACAGATGTTCAACCCTTTTAAGTGTCTGACTAATTCCTGAGAAAGTGCTGCCTTTCTCTTTGGGAACTCAGAGGGAGCAGTGGAGTTTTTAAAAGGACCACATACTCAAGAGTTCACTGCAGTTTCAAAAGGAGTTATCAAATAATAACTATTTATGAGTGGCTTTATCCAGGAGAAAACTCTCAGATCTCTAAGAAAGAGGATATTAATTCTTAACTTTTTCTTACATCATACTGTGGTTAGCCTTTCTGCTCTTATGTTGATGCAATGGAATCTAGACTGCCTTAAAGACAGTTTTAAACTCTATTCTGGCATAAGCTGCAAAAGTTTTATCTCAAAGTATCTTGGCCTGCAGTTGGTGCTACTGAGATATGTCAGTTTTGTCAACCTGCCCTGGATTCTCTGCCTGAACCAATGGTTAAACTGCTCCTACTGCTTTTACTGATGAGGACTCTGGATTTTGTTCCTTAGTGAAATCTTTCCCTGGATATGAACCTCTCCTGCCACTGGCACAAAGTTTTGTTTCTCTTTCCCAGGCTTTCTTGAGAGAATGTGGTCCACACTACAGCCAAGCATAAGTCACTATCAGTTCCAGTTGGAAAACCTCAAGACTGGATGCAGAAGTACCAGACACAGCCAATAGCTTTGTTACTGTTAGCCAAAACACAAATCTCTACATATTTAGCCTGAGAATTACCAGGATTTAGATTTCTCTCAGTACAAAAACTCTGGAAGTTGAGAATTATATTATACACTTTGCTTTAATGAATTATTTCCTTCCAAGGAAATGTGTATTTCTCAGCAGGAGTGTGACACTAAATGTCATGAAAATGAATTAAGCAATTTCCTCCAGAGACCTGAAATAACTTCCTTCTGTTACTACGGAATTTCAAGGAACATCCTCTGGTGGACTTAAGCAAATTAAAAAGATCACATCTGCTGTTCTGGATGTCTCAGACCTTCTTCCTTTCAGCATACATTCACTATTTACTTTTCCTTCTTATACTGCACAGATGTTTGCCATAATTTTTGCTTTGAAAGAAAATAAATCTTGACTCTGTAGAATCAAAAATATGATTTCTGGATGAGGTCAGTGGATATATCTAAGGTGAAATGAGGGGGGATTCAATCTCCTGTAGACAATGAACTTCAGGTGCATCAAAATTAGGCTTCCCTTATTTCTTTACCTCTGGCATTCCTGAAATAGGTCTTTGGGTTTACAGGTTCCTCCCTGCTGTGGTCCAAACTGTTAAGTAAGGAGTGGAACATCTAACTTGCTTTTAAATGTCTCCAGAGATGGAAAGTCCTGCCACCTGCAACCCTTCCATCTGCCAGGACTGATGGGGGAATTGTCTTCCCAATTTGCTCTAGAATTCTAGAACGTGACCCATTAAGTTCTATTTTCCTGGGTGGAGCTGAGCGTCCAGATGTTTAAATAATCTTAGACATTTAGAAGTTCTAGGACATACTCAATGCTACATGTGACACTCTTTCTGTCAGAGGATTTCATGTGGTGCTGCTTAAGAAAGGAAATTGTGGAAATCTAGGGGAATCTCACAAGACCAGGAGGTTAAGTTGCATTTATTAGACTGCCATGTTTCATCCTCACCCTGTCCCAGTATCACAAGCCTTAAGCTTGTGATACAACATTTTCTCTCTGAACATCATGGAAATTTGTGGAGGAAACTCTCCTTGTAGCCCAGCAAATTACAAACATTTTAAAAGAATGTTCTTTGTGGTCACCTACTTGTGCTATTCAAGGTAGACAAGAAATATCAGAGAGAAAATACTAAGAAATAAATTAGAAGCATAGTTCCAAAAAGCCTCTTTGATTTATCTAATATCTAATTGTTCAGCATTCACTTATCTTCCCTAAATGCAGCATCCTTTATACTACTGAATTCTGGCATATTTATTGAACTGCTTTTGATTTTATTTTTTTCTGTGTGAGCTCTCAGACACAAACCACTTGATCTTCCTGCAGTAAGAAATAAAGGGCAAAAGAGGAAAACAAATTTACATATAAAGCACAGTCTGGGGCACATTCTGCTCGACTATGTATCTTCAAAGACTTTCTCTGGAACTATATTACAGACAAGATTTCTTCCAGGTTAGAGTGATCCAAAGTATTTACATAAATTTTCTACAGTGAATTTAAAACAAGAGCTGCTGGTTGAAGCTGCATTTTGTCTACGATAGGCTACATATTTTAGACAATTATTATTGTAGAAAACAATCAGGATTGATATAATTAGCCAATAGATTCAGAAACGGATTTTTCAGCAATTAATTATTTCCAGACAATCTCTGTAGCAATGCATGCACTAAACAGAGTTCATGCATGAGATACCATTCTAAAATTATGTATAAATGCTTGAATTTACTTCATTTGAAGAAAAAAATCTGTGTTGACACCTAAAAAGTTTGCCCCGTTCCGGCTGGTTCTGCAAAAAGCACATTCTGCCAGGTTTTGATTCATTGTTATGAACACTTAGCACTCAGAGCAGCCCATAAAAACACCAGGCCAAATGCTCCAGATTCTCCGTGTTTGCCTCTGTTGATATCAGCGATGTCTTCCCAGTTTCACCACACTTCATTAATGAGCACCCCGTGCCAGATGTGTCCCTGTTTAAAGGCCTAAAAATAACTCCTAAGTTGTTCCCTGGCAAATGCTAAGCTGACATAAAGATGAGCTTATGGCAATAATTGTATTGCTGCCTTTAAGGTTTACGTTGTGCTTGCGGTTGAGCACACAATTTGGGATTTTTACACGGAGAATGGTCTTGAGGCTACTACCTAGGAATGGGAGAGAAAAGTGTGATATAAAGAGAGGAAGGCATGTAATTAATTTTGTCTGAGAGTTGTACTTAAAGCAGTGAACAGACGGACAGTTTTGAAATCTGAAAATCCCATCGCTTGCCAGCTGCAGTGTGTCACATAGAACATGTCTGCCTCAAACACAGAAAAATTCCTCTGGAAATGTTGGCTGGTACCAGGAATATTTTGCCAGTTCTTTTAATGTTACAGAGACAGTAATTGCTGTTTCTCACAAAATAGTATGGAGGATGAGGGAGAAGCTGATATTTAATATTTTAGTCGGAGGAGGAGAGAGAAACATGACAAGGAATAAAATAAAACCTTATAGAAACTTCCTCCTGATGATTCATTTAACCCATGAAAAATCTCTTATTTTTATGTACATGTATATAGTATATATTCATCCCTGGAGGTGTTCCAGGCCAGGTTGGAGAGGGAAGGTGCCCCAGCCCAAGGCAGGGGTGTTGGAATAAAATGAGCTTTAAGATCTCTTCTGACCCAAACCATTCTGGGATTCTGTGATTTAATCAGTTGTGTTCTCTTGAAATATTTCTTAAAATTTAGGTCTGTTTGTCCATGTGCCTTTCAAGCCATGGATGCTATGCACAGAGGTTATCAGAGGAATGACAGGTGTTACCCCACTATGAAACATTCTCTCTTCTAGGTAGTTCCCTCTGTATTTATATTATTCTGGGATGTTTCTGATGATGCCATTCAGTGTGTAATGCACCTTGCCAGGATGGTTTGCACTGCTGCTCTTTGGATTCCTCTGCTGGCAAAGAAGACCTTTATTGGTTTCCAAATATCAGTTTACAAGGCCAAGGAAAGAAGCAACAGGAATAATCATCAAATATTATTGGGTTGTCTTTGATTATACTTTTATTATTCCTCAGAGAAAATAATGTAAGACCTTTTTGACATCAATCCATTGGCTCATTCTCTGAAGAAAATATTGGTTTAAATGCCAGAGATCTTCATTCATTGTTGTCCAGAAGAATTCTGAGGATTTATTATGACAAAGCACAGTTGAAGGGATAATCCAGGCTGCTGTCTCTTTGAAATAAGAATGAGAAAACAAGCGTTAAAAAGAAAATATTTTTCTCCATGTCTTTCATTGCATGAGAAAATGGGAAGAAACATCTGGAGCTGAGTGTGAATTCAAGGGTACAACCTGCAAATTCCCCAGTTGGCTCATTACACCCATTATCTGTCTTCATTTGCTGCCCTTTTTCAGCTGCATCATCCACGATTTCCTTCTGGACTGCTGTTATTCTCTGCTTCATTGGCTGCTAATGAGTTGAGATACAGAACAGCATGTCTTCTTCCTTTATTCTTTCCTAACATTTACTGAGGGGCTGGAGGCTTTATTCATTTCTTTATTTATTTTTTCTTTTTGAGATGTTGGGCTGGTTATTTGAGAGGGAGAACTGGAGAGAGGGAGATGGATGACATCCAGCTCAATAATCATGGATTTGATTGTGCTTGTAGTAGAATTTTTGGTGCCAATGAAAATTACCTCAATTCTTTTAAATCTTAAAGTCTATTTGCTTCTCTCTCCAATGAATCTTTTTTTATACAGAGCTGTAATATATATGGGCTCATGATTTAAGGATGATAATGAAGGTAAATGGAACTATTCACTTTTAATCCTTTTTCTGATCTTGACTGGAATGGAGAATAATGATTCACAACTTCTCTGCATGTCCATTTCCAGAGTGGCCTTTTAGTTATTTATAAAAAAAGGTATTTGGGATTCTGTATAAATCTTAATGTTGCGGTAGTTTGGATTTTATTCTTTACTCTTTGTTTTTATTCATATACTTTTTTCCCTTCCCAGTTTGATTCTCAAGGTGGGAAAAAAGTCAAGAAAGCAGCTTTGAAATGTGTATTGTTTTCTAGTCTGTCCAAAATGAAAATCTCAATAAGGAAATAAACTTTTTATAAGTTGTGGGACTTTTATGGAAAAAGTATCGGACTCTCTCCACAGTTCTGTAAATGGGTTCTACCAAAATGATTTCTTAATTTGGTAATCCCCACCGATGACAAAACCAGTAATGTTTAAAGGTAATTAATTTTATTTTTAATATATAATTGACTCTTCAAATAATCTGTAATTAACATTGACATTTCATGGCTGACATTCCAATTTCTTGAGAGTTTTAAAAGGTACAAAAGTAACCCTCATGCTGCAGTAACACCTGGTAATGAGCCACACCAGCCTTTTGAAATCCATCAGCAAAACTGACTTTTTCTGTAAATACCTTTATTCTTTTCATCTAGTTTTGGAAGTACTTGCAAATTTCTCCTCAAGTAAATAGTTTATGGGCACATTTTTCCTGCCATCCTTAAACTTCATAATGGGATGGAATGATTTTTGAAATGCAGGTTTTCTCGTGAAAGTCAATATTTATTACTTTATATTCCCTGCATAGGAAATGGTGACATGGAGATTCTATTTGGATTATTTATCCATGTATTTTGATTTAAATTTTGCTTTGCAATAGTTGTGTATAGACGTAAATGTAAACCCAAACTTTGAAGGTGTCATATAAGTGCATAAAATAACAATTTCTGCATCTGAGTGTGTTTTACTCCAAGCTTTTGGCAACACCCAGTGCTAAATGCAAATATATATATAAATATATATATGAAAATCTCTCTGTCATCAAGCCTAGGAATCCAGCTCTGCACTGAAAGAGAATTTCTGATACAAAATCCACCTTCAGGTAGAAAAGCAGCTTTTCTGCTCACACCCAAATTTGGTCTTTTGTTATAATTTTTATAGCCAATGAAGAACTGTACTGTGCTCACGTCTTTTAAAAAATAATGTGGAAAGGACTTGTCCAAGGTGTGACAGACTTGACCTAAGCTTTGTAACACTTGGCTACAATGAGATTTCTGTTCTCCTTTCTTTGGAGGTGCATTAAAAAAAAAAAAAATTAGAAACACAGAATTGCAGCAGAACCAAAGTGGCAAAGGAGCAGAACTTGGACTTGGAGAGGAACTTCAGGAAACTTCTTCTTCCCCAGGTAGCAGCAAAATTTCTTTTCTGAAAGACAAAAGAAATGAGGCAGAGAAGTCACTAACTAGAACAGATTTGACAGAGGTGTGAAATTGAGTTAAAATAAATTGAATAAAATCTGAACACGAGTGCTAAGAAATAGGGAATTGTTATCCTGGTGTCTGCTTAATTTACAGACTGAGGTATAGATGTGCAGCAGATCAGAAAAGGAGTTGTCTGGAAAAAAATATGAAAGGCCAGGCTCAATAAAATATTTCAGAGGCAAAGTTTGAAATAATCATATTAAACCAAATTGAAATGGCTTTAAATCTCTAAATAAAATGTATTTTCATAAAACTGTGAGGAATAGTGTGCTGTGATTCCATGGGTTTACCCAAATCTAACATGTGTAAGCTCAGTTTAGAATCTTGTGCTTTTGACATCTGCACTTTCTATATCTCATCAGATCACGAGGAATGCAAATAAATAAATCCATATGCTTCTCAGAATAAAAGGATGAGGGAATTCAAAGATCACTGATTTGCCATCAATTCGTAATGACTCCACAGAGTGCAGCACAGGATTCTGGCAGGAGTGTGTTCTGCAGTGGAGGTTAGGTCTGGATAGCTCACAGAGAAGGAAAACAATGACAGTAATTATCTTGGGCAAATTATTCCTATATTCTCTGCTTCCTTTTCAGGATTATGCACAAAGCTATTTACTGGATAATAGTGGTACACAGTTTGGGATGTTCAGATGTTCCTATAGAAGTTAAAAGGATAAATAAGAGGAAGAAAACAAAAATCACAATTTACCTTCCTTTAAGTAGAATTTATGTTTTATTTTACTTGAATTCTGCCAATGGTAATTTGTAATCAATTGTGACTGTGCTGACAGATCATGGCTGAATGCTTTCTCCAGTGCAGAGGGAAGCAAATATGGGATATGCTGCAGCTAAAACAATAAAAATCCTCTCTGGGTCAGTCATGAGACAACTTTCAGAAATATCTAAAAGGAGCTGCACTCAGAGAACCAATACAATGGTATTTACTCATTACCCAACAACAGACAGCACTGAGCTTAAAACATTAGAGTTGAATAATAAACCCAAATAGAATTTCAATAATACAATGTGATAGTTTTCCATCCCATTTGCCATCAATTTTCCTTTTTTTACTAAACAGTGCTCTAATTCTGGCATGTGTTTAGGATTTACGAGTTGCTGCTTTTCTAGGAGGGCATCTCACAAGTTCTGACACTGCCTTTTGATGCCTGCTGGTGAGAATGAAAATTAAAGTGGCTTTACAGGAAAGATTTGTTTGAGTTTATGCACTAGAGTACATGTATGGAAGTAGCTACAAATGTCTGTGCTTGTCCATATATATGAATTGAAATTTGGGTTAATTTTTGTGATTTTTTTTTTAAAAAGGTCCATCCATTGTCCTTTATTTCTATAGGAAAGAGTTTAAAATGGGAGGAATGAGCCTTATAAGAACCCTGGAAAGTGGAGAGTGTGTTAAAATGTATCAGGATTATTAAAGCAGTTGTGGTTAATTTGGTAAGTGAGAACCTGAGTGGAAGGAGGGTTTTAAAAGTGGGGATGACTGTCACAGGGTTATTATTCCAGGGCTCCTCAGGAGAAAGGCACATGGGATTTAGGGATGCTGTGTCTCAGTATGGGTGATGGGACTGACCCCAAAATCCCACCCAAATTAGTTTGTGAGGTCGAAATTAAGGGAAAAGGAGCTAATGAAGGGGATTTGGGCTGTTAGCAACCACCAGGAGCTGAAGATGAGAGGAGGGGACGTGTTTCATGTCGTTTCAAAGCTGCACAAACTCCTGCTCAGATGGGAGAGTTTCAGTTCTGCTTCCCACCCTCGATGAGAGAGAGTGAATACAAGCAGCTCTTTGCCACCATGAAAATTTAATTAAAAAACCCCCCTCAGTCTGAAAGGGAAAGTTTTGACATGGAGTTCCCTGTCCTCTGCAGTGCTGGTTTTGTGGCCATGAGAGATAAGTCATTGCACAACATCAGCTCCACTGCCATGGCTCTGCTTATGGAGAGAAAATTAAAAGTCCAATTAAACACAGCCAGAAGGCGTGAAAGAAGGGAAATAATTATCTTAGACTTCCAGTGCTTTCTAACTGAAAAAAGGATGCACTGAGATTATCAATAATCTACCTAAAGTCAGTGCAATAACAAAAGGAAAGAGATATAACCCCTCAGAAAGCAAACTCACAGGGAAATAAAAATACCCAAAGGCATTAATGATAAGTTTTTATACAGGGGGAAAGGAGCAGTTTAACTTCTCTGCTCGTTATTTTATCTCTCAGTCAAAGAACAGGTAATTAAATCAGTGTCTTCCACTCTGTTCAGATATCCTTCAGCAGTGTATATTAGCTGGGTTCAAAACAGTGCTTTGCCTTGTCTCACTTGGCAAGTGAGCAGATAGTTTCAAGTAGATAGTTTCAAACTGAAAGAATAATGGAATATGAAATTATGAAGGAAAAATATAAATACATTTCAACCTGGCTTTCCAGTGTGTTTGAAAGCATTAGTTTCAGCAAATGGGAAAGATACATCACACACTGAGAGAGGTAATAATAAAAGTTAATAAATCATAAATGCAATTGTTATCAGAAAAAGAAATAAACTTTTCCCAATCATAAAATCACTGCAGGTAACATCTTTAACTCTGATTGTATATTTAAAAAAATTAATTGTTTTTGATTTTTTGTTTGGTCAAAGGAAATTTCATATGTTTTATCTCTCTGGCTATGTATAAAACAACTTGCTTCAAAAACATGTCTACCTTAATCTTAAAGCTTTCATGACTTTCTTGAATGCTATTCATATCTGCTAATAAGCCTAGATAAATTAAATAAGTAAGAATGCTATTTGCTTTTCAGATAAACTTGCTTTTGAATGGAAGCAGACATGTTTTCATGTTTTGCATGTAAAAATCTTTTTAAATTCTCGCATCTTAACTAGATCTTAGCAATGATTGTTAGCACACAGAAAAGAGTGTATTTAAAACCCATTGAAACTGTTCCAAAGTCCACTTTTATAATTTAACTAATTATTTTAGAAGCACTGCGTTTTGCAACATGATGGAAAAGTGCAACAGGGAGGAAGATAAAAGCTCAGACATTAAATATAAGAAACTACTGTAGCTTAATCCTGATGAAACACTAGAGAGAAGTTTAAATTTAAGATTTTTCTCTTCATATTTAAAGTCAATTAATTGTCACATGGAAAGCTAAATTTATTTCCTAGTCTACTGCTCATTGCCTAACTTCCTTGTAAGAAACAAGACTTTTCTTCATGCTATTCTTTCAAAACTTTGAACCAGCTAATTTCTTCTGTAACAAGTCCACAGCTGTATTTGTAGACAGTTTTCTCATGTGGAATTTCTTTGGGTTGGTTTCCCAATAGCCAGAAAAGGCCAAAAGTTTCTCTTTTTTGTTCTAAAAACGTTGTGGTTTGTTTCTTTAAAAATACTACCAGTCTAAACCAGCAAATAGGTTTAAGCTCCTAAAAATGCAGCATTGCTTAAAAGCAAGTGGCCTTAGAGAAAGGTTTGGATGGTCTTTTGGAAGCTCAATCTCATAAAGATTTTTTATTTTAAAAAGTTGTTTTACACCCATTCAGCTTCAGTTAATGGAATTTGTTTATTCGTTTTTGATTCTGCCAGTTAAGTTATGATCTAGGAGCTTTTTAGTACTTACAGAAACACTGTTATTTTGTTTTCCACATGATCTCCCTCTACATTTAATTATCTCTGAAGGTCAGCATCGTCACCTCTGTGTCACTTCAAGGCTTCCATGGAGTCCCAAGTCAGCCTCTTGACCCACCCTGGCTCTTCCTGCTTCCCATGGAGTTATTTGTCATCATGAGGCTCATTTGGATTTGCACAGATCTACTCACTGTTAATTAGCTCTGAAATTCAGAGCACTGAAACCTTTTATTTTCATATGCAGAAGTGAATGTTCCCATCACTATTTATCCTGGAAAATGAGCAACTCTGAAAAAAGAGCCTAAGCAGCCAAAAATAATCTATATAAAATATGCATTGAGTCAGAGGAGGGAGGAAAATCAATAGAGTTCTTATAAATTCTGTTAGCCCAAGGGCATCAGTGACTTGCAGTGTAAGCTAACATAGTAAGTGCTTTGTTTTGACAATTTACTTATAAATAAATTTAGATTTTCTCAGCCCTAGCGAAGGAGAATTAAAAACTCCAGCTCTGGCGTGTGGATCTCCCCCTTTAGCCTCTACCTGTTGCAGATTTGCAAACCTGTGGCTGTTTCAAGAAAGTCTTCATTCAGCATCTCTGATTTACTGCAAATATGAAAATACACGTGTGCATATCACACCAAAGTTTTGATTAATTGAGGTAAAATGAATGGAATAGAAAATAATTTTAAAACAAATGCAGCTGGTTTTTTTGAACAAACTATATCTGCTACTAACTAACAGATTTTACACTCAAAATCAAGATTTCAAGCCTGGAGTGAGCTGTTTTGTGACCACTAAGATGTGTATCCCTAGTTGGCATACTGGGGCATGGCTAAAAACCACTGATTAAACTGTGCTTTTAGAGCAATTAACTCAGTGTTCTATTTATGTCTACAAAAATATGGGAATTTGATGGATTTTTGTCAAGCTCCAAGAAAACCATTTTATTTTTTTTCAAGGTACAGTTATGCCTTTCAAATCAGGGAAGTGTTTCCATCTTTTGTCCCATTTATCTGTTTGTCAGCCATAGCTTATAAACTGCAGTTTTAGGAAGGAAGAAAGCAATGTTTGCTCAGAGTTGCAGACGATTTTCAAAGCAGCCAAAACCAGCTTTTCATATGGAGTGGATGTACTTCAGCGGAATAAAACAGCAAATAGCCATAAAAAATAACTATGAAAGAAAATAACCATGAAAGAAAATAACCAACACAGCAGGAATTGTGTTGAATAGGAAGTGGGTCTGACTGTTTTTCTGCTGATGGCTTTTTGATAGCTCTGTTGGATCAGTCAGACTCTGCCTTCGGTGAGGTAAAGTAGAACCACAGAAGAGTTTGGGTTGGAAGGACCTCAAAGATGATCCCATCCCACCCCTGCCATGGTGGGACACCTTCCACCATCCCAGGTTGCTCCAAGCCCTGTCCAGCCTGGCCTTGGACACTGCCAGGGATCCAGGGGCAGCCACAGCTTCTCTGGGCAACCAGAACCTGAACTTGGCTTTCTGGAGCTCCAGGAGGTTTGCCAGTGCCACCTCCAGCCTGTCCAGGTCCCTCTGGATCCACCCATCCCTGAAAGCAAACCACCCCAGCCTGGGGCTGCCAACCTGCCCAGGCAGTTCCATCCCACTGTCCCTGTCACAAAGAGATGTTCAATGTGTCTCTGAGTGTTTCTCACTGTACCTTGAGCACAACTAGCTCATTGCAGAGGGGCTGGCTTGATGAGCAGGGTATCAGAAATCCTTTAATTGTAAATTAATTTGCAGTGTCAGGCTGTCACTGTCAGCTGTGTCACCACCAGCACTTCCTGAGGTTTGCCAGCAGCAGTGAGCTGCTGTTGAGTCTATTTACCTCAGCAGCCTTCGTCTTACTGAGAAAAAGTTGAAAAAAGTGTTTTATTTTGCCATGTCTTACTTCCACTTCCACTGATAAAATAGTTAACAAAGTCCAGGGAAACTTAGAGTTTCACAATTGAGCACAGTTGGGCATTCTTGAGTCAAATTCAGTTTGACTAGTTTCACAGTTGAAGGCCATGCCCTTTGTTTCATGAGAATATAAACATAAAAAAATATAAATATATCTGAAATAACTATAGAAATATTATATATGGGTATAACAATTTTTATATTTGCTTTAGTTGCTTCACATGTATGAATTTTATTGACGTAAAAAGGCTACTATTTCTCACCCAGGAGTGGTCACTCTTTAATGGCTCAGTGTGATGCTGCACAGAAATTCAGAGATTTTTCTCTGACTGAAAACTTCTATGTTAATATAATTAACATGTCTGCAGTTTCAACTGGGAGAAAAGCATCATTGAAGATGTAACTGTATTTCTCATTTTAACCTTTCCTAGGAAGTCTCTTTTTTGCTTACCACCACTCTGTTTCGGGAAGATCTCTGGAGCTCTTTAGGGTGATGCACAGGTAGGATTAAATAACAAAAGAATGTGATTTCTGTTTGCTGCTTGGAGCCAGAGTGATTCCAAAACAGCAGCAGCATTGAAATGACAAGGAAATGTACAATTTGTTCTCCTCAAGCAGTGTGGGTGTGCAGGGAGTTGACAAGGCATAAGCTGTGAAGTGGAATCCCTTTTAACCAATATAGCACTAAAGTACTCTGATAGAACACCAAGGATAATACAGCCTTTCAGGAAGTGAAACTGTAAGAATTATGTCGAATTTTTGGATATTAATCCTACTTTTCTGCTACAAACTATTCTGCATTGTTTTACTTTAATGACTAGGGAGTTTGAACTAAACTTTTTCGGACAAAGAGTTATAGAGACTAATGAGGAAAAAATAATTTAGAAATCTTATGGTCAAGTTTTGTTACAGCCACAGTTGTCATTGTATTAGTATTCAGCCTGTGGAAGAGAAAATAAATTCATTCCAAATGCTTTTAGGTTGAGCCTGTCAGAAAAGCCACAGGAAGTCAGGAACCAATATCCCATTAAAATACATATGCTTTCAAATTCCATAAAGCCAAAACCCTCTACCTATAGAGACACAGTCAAAGTTGAATTATTTATGAGGATTAAATTAATAAAGCTTTAATTCTGAAGTAATGGATAAAACTTAAGAGATATGACTAGACTGAGACCATTGGTTCTTGATTTTTTGCAAGAGCCATACGTTCTCCAAGTCACTGATAGCACTAATGTAACACCTAAGCTTGAGCAGAGTGTTTTCACTTTGCTCATTTGCTGTGCATGTGTGCTGAGTGAGATTTTAACAGGTCCTACTGGACACTGCTCACACTTCCTGCTGAAAATGATGAGCTAGAGAACCAAAATCTGAGCAAATGAGACATTTGTGAGTTCACACCGCTGCCTGAGCCTGCATCTCATAATGTATACATAACTATACAGGGCTCACCACAGTGGGGAACTGCAGGAGCTGGGGGGATTGTAGAGGTACACCGTGAGAAATGTTTTCAATATGCAGCTGTTTTTTTAAAGAAAAGTTTCATATGTTATTTACTATGCAAATTAAGAAAGGAATTACACATACAAGATTCATCAAAACTTCAGCAATTTACAAACAAGTAAATATTTACCTAAGGAAATTGTCTCTTGTGTGTGCTATATGCAGGGGAATAGAACAATTAAGATCTGTAGATTTTATAAGTTTTTAGTACTTAAAAAGAAGGGTAGGAGGTGGTAAAAACAATTAGGAAAATAATAACCAATTTTGAGGATTTGCCCCTAATTTCTTTTACTGCAGCACACTTTTCAGCCTCAGCTGCCAAGCTTAATGGCCAAACATACTGGTTTTAATCACAACTTAAATTCTGACTTATTAAAGTTCTTCCAGCTTTACACAATAACCTTTAATCATTAAAATTTGGGTCACTGCTTTCTCTTAACAGAAGTTTGTTTTCAGTACATAATCAGCATTTGCTGGATGTGAATATGCAGAAATCCTTTTCTTTTACAGGAATGTATCTTAGCAACCATGTCCTCTTGATTCCTTTGGGCACACAGGGGAAAGAAATTAAAGTTTCTTTTCTAATTAACATAATGCAGTAAGTCCAGATTGACGAAGGGGTGGCTGTACATCTGTGACTGAGGGAATAAACCAAATATGTCAATTTGGATAAAAAAAGTAAACATTCCTTGTTCAGCGCAGAATTTCAGATTAATTGTCAGCACAATAATTATGGAAGTGTAATTAATGTTTAGGCTGGGAAGTCACTTGAGTAACAAGAATGCCCAAATACAAATCTGTGGTGTTGTCAACATTTGTGCAAGTGCAGGAATTCTAAGGGTGCTGTTACATGTAATTAAGTCAGCAAGCTGCCTGCTCCTCAGCTAAATCAAATGATTACTGGCTGTGACCCTGGGAAATTTTTGACAGTCATCTCTGGTGGGTGTAACCAGGCTGTTTGTGGACAGGGGGATTTTACTGCATGTTGTCTCCTCAGTTGTGTCTTTGCTTTCACCTTGCTGTGCAGACCTCCTCCATCTCAGGCTCACAACTTCAGCTAAAAAGGCAGTTGTTGAAGTGATCATAACTGGATATGTTCTTAGTGCAATTAGGTTGTGCAGACTGAAATATCGAATATTTTTTTTTCAGAGTAAGTTCCAATGTTTAACAGTTTTGCTTCAGATTGAATTTGTACAGAGAAGAATTTCAGTCCCGGGTTTATCATTATTATTTTTTTTAATATATAAAAAAGGTCTTATTTCATTTCTGTTGAAATTATATTTAAGACTAGGACAGAATATTCTATTAATTTGTTCATAAATCACATTTGTTAAAAGTGGCAGTGGGAGAAGTAAGAAGAAGGGATGCAGCTGGGGATTCCACTTTGGAGGAATATCTCAGGGTGCTCAGCTGGAGGCACTTCTGAAGAGGATTATGGCAAATGGAGAGAAATGAAAAAGTCTGAATCACCCAGGCACACTCACAGAGCCCATGAGGATCATGGAGTACTTTTTGTTTCATTGTGAGTCCTGCAAGGAAGGAATAAAAGTTTGGAAGATCAGAAATCTTGAGAGAAAAAAGTTATGCCAACTCTGTTTGAAATGCTGCTTGCGTTTATCTCCAGACATGATAAGATTTTTTTTTTTGGTAAAAAATTAGTGTTACAGAGATGAAAGCCGAAGCCTCAGAAATATGAAAATGTGAAATAAATTACACTAATTGAATCATATTTTTTCCTTTCAGAAAGTGCCTTTAGTCCACATGCCAACCACAATTAGCTCCTCTAGAATCCAAGGACTTGCTTTTGAGGACACTTGGCTTTGATCAGCTCCCAGCCAAGTGCTCCACTGGATGCAAATGACTTCCACTGGGCTGCAGAGTCAGGCTCACTTTGCAGCTCTCAAAGGCAACCCAGACAGCACAGAAAACCTTCCTGAAATTTGTTTCAGTTCAATTCAACAGCACAATGTGCAACTCATCAGTTCATGTGTTTTGCAGTGCAGGACTATGCCAGGTTTCATTTAACCTTGTGTCCAAATTGTGAATTTTTACCCTGAAGTTTAGGTCTTACTTGAGCAAAATTGTTTTATATTTTCAAATTCTGAGAGTTTGACTTTAAGTATTCCACTAACTGGCATTTATAGTCGTACAGTAATTTCCCAATAATGAGAAAAACAACAGCGACTTTGGGTTATTGAACTTTGTACAGATGTTTGAAATTCAGAAGAGAGGCAGACGTTGCCTTGGTTTGACCAGTGGTGATTTTGGTAGGGTGTTGAGTATTTTTGATATTGGTTATGATGTTCTCTGCCCTCTACACTGACCTTTTCTGACACTTGAGGTCTTGTGCTGGTTGTGCAGGAAAGAGCAGCCTGAGATGTCCCTCTGAAGGTCCCATGTGGAAATAAAGATATCCTGATGAGAGATTCCTTCCTAGAGCTGGGGAAGGTTTGGTGTTTCTCTCAGAATTTCATTAAATGCAGTGCAAGGGCACAGCTTCAGGGGAAAGATAAAACACGAAAGTATATTTGGATTCTTTCTTTTCAGTTTTTAAACTGTGTTTCTTCAGACATTATTCAAATATTTGCATGAGAGCAATAGATAACATTCAACTAGAATTAGGTGAGATGTTGATGTCTCTGAAAGAGCTCAGTTGCTGTCATCCTTCTCAGCATGAACAGAGAAATTCCATCTGTGAACCTCCCCAAACAATCCTTTCATTCACTTTTAAGAACCTGAATCATTTCTCCTTGCATTGCAGACTTGAAATGTGAACTGAAATGTGTTTCTGCAGATAATAAACAGTAACAATGAACACTATAAATAATTTAGTTGGCAACTGCAATAGATTTGTTCCTGGAAGCAAAGGTGATGCAAGGAAATGGCATTTGAGATAAGCTATAGGAACACCCATACCTGCTCGAGTTAACTTCATCAAATTGCCAAGAACAACTCAGGAAGTGTTTTGTCTCTTCCAAAAGAAAGCTGCACTCTTGACTGCACAAGCAATTGTACAAATGCATTTACTCTTTTATTCACATGGTGGCTGCTAGTCAAACGATGTCATTCAGATCTCTGGGAAGCTGCTTAGGACATTCCACTCTGTCATTTAGATGTCACTTTAGCCCCAAATTACTTTGATTATCTCCTTTTCTTTTTTTGTTTTCTTTTATTCCAGCAGCATTCCTTCCAAGATGTTTCTGTCCCCCTGTCTATTGCTTACCTAAAATGCCATATGTCAACATATAAACGGTGCTACATCCCCACCCATTAATACACACAGATGTACATTCCTGCCTGGCATGTGTTCTCAGAAGGATGCCTGTTGTGGTAATTGCCCCCAAAACACAATAAAGAATAACCAGGTAAACAGCTATCAAAATGCTGAAATGTATCTAGGAGGGAGTTTGCCAAAAAGATTCTTCTGAATAAGTTTTATATTGCATGCCAGGCACACACAGTGAAACGTGAAATTTATAGAAAACTGTATAGATAGAAAAAATTCTTGCCAGCCTCATTTTAACTTTTCTGTATATATATTCAGCACCAGGTATTATTATACTTTCTACTTTTAAATGTTGCCAGGTTCACACTTTGGAAACGCATAGCACGAAATTCTAAACAATTATTAACCACGTAGCACTACTTATTTAAGGATATTATCCATTGATTTCCAGTTAGCATACATGATGTCGAGTTTGAATTTTTTACTAATGAGAGTAATATTACAGCCAGCCAGCAAGGAACAGAGCAGTGTTTTCTGAGCTGATGCCAGTCCCCAGTGCAACTACAATGGGATGACCACGTCGTCCTTCCCCTCCATCTGTGTTTTCCTCAGAAGAGAATAATCCCATTATTATCAGTTAGTACTTGCAGTGCAGAGAAGCTGCTAACAGAGGGGATCAAAGCCAGGCAGTATCTGAGAACTTCTTTATGCTTCAGAGCTAGAAAGAATCTGACTGAAGCCCACAAAAACTCCATGTGATGAACACAAATTGTTTATTTACCAGCTGAGCCATGCAGGTGATGCTTGATGTGCCAACCCTGAGGTTTTTGGTTGCCCTGGGCATGAAGGAGAATGAGCTGGTAAATAATAATAACCAAACTGATAACAACCAAAGGAAAAGAGATAAGAAGAGATAAAGTAGAGCCAAGGCCTTTGTGTTTAGCACCTCACAGTGCTTCCAAACTGGAAAGGAAAAATAAGATTTTTCTTTTTTCTAAAAAAAGCAAGAAGTGCTTAAGAGAAAATACAAAATAAAACTTTGAATTAAAAAAATAAAAATCTCCAGATGGTCATTAAATATGTTAAATGGCAGCCTGCTTTCAACCCACCAGGCACCAAGTTTATTATTCTAATAACATCTTAAAATGAAAAAGATAAAGTCTGATAAAAAGAGGCTGTTAACTTTGATGGCCCTTAATCCAGATAACTTTTAGAACACCCATTAATGTGCAAAGATACAAAACATATATTCAGCACCACAATGGTTCTCTCCTGAAGGATCCTCCTGCAGGAACTGCCAGACTTTCTCTGTTCTCTCTTGCATGCAAGTGCTTAGAAAGAGAAAGCTTCAAAGGAAAAAACAGAACAAACACTTAAAACAGTGATATATAGGAAAAAAAGAGTAATTATGAATGTTGAAAATGCAGAAGAGTAGGGAAACCAGATTTGGAAAGGTAGTTCTGCTTGCAGTCTAAAATTTGCCATACGAAGAATATTATTGCAGGCATTGGTTATTAAGATTTGACCTATATTCAATTTATGCATTAATATTATTTGATCATTCAATACAGTAAATCCTTCCCAAACAATGTTCATTTTACAGTAATTTACAGTAATTTTCAAATACATCAAATGTAAGTGTAGTGGCTTGGAATGTCCATATTCATTTTGGGACAATTACAAAGGTATAGAGTGTTTTGATTTCATATGAATAAATAAATATTATCATGTTTACTTTATGTTTTCAGAAATTGAAAACAGAACACACTTTATTTGGGGGACCTGGATGTTCAGAGTCTGAGATCCTGGACTGGGAAACTTCCTCTTCTAAAAGCCCTCAAGTATTTCTAGTATTGTTTCAACTGATGCCTCATTCTCTGCAAAGCAGTTTTAGGGTACTCAGTTTATATGGAATTCTAATTTCAATGCTAAGGTAATATAACCTTCCAGATTTAGCTATTTAATAAGGTTTTTGTATTGTTTTAAGAGTGCTGTATCACTTTTACTGTGTATCCAAAAGCAGGTTTGCTCATTTCTTTGATTTCACACGCTTGATATGAATGCAGACTTTTCATACAGGCTTTACAACTAATTTTTCTGTTTTCATACAATGATTTAGCTCTGAAGTGTTGAGAAATTTAATTCTGGAGTGGCACTTTTTGGATCAGACAGTTTCTGTTAAGGTCTGTTCTGTGTTTTGGAATGCTCTTCTCCCTCTATTCTTTCTGAGGTTTCTGTGCAGACAGCTCAGTGATGTGATGGACAGCCTTTTCATCCACCTCACACCACCCAACTGAGCTCCTTGCTATAAGTGGTCATCATACAATTATTAATTAATTTTTTCTCTAATTTTCAAAATTCCTTTAGAACCACAAAGAAAAAAAAAAAAGGTGACAAAATTAACAACTTCACTTTAGTGCGGAAAGGCAATTTTTATATCCTTTATGCAAAATAGTCTTAGAAGTCACGAGTAAAAGATCACTTGTAATCAATGAACTAGAGGAATAAAATCCTGTTACAAGTGAGTTCTTTTTGAACAGCAATTTCCAGAGGAAGGGGATGAATTATACTGCTGATATTAAGGATAATGCAGAAGAATCTCTTAAAAATGCTGGCAGGTCATTTAATGCCTACAGAATTTTCTCTAGTGGAATCCTGGGAAAAGGAAAAATGAAAAGTTTAAAAGGTAACATTATGTGTTCTTCAGAAATAGGCTGTAAGTCTTTTTTTTTTTTCTTCCTGTTTCTTCCCACACCCCTTTGCCAAAATCCCTCCTGTTTCTCAGGCTTTACTGTGTGTCAGGAAAGTGCACCTGCAGCAGCAAGAGAAACAATTCATTGAGCAGTTGAAGCTGATAACAGAAATTTCCATCTGGAAACAAGGTAAACCAAGGACCATGGAAATAGGTGGAAGTTCTTATTCAAGAAAATGCTCAGTTCTGCACTGTGGAAAAACTGGGTAAGTAGGGGAATTGTTCACTTCTGGGGAAAAGGCATGTTGGAAAGATGTTCCAGAGCTTCACCCACATCATTTTGTGTGTTTGGAGTTCCAGACCAAAGGAGGAGAAAATGGCTTGAGAAATGAAATGGCAAGAAACTCTTCACTCCACTGAGAAATACGTTTCTCAAAATTCAGCACTTCCTAGGCTGAAAACATGTCCTCAGGAAGCAATGGTTCTTTTTTTGAGGAAAAAACAGAATATCTTGAAAAACGTGTATGAGAGTGGATAGTTGAACATGTCCAGGTGCATTAACTGGCTCCAGTAGCAACTTTAAAATGGCTCAGCAGATGCCTGTGCTTCTGAGCTGGATTACTGCCAAGGAAAACCCACATTGCTCTGAATTCACTCTGTATGGAGAGATGTCTGACAATTACTCTGGCCACAGCAAAAGTAAGCTGGAATGAACCTAAAAGAAATCAATCTAAAATATTTAAACATAGGTGAATGCATTTACCTTCTCTAAATGCAATAACTGAACATGCAGTGCTGCTGTTCCTTGAGTTCAAATGGTTAAAGTAATCTTTGGTGCCTCTGATCAACTTAAAAATTAAATAAATAAATGTGGACACACACAGTTCTCAGAACTGAGGTTTCTGGACAGAAGCCAGGCTGCAGGTCCAGCACTAGTGAATCATGTGCAGAATGTCATTATGAACATTTGGATTTGGATTATACCTAATAGAAGCAGCAGGGAAGCTCCACAGAGCACTGTGCTCCATAGCAGTGCCCAACACAGTGCAGAATGGACATGGGAAAGGAAATAAACTGTAGGAGATAGAGATCAGTGGAGATCAGCAAGGCATAAACAATCCAGCAAAATAGATGTTGGGGAAATGTTTCTTCTCTTTCTTTAAATCAGAATAACTTGAGAGTATTTTTTCCATGTTCTCTCTCTGATTTTCAAGAGGGTCTGATGATCGCAAAGCAAAAACTGCTGTGGTTATTGGAAAAGCTGATTCTCAGCACAGTGCAGCAGTTCTGGATAATCTACTCCTCTAAAACTTCAGAATTATTAGCTGAGATGTTTTCTGTTCTTAATACTGATATTAAAATATATACCAAACTGCACTGTTACACGCTTAGACAAATTTTTCAATGGATTTATATTTTCCATGACATTCACAAGCACAGATAGCATTTCTGTTGTAAAGTTTTGTAACAAATTAAAGTTTAAATTATTTGATACAAAATTAAAATCCAATCATATAAAATTGCAATAATATAAATTTGCAATTTTGGTATCATTTAGTGTTACCTATAAACTGAACAAATATTAAATTGATGTCATTAAAGCAAATTCTAATTTATTCCACTTTCACATTTAGCTTCATTGTAAATACAATCTTTTATAATTATTATTTCTTACAAGTGTAATGTCAGGTCGCAGCCTTGGGGTGAGAGCAGATGAAGGAAGGTATGAACTCATTCCCAAAGTTAGCTTTCTTAATAAATGTTCATGTTTTTCAATTGCTATATACTTGGTATTCATTTTCAAGTAGGAAACATATCAAATACTGCTTGCCTTTTTTTTTTTTTTTAATTCACTAAGGCCTAGATGAAGCTTTATTTATTTCAGCAGCTGAAACTTGTCCTCTCAGTCAAGTTTCATCATTTTCAGATAATGAAATCTTGCAGCACTCCCCATATTGGACTGGGAAGCAAAGTGTTTTGTAGCTTAACTTTCAGGGTTGTGGTTATCACCCCAAAAAGGGAGAGAATTTTGCTTATCTGGACCAGTCACATGTTGAGATTCAAAGAGAAAAGGCACAATCCTTAAGGGTATTATGGAAATAGCAGACAATACTTTCATATCCTACACTGGGACTAAGTCAGTCTGCCTTAGCCCTTTGAAAGGGAGGCCAGAACTTGAAATTTATGTTTAAATAAATATATAGGGCATCATTTAAGGTCTGCCAAGGCTAACGCATTGGGAAGTGTCCAAACTGTAATCCTGCTAAGGGAGCAGCTTTTGTCACAGTGCTATCCCCAGCCCAGAGCCCACTGCCCTCTGCTCATCCCCAGCTCACGCCACACTCTCCCATTGTTGGAAAATTGAATTAGCTCCTCATCAGCAAGCAAAGAGGTGCAGATAAATGTTTGATATTCTGCCTCCAGCAGTGGCTAACCAGAAATATCCCCCAACACCCTCAATGCAATCTGCAGAGCTGGCTGTAAGATAACACCTTCCTGCTGCCTGTAGGGCTGAATCCTGCCCTGCTGCATGAGCCCAAATTAATCTTTTCCTAAGCAGTGTAATTTCAGATATTGCTGCTGGTCAATTATGCAGCCCCTCTCCAACTCCCCGCTCTGCTGTTGTACTGCATAAGTGATTATTTCCTGTTGGGTGTTATCTGACTGCTGACTATAAATCTTAGTGAATAACCACTTGTTTTCCTGCTCTGACAGATGCTCCCAGGGAAGCCTTGTTAGGGGAAGAAGGACTTCTGGCTGCATCTGGTGCAGTCAGCCCCAAAGTAGATTAAACACAGAACAACACTGGCCAGATTTGCATCCTGATGTTCACAGGTAAAGGGAGATGCCTGGAAAAGCATTGTTTCAGTCTGCTGTGCTCACATTCCATGAGGATTCTGGTGTCTCCACGCTGCACATCACACTGATTTAGAGCTCTGCTGTGTCATTCATCACCGCAGTAATTATGAGGGGAAAAAATAACAGTTCCAGGACTTGTTCCTCGTAAAGTGATCTTGCCAGTGGCTATGGTAAAGCATTTGATGTGATAATGAAACATGGAAGATTCTGTCATTCTTTGTTCTCCCTCTTATTAAGTTTATTGCAATTGAGAAGAAAAGGATATAGCAAAGGGTGTGAAAGACATTTCCACTCTTATATGAATAATTTTAATGTCTTAATTTAGATATTTTTAGAGCTGCCTCTCTCCTAATAGACATAGTTTCCACTTGCTGGTGGCTCAGGGTCACCCTTTGGTTAGTCTGGAGAAGAACAAGAGGTGATTTCATCAATCTGCACAAATATCTCCAAGAGCTGTCCCAGGGTGGTGCCCAGGGACAGGACAAGGAGAAATAAACTAAAACCCAAGAAGTTCCACCTCCACAGGAGAAGCACCTTCTTTCCAGAAGGGTGGCAGAGCACTGGAACAACTTCCCTGGGAAGTGGAGTTTCCCTCTCTGGAGACATCCCAAACCCTCCTGGACACCTTCCTTTGTCACTGCTCCAGCAGGGTTGGACTGGATGATTTGCAGAGGTCACTTTCAACCCTTCCAACCCTAAAAATTCTCTGATTCTGTGCTTCTGTGAAAATAGTAATTATTTATGTGGAAGAATCTATAAAGTGATGGAATCACACTGTGCTGTCTAAAGGAAATTGTTCATCTTATCAATAATTCTGCCAGCTCTCTGCCAATTTGCTCTGTCAGTTTTCTTTTGCTTTGATCAAAGCCAGAAAAGAACTTATGAAAAGAAAGGCAAGCTCTGCCCAGTGCAGAGCTTACTGAAGGGGAAAAGGACTTTTGTGTAATTACTTCTTTCACAGAAAAATAAGACTAAAAAACCCTTGACAGTTGTCATCTTTCCCTGCTACTGGGCAATTCTTTGTGACTCTCAGATGTCACCTGTGTGCCTCAGGGCTGCCTGCTGGGGGACTGTCACTGCTTTGGGAGATCAGATAGTGACCAGAGCCTTGCTCTGGGGCAGATGGCTAAGGAGGTGTCTCAAAGGAAGGGGAAACTCCTTCGTGTCCAAAATTTCCAGCAGACAGAGAGCTCAATCAGCCCAGCCTTCTCTGCCATTTCCTAGGTTTCCACACTAGTTTTTGGGGGTTTTTTCCACACAATTCAGTCTGTCTTGTTTGTGCTTGTTTTGGGTTTTTATTTGTTTGTTTGTTTGTTTGTTTTGAGTTCATTTTTTTCTCCCTGCCATTCCTTGATGTCTCTGCCAGGCTGCTGAAGCTGTTTTCCAGACAGAAATGTCATAAATTCAGTACATAATTTTTCCTATTGTTTCAGAGAAACGACTTCTGTATCATTTCAGCAGCCTTAGGGTCTTCAGTTGGGTACTTTGTTAATAAGGTCAGTTTTCACGGTAAAAAGTAACAGTTAAAAGCAAGATAACTGTATTTTCCTAGAAAGAAACACCAGTTTACCTGTGAGAGGGAAAAATTATTCTGAACTGAAAAAAAATGCAGTAATAATGAGGAATTGCTGTGATGGGTAAATGCTGCTCTGTGCAGCTCTGCCATGGGTTTGAATCACTCAAGTGGGATTTTGAGGAGCTGAGCAATGGAATGCTGGCTTGGAGATAAGGAACACCAGCTGATTTTCCTTCTGATTTTTATGTAGAGGCAGAACAGAAAAATCAAGAGGGAAGTTAGGGTATTTTGAATTTATTGAAGTTTACTGCATCTTCATGAAAGTAGGACATATCTGAAAAGGAGGAAAATTGCCCCAGTTGCATATTTGGATTTTACCAAGTAGCTACTCAGCTGTGTTTCTTCGCTACAATTTGAAAACTGATGTTTTAATCATCAGTGAATGCTTATTATCTAATTATTAACTAATTACTTAATGCTTTTTCAACTTTTGATTCAGCCGAAGTATATTTCAAATTATTAGTTGTACATACATTTTCTTGATCACAAATAACATTTGTGACACCGAGTTGATCAATAGCAGTGTTCAATAAATAATTAATAATCACAATATAGACATATTTTTAATAATTTTATGGAGCAGTTAGGCTTTAATGCAGCATCAAAATGCTTCATTCATTCTTTCAAAGGTTAAGTGCAAACTGGGAATAAGTAGTGTGGATACCAACCACAGAGTGCTTTCACTCACATGTGTGCTTAATAATTTTTCCTCTATTAGCAACAGTTAAAACCCTGTCTCCTCCAGTCTGGTTTTTCCTGATCTTTTATGCAGATTTTTCTCATTAATCTATGATTTTAATCTAGTTTATATCTTATGATGTATTTAGTTAGTCATTTCTTGCATTGAGATGCTGAGTTTATGTGGTTTATTCTGGTGCAAAACAGCAAAAATTCTAATGGCAAGTGGATTATATCATTGTTACACAGAAAATGCACAGTCCTCAACATCACAAAATAATGAAGATGAAATTTGGCATTCTTTGCTGTTAGTAATCTGCAGTCTATCATTTCAGGAAATGAGAACAGACAATTCTTTCTTTACTATTTAATAAAAGAGCTAAAGATATTAAAACTAGAATAAGTTGAGGACTTTTAATGGACTGGAAACACAGCAATTTCAAGATGGTCGAGATTAATTATTCTTTAATTAAATGCAGTATGTTAAGCCTAAAGTACAGACATTTGGTTTGCAAGAAGTGGGTAAGGATCTATAGAAAACAAACCTATAAATAAAGCTTAATTTGTAACATGGAGAGCAGAAAGATGAGATGACCAGTTGTGTCACAGTTGAAGCAGAGAGGAAAGAGAGCTCTGTGAGTAAGAATAGGAACAGTAAAAACAATTTGTGGTTTTATAAAGGGATACAGAACGAGCTGACTATGCCAGATTGAGATCTGCAGACAAAGCTAAAGAATTAGAAGAAAAAAGCCAAATCACTCTGGGGAGCTTGGAGTTTTTTTCAGTTTTGTTCAATACAAAAGGTTGTTTTTCATAAAAACCTTAAACCAATGTGTATCAAGTCTTACCCTGTGGAGAGTGAATCCTTTTGCATTGCAAGGTTTACACAGGGAGTCACAACCTTGCTCTGACCACCTGAACATTGCACTACAATATACAGCATCTGATCCTATGGGTGAATATGAGTAATAAAACCCAGGGCTCATAAACTGCCTCAGCCCATGCACCTGGGCTGCATGTTAATACCATCTCTCCACTTTCTGTGTCATTAAACCTGACACACCAAATTTTATTCCCTTTAGTGGTGTTGTTGGGTTGAATGCCTGCTAAATATGAGCCCTAAGTGAAGATGACTTCACCTTGGTGCTGAGCTTTCTTTGCTTCAATTACCTTTGGTACTTTCCTTGCTTCAATTAACTTTGCAGGAGCTGGGAAAAGGTCTCCTTATTATTGTGAGATATTTTCCTAAGGAAGGAAAAATATATCTGGGAGTACACAGTGATACAGAAATGAATTAAAAGAAATGGCATTTTTGGCAGGTAGAAGCAGCTAAAGGCCATATTTAAGTACTAATAATTGTTGTAATCTATTTATAGTCCCTCTTTAGCACCTAATTCTTTTGCTTAACCACCTAGAGACTCTCCCAGTGCAGAAGTATCTTTACCTGTGTTCTTCCTGTGCTCCTTATTTATTTGAATTTTACATCAAACTTCTCAGGGCAGTAATCATGTTATTTCAACAGCAAAATCACTGAGTGGTTTCCACTCCAGACATCCTCTAAATGACAGTGGACAAGTATTTCAATGTTGCCTTTTCTTACATCAGACAGCAGTGAGGAGGTAGATCTAGAATAGGGATAGTGCAGCTTTAAAGTGCTAACAAAGCTGAACCTGCAAGGGACCAAAGCAAATGAAGACTGAAGGAAATCAGCTGTTCACTTATCTGCTGTTGAGGTTCATAGCAATGGCACACGATTTCTGAATCCTTACGAATGGATTCTGTAATTTTTTTATTCATTTTGAAATCTGTGGCCAACTGATTTAAAGCGACTTGATCTCCAGGTTTGATTAATTTGCTGCTGTCCACGTCAGCAGGAATTTTGATCACAAATAATGGTTACTCATTCTTTCCTGGCATCTCAGTGATTGGCTATAACTACTTTTTGAACAAATAGCAGAATAGCTATGTATACTGTTTAAAAAAATCCAAATTTCTGTGTGATATTTTCATACTTCATGCCTTTAGCATTATTATTCTATCCTATTTTTGTAGGGATAGTCTGTGCCATTACTTGGCTTTATGAGAGCTGTATTTTGTTTTTTTCCTCAAGGTGAGCTTTCCACATTTTTATATTTCTAAAGCACAGCCATGAAACATGAAACAACGTTCAAGCCAGTTGGTTGCACATAAACAACTGGGATTCCAAGGGATGACATCTGCCATGAGCTCCAAGATTTGTGATTGTTTTTGACAAAGTCAGTGTTCCCAAACTCTCTCAAGAACGTTTGGGAATGCGCTTTGGAGGTTGTTTGGCACATTGCTTGCTTTTTCTTATTGAGTTGCTGTTTTCCTCATAAATCTAAATAGCCTGCTAATGATTTGTGTGGCTTGTAATTGGTTCTGGATTTTATAGAAGGATTTATTGTTGTTGTAGTGTAATGCAGTCATTAATTGGCGTGTTTGCTAATCTTTGTCAGTCTTGCATTTGGTTGCCTTCATATTTCCGAAATAATTTCTTGTGCTTGGGTAGAGCAGGACGTGAGGTTGTGTTTGAAAATGTGACCTCTCTGGAGCAGAGCTGGCTGGGCTTTTTGGGCTAATTAGCATTCCATGGCACATCCCTGAATGGACAGTGAACAAGGTATCCACTGGTGGAGGAACAGCTGCTCTCCCTCCCGTGCTCTCAAAGATCAACCTTGTAATTAACGTGCTCAAGTAGCTGTGGTCTAAGATAAGAAAAGTCAATCCAAACCTGTGTTAATAGCTTCAGCTTCAATTAATTTTCATCAGAACTGTCATATACCCCCCGTGGCCCAAATGCTACTGGAAGATGCCTGGCTGTGTGTGTTTTAATGAATGGATGAGATGAAGAAACCTCCATAACAATATAATCACTGTTTTCCCCGTGCTCTGTCTGATCATTTTGTATCTAGCACAGATGTCAGCCACTGATCAAAACTAGGGCAAAGAAGGTGTGAAGGTGGCAATATTCTGTTTGTTTGTCCGACAGGTTTTTCTGGCAAATTATTTTCTGGCATGAGCAGTCATCAGCAAGGCAAAAGGAAAGGAGCTCATCCTGCCTCCAACCTCACTGTCAGTGGTCATTAGAGAAAAAAGAAACTGCAAAAAGAAAAGTGCAGTTCTTGGGTTGTCTCTGAACTTCATTCTCTGCTGTCCCTGCTTATCCAAATCCTTAGGGGAAAGGAAATAAGCAGCAGAAAGGGAAAGCCTGTTTATACATAAGCATGATTTTTCTTCCCCAATGGCAGATGGAGTATCTTAATAACGTGAAAAACTCGCTGAACTGAATTACTGCACTGAATTTTCATGACACAGAGGCAGCCTATGTAAAATCAGATGTGGGCTCAGACACAGGGAGCTTTAAGCTAAATGAATGAATGCTTTTTCTGCAACAAGTGAAAGTGAATTGTGCTAGGTCTTTAACTCAGATGAATTATACAGACTTTTGAAATTTAGAAAATATATCATGTATAAGTTACTACATTCAGCCAGGGCATCATTCAGAAGTCCTGTTATGGAAGAAATAGCTTTTTTGCCCCATAACCTTTCTGTTTTTCCAGGGGCTCTAAATCAGGTCCCTGGGATCAGACTTCAAGGTCAGTGGCATTTTCATTAAGTGCAGAGAGCCTTAGCCTCTTCTGAGTTACTTAAATTCCCTGCTCTGGGCCACTGGCTTTAGTTTTAATTCTCTTTCATTTTTTGGATTTGGCCAAAGTGAATATAACAAGCTGTACGTGTTAGCAGCTTTTTATTTCCCTCCCCAGTTTCTTATTTAATATGAGAGCTCACCCTTTGAGTCTGACAGATCACCTGCATGATTGCTGGAGTATTAAGCCCTAACTCTGTCATTAGCTTTCAGTAGGTCAAGAACATGGGTTGCACAGCAGGCAGAGTGCAAAGACTGCAAAAAGTGAGTTTTTTATATTCTTTTTGATATTGCTATTTATATCTCTTAATACAAAAAGGACAGGCCTCTAAAGTTACTCTTCAGAATACAGCTGACACCATTAAAAATTCTAAGGTCCAACTGTTGGGCTGATGGGAAAAGTGTTTCAGTGAAAGAATATGGATGAAGTGTTGTGTGGCTAAGGACTAAATTTATAGAAAACATCATTTCTATCATTCTGCCAATTGTACACCAAGTAAGAAACTTCAGTAATTCTGAAAAATGGTATTTGTTCAACTTCTCTTAATAAGTACTTGAGCGTCTCTAACATCTCTTATCTCAGCATGTTTTTCAAGCTTGAATTTTGTCCTTCAGTTTTCCTCCCCAGTGGGTCACAGCTATTATTTCCTGTCAAACAAGTGAAGAAGCTCAGGCAAACACCCGTTTTTTCCCTCAAAAATACATGATGAACAAAGGACAGAAGCAGAAATAATCTCCTGCTGCTCTGGCTGTTCCACTGCTGCATTTCCTGGCTTGGAGTGCCATGGGAGGAGAACCAACCCTCGTCAGAGTGACTCAGCACTTGGAGGTGCTGCAAATGTGGCAATAGCTCCCAGGATCTGGGCTCCCTTGACAATTGCATTCAGTTAGAAACACCACTGAGTGACTGCTCAGGGTTGTGATGGAGCTTGGTGGGATTTCCAAGTGAAGAGCAGTCCTGGAGGAGATGTCATTAATTGTTCTCTTCCCAGCAGTGCCCGAGGAGCTGCCAAGGTCAGTGCCACACTCTGGGCACTCTGCAGGTGAGTGACCAGCAGCTGCTGCAGGGTGAACAGCTTAGAATGTGAATGGGCAACTGGAAAATGCCATTTTATGGAGGGAAGGGCAGAGTGAGAGGGGAGGCTCTCTAAACAGAAATACAAGGTGATGTCAAGGGTAAAGTTTTAGGGCAAAACCTCTGAGCAAAGCTCTGATTGTTCTTTCATTTTCTTGTCACAATTCTTGTTTGAATGGCAGTGTAGCTGCCCTGTGCAATGGTCACTCACACCCTCCTTGCTCTGTCTGCTCTTCTTGCTCTTTGGCTTCTTGTAATTTTTTTTCCCCCCAAGATTACAGATGTTTCAAAGCCCAAATATGCTCAGAAATACCTAAGGGCAAGTGCTGCTGGTTCAATTCTTTGTGAGTGTGAGGTGGGGCTGTTGTGTGTGTTTTAGTTGTGACATCAGGCTGCAGAGAGATCAGGGAATGCTGAAAAACAGAACACAACTTTTGAGAGAGACATCATCTTAAGAAAACATACCTCTGCCTTATTGCTTGCTGGTATTTTGTAGCATCTTAAATCTAATTTTTCAAAGCCTCTTATCTGAACAGGAAGGAAAGAAGACAGTGCTTAGTTCTGTAACTCTTCAATGCAATTTTATTTCTTTTCCAATACTGAACAGCTTTCCAAGCAGCTGAGCCAAGAGAACAAGTGAGTCAAGTGTTCAGATTAGACTTGTAAACTGCAGGGAGCCATGGAAAGAACCAGAATTATTTGCTTTGTTTTTAAGCTTCCTTCCCCAAGTGCCCACTTCCCACTCTCCAAGGCAAGAGTCTCTTCAGCAGATCCTCCCTCTGATCTGGTCCTAAAGACAGAGCTTTAATTCAGCTAGGAAATTGGAAATATATTTCAAGTGTTTGGTTAGAAGAAAAAGCTCTAAATATCCAACCCACAGCAGTTGATCAAGTTTCCCCTTTATTGATGTCTGCTCTGAAGAATACTTATCATTAAATAAATAAAGTAGTGAAGAAAAATATGTTTGGAGGTCATTATACAACTTTTTCAGAAGTATTCATGTGGAATATCTCTTGAGAATTGCTGGAGATACAGCTGGAGATACAGCAAGATTGTATCTTCAACATAAGAGCCCCAAATGATTCCTTATAAGAACAATTTTTAATGTTCATATGGATGTGGAACTGGAATTTTTCCTGAGTTGCTTTCCCCTGGATGCTCTCAGCTCTTTGTGTGTTCAATGGAACTGTCTGAGCTTGGCCTTGCAGTTCATGCAGCCCAGTGCTAATATGAAATTATTAATTAGCCTACCAATGACACATCCAATATTTGGAAAAAATTGTGATGTCTGAGGTCATGCATGTTCTGCCAGGTTTTGCGAGAATAATTCTGCAGCTGAATTTTGTTTACTTTGTCAGAAACAAAACTCAATCCCATTGAGACAAATTCCACAAGTGCATCAGTACACACTTAGTGAAATAGTTCAAGGTCAAAGCTCTGCCTTAGCAAATGCAAAATTATTTATTTATTGAAAATGTTCATGTTTTAAACAAGTCAATGATTTGGGTTCTCCACACAGATTAAACTTATTTTTGTAATTAAAAGTAATTTTCCAAGATAAAAACAGCCTAACAGCACCATCTTCTGACAAACTCCAATTTGTGCACTAACCTTGAAAAGCACTTTTAATCCTTTAAATACATACTTTGGTTGCTGTCACAAATAACACAGAGGCTCTAGGGGAAATAAATGCAGTGTAATCCCATGAATCCTAGTAGAAAACTTTGGCTGAGAGTCCTGAGCAACCACTTAGTGTGCAATTTCTTCTTTTCACTTAAAACAGTGAGAGAATTTCATCCAACTGCAATTTTACCCCAAATTGTTGTTGAAGTGTTGGCTGCAACAACATTTCAAAGGTATATTTCTGTCAAATATTTGGAAGGAGGTAATTTATATGTAATTTGAACAGCTGACAGTTCTACCAGCCTCAGATATCCTGTTACATTGTCATGAGGGCAGAAATATTATATACATCCCATTTTCTTATCTGGTGCTGCTGCATTTATGCAACCCAAATTGCTGTCAGTTTTGCAGAGAAGAGCACAGAATAAGTGAATATTGAGCATTTGAATACATTTGTGATCCATTCAGGGCAGCAGGGCTGTTGGGTGATGGTGCTTTGGCAGTGGTGCTTTTGCTCTGGTTGTGTTTTGTTATCTGTGACCTCCTGAACTTGGTCACTCACCATGAAGTCACAGGATAAAAACTTTTCTGAATATTTCTGCTAATCTGGTTTGGTTCACCTTGAATTCAGTGCCAGTCTTTTTTCTTTAAACCCAACTGTAATTTGGGCTCAATCTTTCAGTCACATCTCATATTTACCCGACAAAATCCACTCACAACGTGCAACCTAAATAATCATTTCTGCATAGGGTTACAGCTGTTCATATTTTACAAGCTAAACTTTAATTACAGTAAGCAGGGGCATTCTATGGAAGGTGCTTTATACATGTAAAAAGGTAAGGGATTTAGACTCTGGAAAGTTTGTTTACCTGCTTTGTTAAAATGGGTTTTTCATTTGACACAGTAAACTCCTGGAATATAAATGTCATGTAGAAATATTAGATACACTTTTGCTGGTGTAATAGATGCAGCTATAATGAATGTTTATCAAGTTTTGATAGAGAATCATCCACTCTTCTAAAAAAAAGTGATAATAAACACAGTCCTGAAACAATTTATGGAACAGCAACGTTGCCTCTCGAGGGAACCAACTCTATTTCATATCATTTCAAGTAATTTGTGAACATACACATTTACATTAGAAACCTGCAAAGGATCTTTTTAGGTAATCACTGTTTTCATATGTATTCATGAGATTTCAGCCAGAGAGCTAATCCCTGTTCTCAAGAATTACATATTCACACGTTTAAATGTTAGTTGTATCACCACTGCCTTAATGAGGAAATGTATGCTCTACACAGCTGTAGTGCCTAGGAGCTTGTAGCAGGAATTACTAAAAATATTCAAAGTCTGTCATCATGGAAGGAGTGTTAATTAGAGATTGAACAAGAGGAAAAGTAAAATTTTCCTTCCTAAATGAAGAATTGAAGAATGAAATAGTATGCTGCATTTCCAGGCTAGAAGGTAAGGAGCTTTGCTGGAGCAAAGTGGAAAAGGAAATTTGTTGTTGTTGTTATTTTGGTGACTGTTCTCCAACATTATCAGATCTCTGAGGTCTGATGTGCTGGAGCCAGGCTTATATACATAGCCCTTTAAAGAGCTAAAAAAATATAGCAGTGAAACACTCAGATTTTATTTCTGAAATGAAAGTTTAGGGATATTTTCAAATCACTGCACTGCAACTTGAAGACAGTAATGCCTCGCTGCTGCAGCTGTGTATTTTGGAAAGGTATTGATTTATTGCATTGATTTTACTTCCAGAAAAAAAGTGTGTAGTTCTGGAAGAAAGCAGAGCCTGACATTCATAAGTGCACTCCATTTTCATATACACCTACCAAGGGAGGAGAGCTCTGCTCAGAGGAGTCAATTCAATTCCAGCTATCTGTCATTCAGCTTACAAATAATTCTGTTCCATTTTGAGGAGTCAGAAGTTAGGCAGTATGTTACATTTGATTTTAAAGGCGTATTAAGGACAAAATATTGATGGCCATTTAAATACTTTTGTAGCTTCTTCTGTCTTGTGTACTGTACAAAAATCTATTCTTTTGAGAAATATTTATGAATGTTGACCTAAACTCAGGACATCTGACAGTTATCCCTGAATGAACTCAAACTAGGAAGTTTTTAAAGAGTAACAGCTCTGGTAAAACAAGCTAGAAATAAATAAGTCTAGATTAGATTACATTACACCACAATAATGAATTTCATTTCTTCTAGGTATTTTATTTATGCTAAACCATTTTATTTGCTTTCTTTTTATTTCCCCTTGCTACTTCCTCATCTGTTTATACTTGTATGAAATGCGAGTAAAACAAAACACATAAATCAATAGACCTAATTATGAGAGACAAGAGTAGGTTGTACTTATTTCCACAGCTGGAGCCTGAGACTTTCAAGTTTGACATGTTTTCTGACGACTTATTTGTTCACATCTTCTAAAAAATGCAGAATCTCCCCTGAGTCATTTAAATTAAAAAAAAAAAGATGCCAAGAAATTATGTGTTTCTGAGCTTCTTTGCAATCGTTACAACCATGGTGTAAGTTAAATCGTGTGATGAAAACAAACCAAATCAAACCCAAACCTGTTTTGTTACTGGAAGCAAACTAATTTCCTTTATTTGTGTTTAGATTTAAGGAACTGGAAAAAAAAAAGAGAAAAAATTATATGTGAAAGGGGGAAAAAAGTCATTGTCTTTCAAAGCAATTAAATTAATTTCTCCTGGATTATTAAAGAATGTTGAATTCTTCATTCTTTTATGCTTTGTTATAAGAAAAAAAATCCCTATTTTTTCAAAAGAAATAACATTTCTCACTCTTCTCTGAGACTGCCTATGATGATGAAGAGTTGATAAAGACAAAGTTCATATCCCTTTCAGAAGAATACTAAAGTCATACTGCCTGGATGCAGGATTGGTGTTCTTTGGAGGCAAAATGACTGATGTGACTTAGGAAGATAAAAAAGAAATGTACAGCAGAATTCTCTACAGGTACACCATGCTGGATATGGAACAACAGAGCACTCAAAAGAGGTGCTCCTTTTTTTGGGTTTGACTTTTTTGGCAAGAATTACAATTTGATGCCTTTTTCTTCATGATGTTTCTTTCCATGTAATGGAGCAAACTTGCTTTTCCCATGGATATGTACCTGTTAACTTTCATTTTTAAAGATCTGTTATTCAGTGAAGGTGAATTATACCTGCTGCACTTGGGCATTAAAAAGAAAGACAAATAAAACCTCTTTTCAGCTCTGAAGTTCTCCAAGGTAAACAAAACCACCTGAGCCTAACTTGGAATGAATGTCCTTGCTTTTCTAGGCTGAAGTTTAAACCCCTGATATTTTTTAACCGTACAGCACATTTTTTTTTTAACATTTTAGTATGTGAATCTGTTCTTTGTCGTTTTTTTTCCTAGACTCAGAAAACAAGACAATAAATTCCAGTGGTGGAACTTGAAAAGTTGGGTTTGTGTGGTTCAAATCTTTTGAAAATTCTATGAAGCAGCATGAGACATTGTTCTATTCAATTTCTAGCTATTGATCCAACTGAATGTTTGTTTGGAGATTGCCTTTGCAGCTCTATTTGAACAGAAGAAATCCTTTTCTTTTGAGGGATGATGGGGTGTGTGGGGATTTCTCTTACAAGGGATACATTCCATGGATACAGATTTCTCATGCTGAGGGGCAATAAAACAGTTTTGCCCTTGAAGCTGAGCGTTATCCCTCCAGCTTAGATGTGAGTTAATTGCAAAAAGGATGGGGAGAAGCTCACAGCTGGGGAGATGAATGCTTTGGCCACCAGAGGAACACAGTTCTGATTAAAGACACATCAACCAGGTTCCTCTGTTTCTCTCTCAGGCTCCCTGGGATAAAGCCAATGCTGGAAAGGATTCAGGACTGAAGGTTTGGATCCTGGGCTCAGGGAAACCTGGGTCAGCCACAGACATGGAGAGATCTCTCATTAAGGGAGGTGAGAGGAGTTGGCCTAATTGCTTTCCTGCTGATGGAAAGGTCATCAGATGTTCTGATCCAAAGGGTTTTCTTCATGTTTGCACCTGGAATGCAAGAGCTTCTCAGAAAGAATTACAAACTCTAATCACAGCTACTTATTGCTCTTTATTTTTCCTTTCAAGATAAGGCAAATGATTTTGTGATCCTCTTTCTCTTTTCTTCTGCTTTGCTATTATGGTTTATTTCAAGTCATGTTTATTTATAAATGTTCATTTGTGTTTATGTGTGTTTATAAAATCACAATGAGCTTCTGCGAATTAAAAACTGCTGCAAGAGCAAAGAAAACACTATTTATGGTAAAGCTTCTCTCTAGCACTTATTCAGGAACTAAGGTAATTTTTGTTCTGTGAAAATTGAGAATTAGACCAGAAAGAAGCATTAAAGCAGAAATAGAAAATGTCACACAGTTGGATTTGGACAATTTGAGCTTTCATTAACTTGATCCTCTGTGTTCAAGGGGGATTTTTTTGGACAAAAAGCTGCCTTTGGGCTGATGAAAATTTTTGGCATTCAGCAAATTCACCATTGGCCAGTACTTGGCTAAATTAATATCTTTAAACCAAATTTCTAGCCTTCTCTGGTACTCTCAGGGTTGTTTGATGTACAGAACTGCATTATATTACAAGCGTGATAAAAATACAGTATTGACTTGGTGTTTCATACAGTTTTATAGTCTTATAAAATGGTATTGATCCCTCTTCAGTCTCGAAGGTCAGCATAAAGTCTACAAAGAGAAGTATATGAGGAAACATTATGCAGTAGTTGCCCATTAAAGTATGAAAATGTGACCTGCTCTTGCCGGAGCTTCCAACAAATCTTTTATTTTCCTCATCAGCCCCAAGCTGAACTCACAGGATGTAAGTTTTGACTAATAAAAATTAACATAAAGTTGCACTGGTTAGGCTGCTTGGCACTGTGCTCAATCTCTCCTTGGGACAGCACAACCTGCATTGTTGGCCCTTCCTTTCAAAGCACGGAGTTATTTTATAATGCAATAAATCCATTGCAAACTGGGGAATGGAAAACCTCTGATTGGATGTTCTCCTGTTCTTCTGGTAGAGCTTGGTTCTTCTGTGGAATTGATGTCCTTTGGAATGATCAACAGCTGGTCTGGTGTGGAGTTTCTTGAGAGAGGAAATGTAAATAGACACCTTGGAAAGGAAAGGAAATGAGAATTGGACAGTGTTGCAGTGAAAGTTAAACTAAAGTAGAGTCCACAGCTGGGAATTTGCTAAATAGGAATTTTGGGGATTTAATCTGAAACAAGATTTGGAGACTCTTGTGGTGTTTTTATCGAGTTGTGCTGCTGTTTAAAGTATCTGTGAGTAGAGAAAGTAGAAGAAATTTGAAAGTAGCAGAAATCTAAACCAATTCTATTGTCCTTTTTTATTTATTTTAATGAGTAAAGCTCTCTAATATATGTAAGATTATATTTTATAGTTGGGAGCCTCCAGCTGGAAAAACATTTAAATGAAAATATGCACATACGATACTTACCTTCATTACAAGTTAAGAAATAGATTTGATTCATTTGTTAGGAGATTTTTACATATATCTAATATCTAGATCTCTAAAAAAATGAACAGCTTTGAGGAACTGTTTCAACTTTTTTATTTTCTAATTTCTTTCATTTAAATTCCCTGTTAAAATAATATTATTTTTGTGTAGTCACATCTCCTGCTGTACCTTAGTAGGTTTGATTGCTTTTTTATCATTCAAAGCCATCAGATATACAGTAACCCTGTATTTCTATTATTTATTTATTTATCTATTTGGGGGTCTAAATGGAATCAATATCCATCATTTATTAGCTATAAGTGGGATTATCATTGAGAAAGTCGATATCAATTATGTATCAGAAATAAATTTCATTAGATACAAAAACTATAAAAATCTTTACTGCAATTCACGGATGAAAGATTTCATTCTATATTGTATGGTGCTCTACTTGTTGTACTAAATATTTCTTGCTTTTTTTCTTTTTTTTTCTGCTTTTTCAGAGAGTCCAAAGGTAGTTGAAATTAAGCTTGTGACATCATTCTAAGGTATTATTTCCATTCTTTAACATGATAATGTTCAGTGAAGGTTTTTCATCTCTGCATTACATAAATGGTCGATAGAAAGCACAACTCATTAAACTGAAACTCTTATTTTACATTACAGAATTCTGTCACTTTTTGGAAGTAGATACATCACTTATAAGGATAAATTGTGAAGTATATAAAAATGTAACATCTGAAAACAGGTTTATGTCTGGTTCTGAAGATGGAAAACAGTATTCTTCTTTCAGATAACTCTTTTAGGATGTAAAAATTCAATTGCCTGTCTTAGATCTATGACTATTTACCTGGATTTAGGGGAAATAGTGTTCCTAAAGAAGAGGAAAAATAACTCTTCAGAAATTTCTCATGTCATCGGAACAGAAGTATAAAAGGTATGAATTGGATGCTTTGATTATTGGCACTCACTAAACCAGGGCTCTGCAGAGCAAGAACCTCTGAGGAGAGCAAAATACAGGAATATCTCTGGGAGTTGTTAAGTGTTTGCAGCAGCAGCAGAAGTTGGTGCAATCTCTGGCACTCTGCAGGTGAAACCTGATATTTGGTCAGACTGATCACAGGCTGGAGGTGTTGATCAACCTTTGCTGCTCAAAAGTGGCATCAGCTGAAAGCAGGGGGAGATTCTGGGTTGTAACATTTAACTCAGATTAATACATTTATTAAAAGCCCAGCTCTCTGCTTTTATAGTTCCCTAGTCCTAGTCATAAGCTTTACTCAACAAGCATTTTTAAAACAGAATATCCTCAATAAATCCTTTTACTCCTAGTTCTGCTCATAACCTTTGCTCGACAGAGGTTTTTAAAACAGAATATCCTCAATAAATGGGGAGGGGGAGATTGCAGCAAACCCTCTGCTATAAACCTCTATGAAGTGTTTGATTACTGACTTTCAGTTTAAAAGTGCAAATAAATAAAGATACATGATCAAGTGAGATAAGGAGTTGGTAATTCTGTCCTACAGTTTTCTCCCTCTAAGCTTTCAATATTTATCTCCAAAAATAATATGCTTTCTGGAATATTTATCGTAGTAAAATAGGTTGTAATTGCACAAGATGCTATATTATTTGCCATTTTTGTATTATATTTAGAAGAATGTCTAAACAGAAAATCAGAAGTGTTAAATATTTATCTAAGCTATTAGCAAAATCTCTTAAATTTAAATAATTCACAGCAGAACAGGGATAAAACTTTAATAATCCTTGATGACTTTGTTATCCTTGCAAAGTTTTGCACTTAAAGTTGGTGTAATAGGTACAAGATTCACATGATTTGCTGCAGGCTTGAAAATTAATCTCTGCATCTGTTGAGAAAATATATTTATAAAAGACATTAAGAAAACTAAATAATATTTTAGTTAAAGCTGTTATGGTAGAAAACATGCATTTGCTTTGCTCTTATCTGATAGAAAATTCATTGGAGAAAATAAAAATAATGTAATAGGATGAGTAATCAGTTGTGACACCCAAGTGGGAAATATTTTTGCAAGCAGTGTCTTGTTACTGGTTATTTTCCAAATGAAATATGTTGGAATTGAGCTCTTTCTCCTTCAAAAATCTGGAAATATTCCTGACTTACCAACATTTCCACCCTCAAGTTAGCCAGAAATTTAGACAACCAACTCCATGTCAAGCTGATCTCAGCCATCAAATCAAAAGGAATGCTTTCTTTCATTTAATTTTTTATGCTTGTCATGTTTCATCCGCTCCATCCAGCTCTGTTCCCTCATTGTTGGCATTCTGTGATTCAGGTATCACTGCACTGAATCCAGAGCTGTCCCAGCAAGATGAAACTATCAGGGAAAAAAAGAAAATTCAACCCCTTCTGTTAATATTTTGTGAGTGTTTAATGGAAACCAGAAGGAATTGAACTTTCATGTTTTTGGAGTTTTATTCTCTTCATTGGGAAACAGCTTTTGCTGTTGGAGTCACACAGCTGGAGTCAGAATAGGTTTGCTTGCTAACTCACAGTCAAGGCAAAGGTGAGTGATAATGAAAAGGAAAAATGCTTTTTTCAGGGGTTTGGATTGGGTAGGACTGTGATGGACAAACAGAGCATGTTGCTCCTCATTCTCCTTGAAGAACTGTGCTCTCTCCCTTTGTACTGAGAACTCTAAAGTTCAGCAAGTGTACAGTGTGACCTGCTTTACTGGAAAAACCCAATCAATCAGACTTTTCCCAAAATTTATGAGGAGAAAATGGACAGAGAGGTTCTGTCCCATTCCCTGTGTACACCTTGTGTCTTCAGTCTGATGTATCTTCCCTTCCACACAATTGCAGAATGTTCTGGGTTGGAAGTGACCCTAAAGCTCCTCCAGTGCCACCCCTGCCATGGCAGGGACACCTTCCCCTGTCCCAGGCTGCTCCAACCCTGTCCAGCCTGGCCTTGGACACTGCCAGGGATCCAGGGGCAGCACAGCTTCTCTGGGAACTTCCTCTTCTACCCTTCCTCTCCTTGTTTTGCTCTCAAACTCAGATTTACTTCCTTTTAGTTTAATATTCATGATCATATGGTCAAGTTCAGTCTGAATTTCAGGCTCACTGAGGGGCACATGCACAATTCTTTTGTTTTTCCTTCCTGAAAGTTGGATCCTGGCAATGTTGTCCCAGACTGCATTTCTGCAAGCATGGCTGCTGTAGAAACGATGTAGTCCTTAACACTTAAATATAGAAATGGTTTATATTCCTTACACTTCTGCAGTAATCATTCCATCATAAATACCATAAATATGCAGGTTTTTTAATGAGCCAGCACTCTTAGGTCAGTTACATGGTGCTGTCTGTGTTTTACTTGATGACAAAAGGCTGTCTTGCCTTAGGGAAGCATAATCTTTATTGCAATTTTTTGAGAGCCAGATTTTCTCTCCTTTCAGAGACAGTGGGCTCCCTCTTTGGTTCCCAGGCTTGCAGACTTTGGAGGCAGACATGTCCCTCTCTATCCAAAGAATAAAACTAAAAGCTTACTGTGAAATGCTTAAGCATATAATTTCTCTTGCTCCACATTAACTGCTAAAATTGATATTTTTGCAGAGCTTAAAAGCAGGAAAGAAAAAAATCCCAACATTTCAAAACCAACATAACAGCAATTTTTTACTCATGGTAGGACAGAATATGACCTACAAAAAAGTGTTCAGATAAAGAAGAATTGCTGCACTACAGCCTTTAAAAGAGCTGGAAATCTGCTCCATAGCAGATTTAAATAGCCTGACCATCAGATGTGGCAGACGTGGTGCTTCTCAGAGCTTGCTGGACACAGGAATTCCCGCAGGTCTGTGTGCAGAGGAATGTGTTCATTATCCCACTTGCCTTTCTCCATTTAGCTTCTTTTCCAAGAGTTTAAAGGAAAGCATTACATTATTTATTTAAATCAAAGTTCAGGATGTTTTTTACAAGACACCGAGTGTCAGGACAAAACAACAGTGAACAATAAAAGGCAGTTTGCTGTGAAATTACATTTATGTTAAACCATATATACACTGACTTCAAAGGCAGTGTCTGTCCTTCTGAAGGTATCTGCTGTCCTATCACTTCAAATTTACAGACGTGCAATGTCTGTAATAATGATATCAAAGGCAAATCCTTAGCTCAGTACATTAAAAATTAATGGTTACCGGATATTTTTTAAGAAAAAAAAATGCTTTCATAATAAAATGTTAATTATCTGTGATCTCGTAAAAATGAAACAAAAAAAATACTTGCTGCAGTAGTTGCAGCTACTCTGTCGTTTCAGTGGTCTGCAATAACACAGCTCCAGCTGTAAAAGAACAACATGGTATTTCTAATACAAATTAAAAATAGTTTTTAGTGCCAGAAGAAAATTTTGATCTTCCTTGGCTTTAAAAATTTGTGATCCATAGGAAACCCCCTGTAAAGAGCATTTAATTCTAACACAGCACTGAACTTCTGTAGATAAAAATGAGAGGAGAGCCCTGTGTGAGCCCTCAGTTGTTCACAGGATGTCACTGAGCCATTCTGCAGTGCCCAGGGGGCAGCTGGGCTCCCTTATTTATTTAAGACAGACAGACAAACATCAAGGTGGCTTCGGAAACAGCAGGGCTTTAAAGTTGCTAGAGGGGAAAATTGCCTGCAAGGGGAATGGGATAGGACAGCGTGGAGAAAAATCCCATCCCTGGGTTTCTATCTGGCTATAGTTTGTACAAGTTATTAAAAAAATGTTATCCAAATGCCCATCCGTGTTCCATCTTCATTGGAGTGAAGAGCTTTGCAATGCCATTCAGAAGAGTGGTGCTTTGATGTTCTCCTTTTCCTGTTTTCCATGATGGGAAATTCTTACAGTTTGCACATTAAGCACCTAAGGAAGAAGAACAAACCCAGGGCTGTGGTTCAGGAATTCCTCACACACCAGTCCAGAGCCACAGGACTCCTGTTCCATCTGGGCTGTCATCCCTGCTTGGTACAGAAAGGACAGAACCTCTTTCAAAACCTGAAAAAGTCCAGATTTGTAGTGAAAACTGTCAATTTGCATTGTTCCATCTGCAGTGTTCATCAGCTTGTTTTTGCAGGTAAGTTGGTTGGCTTGGTTCAGGTGACAGGATGGTAAAATTGTTCTTCCCTCCTTTCCCTCCTAGGATCTTGTGGCTTTTGCTTTCCTTAAAACTGAGCTTTTGCCCAACATACTTGCCCAAGGAAACGTTTTTCTGGAATTCCCCAGTGCAATGGGCACAGTCAGAGTGTGGAGCTGCCAGGCTTGGCCCAGGACAGTTCCAGTGGGGTTGTGCTGATAAATCATGATGAGAACCATCCCATGACAGGGGTGACAAAGCACACAGGACCTGGGAAGGTCCCACTGGCAGATGTGGAACTGCTGCTTGTCACAAGTGCTTCTGATAATTGATGCAAAGTTATAGTGAGGGAAAAGAGGAGATTTAGGAAACCATGACAGAGAAGCCTCCCTGCATAGTCACCTCTAACTATCTGAGGGATTTTGTTATCTTTAAGTTCATTTTCCAGCTCGATGAGTTAAGTGTTTTGATATTTTTAGTTATTAACAGAATGTTTACAGCATATATTGTTAATCTGTCTTTTAAATATAAATTCAGGTTTGACTATGTTTGATAGCTGGATGAGAATCACCATGATTTTGGAGAGACAGCACACAGCATTTCTTAATGGCACTTAGTAATTATTAACAAAACCTCTCCATGCCCTTGACTTTTCTGACACTGCCAATCAAAATTTGTCTTCCCTTTGGGCACATCTTATGAGCTGCACAGATTCAGAATAATTTATAATGAGTAAATCAAACAATTCTCTAACATGTTAATGGCCTTAATTTCCTCCTTCTCCTCAAGGTCTAAAGATTTGATTGCTGTGTTGAGAATATAAAAAAAGAACATTATAATTTGAAACCTGTCAGAGATGGCCAGAATGAGAAACGTGCTGATATAAAAGGAAATGTTAAAGGTGTATAAAAGTGGAAGACTTCTGGCTCTTGTTCATACTGTGCCTAGGAAATATCTTCTCGATTTACATCATAGTAAATACTATTTATTTTCATGAAATGTACACTGTATGGCTCTGAATCAAAGGCACAAAAGATATAATAGATATGCTCTATTCTGGTACATCTAGAATAATTCTTTTTGTTGTAAAGCTGTAAAGGTATTTGCTTACATTTTGTGCATGAGGGAAAACTGATGATCCAAAAGAAAATTATGAAAAAATAGTTCAAGTCCTGGCAGTATGCAGGGGTAAGTTACTGCCCATAATGTGAGCAGTATATAAGTGAAAATAAAACTGGTGTGTAAAAGCAATCCTATTATGGGCCTTTGTCCAATAATTTTGTGTTCATTACAGTTAGTAACAGAGGCATTTATGGCACTCATCACTTTAATTTTATATTTTTTTGCATCAGCAGAATATCGCTTTAATTCCAGCTTGGAAGGCGCTCTGGTGGTCACCTCTTCCAACCCTTCTGCCCCTCACAGCACACTTCTGGTAGGGAAAAAAGTTGAAATCCTAATATTTAACCAGAATTTCTTGTGGTCAGTATTTCCTCTCGCTGCACACCTTTGTCTCTGTCTTCTCCACATCCTCCCAGGGGGTAGATGCAACCAGAAATCAGCAGCCTAGTTGTTGTCATGTTTTTTACACAGCAAGGGAAAAATAAGTGGAAAATCATCAGAATTGTGTGAGTCTTACAGTATTTCTGTAGCTGGCATTCTATACAGTGGTAAACACAGATTTATTTGTGTCTGTATTATATCCCATATGTTTTAAACATCATTTACAACTTGTTAGGTGAAAAAAAATCTATTTTGTATGTCTAGCTCCAGATCAATTTCTTTATTGTGCACAGTGAAAGGTGAGTGACAATTTCTCTAAGATCTAGGCTGAAGTAGGAAGCTGCTTCAGTGTCCATCTGACTCTGAGTCCATCATCATTTACAGAAGCACTTGGTTCTCACTTGTCTCCTTGAATTACCCTTGGCAAGCCTTGTGCTGATCAGGGTCAGAACAGAACATTTCCCATTATGGAAATCTTCCTTCTCAGTTCTTTTTACTGTCATTCCAAGTAATCACAGAAAAGACACACATTCAGTTAACACTTACGGTTTTCATGTGGCTTATGGGACAATAATTCTGCAACCCATGAGTTCCTCTGGCCCCTGACGGTTATGATGGTAATTTTCATGGTATCCTTTTTGTTATTGCATCATAGGAAATAGCCTGGAAAGGATTTTATTCCAAAATTTCTTCTTTCCTTCCTGAGGCCATTTAAAGAAAGCTGAATATTTGCATAACTTTATTGGAAGACAAGTTTTTAGCTGTTTTCCAATTAAAGTAATAAAAATGTGTTCAAGGTAAATCAGAAGGAGCTCTTAGGTAGTTGTGATAATAAAATTTTCCTTTATGTTGCAGAGATTTTATTTTTCAGTTTGCTGCTGTAAAATTAATTTGTTTCCATTTTCAACAAGGTACTTCAGCATTCCATTTTGCTGACTTGAAGCCACCCTGCTTCTTGCATCTGTGCTAAACAATTAAAAACACTCCCACTAAATCCTTTCTGAAGCCTTGAAAAATTAAACATGGCATAATAAAACAAAGGCTCCTTCCAGCACAGATGGGATAAGAACCGTTTTAATGAAAATCTGAGTTTGTAATAATTTTTAATAAATCTCTTTTATTAATATTGAGAATAATGAATCTGACTTGGTAGAGAAAAAATGTTATATGGGTGATATGCATGCTATTCAGGACTCATGGCTGCCCCATCCCTGGCAGTGTCCAAGGGCAGGTTGGACAGGGCTTGTGTCGCTGTTGAACCACTAGCAGAGATAAAAAGGCTGAGGCTCGAATGTGTGGCAATGCTCTAAATTTATTAATTAATTCCAACTTATAGAGACTTTCAAAGATCACTCAGATTGGGCCAATTCAAAACCTCCCCCCAGGCTGATTGGCCAGGCTTGAATCATCCATATCTCCAGACACTGTTTTAACAACATCCAAACTTTATCTTTGTTTAGAAAACACAGGAAGAAGAGAGAAAGATTTCTCACGGGAAAGGTCTGTGCTCACCACAGCCTTGGAGCAGCCTGGGCTAGCTGAAGATGTCCCTTTGTGTCCCTTTTCCATGGCAGGGGTGCAATCAGGGGGTGGAATCCACACAGGTCTCCCATTAAATCCTTTTATTGCCATTTCAGTGTCAAAGCAAGCTCTGAGCTGCCCGTGGAGACCACATTATTATGTCATGACAGGAGATTACGCCTTTGCACTAAATGGTTTCAGAATAAGTCCACAGAGACCTAATTATGCTGCCATTGCTGTTGAGAGGCTTGTTTAACAGTGAAGCACTTCTTGTGGAAGCTCACTTACGGTGACAAAATAAAATGAAATTATGACAGTGTATTTTCTGCTAAAAAAACATTCAGCAAATAAAGAAAAATTGATTATCGTGTCAAATTAAACCATAAATAAATAGTAAATGTTGAATTTACAGCCAACCTAACTTCACTCTGACTTGCTGTAACTAAAATAAGCAATAAATAACATTTGTCTAAAAATTCCCACAACAAACATGTTTTTAATTGTGAAAACAGTCATTGCTTCATGCAATACTACAATAACTCTTAGCAGTCAATTTTATGCTCTGTAATAATGATATGATTGGTTTCCCAAAACCAACTCCTGTTCCAAACTCTTTAATACCTCTGATGCTACTCAACAGAACTTTTGACTGAAGTGTTAAATGGTCAGTGGTTCTTTAAATGATAAACTTATGCAAGATTCCACATGCAATGTCAAATTAATTTTAATATATGTTTTCTTTATCTGGATAGAGAACAAACGTATTGCCATGAAAATTAGATTAATACTAATAACAACCTACACAACACGTTTCCCAAGACAGAGGGCAAAACAAAGGTGAGATCAATTCTTGCAAATGTTTGTTTAGAGTGCCTTTCTGCCTATGAAGATGTTATTCATTCCCTGTTCTATAGATGTAGAGCCTCCTTTAAATTGGTATAGAAAATCGATGCTCTGAGCAGGAGAAAAGACACTCTCCTCTATAAATCACAAGTATAGGCTTTAGTGCTATAAATTTAATTCAGAAACAATGAGGACAACACAAATATCTCTTTACCTTTCTATAGTTAATAAAGAAAAATGGTAAAGGTTTTATGGAATAGCATGAACTTGTACTCAACCAAAATTCGCATTTTCCTGTAAGAAAAAGTTAAATCTAGAATTAAATTTATTAAATATTCATATACAGGCATTTGCCAATACATAAACATTTCAATTAATATATAAATATGCTTAAACAAGCTCCAGTTTATAAAAATCTGCTTTTTATATACATATAGTTAACTTCTATCTGTAGAAGTCTTCTCTCTCTTAAGTCTTCATCAGTTAAATGGAGGAAGCTGCAATGAGGCACAATTAGTTCTACAAATTGAAGAGTTGGAGAAAATTGGTTGGAGTTAATAAAGCTGGGGTTTAGAGAACAGTAAAGGGAATATAATACTCATCAAGTAATCAATCAACCTTAGCACACACAGTGCTAATTCTGCCTGCCTAATATATCTATTTTGGTCTATCTAATGTATCTATCACTGTGGTGTCTGGATAGGATGTGTCAGATTTAGCAAGCCCCATTAAACTTAGCATAAACTTGAATTCAAAATAAGGCAAAAACTCCTTTCTGTGATAGAGAATAGTCAGGGTAGGAAGGGATTTCTGGGGATTATGCAGTGAAAGGCAGGGTCACCTGGAGCAGTGACACAGCAAGTGTCCAGGTGGGTTTGGGATGTCTCCAGACAGGGACAATCCATGACCTCCATGAGCAGCTGTTCCAGGGCTCTGTCCCTCCATGGAAAGAAGTTCTTCCTCGTGTTGAGGTGGAATTCCTTGCTTTAGTTTATGGCCATTGCTCCTCATCCTGTCCCTGGACAGAGCCTGGCACATCCTCTGGCACCCCTTGGAGATGTTTGTAGGGATTGGTGAGATCCCCTCTCACACAGAAATAATACAGCAAGACATGGATAAACCAGAGAAGCTCTTTGTAGTTATTATGTTATAAATGCTTGTACTTTCACCGCTTGGTCAGCTGCTTGCTTATTTATTTATTTATTTGCTCGCGGTAGTCTGAAAAATGCAAAGAATGAAACAGTCTGTATGACCTGCAAACGTGATTGCTGAGGTGTAGCCAAGTGTGGGATTTGCAACTGTGCTCAGTGTAAATTGAGACCAAAACAGGAATGTAATGATTGCATGGGGAGCTCCTGATTGTGCTGCTTTGCATAGACTCAGGGATGACAAGGATCAGTGTTATGTACGTACAGAAAAATAGATTATGGGAGGCTCTGATAGTGGGACAGAGCTGGTAATGATGTTTAGGTAAAGGGGAAGAAAGGCTGCATGTTTCAGGGTGGAATGGTATGAAAGGAAGTGTTGGGAGGGAGATAATCTGACCTCCTGTGTCGGAAATTAGCATAGTTATTGAGTAACAGCAAAATCATTATCATGTAAAGACATGTAAGATAGCATATAATGGTAATGTAAAGACTAAGCCCTTCTCAAAGGAATATGGATGAAATATTATCATTTTAATTAAAAAAAAATGAATTAGGCTTGGCTAAAAAAAAAATGGGAAGTGCCTTTAGGGACAAATCTGGGACTGATCAAGGACAGGCATTAGGAGAAGAGCCCCTCCTTTAGCCTGTTTGCAGCAATGTGCTCAGAATTGCAGGGACTGAAGATAACCTCCATCCTCATTTATAAAAATGCCTCAGGCAGGGAGGAAAAAAAAACCCACCCTGAAAACCACTGGCTACCATTTGTGGAGGGCAGTGCTATCAAAACATCTGGGTTATTAAAACCATTTACACGCACCAAATTCATTTTTAAAAGAATTTCTCCTCCATCATCTTTTTCCCCTCCCCACAGCCCAAAGCCAGTTAACCATAAATTGTTCAGGGATACATCCTTGTGATATTTCTGCCATTTCAAAGACACACTCTGATCTAGAGGAGGTGTGACAAACCTTAACCTTTCCTGTTCTGCGACAATGGAATGTTATCTGTAAAGTTTTTAAGGAATCGACCTGACAAAGCATTTAGATCATCTGATTAGAGGAAAATCTGGAAGTTATAAAGGACAGATTATTTCTTTGGCAATAAATTTGGCTTTTGAAATGTCTTTCACAAACCTTTCAGTGTATCCAGTCTGTTCAGTAAATACAAATCCACTGTAATTGCCCAGTAGAACTGAATCATGGAATGTGGGAATTCTGTGCACATTTTTCCTGAAATATGTTGACTACTGAAATACAAGGAATTAATTTTTTCTTCTCTCTGGTTGTTTCAGTCATTGGAACTTGTTATTATGATTAGATCCAAGTAGTTTGCCCATGTTTGCAAAATGTGCTCACCAATTGCACCAATATTTTTCACTGACAGGATTCTGGGAAGAGAAAATATTCAGTTATCTACCAAATCTGTGTTATGGGCTAGAGAACGATTGTTCCTCACTAGAGACACAATAAAGGCTTCTCCAATGCTCATTAAGAGATGAATCTCTGAAATGAAACAAATCCTGCCAGGAATCTAAATTTCACCACATTTAGTGAAAGACTCCTTATGTTTGACTTCTTGTTTCTTTTTTTCAATCGTCTTTTGCATCTAATCAAGTAAATTAAATTGTGCAATGAAGAGAGTTTTTCAAGGCAGAAGATTTCCTAATGATCCTACAGAAAGATTCTGATCCCTACCTCCTGAAATAAACAATCTCTGAAGCATTCAGAGTTATTGTAGGAAAAATATAATTATAGAAGTCATTCTGTATATCATTCCCAGGTAAATTATGATGAAAAGACAGCAAGGATCATGACTGACAACTGAGGAAATGCTAGAATTAAGCTTACCTGTGCAAATAAATCCAGTCCAGTGTCCATCTGAATGCTTTACACTCTGCACAGTGCATTTAATACTATAAAAAGTGATTAATAAGGCAGTTATTCAATGGTTTATTCAGAGGCTCAAAGTTTACCCTCATTTCTATTTCCCACCCTTCAGGATATCCATTTTGCATCCTGATAGATATGATTCCATGTTGGATGTGAATGTACTTTAAACCATCCCTTATTTTATTGGAAAATTACATAAACAAGTGTTTTGCCACTAAATAGTAATTTCTGCAAGGAATACTTCAGGATCAATACCTTCTGGGGAAACAGGAAAGCTCTTAGAAATTTGAGCAATAAACCAAAATTTTCTTCCTGCTTTTAACATGTAAGAAGAGGAAACTCTAGTGTAATTGCATAGTACAATTAGACTTCTGCCCTGGTGCAGCATCTTCACTTTTTAAAATGTACAAAACCCTCCAAACTGCTTTAAAAAGTTTTTAAGAAAGACATAGTGCATTCCTGCTAATGCACCTTTTCCAAAACCAGCCTCCCAGGAGCAGCAGCTCTGATGTGAACTCTGCCCAGCCTCTCCAGAGTTTGGCAATAAGAGTTTGGCATCCCTAATGCTGCACAAGTCAGATACAAAGCCTCTTGAAAGCCAAGGAGAGCTTGCTTTCCTCCTTTTTTATGTATTACAGTATTTTTTATTATCTGTTATTTTAGAATGTTTCCTTCTTGAATAAAAGCTGTTGAGAGAGCAGGAGCTGTGCAGATAGAAAAGCAGTTATCTGCCAAGGAAGTTTTAACTATATTGCCCTTGAAATTTTATATATTTGAATGCATCATTTTTAATACAAAAACTCTAACTTTACCCATAAAAGTCTAATTTCTGCCTGATAAACTCAAATTAGTTTCAGATAATTGCTTTTTCAGTCTTCTCACATACATCTAGTGTCAATTTTTTACAGCTCGCTGAGCCATTTCAAATTCTGTCTGGTTTGTCTTGCAAAATAAAAATGAGTGATTAAAGATGTTCAGTCTTTCTGTAGCTAAACCTTTCTTTTTACTTTCTGTGTTACAAAGATTTTTCATTTGGCTCTTTGTTTCCATCTGTAATGTCTTCAAGGGTCGTGCTGAGGAGGAGGACTCGTGGGGAGCTGCACTGAACAGTGTGGATTCCTTACATAAAATTGTGGAATCGTTTAGGTCGGAAGGGAATTTAAATTAAATTTAAATTGTTTGGGTCGGAAGGGAATTTAAATTAAATTTCAAATCACCTGCCATGGACACAGAAACTTGAAAATACCTGATATTTATTTAAAATATTTTAAATATTTTTGATATTTTCTACTTGACCTTGAGATTTTAGGAGTTTAATAGAAGTATGAAAGAAACCAGCTGGTTTTGAGATATTCCATAAACTTGGGAGAGCACAATGATGTTCAAAGCCTTATTGCCAAATAAGTGGAGGAAGAAATATTACTTTATATTAGAATAAAAACAGCACAACAGTTTTTTGCAGGTTCTTTTTTGCTTTGGAAAATGCCATATAGTTCCTTTAGTAAAGACATAAATTTTAGGCTTTTGCCTTATTATAATATCTTTGCTTTTTGCCTAATCAGAATATAATAAGCTAATTTTTGCCATTAATTTGATCTTCATTGTCTAACAATTCTATTAATTGGATGGTAAAATGCTTGTTTGAGACATCCCATTTCTCTTCTGCAGACAGAAGATGCAAAATTAGCAGGAAAACACCTAAAATGACTTTTGAAAAAACCCCAGTTGATTCCAAGTCAGAATGGGCTGATATTTCCTCACTCAGGTAAAGCTGAACCCTTTTTGCAGAGTTTCCTGCAAGGCTGTTGTCTATTTCTGTCCATCTTAGACTCAGGGGGTGTTTGGGGTTGTTTTTTAGGGAAGAAATCAACCTTTTGTGTTTTTTCCCCAAAGAACATCACTGCCTGTAGAAGATCTCCCAAGCTCAGAGGAATTTAGGCACAAAGTGAAGTCATGGTCAGAGAAGAACTTCAGCTTTGAGGATAACCTCGAAAATGTTATGCTAATTTCTTCTTTAATCATCCTTTTAACAGTTTTCCTTGCTGCATACCTGCAAATACCCAACATTATTATAATGAACAGCTCAGAGGGCTCCACAGGGATACTGCTGCCCCTTTAGAATGGAATAAATAACATAAATTTCAATGATATTTTAACAAACGCTATGAGGTTGCTGCAGGTACATAATGGGCTACCACCCTGGGGAAAGTGAGTATAAAGGAGGAGAAAAGATATTCCTGCTAGAATTTCCATGACACAGAATTGTTGGAGAATGCAATTTTTATTTTTTTTTTAGCTTTCCTAATTCAGCTTCCATTTCCAGCAGATGGCAAATTTTATTCTTTAGAATTATGCAATTAGCTAATTGGAGTTTTGAGATATTAGAAGTACAGAGCCTTAATCAGAGCAAGTTTTTGCACAATCTATTTTTAATATTATGGTTTGTCCTTACAAGGTGCAGACCCACATATGGGTGATGATTTCTTCCTAAAAAACACTGAAATGTTTGGTCTGTTGTGAAAGCTGGAAATTCACTCCCTTGCTGATATAGTTGCCTGTAATTTAAGACAACCAGAGACTTCTACTGTACAAATTACAGAGTATTGTTCTTTAGGGTTTTCATGAATAATGACAAATTATCCATTATATAAAGAGATTAATTTGGCTGAATAAGTTTTAGGATGCTTGGAGTCATTTTCATAAAAAGTCTGAAATCAAGATGTTCATCCATTCATGTTCAGCTGTGAGGAGAAAAAAATACAGATTATATAAATCATAACATAATAAATGTGAACACCTTCTCCAAGTCTTCATAGCTGGCTAGAATAGAAAATAATGTATTATCCTTTCTTTAAGTACTCTAATCATTAAATCAGTAGATTTCTGATGCAGAAACCTTCAATATGAAGAAAAATATTTGGCTCAATATTATATTAAATCCCCAAGTAATAAGATAAATACAAGAGCATGAGTCATTCCAGCAAATCTCAAGAGACACAGGATCACTTACGTTCTTAATTAAAATAAATCAACTTCACAAATGACCATTTCATGGCCAGTATGCAACTGGAAATTTATCAGATATCTGCAGGAGGCTTTCAAAGCATCAGAGTTAATATTTATAGTGTGAGCAGAGGTTGGTTTGTCTCAAGGACACAAAATTCATCATGGGATTGTTCTCCTGTCCCAAAGGTCAGCCTGGCTGGAAAACCCTTCAGCTCTCCCTGTTCCCCCAAAAAAGAAGATTCTCAATGCTGGATTTGCCATGTTTCAGAATAAAGTATCTGTGTGAGATCCAAGACCAAGATTTAGACAGACTGGAGTCTAATCTTCACTAAAGAAAATTAAATTCTCTGTAGAAGCAAATTAAGTGTGTTTGGTTGAAACATTGCCTGTTGCCAATTAAAATGTTTGTTTTTATTTAACGTAAATCTGCATGTGTGAAATCTTCGTCTTGGAAATTGTGACTGTCAGAGTAGGAAATAAAGAAGGAGTAAACAGTGGCTTTGAAGGAAAACAAAAAACATTCCCCTATCAAAAGCATTAGTAAGATTTAATAAAGGATAAGATAACTGGAATGGCTCTGGGATAGAACAGCCAAAACCTTTGTAACAGTAAAGAGTTTTGGAAAGGACTTGGAGAAAATGGAAAGAAAATTAATTTTCCGTTTTTAATTTTAATATATATTTTTTAATCGACTTCTAAAAAAGCTAAAAATGTCCAAAAAAATTCTATCTGGGCAAAAACACCTATGGACAGGCAAAAATTTTACACCTGTATAGACTCTTCTGTGAATGGAAAACCCATAAATAAATAAATAAATGTTTTCAATGGACCCTTATCTATTTTGACAGAGTTTTGTTTTGCTTTTTTCACTATTTTTAAAGTATCCATATGTACACTGAGATAATTTTCTAGAACTCTTCAAAGCCAGTATTTTTCTGTTTCAGATTAATTAATCAGTTCTAATTTTGCCCCATACCATTGCTGTGTTCATTGATGGGATACAAACATTTGCCTTTCAAACACAATTACTGAAAATATGATTTAGGAAACATTCTCTGGTATTTAATTCCATCAAACTTAATCTGTCAGATGTTCTTCAAAAGCAAAGACATATGGCTATGGGTGATTAAATTCAGATTCCAAATTAGTAGGAATTTTGAGTTTTTCAGGGTCTTTTATGATTAATTTTGGATAATCAATACCTACTGGTATTAATTAATTAATTTTTTTAGATAATGAATCTGACAAATTTTGCTTCTCAAATTTATATTGCCAATTATTTCTGCCAGAGGGTTTTTCATTATTATTTTTTCAATGAAATTTAAAGTTTTTAATCAGAAAACTTGGCTTTTTTGCTTACTCTGGAGCAATGTCCACACAAAATAATGGATTAGGATTTTAATTACAGCTTGAATGCTCTGTGAGTCTGGCCAATGTAAGGCCTGGAATTTGCAGAGCAGTTTTTGAGCAACTCTCAGCCTGCATGAAACTCTGGCTTCTGAAAAATCATCTTGCTTTTTTAATACGTTCCTATGCAAGAAACTAAATTTTACCATGGCTTTATGTTCCCTTTTTCCTAGGAGATAAATATCTGCCTTTTCTGGGAGTCAATATTCACACCAAGGCAGATTTCCTACCCTGCATGTGGTTCATTTTCACATTTCCAGGTTCCTTTTCACATTTCCAGGTTCCTCCCTGCCCTATTTGCCCCTCCTCTTGTGTCTTCACAAATACTCACTAAGTCATTGCTTGCATGATTGTAAGGTGAGGAGTTCTGAAATTCCCAGGTGTTTTTCCTGGATCAAACTTTCCTCCAGGAATCTGAGTATTTTCTTCTTTTTTTTCTCCTTTCTAAGAAAACAGACCAAGAAAGTCCCCTTGCTCCTCCCACAAGAGGCACATCCATACACACAGAAAAAAGAAAATCTTCTTTCAGAAGTCTGCCATGCATGAAATAAAACAATTCAAACCATACTTACATGCTATAAAGATACTGATTTATTTATTTATGTTTCATGAAATCTGAATTTATACGTGATCTTGAGCATATGCTGGCTCAATAGACAGGAGTATAAGGCTGCAGTTTCTCAGGGAAAAATATAAGACAGTAAAAAGGAACTTTGGAGTTAAAAAAATTATAGAATCATAGAATTATAGAAAGGTTTGAGTTGGAAGGAACTTTAAAGCCCATCTTGTTCTACCTCCTGCCATGGGCAGGGACACCTCCACTATCCCAGGCTGCTCCATCCAGCCTGGCTTTGGACTTCAGCTGACTTTATTCCTGAATTTCTCTCTTAGGAAAGTGTATCATAATCACCACTGCTGTCACCACTAAAGATTACAAGTCACCACTGAATTGTGTGATTGTTTTTATATGCTCTGCCTGTGCCTTTGAGGACATTACCTATAATTAGACAGCACAAGGAAAGTGTGTGCTTAAAAATAAAAAAAAAAAAAAAAAAAGAAGCTGTTAAGGAGCTGATGCTGAAACAAGTTCAAATATAAAAAGTAGATTTAAAATAACACTTTACTGTAATGAGTAGAAATCATGACAGGAGAATAAAGCATAAGAAAATATCCTTGGGGCATAAGTGAGATGATTAGAAATATCATTAAAGCTACAGCATCTGTTAGAATCCTTTGTGAGACACCCAACTCACCCACACACACACAAAATGAGGGCTCAGTTTGCTAATGCTGCAGTCTGAGCACTAAATATAACATGCTTTGCGTTTACAGAACACACAGATTAAACACGAGCTGCCTGTAGGACAGGGGAGCTGCAGGAATGATTCGCTGGGGCTTCAAACATCTCCTGCAAACAGGCACAGGTCCAACTCCAGCAAATATTCATTAAGGAAAATTTCACATCAGGCATCGATTTTATACTATGAACGCAAAATAAAGAGTATTTTTGAAAGGTTTGTAGGCAGCAGGGTGGCACATGCCCTCCTGGAAAGCTGTCAGAGCAGCCCAGGGCCAGCTGGGGAAAGGCTGGGGCAGAACCCTGGGGTGAAGGAGATCTTCCTTCTCCTGGAGGAAATGGGGCTGCAGGCACTGCCCTCAAAGGGAAGAGAAACAAGCTGGAAATTCAACTGATCTCTTGTGCAGGTAGATATTTAACATTTCCCTTCCTGGTTCCAGTGGAATCCAGTTCCATCCTTTGGCAGGTGTGCAGGTCTACCTGAGTGTGCTGTCATTAACATCCCAAATAGCTCTGCCTGTTGCCATGAATGTTCTCCACTCATCTGGGATGTCTGCACACACCCCAGCCCAATATACAGCCAGCTCCTGGCTAATTATCAGCTCCTTCATTATTGATTTTTAATGAATTCATTCATTTGAAGTGGAACTCGTGAAGTCATTTCTGAATGTGAGATATTTTTGTGCCTTTTTCTCAGTTTTTAGCCTCTTTACCCAGTCTTTAAAGATAAAAGACTTCATCTGTGTCTTACTTTTAAAAATACATGTTGATCCTTAAGAGTACCTGCACATGAACAGCAAGTCTCAAAGCTAATGAAAGGAAAGCTACAAAATTCCTCTTAGTCATGGTTAAACCTCTTTGCAGAGCAAAACCAAAAGAGTTTAAGACTGTTTTACCCTGATTTTTGGATGTGCTGAAGTGCCTATGTTGATACATAATTCTAATGAGATTTGATCACGATTCTGCAATCTACTTTCAAAAGGTCAGAAGAATAATGATTCATTTCCCCTAATGGTTTAACACTTTAGTAAAGTATGTTTTGGAAACATGACAAGGAAGTAAACATATTCTTGCATGTGAATTCCCAGCTTCAAGGATGGAGGATTATTCTAACGCAGGCAAAGACTTTGATTTCCTTTTTGGGATAATAAATACTTATTTTGTAGTATTCCAGGCTGTCAAAGTGATCAGTCTTGCTCACCCTGTTCTTCAGTGAGGCACATTAATAGTTCATTTAGTTGGAATCTTGCAGACATAAAGAGCTGGTTCTGTCCATGCTCTCACCAGCAGCTGCAGAAGGTATTTCAGAACTCTTCACATTTCACTTATGCTCTGTAGCTGCTTCTACCCTGCTGTCCTGGGTTAGTTATTGATCCATGATTGATCCACAGTGATCTGTGTTTATTCCATTGGGGTTTCTGGTGTTAATCTGTGCTTGCACCCTCAAGCCTCTGCTCTTCTCACTTTTTGCTGAATTCTTTGGAAATCTCTGCGACATCTTCTGCATTCCTTCAATAACTTTTGAGGTCGTGCTTGCCAACAACATAAAGTCTTTTTAAAACAACCTAGCCATGCATTCATCCTTATCCTGGGCTCATTAAATAGTTCTCTATACAAAGTAATAGGCCATTAAAACACACATTTATGTGTATAGCCATAAATGTGTGGTAACTGCATGTTTTTAATACCTATTAGTTACAGCAGTACCATCAGTGTGCCACCAAACTGCCTGAGAGCAGCACAGCAAAATATTGTTTACTACAGGGAGCAGAGCCAGAGCAGGTCCAGTGCCTTGCCCTGGTGTAATTCCTCACACCAGCTGTGCTCTGCTCACTCTCCAAGCTCAGGAGATGTTGATTATATTCTTTCTAGTTCAAAGATGTGAATTTGTGAGATATGGAAATTTCCCCTGTCCTTTTTCCCAGTCTGGACTTAGATTTAGGTTTCTGCCAGTCTTGTAACAAGAGAGAGCAAACAAGAGTTTCCCAGAAGCATCATGAGATAAAAATCAAGAGGTGCAGGTTGTTTTCTCTTTGCTCTTTCCCAGTTTTGTGAAGTTGTTACAGAGCTTTGCACACACAGGTGGCTCTGGGCTGCTTCCTAATTGCTGACAAAAATGAAATCTTCTCGCCTCTTCTACCAATGAAGAACTAAAATCTCCTAAACTATCATGTTCCCAGTTGTTAAAAACTTGAAAGAAATTAGATGAACAAAAGTAATCTGAGTGTTTATATAGGATGTATTATTAGCAGATCGTGCATGCCAGCATCACTTCCAGGCATTCATGTAATAACTGTATGGAGATAAAAATAAACAATGCTAATAAACTTAGCCATCAGGAATGCAGTCACTCTGGTACTTTTAGGCCAGAGTCCTGAAGGCTATAATAATTATACTTAAATGTTCCCACAGTATTTATATGTGTTCCTTTTAAAAGGAACAGATTTTTGCCCTTGAGGCCCACTCAAGTCGCAATGATTTTAATTAGTGACACATAGCTTAATTCAGCTTACTCCACATGCACTTTTAGCAATGGCTCAGTCAGTTAACAGCTCTCCATATTCAAGGAGCTGAAGGTGTATGGGAAGTGATATGGATTTAATGAACAATTCTCTCAGCTCCAAGAGGGGGCTCTGATTGCTGGGGACTCCGGGCAGATATGATTAAAGTGCAGATTTACAGAAACCACAGGCTGGGGCAGCTTGGGGAGCAAGGCACTGAGCAGTTCTGATTGTCAGGCTTGGGCTTTTTAGTCAAGATTCCTGACTGAGCCAAGATTCTCTCCAGGACTTGGACCTGTTCAGCAGTTTTCTCATGGCATTCTGCTGTCCTCCCTTCAGTTTTACAAGTCCTGTGTGAGATACACAACCATGACATGCTCAAAAAAGTTGTAATTCCACCTTGCTGTGTTTGCAGGGGTGTGAGCTATGTGTCTGGGTCCCTTCTTGTCCTGTTTTATCTTACTCAACATTCAGCTTTAAAAGGGAACATGAGGGATAAATTAGACCCTGGGTGAGAAAGGACAGCTGTGATCCCAAAAACATGACAGGATGAACATGCCTGGGTGTTCTTACATCATTTTGTAGCTTGAATTTCCTCTCCTTCCCTCCCTTCCTTATTCTTGCAGCCTCCAGCTCAAAATTAGATAAAATTTTAAAATCTTTAATTTTTAACATTTCAAAGAAACATCATAATTTCCTTAAATTTATATAGACTTGCTTCATATACTTATATTAAACTTTAATGGAATCTAGAAATATTGCTCTGAAGCTCTGCCTGTCCCTCCAAGATGGTTTTGTTTACTGGGATATCACAGCACTGAAATATTTTTGATCATCAAAGCTATATTTTCATCAACAAGGCAATTTAAATAAATCTGAGGGCAGTGTTTTGACTGTGTTCTCTACGTTCACTATTTACATTTCCATTGGAATCTTTCCATGGCAGGTGGGGTGTTTTGTCATATGGATGATTATCCAGGTCATACCTCTCATAGTTATCCTCTGGTGTGTGAGACATTTGGAGAGAAGAACAAAGGCTCCTCTTTAATCTGGGTAGGTCACAAATCAGGTTTGTATTGGCAAGCCATATTTTAAGTTGGATTAGTTTTCCAAGAGGGGGAGTGGATATAAAAAAAGGAGAAATGCTTTGAAGTGTTTGGTCCTGGCTGTTGTCACCCAGAGACGTGTCTCGCTGTCCCAGGGCTGATGAAAGCACAGCTCAGTGTGTCACTGCCGTGTCAAACAGAGCCCTTTCAGACAGACACTCGTTTTCAGTGCCATGAACACCCCAAAACTCAGCTTGCCTGGGCTGAAGCTTGGCAAGCTTTGTGGTGTCAGCAGGTGGGATGGCTGAGACCCCAAAGGTTCCATGGGATCTCCAGCTCTGGTCTTTGCTGTTGCTGTGGAGCCGCTAGCAGAGAAAGAAGACCCAGATTCTCAGCGTGGCATAGAAAAGAGAGCTTTATTATTTTGATTCCAACTTATAGAGACTTTTCAGAGGTTGCCCAGATTGGTCAGTCAGAAACCTCCCCCTAGGCCCGATTGGCCAGGCCTGAACTGTCCAAATCTCGAGACACTGTTTTAACAACATCCAAACTTTATCTTTGTTTATAAAACACAGGAGAAAATTCTCATGGGAAAGACCTGTGCTAGCCACACTTGGCAAAGCAGTGATTCCAACAGCTTCACTCTGAGGACAGATCCAGCAGGGATTTGATTCAGAATGTATCAAATTAATTGGAGATTTGATCTTGGGAGTGTTTATTCTGGAGAAAAGAGAGCTCAGGGAGGACTTGTTGGTCTCTGCAGCTCGCTGGCGGGAGGGTGTGGTGGGGTGAGGATCAGGATCTGCTCCTGGAGAACAAGGGACAGGATGAGAGAAAACAGCCTCAAGCCATGCCATAGGAGGGTCAGGTTGGAGAGGAGGAGAAACTTTGTCACTGCAAGAGAGGTCAGACATTGGAACAGCTCTCCAGGGGAGTGGTGGGGTCACCACCCCTGGGAGTGTGAGAAGAAGGACAGATGTGGCACTTGGGGATGGTTTAATGGTCATGGGGGGACTTGGTTGAAGGTTGGACTTGACAATCTCAGAGGTTTTTTCCAACCTTAATGTTCCTATGAATATTTGGTTTTATTTTGGCTTTGGCTCAGAGTTAGAACAGGGATCATGGATTTAGGATTTGACCCATTCAGCTACACACTTTAAACTGAGGTTGAAGTCTCTCCACTGATACTTCAGGGGTTTTGACTGGATTTTTTTTAAGGCATTAATGTTCTAGTTTTGACCTACATACCACACTCATACCAACCCTATCTCGTTTCTCTATAATTCTTATAGAATAATCTCAGGAGGATATAGGAGCAGGACGTTTAAAAGAGTTGATGTACAATTTTTACTTTTCTAATTAAAATAATGTACACCTGTACAGTTATTAATACGACAAAGCCAAATCCAAAAATACCCTTTTAATCACTAGAATGTGACTCAAAAGGCCTTTTCTGCATGATAATAACTGAATGGGATCTATAAAGGTCAGAAATGAATCACACTCCTTTAAGAAAGAGGCATTTTTGTTGTGGCAAAGAGGCAAATAATCCAAGAGAGGAACTTTATTCCTGATATGCATCAATATGAACAATATAAGGAATCAGGATTATTTGCAGTTATCTGTTCTTTCTTGTTCTGTACATGTCCTTATTACTTAACTGGGCCTGTGGATTAATATTTAGAGAAGGAAAAGCAAAATATGCAGCACCACAAAGGTGAAAAAAGCAGTTTGTCCTGATCAGTGCTGCCTTTGAAGTGTTTATGAATTAATGGCATCAAAGCTAATCCCTGAAAAGGCTGGGATGATGGGTGTGTGAGTCTAGGACACTGCACATTTACAAGGAAAACAATTACACATCTTGAAAAACCTCTTTTTTTTTAACTAATAAAAATATTTTTGCGATCTTGGCAAGGTTTATTAAAGATAATTGCTGATTTGGGAGATTTATTTTGGGCTGATTCTCTACCTGTTGTAATTGTTCCATAAATCCTTCATGAGTTTCAATGCCATTATTCTCAACTTGGGGGATTTCTCTTGGCATATTCACTTTAAAGCATTCAGAATCTTTGAATTTGAAGAGAAGTTCCTCTAAATGTTGTACTTTGTACCTTAAGAGGCACTGTCAGAAGCAGTGAAATCTTTTCTTTTGGAAATTTGAGGTTAAAAGAGGAAGCTGGAAGCATAATTCAGGTTAAAAATGCACTGAAGCTGATGAGGTGCTGAATGTGATCCTGAAATAAGGGCTGTGCAAACATGATTAATTGCAAAGCTCTTGGCTTGGGAACTTCAAATGTATGACTTGGGATTCCCAAGGATAAATTAACTTTAAAACAGGTGAATATGTGTTATATGAATCAAAGCTGACTAAACTCTTCCACAGTTCCCCAGTTTTAGACCTTTGAACCTGTTTGATTTCTTCCTGAAGTTCATGTCCTAATTGAAAATACTATAAAAATTACAAACACATCTTAATGATGCTTTCACAGTATAATTTTATCAACCTAAAAATTTCTTATCAAAGTACCATATAGTTTTGTGATAGCACATGTGGCACAAATTTGAAGAGCTTTGCTCAAGAGAATGGTAGATGTGCAATAATAATAAATTTCTGCTTGAAAATGTTAAAACTTTTTCGTCCAGGGCAAATAATTTTAAACAATTTTTAATATGTAGAATTGTATTGAAACATAACTTATCTGTTCATGAGGTTAATGAAGGCCAGAGGAACTCTCTATATTTTGGTACAAATAATTTGGGAGACATAAAATTATTCTAGAGGGAATCTTAAAAGACACTTTCACATTTCCCAGACACACATATGAAATCATTTAGAGATAGCTTTAGTCTTAGCATTTAACTACATGAGAAGAAAAGGTATGAAATGGTTCAATAAAACCCAGATGAAGTGAAAGATTTTGTTCTATGCTCAACAAAATGCTTTGGTGTTGCTGCAGCAATTGTAAAGGTCTTTTTCCTGCTCGTTGCCATGAATGGATATAATTTGACTATTCTCTTCATGTGTAATTCAGAATTTACAGCTTAAATGCTGTCTGAAAACCACATGAAGGAACTGCATGTTCACATTTCACATATTGCATGCTTTCAGCAGAATGTGCCATCATTTGCATAAATACAGCTCTAGCCACTCCCATAAATAATTGTAAGATACACCATCTTTATCTCTGCTGCCAAATAAAGCCAGAGGCAGATATTTGATGCTACAATAATGGTCTAAAAACGACAGAAATCGAATTTTAGTCCATTGTTATGATGGCTTATAACAGCAGAGTTCACCTATGTGGATTCCCATTTGTTTAACTAAATCATGGTTTGTGGGGAATTGAGGCAGAATTTGCTGTTGCTGCTGCATGCAAATGTCTCTGTGAGGCTTTCTGCTGTCTGTTCATTCATGGCTTCTGGAGCAGTGCTCAAAAATAAAATGAAAATATTTGGAATTGCAGTGTAATGTAATTCTTTCCTCCTTTTTCTTCACCACTGTAAAAGGTGAACAGTCTTTCTGTTAATTTTGTAGCATCTCTTTGCCAGCTGTCTGGACAAACTCTAACTCTCTTTTGATGGCCACCACACTCAGTGGAAGTAGGAATATTTGGAGCAGAGTATTGTAAATTTAAAACACTTCTGTAAGCCTGGTATTGGCTTTCAACAACCTCAGATAGTTCTAATTACAGAACTTTTAAATAAACTGAATTTATCTGTCTTACAACAAACAAAAATCACATCCCAGCAATGAAGGAGATGCAGATTCAGGATATCAATGTTTGTGTTTCGTGATAAAATTTACAGTATTTACCAAAGCTGGTCCTGTCATTTGAGCAAGTCAAGAAAATAAACCAGGAAATGAAGCTACAACTACTGTGACAGCTGCTAGAAAAAAATTTGAAGACTCACCTGGCATTCCTTTCCAAAATGGCATTTCCAGACAGCAATGGCAATTAAAACTTTTCTTTACAGATCTGATGCCACTTGCATTTTTATCACTTGACTAAGAAGAAATTGGATCCATGGGTAAGGTCAGATCTCTGGTTAGCAGCATTTTGATGTTTGGTTGCCTTTCTGTGTGTGCAGCCAGAAATATCTGCCCTGGGTCGTGCAAAGCAGAGCTCTGCTTTCCTGAGGCAACTGACCATTCAAGTAATCATGATTATAATAAATAAACAAAGAAATGCTCTGTCCATGGTGCCCCATTAGTATAGTGTCACACAGCTGAAGGGTTATATAGAAAGTAAATATTTAACAAAAAAACCCTTTATTTAATATTTTTTCTCAGTTAGTCAGATAACCCTGTAGGGAAGGATGTCATCACCAAAAGATCCTTCTTTCTTCTCCAAATTTTAACATTCCATCCAAGAAAGGGGAGGCTTTTACAGAGTAGTTACTTTCAACAGATATAATAAGAATTGTTTGTTTAAGAAGCAGACACATGTTTGTGTTCAAGGACAGTAAGGAAAAAGGAATAATATATATGTATATATATATTAGGGGAAAAATAAGAGTCTGCAGTGGTTTTCCTGAAAGGAAGATTTGCAAGTGCACACAGAAGAGATAGTAAAGAAAGGAGAGATATTGACAAGAAAGGAAATTAAAATGAATTAAAATTGTCAATATCTCCCTTGAGTAATTAAATGAGAGCATTGTCGTGCCTGACCCATTTTGGGGGGAGGGAGATTGTGGTTACTGCAGTGCTGTAAACTACAAAAGCCAAGTTAGCCTCCAGTTGTTCCCATGGACTCAGTGACAGCCTGGGCTTGGGGCATGAGCTGACCTGCTCCAGCCTGCCTTCTGCCAGCTGCCAGCCACTGCCTCAGTAGGATCCAGACAAAAAAAATAGCTTTTTTTTTAATGTTTATCTTTTAATCTGGGTCATGTCCAGGATCCAGCTACTATTGCTGCTCCATAAATATCTGATGGTGCAAAGGGAGAGTTGGGGGCAGAACGAAGGACGTGTGAGGAGGCAGAAACTCATGAATGTCATTAAAAGCCTAAATTGTTTGGCTCTCTGTATTAGATATGGAAAAAAGGCACCTTTTAGCAGTTACAGGTTTTAGTTCAAATTGGAATGTGGTGCTGAGTGTGTGGAGCACATCCTGCCACAGTTTGCACTTCAGATCTCAGTGGATTGCAGAGTTTATTTTGTTTCCCCCTGGGTAGAGCAGAGGTGCTGGGATGAGGAGTGATCTCAGATCACTTTACTGATGTGCTCCTGGAATCCATGAAGACAGTGAAAAAAACAATTTAAAAGCAGGACTGTTTGCATTACACTGATGTAGATGAGGTTTATCTTTGTAATACTAAAACTAGATTACTTGCATGCCAGCAAATGTCTTTTTTTCTTGTTTCTGTAAATTATGAAAAATGTTAACATCAGTCGCTTTAGTTCCTGGAAAATCTTCTCAAATTTGCAATTCTGTTGTGTAAATTAATAGCTCAGTTCACTAGAGAAAAATATTGCAAATGTATTTTGGCATCCTATAGAAGCAGACAACTTGTAAGGTAATATATTTTCTTCTAGCAAATACATGTCAAATTAGCTGAACAGTTTTAACCAGCATGTCCTCATTCCTTCAGGAACTGAGAATATTCTTGCTAGATTCTCAGAGCAAATTAGGTACTCAGTTCCCCTTAAAAACAGAAATAGGTAATAAAAGTTATTCTGCTCTTCAAGATTTGAATGAACATAAAAATTCCATTTAGTTTAAAAAAAACAAAACAAAAATATCTGCTCTTGCATGTGCTTACTTACCTGCTTTATCTTGCAAGTTTTTCAAGATCAGACATTAATATTTTTCCAGTGCTCTTTAGAACACCTGAACTTTTGTCACAAAAGACACTTTTGTGCATAAAGAACTGTTAATTGCATCGCTGTGTTAACAGCTTAACCTCCTGTGTTAAGGTTGACATAATTTAAGGCTCTGGAAATCCACAGTTCAGCTGCACTGAGTTGGCTTTCAAGCAGGTGTTTAACTCCACGTTTGTAAAATGTCCTTTTCCTTCCCTGCTCGTCCTGGCAGAGGTAAATCACTCACCCAGAGATGAGCACTGAAAAGACCAAACAGGTTCTGCATGCTTGGCAAGACCAAGGTGAGCTCTGCCCCTCCATCCTGAGGGATGTCAGTGAAACAGGCACTGCTTACTGCAAGAAGTTTTCTGGTCTGTTGGTTGAAAATGGAAGTCAAAGGGAGAAATACATGCAAAATTTTTTTTCATGATATTTTGGAAGCATTAACTAAGCTCAGAAGGAAAAATAAAGCAGCTGTGGTTTTACTGAAGTTTGAGTTGCCCCTTTGCTCAGTTCATGCACGTGAGATTTCCCAAAGCTCACTTTGCTTCTAGAATTGCCAACACCAGCCAAGTCTCAACTGGGTGACAAAAACACTTTTAAAAAATATTCCAGATGTGCTCATCCAGTCATCCTGCCTCATTTTGGACCTCCTCCATGATATGGAAAAGTACTAAATTTCCTATTGAAAACACGGATAAGAAAAGGACATGAGATTACAGCATTGTCAGTTTATGCCACATAAAGGTTAAAGGAGTAATATTTCTTCTTTTTCTTCGTATTTCTAGAGAAACATCCACTCACAGGATTGCACACTTCAAAATAATTGGCCAGTGTGGTTTGACAGATCTGATCAGAGCAGAAGGGTCATTAGCAGATGCAATGAGCCTGATCTGTCTGAAAGCAAAGATTACAGAGGACTTGCAAGGACAGAGGGAAAGGAGCAACTTCCTCATCTCTATGGATATCTTCTGAAGGAGGAGGTTTTTTAAAAAAGGTGAGACACTGAGTTTAAAACTAGCAGAGCTTCCACAGGCTGGATCACTGCAGTTCCTACAATGGCTCTGTGTTCATTTATTGTTGTTGGTTAGGATCACAATAACTTTATCTTTGCTGTGCAATTCTGCTGCTCCCACACCTCCATTACCTGACACTTTAGCAGGAATAATCTTCATCTCTCATCCATGGCAAAACTCCAAAACAGAGAGTTGTCATCCCTGGGAAAGACTTATCTGAACTGCATTTTGTTCATCCATTCAGATTGATGGTGATTAATAATCATCCCACATGGGGTAAATTTCATCCAAACAATTTATTTGGTGTTTACTTGTGAGAGTATCCTGTGAGACTGTGAAACACTGAGGTCAGGATGAATTCTGTAGTCTGGTTTTCTCTTATCCCCAGGACCTGTCATTGCACTGCAAAAAAAAAAAATTAAAAAAAAAATAGTTTGATTTGTTTGGGATAAATGACAGCACTAAACTTAATGGTTTTGTGGGGGTTTTTTAACAAAACAACATTATCCTCCTATTAGAAACAAATCACTGTAATTGGCCAGTCAGACTGGAGAGTAAGTTGCTCATTTTTTTTGCTAATAAAATACTTACAAATCTATAATGGTTTTTTTTTACGTTTCTTCTGGTCTTACTATATGCTCATAAAGTGTACAAATCATTAACTTAAATATATTTATTCAGTATAGGAGTAATTTGCTTTATAGCTTATTTTATTAATAATGCTTTAGGAAAAAAAATAATCTTTATATATCATCTCCCCTGAAATAAGGTATATCTTGATAACAAAATTAAGAACTGATTGTTCTAATAAAAGTTCTCAAAAACAAAGTAATCTAATCTAATTTCATGAGCATGGACAATAATTCCTGTCTTCCAATAGCACGAGTTTTTTTATAGAAAAATTAATGTTTCATTGGATTTATGCACACAGAAGATGAAATAAATGTGGTTTAAAATGTGTGTTGTTACACTGAATGAACAATTTAGGAGCAATCAATCTGTCACCCACTTTAATCTTTAAAACAAGCATGCAATCTAATCATGTTTTGTAAAATTACATTTGTCTTTCAAACGACTACATCAGAATATCTATCAGATAAACACGAGGATAAAAATGTTCTGCTTCTGAATAACTAAATGATAATAATTTGTAAATAAATCAGTCAATTTTCACTACACTATAGTGTAAAGTATTTTTTTAAATACCTTAGGAAAGATGATAGTGGCAAAAGGGTAGATATAAAAGTAATATAGAGAGTAAATGTTGATATTGCAAGTTTGAGGGTACCTGTGACTCTTTTTGCCAGTATTATATATGACCCTGGTGGACAGAATAGAATAGATATGAAATCCAAAATTAATGTCTGTATTAATATCTTGTTCCTAGTCCATGCTTTAAAGTTGCATAATTTCCCAGGTTCTACAATTCTGCCTCACAGGCCATTGGGAAATTGCAATTAAAAGACAACTCTCCTAATGTTCTCTAGCTGGCAGTTTATGTAAATTCTGATTTTAGCATCATTTTCCTGAGTGTATTAAAAAATAAAAATCATGAGGGCATAGATACTTAGTTGATGATTCTTTTTATTGCCTCATGTACCCCAAAACCAGAATAATTTGAGTCAGATTGCACAAAGATTAAGGAAAAAGAAAATGTTTAAAACTTCCAATCTTTTTCATGCTTGTGACCCATCTGGTTGTGTGAGCAATATCCACCTGGAGCAGCAGCTTATTTCTTGATTTCTACCTCTGAAGTTGGAGCTGAAAGAGCTTGAGAGAATTTTAAGAATGTGGATAATTATTGTGCATTAAACCTGAGCTAAGTACATTGCTGGAGCTGAGCCCAGTGACCTCAGCTCTGCCCAGGAAAGTCAGTGCAACACAAGCCATTTGTGCCTAATACTGCAGGATGGAACTTTTAACATCTCACTCTTATAAAAATTAAATTTTAACCTTGTCCTGCTAATTCCAACTATTACTGGGGCCATATTTATGCCCCAACTTAAAGTGCAGTTTATCACTCTGATGCTTTAACCTTTGGACATCCTCTCCCTAACATCTTTTTAAACATCAAATTATTCTCCAGCTAATTATAATAGCATGGATTTCATAAATGAAGATTTTTTTTTCTCTTAAATTTTTCTCATTACATAAAAATCAAAAACGTCTAGCAAAATGTGGGGGGATGGATCTAAGGAAATTTAATTTTTTTTCCTAAATGGATTGAGTTACAAAAAACAAAGACTTAATGACTGTGAATTCCTGGAAACATGAAGCATGTTGATTGTTCTCTGCATTACTCTGATGGAAAATGCTAGGAGTCAAAGTTTTCGTTTATATGGCTGGTTAATAGCTTTGGCAATTTTTATTGTGCAACAGTTATGTTTTTAATTGCTAGATGCATCCTGAGCAGTGCTAGGCAATAAAAAATAGGAAGATGTGCTTTTATCAAGCATGACTCACTTAATAACTTGAATTTAATATGGATTTGTCCAGCCTTTGCATTTATCTCTTATGGTAACTTTCATTAGATACTAATAAGTTACCAGATAATAATAAGTTACAAGATACTAATTAGGCTTTTATACAATTTGCTTCATGATTCTTTGAAGGCTCAAGCAGAAATTTGCAGAGCTGTTGGTATTTATAAATTCAGTTTACAAAGCTTTGACATCCCGAAGTCTCTTCATTTTAGAAATCCCTCTGCCTGGCAGTGATGTTTTCAGTGGATTTTGGTGAGAGAAACTTCACCTGTGTTCCTTGGCCAGATTATATATGAGACATACCATGGAATGCCAGATTTCTGCAGGAAATTCTTACATAATATGCTAGACATAAAGTGACATCACATCTTGGAAAACAAGGGAAATGTATAAATTTGTGTCCACAGTCCAGATATTCCATTCCTCTTTGATCTTACTGGAGCATCCCTTTACCCTCCCTATTTTTCTCTGGAAATCTCAGTTTAAATCTCCCTTTCCCTCCTATCTGGCACCCTCTCTGAAGGGTTTATGATGCTCCACATGAGGACAGCAGGGGGTAGAAAAGCAGCTTTCTGTTCTTGCTTTGCATTATTTTCTCCTAGAGCATAAGGAATTATTGGTTCCTCACCTTGAGTCACTCCTGGCAGTGGAATTTTGATTGCTTCAACAGGGTTCTTCTCACCACTCCTGGACTCACACGGGTAAATCAAATGATATTAAGTACTTACAAGAGAACATGGGAGAAAGTGACGCCTTTAATCAGCAGCTGTGGGAATGTAGAATGTAATTTTAATTGCTTCTGCTGATCGCTGGCGCTGAATGAGAGAAACAGTCTGTCCCAGGCTCTGGGCAGAAGTCTGCCTGTGCCCCAAACAGGGAGGAGAGCAGTCCTGACCTGAACAGCAGCCAGAAATACCCAAAAATACCCATAAAAACCCAGAAATACCCAGAAATACCCAGAAATACCCATCCTTTGGGTGTCTCCTGAAGTGCTGCATGAGCATCTCACTCTGATCTACCAGGGAGAAGGGAAGAGATGTGAAGCTCAGGCTGTTGGGGCAAATGAGATGTCAGATCTGTTGACACCAACCTCTCTGGACAGCTGGAGAGAAGCTCTGCCCAGAGGTGACACCTGGGGAATGCTGTGTGGCTGCAGGGGTGTCCCAGAGAGCCACTGCTCTGGGTGTGGGGACTGCCAGCCCTGCCCCAGGTGCCAGCACTGCCTCATGCAGCCCTGGTGCCTCAGCACAGTCAGTCCTCATCAGGAAAGCCCATTAATCACCTTTCAGGAGGCCAATTTCCTGCAGCCACTCTCCGTTTCTTCCAGGGATTCGAGACAGATTTAATTTTTCCCCTGAATGCATTAACCTGAAGGAGCAGCCTACTTAATTAAAACAGATATTGTTTCACTTTCTTTAAATATGCAAATGTCTTTATTAGACTAGGTGTCATGTGCTGTATTTTCTTGCCTAATTAATCTCAACCTCATCTTGATTTGCTTCAATGGGAATAAAACTCCCCTATTTATTTTTGGTGGCTTACCTCAATACATTCCCTACAACAGGTTTGTTATCATGATGAACCTCTTTTCCCATAGGGAAGAAATCACCTGTGTATCACTAAATATATTTTGTGTATATATTATATATATATAAATCATCTAAATCTATATATATATATATAAATATAATCTATAATCTATATATATATATAAATATATATATAAATCATCTAAAGCAGTACATTTTTAGGGCAAAATTTGGGGTCACAGTGAATTTTGGGAATCCCTCAAATGTGGCACAAGGTTCAGCAGCACCAATGATCTCAGGGCTGTCTGTAGCTCTGCACCTAATGAGGGATGAAGGTTTTCATCTTTGAGATTTATTTAGTCCCCACCTAACAAAGGATGGGAACTAAGTTCTAATTTTCTAGTTTTATAAACTGTCTTTGATGTATAAAAATAGTCAAATTGCAGAATAGGATTCCCAAAGGAAGAAAAGTAAATCCCAAAGATAACTATGGGACTTTGTTTTGTTTAAACTTTGCTGTTACAGGGGTAATATTTCACTGTGAAGATTTAAGTATTTGTAAAGCTTCTACAAAATAAATTTAATTACATATGTAACAATGGATCAAAACTTTAGATTGAAATAAATTGCTTCAATATATTCCTCAACCTACACGAAATTTATATCAATAACCAGAACTAGTTTACTTTGACCTTATTTTTCAATTTAATTTCGTTGAAATTCCAATTAAACAGATCTAAACCCCCATACTTGCACGTCCTGCTTTATTGGTATCCAATCTGTGCAAACTCTTTCATCCACTCAGTATTGTGAATTTGTCAGAGATCAGTCACGTGGCAGACAGTCATTTGTTAGGTTTAAAATTAATTGGACAAACAAATCAATGAGTTCCTCATGGTGGTTATTGGGCTTTTTTATTTGACTTCCTTAGTTGTGTCTCCCTCAGAATTACTCTGCATATTAAACTACTAATTAATACATCAGTGCTTTAGCTTAGTTTGTGCTCCTGGTGAACTTCTCAGCCAGTTTTCCAGAAGGAAATTTCTATGTCTGGTTTTTTTTAGGACTAGTGCTGTGTGTTCTTCATGGCATTTTCATAGTATCTACCCATTTTTTCAGCACAGCATTTTTCAGCAGTAGAAACCTACAGCTCAATGCAAGTAATCAATTTTTGTGTGCAAATGGAATTTTCTAATAGATGATTAAAAATGAATCTGAGCTTTCCACTGCCTTTCCTCGTCATTTTGGAAAATCCTGAAGAGAACACAGATGCCAGTTGAAGATCATTGATTTGCTTAGATTTGAAGTGATGTCTCAGTAACCTGTCCCATGTCCAGAGCCACCCAAGGCTGTGTTGTCCTAGTGACCAGACTGTCCCTGTGAGCTGCATTTGGAGCTTTCAGAGTCACACCTGACCTCCCTTTCACTGCCATTTCCCCAAAATCCTTGGGAGCATCTTTAACTTTATCCTTTCAACCTTTTCTGGCACAAAGCCCTGCTTTGCATCACTGCTGAGAGTCCTACTGCCCTGAGGAAATTCTACACTTGTATGAAAGACAAAATGTGAACCTCCTTCTTTATGAGCAAATCAAGTTCTTACTGCTCTTGATCAGGTATTCTCCATATTGATAAGTTATTCTGCACAAACTGACTGTAAATTCTTCCAATGGGGATTAATAGGGTCATTTCACTTTACAAAGCACAACCTTTGAACTGTGGAAAATTCTGAAACAGGAGAACGCTTCAACCTACCAGGATAAATTATTTCTAGTTCAAAAAGCAAAAAAATCACTTCTCATTGCAAAAAGCAAAATTACTTCAAATAATTGGTATAAATATTTGCAGTGATGGTGGCAAAAAGCTCTATCTTCAGGAAATACAAAAACAGAAACGACACTTTTATACCTGCAGAAAAGTGAAAGTTGTTTATTGTATTTCAGGTTGTGTATGATGGAATGGGAGAGTCCAAACAAAGTAGAAGATTGCTCCCACTTTTTGTAAGTAACAAATAAATAGTGGAAGTAAATGTTAGAAGAAACAGAAGTAAATAACTCTGTTGAAAAGAGCATGAACTTTGCTGACAGCCTGTGGCCTCTGACAGTCCCTGAGCTGGGCAGCATCATCCTGTTAGAGGATTTGGGCTCAAACTATATATTACAGCAGGACTGGAAACAGAGGGCAAAGAAGTTTCAGTCCCATTTATTTTAATCTCCATTGTAAGGGGATTTATACTAATGGAACACAATTACATTAGCCCACAAGATTTTAGAAGAGAACTGATACATAATTCTATTCTCTATCGTTTGTAGTTGTCTAACTAATTTGCAATTATAAATAATTCCCTTTGGATTAATTGCTTAGATAGCATTCAGAATATAAATCTTTCCACATAACATTTATATTATTCAGACTGGAAAACCTACTTTGATTTTATCCTTGGCTGACTTTGAACCCAGGTCACTGAAGCAAAGCAGTATAAATCATCTATTCCTATCCAACTTTCACTCCAGGCTTATGCCATTTGTACAAAGCATTCTGTATTCTTTTGATTTAAACTTGATCTTAATCCTCATTACCTAGGAGTGATTTTTGTAAAAGTAGAAAGTATTGCTTCCAAATAGATAAATGATTTTTTTTTCTGCCACTGAAATATCAGAGGTCTTAAATGCTCCATGATGCTACACTAAACTTAGGTTCATGAAGAGCTTTTCTAGGCATAAGACTGTTCTGCATATCCTGCGTGGTTCCCTCTTTTTAAAAAAGAGAATAAAATAAAAGTCTGAGTAACCCTGTTGCAAGAGCAAGATGCATAAAACCAACAGTAAAGAAGGAGCAAAAGGCCACAGAGACAAGAGATTTCTAAGCTGCTTCTGCATTCCTTATTTTCTGACTTGGTTTTCTCAGCTGCCCCTGAGCTCATGAAACAGATCCCACACAAATCATTGCTGGGGGTTTGGAGTTTTCCCACTTTCCCCAAGACCATCAGAATTCCAGGTGGATCTCCTCAGACTTCAGCACCACCAGCTGTCAGGAGGGGGAGTGTGGCTAGCACAGGTCTTTCCCATGAGAATTCTTTTTGTGTTTCATAAACAAAGATAAAGTTTGGATATTACTACAAACAGTGTCTTGAGATTTAGACAGTGCAGGCCTGGCCAATCAGGCCTAGGGGGAGGTTTCTGACTGACCAATCTGGGTGACCTTTGAAAACTCTATATACATGTTGGATTCAAACAATAAAGTGCTTTTTCTATGCCGCGCTGAGAATCGGGGCTTTCCTTCTCTGCTAGCGGCTCAACAGCGACATCGGAGCAGCTATGGACATTCTCAGGAGGTGACACAGTTCAGTCTTCCCCCTCTCTCCTGCCTGTCTGGCTGTTTACCAGTTCTGAGGAAAAAAAGAACAAATATTGCTGAAACAAATGCAACAGCCGTGGTGTATTTCACATGTGAAATGAGGGGTTTGTGGCTCAATAATAAAATAGCATGGGAAGTGGTGGAGGAAAATATGCATCATAACTGCTGCAGAGATTAACAATGTCTGCAAATTGCCTAAAAGGAACCTCGTGTTTGTTTTCCAAACAGTTGCATTGAGGAAAATACATTACCCAATTAAGATGAAAGGGATAACCATCTTGGTGAATTGTTATTGTAGAAAATAAAGAATATTGCAGTAATGGAACTTAATTTTATCATTATATGTATTTAAATTGCCTTTTATATCCAACCATATATTTATTTGAAATAGATTTAAATGCAAACATAAACATGTCGTAACAGTTTTCAAAGCTTTAAAATCAGAAAGAAAATAATGTTAATGAAATATTCAATTCCTTTCATAGTTAGGAAAATCTGAAAATGATCTATCATTTCGATGTTACAATTCCTGTTGCCTCCAGCCTAATCCAGTCCTTTATAACCCAAATTTTTTATTGGCATAGGACAAGACTTACCATAAACCAGTTTTCAATTTTCTTTTTGTTTTTAAAAAACTGCAAGATGTTTCCAGTTTCCTCTAAGTATTTTTTTTTTGAGTAAGAGCATCTTGGATTTTTTTAAAAGCATTCTGTAGCTGACCGAGGTTGAATCTATGATTTATGAAGAAATCAGTGTGAGGCTGCAAATAATATAGAAATTGTTAAATCTAATTTACCTCCTGTGATTATATGCAAAAGTAACGCAGTGTGTGTATATTAAACACATATATATTTATATATGCACATATATATGAGGTATCTCATGTTTTTCTGAAGAGCACAGGTAAACCAACATTAAACTTGCAAAATGCAATTACTCTGTGCTCAAGAAAATGACCAGCTACTCAATCTTTTTCATCTTTTATGTGTTGCCATTCTTTAGTGTTTTGGGAAAATGCACTCACATTATTTTTGCTGTTTACTGCATGAAAACTCTATTGGGCTGAGAATGCAACTGCCTCTGCATCTGATATATTGACAGGTTGTCTTTTAATTTTCAAATGTTATTTTTCATAAAACATTAACTGGTTTTTCCCTACTCAAAAGACTTGCTTTCCCCCAAGGCATATTTTTCAATAACTGCTGACAGCTATCAATATTTCCTGTTATTTAGAGACATTTCTGGACAAGGTCTTTTGGAATGTGAAATATCAGTCAATTTTTTTTTTATCTCCTTATTTTCAAAGTATGCCTTTCCTTAACAAAAGCTGTGTTGACTCATTAAAGATATCTTATTTATTCAGGTGTCTGCTAATGCATGGGGGTTTATTACAAATTCTGCTAGTTTGGGTGATGAGAGAGCCAGCCTGATTTGCTGTCATTTTTCATATCTCTGCCATAGTTGTCTTTGAGGAAAATTGGTGTCATATTTGCCCCTGGCACTGAAATATCTTTGTCTGTTATTGAGACAGTTTGGAGTTAAATTGCAGTGAATAATTCAACTGTTTCATGCTCAAATTCTTTTAGAACTCCTGGGTAAAATGCTATCCAGAGTTGGAGATTACTCCTCAAAATTCTGCTGAATTTGCTCTACAGCTTCTCCTACCAGGAGCTGAATTTATGATGGATCTTCATGGTGCTCCCTGTTCACCATGGCAGAGCTTTTCTTTTCCATGTTCTTCACTTAGAGATGAATTTAACTTTTTGAAGGATAAATAAATTATTTATTTATTGTCCCTTTCTGGTTTCTTTAACCACAATGGAATTTATATTTTTTAGTTATTTTGTGTGAAGGTGATTGTCTCATTTTATTGGAGGTACTTGAGTCATTTGAAGGTTCCTCCTTCAATTTCCTCATGATCAGTGTGAGTCTCTTTTAGAATTCATGTGCCTACTGTTTATTCCAGAAAATGTTCCTAAACAGTCTCAAGATAATTCAAATAACTGATTTAAAATAACTAAAAAACCTAGCAGAGTATTTTTAGTCCCCCTTGCAAAGCTTGTTTTCATAGGTGGAAGAGTTCAAAAATCTTCCTGTTTCTTCTGGGTTTCAGATTAGTATTTTGGTTTAGTTTCTTCAATACAAACCTGGATTGTGCTCATTCTCACTCAGTCTGAGCTTGCAGAAATCTTTGACCTTGAATGAAGTTCCTGAGGATGTTTTTTGTTTATTCAGTGGGGCAGCATGTGAGTGTCGTGGAAAGGGAGTCAATGGAATTGCTGAAACAAAGACCTGAGACTTTTCTTGTTTTGTTTCATGTTCCTGGAGTTTCTTACTAATGTTAATAATGATGTCATAATTATTGAGTAACTGAAAAAAACACTTTGATAGGAAAGAGTAACTCTGTGATTTACCCAAATAAGTAATGGAGAAGAGTTGGTGAACTGATGTTGCTTGAGATGGAGCATTTAACCAACTCTACTACTTGACTAACCATAGCTCTGAAACACAAAACAGAATTTATTTTATCTGATATAATGCAAGATGATGTCATTAGTACTCTTTCTGTAAGTAACTACAAGATGATTATAATTAGGGAGAAAAACAAGATACAAGAAACAGGAGTTATATCTGGTTATTCCAGCACTAAAATATGATACAAATAAAATATGCATCAAGCTTAGCTAACACTGAAAACAGCTCAAAGAGAGAGTTTATTCACTATTTTCCTAGATCAATAGCCTACTTCATAGTCATATAACAGCAGCTGTTTCATTGGAATATTCTCATCAAAATTCTGACAGCAGTAATTTTCAAAAATGCTTGAATTATTGTTTCTTGGTTGCTCATCAGAAAAATGGCACGTTTTGGCTGTTTATGATACAATGCTTGTACAAGCAGAATGGGAGATGTGGAGCAGCATAATTTGAAGCAGAATCTTGTGATGCTCAAGAGAATCCTGTGAGTTGCCTGTCAAGAGCAATCGGGGAGGATTGCTCAGAGTTTCAGGGGTGCAGTGCACACACTGGGGAATGCTCCAGACTGAGGCAAAGGTAGAAAACCCAGTTCTTCCTGCATGATTCCTTGGTCAAATCATCAGGGCCACATGATTCCTAATCCTCTGTACCTGTGGAATTGAACGGCAAATTTGGAAAGTTTGTGCATCAACCTCCTGCAATGAGCACACTTTTCATTGGCTTTGGTGCTGTTTGCATTGCAGAGGAGGTTAATATCTGACAAGAATGTGCAGAAGAATGAATTGCTGTGGGAGCACTCTCAACATTCCCCTCTTTGCATAATGAATGCTTCTAAAGCATCCATTTCATCCTACTTCAGAAAATGAACTTATTTTTAGGGGTATTTATCACTGTCCAGAAGGAAAATACCAACATGGTGAGACAACTTGAAGGGAATATTATTCCTGTATGAAGCTCTATCTTTTGGTGATGTCACGTTGTTATTTTATCTCCCAATCCAGCACTGACAGGTCACAGTTCTCAGTATTTGTTACTAAACGATGGTTTAATACGTGTGTAACCTGCTCTGTCACCTCAGGTGCATATTTAAAAACAAAAATCATAGAATTCTCAGAATGGAGCATTTGCAGTTTTGTGTTTTCACTGATTTCAGTCATGATCCCTTGTTTTCAGGAGAAGGATAGTTTTCAAACCCATCAGCTGTAGAATCTTTAATTTAAGTACATGAATTCAAGTCATCTATGATGTCTGCTACTTCTACATTCATTTAATAGCACTTTTAGCTGCACCACGGTATTGTTGGTTTCCTTTTTCTAAGTACTTAGAATGTATTATTGCATTAATGCTCTTCATGCAACATTGCAAAACACTCAAATTATTTTGCTAATGCTAAGCAAGGGTTGTTGCATTATTAAACACCAGAGGCTTGGCAAATTAGTATAAACGTGAGTTTAAAGCACATTCTTCAGGTACCTGAATGTTTATGTTTCATGACAATAACAGAGACAGTTATAGTGATGCAACATTACCAGCAGAGTGTATTATAAGTTCAGATATCATTGCAGTTCAAAGTTGTATTTAGTTTCAGCTTTATTCTAATTTCTGATGCATCATTTCATCCCCAAGTGAGCTTAATTAAATGTGTGAACTGCAGAAAGTTGTTTATGCTTTTATACAGCAAAGCATTGCTCCAGTTGACTCTCCAAGTGCTTGGTCCTGAGTTCAGAGCCACTGAAAACTCCACAGCTTCTCTCTTGTGTCCCAAGGTCTCAGACAAGGAAAGAGAGAAGAGAGCTTTATTGTTTTGATTTCCATATCTATAGAGTTTTCAGAGGTGCACCCAGATTGGTCAGCCCGAGACCTCCCCCTAGGCCCAATTGGCCAAGCCCGAACTGACCTAATCTGGAGAAGTTGTTTGCAAAACATCCAAACTTTATCTTGTTTATGAAATATAGCAAAATGTTCCCACGGGAAGAGCCTGTGCTAGCCACACTCTTGTGCCTGAGGGATTCTTCTTTGCTCTGATCCTCAGTGTCTTTATCTTTACAGATAAGGAAAATCAACTCCATATTTTCCTCAGCTGTTTCTTTCTAAAATTCCTATTCCCCTTTCTTCTCCCCTCAGTTTCTTTCCAGCAGCCAGTATCTGTTTTAAGATCAGTTTTTCAGGCCTGGGTAGGCTATTCTGGATCTTGCCAGTTGTGCTGTGTTTATCAGAGTAATTTACCTCTTGTGTCCTAAATCCAGCACCGTTCTGGGATAGAATATCCAACAAAATTTTCCCTTTAGTCTGCTGTCACACCATTGACTCCCATTTCTTTGTGCTGAATTCATGAGTAAAACCTCCCAGTGCTGCTCTCCCATACAGATAACGACTCCCCATTTTATATTTTCATTATCCCTTTGAAACAATTAAACAACAGTATTTGGCAAAGCTAAAAATGTCATGCAGGGAAATGGAGAGCACAATAAAAGATAATGGTTTTAGCAACAGCAACAACAGGAAATGTCAATAAATGGTGTAGCCATGCTGTTTTTCACCTTTAATCAGGTCAGGAGCCTTCAGCAACCTTTCTGAGAGGCATGCTTTTAAAAAAGGTGGTTCATGGCATTTTGTAGAGTCAAAATTTTGATGTTGTGCAAGTTAATATATATCCTAATAAAATTCTTAATTAGATTAACACATATGTTATTTTCAAGATTTTTTTTAAAAGGTGGTATTGCATTTTTAAGAAGCAGCATTTAGACAAAATGCTATTGTCTAACATTTTCTATATAATTCTACATTATACATCATCTGCTGTATTCAAAAGAATGTTAATCATGGGAATATATTCTCAAAATGTAATTAGCTGCACAAAAACTTCTGGTTGCCATCTACTTGGGAGGTCTCTGGCCACAAAATTTTAAGGTTTCAGTGTTAGCCAGAGCAGAAGATTCTCTACAGACCACCTATATTGCATAGACTATCCTGCAAGAACCAATCTGTCATGATTTAGGAAACAATGCATGGACATCTTTTAAAAAATAGCCATAACTTTAGGGAGAATCTGGGTCTGTGCAGCCACAGGACTTTGTGGTCTCAGGCTGTTATTCTGATGAGCTTTTCACTGAAAGTTGCCATCACTGAGCTGCCTGCAAAGCACAGCATGGGTTGTACCACCAGTGACCCCTGAGCTGCAGAGCGCTGTTAATCACTGCATCAGCTGTAATTATCACATGGCACTGTGATGGCTGATCATTTGGAAACCTAATTTAGTGACCTAATGCTGTCAGGAACCATATTTTTTATTACTTTTCGTTAGCCAGTGATTGCAGCTGGTTGTTTGAACTGCAGCTCTGCCTGCAGAGGGAGAGGTGAGCTCTGCAGGTTCACATCTGGCTGCTGCACCTCCTGGATTTCTGCAGCACACTGGGATCCATCAGTGACTATTGTGCATGAAGAAACCCTGGAAAACTGTGCCCTTGATTTCCAAATTTATTTTCTGCTTGGCTTTTTTTCCAGCTAGATTCTCTCTAAAGTTATGGCTGTTTTTTTTTAAAGGTGGCCATGCATGGTTTCTTAAATCATGACAGATTGGTTCAAACAGTTCTTGCAGGATAGTTAAAGATCCTGTGCATTATAAAATCCAAGGTTTATCACTTTTTCACTTTATATAATTTATATGTGGGTTTTATTTCCCTTCACCTATGTACAACCCCTGGCAGACATCAGCTTTTCCCTTTACCAGTTCTGTTCAACATCTAATTATCACTCAATACACAATACAGAAGACCCTATGCAATATAGGTGCTCTGCAGAGGATCTCCTATTCTGGCTAACACTGAAACACTAAAATTCGGTGGCTAGAGACATCCCAAATAGATGGCAACCAGGAGCACAGACTCACAGATCACTGCTGGAGCTGTGGCAGAGGCAGACAGAGGAGTGGCAGAGGCACTTTTCCAGGGTGCAGGTGGCATTATGTATGGCATGGGGACAGAGCCAGGACAGCTGGAGCAGGGCTGGAGGCACTGCAGAGCAGCACCTGGAGGGTCTCTGTCACACGAGCAGGTGAGGCCAAAGACTGCATGGAAACTTGGAAAAAACACTGCTGATCTGGCCAGATGAAACAGAGGTAAAAGGAGGTACAGGAAATAAAGGACAAATTAAATGTCACTTACAGAGCAGAGGCAGTGTCACTCACATCTACCCACACTAGTGAAAAACCTCTTTGGAAATCACTGTATTTGAGTATTGCCAAGCAGGCCACAGGCAGATCAAGGCTCTGTCAATGCCTTCCTTAACCACAGGATGCAGGGCAAAACAAAATAATTTGATGGGAATAAAAAAAAAGAAAAGTATGGTTTACATGAATTCTAATGAGAAGTTCCCAGCTTAGAGAAAGTGAGAGCACAGGAAAGAAAGTAGGATTTTAACAGTAGGGATTTACTCAGCTGGTGGGCTGCAGGATATTTCTGAACAGTTCTCTTGGTCACAAATTAAGTTAATTTTGGAAAAGCATTGCCCCTGACCCCATTACTTGATATGCAATATTGAGGACTTGGGTGGTAAAAAATGTAGTGATATCAGCTTTTCACAAACTGTGGTCTTTATCAGAATCCAGCAGTTTCTGCTGTTGTCTCTAAGGTTTAACTCTTTGCATTTAACATAGTTCTATGACAGGACACAAAAAGATTCACTTGTATGCTTTTCTTATGGAAGGAAATGAATTGGATTGCCCTCAATTGCTGTGGAGATGAGGTAGGAGTTTTCCTTTCCTCCTTGTTTTGATGTCACACTGGGTCTGCTTGAAGTCCACTGCTCTCTATTTTTGTTTAATGCTTCATGTGCAGACAATGAAAGTACAAAGGGAATTATGCAGGGCTAGCTGTGAAACCCATGAGCTAAGTTACGATAAAATATGCTTGGGTTTCCCTCCATTCCTGATTATTATTTGTTCAACTACATAGCTACAGCTAGATAGACATATTCCTTTAAAAACAGAATTTCTATAAGGTGTTTTTAAAAAAGCAGTTAATTCCCAAGTGGGTGAGCTGTGAATGTAAGGAAGAGGTTAAAATAAATACTGAAAGCCTAGGAACAGGTTAAAAACCCCTTTCATGTAAGACTCACCACATTCTTAATGAGTTTCAGGATGTTCAAAGATTAGATGCTGTATCTCCAGTAAGAAAGCAGACCTATACAGACTCAGGAAATTAAAATGAATTTAATCTTCACAATACTTTTATATAAACAAGAATATCGTGTCAGAGCTTCCTGAAAAATGTCATGTCATTGGTGGATATATTGAGACTTCTAATTTGAAAATAAAAGCTGCCAGAAATGGCAGAGAAACAGTGCCAGGGGATTGGAGTCCCCTTGATGACCAAAAACACCAGCAGAGAGGCATGGCCTGAAATTCCTGATACAATCCTTCGATTTGGTCATCCCCAAAGCACTGTATTGTGATAAACTATCCATGAATTAATCAGCAGCCAGTGAACACTAACAGCAGGGATTCCATTTCATAAAAAAGAGCTCATTTCATAAAAAAAGAGCTCATTACCATGTTGGCTTCTGATCTTTTGACAGCAAAGCTCTTGATGTGAAGGGTGGAGGAGTTGTTTTTTATTTGGTTTATTATGTTTCTCTTTTATCAAACAGCTAATCACAATCAAGGGCTCTTGATGTTTCTTAAAGTGTCTTTCACTTTGAAATCTGAGCCATGAATTTTCCTGACTTCTCTGTAACACAAAAGTTCATGTGTCCAAATTCCCTGGAATGTCTCATCCGTCAGGTGTGAGCAGCAAGAGTGGCAGAGGAGAGACTTGAAGTTTATCCTTTGAACTGAAATCTATAAAAATGCAAATGGTATCTGCAGAGGTGCCAAATTTGCCTCCAATGATGAAGGGTACTACAGTGAATCCACACTTAAAAGTCACCCAGCGTAAAGCCTTAGTGGCTGAATAATAGAAATTTTCTGTCCATAATGCTATGAGATGTGCAGATGGTTGAAAAATGATATGTGATCTCATGCAGTGCCTGCTGAGTTAACAAGAGAATTTCATTCAAGAAAAATAGTACATTTTAGTTCCACCATATGTGTGATTATGTTTTCTTCATACCCATGGAGAATCCCTGATGTTAGAGAGCAAACCATGATAGCCCATTAACATGTCCTCTTTTAAATAATTTATTTAAACTCAAGAAGCTTACATTTTTGTAAAAATAACTTACACAGCAAAGATAACAGCTGCAGGTGAATATTCTTGGTTGGGTTTTTTCCACAGAATTGTGAGCAGAAAAATAAATGTACCACTCATTTCTCACCTACAAGCAGTCTTTGGGTCTATCCACTGCTCCTGACAAAACAGAATGCTGTCAGAATAAGAAATATAGGGCAGAAACAGTCATTTCTTGTCTTCTTCACAGATTCCTCACCAGAAAACCCACTGCATCTGCCTGTGGTTAAAATTCCTGTTCATCAGAACCAAATTCCAATTGTTATATTGAGAATAATTCATATAATATTTTAACATCAGTCTTCCACAACTTGAATTTAATAATATAAAATCTTTTACAGATAATTTTATTTGTATCTAGTACAGTAAAGGATATGGTACCTCTTAAAATTACAGAAGACTGATTTGTTCCTATACAAAAATAGACGTTTTGATTACAGGGCAAAAGGGTCCATTGAAATATTAAAATTACTTTTAAGTATTTAGGAATGGGGGGGGTTTATAATCAATATTTAAAGAGAAATCATTGGAAAAGTACTGTTTTCATCATTTCCTCTCCTTCATGCTGCTCCTCACACCCTGAAGTGAGACCTGATGAAGTCCCTGATGGTGGTGAGGATTTCTTCCTGTCCTCAGCAGCACCAGGAATTATCCAGAATATTCTGCAGATGTTGGATTTGATGTTTACCCTCCCAGTGACCACCCTAACTTCAACTCAGCATCACCAGCAATAAACAGACACCGATCAGAAAATGTCTTTGAATCTTTTCATCTCCAGGTCACCCCTTGGAAGGTGCACAAGCTACTTAGCAGTCACTCAGTATTTTTTCCATCTGGCAAATTTATTCAGCCCAAGATTTTTGGACACAAAAATTTAAAGGAATCCAGACTCTCATTTGTTTCATCACAGTCACTGCAGCATCCACCTTTGTCTCTTCCTAGGACTTTCAGGTTTTTTATGAGCTCATTAGGATGTTTTCTTGTGTCACAGATCCACAGTGACAATTTGATATTGATGCTGTCGTGTATTCCTACCGATTTTTTACTTTTCTTTTAATCTTTAGGTACATACAGACAGCTGCTTTCAAAGAAATTGGATTCTTTAGTCTCAAGGTATAAATAACCCCAGTCCATCCAAGAGGACCATGAAGGGAGTCTGAATTAATTAAAATGTCTGGTAAAAAACTTTTAATATTCTGAAAAAGAGAGTATGATGTGATGTGAGAAAGTAACTTTACTTTCAATTTCTAGGAGCTTTTTTGTTTGTTAGTTCCACTGAACAATTGAATTTTTTAAGGTATTCTTCAGAAGGTATCCTTTCTTGGGGGGAGAGTTTCGAAGCTTGTTCTGGGTGTGTTACCTGTCATCCGCTGCACTTTACATTTTGGAAAAACAAAAGAGTGTATTTTCACAGAACAGGCTTGTCAGAAAGATCAGAAGGCCTGGTATTTTTCAGATCACTCAAAAGTTATTCTTCTGACAGCTCTCTGACTGAATTTCTCATTTTCTGTGACCTGCGTGTGCACAAGTTGTAGCAATCCTTTTCTTTCCGCTATGTGCTCTGCATCTAAGGAAAAAATCTCCCTCTTGCACCGTTGAAAGCAGTGGGAATTTGGAGAAAGAGTTGAAATCTGGAGGCTAAGAACGTCCAGGTACTTTGGGATGGATTGGCTGCAGTTGAGCTGTTGAATTGTTGAATTTTTTCAGCCTCGATGGGAGGATGGTTGGTGCCTCACAAATGCCAAGATCAAGTTCTGGACAGTGAGGGATGCAACCTCCTGCTGCCAATGCCATTTCACAGAATATTGCTGTCTGCTGGAAAAAATGTCTCTTCGGCTCACCAAGGGCAAGAATCAATCACTTTTGCTGGCAAAATATGCTTAGACAAGCTTTTCTAAATAATAATATTGGTATGGTGTCCTGGGAGGTGGGGGGAGCTGCAGACAGGAGTTGCTCAGAGTGATTTTTTCCCCCTGTTTCACAAACCTCCTTTTCTAAGCAGAGAAATGTTTAGAGCTGCTTTGCTTTAACTTAGCAAAACAAACTCTGCTACTACAAAAGCTGCCAAGTGAACACACCTCAGAGCCTCTTCAGATGTCAGCGAAGCACCAGCAGTGCACAAAGACGCCTTTGTGTGTTGCTTTGTAGTCTGCGTTGAATGCAGATGCCATCTAATGAAGTCAATCTCTGCAACGTCTCCTTTTCAGCTTTTTTTTTTTTATTGCAGAGTTTGATTTAACACTGGTAAATGTCAGCCCCACGAGGATGTAAAGAGGGGAGGCAGCCCTGACAGAGAGAAAAGTGGAAACTTTTTAATTTAAGGTTTGCTGGTACATCTGCACCCAGTTATCTGAACCTTCTGATTTTGAGAATGATCTGTTAGACTTCCTCTTTTTCCTACAAGTATTTTTTTGAGGTGAGAAAGCATGGGATATAGACCCCACTTTCTTGTCCTGTGGCTTCAGTAGTCTTTGGATTAAACTATAATACAACCCAGGCATTGTGAATGAGGAGATCCTACAAAGAGTGAGAAAATAGCTCTGCATCCCAAAATATCATTTTCTTATAAATATAAATGAGATGGCTAGAAAAGAACAAAAAAAAATGTTTCTTTTGAAAATAATTTTTTTTATCTCTGCCTGCATAATGGAAAAGTGTGGTGTTTAAAATTATCCTGGAACGTGGAAGTTAGCTGAAAATACAAAATGCATCAGATAATACTGTAAAAAATGGGAATATATGCATGGCATAACATTAATTTACATCTCCATCACAGTTCTCTCTAGATTCTCAAATTCCCCAATGCCTGTAAAATACTTTAGGTTGTCCATGTCAGTGAGCTGGAAATTATCGTGATGTACTTGTGAATAAAGCAAGACATGAAGATGTAATGCAATTACTGAAAAGTGTATGGCAAAGCAAAGAACAGAAGTTTTACCTGCTGATTTCAGGGCTTCTGCTCCAGGAACAAGGCAAGTTTTATAAGCACATGACAGGCTGTAAGGTGCTTATGTTTGGGCACAATATAATCTGCATTTCTTTCTGTTATCAGGCTGCTTGTGTGATTATCTTGGTTGATTATGATAATAGAGGTGTAATTGTACGTGAAGAATCCTAAATAATTGGCACAAACTGTGGGTCTGGAGAGTTTTCTGAGTCTCTGCAGCACAGATTTTTATAGGAATAACTTGAGTTATAGCAACAAACTAATCACTGTTTGACAAAGTTCTGTCTTCCCAACATAGGGAAAGAATTATTTTCCAACCATCACAAATCAACTTTTCATGTTGGAGAAGATCACATGGGAATTGTTTGGCTTTATTTGGCTCAAGAGGGACAGTATTTTAAACAGAGTGAAAGGAACATTGTAGTGACTTTTTCCATTAACTTACTGTAGCTTGGGTGGAATCACCAATCCCTGCTGTGAATCTTTGTCCCCAGCCTTCCCAGAAAAAGAACAGAAATTCTCTGCACAGGAGACAGAAATGACATGGCACAGCAAAAGGTCACTGAGCACAATGTGCTCAGACTCCTGAACCTGAAGTGTGAAGGGTTCCTGTGAAGAAACATAGAGGACAAAACATGGTTTTCTATCCCATCGTTGCTATAAACAAGCCAAAGGGGAATTCTCAAACATTTTTGGGTTTTGAAAGGATGAACTAAAAGGATTTGACATTTTCAGATATGTTGCTGTTGTTTCTTGATGGAAGGCACAAAAAGTTATCTTGAGAGGTGGGCAAGAGCTGATCCAAACAGCGTGGAAGTGGTGCTTCCTTGCCAATAAAGGCTGTGAGAGGTTTTTTTGTTTGTTTGGGGCTTTTCTGTCAGTGCTGAAGTCAGGATCTTGGACCAGATGATCATTGTAGGTCTCTTCCAACTGAAATAATCTATTCTGAAGTTAAAAAATCTGTCACTCTCCTCTAAAGAGTGTTTTTTTCTCTCTGTTTTGACCCCAGTTACCAAAGTCAGTGGTTTTCCTGTTTAACTGATGTGTTATGCCCTGATTTTTTCCCACAATACTTTACCAGTAGGTGGTTTTGGCATCTCTCAGAACATTTATTTTGCAAGTGACCAGGTTATATCAAATGTTCAAGTTCTGACCAGACCAGTCAGGACAGAAAATCATGTTAAATTTCAGCTTTGGAGTTGGGAGGAATGGGGGTTACTGCTCTCACTCCTTTGGGGACATTTAGAGGTGGGAATGCTTTAGACCCATGTCCTGTCAGAAGTCAATGAAATAAACACTGAGTTGGTCATAACCTGATTCCTCAATTTCATTCCAAGTGTCATATCAGAACATTTAGTGCCTTAATTTCTTTCATTTCGCAGTGCAAATCTGTCCTGAACAATTCCAGAAAGAGATTTGACCTTAGATCCCGGCTGAGATGCTGTAGCTTTTGTGCTTAAAAATCCAATATTTTAAAAGCCTCTCCTCTCAAGTATAGCTAAACAAGGCATTTTTAAAAGGTTGGAGAACAGAACAGAAAACGTTGGTCCTCAATAGTTACTCTTTACAATCTTGTAGGAACTGCACTCTGAGATTCCATATTCACTGTGTCATATTGATTTCCAGTGCCATTTCAGCTCGCAAAATATTCCTCTTCCACTGCAGGCTCCCCCATTGATGCTGCTTCTTTTCATTTTGTACATAATAGGTCAATTTATGGTCTCATACATCCTGTTGCCATCGAGCTGTCTGCAGGCTGTGCCCTCGAGAGCACCGGGAGGATTCATTTGGAGAGACTGAGCGACGTCAATAGTGAATTCCTTTAACAGAGCACAGAGCAGGAGTGCAGCTCTGGAGCAACAACTGGAGCTCTCTAGTTAGTGCTGACCACTCACAATAACCAGTGTCAGTTCTTTTGCTTCCCTTCAGGCAATGGCCTTGAACCTTCTTTGCATGATTTTATGTCTGGTTGAGGATTTAGTTCTGTGCTTGGAAGGAATTTCTCTGCCCCACCAGGAGTCCTGTCCATCAGCTTCACAGCAAACCCACTAGAAAGCTTTCACAGAGATCTATTTCAAGTTATGCTTCTGAAGAGGAAAAAAAAAGAAAATTGAAGACAGTGATGGTAATTATAAAAAAGGGGGAGAACTGACTGGAAGAAAAGGTTTATTTGATTACCACAGCAAAGGGATCCGTTTGTTAATGGGAAGTGTATCATTAGTAGAAGTTTTCCATTCACTTCATTTGTAACATAAAAAATAAGAATTTATTCAGAACAAACATTTTCTTTTATCTTGCTAATCAAAAGACCTCTTGCCAAAGTAAAAATGACACTTGACATCTCAAAGCAAACGCAAAGATGGAGTGGAATAAAAGCATTGCATATTCAATTTGAATAAAAGAATTCCAAATGCTCAATTAAAAAAAAAAAAAAAAAGTAATTTGAAGCTAATTATTCTTAGGCGCAAGATTCACTTTTAGAGATTATTGAGATTATTGCACTGAAGTCACCACACCATATGTGGAAAAACAGTCCTTCTTGCCTGACATCAGCAGTGCCAATTGGTGGGATGTGAGAAGTGTTTTCAGTGGTGGCTCAGTCATTCCAAACCCATTACAACATAATGGCACTTGTGTACTCTGGTGATTTGGTTCCAGACTTTCAAAGTCACATCATCTCCCTCAGACAGTGATGGATGCTGAGAGGGATTTGGAATTGCCCCCAGCTCGCTGCGGGCACAGACAGAAAGAGCTTGGGGCTTGAGTTGGATCTGCCAGGTGACAGTGACACCATAATGAAAAAACTGTTGGCCAGATTGCCCCATCTGCCTTCTGCTCTTTGTTAGCTGCCAGAATAATGGGAGAATCTGGGCCAGCAACTGCAACAGATTAGTTACTTGCACTCCATCTTCTTGGCAGGCAGATGTTCTATTAATTAATTTTTTCTGTAGCAATTCATCACAGAATATTTAAGTCTTGTGGCTTGTGACTTGGAAAAGGAATACTCATTTTCCTAGTTCATGAGGCAGAAACAGAACAGGACCAGATGGTCCCATGTGGCAACACGAGATGTCAATGAATAGCTAAGTCTAGATTGCCTCAATCCACTGCAGATTGTTAAAATCACTCTGGGTGTGTTTGAGTGGATCCTCCTGGTTCTCAGATCTTTGCAGTTAGAGCTTTCCTAACTGCAAAGTATTGATCCTACTGATTGTATTGATCAGTATTGATCCTACTGATCAATAATTCAGTAGGAATTATTGATCACACCAGAATCAACGTGCACCAGCAATGGCAGAATCCACCTTTTGCTTAGGGTTGGCTTTAAGTCCTGAAATCACAGGTTCAGGGATCACCAGAAATGGAGTTTGGTCTGAATAGAAGAGAACACAGAACTCCTTCATCTGTGGAGAAATACCATGAATGCATGAACATAGCATGATGTTTAAATGTGATCATATATCTGGGTATTGGTGCTTTTTGCTCCTTTGCTCTCCATTATTGAGCTCTTTTAAGAAGTCTGGTTAGGAAAAAATCTCTAGTGGGGGAAAATTTGCTCTTGTGTTTGTAGGAATAAAGCAAGAATCACCTGCAGGGACATGGAAGGAAGTGAGAACATTGTAGGTCTCCCTTCTCCTCATAGGTTTTCCTAATGTCTTTGAATTTTCTCTTTTACAAAAAATTACCTTTCTAGTCAATTTTTTAACAAAACCTCTGTGTTTCTCTGGTTAGGATTGCAAGTGGTTTAGTCATCATTGTAGCCAAATTATAAATAGATCCACTTCAAAATGGGTAGGAAATCCACCTCAAAGTGGGTAGGATTATCACTAGTAGGATTTAAATCTGAAAATCAAAATCATGCTCTCTTCTGTACATTGCTACATATGCACAGACTTAAGATTTACTTTGTTAAACAGCTATAGTGGAAAAAAAATCACAGGCTGCACAGGAAAACTGTAGAAACTGCTCTCTAAATCCATCCCTTCTGGTAGTGAAGTCTTTTGGCAATTGAGACTGAAAATACAAGTTTCTCAGAGGCCAAATTCATTTAAAGTGGAGATGCTAAATAACTCCAGGGAGAAAAAAAATAGCATTATTTAGAAAGATTGTGGAACAACTACACAAAAAGTAAATTTGACATTGTCTTAGTTGCACAAAAGTACTATTTTAAGAAAAGGAGAGAGACTGATGTCATGCACTCCATTATGTTTTCACAATAAGGTAATACATGCAATTGAAAATATTGCAAGGAAAGGAGAATAATTTTGCAGAAGTGATTTCAGGAACTCCCTTGGATTCACAAGTTAGGATTTTGCTGTAATAAGTGATAATGCAAAATACATTATTCTGTAGCAGCAGAACTGCCAGAGCACTTCCACAAAGATGTTAATAGGATTTTCAAACTCTTTCATGTCCAAAAAACAATGGCTGAAGTCTGAGATTTACTCAGTGGGTTTATAAAATGTGTGTAAAAATACCCCCTAAACCTTTCTAGCCCCACATCCCCAAGCATCACACACTTCCTTGTACTGTAATTTTCATTAATTCAGTTTAAATTACATTCAGGATTACTTTATGCCTTAAAAAGAAAAAGAAAAAAAGACATACTATTTGGAGATGTTTAAAACTTTAGGTAAGCGATGTCACTCCTCAGTCAGTCACCTTATCCAGCTGCTGACACTGAATATATTTATATTTACACACACTTGTCTATCTACAGAGAAGGTTTTAAAATGTGTGAAGTATTTCAATTGCAAGCAAGTCTAAACTGACTTTTTATTAAAATATATTTGGCTAATTAAAATATAATCCATCAAATTGTTCTATTTTGCCAGCTTCTCAACTACTTAATCTTCTAAGGCACTGAAATATTAAAATTTATGTTAACAGGAGCTCTGCCTTGAAGTACAGTATGGTTAAACTTGCTCCTGATAAAAAACCAGTCCATAGGTTCTCATCTGTACCAACAAAAAGTCACTGATATGATTTAATTGACTGGAAAACATTTTAAAAGTGCTGCTGACTGATATAATCTGAGTATTCCATGTCATTTTTTAATTTCCTTTGTAATAGTTGCTTTTGTGAGTTTATTGTTAATCATGAATGGGTTTAATTGGATATTCCTGATGGCTTACCAGGGTCTTCAGGATCCTTCAGTGAGCTAATTCCACAGCATGGGCAAAAGGAAATCTTGTGCTTCACTTTTCCTAAGCATGGAACTTGGTTTTGGCTTCCTCTGAAATTAAGGATAATAACTTCTTCTCACAAAGTAAGGATTGAGATTTTTGTCTCTGCTAGAAAATAATTGCAGAAGCAACTCAACTGTTAATGTATTGCTCCATAATATCACTCCTGTATTGATTAGCCCTTAATACTCTTGTCCTAGGTGTAATAATTGAGCTGAAGTATTGAACATTTATGCCTAACTGCTTGTTTCCTTCACCTTTCCCATTTTATCTTTCTTAATGTTGACAACTTCTGGTTTGAATTTTTCCTGCTCTTTCTACAAAATCATCCCATGTTATCACTTTCCCAAAGCTTTCTAGAAGCAAAATTATTGTTAAATGCTCTAAGCGTGGAGCTTCTCCAAAAGAGTTTTGTACATAATTTTCAAAGAATGCAACACTGGAAGAAATTCAATTTTAATTTCAATGTACTGAAAATCTAGCAGGGAATAAAAGCAGATTTGCAGCAGTTTTCTGTTGTACAAATTGGGTTCTGTTGTTATTTGTACATCCCCAACCACGAGCAACACAGGGAGGGTGAGCAGAGCTGCACATCCTGCTTGACCTGGGCTCAGAATTGAGCTGAGCACTCACCTAATTAGATTAATCACTTAATTTGGCAATTTATTTATATGGTCAAATTCTGATAACATTAACTCTCGATGTGCTGGGAGGACAGAAGGTGTCAGACCCTGAGAGTGTCTCAGGGTGGCCCAGAGCATCCTCCCCACCCCTGGTCCTGAGCCCTGCTCAGCCCCCCAGCTCCTGCCCAGCCAGGCCTGGTGGCACCTTTGGGGGTTCTCTAGTATTTTTTAAAAGTTTTTTATCTCATGTTCATCCAAAGGTTTTGTTTTCTCTTTTTGACTGTTATAATCTGTCTGGCTTTGAGCAAAATCTGACAAAGGCAAAAGACATTTGTCTTTTCACTCTGACACCAATGTCATGAGGAACAGGATTAACCATGCAGGTAATTAGCTGATTTTAGAGGAACAATTTCTTTGGACACTCACTGTGCCTCATTTTTTTTTCAGAATATCTGGTTTAAGGCTTTCTGATACTACAAGATTTAGGAACTAGCCATGGAAATAATTTGAACTCTCTGAAATGTATTTCCCGTTCTGTAAGCACAGCTGGCAGCCAGTCTGGTCACCTCTGGCAGTCAGGGCAGGAAAAATGCAGTTGTTGCAAAGGGAGAGCTTCCAAATATGTTTTGTCCAGCATAGTTTAGATTCTAGCAGTAGAACAGAGAAGTGGAAAATGGTTCTAATTTTAGGTCAGATGTACTAACTGCTCCTTCCACTAACCTTTGGGATTAGGGCACTGCGAGTATTGAGGAAGCTGTTGAATCGAGAGAAATGATTGGATAAAAATGTTAATAAAATAATGTGAGTTCTTTTCATGAAGGTTTGGTAAAATCATTAAAAGCTCATTTTATGTGACCAATATTGCTGCCGGAATGAAAACAAAATTGACCAAGTTATGGAACATAACATTGTGGCAGGAAGTATTAAAATGGGGCAGAACAGGAAATGTTCTTCATTAAAGTTCCCTTCAAAACATTGGCTGTTATTATGAAATCTAGATCATGGACACAAGAGCTGTCTTTCCAAATTTAAAAAAAAAAAAAAAAAAGGTGCTTTTAGTCAAATATTATCTTTATAAGAAAGGTAGAATTTTTTTTTTTTAAGAAAAGCTAAAATATCATAGAGTTATTCAGAACATACATTTTTCTTCTCTCAAAATATGATCCCATTATATCTTCATTGATTCAGATAAATCCTTTTTTTTTTAACTCTCACTAGGGGACATGTGTAGATTCTATTTCACTCATATATTTCTAGTCCATATTTAAAACATTAATTAATTCTGCCCTGGTCAGATCAAGTAGCATTGAGATAACTTGAATTGAATTAGGAAAAATACATGAAGTTAACTTGTGAAAACTTGTTCTAACAAAAAGAAAGAAAAACCAACAGGGTACTGGAGGGAAAAAATCATCCTAGCAATAAAAGTGGTTGTATTTCATGAGGTTATTGCAGCAATATAATATATAACTTCCAGTTAACAGACACTGTATTGCAGCAGTTAATTGTCATTAATATTATTGTTACATTATCCAGTTATAGACTCAAAGTGTCAGACACAGCATCTCCTGTTCGGAGCCTCTGTCATTTTTAATTTATGCTGATTGATCTGTTTAATGTCAATAAAAAGTATTGCACCTTTGAGTTGATTGTAATGAAGATGCAATGCATTCTTAATGTATCTCCTTAACTACAACTGTTTCCAAAATCAATATGACCTCTTAAATAAACAACCCAGGCTATTTGTTATTCACTGGAGAAATTCATATTACTGCAAAGTGGCTGTGATCAGCTGAGATAGGCTTCTAAAAATATTAAGTTTGTAGCTATAAGTTTATCCAAAATCTTGGTCTTGTAGATGATTGTAGTGAGAATTTGTTCTTTTGCCATTGCAAAAGTTTATTTTTGCTTTCAGCTACCAATGACCCAAATAGAGCAATAACAGGAATGGGATATCAGTGCAGTGGATCAGCTGTTGAATGGGAAATAATTTATTTTTTTCAGTAAAATGATCTTACCTGTGATTATCATTGCTGACTCTTTTGTTCACAGCCAACTCCCCTGAAGCTGCAAAGACCAAAATTACTTACAAATAACTGTAAGTAATTTTCTGCATTTAATCCTTAGAGTCACTTGCAGAAATATCCATGGAATATTAACAGGAAGACTTTACACCACTGGTGTCTTTACTGAGTGAATTGACAATCTTTTTATGGTCTTCATCAAAGATAGTAATTAAAATGTAAAATAATGAGTTTACAAGTCTTTGTTTTCCTTAAAATATTAGGGTCAAAAAACAACATTTACTCAGGAAAAGGAACCCTAGATCATTGAAGATTATCCATTTAAAATTCAAGAGGGTCATTTTTAAAACCTATTTTCATTGCAAATAAAGCATTTTACTTCAGTCTAAAAATAAAAATAAACAAGAAGTATTATTAAATATGAATTCTTTAACTGAGGGGATAATTTTTGCTTGGAGAAGAATGTTTGCTTAAAATTGCACCTGAATAGTTGGACTCAGAGGTGACAAGGTCACATCACAGTGAAAATGCTGCTTGTTCTCCAAAAGAGCCACAGCACACTACAGCTCAGACCATGGCAGGTGGATTTAGAGTGTTTGTAACAGAGAAAAGGGAGAAAGTTCTTCACTCTGCCCATTTCCATGGTGTTTATTTCCCTCCAACAATTCCTGCTGCTTACTTATACAACATATAGAATAATCACGTTTACCATCATTAAAAGGGACTTTTTCTTTCTTGATAAAATAAAATGTCATGATCATTTAGATTTGTTAAAAATTGTTCAAGATATAATCTGGGAAGTTTATCAAGGTATTTAATTCTGGACTGGAGAGGACAAAGATGAACTCATTCCTGTTCCAGTGTGTGTGCAACAGCAGTGAAGCTCAAAAATTTGTATTCCCCAATCCCTGAGCAAGAACTGTGCCATTGCAGAGAAGTTGTTGAGCCATGGTCATAAAAGTAAATACTAGAAATTGATGATTTTGCTTCCCTACTACATTGGGCCTCTTGCAGGCTTTCCTGTGACCTCATCCTTTCATCAAAATGTGAATAATGAAATGTGAGCTTTTAATAAGAGTTCTATCTTTGCATAAAGATTGCACTTTTTTGCATTAAAAAGTTCAGCTGACCATTTCACCCAACTATTCAGTTTATTTTTTATCTTTATGCTCATAGATGCATTTGGGTTTGCTGTTTAACTGGATTTTGATACATACATAATAAAAGGTATTGATTACAATGAGAGAGAAGATTACTTTGCAAATAAAGCATTCCTGACTCTCTTCTCCCAAGAGATAAACTCCCATCTGTTACTACATGGAAAAAAGGAGGCAATTACAGAGTTAATGCTCTGAAAAACTTGTTAGCTTGTTGTACCATTAAAGGTGGTTGTAAAAAAAAATATTAAAAAAGTATTGTCTGCAAACGATCATGTGGATCTGATGATAAGCCATGATAAATGATATAAGCACTTGGTGTAATTTACATTTTAAGTACAGAGAGTAGCAAAACACATCTCTCAGAGTCATCCACAGAACAGCTCCTTTCACATGTGGTGAATATTCTTCCCACTACAGCCCTGCAATCAAACCATCCCCTGAGGCTCTTAAGGTAAAGAGTTCCAAGACATTTCCTGCAGTGACAAACTGGGAGGTTGCTTTAGGCTGGTGATCCTACATTTGCTGAATCAGGATTTCACAGCATTTCAGTGTGGTTTCCTTATTTTCTTGGGCTTTTTTCATGGATTTCGGTTAGCCCTTGAGTCATGCTGCTGTTTGGTTGCTCTGCTGCAGAAAAGCAGTGAAGCTTCTCTCTGGTGTATTTGATGTTCACAGCCAGTGTGTGATACAACCTCTGCACAGGTTGTGGTTTCCCCACCTGAGCAGGACAAACCCTTCCTCTGGGAGCTGAAGAGAATTAAAATGCCGTGTTTGAGTCTTTCCTGAAAGCTTTGTCTGTCTTGCCTTCCAGACCTGTTGAGCTTTTTTGAGTCCAAATTAGAAAGAAAGACCAGCTTAGAGCAATTGCATTATGTCAGGAGCACAATTCCAGGTCAAATTAAAAAGTCTAAGCTCTTTCTGGCTGTAGGATATTGTTCCATAATCAACTCTTTATCCATTTTCTTCAGAGAAATAATACTGGTTTAGCCATGACTGGTTTGCCTAGTTGGTGGGGCCAAAGGAATTTGAGATTTCTCAGCCTGCAGGTGAAAATGCAGCCAAACTGTGTTTGCAATCCACATTTTCCACGAGGATCTGGAGAATGCAGCAGCAAAGGCAGAGTGTGCAGCTGAAGCAAAGAGCAGAAGTGATTTTTCTGCAACCAGTAGAGCTGTTGATAGGCTTAAAAATGAAATGAGTATTTGAACGTTCACCTCAGAAGGAATCATTGCTCTGTGTCACTGCAGAATGGTGCCACAGTATGGGGTTTTTGTGGTCACTTTTGTGGCCATTTCCACTGTGACTGCCATCCTTCCTAAAGCTGTGTTGCTGGAAGTGACAAGAGACAGAAAACCTCTTCAGAGAAGAATTGTGCATCATATGGTAAACACTAGGCATTAATTTTTATTTTTAGTTCCTTTTCAGTCAGTTATGTAAATGATGAAGAGCTTAACTCTCCTGAATTATCAGCTTCCATCGTGCAGAACAGTCACATTTTGCCCTCATTTTAAATGAAGTTCCTAATGTGTTTATGACACTGATAATGGGTTACTTCACCAAATGCATCATTGCAAATCTGTGTAACATCCTTCCGTTTGGAGTTACACAAGGAAAAAGTCCTGACAGAAAGGTTATGAACAGGCTCAATTACAGGCAGCCCTTTTTTTACAAATGAACAAGTTACGGCTTGGGAAGAGCAGAATTTGTGCCAGAAAAACAGATTTTGATAACTGAGCCTGTCAGGAACACACTGAAGGTCAGCATATCTGTGGATGAGACCTACTGTAGAGCAAACAATTTACTGGATGATTCAGCAACATTTCTCGAGGAGTACATCATTCATCATTGTTATAACAACTGAGAGGCAAAAATGTGATTAATTTCTTTCTTCTGTTCTGAAGTTTGGGAAGCATACATCAATTTCTTTGCTCATCAGATAACTCATTTCTGAAATAGATCTGTAGCCAAAAAATCCAAAGCATTTAATGGGAGTATAATTTTGAAGTTGTCTGCCAATTTGGAGTGTTTTGGGGTTTTTTTAATTTATTTTTTCATAATACAGTGTGAACACTCTGCATTTCAAAGATTCCTGATGTGGCCATTGATTATATCACGGAAAGCATGGAAATCCAGTGAGTGTCTGTGCCAAGTGTGAGTTTTGCAAAGCACACAGGTAAATTTGTCCCATCCTACAACTTTTGACAATTTTTTGACAGTGATATAGAATAAATGTGGTGTTGGCAGTGGTGTAGCAGCCAGGCTGTGCTAGGGCTGAGAGCAGCACTTTGTCAATGAATGCCATTATGGATAAAAGAATTTTAATAACAATAACAACAATAATAATCATTGCAATGCTATCTGCTTGTCTTAGGCAAGTTGCCTTCTCGTTCTTGAGTGGTCAAATGGCAATATTTTGCTTTTCAAAAGGAATGTCCCCCTTATTATCAATGTTTTCCTCTACATTTTTGTGTCCCTTTCTCACACCAATCAGGCAAGGTGGTTTGCCAGATGCAGCTCAATTTCTGTCACAAAAATGATAAGTTAGCTCTAGACAGTATCCACAGAGTTGTTCCAGTATTCTTCACTGGTTTTTTATCCATTGCTTCTGTAAGATCAGTTTCTAGAAGAACACTGAAGTTTTTATTTCCTCCTTTCCTTCATGCACTGTGTAACTCTGTGGTCTTCAGATTCTGGCCATGGGAAGGTCTTACTTGTTTTCTAAGAATTTCTTGCAATTTTCATTGGTGCTCTACAGGGCAGGTTTTTTTATTGTTACATAACGGAAAGCAAGTTTCAACATCAGTTTTTTAATTTATGATGAAAAGATAATTCTAAAATCTAGGAACTTGATAAAAAAGTAATTTTGTAATTGGGCTGCAGGGGATATTAAAACTGAGATTTGCATTAGAGCTGACAATCTGGCAATCAGATTGGGTGTAACAGCAAACATGACCTGAATCCATCACAGAGAATTAGGAAACTATAAATTATTCACTTATGTCCTTCGTGTTTCCAATCCAATGGCCAAACAAAAGTTCTACTATTTACAGGCACATCCTTATGATTTTATATGTTCAGAGAAGTAAAAATTACATGTACCTACCACATGTAATATTCCTTTAGTAAAAGTCTTCCAAAAGAGAAGTAAAAAAACCTAAATAGTTTCAGAATGAAATATGACCAAGTGTAATCTTGGGTTAGAAATGTTACTTTTGGTTATGTGTTAAATTTAGAATTCCCTGTAGGACCTGCATGATCAGAAGTACTTTTCATTAGGCATAATTTCAATTCCTATTTTTATTTAAACATGATCCCCTGATTTTCTCCATTTTCTGAATTCTAGTAAAGATCTTTGTGTTCCTTCAACATATTTTCTGATCACAGGAGGCTGAAAAATTATCTTGAAGCTCATCACAGCTCTTTAATTTTAAAACAACTTAGGGTCAGAGCCATCCTCTTGTCTTTATGCACTGAGCAGTTCCCAAAAAACAAGGGAGCAGAAGCCAAAATGCAGAGCTGGTCAAGTGCATAAATCCAACTCACTTCACTATTAATTTCTTAAATCAGAATTAAAAACTTCAGGAAGAAATTTCTAAGTAAAAAGTACCTTTCATTCAGTACAGAATGCATTTCAGAGTGGTGTTGGGTGTTCCACATCTAGTCTAAAATCTCACAAAGGAGCTAGGAAAATGTATAAACTCTGTGAAGTACCACTCGATTGTAGGACAGCTGTTCAAGAACTTAAAATCTATTAAAAATTCAAATCTTTCCCACGTGGGTGATAAACCAGATGACAATTACATAAATACATCAGTATAGACCATAAGAAATGACTCTTTGCCTCATTATTTACCTTTCATGTTGCACAAAATCTGTTACAGTTCCTATAATTCAGTTTAATTCCATCAAGTATAAAATTCTATCTTACCAGATCTATCCTATTAAATATTTTACCCTGAAGGTTTACAAATCTCTCTGCCTCATGGCTGGTGTCTGCTACTTCATGCATTGTCAGTTTTTAAGACAGAAAAAAACTCCTACTGGTGGTTTCAGCCTTTTTGTAATTAATATGGGCATGTGGAGAATGCATGGTAAAAATCCCACATTCACTGGAATTTTTTTGCTCCAGTTTAACTGAGTTGATCAATAGCCAACCATTCTTCAATCCTGTAAAAATTCACCTTGGAAAAATGGGTTTCAGTATTTTATGACTGTGCTTTTTAAATATTTGACCACAGCACAAGTTTCTGATTTTCTACTTATTTCGTAATATACTTGTAAAGATTAAAGAGGTTGTAGGAAAGACTGTGTAATACAAATATAAACATTCTCACAGAAAAAGGAATCAGCAACCAAACTCACAAAAACCAACCCAAAGCAGAAATGTCTCCTATTCAAATTGATTTGCCAAGACATTTAAGGAAACAGCAGAGATTATTACCCAAAAATACATCGGCTTTACTATTTTTGTTTGGCTGGTTTTAGTAACAACGTTTAAAAAGAAGGAAGAAGGAAAGACTGCATCCCTGAGCAGTATTTGTACTAAAAATCAAGCTTGCAAATTATCCAAATAATTTTTAAAAATGCATCGCTTTCAGGTGAATATTGCCATAGATCCTCCTTTCTCCTGCTCTCCAAAGGTTATTACAGGTTAAATCTGAGGCTGAAAGCTATAAATACAATGTATTTATGTATTTAGGTGCTCAGGGAAGGTGTTTGGGGTCCATGGAAAGAAATCTGAACCTCAGATTGCTGCAGGGATGAATCTACCCCGAGACACTTCTGGGAGCAGAACCAGAATTTCACTGCAAACCAGCATTTCAGTGCAGAACCAGCATTTCACTGCAGAACCAGAATTTCACTGCAAACCAGCATCTCACTGCAAACCAGCATTTCACTGCAAACCAGCATTTCACTGCAGAACCAGAATTTCAGTGCAGAACCAGAATTTCAGTGCAGAACCAGAATTTCACTGCAGAACCAGAATTTCACTGCAAACCAGCATTTCACTGCAGAACCAGAATTCCAGCTCTCCTGTTTGGGCTGTCACCTCCCAGTAGCTCCCATTTCTCCTCACATGGAGGATATTTAGGTCATCTAATTTTCCTTCCTGCTTTATTTCCAAACGGCAGCCTGGGAAGCTAATGGTGCACAGCCCTGGATGGCATGTTAATGGTGACATGAATCCCCCTGCTAGTGAAGGCACTGACATCTGGGAGTGCAGCTTGGATTTTCAGAAGGACTCTGAAACCTGAATGGGAAAAACTCCCCAGACTTTCTCTCTAGTTTGCTTACTACGACAAATATGCATTTTGTACTTCTTAAGTGGAATCAGTTTATGGCATCACTGAAAGGATCTTCTAGCAAAACTCAGCTGTTAAACCTGAAAGCACAAATCCCCTGGGCAGAAGGGCTGCTGATCATTAATTGTGGTGTGGGAAATAGCTGGCTGATGTCTTTTGCTCACAACTCTTATTTGTTGTTTATCCTACCTGTTCTGCTCAGTGTTGGATAGACATTTCTCAGATCTCTGGGTGGATTTGTGCTCTGTTAGATTCTGCAGCAAGATACAGCAATTTCCCCTAAGACTCCCAGTAGAGTTTTTCACTGGGAATGTTTGTAGAAATATCATTCTCAGGATATTTTCATCCAGTTGTCAAAGGAGAAAGAAATTCTGAGTTAGATATCTTGATAAGATTTTTAAGCTGAATTCTTTAAGATACTTTAATATATTTCTCATGTTGCTAAGCACTAGATTACAGAAAATACTTGTATTTCTCTTCTCTTGCTTCTTATCTGTGGTCCCAAAACTTCAGTCCATTTGTAAGTCCCTTTCTCACTTTCCTGAACACCCACATTGCCTTTATGAATTTATTTATCAGTTCACTGGTAGCTCAGCTCCATTTTATAAAGGAACTGTCAGCTCTATCACACAAACTGCTTCTCCAAATCAGCTTTATTTTTCAATCTGCGAGTGTTTCAGAGAGCCAAGTGGGAACCTTTCGGCTTTTTGTCTTTCCTCCTTCTCCTGACAGAAGTGAGAACACGAAGACTCTTTTGCCCACTGTACATTTTATTTATCCAGCTGGCTGTGCAGTCCACTCTGCCTCCTGTGACAAATGCCCTGTCACCTCTTCAAATGATTGCAGCCCCAGGCTGGTGGCACTTTGCAGCTGGACAAGGTGTGCATAAAAGTGTCTCTTCCATCACCACCGAGTCCATGAATATTATTCTTTTCCAGTACAGAATATATAGCTGAATGCTATTTCCAAAAGACTTTTGAAAAACGGTGGTATTTTAGGAATTTGACAACAGAGAATTTGCTTTTCATTGTGGGCAAAATGATATTTTTTTTCTTCAGCATCTATAAAGTATGGGAAGCAGAGGAAGAGAGATGTTGGTTACTGTTTCTTGAAGTCAAATAGTGTCAGTCTGGAATGCTTTTCTGCTTGTTTTGCACCCTCTGGTGCCCTGGGTAGCTTCAGGAGAATTAAATCCTTGAGATCAAAGGTTAGCAATTTTAATTCTAAAACTATAAGTCTTCATTGGAGTGATTTTGCTTTTGGCAATACCTTGGAGAAAAACTTAAATTCCTTTCAATAATGTAATACTAATTCTCTTTTATTTAGAATACTTACTGCTTTATTTTTACAAGTATATTTTAGGATGTTCACTGATCTAAGCCAGAAAAGGATATTTTAAAGATAGAAAAGCAAACTACAATGAATTGAAGGGCATTGACTCTCACATATCTTTGATAATATTGCCTTTTATCCTTTCTGCATTCATCTTTTATTCTCTGGTTCAGCATGACTGGTAATGACGCAATTACCAGTGGAAGATGCAATACTTGAAAATATAGGGTTACAAAAATGGGTCCATTTAATGATTAGGTTAAAACTGATATTAAAAAAAATCAGTGTTTTAATATCCTGTAAGAGCAATTAAAATCTGTATTAACATTAGCCCTGCTAGAAAGAGTTTCAGAATTATTTCTCGTCCACATTAATGAGCCTTTATTATAGAAACCCTGAGGTATTTTATATCTCACATGGAAGAATATAATTAGACACAAATTGATAGGCCTGTGCCTGGTACAAAATTAGAATTTATAGCAGATGACTGTGAACCTGTTGTCTGCCCACTTTTACCCCTAGCAAACGCATCTGCAAGCTCTGTAACTAATCCCCCAGAATAATCTGTAACCAATCTGCACGACATTTCCCATCTCCTCGTATCCAAACCATTACAGAGGCAGCCAGGTGCAATTCTTTCCCAGTTTTACTAAACTCTATTGAACACCTAATGACCTTGACAGAATCCTCTGCATTAGGGCTGGGAGTGCTCATCCACTTCATCTTGGTGATGGCACTGCGTGGCAAAGCAAGACTTTCAGTAATGAAGAACCATAAAAACTATTTCAGGGTGTTTTCCTAGCTCCCCTCTTGCCCTGTGTATTCTTTTTAGTTGTGTTTAACATAAGTTAAGTAATTTTTGTGCCTATTATGGTGCAGTCTTCAATGCAGCTTCCTTCCTGAGAATAAAAATAGCACGAGGCAATAATGCATTGTCTTACATATAGCTGAGTTATAGATAGAAGCAGAATTATGAATCCACTAAAATGAAGTTCTCCAAGTGCCTAGAAAATACAAATTGCCTTTAGCTAAAAGCCAAAAGTACTCACAAGAGTTTATTTTGGGAGCTGTATGGCAGAAGTAACAGGAAGCCCTGAATGATGGAAGATACAAATCTCAACCTCTTCCTGAGACAATAGTTCGTGGGGAAAATTATTCATGCCTGCCTTGAAAATCTAACCCAAGACTGATAGTGTTTCATACCTCATTAGCTTCTGTGATTCTCTGAGAGCAGAAGAAGGAGTGTGGATACAATTTTATGTACAAAAAATGACCTCCACTTCTTTTTCTGTTCTGTTTCTAAACTGCCAAGCCATGATCTAGATGTTGAGATCATGTTGAATGTATAAATGTTTTCCCTACCCTAGAAAACAATCTGATGTTGGATCTGAATGTTGAATTTTTACATAGATAAGGTATAGGATCAGGATTTCAGCAGAAATTGCCTTCTGAAAACTCTGCCTTCAGAAAAAAACCATTTCTGATAAAATTCCATTCAGTTGAAATCTCTCTAGCTTTGGTTTGAGGTGCTGTTTCTTGCTTATTGTCTCTTTGACAGCATTATTAGCAAAAAACCACCATTCTGAGCTGCCTGTGATGAATTTGACATCACAGCAAAAGCTCCAAAAGGGAACAAAATGCAACTGCAGGCAGCATGGAGATGCTTGGAGAAGGTCAGGAGGGAAATAATGCCATTTGTGGGCTGCAAATACCTGTGCAGAGCATGGAAAACCCCGTTTGACCAGGAACCTTTTTATTGTGCCATCTATCATCTGTGGGTTAGGCAGAGGGAGAGGGGAGAGATGGCAAATTCCATCTGGTGGCCAGATGGGCAAGTGAAGGGTGATATTTCTGGGTGTCTGAGCTGAGCCTGCAGCGGCTCTGCTGACTGGTTAAATGTATTTTTCATTACAGATACGGAGAAAAAATGTTCGTGCTTTTTGCCTAAAATGCAACATTTTTCTTCACCTTACATCACCAACCTTTCTCCTTTTTAAGAACGTTTGACAAGAGGTAATTCGGTGTTTTATTTTATATTTTAACATGCTGTAGGTGGGAAAGCCTCAGAGCAGCAGAGTTTATCTCCTCTGGTTTTCTGTCTTTCTCTTGGGACAACAGCACACAATAGATTGAGATTTGAGATCCTGCGTGGAGAAAAGTAACATTTTAATAGCATTAAATGCTACTCTTCTAGCAAGTCAGTGGGGAATTCTCATTAAGTTTTAAAAAAAACCCTGAATTTATAGATTAACATATATGTACTTCAAATGAATAGTGAAAATCCTACAAACATCTCTCAGACTTATTTTTCTTCTGTTTGATCTGGTTGAAGCAGAATTCATATTTGACATTAATCATAGTAGATAAGGTTATCAAACAACTAGCATTATATTTCAGTTCATGCTTGGATGACTAAATATACACTTTTCTGTTAATTCTCATCATAATTTGTTTTTATGTTAAAAATGTGGAAAACTTTGGGTATATGGAGCAGTAAGTTTTCAAATTTAACATTGTAAAAGTTTAAAAATAGATTTTTATGTATTTTTCAACTTTCTTCTTATGGGGGAGGAGCAGGATAAAATCAGTAATTTGCCACTGAAGCCTAAATCTCAAACTTTAAAAGTTCTTTTTGCCCCAGAAAATGAAGAGGATTTATCATCCTGATGCAAATTCTGCAACTTAATCCCAGGTGTGATCTTTAGAACATTTCAGATAAAGAATGATAATAAAACCATACATTCAAGCAATCACATTTTTCTTGATCCCACTTGTTTTAAAAACCAAAAATTGACAAGTTTAGTGCCAAGGTAACTCCCAGGGAGAGTACTTGTGAGTTTTCTTATTGCTATAATTATCTCCCTGGTGTTTTTGGAGACAAAAAGTAAAACATGCACAATAACCTTGATAAGGGTTTTCCATCCTGCTTAGAGTTCTACAAACAATTCTGCAGTTGATGGAACATTCTGGAATAAGCTGCCTTTGGCTGACCATTGCTAATCCCAGTGTAATACCTGTGCTGGAAGGAGTGAGGAGAAGAATTACCAGTGCTGGCAATTAATCTCTGTAGCACAGCTGATGAAACAAAGTAAAATATTCATGGGAGATAAAGTAGATTTCCTGTTTCAGTGTTTACCTTCATGTTTGCTTAGATAAACTCCGATTCCCCTAAGAGAGAGTGACATTTCTGACTAAACTGAAGCTATTGATCGTGGAATTAAAGTTTAGATCGTGCCCAAATATTTTGAGATAGAATGGAAAGTCAATATTAAGAACAATTTAAGTCCAGTAAGTAGTTTACAAATATGGTTGTTTTTAATAAAACATCTAATACTAACAGCTAGATTTAGCTAATATTATTTTTATTTATCTGAAGATCTCTTTTTCTTAGCTTCTTTGATGACTTTTAATTTCATTTATGCAAACAGAAAGAAGACTCAAAAGCATAAAAATAAACCTGTCTTGCAGTTCCAAGACTCAGTACCTCATGACCATATCTGATGTGTTCATACCATGGAAAGAAAAAATACTGCACAGAAATTAAAAGGTCTCTTATTCATACAATGCAATTTCTTTTTCCTGGATTGGATTCCACATAATTTAATTTGAATTCCTGTTGTAGCAATAAAAGATGTACTAGGCATAGGAAAAGTTAACTTTTTTTTCTTTGAGATTCTGAATTGGCATATTCTGTTTAATATTTGAATATTCAAAAGCCCTAAATCATTAAACTTAATCTGCCCCCTCCCAAACTTTTCAACTTTTAGAGCTTTCAGATAAAGTTTCCATTGATAATGACTGCAGCTGTAATGCAAATATTCTGTATGGTGTGTGTTGGCTTTGTTCCACATGAGATTCCAAGACACTCAAATGATCTAAAATCGACATGACACATATTGAATGCATTGGAAAGACGTCAAGTGAGAAGGCTGAAAGCGAAAAGAAATTGCTGAGCAGGTGCTCCTCAGGTCTCTCCTCTTACACGTCTGTGTTACACAAAACTATAAATATCCTTGTCGAAATTTCTTGGTCCCAGCTTCAGAAATGGTAAAGAAAGAAAAAATTCCATTGTGAACATGGGGGATCTCAGTGAGCTGGACTGGAGCAAAATGCAGATGATTTAGATCCCAGATAGACTTATAGCAAGCAACTCTGTAAAGCCCAGATTTGTGAATGTCATGTGCTCCCCAATCTCATATTCCCTCCTTAAGGGTCTTTAACATCTTTTGTTCAGTTTTTCACCATCTCTTCCTCACCAGGTCTCTCTCACACTGAGATATGACCTTTCAGCATCTCCTTCCAGCAGGAATCTCCATTTCTCCCCAGCTGGCTGTCACAGGTACAGGAAAACAACATCTCACAGAGAACAAACTCAGACAAACTTCAATTCTCTACCAAAACCGATGGGCAAACCTAACAAACAGCCCCACGATGCTGGGATGGGGTGGGGCTGCTCCTGCCACCCTGGCACAAACAAATATCAGCTTTCTGTAAAAGCATGTCAGCTGTGCAGTGCCACCAGGCTGGATCTGATAGCTGGATTTGAACAAAGATCCTACCAGGCTGGCAATTTCTTTTCCTCCCAACAGTTCTGTGTTCCAACAGACACTTAAATGTTTCACTGATCTGACACTAGCAAACAGACATGGTGCTTAAAAAACAACCTTCGTAACAAAATCGATGTATTTCTCAATCCTGGCTCTCAGGGTAAGCCCAGAACCAAAATACTTTGCACTGGATAAATACAAATAATTGGAGGTAATGCACAGGTGTGAGAGACAATATCAGCTGCTGATAATGGTTGAATAATTGTGTACAAAGTTACCTAAGCGAGGGAATGATTTGGTGGAAATTTTAGAGAATAAAGAGCAGGTATTTGGGTAGGGAAAAGTCCTAGATCCAGGCAGAACTGTGGCATTCCAGAGTGTTTCACAAGGCACATTGCTGACTCTAGAGAAAATACAGAATAGTTCAAGGAGAACCATCAGCAATTCCTTGTGTTCTCACCCATCCCTTTCCACGATGTGCTGCTGCAATTCAAGTCCTTTCCTAAGAAAGCAAATGGAAAGGTGGACTTGTTGCAAAGGGGATGGAAAGCTGCACTGCTCTGTGTCTGTGATTATCAGTGGGATGGAGCAGCCAAAGGTTCTCAGAGCTCCTTTTGGAATTTTGGAATGGACAGAAATGGGGTTTCACCTTTGGAGGCAGAAGTGACTGTCTTCACTCTCTCCAATCCTTAATAATTGCTCACAACAGAGCTTCAGTGTTTGCACAAAGGCTTTTTGTCAAAATAGGACACTTAGCCCCCAGAGAGAAATACCTTTGTACAGAGAGATGATGTTTTGTAGAGTTCTGTATGCAAATCCATACAAGAATTTTAACCCAAAGAGGAATATTAGTACTGTAATTATATGGAGTCAGTTAAAAAATACCTAATTTCATGATAGTTCCAGAATAGCAAAAACAAGCATTGCCCCTAAAGCAACGAGGGAATTAATTGGAGGAGTTCTCAGTAATTTGCTTATCACTCTATGAGCTCAGGTACCTGGACCCAGTTCAAGTTAATTCAGTCATGGCTGTGGGAAAAATGCCTATTTATTACTCTCTCCCTATAGCTTTTGTGTGAAATGGGTTTTTTCTTCCTTTCCACCTTATTAAAAGCCTTTCATCTCCTAAAATCAATGAAGCTATCAGCTGGGAATTGTTTGGCTTAAGTCAGGGTTTCTTTATAAGTTTTGCACACAGTCTTTTGTGTGTTTTCTTCTTAAAATTCATTTCATTTGTTTTGCTCAGATTATATTTTACTCTGGAATAATTTTTTATGAGTTTGACAGATGGACAGACAGATTTATCTGTGCACATGTATAAACAGCCTTCTGCACAAAACAACAGCTGACCTGTGCAAAAAACTCTTATCTTGTCCTTCCTGCCCATCAAATATCTGTTTTTCCATCTTCCCATTGCTCTCACTGGAAAAATGCTTTTCCAACTTCTAATGTGCTTGATATTGGTGAATAATTTCAGAATTATTTAAAGGGTTTTTTTAATTCCTTTTTTAAATTTTTTTAAATTTTTTATTCCTTTTTTTAAAGGAATTATTTAATCTTTTTTTTTCCCTGACTTCTGAGATACTGGCACTCCAAAGAACAACTGAATTAACAAATTCAGTGTAAAGTCCAAATTAATCAAAAGCAATAAAAAAGCTGAGACCAGAGTTTTTGCTGATAAAAGAAAAGAAGAAAGAGGTGTTCGTAACACTTTAGAAAATTTTGGAGACAGGAAAGCAGTCCATGCAGAAGACAGTAATTAAGTCAGCTACTAATGAATATCTAATTAAATATTTAGAGAGGTGCAGAATATCTTGTATTTGGACAATCTCAAAAGGAAAACAAAACACCAAGAGATGGTGAGTGAATGGAAAAGAAGTGATTTAGGCCACCAAGCCAGTGGGGAAAGAGACACAATAGGTAATAAAAGGAAGTTCAATAATGGTCTAGAAGAAAAACAGAAGTCAATAATCAATATAAAAGTCATAACCAAAGTGTTTAGAAAAGCCTGTATATTTCAGGCATTTTTCTCCCTTTTTGTTTATTTTTTGAAATCTTTTTAGATGTGTATGTACTATGCTTGAAACCCTTATGCATCAAGACATTTTGTTTTCCCAGAGCCTCAGGATGTCCTCTTTAATTCTGGTTAGTGGTTATTAACACTGACACCATTGTCATGCTAATTGAAAAGTCAAATTTTAAGCCTGAGTACTTAAAGAACCTTTGGCACTTTTGTATGTAATTCTCAAAGAAACTGCTGGAGAAAATCAACAGCGTTCCAAATATTTTCGTATTAGAGATGATTACAGTAAAATAAGGTGCTGTCTCTTCTGAACTGAGCTTTGCTGTTTCTGGTGAGCTTTGCTGTGGCTGTTTATAGAAAGCTGTTCTTTAAATATAAAGTACACAAGTAAATATGAAGGAGAAACAGCAGTTTAAACATGAGGCAACTTAAACAAGGGCAGTGCTGACTTTGGCTCTGTACAGAGGGAACAAACACTGATGTGTTCCCGAGGATGTGACAGTGACATGCTGTTAGGTATTAGTTAAATCACTGGGGGAAAAACATGTTTGTGTCTCATTAGCATCAAAGACAAAGCCCTGGTGTCCTCACTTCCCCTCTGCTGGGCTCTACCTACAGTGCCTCTCTGGAGCTCTGAGTTATTGAAGGTGCAGAGGAACTCTTCTGAGTTAAGTCATAAAGCACAGCCAAACTGCCTTGGGGTATAGAAAAAACATAACTGGGTTTTTGAAGCTCAGAGCTTGAATTTATAAACCCAAATCAACCTTAGCTGATGCCACATGGAGCAGGATTCTGGATCAGGGACTTTGAGGATGTTTGGAGATGTCTGAGTGTCTCCCTGGCACTGCTACAGTCCATACCTGTGCTCTGCTTTTATAATCAGATAATATCATCCAGATCAAGAAAAAGGAAGAAGAGCTGTGCTGCAAACCACACCCGTGAATGCAGCACAGTGGATTCTGTCCTTAAGAGTGGGACAAAGCCAAAGTCAGTAATTCTTTTCAGAATTCACTGAAACCTTTCTCATACAGCCTTACAGTCTGCTCCATTGTCAAACTCTTTGTCAATCAAATGTGTGTCCAACACTGATGAAAATACATCTTTCCCAATTTACTACCTTTCATTGCTGCTGCTCTCCCATTGCCTTTAAAATGCCACATATCCGACAGGCTACAGCTCTTTCATTCTTTTATGTTTGATAATGCAGAGTGCCTTTACCTTTTTATTCCTCATAAATGTTATATTTGCTTCTATTTTCATTTCTGCTGTAAGCTGGGTTTTACAGTGAGTATAAAAGCCAGCGTGGAGTTCCATGAACACTTCCAGACAGCTTGTGGCTTTTTTTGTTTGCAGAATGTGTGGTTATTACAAAGGGGATGTTCTGGGGCTTATTAATGAACAGTGAATGCAAACTATGAAAACCTCTTTTTTTTCACTTTACTAAACCCTGAACATATGAGATTTGCATGTAGAGGTTTTGATGGAGTGGGTGTTTGAGGGGTTTATAAATATATATACGTATGTATAATTTTTGTATTCAAATAAGAAAAGGCCCTAAAGAAGAAATCATGTGTGAAGCAGAGAAAGGATGGTTAATGAGAGAAAGGAGCAGGCACAAGGTAGTAGTGAGCAGAATAGGTGGATTTCTGTCAGAGGTTTTATAAGCACTGAGTTCCTGTGAGCAGCCAGTGATTCTTATTGCACTGGAGCTGATATACTGTCAGTTGTCATTATTAATAAAAAGAGTTATAAATTACTTGGCTGAAATACAGATCCTGTATTACTAAAGTCAATGGGAGCACATGTCAATTCCTTCACATATCACAGTGAATAGTTCTGGATCCACAATGCAGAAAAGTTAATTTTTCTCCTGTTATTTTTGGAGAAAGACTGTGTGTACCCTATATGTCATTTAAACATTTTATGTCTTTAATTTGTCATACTCTGGTGTAGAGATGGGGTCAAAGAGGACATTTAACTTACTCTTTCTGCTGGTGTTCTTCCAGACACTGAGTAGAATAGCAGAATTTCATAGTTTGTATTAATTATGGGTCCAGTTAGGCTGCTATTATCACTATGACATTCAAATAATATTTAAAATTATTACATCAATGTTATTTATAAGGTCAGGCGTGTCACAGCTATATTTTTATTAAAATTAAAGACATCACTGCTGTAGGGTAATAAGCTTTCAGATTGCTTATTGTCATTTAAGGGCAGATATAATTGTGGTCTATGGTACTTAAACTGGAAGTATTATCTCCGTGTTAGGATTAGGAAAATGCTTTCTGATTACTATAAATATTTCCAAAGCTATAATACTTCACCATTAGCTGGAGGTGTTTGGTTAGGTCTTGTTAGATATCTATTGCACAGCTCTTCTGTCTCTTGGCTCCCAGAGCTGCACTTTTAGGACATCTTTTACTCGATTTTCTTCTGACATATAATTATGGTAAATAATTTTTAGAAGCTCATAGTCACAGACTGCATTCGTGAAAAAGATGGGAATTTTGGTTTCTGTTCCTTCACTCTCAAGAGCTGCTAATTCTGCTACAGACCTATTTAGACACCAATATTGCTCCTGAAGTAGCTTGGTGTAATTGCACTGTTTCATCCAGTAATGGGAGGTGTCTGATGGAAGAAATTATTTATGCACCACCTAAATATCAGTCTTGAAGTTCTGCCAGTACTTTTAGACTGACCAGATTGTACATACAGATGATGGATGTACAAAAAATATTAAAAATCTTACTAATTCCACTGTTGTTAAGCAGATGCATAATCTATTCCTTCAATTTGATCGACCAAATTGACTCAGGGTAGGTTTGTACCAATGCTTAAAAGCAGATTGCATGGTTATGAATACATGAATTTTCCATTCTTTACTAGAAGACAGTCCAGATCAATTCTGTGGTTCCAGTTTAGGATTTCCAGGCTAAGAAATGCATTGTAAGTTATTTACAAAGGGAGTAAAAGCAAAACTCAGTGACTTCTCAGAGCAGAGCTGGGTTTAAAGGCTCCTGTTTCCTGCCAGAACAGGATCAGTAATTAATGCAGGGTTGGCTCTCCTTATTGCACCTCCAGGATGAGGTCATGATGACACTTGGGTCACCCAGGGCACAGGGAAATTTCCCTGTATCTTTAATATCCAACTGTGAAGAGTTTCTGGGATTGAGGCTATGACAGACAGGACACTAAAGAAACAGCATCTGCAAACACAACTCTTCCTGAAAATTGCAGCTCAGCATTCACCAATGCTGTCACATGGGCTGTGCAATAAATTGAACCTATATTTCCTGTACATTTGCTTTTCTCTGTTGCTTTTGCTACATATTTTCCAATTTCAATTCATTTAGTGGGCTGACATCAGAGTAGTTTACTCTTAATCACTTGGTTTTGTTGCCATTGCAGGTGTGTTCTGCTTTTCAGTGTGCTTGCTGATTTACAAGCACTAAGCAAGTTCACAAATGAAAAAACAGAAAAGCCCCAAACCATACCAAATTACTTTTCAACAACGGGTTGCTTTTCTACATGTTCTAATTTAATGTTTGAGCAAAGTTGCAATCAGAAAATGGAATTACTATCCCGAACTGAGAAAGATAAAATCAATACTTGTAGCAGTTATTGCTAACCATGTAGTGCTTATAGATTTAAATATAGAAACAGTTTATTCTGTGGTATTTACCAGTGTCAGAGCCAAGAGGCTTCCACAAGCAGGAAAACAGTGGGTGACTGACAATAAAACCACAGATACCTGATGTTTTGTAATATTGTTGATGTGGCTGAACAAGGAATTTAATTGTAAAATACAGAAATAAAAACGTAAGTACAAATAAAAATAAAAAGCTCCATCTAATTTTTCTGTGCTTGGCTCCCTAATGGAGCTTTAACCTATAAACACACTGAATCCAGTCACTGCAGCTCAAGGTATACAACTGTTGTTCAAACTTTTATATCGCTTTATGCAATAATAACAGGAAGAGCATTTCCTGAGTAGAGCAGAGGCTCAGTCTGGAACATCTGTAAATCCAAATGCATTTTACTAAAAACGCCTGCTTGATTTTTAAAAGCATATGGTTCAAAAGCAGCTATGGCATCCTGCATTGCATAAAAATGCAAATACAACGTGCTGAATACAGTAGGTAAAATACTGGCAGAGCTTTCACTGACTTCATCAGTTTTGATGTTGAAAATTTTGTTAGTGACTCTAATCAGATGATTCACATTATTGCTCACTGTAGCAATAACACAGAGTGCAGGAGATAACCAAATCTGGCAGAGATGCAAGCTATATTTACTGCTGGTATGTCTCTGCTTTTAGCACTTTGCTGTAATGGCTTGATCATTAGGTCATAATGATTTGAATTTAAAAAATCCCTCTAAACAGCTTTGTGTGCAGCTTTCAGTACAATTTAAGTGACAGTGCCAAACTCGAGGGGTTTGTCAGGGACAGAAGAAAACTCACTGTAAACAATTATGAGATTCTCAGATAAAAGGATGATTAAGCTCTGCTTCTCTCTCTCCAGAAGTATTTTCCTGTGAATAAAACCATCTCCTCTCAGCATTACAGATTCTGGGGAAGGTGGTGTAGGCTCTCTGTCAGATCCATCAGCAGCCAGTCAGGCAGCACTGCCCACCTTGGCTCCTGGGGGAGCTCCCTGCTGCTCCTGTTCCACGGGAAGCAGCCAATTAGAAGTAGATAAAAAGGAGAATTTTCCAGCAGGCAAGTATCACAAGCCTACCTAACTAGGAGGTGAGTCTTCAGAGGGGAAAGAAATTCCTCCTAGAGTGTGAGAACACTGTCCTTTCATCATGCTGGAGTGCAGAGCCTGGGAAGCTCTCGTAGGACTGGACATGTGCTGCCACAGTGTTTGATAGCACTACATCACCATAGGAACCTGGATATTGCTCTTAATCACAAAAGATTCATGTTTTCATCTGCTGTCCAATCTATTCCGTGAAATATCTGCCCAGAGGTCACTTGTTTTGTGGTTTATAGATGTTATTTAAGAGGGAAGAATACAGGAGTGGGGAAAAGAAAATAATATTAAGAACACGAGTGCTTTTGATGAGAGAAGTGAATAAATAAGTAGCTCCTGGACTTTTTCAGGAAAACAAATTAACTGAATGCAGACACATTGTAAATTGTATCAAGGGTGTTAATACCAAGAGAGTTAAAATGAAATTCCACATGAGAAACAAAAGGACATTTCATTTAAACAAAAAATGCCTTATGTACCATAGATAGACATCTAATCTGCAAAACACTGATCATGGTCAAAGCCCTGCTGACACCTTCCAGGTAGAGTGTCCTTTCAGAAGAACAGATAATCATCTCTGGGCTTTTATCTCAGCTCTGCAGTGCTGCCCCAGAGCCATCTTGAAAGTTTCCAGAACACAACTGAACTTTCCGCTCCCGTGATCAGCTGGAAGCCCAGCTCGTGTTACCTTTGATATTTCTGTGGTGTTTGTACAGAGATATGAGGCAGGAGATGCAGGTTTTGTTTTCCAGCAGTTCTGACATTATTATTCAGCTAAGCAGTACACAGTGCAGTCAGGTGGAGATTAGGCCCTAAATGACAATAAAAACATTAAAAATATGGTCTCAAGTAGAGAAGGTTTTTGAAATTATTTCAATAAATAGGTATGATCCATTTCCAAGCAAAGCCATTGATGTAAACAGAGAAATTCAAATTGAAAATTTAAACACATAATAATTCTATTTATGTTGATTTTAGTGTTTGATTAAGAATTTACATAAAATTAGGATATTCACCTTAAATGGACTGATTTTGTCATTATTGATTTTTAAAAGAAAGAGAATTTAATAGAATATTTCATTGATGTAGGGTACAATTCTGTATACAAGACAAAAAAGCCTAACATTAAACACAGCCTGGAGCCCTGACCACTGCATAAATTGTCTTTGTTCCTATGGGAATCAATAAATTGATCTCTGCTGTTTGATATTTCTTTGAGCTCATGTTTTAGACATACAAAAAAATAATCCTTAAAATACCTAGAAATAGTAAAATAGTAAAATACACAGTAAAAGTTAAATGAGAAAATTAATATATTCCTGGATGAGTCTTTGAAATGGGAGTTAAGAATAGTGTAACATTTGACATTAAAATTGCATGATGAATTAGGTTAATTAACTGGAAAAGTTAATAATCTCCAGAGCCCTATAGCTTTTGAAAAGAGAGATGACAAAGTGTATCTCAAAACCAGTAAAATTCCTTATTCATAGAGATATCTCACTGCAGCCACGGAGAAGTTTTCCAACACTGCTATTACTAATATTATTATTACTACTATTATTAATTATTATTATTAATTTTTGTTGTTATTATCATAGAAACGTCTCACTTACTTGTCCATTCAGATTTTAACCTACAGTCTGATTACAGCTTTGTTCTGTGGAGGACAGCTCCTCCTCTCCTTAGGGGAGCCTTGGAGGGATCTGCAGACCCCACTCTGCCAAAACAACTCCCCCACACCCCAAACCATCTTCCCTTGGCATCAGCCCTTGCCCAAGCTCCTGGCAGTGGTGGCACCTCCTGCCCAAGTCCTGCTGGAGGTGCCAGTGGCTCAGCAAAGCTCCAGGAGCTGTCCCTGGGGAGCTGCCCTGGACCTCCAGCCACCGGCAGCTTCACATCTGATGTGTCACAAACCAAGCCTCAAAAAAGGACAAAGAATCAGAGAACCGCAGAATATGCTGAGCTGGAAGGACCCACCAGGATCTTTGATCCAGCTCCTGGTCCTGCACAGACATCCCAGCATTCCCACCCTGTGCCTCCTTGTTTGCCCAAACACTCCTGGAGCTCCTGCAGCCTCAGGCTGTGCCCATTGCCTGGGGATCCTGTTCAGTGCCCAGCACCCTCTGGGGAAGAACCTTAGTCCAAAATCCACCCCAAACCTCTGACCCAGCTCCAGGCCAGCATGGCAGCACTGACCATGGGCTGCTGGATCCCATCCCGAGGTGGCCTGTGGCAAGCACAGACTCTTTCCCATGGGAATTTTTCTCTTCTTCTCCCTGTGTTCTATAAACAAAGATAAAGTTTAGGTGTTATTGAAACGGTCTCTGGAAAGATAGGTGCTTCAAGCCTGGCCAGTTGGCCTAGGGAGAGGTTTTGAATTGACCCAACCCAGATGATATGTGAAAGTCTCTATAAGTTTTGGAATTAAATAATAAAATCAGAAATTCACCACATTCGACACAGCCTGGTTCTTGCACTCTGCTAGCGGTTCAACAGCAACATCGGCCATGGTGGTTTGGCCTCTCAGAAAATGTAAATTAACCCCTCTGGTCTCTGAGCAAAGCAGAGCACCCAGCTCTTGGCAGGCCATGGTGTGTCTCAGCTCTCATTGAATCCCTGGCTCTCGGCTAGAATAATTATCATCTCAGGATGATTTTTAACAAAAGGAAGAATATAAGTACTATTACAGGAAATGTAATACATCAAGGGCCCTGTCTTGCTGAAACTGCGGAAGAAATTAGGGCCAGCTACTTTCCTGTGCTAATAAATACTGTAATTAAATAGAGTTTTCTAGTTCGGAATTTCAGAGTGGAAACTTTAAACCTTTTTTGGTTTTACGTGTGCTACATGGGAAAAAACACTGCTATGCATTGCAGTAGTCACATATTTTTACTTGTAAGTTTCTTTAAAAAATCATTGAGGTTTTATGGTGACATGAGTAATGCCATTATAAACTTCTTTGTGAAAACTAAGTACTTTTGAAAGAACAGAAGGGAGAACGTAAGCACGTATTAATATTGATGTTTTACTCAAATCTATTTTTGTTAGCAAGTCATAAGAAATGAAGTGCTGTGAAACATTGGAAGTTACAAACACAAGTGAGCAAGTAGGTTATTAATTGTATTTATTGGGGTGGAGAGATATTATGGGCAATAGAGAACAAAGGTTTTCATCCATAAAGAATGCATCGAGCTGCCTCCAGAGTGATTTAGTTAATTGATCTAAAAGGAGGTTGATTCATGATTAGCAAAAGGACAAATAAATCTCAATTTAAAGCTCTCAGAATGCATTCGCTCAATAAACTGCATCGAGAAACACAACCAAAACACCTGTTGAGAAAGTTGGAGTCCTTTCCTACTTGATGGAAGCAAGCACTGAAATGCTTTTACTTTTTTTTTTTTTTTTTAAAATTTGAAACTGATTTATTTGCATGAACTTTTAATTCTAGCTACACTAAATACTGTTGTGTTTGTGCAGAGGAAATAATCTTTATTTTTACTTTACCTTACAGGTGTGGCATGAGCAGGTTGCCCCAAGGAAGGAATGACCCCAAAGCCATGTAGGATACTTTTCACTGGAGCCTCTAGAAAAAACAACAGCAGGCAGACATTGAAATAGCAGCAGACTGAGACATGTCCTTAAACACATTTTTCAGTGCTTTTAATGAGGATCTGTGCAGCCAGAGAATGGCACATCTCATTTCCCCTGAGGCTGACACTCCTTTGCTTCTGCTGCTGCTGACTCTATTTATCTCATTTTGCATTTGCTGAGTGATGCTCTTGTGACATCAGGAACATGGCTTCCTTTCTGGATACTTTGAAAACACATTTTTTAAGTTTCCACCTGAAATTTGAACTGCTAAAGCTACGCAAACCCGTGGTCAATCCCTATTTTGACAGACAGAAACTTGATTTCTTTCATGCAAACTACATATAAACTCCTTGAGAAAGGAACTGAAAAATATCCAAGAAGAGAACTCAAAATAAAAATATTTGTATTTAGTCAGAGAAATGGTTGTTTATGTGTTGAGGGTCTTGCCAGAGAGTAGGATTGAAGATGGAATTTCCCAGGATTTAACTTGTCCAGTGCCTGATGGTGGAGAAATTGCCTTATTTATTTTCAAAAAGGTGATTGTGCCAATATTCCTGAGGTAAGGATGGATGCAGGCTGGAATGACATGCCAAGACAATAGAAATTATAAGGAATTATAATTGTAAGGCACAGCCTAAATGAAGCTACCTGCAAAAACCCTTTTGAGGGGTTTAGCAAGTCCTGTTTGCAGAATTCTACACTCTCTTGTGTCTTTTAAACTAATTTTTGCCAATTAAGGTTATTAAATTCATTAATTCATTAAATTTTAATCTAAGTAAATCTGCTGAAGAGTCTTGATCTTCAAATTCCTAAATTACTTGCAGTCCAAACAGAAATGGGATGGTACATCCTATCCTATATAGAGGGACTGTATTAGAGGATTTAGAGTGTATCTCATGCCTGTGTTTAGTTTAATTACATTCCTTAAGAGTTTTTGTGTCCCTTGCATAAATATTCACCAGTTGCACCAGGATGTGTCAGACCTGATCTCATCTCATCTCATCTCATCGTGGGATTGACTTTTCTCCTGAAGGGAAACAGTGCCACCTCCAGACTCAGCTGCTCATTTTCCAAAGAGCGAGCTGCTATTTCATCCCAAGGTGTTCCAGAAAACTGCCGGGTTTGAAAATAATCCGGTATTTGTATTTTTCATGAATTGTGTATAAAATAGCCCTGGTAATAACTGATGACATATAGCATCTTTTTCAATAACCTGGTGCCGTTTGGATAGTTGTAATGCTTAGTTCATTAAGCCTAATGGCAGAGAAAAGCAATCGATATTTAACACTGGTTAATTTTCATTTGAAATTACACAAAAGTCAAGGATCTACAGCTGTAATTACTTCACAGGAAAACTAAAAAGAGCTATGTCATTTTCTTGCCTTTATTTAAAAAGGCCTTTACTGAAAGAGCCACCAAAAGGAAGGTAATAGCATTTCACACTCCTTTATCCTTACCCAAGGGATAACTTTTCCTGCTCACCAGTAATTCTGATAATGTTAACAAGCTCTGTGCAAGACTATCACATAACTTGCTGTTCTGTTACAATAACCTTCAGCCACTTTTGGAAATGTGCTGTGGCTTGACAAGTGTTCAATCATAATGTATTAACAGAATGAAAAAGTACATCCACACACTTGCTTTCCTAATTAAATGTAGCTGGGGATTGTTTCGTGCTGGTTTGTGTGACACTGACTCAGCTATCAGAGAATCTGAGGTATTAATGCACTCCAGGGGCAGGGAGGGAACTCCCAGTGAACTCATGGAAAATGAGGACTCAGGCATTTCCATTCCCTGTGCAACTTGTGGGTTTTAATCAAGTTAATGCAACAACTCCTCAGGATTCACCCAGAGAGCACAGCAGGTTATTCAGTGCTGTTCCTCCCCAGCACCTCTGCCCAGTGCATTTTCAGAGCTCATCTACCTCTCTAACTCCTGGCCCAACACAGGATCTTCTCACCAAATCACTAAGTCTGAGGAAAAACTGATATTTTTAAGTGATGTGTCAAGGATTGCAAAATAATGAGGGGGTTTGGAACATTTTTAATTGTTAAAGAAGCAATTTGAAGAGAATGAACACGGTAAAAAATAAAGTTTTAACATTCGGGAATGAGCATTTTGATGATGATTTAATGTTGAGAGTTGTTTACCTGGCAATAAAAACAGGGCCTTAGAAGTGTACTTGACAAAGGTGAGACTGCTCAAGTGTGCAAAATTAAGTGTTCACAACATGTCCACTAGAGAAAAGGAGAAAAGAGAAGAGAGGAGAAGAGAAGAGAATATGATTTCTAAAGTAACCTTTGCCAATGCATACTGGAGAAGTTTGAAGATTATTTCCTGGGTTAGATGTGAATTTAATCAGATAATGGATTCATTACATAAAATATTGCATAGAATTTAATTTTGCCTTTTGGAAGCAATTTAAAGCCAGTGATTAACATCAAGGAAGGTTGCTCTTGGCAGATTATTTTTATTATTGGAAGGACCAGAGGAAACATGGCTCAGAAGAGGACACACCAAAGCATTCCAACAGGAAAGGAGACATTGCCATCAAGCTGTTATTGGCTGCTAAAGTGAAAGATGAAAAGGGTTTATGCCTAAAGCACAATCCTCTGGGTGGTGGAACAGGAGTGGAAGAAACAAATAAAAATGGTTCTCCTAACAAAGCCATGCCTTGGAATGGACAGAGCAGCTGAAATTTGTGTACACCAGAAAACTGATGACAGAAAAAGACTTTCCCTTTTCTCCAGAGAGCAATTCATGACCTCCTCTCACACCTATCCCTGATAGATATCTATGTACACTTACAGAGGAGCTGAGCAGCTCAAAGCCACAATTAACTTTCTGTGCAGCTCTCACAGGAGAAGGCAGCATGGTCATCACCTCAGTCCTCCCAACCACAGTGAAAAATTGAGTAAAAAAATCAGCCCACACATTCTGCCTGCTGTTAAAAACCTGGTGTATGTGGCAGTAACTTGAATTTTCTGTGTTGATTATATCCATGCATTAAATCCATGTTTTGAATGCTTATTCACTTTATTCTGCTTTTCTACCAGCACCTGATCTTCATAGTGGGAAATGCACGACCTGCAAGGCAGCAGATCAGGAGGGAATGATCAAGGGCTTAATTACTTCCCCCAGTTAGCAGCAAACTACCAATTAGAAGGAGCTTCTGGGAAAGCCTGAAGCCCAAAGGGCAGAAAGGGAAGCAGATCCTTAGGAGGATTTCAGTTTGCCATGGGAGAAATGTATGAGACTGCTGAGAGTGTGCTGAGTGCTAAAATGTGTGGCTTTCAGAGAATAACTTAGTTAAATTAGGATGGGGTGTTTGAAATGTCTGATAATATTAAGAAGTTGTTATGAGGTAGTAATTCCTTGCTGGTTTATAATATTTGCAGTGAAATTACTTCAAATATATTTTCTGATGCTGTCTCAATGATTTTGAGGTCTGTGAGATGTTTTTTCCCCCTAATCTCTGCAGTTTGTTACCTGTACTTCATTTGTTTTAAAGTTTCAAATATCTTTAAGCCACCTGAGCATTGAAGCAAGGGAGGTGTGTTTAATGTGATTGTTCAGCTGGCAACTGTATCAAATTTATTTGTGTCTTCCCAAATTCACATGGAAATCAGAGGTGCTATACTCTATCAGAAATGGCTATTAATAAACATTAGCTAGTTTGATGATTATGAATAGTGTCACCAAGCAATTAAAATTTAATTGAGCATTAAATAAAGTCCATTTACTGTAAAGTATTGCCATTTGGGTTTGAAAAACAACCTTAACAACAATATTTTTTTCACTAAGCATTAATTGGCTTGTGGTTTCTGGTTTGCAAACAAAGGAAGGTATTTTCTGTGGAAGCTTAGGGAGATTATTAAAAGGAGGATGAGGTTAGTTTAGGCACTTTGGGAGCCATTCTCTGCTTTAGATGTAGTTTTAAGCTTTTCCCCCCGTTTTGCACACCTCAGCATGTGGAGTGAAAGTGAAGCTGGCAGCCCTGGGCTTTGCAGCTCAAACCTTACCTGCTCAGCTCCTTGTTGCAGCTCTCCCAAAAAACCAACTCAGATTTCTCACAGACATCATCTAAGACACAAACTTGCCTTCTGAACTGAAGTGGGAGCACATGGGGGTTGACTGGTGCAAAGTGCAAACACCAACGTTGCTCTCTGTGGTGCTTGTTGTGATTTTCTCAGTTGGCTTCACCTGGCAGAGAGCAATGAGCAGCACCCTGATGCCATTGGGACCTTTCCTGCCCCACCTGCCATCTTCAGAAAACACTGGCAAAACTCCCAGGGTTATGCACTTCTCTGGGGGGAAGTTTAGCCCATTCAGAATGGAGGGGGACAGGCTTTTTCTCCCTGGAAACTTGAGGGGTTTCAATAAAAATCTAAAGCAAACATAAACCTAAATTCTCTGCTATTCAGTATGTCTGACACCCAGCTTTCAAGGAGCATTTCTTTTGTAAAACATCCCTTGGAATATGGAATAGGATTGGTTTCCTAGGAAGTCACCAACTGGTTTTTTCTCCTCTGACTACCCTGTTTGCAATGCATTCCCTTCCTGCACAATAAGTGTTCACTGAGTTGACTAGTAGGGTAGCAAAACTGAAATTGTCATCATATTGATTAAACCATCCTCATTTTCCCCACTGTTGGAGGAAATAGCGTGCTCTTACTGCTCCTGACTTTATTCTGTGTGCAGATAAACTCCAAAGCAAGCTTTGGATTGCACATTAATTGACTTTTCTCTTGTAATAGATGTCATGGCATCTAAACAGGGCTTTGCAACCAGCAGTCCCTTCCTGTAGCATATTTCAGAGCAGACACTGCTGAACTCCTGCAGACATGTATTGACTGCACTGGGTCTCACAATCAGCAAATTCTCCTTTTCCTTGTTGAGAGAACACAATAATGCATTCTGGCACAATCCCCTCAGTTACTCTTTTTAGGTGTAACATGCGAATATTTCAAATTTTCTTTTTAATTTCTGCTTTGTAGTGAAAAGACTCTAAATAAGTTGAATGCATTCCATTGATTGCAGCAATATTCTTTTCTGGTGATGCTGGGTGGAGCATCTTGCACCAGTATGGAATGCTTGAGATGTTGAAGGGGATTATTGTGCAGCTGCCAAGCCATTCTGTTCACTTTTTAATTACTTTTCAGAACAGAAATTACATATCTTTTCTCTTTTTTTCCCAGAGTATGTTTAATATTTGTTTTATGATAGCTGAATAAACTGGGTATTCTCTCTGCTTCTAAAGGTTATTAACATTGTTTGATATGTATTACTATCCTAATTGCATTCTTTCATCTCTTAAATATTTATTTTTCTGAAACTCATTGGAGTGAAGGTCCCTCTTCCATGGAGTCAGGTGTGCTGATTTTTGCTGTGGGAACACTGCAGGCCAGGGCAGAGTCCCCAGGGTAAGGGATTGGTGGTGCTTTTGGGTCACCAGAGCCCCAGAAATGTGCATCTGGTGCTGCTGAGGGTGAGGAGATGACGTGTGGGTGTGATGGGACCTTCAGGAGCACCTGGGCAGATCTTTTTTTTGAAAGGAACTCCCCAAAGAAAGGTTTGTAAATTAAAGTGAGCAACCAAGAAATAGCAGCTTTCCTTTTGAAGCGTGAATCGGCATAATTAGATTTTAGAAGTCAACAGGCAGGACAAAACACTCTGTAGATGTTTTACTTTTCTCTTTGTTGTTCTCAGTTAGACAAATATTACAAATAGAGTTTTTCATAAGTTTTAGAAGTCAACAGGTTCTGGGGTTTTTGGATTTCATTTTTAAAGTTCCTTTGTCAATAAATATAGTGATTGAGTTGTATTGTGCTCTTCATTCCCCCAGCTGACTTCAACAGAGGTAACTCAATATATCACTGATATCTGAGGGGGTGATTTGCTCCAGGGAAAGGTAATGGTGACTGTGGTGTTTCCTCACGGACAGCTGGGATTTCATCTCAACTGGAACTGTCCAATTGCTGATCTATTATTCTGTACTGCTGGGTGAGCTGAGAGCTTTCTTCATACAGAGAATTTAAAACAGTTTTTAATCAATATTATCTGTTTGAAAAATTCTGTGAAAATTAATTGAAGGTTTCACAGACAATTTAAATTAACACCAGCTTATTATCAGAATGAGGTGCAGCTTCCTTTTGGATTGCTTTTTTAGAATAACAGGGAATGTATTGGGTGTTTCTGGGCTTTTTAGCAAAAGATAAGCTTTTGATTAGTTCTCAGAGTAACATGTGGTCAGTCATGTCTTGAGGAATGAGAAAGGACAAGAGTGGTGAGACACTTCTCTGAGCAGTGGGTTAGTAATCTGTTGTTCAAAAATAAAGCACATTTTTTGAATATACACAATTGTATTTGATATTGATTTTTGTTTCCCTTCAAAGCCCAGCCTTAAATCACCTAACCAAGCTTCTGATAAAAGAAATAATACTCAAAATGAATGGTTACTTTGGGTAGTGGATTCCAAATTTTTCAAATGAGCTATATGTTGTGATGACATTCATATCATGTATTGATATAAAATTAATCAAGTTTATGTTCCCTGTCAGTACTCAGCTATAATAAATGACAGGCTCTCGTGGTGCCAAACCATCCAAGAAATTATTTGCTATAGGCTTTGTCAGAAATCTGCTGACATTCACTGTGTACTTGACTATGGCTCAGATACGAAATTCCAGTTTTGTGTCATATATGCATGAGTTCTCCTTTCAGGCTGTTTTGGCTTTCTGCAGCTGTTAAAAGGTCAGAGGTAATCAGATAAGCCAGTAGGATGCTCTCTGTCAATATAATTGACTTGAGCCATCATACAGAGGAAATCATGCTGAATAACAACACTGACATTTAAAGTGATGGTATAGTGGTTGTGTTATTACAAATGTAGCCCATATTTAGTTACTGCAGATCCTGAATTTTTTTTCTGTGCAGAATCAAGTGCTGGAAGGTATTAAATTTTTATGTCTGCTTATCCGTTGAGAAGCATCTCAGCTCTCCAGAAATTATGTTCTCAGGATGATGTGATTTGGTTAATTCACTTTTGAGATGTTGCTGTGCACAATTTCTTTTATTTTCAGACGCATAATGGGAGTATTAGTAAAATGTAACTTTTGCAGCTGGCATTTCGAATGTTTCTGCCAATGAAAAATATTAATAAAGCAGTCAAAACTTGTTCTCCGCAAAACTGGTAAATGTTTGTCATATGTCTAATTGAGTTAACTCCAGGTATTTGTGTCTCCTGCTCCCTATTGAACACATTGCTCAGAATTTATGAAGCAAAAAGACAGGGTTCTTGATAGTAATTCTCCAGAGCAAATTGAGACTGTACAAAATGTCATGTGTACCTGTATTTTAGCAGCAGAGACACTATTTATTATTATTTAATGGTCTGATGTAAATTTTAGCGCAGAAAAGTACAGCTGAAAATTATTTGCAAGACTGACTTGAGGAAAATCACTGAATTTCCTTGGAGTGTTCAAGTTTCTCTGTACATTTTCATGTGGTTGAGCACTGTTGATGAAAGGACCAGATTCCATCCTCTTGCCATTGCCCTTGCCAGTTTAATGTGAACACAATTATATGTGAAAAGAGCTTGGAGCAGTGAAATGTTTAAGAACCAAACCATCAGATATTTTGAGGATTTCACTGACTATTGTGATGGAGAAATCCTCTTCTTATTTCCATACAAAGATGTTGATTTGTCTGTGAGTGTAACAGCAGACATATGTCCTTGCAGAAGGTACCAGCTTTTGTGACTTATTCTTTGTGAGTAAATTAAATATTGGATTTTCTTGGTTTGCTATAGCAATCAATTCCTAAACCTGAATTATATGCAGGACATGCAAGCAATTTTAGGACTTTGGGCGTAACCTTCTACTGTTCTCACTTTTAAGCGTTGCTCACTCATAAAATGTCAAATCATAACATTTATTTTAAAAAATTTTCAGTTGTTGATAAGGCTCATTTCATACAAACACTTCAGCAAAGCAGCTGAATTCTCACATGAAACACGAACCTAAGCTGAAACAAATGAAACCAAATTTCAAATTATCTCCATTAAGAGTAAAAACATATGGTGTTTAAAGAGTCATTAAAGTAACTTGTCTGGAAATCTTACCTGAAGGCTTGGAGTTGTCAGTATTGCCAATTGCCCACCTTTAAAGGATGTTCTTCATGAGCTGGGGTGCATGAGAAGAACAGGAATCCAGGTAAGCTTAAATAAGGAGTTGCTGATTTTCTCATGGAAGTGGCTTTCCAGTTGTTTGAATTTACCATTCAAACTTCCCTGCATGGTTATGAAGGTGCATTGACATGTTCTGTGTAATTCTATGATTTTATTTTTACATCCTACTGTACAAACTTCATCAGTGGATGACTGGCAGTTTTTGGTACTGGCCTTTATCTTCTCCTTAACAGCTCTATATACTTTTCCTGGAAGGTTATCTGCATTTCACGAGATCATAAGTTTCAGTGTGACTCACAAAAAAGAAAAAATGGTCCTTAAAATTTAGGTTTTTAAATGATAAGTCACATCACATTTTCGTTTATGCAAGGCCTGTGCCCTCTTCCTTCAGATCGAAAAAGGCTCTTCTGTGTGAGTTAAATACCTCACTAATTAATCCCTAGGTAAAATAGGCTTTAGCTGATGGCATTTAGCTGGTGCTGTAAGAGCAGCTCTCAGCTGTGTGGTTTCTCACTGTATTCTGTGCAGATGAGAATTATCTGTATTCCATGTGTGTGAATAATGATTCTGTGCAGCACTTCTTTCCCATGGAACCATGAATGTTGGAAAACACCTCCAAGAACATCGAGTCCAACCTTGGACCAAACCTCCCCACATACATTCTTAGGAGTTTAGGACAAAATCTGAGATTCTAATATTTAAGCTCAGGGCTAAACTAATTCCAGTTTTTCCTTAATGTCTTCCTTTTTCATCTGGGAAAGATTAATGTAAAGACTTGTCAGGAATTTTGTATTTCTGACCAGACTTGTAACAGCTTCACTTGAGCAGCTGGTGTGGGTCCTTCACCCCTGAACATCTCCACTCTGGTTCTGGGCAGGTTAACACTCCTCAAATCTCTGGAAATAACAGGTTTCCTTCCAAGGTTCATTTGGGGAGCCCTGATGGCAGAAGGTTTGACTGCATGGAGAATTATTTTGGAAGAATCAATAATGGAATTGTAGATATATGCAACAAGAAATCAAGTGCTCTGTGATGGCTGCAAAAATCTGACTGGAATTTGACACTGAAAACAGTCAAGGGCCACAGAGCACTGGCTGAAAAGTGGTGTAAAACACAGCGATATTTTGGTTAGTATCATTCTGTCGTTGCAGAAAACAGGGTAAAAATGACAAGGCAGTTTTTAAATGGTTGAAAAGCACACTTTGAGGCACACTTTTGTAACCAGTTGTGTTTGGAAGTGCCATCAGTAGTGCTGAGGTCTCAGTGCTCTGAGGTCACCCCGCTGGCCCAGGTCTGCTCTGGCATATGGCAGCAGCTTCAAGTGCCATGCGGGACCCTCTGGATATGAAGTTAGGAAACTTGTTATAAACAATCCAGCATTGTTCCTGCCCTGCCTGGCTGGGGGAGGAAGAGGGAGATGCTGCCTTCATCCCCTTTGCCTGGGCAGGTGGAGCTGTGCAGCAATGTGGCACAACCAGCACTGCAGGGCTGCTTAGGCTGAGCTTGGGCAGTGATTCTTTACCGCTACTGAATACAATTTAATGGAATACCACAGCTGATAAGGGTTTTCTTTTATTTTTTTGTATTTTTTAAAATTATTTTTGTGCTTTTTTTTCCCTCTAAGTACTAGCCCTGGAAAAAGCTGATAAATTAAACCGCCTACCAGTTGGTGAATCAACATGTTGATAGGCAGCAAGAGCCAGAAACAATCTGTGTGAGACACACCAATAAAATATGCTGATCAATTCATAATGAATATTCAGTCAGAGACATAACAACAGAAATTCATGAAGACAAATATGTGCTGTGCTTTGTAGCATCATCTTTCCATCTGGAAAAGCCAGCCACCGCTAGATATACTAAAAATAAAACCCTACATCCCAAACTCCCACACTTTAATAGTTAAAACATTGGGGGTTTATTACCTTGACTCTTGTTAACCAAGTTGGAGAAGTCAATTAAAAAAAAGCTGCTGCTTGAACCACTATTTGCATATTCTTTGTCAATGAAGACTTCGAAAGATCAGCAGATACAGATTGTGGATAGCAGTCATCACTGTAGCAAAGGAACTGATTTTTGATAGAAAACAGTGTTGAACTCAGTAGAATGTATCAAACTCAGTTCAGAATCTAATAAATATTATCTGAGTATCTTAAAAATCAGGCATGGCATTTGCTTCCCTGGACATCCATGTTTGCTGGCATTTGTATGAGGAACCACTATTAAGTTGTGATTTCATTTAATGTTCTGAGTGAAATTTTAGGTTGGAGGCAAATCGAAACCAATGTCTACTTCCAGATTTCATTATATTGAAATAATGAGGTTTTGACCTTAAATGAAAGAAATGTCATGGGATCAGCTGACTGCAATATGGTTTATTTCCCCTCCCACCCCATGTCATGGATTACAGAATTCTTAAGAATTCACCATAGATCAAACATATAATAAAAAATGTAGTCCTTCTTAATCATGTCCTGACAGGTAATTGTTAAATTCACATCTTGAGGTGGTAGCACTTTGAAAAGTGAAGTTTCCAGGTATCTCTTTCTGCCTGTAGGAGTGCACAGAGCCGTACCTGGCAGGCTCTGGTGGTGTGTCCAGAAGGGCAGTTGTCCCTCACTGGGGCCACTCTGGGGTTGTGGCTCAGCCATGGGGTCACTCCAGCTCCTCCAGAGAACACCAAAGTGCTGCTCTTCCATCAGCAGGAGCTGTGCTGTTTGCTCTATTTATTTTTTAGCTAACAAGGCACGTTTGGGAGCTCTGCTTGCAGCCTGCTTTGAATTACTGTAACTTCCCAAGCCCAAACATCCATGATAACACTGGAAGTTGGTGGGTTCATTCTCAGCTCCTTTGGTCTCCCGAGCCCCCAGTCAGGATTGTGAAATAATGAGGCTGCTGGCGCAGTTTTGCAGTTCTCTCTGGATGTAAATCCAGCCAGAATGCCCATTCCCCATTTCTATTTGATGTGGGAATGTTTGATATGCAGAAAACATTTCCAGTGTTCGCTAAAAGCACTTGTAGGTGTACAGGTGATGCTATAGCTCTGTAATAAATAGCTTGTCAAGGTTTAGTAAAAGGCTGTAAAGCTCTTAAAGCCCAAATCATTTTTTCACTTATTACTTCACCCTGCAAGTTGTTACACAATTGGCATCAGAGACTTTACAAACCCTTCTTATTAGTGATTTGCATACCTAATATGGGTTTCAATGAGGATGCATTTGTTCTTTGTTATTCTATGGCCAATTTAATAAGCAAGGGAGAAGTTCAATAGTATCCTGCATCTTGCAGTTCAAAAACACCATGGTATACATCTTATCTAATTTAAATTTTATTCAAATAGAATACTAAAAATGATACATTAAGTTTACTCCTTAACCTCACCTTCTTCTAACCTCTCTGAAAGAGCAAAACATACCCTTAGCCTTTGAATTCATGAGACTTTTCCTTTCTCTTCTTTTTCCCTCCCATAAGAAAATAGGAAGTAGTGAGAGAATAAAGGTGTTAGAATGAAATAACCCTCCGTGACTGAAGCTGCTGTGATGATACAGTAGAACCCTGAACTGGAACACAGGCATTGAACTATTTCTTGAATGGGACAACTATTTGCTATCCCTTTTATTTTTTGCTTGTCACAAAGGCACAATCCAGTGGCAAATAATGTGCCAAGGTCACTGTGGCAAACAAGTAGTACCTAAAAATCATTATTTCTATGTTGTTTCTTCATGGGGATATGAAGGCATATCAGTTAAATTATTCATACCAGGAATATGGAAGAATTTATTTCATTGCACAGTAAGTGCAAAGAGCAATTTGAACACAGTTTGTAACTGCTCTCCCATGGTCAGTACAGATGGATGCAAACTGGAACAAAAATAAAAATGAATGGACCAATTCTGTGTAAACAGCCTAGAAACCAACAATTTCTTTTGCTGTGCAGGATATGACTGCTTGTCCTGAATGCTGCAGAGGCTCAGAATAAATGTTACTGATGAAATGAGAAAAGTAAGTGGATTGTCCATTTACAAAATCTCACTAGATGCCAAAAGATGTTTCTAATTGATTAGCAGTAAGGTTCTACAGCTTTCCCCTGGAATTAGTGAGAGCAAAAATCCAATTACCTTTGTGTTAGTCTGTGGCCAAATGGATGATGGTATTGCATAAGGCAATAACAGTAAGGGACTAGATTAGCTATATTCTGGTTTCATGAATTTTCACTGTGTCACTTTCCAGGGAAAGCTATCAGCAGTATTTTGCAGGAACAAAGGATCTTGAGTAGGACAAGGTTTGTAGGCAGTGCTAATGTCCTTGATTACACCAACTGATGTACCAGGGAGGGAGGGAGAGGGGAAGAAATGCTAAACCTAAAAGCAGGTGTAAATTCAAAAAGAAGAAAAAGTTTTTGCTTGTAAAACACAATTTCAAATTTAATTAGAGTGAATACCTTGAAAGCAGCAATGATCTAAGTAAAGACTTAACTAGGAGGAAAGGTCAATAAAAGATCTGGGATGAATTCTGTTGCACTGCTGCCTGTTATATCAACAGAATGTTTGCAGTGATATGCATCTAGAATGAGCTACTTGGAGATTCACGTCTGAAATTTTCATTTCTTTCAGATGATATAATGATCTCCTAGCTGAGTCAGGAAATGAACAGCTTACAATAAGCTCTGATATAAGGTTTATTGCCTTGGTTTACAGCTGTTACACGTGCAGTCATTAGTAAGTCAGGGCTGGACTGAAAATTCTCAATGTCTCCTGGAATTCTGGATATCTGTGGAGTTTTCCCAAGGAGATATGTATGCCTGGTGCTGCATTTATCTCAAGTGCTGCCCTTCCTGACCAGCCCTGGGTATCACTGCAGGAAATGCTGCAGCTGCAGGACTGAGTCAGACCTGCCCAGATCACACCAGATGACTTTTTCAAAGTCAAACAGAGTTTTCAAGCCCTTTGGGTAGCAAGTGGACCGGAGGCAAGGACCTGTTTGTTCAGACTGCTTTGATTTGCCAACATAAAAAAGTTTACCAGGGGAGAAGAGTAGCTTTGTGTAAGAAAAATGAGCCTGCTGCCATCAGGACTGGCTCTTAATCACCTTTCATCATTAAAACAATTTCTCCAGACTCTGCAGGTTGTGTGCACTAGCACTAGTTCTTGCCAGCTCTCAAAGCCTGAATCTTAAACACCTTATTTCCTACCAAGCAGAAACATGCCCGAAGCAAATGGGTGCTCAGTCACCTGAAATCCAACTCTTTCAATCATTCCTGTGGAGGTTACACAGCTAGTGAATCTGAAAAAAAAGACAAATAAATCTTCTGCTTAATGACCTGAGCATGCAGGCTTGACTGAGGTTCTGTTTCCTGGTCCAATTAATGTTTAGAACACACCTCAGAAGCAGGTTCTGTCACTGCAGCTTTCCCATTCTTCTTCTGTAATACATTTTCCTTCCCTTTAACCAATAAATCAGTCTCCTGCTTCATCCAGTGTTTCCTGCTTCACTTTGTTCTTGCTGTAAAGATACAGGAAAAGAGTGGAAACAAACACATCTTTAATCTGAGGCTCAAGAGAATTAATTCCATGTGATTTCCTGTTGAGGTAAGGGGAAATTCAGCAAACTAGAAAGGTCACATAGTAGGGATCCCAAACAATGCCACCACAAATACAGGAATAATGAAGAAGCTGTGCTGATGATTTTGAATAATAAGATGAGGTGTGTTTGCTCTTAGCCTTTGGTTTCCCTCCAGTTATCATGTGCACAGAAATAGGAATTGGCAATCCTCTCCATGGGAGCTGTAGAGGGAGGGTTGCTGTCATTTGGGGAGCAAAAGTGCTGAATCTCCCTGTACCATCAGAGAAGTTATCAAAGAGAACACCTCAGTGAAATTCTTACAGAGACAGTTTGTGGAAATACAAGCTATTGAAGTAAATTTTTAATTTAATTATCCCTTAATTTCGTTAATGCGCTGATATAGTTTACTTGGTTGCCTTTGTGCCTTGTTTATTTAAACATTGCTTTTATGCTGGAATATAATACAATATTGCCATCTAGTGAAAGGAGGAAAAATATCCAGCCAAAATGATCCTTTGATGCATAAAGATGTTAATTTGGTGCTTACAAATTTACACCTCAGAACACTGAGATTGTGCAACTTTAACAAACCCATGCTGATCCCTAGTTTGATTTCATTTGTTTGTGGGTTTATATTTGTGTATTCTGTGGGGTGCTTTGCTGCTTTTCTCCACAATTTTTCACCCTCCTGTACTTCCACATAGTGTTTGCATCGTGTTGCCTGCTAAATCCTCCATGTAGTTTCACTGTAATTCCATGAAAACACATTCATATCCACACTCACTTTGGAATAGCTCCAAATCATTTGAAAATAAAAATGTCATGCGGTGACTTACCAGGGTTTTTTGGTTCATAGGGAATTTTCTGGTTTCACAAAACTGTGGATCTGCCCACAATAACCATGAACACCTGAGTCACACTGAAATTTTGTCTCCCTAACAGATACAGGTTTGGGATTCCTCACCTGTTCTTCCTTTTGGGTTCTTCTGCCATGGAAAAGTTGTTTAATCTTTGTGTGTTACCCAAAGCCTTTTTGATAATCATAATGTTTGTTTCCCCGTTTAGGAATAGCCTGCAAATGTCAGATGAAGTTTATCCAAGGCCTAGAAAAATCTAAGGACCATTTAATTGAGTACAGAGACACTTTATGGGAGGGAATTACCAAGTCACAGCCTTGCAGTGCCAGCCTGACTTCTGTGTTTCTGTGCTGGCACCTAGTGACACTGGGCAGGCCACTTTTTTTAACTCTTTGGGGGAAAAAGCATAACTTTGCATGATAATTTGTATATTTTTTTAGCCTAGTAACAAAATATTTAAAAGACAATAGATACACTTCCCCATTACCCCAGAATTTACTACAAAAGGGAGTACAGCAAGGAGTAGCATGAGAGAAAGTGCATTCTTGGGGATTTTTTCCAGTGCAAATCACTGAGTCTTTGCCATCTTTATCACCACTGTTGCCTTCAATGCAGAAAGGCCTTTTGCTGCACTCTGTAAATATGTTGGTGCTGATACAGAAGCCATAATAGAAAGTTTCTATTAAATTCAGTAAGAGACAGCAGAAGCCACGTGTAACTTAAATTACAGCAAAGTAATATAATTAATTGTGTAAACAACACAAGGTGAATAATAGATGAGTTTGTAGTACAGTGGCATAACATTGCCCTTCTTCACTCCTCCAGACTTCAGTCCAGGATAATGAGTTTACTGATCTCACAGAAAGCATGGCACTGTTAAATCTCAGTTTACACACAGTGGGCTTGCAGGCATCTGCATTATTTATTGATGGCTCTGTCTCTCAGGCACACAGCTCTGTCTGTTCAGACCAGCTCGAGATAAATGTGAGATCCAGCACACCCATGACATTAAAATGTGCATTAATATGGTAGTAATGATTTTTCTTTTTTCCTGAACATATAAAGTCACAGAATTACTGAATGGTTTGGATTGGAGTGATCCTAAATCCCATCCAGTGCCACCCCTGCCATGGGCAGGGACACCTTCCACCATCCCAGGTTGCTCCAAGTCTCTCCAGCCTGACCTTGGACACTTCCAGGGATCCAGGGGCAGCACAGCTTCTCTGGGAATTTTATTCCAGGGCCTCTCCACCCTGCTAGAGATGGAGTGAAATGAGGAAATTTGGAATAAAAGGAGTTGGATAAACATCAGTTATGAAGAGCTGTATGTTCATGCAGAGAATTAGCTTCTTTATAAAGAGTCTACTTGAAAAATTACTTTATTGCCCAAACAAAATGACTGCATCATATGATCTCTTTTGAAACATTCCTCCTTTCTTCAGATGATTTTTTTTTTGCCAGAGGTGTTCATATTTTGAGGCTGGATTTTATAAAAGTTTTCAAAATAATCTGTAATAAAGATGATAAATCGCATATACCTCTCATGCAATAACCATCACTTTTCCAAAGCAGTGATTTTTTTCTAAAATTATGGCTTTGCATTAAGAAGTGAAGATGTCATTTCTTGAATTACACTGCATATGTTGGCAATGTTTTTTAATGTGAATTTAAAAATACAACAATTTGTTTAGAGAAAATGTTTTTTGAAAAAACTCAAACAATTTTTGTCAGATGCTGACCTCAATTGCAAAAGACATTTTCAATTAAGGAAAACGTTTATATAGTTAGCAAGCTGTCATTCAGTAAAACTCATTTTTTTAATTAAACAGATGGTGATAACAAAGAAATTAATGAACACATACTTGCTTGCCTGCTATCCTAATTTGCATTTCTAAATTATTCAGGTTATGCAGCAATTAAGCTTTAATTGCTTTTAGACAAATGAATATCTCAGAATGAATGACAAATTATGATGAAATTGTCCAAGAAGCACAGTGTATTCCAACACACATGCTATTTTATTTTTGTGACAATTTCAGAAGGCTGAGTGTGGCCCTAGAGCATTGCAGTGCAGATTTCCTGCTCTGGTTCTCTGTCCCACGAGCAGCTCAGCATTGTGCCCCTGGCCTGGGCAGGGAAGAAAAATAGGATATTCCCAGAATTTCAAAATTGCAACAGGGTGTTTTGGGTGAGTTTGGTGTTCCCAGTGCTCTGCTCAGGCAGGAGGGATGAGGAAATGTTTGGGATCATCACAGCTCCTCCAGCTGGGTTTGTGCTACTTGAGCTATAGATAATGCTTGAGAAAGAATATAGAATTTGCCAAGCTGGTTTGGAGGGGAAATGCACTACAAGCTGGATTTTAGACACCAAACTCACACACTGTGAGGGTTTGCCTTTGGGCCCAAAGAAATCAGAGATAATTATAATATCCTTGTTTGCTTCTCTCTCTCATTTGTGACTACCTGTCCTCTCCTTGGAGCAGCTCCATGAACTATAAACACCAGTTTGGTGATGCCACTGGGGAGATGAGCTCACTGCACTTAAGGGAAACAGACTATTTTATGGCTTTTTAATGCTCTAAATATAGCAGATAATGGCTTTTTGCTTGAAGTTTTCAAGTTGGATAGTTTAATTGGGGCTTGGAAGTAGACAGTGTTTAAGGTCTCTTCCAACCCAAACCATTCTGTGATAAGTGGCACAAGACAGATGTGTGAATGGACTTAAATGAAAAAAAATAAAAGTTATGATTGTTACATCGTCTATTCCTTACAAAAAGGAGACTTGACAGCATTGCACACAATAAATGTTAGATTATTTTATATTTTAATCATACTTTTAAACAGTCCATATTCCAATCTTAAAGCCAAACTGAAGTGTCTCAATACATTTAATACAGACTATTCAGAATTTTGCCTGAAGTTGTTTCTTACCAACCTCTAAGCATTTAAATGGGGCAATGATCTAGGAAAACTATTCACTTCATATTTTCATTACATTTAGTGAAGGAAGGCATGAGCTGAGCTAGTCAATCCAGTTTAAATAAAATGGAGACGACCTGAGAGCTGTTTCCTGCAGATTACAGGACCATGAAGTTGAATGAATCAACACTGGGTTTTCTCTTGGAAGGAATAAATCTCATTTGAAATCACATCAACAGGACAGCTGCCTAAAGATCTAGAAATAATCAGGTATTGCTTTAGCCTATGATTCTGATGGAGAGTGATAGCTGCCAGAGGGGTAACAGCTTAGAAAATGTGATAACCTGAATAAATTGGGAGCTGTAATCTGGACAGCCAAGCAGTGTAAAAGGACTTGCAGCTTGTCACTTGAAAAGAATTGCATTGACACAGCAAAGTATTAATTTGTTCTCTGTACACCATTTTTGGAATATGAATCAACCTCTTTAATCAGGGCACATAATGAGAAATAGTGGGAAAAAAATCAAGTACTCAACATGACGTGGAAGTTTCTTTCTGTTTAGTTTAGGAGTGTCTAAAGCAAAAATTGGGTTTTTGTCATCACATGTATGTCAATAACATTGGGGGTAAATATCTCTTGTTCAAATTCACAATATTAGACACATCAGGAAAATTTAGTCTAAGATTTGGAGGATTAATGGCGACACTTTTTGTGGCTAATTTCCATTAGCCACAGCTCAGATCAGAGAGAATTGAAGAAGAAAAAAGTATTTTAACTGTTGCCTTATCTTTCTCATTTAAAAAGATTTATTAAACATGAAAAAACCTGACCTTGTTATCAATCCAAATGAGTCATTAATTACAGCATGTCAAAATAGATATGTTCTCTGATTTTTCATTTTTAATATGAATTCTGAGCTTATTGGAGGAGATCTTATTGCATGCATTTCTCCTCTGAGTAGATACTCTTTGCCTATCTTTAAAAGTCACATTATTTTTCTTCCCTCTCTGGTCCTGAAGTGGAACACATGAATTAATTTCATTAAGGTGAAAATATCTAATGATGGATTTCAATTAGTGCAGAACTACTTTGTTTTTACCATTCCTTTTCAAATATTTTTATTCATGCCCTATGCAGGACATCCATCCTTCCTGCAGATATCCTCCCCCAGAATGATGTACAATAATAATATTACTGAATATTTCTATTAATTTAAGCTCTTCTACTCAGCTGGATGCACGTTCTATATTAAAATTGTAGTATTAGTGATCAGGAATGTGGTTGAGTTTGCAACATATTAAGTGCAAAATAAGTTATTAGATTTTTTGTTTTTCACTAGTTGGAGTAAAACAACCTCATAAATCTTAAAGGAAAGATAAATGACTGACCTGGATAAATAAAGAAAAACAGTTGTCTGAGTCATAATGAATACTTCCCCATCAGCTATTCATTATGGCTCAAACAGGTTGCCTTTAACACAAGTGCATGATCTTGAATATTATTAAGGTTTAAAGAAATTTAAATGTGACAAGCTCAAGATTAAATGTGGCACAGGAATGAGTTTAAACAGCTAATTAGGTTTTGTTGGTCCATCCTGTGTTTGGCAGATATGTAATAGCAGTAATACTAATTAGGGAGACCATGGCACCCAACAGATATCAAATTTATCATGGAACTGCAGTTTGTGCCACACACTTCCACAGGAGCCACTTAGCCCTGTTTGAGACACTTTGAAAACTAAAATAATTCTGTGTGATGGTTTTACAGCAACCATTGTTTTCTCAACCCCTTGAAAATCTAAGGTCTTCAGTTTTAGAAAAGAATTCAATTAGGTGCATAATTTGTCGAAATAAAAATCTAATTTTTAAGTGAGTTTATTTTTCATTATGCATTTTTTATTTTGGTTTCGCAATGCTGTATATGAGTATTAAAATTAGTTATCACTTACAGTACTGATTTAAAAAATAATTGGGGTAGAGACTGTGTTTTTAAAAGGGGATCAGGTATCATAAAGAGTCTTATGTTAATATATGACTTATATGATATGGTAAGGAAAATTTTTGATATTAATACATTCATTAATGCTTGGTTAGTCACTTAATCAAACATCTCTCAACTTGTATTTATAGCTAAAAGCAGAAATTAATTCACTAGGTGATAATGGAAGAGGAGGGGAAACATAACATGATTTTTTCTTTTTAAACCATATTCTAATGGTTAGGGTAACCCAAGGAAAAGCTTGTAGAATCTATCCCATTTTAAGTAAAACTTTTCCAAAACTTGTATTATCTGTCTAACTGTAAAAGTCTAAGCAAAGCTAATGCAATATTGAATGAAACAAAATAAAATAATAAAATAAAATAAATCTAGATCCAGAAGCAGTGTCAGCAGGCAATGTCCTGAGTCACAGAGATGTCAAGGTTTGGCATCCACCAGCCCCACACTCCCTCAATAACCACCATCTCTCAGCACCACAACCTTCCAGCTTGGCACAGGGAGAAGTTCCACTCAGTTTCTTTGGGTTTTGGTTCTCGAATTGTATCTTAAGCAGAGAAATCTGTTCTTTGGCAGAAGAGAGGGGCAGAGGAATTCCAAACTTGTGCCTTATTATCCAGTCAAGCTTCAGTCTGCAAGGATTCTGCAGAGTAAATCTCGAGCCATCATCACCAGCACAAAAGGACAGTGGCTGAAACAATCACATTAACATCTATCAAACCCTTGGACAAAAATTGACTTTCTGACACCGAGCTGCACAGGTTAGTGAATGAGCAGATGCCATGGAATGAGAGATTGATGCCTCAGCAATAGCCTGAAGTCTGACAAATAACCCAGAACCAATTTGTCACAGATGCCAACTCCACAGCATTGGTTAAGCCCTGAGCAAAGAGTCTGCATTTCAGCACCTCACAGAGGTTTTATTTCAGCTGTGTTGTTGTAAGCAGCTATTCCCAATACTCCTTTAAACCCTCTGTTCCTGGTGCTTCCTTTTAGCCTGTAAGTGAATTTATTAAGCTAAGAGCAAGCTCTGTTTCCTCCAAAACAGAAATAGAGGTACAAATTAGGTACAAGCATTCCAAAATCTTCTATTACAGTGAGCTTTGGAGAACAGTGCTTTAGAGTTTTCAGGTGCTGTACTCGGATCAGGATTCCTATCTTCACTGTCTTTCATATTTCATGGCATTAGAATCTCATCACATGAGATTTTCATCTTTTAGTTCCGAACTGTGAAATAGAAAATAGTAAGGATGAGGACAGATCCATCATTTTCTTCTCTCTCCTCCTCAGAGTGACTAGTTGGAGGTCAGGTGAGGGGAAACTTCTCTTCTTTCAGAGATGTAGTGATTTATTTATACCTTGTGCTATACCACACAGGCCTCACATATTTTTCATTTCTGCTTCCTGACTCTGTTCTTTCTCTTCTGAAATGAATTTCGCAATTTAGAAATCGTCATAATCTTTCTTCTTCTCTAAACCATGAATAAGATATTCCTTAGGAAGGCATTCATTGCAGAGCAGTGCCTCAGTGCTCTGTACCACTTGTGACAAGAAATCAGGATACTCATTCTTGCACGTTACTGTAGCCTTAATATATTGAGCTAATAAAAAATAATCTTCAACACATACATAGGAATATTCAGTGAGATTATCTTCTCCTAACACAATTTGCTCCTGGGAGACTGATTTAATAGAGCTAGAAAATCCATGTCTTGTAATGGTATTCTATTAATCTTCATTGGCAAGTTGGTTTTTTTTTTTCTTGTTAATGATATAATTTCGAAATGTGATTTGATGTTAATAAATTATATTTGCAATTCTTTTTGAGTTTAAAAAAATAATAATAATCTGGAATCCCCAGCACAGGATTTCAGACTTCTGTACTCTTTATTAATCAGTAGAAAATGACAATTAATAGCACTTGGCAGGGGAAAACAAAATAACCATAAACTAGTTAATTGGTTTAGAAACAATGATTTAAAACCTCTACTACATCTCTGGTGCACAAAGATACTTTGAAAAGAGAAAGAGGGGTTGTTTGCTGTTGAAATTAGCCTTAGTTTTGTTGTCTGGAGCCATCATACATTGTATTGCTCAGCAAATAACTCAGAAATCCTTGAGCTGAGAGGTTGTGCAGCTCTCCCTGGGTCTGCCAATGGATCAGTAATTTTTCTCTGCTTTGATTATAGAGGTGGAAATGCAGAATATTGGCACTGAACCATCCAATCCAGGTCTATTGCTAAAGTTGTGTTGTCAATGTACCCTTGGATTACTTGGCTTGTGCTGAGCCAGATTTCAGTCCTCCTGAGATTCCCACACCAACCTGAACCTGAGCTCCCCGTGGGATCTGCAGCCCTGGGAATCCACTGCTCCTTGTCTGAGGGAACAGAACAGGACCATCTTCTTTGAAGTTCTTGCTTGCAGTGGGTGAGACATTTCCCATGAATAATTCATTTGACAGATTTTACCCCTTTAACTGTTCAATTATTGATCACAGAATGAAAATCCTCCAACGTACTAATTATTTTAAATGATTTGTGAATTATTATGGATATATTTTGCCTGCAGATTGTGAGGATTGTTATGAATATTCAAAACTTTTAGTATGAGTTGCATAAACCATGTGGGATTCTTTTCCTTTAGAAGACTTATGCTGTAAGAGACAGCATGGCCTGAATTACACTTTGACAATTGACATACTTGTGTAGCTACACAATATGACATTGCAGTCAATAAACTTAACTATTTGGCCTAAATTTCCCTTTTTTGCAATCGTGGCCACTAACACCTCTCAATTCGTATGGTTAGCTTAGGAAGTGAGAAAATACAGGGGAAAGAAATATATATATTTTGAACTTTTCTGCAGGCAAATTACTGTAATAAATTAAATGAGAGATCCTATGAAAAAGAAATGTATCTTATTATATAAAATACTTGGGTGAGTTGATTTTACCCACTCCATGCTCCACATGTCCCAGGGTGGTTTATGATCTGAGGAGTTTAGCAAGGATAGTTTGTTCACAGCACAGGAGACAAGGGACACCACTGACAAGAGCTGTCTGTGTCTTTGCATTCCCCTCTGCTGGCAGCAGCTGGACAGCTGAATGGGATATATTCATTTATATCCCGTTGGAATCCAGCTGGGATGTTTGCCCTTCCCTCTGGAGCTCACTTCCCCTTTCAGCAGTCCTAAGACTGAGCCAGGGAAGAGCAGAAACCACAGCAGGTCCTTCAGAACTGCTCCTGGAACTCCCAATTCCATTTCCTTGGGTGCTTAACCTGGATTTCCCTTTTTGCTCACACCAGAGCTGATATTTCTGTTCCAGATCTCTACATGCAGATTGCATTCACAGCAATGCCTGTTGGATTTCCTTCTCTCAGCATGTTGGGAAGATGTCCCTGATATCCCTGACCTGTTCAGAACCTGTTCAGAGGAACAAAGTTTTTGCCAGGGGTCTCAGGCTGCTGTGAGTTTGCTGTCAGTGTTGTCTTCCTTGGGAGCAAGGAAAAAAAACAACCTAGCTGAATGAATTCCAGTATTTGAGAACTACATCCTTGCCAGATTGAGAGGTGTAAATGTCTGAAAAACACAACAGGAAATCATTTTATTGAAGAAGAGTGAAGAGTTAATGAATCTATCTTGTCAAATGATTTTTCTCTCAGATGCAGCTGACATTTTCAACTGTTATCTCCATTTACAATTTCAATATCTGAAATTCTTCCCTCCCAATCTCAATACTCAGGCTGAGCTGGGAATGTGTATCAAGGAGGTTTTTCAGTACATTTGAGAATATCAAATGTCACAGTTCAGTGGGAGGATTCAGCTGAGAATCTTCTGGAGGATAAACTGCTGTCAGTGTTGTGCAGAGTTCATCTCTCTGGTGCCCAGGCTGCAAGGCTGGGGCACTGGTTCTGTCTGAAGTCCCTAAAGTTCATAGTGTAAGGCAGTCCTGTGGATATGTCACCAATCTCTGAAGTTAAATCTCCTCTACCTGTTTTTGTCTCTTTTTGTAGACCTGCTGCAGTTCATTAGATATTTCAGGATGAGTGGAAATACAGGTCTGTATGAAATCTCTGCTATGTCAGGCCTGTTGATTGCTCTGCTCTAGACAGGGGTTCAGCCTTCTCCACAAACCTCTCACCACCAGTCCTTCCCACGGGCTGCACTCCTTCCCAAATTGCTCCAGAATGAGTCTCCATGGGGTCTCGGAGTTGATAAAGCTGAATCTCACTGTACACAGGCATGGATTCTGCAGCTTCTCTCAGAATCCACCCCTAGAGCCCCAAAACTGCCCAGACCAACCCAACTTGTGCCCCAGCCTGTCAGACCTCAGTGCTGTGCTCCTTCACCCTCTGAGGTTTGCTCAGTGTGTTTGGCAGCTCAGTGTGTTTGCATGTCCTTTTCACTTCTTGTTGTGTTTCCCATCAAATATTTACAGCTTAAGAAAAGCAAATTTGCTAGAAACAAGCCCACAAAAACAAAGCTTGTTAGAAAATACAACTAATCCCACACAGTGTGGGCCAGAAAATGACTATTGATCCTAGGCACCAATGTCAGTCACAGCAGATTTAAAATGTCAAAGAGCAAACACCATTTGAAAATGTATTGGGAGCCTGACAGAGCTCCCCAAACTGCAGAATTTTGCACCCACTTGGCTGCTGTAGTTTGTTGCCCTCTTGAACCTTAAATGTCAAGTGTAACTCACACAACCTCTGAGGTGGTTTTTAGTATTCTAAAGGGCTGAATACGTTTTGAGATCCTTGAAAGGGATGTGGTCCTAAATATTGCTAAAACACATGAGAAATTAAGTCAAAGAAATAATACTTTTGTTCTCCTTACATTGTCATAACTTATCAACTTGGCACAGTCGAGTTGTTCTGGTCATTTGTATCCAAAATTTGTTATTTAATGCTAAGCAGATAGATTTCCTGACTAGCAACTAGAGTTAAATATGTATTTCAGTTACTATCCCATTTAGCACTCACATTTTACCTGTCTGCAAATATTTATTGGAATCAGCTGTAGAAATTTGGGTCTAAGAAATTGCTAAGGTGAAGCAAAATAAGCCTTGCCTGCAAATACTGATGACTTCACCACCGACAAATACTGACAATTTTTTCTTGCCCTGCTTGAACTTTGATACCCTGAATAGATAAATCATCCCAATGAATTAACAGAGAACGTTTAGATAGCTCCTAAATAAAAACAACAGAGTTTCCAGTGAAAACATTGCAATTTTCCTACTTTATTTTAAGTTTCCTCTTTTAACTTATTACCCATTCCTTGCTGTATGTAAAAGCAATTGTAATGTAAAAGCAATTTTATTAGGGTTGTTGTTGTTATTACTATTATTATTATTATTAACTATAAATTGAGATCTTTTCCCCAGTTCTCAATACACAGGGTCTATAGAGGCACTGATTTGTTTTTAAAACAAACAAACAAAATAAAAAAAACCAACCAACCACCCCTCAATGTCTTGCTGGTGATAAGGAGCATGCAAACTATTAATTGCTTTTGACACAAAGTGACACAAGCACCTTTGATATATAATTGGGGAGCGATGCAGTTTAACAAGTTTTAATTTCTGCTGCAGCTGGAAGACAATAAAGAGAAAGCATGAGAACAAATTAAACAGTATATAGGTCAATCATTCTATTAGCAGTCTTCAGGGAGCACACAGCTAATTTCCATAATTGTATTTCTGCTGCAACCAGACAGACTGCTGTGCTAATACGTGTTCTTGGTGAGTCTATAAAAACACTGAGGATGGCCTTTCCTACATGAAACTATGGATAGCTAGGATGACAGCAGCAAATGCATTATTAATTGGATCTAATCAGTATTTCAAGGTTAGCTTGACCCAATCTACAAAGGACCCAGCAGCTCCACAGGTAGTGGTCTTTTGAATATTTTCCCTTAAAGCAAAGATTAAGTTCTTGCATTTCTCACACTTATATGCAAATAAACCAAATTGCCAACTTTTTGGTTTAAGTTTGGGGGAAGATGCTGGTTCTTTGTTGCCTCCTGTGATAAATTTAATCCTCTCACATTTGTGAAATTTGGTTGGCATTTACCTGTTACTTATGCTTTTGAATTCTCATAGAAGATGCTCCAAGACAGATTTTTACAAGTTAAAACAGTGTATTTCTATTATTTTTGTGTTCACAAAGGCAGCAGGCTTGCCCTACACCATGTTTGTAACACAAACTCATGATTAAAACCACTCTGAAAAAACCTGCTGGTTGTAGAGCAGAATCTTTGTCCCAATATTTTATCATTGCGTATTTTAAATCGATCCCAGAAGCTTTTATTTTAAGAAAAATGTTAAGAAAATTTTAAGAAAATGTATACATGGTACTTGGAAAAAAAAAATCCAGCAAAAAACAAACAGCCCACCCCATCCCCCTGTGCTCCAGGGTTTACTTCAATGTTGTGATTAGTGAGAAATTTAGTGGTTCTCCCATTTTTAACTGCAACTTTTGGTAAATATAATAAATTATTTCCAATTAAGGACTAGCAGAAGTCATGACAAGAGAAATCTCTATCAATTTATTAAAACAAAACCTCTCTACACTGGAATAAACAGTGTAGAATATTAAAATATTGTGTCAGGAGTGTATGCTTAATTAAACTTACATTAGCTAGGTAATTCTTTATCATTTAATAATATAATTTTTCTTCTATAAGTTATATCAATTCTGTACATGTAGAAAGGACAGACTTTCAGCAGATCCCAGCATTTCAAATCTGGCTCATTTGGAGCAGCTGAATGAGTTGGAGTTTTTATTGGGTTTTTCATTATTAGTACATAATGAGGGAATTGGTCTAAGACAAATCTCTGTTGTTTGCTGTATTATGGAATAGGCAACCAAATGACTTCATGGAACTGGAATTCAATGGTATTTAAGACTTTGTGGTTTACAAGTAACACTAAACATCTGGATTTTCAAATCCAGTCCATTTTTTTTTTAATTATTTTTTGGAAAGTAATAATAAATCTTGCACAGATGATCCTCAGCATCTTGAGCACTTTGCAGAACTAAGCTTTGCTACAAAAATCTGTCCTCTGAGCAGTAATGAGTCAGTCAAACCCACCAGAAACAGGAAAACTGCTGAGTTGAGTCATGGCGCTTTGCAAGGCAGAATTTTCGTTAGATTAAAAATAACTGACTTTAAATACAGATTTCTTGCTTACTGCTCACGTTGGGAAGGTTATTGTTAATAAAAATAGATTACAGAGATAACGAGCACTGATTATGATTTATCTCTTCACCTAATCAAATTCTAAAGGAAGTCTGGGGTAATTTGTGTGGGATCATCTTAGCAAGATTGCTTTTGGAGGTTTGGCTTTTCTTGATGAAATGATGTTAAATATTGGATCTGATTGTATGGATTGGTTTACACACAGTCTTTCCTCTAAAAGAACACTTAATCAAAAAAAAAAGTTGATAGTATATAATTTTCTTAATGTATGCATAACTATATTTTAAAGGAGTGTTTTCTGAAGTGACATTTCTTTTGGCAAAGGCATCACACTGAATTTTCTAAAATCTGTGGCTGTTTTAGAGAATGTGAAATGTATAGAGCATCTGACAGGCTGGAGGCAGGGAATTTTTTATTCTTTTCTTGAACTACAAATTGTGGCAAAGCTGCAGATATCACTTGTGCCTTTCTATACCCAGACAAGGAGGAATTGTGATTTTGTCACAGGGAAAATGAGATAACTAAAAAAAAAAAAAAAAATGGAGAGGTGAATTTAAATGGAGACAAGTTTTGGGTGGGTTTTTTTTTTTTTTTTTGTACAGTTCAAAACATGTAAATTCAAACATAATTTTCAATTAGTTCTGGAGATGACTTAGCACTGTCAGTTTATCCTTTGCCAGTGTGAAATTCAGCAATATGGCTTTTGCCAATTGCCTTTGGACTTTTTGCCACCCCAGACTTGGCAGTGTTTGGGATTGCTGTGCTCAGCCTGGGGCAGTGAGCTCAGGGACTCAGCACAGAACCAGCATGCAAGAGCTCAACATTTCACACACAGATGGAGATTTTCAGGCAAGATATGATTACAATAACCATACATATTCATATAGATACATGATATTATGACTTTTCATGAATATGGGTTTCTCTGATTCCAATTAATACTTCTTCTCCTACTACATATGAATAAAATAGGGAAAACACTGCAAATAAAAATAAGTAAGCAATTCACATCAGTAGTGGTTAAAAGATTTTATTACTGTTTTTCCTGCTCATTTGTTTAAAATCAGAGCAACTTCAGTTCTAGAACCATAAAGCACTTATTTTACTGTGCTGTTGTAGTGGTGAGCAAGGAGAGAGTAAAATGAAATGCAACACCATCTATAGAGCTTTTCCTTAGGCATCTAATGAAAGTTCAGGGACAAGACCAAAAGCCTGATACATGATATATGTCAAAGGAATAAAGTATTTGATGTGAATGAAATGTAGATATGAAAGTTATTCCATGTAACGCTGCATCTCTGAGATCCACGCTGAGCCATTTGTGAGGAAACATATGAACTGAAACCTCCCTGTGAATCTATGCAGATTAGGAAATGTCACATATGGAGCTCCTAGGATGGGATGCAGGTTATGATAATCACTGCAGTCATATCAAAGAAAGGCTTTGAAACTTGGCAAGCCCTGAAGCACTTCCATAAAGCAGGGGCCACGCTCCTTCCTTAGTGCCATGTGCAACCTTGCTGTCACTTCTGGAAGTGCATTTCCTCTTGGTCCCCATTTTCTCCCCCATAATCATAATTCTCATTCTTTACCATATTTTTCCAAACTAGTAACAGAGGTTGTGATGATGTGGTGCTATTTTCTTTTCCTTTGTCCATATGATTTCTACTTTTGAAACACATGAAAAGAGGGTTACAGTGCAGTAGAGGATGCAGTTGAGATTCACTGGAGGTCAGAGCTGTTGTTTCATGATGTTCATCCCAGGTAATAATCCTACTCACTACTGTGACAACACTTGATGTGTTAGGAAAATTGGTTATTGCAGAGAAATACTTTTCCTAGCATTGTGATGTTTCCAGGAGCAGCCTGAAGCTTACATTTCTGGTTCCAGCCACAACTTCTAGTAGCTGTATAAGTTCTTCTTGAATCTTTGTGAGTCAAAATTTAAGTGGAAATAGTCTAGTTTTAAGCCCACTGTTAGTATGGTTTTGTCATCAGCTTTCTGATTTTGATTCTTTGTGACCTTCTCTGTCAGACTCCCCACTAGAAAGCAGCTTGATTTCCAAATTTCAGCATCTCTATTATATGCTTTGAAGCCTGCAGGCCTGAATTCTTTGTTACAGCAAAATACAAAGGAAATAGGAAGAAGGCTACCTGTGAGCTTAGACAGCAGTTTTACCATTCTGCATTCTTCTGGGAATTATCTCTCCTGGTCCTTATATCCATCACTGACCTGAACTGAGGCAGCAAGCTTTGGGGTTTTGGTGGTTTTGGTGGTTTTTTTTAACTGAGCCAGATATGTCTAATTGCACATGGAGTATATTTTTATCCCATCACTACAAAAGAAGTTTTCTCATTAATGTTAATGAGCCACATGTACCTATCTGGAGGAAAGACCTCTAATTAATTTCATGATCTTTCTTTTAACATCCCAAGCAGAACTTCCTCTTAGAAATGGGGGAGGAAGTTTTTTTTCTTTTTTTTTTTGCAAGCTGTGCAGTAGTTCCTAAATTAATCAGTAATGACTTGTCTGGTTTGGACTGGGACAGCAGCTGGTATTGGGCTGAGTTTTGGATTTGTGCTGGAAATGAAAACATAGGGATGTTTTTGTTATTATACTTGTATTGAGGTGTGTCTGTACTTAAAAGAAGATAGAGCTTGTCTGAAGAGCAAGATAATTCCTAGCCAGGAAATCTCTGCCTTGCTCTCATGTTTGAATCTTCCAAGGCTTATGTTCCTCTTCCCCAGCATGGTAAGAAATACTGTGGGAATTTGCACGACTCCTGGGATTCACCTTCAATATCATTTTTACAGTTCAGATGGGAAGAAGGACAAATTCGCTCCCTTTCTGACACTTTCATGGAGTGTAGCATTTCATTAAGCAGCATAGGCCTATTTGTTCCCTCCTTATTTTGAACATTTGGAATCCTTTACAGTGTTTTGGGTTTTGCCATGAGTAAGTGTTTTCATGAATGGATTCAGCAAAGAGCCCTTCAGGAGACCTTGTACCATCCTCATCTTGTTGTGCAGCAGGAACTGCCTTCTTCTGAAAATGCAAATAGGATTAAAGCAGAATGCTCCAAGAAAAATGTCAGCCTCCTCACTGAATTTCAATGATTTTGTCCTAATTCTCAGCTGAATGTGTACAGCTGCAGGAACAAGAGCTCTACCCTGTCTAGAGATACATTTGGTGCCAAATCACCTAAAACACAATGCAAACAGCCAGACATATGGAAGAGACAGCAGACTGTGAAAAAGCTCCTGACAGAGACTCATTCCTCCTAATGGCAATCAGAGTGCAGGGAAGATTGTGAGGAGAAGTGGAGGAAAGGGATTAATGGAGTATAAATGTGGGGTTGAGAACAAATGTCCACAAACTGGCCAGTGATAACTGCAGCAGGGTCTGTGTGGGAATAGAGGGGAAAAGCTACCTTAAATTATAATTGAACTTTAAAAAAAAGGATCCTGCAGCATCTTTGACTAATAAGCCTTGAGCTTTCATGTCAGGAGCATCCTGGTGGAGCTCAGCAGGAATATCTCCTGATATTTATTCCAGGGTTTGTCTCTGGCCCATCTCAATCCCAGAGCTGGCAGCAGAATTGCATCTCCCAGTTGAGTCTCTGGCATGGGAAGTGTGCAAACATTCCCAGGTTTAGACTTTAGACTTGGGATGTTCTTTTCAGGTTAAACTTGGTAAATAGGCAATTTTCTTACCTGTAGAAGTTGATAGAGGATTTGGAATTTCCACTCTTACAGATGTAGGAATAATATATTTAACAAGAAAAGGGTAGAAATACTATTTTAGTAAAATTGTAGAATTTATTAGATAATTTTTATTACAGAGAAGATAAAGAAGAAATGAAACATTATGAAGATTACAAAACCAGTCATAACAACCCTCTTACACTGATGTTTCTGCCTCTGATTGTTGATCAAGATACTGTCATGTTTTAATTAGAAGATCAGTTGGTAATATGTCAGTGTAAGGACTGATTCAACACCAGAATTTCCATCTTAAACTCAGTCTTTCAAAATATTTCTTTTTTTTTTTCTAATTTGAAGATTACTTTTGCAGTGCAACAGCTTCAAAATAACTTTTAAGAAAAGAGTTATTCAATCTGAGGGAGTACAATTTTTCCCACATTTGTATATGATTAAACAGAGATCACAGAAACCCTGCAAGATTAAAAACTGTATTGTCAGGTTTTATTTCATTTTCTAATGTTAAGAGGTCTCTCTTCTTTTTTTGGTGCCTTTATTAAGTATTATTTGATCTTCAGTGTCTTTCCTTGAATTTGGGGTTAATTATGTCTTTTGATATAAATATCTACTAGAAATAGATAAGATTCATAGGATGGTCATGAGAACAGGAAGTAAATTCTTCTATGGGGAGAAATTAAGGAAGTACTGTAAAGAGACAAGCAAAAGAAAATTTAAAAGGTTTTCTGTTGTACTTTCTAAATATGAGGAAAAGGATCATTAAAGTAAAGAAAAATCAAAATTAAATTTTTAATAGGTTAATTAAAGGCTCTGCACAGTTTTTAGAAATCAGAAGAGATGGTACAGCACTCAATAGCATCAGAACACCTGTAAAGTTTCATTCCTTTGGTATCTAATGAGTTTCTTCCTTCATGACTTTGACATAGAACACTTTATTTGAAGTCACTTCATTAACTTTAAATCATCTTCTATGTCTGAAAATATTCCAGCATTGAACAGAGGACTTTAGAGAGTTAAACCAACTGCTGTAGAAAGTTATTATCTCCCAGCTAAAACAGCAGAGGCTAGCTCACAAGATTTTCCATTTGGATGTGTTCTGAGGTGGTTTGGTTTTCTCCCAAGGATCTGGATATTGTCATTTTCACAGAGGAGAAAACTTTTATACCAGTGGGAAAGAATAAACTATGTCTGGTCATGTTCTTGGACTGCAAGATGATGCTGCGAAGAAAAGAAATCAGTGTACAGAGCCAAAGGTGGGTGGTCAGGAGGAATAGTCTTGCAGCTCATCACGTGAATTTTGTAACATCGACATCTCAGGTATTAAGGAAAGTGATAGCAAACAACTAGGGATGTCCTGTCATAAATAGGATTATCTGAAGGCCATATCCTGGACATGATTCTTGCGTGTCTTTTCAAATATTAAAAAAGAAGGCAGCACAAGGCATAAATATTTAATGTAATTTTAAAGGGAGAATGCTCCAAAACTCTCTTCTGTCATCCCAAGCCGCAGGACTGATGGGATAATAGAGGCACCATGGCAAGTGACAATATTGCAATTACTCCTACTTAGCAGAAAAAATTAAGATCTGACCCTTGCTGTGGTGTCACCTGAACCAGCAAATATTTACTGTGGTGTGGACAGGCAGTAAGCAGAAACACATTGCAAATTTTAATATGTTAAGGATCATTAAGTTGATTGTGTCAATTTGTTAAAGTGCCAAGTAATGATTTTACAGGTAATTAGACTTTAGCTGGCAGAAACAAATTTATGTCCTTCTTGTTTTTATGATGTATGTAATGATAGATACACTATCATACAAGCTGTTGTTTTTAGGTACACACCATTTCTTAATGTCCTAAAGCACATGAAATATTTCATGTCAGGGACTGATCAGTGACTGTATAAAACACATTAGGAGCTTTTCTTCTTTTAGCTCCTTTTAATCGAAGCTCGTTCATCATGTCAGAAAGATGGAATGTCCCAGGTTATTCCTGCTGCATGGAGAAACGGCAGTGAGTCTCTAAGGTCAGGGGAGAAGACAAGAGTTCCAGGTTATTGCAATTGTTTTTCTATGGCTGATCCTCCAGCTGCCAGGGCACATTTCGTTTGGTTTATTTCTCAGTGTGAATAGGGAAAAACACACCTCAGGACTGAGCTGGAGAAGGAGTTTGAGGCTTAACTGTGTTTCCAGAGCAGTTTGTCTATTTGCTGTTTGCTGGCATTTGTGTGCCAGGACCACAGTAAACCACTGGGGAGTTGTTAAAAAACATTTATATTGGTAGTGACAACTGCAGAGTTTCTGCTCTCTCTGTTTCACACCCCAAGTGATGATTGCAGCTTCTCAGCCCTGGAAATTCCACATTAGGAGAAAAGGTGCAAAAACTCGACAGAAGTTTTACTAGGGTTCCATTATTAACAATTGTCTCTGGGATCACAGCCTGCAGCCAAATTCTGCTACCAAATGTTACTCAAGTCCTTTGGAACCTGTTGTTCTTACTCTTTTGGGGCTGCTCAAGTGAGTCTGCCTCCCAGTTAAATTAATGCTACCCCACTTCTGTTCATGCCTCATCTGGATGTCACCTGATGGTATTTTGGGTAGTTACAATGAGGTTCATCCCTTTCTAGTCATAAATTGTTACACTTCAATAAGTAGATTCTTGGTAATTACTTTTATAATTTAGACTCTCCTGTGTTCAGAGCCACCAGATGCCATTGCAGTTTGCTGTGTCTCTAAATCCATTTATAAACTATAATATCTGTAAGGTCCACGTAGATATGTGTAAGGATTCAGCACAGGCTCCAGTGCCTATCTTGTGCTTGTAGGAGGCACAAAGCCCTCACCAGCCAGCTGGAAATTCAGTGTCTCCCTTCCATTCACCAACAGGAAAATTGGGTCTTCATCAGAATGACCAAATATAATGTTCCAATAAATTTGCCAAGTCAGATTCCAGGATCTTACTAACCTTTTTGTTTTAATTACGAGTCAGACAGCATAAACTTGTCTTCACTATTATATTCTTATCAAGGCAATTGCTTCTGCAAATTGCAGTTTGAGGATGTGACACTTAACCTTTCGTAATTCAGAAATAGTTTCAAAATCCTGAGAGAATATGATAAAGTAATTTCATATTCTTGGTGGTGGGAAGAGGGAAGAAGCTTCAAAGATGATCACCTCATGCAAACGTCAAGATGCAGCGAGAATTGGCATTTGGATACCAGATGCCTCCAAAAGCTACAGGCTGCTTTTCAGAGTCAATTCAGCTAAGAAAAGCAGGGGAAAAAAAAGGAAAAAAAAGGAAAAAGCCTGCTGCCTATGGTCACAGTGCAGTCAGACAACAAAATGCAAGGAGCTGTGATTTCCTGCTTTAATTTATGGCTTTTAGGTGTAACAGTTGTGTGAATGTGTGTTTAGCATTTTGCTGGAATGTAGTGTTCCAATAGCTTTCCTTGCATCCTTGACCTTTGGGCTAACAATGAGGCACTGCTGAATCATGAACTCACTGCCCTTACCTGACAGCTCTGACTTATTTTCTCCTTCAATATTCTTTTCTTCTAGCTGTTACAAATGGTTACACGTCCTGGGAATGTCTGTGTTCCTGGCATTTAGATTTTAATCAGGCCCTTCTCCCTTTTTCTGACAGCACCATTAAGGGAAGATATTCTTCTCCCTTCTGTGTTAATGCTGCCCTTTATAAGTGTTCTGTGTTTACTGAATGGGGAGAAAAGGTGATTTGTGTTTTTATTTGAGCTGACAATTCAGAGTGTGTTTCTGCTCCTACACCTGTAGCAGCACTCCTCCCTGACAGGCTGCTGCTCCTTGGCATGGACTTGCATTTGTGAATCGCTGCACACAAGGGCTGGCAGGTTTCTCCTGCTTTGGGAAGATCAGAGAGTAGAGAGACACAGGGAAATGATTTAAAATAGAATGTTTGGTGTTTTATTTCTTGCAGCATTTTAAGAGGTTTTGCTCACTAGCAGTTAATTTTATTTTTTATCATGCCCGTGGAGCAAGGCCTTTCCTAAGCACAGTGCAATCAAAACTCTGTGTGCTGAAGGGTTTATGATGATGACTTTATGATTTACTGAGTCTTTATGATTTACTGAGATCAGCTGTTTATTTTAACCTTTAAATTTAAGAAATCTATGGTCCATAGAAATCCACATTTTGAAAATGTAAATTTTAAGAAATCCTTTCTGATTTACTCACATTTTCATATTCTTCTTCTCAAGTTCAATCTTTACTTGCTATTCCTGATAGTAAAAATATTTGGTGAAAAAGTCTGAAAGTACCCAAAAAGATAGCACAAGAAACTTCTATATCCAGTAGAAATCTCTGCTACTACCTGTAGCAAAACTGTGGTTCAGAATTGGGTTTTATGTCTACTTTAAGAATATTTTTTGATTTTTTTTCCCTAAGTTTGAGGCTTATGAGAGTCACTGATTCTGTGTGCTTACAGTCAATATTGAAAACACAACCAGAGGATGATCCATGATCCAGTGCTTTGCTCTCTGAGATTCCTGACTTTCCCCATTCCCTTCATTCAGGGTTTCCAGAGCCTTGGACTTCAGCTTAAACTCCCAGCCAAAACTGAGGTTTTTGTTCCTTCAAGCCCCACATAAGAACCTGCAGCTGTTTCTCTTTGCCAAATCTCCCAGAAAGGGTTGTTTAAAGGATTATGGTGCACAGTCCCTGTGCTGAGCTCCAGGCATTTATAACAAAGAGAAAAAATAAAGAGGAAAAAAAGGATGAGCCAGGGAATCATCTGAAAAGGGTTTGCTGTTGTGTGCTCTAATTAGTGCTGGAAGAGTGGGAGGAAAAGGTAGAGCAGGAACCAAAGAATATCATCCAGAATTCCTAGAGGTTGTTTTCTATGTTTGGATTCGAATTTGTGAATTCCTCTTGATTCTGTAGTTGCTATGCAATTAGCAGGGGCATTTCAAAAGTTCAACGATTTTTAATTGTCTGCAGTTCTCAGTGCCTCTGCAGAGAATCACTGTGTATTCACAGAGAAACCACAATAGCTCCGAAAGCAGCAGAATGATTTCTCCACAGTGCTTCCTAAGGATAACTGATTTCAGACTTACAAATTAGAAATTATCTTCTGGATTGCCTACAAAATATGAAATAAACTGGTCTCAAACATTCCATGCCACTAACATCACCATGATTACAGCTCTCCCCAACTGACTGCATGTTTGGCAAATTAGTTATTTGTGAAATTCGACTAAAATTAGCATCAAATCCTGACACATTCAGTATAAAGGGAAAGCTGCCTCCCAGGAAAGCTCTCACATGCCAAGTGTATCTCATAGGCAAGTTCTGCATATGATGTTTAAGGCTTGATCCATTGTGCAGTGCAGCTTCAATAACTTGAGTTCACTGATCTGGATTTACTAGAGGTGAATCTATAGGTTGTCTACTCACTGAGGAAATGATTCCTCACTGGCCTGGTAGGTCCCACAGAGCTCCTACTGCTTGTCATGGTACCAACACCACTGGTTTTACAGCAAGTGTGAAAAACAAGATTTTAGTTATTTTAAAGATTTAGATTTTTTTTTTTTATGAATCTCAGAGTGCTAAAAGAGAAAGCAGGGAAACCCAGTCTGTTATACAGTATTGCAAGATATTTAGATACGATGAAGGACAACAGGAAAAAGCTTGTTTATAGGAAGATTTTCAGAGAAAACAACTGCTTAGGAATGGGGGCACAGGGATGTGGGTAGGAATTTGAGATTAAGACTATTCAAGAATATTGAAAATTATAGTATTAATTTCCTGCTCTTAAAACTATCTAAGATTCTTTCCACAGAACCCTCTAGCCAAATTTGTCTGAAATAAGCCATTCTCTGTTTATCACTTGTTAACAAAATATGCATTTCAATAATTAGTGAACACTGTCTCAAAGGAAAGCACTGACATCAGATATCAGCTAAATTTGGTGAGGGAAAAGAGATAGATTGTACATCCAGAGACTATTGCAAGTGTTTCATTTTCCAGATATTCCTACAGCTAGAATTTCAGAGAACTTAGAGCTTTGTTGTCAGAAAAGGATGTGATGAAATGAAGAGTTGCACACGTGATAAATGTTACATCAGAGGACTTACAACACTGAAATAAAGCTGGGTTTCCCTGTTTGATTGTCACTGAAACCATGTGCAAATCTGCACATGAGAGCAAGACATACACTGTCCAGGAAATACAAAATATTCCCTTTGAAATATGGTTGTTATCTCCAAGTGAGAGTGAGTTCTGGTGTAACCAGGGGATTTCAGCTCAAAGCATGAAGTCACTGCACCAGCTAAAGCACATTAAAGTTCTTCACGGTGTAAGGGCAAGCAGTAATCCCCAAAGAGTGCTCCAAAGAGCTGCAACATCCATTACTTTACAGCAGGCTCACTCCCATAAAAACAGATTCATAAAGTGAAATGTCATTTCTTTAGGTAATTCTTTTAAAATATATTTTAAAAGGCTCCACTCCTAGCGAGTCGTGCTTTCAGCGTGATTAACAAGTAACCTTATTTAGCACCCGACTATTGCAGACCTGCTGCATTAAATCCAAACTGATATTTCATTTTCTGGCACCAAAAGTGGAAATGGAGGGGTTGTATAGTTAGCAAGTGTAGGGGCTCAGGGAAATCTCAGGAATCACTTATGCCTGAACTCCTAGAGTCCCATGGAGTTCCCTCAATATTTTCCCAGCCTCTTTGTAAAACTTCTCACCTATTATGCCACAGGCAACCTGGGGATGCTTCAGAAAAGAAAGAGCTGGAGCTGAAAAGCATCTCAGAATGACTGGGTGGATGCATTTCTGGAGGGAGTCTTTGTGATAATGCTTAAAAACAATTGTTCTTTTTCATCTGGGTCATATATTAACCAAAGCACGGTAGAACTATTAAATCAGGCATTTACTAAAAGGCCCTCAGAATTAGTCTAAAAATTGAGTAATTAGACCCATGCTGCGCTGGCATTACTTTTCTTATATTGCTTCCAACTGAAGCCCAGTTTCACTGCAGCACTTTCATTAGCTGCTCTATGGAAATTAGCTGGGAAAGAATGCCGTATGTTTTCAATTATATTTTAATAGAAGGGAACAAGTTATTTTCTTCTAGACTCTCAGAGTTAGCAGTAGAATGCGTAGCATGCATAAAATCAGCTTTGCAATCATTTTCATCGGCAGAAGATTGGTTTGCAATAATTTATCTTTGTGAAGGGCTTATAATCAACCGGAATTTAGATTAACATTAGATTAGAGTTATTTTAAAAGATACCTGTAATACAAAGTGCAGCCTGGCACCTTTTGATGAGCACTATTAGCTGGATTCTGTGACTTGAATGGGAGTTGCAAAAAGAGTCTAATGAGAAAGGTACTATAAAAGCAAATTAACTGATGTTAATGACTGACAGCAGCTAAAAGAGCTTCTGTCTTCAATCCGTTTACTTTGGTACCACGTGCAGAACTGAAAGATGTAGCTTTTAAATTGACTTAATATTCAGATTTTAAAAAATAAAGGTAATAAAAAAGCCTAAGGAAAAATAGCTAAATACCGGAAATACTTGTGGGTGTACAGCTGTCTAAGGGGGGTTAAATAATGAAGATGAAATTATACTGCAGATCAGAAATAGTGATTGGTTTCTCTGAATTTTGTTTATTTATATGCACTAAGCACCTGTTTTGTGGTTTTCCTTGATTAGATTGTGGATTTTTTTTTCCATTTGTAATGTGATTTACTCTCTGTGAATATATAGAACTTTGAATCATTGCTCCATTCCTTTTCCACATCCACGTTTTCAATACAGGATCCGGATGAGATCTGGAGTTAGACAACAACTGAAAAACAGCTCACACCCAGCCCATAGCTGCATAAATTTTGATAGATCTCTACCATTTCACAATGAGTACACCAATTTACTGTCAGCACTGGAATGCACAGGATTCCTGAGTGCAGGAGGTGGCAGGTGAGCCTGGAAAATCCGACAGCATTGCAAAAGTTCCCATCCTGCAGCTGCAGGTTCATCACTTTTCACATGGTGACAGCTTTTCACCTGCTGACACAACAATCACAAGGGTCGGGGAAGCTTTAGTGGTTTCAAATTTACCTGTTGATTTTAACACAGCACTCTCCCTATGAAGTGGCTGCATTATTTTATATTTTTACCTATAGCACAAATTCAATTGAGTATCAAAAAGAGCTCACTGGGTAACCGAGGGGAACCACCTTCATGCTACCTCATTTCCCTCTCTTATCACCTCTTGTTCCTCTCTGCCTCTACATTAGCAATTGCTGTAATCCTTTCCAGCAGGCAGCTCCAAAAGATTAGAAAGGTTTTTTTTCCACTCTCAAGTAGCCAAATGGAAATATTGCCATTTAAAATGAATTGTGCATTCTCTGAGCAGGAACAGTGTCGAACCACTTGAGCTGATGGTGGAGAGGGGAGGTTGTGATTATCCCATGGAATAAAAGGGAAACAAAAGGGAAAAGAGAGAGAGAAAACTGCAGCACTCAGGAGGGGTCGTTGGAATATTTAGGGAGATGCAACCCACCTGTCACTCTGCTGTGTGGCTAGCACAGGTCTTTCTCGTGAGAACATTCTGCTGTGTTTTATAAACAAAGATAAAGTTTGGATGTTTTTCAAACAGTGTCTCAGGATTTGGACAGTTCAGGCCTGGCCAATCAGGCCTACGGGGAGGTTTCTGGCTGACCAATCTGGGCAACCTCTGAAAAGTCTATATATATATTGAAATCAAAATAATAAACTTTTTTTTTCTTGCCACACTGAGAACTTGGGTCTTTTCTCTGCTAGCGGCTCAACAGCGACACTGCTGTAGCCCTTGTGGCTAAACATGATAATAAATGATAATAAACAATCAGCATTTCAGAAAAGTTGACGGATTTTGTCACTTTTGGTGACACACAGGACACACACTGACCCGGGAGAAAGGGCATCACCCAGTGCCTGTGGGGAAACAGCATCCCTGGCAAAGTTCAGTGGGAAGGGCAGAGTTTAACAGCTGCAGCATCAGCAAAGACAAAGATGATGTTTTTTTCAACTTGAAGAAATATTAAATGTCAAAAAAGAAGTATTAGATTGGTCATTCCCTGGAGATAGGAATCTGGTTGTTTAAAGAGGAAAGTAGCAAGGCTCTCTATCTCAAAGTACAACTGGGCAAAATATTTTGATTTCAGGACAAGAAGAAACAGATCCAAGTACTGCAGAGCTTTAAAACTGAAGAAGAGATTGACAAGTAACATTTCACTTTTGAATTGTTTTTGATAACTTCAGTGGTTTGGGACTTACCTGAGAAGGTCTTACGCCTACCAAAGATCCACATTGTTTCACTTTGAGTAAAGTTTCACTGTGAGTGGCACAAAACTCAAATAGCACTGAACTCCCGTAAGAACAGCTTTTACTAACCTATTCCAACTCTATTTTTAAAATAATTTGAAAAAAATATTATTTAAAAATAATTTTTAAAAATATTTTTCAATCATTTGAAAATAAAAATATATTAAATAATTTAATTCTTCCATCATGCAGTAACTTCCTTTGAGGCAATGTCGTTCCCTAAAGTTATACAAAGTGAATATCTGCAAAAAAAAGTAGGTGCTGAAACTTTAGGGATGGAAAAAGATGATTACTGATAATAACCTTGTCTGGTTCCCTGTCAACACACAAGTATTCCATCAGAAACTTGCCAGGGCTGTGTTAGGTCTCACTTTAAATAACTCAATGAATCATTTTCCCTCATGGATTGCTGAGCAAGAACTCCACACCGCAGGGAGTTGAACACACTCCTTTTGTTCAATGTCATTCAATACACGAACTCCAGGCTGGAAGTCTGGCAGTAAAACTTTTTCCTTCCATGATTGTGACTAATTGCTGTAGGTAATCCTGTGCAAGGAAAATCTGGGGCAGTTTGAAACTTGGGAGATGTTGCTTTTTGAGAAATCTCGGAACTAAATACAGTTTGAGAAGCACTGGTGTGGCTGCACAGTGCCTTGCTGCCAGTGCCAGGTGTTCCAGGGTCTGCTCAGTTTTGTTCAGGGTCTGTTTTGCTGCAGAGTTTTCACATTAGCAGTGTTTTTGCTCAGAGTGACAGAGCCAATGGATGGGTTTGTTCCTGTTGGCCTCCAGGAAGAGGAGAGAGCAGAGGTGCCCTGCAGGCATCAGCTCCTGCTGCAGCTCTGACAGATCCCCTGGCAAACAGAGCTGAGCTCTGAACGCTCCTTTTAGCTCCACTTACAGCTCGCCTTGATCCACCTAGGCAGCACCTATTTCATCCAAGAGCCAATTTTTCCTTAACATTGGGAAAAGCTGTGTGCTCTTCACCTAATTCTGGGCTGGCTGGTGACGGAGCAGTGCTGCTGCTCCACTCCCACCAAATATATGAATTCCTTCCCAATTGCTACGGAATGAGGAGCAGTAAATTGCTTTTGTTTCTCTCACTATTCCTTGGTGCTGGAAAGGAATGATTTATGAACTGCAGTGTGCAACGCTGTGGAGAAAATACCTGCAGAAAAGTCCTGTTGGTGCTGCTGTTGCTCCTCTGGCTGTGCTAAGGCAAAGCTGGTGCTGCTCCTTCCTTCTAATGCTTAACTCTGGGTGAACCAAGTTAACAGAGGTATTGCTCTTTTTAAATTATTATTCCTCCATTAAATGTTAAAAATAAATAAAAAATGAATAATCAGGAGGCTTGAAAGTGAAGGCTTTTTGATTCAGTGGAATTGCAGTGTAAATATTAGACCAAAGGACATGAAAATTAATACTTGATTGAAGACAATAAAACACACTTTTCTCTCCAACTTTAAACAAATTGAACAAAGATGGCAATTTCAATAGGAAGAACAAAGCAGAAAGAATCCTGGTATCACATCAAAGATCTCAAGTCTCAGTAAAAACAAAAGCTGTCACTTTATCACTGTTGCAATCTTTTTACCAAATATTTCAGTATTTTAGCTTATGCCACCATCTACTGGTCATCAGCTCAAAGTGTTCCACTCATGCTCCAGCAGACTCCATACGGTTTTCACACAGAGGTCTGCTCTTGACCTGAGCTTTAGGAATAAAATTTTAAAATGCCATTTTGCATTGGCTTAAAAATGAAAATTGGATAGTGTGGTAAAAACTGCTTCTTAATTAGGCAGATGCTTTCGAAAAACTTCAGCAACTCCTATTTCTGTGTGCAGTTTGGGAGCTGGTGAGAGACACCTGTTGCCAGAAACTTTGGTGGAAATGTTAGGTTTTAATTAATTTCTTGAGTGTGCATTGAAGGTTGCCGTGGCACTTGCTTAGTTTGTAATTCACAGGATTATTATTCTTTGGCATGAATTCCTGTATTGCATGTGCCACATTTAAAGAACTGAGTTCTGGTGTTAATAATCTGTTTTACCCTCACCTTCTGCTTTTTCAATAAGCCGAAACAGAGAAATGCCAAAACATAGATCTCAAAATGTCAAGCCTTCAGATAAATTCCTGCAGGATTTACAATCCGTTACTATGAATTTGTGGTCTTGGCAAGCGTTTTCACTCACTGCTTGTGAGAAATGGGATGATACAGCGCCGAGTTCTGCACGACTGGGGAGGGAATTAGGTAATTCTGGTGATGTATGGAGGTATTTCTGTAAGCCCTGAAGTTTACATGCAAACACCAAACAAATGGAAGAGCTTGTGATGTGATGTGATGTCACTTCACCCCTTTGACTGGTGACCTGTGGAGCCTTCCTCAGCTCTTCCTCAGCTGTTCCTGCCTTTCCTTTTCCCCCTCTTCTAGAGTCAAACCACCTTTTCCAGAAGGAGAAGCAGAAGCAGGTAACCAGCCTTCTGGAAAACCTCTACCAGCAAAGCAGTTTGTCACTTGAAAATGTTAGCCAGAGTGAGGCAGGAATTGCGGCAGAAATGTCCCTCCTGCTCTACCTTTTCATGACTCCAATGTGACCAAAGGATGTTTTCTTCCCTCAGCACAAGCCCTGGGTGCTGTTTGTGTGCTCAGCCTTGACATCTGTCCTGCAGGCTCTGACATTCCTGAATGCCCCCAGTCTGAGCCCTGGGCTGGAGTTTGCAGTAACCAGCTCCTGTCACAGGGGAGGATGAGAAGCACTGCACAGCCTCACCGAGCTCAGGAGAGGCTCAAATTGTCACCACAGGCAGGACCATTCTCACTTCAGCAGACCCCTGTGAACCTGAGCCAGTCATTCATTAATGGAAATGGAAGACTTTATTACAGACTTTAACTTCCCTGCAGCTATAACCCCAAATGAGTGCCTGAGTGGCTCCTCTGCCTCCCATGGCTCTGTCCCCTGGCTGTGCCCTGGCAATTTCCGAGGTGACAGCAGCACAGAGCCCATTCTCACTGTGCCACCCTCCTCTGGCTGTGGCCTGGCAATTTCTGGGTTGACAGGAGCCCACAAGCAGCTCATTCTCCCTGTGCCACACTCCCCAGAACACTTTCTGCAGTGATAACTCCAGTTCCTCATGGTAATGAACGCTGCCAATTAATTTCCTGTCTATCCTTTTTTCCTTGCTTAGCTCTGCTAATACCAAAACTAAATGTCAAGTAGGAAAATCTGTTTTGTCCCTCTAGCCTAGAAACAGTAGATAAGGATAAAATCTGAGCCAAACATTGCGTCTCTGGAGAGTTCACGTGTGAGTAATTGCAATTTGGAAGCATACATGCTTTTAAATAAGCTCTATATTTTCACAGACAGAACATACTGAGGGCTGCAGAGTGCACCCTTAGGGCTGTCAGGCTGTGAATTCGACTCTAAAAGTTGATCTGATAACAGAAGGGGTCTTGTTTCCTCCACGCTGTCTTTTCCAGGCTTTTACCTGAGGGAGAAAATAATCTGGTGTCAGCTCTTTAAAAAGCTGGAGGATATTCCTGCAGTCACACAGCTCGCTGGCAATTTGTCCCGCGGTGAATCATGAAGATTTGGCATGATAATGTCCTGTCCAGCAGCAGCTCTGAGACACTGCAGTGGGAAATCAAGGCAGGCTGATGCTGAGCCAGATTTGTAGCTAAATTGTTATTCCTGGTGATAAGTGCTCTCGCCTGCCATTTGTCACTGCTCTGGGCTGGCCATGCATCACTCTGACAGGTGCTCCTTACAGCTCTGACTCTGCAGTGGGTCAGCGAGGTTGATGGGTAATTTGTGCTTGGAAGCCCAGAAAGCAGGATAATGGGAAGGGAGGTGATTTTGAGTGGTTCTGTCCAACAGTTCATTGATCTACTGGTGTGGATTATGATACAACACTTTCTCAGGCACAAAGCTGCCAGCCCTGCTTACAGTGGTTTTTGTGGAAAAAAAAACCCTGACTCATGACTTGAAAAGAATGTCTTGTTTCTTAACTTTCTAAGAAAATTCAACACTGATTATAGAAGGCTCTGGAGTTTTCTAATCACTAGGCTAAATCCAAGGATTTTTTTTCTGAAAAAGTCATCAGAATATATTGAAAAAAAGAAATTTGCTCCATTACTGTGAATTTAAGCATTCATTATGGCTACAGTAATAGCAGAGAGATCACAGATTACATGGAAATGGCATTAATGACCCTTAGCAGGAAACTGCACTGTAAAGCTGATCGGGATGTGTGAGTGATTTGCATATAAGTGACAGCCAAGGAGATGATAATTGTTCACTAGTAATTCTGGAATGAAATTAGTGGTATTCACACAATTAAAGCTCTAAGTATGCAGTTGATTAAGTAGGATCAGATTGCAAAGCCCTACTGTTAAAAGCATGAGATCTGAAGAATGAAGTCTTTCATCCAATGATTAGTTGGATAGTTTGGAATGGCAGCAGAGGTGACTGGAATTTGCACTTAGAAGCACTGAAATGTTTCTGAATTTCCACTGAAATATGAGGTTTAAAAGCTGATGGAGACTCTCAAACCTTGCCTTGCTGCAGGGCTGCCCAGTGACCATCCTGCTGGCTTTGTGTCCATAGCTCCTTGGCCCCAATCCAAGGAATCCCTGGGGAAATACTCAGGGCTCTCCTGATTAAAATTCAGAATAATTCTTGCAGCTAAAAGTAGCCAATACTTTCTATTTTTTTTTTCCAACAGCTGTTTTTATGGGTTTTTTGTTTTCTTTCATTGGCTGCCACTGGCATGAAATGATTTACCAAGTTATGCAAACAACCTCGAAACACTGCTAATGAATTTCTAAAAGCATGAAGATCATGATAAAAAGTGTACTATAAATATAAAGAAACATTCCATGAAGATTTGTGTTTTATCTTTCAAAGTGCATTTTTGCTCTTGGGGAAACTCTGGACAGAAGGAAAACACACAATCCTAAGAACCCTCAGAGAAGCTCCCAGCATGTAGCCAGAGAAACTCTAGAAAGCTGTTGGGCATTCCTAGAGCTTGAAGGATTTCCCCTCTGTAGGAACCAGGTGCTGGAATAATTCACTCTTATCTCCATCACCTGACAAGTTTCAGGATTGAAGGCATAGATTTATTTTAAATGAGGTCTTGCACTAATGAAGCAACGTGAGAGCAGATAAAATGCTTTAGCAGACTAGGCTGGAAAGCTCTCTGGGGCTGCTTTCACATCTCAATTTATTTGCACTCACCTCACTGCAGGTTAAACTTAAATCTCCTCTCAGATTTCTAGTTTTCATAAGGTCTTTTTGGGGGGGGGGGGGGGTTGTTGGTTTTTTTGTTGGTTTTTTGTTTTGTTTTTGTGTTTTTGGTGGTGGTGGGTTTTTTTTATTTTTATTTAGGGAAGCCTTAAACATTTTTATGAAAAAGAAATAGAAAACTTTTAAATGCTGAGAATATCCCTGTTTGCCAATTCTGATCACTTAGACATCTGGAATGAAACTTTTAAGAAGAATAAAGCAGTACTGTAATAAGCTGTCTGTCATATCATTTTAAATGTAAGGGAAATCCAAAAAAGATTACCCAGCATATGAATGTATTTCACCTGGTAAAAACTTGATTTTGTTGTGTCTGAAAGTGTTGTAAGTGTTGAGCACATGTAAATGATTTGAAGGTGCTAAACACTAACAAATGTGGTTTGAGTCCACTTTTGTTTTATATTTCCCATTAACAAGGTGCACAATAGAATATAACAATATGTTAAATTCATAAAACTACTTCAGCAGGATTAATCAGTGAAAGACAGAACTGGGAAGTAATTGGCCAAATAATATTGTCCCTCTCCCCAGAAAATGATCTAGATATTCCCCAATTCTGAAAAAAATTTGATATCCCGGATTATTATTACATTTTCAGGTAAACATTTATTCTAAATTAAAAGGTTTTATAGGTTTATAATAACTCATAGAAAGTTAAAAAGTTAAATTGTGTTACAGAACACTTTTTCAATTGTCTCCTAAGTACATTTATGCATATATGTCTTTATATGTTTCTATCAAGTGTCGGTTCACCAAACCACAATTTAATTGTATGTATTTTCACTTGAGATATTATAATCCAATAAATCCTTCAGAACGGTTGAAATTAGAAGCAATCAAAAGTTTAATTTTCAATATTAATATGAACTTTTCCATTTAATCACCAGGAGTCCAGGATTCATGGTTATGCCACAATCACCATTCCCCAAAAGAAAAGCTTCAGGAATGATTATGGAGAAATCACAGAGCATATCCTGAATAAGATAAGAGGAATGAATTAATCTCTCTCAAACTCTTGTGATCAGGAACTCCTTTATTATGTCTAAGACATATAGTGTAATGCATGTCAGAACAGAACATAAATTCCTTTGACATCAAATTACAGTGTTTAATGAAAATAAGCCACAGATGGATGGAAACCTCCTGAATCCTCTGTCAGCCCCGTGCAATTCTGAGAATACTTGGCAACAGTAAATATGGAGAAAAAGTGAAGATCTTGTACTCAATTTTACACATCATTTACTGTTCCTGTGCTGGCTCCCTTTTAAAAATGGACCTTTTCCAATGTCACATGCAGTGGTTTGGAAGAAAAGTTAGTTTGGAAGTTGTTGGGGCTTTTCAAAGTGAGCAGCACCGAGCCCATGCAATCCAAAAGCTTCCTCCTCAAAAACAGCTGCTTGCTTTTCTCCATGAGAGTTGACATAATTGAGTTTCACCCATATAATTTATTACAGGACACACATGGAAACCTTCTGTTTCATGGAGCAACTCAATGAAAAGACTTAATTTTATTTTATTTGTTACATAAAGAAAAATTTACCACTGAGAGAGAGAGAGCTCGTGCTATAACAGAGAACCAGCAAGGGAAAATGAGTGCATGGAAATGCCAGGAAGTTTTTGAGTGCATGAAGCACAATTTTGTGTGTCTGTTAAATCTTATTTTAACAGGCAAAGTCTGAAGGCCCTTTCACTCCACCTACAGCTATGGTTTGGTAACCACCTACCAGTTCTGAGTGCTTGAGGTACATTCCTAAACAGAACTCCCTATTTATAGTGCAGCAGACAGAATACATTCTGTGGGAAGGAAAGCCAAAATTCTGACTTTCATATGTTCTGCATTTCTTCAGAGCCATCAAATGAGTGCACATGAGAATAAACTCACATATAATGAGCATATTCTGGTTTCACACAGACTGCATAGGCTCAGGACTCAAGGACAGCATTTGACAAAGCAGCTAAATACATTTCAGAGCTTCCAATACCAGAAATTTGGAGTATTTTAACACTGAAATCATATCCATTTTTAACTGTTTGATTTCTTATGTCAAAGAGTCAAGACAAAATAAAAGGAAGGTGTTTTGGGGAAGTCTGTTTTGACCTGAGTGCACACTGATCCCATTTATTATGTGCTGGTTTTCATAGAACTGCTTGAAGCATTTCTGAAATTATGTTTGCAGTTCATCTCAGTACATCTTTACTCTTTTAAAAGTTCCAGTAATGCCATCTTTGTATCTCTATCATGTATATACTTCATGAAATTATTGAGCAGTCCTGTTATTATGAACTTGAGATGAATTCTCTGCTGTGTCTCTCTGTGTAGAGACATGTGGGTCAATAATTAATGAAAACAAAATTGCTACTGACAGGTGGGCTTTGAAAAGCAATCTTGGCAATAAATATAAACTTCAACAGTTATCTCCCCATTGATTCATAAAGTCTTTGTAAGCAGCAAAAAACATTTGCATGAGCCCAAGAGGATTTTTACACCTTGGCATTGTCAGGTTGGAAAATGCATTTACATATGACATTTATTTGAAGATTTAGAAAGCTGAGGAAGAGAAATATTCTGTTCAATTTCGTTTGCTTTCTGTTTGTTGGTTATATTTTTCAGTTCTGTAGATTTTCAGTTACGTTGTTGGGGAGCAGAGGGAGGAAGGTTAAAAGGTGTTTTTACATTAATTTTTTCACCATGTTCTTCTTCGTAAAATGGTGATGCAACAGTGATTTAGGGTTCCTAGAAATATCTTGTAAAAATAAAAGATTACTGAATTACCTTACAGTTTAATGATCAGAGCCTAGTTTCTTTCTCTTCTTCCTCCCATATGATTTTACAAGTGAATTACTTTGAAAGCTGAAAATCATATTAATTTTCTAGCTTCAATAAGTATAATTTATGGTTGCTGGGATTAAAAAAAAAAAATTAAGAATTATATGACTGTTTCTTCATCTGAATGTTTCCAAAATACTGCATGAGTTACTGATAGATTTTAGTTCAGGGATTACATTTGCATATTGTATTTACAGCATAAGGCTCTTGGGCAGAAAACATCACACGATACTCATCTGATTTTGTTCATCAATGTTGTTCAGAAAGCCTGTCAATATCAGGATTTCTGGTTCATTTATATTCCTAAGAGAGGAATAGTTGAACTGGAGCATAGTTCTGCCTTTCACAGCAATTTCTACACCAAAATTTCAAGCAGTTGATTGAGTTTTGTTCACACCGAATTCTCAGTGTGGAGTTCAACTGAGAAACTGAAATTTCAAAGCATTTCTGTGACTTCACAAAAATCCACCCTGAGCTGGGAAAGCACTAGATTGTGGCTGCATTGTAATTTATGCCAATAGAAGGTCTGCATTAGCATCAGTGAGCTACTGCTGAGTGCTAAGGTCAGTTGTGCATTTCATCCTTCAGCTGCAGAGGCAGAATTTTATTGCTTTTCACAGTCATGGTGCAGTGAAAAAGGTGCTTTACGATGCCACAGACAATTAATTGAGGTACATTACCTAGAAACTAAAAAGGTCACACGTGGAACATAATTGACACCTCATAACCCCTATTAATGATTGCAGAAATGCAAATTGGTGCTTTTCAGTTTCCAACAGGTAGCATAATTCTTCTCCAGCTTTGAATTATGTTTCCATTTGCTTACAATCTTTACTCTTTAAAATGTTTAATTTACCTTCCCTTTTAAAGCAACCTCGGTCTACACTAAAAGTTATACACTCTATAAATTACACTATTCATAAGAAGTCTATTAAGCTGCAATTATTTTTCTGTGCAATGGGCATAAAGAGAAAGAACTGATACAAATCACCTGTGGGATGCTTCAGGAACCTCCCTTCAAGGCTACACGTGCTAAAACCTTTATGGCATTGCAGAAAAATGTTTGCCTTTCCTTATGAAGACAAACTTGAAAACCTAAATTGAATGGAGTAAAGAATAAATTATAGGTTTATTTAAAGCTGATTTTGAGATATTATTGTTGTGTGCAAAAGGAGGAATCCTAGCACAGAGGATGGGGAAATGGTAACTGAGAGTTACCCACTGGACTTGCTCCAAATTTCACCTTGCAGAAGAATTTTAGAACAAGACCAATGATGTATTTGCTTTCCCCAGATGACTGGTATGTTGATTGATAAAGTCATTTAATGGAAGAATTTCTTCTAATGGTGTCTGTAACACCGGCTTGTGCTGGAAACAATTTATTGGTTTAGGCTTTAAAAATTGCACATTTATTAAATGGTGCAAAACCTTCCCCTCGCTTGTTGGTAAATAGTGCAGAACTCCAGCATGGCTCATTCTCCTTCTGATTCATGGTGTTGTTTCCCCTCCTTATTCAGAAGTCATGGAAACATCTCCTTTTGTCCCTTCTCTTTTCTGTAAGCCCACAAAAAGTGTTTGCTTGTATTACACAATGTAGAAAGGTGGTGGTGATGAAGTCACCTAAAGAATTTCCTTAAAATTTGGTGGTTTAGAAGTCCTGGACTTCCTTCTGTCTTGTGGAACTACTATTTATTCATTTCTCTTTCCAAAATGAAATGTTGATGAAGTCCAGTTGCCTTTCCAGCCCTGGAAACATGTATTAAACATGAATTTAACATGTATTAACATAAATAAATACAATGCTTATGTCACAGCACTACTTTTCCTATTAGCAGGCAACTGAAAATTAATTTCATTTTTTAAACCTGACAGAGTTGATGGTAGTTTGAATAGAATCAGTTACATCATCATTATCTAGTTACAGTCAGTCCAAATAAATTAGTATGCAGTAGAAAAAATGTTTTTTTCTATAAAATGTTATGCATTTCAGTATCCTAATTAGCATGTTGAGTTTTAATGTTAGTGTTAGTTTTTGGAGTAAATGGTCACCTCTTCCATCCCCCAAAGAAATAGGATTCCCCTGCAAAACTACCACACAGACAGTTCTTCCCTTTTGTAAGAGCTGTATGCATCTATTTTTTTCCAGTAATATAATTTTCTGTTAAATCTGTTATTATTGACACACATAACAAGCTTTTAAACTTTAAAAATACCATAAAAGTAATGGCTATGGAGTCAGAGATATGGTATATCTTTGTTTCTTGGATTGAAAATGCTGCTTCAGCCCTATTTTGAATTCCCTATCCAGTCCAAACAATAATTTCTCTGGGGTTGAAATGCAGTTTTTCCTCTCTCTTCCTTTCAGCTACCAGCCAGTCTGCTGTTTGCGGTACTTTTTTTTCAAGTAAAAATTAAATTAGTGCTATTGTAACTCAATACCATATATAAAAATTGATTTGCTTTGTAAAAATAGCTTGGAGTGCCATTACAGATATACTGGCTAGACTGGGTGACTTTCTGAGATATCACCTGGGGGAGACTAAAAATAAAATATGTCTGTGCTGAAACTGGAGAGTGCTGTGCATTGCACTGGGCAGAGAGGACCTGCAGGAGCTCCAAGGTGGAGGGAGTTCTACAATATGAAATATCCTATTTTTGTCTTTCATCCTCCTCAAAAAATTTGCTTGCTTGTTTGTTCTTGTTTGATCCTGCTTGGTTCTTCACTGTGGGGGACTGAGTTTGATTTTCTGTTCCTCTTTTCCTCCCACTTGCTGCTTGGGAGAAGAGATTGACCTCCACCTGCCTGCAGAGCTCCTTCAGCTCTCTCTAAGAGCTAAAGGTTATGTTCTGAAAAACTGAGAAATAAATGATCACAATATTCCTTATTTTACACTGCAGCCATGTGACCACATTAGAATACATTTCTGCTTCACTTTAAAAACAAGTTATTGTTTTATGAAGCACATCTAGACTTCTCATAGGTCAAGAAACATAGACAATAAAATCTGTTTATCATAAGGGTGAGGCATGCTCTGATGTAAATGATAGAGATTTATTCCTCCATGAATTGTACAGCTTGAACTCAGTTTATTTAAGAGAAGAGCAGATGAACTTTTAACACTGGAGAAAAGAGACTTTTAATTCACTGCACAGAAGTTATATTTTAATTTGCAGATCTTGTTAGATTCTTGCAGTGACCCTTTAAGTCCTGACTCAACCAAGTTATAAAAAAGTGCTTTTAGCTGATAAACAAGTTATTTGCCTGCTCAAATCAACAGCTTGTTGCTTGCAATTATCAATCAATATCCTAGCACAATTCTACAAAGTTCTGTGTTTAAACTCTTACAAATGTCTGTTCTCAAATGAGAATTTGAGAATAAAATAAGCAGCCTCACATTTTAAATAATAAAAAAATAAGCTACAGAAATAAATTTTGAGCCTACGAACCTTTCAAGATAATGAGAATTACCAAATCAGTTTCCAAATGGAAGGAAGAAACCAGGAAAAAAGTCTTTAACAAATACTTTCTGTATACACTTAGAGCTTCCCTGCTCCTGCTTTGTTCCATGGTCCTTTTTACTTCGTGTAGTAAAGAATCAAATCAGATTTTTATATGGTATTTTATTATATTTTATGGATCAAATTAAGTTTGACAGGCTCCTCAGAGGAGTTACTTTTTTGGTTGTTTTTTTCTCCTACCCTGTAGTGTCTCTTTTAGCTCCTGACCTCCTCTCTCCAATCTTTTCCAGGATGTTGCTAATGAAGTGTGTGCAGTGCTGCTCGGGAAGAACACGCCATAGTGATTTTTCTTTATTCTTGCAGCGAGTTTGATTCCATCTAGCAGCTGCAGGCCCCTTTTCCCACAAAGGAATCTGATTACTGAGTGTGATTAAAATGAATTTTTCCTTTTATGGCACACTGTTTTCCCCAACTGAATCCGACAAGCACATGTTTTTCTGAGCATCGTGCAATACTTTAGGTTGTAAAGACACAATCATCACAAGACTTTTTATTTACCATTGTTCAGCACAAACAGTGGAGAGTGAAAGAAACTAACGAGGTCTTTGATAATCAATTCTTATCAGAAAAGCCTTGGGCAGAATGGGGTTTTTCAATTATCATCAGTTGTTCAGTCGCTGTACATAGGCTTTTTTTTTTTCATCTAGAAGTGCTGATTTTATCTTTATTTTAAGAAAGATTAACTTACATTTGAATGCTTGCAATTAAAGCAGTTCCCACTTGGGCTGGATTCTTGACAACTGGCATTATTTTCTCACGCATGACTTTCCATGTGAGCTCTGCCATACAAACCCTGAGCTCCAGCAGGAGGAACTCAAAGGCAGGAAAGCCTCTGGCATGTGGAGGTTTGGGGAATTCGAGGGCAGAATGTTTGTTTTGGAAAATCTGTGAGAACACAGAGCACAGGTAATGCACAGAGGAGCCTCCAGGGAAATTGTATTTCCAAGGTTTTTGGAAGAAAGCTCCTGTTTGGCGAGGAGAGGGAGGCAGGGAAAGCCACTGGGAATTGTTGTGTAAATAGTTGAATCCAAATATTAGCTCTGCCTTTTAAAAGGACTAGTTGGACACTGAGTAGTTTGGGAAGCTGAGGAGATGAATCTGTTTGGATTTCTCTCTCTATCCCTGCTGCTTGTGTCACAGAAATAAAGAGGTTTTCTTTTGGAGTTTCTTTTGCTTCACTGATGTAATTATTGAGGAAATGTCTTTGGCTGGGGGGTAGGTCTCCTGAAAAAACAAAAGCAAACTTTGCCCTACGATAGTGGTGGTGCATAATATTCCAAGTATATTTGTGGTGTTTTAACTTCTCTATAGTCAAAAGTCTCTCAACTCAGACTCACCTTGGGTTGACAGAAGTGGGTTACCCCTTTGATTAAAGCATAGCAAAGGGTCAGTTTCAAGTACTCTAGAACTTCACTTCCCCTGACATTTTAAAAATTATTATTTTTATTTGGAGCTGTCTTATAAACAGTATGAAGCTGGTTGTAAACTGGTCTCTATTTTCTGTAAGAAATAATTCATAAGCTGCATTTTTTAAAATGTTGTGCTTCAGAACCTCTTTCTAAATTCTGGAAGCAGTATCATTGAATTGTCTATTAATTTAAGGTGGCAGGGAGGGAGAAACAAGTGTAAAAGCAAATTGCAGCTCAGTGTTTACAGAGAATTGAGGTAATTGCTGGATATTGGAAAAGTTGCATCCAATGTCTGGGAGCAATCCCTGTTCTCTGCTGAGATCCTGCAAGAGCCAAGATTCTCTAAAAATTGTCACACAGCACCATCTTCTGAGCAGAGCCCGAATGGCAAAGTGAGCCTGAGCTGAGCTGAGTCTCCCTCCAGCAACAGGAGGAACCCCAGTGCTCAATACCTGACTTTTCAAGGACTAGGGGATGAGAAAAATTTGATCTAATTTGCTGAGGAAGAGGAATCATCATTAAGAAATGTTTAAGAGTGTCATGTCTGCCCTGAAGAATATATTCGTGGGCAAACATCAAGTAACTCTAAGGAAATTCACACTGAGATATCTTATGTGGAAAATGAAGGGTGTGTGACCCTGTCAGGGCAAAGGTCTCATGGTACTGCAGGGATGGAATAAATCCTTACCAAGGTCCTAAAGCATTGAAAGGAGGCTGTTCACTCCTTGGTGAAGCACATACAATACTTATCAGCTGAGGCTGGCTTAGGGTAGCTGCATTCTGCAAAAAATTAAAAATTATACTCTATCAGGAAAATAATTTATTTTTATTGCTGCAGCTGTAAACAGCTCTAATAATGCTTTCCTATGAGTATCACTGCTAAGGTTATGGGAGGGACTCCCAACTTCTCTGCAGTTTCCTTCCACTTTCCTCTTAAGAGCCCAATTTCCTTTTGTGGAATGCTAGTTTCTTTTCACAAGATTTTTCACTGCTGTACAAATAATACAGAAAAAAAACAAACCAAGAAACAAAAAAAAAAAAAAACCACAAACAAACCAAACCAAAGAAATAAAACCCAAACTTAAACTTCAGTACTAAAACCACCATACCCTTCCCATCCTTTTCCTTTTCCCATAGCTGTATTTATCTTTGTGTTGCTTCTATAATAAGATGCAGCCTTGAAGTTAAAATTTTAAAAGTGTCCTTGTTATTACAGCCTTGCCACAGGAATTAGACAATCTCATGATACACACATGTAAATATTCACATATTCTGCCTCAGAGGTTGTGGTTCAAGGTAGGAAGAGTTTATTGAATTTATTAAACTGGTCAATGTAGCTGTTTTCCTGCAAGCTAAAAGAATGATGTATTTTTTCTGCCTTATGCTATTTTTTACATAAGAAAACCTCATGACATAATTTCTTTAGAGAGCAGTAAACAAATGCAGAAAGTCTTCTAATGCTCCTTCTCAGCCTTTATTGAATTACAGAAATGGCACTGTACATTTCAAGAGATATTTAAGAGGATTATTTACATCTAAGTGTTTCCCTAAGTGTTTCATGTCTTGTTTGCTGATAGAGCACTTAATAAAATTTAATAAAATTTGCAAGCTGAGGAGAGGAATTCTGCATCATCTCTGCAGTTGTGAGACTTGGAAGCCACGTGGCTCTCAAAGGTCCTGTGTGTTTGCATTAAGGTGCTACAGACTTAACCAGGTTTTTAGAGATGGGAAGGTTAAACCTTAAACCTTAAACAGGTTTTTAGAGATGGAAAGGGGACAGAGAGAGGAAAAACCTCCTCCTCCTCCTCCTCCTCCTCCTCCTCCTCCTCCTCCTCCTCCTCAGGGTGTCACTGTGTTTGTGGCTGGCTCCTTGTGTTTGCTTCAAATTATAGATTTCATGGAAAATAATTAAAATTAAATTACTTCCCTCTGATGTGAATTCTGGAATCCACAGCTGGTTTAGGGTTCACTCCCCATTTGCTTGGCTCTTCGTGTTGGCTCAGATTTTAGGGCAGTTTGTGCATCTTTTTTTTGTTTTAGAGTACAAAGAGGAGATTGGTGCTTCTGTGTTTCCTAGTTTGGAAAGGACGCAAAATAAACACCACAAAGTTGTTGAAAAATAGTCTAAATTTTCTTAGCAGAGAAAGTAAAGTTTATTTGAATGTAGCATGCTATATATAAACATAATTGATTTTTAAAGTTAAAAATGTGCTTTTTATAAATATGTTTATGAGATTTTTTTTTTCTTTAGAGGCATTCAATAGGCTTAATACTATAAATTTTTGAAAATAGCATATTGCTAAAATCTGAAACCACAGTATTCTATCAGGAAGGTTGGCCTACACATTCAGAGATTTTCATCCCTGGCCTGAATTTTCTGATACTGACAAAACAACAGTCTAACGAACACTAAGGTGGATACTGACCAAATATTGTGCTTTACAGCATAGAATATCTTACATACATTCTTTTTCTAGAATACACTTTCAGCATTTGAAATTATTTTTTAAAAAATGAAATTAAAGCAAAACAGAAGAAATTGGCACACAGAAAGAAAATATCATGCATGTGGAATACCATGTGCTGTTTTCAAGTGATTCTTTTCCTGTTTGTTCTTGATTCTTAGCATTCCCCTAATTCCAGGTAAAACATAGACATGTTTACAGAAATGGTATCTAAAGTCACACAGTGGATGTGGTTTATTCCTTACCATATTTCTACTGTACATGAGAGAAAGCTGGTAATCTTCAGCTGAGGTCAAAGATTGTCATATCAATATGATATAAACATTTCATTTTTGTAAGTTATATTCAAGGAATGTAATTCTGTGATTGTTTTAAATTTTCATGCGTGGTTATTATCCCAAGAATAGTCAGATTAGTTTAACACACACTGACAGATGGTTAGTGGGCAAAGAGAATTCCATGAATAACCTGACACCCAGAGCAGCATTAAAATATCACATCTCTGTGCACTGAGAATGATTGCAAATTATATTTGCATTGTGTTTTGACAAAAGAATTTTCCTCCTGCTGTCGCACAACAGCTTAAAGGTACCTTAACCCTACTATTTCTCAGCTTGCATTACTCATTTCAATGTACTGCTAAAAATGGATATTCTGCCACAGTTCAAGCAATGCTGGATGGGAAATAACAACCAAATTATCTGCTTCTCTGATTTGCTTTTAAAGTTAAATTAGGAGTTTAATTTCTGGATATAGAAATTAAGTTGCTTCTGCAGAGAATATTCTGTTGAGAGCAATATATTTTGTTTAAGAGCAAATATTTATTTTTTTGCAATTGGAGGTGTTTCATAATAATTTTCATTTACTTAAAATATAAAAGCTTTATTTACGAACTTTAGCATTCCTGACAACATAGAAAGGAAGAAAGTTTCTGAAATATTATACACAGCTCTCATTGCTGCATTTTATAAATAACAAATACAATTTTGTAGCAAACCTGAACCATTTAAATCATTTTACTCGATTTTATGTATTAGGCATAATAAATTATTTTCTTATGCACAGTTTTCTGATTTTTGCACTGCAGGAAGACACTTTTGTGCTGGAATGGTGTGACGGCTCAAAGATAAATATTGTCCACGAGGGAGAGCTGCTGAGGTGTGTGCAGTGTGTGCTGCTCCTGGAAACCTTTCTTGTCTGCTGAAACTCCACTCAGTTCAGTTTCACCATAATTTATAGTCCTCAGGGCAACTTCACCACAACCACACATGCTCCAGCCCTTCCAATGTTGACAGGAACTTCCTAGAAAGGAAAAGGAAAAAGAAAAAGGCTAAGAAAAAGGAGGAAACATTTTTAGTAGTCTCCTGTGGATAGGACTAGAAAAAATCACTCTCAGATTAATAGGAAAGCAGTTTGCTTATTCAAACTGATGTAAAGTTAAAAACATTAGATTTAACTAAGATATGAAAACACAGTTTGGGCTTTTTGGCTAAATTCAGCAGCCACTGAGCTTCAAGGCTGTAGCCTGGTGCTGTTCCCTTAACATTTTCAAAAGTCCTTCACATCCTATATTCCAAACCATGGACTGTGTAGCTGCAAAAGGATCTTGGCAGTTCAGGTATTTCCTCTCAGTCTCAGTGGTGATAGGAATAAATGTGAAAGTTTGAAGGTGCCTCCAGAAGGGAGCATTGCTGACAAACACACCAGACCTTACAGTGCTGAATTTGAGCACTTAAAGCCCAAAATCATCTGTGCAACCTGGTTTGCTTGCCTCCGCCCCTCAGTCTGAGAATCTTGACATGGTTATTTTCCAGGAGAGACAACAGATTTTTTATCCAAGCCCACCTACAGTCTAGCTGCATACTGATGCGTCATTTTTCACAAAACCAGCGATAAACTCACAGCCACTTGGGCAGAACTGTTGCTAGCTGCAGGAGGAGCTGCTCTCATTTCTGGGGCAGCTGCTCCCTTACCTCTGTCCACTCGTTGTTCTGGGCATCGTAGGACTCCACAGTGTCCAGGTAGGAGTGACCATCATAGCCCCCCACGGCGTACAGCCTGTCCCCAAGGGGACAAATGCCCACCGCGTCCCGAGGCACGCTGAGTGGGGCCACCGTGGTCCAGGCATCTGTTTTGGGATCATACCTGGCAAGGGTGATGAGAAAATTCAGAAAAATGCATTATGAAAGTATAAATTTCTGATTTTGACTTATTTTCTCCTGTGCTGCTGTTCAGTTTTACACTAGGAAGGAGCAGATTTGTGGTGTGATTCAATTTTTGATTTAGCCACTAGAGGGGTCTTCTAGCACATGGAAAATGCTCCTGTTTTCACTTTTTGATTACAGTCTCTCCATTCCAATTACATTAAGCCATCGATATATTTTAAACACAAATGGAAACTGAGGGAATTATAATGCGATCACTGGTTGACTCAGCAAACTTCAATTTGTTTCTTCCACCATAAAGCTTTTGGTTTTATCTTTTTTTTGTCAGACCTAATGTTTTCAGAAAATCTCACTGTGAGAGGAGTTAAATATCTTGTCTAGTAGCTCTAGGTTTGTCTCACGAAATGCATGGCATCTTCTTACATCAATGTTGGGGTTTTTTCTGATCTACTCAGTCAACTCCCAGTATAAATTCCAGGGTAGTTCCTGCTTTACCCCAACTTACTGAGAACAGAATTTGGCCATTGTTGTTCTCAACAGGTGTTGAACACCCTCTCAGTTTTCCTTTCTTGTCCCCAAATTACAAGACTTTGTGACATTTCTTATATTTTTAAAATTTTTATCAATACAAGCCAAATCATTGTGAGAACAACTGAAAAGTATTTAATTCCTACAATACATGGCACAAGTAGCCTAAACTTGTGTTCTGGCACTTGACAAATAAAAATGTCAGATGTTGAATTTGTGTCACTACTTCAGTTGCTTTTTTTCTTGGGTAGCTCTTGGGTAGCTCAACCAGAAGGGAGGAATTTTCTGTTACCACAAAAGTATTGGAAATCAGTTTTCCTTCTCAAAATATCATTTTTGAAAGGCAGAATATGTTGTACAAGCATAGCATTGCAATTGTGAAGAGAATTTGTTCTATAACTCTTTCCAGGAATTTAAAAAGAAGAAAAAAAAATGAAAAGGCAAAGCAATTCCTCACCTCTCGACGCAGTCGGAAAGGCGCGAGCAGTGGTTGGAAGCAGGAGCATCATGGCCTCCCACGGCGTACAAAAACCCGTTGTATGTCGCCACGCCGACACCTCCTCTCCTCTTGGACATGGGAGCACACAGGCTCCACTTGTTGGTGTGAGGATCAAAACACTCCATGGATTTCAGGCAGGAGCTCCCGTCTCGTCCGCCGACCGCGTACAGCCTGGGGGAACAACCCACCAGCAGGCAAACCATTTCAGACTTCAGTCACCCACTTAACCATTAATTTTATTTAGCTAACTTCATTCAGAGAACTTCTAAATTGTCATGATGCCCATTATTTGTTATGCTGTGGAACATTCTTTGCTCTAAGATTTTTGCATGTTAAATGAAGTTATATTCTTCATTTGCAGTGTTAATGTTCAAGCAGCCACATATGAACATTAAGCTTAAAAGTTCATGTCAAGTTCTCTAAATATGAGCAACAGAATTGAATTGAAAGATGCTGCATATGTCTGAAATATATGGTAGCATTTTCTGGTACATGTTTACAGAATGTTTGACATCTTATCACATTAAAAATTTTTCCTGTGCCATTAAAGGACTTTAATAATTTGAATAGACATCCAAAACATATATAAAACATATGTTAAAATGTTTTCCTCCCAGTCTGTATCTAGGAAAATCTGCTGGACAGACTGTACCACGTTGTGTCATCTAGTCTGCTCAGCCCAAAGGCATTTAGCAAACAACTAGAGATTTAAACAGCTGATGTTGGGACAACTTGTAGGAATAAATTGTGGTAATCCATGGTAAAAAACACTGGGCATTGTGGCTTTTTGTCAATGAATTTTACAAAGGCTGAATTTCTCTCTGGTCTCAAGCTAACTTGGATGCTGCTGGACTAGGACAGAATGCAGTAAAAGATGTGTTCAGATGTTGAATGTGCTGTTTTTTCCTCTCCCTTTCAAACCCTGGTTGTTGTTTTCTGCCACTAAATTGAGTTTACTTAGTGCAGCTAATTATAGACCCAGGGAATACCTGGACTTGCCCAGAGCAAATCACCTGACCCAGGTCAGCTGAATTTTCCTTTAGAAGTGCCTCTTTTATTCCAATGACTTAAAAAGCTTTTAGACTGCTTGATGCATATTTTAACTAGAAGATTCTTGATCACTGTCAGGATAATAAAAAATTCCCAGTTCTCCCTCTCCTAATGTTTGTCCACTTGATAAAAACTGAGTTTGGTTGTGCAGTTTGTTGTCTGATCCATACAAAACTTGAGGCTTTGATTTATTTCCTTTTCACATCATGGCTTTGGATGCAGACTGCTTATTTACGCAGCTTTCACAGGGAAAGGAAATCTCTGTATATACAAAGGGATTGGTTGGGATGCTTTGTTTTCCATAATGTGTCTGCAAACACGATGGTGTTCCCCATTCTCTAAGGAAAAGACCAAATATAGCATTATTGACTGATGTTTTCAATGGACCCTCCATTGGTCCAAAAGGGTTGCTCCACAGAACTGTAAAGTCTTTTTGGTGGGGCTGAACAGGAAAAAAATACGGCGTGGCTTAGGGAAACAGGAAAAGGAGAAGCATTCTGCTCGGTTGGACCCCGGCAGCAGCACTGAGTGATGGATATTTGATCTCCTGGTATGCCAGAAATTACATCACCAGACCAACAGACGTGATTTAAGCCTGGCTGGAGACAGTTTGTATCAGCAATGATGGAGAACACAGTCAGGATTGGGCTGATTTCCTCTTTGACAAAGTGGTTTCCTGCATGTTGTTGCTGTGGAAGGCACCAACAGGAGTCTCTGGTGGAGTTTCTGCTGAAAACATTTCCTCTGAGGTACGGCAGGGACCTGGAGAGGCACTTCTGCCTCTCTTGGACTTGTGAGCTACTATTTGAATCCTGCCTTGTGTGAATGCAAAACCCTGACTTGTATGGGAAGGACCTTCGAATTTACAAATATACCTTTGTTGACATCTTTGTTTCTGCTTTTTACCCTTCTCTTTCTCAGGGATTAACAAATTAACATTAAATTTCCCAGCCCCTGAACTGTCACTGCTAAGAGCTTTTAACCTGGGAACACAGGTTTAAATAATTGTTGGCTCAAAACGTCTTCTCCATAACCTGAGGCTTTTCAAAAGGCTTTTGTAAGATCCACACTGGTGTCTGCTCCCATGTAAAGGGGCTTGAATGGCTTTAGCATCTTAGCAGAATGTTTAAATGCATTCGCACCTAATTTCGGTGTATCTAAGTGTGGCTAGCACAGGTCTTTCTCGTGAGAACATTTTGCTACATTTCATAAACAAAGATAAAGTTTGGATGTTTTGCAAACAGCGTCTCCAGATTAGGGCAGTTCAGACCTGGCCAATTGGGCCTAGGGGGAGGTCTCAGGCTGACCAATCTGGGTGACCTCTGAAAACTCTATATATATGGAAATCAAAATAATAAAGACACCTTCTCTCTTTCCTTGTCTGAGAACCTGGGTCATTCCTCAGCTAGCGGCTCAACAGCGACATCTAAGCAATAGGTGGAGGGCAGAACTAATCGGGACAGGGTAAGACTTCTAGGAGGCTGTTTATTCCATACCTAATTAGTAAACTTGTCTTCTTTCCATTAAACACACCATACACCTCCAACATTTTAAAAATTGGCTGTGAATTTCTATGACAGAGGAAAGGTGTTGTCTCCACACATATTCTTTTAAGTCTGTTTTGACACAACGATTTTAAAGTACAAAGATAAACTTGGAATATTTTTAAGTAGCTGATTTTATACCTCCAGAAGCTATATTCTAGGTAACATCCTGATACGCATGTGAAAACATTTTCAAATTGCTATACCCTAAAAGGGCTGAAATACATTTAAAACTTGACTGCAAGTTTGAAATCCATTTACCACACAGCACAGGAAAACATTTCCTTTCTTATTCCCACGCACCACATTCTCCCTTCGTTTCCTTGAGGTCACTAACTCCCATCAGCCTGAAAAGCAAATCCAACAACCTGCATTTCCAAGGAAGGAAGCGAGTGAAAACCCCGAGAGAGGTTTTCCTGTTGACATACTTGCTGTTGAGCGCCGCGACCCCGACGGTGCTGCGCGGGGTGGACATGCTGGCCACGTAGTTCCACTGCCGCGCCTGCGGGTCCCAGCGCTCCACCGTGTTCAGGTAACTCCACCCATCGTGGCCTCCAACTGCATACATGGGTCCTTCAAGCATGGCTACTCCTGGAGAGACGAAATTAGGGACAAATTAGCTCCTCGTTTCGGTGACCGGGAGGGTATTCATTTCATACATTAATTCCCTGTACACAGATAAGCAATTTCGGTTGGTATTAAACCATCTGAAAGCTGCCTTTGCATTTGGCAGGACGAGCAAAGAGAAACAAACACTTCATGCGCAGTGTTCTTCTAAATAACCATTATCTTTTGCCAAAAGATTAGAGGAAAGCTGCTTTAGTCCTGATGTTCTCTTCTTGGACTTTTATCTCTTTCACTTCTGCTGACCTTGCTCTGAAACAAATTTGAGCCCCTAAATGGGAAATTATGTTATTCTCCTAAAGAAAGGCAAAACACAAGTCAGGCAATGAAAAATATGCCCAAACCAACAGCCTCTCCTCATTGTGAGCCAGCTGAAGCTCTGTAGTGCTGCCAGCACGAAGCCTGGCTGGGTGGGTAGCTGGCTGTCCTTCCCAGCTCAACCACCACAACATTTTAATGCCTTTTGGGTAAGAGCTGACTTCTATCTGCTGCCCTTGAGGCACAGGAGAGCGAATTTGGCTGTCACTGCAAAGCTCTACGTGGACAAATCCTTCGCCATTGTGCTGCTCCAGAGAAGGGCTTTGGTGTCTCCCCTTTGAGAGCTGCTGCTGCTCTTTGCTCCCTTTGTTAGGTGAGGCAAAATGTTTCAATCCAGCTGCTTCAAAGTTGTCTAAATCTGTCTTTCAGGCCTAAATATACATGGCCTGATTTCTTCAAAAGCACCAGCTCTCCACAGAGCCTTCCTGAAGGTAAGAGGGGCTGGAAGTGTAGAGCAGCTGTGCAAACCAGGCTGATGCACTGAGAGAAGCCCAACTTTGGGCACTCAGGTTTATGGCTGTGACCTACGTGCTGGGGAGAATCATGCCCCTCCAGTCAGGAATTAAAAAGATTTCAATGAAAATTACTTCACCTGTTTGGTCTTCTTTTCCTGTGCCACCAACTGGAATTTGGGTTCACAAATTTTGTGCTCTGTCTGGTAAAAACCCTACACTACCCTTTCCCCACCAAGCAGTGGAGAAGCTGACATAGACCACAGTGGTTTACCAAATAATTCTGGATCAGTCTTCCTCTGTTATTCATAAAAATAAAAATATTCCATGTCATTTGATGTTCCCAATGATTTCAAGCAATGCCTGTTTCTGTAACTTAAGAGAAGCCAGCTTTTCATAAGACCTGGGATATGCAAATTGTTCAGAAATCATCATATTCCTTCTGTTACAGTCTACTCAACTGTAAACTCAGCCTTATTTTTTATAGTCACAGAAATAAATCCTAGATTTCATATCCATATTATTCCTTCACTGTAAATAATATTAAGGATTATTTTGCAGTAAAATCCCATAGATGCTAAGCCATGGCAGAGGTCGGTAAAATTTCTTGTAATTACATTAAAACTGGGGAAGTTGTACTTATTTCCACACACTGTTTTCTTCAGTGTGGGTAAGGCCCTGATTTGACTTACAGAGGGGATTGACACCTCTGGGCATAACGCATCATTTATTAAAAAAACACTAAAATCAGGTTGTCATTGTATTGTAAATATATCTCCTGGCCATTAAATCATGTCAAGAGCAGATTATTTTCACTATATCTTAAATTTTGGAATTTTCTACAAGAAAACTAACTCTGGAATACCAGTTCTAGTTACCCTAATAAAACATAACCTAATATGAATATTTAGGGTGAACCCTAATAAAATCATAAAATTATGGAAATAGGCAAGTCTGTAACTGAAAAATGTCTTATTAAAAGCTGTTAAAAGCTCTCCCATCAGTGTTTGTGTCAATCCAAACCCATCTGTGTGCTGCGAGGTGCTGGCAGAGGCAGAGCCCCTCTTACCCAGGCCATGTCTGTGTGTGGACATTGGGGGCATCACAGTCCAAGCCTTGGTGATGGGGTTGAAGCACTCGACAATGTTGGAGGTTTTCAGCCCATCCCTTCCCCCCACAATGTAGAGTTTGTTGTCAATCACTGCCACCCCAAACTGCAGCCGCCGGCCATTCATCGTTCCGATTTGGATCCAGCTGTTGGTCCTGAGGTCGTATTTCTCAATTGTGGTGGTTCCTGTTAAAAACAGAGACAGCCATGGAGGGGGGACTACCCAGCAGTCTGTGCAAAACATGATTAAACTGTGAAATATTGAAAATCTGGGGGTGAAATTTCATTGTGGCTCCCTGGGAACTTCAGTTCTCAGGTGACCCTAGTGAGAAAGCTGCAGTAATTGCATACATGGTTGGGAAATCTCTAAGAATATACTGGGGGCAAGAAGATGGGGAATTAAATGGTGGCAATTTTTGTAGCACCGCAAATTCTGGGGACAAGTTAAATCTGTTGCTTAACTACCGTGAGGGCAGTGGGTTTGTGGGTTTTTTGGGGTTTCTTTATATTCATTATAAATCTGGTGCCTCACAACAATCTACTCTTTAACCGTGTTAGTGCCTAAAGCATTAGTGATAATAATCTACCCTTTAACCATGTTAGTGCCTAAAGCATTAGTGATAATTAGTGATGTCTGAGGAACTGGACACGCATCTCCAGCAATCTTTTGGATATTTTCTCGTTGGTGCTGGGGTCAGGCAGAAGCCTGGGCTGTGTGTAAATATTCACCTGCTTCCCACAGCTCTCTTCCCTGAGGTTCACCTGTGCAGCTGCCCTGCAATAGCTGCTGCTCTGCTGTAACACAGAAGCCACATTTCCCATTTTTTCAGGTCACTGGACCTCCAGCAACATTTTCCCTGAAATTGTTCATAAGGCAGGAGCTCTCTGCAGCTCAGCCCTGCCACTTTTCCATGCACTGTCTGCCATCATCGCTCAGGAGCCTTAATTGCTCCTCTGAGAGCTGATAAGCACAGCCAGGGAATGGCTCAGTAAGATCCAAGGCAGAATTGCCATTCCACATCCAATGCACCCTGGAGCTCAAATTCAGCTCAGTCGAAGGCAACCAGATGAGGCAAACAGAGCTGATTTCTTGTACCTTGACTGGGATTTGAGATAAGGCAAGAAGTGTTTTGAAGATAACAACGGGCGGTTTGTGGCTAAGAATTCTTCTTGCAACAGGAAAACAGCCATGCAATAAAGCAGAAAAGAAAGGTAGGATTTGGTTTAGAGATCTGTTAGCAATCACCTGATGTACTCCAGAAATTTACTGAAATGAGAGTTTATCTCATGCTATCCTTTATCTGTGTGTTTTCCTCAGGCGTAAGATGGGAAAGAAACTACTGGCTCCATCTGCAATAAAAGACAGAAAATCTACTTTCTCCCCTTTATTTGGAGCAGCTGGATTTCTTTGCCTGTTCTTTCCATCTTGTTAGTGTGTTTGCTTCCCTCTGCTTTGATTCTTTCTCATTTATTCTATGCTAATATGTGAGTGCCCCAAAGTTCTTCACTTCAAAGGAAATCTGCTCACACTAACTAAAACACAGGGAAAAGGCAGTCAGGTTTCAGTGTGTTCAGACATACGCCGTGGGCTGGAATTTTTACAGAGGCTGGAAGATATGAAAGTCGCAAAAGTTAACGCGGTTGAGGCGCATTCATATTTTTCAAAATTCTGGCCCAAAAGTACCTCTTTGATCTTCTTTTGATCATTTGAATTTGAGATTTGACTTCCTATTCCACCTGAGATAAGCACAGAGCCAAACCTGGCTTCACCTGAGATGCCAAACCTGCCTTTATCACAGTGTATTGTTGCCAGAGGTGGGAGCTGCTCCTCTCTCAGAGCTGTTCCTCCAGTGCACCCTGGTCCCCCAGTGCTTTTTCCTTTCTGCCCCAACCCAGCCCAGGCTCAGGCTGAGTCAGAGCTGTAGAGGACAGCAGGGAGGAGCGGAAATGCTGCTCTCCTTACCCATCAAAAGGCAAAAGTTCAAACAATTGGCTTCGTTCCAAGGAAAGAAGTAAGAGAGGCACCAACAGGACGTGCAGATGTTGACTGAAATAGCCCTTTCTTTGCATAACCTTTACTGGGAAAAGCTTATTGGAAAATTGTATTCTCATTTTAGGGGGAGATAGCTTAAAGATTACCTTGGATTCATCGTTGTCTGATATAACTCATAAATACTTGGTATCGCTAATGAATCTACTTAATTGCAGCAGTTTAACTCCAATTTGCTAAATTGTCCTAGGAATGAGTGTTTTCATGTTGTGCTGGGGATGAACGTGCATTCTGCACTTGATTTGATTGCACAGAGATAGGGAGGTAGCTCTGCAAGGTCTCTCATATGGGGAAAAATCAGTCATCAGCAGCTTTTTGTAAACCATGAAATGGATTATCTTCTTTGTGATTCCATTAAAAGTGAACTCACACAGCTAAAAGTAATTCTGTGCAGCAAGTCGCTAGACTTTAAACTAATTAGAGTTCTCTGGCTCCAAGCTGTGGGTTTGAAGTTGAGGTTCCTGTAGAAAATGATTTAATATTCTGCCTCCTAAATAGAAAAGTGCAATGTTTAAAGGTGTAACCTGATTGCAGTTTTGAAAATCAAATAATAGAAACTGGAATATGTTTATAATAATTAACTTTCGACTGCAAAACTGAAAAAAAAATATTGTGTGTGAAGTCCTGAAAAATGCTGCAGGCATGAAAAATGCAAATCTTTCCACCTGAAATGTTATAATAATGTTAGAATAAGGATTGATGAGCATTAGGTAAGAGTTCTCCCTAGTTCAGTGATGCTTTTTGGTTTTATTTTTCTTCTTCTTTAAAATCTTAGCTTTCTTACTTTGTCAGAATAAAGACCACAAGGTTCAATATTAAACAAATCTTGAAATATTTTGGCTATTTACTTTTTGTTCTGGTTAGTAAAGTCAGCTCTTTTTTGCAATGATTCATACCAAGTTTAATTTTAAAATCACCCTCTGAATCAGGCTCCAGATACGTAGATTGTTTACAGATATTATTCTGGCAAGGAAAAGTAACATCTGACACACAGGATTCTGTTCTGTGATTCGCTTTTTCTTCTTTTTCATCCCTAAATTGATGTTTCCCTATGGGATATATTTCAATAATTGTCATCTATTCCCCCGGGTTTCTGCAATACAATTAATTAATACAATCCAATTAATTTCTGGGCTTACCTTTAGTGGCATCCATACCTCCCACAGCATACAGAGCACCCACGGTGGATTTCCTGGGTTTGGTTCTGGGGCTCTGCATCATGGAGCGTCTCTCGGGCAGCAGGTGGTACTTCATGGCCTCCATGAGGAGCTTCTGACACTCGAGGTCATCTGCAAACATTGGACTGTTTTCTAGATCAGCCAAGAGCTAAAAAGTGAAAAGAGATTATCTTGATATACATCTAAATCATTAAAATTGCCTGTACTTTGATAATTAAAGTATTTGTAGCCACAAACACACAATTTAAGTTCACCACGCACTTGAGCTTTGCTGGAAATACTGTTTTAATGCAATAAAACTTTATAAAGGTGGAGGGATAAAATCTATAAATATGACGGCTTTGCTTAATTTTTTCCTGCCTCTTTCTTTTAACTTTTAAAAAAGTTTAAAATCAGAAATGTAGCACTGCACCCTCTGAATGCAAAACTCACTTCTGATGTGAGTGAGCAAATCTAACACAGAGTACTGGGCATCTCTGGGAATATTAGAAAATATTAAATGTATTTAAAATTAAGTGTTTCTAGTACTTTTATATTTTATCCCAGGTAGAATATTTTCAGCATCAGTCACATAGATCCATGAAGTGTCCCAACTGACAGTCTTGATATTCTATATGCAATTGTGATAAAGATTTTTCTGTCATACACAGCAGTGTCACCTTGCCATAAAACAGGATGTCCAGCTCTGGAACTTCATGGGTGAATTGCCTCTTTCAGAATTAAGGGACAAGTAATGTCAGTGCTCAGAACTGTCAGCGATAATTTAGGCCTTTTTGTATTTGTCTGCCTTTTATGGCAATAAAGAAATAAGAAAAGAAATAAAGAAGTAAGCATCATGGCTTATCTGTCCTGCAGTCTGGTAAATCTACACAAATATCTTTGCATGGTATCTAAATTGCTGTGCTATTAGAGGAGCTCTTACAACCCAACAAAGAAACACTTGGCATTTGGAATAGCCTGACATTGTTTAGAGGTAATTCTGAGCCTAGTAATTACACTGGCACCAGGGGATTTCTTTTCATCTGTGTTTAAAAACAATGAAGATGTATACTATGTAGTTAAAAAAAAAATAGAAAGTATGAAAAAAATACCAAAAATCTCCAGCCCAAACCAGAACCTTTCCACAGAACTCTTCTCTCTGCCTACAGGATGACCAAGCCAAGCATTTTAGATGGTAGAATTCCCAGTTTTCCCCTGCCATTCCCACCTGGGGAGGCAGCAGGGGCAGTCTGATGTAGGACAGAAGCATCCCCAGGTCTCTCTGGCGGTTTTGCAAATCGTGCTTCACCCACAGCATCAGGGCCTGGAAAATGGCTTCTTCATCTGGCACGTTGATGTCATCGCTGGACAAGAGCTTGGCAATTTCATTAGCTGGGAGCAAAAGAAATTCCTGGTTTTTTATTACCTCTATGAAGTGCTCCTAAAAATAAAAGAAGATTTCAATGCGTTGATGATTTTCACACAGAGATAGTTTTTCTTAGATAATGTAGGCTTTGTGAATATTTTGTTCCTGTTTTGTTTCACAGTATGAGGAAATGCTGTGGATATTCTAAAGATCACTGAATGTCCCTCTACCATTTAAGGGAGATTTTGGTTGCTTTTTGCTGCCTTACTCTTGCAGAACTGAACAGTAATGTTCATCTCCACACCACCATGCTGCAGTTGTCTTTGTCAGGCTTCTTGTCAGCCTGTCCTGGCTTAGGGATTTGCCACTGGCACTTTTGTTCAGCAGTGTGATTTTAACACTGTGGCTTAATAGAAATACTATTTGAAGATATAATACGCATTTAAAAATGCCAAACACTCAAATAAACTGTGTCCCTTCTGCTGCAGATTGAAAGGTTTTGAGCCAATGACACTGAAAACTTCCAATCCTCCTGCAATGAGCAGTGCCAGCTGCTGGCCATATGATTCTGCTCTTGGGGCAAGGAAATAAAGCAAAGGAAATTCAGCTATCTTTTCTAACAGCACTGTTTGGGCAATGCAAAGTTGGAAAAGTTTCAACAAAGGTGTCTCAGTCTTTTCAGTACTGCTGTATTAAAACTCCCCAGCTCCAGATATGATCATATGTATTAAATCCCTGGAGTGTTTCATAGAATTATTTTTTCATTAGAAAAATATAGTGTACTGTGGCTAGCGCAGGTCTTTCCCGTGAGAACATTTTGCTACGTTTCATAAGCAAAGATAAAGTTTGGATGTTTTGCAAACAACGTCTCCGGATTGGGTCAGTTCAGGCTTGGCCAATTAGGCCTAGGGGGAGGTCTCGGGCTGACCAATCTGGGTGCACCTCTGAAGACTCTATATATATGGGAATCAAAATAATAAACGCACTTTTCTCTTCTCTTGTCTGAGAACCTGGGTTTTCTCTCAGCTAGCGGCTCAACAGCGACAGTGTACAGTTGAGTACAACAGTATCAGAGCTGATATCAATATATATTGCCTGTTTCCTTATCTAATTCCACAGGAAAGAAGAAATTTGCTGAAGAGAGATAGGGAGTTATGTTTCTTGCAAAAATATCCATGTAGGAATTCATATCTGAATTTGAAATATAATTTCTAATTACATACCTGGAATTAATTTACTTCTTTGGGAACCAGATTGAAATAGTGAAGGTGAAAGAATTTTAGTAACTGATATTGGTTTTTTTTGGTTTTAGCAGTTTCTTCACTTTCTGTAACTCTTTTCAAATGTAGCCAGGATGCAAACACAGAAGTATCAGTGATTAAAGGAGATGTCAGCTTTGGTCTGTTGTGCATATCCTGCCTTAATATTCGTGACATTCAGAGAACAGGGACAGGAAGGCCAGACCACTTCTAGTAACAAATATAGCCCAAGTTGTTTATCAGAATGAGCTCTATCTGCACGAAAAGATACCAGGCAGGAAACTGTTAATTTGCACCAGTGGCCAAAGCACTGAAGGGGAAGTTCTCCATTGTGTCTGGTTTTATGGGATGGATCTGGTGTTTACAGCACATCTTCTGAGCATGTCATGGTCTCTGTATTTACAGGACAATTTTCTGGTCTTTCCCCTAAGTCACACATTTTCAAGTGTTTGAGGCTGGCGTGAAACAAACCCAAATTATTTATTTATCCCTTTCCACAACTCTTATGTGTTTCTGCATTGTTGTGATCTCTTATTCTCCAAAGGTTTTTGTAATATCACTTCGAGGGTTTGAAACTAAATTTCTTCTAAGTTTATTTCAGAGGTGCAGATTTCCCCTTCTCTCTCTGAGCTTTAGGGAGCTGCAAACGTGGTGGATTGGTTTATGGTTCACCAGGTCCTGTTCCATGGCAGCAACCTCAGTCTGTCCCATGAAAGGAACAGCAGCTGCTTCTAGAGGTGGTAGAAGTTATTTTCAAGGAAAATAGTATAAAAATTACTCCCAGTGCTGCTGACTGTCATAGACTCATCACGATCCTTCACGTTAGACAGCTCTTAATGACTCAGCTGTCAACTCTGTGACGCAGGGTTTCAAAATATAGTAAAGGTTTCACACCTGGGAAAGACTGGAGGATTCAAATGGTTAAAAAAATATATAAACAAAGAGGGGTCTCTTAATGTCATATAATTATCATGTCTAATATTATGATTTTATTTCAGTTTTGTAGAAATCTGAACCATAATTTTAAATGTTTGAAGCCCCCCATGTGCTTGGGCTGGTGGGAGGAAAGAGACCACAGCAGAGGGGGGATTTTGTGATTTTGGTGTGCAGCACCAATAACAGCTCTATTTTACACAGGCTGAGCAAACCTCTACCTTCAACGCCCTGTTTCCAACTTTGAAATATAAAGAGAATGCAAATTGCTGCTGAACAAGACATTCATTACAGTGACAGGAAGGAGCACCAGCAGTGCCCTCAATCTGCAATGCCACTCTCTCTTATTTCAGCAGGTGGACATTCACAATCCCTGGCTGGAGTGTTCTCAGCATCATGAAGCCTCTAAACTGACATCCTCCACTAATATTTCAAGTATAAGGCTGCCATGTGTCTCCTAACAAGTAGTTCTTTTTATATCTATTTAGCTGTAGCAGTTGCTATTCTTTTTGTGTTTAAAGCTGTGATAACACATCTTGTTGCCCTGAATATTTATCCCTCAATTTGGTTTCACAGCAAGTTATCTGGCTTCTCTGTTTCCCATGCTCTGAATATTCATTTCTTGCTTCCAGCCAGAGCAGGATTATGTTCCAGTCAGAGACGTGCTTCTTTTTAGCATTCCAAATCTTTCCAATATGTCCTTTATTTTGACTCTTTTTGCGTGTGTCTCACCTTAAAATCAGCTTTAGGATTTTCTTTGTGTGGAATCAAGGGTGTGAAACTGGCCCATGCTGTTTGTCTCTGGGCACGAGCCACGCTAAAACCCTATTCCAATTTTTGGCAGGAATAGGTACCACTCGCACTGCAAATTTAATTTTACCGAGGATGTCTTTCTGCAAGGCATAACTCTGAAATGGGGAACAACAGAAGTGGATATTTATCCATGTAACAGTGACTGAAAGGCAGCTGTTGCCCTTACCATGGTGTAGGTGTGAGCCACCTTGAGGAGCTCCGTGCAGCCCTGGGCGTCCCCGAAGGAGCGAATACCCAGGCAGTTGGAAGGGTGCAGCTGCTTCATCAGGAAGTTGCAGCACACCTCGATCACCTGGGAGAGCTGCAGCAGGCATGCAGCAGCCAGCAAACTCTCTATTGTGTCTTCCTTCAGCTCGAGGATACCTGGGCAGTTTTCATTCAGGAGGAAAAAATTAAAGTTTTAAGTCATTTTGCTTTTATTTTCATCATTCAAAAGTTGGTCGCTCATTGATTTTCCTCTGAGATGTCCTGCTGTTCACAAATTCATTTTCCTTTCTTGCTGAAGGATTATTTGAACATGTGTTTTAACAGACTTGTAAGGATTTGGTGGATTTTGAATGTAGTGATTGGAACATTTTTATTGGAACTTTAACAGCGTTCGATCTGATTTGGGTGAAAAAATAAATAAATAAAAAGAAAATTGTGATTAGGGAAAAACCTTTCCCAAAACAAGGCTCTGAGTAACCTGGTCTAGTGGGAAGTGTCAGGGAGATGGAGATGTTTGGGGATGTTTTTAAAGCACCCTTCCAACCCGAACTGATGAAAATTCATGTGTTAATTAATAAAAATAGTACACAATATTTGTATAACGAGAACTTTACCACAAAAAGCTGGGGAATAGCAGTGCTGGGGGCAGAGTTACCTGTGTAGGCATAGCGCACCAGAGCTTTCAGAGCCTCAGGATCCACTCCTTCCATCTTGATCTCCTCCTGCTTGGCTTCCCTCACGTCGCTGGTGAACATGGCAGCAAAGTAATCAGACACTGCGCTCAGAACCAGCCTGGGCGTGGGGAGTGGGAGCAGGACACAAAATTACTTCATTAGCCCAGTGCCAGGCATAAAATCCACTATTATCGGGTTATAAATAGAGTGTACAATGGAAACAATTAGCATAGGATTCAAATCTTAACAGCAGTGAGCAGTGAAGTTAAAGGAGTAATTAGTAATCTAATTTTCTCCCAGAGTGCTTATTTGGGCAGATTTTCTTCGCTGATCTTGCTACAGTTTGACAGCAGCAAGAAGAGAGGATGGACAATGTCAGTGGTTTTAATTTGAATTTCATTCTACTCAAAATAATAGATATGAAGCGTTGATCACGTAATGTTATTCCACATTACCTGAAGCCCTAATTAACTGTTCATTCATAACCAACCAAGGCATTCATAAATCCAGGCAGCACTTGGAAATTTCAGGCATAGACAGGGAGCTGTACCTGTGGGCTGGAATCTTCTGGTCCCCAGCGATGAGGAGCACGTCACAGAGCTGCTGCTGCTGCAGGTAATTCTCCATTTTGCGGAAGGTTTGCTCGGCGTGGTTGGTGGACTGGAAATACTCATCAGAGCCATTGGTGCTCATCCCAAGGGAGCTGCTGGTGGTGGACAGCCTGCATGGACAGAGGCACTGAAAATGCTTTATTGTTGCTGATGACATGGATTTCTGTTCAAAGGCAGCGCAGGAATTCCTAAAATTATAAAGGTCCCTCAATCCTGGTCTTACCATGCCTTCTGGCAGCTCTTTCTCTTTGCTGTCTGAAGTTTTCACTCACAAGGTTGTACATAAACTGCATTTACTACAGCTGGCTGTAGTAGGTGGTGCTGCTGGTTTGCCTACTCCATCAGTTTGGAGAGGATGCACTGTTTGCTCTGACAGGATAAATGCAGCCTCCCAAGCATTCACAAACAGAATACTTTAAAAAAAAAAAAACCTACTTTCTTGGGATACTAATAGCTAAAATACCTCTTGGCATGAAATGTTGGGTATTACATCTTCAGGTCTTATTCTTGATCTCTTCTTCCTCTGTCCATTAAATTACATGACTCCATGGGAATGAATCTGAATTTAATGAGCACCACATAATTCTAGAGGAATTGCCCAATTAAAAGCTCATGGATCCTGTACATTACATGGCCTTAAGAATCTGAATGCAAATAATGGAGACAAATTAATTTCTCTGCCTTTCATGGAAATGTGCAATATAAATATATTCCTCCCACTCCAGATTTCTGTTAGCCCCTTATAAAAAAATGATGTTGTTTTTTCAAATCATTCCTTACAGCCTTTTAGTAAGAACTGTGTTGCAGATTGAAACACCTTTTTGATGTATTCTTAGGAAAGTATTTATTTTTCTGTTTATCTGCTTTTAGTAGAATAATAATGCATTTGTTGATATAAATGTATATCACATAGTGTGAAAATGCTGCAGTATTTAACACCACTTTAGCTAAAGATTATTTAGAAAAACATTTTCTCAGGTGAACATCATGTTTTGTTAGAATGTAATTCACCTGGTTTTTTTAAAAATTTTCAAGCCCAACCAGGAAATAGTGACAGCTGGTTGACTAAATATACTGGTTGTCTTTGATATTGTTAATGCAAATTCATAAATGATTAGGAGAAATAGGATCTCTTCATGAAATTAGCATATTAAATTTAGCAGAATATTGGATTACATCCACAATTTAACATCTAGTTCAGAAAACAGAGAAATAAAAATGATTAAGTCAGGTTGAATCGGCAATATCAGAAAATAGAGATGTTAGATCATACATTTGCAAAGATGATACCTCATTACATAGCTAATAGAATTCAAGGGAAATAATTAAAAATCAAATTATAATGTAGCATTGAATTGAGACACAGAAGTTTTCTGTCCTCTCTGCGAAATGCTTCTCCTAATTTCCAATCCATTTTAGCTTAGTTTAGTTTAATTTTAAAGAAAAAGGGAATAACCAAGTTCACCTCTAATGTGTTTCCTTTGTAGCTTATGACTTAGAAAAATGAATTTGTCTCAGTGTGTTTAATGACTCCACTTTCTTATTTGTTTTCTTTCAATGCTTCATTAAAAATTACGAAGCTGCAAAATTGGATTATATGCTCATTAGTTTTGTATCAGCTACTGGATGCCAAATTCATACTCTGCAATGTTTTGCTATTTACCTCTTAAGCTTCCTTTAATGGTTCTCAGAAAATTATATTTGGAAAAAAATCTTTTTATCAGATTCATTGTATCCACTCTAAGTGTTGTAGCTAAGAACATTGCTCTCAGCCTTGACATTTGCAGAAAAAACCTCAAATAATACTCAACCATCCCTATTGTAAACAGCCAGTTCTGGTTGTGTGAAATAAATAATTCCCCACAATGTGTATTTATTTGTGGTTAGAGAATTATGTCCGAGGGAGTGAAAGTCTAATAATTTAATTTACTCTGGGTACTTTTTTCCCAAGTTTTGTGGAGTCACATTTAACTACAGCAGAAATACCACTAATAAAATGAATTATTTCAAAGGCAAAGGTCTGCAGAGACTGCAAAATACTGGAAGCAAAAGAAAGTTCTCCGTTAATATTAATTTTATAATTTCTGGTTTATCTCCAGCAGCTGATTCAAAATGGAGGGGGAAAATTAAATTCAAAGATAAATATTTATATATTTTCCTTAGTGTATGCCTGTTGGATTCAAATATTGACCTGTGGAATATTGCAGTGGGTAATGGTGAACCAAAGGATATCAAAATATGCTAAAGGAAGGAGTCAGTAAAAGCACCCTGGAGTTTAATGTGGAATTTTCACAGAGGATGCTGAGGGTGGAGCACAGAGATGGGAAAGGAGCTCCAAATGGGAGGTGGGAACACAAAATCCTACAAGATCCTGCCCTGGGTGGGATGGATGGACTCGGGGATAGTGTGAACAACCTCAGAAACAAAGCAGGGAGCAGATAAAGATTGATTCCTGTGAAATGTGCACAAGTGTGGGCAAACAAAACCTGAATATGCAGGAATAAAAGTTTCCAAAAGGGCATTAGTCAGGATGGAGAATTACCAGTGAATTGCTCTGAAGAATCAGGAACCCAAATTGTTAAATGTCATCTTTGTGTTGGTGTTCAGTGGGACAAGGAGCTGTGGTGACACCATTAACATTTGTAACAATGGCATAAAATGTGGATTAGCCTGGAAAGATAAACCTATATTTAAATTACTCCAAAGTCACTGAGTTCTATGAACTTCATTTCAGGTAGAGAGCCAAGTGAAATAATTCCAGAGTTTTCCTGTAGGGATTTGTGAAGGACAGTGTAAATATGGTCCCATTTTTAAAAAGAAACATGGGATTTTGAAACAGACAATATAAGCTGAAATCTTGAAGAAATAATCAAAAAGCATTAAGAGTCTGGATGACAAGAAGGACATAAATACCAGTCAGCATGGCTGGTCAGAATGAATCATATCACAACATTGTATTTTATTCCTTTTTTCCAAGATACCAAAGCTTACTGGGAGAAAAACATCAGTTGTCAGAAGTCATCTCGCCTTGCGGATGACTTCTGACAGTATTCCACGTGACATTTTCAAAATCGAGCTGGCATGGCATGTTTAAAGTGTAATAAATATAAGAGATATGAATAACTTGGTTAGCCATGCTTGAAATCCATCAGGGATTCAGCTCCAAAGGCAGACAAGGTGCTGAAAGCATCCCAGGCAAATCCAGCTCCTGATGGTGTTCCATGGTTTTATTGCACAAAATCATGGTTTAATTTTCACATGGATACATGATAGCGAGCCACAAAGCTTTTGGGAAGGGAATTTAAATTCAGAGAGGCATTTCTGCCCTTGTCCTCGCTGAGCTTTAGGGAAATTTGTACTTTTCAAACAGCTGCTGATACCTGTGTTAAAATAATTACCTGAATGAAGCACAGGGGAGGAAATGACAGGTAACAGTGAGATTGTACTGCATCCTAAGCAAGCTGGGACTGAAAAATGGGGTGTGGAGGTCAAATTTTGTCTTTTCTGTAGTCAGAATTGATGTCATGAGTTTTGTGATTCATTCCAGGCCTACAATTCTTTACATTTCTGAATTAGGTTAAATTTATTTCCTGTCATAATGAAGTACTCTTCACATTAATCAGCAGAGCACTCTTCATTAATCAGTATATAAAGGATAAATTCAGATTTCCTCATTATTTAATTAGAATGTGATAACCCCTAAATGCCATTTATTTCCCATGCCTTTTTAAAATTCACTGTTTTATTAAACCTCATTCCATGTGGCCAAAACCAAAAAGTAAACCTGATGATAAGGAAGCTTAGAAGCATAATATTGCATGAAAACAAGGTGATTTAACAGAGTATTTTAATTTTGCTGATGCTGATGAGGCTATTAGTTACATTTTTATTGTGGCCACTTCTCTTCTTGGGTATTTGTTGAATATACCTGTTTAACCTGCTATTTGTAATATTTGTGGAATTCAGTTTAGTCAAGTCACAGTCCAGTTCTTGGTGTCACAAACTTATTTGGGGTCTCTTTCCCTGTGCACTGTTAGTCACACCAGCAGCAAACTGGGTACCAGTGAGAGTCACCAGCATCCCATCGGGGCTGGGAGCTCAGAGTGACCTCAGCTCTGGGGGGCTCTGGGTGTGCTGTGCCTGTGGCAAGGCTGAGGCAAAACTGCAGCTCCATCAATTCCCTTTGTTTGTGCAGCAATATTTACAGTGCAGCTCATCATTTCTCTCTTCTCTCATTTATTTTTGCTTATTTACCAGAAGAGCAGTTCAGCCCCTTTGCCTCAGCCAGCTCTGCCCTGTGCAGCTGTGAGCTCTGAGCCTCTCTCTGTTTTCCTACACAAATCACAATCTGTCCCAGATAAACCTCAGCAGCTGGCTGAGAAATAAAAATATTTCAGGTAGGGAGCCATTTCTGAACACAGATAAAATAATGATAAATTGATGCACTTGTGTTAATTGATGCTATGAAATGATACAACCTCAGTAACTGTCCCAATTTTTACTGCAGTTGTAGCCTTTATTTTTCACTCTTTGCAGTGTGAAGTTTTTAGGGCATGGGGGAAAACATTTGACCTAAAAGAGTAGGAAAATTTTACTATATGTTGATGACTGCTGAGGTTGTAACATTAGCATGAGGTTGTGACAGTGATAGAAAATGATGTGGCAAATGAAGAAATAGGTAATTAAAATTTATCATTTATTTGAGTTAATGAGAAACTCCTGACTTCCCGACTAAACTGAAAGCTCTAGCAATTCCTTTAGAACTTGGAGCTCTTGAAACTGCCTGTTTTCAGCAAGTTTTTTATTGCTAGTGTTAACATAAACCTGCCACTTCTCTCAGTCGGCATTAGTTAAAATAACTTCTCCCATTTGGGATTACAAGTGTAAATGTGCATCTCATTAACTGCAGGAGCTCCAGCAAAACACTGAAACCACTGCAGCTGCTGTGAGTTCTGCTCTTCCCCCAGACAGGCAATATACAGACAGATGTCATCGTGATTCCTGTCAGGATCAGCTTGGGTTATGAGATTTTGAATTCTCCTAGGAGTGTAAAGAATGTATTTTTTGGGGTAATTCCACTGGAAAACGGAGGCTGAACCCAAACTGCAGAGCCCCTGAGCCCTCTGTGCTTTCTGTCAGCTGTGGCCACGTGGTGATTTTGTGGTACAGAGGTGAGTCAATCCAAACTCACCTCAGTATGCTGTTTCCCTCTGGAAATCATATTTTTTAATTCATTTTTTTTAACAGAGGGGGCTAATTACAAAATAATTATTTCTCAGTCTCTGCAGATTACTGTGTGAACTCCCTTGGTTGTTGATCTTTTTCTGCTTTTTCTACTGTTCAAAGCTTAATGCATTCCTCTATTGGCATCTTGTGTCTACAGAAGAATTTTATGCTCACTGTTTGTTTTATGCAGATAATTAAGAAATTGAACAATCTTATGTACATAGGAGTTCTAATGATTCTCTTCCTGACTCAGATTAATCTGAACATGAAACTTTGCTGTAAACATTCTAATGCATGACATAAGAACACTTATTTCTGTAGCATGAGATGCTTTCCTAGAAATTGGAGCTGTAGCAATATCTAACCAGCCTGTACAGCCTGAGTGGTTTTTTTTTAATAGATATATGTCCATATTCAGGGCTGAAGTGAGTATCTCAGACAAATCAATTAATGCCAGTTTAAACCACCATTCAAGACCATTATCCTCCAGGGGAATGAACACTGTATTCATTTACACTATGTAATAAGGAATAACTGAGTGAAACCTTTCAGGTGAAATGATAGGACTGTGTGAATTATCACTCTTAAAATTCCCCTTAGTTCTGATAATGCCAAGTGGTCACTGCAAAGCATGATTTCCAAACTCACTTTTCTGGTACAATATTGTGTTGGAGGGAAATTAAAAGTCATGAAGGAGAAACTCAGGGAGGCTGAGTATTTCTTGCTCAACTTCCTTGCAGCATGTGATAATCTTTCTAAAGAACAAAAAAATGATGTGACCAGAAGGCATGATGTAGCACTATTTCAAGCTGTCAGAATGTACAAAATGAAAAATAATGGCTTAATGCTGGATCTGGGCCTGTGGCATTTTTCTTTAGAGGACATAGAAAACAAAATACAGGCCAATGGCACAAAAAACTGGTTTTCACTCCAAGAAAAACTGTTGCCAGATGAAACTAATTAACTCCATGTTTCTTACTTCATTAAGCACTTTGCAGAAAGACTCCTGATGGGAGAGATGGAGGGGAAGAGGACCTGCTTTATGCTATCCCTTTTCACTGGGAAAAGTGGAACAAAGGGGAGCAAAGGGAGATACAAGTATAAAAAAGCCCCAAATGTGAAGTGGTTGTGCCTCCAGTGAGCAGAACTTGCTAGATACCTTATTCAAGGCTAAACACTACTGCAATGGGGGAAAAATTTGTGATTTTTACCCTATTTATCCAGAGTGCCCGGTGATAATTACAGATTTATTAGGAAAGAGTTAGAGAGGATGTGTATAAAGGTCTGGGCAGCATCTCAGGTAGAAAGCATAGATGAGAGGTAGACTGAAGTTTTCTATTCTGTTTGAAGGTTTTGCAAGCCACATAAATTTATCTGTGATCAATTCTTTCCTCCTCCTAATTGTGCAATTATACCCCGAGAGTGTTTCCCTCTGCTACAGCTAAATATTTCTGTGTGTTCAGAGGTACAGATATCCTGACATCAAAGTATTCTCCAGCCAGTTGTTATCTTCTGAGCTTCTGTGTCAGAAAACATAACTCAAACCTGAGGCTGGAAAGGAATTTCAATAACTTAACCTGCTGAATTCATTTCTGGCTCAGTTGAGGGCATTTCCTTTCAAGTCACTACAATCAAACCAGCATACAGTGAATGCCCTTTCATATTTACTGGGAGGAATTTTTAATGTTATAAATTATGTAGGCTGTTGTGCTTTAGCACCTGTTCTTACCTTTGGTCGCTGACTTTCACTTTTTAATATCCAAGAAGTATTTATGATTTATTATTATTATTATTATTATTATTATGTACACTGTTGCTAATGTCAGAAATTAACACCCACTGAGCATCTCCTGGGATTGCTCAGAAAAGAAAGGAGTTTGAGACAACACCTTACAGGAATTGCTCAGAGAGAAAACCTCTGTTCATGAGTCCACAGCACCTCTGTAACACAGAGAGAGAATTATCTTCACAACCTTTACAGACAGAACATTAGCTCTGCTTTTATTTGACAGTATCAAGTGTATTTAACACTGTTCCTGACAACATCTTAATAAAACCTGTTCCCATGATGCCATTAGGGACTTGGCATTTGTCTGGGCAGATAATAGGGATAACTTGCTCCAGCAAGCCAGGGTCTGTGTCAGCCTCACTCACTGTGATTGAATCAGAATTAAAACGTGAAATCTAAATAAATGCAGCACACTAAATCAAAAGGGAAAATAAAGAAGGGCCAAAAGTGTGTAAGTGATATGAAATGGGGAAAATATTGATTATATTATTATTATGACAGCTTTTTCCTGGCATGCCTGTAGCATTCACTAGGCTGGAGAGAGGCAGATTTGCATTGCAATGTAATTATACAAAAAAATAACACAGCAATTTTCATTGCATTTATTCAAAAATATATATATTACAACTTTGATGATGTTGTAATATTACCAGAACTAAATGAAGCATGTGATATTATGCTATCATATCTAATCTTGAGAGAAGAAACTAATCTTTCCTGGGATGGGTTTTCTGTCTCCTGAAGAAAGAAGGGATTATTTAGGCTCCTTGCAATCTGTGTTGTTTCAGCAAAAAATACACTACAAGATTGGCCTCAGACTGTTCACCAGGCTGTGAAATCTCCATTTTTAGAGGTTTTCAGGACCTGACTGGATAAAGCCAACAGCAACCTGGGCTGATCTCACAGCTGACCCTGCTCTGAGCAGGGATTGGGCTGGACACCTCCTGAGATCCTTTCCAACCCAAATTTTCCTGTGACTTTACAATCCTGTGACTCCCAGTAATTCAAAACCTGAAAACATGTAATAACATATTTAATGAGGATTTAAAATCAAAAGTGAAAAGTCTTTAAGTAGATTAACATAAACACTTATCTGTTCCCATCTCCTTGTTCCAAAGGTGGCCTTAAAGCACTGAAGCTCCTCTTTCTAGATATTTTTATGTTTTACCTTCTCTTTTCGGGTGTTTCTGACAATTTTATGACTGTGTAGAACTGCTAATAGTTGTTTAATCTTTGTGCAATATTATAACATATATTCCTCTGTGTTTCCCCCAGCAAAATCAAATCAGAGCTAATAGAATGTTTTCAGGGCAGCTCAGCCTTTCCTGACACCTTTTGCTAGACACTGTCTGCTGAGCACCTCTTTATTGAATAAAATTGACGGTCCCTCCAAATCCAATGTGAAATTCGATTATTAAATTTAGCAGCAAAGCTGTCACTATATTTATTTTGCTTTTGGTCAGGACCCGTTTTTGCTGGGGTTTGCAGTCCTGACATTGTTATTTTATTAATTGTGAGGAGTTTGGGTTTGGATTCACTGTAGCACCAACTGAAAAAAATACAAGGAAACTTTAAACAGCTGAGGAGTAATTGAGCTCCATTTGAAGGAGGCAGTGAGAGGCACTTTGGAGCTCTCTTGCTTTATGGCATCCCATGGGAGCTTCCTGCTGAGTGACTTTATCAGCATTTTGTACCACCAAGCCATTCTGCATCTCTTTTATGGGAGAAATCGGGATCCTGTAGGTGAATGAAACAAATTAAGACAAAAGAAATTAGTCCTGACTGACAACCTTGTCCTTTCCCTGCTTATCTCCCCAGCTCATTGTGCTCTGGTTGAGCAGGCTGCAGGATCACCAGGCTGGAGCTTCCCAGGAGGTTGTCCTGCTCTGCTCCCAAACCCAGGGTGACAGAGGCACAGGAGCCTCGCTGCCTGCACTGCTGGCTGGTTTCACTAGGTCAGGCATTCCAGGCAGAAAGATCAAAAGTCCATCCTAAGCCACTGGAGCAGCACCCAGAGCAGGGTGGGGTCAGGAATGGCACAGGAGGCAATTTCTGCCCTTAGGTGAATGCTGGATGATGAGCTGGACAGTCTGGAGAGAATCTGCTGTGAGTGACCTTTGTGGGACAGCAATGAGAGCCACGACCCAAGATAAGCATTTTCATCTCTAAATGATCAATATATATCCACTATAAACATGATAGAGCACCCCATTTTTTTATTCAGAATATACATTTATTCTCTGCCTGGCTCAAAGGGTGGCCAGAAATGGTGGCATCAGAGCTGGCCTCTCTCCTTTTCCTTTTCACTGAGTGTATGGCAAAGGCAAAGCTCCTGCTCTGCAGAGATGAATGTCTAAAACGTGAACCCAAATGGATCAAAACCCAAGGCAATGTTTAAACAAATATTCCCAGCCTGGAAGCTGAGGGGTTGGACTGCAAAGCTTCAACTAGGTGGTCAAAACAGAGATGGAAAGAACGAGCTCTTACCAAAGACAAGGAACATGACTAAGATAAAATTGCTGAGGTATTTTTGTCTGCATGTGTGTACATGTGCATCTCTATTTCTCCCCATTCTGCAGCATTCTGAAAGGGTCTGACATGGAGACAGAGCTTTCCTGAGCATCTGTGCTAAATGAACACTGGAAAAGAGGTTTCCCTAGCAACGCAAACCATATGTAATAGCTTAAAATAGCTTTTCTCCAACTCCTAGGAATTCTTAGTGGTTTGCTCACAATTTCCATTTAAATCAAGGTATATTTGCCCAGTTCAAAAAGGTTCTTCATTTTCTCAACTTCTATTAAAATGAACAGGGCTTGAAAAGGCTCATTTCTTGCCAGAATGCCTCCCTCCCTCTTCACTTCTGACTTATCAGGTAAACTGAAGCATGGCAAACAGTGACAGTGGCTGTCCACTTGCTCCAATCTATTGCCCTTGTTTGCTGTTCAAAACATTTTATTAGAACTAGGTTGGGCTCTACATATTGGAACGGGAAAGTTCCAGCAGACTTTGATTTTTCTGGTATCAGGATGCTGAGAGGATAAAATGTGCAGCTATGTAATATAGTGAGTCAATCACAGTGTACATGAATTCCACTTTGCATTTGAGTAGCTGTTTGCAGGCAAATCTGGATAGTTGAAAACCCTATTGTGTCCCCAGGAAAATATTCTCTTTTACATGAGTGAACTGTGATGCCAAGAGGCTCAGGGATTGCTCTGAGGTAATGTTAGAAGCAGGCAACAAATCTGAGACATAACCCATACATTGATTTTCAGATCCTAGCCATATAGGTAAAATTTTTAATCAAATGTTAATATCCAGGTAATAAATTTGGACTCTTGTCCCAAGGTTTTGAAAATAAATCCAGCAAAACTGAAGGAAGGGCCAGGTATCAGCCAATGCTTTCTTTTCCACTAAATCTGTTTGTTAGGTCTAAATGGGTTTTAGTTGAGAATGTGATGAAGCAAACTCTTAATCCTGTAAAACACAGCATGAGAATACAGTGCCTATTTCCTGACAAAGCATTTTTAAACTGTAGTCATTTAGATGCCATATCAGCTATTTCAACCTCAAATGAAGGCAAGATGTTCCTTTAAATATTTTTATTATCCTTTTTGTGGTTTTTGCTAAGAACTATTGGGTGGGCAGAAGTTCTGTAAAAAGCCAGGCTCTCTGGTCTTGCTCTCTCTATTTTATTTTGCTTTGAATTGAGTTCTGACTATTGCATATTAGCTTGAAAAAGGAGGCAGTGGGGGTGCCTGGGAGCAGATTTGCTGTCAGAGCAGGGTGGGAAGTTCCAGTGCTGCTGTTTCTATTGACAGAGTTACTGAGGTGGAGTTTGAGCTCACAGAGGAGGAAATTTGGTTATAACTTTGTTTTAGAGGTGATTTTCTCTAACTTTATATCCTATGCTTACCTTCAGCTCTTTCTGTGAACCCCAACAGCACTTCAGCTTCATTTTTAATTCTTTTAGCCTGCAGACCTGCAGTGTGCCACAAGTAAACCTCAGTCCTTATCTATTTGCCTGATATTGTCATTCTCTAAATACATTCAACTATTATTTTATTCCAGCAGAATGAAAGGAGCTAAACCAAACTGGTCTAGTTTAGCTGGGCTGATTTAGCTATTTGATTATAACAAACAAATCCCTTTATTTTTTCAATGAGAAAGATTCTAGCAATGTTCCTCACTACAGTATTTCCAAGTAAACACTTCAACCACAAACCAAGGGTGAAAATAAATATCTCCTTTCTTCTGGGACGCTTTGTGGGTATAGCATGGAAACCAAGCAAAATCTTCTCCCCCTTTTCCCAGAATGTTTTGCCAACCATGAGATTTGTTGTTGATCTTTCAGTTGCAAACGCTCAGTGTGTCTGTAAAAACTGCTCTGCATGGGGCACATGTGCTTAATCATCTCCTCAACTTTTTCTGGAGACATTAAGAAGTGATTTTAAGAGCAGTAATAACTCTTTAAAAAGTCATTTAACAGCTGTCTTTGCTGAGAGCGAGCTCTATGGAGTGAAAATGAGAAGATAATTGAATCATAAAAAAATTGTTTTGAAATGACTGGAATTGTCCTAGATTCTTAAATTACTATTAAATGATTTTTTTTTTCCCCTTGCCTGCAATAATTCATCTTTGAAAGCTAGGCATGATACGTGTAGGCCTGTAAAATATTGTGTGTTTTCTAGTAAGTCATATTATTTCTCATTATAGACTTCTTGGTGGGTTTAGACTTGATGATATCCAGGGCCCTTTTCAGCTGAAGTTTTCCTACGATTCTATTTACATAGCTATGAAAAAATATTTTGAATAAACATCCAGTCCTTCCACAGGGTGAATATAAAATTAATTTCGAAATACAATTCTACTCATTCCTTTCATCTTTAATAACTGTTTCAACCTACTTTAATATCCCATTCTTTTCTTTTTCAAGTTTTTCAGAAGATGTCATAATAGAAGGTGAGAGTAGCAATGCATCCCAAGGATGCCCTTGAGACATTTTGATTCTAATTTCTGTACCAAGAGCTCTTGGGTGAGGTCACAGCATTTGTTTAGTCAGAATTAATTCATTGGTCACTGTTCATTGCATTTTCACTCAGCCTCAGAAGGCTTTTTCCTCTTTGTGAATTAGCAGCTGCTGGGAAAAAGGTGATTCTCCTCTTAGATTTTAATCTTGCATCAGATACCACTTACTATAAATCCATAGATTTTCCACACTTAGCAAACTCAGATATCAAATGTTCTTGGTTACTTCTTGCCAAATTATATAATGTAAAATTAATATAATTTTTATTTCCAAGGACTTAGCAATAAGACTTAACAGTCAGCAAGAATTTGCCAAGAACAACATGTCAAAGTAAACTGAAGTGCCTCATTAATAGGTTTTACTAGACATTATGGAGAACAGAAAAGAAGTAGTTGTCATTTATATCTTGAACTTGAGAATATTATTTTTCAGTGCCTCAGATAGTGCTAAGTTCAACTTCAAGAACTGTTTGGACTAAACCATTTTGGAACAAGTGTGAAACTAGTTTGAAATCATGCTATTAAAGTAATTATCAGTGATTAACTGACAAATAGGAAGGTAAATCAAACTGGGTTCCTAAGGAATTTAGCACTGAAGTTCCTCTATAACTTCTCATAAATTTTCTAAATCACTTGAAGGGAAGGAGAAGTAAAGAGAAATCTTTGATATTACATATTACAATTGGAGATTTTGCCACACTGAGAGGAGCTGCAAGTATGGTGGGGTATAGGATCAGAGCTGAATATTAAATCAGTAATTGGGGTTATTAGATGGCATCAGAACTGAATATTAACTCAGCCAACTGGAGACATTATCTGATAAACATAGGATGGAATTTATTTGTGCAAAGTGCTGGTTTTAGGAACAAAGAACTGCAGAAATGTGCAGATGGTTTGGGAACAGGTCTGGTGCAGAGGCAAGAGCTTCACATGAATCACAAGCCAGGCATGAGCAACAGCATGTTGTTGAGAGAAGGAAAACAACCACAGAGGATATTCCAACAGATTGGAGTCAGGATGACACATCAGCAATCCATCTCTGCAGCAGCAGAGCTGCCAGGCTCAGCAGGAGCACAGCCAGCCTTGGCCACAGAGCTGCAGGACAGACAGACCTGCTGGGGACAGGCAGGACAGCAAGGAAATACCAGAGCTGGCAGGAGAGCAATTCGGAGACAAGACTGCAAGAATTGCAGATCCTTAGACTTACAGCAATTTTCAAACATGAAAAAAGGGGTAGAGAAGAAAAGTGTGGCAAAAAGAAGAATAAGGGGAGCAATATGCTACTTATACCCAAGGGGGAGCAACCTAGGCAATAATGAGCTTAAATTGTACTGCAGACAACCAAGGAACCACCTGAATATAGCTTTATTATATATTATATTTATTATATTATTTATTATATAATATTATATTATATTCTTATATATTATTTATATTATAATATTATTTATATAATATTATGCTATATTATAATATAATATAATATAATATTTATTATATTATATTATATCATATCATATTTATTATATTATATTTATTATATTATATTATATCATATTTATTATATTATTTAGGTCCAACTTTGTCACAGGAGTATTGACACGCTGTCTGACTAGATGTCCAGCATTCTTTACCACGTCTCAAACATTTATTTGTTAAAGTTAAGATTTTTTGAAAGCTTTCTTCAAAATGCTGGAGGTTCAGTGAAAATAAAATTAGAGTAGTTTTGTTTTAAAAATAAAGGCTGCTGGGATGTGAGATTAGGAATCATCATCTCTAAACTTTTACCTGGTGCATCAGAGATGGTTCATGGAACTGAATTCTCACCCACGACAGGGAAACAGTGTCTGAATGCAATCCTTTGTCATCTCTGCCCAGGGAACATCACAGTCCTGCCATCCACCTGTGCCTTGGGATCCATTATCAGTCATTCCTTGCCTCACTGTTTATTTGGATACCTAGAACTTTGCTCTCAGTGCAAAAACCCTCTCAGTCTGGTTTGATTTCTGGTTTCACAGAATAACTCCCATGTTCTATTTCCACCAGGAAAATTATCACCTGTTTTCTTTTTTCTTTTCTTTAGCTCAGACTGGAATGTGAGCCAAGACTGTCATCTGCTGCTGGAGTTAAAAGCAGAACTCAGGGGAAAACCCTCACATGGGAGATAATACCTGAAATACTCATGTACACGTGTGTGTGTGTGTGTGTCAGAGACAGTGAAGAAAATAGCCTGATAGTTATTTCCATATGTATGACAAAATAAAAAAAAAAAAAAAAAAAGAGTTTTCAAGTCTTAAGATGAATTATCCAAATAGCTGTATATCAAAAATAGCCACCACAGAAAAGGATTGCCTTTGGGAGGATGCTTCCCTCAAGTATCTGTTTCCATGTGCATCAGCACTGACTGCTTCTATCACAATCAAAAGATTCTATTGAAATTAATTAGAAGTATATTTTGTCTCATATGGGAAATTAGAAATCATCCATCTTTAGCAAGACTAGACTTTGTCCCTAACTAGAGTTTGTCAGCAATTTTTCAGCCATATAATTAGGAAAAAAAATGCAGAAGAGAAAAAAATGATGAATGGATGCTACATTTACTATTGAAATCTAACTGCCTTTGGGCAGCTAGGAAATACTTGACCAGCACATGTGGTCTGCAATAGCACACTTTTGGAATTCTAAACCTGGCAGGCATGCAGGAATGGGTGTGGAAATGTGGGATGATGTTAATAAATGCTGGGCACAGTTCTCTCATGGAGAAGTCAATATCTCTGAGTCCAGAACTTATTAAAGGAAGTAATTGAAGTAATTCAATATCAAGATTCTACTTTTTCGGAGGCTTCAGTGCTTTGTCAGCCAGATGTGCCAACGTGTGTTCATGTCTTGCACACGAGAGCAAAGCTTCTGTTGACTGTGAAAATCTAACCATCAAATCCTCCCAGTTTGTGCTGATGTCTCTGCATCACTGCCAGATCACCTCCTTTGAAAGGAATGGAAATAATTCCAGGTTTCTCGGGCAGAGGAGCCTGAACCTCAAAAGATTCCAGACACATCAGGGTAGCCCTGCCTGCTCAACCAGCAGCAATCCACATGATTTCCCATGGGTTCTTTCACAGCTCACTTCAGCTCCCTCCTCAAGCCAAACCTGAAATCTCTGAAGGTGTTTGCTCTTCCTTGGCATGGCCATATTCTGCAGGTTTAGCTTTCTGATCATCTCAGTAATACCAGAAAATGCTATAATGGGAATTGCAGTGAACAAATAAACAAAATAACTGGGTAGCTATTCAGGCTTTGGCTGGTTTCTGTTTTTCACCTGTGAAGAGGTCCCAATCCTCATTCAAGGAGCAGATTGGTGAGAATCAGATTAGGTCAGTAAATATACATTTTCCACAGTTCATCTTTTTTTCCAAACTATAGCTGCAACTTCTGTAAGGATCTTACAGCAGGTCAAGGTGCATCATTCTAGATGCTTCTAGAAAAGCTGTGTGACATCTGCTGAGCAGCTTCCCTGAGCAACACTGTTCCAGACAGTCCCAGAGGCTTTTCTTGTGCCAATAAACCATTGATTTACAGCCTAGAATGTATTGGTTGACCACACACTCACTGGTTACTGTTAGGACAAAACTAATGAGTTTTAGTCACTAAAGCCTCATTCACTTGTCACTTGTCATGGGATATTATTCAGGAGCAAGCCCGTGGATAAGAAGGGTTTAAGTCTTGCACTATTTAGTTTGGGGACAGGAATACCAAAATGGATTGAAGAAAGCAGAAATAAGTGTACTGATGATCGTGTACTCAAAATGGAACTGCTGTTTGGAGCTTTATTCTTCACCTTTCCTCCTCAATAGCCAACCCTTATTTCACCAAAGCCAAGGTGATCTCTGTCCATCACTGACAGCAGTAACTCCTGAGGTTTCTAGAGGAAGCTCAAGTTTTTCTGAAGAAATTCATAGCATTGGTTTGGTTTGGTTTCCAAAGCTTTTCGTGGGAAACATTAAGTTCTTGGTAGAAACTGCTTTCATATTCTGTTGAGGAATTGGCCAGATTCTCTCTCCTTTTCTGCTATTTTGGATGTCCACATGACACTCAGCAGAGTCCTGCTTTCTGTTAACCTAAAAATGGGATTTCTCCAGGCAGAGGTAAACCCACTGGTTTAGAGACAGCTGCTCTGAAGGCACAGTGCTAGAAAAGGCAAATTTTATGATAGAAAAGGCAAATTTTATGATAGAAAAGGCAAATTTTGTGATAGAAAAGGCAACTTTTTCTTTAGTGTCCTGAGCTCTGGATGTGGAATTTGGCTGCAACACCTGCACAGCTCCTTCTGTAGTGGCTTTAGCACTGTGAGAACATGGGCTCAGGGGATCCTGGAAAGCTCTGATTTTTAAAAAAACCATGATTTTTACATGGGTTAATCACCTGCAGAGCCCATTGATTACCATTGACTGGGACTATCTGCAACTTCTAAAGGGAAAGGAGATCTCAAATTATTTAAAAGGATGATTTCAAAGGTATGAGACATTATTTTGAAGAGATAAAAATATATCCAGGTACAGACATCTATATCCTAGATATAGGTAGATGTAGATATAAGGTTGTCTCTCTTTATTTCTTCTCAGTTTTTCATTTCTGCCCAGATAATCAGCACATTAGTTCATGTGTGGAATGCTGGATGCTGTAGGGGAAGGGAACAGTGTTTTACTTAATGATTTCTGTTGGTGCATATTTAAGGAATTGGGGCTACATTGGGGTGTCTCTAATGGTGAGTTTTATTTTTTCGAAATGAATTTTAAATATAGAGCAACTCATAGTCATGGATCACTTTCTAAACAATTTCTTCCCAGTTCTGCTTTTTAAGGTGTACATTAAGATGGATTTTAACCTACAACGTGCAATGAAGACTTTTACTAAAATCTTGAAAAACTTCATTTATTTGGCTATAACAATGTATTATATATACATTCCAAAAACTATCCTAAAAGCTGCAAATTTAAAGAGCTCAAGAGCAGAACTTAAATTTGAGCAGCTATGAAGGCACAAAACTTCAGGAGGTCTTAGCAGAAACTTTATGTATAGCTGGAGAAATGTCACATCTTATTTTAGAAGGCAGTGGTTTATTACCTCCCAAACTGAACTGATTAGGCTTGGTTTTACCTCCTTCTTCACGTGGTATAGAATCTTATTTTGATGAATAGGTATTCCTTATTTTTCTTCAAATTAAATCTCTTTTCCTTCTAAGGTGTGTCTAAAATCACCTTTTTCTCAGGAGATTTGTACTCTCATTCAAAATCTTGCACTGAATGTGTGCTGCTTACACACTCCAAAGCAGTGCCCTTGTAAACACACAGAACTCCCACAGTGCTTCCTCAGTGCTTTTATTCTGTAATGATTTTATCTGGTACCTTTTGACTACCAGAACTCTTTTCCAAGTGACATTTTGAAATGCAGGGTTTTTTTCTGTTCAGTCTGCAGATGTTCCCCACAGCAGATGCACAACTTGAAAAATAATAACTGCTAAAAATATGCAAGCTGTCAGCCTGGTTCTTACTGAGAGGAGTATAACTTCAAGTAAGAGAAATTTGTGTTTAAACGCGATGTAATACCTCTAAATTATTCCCAAAGACTGATGGCATTCTCATCAAATGGTGCAAATAATGATACCATAAATGCTTGATTTGAGTCCAAGGTGGGGTAAAGGTGGGATAAAATGTGGCTGTATGAGCTAAAAATACTGACATGAGTTTTGGGAAAGGAAACATAAAAAAGCTCAATCAAATAAGTGGTATTAATATTGTACCCTCTGTTATTCACAACTTAAAAATAGCTCTTCCTTTGTGCTTACACCTTTAAGGTCTCATGGCTGTAATTTTTTTCTTCACCTGACCTTGCAGAAAATAATTGCCTTAATATACTAAATAAGCTGTGAACGTATTGGGATTTCAAACAAACATTTTAAAAAAAGCAAATAATGATGCTTCCTTTCCACTTAGTTCAAGGTTAATTTTACTTGTCAGGAGGACAGTAAAATAAAAGCAGAGAGAATTTGAGAGATCAATGGCAGCCACAGAGCCCATTTGTCAAAGTTGCACCCATTGAGAAAGTCAGAATGAGGACACTATTTCAGGAGGTTCCTTTTCTCATTGCACTCACACATAATAAATCAAGAGGAAAAAATTAATATGCTGTGAATGTTGACAGAGGAAATTTGACATATTGGCAGATCTTACATCTATGGAAGAGTTATGGAATGATGCACCTTAAGCAAAGATCAAAATTCCATGATAATGTTTCTGTTCATTTCTCGGCTGTGAGAGTGTTCCCTCTGGTTTGAGTGTGGGTGAGCACATCTATAAAGTGAGATTAATGCAGTAAGGAACTCTGGCTAGAAACAAAGACAGTTCTAGGGAACAACTTGGAAACAACTCTGTCTTTCCAAGCGCACACTTTAAAACTCCTACCTCTCCGCAGATTCATCTGCATTTTCTTCCGTGATCATCTGCAGCTCCTGCGTGCCTTTACTTGCCTCCTCTTTGACAGAGTTTTCCTCCGTGCTGGCTTTGGGGATCTCCTCGTTTGCCCGCAGCTGCTCGATGAGGTTCTGCTGGTGCCAGCTGTGGATGGAGCGCTGGTGGCCCGGGGTTGGCCCTGGCACCGGGGCCAGGATGTTGTGGTGGACGGGGCTGCTGCTCTTCTTCAGCCCATTTCTGTCCCGAGAGTGGCTCTTGAGCCTGTTGTGCACCGGCGTGCCCCTGTGCTCGTATCCTTCCTGCTGGTGGCAGCTCCCGGTGCCGCCGGAGCCCTGCGAGGGGTGGCTGAACCACCTCCAGCGGAGCCGCAGGATCTGCTTCACATCGAACTCCTTCTTGCCAGACACTGACATTTTTCCCAAGGAAAACAAAACAAAACAAAAAAAAAACCAAAAAAAAAAAAAAAAAGACAAAAGCCGGTTCTTTTAGGAAGGAAGTGGATTCTTTGTTATCTCTTCTGTTGCAACTCCTCTTCTTTAAGAAAAGCCAACAAAAGAACAAGCAGCGGCAGCTCTGTGCCTCTCTGCTGATGAACGCGCTGCGAGCTCTCCCGGCGGTGCCGAGCTGCTGCTAGCTGTATAGGTGGGAATCCATACTGACAGGATGATGAGGTCAGACCTTAAACAAGTAAATCAGCTTAGCACAGGAAAGCAGCAACCACAACACTCCCCAGCTGCCAGGCTTACACACTCGCAGCCCGACAGCGCTCCCGATATATAACAACCTCACATGATCCGCGGGGAGCTGCGACTTAAGATGCAGGGAAGCACAGGCGAATGAAGTGACAGGACTTCCCAGCTATCTCCCGGCGTTTCCCATCCAGCCTGCTCGTTAGCAGCGCTGCCTTTCGCGGGGGGTTTGGGGAGGATTCTTTGGGGAGGATTTTCGGTAGCGATTCGCTGCGAAACTCTCCCGCAGCTCCCGCGTTTCCTTAAGGGGTTGCGCGTGTTTGGCGGCGGAGAATTCCTCCCGATGGCCTCGGTGTGGAAGCACTTAGCTAAAGGAGAGGCAGAGCTCGAATACATGGTGCAGGACCGGCTGTGCTTGCTCACCTACAGAGGGATTTCTCAACAGAATCGCTGGGCTAGGAGGAGGGAGGGAGCTCGGGAAAATCGGAGATGTGCTCCCTGAATGACTGTGGCCGTGGAAAACACAGTTTCCTGGCTCAGAGCCTGAGCAAACACCCATTCCCATCCTGCTCTGCATTTCTCACGGACAGCAAAACGCTTGTGGGGTTTTTTTGAAAACACCTTTCTCTTCTTTTGTTTTGCTAGCGTGCACTGGAACGTGTTTTCAGCAAATTTCATAGAGGAGATGTATCCATTCCCATCCCTTGGCAACCAGGCAGGGCTGTGGGAACTGATCTGTGTGCTTTGAAATGATCTGCACAGAATGGTTGCACGTGTAAATTGAAAATAAATGAATGAACAGAATTTTTTTCATTTTTGATATGTTATATTCTCCCAGCTTGGCTACTGATGGTCAATCCAACTGTAAGCAGTGTGCAGAAATAGGAAAAGCTGTAACAGAGTCAGTAGAAAAAGCTGTGACACAAAGTCAGTAGAACAGGATTCAGAACTAAAGGAGGTTACCCATCTCCAACACACCTTCTCACCTCTCCTCTCAGACCTTCAGACATTAATTTCTTTTTTCTCTGTCTTTGCTGTGAATTTTTCTCTTTTTTTTTTACCTAAATTCTATGATGGGACATTGAACCTTCAAATAAAATCTGGGTTTTTTTCTTTTTGGACTACATATAATACAAAAAAAGAAAAAAAAGGAAAAAGCAAAATAAGAGGATAGGACTAAGGAACCATCAATTTTTATGCTGGGCTTTCCATCTCCTGTCCTATTCATGGTATTCAAGCCCAGGATATGCAGCATCATGGACTGGATCCATGTGAGAGAAATTACAGGACGAGTGAAGAACAGGAAAATAATTGAAAGATATTTTGCTATCTAGACACATTGAAAGATATTTTGCTATCTAGGGAAAGACTTTGTACCAAAGAAAACGTGTGTGAAAGGCTTGGCCATAAAAGGCAGAAAGGAAGAAGCTGAGGGAAGATTTGACAGACGTAGCCAATGCATATTTGTTGCTATAGAGAACACAGGGGCTGAGCTGTTGCAATTAACTGTACTTTGACAAAACTTCCTTTTATGTGTTCTAGGAACAGAGAGAAGCTAGAAAACTTATTCAACTTCTAATAAGTCACGTTAAGAAGGGGTATAAAGGCCTGTTTGTGCATTTAACAGGGCGTTCAATGCAGGCTTATTGATAATATGAGCTGATGAAGAAGCTGCTACCAAACTTCAGGGATATTAAAGGATTTATAGGCAGTGAGTGGATCAATGAAAAGGCTGGGCATTGAGCAAGAGAGATTACAGTCTATCCAAAAGTCAGTGTAAGACGTTTTCCCACTTTACTGATGACCTTTTACAGCAATCTAAAACTTTCTGCAGACGCAAGTGTTTCAGGTATTTTTCTTGCATTACAAGTATATAATAGCCAGTATAACATTTCCTGACTCTTCAGTTTCAGCCTGCACACATATGGATGTTTTTCTTTTCAATTTCACACAGGTAATGAGACTCAGTGGTATCTCCATATATTCCTCAGGGTTGCCTACATGGCAGTCTGACATCTCTTTCAGGCAGGGAGTCTCCATCCCCCAAGTTAATGAAATAATTTATGATGAAATCTTGTCGAGGTGGACAGAGAACACGGTTTCTCTCTCCTCTTTAATCAGGTCATTGAGCTATCTCAGCAGCTCTGTCAGCTCCTCTTAGCAACAGCTCTGATACATTTAATCCATATTTTTTCACCATATCACAAAGCTTCTGTCTGTTTTCTTCCCTTAAATCCCTTTTGCAGAAGTCATCCTTTACTCTGAGATATCATCAAAAGCACATTCTTTGCATTTTGCTGGGGAATGTACAAACAGCACTTCAGCTTGTGCATTATTCCTACTCCTGCTAACTCAGTGCATGTTTTAGCAGATGGAGTCAATCTAGCTAGAATTAAAATAGTCAGACTGGACATTTGCTGAAGAGACCATCTTGCTCAAAAAGCCAGCTTGAGTCAGCACAGAATATGTTTCCGGTAGGGCATAAGGAGATTATTTTTTTACTGAGCTTGTTAGTGTTCTGGCTAAAATTTCAGGGTGCTCTACTGGGTCAACATAAGTGATCTGATAACCCAAAATTGAAATTATCAGAAATGGGTATATGACAGATATATGTAGAACCCTGGAGTTGCTTTATGCCATGTACTTGCTTTTCACCATTTACATCTATCTTCTGGAGAGAAAATTAGCTCCCTTTAACCTGAATGCAATGTGTTTTTACTTCTGGGCCACTTCTTTCTAAATCTCTCACATACTTTTAGGTGTATCTCTGATTGGGTTCAAACTTCTAAATGGGCAAAGAGATAAGATATAAGATTTTCCATTATTGCTATTCCTAATTTAAGACTTTTGGTCTCATTTAGATGAATAGCAGCATTAATTTTTCCCCTCATGGCTGGAAATCTCCAAAGAACAGGATTTTCTAGGACTACAGCCAGTCCAGCCAGAGCCACCAGGAGGGTCAGGCAGCTGGAGCATCTGATGGATGAGGGGAGGCAGCTAGAACAGGAGTTGTTCAACCTCATGGAGAAAAGGCTCAGGGGGATTTTCCTGCTGCCTCTGGGTACCTGATGGGAGAGGAGAGAGGTGACAGAGCCAGGCTGCTCCAGAGGAGCCTCTGGCAGCCTGGGGAGAGCAGGAACCAGCTGGGCCATGGGGAAATGTGAGCAGAGGGAAGGAAATCTTTCTACCTGTGAGGGTGACCAGAGAGGGGGAGAAAGCTGTCAGAGAGGCTGGGATCTCCTTCCTCGGGAAATGTGAGATCCACCGAGGGTGGGTAGTCCCAGATTCCCAGAGAAGCTGTGCTGCCCCTGGATCCCTGGCAGTGTCCAAGGCCAGCCTGGACAGGGTTTGGAGCAACCTGGGACAGTGGGAGGTGTCCCACCATGGCAGGGGTGGCACTGGAATGGGATTTAATGTCCCTCAAAGCATCACTGCCTGCAGGTGTGGAGGTGACCACCTGCTCAGCCCAGAGGAGGCTCACCAGGAGTGGGAGGAAAAAGAAGTTTTTATCCACAAGAAACCCTCCATCCAAGTCAATGGATACAAGATTCTGAGAAAGATCTTTGCTCCCATTAGGAAAACACATTAAATTTGATGGTAGACTGGCATCCAGCAGGAAACTGGGAGTGATTTGAAAGCTTTGTATAAAAATGTTGAACTTGCAGGTAATTTGAATTATATGTATTAAAAGTAAGAGTCTAAAATAGGTTTTTATAATCATTTTAAGATTACGTGTGTAAGTGTCTAATGCACCATTTGATTTAGCAAATTATGAAAGTACTTTCATCACAAACTACCCACAAAAAGAAATCGAGGATCTTGTCACAAATCATGTTTTAAATAGGCTTCAAAAATGACTTTTAGCTACAGCTGCCTCCCAAGTTCATCTGCCACCAAAACAGCTAACAGAAAGGACTTTTGTAATACATTTCAAAATGTCTGGATTTTCCAGTTAATAACTTAGCAATTTCTTTCATTGAGTATTCAAGCCAGTGGAATATAACCATGCAGTTAGGTAATATTTATTTTCTTCCCAATAGAGACACAGAAAATTATTATTTTTTCTTTTTCTCTTTACCCTCAGCCTGGTAGTACAGGGCATGCATGGAAAGCCTGTTAGAAAAATCTCTCTGTTCCAACAAGCCTAGCAAAGAATCATAAAAAGAGGAATCATCCATCTTTCTTGTAGAATAATTCCAGAAAAACACCACTTGTGGAGTCAGAAGCCAGGAGTATTGCAAGGTTACTAGCAAGAGCTGATAAAGCAGTTCTTTGCTGCATATGAGACAAACCAGAAAAAAATTGAATTTGTTATTAAAGTCAAGGATAGCTTTGGAGCAGAGATCTTCAATAGCAGGTAACTGACTTAACTAGGGAAAATCTGCATGTGCTGAATGAGACAAGCAAAAAGCAATATAAGCACAGAAAGTGAAGAATGTTTTCTCATCTTTTTCAAGACATTTGGTGTCTGTTAGGATATTACATTTTTTAGAAAGTCAAGTTAATGACTGATAGCAACATTGTTTACTCTACAGTGTTTGCATTGGGGGAAAACAGCAAAATAAGATTTAAATGAGCACAGATTGTTGACAACTAAATCAAGCCCAGTGTAAAAATGTGTTCACTCTCTGCCCAGTTTGTGTGCTCAGCCTCTGCACTTCCACTGCAGATCAGGTCAGCCACAGAGAACAAGCAGCTGAATATTTTTATTACCCTGTTTTGAAAATAATGCTGAAAAGCACTCCCATTAGTCCATCCTTTGTGAAAGAGATATGCCAGGAAACATCTGCATAGCACAGCAGCAGCTTTACAGGAGTCAAAGTTAAGTGGAAAGGAACAGGACAAAACCCAAAACAAATAGCTATATTTAAAATCCGCAGGAAAGCTCCACTTTTTTTTTTTTTTCCAAGAAAACTTTGAATTCCACGAACACAAATCAGTTGAAGACAATCAGTGACTTCCCATCCTCCCTGCTGAAGGAGTCAGGAGGGATGATCCACTTCAGGGAAAGTGTTGACACATCTGAACGCAACTGCTTCCTCAAATAACTGGGAACTGTCCTACAGACTGCAACCCACCTACAAAGCTCTGTGCCAAAATCGGGGAAAAATCACAGCATTCCTACAAGATCCAAGGAAAAAGAATGTGAGACATGAGCCTGGTACAAGGAAGTCTGATTAATGAGGAGCAATGTTGTCACCCTCAAAATGAAATCAGAATATTGGAGTGAAATAAGGAATAGCAAATATCTACTTTACAGCCAGCAGGGAAATGCCACTAAGGATGATGGTAGTTAGGTCCTTGTAGAAAATACTTGAATTTTCTGCACACTCAGTGGTAATAATAACCCCTATTTAACCCACAATTATTACAGTTGGATATGAAGGAGTACAGAAAGGATCTGGCATAGCCTCAACAGAGGCCACTATTTAGATTTGACACTTGTCAGCACAGCTCTGTATCATTTGCCATCTGAAAGCCTTGACAGAATAAGGACTTCTGCCCAAGGTCACTCTTCTCTGGGAAGTTTTTTAATGTGACTCTTGTTCGCTGTCTCTTAAAAAGTAATAAGTGGCACCTTTAATTGCAAGAGATAGGAATCCTGGGGGCAGCTGTGCTTCTGTGCACTGTAGAATGTAATAGTTCTCAGAAGTATTTAGGTTTCAATCCCACAAACGTGTTCTGAGGCTCACCAGAGGTGCTCTGTGTCAATAAAGCCCCTTAAAATGTAGTCCTGCATCTGCCCTGAATCCTTGACTTCAGGGCTTGGAGAGTTCCTCGATTATTCCTGGGAAGATGAGCAGCCTGGGGCAGGTGTTGGAGAGCTTGGAGACAATTGTCTCTCATCTTGCTCCTTAATGATTCTCTGACCCACAGAGCTCACATTGATTGGAGTTCCCGGAGCTGCTTTGCTGTCTCTGCTGGTGCAAAGATGAATTCTGGAACAGCATCTGCTTTACCTTTGCATTTACAGATGAACAGAGCTATTTTTTACAAGTTGAAGCTCTAACTGTTGGAGTTTAGTAGCACAACAATCCATCAACCTTTTCCCTACCTTCCATTTCCCTCCTGTGTGTCATCACTTTCCCTACCAATTTTCCCAGAGGTTTATCTCCCCTTTGTGACTCCATGAGAATGCAGGGGACACAACACTTTTTTACAATCATATGTTCAAAAGCATCATAGTCAAAGCTGATCTGCACAAGTGCTGTGAAGCAATAAATATCCTTGTCAGCAGCCTGTCTGCCAGCATCCTACCACTGTCCCTTTGCTGATGTCACCTGTAAATGCACACAACAACTCGATTTTTACTGTGACAAAAAGCCATACAGATCCACATCACAATGTTGTTGTTGTTCAGCCTGGCTCCAGCTGCTGTCAGCAGCAAAAACACCTTGAGGATGCACTTTCTCTCTGTGAAACTGGCCCAGAGTATAAAAACACAAAGCCACATTTAAAACACTCAAGTCCTATCCTTCTCATGCAAAAAAAAAAAAAACCAAAAAACAAAAAAAAACACCAACTTTGGTTCTTGCATGTTTGCAATTTTTAGAGTAGAGAGACTCAGCATTTCTATTTTGGTGTGTAAGGAATTTTTAGTAAGTCTTTTCATATTTTCGGGGGAGAAAAATAGTTGTACATGTAAGTACTTCACCATAAGATGAAAACTGGGGAATTGAGAGGAAAATGTGTTTTATCTTCACATCTATTTCCTAAAAGTAAAAAAAGGTACTGAACAACATAGTGTGTATCTTTGCAAGTGATAGCAAATTTCAGGGAGAGAGGGATGACATGAAATGTCTTGAAAATACAGATTGCTGAATATGACATACAATATTCTGAGGCAAAGCCTATTAATGACAGATTCCCAAATGACCAGAGATACCCAGCCTGCTAAAGAGAAACAGAAGAATAGAACCAACACATTAACTCTGACTATTTAGCATAAAATGGCTGAAAAACCCAGTTATGGCCTTGGACAGCAGTGTGATTGGGAATATCACCTCACCTCAATTTTTTACAGAATTTCACCTGCAGTCTTACTTGATCCAGTTCCTTATCTCTTAACCTTGAACCTGAATTTTGCTGTGATTTGTGCCACCCCAAACACTAATGATGTGAGGGGAATTTCTGTAGGTGCGAAAAATCAGAATTTCTGTGTCAAAAGCTATAGACAAAACCTTTAAATCCATTTTAAGTTTCCCAGCTCGGGTTGGAGTGTCTGGGTGAGGTGCAGGTGGTCAATCCTGCACGGCTGGAGGTGGGAGTTGGTCAGCAGGAATTTGTGGCACTTGGGTGATGATGCCAAGTGGCACCATTTCCTGAGAGGTGCTTTGGGGAACTGTGGAAATCGATGGAGGGCAGAAATATCCATCACTGCTGGGTGCTTGTGCTCTGATGAGATCTGGCAATGGAAAGTGCTCCTTTTCCCTTTGATTAAGGAAAATACTTGCAGCTGCATACATTAAGTATAGAAATTCTAGTGCAAGGACAGCTCTGCTGTAATAAATTCAATCATATTGCAAACACACTGGCAGGAAGCTGTTTCAGGAGATATTAAGGGCTAGCAAGCCTCCTGAAATTAAGCTTCTGCTGAAATAAATTGGTAATATCTAACTAATATAGTTCAGCATATGTCACAAACGAGAGATGCTCTTGGCTGATTGTGCCAATTTAAAAGGCTGTTTGCATCAAGTCTTTTTGAGGTCTCAATTTGCACATCAGGGGTTATAAAGTACTTTACCTTTACTTTAGAACACATATTAAGGTGTTTGGCACAGTTGGAGTGACAGTGTGTGGCACTAATTTCCCAAATTAAGTTACTGCTGCTACTCTTGTTAGGGAGTGCCTGATGGTTTTACACTTTCTTGAGCATTTAGGAATATTGGATGTTATCACTATTTTCATGTAAAATACAATTGACTTTAAAGAACTAAGTCTGTAAATGTGGTGGTGCTAATGTGGAATTAGTGATTACAGGGAAAATATAACTCCCAAATTCCACTGCTCTAAAACACACCATTCAGCTAACCATGGAAACATGCAGACAAGGCTTGGACATGGGATTGCTTTTTAATCACTTGATTATTTCAGTGCTTTGTTTCATAATTTTATGTCTCATGTGAATGAAAATGTTATGGGAGAAAGCAGTGGGAAAAGAAAAGCTATTTGCCTCTCCTTGCTTAATAACTGCTTCTTGCTGCTCCACTGAGGTGGGTTTTTTTTCCCTCTGAAATTGCTTTCTGTATGCTGGAGCACTCATTGTTCTTCTGTCTGACAGTCTAATCATTCTGCCTTGCAGAGCTCTCACTTACATACCAGCAAGTCCAATGCCACAGCAAAGGCATTGCTGGATTACCAGGACATCTAGTCCTCTGGAAAATAATACAGATTTTGTCTTCAAAAGGAAACAGGACTGAAATTCCGAAAATCTGGGGTGTAATTCACACCATTTGTATATCAGGATCTTTAATAACCTTCTTTTCACCAACTTGGTAAAACCCAAGAAGCTTTAATAAACAGGAGATTATTCTGTCTGGCTATTTTAATACCAGCACAGGAACTATTTTCTTTCTGACACAACTTGCAAAATTCCAGCTGCCTTTCCGCCCAGCTCAAAAGTGGATTATTCTTCAATTTGGGTATCTTATTTTGGTCAATATTTTAATTAACACTGGACAGAACTTTCTGTAGCTCTGCCAGCACGTAGGTGACTCATTAATCTGCACAAATCAGCTTTGCAGGACTGAGGGCTAAACCACAAAAAGCTGCATCTTTAGCTACACGTGTTAGCAGAGACTCCAGCAAGGCTTTAATGCCAGAGGTGTCCTGAAAGCCAAAGTGCAGCTCCCTGCCCTGGCTGTGCTTGGAGAGCACAAAGAAGGATATATTTAGAACAAATAGAGTATTTGAATTCTCAGCATGCAGGAACTAGGAGTTTTGCTCAGTGCTGCTGTGATTTGGAGAGGCTTTGCTTTGTGTCAGCCTTCTTCAAGCTGTTTGGAGACTTTATTCACGTGTGCTACTGAGAGATGCCAGCAGTACATGAGGGTAAAGGGGGAATGAGGCAAAAGAATAGCTCTTCACTGGTCTTTACAAATTTTAATTAGTGTTCCTCAACTGCTGCTGGTCCTGAGCCCAGCTCAGGTTTTGTGAATTTGCCCACAACAGCCACAGAGAGCTTTGCAGTGCAGGGCACATCCCAGCTGAGCCGCTCAGAGCAGGGCTGGGGGTTTGAAAGGCACAAAAAAGACTTTTCAAAGCACTGCACGTGGTTTGTGTGGCACCTGAGAGTGGCACCAGGCAAACAGGCTCTGCCTCGAGGGAATGAAATGCCTGAACTGGCTCAGCCCTGCAAGGCTCAGCTTTGGAACCCTTTCAGCCCAAGGATTAAAGGAACACGCTTTGAAACAGAGAAAGGAAAGGAGAAGGTTGGATTTTATTTTTTGTTGTTGTTGGAGCCCTTTTAAAATACTGTCAGCAGCGTAAGATGATGTAAAATGGATCAGAGCTGCCATCTCAATTTTTAATGAGATAATCTGAAATGGGAAGATCTCAGGCACCCAGTCCAGGTCAGTGCAAAATTGTCCTTATGTGGTGCTCTCTTTAGTAAGCTTTACAGTACTAGAAATAGATCATCCATTTCCCTGCAAAAGAGACAGCTTTTGTATGAACAGACCCACTTTCTTTAACTCCAAACTAAACTTTCATTTTTTCCTGTGCTTTGTTGTGCTGTCATTCCTATAAAGAATTCAGTGCTGAATTCCATAGCATGACTAAAGCCTTTCCTTTCTTCATTTTGTTTTAGCTCGAGGCTTTAATATTATTATTAATATTTCATTCTTTATTTTCTCTCTCTCTCTCCCTGATTTTCCTCAAAGCCAGTTTTGCTATTTTTTTCCTAAATTATTTACCCCTTGGCCGAAGGCACATTTCCCACCTCTTCAATTTAGCAGTGGGATATGAACCCAGGCAAGTGGAAATTCCTCTGTTGCATTATGTAATCCATAAAGCTCCTTCAATAGCCTATCTAACGTAAATAGTGGCATTTTGATTTTGGGTCTCCCTGAATTGCTTGGTTTTCAAGCAAATAAACATAATTTAGAAACTTTAACAAAAAAATAATAAAAAAACCTTAGTCAGGAAATTATATGATCCACCAGTAGAGTCATTAAGTTTGTTCAATTCTTCAGTCCTGTCAAAAACCTATTAGGCTTCAGTGGGTTCTCCTCCCCAACACATAAATCTTGCCAAGCATCTATTTCTTAATTACATGGCACAGGCTGTCAGCTTGCAGATGTTGTAGAGTAAATTAAATTGTCAGAAATACACAGTTTCAAGTGGTTATGTGTGCTACTGGAGCTGTGCTGCAGAGCTGAGTGCTTCCTTGGCTCCTTTTGGGCACAGCTCTCACTGCTTACAGTTGTGAAAACAATTTGGGGTGGAGAGGAATAAGCTTGTGTTCAACAGCTGTAAACTGCAATTTGCTCTGTCTGAGCAGCCATGAAAGTCAAGGTAATGAGATATTTGCTGATATTTTAAAGTATTTGGGGTAGATTTCAATGTCTCACTTGTCTCCTTGTAGCAGAACAGAATCAGGTCTGGGAGTGTGTGCAGCTACAGATAAGAAATAATTCAGTTCCTAGTAAGCAAAGGCAATCTGTTGGAAAATTGGGATTTTTCCAACGAAAATGTCACAGTATTGGTCTAGAAGTTATAATGAGAATATATACTGGTTATTTTTTCACTATCTTTGATCCAAAGCTCTAAGAGCCTCTTCAGAAATCTTTAAATAATTTCTCAGAAAAGCAATATTCCCCTGTCTTTGCTCTGCCATATATAAATTAACTTTATGCCCTCTGTGACTCTTCCCTCTTTAAAGCAGAGACCAGAGAGCTGATTACCTCAATAATTAATTTGGCCTTCCCACTGTCCATGTCCTTCTGTGAGTCACCCAGAGGGAAGCACACAGGGACACAAAATATATTGACTATTCCAAGAAGTCTCCATGCTCCCAACCCAGACTCACAGGCCAATTCTCCATCCTGTTTCCCTGGTACAAAACCCAGCCTGGATACACCCTGAGCAGAATAACACCTCAAAAGAAAGAAATGCAGTATTTCTGTCTCATCAGGACACTTTGGCCATGGGGAGGGTGACTCCAGTGGAGAGGTTTTAGGGCAGAATATTTGATTTACTGGAAAATGATGCCATGGACCAGAACAGTGTAGGGCAACTGTTAAGCTACTTAAATTTTATTTTTAAAATAAGGTACTCAAGGAATTGTGCATTGCTTTTCTGTGACTTTTCTTTGCCTAGTAGACTTCCAAATTTCAGAAAAATCTTGTTGCCAATTAATTCATCTGGGTAAATATCTCCTCTTACAAAAAACACATGTTCAGGAATTTTTTAGCGAAATGGCAGAATGTTGTGCAGCCTGTCAGGCTGTGGGTGTGCTTTCAGAAACGGCTGATGCCAAAGGAAAACACAGTTCTGTAAACACCCTGATTTAAAGGCAGCCTGAGCTGGGAGAGAGCAGAACTCAGAGATTTTGTGTATTTTTGTGAACTGCTGGACTGGTTCAGGTAGAAAATAAATATAACTTTGCCCTGTCAATCTGCTCCCAAAACTCCACTGGTTCTGAGCATCCCAGGGCACAACCAGACACAAAATCTTCCCCAAGGCCCTGGAAACCCAGCAGGGAGGAGGAGGAGGGATGAAGAAGGGAAGCCACAGAACCAAATGTCCCAAAGCCATTTCTTCCCTGCTCTAAATCCCCAAAATTCTTCCATTCTCAAAATCCTCCAGGAACCACTGAAACCTGCGAGCACCACTCTGTCCCTGGGATTTACCAGAGCCTAAAGTTCTTACAGAGGGGCATTTCTTGAAATTACTGCAAACAATGTGTCTTTAAAAGTCCTCTGCCGTGCTGCCTGTGCGTGTGGAGCGTTATTTGTGAACTTTCCCCCAGGATCCTGGTGTTGTTCTCATCTGCTCACAACGAGCACATTTGCAGCTGTGCAGACAGATGATTATAGGAAGCACAAACAGGACCCCAGTGGAAAGCAGAGCACGACTGAGAAGCAGGGAGGTTTATGATTCTAGTAGTTTAAAAGAGTTTTTAATGGCCAGTGAAGGAGGTTGTTTGCTGTGGGGAAGTACATACAATAATAATGCACGCACTTAGGGCAGAAAGAGATTAAACAAAGCAATTATTCTGCTCTTAGTCCATGTTAGTTATATAATGAACCACCTAGAACGAGGTATTCTGCCAAAATACTTGTTTAAAATACTTTGTCAGGCAATCTGAATTGTAACTTGTGCACGAATCAGCCAGACCTGATTTGCTTGATGATTTTTTATTTTTTTTAACCATTATGTTGGTTTTGCAGCAAAGGGATCTCAGTGATCTAAAATTTTGGGGAAATCTTTATATATCCCAACATGAAATTGGTAAAGGCAACCTCCTCGTACTTCTTAGGATTTCACCCTCCATGTAGGGATTAGATTGAATTTATAACAACAAGGACACAATGCTGGTGTGTGCTGGAGGATCCACTGAGTGCTGAGCAGTGCAAAGGTGAGGCACAGGAATTTCATCCCAGCCATGGAAGAGTGCAAGGCAGAGTCTGTGTGGATAAATTCTGCTCTGCTGGTGCCTTGCCAGCTAACACAGGGATGACTGGACCTACTTGACAGTGAACACTGGAAGATCCATGGAAATGTCCATCACTGAGTGGGGTTTGGAAGATGCTGAGGATATTTCTTATCTGAAGTGTCAGTGATTGTTAAGCTGCATCTCTCATTTTAGCTGACTCTAAGTGTGGATCCTTTCTGAAGACCAAGTGGAAACAGATTGACATTCCTTGGAAAAAAAACCCCTTTATCTACTGTATTTCCTGGCATTCTCCCCCAAGGTAATAGGATGTTCAAGCTGTTGCAGATTCTTGGGGTTATTTTCTATTGTAATGTAGTTTATATATATTGAGAACATAGAGCTGGGAATAGGAAAGCCAAGTCAAAAGCCCTAAGAATTGGAATATAATGATAAAATTGTGCCATCGCTGCACTTTGTGAATGACATTTAAGCTCCATTATAAATTTAACTCCTTTCTGCTTTACCTTCTGGATTAATAAAACCTGTTTGATGGGTCTAGGGTTTTTCCACACTGCCCTAAATTTCATAAAAATAGAGCACCTATTTCTCCTGCTCTTTCAGAACTTCCAGTGGAAAAAAATTAGTTCTTGGGAAACTTCTGCTTGGAGTTCTGCTGAGGTTCTCAGGGCCACAGGGCAGTGACCAAAGGTGCTTTTGAAAACCCACAGTAACAGAACTGCCTTTGAAACTCTGCTGCTTGACTCAGAAGTGGCATTCTTATCTGCTGCATGCTTGAGCAGAGGTATAGAAATATTGCATGCTTGATTTTAAGCCAGGCAAATTCATAGTGGAAATACAGCATTTCAGTATAAGAGAAGCCAACGCTGAGGTCAGAAGAGCTGGAGGAACTGCTCTGGAAGTAAATGCCAGAGAAAGGACTTCCTCCTTTTATGTGGGATGGATTTTTTTTTTTTTTTTTTTTTTTTTTTTTTTTTGAGAGAGTAATGTGGTGGTGTGTTTTCTTTTTTTTCTTTTTTTTTTTTTTTTTATTAAGAGCTCAGAGATTTTTTTGGAAAAGGACTTTGGTTTGAGATCAGCTTTTAAACTTGAGCTCCAGAATTTGGCAGCAGGCAGGAATGTTGCCACGGCAACCCATTCTCCGAGGCTGTGCTCCTGAGCCTCCTGCCTGGTCATCCCCAGTCGAATGCTGAAGGCAACCTCAGAGACTGTTCTGTTCTGTCCTGAACAGTCCAGCAGGCCCTGCAGGAACAGCCTGGGATTTGGGAATGCTAGCACTATCTGGGAAAGGAGTGGGGCAAAAGTTTTCCCTTGGGAAGGTGAATGAATGCTCTCAATGTTGGTGGTGAATTTCCACCTCCTGGATAAACCATGATGTGTTCTGGCGAGCAGAGAAACCATTCAGCCTGAAGGATGATATTGCATGTTGTTCTGGAACAGCCTGGCAGTTTAGGATGCTGTGATCTTCCTTTGCCCTGCTCTGGGAAGGGATCTGGGTGGCTCTGGGAAGGGCTGTTCCCAAGGAAATGCACCAAGCTCCATCTCTCAGGGGAGAAGGGCTGGAAGATGTTCTGTGAGTCACATGTGCCATCCTTCCCTGCCTCTGCTGAGCTCTGGTTGTGAAATCCGCCAGCTGGTTGCAGTGAGGCATCCTCAGTCCAGCCAAGTTTTAATATCTACAGCCCTCAGTATCATCTGTTCATTCTTACATCTTTTGCACAAACAAGCACAGTGCTGGTCAACCAAAAACAAAAAAACCAAACCCTAAAAATTTAGAATTAATATTTAGAATGAATTCCATTACTTGTGCTCATATCCTTACATTGCAAAAAGCGAGGATTATTTTCTGGGTGTATGGTTGTGATAGCTTGGGAAATACTGATCTCAATTTTGGCATCGTGCTCTCCAGACTGCTGAGGAGTTAACCCAAACACCTCTCTGCTCTGCATCACTCTGCCTCCTAAACTGTTTCTTTGTGTTTAGGAATACTTGTGCTGTGGTACACTTGTCAAAATGTTCTCAGAAAATAAGCTCCAACTAGAAATGCCTGTCAAATAATGCAAACCTGACAGTTTTAGTCAAATTAATGATGACTGATACCATTTGCCACAAGCACTGAAGCTTCCAATAACATTTTCTTCCTGGCAACAAGCGAAAAAAATATTTTTTCAGTTGAATTATTTTTTTTTCCATTTGGTGGTATGAAATGAAAAAGGTTAGTTTTATATTTACACAAATTCTTTGTTATTTATCTCATGATTTAGTTAATAGGGGTGCTGTTTAACAAAATACCCCTCGTGACATGAAATTTTCTATTAAACATCTAACAAGCTGAAATATGTATGATGTATATTATATAATGTGCATATTAATACATTATCCGTAACATACATACTTTCAGATATGTTTATATATAAAAATTTCCCTATTTTAAAGTAACTGTGGGTGATGTGGAGGTGGAGGAGTAGTGTTGGGAATTTATCTTTCAAGCCTACTATGAGATTAGAGCCTAAGGCTGAGAGAGGGTTGGGCTCTGGAGCTGAGACTGGGGCAGAGGAGACACCAAAGTGGAATTACTGCCAGAACTCCTGTTGGATTGTAGGTGCTGCTTAACAGAAATTCAAACAAAATGTTGGATTCCTTGATGGGAAGGTATTGCAGCAGTACAAGAGAGAGGAAATGTCATTGGATTTCACATTTTTAAACACTTTTAAACAAACTAAATGAAACCTTAGGGATGAGCACTCCTTGCAAAAATTGGAATATTTTCTCTGGGTTATAGAAGAGCAGATATGTTTAATATAGTTTTAGGTTTAGATTCTTCTGTAATAAAAATAAGAACTGGGGGGAGAAATTTTATTTTTTGGGGGGCTTTTTGTATTCTGGAAGACACTGTGAAAATAAAGCTTGATCTAGCCCCAAGGAATAGAGCTACACCTCAGCTCTGCTCAGAGCTGAGAGAAGAGCTCACATCAATCCCCTCCTGCTGCAGGATTTTGAGCTGCTGGAAGCTCCAGTCTCCTGCCAGGGGCTCTGGATTTTCCAGGGACAGCTCTTCCATCCTGCAGCATTCCCAGGAGTGAGGGCTCAGCAGCAGAGCCAGAGCAGCTCCAACATCAAGGGCATCTCCTGCTGCCCAGCCAGGCTCCTGCACTAACAGGCAGCCAGAGCAGGAGCCAAGGCTGGCATGGTATGAATCACACTGCTCTGATCAGCCTTTTTTTCTTTATTTTTTCCCCCTTTTTAAAAATAGTTTTCCAAACGGACTGTTTGCTTCATAGCTGAAGAGGCTCACCTGCCAGCTACAAGCTATCCCACAAAAATTTTTGTTAAATTAGGAGACTGGATTTGTGGATCCTGCTTGCTCCAGTGGGCAGCTGGGGATCTGAGGGAGGACAATCCCTGCTCAGCTTGACTTCCTTTAGCCTCTCCTGAGAGAGCTCTTTTGTCTCAGTGAGGATTATCCTGCTCAGGAATACACGGAAAAATCAATAGGGTTGATATCCCATGAGAGACAAATCCAAGCCTGCCAAATTCGTAACAAATTTAGTGCATGTTTGGTAAAGTATAACCTACACCCCATCGGCTGTTTGATCCTTTGAAATTCACTATTTCAGATCCTCTGGCAGTTTCAGTAGCTCTGGATCTCCATCCCGGGCACAGAGTGGGGTGGGAGAGTCACTGCTGGGGAAAGGAAAGGAAAGGAAAGGAAAGGAAAGGAAAGGAAAGGAAAGGAAAGGAAAGGAAAGGAAAGGAAAGGAAAGGAAAGGAAAGGAAAGGAAAGGAAAGGAAAGGAAAGGAAAGGAAAGGAAAGGAAAGGAAAGGAAAGGAAAGGAAAGGAAAGGAAAGGAAAGGAAAGGAAAGGAAAGGAAAGGAAAGGAAAGGAAAGGAAAGGAAAGGAAAGGAAAGGAAAGGAAAGGGAAAGGGACATTGCAGGAATTACCAAGGAGAAAGGATTTTAAGAGCTTTCTCTTTGCATTGGGGCTGAGCAAAGCCCTTGGAATCCTGTCCATCTTCCCATGGAATCACAAGCATGGAGCTGTCCTGAGGTCATGGACAGTCTGACACATCCCATTCCTCCTTTTTGGAGCAACACAATGGAATTTTGGTTTCCCTGCCAAGGGGCTGAGCCAGGTGGGACACAGGGAGGATCTTCAGGTGCAATAGAAGCTTTTAGAGAAAAAGCTGAGGAGAACTTTCCTCTTGCAGGTGGATTGTGTCCTGCTGTAACATTTGCATTTCATTATTTGAATAAATTAATGTTTTCAAGCAAATGCCCGAGGATATTGCAATTATTTTTGCAATTCATACATTTATTCAATACCTATCAGAAAAGCTCCTGTTAAAGTCAGGAGGCAATCTGGGGTAAATGTCACTTACAGCTGGGTTCTGTTAGGTCCATATTTGCTGCATTTGTAAGACATTTTAATATTTAACATTTGAAAACTTAGACTGCCAGATTTTTAATGATGCTGCCACTAGTTCAGCTGTTTTCCTGTCTTCAAAAATTAAAAACATTTCAATATTTAAAATAACTATACTGTTCATTTCAAGGCATATGTTACTGCATATGTCTGTAGCTCTGTTTTTCTGAATATGTAAGGTTTTTTGGCATATATTGGTATTTCTTTCTCAACATGGGGGAATTAATGTTTAGAGTCACTGTTTGAATCCATTTCAGGTTTGATTGTTAAGAGCTCCTCTGGGAGGAAGGGAAGGAATCCCAAGGAGGTATAAATGGAAACAAAGGTAGGAGAAGAAAGGAAGGCAGATGGTGGCACCAAGAGCATATCTTTTTTTAGATCATTGATTTAGCACAAAGGAGACTGAGTTATAAATCCTTTATATACTCCATATTCATTTTCAGTGATAAAATACCATATTTGCACATTCACAAAATATATTTTGAGCAGCGAAACTCCCCTAATGAAAACCCTGGATTAATTAGTCCACCTAAAACTCTCTCCCCTGGTCCTGTAAAGGGCTGAGCATCTCAAACTCCATGAATCTGCAAATTAAACTGAAAGTTTTTTCTGCATCAGCAGAAAACTGGTGGTGCTTTTGAGAGATCTTAGATTATTTTTATTAACTCATTTATTTCATTTCTGTGACTTGCTGTGCAATTTATTCTGTTTGTGTGTTTGAAATGTGTGGGTTTTTCTTTCCCAAAGGAGCAATAGTTAACAAGCTCAGAAAGGAAAAAAACTAAGAGTGCCTAAGTTGTAAGCACTGAATTAACTGGTTTTTTCCCCTGGCTCCAGTATTCTGTCACCTGTTAAATTTTGGTCAGCAGTACTAAATCAAATGTTAACCATGTCACGTTTGACAAAAAACAAATTACCAGTGCACTTAACAATTTCTGTAATAAATGTTTCCACCATGTTTTCCAAGTAACCTGTCATGGAATCACTGCTCTGAAGAGAAAGAGCCTTGTGTTTGTTTCAGTGGGGATTTTTATTCTTCTCAAGTCTCTCCAGAACAGAATTAAAATTTAAAACATGCACATTTAGCAAAAATATTTTGATGTCAGTGTGTCACTCAACATTCCTTCCCTGTAAACCATGAAATGTTTTTTTTCCAAGTCCCATCTCTGGATAAAAGGGAAAATCTCCAATAGTCTTTAGCATTCAGAAAACAGATTTCAGTTTCATTTTTGCAAGCCACAGAAAATGAATTAATTCCATTTTCAACAACCACATCTCAATTCTGACAGGCAGAAAAGCTGTAGGATTGTGAGTTACCTTTTTTCCCAGGTTCTGCCTGTCCAATCAAAGGAACTCATTCCTGAAGCTGATATCAAGTGGGAATTAATACAAAACGTGTCCATTTCCTACTAGATGTGCTATTCTGGCAGAAGAATATTTCCATCTCCAAATCACAGCAGAAACCATTAAAATTCAAGGCATTAATTATCCTTTAATTAAAGCACACCATATTTCATAGGATTGTTTTGGCAGCATGAGGAAGAGTCTGTCTCCTCAGCAGCTCGTGAGGTGCTTATGACAAATTATAAAGTCACTGAAGCCAAGGAGAATTGCTCCAGTCAATTAAGTGTGTCTGTGAAGGGATATCTACAGTGTGTAAAGTGGGAAAAATCTCGTGGTATTTTAAAGTTTTCCAGACATGCACATTAAATTAGTATTTTTTTCTCTCCAAGCAGTTTTAAGAACTCCATCAGTTTTGGTTTGGCCAGTAATTCTATTAACCTGTTAGACAACAATGACAACACTGAGCTGTTCATTGAGATTTCTCCAAATGACTATGACATTGTGAAATATGCGATTTTGACATATGAAATGTCCAAATGACATTTTCTCCAAATGAAGTGGCTCAAAGTGCTGCTTCCCTGTATGACAGAATGAATTTAAAAACAGGGAATGTGCTAAAACTTAGGGAATACAATGCTTTGAAACTCAGTGGGGCTCTGTTTCACTCTTCTTTGTCTTCATTGCTTTCTTCTTAAATGTTTTTGCACCCAGATGTAGACATGATCTATAACTGTGTGTGATTTTGTGATTAGAATTGAAATTATGTTTCTTTATATCCTCAAAAATAATGGGAGCTTTTGGGGGGAGCAGAGAGGAGAGGGTTTTGGTTATTTGGGGTTTGGGGAGGATTTTTTTTTTTTTTTTTTTACAGAATGTAGGCAGTTATTAACTGCAAAGCTTTCTTATCCCTGTGGGCCACATTACACAGCAAACAGACAATTTCCATGACTGGGATATTCTGCAAGGAGGTGACAAACACTGCAGCTTCCTCAGTCCTTCTCACCTCCATGTCTACACTTTGGTGAGAAAAAGACATAAATCTATTAATTAACTCTTGGGATTTGTGCTGCCATTGATGAGTTTTGATCTTTGTTTTAGAAAGCCTCCTGTACTCTTTGCTGTACAAATAGCACAGTGAGAATAGCTGGATTTGGCTGCTGAGAACTTTCAGGCAGTAGTGAAGCATTTAACATCTTTTCCACAGGTTTAATTAATTGTAGGCAGGACCTGGGATCTGGCAGCTATCTGATTTCTATCCCTACTGAAATTAGTGAGGTGAGTAATTAATACCCATGGGACTACTCAAGGCAATGTCTTTCTTTTGCACAGTAAAGAAATTCAGTTTCACCAAGGCAAACATCAAAATGGACAGGTGATACAGAAATGGCAAAATATTGACAAGGTATTGACCAGAAAATCTGAGCTGGAGGAATGTATTTCCCTTTGGTAAATAGGAATAAGTCTCTGTTTGAGTCAGCAGGGAGCTGTTGGGGTAAGTCCAGCACATTTCAGCTCTCTTTCTCTGTGGTGACAGGGAAATTAGGGAGCTCAGTAGGTTTTAAATGACTCTGTTAGTCCTGTGGATGATGCTTCCTGTAAATGAGATTTTCATGGGAAACACAACTGGGCACTGCCTAAGGTATTTCTTATCAGATTGGCATGGATGTTTTGTAACTCTATATAAAATATTTTTAAGGCATATCAGGCACATTTACAGCCTGGTGTAACTGCATGGAGCTGCTCAAGTTGCAGCTGAACTCAGCCTTTGGGTCCAGATTGGATCCACATCAGGGATCCTCCTGAGCTGCAGCAGAATAAATCCTGGGAGTAAATCATGCCAGGAAAGGGACACGTGGCTTAGCAGTGTTTGTCACAGCTCCCTAAACCCTTCCTGTCCTTCAAACTTCCAAGAAATTTCTAATTAACATTGGTATACAAGTTCGTTATAAACCTTGATGGAGTATGGCAACGACAGCAGGGGGATTTGAGCAGTGATGCTCAGGAATATGAGACATCTCACATTATTTCATTGTAATCTTTCATAATAGTCCCAGTTATTTCCCAAGTTTCTCATACCTGAAAGTACTTAATGAGTAAGTCTTGGCTCTGCTCAGTGGAACTGAGCTTTTCATGTGGAAATTGCACAAAAGGTGGAAATTGCACAAAAGATGCAAATTGAAGTAAAGCTTTGGATTCTGATATCCTTTTTTTCCTGGGCTATTTGCATGAACCTACCACACTGTCAAACTTTGATTCAGTCCTTATTCTCAGTAATGAAAAAAGAATCAATTTTTATTTTTTAAAAGGAATTGATTAGCTGTGAAAATTCAACCTATGCTTTTCAACTCCATCAATGGTTTAACCCATTATAAATTTACTGCAATTATACAGCATGGAAATATCATTACATTACATCATGTAAACACCTTCTCAGTCTCATTCCATCCTGCTTTGCTAATTTAAGTGCAGTTAGTGAACATTTAGAATCATAGAAATCATTAAGGTTGGAAAGGGCCTCAGAATTGCTTCTCTGCTGGACACAGCTCCATGTTTATCTCTGACTTTTAATGACTTTTTCTTTAATTCTGTTGCCTGTACAGTGAAAACAGACTTTGTGGATTAATTCAGTTCTAGGCTAGTGTTCCTGCTCAAGTCCTGTTCAGTTTTCCCTTCAAACCCTTAAATCTCCAGTTTAATTCCTGTAATGAACACAAAACTTCCCATGAAAGAAAATATTCAAGATTGCCCTCCAAGGCTGTGTGAAATACTAGAAGGGTTACAGGGGAATCCTCTAAAACATGCAGACAGGGCTGAGTGGTTTGGCCTCTTGCAAACAGATGAAAGGCTATTTTGGAGTGAAATCCTCTCCAGCGTGTGTGAGGGTGTGTTAGCAGGGCTGCACTGCCTCCATGGCTATGACTCAGAGAGCTGTTTCTGTCTAATTAGACAGGAAAATTGGGACAGTCATAGCTTGTGCCTTAGAATAACAGGAGTTTGGAGCAAATTGCACTGAACATTACAGCTTTTGCAGAAGAGAAAGTGAAGCATAAACTTGATTTTTTTTTTTCTTTTTTTAATTAGAAAATAGCTTTTTTCCCTTTCTTCTCATAGTGTACGAATGATTACTATTTCTTATTTCATTATTTCAGCCCTTTCCTCCCTTCTGGAACTGCCTGTCCTCAGCTCCTTTGCTTCATGGCCAAAGATAAAACTGCCTGTGAAGTCAGCAAAGCCTGTTAAATAAGCTGTCAAAACACGAACTGTTTCATACCTCGGAGCTCAGTAAGGAAGACAATTTTATACGACTTCAAATTAAAGTCTCTCAGTGTCACCTTGTTGGAAAGCCTGGCGAAGGACTGAGCAGAGCTCCTGTTCATTAGGATGCACCTGTAGGCTATCCAATTTCTGTAAGAAATGGTGAAGGAAACATCACAGCCACAGCAAAACTGCCGTGATAAAAGGCAGGGTTTGCTGGGTTTTTTTTTTTTTTTCTCCAGGAGCAGGTTTAAAATTAAAATGAAAAGATTATAAATGGGGTTCACAGTGTTAGAGGAGGATTTGGGTAGATCCGTGTCAGACATCCTTGGATGTGGTGGAGCAGCCTGAGTTTCAGATATGTGAGAAAATAGCACTTTGAGTGAAAACTGAAGTACTTCAGAGCAAGTGTTGGACTTGCTATCTTTGCAGCTCTAGCAAGGGCTCTCTTCTGAAGCCTGACTAAAGGCAACTCTCTATTTGATGAGAGTTTTGTGTTAATTCAATTACACATGTAAGCTGCATTGCATTTGCACACAGGACGGTGTGAGAGCTGACTGCAACGTACAGGAATTAAACAGTGGTTGTAAGGAGAAGCAGAAGGTTTTATATCTCAGCAAGAATAGCTTCATCTTAAAGCTAAAAGCTCTAACCATCAGTTTTTCCTAAAAATTCAGCTATTAGAACCTAACCCTGTTTACTTGAAAGTCAAAGGGCAAACTGAGAATATGGTTCTGTTTTACATATTTGATTTGAGCAAGTTTGCTTGAAAGCCTCCACGCCAGAGAATATTAACATAGAGACAGAGAATATTAACAAGGCAGACTTTTTAAATTATCAAATGGTAGCTAAAGCACTCTCATTTAGAGATGTGATAACTGTACCAGCCTGTCTTTGCTGAAGCACTAATGAGTACTGACATCTTAGAAAAGACCTAATTACAGAGCAGGGATTCCTTACAGAAGTTTTGATATCTTTAAATACAAATAATAACATTGGGGGTAAAAATGCAAATGCTAATGATTTCTCTGAAACAAATGTCTAAATAGAAGTTGACACTGATGTTTAGGAAAGATTTTTTCCTAAAAAAAGGAAATAAACTTGCTGTTGACTGCTGGTGGAAATGACAGTAGAGAGTAAGGGACAAAGCTGGAAAAGAAATAATGAATGTTAGTCCCTGAGGAGTGGAACAACTCAGCTTTCTAGAACACCCCAGAACAAAACCATTTCCAGTTGGGATTGGCTGTTCTAAGATGCTTCCAAAATCACTGGCTAGTGAATTTATACAGCCTTCAATCCCATATGTGTCATCACAGCACTGAAAACAACTCTCTTTGTAGTCCTAATGAGCATCTAGTTGCCAGTATTGGTTATCATTAAAGCATGTGTTCAAATATTGCAGTTCTTTCCAGAATATTTTCCAAGGAAAGGCCTGGGTAGGTTTTTTTGTTGTTTCTTTTTTAATAGTAGGATCTGATACAAGATTGGATTTGCTATGGAAATCCACTTTTCTGATGTTGCATCTGAGGTGAGAAGAATTACAGTGTGACTGACGAGCAGCATTGAAAGTCTTATCTTTGCTCCACAACCAGAGCAGCCAGGCTACAACTCTTCATTCCCCTTCTTTTCTTATCCCTCCCATCTGCCATGCATCACAGCTCCTGATTGATTTTATCCTCATTTCATCCCCACGTTAGGCATGCACAGAAGCACCAATAATTATTGACCCTCTGTGTTTGCAGCTCCTGCTGCCTATTTGCAAGAGTCTCACCACAATATTTCCTGCTCTGCACATCCTCTTGTGGCAGGTGATAAGGAGGAAAGTACATAAGAGGAAAAATAATTGGCTAAAGTGCAAGAAGAGGTAGGAGTGCAAGTTCATCTTTAACCTTGAGGGAATTTATTAGTGGAGTTATATACATATTCACTGTCCAGCATATTTATAACATCTGGGAAATGGGTTTGAATTATAAGTTGTTAGTTAACATTTCCTGATGAGGCTGAGCAGCAGATTAACACAGTCATGCCTGGCAGTGAGGCAGTGTGGGTTTGGACAAAAAGTCAGCAAAGTTCAGGAACTGGGCAATAAAAAGCTCCCTGAGATTCAATACAGAGAAATGTCAAATGGTGGAATGATGGGCTCTGAGTTGGGTGTCACTGCCCAGGAGCAAGATCCTGGTTATGGTTATAACCTCATGAAAATGTGGAAATTAGCCTGTCCAAAAAAATACATTAACTCTCAGTAGCTCTGAGGATGTTCAGCTGTGTGTTTGCTCTGCCATTGCAGGATTTCCTGATATCTGGTGGTGACTGAGAGAAGAAAGCTTTGGTGTCACTCCAGTGCCAACCCTGTGCTCTCCCAGAGCCACACTCTGCTCTGCTCTCACTGCTTTGCAGACTTAAATACAGGAACTATAACCAGACCAGCACTAGATAAATGAAAAAGGGTGTAAGAACACAAGGAAATGAGCCAGTCTTACATTTCTATGTAATTTCAGACTGAATTTATGGAGTGAAAAGAGGAACTCGCACCAGATTTCTCTGTGCAGAGCTATTGGTTTAACAACCTTAAAAAAAAAAAAAAAGCCAAAAACCAAACACATGTTGAATACTTGTATAAAAAATTGGACGTTGTAGTTCTGAAATCCCTGGAGGTAAGAGATGTACATCTTATAAATGCACACTCTGGCAAGAAAATAAATTAGATCGAGCATAAGGATTTATGCAGAACCTCAATAATACATAATAGAGCAAGAAATTAGTTATATGTAACTTTAAAAAACCCACATAACACAGCAAAGGAAACATCACAGGTTTACTTTTAAATGCTTCCCTCCATGATTTCTGAAATATCCTTTATATTTCCTTTTCTAGTCATATTGACATTGTTGCAGCCAACAAACCCAAATGAAATAGAAGGATGGCAAATGGAATAGCTTGGAGTACTAATGGAAGAATTCCTGTAATTTTCATGCCTTTCAGCTGAGTTCAAAGATTAGTGCTGTAAGCACAGTTAAAATGTATCAAGTGGTAGAAAATTAATTATGAATGTACTTTAAGTGGAGACTGTTAAACTTCAGCAGTTTTTAATACAGAACAAACAGTAATGAAAATTATTATCATTACAGATGCCAAGAAAGACCTTTAAAGGACCTGCAAAGAGTCCAGGCTGTGACACATTTCTGTGGGTTTTTTCTGAGAAAATGAGAGACTTTTGCAGCTTTTCAGGGACTGAAACCCATTGGTATCCCATGGAGCTAAAAGCAGATAGGATTTGAGAGGCAGGAGTTCTACCCTGAGAGGTTTTTAAGTTAAATTTAGCTTTTAGTTTAGGTTCTGAGCATTCTCTGTGGTTTATATGCTAGTCAGCCTTGGTCAAACCCCTTGGGGCTATTTTATTGATCTTTCTGACAGATGTCCTGTGCTGTTTGGTGAATTGCTGCTTAAGCAATAAATACCTTTTAAAATATATTCCCCACAGTGAGGGAAGAGTGATTAAGACTAAAAAACTCGACAGCTATTGTCAGAATTTGCAAGCATTTGTTGCAGTGGCTGTAATTAAAATCCTGAATGAAAATCAACTTTCAGGCCAACTCATGCCATCCATAAAAAACAACAAATACCAATTTACTCCCAAAAATTGTCTTCAACACATTTAGTTGTTTATCAAAACAAATACTCATGTAAACACTGTCTTCATTTTGTTAATTACATTCCCACCAATACACCAGAGACTATTCTTTCAGAATATTAATTTCTTTATGTAAATTAGGCAGGGGTTTTAGAAATAATGCTGCTGTTGCAAACCATTTGTCTGCTCTGTGGTGTAAAGAGATCCAACTTCAGCCGATTGCAGGATGATAATTGTGGTTATTGTTGTCATTAGGTTCTTTAGAAGGGAATAGGGTTTGTAGCTCATGCCTTGCAGGATAGGTATTTTCAAATGGAAAATTTTGTATGGACTTTGTTCAAGAAATACTTAAAATTTCCATTCAGAACCAATTCCCATTCTTGCTCCCAGTTTTCTGAATGGAACAAATCTCTTTAAACTAACCTAACTCTTTTCCTGATACAGAATAATACTAATAACAAACTTATTGGTCCCTCTTAAAATGTAGTTATAGCATTTATAAATCTATTGTGACTTAACACTTCCCTCAGCAGGAACAGTGCTGGCAGTCAATTAAAATGCTGAAGGAGAAATTAACTGAAGGAGCAGATGAACCAAACAGATGAAAGACAAGTAATTATTTCTTATCTAGGAAGTACTTCTTCAAAAAAAAAAATAGATTTGAAAGAAGCATCACTGAGATGTTTACAGGGAGAGAAAATGGTTCCTTAAATGACTGACTTCTTATTTCTCAGATTTTCAAATAAGGCCTCTGACTGTTTGATTCCCCTTGGAAGATAATTCTCTTTCAGCAATTCAGTAAGAGATACCAGAAACATCATTCTCAGTGTCTATTTAAACCATAAAGGACTTAAATCTTCTTTATGAAGATCTTTCCAAACACTCAATTATAACGAAGAAGTAAATTTCCTATAAAATAGACTCCTTCTACTTCTTTCTTTTGGTGAATAAGAAATCTTAGTTATATTTTTATCATTTTTAAATTGCTGTAGCTTTTGTCTGACTTGGAATGCATAGAGCTAATGGCTCAACAAAACACTTTTAGGATGAGAATAGTTATCCTGGATCCAGGGAAAATTGTTCCTAACTTGCTGTTAAAGCACTTAGTGACTCTAGAAGGTTACATCATGGTGTGTCTCATGCATTTGATCTCACATCTAGGAGGAGATTTTGCTACTAGAAATGGAAATGGAGAGATAGTAGTTTTATTTCCTATATTTTCCACTTTTACCAGTTCTGTCCAGTTCCAGTTCTGTCCCTATATGTAAGTCTTGAAGATGTTTTTCACCAAATAAATGAGCTCCTGTCCTTTGTATAGTCAGGGATCTCAACTTGTTCACAGCTTTTCTAGTGCATTAAAGTCACGTTCCAAAATTATTTGAAGTCAGTATATTAAAAAATATCTGTCATCAAACTATATCTGCAACACTGAATCCATTTTTCATGGCCTTTTTTCTGACCTTCTCAAATAATACTCCAAAATGCATTAGGATTTAAAGGAATTCAGCTTTAAGCTTTTTGCAGTCACGTGTTTACTATTTTTAGACAAATACTCAAGTTAGACTTCGGAACTTAATTTCTGAAATAAGTTATTTGAAGCATGACCTGAGTTTACTTCCATGTATGAATATTATATGAAAGGATTAAGAGTGGCCTTTGGAAAGCAATCCTAGTTCCCTTACAAGACACCATTCCTTTTCTCAGGCAGCTTTGATCTGCTCTTCTTTAAAACCAGGCAGATTTTTCTTTCTTTAATAGAGGTTTTGTGCTGGATATCTGCTTAGGAAACTGAGTGATATATCCAAATTCTTAATTAACTACTTGGTGAAAGACTCTAATCCATACAAGATGAATAAACATCCAAATATGAATAACTTAGAATAACTCATAATAATAACAACTAACTCGGAATAACTGAGTAAAAGATGAATAATAAATGCTGTGCTCCAAATGATAAAAATATTGCTGTCAGCAAAGAACAGAATTTCCGAAAAAGTACTGAAACCATGTTTCAAAAAAGGCCTCCAGACATATTCTAGGGTTATGTAAGAATTACTTCTTGTATCTTTTCTACCTCTGTTCAACTTTCCAGTGTTTCATCCTCCCAACACTGTCACAGCTCTCAGCTCAGTGCCAATCACTGCACACTCACTTCAGCCACACCAAATGCTTTTCCATGGTCAGGGGTTTGTAAAACTCAAAGGTACAGAAAATGTGGGGTTTCTGTCCTGGCTCTGCTCCTCTGCAAGCTACTTGTTCCACTGAGGAGCAGGAAGGAAAGGAGGGAGGATTTGCAGGACTGGTAGAGAGAATGAGGCAGGAAAACAGAGAGATGCAGTAAAGGGAAGGTGTGACAGCACTGCAGCAGGAGAGCTCAGGGAAGGGATGTCCTGAGGGATTTGGGGTGACAAGTTCTGAGCCAGTGCAGTGGAAATAGTCTGTGTAAAGGCTGACTGAAGAGCAGCTAGTGGGGTTCTGAGGAAAAGGAAGTGGTTTAACTAGTTAGGGATGAAGAAATAAATAGCTTGATCATTATGATTTTCACCCCACAAGGCATTGGTTTAACTGGAGCCCCACTGACAGTCATGTACATAAAATGGAAAACATTTTGGTGACTTACTGACAGATGGATCAAGTCAACATTCAAAAGTGACAGATGGAAAAACTTCTAATTTTTTTTAATATACTTTTTCATTATGCCTCCTAAAACAAGAGTGGAAATCAGGACAGGATCTAATCATATTTCAAATTTGCAGGGTTTCTTCTCAAGGTGCAAAAGTTCTTACAGCCACCATAGGTTATTTATCTGCTGTGGATTATCTGCTCTGCTGCACACCATTATCTCTGCCCTGCTTTCTGACCTGCAGCACACATTTTGCTCGCTGGATTACAGGAGTGGCTTCAATCCACTCCTGCTCTCTCTAGAGGCTTTCTGTGTGTGATATCAGCTCTCCCAAGCTGATAACGGTGTCACATATTCTTTCCCATTTTGATGGAGTGTAATACAAGCTGTTATACAAGTCTTCATGTCTCAAGCTTTCTGATACAGTACATTTATTTTGTAATTCTGAGAGTTCTCAGACACCAAAATGAATCAGACAAGTGTTGACAGCACGAACAGTAGGCACAGGGGGGGAAAAAGAAAAAACTGGAACTGAAAGAGAGTATTGGAATTGTAATTACTGTTTTTAGTATTTGATTTTAAAAAAAAATAATTACGAAGTTAAGATACTTAAATCCCTTAAACTAAAAGCTGAAGTATTATCTGCATTGCAGTTTGCTTTTCTCTTTGGATTTTGCTGGGTTTGGGAGGCGTTGGTGTTCCTAACCCTGTCAGACAGTAAAGTCACACCAAGCCTTTGTATCATCTTCCTGCTGTTATTTTATACATATTTGTCTATATTACTTTATTAAAATTTAATTTTAACTATCATTACATAGCTGACCCTGACTCCAACAAGAAAGATGGGTTAGGACCTCCAGAGGATGCTCTCAGCCTGAATTATTCTGTGATTCCAAACACACATCTCATTGTAAAGATCCATGAAATAGGTTGTGACAATCCAGGTTTACCCCAAGAAACAGAACCCACAGAATTTCTGCAGTTAAGGGGGTTTGTCCCTTTCTCAGTGACTTTTCAATCCATTCATTTATGAATATTGGTATTGTTCAACAGCAAAGTTTGCAAAGAGCCTAAAAAATGTCATCTTTAATCACGTTTTATTGACTGATTTTATTTCTATTGATCCAGCCCTCCTTAAATGGAGTTACAGAGTAAAACCATCCCACTGCTCAGCTCAGAGAGTCAGTCAGCCATTCCAGAATTCCTTGGGTTTCACCACAACCCAGCAGACGGCTGCCTTGAGATGCTGCCTTGCTTTCTGGTGCATATTTTTGCAGGTTATTTTTAGTGCAGTTATTTGTGGTGAGCACTCCAGAGTGTTTGAGAGAAGGTGCTAAGTCACATTTGCATGCAGGGAGCAGCGACAGCGCCAGGCTGTGCTGCTGTGCCAGATGTTGCCCATGAGCTGAGGGAGGGAAGAAGGGATGCAGCTCTCCCATCCCACTGACCTTGCTCACTGAGCCTCATCCCCATCATGGTACACCAACCATCACACACTTGGATCTGCTTCTAAATAGAATATGACATGCAGACTGTGATGGGGCTGATCTCCCCTCCTGGGTGTTTACACTCCTGTCTGTGGGCTAAATTTGGGGACCTTTCTGTCTGAAAATTCTCTGCAAAGGATGTACAGTGAGAGAGAGGGAAAAAACCACCGCCAAGACTCCTCCAGGGGATGGTGTGCCTTGATAGTATTATTCCTTGGATATTTTCCATGTAGTTTATAATATCTTCAGCTAGCTAATGGAACAGAACTGACACTGTCTTAATATTTGACGAGCTAATTATCCAACATGTAGTAAACAAGGTGTTATGTAAAGACTTCATATTTTCTTAAGTGAAACAGAAGCAGACAGTCCTGTTCCTTTTCTGAGCAAAACATTCAGATGTGGCACACTTCAAATCATGCAGCTTCATTTTTGATGTTGCAGTCAAGTAATTAAATCCTGCCTTATCTGGTTGACTCACTGCATCAACCTTTGGAGTGCTGCTGCTGAACACATAGAGGACACAAGGATTACTTTATCCAGGTGTGTTCTGGGGCTGAGTAGGTACTGCAAAATTTTTAAAATAATTAATAAATGTATAATAATTTCATAATGGCTGTATATTATCACATATGTGTGTGTCAGATACAGTTAAATCACCTTTTCTGTGCCCCAGGAGTAAGTTGGTTTTTGCTCTCTACAATGGACATCTGTGGATTCAGTTTTTTCTCATATCCTGACATCACTGTCTATTTTTGTCTTTGTATTTACAGAGTGTATTTGACCCCATAAAGCCTGAAATCAATTATCTCTGTCTCATCAGAAGAGACAGAGTGGTAAGGAACCTTACTTTGCATGGCTGTAACTCTGTTAACAAGCAGTTTCCAAATGGAAAATGGTCAATTGCTCAAGAGTTACTAGTTCTTGTTTTCCTGCCCCAGATATGCTCCTGTGAGTACAGAACACCTATTAGACATGGTTTGTAAAAATCATACATAAAAGGATGCATTATTTTCCTCAATGCAGTTTTCTGAGGAGTATTTTTTCTTTGGTAGTTTTTGACAGAGTGAGTAAAGGCAATGTGTTCTTGTTGCAGTCTGAAATTCTTCAGATTTTAACAAAAATAGTTAAATCTCTTGATTCTAGGGTTAAAAAGCAATAAACATATTGGCTGTTTTTCAGTAGATGGCCCAATATGACTACCAACATTTAACAGTAGAAATCATGAAAATGCTTTAAAAAATTAAAATAACCAGATAATTGAATCTCTTACAATTGAATCTAAATCTTCTAGCTATCCATGTGATATTTACAGAAAGAGCAAGAGGAATAAAAGCTTCCTCATCTCTGTGATATTCCCAAACTTATTCTCCAAAAGTGCTCCAGTGGGGATCAGCTCTACTGCATAAGCAATTCAGGCAAGAGCAGTGCTTTTTATTGATGCTGGCAGCAAGGTGGTGGAGGTTTTTGAAATGAGCTCTCCCACAGAAAGCTCTCTGGATCTGATCTCTCCCTTCATGCAGGCGTATGAACAGTCAGCTGTCATCACTACCTACAGAGCTTCAACACACCCAGCACTTCAAAAAAGGATAGAGCTACCCAAATAGATAGAAAAGTCATGCAACTTGGAAGCAACTGAGTTATTTTCTTCATGTACACAGCTTCTCCCTATTTTAACTCCTTCTTCACTGCCAAGCCATTTGACCTATCTAATAAAAATAAAAAGCGCAGTGTAAAAATTACTTCAGCATCCTTTTCATTCATCCTTTTCATTCACAACAGAGCAGTGACACGTGCTGGCATCACTGCTGAGACTGAGCTCCAGAGCAGCCCTAATTTGTGTCATTTCTTTGTTTGCCTTTTCTCTTTCAGCCAATCCAAGTTGAAATTGCTTCTGCACTCGTGCCCCGCTCTTCAATTCTGTTGTATTCTCACTATTTTATTGTCAAATTCCTCTGCATCAGCCCTGGGCATTTTACCATTCTTGTTGTTATCAAGCTTTATGAATGAGATACCTTTAAACTGTTTTTTCCTCACTGAGGAGACACTTTGTAAGATCCACTTCCTCTGCTCGTTTACAATAAACATTCTGCCTGCTGCAGAAATGTTATAAGCACTGAGGCATGGGAGCACACTATCTAGTTGAATCCATTTTGATGAAATCATTTATTTATCTCCATTATAAATCAAGGAAGTGGTGAGGAACACATGGTGCTGTAGTTTAAAACAGAAAGTTGTATGAGGGAAAAGATATGGAGAATGAACAATGGAGACAGGAGAGCAGAGAGACAAAGACAAGCACCCAGTTGAGTGCAAGATTGCAGTCATGCTGATTGTTTTCCTCCTGTATTTCTTCTTCCTGGCTTGCATTTTATATATATATATATACACACTTGATGCCATCCACTGTAGGACATATTCACTTTGCCTGCCTTCATGAGCCTTCTGAGTGCCATTCCCAACAATGGGTCTAATTTGGTTGTCCTAAATCACCATCTGGAGAGACCTCTCTGCTCTGCTGAGGCACCTGGAGAGTATTGTTTCATATTATTGGTATCTGGAATTAAACAGTGGGAATATTCCATGTAACACACTTCTCTCTCTTTCCTGCTGTGTTTTCAGATAACCCTGGAAAGCATCTGTCAAACCTGGGGAATTACTACCATTTCAGTCATATTTTATTGAATAAGAACTCGAGGATACTGGAATTCAAAAGATAATGCAGCACTAATTGCAGCAGTTATGATTTCTGATATTATTTTCTTTACCTTTGAGAAAGTTGTTTGGGGGGGTTTTAATCAATGTGAGAATATAAGATATGGCTGAAGGAAGGATTGTTAGTATCCCTCTCTGTTTAAAGACTTACTGTTTTGTTCATTTGAGCAACATCATTATCATAAAAACATCGATAATCACATTTTAATAAGCATTTGTTTTGTCTTCAGTCACACAAACACCTTTATTACCTGTAATGAAGGCATTCTTCAGATTTAGCGCCTGTAGAGTCAAGTATTTCAAGGTGAAAAAAAGCAGAGTTCAGAGCAGAATCTCTTTTCCTATCCCTACGAGGAGGAGGTTTCCTGCTTGCATCAGCTCCCAAAAACACTGCTCCACCCTCATCCCAGCCCTCCCAGAGGAGTGCTCTGTGCCTCTGGGATTCCTAAAAGATTTGGGCTGAATTTCCCTGCAGTCTCTACAAAGCCCCAAAGCCAGCAGCTCCAGCACTGCTGAGATGTATTGTTTCCGTGATAAGCTCACGACTTTCCTATCAGTTGCTCCAAAGGCTCAAAATAACAAACATGCAAATGATGTGTCAAGATAAGACCCAAATTAAGCTTTTTCTCCTACCTTTGAGAAGTTGGAACTGGAAGGAGCCAACTTTCAGATAATGGCACAGTGCTGCGAGAGGATCTGGACTTGTGGAAGGCTCTGCAATAATAGAGCAGGCAGCACACGGGGCTGTTTGCTCACATTTCAGTGACAGATTATTTCAGAGAGCTCTCAAGCCCATTTCCTATTTCCTTTGCCCTTGCTCTGCTGAGCAATATTTGCATTTTTCCCCACACCATACCTCCTCTCTGGACGGAAGTTTCTGATAAATGGTTTCCGCTGAATTTCCTTCAGCATCCCCGTTGAACAACAGCTTTGCCAGGGATCATTTCCTGAGGTCTCCACTTTCTGCTGCTGAAAACATTTCTGTCCTGCCTGCCCACTGCCACGGCATGGGATTTGGGACTGCAGGGCATTGCCCGGGGTCTAAATAGAATTATTTCAACAATCGCTCCAGAAAATTTCTCCAGAAATCAAAAGTCTCCTTGAAATTATAGAAATATTTCCTGCAGGATAATTGGAAAGCTATGAAGTAACAATGCTTGTGAGCTCGAGGCAGAATCTGGGGGTTTTGTGAGCTCAGAATGTCCTTTGAGGAGCAAGATAAAGGTACAATATTATGGTTTTGACACCCAGGTGTTTAGAATTGTAGGAGACCAGAGAACACACCAAGGTGAATTATAGTCAGACTGTTTGGTAGCAGATTTCATTTATTTTACAGAATAATATTCAGCAATATACCACTTCCTGCCTGCTATAACCTTTTTCTGTTCAGACCCATTTTCCTGAGTCAAAGGTTTAATAATTATTCAGTTATAACAGTTAAGATTTAGGTTTTTTCATCCATGTTTCAGTGGCAGCTAATGATTCATTAGAGTTTTAATGTGAAAATAAAGTTGCAAAGTGAGCTACATTCATGTTGGAATTAAATTTAAAAATCTCATAAAGCAATCTTTTCAAGATGACATACAAAAGGTTGCCCTTTAAGTTGGCACATAAAAATTTCTTATCTTAAATTTCTTTTCAAAACATGCTTTATAAATAGTACTAAGGTAGATCTGGCCTGTACTAGAATATTCATCAAAAAGGCCTATCTTGAAAAGCCATTTTTTATATAAATAAAGTAATGCCTACAGAGCAACATTTTTCTCGTCCTAAATTTCTCTTTTGCTAAAAACTGCAGGCAAATGCTAATTTGTTCAATATGTTTCCCCATGTATTGCAAGAATATTGGAGTAATCAATGATTTTGATCATAAAATTTGCACCATTTTCCCCTACAGAACAAATATGAAACATATTCACTTTTAAATGTGCTCCTTGGGTACATTTTTCATTGAAGAGTTGCACAAAGAATTACACCCAGTGTAATGGATTTTAGCTCATGTACTGATGATGCCCATATTCCCTCAAAACCTTGGGAAAACTGATAAAAACAATATGTAGTGCTGGCTTACCAAGAATAATTTTTAAATCTTAGTAATTTATCTTGAGAGACTCCATAATCAATATCTCATAGCGCTGTGAGCCTGCTGCTTTATTATCCTTTTTATTCAAGTGTGGAAAGATAAAACATCGATTTTTGTTTGCTGTGCATGCTGTAAAAACAAAGGAGAAATGTCATTTTTGAATGCCAAGGTTATATGAGTATTGTTTTATTGATTTTAAATTAAATAAAAGTTATGTAAGGCAATAGTTGACACTGCTTTGGGGAAAAATAAACGCCGTCGAAATAAATTTTTAAAAAGCCAAGCAATACCTTTGAAAATTATTTATGGCAAGTGCATCTCGCCAGCTGAGCTTTCCAAAACTGTTTTTCCATTAGATTCAGAGTAGTGGAGTTTAGATAATACTGCACAAACTCTAACATCAGTGCAGATGAACACAACAAAAAAAAGAACAGTACAGTTCTTTATCTTGGTGATTTCCCACTTTCGGGGTTTTTTATTGTGACGACACAATGCATTACAACTGACTTCTCTAAGAAACAAACTGAGCAATTTCATCTTTTCTCTACTCCATTTTTCCCCCCATTATGAATAATTTATTCAAATACTTTTTAGTTGCTCATTAAAGTAAAATTCTTCATTCGGAAAGACCATTTGTTGAAATCTTTTGTGTCTTGTAGGACTTAGCTCTTGAATTTTCACATAGGAGGAAGGAAGCCACCTGCTGCTGAGAGATGGAATGTGGAGTTCTGGAGTAAATGCTGTAAAACAGGGACAGCCTTATAGAGAGATAATGTTCAGGGAGAAATCCCATATTTAAATAATGTGTTTGGAAATAAATTTGTTACACCTGTGCTCTAGGAACCACTGGGTTTGATGTGCTCTCCAAGCACAACCATGTACTGAAGTGCAGTTCAGACTTTAACCTTTAAAAAATGGGGAGGATTTTTAGGAACCTATAGCTATAAATTTATATTTTCCTCCCTTTCCCTTTAACTCTGCACTCCAGAAATGTCACACATATTTAATTTACTAGTGAGGAGTAATCCCAAAATGCCAAGAATTTAGCTGCTCTTACTATGAAAGTGCTGTAAAACTTCAAGAATTGGAAACGTGGGTGGAGACTCTAAAATATATCATTATATATACACAGCTTACATAGATAGTGATGTATAGAGATACTATTTAGAGATCCTCAGCCTCTCAATTTCTTCCATATTATTTTACACGTGTATGAAGTAAGAAGCCTCTGCAGAATTGCCCCAAGAGGCTCTCAAACAGGCAGATTTGAGAAGTCAGATAAAATAATCCCAAACCTGCTCATTTCTTTGGAGTTTTGCTGACCATATGCTTTCTGCCCAACACATTCTGGTCATCCTCTGAGTTTTCCAAGCTAACTTAAAAGTCTTTGTATTCCTTCCCTGCATGGTGGTGAAAAACTCTCAGTGTGTCAGCTGGGTAGGAATTAGCATTTGCCATCTGCCTTCAGTGTGATCCTAATCAGCACACTGGGGAAAGAATTCCTATATAGAAATTGGGAAATACAATAGGATTTTGTTTCTTTTTAGCAGTTCTTGGGAACAGGAGACCCCCAAAGGTATTAGGAATGTGGAAAAAAAGAGCTCAAGATAATCTGTGAATAGAGAAGAGCCTATATTTTTAATGTTTAGGTTGTCTCTTTTGTTGACACACTAAATGGAAATTTTATCTTAGCAAATTATCGGAGCTGTCCTGTCATAAAATAATTCTCTGCAAATTGTTTCCTGTTATTTCCCATGTTGCTATTCTGGTACATTTATAAATTTCTCCATCGCCTTGGCATAGATAATCAAAAACCTTTTTCCCCAAGTGATTTTTTAACTCTAGGTAAATTTTTACAAGTCCATCAAAAATGATGGAAATTTGAAAAACCAGAACCCCTTTCTGCTGACAATCACTTTATTCTGCAAGGCCATGCAAGTGTAAGAATGTTTGAAGGAGGACTTGAGCTAAGATGACATAAGGGAATGGGAGAGAATTGCAGGGAGGGAAGGAAGGAGAGAAGATTCAAAACAGCCTGAAGAGGAAGGAGATGAATTTTTAGACAAAGGGCACAGTGAAAGGATTGTGTTGAATGCAGGAAATGGCTTCCTTGTGTCTTGTTGTTATTGTAATATCACTCTTATACTGACAAAAATGATTTTTTGTGTCATAATTAATAAATAGGTTCAAAGATACAGCTGATGTCAGTTTTCTGTGTAATCCCAGTGAGTTACTGGATTGTCAATTCTGTCTGCCTGTGAAACAGGCACACCTGTAAAGGTGAGGTGTTTACAGATTCCAGCTTACCTTTTGCTGTGTGAATGAGATCATTTATGAAACATTAGTAGTGAGTAGAAAAGATGATACTTTTCCTCAAAGCTCTTTTGAGTCTCCAAACCTTTCTGAGTTCCATATCCAAGAAAAAAAACCAAATTCAACCTGTAGTGGGTGGACCTTGATTTACTTTTCATTCTCAGGGCAAAAGCAGAGCTGTGTGATTGCCCATGGAGCCTTTTACATGTAATTACTGCTTTAGAACATTGTAAACCACTGGGAAGCAGGCAGCACAATAAGCTCTTTTCTGACTTTGCATTTCCAGAATTTCATAGCTTACATTTTTTTTTTAGACAAAATGTTCTAGAAGCATGGGGGCTGCAGCATTGCAGTGTGAATAAGCATTGGTTACAAAGGTGCTACCACTTGTGCCTAGAAATAATATTCTGGGAGTTCACAGAATTGAAGAATAAAAACCAGAAAGTTGTAAAATACTAAGTTCCTGCAATGAAAAATTAATTGTTTCCACAACAGCATGTCTGGCTAAGCTGCCATGGCAACAATTGCAAAAGCCACACTCCCTGATCAAATTTCCCTCAAATTAAAGATGCAGATAGGAAGAGTTATTTTCTAAATATATGTATTCCAGCACCACTCATCTGCAGGCTTCAGCTCCAACACTGTGGGAGGTTTTCTGAATTCAGACATTCTCTGCAGCTTGGGATTCTTTTCATGGAATTAAACATCCTGTTCAACTCTGAGGAAGACAAAGGTTTAAATAAGGAAGGGACACTTTGTGAGATCAGTTTCTGCTCCTGTTTCCTATTTTCTGCCAGGTAACAACATAAAATATACTCAATTTTCTTAACTCTAATCCCGACTCAGTGGTATTTAGCAAATAGGACCAGTCAGCCTCAATATTGTGTAATTGAATGGTAATCTTAAAATATCCCAGCTTTTATTGGAAATGTACAGACACAAAAAGAGAATTTATTATTCTGTTTAAAACCTCACTGTCTTGTATCAGAAATATTGCTACTTTATGTGCTCTCACTACTTTAGACACCATCTGGGCTTATTCCCAAATAAAGCCTTTGTGGGTTTTGGATGATTTTTAATTTTTAACAGAAGGGGTCCCTCTGCTGGCTCCTTCCAAAACTCCTTGCTCAGGTTTGGAGGGGTTGGAGTTTCAAAATTTACCTTTGAAATGTCAGTGCACCATTAGGAACACAAAGCATTTTCATAATGATGTAAGCAAATGTTACACAGTGACTACAGCTGTCTTCACATGACTTTAGAAATTTGTTTTATGAAGGCATTTGCAAGAAAAATACTGGGTTTTTCTAATGATATTTTAATGATAAATAAAATGCACAATAACTATAATCAGGTTTTAGTGGTTTTGATCACAATTTCTGTAAAAAGCACTGAAACATCAATAATAATGATTGTAATGCATAGATAATTAGGTAATGCTTCAATAACACAAGGAAATCTGTGATTTCTGTAGATTCCCACTACCTTATTAAGAAGTTGAGTGCAACTGCTTATACTGGAAACTGTTACTTTTGAAGAATGCCTTTTATTGAAAAATAAGATTATGGAATTTTGAATAAATGTCATTGTAATGTCATATTATGTATAAAATACATTCAAGTAAAAAAGGACATTTTTTTCTATTTAGCTTAGCAAACTGAGCCTTAATTGCTGTTATTTGTAAATGCTATTCCCTTGATTCCCTCTCTTCATTGCAGACATGAAACATCTAGAAAGTGAGGGTATATTTCATTATTGATAGGGATTTGTTCTGTATGCCAGCCTAGAAATACTCCACAATAGCATGGCAAATAATCTGCTGCTGCTTGAGAACATATGTTTCAAGACATTGTTTTGCATGGATAATCTCCAGTCTGAAATTACTCACCACATTCAATACCATAAATATGTAATAGCAACCCAAACACAGCACTTTTACTGCTCACTGCTTGGCTGCAATTTCAGTTGGGAGTGATGCTTTGAAGCCAGTTGTAAACATAATCATTAAGAATAAATCAGAATAGACATCCTGAGTAAACATTAATTACTAGTATATATATTAATTACTCCTGTGATTTTCTTCATGATTGAGAAAGAAAACCAAACCACCAGAGCATTTAGGAAACAAAACTTCTTTTGGCTCAGAAATTCCACAAGGGAGGTGCTGATCTCTGCTTGTTTAATCCCCACTGTAAATACTCAGGTTTGCAATCCCCCAGCAGCTCTGGGGTGTTTGTTATTTGTGGTCCTGCCAGATGTGAGGACAGTGTTCCCCCAACTCTGCCAGATGTGAGGACAGTGTTCCCCCAGCTGTGTCAGGTGGGAGCTAAGCTGGGGCTGGGCTGGATCTCCTGGAAAAGAGAATTTTATTTGAGTTTTGCTCCTCCTTAGAATATATTCACTCATTTTTCACTTCCTCAAGTTTATTCTCTCATCCCTCTGCCTGCTGCTAAGGGCTTTTTTATTAAAATTTGGTTAGTGTTGGGGTTTAGTAGTGAGTTTTGTCTGTGGGGATTCAGGGGAGTAATTTAGTTTTCCCAGACTCCTGAGCAAAGCTCTGAAATCTTCCAGGGAATTGTTAGACTCTTTACCATCATCATTGCTGCAGCCAAGGTGATGCAGCAGAGGCATCTGAGGGGATGGCAATATAAAATCTGTGGTTTTAGACAGTTATGATTCTTGTTAGAATTTGCAAGGCAGGTAATTCCATAAGGAATGGCAAAGAGTGACTAACAAACTCTATTGTGAGGGTTGGTCTTTGATGCAATCAGGGATTCTCACCCAGTTAACTGAATTTGGAGGAGTCTCTCTGAAGCCTCAGCACAATGCTGAACTTGTTTAGCTTCAAGCATGTTCTGAAGTCCCTCCACTGCTTGGATTAGTCAAAGTGCTGCTTTCAATCAGAGTTTCTGCATCTGATTTCAGACCTGAGCACTATGTAAAATATAAAAATGGCCTGGTGCATGCACTGAAATGCCACATGCCTTGCAATCCCAGGCTTTTGTCACCTCCTAATGAAGCTGAGCACTCGAGGCAAACTCTTTCCATTATCCAAACCCACTGCTGCTCTCCTTGCCTTAGGAGTCTGTTCCGGACAAAAGAAAAACAAACTCTGACCCAGAGAGTTAAAGAGGTTTATGTGTCTGAATCAATACACCTAAGTATAATATTGGCATTTAGATTTAGAAAGTAATTCATAGTAAGTTTGGACTTGAGCTTTAAGTACTCCATAATGAGTTGATGTTTATCTGCTGCCACTGTAATTGAAAGGAGTGACATTTTGTTTTCTTCAAGCACATCTGTATTACCCAGCTGGAATTGATAGTTGTCATTTCCACAAGGACAAAACGATTGAGCAGAAAAAAATATGGCAGAAAAGTTGTTTGTACAGAATGAAAGCTGTATTTTTGTATAAGTTGTAATAGGAATAAAATTGCCAAGGATCAACTACTTCTGAGATCCAAAGCCTACTGTGGTCTCTCATTTAGTAGCTGCATTTTACAGGCAGCTGAAGCTGTGAATGAAGTACCTGAAATCATGGAGTGATTTGCTTGCACAAGGGTATTGTGTGTGATCTTGCTGGATTGCAGGAATGGATGGGATTTGATAAAGGAACCTCTGCAATTGCTGCTCCACAGTTAATGTTTTATTGCCACACAAGTGCTGGAGCTGGTGGAGGTTATGTCATGCATAGCATAACAATGAAGAAAAATGAGAAATTCTCCTTTTTTTCCCCAGACTGGCTTCTAGAGAGCTTCAGAGAAGGAGCTCAGGCTCAGAAATTTGTCAGCTCTTTACAGGTATGTCCTGAGAGCTGCTGACTCCTCAGCACAGACAGTCAGCTATTTGTGAAATGCAGCTAATCACAAATACCATATACCATGGCAATCAAACAGCTCAGTGATTTTCCTTGGGGCTTTTCAGTGGTTTTGTTTTGTTTTGTATTTTTGGTTGGTTGGTTGGTTTTTTTTGGTTTGGGGTTTTTTTTTTTTCCCATTTCAAATAAAGCAAGAAAATTTCATGCAAAGAAAAAAAAATACAATTCCTTACAAAACGCACAATGAAGTACTGTGGGGAAAGGAGCAGCTGACAGACATAGTTTGCTGTGATTGAGAGGAAACATTTCTGTGCCTGTGAGAAGAGCATGTTTGCAGTCATATGTCTCAACAGAAGGAGAGCTGTGGTGGAATTTCCCCCCAAGCAGGGCCACTGGAGCATTTCGAGGGAAGCAAGTGTGCTCCTCCCCAGAGAAGTGAACACTTGTTTCCTTGGCCACTTCACAGCCTGGGCTGAAAGTGATATTATAGATGTTTTTGCACAGCTGAGTGAGAAATTAATAAACTGCAGGGAGAACAGGTTTTACACAAGACAGTCTCAGATATTTGTGTGCTCTGTGTTTCTGGGCAGAGCAGCCCAAGGCAGGGCAGCTCCAGGAACACTTTGTGTCTCAAGCCAGAGCTGATGAAAAATCGGTATGGGTGAATTTTAATTGTTGGAGGGGCAATATAAAAAAAAATTTGAAAAGTTGCCTAAGAGATATTGTATCATAAGTGATTTATGGGAAGTATTTCTTAAGGTCAGGCTATATTTTGATTATTCACAATTTAGAAAAACCTTTCCCTGGACCCTTCTGGCTGAGCATTGATGTGAGAATATAATATTGTGTGCTTGGAGATGGTGATGGAGATGCTTTGATGTTGGATGTACTGACTCAGTTAATTGACATCAATACATCTCACTGTTTTCAGCCTTTCGTGTTAAATCAAAAGATGTTTATGAGGATCTCATCTATTCACCAATAATTTTTTTTTTTTTAAATTTTAAAAACCCACACCAAAAGTGGTGAGCTATCTCAAGATCATGCTAAAAGTTAATATCCCAGGAACAGGATTCTAAGAATATAAATATCTAAAAACTGGAATATTTTGGGGAGGTTTGAGGAGAGATGAAGGAATAATAAGAAAAACAGAAAATTCTCCCAGTTCTTGTCTATCTCCCATTTCGCCACTGGAGGGCGGTAAAATATTTTCAACTTTCCTTTTTCCTTTTTTATTTTCGTTTTTTAATTTTCTTTTTGATGTTTGAACTCATGCTAAAACATATATCGAATTTTTCAAAAGGTGATTTTCACAGTACCCAACTTGCCATCCTCAGAGTTTTAAGTCATAAGGATTTTTCCACTTTTGTTCTTAGGTCTCTCCTGCCCTTCTGTATAAGAAATTGTGGTCATAGCAGAGAGAGAAAAAGCGGCCAAAGCTGATGGTCAGGCGTTTATTGAGATTTCCATGATGGAAAGTCTTTGGTGTTGGCATAAGGACATTGAAATTGATGCACTGGTCAGCTTCCTGCTACTTGATTTTAAAAACAGTATCCCACTTTTAACTATTTTAGAAAGCTAAATAATATCATTGAAGAAAGCATATATAGCAAACTATGTGGTGTTAATATTTTACTTATTCTTCTGCTGAAAAAATATGGAAGTATGACTTAATAGATGGTTTTAGCTCCAATAATTACAAGCTGTAAGGCAAAATTTGATTTTTCATTCCTCTTGGGTTTTCTACATTTGGATTTAACACAAATTATTCAAATAAAAGAACATGTCCACTTGGACAAATATAGGTTTCTTAAATGGTGTGTAAAATGCTGTACACTGCTGAACAATCTTTTGCCTGTTGTAATGAGTTTAGGGTGAGGATATCCCTGAAGGAACCTGCATGTAAACCAAGGCATTGCAGCACCTTGGAGTAATGAGTGTGCTGCAGACTGGGATCGTGGGCACTGCTTTATTGCCATTTCTGTGGGGTTTGGGAGCTGGGCACAGAAATGGAATATTCCTCTCTTGTCAATTACCTTACCCTTTTTTAACCTTCAGCTGCCAGAATTAGCTGTTTGGCTTTGCTTTTCTTGTTTGTTGACTGACCGAATTCTCTTTCTCAATGACTTCTGAATTATTTTGCAAAGCTTTTTTGACTGCTTTATCTCCCATTTCATTTCCTTTAATATCCACACCAGCTGGAATCCATACAAAAATGACATTGTTGCTGTGACATATTGCCTTATTATAGCCATCAATAATTTCCAAAGCTATTCCTACTCTAGTGATTGAAATTTCCAGGATGATCTCAACGGCACTTAAAAGATCTGCAGAAGTGACAGATTGTAAAGGTTGTACTTCAGCAATCTAATTCAGTGCCATCAGGGAAGGAAATAACTCCCCAGTATAACCAGGTAACTAATCTAACTGGCTTCTTCAACTAAGTCCTCACAGGAGGCTACTAAATCCTAAATCCTCACTACAATATCTAGAAGGAAAATGGGGAAAAAATAGAAAAGGGGGGAAGAAAAAAAACAAACACATGAATTACAATTAAATTATTGCAATTATTAAATTTTAAGGCAAGTAATTGTTAATGTTAGACAAGGAAATTTCAACTTTAACTCTTCCCCCACATGACTTGCAGCACTCCAGAGTAAATGGGACATGGTGAGCTTGGGGACAGGGCTGGGATCATGGTTGGACCTGCTGATCTTTAAAGTCTTTTCCAACCTTAACAATTCTGTGATTCTAGGGCTGCTTTCTCCATAATTGTTTAAAATCCAATCAAATTGATCAATGATCCATCACCTCTTCCTATTTTTTCACTGCATTCTCCTAATCTTTGAACAACCAATGATTCATTTCTCTCCTGGTGAGCATGAAACTCAGAGTTGCCCAGATCACTTTATTTGACCATTTCAATGCCCCTGCAAAGAGCTTTGGGATCCTTCAAGTATCTGATTTTCCACCATCTGAGGTTCAAAATTGAATTTTTTTCTATTACAAGGAACTTCCCAGCGTGGTTGTTGCTTTAGCTGTGCCTTAGCCATCTCTCCTTGTGGTGTCAGTGCTCCTGGCTTTGGCTTTTTCACTCCCACAGGGGAACTCTCTGCTCAGTAAGGAAATGTCTGTACCTCCATGGCACTGTCTATAAACTCCTACCCAATATCCCTCTCACTGCAAATATTAAACAGATCTGATGGTGACAGCCACTCAGAAAGTTCTGAGGAATCCTTTAAATCTGAGGAATCCTATTGAATCATTTATTTCAATGCTATTTATTTAAGCTATTCCCTAATAGCCAACCTCTACTCAAAAAGTGATAAGAGAATGGCATGTCCAAATCAGGGCTCAACATTTTACACATACAAGAAATTGAAGTCCAAATTTTAGGATTTAGAAAGAATTCACTTTCTCTATTTCCCAGAAGCCTCTTGATGTACTTCTAATTCTTTACTCCTTCATTGTTCAATTTCAAAACTGTATTTGATGACCATAAGTCATTACTCAGTCATTCCTCTAAATATTTAAATTCCGCAGTAAATGTCATTTTCCCTTATTATTGGAGATATGGAGGTAATGAATTTTCGGTAGCTGGAAAGAATTCATAGATAATTTAAATTACCCACTTCTGAGCATAGCTGACCTGGAAATTACTCTGTGCTTGTGCTGGAGTTCCACGGGGCAATGTTGTGTGTTCTGCAGTCCTGACATTCCATTATCTTGTCATTTCATGATATATACAATGAAGAAGAGGCAGGTTTAAAGGAAGCCTTAACATGGATGCTGCTCCACATTAATCTCTCTCTTCCTCGTAATCTAAAATGCAATCTTTGGGTTATATAGGATCATTAGGATATCTAGGAATGCTAATTTTAAATAAAAGTGAAATACCATAATTAATTTACATGATGTCCATTACTCAGTCTGCACCTCCAGCTGACTTTTGTCACCCTCACTTGATCCCTTTATTTGAGACAGCATTTCTGGCAAACTGTTGCTCCCTTGCACATAAAATGTGCTGCAGAATTAACAAACTTGTGTGTTAAACTTCATTTTTAAACAATGCCACAGGCAAGATGTCCCCTTTTTAAAGAGGACATTATAGCATTTCTGTGTCTATAAATACAACACATAAAGCTCCTTATTACCAAATGCTTTATTAACATCAGCAGACAGTCTTATGACATGATCTATGGTTGATTGATTTGCCTGAAAGCCACTTTAATACTGAGGAAGAAGATTATTCATCTCCAGAAAGAATGACAGTCAACAATAAATCATTCCCTCCATCTTCTTACATAGCCATGAAGTTAAGGCTATCAGATGATAAGAACCTAAATCAAAGTATGATCTGGTTTTTGGGGGGCTTGGGGTTTTTTAATAAGAATTGCATAAATAGCTTTCTTATTTTTTGATCAACCTAATGCTCCAAACACAATCACTGCAGATTTGATGAGCTATCAGAAATTCCACATGGGTTTAAACATTGAACACTAAGAACATGAGCTTTTTCTACCCTAAATTGAATTTGGACTTGATATTTAAAATCATTTTGGCTTGTTTTGTAACCTGATATACTCACAAAAGTAACCAAACTGAAGACTTTTTCTATAATATCAAGGTTTAAAGTCTGGTTTAGTAGAGTTTTGGACATTGTACAGAGCTCATTCCACGAAATATTTTGCTGATCCAATAGCTGGATTGTTTATGGGATGGTTTTATCCCTTTGTTCTTCCATTGCTTTTCCACATGTGTGTTTCTCCCTTCCTGCCCTTGTACCCCTGAGCTGTGCTATCCCCTGGAATTGCCAAGGCAGGGAGATATTTTCCAAGAACACCAAGTGGTAGTGACAAATCAGCAGAGTCCCGGTTTTCCTATCCTCAGGACAACTGTTCAACAGTGCTGGAAATCCTGAATTTCAAATGGATTCAGGGGTTTTAAGCCTCTAAAGAAGCAGGAAGACTCAGCTTTGCACACTTTGATGCCTGGCTGGATGTGAGTGAACACAAAGAACCAAGGAACAAGGAACAAGGTCCAAGAGCAGGGAGCAAGTTCCAAATTTGGATGGTGGCAATTTGCCAGACTAGGTAAATCTGTTCCTGCTCTGTCGGGCTTTGGGGAAGTAAAAAGTGGATTATAAAAGAGGCTAAGAGTAGTATTAGAGTAGCATTAAAAAGAAAAGAAAATGTAGCTGTTTCTGACGAAATTGTACCTTTGATGTTTCTGTTTCTGCTTTTTATGAAGTCTTTCCTCCTTCAATGGGGGTTGGCTGATCCAGTGAATTCGGGGCTCCTTGGCAGAGCTCTTGTTTTGGTTTACTTTTTAAGAAGTCATTGATTTGAGCATTCTGAAAGCTTTATTGAGGTTCTGATTTTCTGACTCTACTGCTGTAAAGCCGCCCTAGCATTGCCTTATCAAGTGCAACTAATGAACATGGAAGGGATATTGTTATCCATTGTGGCTCTAGGATCAGCCATGTGTCCCCTCTGTGCTGAATTGGCTCTTTTGAATCTCATTCCTTGTGCCTCCTCTAAGTCCCTCATAGACTGCCTTCCTCATTTGCACAGCACCACACCAGTTAATCTGCACATGCATTTAAGTGGAAAATTACCTCTTCCTGAAGGACCATCAGACCTGTCTGGTGGCATTTCCTATAAAATTCATACTCAGATATTTCACTGCTAACAGGCAGAGCCTGCCTATGCTGTATATCTCTGCTCCCTCCTGACTTAACCATGCCCCTGATGAAAACCCAACCTGCAAATTTCTGCTGCATTTCATTTCATTTCATCTCCAGGGATGAGTTTTCCTTATCCACATGTCACCATTGCTGATGAGAACCCACAGGTGGGTAAGGGCTACACAGACACTCTGGATATTTTCTCTTTCCCTGCCATCCCAGCCTTCTGCTTCCACTCTGGCAGTGCAGAAAATGCTGTCCAGTTCCTGCAAAGAGGAGGGAATTCCATCAGGGCTGCAAAAAAATGGCTTTCATATGTGATGTCAATCTATCCGGCCTGAACCTTGTGTAAATCACCATTTTTTTTTTAAAAAAAACACAAAAAACATGCATGGCCCTGTATGTCTGTATAGTAAACCAGGATGACTCTGAAGTAAAACACTACAGAGTAATTTTAGAATTAATGCCAAATCATTATTAATATCAAATTATTATATTATTTTTCAAATCTAATCTTTTTCTTACAAGTTGGTCATACATGTGTAATCACACATGTTCTGGGAAAGCAGAAGAACCAGGAACAATTTGTGACAGGTCAATGCCAGTTCCCCAGCCAAGCTGAGTTCACAACCCAAAAATAAACAGAAAAGAGGCAACAGACAAGGAAAACTAATTTACAGCAAATTCAACCCTCAGGTTTAGAACCAGCATGGAGGTTGGTGATCAGTTCTACTTGGAGAAATTAAGTCATACAGCAGTCTGCAGGTGACTTTTGTGACATTATTGCAGCTCTTCAGGAAATGCACCAACAGAAGGAGCAGAGTGCCTGCGACAACTTTACCATTTGCATGAATTCCACATCATTATCCTGGCATTGCTCCCTCCTGACGGAGCATGGAAAGGTCAGGATGTAAAAGAGAGACATTTCCCTGCAGAGGAGTTAGAGCTGCTGTGATGCTGGAGAGGCTCGGGGGGACAGTGAGCTCGAGTGTCCCCAGCTGAACGTTTCCATCACAAAGAGCACTTTGCACCAACGGGGGAGATAAAAACCAACGAGATTCACACTCACCTGGCAGCTCTGGGAAGAGGTGCCATGGCTGCGTGCAAATCTTTGGAATACACTGGGCTGTTTCTATGGGATGAGGGGGGTTTATAAAATTTGGTGGTTGATTAAAAAAACGTGTTTTCCAAGGCTGGGGGAAAGGCATAATTTTAATTTTGTATTGCCCCTATTTCTATAGCTTCAAAATTAATGGTCTAGAGAAGGCTTGAAAAACATATATAGACATATGTATTCTTCCCATAGAAGAATTATGGGGATTTGTATGCTAGGACCATTTCTTGTTAGAGCTGCCCACCTTTGCCAATTTTCATCCCTTATGAAAATTGATATATTCTACATCTTAGACTACAATTATCAGTTAGAAATGTTTCTCAGCATGAATATCCTGACTCTCCCTAATATATCCTTTTGCAAAAAGCATACCCTAGTGAAATTGAAAGATAGTAGAAAACTTGTTTGTCTATTAGAAAATGTTTAAAAAAACAAAAAAAATGCCATTGTGAAAATTAAGAGTTAGTTTTCCTTAGGCCAGATGACGTAATGGCATCTGGAGATGGGAATGAAGATGCATAAATAGGAAAAAAGCCAAAGCTCCTATTATTCAGTATAAATATTATTTCATTTCTATGTATTTAAGTATGAATCACCGTAAATATTATCATACAATATATAATTAAATATTATCATATACTCTTATTACTTAAATATGAATGTTTGAATTTTCATAGTTTACAGTAAGAGTTGACATGTGAAACAAGCACGTGTGACACACCTCACAGTCATGTCCCTTGCTGAAGGCCAGACAGACCTTTTTACATTTAAGACCAAAAAGTCATCATTACTACTAATTTGGCAATAATTTGACTTCCACCTTGAAGAGTTTGACAGTATTTTTGTTGAAAGTGTCTAGTTGAAATAAGTTTTAATAGATCACCAAAAATCCTACCTGCCAACACAATAAAAGCCTTTTTACTTGGTCAACTTGCTGCCCATCCAAGGAGTGCAGCTGCTTAATGTGGGGAAAAGAAACAGATTAATCATTTCCCTAAAGATTTTAATTGTCACAAAAATCCTGTATTGAACATGGTACCTATTTAGTCCTTTTGGGTTTCCCATAAGTTTGGAATAAGTCATCTTGTATTTGGCACTGACTGAAAAATGTAATTTGACGTTTTTAAAATTAAAACCGTCATGGTATTTAAAGATGAACTTAAGCTCTGCTAATTCTATTAAACTGCAGGCTGCCAATGAGTTATAAAGTCTAATTAATCATTTTGTCAGCTTTGCCTTCTGAAGCTAGTCAATATAAATTTGAATAAATAGGAAGCTGTTGACCCAGACACCTCTGGATGTTCTGAATAAAGATGTGCCAGTAGTAAAATACTCCAACAATTACCTACTTTGCACGCAGTGGGCACAAATGTGGCAGGGAATTTCACAGTAACACACAGGCGTGGCGTTAGTCCTAATTTAAATTATTTATTTGTGGTGATAAAGGGAGGAATTTGTGTAGCCATTGCTGCTGTGTTTTGTCCAGACAGTGGTTTTGAGGATGAAAACTTTTCAGCCCAAGTTTGTCGCTGACACTGCAGTGTGACATGTCACATCAGGTTGCATCAATAGAGCCATGTTATGTAAAAGTAATGAAATGTGACTGATAGAACCCAAGATACTGTAACATACTGTAACATAATGTGTCAGCATTTCTTTAATGGAGCCTTTCAGGAATGCTTTTTTTTTTGGCAAAACACCTTAAAAAGTCAGCTACAAAGAGTGATGAGGAGAGAGAAAATATTTGCACTCAGTTGCTGCAAGAAATATAGAAAACAATCTGAATAAAAAATATTTCCAGTAATTTATAGTTCATATATATGGTTGTATGTGAACTACATGAACTATAAATATATATATGAATATATATATGAACTATAAATTCAGAATAGTGAAGCATACGCATCATCCCAGATAATCCTGTAACTGTATTTATGGAACTGATTTCCTGATCATGCACAAGAGTAAAAATTTGCCATAAGATTATCAAGATGCCATGCCCGTGGTATTGAAGGTTCTCTCCATCCAGCAGAAAAACTTGTATTTCCCTAATAGACTCTAACGATCCAGGAAACCTCATTTCCATTCAAACAGCCCCGCGTTCCTAGAAACCAAGTGATTATTTACATTTCCAGGGGTCGGATTGCATCTTCTTCTCAACACCTCAGCAAGCTTTTGAACCCGGGAGCAGGATGGCTCTGGGTGAGGAATGTGACACATAAAGCACCAGTGCCACCAACATCCCTCTGCGGAGCAGGGGAGGCACCGCGCTGTTTGTCTTCGGCAGATTAACAGGGAAGGTTGTTTTTGTTTGTCTGACTGGTCAAGGACAATTTACAGTTCAGTTACTCTGAAGGAAAGACTTGTTGATTTGAGAGCACTCCTATTATGGCTGCAGGTGGAGGATGATGGATTCAGCCGTCACCGTGATGAAGTGCAGCCCGCGCGCTCCGAACGCGCTAAATAAATAAAACACTGGCGGATCTGTTTGCTTCAGCTGCTCAGCAGCCAGGGCTGCCACCTCTGTGGAGGCTTCTCCAGTGGGGGACCAAAAATCCAATGTCTCCTTTAGTCCAAGTGTATCTCAGGATTTCTGAGGATGTATAGATTTGGGAAGAGGGAAAACAGGAAAAGAAAATGAAAAGAACCCAAATTTTCAGATGTGGTTTTTGAATGCCAATAGGTCAAAGGCAAATTTTTATACTTTCTACAAAATATTCTTGTTACCTAGATGAACACTTGTTTTCTCCATTTTTTCCCTTAACTTTGAATTTCTGGGACAGAGAGTTGTTAAAAATCTAGTTTATCCCTTGGCTGTGGAAGAGAGTTCTGTGCAGCATATTCTGTCTTGGAACACTATAACAAAGTGGGCACAAATTTTTTTATATTTTCTTATATTTTCTTATATTTTCTTATATTTTCTTATATTTTCTTATAGTCTTTTCTTATATTTTCTTATATTGATCTATTAGTTCAGTTTCTTATTATCTAGTTGGATATTACCCTTGATAGCCATTATCATTCCATTAGAGAAGTCTTGTCAATTTTTAATTGCTTATAATTAAAGATATATTTATGTAACAACTCTCTTCTTACTCCTCAATGGGAATTGTTTGCTATGCCACTAAGATTTTAACTAATAGGAATTTTTCTGCTGTGTAATGTTACTTTTTATGATTTCTCTCCTGGTGATGTGAGATAAATCACTGCTAACAGTACTAATTCCACCATATTCTAGTGAATTATAGCACTACAAATTTACATTTTATATTAAAATACATACACTTGAGAAAAATTATTAAAACTGTAGATTAAATCAATAAAAACCTATATTTACCCTTGACTTTCCTGCACACCTAATTCCATGTTCTTCAGTGAGGCTTATCTTGAATTTTCCAGTGTGTTGTGGTGCAAATAACACTAATACTGACATATATTGTACCTGCATAACTGCTGATGTTTAATTCAGCAAGATCAGGAATAGAAAATTGGGGCAAATTTATGTCCCCAACCCAAAATTTAAGCTCCATTTTTCGTTAGGTGCTGCCCATGGTAGCTGAGCGCTTCTCTTTGCTCCATTTAGTAGTTAGGTCAAGGATTGTCATATTCATATTTCATATTATTTTCATCTTGCACTTCAAGCAGCAAGGATGAGATCTAGACTGAGTGATCACACGACCAGAGTCAGTACACTTTACTTTTAAAAGCAATTCCAGAGTTTTTGTTTTTCAATATAAGTTTGGGGGTTTTTTTTAATTCTCAGTTTTGCAGAAATGCTTGAGAGGTTGATGATAGCACCCACAGCCCTGTGTGGGTTTCCCCTGTAAAAACACTGATCTTTTGTTGTCTTGTGGCCTTCCCATGGTGTGATTGCTCCTCCTGAGATGAATTTTTATCTATTTAAATACTGTGAATTCCCCACAGAGTCAGGAAACAAGAGCATTCTGAATGGGGAATTTAAAATACGGGGAGCTGGCAATTCAACATTAAAAACTTTGACACACAAAAGGCACGTGGAATTCACCTTTCTGCCCTCCAGAAAGGGTTGGGAGCAGGAAACAAACCTTCTGCTTTGTTCCTCTCTGAGCCTTGAGAGGAACAGATAACATTATTAAAGTCAATACTACAGAGTCATGTTGGACAGTTCTTTCAGCCAGGATGGACCCTGTTGTTCCTCATTCTCTGCTTAATACTGATATTGCTTTAGTGGCCACAAAATACTATTTTATGGGTGTTTTTTCTTTGCTATCAGGAGGACCCACATGGGTAAACAGCTGCCACTTGTAATAATAGTGACTGTTTGGGGGTAAAGTAGGAAGGGGTGATAGTGCAAATAAAAGTCAGTTTGACAGGGAAGAGTAAAAGCAGCGTTGCTGTTGTGTTTGTTTTCGAAGAAGTATTGATAAATTGAAAAAGTCAAATTAAGAAAGCATTAGGCCTGCATAGAAAATTAATAATTCATAATCTGATAAAAATTTTACATTAGTAGGTAATGATATAGGAGATGTGAACATTATCAATAGGGCTGCAGTGAAGAACAGCTTTGCTCTGGGAGACAGAAGGGTGACAATGGCTCTGGTTTCTGCAGGGCATTTTGGTTCCCTCTGTCCTTTATTTAGCAAGTTCATTACAGGGAGGGAAAAGAGGATCTAAAATCTCAAATTGGCCAATTTCTACTCTTTCAAATCAGAATTTTGTGTGGAAGACACTTAAAAAGTTTTAACACTGGTACCTTTAATCTCTTCTTGGTTCTTTTAAGCAAGTTTTACACAACTCTCTTCTTCCTGTTTATAGGCTGACTTTTTTAAAAACTTTTCCCTGTTTTTGACAACTATTTTTGTTTTATTTCACTGAGTTCTTAAAAGAGTTGTCCTTATCTGTGCTCACAGTAAGTTTCATTCGTTGCACTTGCTCTGCATTACACCACAGCAATTACTGAAACTGCCAGTGAAAAAACAACTACAAAGCAATGAATGAAATGCATGCTATAAATAAGGTATTGAATTCTATTTGACTGCGCAGGGCAACAATTTCTAAAAATTGCTGAAGAGTCCAATAACCAAGGTGGATAATTTCCCTGGAAGATGTTGTGTTTGTACAAACCTGCAGAGAAACAGCCACAAATTGCTTTGTACAAATGTGAAATGAGATGAAGTTATTTAAGCTTGCAAGTACTTAAACATGTCATTAATTGTTCTAAGAGTAATACCAGGGAAAAATCACACAGAATCCAAAATGGACTTGTTTTTGTCCATACCTTTCCTGTTCATAGGGAGCAATTCTTAACTAAACTGCACAGTTCGCACTTCACCCCTTGCCTGTCAGAGGTTTCTGATGAATTTCTCGATCAGTCGGGCAAGTTTGGAAGGGTGGAAATGCTGGATATGTTGAGGTAACAGTGAGCAGGACCAAAAGGTGGCTCAGCCCCAGGTTCTCTGCAGTTCAGCCACCAAACATCTATTTAAGTCCCTAAATCCAAAAATAAATGTTCAGAGCAGCCCTGAGTGTCAATTCCAAGGTCTTCAAGTCAGTTTTTCCACTTAAAATTGTATTTGATTTGATTTAGGAGCCAGCTGGAGATCAGGTGGTCCAAGTGCCATTTAGAATGGAAGAATTCCTGTGTGAGAATCATCCTGGAAAGCTCAGAAGTAAATCCTGTGTGGTTGGTAACCCCATGGGATGTTCTCTCCCAGCCCACCTGAAACTGGAGAATTAACATTGCACTGTGAATTCTGGACAACTGTTTTGGTTGTCCCTCCAGAAACAAAACCTCTGCAAATGGTAAGATTTGAGGCTAAGGTGACTTGGCCCACCCTGATGGGATTTGAATGGGAGAATCAGCTGGAAATGCATGAAGATACTGCAAATGCATTCACTTGCATATAATTTACTGCTTTTCCCTCTGTGATTAGAGAAAGCAGACAAGCCCTTCTCTGCACTCAAGGAAATTAGGGAATCAATTTCATGGAAGAGGCAATAACAAACAAACAGAAAGCTCTAGGTTAGCACAGGAACATTCATACTCACAAAGTTGTGCAGGTTAAGCAAAAAAAAGTTCCTTCTTTTTGTACAGTGATTTTTCATTTTGCACTACAGGCTTTTAGGGTTATTAGATGTCTAGATTTTAAAGTGTATTCCATCAGCTGAAGCAGAGCAGGAGCCAAATTTGGGGGTTTGATACGCAAGCATCACTCTCACTAATTTCATTATGAACTTTACATTTATATTCAAAAAAGCACTGCCTGACTCTGCAGTGGTTTATTGTCTGAGATATCCCAGAATCACGGAGTATTTGGACTTGGAAGGAACCCACAGGATCCAGTCCAGCTCTTAAGTGAATGACCCTGCAGGTTTTATTGCACCTCCCAGATGAGGACAACACACCACTGCAGCACACACCTTCTCAGCAACTCAGATTTCCTCCTAGCTCAAAATACACAAATAATTATTCTTTGGCTTTTTTTTTTTTTTTTTAAATCTTCTTGTTCTTTTTAACCTTGAAATTATATTTTATCTCCACTAGGGAGCAGCAAAAGATACAAAAATATCATTACTCCTCTCTAATCCCAGGGAAAGGAGCAGTGGAGAAACTGGACTGAGACTTTTTAATTCAATAATCTGGCAGGTTACAAATGCATTCGCTTTCAATTCTTGTTTGAACAGTTGTGATTTTTGAAAACTACTTAGTAGCCTTATCTCTTTTTCTGGTTTTAGCTCTGTTCATTTTAAATCCCCTGTATGACTTGTATTTTGGTGGATAAAATGGGTTTTCTTTCATCTTCTAACTGCTGTGGAAGGGTTAAGGAAGGGCCTGAATGAGTCACTTTGCCTCACATGGAAGCTCTGTTGGATTTCTCTTTTACTATATATAATTTTTTGAATTTTATCTTTGTTATAAAACTGCTTTTAATTAAAACATATATATATACATATATATACAAGTTGAATTTTTTTAAGGTTTTTCAATCCTCATGCCCTTACTTGCCTTTGCACCCAGAAGAAGAAATAAAATTTGTTAGAGAATGCACCAAAAACAAATATCTCACAGTCATAATTTTTGTTCTGATTAGACTAAACTCATGAAATAATATAAGGAGAGTGTATATACACAAATTAAAAGAACAAGCATCTGGAATGGCACAGTTCCTTCTAGACAAACAGGATAAAACTTAAGAAAAAATTAAACTTTTATTTCTTTGCGGCTGTCAGCTGCTAAACTAGGGAATCATTTTCCAATAAAAGTGATGAATGCTCCTTTTTGGAGTCTTTTAAGAGTGAACAGGGAAAAGCTCTAAACACTATCGTGCAGAGAACCTTGCAGTGACAGCAAGGGAGGCTCCACCACTGAATTTCTTGCTCTGATCTCCTCTTCCTTTTGCCACTTAACTGGAATATGTAAATTACAGGTATTAAAAATAGGAAATTTCTGAAACAGGTTTGTGGCTTAAGTTTTCAGGTGATTTCTTGATTTAAGAAAGACATAACTTTGCAGAAATGACAATGACATGACAATGACATGGGTATATAACCAGCGCTCTTTATGCATTTATTTTGCAGTGGATACTGCTGGGTGTTAAAAAGTACTCCTAAAAACTCACCACCTTCCCAGAAAAGCAGGAAATGGTATTTTTGAAGGACATATTTTTGTTGTTGTTGTCTTTTATCAAATATATAAGAGGGAGAAAATTCACAATAACTTTGGAAGCTGCTTGCTTTTCATTCTTTGAGGACTGGCAAAGCAGTGGATTGCACGTTTTGGGTATCAGCACTTCCGAGGTGATGTCCCCAGCCCACGAGGCAGCACTGATGGCACACTGTGTCCTCTCTCTGCTCCATTAGGCAGCCCTGAGGCAGCTGAGGAGCCTGGGAGGATCTCATCCACCTGACCTTCCTGCTGCAGCTCCTCTCTCCTGTCTGTCACACGCACAGGAAATCCAAATTTAAGTGTTTCCAACGCAATTCAGAGCCTCCCTCTGGTCTGTCCTTCTCTTCCAGGATTATATGCTTAACTACTTTGACTTTACTGGAGTCAAGGTCTTTAAATCTGGTGAGCACGTGGCAGGAGCTGCATTGGATGTGTTTTGTGTCTGAGTGGCTCTGCTCACCAAAAGGAGAGTGCTGAGGGGTGAGGATGCACCAGCTCTGCCATGGTGCAGGCAGGGATCCCAGCTTGGGGACCTCAGCTGAAATCCCCTGGGCAAGCCCTCGTCAGCAGGATGGGACCCAGCCAGGGCATGGTCTGCCTCGTGGCACAGCTCCTGCCAGCCTCAGCCCTCCCGGCTGGGTGCTTCCTGTGCTTTGCAGAGGCTGGAAGAGCAGGCTGAGCCTCAACTCCAGAGCTGCTCCATGGGATGAGAGTTACTGAACATTTCCTGGGTGCTTCCTGTGCTTTGCAAACGGTGAAAGAGCAGGCTGAGCCTCAGCTCAGAGCTGCTCCATGGGATGAGAATCACTCACTGAACATTTTCTGGGCACTTTCTGTGCTTTGTAAAGGGTAGAAAGGCAGGCTGAGCCTCAGCCCAGCACTGCTCCATGGGATCAGTGTCACACACAGAATATTCCCTCCCTTGCCTACACCTGGCTGGCCCTGGTGAGGAGGGAGAATGTGCTGCAGTGTTTTTCTTTCTGTCTGTTGTGAGTTATTTGTGTCCAGGTCGGGGAAAGGAGCAGCTTTGTGGAAAATGGGAACACTGTGGGTGAGAAAATACGTAATGAGAAGTTACTGGAAGTATTTTCAGTTGACTCGTTCCTCTACCAAAAGGAAATATAAACACTTGCATTTCTCAGTTTTCATGCGCCATACATGAAAGTGGTTGGGATAATTTACATTCACACTTATTTTGATAGGCAGGGAATAGATGAGTAGTGAATTAAACTTTTTCTCTCTGCCATCTGTATCCAAAAGCAGGAGCATTATGACCATCCAAGTGATTCTGGTTTGGGATGCAATTATATTCCAATAGAAAGGTAAATCTATGGAAAACACCTGAAAGCTGGCCAGAAGTTTGTGAACGTATTAGGATTGCAATGAACATAAACCATTGAATTCCATTGATTTATTTAAGGAGTTGCAGGACATAAGATTTCTGTCATTCTGTTGACTGTGTTATAATTAGAATAACTCTGGCATCAGCTTCAAGTTGCACACAAACCAAAAATAAATAAGATCAATCATAAGATCATGATATTGAGTGAAAAAGCTAAAGTATGATACATTCCTAATACATGAAAAAAACCCAAACTTCAGCTGCTCTGCTAAGACAGAATGTTGAAGGTGTTGGAATTTTTCACTGACACAATGGTACAGATTTCATAACGTATTTAAATATTTTATGCTTCTTCCTTGTAAATCTACCACGGAATCATCAGTGACTATTCTGGTCAAATTTACACATTTGTCAGAGCCTGAGCTGCCTCCTTAGCCGAGCTGCTAACTCTGACAAAAAGCAGTCTGTAGTCTCAGATGCATCTGCAGCATGAGCTGCTTTCATTTCTAGGAGCTTACTCTGCAGCTAAGGGTAGAATTTTGCCCCAGCAGATCAAGTGAAAGTATTCTGCCATCACTATTTTTTTTTTTTTTTATGAAGTTTTTAAGTTTAGGAACTAATCTTGTCGAAAGTTTTTCTAATGCAAAACCTCTGGCCTTGAGAATTGGAATGGATTTTTCATCCCTCTTAAGTAGTCATCAGTTTTCCTACAACCAGTCTCTGTGTTTTCCAGGATTTACTTAGTGTCAGCAAATTTCCATTCTTTTGATTTGCTTTCCTAAGTGGAACTTCTAGTAGAAATAAATTACTCTATAACTAATCCAGCTTGCATATTTTATCAGCATTCTTTCCATCATTTGTTTTCTTTGCATTTATTTTAATCTTGCCTGTTAGAAATAATGTGGTGATTTAAGCATCCACCCTGTGCAGCATTGTTGTAATATCTGTCAGGGCGTGGAAGCAAGATGGGACCCTTTAATGCTGCATTTTACCTGAGATTGTTCCCTTAAAAAACAGAGAATGAAAAATAATTTGTGATGCACACCAGTGAACCAAACTTCAGCTCCTTTGTGCACCTTGATAGTGGTTACTATAATTCCATATTCTAAGAAATGGAAAGCATGGAAGCCTTCAGTGGGGATGTTTTAGAAATGGGGGGGTTTTTGCACCGGTGGGGTTTATTTTTGCTCCAGTGGGGTTTATTTTTGCTCCAGAGGGGTTTTTTTTCCACCAGTGGGGTTTATTTTTGCCCCATTCAGGATCTCAGGGACAGCCCTGCAGGGCCATGCTGTGACTACTCACTTCTGTGTATTCAATATTTTGTCCACATAATGAACATCTGGTGACAAGACGCTCAGAGCAACAGCAACAAAAAAGAGAAGGGGAAAATGAAGAGGAGAAGCAAAAGCAAAAGGCAGTAAAATCTTTTGCATGCCTGCTACTTTTATGGTTTAAAATATTTTTCCTTCAATCAGTGCATCGAGGGAAACTTTTTTTTGATGTAACAATCAATTTTTAACAAGGAAAAAGGTCTGAACTCATAAATATTGTATGTATTAATTGTGAAGCTTAATGGAACACTTTGTGTTTCTGAACAACTCGTTTACATAATTAAAATCTCCTTTGATCTGTGAGTAAATGATTTAATCTTAATGCTCATTAGGCTAAATGGGTCTTCTACTCAATTGTATCAAGATGCTATGGAAAATTCTCAGACCTTTAGAAAATATTTGTTAGTTGTTAGGTAAACAGAAACCTATCTGTGAACAGAAATCTTTTATCTCTGCAGAAGAATTTGACTCTAAAACTAATTCAGATTAAAGCTTTTTTTTTTAATCTGACATGTTGGTTTCAAGAGCAGTTCAATGAAGTATGGGAGGGGGTTGTTCGATTTATATTCATTAACTACTTCACTACAAAATGAATTTAGTCCTTGAAAATAAAACAAGAAATGCAAAAAAAAAAGTGAGATAGGTGCACCTCCAGCTGAGGTATGAATTTTTGTAGCTAGAGATCACTTCAGTGGTATTTTCCTGTGGGTGTAGCTCAGAAATCCCTGTGGATGTGGCAAAGCTCAGTGACATCTGGGAAATTCACGACAAGATTTTTCATCTTCTTTAGAATTCATGTAACAACAGCAATACCACGACAGCATTTATCTGCCAAAGGTTGTCACCTTTGGTGTTCAGTATGGGCAGAATCCTTTCTTCCACTCTTTTCCCTCTCAAATGCTGAGTACCAACCTTTCACCCAACACAAGGTGCTGCTCAGAACTTCAGGCACTTGTCTGACAAACTCATTTCCTTCTATCCTGATTCAAACAAAGCAAGCTGAGAAATTGGACATCAGTGTCACAAAACCCATTTTTCCCTCAAAAACCCTTAACCAAATAATTTATTTTGAAAATACTCTTTTTTTCATTATCCCATCTGTAATTTTCCTTTTTTTAAAGCCACTTCTCATTCCCACAGGGGAGCCTTTTCCTTTTTTTTTTAAAAAAAGGTAAGAATTTTAATTAGCTCAGGTGGCGCAATAAACACAAACATCTGTGTCCCTTTATTAAAGGCTGTTCTCAGTCCCTTCCCTCTCTCAAGAGCAAATGCATGGCACAGAAATCCTCCGGAGTCACCTTGCTGAGAGCTCCAGTGCGTGGTGACCACATCACTGCCAGGCTGTGTCACACTCAGCAGCTTCTCCCCAGCGCTGGAGGAGCTCTTGGAACGTTGTGAGAAGCCAAGGAAGCTCACAGCCACTCCTGCTCTGTCCCCTGAGACACTTCTGGCAATCTGCAGTTTAGGGACGTCTTGAGCCAGAAGGTTGTATCCATATTTAATTTCTCCTGGAAGTGTTCTCCTGCATGCAGCAATCCATGGAAGTCGTGTTAATTGTGGTGTTATGCAGCTGCAGGGGCAAAGCTCTTTTGAACGCTGCTTAAATATTGAAAATTAATGTTTCTTTCATATTTCCTATCTAGAGTTTGTTTTATTTTCCTCTGGTAGGGTTTGAGCTGCTGTACTTATATGTATTATATACTAATAAATAAAAATAATAAATTGTCAGGGTTTCATTTGGAAGTTCCATTTTCAGCGCTAGTCTTATGTTATAACTGGCTGTTTCCAGTGATCACCTTAGAGCAAGGTGAAATTTGGGTTTGTGATACTAATTCACTTTTTAACAAAAAAAGCAAAATCTGTCTTGGCTATAATATTCAGTTACAGAATTCATTGAACTGAATATTCATTGAACTGTTACTGAGCTGATTTCAGTGTGGAATTTGGATTATTTTCTGCTGAAATTTCAGATTTGCTCTATTTTAATTCTAGAAAACATGACATATAATTTCACCCAGTTTTATCTCATTAGAATTCTTTCATATTTGTCAAAAATATTGACTATAATTCAGTCTAGTATATAGCAAAATCCCCATGACTTAGCGAAACTTCTACTTATGTAAATAATTAGCCTTGGGCTTAATGACTGAAGTTGTTGGAGGATTTTTTAATCAAAACAAAAAATATCCCTGTGCTATCAATTTCAGCCGAAGGAAACAGGTTTTTGGCTGTGCTGAGTGCTGAGAATTTACATAGCAAAGTGCAAACATCCAAGAAAACACACCTCTGTCCTCGGCAGGATTGGTGTAATATATGTGCAAACAGAGCAGGAAACATGGATTTGGCATGGTTTGCCTTGGCACTGCGCTGAGGATTTATTACATTTTTGGAATCACCCGAGGGATTTGGGATCCCAAGGAGCTGAGTGGAGAAAAGAGCACCAGAGAAGAGCTCTGCACTGATGCTCTGCAGCACTCGGTGCTGCTTTGGGTCTGACAGAGCCCAATGCATGTTTTAGCTATGACTCGCTTTTCAATTTGAAACAGACAAAGAATTTTAATGTGGAAAATCAACGTGAAAGATGAGGTTTTTTGGGTGGGGTTTTTTTTTTTCTCTTTCATGTTTTTGTAGCTTGAATAAGCATTTCCTCTCTGTCTTTATAAGTGCTGATAATAAGGTGAGAAAACTGCCTGAGCATCCCTTAAATCACTGTGAGGACTGCAGGGTGGATTTCTCACTTCAGCAACATCAATACAAAAGTAACCACAAAATAGATAGGAAGTTCACTTATCCTGAGTTACTGCCTAGGATTTACTTGCATGGCTTTATAATAAGATATTATAAATAAATATCTAACTTTGGGAACAACACTAGAGAATTTGAACTCTATTAGACTGATGAAGTTGGAAAAAAAAGTCAGAAAAAAGCTTTTTAGCAATAGTCTGATCTGCTCTTAATTTCTGTGCAAATAAGTGGTGTGCAGTGATTTTAGAATGGTTTTTGCTGGGCAGAGGGTTTTGCAATAAGGCAGCTGGGGTGGTGACTTGTGTTTGAATGAGACATCAGAGTTTGGATTTGTCTCATAGATGTGTGTTGTGCAATCTCCATTGCAGATGCCAAGTTGCAAAGCATCTTCCATAAAACCAGCCTAATGTTATTGCTATTAAAATGTTACAAATTAACACACAGACATTTACAATCAGCCTTTTGAAGGTTTATCTTCGTGGGCTTGGATCACGGGGAGAGGAGTCTGGAGTGTATTTGTGCTGAAACCTCACGGGCAAGTAGAAATAAGATTAAAACCTTAAATAAGTGCATAATAAGTTGTGAACTTTAGTAATTGCTCTTTTAATACAGTATCAATGAGCTCTAGCAAATTTTTTTTCAAAATCTTATTATTTTCTTTAGTCTCAGTGAAAAGTTGGCCAGGATTTTAAATTAAAGGCACTTTGTAAAAATATTCCCACTGAAGTTCCATTCAATGCACACTGCAGAGATGGAATTCATGGAGCACAGATTAAAGAAAGATGTGTTTCACAAACATAATAATGTACTTTTGGCCTAATTAGATTGGTCTGAACTGAATTCAGCTTTATATTTGTAAATAGTTTTAAGTATTTTCACTATGTTGCTGTTTTTCACTTAGCTAAATTTCTTGAGCAACCCTACTACATGATGGATTATTGTCAGAATAATATCTTGTTTTATTGAAAATCATGTGAAAGATAAGTATTCAATGTTATTTCTCTACACCAGATGCTGGATTTGCTTTAAAAGAGCAAACTAGAGATTTTCATCTCTGAACCACTGTCTGTTGATCAAGCTCCAGAGTCATAAGTAGTTTTAAAATTTATTTTATACAATTATTATTATTCCATCAGCAAAGGAAAAGACAACTGAAGAAACTCAGACAGTGTTGCAAAATTCCTGCATTTAAAAATAAAGGATATCGAACAAGGGGGAAATATTACTTAATATAAAAAATAGGTAGAAGTTAAGAAACTAAGCTCCAAAAGATACAGTTAAAGAGTGCCTTGTCTGTAAAATTTGGGATCAAAGACTTTCTTTGCCAAATTCGAATGATTCTCGCAATGAACTTACTTTCTGCAACGTTGGGGCTGAAGTGTTTTGCACAGGGAAAATATTTTTCCAGGAGATTCTGACAAATACAATTTCTGTGCTGTTTTACAAGCAGCCGTGTGAATTCTTGTTCTTTGAAGATCTAAGGCCAGGGGTTTTTCCCCGAGGAGCAGGAAAACAAAGTGGCCCTTTGTGGAAGAACAGTGCCTCATTCAGGGAGAAACTAAACAGCACAGGGAAGAGTGTCAGCGAGCTGCCTGGTAGTCCCAGCAAAACCAGCAAAAGCAGCAGTGAAATATCTTTTATCTGCCTCCATAATTCGTATCCAGGGAGGTTGAGACACAAAATCTTGGCTAAAAGTAATTTGGTCATTGTCACTAAAATTTCTGATTCCCCTCGAAATTTCATTTTTTCGGAGGAGGTTTGTTAATGGTGACTGAATGTCACATGGGGAAGAAAACTTTACTAGGTCAGGCCAATGGCCAGGATGAGCCTAAAATGAGAGTTTTCCAGAGGATTTCCCACCTGCAGCTTTCCCTGCCCAGGGCACTCAGGGATTTGCCTTTCTTTGGCCACCTATGATGGATTTTTCTTCCATGAACTCACTCAGGTCCTTCACAGAACATGTGGAGCTGTCTCCCTGCAGTGGTGATATTTTAGGATATTTTAGCATAGATAAGTCCCATGTTGGTATTCCTTCAGCCCTGCAAGGACTCGTCTCAGCAGGTCCTGACTGATCGGCACCAGAGCTGTTTGTGTCACACTCAGATTATCCCCAGAGCCTGTGCCCAACCCCTGAGCTGCATTATTCTAAAAATTATTCTAAAAATTATTCTAAAAATGCAATGCCAGCCTTATTTCCTAACGTGACATTGGAATTTTTCATCATGTAGCATATTGCTGTTTGCATTGAAGTCCAAACTCTGACGAATGGCGTAAGTATTGTAATTGCTAAAATTGAATTTAATGCTCATTGAAAGAGCTGAAGCACAATGAAATTGCTGAGTTTCGAGCTGCTACCAGAGCACTGTAATTTAGAATTAGGGAATAATCCTTTCCAGTCATTATTTACATTATTTGTTTACACAATTTCAATGGTGAATTTTGGACTGAAGCTATGGAGCAGATGTTCAGTGGAGCAACTGGTAAATATTAGAGAAATATTTTTGACTTGTTACTCCTCAGTCCCTCAAGCGTCTTGCAGGTCTAACAAGGTATTTAGAAGCTGTTCCCTCAGGTGAGGTACCTGCTGTACTGATGTCCCCCTAGGTCATCTGATAGCCAGAGAAAACCTTTCAATTGCCTCCTGAAGTCATGCCAGTTCTAAAATATTTCCACACTGTATGTTTTCCTGCTTGCATCCTACAGTCTGTCCTCTTGTCAGTGCATTCAACCCTCATTTTCCCTTAATCACTATTTTGACAACATGGAGAAGGGTCTTTTGAATAGTATTTTAAGGTTTCTAAATCCCAGTTCAGAATTAAAAACCATAACAGCATTCTGGAGTAATTTTATGACTCCTGCTATATTACAATTAGTGATCAAACTGTGCTGGTGCACTGCATTGTCAGCCAGCTTTTATCTCTGGTAAACAGCTCAGTAATTAGGATTTCATGGATCACAACAAGTCCTAGATTTTTCCTTACACATTTTTGAGGCTGGTATTTCTTCCCTGGGTTATAAACTTCCGTGGAAGGAAAGCCTGGCGTTACAGGTGGGAAACTGAAATGGAAAATCAGATTTCCTGAGAATGCAGAGTCAGGTGTCAATCCCTGACTGGTACAGGAGGTCTTGACTCCCCTTTTGTGGTGACTCCACAGGCTGCCCCATGATCCAATTGTTCACTGTAAACTCTTTTTAGACGTTGTTGGAAGTGCAGACCAGAATTTTCTCTGTGCACTTAGATTTCAAAGCTGATCAAATATATTCATAAAACTTTTCTTTTCTTTTTTTTTCTTTTTTTTTCTTTTTTTTTTTCTTTTTTTTTTTAATTATTGTTATTCCATGAGCTGTGCTTTATTCTAGAGACTATGGGGGAGTTTTTATAACTTTAATCAGGAAAATAAAAATTTCTCTTAATTTTTTTCATATTAACCTAATTGCTGAAGCTCTTTAAACACTCAAGGATCAGAATTTCAGCCTCCTGTCTTCTGCAAAATACCAAGGACACCAAAAAACTTCGAATGTAACATTTTCCCTGAAATGGAACTATGTCTTTTTCTAAAGCACAGCACACCATTAAACGAACTTGCAATATTTTTGGGGATATTATGACAAAGTATTGTCTATTCTGGATAAACTGCTGACATATCAACAACTGAGACGCTGAATTTCAGATTGCTTTTGAATATACAACTATTTTTAATCCATAAAGGCAGGGATTATGAAGGACAAATAGCCTCAGTTGACACTGTATCATCACAGGTTGCTCCGATCAGCTCTCCAAATAATTCATTATTTTACAAATGACACCTCAGACCACAATCACACCAATCACTCAGCTGGACCAGCAAGGTTCGTTTCTCACCTATGGATGAAAAAACAGGAATTAAATTATAAAACAGCAGTATGTAGGAAATGTTTTACTAATATGGGAGCCTTGTGAAAGCTGCTGCCTGGTAAAAGTAGAAATTCCAAATCAGAAAATAAATAATGAGTGATAATTCTCCATAAATGAGTGGGGCTTTGCTGAGGCTTCAGGAGAACACTTAAGGAGAATTAGATATTTGCAAGACTTTTACCAAAATTAAATTACCTGAACACTTTCAGCTAGTCAGGGATGTTGTTTAAAAGGTGAAAGATCAAGTGAATAACAATCAAGAGAGTTTTCTTTTAATATTATATCATTATTGTTGTTGTAGGGGGGCGGGCTGTTGTTGTTACTATTATTATTATTATTATTATTATTTTGAAATAATTCTCCTTTTTTAAATTTAGTCATGGCAACACAGTTGCTTTCTCAAGCAAGTTTGCAGGGGGATACTGAGGCTTTACAGAAGTTTCATTTTGCTCCCAGCATTTCTGCCTGCTCCAAACACAACTCTGCCAGCCACACTTCGTCTCTTTTGGCTCCTTTTAATGATTAAATAAGACTTCATTATAATGGCTAATCTTTAAATTAATTCAATTCAATACTTACCATTTTACTTAAATCAGAAAAAGGAGCAAAGGGGAAGAACATCAATATTTTAACAGGCACAGAGCACTGAAATTTCATAAATAAATGACCCATCGGTACATAACAAATCCCTGCAGACTATATCCTGTTGTACAGCCTAACAATTTAAATAATTGACTAAAAGAGCATTCCTAAAATAAAACAAGCTTGCTTAGAGGAGTTCAGACGCAGAAAATTGAATATTTTTATTTTTTTAATCTACTAAAAGATATTTAATTTAAAAAGAAAATTTCTATTCAGTCAGGTTTCACATACACATTGAATCGTAGTCTAGGTTTATAGACTAAGTTTGTACAAATTAATATAGTACAGGACATATTTCTTTTAACTATGAAGTGTTTTATTGTTAGGCTCAGTGTGGGAGAAAATTTATATCAAATATGTGCTTAATTTTCTAAAGAACTACTTTAAAGCTGAGCAAGTTGTCTCATCTAAAGCAAAAATATTTTGTCAGTTGGAGATCTACCAGTTCTGCTTAGGAAAATCATTTTTTACAGGAAAGCAGGTAGGCTACAATTTTCTTTTTAATTCTTCTTAGCCGGTGGAGATTCACTTCTTTTGTAGTTGTCAAGTGATTGAAAGAAATTCATTACTATTTACCTAGAGTCACAGGAGCCTTTGCAGGATAAAGAATGAAACATCTTTCAAAACAGAAACTTGGAAGCTTTCACTTGTGACAAAGGTATCAAGTACAAGTTCTGTAGGAAATTTTAATTTTTCAATAAATAAAGTTTTTTGGAGTTGTTTTGTTTGTTTGTTTCATTAGATATTCTCCATCTCAGGCTATGATTCTTTTTTTTTCATGTTTGATCCCCAGAAGAACAGAATCAAACAGGAACCACCTGTGCAAAACAAGAAAATATGCAATTCCCTATTCATCTTCACCAAGGTAGACCTGGGAAATTTTGGCATTATCAGGGAATTTTAACAGTTCATCCCTGGGGGGAACAGTGCTGTCTGATAGCTCAGGAGGGAAGATCTGTGCAGTTTGATCTTGGGAATCTGTTTGATTGAAAAGCAAAGAGCATTGGAACCACAATGAATTTTCCTGGAGTTCAGAATTTGAGATTCTGTTTACATTATCAAAGGAATTTTTCTACAGGGAATAATACACTGGAAATTTAGTACAGCATTTAAAATATTGACCAGAATAGTATAAATTCTCACTAAAATAATGCACTGGAAATTTAGTACAGCATTTAAAATATTGACCAGAATAGCATAAATTCTCACTGCATGCTGCAGCATTTTTCCCCTCCCAGTAAGAGTCTGTTGGAAAGGAGGAATCATTGGTTTTCTTCGTTAATGTGCAGAGTTTATTTCCTGGTTTAAAAGGCTAAGGTGGAAAAGATGTCCAAGAGCATCAAGTCCAGCATTTGATCTTGTGTTGATTTGGAAATTTTGCCTTTCCACTTGGATCCCTCAGGGCTGCTGAGCTGAGCTGAGCTGGGCTGAGCCCTGCTGTGTTCATCACCACTATCTTGAGTCCAGGTTTGTACTCCACCAGAATATTCCTAAAAAAACCCCAAACCCAGGAGAGGCATTGCCCAGAGGGAGGACAGGGGCTAGAAGGCCTTTTTTATCTGTTTTTCCATCAGTGTTAATGCCCCAGCAGCAGGCAAAGTCTCTTTTTAGCTCTGTGAGGTCACACGAAAAAGAAAAATCAGCTTCCCAGGTGCATGTTATTAGACACACAAAGCACTTGTTAACAGGAAATAGGAGATAGCTCACATTCATCAAAATTATCCCTGACGTTTCCTTTTGCTCAGCTGAAAACAATGTCTGAAGCTCCCAGAGCAACATGTAATGTGTGAGGGAAGAAAAAAAGCTAAACCAAAACCACAGTTGGGTTTTTTTAATAAAGGACACCCAAAGGAATATGTGGTGAACAAGTTGTGTTTGTGGTGAAGACCAGAGTTGTCCAAAAAGCCATAGTTTATATGTGTTTATTATTACAATTAGGTGGATTTTCAATTTTGCTGTCTATATTTCTAATATACTGACAGCTAGGGACTCTCATACCTCTGAAAACATAAAAACCATAATCCTGGCAGTCCTGAGAGCTGATGTTCTGTCATTGACAGAATAGCCACTGTGCCATAGGCAAGGGAAACACAGCCGTGGCCATTATTCCCCCATCTGTGGTTTCAGCCTCATGGCAAAAGAAGCTACTTTTGGCTATGAACAACCCAACCCCAGGCAATTAGAGGTCCCTGCACTAAAACTGCAAACAGAAGTGTGCTTTAGCCACAGTTTCAGAGATTGTTTTGTCTGTTAATTATTTACTTGAAAACTCTGTCTGAAAGAGACTTTTTCCCCTCCCTCGGGACTGCTATTGTGATGCTAATAAGTATCTGTGTGTACTTTGTGTGTGTGTGTTAATTAAATGCTGTCACTGCAAAATTTAACTTGGATAGCTCATTCTCAAGATGATGTGTATCAATAAATAAAATATGGTACCTAAAACAAAAGCAGTTTTGCTTGCAGAGAAAAAGAGAGGACGAGCTTTAAAAAGAAGTCATTTAGTAATTGCATGATGTATTAAGGCTAATAAATCTGCCTAATTGTCACATTTGCCTTAAATTAATAATTTATACCAACATTTGGTGTGGGCAGATATGATGAATATTTTTATGTTGCGATAATCCCAGAAAGTGGCACTTTGAACATTTTAAAAACCAATTAATTGCGAGTCCTGTCTGTTTTTACACATTTGTGGCAGGAACCGAATAAACAAAGGTGAGAAAATTTCGCAGAACCAGTAGGCAGGACAGAGCTTAAAGCCATTAAACCCTCCCAGGATGCAAGAAGGAGTTAATAAGATGAGTTAATAAGATGAGTTCATCACTCAGGCTGGGTCTGCTGCTGGGGCAAAGCACCAACACCAACTCTACCTGCAGAACTTCCCCACCTGGGGGTTTGCTGCTTCCTGGCATTGCAGGGCAGGAGGAGAGAGGAAAGCTCACCTGGCAGCAGGGTGTGATCTGGGGCTGGCAGAATTCACTGCTCCCCTGTTACTCCTGAACCTCTCTGCCTCCTCTCCCCACCTCCTGCTCTCACCACAAACACCCTGCAGGATTCTTTTTTTTCACATGTTTACGTATCATCTACCATAAAGTAAGCGCGCCGCTTCAAAAATAGGAATTTGTTTATCACAGGTTGGCTCAAAAACCTGTTTGGAGCGATTTGTAGGTTCCTGTCTGCCTTGGAGCTGGGCTAGGGGAGCTCATGGCTCCTCTGCTATGGCCTGACTCTTCTCCTGCTGTTCCATCCTCCTCCACCTCACTTTACATCTTCCTGCTGTACATCTGTTACTGGACAGATTGCACAAGATGAACATAAGGCACTCTTTTCCAGGGTCAGCTAAATTGCCAAGCTAGGTCCACTCAGGCTATTGAAATGTATGTTCAAAATTCCAGAAATTCTACTAATGACAGATATCTCTGTCATATTATGCTGCATAATAATTATACCCATCCAGGCCTGTGTGAGGTCAGAATAAAAACATTGTCTCAGGGTATACACTGGAGTGAGGAATAAGTGTAATGATTTGGGGTTTTCTTGAGATTTCAAAACCAGAGATTTTTAAATTTTTATCTTCAAACTTGCTTTGCTTTGGAATAGCACAGGAGAAGTTTGGGAAGGTTGGAATCAGTACTTTTTGGAGTGCAGGTGTCTTGAAGTGTTATTTCCAATCACTCTGGCCACGTTTAAGGAGTCAGCAGATGTTAACAATTAGGAAAAGACAAAAAGAAACTGGGGTACCTCTTGGCCCTCCTTGCTGCTCTTTGTGTTCACGTGTTTCCTAGGATTTTTATTTATTTTTTTTCCAACTGTGGGATTAGTGCAGAGTAACAAGGCACTGATTTGTCTTGGTGCTGCACACCATGGAGTCGGACAAGGAACTGTCGCAACACATGGCTTTCGGATGAGTTGATTGTAGACATATTGTCTGTCAGTCAAAACTACAATATTGTAATTAGAGCAGGCCCTGTCTCTCCATACGTGCTTCAGATGGCAATGAAATCATCTCAGGAGTGAGCTGTGGCGGAGCTACAGCCTTGATCAAAGTTTATATCCTGCTCCACTGCAAATTTCCACTAATTCACAGTTGGAATTACTGAAAAAATCGTATTTTACCCTGTCATTCCTGTACAGTCTCTGTATTTTTTGAAAGCTAAACAATCACAGGTGTAATATTTCTCAGTAACAATACATCAAATTAATGTGTTGGGAAACCCTGACAGACCAAAGAAAGCAAAGTTCTCTCTATTTGTCCTGATTCCTGTGACTGACTCAGCTGGTCACTCTGTTTGAGATGGGGTTTGGTACTGGTGCTGCTCAAAAGTTGATTTTTATACTATGGTCTATATACAAGAAGTCCATAGGATAAATCTCACACAGCTCTATTCCAAACATGGATGGGAGAGAATATTCAGAATTATTGACAGAGTGCAATAAATGTGTGAGAAAAAGGCATTGTTTGGATACCCCAGGAAAGAAGCAAACTTTGGGGAAGAGAGGAAATTCTGCTATAATAAAATGAAGCTCCCTGGTTGCAGACATTGCCTGTTTTACTCACTGATGTGTCACAAAAAGCAGATTCACCTCCAGATTCTGCCTGACTCTGGGTCCTGTGGCAAGGGAGGTGGAAGGAAGATGTTTAATTTAAATAAAGTCATCTTACTTAAATAATTGGTAATAGATAAATAGGAATAATAGAAAGTGGGATCAGAGCAGCAGCGTTGCACTGGTGCAGCTGGTGTGGGGATGTCCTTGCTGGTTTGCATAAAACTTAGAGGAAAATGCTTGGGTGGGATGTTTACTGGGTCTTGTGTTCACCTGGAGGGGAGCCAAGGAGCTCCAGAAAAGACACACAAGATAAAAGTAAACCCTTGAGAAGGTTAAAAAAAAAAAAAAATTAAGAAAATTTAAAAATGGACACAGAAGAAGGAGAATCTACTTGTTCCCAGAGTTACTCCCAGTTCAGCCTGGGCACTTACTGGGAAATTGTAACTTCCTTGGTTCTGTGAGGAGCCAGAATTCCTGTCATGGACACAGTCAGTGGCAGTGCTGATGAGTCAGACTTCTGATTTTGTGATTTACAGGGAAGTCATTTGAAAAGTAGTGCCATATGGGATGATGCTTGATTTGTAATTCTAGAAGTTAACAATTCAGTCTCCTGCAAATCCTGAGTCTGTCAGGGATTTCTCAAGTGATGTGCAGCATAAAAAATGTCCACTTCCATTTTTCTGTTCGCAGTTATTTCATACAAATCAGCCCTGGATTTACTGGTAGAGGACATAAAAGAGCAGGGAGGTCTGAAGGAGGGAAAATCTGGTTCATCCACTGCCAGCACAGTTATTCCCAAACTTTTTCCCCAACACAACTCCATCCACTCCTGAAAGCCAAAGCATTATTAATACATTTTTTTAAATCCCTGTGTAATGTTTATTCTTCAATAGTACCACAATCTGCATCTCTAGATGCATTATTAAGGAGTTAAACATTAATTTATTCCTTCTATAATAAAATCCCTTTTTCTCTGTGTCTCCTATGATAGGGCATGGCTAGGGCAAGGTCTCCATCAAACATTGCAAGGGAAAGGAAATTCCTTTTTCTTCATAAATAAATGCATCATTTTCAAAAGGGGTTTTAGGCAGTCAGTACTATAAGGTTTTTTTTTATATTTTTAAAAACAGAAAGCACTTGAAAACTTCTTGTTTTCTTTTAATATACTTATTACAGTTAAGATTTTAAGTTTTTCTTGGCCTGATAATTGCCTTGGAAATCCAGTTTCTCATAACTGTTGGGTTTTTTTTTTGTTTTGGTGAGAAGGAATCCTCAGCCATTTTCAGTCATTAATATAGCATGAGCAGGGGTTCTTTAGCCCTACACTTATAAAACCGATGTCACCTCTGGTACTCTAAAGGTATATTTGACATCAGAAAATAAAACTGAGTGTGGTGGCAGTGAAGCAGGGGGTGATGGTGATGAGGAAATCTCCATCCCAGCAAAGCCGAAGCTTCCCTGGTTGTTTTGAACAGATATCTGTCTGCATGCTTGGATGTATTTAGCCATCTAAAAATGTGATTTTGCACTGAAGAATGAACCCCTGTCTCCCCAGCCTGGCTCAGTGTCTTCATGGCCACAGCAGAAAGCAGCTGCTGCTGAATTTCCCATCAACTTCCCATCCCTGTGGTAAATGACTTTGGAGGTGACAAGGACCAGGGATGGCTGTTCTCCCTTGTCCTGATTGTCCCAGCCTTGTGCAGGACGAAATTCCAGAGGCTGTTCAAGCTGCCTGTTTGCTGCTCTGGCAGGATTAACCCCTGGGAATTCCCTGGGAATTCCATGGCAGGAGGTGAGGAATGGAGCAGACAGTGCCACTGCCACCCAACAGCCTCAGCTCTTCCAAGGGCTTTTCCTGATCCTTTCCAGTGCTGCCAAATGGGAGTTTGCAATTCTCTCTCTCTCTCTAATACACTTTAGAAGGCCACCCACTGACTATGATTTTTTTTCCCCCATAATTTTTTTTTTCCATTTGATCAGCATTGATTTTTTTTTGTCTTGTTTTTCTTCATTTCTGTTTCTTGAAATGACCACTGGTAATGCTCATGAGGTTCAGGAAATGCTTTTATTAACACCACACACCTTGGTGATTGGTATAACTCCATTGCCACCTCGGGACAGCATGGCTTAGTTGATTCATAATGCTGAGGATAGAAGTTGTGGGACATCCTTGCCAACGTTTTAGAAGAACTCAGGTTTCCATCATCAACTATGTAATTAAAATATTTGTACTTTTCTCTCCTAAATTCATAGTTGGTTTAAGATCTTCTGGCTTACCTGGCATCATTGCTTTCATGGTATCTTACCCATTAATACTTGCTCTTGCTGGAAATGCAGGAGTTCTTCTCAATCCCTGCACAGAAGCCTTGCTTCAGTTTTCAAGTGATCAAGAATTTAACTATTTTTTAAAGTATCTTTTTTCGTGCACAACTCTTTTCTCAGCTCTCTCCAATCAGGCTTCATGTGATGGTTTTAGACATAACAGCTTCAGTTAGAGTTGCCTCCCTTCAAAGATCTGAAAATGTGCACAGATCCTGATCAACATAAATTAGCATGGCCGTGCCTTCTGTTATCAGTTATTTCAACTATATGAAACAATCTGTTTGTGTTTCAATAGAAAATAAGATGGTGTGCACGTTTACAATACATAGCACTTGCAGACATAAGCAGGAATACCTGTTGAAGGGCCCTGTGAGTAAAGACAGCCTGTTAAGGAGCTTTTTTATGCATCAGAGGAACATCCATCCAGTCACTGTGTTTGCAGGGACGTGGGGGACTGGTTTGGAATACAAAGCAACATTTCTGCACTGTGACATAGCCTTTTCCTTATTTATTTATTTATTTAAATATTTATTTTTGCTTGGGTTGGGGGGGAAAGGGTTGAAGTGGTGATACAACATCATTATAATCCATGGGAATTCTGACAATAATTCAAGGGATTCATGATAAAACTTCCACTGGGAAAAGCAGCAGGGGAAAGGTAGGAGCCAAGAAGTGTGTCTGTGGTATTGTCTGTCCCTTTTCCTCGTGGAAGTCTTGGGAAAGGAGGTTGCTGCCAATATTATTAATCTTTATCTTGTGTTGGCACTTGGCTATCGGGAAGCCTCTGACACTTGATGGGGTCTGGAACAAACTCTTTTTTTGTAGTAGAATTTTTATGTCTCTGACTAGCCAAGGAAAGAAAGAATGAATTGTGGGAGCGCAGAGTAAACATAAACCAGAACTTTTATTCTTCTCCAAACGTTATTTTGCTTTTATTTTTCCTCAATAGCTATAGGATGGCAGCAGCTCAGAGCACACTTCTCCATCAATGTTCTCCACTCCTTGTCTGAGATCTCTGGTCCTGCCTGTGCCACACACTTGCTGCTCCAAGAGGTGAAGTGTCACTGCTACCAGCTGAACACTTGAGGTATAAAGGAAAATGCACTTTTTTAAGGTATCCCAGGATGGGAAATGGATCCAGGAAAATGGGAAATCGGATCCAGGAAAATGGGAAACCAGGATTGGGAGCACAGGGATTCTTTCATTTGCTCCTCCTGTTTCACACCCACATGGAGTTAAGCACCCTGAGGGTTTCACAGAATCTGCACATCTGGGAGAGGGATGGACAAATCCATCCAGATCCTCTTTTGCTGGAGAACATAAACCTTGGGTGAGAAGAGAGCTAGTGAGTGTGTTGGGCACAAGATTCTGGAGATCACATCATGTGAGGGCAAGGAGAACACACAGGTTCTCTCTCCTGCATCACCTGCTTTCTACTCATCAGAAACAGCACATCCCCACTTTAAAACAGGTTGTTTCAAAATAAAAGATTAACTATTTATAGGGAATAATACTATTATAGAGAATATATCTATTAATAAACTCAACAGTCTATGCTACAAGGTTTTCTACCTGAACTTTGTTGGTAAATGAGTGCACAGAAGGATCTTTGAGTTTATTTTTATTTTCCTACTCCATTTATTTTTATACCAGACCCCAGTGGAGGCACCTGGAATATTACAGTTCAAGGCAGCCACAAAAATTTGATTATGTTTAACAAATCATTGCTATGCAGTAACAAGGTAAATTGGGTCCATAGAAATAATTTTCCTAGCATTTAGGAAATCTGTTGATAGAGCAAAACACAAAAGAATAACCTGCAAGGTCTGTAATTTTGATGTTTTATAGTAGCTGAGGTATGTGAATAGATAAATAATCTACTGAGACATCAAAGAGAGGTATTTGGGAGTGGGTAGTGGCTTGGGAAAGAGGAAAGTGATTAGTGGAGTGCTACAGGAGATCAGGATTAGGACCAATTTTGTTCATTTTATAAGCCAATGGTCTGGAAAAAAGAAAAGCCCAGGCAGCCAAGGGATAGCACACACTTTGGTTCCTGTGTTGCAAGGGAGTGGCAGGCATGAAAAACAAGAGGTCATGCAGCCAAATTCAGCAAGATTTGTGCAAGATTCAGGCAGAGAAGCAGCTATCATTTTAGCTGAGTGGATGTAAATTGTGTGGAAAGATAAAGGAAAAGCAAGGAAATAAGGATGCATGACAAAGCTGCAGAGGAGTGTTGTTGCACTAGGCAGTGTGGGTAAAGGGAAATACTTTAAATAATTTTAGTAATTTTGAAATCTTTCAGTGAAGAAGTCAGTTTAAAATCCATACATTTAAAAGAATTTGTAACAATTAGACTGAAATTTAAATATACTTTATTTGAGAGGTTAAACAAGGCCCATGGAACATCTGAGAAATGACTAGAAGGAAGATGCTGGGTGGTTCTGTCAGCTGCTCTCACACAAAGCCCTGCGACCATGGAAATGAGGTCATGTACAGAAGGAATGGCTCTGAAGGGTATGTGTGATGGAAAACGTTGTAATATGGATAATTTTAGGGGAGAATAAGTGTTTGTAGATATTATACAGAGAGCAGAAATGGCAGTGAGCTCCTTCATGGAGCAGAACCAGAGCGCTCAGGAGGAGTTGAGTCATTCCCAGCCTGAAGCATCCCAGCCCGGAGCACGGGCACATCCCTGCCCTGCCGCACGTCCCCGTGGCACAGCTCCGCTCCTTCCCGGTTAGCCCCGTGTATCTCCGCCCTCTCTGTCGCTCTGTCGCGACAGCCGCTAGCGACACGGAGCGCCCCGCAGTTCCCCAGCCCGCCGCCAGGTGGCGCCGCCCGGCCCGGGGGGGATGAGATTTGATTCATTAACTAAAAATTGAAAATTCATCAAATTCCTCGCTCGTTTCGAAATTCCCCTGCTCCGGTTACCAAAGGGATTAAGGAGGATCCAGAAGCCGAGGCTTGTTTACTTTGACTCGAACGTTAGCAGAAATGGCAATTGCCAAAGAGCACAAATGTCTCTGCAGTGATTGTTTCAATTAAATAACAGAGACATCATTAGAGAACCATTAAACTTTGAGCTTACGACATTTCTTCGCTGGAATAACATCATCTGCAAGCTACCGCTGGAATATTTTGTTTTAAGCTCTTCAAGAGTTTATTCCCATTGAAATTTCATTTAAAAAAATAAGCTCTAAGCCAAGTGCCCTAATAAGAAACTATCATGCTGCTTGAGGAGATAAAATAAAACTAACACTGCCTGAAATAAGGACAACTTCTGCTGAAAGCTATTCCTGAAAATTGAGTAATCTCAGCAGTTATTACATGGGTTTCCATATTTTTTTTAAGTTTTTCCCTGAAAGCTTCACTTCTAGTTTAGAAAGAGGTATTTATCTTGGGTAGCTCATGGGCAATGGGTGATCTGCTCTTAGTAAGTTTTTACAACCACAGAGTCACTTTCTCTCAATTACTCTGCCTTTATTTTTTTTTTTCTAATATATCTAACACTTGCATAATTTTTTCAAAATAGTTGGTTCAACACAAGCTTGGGGTTTTTTTACATTCACAGGCTTGAGGTGTATATTGATGCCTGCAAAGATTGCAATCTGATCCTTGTGAGGAAATTCAAGCACAAAAATCAGTCTCATGCTTTGGAGCCTATTGGAAATCTGATCGTGAGAATTACTGCTTATTCAGTTCTGCTAAATCCTTTTTAAATCAGCACGAAAAAGAAATGCCTCAATTATTAGCCTAATTAATGTTTTAGGAAATGAGAAAATTATTAGCTGAGAGTTGCTTTCTGCTGCATGTCTCTCGTGGTGAATAAACAAGAATCCCCAGAACTCAATAGGAGCAAATGCAGATCTGTGAGCTGCAGAGCCAAAGCTCAAAGCTCCACAATTTACCTACTGAGTGCTATTGGCTATTGACTGGTGATGAAGTGTCTCTTCCTGCAAGCTCCAACGTCCTGACAAGCCATTCCATCTTTGTCCAAATGATGGTGTGGTTTGTTTGAGGTGATATCTGGCTTCTGAGGCCAATAAATGCCTTTCCTGGTGGATGGATGTTTTATGTGAGGCTGTGTGCTCCCCCTGAGTTATGTGGTATTATCAAAGAAAACCAGAAAAGTGTATTTTTCCCAAAGAGGCGTGTAAAGGTTTGTAATTGTTGTCATCTTTTTTTATATTTCTGCTTCACCTTTTGAGCACTATAAACTGTGATGGTCTTCTTTCAGCAGGGGTTGAAGGGATCTGTTTCATTTTTAAAGTGTTTTATTTCTTATTTCCTATCGGAGCAGGGAATCAAATGGAGCTCTTATGGAATGTTTTTCCTAGTGGCATTCATTGCCTTTGAGCTCCCCATGGGATGGGTGGGCTTGGGGAGGGAAGAATCCTAAAATGCAGGTCCTAGTCCTGTAGGACTGAAGGCAGGGAATCCTGATTACCCTAATTATGTGTGGATTCATTAGGGATCTCCTGAAGGAAGAACATTAAGCCATGGAATGTCTCTGGTTGAAACACTTCATGTCTTAAAAATACAATTTTTCACAGGTCTTTCTTGACTTGACCAACATCCAACACCTTTGAGATCTGCTTTTTAAAAGACATTCACTCCAAGTTCACTGCTGTGCCTTTGGGAGTAGAAAACAACCTTCTGCAGGTCTCTGGCCATTTTCAGTCCCCACTGAAATTCCATGCACTTGTGCCAGCTTGAGGAGAAGGGAATCCATGGCCAGTGTGAGAAGGTGACCTTGGTTCTCTTTTTGACATGTGCCTCTGATTTTTTTGTCATATATTTCCCATTTAAGATGGGGAATAAAAAAGCTGTCTACCTGTAGGTTCAAATTCTCCTCAGAGAATTCCCAACCCCCAGATACAAATTAAAATCAGATTTCAGGGTGTGGAAACCAAGTTTGGTTTAAAATCAATTAGCAGCAGTTTTCTCTGTTAGTTTTGCTGCTTCCTTTTTCCCTGTTGGAAATCCCAATTTGTGTACTCTGAGGCCAGCACTGCTCAGAGCAGTTTTAGACATCTTCATTTAGCTGGGAAATGCTACTGATTGTGTTTTCCTCTAAAACCCTGAATTCAGGTTTCTCACTGGCCATGAGATCTCCATGCTCTGCAGTGTTGCAACACCAGAGCTCACTGAAACTCTTGTTTTGTAACGTTGCAAGAACAGTGGAAAATAATTAAATGTTTGTTAGGGAGTGAGGCAATACTATTATTCATATTGCAGTAGGATGAGGCAATGCAATCCTCTGATTCTGATGGAGACTTATGGAGTTTAAAAATAACTCATCGCCAGTGCAGAAAAACATGTGAAAATATACAGTCTATCCCTTAAATCCACAGCATTAAGTTAAATTAATAGAAGGACTTGTAGAGTACGTGATTGAATCCATGAGGGATATAGTGTGATAGTGTATATTTGCCTAAAAGCTCCCTCTGACAGCAAAAACAATGTACCACAGCATGTTTCTCTCTTATCTAGTGGAAAGAATAACACACAGAGGCTCAGTTCTTGTAATGAAAACCCCCACATTAATTTTATTTTTTGATGTGTCATTGTAATTCAAGAGATGTTTTTAATCTCAGGATTGCTAGGGCACAATAAACCATTTTAAAAGTATTTGGCAAAGATCCCTGTGCTTAGCAACAGCTCCTTTCATTTAAAACTGTTTTATGAACCAAGCTATTCAAAGCTTTGTTCCACTTATTAAAATAAAGTATCTTACTTCAAACAAGTATTTCAGAGAACATAATCAAGAGGACAGCATTCAAATACAATGCACAGAAAACATAAAAGGTAGCAGCATGAAAAACTCAAATACTTTGTGTATGTTTCCTTGTTTTTCATTAAGCAAAACTGTATAAAAATACACTCACATTCTTATTTCTTTGTGCCATTATGGGATATTTCATATTTAATATTTAATATTACATTCCTTACCAAATTCTGCAGTTCATTTCTAGATTTAAAGTAAAATGAGCTGTGCAGTATTTTAGTGAATGAGATATTCCATCAGTGGTGTCTTTTCTAGTCATCTAGGTGACATAAGACAGCGAGGGAGGAGCTAAATATAGAACAATTTCTATTTATTTTGCTGCTGGCTTTGTGCTCCCTGTGAGCTCCAGTGTCAATCCATGGCAGTGTCACTGGGGAAACTCTGCTTTGCAATGAGCTAAAGACTTACTCTTGCTCAGCTTCATTGCAAAACTTCCCATTGACAATTGGTTTCAGCTTTTTGTAAATATCATTTGCACTTTGGTGTAGGTCTGCCTCAATTTGGTTTGGTTTTGGTGACAATAATGACTCCAGGAACAATGCAAATGCAGTTTTGCTCCATCAAGGAGTGGATGTTGTTCCTTCCTCTGTTTCCTGTTTCACCTGCACAGTAGAAAATAAGGTTGGGTGCATCCAGCCAGAATCCTTTGCCCTAAAAGACTCCAAAATACAGTTTTGTAGGATGCCAGGAGCTTTTTATAGTCCTGAGTCCTCAGATCTCTCTGAAGTTAAGAGAGGTTGAGGTGAGGAATAAAGAGGATTGAGCACAAAGAATAATTTTGTGTTGTGACTTTTGCTTTTTTAAAATTTGGTTTTGTTTAGAGCTGAGGACCCCAGACTTGAAAATTCCCCATCAGCAGCAGTCCCTGGCTCTGGGGCGGCTCTGCCTCAAGCCCTGACCTCATTCCTCAGGATGAGGTTTAGGGTTACAAACACCAAACCTTCTAATCTACCTAAAGGTGTTTTACTGAGTTCCTGTAAAACACAGTTTTACAGGAAACTAGATTGGCCATGGTAGATGTGGCTGATAAAATTCACATCATCCACCAGAATTTCGGGGGTAACAACCTGAAAAGGAGCTTTGAAAAATGGCAACTCTGCATATAGATCATGCTGTACAACTTTTTCAAGATGGCAGTGACTGTAAAATCAGTGCAATTTTTGATCTCACGTTGTGTGGGCAGAAAAATGGTTATTTCCAAGATGTTAAAAAGCTAATCTATTCTGTTAAGTTTTTGTATCTTGCATAGATATAGCTTATTTCTTTTTTTTTTTTCCTTTTAATTTTACAAACCAAGTTGGGAGCCTTGACATTTATTGGGCCCCCATATTTTTCATTTATATTCTCTCTAGTCTTCACCATCTGTTATGACAGTAAATAAGTTTCAAATAAGCCATATCTTCCTCAGCATGAGTTGCTTTTTCTGCAAAAAAAAAAATTAAAGTTGCAGTTGGATGTGATATTTGAAGTCACAGCTTGTCTTCAAATATTTAGTAGCGTATTCCTGTGCCAAGGGATATCAATCTGCCATTTGCCTTGCTTACAGTATAATAAAGATTATCCAGGCCCTTCTTTCATAGATATGTCGAGGCTTTTAATTACTATAGCTCAGGAAGTGGCTCTTTCCACTGGCTTTTTCCATTTGGCTTTGGGTTATTATGGTTCCTTCTTACCTTTTTGCACATTGAATTCCAAAGGGAGAATGTCTGATTTTGGTGGATGTGATCTTCTCTTACAAATGAATTCTTTGGCCATACCAACAGCACTTTTGTCCTGGTAAAAGTCAGTGGTTGGTGGATATTTCAGATGTTGGTACCCAAACTCAGGAAATTCTGCAGAGATTTTTTTTTTCGTTCTAATATAGGTGGACTGAGGATAAATTTTAGGTAAATTCATTTTGTATCTTTCCTTTCTGCCATACAAGTTCACTGCAGGGAGAAGGGATGTGACCTGGAAGTCACCTTTGTACCAACATTCCATTTTGCTTTCCAAATTCATCTCTTCCCTTGGTTATGAATATTGTGTCATTTTCTTTGTCCTGTGAGGATTGTGGTGTAAAACCACGAGATGTTTCCACTGGTTCTCTACCAAACTGCAACAAATTCACCTTGAAACTTTCTCAGAGTAGCTCCTCTAACAAGGAGGAGATTTCAACCCATTCAACTCAAAGCTGAAAATATTGCTAGAACAGCAAACATTAATGTTTTTTTGTGGATTGTATTTTCTGCATATTGTGAAATTGTTGCCCAGGTAATCTCTGCCCCAGATGTGCTGCAGGTTTTCTAGGATAAACCAGTAAAAATCAGACACTCCTTCTCCCTTCCACCCTCACATGTAATTCTGTGTCTCCAACTGGCCTCATCCATCCCAAAGCATCTTTTTGCCTCATCCTTTGGAATTTCTGAAGGCTGTACATAGATTTATTGGGTGGATTTTAAAACCTGGATCTTCCATCAGTGCGAATTGGAACTTCCAGAATGGCATCAAGGAGAATATTGAGGCTGAACATCAGCTCTGCAAGACAAAAGGAAGGTTGACTGCAGTGTGATTTATGGGGAAAGACTCAGGCAACTTCTGCAGCCACAACATCCATTATGCAAAGGCACCTTTGAGTAAAAAAACAGGTTTTATGGCATTAAAATAATGTCTGTGTTGTAGTCAAAACTGATGCACAATTAAGATTAACCCTTTTGTTTGTAAGAGGATTTTGCTTTCATTCCGATGTTCATAAGCCTCTTACTATAACAATAAAGCTTTTATTTTTATGTATGCAATTGTTTTTCCTTTTCACCTGTAAATAGAGTAATTGCACTTTTTGATGATTTTCCAGTATTAGATTAATTTTATAGCATGTTCTGAAATTTCATTCTCTTTCAGCATCAATCTTGGTTTTGTTTTTATTACGGAATTATACTTACAAATAACATCATTTCAGAACAATAAACATAAAAAGATAATGCAATATAGCAGCTACAGGTTTATAGAGTAAACATTTCATTTGGAGGAAAATTCCACTCTCACACTATTATTTCACAAAAGCAGCAAGGTCAGAAGCTCTGAGGGTTAATAACAAAGCTGTTTAAAGCCTCAAATTGGGGGACAAATATTCAGAGGTCAATGACTACACCTGTGAGAAAACACAGAAAGAGGATTTCTTGTCTACAGCTTAATTTTTTTGAAGAAGGGGTCTTGGGTAAAAAACTGATTTTCAATTTGGAGTTAGTGTACAATGTAGGGTAAATTGTATCAAAGCCAAATGATATTCCACAAAATTAAATTTCTTTCACCTTACGTTGCTCAGTGCCAGGTATTTCAAGAGAATTAAAAATTTGCCATGCTACTTTTGCAGACTAAGCACACTCCGGACAGTGTAGAAAGAAGGCAAATATGAAGTCAGAAGATTAGTGTAAGGCAGGAGTTGTTTAAGCACGATGTATTTTTCTCAGAAAAATCCTTAGGAGGATTTTCAAAGGTGCAGAATGGACGTTGGGATCAAGGTGTGAAAAGAAGAAATACCAATCAGGAGATCACAGGAAATTTGGGGTAGGGAAGGGTTTTGCCTTAGATGAGGATGTCTCTTGAGCTGATCACTTACAACATTCTCTGTTCACTAAATACAGATTTTTTTTTTACCATAAAAGCCTGTGCTGGGCCAACACCTTTCCCTAGCTTTCTTTCACAGCAGTTGCAATATTAAATTAGAACTATTTTGGAATTATATCCATGTCAAAAGGAAACTTTAGAGAGGTGTTTTGGACTAAGAGTCCCATTTTCTGATAGTTATATATAATTTTTATTTTGTCACTTTTCAATGTAAAAAATGTACTTATATTTATGCTAAAGAACTTTAAGAATTGCATGAATCTTAGATGAGGAGTTTTGTCTCATGGCACAGTGCAAGTTCTTTCCCAATGGAATGGATTCCCCTGAGGTCCCTGGCACATCCTATAAATGTGTGTTCAGTGCTCAGCTAAAGCACTTCCATCTTCCTCAGGTAATATTTAATTTCCTGAAGATTCTTCTTTAGAAACCCAAGAACCGTTTGCAAGTCTCTCAAGTCAATGCCTTCCTAGATTTATTTTATTCCTTCATTTTTTAAGCAATATTTAGTAAAGAAATGCTGTGTAAACTGAAATCAGGTGGATTTTCTTTGCGCTAGTTTTTTTGCAAAGCAGTGTTTGTCGACTCTTATTTCCTTATTACCAGTATTTGCAAGTAATGTCTTTAATTATGGACCACAGACTCCAATTCCCACCTCCACTTCCCATTTCCTGTATATTTCTAGTCAATATAAATTAAATTATATTTTCAGCTTTGCAGTACTTTGTCCTTTTTCAGTCCTCTAAGGCACAATTACTTGCCCTGAGATCCCACGGACAGTTAACCAGATATCAGAATATTTCTCTATTCTAGGCTGAGTTTTTGCCTTTTTCTTGTTTATATTTGTGACAGTCTGGCCATGACTGGCCATGGAGTGAAGATGGTCGACATGGTTGGAGGTTTCAGCCTGTAATCGTCATTTGTTGGTGACACCATTGAATATGGAATTACTGAGTCACAATTTTCCTACAGCTGAGCTGCTCACAGCACAACTTCTTTTCTGCTTTTTTTTTGCCATTGTGTCCTTCTGGAAGCAATCCCATGTTACTATGAATTTCCTAATTTCCTTCTGCCCTGTTTTCTCTGTGCTTCTCCCTGTGACATCAGCAAGCAATTAACATTTTGGGTACTCATCGTTTGATCTACCTGCTTAAAATCGACAGATTTTACTTTGCTGAGTTTCTTTTTCTTTTTTTTTTTTTTCCTTTTTTTAAGGCTCTGAACTTTCTCATCCCATTCCACTTGCCTTAAACCTCCCCGTCCTCAGCAAGCTTCTCCCTGCAAACATTGAGAACATTTCCTGTAGTATCTCCTTCACTTGCAAGAGCTGTCATTGATGATTTGTAAGAATTTGCAGGCCAATTTTTGTTTTATTTCCTTTACAAATAATAAAATCTTCCTGTTCTGGCACACTCTTTTTTAGTGATTCTACCAGGATCTCACAAAAAAACCAAACAAAAATACAAGACTCACCCACCTAATTTTCCTGTTTTGTTATTCTGTAGCAGATAGTTATCATGATAAATGCACATGTTCTTTATCGCTGTATGTAATCGTGCTCTTTGCATTGCTGATCCTGAAATAAATACATAAAGTATTGTCTTCTAACACAGACAAATGGTGTGGGAGAAGAGGCAGAGCTCTGGAGGGCCATCCTTCAAAGTCCATCTGCTGGAGCTCTAATTCAGCTGCAGGAGCACAGAGGGCAACCTTGTGCTATTTGCCCTTTTCAAGGCTATCCTTCAGGGGTGACCTTTCAGCTAGCCTGGGAGTCTGACAGCCTGGGGCTCAGCACAGGATCCTTGTCTCTGCCAGCTTCTCACAGCTGATATCTGCTCTGCCTTTGCTCCAAGTGGTATCTCTTCTGATTTGACCTGCCTGGCTGCATAACTTCTCCTAAAATACAGTTGGCACACTGTTTGTTCCCTTTCTCTTCCAGGTGCTTCTTTGAGTTTACAGTTCTGTTGTGTTCTTTACAGAGCTTATTCCTCCTAGTTTAAATTCCTTCTCTCAGGTAAAAAAACCTTTCAAGAACATTAAATACTCTTTTCAAGAACATTAAATACTCTGGGGAGAACCATAGTCCCACAGCACTGCACACTCATTTTGGAACTCCAGCAAATGTAAACCATGAAGTTAATCAGGAAAGAGCTCAAACAGGAGTGAAATATCCATGGGGCAGCATACAAAATTAGGGAAAACTATATTAAATTCTAGGGATGCTTTCTGAGAACAGAAGACTCCCAATGATTGCCAAATCAGCCACTGCCATCTTCAGCCAGGACCATTGTCCAGGTGTGCTCATCCTTGTCCAGGCTGTGACTAATACAGGTATTTTTAACAGCAGCTTGTAAGAATTCATGCCTCCATTTCCACAGCTTTTGGAGTGCTGAACCAAAGCTATTCATTTTAAAAAATGAGTTCCAAAACTTAGAAGGCAGATTCTTACCAATGCAGTTGAAAATTCAGTGAAACTTCTTTAAGAGATCAGATCTGTATGACACACTTCAGGAGTGATTTTTAATTTCTTTAAAAAGGTTGGAAAGTGTTTGGGTCCACACTGCTCCAAAAGGTTATTTCATTGAAAAATCCTGCTGCTGGAATGCTGCTGGAGCTCCCAGCTTCTCCCCTGGTGCCATTTCCCTGGTGCCTCAGAAGCACAGGCTGGGTGAGATGAGTTGTGTGGGACACTGTGGCTAGCACAGGTCTTTCCCATGAGAATTTTCTCCTGTGTTTTATAAACAAAGATAAAGTTTGGATGTTATTAAAACAGTGTCTCGAGATTTGGACAGTTCAGGCCTGGTCAATCAGGCCTAGAGGGAGGTTTCTGACTGACCAACCTGGGTGACCTCTGAAGAGTCTATATATGTTGGATTCAAAATAATAAAGCGCTTTTTCTATGCCACGCGGAGAATCCGGGATCTCTTCTCTGCTAGCTGCTCAACAACGACAGGACACGATGATTTTCCCTACAACTCCTGCAGCCAAAGCCCTTCTCCCACCCTGTTTCCCTTGGTCCCTCTGCACTGTGCCAAACCACGACCTGAGATGTGTCCCTGGCTTGTGGGACTTTGGACATCTTTATCAACAGGACAATCAGGGCAGGCAAGGTCTGGAATTTCAGCATTTCTCCAGTGCATTCCAGGCCCTGTCAGCACTTTGTCCCTGATTAGACAGGCAGCTAATGGAGCAACACTGCTATCTCTGTACTTCTCCACACTTTTCTGTACTCTGCTGTGTTCCTGCCTTGCCAGTGGTTTGGGGTGTTTTATCTGCACAATTGTTTCCTTGGTTGACTCCAATGTGTTTGTTTTTCTAAATGATAGCAAACCCCTGTTTTGGTGTAGCTCCATATTACTTCATCAATCACTGGAAGAGGACGTTGACACAGTGTTAGGTTCTTTGGAGTAAAACAAGGCTGGTTTTATTATTTTGTTGTGTATTATTTTCCACTATTCCCATTGGGCTGGGAAAATTGAGTTTTCATAGGCGTAATCTTCTCAGCTAATGTTATGAGCTAAAGCTAAGTAGCATTTGTTGGAAAACAAGAGGTTCATTTTGTGCTCAACTCATTCTTTTGTTTGGCAGAGATGGACCAGATACCGTGCAGGAATTCAAACTGGGGGTTTTTATTCTCTGTATGACTCAAGTTCTATTTAGATGGTTGCTATTTAACTGTATTTCAAGTATTATGTTTATTTTCTAATGAGAAAATTTTTGACTTGGTATCTATAGTTGAAATAATGTCACGTAACGCAAAGAACAAATTTTCAAGAGTTGTGCAAGATGATCTGAAGGGAAGAGATAACAGGAAAGAGAAGCAGAATTTACAGAAGATCAGAACAAAAAAAAAACAACTGTGGTTTGGCCAGGAATAGGTCTGTGACCATCAGATATAATTAATTTGTTGGGTGGATTGAAGGCCATGTGAAGGTTGAGAGACAAACGGGTAAGATGAGGTCAAAAGACTGTTCTCTGCTGGAGAAGAGCAGCAAGTTGGCAAACTAAAAAAGGAGTGCTGGGGTTGTAATTAGTAGTATGAGCAGTATTTTGAGAAAAGGAGTAGAATGTCTGTGTGGTTTCTGTTCTGGGAAAGAAGGAAAGCTGCCAGAGGAGAGGATTGCTGGGTGTGTGAGACCGTGGATGGAGGCTGGAGAGAAGTGACACATTCACAGGAACTGGAGATTCCCTGCAGGAAAGGAGAACACGCGGAGAGACGGGTGCTGTTCCCCAAAACTGCCTGTTCTGCAGAGAATTTGAAGTGCTGAGGGGGTTGTAGAATATATTTTCATGTAGAAGAGAGATGGGACAGGATTTCTCCTCAGGGAATCCAGAGCGAGGGGACAGGCATGGCAGGCAAGATCACCAACCCATTGGAGAGGAAGCACCTCACATTGGATGTTCTCCAGGTGAGCTCCTGGGCACTCAGGAAGGAACTCTGCATGTTCTACACACACCTCTAGTGAGTGTGAGTTTTTTATGGTCTGTCCTTGTACTCGTGGCTGTCTGAATTAGACTTTCTAGTCTTGCCAAATTCTCATCAGGTAAGAATTTTTTAATGCTTCTAAAAATTTTTGCATCATCTTTCTGAGATCGTTATTGCAGAAAAAAAGCAGATTTTTCGATGAAATAGCATACACTTGTCAGCACTATAGTTTCCCCTTTCTCCTCCATCATCCAATGATAATAATATTTATTTCTTGATCACACCTGTTGAGCTATGTTGGATCTCCCTCCTGACAAGTTTAATTCAGTTGATAGCTTTGATTTAGACTTGTGTAAAATCTATCAGTAGAAATTTCTTTTTCTTATGAAAATATTAGAATAGCTAGAAAATACAGATTTTTAATACAAGTTTCATTATGTTACAAATGTAATGTATTTCATATACCTTGGGACTAAACCTTGAAATATTCTATTCATCCTTTGCCATGGTGAACATTGACCACTTGCTTCCACCAAACATTTCCTGCTCCTTAGACATTCTTAACATTTGTAAAGAAACTTTTCCTCTTATTCATCATTATTTTCTCTAATAAATGATGTTGAAAAACTAACAAATTTTTTAAACCCTGTACAACCATCATAACCCATACAACTGCCATAACAACTACTGGAAAAAATCAAGACAATGTGTTGGGTTTAGTGCACTGTCCAGTGAAAAGCGTCTAAAAATCTGACTTTATGCTTACTCTGACAGATTTGGTAGTTCCAGAGCCCTGCTTAGGGAAAGCTCAGATGTCTCTGCTCCTTCTCCAGCCCAGGGGTTGGAGTTGAAGCCCCAAAGTGCTGTGGAAAAACCCTGTGCTAGGAGTTTTGGGTCGATTTTTTCCCCTGGGATCTGCCTGGTGTTCCACGTGCAGCCAACTCCCTGGGCCACTGCAGAGAACACAGGGGAACTGCACTGCCTGAACAAAGATTATTCTTCATGAGTAATTTTCTTGCCTGTCGTTTTTTGGATAAGAAGCAATTTTTAAAATGTGTTGTCAGAAATCCATCCCTTATGCAATAAAAAACTCAAAAGCTGTGCCTGATGACATACAAGATGTCCAGATCTGCATTGGCTCCTTCTCTGCAATCTGTTTACAAAAGTTAAAAAATGCAGCAGAATGAGTTGGTTTGTAAAGGTGCTTTTTTGAATGCTAAATCATATCTGCAAAACTGAAACACTGAAATTTGTCTTGTTTCGCTACGTGAGACTCTTCTGAAACAAGGTTTAATTTAAATTGAAACATAAGGGAACACAAATAGAACAGAAGAATAAATTACAGAGTCCATTTTTCTCTTTCTCAATGGGAATTGTGTGAATTGAATTTATTTCAGGTTTCTATGGTAGTTTGTGGTATTTGCAAAAAGAAAAATTGTAAAATTATATATTTGAAATTACTATAGTCTTTTGCAGAAATATTAATCTTAAACTGTCACATGGAATTTTTAATCTCCTGAAAACCCTCATCAAAATACTTTTGAATTTACCCAAATAGTAATTATTAATACATTTTGAATTTTAAAAATGCGTATGCCAGGTATTTCAAAGTTGAATTTTGATCCTGAATGAGTAATCTGCCTTTTAGGGATGTGATGTACCTCATTTGCCATTGATTTAATATGAGCTAAAAAGCTTAGCATATCTAAAACTAATTCAACAATTTTATGCTTCTCTTGAGGTTTCTTTAAGCCTGCAAGGAGCAGGAAATTCCCAACGAGTGGTTAGGAAATACTGCAAAAGAAATAACTACTTCTGTCTGAGGTTTGCAGAAATTCCAATTATTGTGTGGAGTCATATTTCTGCTCCCTCTAACCACTGCAACTGTTTTAGCTATCCTAAGAAAACTATAAATTTCTGGAATTGTATGGAAGGAGTTATTTTCAGTGTTATTTTCAGTGGATTTTGGTAAGAGTTCCTAAGAGTTCCTAAGAGCTTAAGAGTTCCTAAATTTTCTGGTCCGTTTCTTATCCGAAGTGAGTGTTTGCAGACAAATTTCAACTGCAGTGTGCTCCTCCCTGTGCCTCTACTTGTCCCAAAAAATCCTGCTGGTTTTCCTTGCCTCCAGCCTGTAGCACCAAGGAAAACCATTTCTGCCTCACTGTTTGTCCATCTCTGAGCCACAGAGGGAAAATCCCTCTCTTTATTATCCGAGTAACAATGGGATTGCTGGGCTGGGAGGGTTTTTTGGTTTGTTTGGGGTTTTTCTCAGTGTTGCCTGACACGGTGCTATTAGTGTTTTTATGGAGTGACAATGCTGAAAGAGGAAAGTGCATTCCAGTGGCAGGTCAGCTCCAGGGTAAAAGGGGAAAAAAATAAGAATTCTCTGTCATAATTCCCTGCCATGGAAGGAATAGTACCTGAACACTGATGTCAAGCATTTTGTACTGAGCTGTATATATCTGGAATATACCTGGCACAGCCCAAAAGTACACAGCAGGGTAAAATGCAAAATTATTTACACAAAGATTAAAGTACCTGTGGAGGTAAATAAGTGATTGACCCTGGACTATAGACAAATCTAAATTCTGTGTCCTGTTTGAGCCTTAGAGTTAAATTATTACATCTCCTAATACTCATCAGCAACTGTTCTGATTTTGTGAGCTTTATGACATCAAGACCATTTTCACAATCGATAATAAACAAGTCAGAATTTCTTTTTTCCTATAAGCATTTACCATATATTTTCACCACACTTTTCCACCAGTGCATTAAAATAAGAACATAGGGGTTGACAAACTGTTGACATTCAGAGAAACATGATTTGTTGTCTTTAAATAGTTAACCTTTCTAATGTTTCAGAGAAGGTGCCTGTACAGTTCTATCAGCAGGAAATTATCATTTCTACATACCTGCCATTGTACAATGTAATGCTGTCCTCTCTTGACTCACATAAAATACAGAGTAATGGCAAAGGTTATCTGTGTGATCCAGTCTGTTGAAAAAAAGAAATAATTTTCATTTGGCTCTTTTAGTCCAGGATGCTCTTGCTGGTTTGTGAATGTCCATGTTTTACCTTGTCATTAATGAAAATATTCAAAAAGCTGAAAAAAAAAAATCATATTAGTCTCATTAAGGTACCTTTCAAGCTCTATCCAGGTGGACTGAATTAGGGAAGAGAGTTTTTGTACTCTTGGACCACAAAAGAAATGTGTTATACTTGTCTGGGCACTAAAATGATCTTCAGAGAGTAATATTAGGCTGAAAATATAAAGATCATGAGTAAAACTTCAGAGGAAAAAAGACCCTTAGTCAGTTGGCTTAGGTTTGATTTTGTACAGAAGAAATTCTCACTTTAAACATGAAGTACCATGAAACACTTCACTCTTTTCTGGGAGGCAAAAGCTTGAATTCTCACAGGTCTAGTTCAGATTCATCACAAGTTCTGCTGGTTGGCTGAATCCAAGTCCTTCCAAAATGCAGGTGTGAACTCAAAAAAAATGAGAGTTTCTGTGCAAAACGTGTGGAGTTTGGTGTTAGAAATGGGTTCAGGGAGTTTGTCTCTCAGCCTTCTATGGTTTCCAGCTCCATCTGGGCCAGCAGGGGCAATGCATGGATTTGGTACAATTGTGCCTTTTTGGGAGGTTATTTATTGATCTGACGGGGCATTGGAATATTCTGACTGAAAACATGAGTATCAGCTAATGCTGCCTGGGGAAGGAGCAGGGAAAGACCCCTGGGAATGCTTAATATATCTGAAATATTTGATGCAGCTCTATCTCCATGAATTAGAATATTCTAGTTTTGAGGAAGATAACATTTGTAGCATCTTCATTGCTGTTTTACACAATATTACCTTCTCCAGAAACAATACCCTTATAAAAAAAATTAGAAGTAATTTAGCTGCACTAATATTTAGTTCTTTTCAGCTCTAAACGTTTCATTTCTTCAACTGAAATTTAATTTATTACAAGGAGAACTTTAAACAGGCTAAAATTGATATTTGCCAAAATAACCACCCTGATTAGATTAAAATCCCAATTTCTCAATTCGCCTGTGGAAACATATTAATGCAACGGATTCTGTTCAGAATTGAATGACAGACAGATTGATGTGTCAACAGAGAAAAGAGTTAGAACCATCAGCGTGTCTCTCATTGTTTGACAGTGATTTACTACTGTCCAAAAGTCTGTTAGCTCAACTTGCAGAGCGAGTTATTCAGATTTATTCCGAGGTTTCACCCCCTCAAAGCCATTTTCTCTCAGCCCTGCTGCTGCTGGGACCCCCAAGTTATGTTGGAATTTCTCCTGTTCTAGGGACAGGCTGTGACTCAGGGTGTAATTTGGGGGTTTAGAATATCTCTTTTGGAAACTCACAGCTGCATTTTTTTTTTTTTTTTTATTATTTCATTTTCGGGTCTGAAAGGTACTTTTTCATATTAAAGGGGAAATTATTATTAATTTTTATATTTCCTCCCAAGTTACATTTTGTGTTGTTAATTTGTTTTGCTCTGGGTTAGTTATTCACTCCCTCTGGAGTTGAGACACAAGTGGTGACACGACACAGAATTCAGTTATTCTCCATCCTTGACACAAACTGACAAATTTCCAACACATTCTTCATTTGTCATGTTCCTTATATTTTTTTTTACTTACATAACAGCTGATCTTCAGATTTCCTGTATTCTTTAGAACAGGAATAATACTCAGGTGTGTTTCAGAAGTGATATGGAACCAAATATTCCAAATTTTGGGGTGCAGTTGTGGCAGCTGTGGACTCAGGGATAAAAGCCACTGCAACACTCAGTTTTCCCACAGTGCAATTTGAAAATTAATAAGTATTTGAGAGATATTTATTGTCAGGATCTTTTGGCTTAAACATCTTAATTTTTTTTTTAATATATATTAGTGTCCTGCCAAATCTTTTCCTTTGACTCTCTCTACTTTCTGTAGACTTTAAAACTATTGCCTAGGGATTTTTCAAGGGAAACTGACTTTTTTATAAATTACCAGCAAAAAGGGTAATTTTTGGCATTAAATTAAAAGACAATGAATCACTTTTTTTTGCTGTTAAATTAATTATCATCAAAGGTTTCATTAACTGATTTCTTATCAGCAAAGTCAACAACGAAATTGGAAACTGGACAATTTTCTCCCATTATCAAAAAGGAAAACATTTTACAGCTCCTTTTTTCTCACTTTGTCCTTTCTAGAAGTCTGACTACAGCATGAAGATTGGGACTCAGAAGTTCTCAAATCTCTTCCTGCTTTCTTTGTTTTAACTGGAGCTGAAAACTGTGAAATAAAAAAAAATTTTTTAAAAAATCCATATGTTAGTCTGAGTCTCTCTGAAAATAGACTTCTGTAGATCATTAACAGAGAAATATTGAGTTTAGGATGCTGTGTCCATTTTAAATAAGCTTTCTTTTTCCAATAATTATCTAATAATTATTTAATAATTCAATAATTATCTAATCATCCATGATTGCTCTTCTATCTGCTAAACTTTCCTTGAAGTTTAGGTAAAATCACTTTAAATAACCTTATTTGGCTTGTTTGAGTTCAAAACATTTGCCAGCTGAAATTTCAGCTCAGCTTTACTGGAGCTTTTGGGCTTCTCAGTAGCCATTTAATGGAAAAAACAAACAAATACACAAACAAAAAAAAAAAAAATCCAAAAACTCTTTTGTGCTTCTGCTATGAATTTTTATGGTTTTGCCCAGGCAGGGAGATGGGGTGGAGCTGCCACCTTGCTCATGGCACAGGGACTGATGCAAGGGGTCTGAGGGGTTTGTGGGCTGTAATTATCCCGAGTAATTTAAGAATCCATTTACCTTCTGCAGATGGAGATACAGTTTAATCAAATACAGTGCTAAATCAGCCTTTATTAGGCACATTCTGTAGGCTATTATGGAGGTGTTAACGTTTAAAATGCTTCTGTATTAAAATGCTTCCCAGGTGAGCAGGCACAGGTTTCAATTGTAAAGCAGAATTTGGCAGTAATGACCAACAAAGTGCTTTTTCTTTAGAATTTGGGCTACTTTGAACAAAAACTCTCAATATTTGCAATCCACATACTGTGGTCACTCCGTAAACAGAATGGCTTCTTTTGAAAATTAGTAGCTGAAGTACTGATTTGGTCAATAATTAACCAAAAAATATTGAAGCTGAACATTTGCAGCAATACATCTTTATATTGAGCTGACGGTTCCCAGATTTGCTTTGAATTATTTCAAGTGAAGGGATGCAAATCCAAATTCCTTTTGTGATCTTTGGTTGTGAGTGAGTTGAGCTCTATTTCCATTTGTATATACAGAGCTCTAGTTTTAAAAACCTCTGCATTAACATTACACTTCTCTTTGGGCTTTAAAATGTAAATGTTTTGTGGAGTTCTGTCATTAATGGTATAGCAAATAAATTATCCATGTTGCACTTGCAAGGGAGCCAAACTCCATGACAGATCTGCAGTGGAGGTGGTTCTGTAGACCAGCAGCAAAGCTGGATTGGGATTTATGGATTCCTTGTTATTAGAATGAACTTTTGGTCTGCAGTTATCACTAAAATATCACTAAAATCACGTGATTCTCTAAGGCTTTTCTAGTCCAAATATTAGAGTATCTTCCTCAAAGACTCCAAGAGGCCTGTGGTGATCTCAGGTAGCAGCTGCAGCTTTGGCTGTAAACAGGAAATTCCCATCATAAATCTCAAAAACTTACAAATGGACATTTTGGTGGGAATGTTAACTGTTGGGCATTTGATACCTTTGTGACTCAGAGCAGCTTTACTGCCCACCTTTCCAGGGCAGGGGATAGAAAGGTCCTTCAGCCCTGCCAGGATCCAGTCTCTGAAGAAAGGATTATGCCTATTTTTATGAGGAGTAAATCTGCCCTGAAGTGTCTCAGCTTGCATTTACTGCAGAATTCTGTGTTTAGTGACTCAAAGCAGCATTTAATGTGCTCAGTTGACCCCTGGTTGTAGTGAAGGCACTTGTTCAGCTGGCCAGGTGAGCTGGGCTGAGGTGTTTCTACACCACAAAATCCATGGAAAGCTGTAAAATTGGAAAATTTCCATGGAAGTCCAAGGAAAACTGTAAATGGCAGCCCACAGTGGTGATAATGAGTGTGACAGACCCAGAGAAAAAAGGTGGAATGCAGAATACCAGCAGGGTGGAGAGGTGCAGTTCATTTCCATATGATGTATTTGATATTGAATTGTGGGTGTAGGATGAACAGGATTTCTTCTCAAAAGCTAAATGTTCATCACCAGCACTGGTAGATTTATCTGTTAGACACTGCCCTCTAGATTTATGGTAATTGTGAGTTTGGCTTACTCTGAGTCTTGAGAAAATAATAGAAATGGAAGGAATGCCAGCTGGCCTTTTTGCTCCCAAGAATTAAAAAGAAAAGGAAAAGCAAACACTGGATGGGGCTGATAGTTGTTTGCTTTCTGGGCAAAAAGCAGCATCTAATTTCCATTGATACATCCCTCACAGGGATGGTGCTTTCAAAATTCCCCATGCAAGAAGAGTGAAAATATTTCCTCAGTTTATAAGTGCCACTACTGGATTTCTTGGGTAAAAATGAGAGTTTTTAACATCCTCACTGTGGGGTCCTGGTAGAGTTTGCCTGGTTTGGGGTTTGATGTTGCAATGGGAAAGGCCCAGGTGATCTGAGCTAGCATATCCAGGCAATAAGGTGCAAAATGGGCACCTTTGGCTCATAAAGGCTTCACTCCTGACACCCCAAAATAAAAGCAATAGTGTCAAATCAAAGTCAAATCTTCCCCTTTTTAATGCTGACACAGTGATAACTCAAGTAGAAATTTTCTAGATTGAGGGTTGGCCTTTATGTTTTGTTGTTATCTGTGTATGAATCAATGATTTTGTGTCATGGTTTATTCATTAACTAAATATTATAATTAATATCTTTGTTGCAGGTGTTTATTTAAATTACCAACTTTCGAGCAGTTCAAACAGTTTTGTGGTTTGGAGGTAAAAGGCCAAAGGGAATATCCTCAGTTATCCTGAATGAATGAAACATTGACAACTCTTCATTTTTGCAAATGACACTGGAAATAGCATTAAAGAGTGTCAGATATGAGGTTATGGATATTGGAAAATAAGGACAGGGAAATGGAACTTAGTTCTTTCTGACAACCTAACAAAGTACTTCAGCTATGAATCTTAAAGGTCCTAAAAGAAGAAGATGATGATGATGATAGTGGCAATAATAATAATAATAAAAATAACAATAATTCCCTCTCAGATAGTAATGGATTAAATTCAGCTGCTCTCAGGGATCCCTGTGTGATCTGTGTAAGAAGAGGGAATAAAACCCATCATTTCCTCTCTAGCATTTGAAAGTCAGTTCTGGCAGTTCAACTAAAAGCTCTTATTTATTAGAATTCACTCTGCTGCTTTGTATCCCACCCTGTTCAAGAATAAAGTGATCCTAACTGCTTTGTTTTCACTAATCCACTGGATTCTGTGCATTTTTCATGTTTTCATTCAAATTCATTGCAATTTATTAATCTATATTGCCCATAAGAACTTGGATTGCAAGTCAAAATATTTTTCCATGCTGTGAAATTGCCATTCACTCCCACCCTGCAGTTGTGGTTTAGGATCTTCTTTTGTGTCCTGTAAAACATCTCTTTCAGGAGTTCCCCTTTGATGGTTCTATGAGATATTTGGTTTTTACAGCCTTCAACCAGCCTGGATTTAGCATGTTTGCAGGATTTAGCACTAAACAAATTCAGTAACTATTTTTGTCAATCTCCCAATTATTTCTTCCTTCAGGTGAAATACAAATGGAGTTGAGCAGCAGATTAAAGTGTTGCTGAAGGCTCTGATCCTTTGCCATCATCCACAGGAATGTTATACACGTGTTTTTTCATAACAAAACAAACCAAAAAATACCCTGAATATGTCATTTTTTTCTTTCATACTCCATGAAAAATGCTCTTTATATGGTATAGTCCCAATGAAAGCCTCTACCTCCTGTCTCTGAAACTACTCCATTTGCTCTGTGACATAATGTTTGTTGAAGGAGAGATAAGAAAGAGAAGGGGCTTTTTGTAAAGATTGTTTATTGTGAAGGAAAAACAAAGCAGTAAAACAGACCACATAAAAAATGAAAATTGCCATATAGTTTAATGAATATTTTGTAAAAATCATTTTCTGTTCTCCTACAAATTCATGATAGCAGCACTGCTGGCTGCTTGTACATGATTTATCATGTCAGATTATATTGCAGCAAGCAGACTATATACCCTTTGACCTTGAAGACTCCTGCTATGCTGCAATAAATTTTGGGTTCTTAAAAGCAGTGAGGGAAAATGCACTTTTAGGCAGTTACTGAGCTTAAATACCTAGCAAAAGGAGAGTTCTTTTTATTCTGCTTTGTGCTAACAGATAATATTTTGCCATTCCGGATTTATGTGGAAAAATATTTGGAATTTTTTGCATCTCTGGCTTGATGTGTGTGTGTCTGCAGCTAAATGTCATTTTCAGCACAAGAATGTGAACCACGTTAACAGAGCTGCTCCATGACAGTGTTTGCTGAGCTGTGAAAAATGTGAAGTTCTCAGGGCAGCTCCTTTCAGAACCTGATTTTTAAGTATTTCAGCCTTGTGGGAAACAATTGCTAGGGGATGAAAACCTGGAGAGACACCTTGTGAAACAAGGAGACTCATTGCTTGGAAATGTGTTCCTACAATCAGAACATCTGGAAGCAGAGCTGCCCTCCAGCCCAAACTTCTTTACCCACCAACCCCCAAAATGGTGTCAGCTGGCTCCCAAAATGCCTAGAAAAATGCTAAAATACACAGTTTGTTCAAAAACTATAATGCTGAACTCTCAAGCTTTCCTCCTGTGGGATCAGTGGTTTCCTCCCAAGCTGCTGATTTTCTTAGAACCCCAGGATGGTTTGGGTTGGAAGGAACCTCAAAGCTCATCTAGTTCTTCCTAATATCCAATTTAAACCTGCCCTCCTTCAGCTTAAAGCCATTCCTCCCCATTTTGTGACTATTTTCATGGTACCTGAATTGTGTATCTTGGAGATCTCTACTCTCTGTCTAGTTGAAGTTGATGAGTTGATCCAAAAGTCCTGATGTTGGGGGAAGGGATGGGTTGTTTCCAAAATAAGGGGAAAAAAAAAAAAACAACAACTCTCTATAAAGTATGTTGGGGTTAGGGAAAAAGTAGATTTCTGATGTAGTTAGAAGGACCCTAGTGAGCAGTTCCCTCTTCTTTTTGCTATAGAAATCTCTGTTTTGGTCTCTAAAACCTTCAAAACCATACTTTGCAGAGCCATGTCTGCAGAAAATATATCTGCTAAACACATGTTTTATAAATATTCTGTTACACAAAGGGTTCAGCCTTGTGGGGTTCCCCTCTTCTGCTCTTTAATGTGATCCTTAAATTCTTCCACCCATGTAATTAAGCTTGCTCTTGTCTCAGCCTGTTTAATGACAGGCAGCTCAGGCTGAGGCACACCTCATCCACTGCTGAGCCCAAATTTCATGGCCACCTTGTTTTGCTTTGTGGTGAAGATATTGAGGAGCCTCCTCAACTAAGAACAAAAATTTTAAAAATTATAGATATCTCTTCTGAGGGAGGTGAATTGTGCCCTGGAGCACTCAGAGAAGCTCCAGGAATGCTGACTTTGATCCCCAGGAATGGATCTGTGCAGGGAAGGGTCGTGGGGAGAATTGGGTAATAATGGAGAGGCTGCATCATTAGTGTAAATTAATTAATCAGGGGTGCAGCAGGTTGGCACAGCAGAAGCTCACGTGGAAAAGGCAGTGACAGTTTGGTGTTCAAGGCGTTCTTTCAATGCTGAGTTGGAGGAACTTTCTGCAAAGGAAAAAGAGATTTCAATTTCTGTGTCACTTCTGTCATTCAGGGTATCAAAATGAGGACCAGATAATGACAATTGAATGAAATGAAACTTCATTGTAACCCAATCAAAAAATCATGTTAATTCTGAAAATGCCTTTACATGACAATTGACCTGGACATTTAAAGCTGTAAGTTTCCATTCTGTATCCTGGGAAGATGAAGAAATACAGGGGGTTTTTTTCTTTATTTTTTTTAATTTTACTGAAGCCTTACATTTTATTAATAGCATCTTAAACCATCCAGACTTCTGTATTCAGTACTAAGAGAACTGAAAAAATCCAAACAAAGAATCAGCAATTTTTTTTAAATTAACATTTCAACAAAGAAATGTCATTACTGGGAAAATTACTTTTAAATTAAATACAGGGAAAAAAAATCCAAACCAGTCCTAAAAACTATGTTGAAATTACTACAGAGAGTGAAAATACAAATCTTAAAATGTATAAACTAGCCTTTATGTGTAAAACTTTTATATGGTAAATAGTAAAAAAAAGAAAAATAATGCAGGGACTATCGAAAGAGAGTGTGAATTTATAGAATTTATCACACAGTGACAGCACCTCTGGAGGAGTCCATGGTTCTAATGTGGACTCAGATGCTGATTTTTATTTACTCTAAGTGTTCATTCAGTTCAGTGTAAAACAACTGAGCAGCTCTAATTTCAGAGCTAGCAATGGTAATCCAGTGAAATACCTCATTGATTAGGATGCTGCCTCTCCCTACTCACCCTTCTGCTGTTCATGGAATTTTAATTCATTTCCTCTGTGCTGTCACACCTTGAGAGAAGGAGGAGGAGAGGATTTCTTTTCCCCTCAGTGGGTCCTGAAGTGGCAAAAACATTTTCCTGCTCTGCCCAGGAGCCACAGGCAGCAGCTTCAACACTGACCTGAGGGAAGGAGCTCCAACTTTTCACTACACCCCGAGGAATTCTATGTTTATTGAAAAGATCCACACATGACCTGAGTTTCTATTTTTGCCTAGGAAATATTAGGACAAAATATGTGAAGCAGCATAAAGCTGACCAGGTATTGCAGTGCTTCACTCAGAGAATTGTGCACAAGTTAAATTGCAGGAAAACAAAAAGTGAGAATTATCTGTCACGTCTGCGAGCAGCACTGAAAATACCTTTACAAATTGTAATGGATTTAGAAAACTCGGCTGGTTTTTAATTTACTTGCAGTAATTCATTAAGATGCACTTTAACCCTAATCACCAATCCCCACAGGATTCTTGTGCCGTGCCAAACCGAGATTCTCATAGGCAAAATTAATTTTCTACAAATAACCTCCCTATTTTTCCTGATTCAGGAGCAGCAGAAGGTAGCACAGCTTTGGTGATTTGATCTCGATACATGAGATTTCAGCACTTGTTTGAGCTGGTATTCTTGTGTATTGAATTTTCATTTTTAGACTGCTAAATATTGGGTGTGACTCCGAGAAGGATATGATTCATTTTGATGGAACAGCTTCTAGGTATCTGTATTGGTGCTTATTAATTACTTTAGCAGAAGTGTTTTGTTCCTTCAGTTCCTCTGGAGGATTAAATACCACATAACATATGTTGGATTTTGGCAATCTTATGTTTACAGAAGTTTAAAAAATATTTTGAGCAGTTGTGCATGAAATTATTTAATATCCCTCATGAGAGGAAACGCTAACAATGTTAAACCCAAATACAACTGCTTTCTATGAATACTTTTTTCATATCTCAGGAGAAGGTGCTGAATGGAATATGAAATTTCCACATTTTGAGCTCTGGAAAATAAGTCCAAAAATGATACCTGAAAACAAATACTAAGAGAGGAAAATGCAGCACTGAAAACAGTTGAAAATAACACACATTGGCCCAGTTACAGTCCCTAAGTAGGAAAAAAGCTGAATTCGTTCCAGAAGTACATCTAAGCTAAATATCTAAGAGCCAGATAATAGTACAGAAACACAAACACATTGAGGGTGTAGCAAGTTCTTAAATTTTATGTATTTTCTTTAATTTTGTGCCGTTATAGAGATGATGACACAGCAGAAGCTAATCCAGAGAAAAGAGAATTATCTCCTTCTGTATCAAACTTTGGGATCTCACCTTGCTGTTCTTCCTTTCCCCTCCTGTTACACTCACTGCTGGTTTTAGAGAGGTCAAAACCCTCCAAAAACAGAAAACTGTTCCCATTTCCCTCTGTTTCTGTGTTCCTCCTGGGATGTACAGCTCATCCCATCCCCACCGAGGGATGATCTCCCTTCCCAGCATTCCTGAGTCATTTGGAAAGTCAGATATACAGGTGAGTAATTTGCATCCTCCTGCTAGCAGCAGTTCACACTGCTTAATTGTTTTGATTTAATTTCATGCTTTCAGGAGAGTTTGCATCATTTCACTGCTGCCCTATTTCCTCCACTGAAAAAAAATCCCAAATATGAGATATTTTTTGAGCTCACCTTCTCTGCATTCCTTTTTTCCCCCCACAAGTTCATTTTAAGAAGACAATCATGATTTCTGAGTGTTATTTTCTGGTTTACGTATAAGTGAAGAAGGATTATTGTTATAATTATTTGTTCTTCCTGGCTAAGATTCACTCATTTAAACCCAGTGTGAACCTCTAGAACCTGAGCTTTGGCCTTCTTGCTCTGACATTTTTTATGTCTAATTCATCCCTACACACAGGCAGAGTAAATACCCACCTCTTCCACCCACAGCCATTGCCAGGACTGCTTTTTGGAGACTGGAGTGGGACTTGCAGACAGAAATCTTCATTTTGGGAAGAGAAAGAGCTTAGATGTTCTTCACAGGATCAATGTCCCTGTAAGGTGAGCAGCTGGTGACAGGCTGAACCAGGGTGGGTAAAAAATGTAAGTGAAAATATTCCAAATACAAGCAACTTTCCCTTTTGAGCAAACATTTTCAGTCATTCAACACAAGAATTTCATTGTTCTGGCTGGACAGAAAGACCTATAATAAAATGAGGGACAAAAGAAAATTCAAATTTTTATCTTATTGCTAAATTAAATAAAATTTACTGAAACCAAAAACATCATTAGACTTGAACATTTCTTCCTCCAGTTGCTCTGTGAGGCTGTATGAATTTTCTCAAGGAAAAATTACTCTTTTCCTCTCTACAAGCCCATGGAGCTGTCCCTTGCATTGTCCTGATGGGTTTTGGAATGATAAAGCTGAGAGTGTTGGATTTCCTGCATGTGAGCTTGGATGAGGTTATTTTCCAATTTAGGTTGGTTTTGGCTTTTGTTCTCTGGCTTTGAGGAGGAAAATAATTTGTAGACAAACATGTGCACCTGGTGCTGAAACAATAGGTACTAATACATTTACAGAGGATGGAAGTGGAGCTCTCACAGGCTGAGTTTCCAGGAAAGCACTCAGCCATGCTTTGCTCCACGCCAGCAAAATCCCTGGTTTGTTTTGTTGTTTGCACTTATGACGATTTTCCCTTCTTTTTTTTTTTTGCACAGAAATTAATTAATTCCAAACAGCACACAGAAATTGCACTGCAGGTTTTCCATGCTGCTAGAGGCAAAAGCTAAAGAAAATAGTGAATTACTAAAATTGCTTTTTCCCTGAAATGGTGTAAATTTTATTTTGGGGGGAAAAAATGAAACAGTAAGGTCTTTGTTTATTCTACTAGAAAAAGCAAAGTCTTCTGAAGTTGTATATCAAGGAGGCTGATATTGTGAAACTGATTGAGGCAAAAGCATGGTGATACCAATCACAGACTTACACTTTTGTCTAAAATATTGGAAGGAAATTAAATTAGCAACCTAACACAGGCTAGCAGTGCAGCTGCAGGTGCAATGTTTTCATGCATTGAAATAAATTCAAGGTGAACATTGTCAGATTATTACACTTATTTTAGAGATTCTGAATGTAACATCTAATAGTTTTACACCAAAACTTGAATATTGATCTCCTTTGTTTTCTGCATTCACGTTCCTATCCTGTCTATCTACCTCCAGCTGAAGTCTTACTCAGGAAGCTGAATGATATGAAATTCTGGTTGGATATTTTTTAGAATATTTGCTAATGTTTTCCTTTTTCCTAAGCTGTAAAACAATTATTCTCAAAGTATAATCAGACAAGTCTAGAAGAAAATCTACCAAAAGGTATAAAAACCCCATGAGAGACATATGATGAGTGGGTGGGTTTTCTTCAGAGTCCATCTGTAAAACATTTTAGAAAAAATGACATCCCACAAATCTTGGTTAGAGGGAAGGATTGGGTCTGAGATGTTCAGAGAAGATAGTTAATGGAATGGTGACAATTTAACTGGGATGTGAGGATGATGAGAATGATGTATTGAAATCTGAAAAGATCAGGATGGAAGGAAGGAGTAGCACCTTGAGCACCACAAATGAAAGAATAAAAGAAAATAAAAGGTACAATAGAATTGATTCCTTAATCCAATGGAGCATTTCAACTTATATTTAACTAAACTTATTGAACCACTACTGAGTTGGGAAGGAATGGAGTGTAAGAGACCCAGAGAGAGGTGTGAAGGAAAGAAGAATAAATGTGTATTCTGGGATTTCAACCGCTTTGGAACAAGGAACAAGAAAGGGAAAAGCTGGAATAAAAACTCGACAGGGATGTGAAAGAGAAGATCAGAGTTTCTGAAGGGCACAAGGCAGGGTAGAAACACATTTCTGTGTCAGGAAGGGAGGAGCAGGGAGGGCAGTGAGGGGAAACAGAGTTAAGCTGGGATGAGGAAATTGATCCAGCAAGTGTGAGTGGGGATTAATTTTGTTTGCCTGTGGGTAAAGCAGATCAATTCACCCAGACTGGCTTTGGGCTGCACTGCTGCTGCTGGTGCAGCACTAAGTGGTGTTGTTACAGGGGAGACATTTGAATATGTATGGCAGCGTGAGGGGAATTGACTTTGACTGGAGAAGACAAAGTGACTGAGAATTGATTTTTATTGTGGAAGGAAATTGATCCGGAGAGAGGGGGAAAATCACTTTGATTAGTGTGTAAGGAGAGCTCCCGCAGAGGTGGAGAGCTGGCGACAGAGGGAATGAGCTTTGATTTTGGTCATGGCATGGTTTGGAACGTGGTGTTTGCAGCAGTTGATCAGTGTCCTGCATGAGATAAGATTTTGTGTTCTCTTCTGGGAGGTGGCATCAGTCAGCTTGTGTTCAGGAGGGCAGTAAGTCATATTCGAGGCAAAAACATTCGTTATTGAAAGCAGCATTGCCCAAAAATTAGAAATAGGAACTGTGTCTTGAATCATTTCAGGATATTCTCACTGTTAGTTACAATCGTGGCGAACTTGTTGAATCCAAATGTTCAAGTTTTAATTTATGTTTATGCCTTTAAAAAGTTGGCATGCTGATTTATTTAATGCTTCAGTTGCCATTTCCAATCAAAAGGAAGTCCATTTACTTGAGGCTGAAAAAATCCAAAAGAAAAAAATAATTTAAGCAAGTTTACAACACTGCCAACCATTGTGTTGCTTTCTATTTGGCACCTAGCAAAGAGCTTTTCTTCCTGCCATCAGAATTGTTTTAATGTTTCAATCTGGCTGTAAAACTCACAGTTAATAAGTTTTATTCCATCTTGAAGGCAAGGAGGTTGTGGAGAATTCTGGGCCTGGAAAAACCAACTTGAGTTGTGTCCTCATGGAAATCCTTTTCAGGTACAAGGTGGAAATGTGACTGAGTTGAACAGGAACAAACCATTCCTGGCCAGGCTGATTGATTTCTCTGCTAAATTAACAGCCTCTCTGGCTGCCTCTGCTGATTACAGAATATTATTTCTCTGTTGGGTTTTTTGCTGTTGCGTGAATATTGGTATTTCCTTGGACATTCTTGAAGGGAATGAGGTTTCAGGAACTATTTTATCAGCAGATTTCATGCTGGGCTCTTTATTGCCAATATTTTTCTCTAAGTTAATTTTTTGGTCATTAATTGATCCATCGCAAAACTTTAATATCCTTTCGCTATTACCTACCACCCATAGGTGCTCACTGAATTAAATACTTAGCAAAGACTTTTTTTCAACATTAACTGAAGTGTATTTTAGTTTCTGTGTGGGAAAATATATACAAATATTTAGCTTTGGTCAAATGAATATCTCAATCACACTCTCCTTGTTTTTAAGGAAGTGACCATATGGACAAGCAGGAGCAAGGTCAGCATCCTTCTTTTGCCACTGGGCTGAACTGCAGGAAATTTCTGAGTGGAGAGTTTTGGAAAGTGAGAATTCTGTGAGAGTTTATGAAACAAAAATGGCAAAAAGTTTTCATTCCTATGCAGAATTTTTAACTCAAATATTTAGCAGAAAGCGAACTCCAAGGCAATCACAGTGTGTCATTTCAAAGCCAAAATCTGCCTGGAACCACAAGTATTAAAAAAAAGATGGACAAAATAGTTTAAAATATGTAATGATGAGTAATCTACACAAATTCCACTGCTTCTGTGCAGGTGGCTCATAAATACTGTCATTGTCAGGAATTTTTCTGCCCTTCATTTTGGTTTTTCTCACTAGACTTGCTACTATTATTTTTGTCTGACAAGATTACCTTAGTCTGTTTTAAGAAAATTGGTTTGTGATAAAATATTTCATAAAGTATAATGGCAGAAAATGTAGGTAACCTAAACACTTCAGTGCATATTTAATGATTCAAAATCAAACAATTCACAATTATAGCCAAAGCTTAACTGTTGGCAGGTGGACTGGCTTGCCACAGAATTATATTTCTCTTTTAAAGGGTGAGTTCAGCACATCATAAAGATAATAAAGATACAAGGCAGAACATGCCAGTTCCAAGTTCAGGAAAGCTAAAAAAGGGCTTAGAATGGGCTAGTTTTAAACAAAAAGAGATAAAATTGAAACAAGTATTATGAGAAAGGAAATTATTCTTTTCCTATAGGTTTTCTTTCATTAGGTAATACATGGGATGTAATAGGAAATATATAGGATGTAATAAATCACAAAAACAGCGTAAGATTTTTCTCAGACTTTAGAGGTCTGTGTGATACATGGTATTTTATAAATATTGGGTACTTAATTGTCTGTGAGAGAAATAACTGTTATTTATGGCCATTTTACATTTAAACTAAATTAGGAGCTGTAACCAAAGCTATCACTCCAGGGTTTATACAGTAATGTCTGGATCCATGTGATGTATTTTAACCTATGCACACATCCATTTAAAAGGGGCTTTATCTCCTGCTTGACAATCCTTAATAACACAATAGACCACTCCTGGATCCCCTTTCCATCCATTAGTCAATATATCCACAGCAACCAGCTATAACCCAGCAGCAAAAAGCCTACTTAAGTTCTTTAAAACCTCCCACCTGAATTGCTGTAGCCAGGAAAAACAAATGGGCCCAAAAACGTGTGGCTACATTTTCCAATGTGCTGAGCACCTGCAGCTTCAGCAAAGGATGCTGGATGTCAGCACTTAACAATTTAGCCCAGCAAATTAAAAATATTAACCGTGTGAATTCATAAGGTTCTGCAGTGATCTGTGGCAGGGCTGGCATTTTCCCAGGGATCCCTCCTCAGCTGGGGATGTTTTCCATGCCACTGGCCCTGGATATTTTTGGGATTGCCAGTCCTACACCTTGCTGGTGCTGTTGGGGTGCACTGGCTCCAGAGCTGCTGTGGGATCATCCCCAAAACCAAGATATCAGTGACCATGGATTTTCAAACCTGGTTTTGGGTGGAGTGAGCTCCTCACCCCAAATCCCTCATGCTTTTTCTTTCCCTGGGACTTGTCCCCATGTTGAAGGTTGTCATCCCAAGGAGTGCAGGCAGAAATCAGAAAAAAAAAGCAGAGCTGATATTTTTCCAAGTTCCATCACCTTTTATACGTCTGTAGAGGGTAGCTGTGAGCTTGCGTTTTTCTATCTGGTTCTCAGAGGACATTAGTTCCTAATAAAAAATAATTAAATTAAAACCTCATAAATATGAGGCTACAGTGCTATGAGAAATGCAGAATTGGAGGCTCGTGCTGAAAGGATTTACAGAACTCTCAGCTTTTTACTGCTGCTCAATATCATATAAAAGGTTTGTTTCAATGTCACAGACCTGGGATTTTCCTGGAAATAAGACTGTAATGAAATCCTTCATTAACTGCTCCCAGTTATGCAAAAAAACCCCAAGTATATTAAATAAGGAGAATATGTTCTGGGTTGGGGGTTAGTTTTTCATACAGTTTCAAATTGAGCAGTCTGAGCATTTTAACAATCTTCCTACCGCTATATGACACCTTAATAATACTATTTAAAAGGTTTGAATTGTTATTTTTGATGCTGGGTCTAGAAACATGGATGTCTACCTCCCTCTCTGCCTCTCTCTATTTCTCTCTCTGTAAACATATCCCTAGTTTCCCAGCAGGTTCAAACACAGATGGCTGCCTTATTGCGACAGAAGCAAAAATGCTACATTAATGTTTAAAGAGATTAAAAATCCTCTTGGCAGCAGTGGCATATGTTACCAGTTAATTGTAGCACTGGAAGCTTCCCTGCTGTTTTAAAACATGGACTCATTTTACTTGCTTTCTGCAGAGCAGTACGAAATGTCAAATTTGTTGGTGTAAGTTTTGAATCCAGTCTGACAAAAATGAGTCATAAAGACAATGTTGTTGTCCTTCCCTAACATAGTTTTTGAATCCAAATAATGTTCTCCTCCCCTGCCAGCTCTGGCAGAAAGCTGGCTCTCTGCTCCAACCCAGAGCTCGTGTGCTTTCAGCTTCCTGATTTCAGCACAGGGCTTTGCCTTTGGAAAGCAGCTTTTAGCTCTTCACCTGCATTATTCCCACTCATTGTCATCCTGGCCAAAGCAGGCTGCTGGTTTAAATTGCTTTAAAGATGTAAAGGTGGCTTTTTCTGGTTCTGTTTCCAGCTGGAAGCAGCTCAGTCAGAGGCACCCTGGGACAGGCTGTGAGCCATGAGCATCTCTGTGGTGCTGGAGCTGTTGGAGAGTGTCCTGGTCAGGGATGAACTCACTGCTGAGGAATATCCCTCTGCCCAAACCCTGCTCCACACCAGCAGTCCTCAGCAGGGCACAGCTACTGCACACTGCTTTGTGGCTGGGGAAAGAAATGGGAAAAAGCGTTGGAAACCTGAAAATATCTGTCATTCCTTGCTTTAAATGGTGTTGCCATTTTTGGAGATTCTCCAGTTCTTAAATCAGGGAGCAGCTGCCACATCAGATATACATTAGGACAAAACAAAGGATTCAGACTTCCCAACTAACCTTTCAGCCTCAAATGCTGCTAGCAGAACACTTCTGCCTGAGAAAAGCTGGTGATAAAATTCCCTTTTCCTGCTCTGAGTGGTGTCACATCACCCTGGTTAGAGCTGCACAGGCTTTATGGGGTTTAAATACTCTGGAAAGTTTGTGTGGCATAAATACACTCTCGTGTTGGAAAGGTAAACAAAACTTAGCCTCACGTACTGTCTGTGATCCTTTTTCCTATTTGTTCTTTGCCATATGTGCACATTAGGTTTTACAGACAAGTGGATGTGATCTCTGCCCCTCGGGGCTTTACGGTGGAGATTAAATATCACATGGAGATGAGACATCCTTGTTGGTATTCTCAGCAGGGAAGGCCAAGGGTAGGGTAGGGTAGGCATGAACCATCCTGGCTTGTCTGGGAAAGAGACCTTTCAAAGCCAGGCTGAAACACAGCAGTGGGAGAGAGAGCACAGCCTAAATATTCTGAAACAGAATATTTATTCTAGATTGCTCCTTCTTGTTTCTTCAGAGCCTTCAGAGTGCACAGAATGTAGCAATTCCTGATATCTACACTTTGAAAAATCTCTGCAGACCCAGCTGGTTTTCTCTGGATTCTGATCACTCTCATTGCTCTAAGTTCGTGGTTCCCTCTCCTATGATTATTTTTTTCTCTCCTGATTTGATTAGATCATAAGTTCAGGATGTAGACAGTGAAAAATAGAGCTCAAGATGTCTAATTAAAAGAGCAGCTTGTTTGCTATCACCACAGGGATTCGAATTCCCCTCTAACCAAGCCATGGATTCCTGTCCTGGGTGTTTGTACTGAACCCACAGAGTCACTGTGTTACAGAATTACCTAAGGAAATTGTCTTTCCAGAGTGTAAAATGTTCTTTACTGACAAAATTTACAGTTATATAGATTATATTTGTATGCAAATTAATACAAGCCTTTCAGGAACTGAAATCCTCCAGAATTCACCAGAAATTAGCAGGAAATTTAACTTAATTATGAGGAGTTGGATGCTTTGGGGAATGAGCTGATATTTGTCACCCACTATGTCTTGTCTGCTGCTAATGGAAAAAATCAGTCCAGTGGTAACATGTTCTTGCTCAAGTGAAACAGAATCTTTATTCTAGATTGCAAACCAGATCACATCTTTGAGCTATTTGCAGTAGAGAAGACACACAAAACCCAGTAACATTGGCTACTTTCTGAGCATAAATAATAATGAAATCTTCATATGGGACATTAATATTCTGAAACAATTAAATCTTGTTTACATCTTACAGTCAGCATTAAAATACACAAATTATATATTAATGATCAAGTAGTTGCAGAGAAAAAGATTTTGTAAAAATGATTTTAGGTAAGAAATACAATTTTTCTGGGCCCAAGCTGTAACCTACTTATTTCAAAACTCAGTGCATATCAAGACATTTACTTTCATGAAATGTCTTATGAAGTATTGATTTTGGGAATTAGTGTGAAGAATTCCTGCCTTTCCAAAAATTCTGGTAGAAGTTTATAAAACAGCAATCCAGCAGAAAAGTAAACTCCTTTATTCCAGACTTTCAAAGGCTGAAACATAAGATCAAAATATTATTTTGAGTCAGATAAATCTCAAATTACTTTTCTACAGGCAGATTGAAGATGGAGATTGTCTTCTGTTGGTTACGGTACTTGAGATTTACCAGAATTTTTGTCTTTCAGACATTCTTTGCTAAAAATGCTAAAAACACACTCACAATTTCACACAGGCAATTGGAACACATTCTGCAGTTTTCTGTGGTGCAGCAACAGGCATCACTTACACTGTTTAAATTACTATTACTGCTGTTCCATTATTTGTTTACAGTTTTACTGGAGCAACAAGATGAGTGCAGATGTAGCAGCAGTACTAACTCCTTGGGATTCACAGATACCCTAATTAAATTATTTCCATACTTTGTTTTCTGCAAGTGAAGTTTGCAGTTGTAGAAGAGAGTGTTTTTTATCCTCCTTTCTCCTATTTGTGAACTTGTGATTGTAGCAAAAAACACTAAAAAATGAGTCTTTAGCTTTGAAGTTATAGTGAATCTGTTAAATACATAAACAAGCATATTTAGTTACTTTGCATTATTCATGTAACTGCAAAAAGATTCGCTCTGGGCAGACAATTACTGTGTATTAACATCTTGCCTTAGGGCAGTTGAAATGGTTTTTAATGAGGTGTTACCAATCCTGAATATCTTTCACTTGCCACTTGACCCAACAATTTATTTTTTGCTGTTCATGGGACATCTTGACATAAAATACTTTATTACAGGGATTCTGTTAATCATCTGCTGCACTTAAATAGAATTTTTATCGGCATAAAAGGTATTTATTAAACTAACTCATATTGTTTTAAATAATGATAACTAGTACCTATAGATTGAAATTAATTGGAATTTTCTGAGTATTCAGATCCAGAGCCTAAGAAGCACACTGCTAAATTAGTATTCAGGTCATGAAAACAACTAATGAGGCTTCAGACCTATAAAAGTCCACTCAAACAAACACCTGCCAGTGTTTTAGAGAATATTCTGGCCCTGGCATCTGCTATGACCTGAAGGGCAGAGCAATATGAACTTGACTAAGACAGTATTTCGGATAATTTGAGATCTGGAGACCAGAGCAATAAGGAGAAGAAAAATGGTTCTTCCTCCAGCACGAAGACACAAAAATCCCCAACTCAGCCACACAGCAGCAGCTTGAGTAGAACCAGGATTTCCAAAGTTATTTCCTTCAAATAATATGGTTGAGGCGTTTGTGCTGCACCAGAGGGACTGAGTGGTTGTATCTGGTGGATAAAATTATGTTCCTGAAAAGCTTTGGTGTGACAAGGCTGTCAGTGGCTGCAGTGTGAATTTCCTGCACAAACTGCTCAGTGATGGGTGAGAGAGTCCTTGCAAAGCACACCTTGGCTTGTTGACCAGAGCTTGCAGCACACCTGCAGATGGCTCTGATCAATTCTCCTCCCCACCGTTTGCTCCATGGCACAGAGCACAGCTCCCAGCAAAGCCCCTTTGGATCCTGGAGTACACAGAAACACCAGCACAGAGCTTTCCTCGGGCTGTTCTGATCTTGAACGCAGTTCAGGCAAATTTCTTTCCTGCTCTGCTGCCACAGAGGTGTTCCCACAGCACCAGGGGCTCTCCTCCATGGCACCAGTCATGGGTGCCACCAGCAGCTGTGACAGCCCAGGTCATTATATTTTTTTACCAGGTCATACACCAGGTAATTAGACACCTCAGTCTTTTACCAGCCACAATATGAGTGTGTTCGGCCCAGAATAGCTTGGCTATAAAGGGGAAACAGACATAATGCAAATTAATTTATAAAGAAGCTGCAGCTATCAGGATGAAGAGATGACCACTGCTCCATTTGGTGCTGCAGCATATGGTGCACAAATATAATTCATCTTAGTGACTGGGAGGGGAAACAGGGGAAAAGGGAATCTCCCTGGCATAGATGTCCATAGAATGCCAGTTACTCTGCTGGAGCCTCTCCTTCCCTGTATATGTAATCTATGTTGAATTAATTTGTAGTTGGCTGAATTTCAAACACATCAACTTCGTTTTCATGTATGTTGATGGGATTTTCTTTTGGATCAGTTTCTTATGCTAATTAGACCTCCATTTATGCTACATTGTAATGAGGTTTAGCAACTCTGCGTGTGCAAGCCTGGTGGGAAATGGGCTGGATGTGCACAATTTCAACTTTGGCAGTTGCCTGGTTTTGATATGGTATAGATTTTCCTGTTTCCCATGTCATGGACAGTCTTAAGTGGGACAATCAGTTATTTTCTAATTTTTCAGTGGAGAGGTTTTATTTGTTGAGGAATATAAAGCCTGATATATTAACTTGCATTTTTAATGAATGAAGGGTTTTTTTGGATGGGAGACTTATTGGTTCTTCCAGTCTTCAATGGCGAATTTGAAAAAGAATTAATGGGGTGGGTTTGCTGTGGCTTCCAGTCAGGCCTCTGCTTGGAGGGGAAATAGCAGAGACTTTAAACGAGGAAAAAATAAATATTTAAACTTTTCCTATCAAAGTGCCAGGGTGAGCACAGCCTTTGTGGAGCACAGAGGATTCCTGCACATCCCCACAGGAGCTGGTGCCACATTTAGGATCTCTCGTGTATCTGGGCATTTGTGGGCAGAAATCTTGCTCTGCTGTAAGGTGAGCACAGCCAGTCCATCCAGAGCTCAGGGTGATCCTCTGCCCAACCTCCTGTGCCATGGCCTGGCTTTTAAAATCTTAAAATAAGTCAGCTCAGCATTGGACTAAAAGTGTTCCTCTGGTTTCCAGTCACCCAAGCAAGGAGGGGCAGAGCCAGCCTGTCTCTGCCTGAGAAACACCTCCTCCTCACCCTTAATCCACCAGCCTCAGCTGAGCTGGCATTAAAAGCTTTTCTCTTCAGCAGCCCGAGGCAGGAGCTGTAATTGCCAGGTCGTAAGTAGCTTCTTCAAAACAAAACCTTGTTTATTCCTTCTCCCACACAGCACAACTGTTAATGGTGCAGGAGTCAAGAGCAATTGTCCATTTTCCACTTTACAACTACCTTCATTTTCCCTTAGAACAGTAAAACTTGAGAAGTACGAGTTTCAATATTCCCTTTTGAACACAAGAAACTTTATCTCTCCAAATATATTTGCAGAGCAAAAAATACGCCTATTGCCTACTGAAATACCTTAAAATATTTAGTACTTTCCTGCTCTGTTGTGGGGGAAAAAAGTTAATCTAGACGACGTGGCTGAGACTGTTCCCATTTTTCAGATGAAGTTTGCAATAAATATTCATCTTAACCTGAGGCATTGTCGTTAATATTCAAACTCAGGCTTTTCAGGTTTATATTTAAATAAGTGCTCTGGAAATGTATGAATGGACCCTCATTCTCAACAAATCCATGTTCCACACAGAGAGGTATTTTTATATGTAGAATTATTGATAGGATAATTATCAACTTGTCTGTCCAAACCATTTGGTCCATTCAGCCATCATGGTTAAAATTTATTGTGTGAGGAACCTGACTAAAACTGCTCTCCTCACTTAAGTGAAATATTCTGCATAGTACCACCAGCAGAATTTCTGAAAGGTATTTGTAAGATGTCCTCCCATGTGAGTACTGAGCAATGCCATTATGATAAGAATTATGATAAGAATTAAATCAGCATTGCCTGTTATGTAATCAGCAGTGGGGAAATTATGCTTTGTATTCCATTGAGTGTTGCAGTGATCATGAGGCAGGAGGAGGGCTGAGCCCGAGTTTCCCCTATAAATAACAAAATCAATACCCAATGTTCGTTTGTGCTCAGGCTTGTCTGCTTTGCCTCCCTGAGAACTGGAGGCTGCACAAAGAATGAGCATTGGAGAAATAACAAGCACTGGCCTTTAACAGGGCATTTTCTGAGGTGGGGTGGTCAATGCAGCAGGAGCATTTGTTGGCTCTGGGAAACCATCCAGCTTCAGACTGTGGTCAAATACAAAGATGACTGAAATCCCAGTATTTCCTGAATTTAACCTTTTAGGAAATCAGACCCTCAATATATAATTGAGTATGCCATTCCTTGGGGAAACAAAAAAGCATCTTTGCCTACTACATTCAGCTCTTCAGCTCTGTGGTTCTTGCAGTGTTTTAAGTAAATCAATGTGAAATAGAGAAAGTTTGCAGTATTTAGTTGAATGAAGTAATTTTTAGAGCGGGAAAAAAAATCCCTGGTGCTTATAAAGTGGTAAGACATTCTTAATGCAAACTTTCTCAACAGAACTTGCTGCATAGTCACACATGGTCAAGAATCAAGAGAAGAGAAATGTGAAAAACAATTTGCAGCCATGCATTGCACCAGAAACCAAGGGGAAAAGAAAAAATCAAAGTAGGCATGCCTATAACGTGAGCCTTACTGCAAATAAATAAAATATGTAAGTACATCATTTTAGTATGCCTAATTGTTTTGCTAAACTAACACACTAATGACTATTGTTTTTTCATTAAGAGATCCAGAGAGTGAAGCAAGCCTTCAAAGAAGAAACTGGAAATACTGCTCTGGACTAAGAGATTTCAAGAGACCTTACAGCTGGGTGTGAACTTCTGTACAACTAAATCTCTCAAAGTGCCTCATTCATTGCTTGTCTGCCATCTAATGCAATAATCCTTTAACCCCCTAACAAAGCCCCAGCTCTTTGCTGGGTGCACTGCCCTGCTCCTAATCCTGCCCATCCCTGCCTGCCCTAATGACACAGCCCTAAAGGGACAGTGCTGCTCCATGCCTGACTTTGGGAGCATCACTGAATGATGAAGAGATGCCACCTCTTGGACACACCAGCCATGTCATAGTCCTGTGTATTGTCCTTTAAATCACTGTAGCTGTGATGTGCCCTTGGTTTTCCCCAAAAGGACAATCATCCCTGGTCTGGCACCATGGCAGGGACAGGGATTGCTCCCAGCTGATAGGGATTTTTGCCAGATTTGTATAGAACTCTTGATTTTTCTCCTAAGAGAAACCCAAATGAAGAAACTCTTCCAGGATCCCTCTTGGTGAGGGAACACAAGGATATGGATCTGAGACAAAGTCAGGGCAGTGCATACATTCAGCAGCTGCCCCACCCAGGGAAGAGCAGGGAGAAACCCAATTGTCTGAGGAGGTGAAGAGCACTTGCAGTGTCTCAAATTCACAGAATTACACTAATGTGGCAGTTGGGGAAAACCCCAAAGCTCATCAAGTCTGACTGCAAACCCAGCACTGCCACATCCAGTTAAACCTTCCCCAATCCACATCAGCACTAAACCATGTCCCCAAGTGCCACATCCACAAGTTTTTGGAAGAGTTCCAGCAGGTGGGAACAAGCAGTGGCCTAGCACCATCCAGTCTAAGGATCTCCTTGCTTTATTACCCCAAGAATTAATTGAACAGCATTCCTAAAAGCACTGGTGAGCAGTCCGTGGTAGTTGGGTTTCCAAGTGCCACTTCTGATTTAAGAACCCCCTAAAAAACAGCCATGGCAAAAAGCTTTTTTAAAAAAAAATAATTGTAAACTTCATTTTAGAGCTAATTAATTGCAGAATTCAGTCTGTAGATATTACTGAGCATAATGAGACGAGATCAATATATATAGTATGTACTACACATATAAAACTGTTTGAAACAGAATGTTTTGCAAGCTACTGAAGGCTCATTAAAAACAGTTTGCCTAAATTTACTTTGGCTGCCTTGCAAAGAGATTTTAATTTCATAATCACAAATACTTTATCCAGTGTGCTTCTCCCCCCACCCAATTACAATGGATGAACACACAGAGGAACAGAATTAAAGTTTGGAAAATTTAAATGTGGCATGTCTTACATTTCCAGTGTTTCTCTTGGCAACCTAAATATTGTTTTAACTTGTGGTGTGATTATACATTGGCTCACATAGGGGAACTGCAGAGCTCTGCCTGCTGAGCATCATTAAGCACTTTGGTGCTCGGTGGGAGTTTGTTCATTAGGAAGAGAGTGTTATGAATTTTACTCTGTGTGCATCTTTGTCTGGGAGAGGGAGGGAGAACGAGGTAATGAGAAGAAACTATAAGATCAATCATTTAAACATACAAAACAACTAAATATAAATACTTCTGTTTAAAGGGAACAGAAAAGTATTGCCCAGAAGAGAACAACATCAACATGAGGGCTGTGAAAGAAGCTGCCTGAAACCTGTTGCTGCTCCTGGTTGGAAACTTGCATTATTTCCTCAGATTTCATCTGCTTGGCAGAGATCCACTAGTCTGCTACACTTTGCCTTTTGGTTTATCATTTCTTTTTACGCATTATGGTAATTTTTTTTTTTCATTTTGGGACATATAAAGGTATAATTGTATAATATAATTTATTCTAATAGTTACCCATACTTATAAATAAATTCTACTAGCAAGAAAGTCTTAAACAGTAAAGACTTACAATGATATTATTTTTACCAATTTTATAAACTTGAAGATTTTCACAGCTGAGAATAACCTATAGAAGATTATTCTTTTAATCATTTTACACATCAAATCCTAGGTATCAAAGACTATGTGGTCAGAGAGTGGAACGTTTAACTTTGTGAAAAGGGATGTACTTTGTATGATACGCAAAATGCATTTGATTTTTCATTGCAGTATTTGAAAAATGACCTCATTTTATATTCACTTTATTCTAATGTTTTGTAATTCTGTTGGCTTTTCTGATGTATATGTTTATTTATATCAACATGGATCTGGAGAAAAGTCAAACCCACCATTTTGCAAATGTTTTTACAGTGCCAGTGCAGTGTTAGACCCACTTGGCACAAGTGACATCCATAAGATTTCCCAAAATACTTATTTTAGCTTAATACGTTATTTATACATAAAATAGCATTTTTACCTATGACCACTAAAAACAAACAAGTCTTGAAGGAGGAGAGAAATGTGAAAAATATATAATATCTGTTCCTTTAAATTATGTCTCCAAATATTTTTCCTCTCTGAAAGTAGCAAGAGCTTAAGCAACTCCTGCTGTCTTGTTGTTCGACATCCACTACTGCCCATCTGCCTATTGATTGGTAGGAAACTCCAAATGGGAATTTCATCTCATTAATCATGTCACATCACAGGGATTAGGACAAAAAAAAATCCTTTATGCTTCACAGCAGCTATCTAATGCCCAGTAAGACAAGTGAACGAATATGATATGGATAGAATATCTTCCCACTAATTAAAGGTCATCTGCTAAAAACTGTGAGTCAGGCTGGCTCAGACATGCTCTGATCTGAGCTGCACATCCTTGCAAAAGGAAAGGAGCAGTAAATATGTATTTCTAATCCAAATGTGAGCAGAGCTGGAGAATAAAAGCCATCCATTACAGAGCACTGCAGTGACAATGCTGGCAGCAGTGGTTCTCCCCGAGCAGCTCCTTGCAAACCCCAAATCCATCGATTGTCTCCTGCTCCCCCCTCCCTCCCACCAGCATTCCTATCCACCCACATGGCACTTCCCACCCACACGCTCCCTAATCCTCTCCCAGCACCACCAAAACCGTGCCTCTTCTCCTCATAACCCACATCACCCTCACGGTGAGATACTGGGATTTTTCTAAGCCTGTTTGGTAGTGTAACGAGCAGGGAAAAAGCAATTAAAATTGCTGCGAGGTGGCTGAGCAGGTGAGGTGAGGTTTCCTTACAGTGAGGGCACCATGGCAGATGAGAGGGACAAACACAGCCTTGGAAAGAAGCCAACTTATTAATGGAATTTGACCATGCAAAACTTGTTGAAATCCCTCTAGAACATCAAATGCCACATTATAATATCTTTACTGAGGTCCCTGCCATTCCCAGGAAATTTTTAATTCCCTTTTAATGGAGTGATTTTTTTTTCCCAGTAATATTTTCCAAAGCAAGATTTGTGGGATGTATTTTGGTTTGCATTTATGTTTTGCTTTGTCTCTGTAGTGAAAGCTCTCATCAGTTAAAAACAGGTAGGGGGCATCTTGGGGGTTTTTTTTGGAAAGAAACCTTGGGGGAGTTAAGGTTTCTTTTGACAGAACTAAACAGTTATTTTCTGCTTTTGAGTTAACAGAGAATTCCAGAGTCATAAATATCCTTGAAACTATTGCTTATGATATTGTATTTAAAATCTTACAGGTCATTTTAGTCGTGTTAATGACTGGAAATTTTGAGAACACAGATACAGTTTTAATTCAGATATTCACTAATGGGATGAAGTAATAAATAGTCTCTCTAAAACCAGCAGAATAATGCTGCACACTGCTGATGCAGAGACTGATCAGATATGGATTTTTTTTTACTTAATATTTGCATTTTGACATTGTAATTGTTTCCACCATTTTTTTTATTTTTCTAACATTCTAATAAATTATTCAATCTCTGAGAGCATTTTCCTGAAGCGAGATACTGCTCAGCAATATTTACAACCATTAGTTTTACAAAGATCATGACTTGAGCAGAAAGAGCTGAATTTTTCCATTGACCTCTATACTTAGAGGAAGTTCATGCTGAAACCTGAACTAAATGAGACGTAAAAACATCTGTATTTTCATACTGCCAAATCTCTAGGTAGGAGGCAAGGGATAAAGACAAATATCTGACGAGTAGCTGTATTTCTCTGCTGAGGAGACTTAAATATCCTTTACTTCCTTTTTTTCCCCCCAGACTTGCCTCTTGTCCCAGTCTATAAACCTCTTTCTAACAGTTCTGATATCACACCTGATTTCCTTCCAGCTGAGTATCTGCAAATCCTCACCTGATAGCAGCCACATTTTAATTTATTTAAACAATCTCCACCCTGTCCTCTTTAATTGCAGCTCCATTTGTCCTTTCAGTTTCTGCCTCCAATTTCTACTCACAGCTGATTTTTCCATGTTTAATCCTGGTTCCCTTCCCATTCAGACCCACATTTACCAGATTAGCCCATCAGGGCTTTGCTGACCCTTCCTGTTATCCTGCATGCAGACACCACAGCCTGTGGGGACAGAGTCACTGATCCCAAAGGACATCCACCCTTGCCTGGAGCAGCTCAGAGCAGGATTACACCAGGGATTGCTCATAAATGTCAGAATCTGAGATTTTCTGAGAGTGAATAAGGATGTGCAGGGAAAATAATAATAATTTAAAAATCTTATAATTTGTTTTTTAAGCTCTTCAGGTCTACAGCTTCATGTTCAATGTCCCCACTGGCTCAGCACAAGCTGGGATGTCAGTGCAGCACTCAGAGAATTGCTCAGGCTGTTCCCAGGGGCTGCTGAGCACCTTGTCCAGGCAGGAGTGGGTAAGACAGCTCAGCTGTGACCCCAGAGGGACAATGCTGTGCCTCTCACCTGCAGGGTCTGCACCCCTCCTGCCCCTCAGCACCGAGCCCAGCAGCTTCCTGACACAGAAGGTCTTTGCAAAGAACTGTGTGCTGCAGCTACATCTCCTTGCAGGCTTTGAATTTTGATCTTATAAAGCTGTCAATATTATTTACTTCTTGTGTAGTGACAGGCAATCACCTCAAACCTGACAAATATTGAGTAATCTACTCAACCTTTGCCATTCAGAGGGAAGCTGACAAATCTTTCTTCTTGGCTATCTTGTTTGTAACAACTTTTTTTTTGACCAAAGAGCAGCACTTTTTCTTCAGACAGCAGAAATCATCATCCCAAACTTCCTGACATTCAGAGAGCAAGTCACCTGTGTGCAGGAGCCCACACAGATGAAAGCAGCATAATTCCCATTTTTCTCTTCAAACAATTATTTTAAATTCATTTTACAGCGAGAGAACAGGCTTAAAATAGGCTCCATAGTTGAACATTTGTTCCAGCATTCAGCAGAACAGATTTCAATGAATTGTGAGGCTTTTCTCTTACCTGGTGCCAAACCCAACTGCTTTGATGTTCAGATAAAAACATCCTGAATCTGCCCAGCAGGATAAGGCAAACACATTTTATGTGCTGCTCACACTTCCATTTCTTGCTTGCCAAAAAGACAGTGTGTTAAAAGCTTTTAAATTATTCCCTTTCCTAAGTTAGGAGTTGCTGTTGGTGTTTGTAAGCAGGTTTGTGTCCTGTTTGGGTTGCAGGGATGCTCTGGTGGTCCATGGCAGAGCAAGCTGGGCTGGGAGGGAGAGGAAAACATCCATCAGGGTTTGCTCTGCTCTGGGCTGGGGAGGAACCCTGGCACTCCTCTCTTATCCAAATTGTGGGAAAACCCAAAGAAGAGAGATGTTGATGAGGTGGAGCAATCTCTCCAGACATGTTGTTCGCAGCACATATTGATTTCCAGCACATCAAGGTAAGCAAAGGTTTAACAGCCATAATTTCATGAAAATGACAATTGAACAGCACATCTGGTGAGAATTCATTTATGCTTTTTACATTTTTAACAACCTGGCTATTTTTACTCTTCTCATCCTCTCAAAGGGAGTACAATGTAATGAAGCATGGAGCTGGAACTAGGCCACACCTCAGCTGGAAAATGTCAAATTCTATTATGCCATCCTCAAAAGCATAAATCATAGCTGCACATTTTTAAAGGTATCAATTAGAGGGGGAACAACAGCAAACATTTATTTGAATTCATGCAATGTATTTATAGTTCAGAATGGTAGAGTATGAGTTTTTATTTATGTAACGTAGAAATATACCAAATATTTAAAAGTTGAAATCTGTGATATGTAGGATCTTCTCTCTGCTGTGAAATCCCTTTGAACATTGAACATTCTTGCATTTAATTTTTTCTGGCTGCCAACTACCTAAATAACCTGAGTAATGTCAGGAACTACTAGTTTCATTGTCACTTAAAATACTTATTTCATATATGAAACAATTTAAATTGTATTAAGTTTAAAGACACACTCTACTAGTATAATATCCAGGAGTCCACATTTAATTGTTTTCATATTAAATTGTCCCTTTCACGCATTGTTTGCCATGTTTCATTGCTTAAATTATGTATGGGGAGGAAGTTCTGCCTCTTTGGCAGCAGAAGTACCATAGTTCATGATTATTCAAATAAATAAATGGCATTTGGTGAGCACTTAGGGGCAGGAAGGAACGCTTGCTGACTCTCACTCTTCCTGTTCTCTTCAGTATTCCTTTTATTCCAAGAGGTTTAAACTGTGGAAGTCTAACTCTCATCTCAATAAGTTTGACTTTCTGGATATGCTCTACACCTCTCAATTCTGTACAGTTTTTTTAAGGCTTTTTAGGATATTATACAAATTATTAGATGATATTTCTGGGGACAGCTGATATGCTACAAAAGAATGTGATTATATACATTTAAATATTATTACTATTTAATTTGATTAAATTTATTAAATATTTTTGCCTGCCATTCAGCCTGGAGCAAATGAGGATTTTGGAAGACTATTTAAAATACTTGTACAACATGGGGATACTGGTAGGCTGATGATAGGGATTCTAGATTATGGTGTATTTAATGTATAAAAAGTAGGCTACATTCATTATTATGTAATTCAAATAGACTCAAACTCATCTCACTGCTACCCCTAAAATGAAAACTATTGTATAAACCATGTTACTTACTATGTAGTAAACATGTTCTTAATTTGAACTACATCTACACTTCTACAGCTTTTGAGATCTTGGTTAAAGCTTTTCAGAGACAAGTTGAAAGCCACTTGTAAGAGCCATTTGGAGAACAGAATTCCTTTATCTGAAGCACATTTTTTTCTGTGCATATTCTCCTATCTTATAATGCTCTCATCACAGCATCCTCAGGTGAATGAACAACCCCTGGGGTGTTATTTCTTCTTATGTCCTTTACCCAGAGAAATCTTGAGCAGCTGGACTTGAGGGTTTCTTTCTGACTTAGACTGGGCTCAGTGGATCAGGATCTTTCCCAAGGAGCATCCCTGTTATGCTGTGTGTCTGTGAAACATCAGAAATGTGAACGTGGAACAGCCTGGTGCACTCTGGGCTGCTCTGCAGATCCTGTAGGCATTCATTGCCTCAGTCCTGCCCCAGCACAGCCAATTTTCTGTGGTTTTGGAGACATTAAACTGTCAGAGGAGCAGAGATGACCATCTCCTGCTTTGACCAACCTGCCTGGCATGGTGACAAACCTTTGAATGAGACATTTAAACCTGGATTAGCAGGTGGAGGGCAGGCTGAGGATGCTCCTGAGCCCGTTTTGCTGAGGATGCTCCTGAGCCCATTTTGCCTTACAAAATCTCACATCTGCTGGTGCTTCCCGGCTGCTGAACATGTGTGTCCCTGTGTCACATTGCTGGAGGCCATCCAAGGAGTGACAGGGGTTTCTGTTGTCACACTGACACACTCATTTGGAATTCTTAATCCCGGATCTGCAGGTGAAAGCAGTGCAGGCTGTTTGCTCAGAGTGTCTCAGAGCACCTTGGATGGGATGGGGCAGGAGGGCAAAGTGAATTTTCTCTGCTCAGTGATGCTCACATCAATCTGTATAAACACATAAACTACCTGATCTTTTTATTTTCCTCACTGCACAGGCCATGTAGTTTTTTACTACTTTTTAAAGAAAGCTCTTGATACAAACAATGCTGATACCATTTAAATTCATTGTGTATCATATGTTGCCAGCTTATATCTACCCAGTGTTCTTCTGCAGTAGATATTTCAGTGTTGAACATTTGAAATCTTATCTCCCATTGTGTTCTGACTGATTTAATCTCCTTGGTATTAAATTGTCTGTCTGAAATCACTGCAGAAAGGATCAAGAGGGGAACACTCATCTCATTTAGAAGGAGGTTAAAAAGCTATTCTCAAGTTATTCTTAAGAGTACTTAACCTATCCTTAAAATTTTAAGGAGCTTTTCTTAGAATGAAGTGTTGCAAGGAGTAAGTTGAAGATTTAAACCTGAAGCCAGATAGTTTAAGAATATTATGGTTTGTCTTGTACAGTCTCAGCAGTGATTTCCTTCCCTTCCTGACCCCTTCATGCACATCTCCAGTCTGGGCAGCACAGCCACTTGGCAAAGCAGGTGGTGAATCAAAGCAGCTCAAAAAATGCTGAGGAATTTAAAGGAAATAACGTAAAAATAGAAGTCTGGCAAAGCTGGAAAGGGAGGCTGCTCCCTGGCAGCAGGGAGGGAGCAAAGGGCAGCCCTGCAGGCAATGCCCAGAGCAGCCAGTGAAGGGTTAATGCTCAGTGGCTCTGCTCAGCCCTGCATAGACACATTCCTGCTGATTTTCAGCTCTCCTCTATAACACTCAGTTCAGAGCTCAGCAGAAACCGGGTTTTTCAGTGTTTGAGTAGACATTTGGCAAGTTGTGAAGTGTCAGCTGAGCACTGGTGAATTCGAGAACTGGGGTGAGCGTTTGTGTCAGGGAAGGAAAAAATCTTCACAGCACAAAGCACTCTCTAACCTGAGACTGGAGGTACCTGAAATAAAGTAACTTTAGTCTGTTCCAATTCCATGAAAAGCCGAATCCTGCACTGCTGACACTGTACAGACTTTACAACTATTGAAATCTGGTTTAAGGGACTGGCTGTGCACTCGAGACTTAATCAGTACAAACTGAAGATGGTAAAGGTTTAAACTGCAGCCTAAATACAATTTACCATGAGAGATGGTGGCTGAAAAGTCCTATTTAGAGTGCCAGCAAGCAGAGAGGGCAGTCTGTAGGATGCAGAGGAGTTCCTGCTGGGCTGTCCTGTCCAACACCAAGGCTTTGAAAGTCAAAGGCAGTGAGGTTCCTTCTGCCTCGATTCCTGGGGTGCAATCCCAAAAAAATGCACATTTCCAAGTGTTCAGCCTTCCTGATTTTTTCTAACCCCACTGCGACATATTCCCCTCCCTAGAGAGCCTCATCTAAATGATAAAACACTCCAGAAATCTAAACCATTATTCACTGGGCTATTGTTAGGGAATTTCAGATTTATCATCTCTCCTACTAATTCCATTTAATCTCTTAATTTACCCTCTATTAATTTATCACAGCTTTCTGGGCTGGGTGGGTTTTTTCCCCTCTCATCTGGATGCTGACAGTGACGGAAACCTCACAGGAAGCATTGACAAGGTCTGAAAAATAATTCTGGAGCCCTTGTGTTGCTAAGGAAGTTTCATCAGTAGAACCAACGGCTTGAGATTGTTTTCTCAGCAGTGCATGAGATAAATGAGAACTATTTCCAGATTCAGTAATTTTGAAATCTGAAGGAACGATCTTATCAGTTTGCTGGCCACCCTGAACGGAATGCATCAAAAAAGATTAATAGGGAACAGGGATACCTGCTTTCTTTCACAGCAAAAATGCCCTGCAAAAATAGTTTATGGAGCTGGTTTTACCTACTCCATTTTGCATTAAATATAAAATCTATATGTTTTGTATAACTAGCTTTTCGTTCTACACTGCTGGGATAAGCAAACTGGTAAATGAAAAGAAAAATGAGTGAAATTTATTAAATCTGACTAGGAGACTCTCTATGAGGTCTGATCTGCTGGAATATCTAAAGTATGCTTGAGTATCGTCCAAAATTTCCCAGTGGATAAAGGAATATGTCAGGAAAACTTTGTTTACACAATTTTAACCTAAGATGCATTTGTATTACAAACAGAAGGAAATTTTCTTTTCCAGCTGCAAAATGTGACTGTTTTGAAATTCACCATCCCCAAATACATGACAAAAAATATTAAGACTAGTAAGTATAAATAATATGAATCCAAAAGCCAATGTCTAAACACAAACAAACATCAACTTTTGTTTGTTGAGCCTCTTCCCTCTGTACAGCAAATTCATAGGGCTATAATGGCTATATTTATATTATATATAAATTATATATAATTTTGTTTATATTATATTTTAATGGCTATATTTATTAAATATGAAGTATTCCACAGGAGCAGGACTGGGTCCATGGCAGGTGATGATGTATTCCTGTAGCTCCAGCATTGCTGAGCCATCCAAGGGAATACATGACACCAATCTGTGCAGCTCAGTTGAATGTTCCTGCTGAAACAAGCACAGACCTTCAGTGCAGGGCATTTGCAGCATCTAGGTATTTGTGCCAGAGTATCCCACACAATGTATGTTTGGAAGGTAATTGAGGGTATGAAATCTTGGAAAGGATCATTAGAATGTGGAGAATGCTTTCGAAACAAACAGACAAAAAAATCTGATTTTTTGGAAAGTTTAACTAAGCTACTTCCAAACAAAAGTGTATTTTAGCACTGATAGTTGTTGAGTGATGAAAACTGTTTTTCTGTTTAGAATCCCTTATTTTTGTAAGAATTATAATCTTTAATTTTGACTTCAAATCATCTGTGTACAATACTATGAGTCATAACCCTATTTTAACAGTAATTAATCTGGTGTTTATTCATCACTGAGCAATTTTTCAAAGTACATTTCACTGAATTACACAGAAAACCTCTCCTGGTTTAAAGTGTTTTTACCACGTGGATCTGATTTGGGAGATTTCTGGTGATTTTTGCCAACAAAAATAGATCACATCTATTTTTGGAGTCCACATTTCTAATTCTCAGACGGTGCCATGAATCACTGGATTTATTTCCAAAGTCTGAGCTTCAAGGCTCTCCAGACTCTGCCCAGCTGGTGTCAGCCAGGAGAACCTCCTGTGCAATTCCCTTTTCTGAGGCTTTGATTTTCCTTTGCCTTTTCTCACCTCTCTGGAGCAGTTTCAGACTACCAACCCATGAAGGCCTGAGTTATTTTGGGGGACAGCTCATTTGTAACTGACTTTTTCTTTGGTTTTTTTTTGTTTTTCTCAGGGAGCAACATGATGCAAGTTGGAAGTGTTGGTTTGCTTTTATACAGAGTGGTTAATCTGATCAAAGAGCTCCGAATGTGCTCTCTGCAAACAAATTCCCATAAATCTCAAAGCTGGACTTAATCTGTCCTCCTTCAGCCTTTTTTCCACTCCTGTCATGCAGGTGTGTTTTTCTCATATGCATTTCTGTCATGAGCTGCCTGATTCTGTTCTTAAACATGTATTTTATTTCATGTAAATGAACTTGGCGTGTGAATTCTCACAGCAGCCTGAAGAGGAAGATTCTGATAATTCAGCTGACAGTAGCTGGCTGTTTCCCCTCTTTGACTGCAGAAGAAATGGACAATTCTTGGCCACCGAGTCCCCGTGGCTCCTTGCCACACAGGAGCTGTGTGTGGGAGTTTGTGTGCACATGTGGGGTGTTTGGGAATCAGTCACATTCCTCAGGAGCTCAGAGCACATCCTGTCAGGAGGAAATGAAAATTCCATTGTGTCTTCATGCAACAATGCAAAATTTGGATAAGTTTCAGTGATAATCACCAAAGGATTATCAGGCAATGCTTCCCTAAAGGCATCCCAGCCTGGCCACAGGGTTTGGAGGTTTTGGTGAGTCCACCAGCCAGGGAGAAATCTGTCCATTTGATTACACTCCCACAGGAATTCTCCTTTTCCTCTGCAATCACAGAATCCCAGGATGGTTTGGGTTGGAAAGAGCTTAAAGCCCATCCAGTGCCACCCCTGCCAAGGACAGGGACACCTTTCACTGCCCCAGGTTGCTCCAACCCTGTCCAGCCTGGCCTTGGACACTGCCAGGGATCCAGGGGCAACACAGCTTCTCTGGGCACCCTGAGCCAGAGGCTCACCAATAATAACCTCATTTTAAATGCAGTTTAAGTGCTCTGGTCTGATGCTGTGGCATTTCTTCCTTTCCTGAGCATGCAGCTTTGGCTGCTGGGGTGCATCTTGGGACACAGATACATTTCTAACCATCCTCTTCTCTTTCTCTTCCCAATCCTATATCCAATCTTCTCATCAGCCTGTTTGGGGGGGAGGCTGGGGGTGGTGTGTCACCAGGTTCCTTTTTTGTCAGGTATTGTTATATAAAGAAAAATTAATGTAAGGCAAAAAAGTAGATGCCTTTAAAAAGATACCAATAAATCATTCAAAGTCTGTCAGTTTTCTGCACAGGCTGCTCGAAGAATAGATTTAATGGATCTACATACAACAGAGATTTTCTATATTGCTTGAGTTTTCTTATCTGGCAGAGCTTTGCATCATTTGGAACCAACCCTGTGCCGTGGGCAGACTCTGCTGATTTCTCCCAAGGAGTGCTTTGGTTGTGGGGGAGTCCATGTAGAACTTCTCGCTAAGTGTTTCTTGATGTATATTTTGAGGCACAAAGCCTAAGAATACAGCACAGAATGTGACAATGCAGAATATAGAAAGAAGCTGTTGATTACCATTGGTATTTTTAGACTCCTCGTTTCAGGAGGATGCCAAAAGCAAACTTCAGCAGTCAGATCCAAATGCATTATTCCTCATGACAGTATGGAATGGTGAGACAATTTCAGAAACTAGATGAAGAATCATAGTTTATCTTGCTGCATAAAATTGCTAAAATTGCATAGAAATCTGTACTGTGGATCATAAGTGAATGTAAAAACTCCAAGCTATTTTTTTTTCCGCTTTGTCTGTTTAAGCTACTGGGCAAGTTGTTGCAGGAATAAATTTGTTTTCTTCCTCTGAAACTGTATAATATTAAATGCTGTGTTGTTGGCATAAAATATAAGTTGATCAGACAGACAAAGATTATTATTCTGACAACTGTATACACAAGGGTATCATTGTACATTGAATTTCAGTGTGTAATATGGTATAAATCTTCATGAGAGACTCAACTTTTATTGGCTGCACAGAAGGTGCTTTTCCTTATTCAATACAGGAGATGATCCCAGGGGGACTTTTTTAAAACATCTTTATCCATTTTTTTCCCTCCCAGCCAGTCTGAGTGCCCTGGGAGGCTGCTGGAGCCAGCGGGGTGAGCAATTCTCCCTGGAATGCTGGGATGGAGACACAGCCAGGACACCTGGAATGCTTTCCCTGAGCAGAACCCACACAATCCTCACCTTTCCCATCCCACCAGCAGAGTGTGTGCTCTGTCTGGAGCCTGTAGGACACAAAAATTCACCTCAACTCAGTGAAATATTACCTAAAATAACTGTGGATCTGCACTCCTGTCACTCCTGGCTGTCCCTGACTGTTGCCATCCTCTCATTGCACCTGCAGAGGGTTTTTGGGGCACAGGGACACCACAGACCATCCTTCAGTTCTGCACAAAGGGAAGGGCCAAGGGCACAGAGCAAGAGACCCTCTTGTGGAATTCAAACTGCATCCATCATTTCCCTGGCCAGTGCAGGGAAATCATCGTTATTGGCCAGGAGTAATTAGGAGATCTCATCAACTGTCCATCCAGAGGGTTACCCCACTGCCCTAAATCAGCCAGGCTGTGGGATTTGATGCTCTCTCTCTTGCTGCAGGTTTATGAGTCAGTTAATGGCACTGCTCTGCTGGGAGGGCTCTGGGCACAGGAGCTGATGAAATGCCAGCTCTCCCCAGATCCATATTCTGCACTCAACAAGTCACTGCAATCTTTATCTGACATCCCTTTCCCCATTTGTGAATGAGTCAGGTGGGTCTTTCCTGTGAGGGTCTCTGTGTCCCAAAACCCACCCTGTATACGGATTTATTCATCCTACATCCCACAGATTGGGAGAGGTCGGGGGGGGAAGGCAGAGCTCAGATCTGGGCTGTGCATCCTGTCTTTAGATCATACAAAATCAGGGCTCAAACTTCCAAAATTTCTCATCTTTGCTACGAAAAGTTCTCAATTGTGATATTTCAGACCCTTTTAAAGCCCACATGAAAACTTGGCATTACTAATTTTTTTTTTTTTTACAATTTATTGTATCAAAGTCTTCCCAGCTGTCCAAATTTTTTTTCATCCTGATGCTTTCTGTTATAACTTTATAGTTTGAGGCACTTTAAATCTTAGACTATACCAGTTCCAACTATAAAGTCTATATGCATCGCCTTTACAGCGTAAGGAATAACTAGGAAATGTTGTCTCTCTGCTACTGATTTGTGTATTATTATGTTGAGAGAGAGTAACAGCTGTAAGGACAAAATAACACCTCTTTCACCACCCACAGGAACGTGAAATTGCATATATTGTTTTTAAAATTAGCTATCACGTGTAAAGGTCTATTGTATATTGCTAAATAATAAAAGTAAGTGCATTTTTAGGTGCTCTTCAAATGAGGTCACAGTGCTTACGAAGTTCTCGGTATTTCTCCGACTTTATGAGATTCCAGTGGCAATGATGAGAAGTGTGGCACAAGTGGCCAATTTAAAAATGCCCTAAATATAACTTGAAGGGCTAATCACGTTTACAGTCCAAAAAATGTGTATGAATGCATATTTATGTGAGAAAAACATATCCAATGAAGAAATAATAAACTATTCATCTAATAAAGTGAATATGTTTTATTCACTGCTAATTTTAATTAAGACTCAGTCTTAATTCTCACATATACCACAGGGAAGATATATTTTGGTCTCAAAAAAAGCCACATTTTGCACTCTTTTCTCCAGTTAGAAGTGGGTAAACACTTTTTTAAAAGCAGAATTATTTAGGAGTAGCCTAAGACACTTCCCAGCAGCAGCACAGCCTCCATCCCTGCTTGGATGTTTGCAAACCCCAGCAGGAGGACCAGGGAACAAATTCCTGCAAACTCTGCTCCCCACGGGAAGGACAGCACCAGTCATGAGCATCAGGGGGAACATTCCTTCTGCAAACACTGATCCAACTGGAGCACTTCAAAAATGGGATCCAGGGGGAGGAATGATCGCTGGGGCTGCTCTCCTGCAGGGTGTGGGGAGCTCAGAGCAGCAGCTCCTGAGTTACTAGCTGGGCAGTTTAGCATTTATCTTCTGCAGTCACTGCCAAAGGCATGGAGGCAGAATAAAGAATAACACCACGTTGATAAATATGCATCATTTCCCCCTGCCTTCCACAAGGATTGTACAAAATGGAAAGGCACAATTGGAATCTTAGTCAATGTAATAGTTCAGAATTCATTTTGGGGTGGGTTTATCTTTTTTTCTCCCCCAGATTGGTCCTTTGTAACATCAGATTTCAACCTGCAGTGAGTGACTTTCAGGTCAGATTTACAAATCTTTCAGATGGAGAATGTTGTGTGGAACCAAAACAAGTGCTTCCTTGGCCATGGTTTTTTAGTTATGAGAACTTTTCTGATTAGGGGAAGAAAAAACAGAGGAGGAACTGAGCTGTGCCTGAGAAAGGGATGAGTTTGTCACCTTGAGAACTTGGGATCTCCACTGGCCACCTGCTGGGATGGAGAGTCCCCAGAGGTCTCCTGTCCCTCCCATTCCTCTCCTGTCCCCCCCGTCCTCTCCTCCCCCCCAGCCTCTCCTCCCTCCCATTCCTCTCCTGCCCCCCCCAATCCTCTCCTGTCCCTCCCAATCCTCTCCTGTCCCTGTCCCACCACAGTGACTGTGGCTTTTCACTTATTCCTCCAGCTGATCTCCAGCCAGACTGTGGCACTGAGCAGGGAAAGGACCTGCCTGCAGAGCTGCTGAGGGCAGCAATCCCAGCCCTGAGCTGCGTGTCAAATGGCAAAGGAATTCACTAGGAAATGTTACTTCCAGTTTATAATTCAGCGATCCCATTTTTTCTCTCAGGGGCAGAAGATCTGAGATGCAAATTGGATCTGCATTATTGTTTTTGTCTCTGAGGGAGCATCTTCCTGCTCTGACAGAGGCTGAGTGCTCCAGAAAGCTGGGAGGAGAAGGTCTGGACTGGGAAGCTTTTCTGCCTGTCTCCCACCATCCACTTTATCATGGTGATGTGCCTTCATTTTACCCTTTTGATTATAAAGAACATTAAAACCAGAACTGAGAATGTCTCAAAATCTTTTACATTCACTGTGCAATAAACTATAGTTAAAAAAGAGCAATTACTAAACATTTTTGCTAAATAGGAGATGGTTTGCCAAATATCTTACTTTTTTTTTTTTTTTTTTTTTTCTTTTTCCAAAAGCAAGTATGAAATGGCTGTAAGAACTACTGGCTCCTGTTCAGGAAGACTGAATGGAATGGCCTGTGGTGGTTGCACCAAAATAAAATATAAAAGCAGAGATAGCAGAAGGTAAGAATGGCCAAAGTGTGTTGAACAAAAAGGTGTCAAGCCCAGGCCCTCCCCAAGAATATTCCAAGGCATATTCAAGTGCCATCAAGGCCAAATAATTCCATGCCCAGAGCTCCACAAGGATGTCTGTGAGGATGTCACAAGCCAAAGGTTGAATCTGTGTGTTTAATCACCCTAGACAGGTTCATCTTGATTTATTTAGCCATTCCTTATGGAGATTCTGCTGTACAGCCTCAAAAGCTTAGAATTAAAAATGCATTTTTCTAATGTTAAATGATACTTGATTTGCAGTCCTTAATTTGCCCTTGCAGATTAACATGATGTTTCGTTACCAAGTAAGACACCACTGCAGAGTTACAAATATTTTGTGACAATTTCAATTGTCTATTGGCTTTATTCTCTGGCAATAAAATCCCCAAATACATTATTTCCATGCTTTTGCCTTCAGTTCCATTTCACACACGGTCACTGATGGAGCTGCAGAAGCCTTTGAGCAGGAGGTGGGGACAAGTGACCTCCTGAGACCTCATCACCCTGAATTATCCCATCAGTCAATACAACCTAGAGTCAACAATTTCCTTCAGCGCTAAGCAGAATTACAAACATGCAAACCCGTTCTTAACGGGCATGCAGAAGCTACCACAGATTTTTTTTCTGCACAGAAAAACACTTGTGAATTTTGATGTGAGCATCCCTCTCCATGGAAGCAGCTCTCTAGCACAGCAAGCAGGACGCTGAGCATCTCTGTGCTCCACTTAATCCCACAGCCAGTTGGACAGCAGCAGCAGGCTGCTGGCCAAGCAGTGTTTGTGGTTTAGTGCCACTGGGAAAACCTGGAGTGAGTGTCTGGTGTCCTTTGCCCACTCCTGCTCCCCCCAGAAGGACATCAGGCTGGTTGTTTTCCTTTCCTACCTGGTGGAACGTTATTTGTGGAATGAGTCAGTGGTACAGGATAGTCACAGGTTTTATGTAAGAGGCTGAACATCTGCAGACAAAATAAAAAATTTTATTTGTCTCCCTCTGGCCTTGTATAGTTCGACTAGACAACTGGGCCAGGATTTTAATATTACCAAATATATGGTAAAAAAGGCCCTAAATCACAGAACTCGTGGCAAGGAGCACAGACAGATCACATCACACCTGACTGAGCAAAGTGAGACCACTGGGCTGCAGGAGAGAGCTGGGAGCAGAGGGCTGGAGGAGTGGGGAAGGAAGAAAGGAGGAAAATCCTGGGAGCTGTGATGGGAACGAGGCGACTGCAAGGATGCTCCAGTGACCACTGTGGAACAGCTCAGACCAGCAGTGGCCACAAACCCCTGACGTTCCTGGAGTCACTCTGGGGACACAAGCACGGGGTGCTGACTTTGTTCAGGCTGAATAAAAGGGATGATTTGGGGCATGGAGGGTGCAGAGCACACCTGACAGGGAATTCTCTCAGAGCAGAGCCAGGAGCTCTGGGGAGCTGCACTCTTAAATGAAAATGGAAATGGAAATGGCATGGAAAATGCCAGGGCAGGTCTTGCAGGTCAAATATCTGGATTTGGGGAGAAAAACGCTGACCTTTCTCTGTTCTCAGAATGAAGAAAAGCAGACTGAAAAGCAAAGGATCTTCTATGGTGCTTCCAAATATCCAACAGCAGTTTATCGCTGGATTAGAATTTATGAGAAATAAGTGGCAAATGGTGCAAATTAGTGCCCTATTTAGGAGTGAAAATAATATTTTACAAAAAAGCCCTCAAACTTCCAGCATTGGCATCACCAAAGAACAAGTACCAATGTATCTATATATTCAGGAAAATGACTCCTGGAGGAAGTCTTTCCAAAATTACTCCTAGCCCTGTGTAATTTAGGGAGATAGATGCATATGCCCATGAATTGTTTAACTGTGGAAATGTCTTTTATTCCTGTATAGCAGATGCACAAAGGGAATGGGAATGTTTTATAACTTAGGCTTTTAAATAATAAATAAATGCTGACATTCTCAGTTGAGACATCTTGATTTCTGCGTACTGTGTAATACTGAAGTATACAAATATTTCTTTAGAAAGAATTATTTTTCCCTTTTTAAAAAGAATATGAAACCTCAAGAATATGATAAAACATCACAGTTGGTTTCTAAATGCTTTGCATCTTAATATGGTTGAAGTTAAGGCAGTAAGTAATTTCTGAGTTTTTCCCTTGAGCTGCGTAGTTCTTTTCATATGTAATTATTCTCTGAGTGCATTAGATAATGCTATGGTTCCCACAGCTGTATACACATCTATAAATCATTAATGAGGCAGTTAACTGAAACAAAACTATAAAAGATTTGCATTACCCGGCAGAACCCAGCCTTAATTGACTTCCAGTTATTTACAATTAATTTTTCCATTTGGAATAATGATTGCAAGCAACTTAGGGTTTTTTATGACTGAGGAATTAGATGCTGACTATTCATCAAAAGTTTTTACAGAGGGCCTGTGTCAGTGGACAGTAATGAGCTGGAGGAAATCTGATTTTTACACACACACACTCCCACTACCCTGGCAGAGGGCATGGGGTGGGGGCATGGGCAGGAAAATGCAGATAGGAGCCAGCAAAAACCTTCTCTTTTTTCTTTTTATCACATACCTAAGTTTAACAACAATTAATTTCCTTTCTTTATAGCATCCAGCTGAAAGGCAATAGGATGAGTAGAGCTGGCTGCAGTTCTACATAGAATAAACTGCATGAATGAAGAGTGAGTAAATATTTATTTCTGTCTTACGAGTCTGTAAGATAGACAATGAGGAATAAATGATGCAGAGGCTGTTGAGTAAATATTACTCCATTATGCTATTTAAAAATTACTTTTATGGAGAACTGGAGCACAGAGTAAATCCTGATTAAGTTGTCATTGTGGGAGTCAGGCCCAGGAGCAGGGCAGTGTGTCAGACCTGGACAGACACACGGAAAAGATCTGCTCTCTGTGCCATGTGAGCATAACTCTCGCTGACATTAATGGGCTGGGGATGTGCTCTTCAGCAAGGGATGTCACGTTCAAATTCCTAATAAAACTTTGGTCAAAACTCGCCGAGCCCATTTGCAGCAGCTGATGTTATCTTCATCACCCTGCAGCCTTGCCTTGCCAGAATGCCTGAGCAGGCAGAGCTCAGCAGTGGAGACTCCTGGTTGTGAACCACAGTGAGAACATAAGTAAAGTCTCAGGTTCTGGGGTGCAACACACTGAAACTGCTATCCTTGGAAATCAGTCCTTCCCTGAGAATGAGCAAACCCCCTTTAGTGATTTCCCCTCACTGCCCTTATTGGGGAGCGAAACATACAATAAACATTTGGGTTGTTTTCTATTCTCCCCTTCAGCCACAGCTGCCATGCCGAGGAAGTTAAATAAAGTTTATTTCCTTGTTTAACATAAATAATTGTGCTGTCCCCTGACTATCATTTAAGGCTCTTCACTCGTGCCAAGTGGCTGAGCTGCAGGTGAAGCCAGCCCTGAACACAGCCAGGGCAGCTGTGATGGGCATGGAGAGCTCTGATTTCCTGTATGTGGTGCAGACCAAGAGACACCAGAAAATGTGGGGGAATTTATCTCTGAGTGATGGCAAAGCAAGTGGCTGCTCTCTGCCTTATCAATAGGTGCCACTGGAATTGATCTGGGAAATAATCCAGCAGGGGTAACCTTGAGACTCCTGCACTCTCCTGCTGGAGTCATTTTCCCCAGGTGCTGTTCTGTGGCTCTGTGGTGCACAGTGTAATGTAAAGTAACGTGACAGCCAGACACGGGTCATTCAGCCTGTCAGGAATCCCAGCCTTGGCAAATTGCTCCTGCCTCTTCACCAGTCCATGAACTTCACAGACACTTAACTTACTCATGCTGCACTGGCTGCTGCATTCGTTTAGCTGGAAAAGCCTCTTCCATGTGAGAAGCCTGAGAGGCTTTTCCTTTGGAAACTGGGCTGGTACCAGATGAGCAAACAATATTATTATTTGCATTAAGATATCACGTCCTGTCAACACATAACACTGGCAATTGCATTTCAAATGACTTGACCAATTGTACAGCGCAATTTAGACAGTGTTTTTGCTCTGGCCATGATCCTTCTCATTGGGCTTGTTGTCCTGGAGTGGGAAAAGCTCTGTTTGTAAACTCAGAACTGCAGGAATTTTTTATGCACAGAGGTGATATTGCTGACATTGATGGCTTTTTTCCCAATGAGTGCAAAGCATCAAACTGATCAAATTCCTATTTTTTGTAGGAATCCTGAATAGTCTGTTACTGCCTGTCTTTAAGCAGTAAAAAAAAATAAATACCCTGGCTTGGGAGTTTCTTTGAAAAAGCCAAAACCAATTTAAGTGAAAACAAAACTTATATTTGGTGAAAATTTCTGTTAATTAAAAAAACTAGTAACTATGAAAGTCATGCAATTTACTTACCAGCTCTTACACATCAGGAGTCTCAGGCCTGCAGGGTTTCTCATCCCAGTTACAGAGTTCTCACTTTCCTGTGACTCCCTCCAGCTGGGTTTGGTTTGGTGTAAAATTCAGCACCTGTGAATCCAGGCTGTGGATTAAATACAATTGCTTTTCTCTTTTCCCTTCATGCTTTTTTTTTCTTTTTTGCCCCCAAGTTAGTATGAGCTGAACATAACATAGTAGAAGAAATAAAGAATTACAGTCGGGATGTGAGGAATTAATTGTTTTCCTCTGGAATAGAATCTCAGTATTCAACCACAAGGAAAAAGCCATGAGAAGAATCAGAGCTTTTCCCACTGCTTTGCACATTGTAATTTCAACATTGTAATATAGGTGTCAAATGTTACTAAATCAGCTGTCAAATTCTATCAAACACTTCCTTTGCACAGGTGTAAATGATCACATAAAATGCAAAGCACTGATCTGACACCAACAATCTCTGTGTGCCATTTCTGTCTTCAGCAGTTTTACAGAACTATCAAGAAAAAGTCCAACAGGGAGTTTATTCCTTGTTATTTAGGCTTTCTTGGACTGTTTTCTTACTTTTAGGGAAGTGATTTCCCCCTCTGCTCTAGCTGACACCGAGCAGGAGAATGCAACAATTTCTATGGAATAGCTTTGCATTGATCTACAAAGAACAATATTGTGTTTCATAACAATAATAATGTTGCAAGGGATACAGAATTTCTCCTGCCAAAACCTCTCTTCCGTGAGTGTCCCAGCACCATCAACTGATGGCAGCACAGCTCTGGGAATAAACACTTTCAGCTAATGGCAGGAATTGTCAGGGGAAACACGAAACAGGTACTTCTCCCTGATACAGAATGAAACATATGATTAAAGTCAAATGCCAAATCCTACCGGCACTGGAGCGAATTAAGGTTTATTTTTCATTCCTGTTAATTCTTTCCTCTCTTTTTAGCTAATTCATCTTGTTTCATTTCATGCCAGTGGTTTTTCCTGTTTGGCCACTTTGGTGGACAGGGGGGACAATTCATTTTAGGTATGTGGCTTTGGGTAACAAGATTAAAGCTCCAGGCAAAGCCCAGATGCTGAAGGAGCACTGCAGGCTCTGTGTTGTGCTCAGCTCTGCAAAGGGAGAGCAGTGTGACCACAAACCCTCCCTGCCCCTCCTGCAGCACAGCACAGCCCAAAGCTGCCCTGCCACCTCCACCTGCTGCTGGGACACTCAGCTGCTTCATGCAGTGTTTAAAAATCAGGATTTGCACAGCAAAACTCTCTTATTAACCCTAACATGAGGGGAATTGCATTGCCATTATTGTGAGGGAGCTGGGATACAAACCTTATCATAAAGAAACCGTATCTTCAGGTAACAATTCAAAATTACTGAGTTTCTCCCCATTTTCCTACTCCAGACATCCTTGTGAAACCCAAGTCTGGCTCACTGGAGGCTGAGTGAAGCTCACAGTGATTAATCCGAGCTGCACCGATTTTGTATAGTTCAATATGAACATGTCACTTCCCTGGCTGCTTCATCTCCATCTTCCCTCTGACCAGCCAGAATTTATTCCAGAATGCTGGCAACTTGCTCTGGTACCAGGAGCAGCAGGTATACCTATATATATGTGTGTGTGTGTGTGTGTGTGTATATATGCACACACACATTATAAATAAATAAATAAATGTTGTAAACCAGGTAAGATTGTTGTTTCAAAGACAATGACCTCGAGCAGAGCTGCTGTCCCAGCTGTGCTGACACAGAGCTGCTCCTGGGACAGCACAGCCAGGGGGATACCTGTGGGGAGCCTGGAGCTCCAAAATACAGCAAAATTCTCCCCTTTTCCCACCTTCAGCCCCTCCTGGAGACAGCCAAAATTGATAGATGGTGAAAGGGACCTACTGCTCAGTGAACACACATTTCAGTGCTCTTTCTGAAAGAGCTGTGAAAGCATTTTCAAACATGCAAGGCTGAATGTATGTTAAAATAGTTAAACTGTTATAAAGCATCAAGGTTTTAAAGTATCACTTATCATAAGAACATTTTCATATATGGTGCTGGATTTGCTTTCACAGTTTTGGATTATGTAGACAGAATCGTTTAATGAAGATGTAGTAAAATCTTACTGTATTTGTAACTGAAACGCAGAAAAATGGGAGGTTTTATTTTAAAAAATGAGCTTTAAAAAGGGCTTTTTTCTCTGCCTTAGATGGCCACACCCTAACATTCATACAAAGGATGCTCTATCCCAACAGAAGACCCAAACAGGTCTAGGTCGAAAGGCAAAGGTGAGTGCAAGCTGCATTTGTGCTCTGCTGACACTGAACTGCCTCATTTCAATTGATTTCTTTGATGTACAAATACAAAGCAGAAGCAAATCATTAACCATCTATAATACATCATTATAAAAATACTTTTTTTTCTCCCCTTCCATCTCAGCTTCAAATCATCAAAGATGCCCTTATTTGCAGATAGAACTAAAGTCAAAATGTTTATTAACAGTGATTTTACAAGTGCTTAAACATTTGCAGAATCCATCAGAAAAGATGATAGCACATGATCTGGCTTAAAACAAACCCTCTGTAAATTCCTTTCCCTCTCTGCCCCTCCTCACCCCAGCAAGGACAGCAGGGCAGGTGGGAGCTGTGGGACCACAGCAGGAAGCAGCAGTGGGAAAGTGGGAAAATGGGAAAGTGGGAAAATGGGAAAGTGGGAAAAGCCTCCATCAGCACTGTTGCCAAAATTCCAGATCCAAGCCCGTTTTCCCATGTGCATTTAGGGCTCAGTCCATGCACAGGCACAGGAGGGCTTGTGGAGATCAGCTGAGGCCATAAAGGAAATTTGTAACAATTCAGGTTAGCCCACATTTTGTCATGTTACCAAAAATAGTCTGTAAATAAATGTATTTATGGGCCACTTCCTCGCAGGCAGCAATTACTTAAAGCAGCATTGAGGTTTTAATGCAGGGCCGTGCATTTCCAAAGGAGAGTTCTCGCTGTGCACTGCTATAGATCCAGGCTTCAGATGGAGATTGGGCACTATTGATCCTCTGGGGTTATTATGGTCTGCATTCCAGGCTCAGAACGCTGCTGCCATCCACACCCCTCACCCTGCCTGCCTTCAGCCAAGATCACCTTGGTGCAGCCAACAGCAGCTCCTGCCATTCCAGAGGGGCTGCCCGTGTCCCTCTGCCCACACCCTGAAAGAAAACACCCCAAAACAACCCCAAAAGGTGCTGTCCCTCTCGGGGTGCCAGGGGGCTGTTCTGGTGAGGAGGAGTGTGCTGCTGAAGGCTGAGGTGGCTCCTGCCCTCCTCCACCCTGGGTGCCTTTAACACCTTTCTGCCACACAAGGCACTCATCCCAAACCACCCCAAAGCCCTCAGCCTCTTGCTTTGTCAATACTTCCCAGAAGACACCTGGTAAGGACTGAAAACAGTCCGTGTCTCCAGTTTACCAGTCTCCTAAACCTCATTTGTCAGAAGTTTGGCACTTAAAACCACCCTGGGATGGGCAGATCAAGAATCAGCCCAGGCTCAGTGCTGCCTCAAGAAGTGCGTACATCAGCCATGGAGGGCAAGAGGCTCAAAAAGCCTTTATGGAGATTAAAGCAAAGTGCAAAAATGTTGGTATTTTAAAGACTGAGCTATTTAATTACTCATTTAATTACTATTAAAAGTCTTTCTAAACTGCACGATAGTGGATAACTGAGCAAAGATCTTTCAAAATCTGCCCTTCACAGGAGCACTGCCAGCACTGGGTCAGCCAGAAATGGTGCAGCACCCCAAAGGCTGTTTCAACTCTTTTTTGAAAATAAGATTAAGAAATTAAGTCCAGCCCTCCCACTGGAATTGAAACTAAAATTAATATAATACTTAAAGGTATAATTTAAATTCTGGTGCTGCCATGTTTTATTCACACCTGAGCATTTATTAAGAATCAAGAGGACTCCCAATTCCTAATGCTCCTGCTTCTTTGTATCATTCAACTTTTGATGGTTTGATCAACGGCAGCACGATTAATGCAGCTATTAGAACACCTGTAATAAAAATAATATGCAACAAACCAAATTTCTACACTGGAAGAACATTCTGGTAAGTCACTTGATCACCTGTAGAACAGAGGGCAACACGTTTCCTTGAACTGACACTGGTTAAGCTAAAAGATTTCTTTTAGGAACAAAGAAAATGAGGTGATTCTATTCTGCTGTGTTACAGAGCAGAGTCTGTTAATGAAAGTCTGCTAAAGAGAAAAAAATGCAGTGCTAAAAATAAAAGAAATTGTGAACACTCTGCATAGAGATGCAGACAGAAGTAAACATAATCATAGGAAATATATTCTCAGTAGATCTATTTAAAGGTCTTTTTTGTTTTGAAGTGACAGTGATTTATATTCAGGGCACGTGTGTGTAAACATGTGTACATAAACAGGAGTTTGTAAGTAAATAAGCACCGTGCCTTTGACCCAGGAATGAAAGGGAAGAGGGAACAGGTGATCACTTAATTCCACCTGACTCAAACCACCTTTCAGTCCCATGTTTTGAGAAGGGAAAGTCTCAGTTGCAAAGCTCAGAATCTGGAAGATACAATAATTAGGAAAATGTTTAATACCAACCCACCCTCTTTATTAAGTCATTTCTTCAAGTATTTTTAATAGTGCAAAATACTGGTTTGCATTAGTACAGTTACTATGGGAATTCACAGTCCAAAAAAAAAAAACCTTAAAAGATTTCCAAAGTCAAACAAAAAACTTTTTAATACTGTATTTTTAGCAAGAACATTTTTAACAAAGAATGTGTACTTTAACTTAATATGGTACAACAGAGAAACCATACTTAAAAGTTTCCATTATCTAACACTCTACTGCATATTCATTTTTCCATCTTAAAAGACCAAAAGCCAAGCTGAACTGAGCATTAAAAAAAAAGCATCAATTATAATCCTCATATTACGTCAGCTATTAGGGTTTAGCTCACACTTTTGAATTGGTCATCTAATGAAAGGACAATTTTTACATCGTTCTTTTAAAAAATGTACACACATTTCTTTTTAAAACGTAATATATATCGAGTATCTGCTTCAGTAAACAAAGCTTAATTTATAAACACAATCGAAACAGCTCCATGTTGAACAGTTTCAGTGATAAACTGGACTTGTATGATGTACAGCCAGTGAGGACCATTGTGGCTTAAAATCATTGTGCCATTGCTATTCAGTAATAGCCACCTCCTAAGGAAAAGAAAAGTTCTTTTTTGGGGCGGGGTGGGGAGGGGAAATAATTCACGTATGTGCTTAAAAATACTAAAACTCCTTTCTAGCTCCGGGGACCTAAAAATGATCTGTTGTGACAGGCTTGGTTTGGTATGGTAAGCTTGTAAAAAGTCTCAGTATTTCTTAATACGGCAGTTTTCAACGCAGCAACAGTAAATTGCTAGAAATTGTCCTTCAAGTTTCATGCTACAAATCCTGTTCCTCACACAGTACTGAAGGCATCAAAGGTTGGAAGGGACATTTCTCAGGAACTCTATAGTCTTCAAATAGTGGTCATTATACATTTTTCAGCAATAGGTGGTTCCTTCAGTACATAATGGTCGGTTTGATGTATGTTCTGTTTTCTGGAGGAAACAAAAAAATGAAGAAAAATGGTCAATTACACAATTGAACATTTTATTATTAATTCACCATTAGGTGCTTTCCTCACTTGGTTGTGGACCTTTTTTTTAACTCGAGCCAAACGACCTACAAGTGATATAAACTAAACTGTGCATCATGTGGCACATTTGGTGCAGGAGAAGGAGGCACTGGGTGACAAAACCCAGCCAAGCTCTCAAGGAATGACAAAGCCCCAGCACCACTCGCCCTGGTGCTCACCAGCAATGGCTCAGGACAGGCTGCAAAAACTCTGGTTTGGATTTTCTTCCTTGAAGGCATTTTCTTTTAATCAAAGCCTCCTTCTCTCCCAAAGGCAGCCTGTGTTGGATTGCTGCCTCCTTGGGACAGACCCAGGGAAAAGGCACCAGCTTTGCACCACACCCTCCTCACTGCACAAAACCTGCCAGGGAACAGGCTGTTAAACCAAAACTGCATGGCTTTCAAAAAATGTAAATCGAGATCTGTTCTTGGAAAACTGTTCTTTCATTCAGAAACCACCACATTCTGCTTAAAATTCTATTTCTTTATTTAGAGGGCGAAGCAGAAAAGCACTTCATAAAAATATTCCTAGTTATAGTACCTATCAACTGTGATTTTTCACATTAAGCAACTTTAAGCCCAGAGAAAAAATAAATATTGAAATGCCCACAGAAACTGAAGCTAACAAGAATCCATATTCCTGTTCATTATACAATGAATCATGAATCCACCCAGCTAAATCCGCAAGTACTGATCTGGAAGATGATAGCAAAATGATAATATGGAGCAGCATTTTGTATAATGTTGACATCTCTCCCATTCCTGTTTTACATATGCCAATACTGAGCACTCCTAAGGAACGAACAAGTATTGACCTGCAAACTGACACTGATCCTTGGAGCAATCTCCAAGTTTGCCACATTTCAATTTCAAAATGCATTTCAGCTATAATATGAGTGATTTATCATTTAGCAGTAGCTGTCAAAGTAACCTCCTAGATAAAACAAAAACATCTGGAACCATAAACAGAGGAGAGCAGTAGCTGAATTTTAATCCAAATCTGACATGTTCACTTCATTAGGAACAGGAAACAGCTAATTAGTAATTGAATGTTTCGTGGTTTTAAGGAGGCTCAGACTCTCCAAACCGAGATGATTTAATATGAATTTTGGATGTAAGCACAAATAAAGATCACATGAGCCAGGGACATAACAACTCCACAGGAACGTTTGGGAGCCTCCAAAGAAGGGACTAAAACTAGTTTCAGGCCACTGGCTGATGAAAATTCTTGTCCTAAACCTAGTGGGGAATTGCTAAAGCCTGGGGGTGTGAGCAGAAATGTGAGTATTGAACACTGTGGGGTTTGTTTGTGGTTTGGGGCTTTTTCCTTTTTTCTCATGATCATTAGGAAGCTGCACCCAGCTTCTTCCTAGTCGAGGCTGCTCTTTATACTCCTACTACATTTTAAGCATTTTTTTTTTAAATGAAGGTAAGATGAGGATATTGAGGGTACTGTGGGCTGATGGCCTGACTAAACTTTGGAACAGGCTTCCGTATTTCCTTCCAATTCCCTTTATTTCTCAAGGAAAGTTCAGTGGAGGTACCTGGAATACCTGTAAGAAAGAAAGTAAATGCCACAGCTCAAACCCAGTGCAGCCAGAAGACATCATTGATCAGTGAACAGAAAGTGCATAGTTAAATATTTCCTTTTTTATAACACCCTCAATTATTCTCCAGAAATTAAAATACCTTTTTGTAGCTGTGCAATAAACTGAATTTCATGGCATTAACCACGTCACACAGCAACCACCTCAGAGGAATTAACGTGCTGGGAGCAGCTGTGCCCCCACTTACCCAGGAAAGACAATGTGATGTTGTCAAATTAATCTTTTCTGGAGAATATTCACCATCTCCTCAGTGCAGCTGACTGCAAGCTACAGACCATTTTATAGCACTTTACTGTACTATATAGCAAAGATTTGAATAAATCTGTGTGCAATAAATGCATTCTTTTATCAGGTTTATCCCTTAATCAAATATTCATTTATGTGGGCTTCATTCTATTAAAAAACGAAATTATACAAAGGTGAGCAAAAGCGTAGATTTACAGTAGTTTAAAGCCTAATCTCATTCTCTAGGGGTAATACTGACAATATAAAAACTGTATAAATGATATTCCCTAACACTAAATATGCTTATGAGCCCCCTGTGCATGTTACACTGCTTTACAGCCTACAGAGCAATGCATGACTGGCTTAATAAGCAAGACATTTAAAAAGGAGGTTTTTTCCCCGTCACAATGTGTAAGACAAGTAAAGATCTCTGAGTTTCTTGGTGAGCCAGAGTCTGTGCTAATAACTGGAATTTTCCCTCAGGATGGTGTTCTCTTCCCTGAGTTGTTAGCCCAGGGTAGATGCAGCTCTTGCACTCTTTTCGGCCACAATATCATCATTTGTTTTTCTTTCAAGTTTTTAATGGGTGCATAAAGGACAAATCCAAAGGCAATAATCATCATCTGCATATTTACTCACGTTTAATTTTTTATTTTTCTTCCAGCCTATTCCACATCCCTGAATTTTCTGAATCCTTTGTGAGGCTTTGTTTGTAAGATCTCTGGTTTAAATTGGGAATTGAGCTGTATTTCCCTAAACTACATTAAATCAAAATATCCATGTGCACCTTCCAATTGTGCCCTGGCAATGCTGGTGTGCCAACTCAACCCAGAGAGAGGAGAACCACCCTGGCTGCAGCTACACCTTGGGATTGCCAGGTGATCAATCCCATAGATTGGTGGGATGGTGGGACAGTGTGAATTGTGGAGAAATGCACTGGAGGATGGAAATTTAGGATCTGCTACGTAGTGAGAAAACAGATAAATATGTTGTATCAGTAACTGTAAACGACCCATGTAATTTATAAGATACAACCCAGCACTGCAGGCTGCAGAGAATATGGTAGCAGGGATGGAATAATAAACTGGAAATGCTGCTGTGGCAGCTGAGCTGGAGGAAGAGCTGGGAGAGCAGCTGGAATAAGGTCAGGGGAGCTGAGCCCTGGCTGTGGGGGCAGAGCTGGGGCAGGGGATGAGGGCAGCCAGGGCCAGGCTGTGCCCTCCAGAGCCTCTGCACAGCTCCTGCTCCAGGGATCACATCCAGGGTATCCCACAAGGATCCAACTGCTCAGGAGCTGAGCTCTCCACCCTTCCCAGGCTGGGAAACAGCACCTCACTCAGATCAGAGCCAAGCCCAGCTCTGGAGCAAGCAACGCATGGGAAATGCAATGCTAGAAGGATAAATTAACTTGCAAAGCTGGGGCTAATTAGTTTGAACCAAAGTCTTGCTTTGTACAAAGAAGAAGAAAAAAATCAGACAACAGTTTGCTTCTACTGTGGATCACATCCCTCAGAAAATGCCTCTTTCCCTACAGCCCTTGGCAGACAGGAGTGCTGCCTGCCTGGAAGGACAGTGAATCCAGCCTCCTGCTCAGGTTAAGGACCAGAGCAATTACCAAAACAGCAAAGGATCCTTTTGCTATCATGAAAAAAGATGGATCTGGGCTGATCATTCAGCTGAATGACAAGTAAAAATGACTTCTTTGCCTGCTTATTAGCTGTCTAGCAAAACTTCTCTTTATCTGCAAATATCCTTCAAACTGAGCAGTGAAAGAGCAGGGCACGGCTCCCTCTAGACCCAGGCAGAACAGGGTCAATAAATGCTTCTCTGGTACTCAGATAAATGTTCAGATAAAGGAGGTTGGATTGGAAAACTCCCTGGTTAGATCAGAATATTAAAAAACTAAAGCCCAGTTTTCTGAATGATAAAACCCAAAATACATCCCAAACTTCAACAGGCCTTCATTTTTGACAAACAGATAAAAATAAAAAGTTCTTCAGAGTAACTTGAGAGTCTTTGTGCCAAATCTCTACCAGTTTCTATCACAAACAAAAGCAGCAGCAGCCCCTGGGTCACCCTCCTGTTGCAGACACAGTGAAGCACATTTTCACCTCAGGAAAGCCTGCCTGCCAGTGCTGCTGCTTCCTTCTTGAAATTCAGAGTATTTTATCTTTTGGTAAATTGTTATTATCAAGTATTACTGTAACATCTACTTTTAAAGATTTTAAGCTAACATTGCTTTGCTGATTGTTGCAATATCCCCTAACAATGAAATATTGTAATACAAAAGTTAACTAAGGTATAAACATGCAAAAGGAGAAGTCTCCCTGCGATCATAAAATGATGTTATTTTCTGTTCAGCAGTTCATGTTACTGCTGTTCATGCTAATTAATTAAAGGAGCTGTTGCTGTAATGTGCAAACAGGGAATCTGAGAAACTGAGAGGGCTTTTAGGTCTCGGAGTGAAGTTAAGTCAATCTGGGCGCGGGCAATCAAATGTAATGAAATCACTTGTCAGTGCTAAGCTTGCAAAAACTGTGAAGTTTGACTAGGGAGTAAAAGGATTATAATTAGATTTCCAATAGGATAATAACTAAATGGCAGAAAGCAGTAAAGAGAAAATATTACTTTGTTAGCTAATGGTGCTGCTGTTCGGTTTCAGTTTTTATCAGCACACTTGTAGTTGTGCTAATTTAATTTGCTTTTATCAGCAAAAATGCACTCCTCGAATGGTACTTGAATGTCATTTGCAAAAATCATTGATCTGAAGGTGCACTTAATGACACCCAGTATGTTTATTTTATGTGGAAGGGAGATTGGTTGATAAAATGGTTGATGCACTGTGGTGCTGGCCCAGGAGTGAGCGATGGAAGGAGGAGCAGGAGGGTGTCTGTGTGCTCATCACCTGCTCTGCTCCACTCCAACCACCACTGATCTCCTCTGCCAGCTAAAATCCTCCCAGGTCCACCTCTGAACTCCATCTGAGGATGGAGGCTTTAGACTGCAAAGTTCAAAAAAGTTTTACGTCTCATCTGCATGAAATTTCTGTTCAATTAATATACAAAGCAGAGAGAAAACGAGTCAACTAAATGGAAAAGATTTATAATGCAGATCAGAAACGCAGTACATGAACAGATTGTGTTAATAAAATCATTTTAAGAAATGAGCATAAAATATGATATGACTTAATCACTGTGAAAGGTAGCTGTGCAGTAGTTCTGCAATTTTCCTTTAAACCGTCTTAAGGAGATACTGGCAGTGGAACTAATTGAATTTCAAAGGAAAAGCACTGTGTGAATGATAGATTTCTGTCCAGCAGAGCTATTGACAACAGAAAAAGAAAGGTCTGCATTGATGCTAAAGCTTTTTTTTTCTGTGCAATAGAAAGAGATTTTGGAAGCCTGGAAACAGCTTTGTATTAGGGACATGTGTTTTGCCCCTTCCTCCTCCCAGGGCTCAAAAAACAAAGGCAGCAAATGACAGGGGCAGTGAGGGAGTGTGCAAAAATTGTTAGAGCTGCAGAGCAACAGGAGCTGTCAGGGACACGAATGGTCATCAAAGGGAAAGGGAAGAAAACGTTATTACAGTATCAGCATAAATAAAAATGAAAGAGATGGTGCTACAGGGTAGAAACACTTTGAAATCTAAACAAGCTCTACAGAGAGCTCTCCAGAAAGCTTTTTATCAGCTGAGAGTCACCAAGTGGCTCAGTTTCCTTAAGAGCAGGATTACCACACCAGGGAGGCCAGGAGCAGAGAAGGGAAGGGAATGCTTTGCCTTGGAGGGACAGGGACAGGGACAGAGACAGGGACAGGGACAGGGACAGGGACAGGGACAGGGACAGGGCCAGAGGGCTCAGCTCCTGCTGCTCAGGTCATTCCTGCCCTCACCAAGCCCAGGGGTACTGAACACAGGGAATATCCAGCCCTCCCTCTGGCCATGCTTTTAACCTGAACAAAAACATCATGAGCCAAAGCCTCTCACAACTAATGGGATGATGTAGCTGGGACCAGATTAAAAGAAAAAAAAAAAAAACCCAAACAAAAAAATCCAACCTGAAATAAAAATGGTAAAATCACAAGGTTTTCCTGTGTATTAATAAAGTACAGGTGATGTAGGAAAGTTCTCTTGATTCCTTCCAGTAAGTAAATGGTTGTTGGAAGTGGCTACGCATCACCTTCCTCACAGTATTTGTCATCAGTTTTGATGTAAAGACACATTTGAGCCAAGTGTAATGCTTTTTCTTCAACTGAAAGCTGAAATTGCCTTTCTTTTCTTTCCCAGAGTCTGCCCAGATGCACCTTTGACTCTCAGAGCTGTTTGGAAGAGCACTGAGCACTCCTCTCAGCAGGTACCATGAGCAGATCACAAATGCTAAGAACATTTTGTGTGTCCCAAGTGCTCATCCAATATTTTGACTATTTCTGGCAGCAGCAATTTTCCAATTGCAATATTTAGAGCGCAGCTCTAATCATATGTGCACAGCTATATACACACATATGTCAGATGTATATATCTGCATTACAATAAAGCTGTGATTCTCCTTCTCTGTAATACAGAGCATATGAACCTAAAATCACAAGAAGAGACAGCAGTAAAAATATTTGAAAGCTTTCCTGTGAGGATGACAGATGGACGACAGATGCATACCAGAGGTATGCAAGTCAAGCCTTCCCCAGTTGAAGAGAAATGTTCCAGTGAGGTTTGTGACTCTGAGTGCATCGCAGCTCTTCCTTCTCCTGGCTGCACAAAGTGCCTTTGGTTACCTCAGCACAGGGGAGTTGGGCACATTACCATGACAGGATGCAGCAGAAAGGGTGGAATTGCTCTGAGAAGCAGAGTTCTATGGAAGAGGCAGCTGTCTCCAGCACAAAACTGAAGGGTCTGGAATGAATACAGCACAGGACTGAAGGGAGAAAAGCTCTACAAGCTGGACTTTCACCAAAGTCAGAGAATTTCAATGTTCAAATTGCTCAGACCCAATTTTATCACAGGTGACTGCGGATTTGCTGTGTGGCTCAAAGAGGTTTCCAAGGGGAATGGGAATATCCCTTGGCACTCCGTCTCAGCTGCCCCAAAGGAGGATTTCTCAACTCCTAATGTCCCAGAGCTGCAGCTAGAATGCATTTAGTACCTTTTGGGGAGCACTCAGACAATACCTGGAGGTGCTGCACTCACACACAGGCACTGCACAGTGAGGGAGAGCAGCACCAGCCAGCTGCCCATGACATGAACATGGCTTTTCTTTTTCTCTTACAGTTCATGTATTTTTTGAAAACACCTGAGATCTTGATAGGTAGGTAAGGACCAGAGGTAAAATACTTCAAGAAGATAAATCATATGTAAATTCCCTTTTGAACTAAGGGCATACATCTTGGTAGATATGTATCAGTTTTAATACAAATATCCCCTCTAAATACCACCTCAGATAAATATCACCTCCACTTGAACAAAGTTAATTTCCCACCTTGTAAAGTACTGCTCCTACAAAGGTTTTTCCATATCAAACAGGGAAACAAACTGAAATCTGCAATTTACATTTATCTTAAAGCAGGCAAACAGATACTAAAATCATTCTGCATGTGGTCCATACTGCACCTTGCATTGCTGCACTGTCATGCTGGGTTCCGTTGTGTTCTATTTCCATATCTGGGATTCCAGCATCTGAAAGATGGGAGACTGAAGATTAATGCATTCCCCTTTGCCCCTCTCTCAGGCATCTTTACAAAAATATTTATAGCAAACTAGGGTGCTCTCCAAGCTAACATGGTCTTGCATAAAACATTTGGTCCTCATAGAATTTTCAGTAGTAAATTGTTCCCCAAATGTGCAAACATCACTGGTCTCACAGTGAATTATTTTTAATGTGCTTCACATTTGTCTGACGATCAGATAATAACCAACACGTGGTAATAATATGCCTGCAAAATCCTCTTGGAGAATGAGGGCATCTGACACTTGAAAAATAAAAGTCAGAATTAAACTGTGATAATATTAAACTACATTGACTCTTGCATATAGCCAAATACCTCCAAATTATAGAGTTGAAGAATATAGCCAGTGCCAGGCAACAGTTTTGGGGTGTGTGTGTATCAGTTTGTGTGAGTGCATGTTACAGACAAGAACTGTGCAAATTGCATTGCAAACCTCAGCTCGGGATGTGTGAGCATGTGTTACCACCCAAACCAAAATTACAGCTGTCATATTATGTGAAATATTTCCAGATCTCGGAGAAGTGCTTTCCAAAGAGGACTGTGCTCTTTTTTTCCAAGTTGAGGAGGAGTCTCATGACACTCACTTTGGACCTATTTAATTTCCTGTTGGTGATACCTCTTGTCTGCACAGTCCTTGGGGTGGGGGTGGGAGCTCCAACACCCCAGGGTGTGATGGGAACAGATGCCATGATCCACCTTGTGCCAACAAGGATTAGCATGAAGGGGATGTGATTTGAATCCACGGCACCTCAAATCCTGCAGAAACATCTGCTTCCCTGATAATACAGCACTCAGAAATTACAGGAAGGAAAAACCCACACCTGAAAGGGAGCTGTGTGTACAGTTTGGGAGTTTTTCTGTGCAAAAGCTTCTTCTGGACTTTCTCAAATAGGGAATAATTGCACTGTTGCCTTCACAGATCCCTTCAGCTGGAGTGTCAGGATCTGTCACGGAGGTGATGCTTTGCTGGTGACCCTGCAGTAACTGAGCTGTGTGACAGCAGGGCAACCCTGCAAAGTGCAGACCTTACAGGAGAGCAGCATCTCAGCAATATGTGTGTAAATGAAGTTTATGCCATGTATGCATATATAGCTCTATAAATGTATATGATCAAAAAAGGAGTACTTTCACATATACAACTTTTTTTCTTATAAAATTACAAGTGACTGCTGTTCTGCAAGATTTCCCTTACTCAGATTCCTGTTTTGAAGGCAAATGCAGGGCACTGATCTATCAATCTGAAAAGATTCTTTCTTTTCAAACCCTTCAGAGTCCACGTTGTATATACAAAAAATGACAAAGTCATCTGTAACTAATAACAGCATCTGTTAAATGAGACAGACCGTCAGAGTTAAATTAAAAATACTCAGAATAGCCCTTCACATTTTGTTGTCATAAAATTGTACCTGCAATTAAATTGTGGATTAAGATGCTAATGAGCTACTTGATTTGCATGTGCAATCAGATTAGCATGTAAATATCAGCTTCTTGCAGGCACTAACATATATATGACTACCTGAGTGTGCCTGCAAATCAAACTGCTGCAGCCAGGCCCACACTAGCAGATGTAAAGGTGTGTTAATCACACTGCTGGCACCTTGGCATCCCTGGATTTGTGCTTTCCAGAACTGCTGGGTGCTCCTGGCTGGTGTGAGAGCAGCAGGTGCTTCCCTGCAGTGGCAGCACCCGGGGGAGTGACCTTACAGCACATCAGGATTTTAGGGTTTCTCTGACATTCATCTCAAGGTGCTGCTTCTGTCCATGGGATCCAGTCTGGCCATTTGTCTGATCCAGTGGACGTGGTGGAGAAGGTTTTTACTGGCTCTGGCCATCCACTGTGCCCTGGTCACTGTCCCCCAGCACGGAGTGACTGTGGCTGTAAATCCACACCTGAACGCCTCCCAGGCACTGCCAGTGCTCCAGGAACAGCAGCCAGTCCCAGGCTCCAGGATCTGCAGGGCTACAAACAGCTGAGAGGATGCCTCTGAAAGATGCTGCTCTCCTACTTAGGGAGTTTCTATCCCTTGGGTGCCCCAGATCAATCAGAGCCTGTGGTCCCTGCAGAGCACAGCAGTGCAGGTCACACACACTGCCTGCCCTGGCTCCAGAGAACAGTCTGGGCAGCTCTCACAGCTGAGGACTCCAGACAAGCCAAATTCATTATTTCTGCTCAGCAGTCAGGCAGTTTTTGCACTCTGCAGTCTCTAGCAGTGCCCAAAGCAGGCAGCACAAATTAACACACCACAGGACACCTGAATGCAGCAGAGGCTGAACGTCACTCTGATTCCTGAGCCCCTGCAGAGGCTCCAGGCTAGGGATGCACAGACTAAACCTTAGCTGCAGAACCCAAAATTAATTAAAACTCAGCTAGGTTCAGTCTTAAGGAGTCAAACCAAAGCTCTAAACTTTGGCTAGAACCAGCTTAAGCACAAAAGGCAAATCCTCCTAGTAGCCAGAACTTAATCACTGTTTAGGAGATGAACTGATTTGCTTTTGTTTCACAAGAATATTTGGGAAGTGTTCAAAACCCAGTCAGCTCTGAAAGCTGATACATATTTAACAAACTTAATAGGTCCTGAGGCTGAGCAAACTTCAGCCAAACGGCTTTTAAAATGAAGCTCAGCAGTTCTAAAAATGAATCTGCTGGGAGAGAAGAGTTCAGAGAACCTTATAGGAACCAAATTTCACATTGTCTTAGCTGGCACTGTAACAGATTTCTCTGTAATATATTCAGCATTTCTTGTCATCTCTGTGTATGCTGCTCTGTCTGTTTCTCTAGTTGCAGACTTATTTTTTTTCATTCACGACCCAGAGCACATGGCCTGAAATAGATTTTTAATTATTTCAGGAAAGAATTGTGGGGGTTTATTCTGAAATTTGCTCTGTGCATCATCGTATTTTTTTTCCTCACTCAATCAAACATCATTTGAAGCTAACTGTGAAAGGCCAACTAAGACATTACCATTTAACATCCTGAGACCGTCACCTGATGTGGCCTGTTTAAGCGCCTGTTCCACTTGTTCTCTTCTCTTGGACTCAAATTCCAAAGCTTCCTGCAATTTTCTCTTTGCCTTCTTTTCTTTCTTCAAGCGTTTCTGAATTGTGGCTGAAATGTGAATACAGTGTAAGAATGGCTGTCAAGGCGCAATTAATAGATGGAGAGTAAAACTAAAAAAAATTAGTTTATGTTCAATATTCAAAGGTGCAGCTCTAGCTTGAGATATAAGAAACAATTAAGATGTGCATGTGGTGATGACCTGGAAGACAAACAATTCTGAGGACACTGATTATTAGTGAAATTCTCTTTCAAGTCAGGAGCCATCAGAGTCTGTGAATGACTTGAGGATTTTGGTGCCTTAACTAGGACTCATGAGGGGCACAGTGTGCTGTCCTACAGCCAGCTAAGCTCTGTTTCACAGAAATACCCAGTCCTATCACACTTGGGTGATGCAGCACCTCTGGATACCCTCTGCAATTTAACAACTGAATAGTATTTACTGACCCTTCCCAACTCAACTGAGAAGTGCCCTTTGGTGGCTCCAAGTGAGACCTGACACTGCAGACAGTTCTACACACTTAAATTTCCATTCAAAAAGCACAGGAAGATAGGACTTGGCACCACCTCCACTTTTGGTCTTATCTAGTTTTATCTTTCTGATTTCATGGATGTAATCTAGAAGTAGCTTTTGGCACATGAAGTGCTTCTCCCTTCCTTCAGATGCAGATCTGAATTTCAAAAAGAATACTGCCTCCTTTGCGACAGCGCAGCGAGAAATTCAGATTTACCAATTTAATTGCCTATTATTATCAAAAGCTTCTAACCAGTCATGGTTTTGTCTCAGAAGGCCCCGTTTGGGGTGTGCTACTGTACCTCAATCTCCTGATGCAAGACAGTATCTGGGATTATTTGCTTCAAATCTTGCACTTGGGCAGACTATTTTTCATTGCTCTATTTTGTTGTGCTGAAGTTCTCTACAAGAAAAACTGAGTAGCACTGAAACTGCAGAAATGTGGGCTAGGGAAGTAATGACAAAAAACACCTAAATACCTGAATTACAGCCATATCTTTCTCACAGTACGACTGATCCTCAATGCTTGGAGAATAATAGCACAAAGAAAAAGAAATTAAAGCTGTCAAACAAAGAAATCGGGCTGGGAATACCTGGGCAGAGTGGTGTGAATACACCTGAAAGCAATGGAACTGCACCAGCTTCCCTCCTCAGAACCTGCCAAAACTCTCTGGGGCCAGCTGCCCTACAGGTAATAATCCTTCAGCCACTGCTCTGCCTGCTTACAGGAATGTGTGCTTCATTCTGGTTTTATGAAATTTAAATCTTTCATTACCAGTGCTGCTGCACTGCTGCATTACACTGGAGCCTGAATGTCACTTAACTCTGAGTCCTCAGCAGCTCCAGCTGGAAATGCCAAAGGGTAACACATTTAATAGGTATCTAAACTCCATTTTTCATTCACTCACCTCTGCTCTGCAGCTCAGCTGTGAGTTGCCTTTCCAAGCTCTCTCGAAGTTCTCGCTCTCTACAAAGCTCCATCTTTAACTCTTTCTTTTCCTGCTGTATCTGCTTTTCCTGGACTCTTGCATTGTCCACAGCCACTTTCAGCAGACCCTAAAACACAAACAAAAATGCAAGATCTGAAAACATCATTTTCTTTCAGCAGTGACAAAATTCATCCATTTGTTTCTTTTACACCCTCTAGGAAAACAGGAAGATTAGAAGCAGGAACCTTTAGCCCTGCAGCACAACTGGGCATTGGAAATAGCTAATGTTGTGGTTATTTGTGAAGAACTTTGTGGCATGGAATCATTCAGTAGAGCTTTGGCTAATTCATCCTGCTGCTGTGGTTTGTTACACACACAGTGCCATGCCTCTGCTGACCTCAGTAACTGCAGAGAGAAGCACTGCAGGAATAATTAGAATGATGAATTTCAATATGACCATTATTACCAATTATTAAGTCAAATATACAATGAATGAAACACTTCCATGACTGGTAATGCCAGAGAAAGGGGAAACCTAAGCATGGCATTAAATAAAAGAGATTAAAAACTGCAGATACAAAATAATTTCTGGAACTTTTTTAAGAGTGAAAAAGAAACACACATTATCTATCATGATGACATAACCTGGCCCTATAGAGAAGAATTTACCTGAATGTTGGTTAATAGTGTTTCTACTGATGAAAGACCATCAGCAAAAAGAAATGGCGCCGGAAATCCAGGAGGCAAGGCCTGTCCAGCCAGTTGGACTTTGTCTAAGGTTGGTTTCATTATTGGAATGGCAATTTGGACCTCTTCTGTAAAGACAGGTTTAAAAGTGACATCAGAAATAAATATAATGAAAATGGCATTTTATTTGGAAATCAAAATACAAGGTGTTAGTAAAATCAACATTGTTTTAGTCTTTGGGCAGCTTGGGCTGCTGCCAAGGCAAGTTTGCAAAATAGTACAGAACAATAATCAATACACTGGGACTATAACAAAGCTGTAATAGAGTACAGACTATTATATCTCAAATTCTGCAGAATTATACTACAGAATTATAACAGTATTACGCAGTTCATTAAACCTGAATGACCTGTCTTCATTCTGTCATGTTTGCCATTCTGTGATGTGCGTTTTTTGTTGCTATAACCTTGGCAAAATTCCAATCAAGGAATGTATCACATCTCTTTACTCCTTTACCTTTCCCCTTGCCGTGCTCAGCAGTAAATAATCTCCACTGAGTCATCCATCCCCTCCTGCTCTGCCAGCACTGCACGGACCTGGAGCATCTCCTACAGGGAGCAAACTGGGGCCTGGCAGCTTCCCCTTCATTCCTTCTTTCAAATAATTTGTGTGCTTATAGATCAAGCTGTGCATAGACAGCAGAAGCGTGTATCCACAAAGAAACAATGTTAGTAATTGGTTTTTTTCAAAAATCCCTTCAGTTTGGTGAGGAATCACTTTTACCATCAATGAACTCCCATTTCTTTAAAAGAATAATTAAAGCATTTTTTAGGACAGTAGATGTATCTCCTCCTCTCAGATCCCTTGAGTACTCCTTCCCACATATTCATTTTAATTGCTGAAAACTACACAATTAAAATCTAGCTGTCTCTAAAGCCAAACTCGATACATTTCTTTTACTCTGAAATGCTAAAAAAATACTTATGCGCAATATTCCATGGAAATCCAGTCTATATATATATATATATATATATGTATGTATGTATGTATGTATCACAATCCTTCACTTGCAGAAATCATGATTATCTCCCCAGCAGCTGCCTTGGCCATGAGCTCCTGATGGCAGTACCTGCTCAGGGCAGCTGCCCAGCCAGCCCCAGAGTTTCATCTGTCTTGGTCATATTAAAGCCTGGATTTACAGTTAGACCACACACCATATTCACGAGGTCTCCTTCTCCCACTCCTGTTTTTAAGGAATAAACAACTTTAAAAGAATCTGACAACTAATTAACCCAGGGTGTCTCCACAGCAGCACTATGTTCTGGTGTAACACACTCCAGGAGCCTCCATCGAGCTGCACTTCTTGCCGTGTGTCTAAAACATCCACCTGACAGCAAACCAGGAGCATTAGCAGTTTTCAAGAATTCTTTGAGATCTCCGGTTTGGGAGTATTTTGTCTTTGCTCTGGGAGTTCATTAAATGGAACATCTTCCTAATGATTCTTCAGGACTAATAACAAAAGCCAGTAACCTCTACATGTCCTCAGAGCCAACACCTTGGATGGAATTTAAGTGATCCATTTAAAAAAGTCCCAACTCGGAGAACAAACTCAGACCACAAAATTTGTGCTGATTCAGACACACCACTTCTCATATTTAAATATATCAGTGACAGAGTTTTTAAAATAACCCGATTAGTTGTCGCACATGATGCTGCGCAGAAATAACAGCTAAGCCATGGAGTCACAAAAGACTAAACAGAAGTGGCATTTGGAAAAGAAAGCAATACATGAAGTATGCATAACAAAACTGGAGCTGCTCTAACACCTCTAGAAATCTCTGCTGTTTGGAGATGAAAGTAATAACATTAAATTGGCCGAAAGGAAAATTACTATTGACTGTGAAGACAGGTTGCATGGTCTATGGTTTGTAATGCTACTGTACAGCAGATTGAAGTTTCAAAATAGTATTACTCTTCTTTAAAGAGACAGACACAGCTAAATTAGGTGCTGCTTGCTGCAGTGAGGATCAAATGCAAAAAGAATCATATTTCATCAGACCTAGTCAACACCAGGAAAATAAATAGAAATATAAGAGGTATGCAGGCAATGATTCATTTTGATAATCTGGCCCAAGAGAGACACATAGAGACAGCACACAGATCTAAGCTTCTACCAAAAGACAAATAGGACACAGAGGGTGGGAACTGGGATGACAGTGTAGCAGAGGTCACATCGATTTTCAGCAGCAGTTTTCACACAGATGAGATAACCCTGGACTCTATTTGGCCCATTGTTCATATCCTACCTGTCCCAGAAGCAATAAATTTCCAAGTCCCAGAAAAAGGGCAGTAAAGAAGAAGGATTCTACTTATGACTTCTTATGATTAAGTTTTTGTGCTAACCAAACATGCTTTGCAGACCAAGGTCACATTGCATGTTAAAGTCTGTAATAGCTGAAACTAGAAGCAGCATATTATGTTTTAGCGTATATGGGTGGAAACTGTCAAACCATTCATCATTTTTTTTTTCTGACTGAAATCACACTCTGCAAAGATGAATGATAAATGCATTAGAAATCTATTTCAATCTTGTAATAGGTCTTCACATCTGAACGGTGTCTACATCTTGCCCATACTCTGAATAAGTGCACGGTTAGGCAAAAATTTATTAGCTAGACTTGAGGAATCATAATTGGTAAAGCAATTAAAAATGGCATGTGCTCGAAGCACTTCTTGTGGACTGAATCAAATGCATCTCTTTAATGGAAAAAAAATAATGTTGATTTAAGGATTTTGATTTTAGACGCCACTAAAAATATAAATGCTAAAAGCTGCACTCACATATACAATACAACAGAATAAGCAAGAAATAAAGCCAAGACAGCTACAGTCTGACCAAGGACACAAACAACCTTTCTGATTATTGAAGCAAAGTGGGAACTACTTTTATCGAGCCTGTTTGTTAAACCTGCCATGCTTTATAAAAGCATTCAGGAATCCATTTAGAGAGCAGTCTTTTTATTTTAATTTCTAGCTGACATCCAGATGAATAGATGAAAGCAAGAATTATATTGCAGAGCAAAGAAATACACAGTAAACACTAACAGTGAATGGAGTATCATCCTGGGAAAGCACACAGAAATCTGCTAGGAAGTTTCTTGTTCTTAATTCAATATGCTTAAGTATTTCATCATCTGTCTTCTGCCTAAATTGCAGGAGCAGGGATTGGCAAATGAAGCATCAACCTCCAGACTGAACACAGCGCTGGGAACAGGGGAACCTGAATTGCTCCCTGCACGGCCCAAACCAACAGGCACTTTTATTTGCCAGCTGGTTTATTTTCTTTCAGAAGGCATGTTTTTAAAGCCATCAGTCACATCCCTGATCCACTTGACACGCCACATCCCTCTCAAATCAAGGCAGAGATATTTAAGGTACAATTTACACCAGTTAGACCACCGGGTTATTTCTTCTCATGCACTTAAAAACTTTATCTACCTGGAGCTGTATGAGCATTATTCACCTCAAACAGCTCATAGAATATAAATCATGCATTAAATAAATGCATGGCATATGGAGGAGAGAAAAACAATTTATACAGAATTTATAGTTATTAATCTGTTAGTTACTCAGCAGGACATTTGATCTCAGAAACCCTTCAGGCAGGGTTAAGAAGATGGTTGTGGACATAGCTGGTAGCTGGGTTACTCCTTTTCCCTGCCTGTGGCATAAAATTCAGAAACCCAAGGACTAAAGTGGTTTATTACAATTGTAATTCTTTAGGTTTCATACCTGAGTGATGGGGATTACATTTAATGGCCCATAGTTACAGAACAGCCTGGATACTCTAATGGACCTCTTTGACTTTTAATAAAATAAAGCAGAGGATCTGCAACATCAGCTGGGTTGTCTGTGTGACTCATCTCTGAAAGTAAAATATATATTTGAAATAGCATTATTTGCCCAGAGATCTGAGAGAATCATACAAACTGATGTATCTTCATGGTGGCAAGAGATCCCCTGACTCCCAGCTCTACATCTACTTCACAGCAGGGAAGGATGGTATCCAAACATGGGTATTTTAATAGAATAAGGGCCAAAATTCTAATTTTTTACTGCAAAATCAGTTTTCTGAAAAAGTGAGATTTCTCATTTTATTTTTAAATCTCAGCAACCTAATAAGTATCGCTTAACTAGAAATCAGGTTTGTTGTTTTTTTTTCTTTTACAGCAAAATAAGTAATCTGAGTTGTGTATTTCAAGCATTCTGTATGTCTAATTCTGCAAGGACAGGGTTATCTGTCTTCCATGTCTTAAGAACGTCCAAAATCCTCCATAGCCCTCTGCCTGTCTTTTTTTCCCCCTCACTCATTGCTGCCCTGCCAGGAGCTGAGACTGCTGATCATCAGGGAGAAAAGAGATGCCTCCTGTAAACTAGGCACCAATCAGACTTAGAAATTTACTGCCTTAACCTTGTGATTCAGGTGCCAAATTTAAAGTCAGTGCTGTTTCTCTTAATTACAGTCCTCTGAATGAACAGGGTCAATGAATGCAATTGAGGAGTAGCTGATTAATCCAGTGCAGTACCTTTAAATCAGACTTCATTTTCCAGTGACTGATACAAGCATTGCTCACTACTGAGCTTTGCCATGAAAAAACTTCACTTTGAGAACAGTATCTAACATTAAATATACATTTCCTCTACATTTCCATGCTGCCTTAAAAGCTTTTAGAAACAACCAGAGAACAGTAGCATCAACCATGATCCACCTATCTGTGTCTATGCAGGTTCTCACCTGCGTGCTCTGAAATCACTGGATTTTCTGCTGAGCAAGTGTTTAACAAAACTTTCTTACTATTTTCAATACAGCATGAAAATACAGACCATAGAATCATGGAATTGTTGAGGTTGGGAAAGAGCTGGAAGATAATTGAGTTTAATTGTTCTCCCAGCACTGCCAGGGCCACCACTGACCATGTCCCCAAGGGCCATATCCACATGGCTTTTGAAGCCCACCAGGACTGGGGACTGCACCACTGCCCTGGGCAGCTGTGGCAGTGCTGCTCAGTCCTTTCAGGGAAGCAATTTTTCCCAATATCCAACCTGACCCTCCTCTGGCCCAGCTTGAGCCATTCCCTCTCCTCCTGTCCCTGTTCCCTGAAGCACAGCCTGACCCCTGGCTGTCCCCTCCTGTCAGGAGCTGTGCAGAGCCACAAGGTCCCCCTGAGCCTCCTTTGCTCCAGGCTGAGCTCCTTTCCAGCTCCCTCAGCCCCTCCTGGTGCTCCATTCCCTTCCCCAGCTCCATTCCCCTCCCTGCACTCACTCCAGTCCCTCCATGTCCTTCTTGTCCCAGAGCTGCCCAGCAGTGCAGGTGCCCAGCAGTGCCAGCACAGGGATGGGCACTGCCCTGCTCCTGCTGGACACTCCATTCCTGACCCAAGCCAGGTGCCATCGGCCATCCCACAGAGCTGCTCCCAGCAATGACGAGGTGTGTCCTCCCAAAGGATGTCACGGAGCTGCCACTTGGCGTTTGAATACGAGGAGGCGGCAAAAAGCAGAGAAATGAAAATTTCGCTAGAAAAGGCTGAAATTACAGTTTACAAATTGCCTTTATCTGCGCACTCTTTATCAAGAGGTGCATAATTATACAGCTTTGACATTTTCATCAGTGTACTCTCATTAATAACACAGAAAATTATATCTATTTATAACTTCACCATATTTACAATGTACTCTGATGCTCACATGGCACTGGCAGTAAAAACACCTGAAAATATTTTATTAATTCAAGCCTTAAAAACAAGGACCTGAGTTAGATGAGATACTTGGTTTGCACTAATGATAAAAAATGAAATTAAAAAGTGCTGCAATTCACTGGCTCAACATCAGAACTAAAGAGTTCCACTGCATGTAACTTCAGTCTAAAGTTCAGTATGCACAGATTAAGAAAACCAAATACTACTCATGTCAAGTACTCCCACTAGGGTTTCTAATATATACATAAAGAGCCTTCAAAATGCTATTTTTTATAGTCAGAATTATTTACAATTTGTAGTGTGTCTGTGTTATTATTATCCCTGCTTTGTCCCTTGAGCTGTTCCACAGGCAGGTTCTGGTAATCTGGATTCCAAAATATTTAAAGTGTTTGTGCTTTAAATTGCTTCTTAATCTAGAGAGAAGCTTAAATCCCACTGATCTGCGTTTTCCATACGGCAATTTAAAGTAACTAGTTTTGTTCAGGCAGTAATAGTACCTTGTCACTCCTCACCACGAGGAGGAGGATTATTTCTACTGACAACGGAGAGAAGGGAAAATGTGAACTACTCAATAAAAGGTTAGTAGCAAAATTACTGCGGTGTGGAAGAAAGGGGGGAAAATGAAACAAAATAAACAAAATCCTCCTCATGGTCATGATCAGGAGGTTACAAAATTTTTCTCAGCTAACTCCTATTAACATTCCCAAAGGCTTTCTTTCGCGGTGATTTTTAAGCATCACTGTAGTCTGACTATTCTTCTACTGAGATTTTAAAGTGTCAGATGAGGATGGGTAGGAGGAACTTGCCAAGAAAAAAAAAAGGATTCTTCAATTTTCTTCGCGGATTCAGCTTTTCCCCATTAATGTTGAGATTATTTCTTCAACTATTTTGTTGCAAATATTTATGACTCCATATGGAACAACAGATGTTGAAGAGAAGGGATAGCAGAAAAGACTTCATTTTCAGCAATTACCCTGCTACTTGTTGTCATACTGTAGGTGTTCTTAGTGCATCTATTTTACATACCACCCTGTCCTTTCACACACTGCAAAAATGTCAGTTTGGATAATTAATGTAATAACTGTAGTCCAAAGCATTTCCACAATAAAAAAAAAATATAAATAGGACAACAGGAGGAAGAAATCAAGAAGGCAGGGGGAAAAGAGGAATTGCTTTAGCAGTTCTTCTGGAATATCTGATCAGGAATCAGTTTGCAAAGCTGCATTAGGTCCTTAAGACAAAATCTTTCCCTTTGGGACTGATTCCAGTGACTGTCACCAAGAAGAGAAATCATACCAAGAAACAGGAAAACAAAGCTATGCAGGAAGCAGGATAACCCTGTAGGATCATATACAGTCAACACCACAGAGAGATTATAGTTATATATTGATTTATGCTAACATAGCAATTATGACACGGAAGATACTTAACCTCTTAATATATTTTAGAATAGTATCAAACTAATATCAATATTATTACTGTTGAGTTCAATTTCTTAAAGTAGACATATAACCAGCAGTTAAGCCTTTCAAATATTTGAAACAGGAGGAATACTCCATTTCCTGGATATTCCTGGATAATTATTCTTGCTTTATTAAGGTTTATTTTACAGCTGTGTAAAATAGGTTATAAAGGACAATTCTGCTATTATGTCCTCCCCTGCTTAGGCTTAATAAATATTATATTCCACACCATCCATTAAAGCCAAGCAGTGGAGAAAATAGGAGTGGTAGTAATCTCCTCCACAGATGTAAAATACCTTTAATAAAATAAGGGTGTATAACAGTCAGGAACAAATTACTGAGGTCTGCTTTAATAAAATAGTACCCTTAAAGCAGTATTACTCTTAAGGTACTGACATTCCCACTGGTGATGCAGTGTATCCTTTCAAAGCAGTGCAGCTTGTTAAAATGGCAAGATATCTTTTTGCAATAGAGTGTTTGTGTCCAGGCAGATACAAGGTTTGTATAGAATGCATCCAGGGAGCCATAAAACTGGTGGGGAACATATTTCTCCGTGGTATTTTAGTACTTCGAAAAATTCAATCACTGGGAAAAAATGTTTTGCTGTAAACATCTGAAGAGCATTATAAAAGCAATGGCTTCCCACAGCACCTGCTTAAATAATTTTAAGAGGGAGTGAGTATGTCTTTGCTCGTCTTCTAAAACTTGTAGAAAGCTTCTCCTATTAATTTCCCTGGTGCTGTCAGGCCAGGGCACTTTTAATCAGAAATAATTATGAGTGCAATTGGGGAATGTTCACCAGAAGGATTTTCTGCACAGCAGAAATAAGACAACTTTCCAAACTGATCGTTAGGAGAAATATGATTAACGGGAAAATATACCCAGAGAGATGATCACCTGAAAGGTTTGCTTCTGAATGAATTATGAATTCCTCAGATGTCAATGAAGAAGGACTCTGCTTACATATCCCAGTGTTTGAATTCAGTTCAGTTCCACATTGATTTTATAAACCCTGATTAAGCATGAGAAATCCATCCCTTTTTAGTTCACCTGTTTTAATTCTGCTGTAGACTTTTCCCCAGAAACCTTTAACCTTGCCCAGCTCCTGATCCATCCCACGCAGCCCAGAGCACATCCCTGGTCCCTCCTGTGAGCTCATCTCCACTCCCCAGTGCCACCAGTCAGACAGAGCCAGCATCTCCTGCAGGACCACAGGTCACAGAGCTGAACCCTGACACAACCAACCCTCTCTTGGGCTAAGGAACAGCCAGTTTGGCTCATCCCTGTCCTCCCCTTGTGACCTGGGAAGGCAAGAAGAGCCCCTCTGGCAGAAATGCAGCCCTGGTGTGTGGCTGTGACACTGCAGTGACAGAGTGACCAGGCTCACAGATATTCCAGCAGCAATCCGTGTGGAGCTGCCTGTCCATGGCAACATAGCACAACTCCTGACCACCAAATAATTACATGATGCTCTGGGGAAAGACAAGTTTTCCTAGCACACAGCCAATCTATCACCTGGAAAACCTGTCCTGACCCAAGTGGCAGCTGCCATCGGGGTAGAAATGGAAGCTAAGCACCAAGTACTCTACATCCACCCCTCTGCAGCCTAATAACTGGGAAGTCTGCTGCTGTCACTTGTCCTGAGCACTTCTAAAGGATCAGACTGGGAGAGGAAAGGAAAGCACATCAATCTGCTGTGTTCCTCCCCGAGATGAGCCCGAGCTGCCAGGGAGGTGGATGCTGTGCTGCCAGGGATGCTGTGCTGCCAGGGATGCTGTCCTCCTGAGATATTGTCCTGCCAGGTGCTCCAAACCCCTCAGCCTTACAGCCATGGCACCTCTGCAGTGCCCACCTTCTTCACAGAGACCCCCAGCACACACCTGAGACAAAATACCACTTGTAAAGTAAGTGTGAACTATTTCAGCAATTCCGGGGTGTGCTTCCCTCTACCTGGTTACCTGTATGGTGCAGGATTACAACTCCCAGCACGTGGTCTGCAGTTCTCCTCTACTCCTCTTTGCCCAAGCACCTGTGCCACCAACCTGGAACTGCAGAATTCATAAAGCCGTGATCTGTTATGGGGTGCAGAGTGTGGCAGCAGAGCCCTGATGGCTGGGCTAATTGCATTAAAAACAAAAAAATTCCAACTTTAGGACCTGCCACTTTCTGTGGCTCCTGGATCTGGCAGCCAACGGCTGGGGAGGCAGTGAGTAGCCTCTGAGACCTCTGCCACTGGCTCCCAAGAAGGGAGGAAAACAGCAATTTCTGAAGCACCCTCCCACTGCAAATACAGAAGGTGAAAGCCCAGCCCTGACCAAAACCAAAAATACCTTGCATATATTCAGTTAAAAAAAAGCAAGCAATTAAAAAGTATCAAACAATTGCCTGCATATTTCCTTCCAAAGGACAGGAATGAGGCTCTGCACTCCATCAGTGCATCTGTGCTGCCAGTGGGACTCCCACCAGGCCAGCCAGGAGCATGAACTTACTGCTCTAAGCCATATTAGAAGCTCTATAAGCATAAAACCCTTTACAAATGTTTAAGTTTGATTACTGCTCCTGTGACGTACTTGGCTTTTAGCAAGCGAAGCATTTTCCTTTCCCAACTGCCTTACTCTCTTTGCAGGGCACATTATATTTTCACTTTGGCTTATTCTACCTCCTCGCTTTGAAACCCTGCATTACTTGAGAGAGTGGCTGACATCCCCATTCATGATAGTGCACAAAATGAAGCTTAATGAATCCCCAAAGCAATGTACTTCACGTGCTAAAATCAATGTACATTGCCTGCTACAGTATCTCCCTGTGAAATGGAGGCATTTGCTCAGAAATTTCTATCTCAACAGGGTCTTTTCTCTTTTTGTAGCATTTAACTGCCTTTTGTCTGCTCTTGTCTCCCTCCAGTGTTGCTCAGATGGCAATCTTTTATTCCTTGTGCAAACTCATTTGGAAAATGCTGGATGGGCTACAGCTGTGTACTGCTATGTAAGGTCTAATCCATGTCAAGCAGTGCTTTATACACACTGAATAAACACAATGAAGCAATGTTTTAATTGATTATTAAAAAGGCAGGGTTCTGGGCTGAAAGCAGTATTTAAAATCAGATTTAATCAGCTAGTTTTGTACAATTCTGAAAGGTAGTGATGCTGCACACGCTCCCACTCAAGCCCTGGAGTTCTCACAGAGGTGATAGCAACCCAAGGGGACGAGGCTGGGGATGGAGCTATTTCTGGGTGGTTTGTGCAAACTTCCAAGTCTGTGGCTTATGAAAAACAAGCAGTGGATCAAGATATTAATGGACACAACCCCTACCTGGAAGGGTGTTTTCCCATATAGCTTCCAGGAAAATAAAATACATGTTTTTCCAGTCAATCCAGGTGCTGGGGAATCTTTTCAGCTCAGCCTTTCTCAACAGTCAGATCTGTTCTGGCTTTTACGATGCAGAGAGTCTGGATTTGCACTCTCTAGTAGTAAATACTGACTTCAAATCAATCTGCATTGCATCTGACAAAGCTATCCAAGCTGGATGTGCAGTCTAGAGCCGTAAAAAGTCTCTTTATATGATTTGGTTAAACCAACAACTATTAGTGCAACTAAAATTTTTTCGAACGCAAAATGTCAGAAATAGTAACAATAGTAATAATAAAAGGTAAGTAATCAAAATACTCATAAATCCAAAAAAGTGCCTCTGGCCCTTCACAGGACACTGCACCTGGGGAACCACAGATTTTCTGAAGGAGTATCTGAAAGTCTGGTCAATGATTCCACTGAAATGACATTGAAAATCTAAATTCTTCTTTATTCCAATAAATGTTCTCCACTAACTGTATTCTGTGGCATCCCAGAAATCTATGTGAAAAAGGCATTATAAAGCACCTAAGTTTTTTTCCTTTTTCCTTCCAACAAAACTACCACTGCTGTCCTGAAATTCAGGTACAAAAAATCTGGTAATGTCTATTAGGTGGAAGCATGAAAAATCTTCATTAGCTTGAAGTACATGAATTATCAATCAAATGAGAAATAAGCAGAGAGCAGCTGAAAATGGCAAGCTGCTGTAATTACAAATGATGTCTTGTGCATGACTGTGTCTCAAGAATTGTTACAGTATCCTGTGCAAAATCCCCAACATTTATATCCACAGTCCAGAATAATGTGGTCCATTACAATGATGTACTTTGGAGCAGAAATATCATTTTTTATGTTTCACATTGTTTCTGTTCTAGACACTGAATCTATATTTTGTTTTATTTTTTAGAAAGGATGAATTCGCTTTAGAGAACTGACAGCTTATATGAATATTTTAGTTTTGCTTGCAAGTAACACAAAAAAACCCATGGCATAAAACTCAAGCCCCAAGTTCCCCAGAATGCTTACTGAGAATAAATTTTATGTTTATTTGTATTTCATTTTCCTTGAACAACTGCCTTTCCCTTGGGTATTTATTAAAAGCATAAAAAGAATGAGCCAAATTCACTTCTCAATAACATCCATTCAGCATTGTTGGAGCTTGCAAAATTGCACTAGACCAGCCAAGGGGAAAATTTCACTCACTGTTTAGTAAATATATATAATTTTTTTTCTGGTTGAGAAGATGTACTGTTTAATCTTTAAATTCTCTGCCTGCCCCTGCTTATCAAAAGAGAAAAAGCAGCTGTTTGGTTATAAATTGGTGACCTCACACAGGAATAGTGTGATGTATGTGCTGGGCTGAGGGTTACTCAGGGCTGTCCTACACCAGGCAATTCCCACTGGATGTGCTGAGCACTCAGCACAGTTCCCATCGACTCCACTACACAGAGAAATAGTTACATTTTCTTCTGTACTATTTGCCTGAAGATTCCCATAAATAATCTGATCTGACCTACATTCTAAAGCCCTCAGATTGAGGCGATGTTAGTGGAGGAATGGTTTAAAGTGAATTTGGCCACTGGGAAGGTCTATTCTCACTGCAAGGCTGGAGGAGCAATTTTACAGTGCATGGCAGACAAATCCACTTCTGTAGGAAGTGAATCAGGGAAATCCACAAAAACCAACGAACAGAAGGTGCAGCTTGGGCTGTGACCACGACAGACCTGGGTCAGGGTGCAGCCAAGGTGTCCCACGTGTCCCTCCCACCTCCTGCCCACCAGGGCAGCCCAGGGCTGCTCTTCACCTGCTGCTGCAGATGTCTTAAAGCTGACCTGATCCCATAAACCCCAATTCCCAGTACAGAAGATCAGCTCTCCCACTGCAGCTGCCCATCAGCGTGGGTTTGGTACAATTTGATCTTGGCTTTTTTAACCAGAGCTCGCAGGAAAGATCATTAAAACACAGAAACTGTGACTCCTAACCAGAGCAGGGATTAGTGCTTCTTGCCCACTGCTACCCACAAGATTACACTTTACAGCCTTGTGAGTAGAAAAATGATGTCTTTAAGATCTAAGGCAATGTTTTCAGAAGTCTCGTGGATTGTCTTTACTGGCAGCACAACAACCCCCAAATCCAGCAGCGAGCAATGTGACCATTGCCCTTGGCAGCACCATTAAACCAGGCAGCCAACTACTTCAAATGGCTGCGAGTGTTAAACATTAGTTCTGCCTTAAGTAGGTTGATTTTAACAGTCAAACGTGCACTGCAGTCTACAGTGAACATTAAAAGCACCTTTCAAACTTAATTTTACAGAAATGTTAACAACCAGAACAAACCATTGAAGGCAAAGAAGAAAAGTAATTATTTCAACAGATGAAAGGAAACAGTAAATTAACACTCTTGTTTTAAAAGGGGGCTCAGTAACTTATCTTCTTTAAGGAAATACCATTAAGTGGAGGTACTATGGATATTTCACTTAATATGTTTATGGTTTGGGGTTTCTTTTCTCTTCTGACCTTTAAAAATGAGCTCTGAGGCGAAAGGAGAGCCGTAAATCTTTAATTGAAATGCAACAAGTTCCAGAAACTGCTTCATCAAAATCCTAGCAAGGGAATCAGTTCCTAAATATCAACATTACGTGTCATGTACACACACATCAAAGCCATCAGCAGCAACAACCTTTATGGCTACAGAGACCTCTAAATTCTGAAGAAAGGAGGAAGACAGAACCAGAATGACTCAGAAATATTCCTAACATACCACCAGTGCCCACATACATTTAAAAAAAAAAAAAAGAAAAACTAGGGACAGCTAAACTAATCCTGTTATTACATTAAAAAATGCCCAGGGAGAAATTTGTCATAGTTTAGAAAATGTTAAGCTGCTTGTTATAAATACAAAACACACCAGTTTTTGTGCATGAGCTGTTATTCAGTGCAATTGTGAAAACTGTTTTAAAAACAGTCACTGGCTTGTAAGCAAGATTTTCTTACCATATGTGTTGCAATATGGAAGCAGATTGTGGACATTTCCAAAGGAATTTCACATATATATTTAAAAAAAAACGTTTACAGCAAAATTTAGGTGATCATTAGGGTTTTTTTGCCAGACATGCATTTTCAACACAATTTAAAAAATGTACTGATTTAAATGTGGGGATTGCAGATAATTTATTGAGCATAATCAATGCAGCTGTATATGCTTTTCATTCTGAAATCACTCATTTGCAGACCTCAAATGATGAAATGGTTAATTATCCTTGTGACTTACACATGTCCACTTTGAAAATACGGTCAAATGTAGGGTTTCTTCAGCAAAGCTGCATTGCTGATGAAAGTGGCTTTAATCTGGGATTTTAATTAATATTTTTTCCTGAAGGACACTTCAGGAAAGGTATTATACTGTATTGCACACCTATCAATCTGCAAGTGTTTATGCAGATTTTTATGGATGGTTAATTCTAAATACACACATCCACACAGGACATACAGCACCTAAGAGGTAAGGAAAGAACTGCACACAGAATTTAGCAATACTGAAGTAAATTGAGAACCAGAAGGTCAGGCAAAACTGATGATGTAGTCTCAGCAAACACTGGCTTTGACAGGAAAGCCAATTTAAGTAGTTCCCACGCCCCACAGCACAGCTCAGCAGCCCCTTCTGTGAAAATCTTTTGGATGCCTATTTTTAAACTGCATCATATAAAGAGTCTCTTCACTAACACCTCTGGATGATGCAGGATTATTATTTTGGGGAGACATTTTCTTGCTTAAGGTATTTTGATGTGGGAATAGGCACAATCTGGTTCATTCTTACACATTATTTAAATCGTGGCAGCTAATGTCACGTCAGATAAAAATAGGAGTGAGAGCTGTTTAAGGCCCCTTATTTTTTGAACAAGCAGAATGTATTATTTTGTCCAATTTAAAGAAGAAATTGAGGAATGTGTGGAAAAGTACCTGTGCCTTTCTGGCATGGAAGTCTACTCCACAAATTAACTCTCCCTTTAATAGCCTCTGCTCATTTGAGGGTTTTAAAGGGGGTAATTGAAGGAACAACAGCTGAAGACATCCCTTCAAGATAGAACTGTAAGCTGGAAAACCTGTAACCCGTGTAATCAGACCAACTCAGACACTGCCAGATCCTCTACCCAACCTGAGCTCGTCTGCCACTCCAGCATCCATCACCCCTGAGCTGGATTGATCATTATTTGGTATTGAGATGTGATAAATACCACCACGTTCAAGCCTTCAAACAGCAGCTCCTTAAATACACAGTGACAGTGCTGTTGCTATAAACACATCTGCACCAATTATTAGGGTGAGAAGAATTTGTGAGCCAGCAGTCTAAAATCATAAGTTTGAGCTGCACACAGCAAGGTATACACTTATTTCAAAATAAATGTGAAATTCAGTCTTCCACAAAAGCAGCAGTGTCATGAGAAAACTCGGGCTTTAAGTTTTGTAAACGCTGCGTTTTCAATATTAGAGTGTCAGTCTTCATTCACTCTCTGACAAGGTTGTCAATCAAACAGCAATCTAGTTTTGTAAGACTTTAACCAAAGATCAAAGCAATGATACTGCTGAGCTCACATTACCTTCCCAGAGATAACTACTTGAGCACTTTCACAGCACCACATCGATATTAACTTTGCACCAGTCCTTCCAAGCAAATAAAACAGGACAAAGTTTGACAGCCCTGCTGGCTTCTGCTCCCAGCCCTGATCCAAACTGAATCCCAGTGCCATTCCCTCCACCCCTTACAACTCCTCCTGGATATTGAAGGTGAGGACTGCAGGACTTGCATTTCAGTGAAACTTTCATCAATTAAAAGCAAATGAAATGTGCTTTCTGTCTCCTTTGAGGAACACATCAAATGTCTTTCCCTCAATAACAATAGTTGGGCAATAAAAAGATGAGTGAGCAAAAACGTGGTATATCATCGTTTTGCCTTTGACTCCAGCCCAATGGCAAATGAAAGGCATCCAAAATCAATTTCAAGAAGCTAATAAATTCAGTATGTGAAAGCAGTGAAAATATAACTTTTGCAGCCTCATCATCAAGCTGATTTGTAAGCAAAGCTGGGCCCAATTCCTGCACCCTATGGAACCCATATTTTCAGTTTCATGCAGGTAATATACTATTTCCATACAGTTTCTATTCCGAGGCTAAACACAGAGATATATACATCTATATCTTCTCTCCACAAACATATGTCCTGGTAATATCATAATAAAAATCTGAATGTGCTGTGCCCAGGAAATCGTGTCGATCCCTATCAGCTCCTTCCTCCAGTAACAGCGAAGGGAAGGTGAAGGCAAATGCTGCTCCAAGGGCACAATCCAAGCACAGCTGCTTCCCACAGCTCCACAGGAATTCCAGGAGAGGCAGCACAGACTGTGGGGGCTTTTATTTGCTTGTTAACTGCAGCACTTGCCAGGCCATGCCCAGCTAAAGGCAAGATTCCCCAGGGAATACTGTGGGACCATAATCACAATTTAAAATACTCCCTGAGCGATGCTGAATACCTGCAGGGTATGGCTTTGGGTCTGACACTGCTGAGGGCATCCACTCACTCCAAGCAGTTCTTCTGTGTGATGGGCTATGGATTTTTTTAAATCTAAACCAGCTGCAGACAGCAATATCACACAAGGTCAATTACACTTACCTAACACACTCTGAAGTCATTAAAAGCGTTAAAATTTTCTTAGTGTCGTATTTACTTTAAAAGAATTAATAAAGTAGAAAAAAACCCCCAAAACATCAAAACCAAAAAGGTTTCTGACTGTGAAGGTTTCTTTGTCAATATATGGATTTGTTTCCTACAGGAAAAAAAAAAGACATAAAGAAAATAAAACCTGAAGGGAGACAGGCAGGCAGGCAAGCTGGGTGCTGGAGAGAGCTTGAATTGGCAGTGGAAAATGTGGCTGGGGAGTGTAGCTGAAGAATGATGGTGTATATGGACTGAGGACATGTGTGAGGTTTGGAAAACAGCAGGTGGAGGAAACTGTGGAACAGAATTATATTTAAAGGGGAGAAGTTAGAACTAGGTGAGAACAGTAAAGGAATCACACTCAAGAGTGTAAAATACTGCTTTGTCACTTAGTTCATACTGTGAACATGGCCAGGTTTTTTCTTCCAAGTCACCAGCAATGGGAAATGCTGTTCTTTCTTACTCTCTTTCTCACCAGGGCACCATTCTCAGATGCTGGCAGCTTTTGGGAGCCTAGACTGTTATTATGGGACCTGGGACAACTATTTCCTCACACTGCAAGAAACACTCTGCTGATTTTTTTTTTTTTTTTTTTGTTAGAAGTATCAGATCATGTTTCCTCTCTCTTTAGTCCAAGATTTTAGCAAGCAGTTGGAAATGAGTGATTATGAAACCCAACTCATATCTGAGTACCACTGTAAAACCTTATTTCTTCTGTTTGTTCTATCTACTTTACCTGTTCACCTCTAATGTTTAAAAGCAAGAAATGATTTTTTAGTCTCAAACATTGTTTCTCCAGCTGAACAGCCTGTGCCATGCCTGCCCTCCACACTTTCAGCTTTCTAAAACACATCCATTCAAAAACCAGAAAGTCTGGGAGATTATGTTGCTGGTATTTCTGCAGAAGTGAAATAGAACAAGAGTATCTTTCCAATCTGCTTAAAAATAAGCAAATAAAAAAAAAAAAAAACCCAACAAAAAACCCCAAAACCAAACCACCAAAACCAAACAGATTTTTGTAAAGCACCAGTTTCAAACAGGACCTATGAGGTGCTATCCCCTCTCAGACTCCACTGAGCACAGAGTGATTTTACACAACTTTAAGCATGAATTACTTACACTCAGTCCTTCCTGCCCACAGGATTTAACACTAAGTTTCAAAACTGAAGTTTAAAAAGCTAAACTCTCCTGTATTTCCTTTTATCTTTGATAAAGCCATCCCAAAATAGTTTCTACTAAATTCCGACAGTTTCGTCTGTAAAGACGAAAGGCACACTTATAAAAGCATCTAAAAACCAGAATATACTTAAATATAAAAATGCCTAACTGTATCCATAACTAAGTCTTCATTTAGTTAAAAAAATTGATATTATCTCTTATTATTTATTCTTCAAAGGAGAATAGTAATTAGAAAAGTTCTGCAAATTTGCACTAATGAAGCAGAAAAATCTACTATGAAGTAATGAATTTTATTAATCACCATGCAAGCAAATATGAAAAAAATGTTAAAAATTTAACTACACCTAAATCTTTTTTTATTATTTTTATAGGAGTTTACATTGAATTACTCACAGGTTATGTCAGAGAATCACAGACAGGTTTGGGTTGGAAAAGACCTTAAATATCATCCATTTTCAACCCCCTTCCATGGGCAGTGACACCTTTCACTAGATCAGACTGCTCAATTTCTAAGTCTTTATAACAGCTTGAGCTGGGAAGTGTAATTTTGCCACTAATTTCAATGATTATTAAGAAATTTGAATTCCCTGAACACTGAAAAAGATAGGATTATTTTTAAATATGTAGCAAAATTATATTGCTGAATCTGAGCAGAAACATGAAGAGGGCTGGGATTGAGTATGAAAGGAAACTCCAAACCCCTTTTTTGCTTCCATCTTTCTTCCCCTCCCCACAACCAGCACTTTTCCTTGCTGTCCTCAGGACATGTCTCTAAATCCAGGGGAAAAAAGGACACCAATAAAAATGCCTTATGCCAGGATGTGTTAGCACCATTACATGAAATAATTGTTCCTTGGGAGATTCTAGACAGTCAATTAACCCCCAATTCACGACTCAAGTGGCAGAGCAGACACTCAATGAATAAAGGGTAGGGGTTCAATTCTCAATTAGGATGAATTTTTTTCCTTAATAGTTTAATCTTGTGGTCAATTAGATCCCTGAGCGTCGTATTAATTATTATATGAATTCTAGGCAACTTCTAATTTAAAGGTTAGTTATGGCGTACCACAACTGGACTAGAGTCCAGGGCTTAAATTTTCCAAAAAGCCTATTCTGCCTTTGGGGCAAAAATACCCTCCTCTGAAAAAAAATCCAAGGAAATGTCTTTACATTGTGCTTTCCTAACCTAGGATAATTTAGATGTCTCCTGGATTTTATAGTAGAGGTAAAACTGCATTATGTGATAGATCATTAGATTACTAATGTTTACTGCTGCACCACATATTCATACCACCAGTTATAATAAACAGGATTTCTAAGAAGATTTCAAGCATTAATCTCATCTGCAATTGCTGAGCTTTATTCCTATATTGTTGGGCACAGCAGCTTGGAATCACAGTTTACTTTTCCATCTGTTAGACATATAGAGACTATCAGTTTGTGAAGTACTTTCTTGGTACTCTTTTTGTTAGAATAAAGTCCTGGATTTCCTCGGGGAAGCAAGGGACATATGCTGATCCTCTATGGTTTTTGAGTTACTGCAGAGATGAATTCCTCTTGGCCAGCTTTCTGTTGAATAGGTGCTGGAATCATATAAAACAGCAACTTGTGAAAAAAACCACAGTAAAATGGTGAGTTCCCCGGCCAAATCAGTGATCTTTTTTCAACTAATTATTTTTCTTGCTCAAAATGAAGACAGTTTGCCTTTGAAAAGAGTGTCTATCATTAAAAAAGAAAAGTATGGAAAGTTTTTGAAACAACTATAACAGATGTCATAGCAGTTGAAAGTACAATTAGAAAGCACAACGCCGCAGAAATAAAACTTCAAACAAAAGCGGAAAGAGTTCTTTGTGCACATCAATAATTTAGAATGATTTAAGAACTGTTTTATAGATGCAAGTGGAGCTCTTTCTGTCTATATATAAATCGAATGTGGTCTTTATAGGCAAACAAAAAGGGGATACAATCCTTTTAAATTATTTTTAGGATAATTGTTTCCACAACAAACATCATTATTTATCAGTTTTGAAAAGAAGCCAACTGCCAACATTTGAAATGCACAAACCTTGGCACACACCACAGAAAGCAGTAATCTCCCCCCTTTTCAAAACCAGTTTTGCATTTATTTTCCACATTTGTCAAGTTCTTATCTCAAAGCCCATGCAGTGTTACCTATTTCTATCAGAAATCATTGTATTTTATTTCTAATCACCTTCCCATAGCTAATTTGGTAACTCAGGAAGGGAAACCGTTATTGCTACCAGATGCTGTTACCTTCCTGCTCACTCACATATTCCTATAAATTGATTCAACAGCCTGGAAAACAAGGTTTAATATGTATTATTATGCCTTCTGGATTTCTCCTGTTACAATCTCTCTTTTTAGATAAACAGTCTCATTTCAGTGATGCAAATACTCTAAATCTACACTACAGACCCTTCCCATAGTAATTCCTTCAGGAGAGCACTGCAGGATGCCGCTGGTCCTTTGCCAGCAAGAATTTCTCTGTAGCTTTATTTCTATGTGCAGACTGCAAGAAAAAAAAAGGAAAATAGGCAGTTTTGTGTATAGAGAGCTGAGATTTTCCTTTTCAGATGAGGAGGAATATTAGGGAATAAATGAGGGTCCTTGAGACTGTACGTTTTCTGAAGAGGAAATGGGAACAAATGTTCTTTTAGGTCAAAGAAGAGAAACCAGTTCCACTCTGGAATATCAGAACACACGTGCACTGGAGCCAACCAGGAGGCAAAAAGGGAGGCCCCAGCCCAGCCACTCTGCTGCTCTGAACAGCAGCAATGACAAGAAAAAACCAGAGCTAAAGTACACACTGCAAACTTTGAGACTTCAGTTCTGCCATGAGAATTTATTAACCCCTATATCTTTGTAGGTTGGCCCTCATTGGTGAAAAAACCCCACATTAATTCTGCCAATTTAGCAACAGCTCTTCCAGAAAGATAATCACACTTTGCAGATACTTGGGACCATTTACCCTCAGTATTTTATGAGACTGATGATATATGAGCTGCTAGTTGTGCAAAATTAAAGCTCCAGCCTGATTCATATGATCTTTAATATAGCCCATATACAAAGTGAGGTTTACAAAACACTAATCCTAAAAACAGGCTGCTAAAAAGTTATCTTGTGTAGTAGAATTCTTATTTTTTATCAGACTATAATCTAGAAGTACTTATTTTCTGCTGAGTTTTCCATGTGTGTATGGAGAGAAATTAATAACGAACATTGTTGAAACAGCAGAACTGTCTCTCAGGAACTCATTAATTAGTTTTTGAATATTGGTGGATTTCTTTTTAAATATCAAAAGCTTTGTACAAAGAAAGAAATTATGTCATGATAGAACCCTTACGATTGTTATTACTACTCCTGGTGATGTTACAGAAATATTATGCCTTCCTTGTAATGTATCAATTAAAAGAAAATTCAGTATATATAAATATACTGTTTTTATAGAGCAATTTCAAACTCTCTTTTCTGCCTAAATCCCCCCTGCCTGCAGTGCCGAAGGCAATACGACAATAATGTCAAAAGTCAAACAGCAGCTCTGGTGACTCCTCCTTTAATATGTGAATTTCTCCACACTTCTGCCTGGAGGGCACCATCAGTACAGTCACTTTCTAGGTTTTCAAACTAACCAAAACCAAGACAACAATAACAAACACAGGCCAGTCTCTCCTCATCGACAGCATCTGAAAAGCCCCCAGAGGTTACAGATGTATAAATAATGTAATTTTCTGAACAATGCTTATTTTCTGACCTCTGTGAGAGGCACATGCACACACACACATATCCCATTTTCTGCTCCAGCTCAGCCCTTTACCAGAGATGCTCCATCATCCAACATATTCCACATCAAAAAGGCATCTCCCACCACACCACAAGAGGCTCTCCACTGACCTGTCAGGAAAATTTGCCCAGCTCTGGATCCCCTCACTGACAACACACACCCGAAAAAGCCACAGGATATGTCAGCAAATTCACACAAGCCAAGTGTAACTATCGAAATATCACAGAGCAGCCCCAGTGACAGGTAGAACAGACAGATTCAAAACTGCACCATGTTTTATAGATTATAACATCTCAGAATACACCTGGAAGCAGAATTTTATTTATTAAACTGCTTGTTATAGCCTGTCACATGCTGTCAACTACAAGAAAAATCTGCTTTGGAAACTACTGTCATACTGACTACAAAATAAAAGAAGAAAATAAATCAGTTGGTATTTCAACACCAACATGGAAAGGCCAAGCATGACCAAAGAAGTGTGCTGGGGAACTTTGTGTTGAAATAATCCTTCTTTCTAGTTTGCACTCATTTGCCTCTAGTTTCAGACTTCACAGCTGTCTCTCCTTCCATCTTTTTATCAATCCTATATACCTGCTGCAAGATCAAAGGATGTTCACAGCTTCAAGGGAATCTTCAGTAGGGACCACAAGGATCTTCAAGTCCAGCTCTTCAGTGAACGGTCCATACATGGACTAAATCCACAACCTTGGCACTGTCAGCACCAGGCTGTAACAAACTGAGCTAATCCAGCTGAAATTATATTGATTGATTTCAATTGTGGCTCCTGCTCTTTCAGGCATGATGATGAATTTCCAAAGTACAGCTGATCATCCGAAAACCCTACTGAGAGAACTGCCCATCCCCAGAAACGACTGTGGCTCTAACACACAAATACCACACACAGTCCAAAGCCTTCTGCCCCAACAATCCCACAGGAAAGCTGATTTCCCCGTTCTGCAGCCCCACTGGCTTCTGAGATCAGCACATGGGTATTTATCAGCTCTGCTAACAGAGCTCATGTAACTTTATCAACGGAATTCAACACAATGTCTGAGATACAACGAAGAACACACTTATTCTGGTTTCATGATTACACATCAAGAATAACCCTTTCCTACTTCCAGTCTGAGGTTAGTTCACTATCTTATGCATAGAATCCTAGAATGGTTAGGGTTAGAAGTTCACTAAAGATTTATTACTTGTTATTAACAGAATATTCTAATGCAGCATGTACACAAACAGTTTGGAGATTAAACTTAATGTGCTGTTCTGTCTCAGCCTTCCTGTCCTCAGAAGCCTCTGGGCAGCAAGTCCTCCACAAAAGGGAAGAAAGAGCCCCTAATTGCCATCTTTATGTGACTATTACACAGGAGACAGACAACACTCCACGAGGCATCTTAGATATTCAAGATCAAATTAGAAAAAAGTCCTTGAGTACATTAAAAATGCTACACAAAATACCATCCACCAGTGCTGGATTTGCTCTTCCGACAGCAGGAGCACACATTGCTGTCACAATCATGAGCACTGTATTTCACTGATCTGGAACACCCAGCTGTGGGCAGCAGGATAGACTCTGGCTCACTGGTAGGAACCCTCAGGAAAGAGCTGTGTTTTATGAAGCACAGCTTCTGTGAATTTCCTGAAGGTCTTCCTCAGTCACAAATACTGCAAAACTTCCAAAATCACCAATTAACAATTTGTGCCCCAGCTGGCACATTCCCTGAGATCCCAAGGATTTCTGTAACACGACAAAAACATTCAGCAGCCTCTCAGGACACAGATTTTCCTGATCTTACTGCTCGTAATGAGGACTGAAGGCAAACTTATTAAATAACTCACAGACATTAAGAACGTCACCAACTGCAGGTCTCAGGTTAATGACTTTGCACCAGAGGTAGCACCAAGCAGAGAATCCAAAGGGTCAGTTTTAATACCAGTGCTAAGGGAAAGATTCCTGGGCCTAATCCAAAAGCTTTCTTAGGTCACTGGGTGCCAATCAGCAATTTTTTTTCCTCTTCTTATGCTTTTCAAATCTGATATAGCTCAGTCACATGAACCCACATAAAACAATTCACAGTATTGGAGGAAAAGTGGGAATGTCTGAAGAGACAACTGACTTTAAAGCGTAGCTAGCTGATTTCCCTCTTATTTTCCCATTTTAGCCCACAGACTTACATGAATACCTTACTAAAAATTTGTTTCAAAGCCTTTTCAGTAAAGAAAATTTCATTATTTCACAATGTTTATAGAGGCTCATAATTTGTAGTGTTTAGACAGCGATACATTAAAGTCATTGAAATCTAATAAATAAAACATATTAATGAATTATATATCAATGTAACAAACTGCCTTAGTCCATCTGCCAAGATAACTACGAAATAGGTATTTGACTCATCACAAAAAGCCATTCTTAAAAATAATTCTGCAAATAAAGCTCTAATATAAACTTAATGTAAAAGGTGTGACCTTGGAGTATCTCTCACATAATTGCCCTTATAGTTATAAATCTTTCAGCAACAGTTAAGCACACAATCATAATGGCATGAGTACAGACACTTCAAAAATTAAAGCTTTACCTTTATTGCCTATTCACATTTTGTGAATCTAAGTGTTAACAGAGTTTGCCTTCATTTTATGGGTTTGGGTTTTTTGGATTGACATACAATCACATCTACTATTAGGCCACCTTTTTAACAGTTGTCAGCTCACTTGTAGGTTAAATTTAACAACAAAACAACACTTGTGGAAAATGCCTTTACCCAGAATAGAGCACTGTGCTTCTTATCTTTCAGTATTCTCCGAGGATAGAAAATGTAAAAATATCTCTGACTTATCCAGTGAACATCTGCACTGCGCATGTCACTCAAGGTTTTGGGAAAAAAGAAACCCTTGAACTCATGTACTATTGCACCCACTGCTGCTGAAACAACCCTGGGCTCTGTGATACACACACTTAGACTCCAGGATGAACATGATTTCCCTCCTAATTTGGGGAGTTCTTCGTGTATTCATGAACACATTTGTGAAGAGAATAGTTTTTCCTCATTTTACCTTTAACAGTACTGCTCCATCAAACAAGCAGCACAGAGAACATGTGAGGTGCTGGCACCTACTGCACACTTTGCACAGACTCCGTGTGGTTCAGCTCCGTGCTCCTTGTTCTCCTTCTCACTCCTTCCCCTCTCCATCTGGATGCTTTCAGATTAATTGTTGGAAAAGTCCCCTCTCTGGAGCACAGCCCCCACCAGCCTGTTGCTGTTTCAGGTGTTCTGCACCTGCTCCTTCTCCTCCCCTCACATCCTGAGCAGCCCAGTCCTTTGGCAGTGATTAATTTAAACAGCATAAACCCTCTTTTCCGCTAATGAAATACAATAAATAAATATGGTTATTCCTTCATTACTGCGGTCTCTGGCCATCTGAAAATATTTCACTCAGTGGACAGAAATGATGCGAAATTCCCTTTTCCTTGAAGCAATAAAGGGAAAGGTGTTCTTTAATAAACTGGGGAGGGATAGCTGCCAGATGCAGAGTTTGGGGATTACCCTGTGCTGGCCCAGGGACACAGCCCAGAGCCTGGATTTGTGCTCAGATTCAGGATGGGCTAAAGGAGGGAGCATCGCCCCTGAGCAGCTCTGGGAGTGCAAGCCTCCTTCTCAGCAAAAATCATCTTTATTTCTACTCACACTGCCTGAACAGTGGGTAAGTCTGACAATTTGGGTCATTAATGGAATTTTCCTACAGTATTTTCCTCTGGTTTGCTTCAGGTGGAACACAGCACCCCAAACCCCACGGGCACACATTATTCATGTCTGAATAACAACCAGCACCATGAGCTAGGGGAGAAACCTTCCAAAAACCAGGCTTTGGCCAAACTGTTCCCACTGAAGACATCCCCACTGATTTCACTGTGGCAAGAGTTGGGCCAATGCCTTTTCTTGCTCCAGCCTATGTGAGGAGTTTGAAACATTTCTTGTCATGCAGTCAAACAGAGTAATTGTACCAGCATCTAAATCCGGCTGGAAGGCACGGCCAAATTCTTTTCTGGCTCATTTCACCTTCCTAATGCCAGAATTCATATGCAGGTTTCTGTAAAGCCTATACAGGGCTGTGTCAAACACAATCCTATCCCATACAATAGAGATTTTTTGCAGGATATGTACTGAAGCAGATGAATATAAAACGTCGTTTCTGTGAGCAATTGTGCAGGTAAAATGTGGGGCTGTGTTCTAGGGGGGATTTTGTAACTGTTTCCTTGCACTAGTGATTTCAAAATAAAGTGCAGATTGCTCTTGATATGGTTTTCACTCACACCCTGACATGGATGCACAGGCAAAATGCTGATGCAACCTAATAGAAAAAGACATTTGACAAAAATATGGTACTGCATGTAATCCATGCAGCAAAACTAATTTTAGATATATATAGAAAGACCCTAAACCCGGCAGACTCCCAAAGATGTTTGACTTTGTTGTCCTCTAATGTTAAATCTGACCATACTTCTTAAAAGGATGATGAAAGGATGCAGAGTAATTAAGATTTAATGGCATTTCTCCATCAAAAAGCTTAAAGGTATGGCCTGTAACTGAACTCTAACCCTGTGCAATGAGACAGTCACCAGTTCTGGAAATTCTGCCCCACCAACCCATGCAAACAGACCAGAGCAACTGCAAAGACCTCCTATCAACTGTCTTTTAAATAACTGTTGTGAAGGCGTGCTCTCTCCAGCCCTAATTACCTTGAAATGAGAACAAAGTGGCACATTTTTGTCTGTTGCTGAGATCACTTAAAATGGGACAAGGAAAACAAAAACTGTGTACCCTGAGAGGTAGTTTGTCTATAATCATTACAATAGCTTTCATCATTTTTTTATTCTAAAATTTCACATAAGTAGTACTCCTGATAAATTTTAGTTCCTTAATTTTCAATTGTTGCTATCTTAATTGTTACAGAGAGCTCAGCTTTGTAAAGTTACGTCAAGGTGTGTAACACAAAAACATGTTCAATATATGCCTTCAATAATTTCTTTGTGGTTTGAAAACTTCCAACTTACAGCAAAGCTGGCATTTTATGGCCTGCAGAGCTATAAATCATTTTTAAAATCATGATGATATTACTCAAAACAGATGTGAAAACATATGTTTGCCACGGTTGTATAAACCGCTTACTTGTCATACTTAATAAATGTTGATACTTTTATTTTAACTACATTCCTTCTTAATAACTTTGAAAATCTTTTCCATGGTGAATATATTTTGCCTTGGTAGAAGTAATGGCAGGTTTGGAAAAACAAAGCTTGCTCTGTATACAAATTACACAGATATTTTTTGCAGGGCAGGGCAGCACAGATCACACTCTTCACGCTGTCCACGTCTGACTCTAAAACATTCAACGTAACTGAGGTGCACCAGAGCCCAAAATAATTATCAGAAGAGAACAAAAACAGCATTAGGAACAAAGAATCTACACAGGACCGAGACAAATCGTTGAGGACTAACCCCAGTGGTTTCTACAGAAACTGCAGTATAGGTCTGTCCCACTGAAAAATGCAAAATCATGGCTGGATAGACAAGACTGGTGCCTTTAAATTCTCTGTATTAGTCCCACTATAATGTCATCAAAATGCTGCAGTTCTGGAGCCATAGGAATACTTGAAAAATCCCATCTTTACATGACCAAGAAAAAAAAACAAACTCAATTCTCACATTTTCTGAGAAAAACTTGACCTCTGCAGACCAAGCAGAAAAGCAGAAACTTTGTTCTGTCTTTTAAATGCTATTTGAAAATGTCTCATGATTTTGAAGCACTTTTTTTCTGATGCAGGTGGATCTTTGAACACTAAATTAATTCTAGGAACAGCTCCTAAGTGCATGCAGAACTAACACATGTATAAAGACGTATTTCCCAGTACTTAATCAATTAAAGGCATTATGCAAAAATGTGGAGCAGGAAATGAATAAACCTATACAACTTTAATCTTAAGGAGAATTATGGCACACAAACTGTTAGCATCAGATCTTTGTGATTTCATCCATGTTAAAAGGAATGATCACAGGAGCCTGGGAATTGGGTTCACAGGTGGTGGAGGTTCAATTACTTTCGCTTTGGGGATTTCTGAATTATTTTTTCAGATTCTTTAACTGTACTTTCCTTCATCCATCCTGAGTGACAGAACTGCTACTACCAAGAAGTACATGATTTGCATCTTTGAACCCCATAGGATACTGAATTTTTTCTCTGAAAAATGACTGAACATGTGGCAAGAAACCATGCACAGTTCAACAGAATTAAAATCAACTACACTTTCAGACTTAGATTAAATACTCACTGTGCAATTACTAGAGAAATGTAATTTTTAAATCTTAGGAGTGAAGGTATGGCTGATAACTTTGCTGGTCTGTAAATGTCAACAGGAGTCAAGAGGGAAGGATTTAAGCATGATGATCCAGAAAGAAAATTATCTCAGAACGGCACAGAAGGGCTCTTTTGGGCTTCATGAGGAAAGTGCTTAAATGCCCAGAAAAACCAGTGAATAGAAAACAGCTTCTGTCTTCAAGGAGAGTTGAGTATGAAAATACAAAATATAAGGAGGAAGTTTCAAGCTCTTCCTACCCATGACTGGATCAGTCACAGTCCTCTAAAGAATAGAGCTGATTGTACAAAATCATGACACTGCTCAAATAATTTTGTATAACTCTGGAACCACAGGGCATGGAAGACCTCCAAATTCTCTTCTGTGTAGCCCATGGAATTATCTACACTTGCCTTTTAGTTTTCCCTGAAAGTACATCAAAATCACCTCAACTAAAATATAAATTAGTTTGTGCTTTCATTGATGATAAATATGAATATGTGCCGTAGACTTACGAGTCCACTGAGCTTGTATTGTCTCCTCTTCCATTTCTTTTCTTTCACATCTTTTTCACTCTAAAACCTCCATATCCTCCCCATTATCTCTTTGCAGTATTTTTCCAGAATAAATCCCTCAGTGTTCACCTTCTCCAGTACCCAAGAACCTCTGCATGGAGAACCCAGCAGAGGAGGCATTTCCCTGCCCAGAGGACAATCCCTCCAGGCCAAACATCACCTCTTCCCTTGCTGCCCCCCATTTGTGAGACAAAATAAAATGATATTGCTCACCCAGAGCATCAGGGCAGTCTGCACACACATATTCTGAAGGCAAACAAACAATACCATGTGAGTGATCAAATATTTGCTCGGGACTTCATAAATAATTGAGCCAAAAGACCTGCAAAGTATTAGCCTCATGCTATATAAACAGAGAGAAGCAAAGTTCTGATTGCATACACTTCCATGTGAGTTCACTGGATACATTATTCATTGCAATTAGGCACTTAGTTCTCTTAAATTAATAATATAATGTCATTGCATATGCAGAATACGAGAAAAAGGAATAAAACATATAATAAGTGTAATTAAATGCCTGAGATGGAAAAGAGTCTGTGATTTTACCTTTCTCCTTTTGCATTTTTTTTAGGCTGGTCCCAGTTTCTTGGTCAATGAGTTCTCCTTCCCTGCTGTTGGTCAGCATAGCTAGAAGAATCAGAGGGCACAGTTATATAACACTGTCAGTAAAAAATGTTAAGAGAAAAGGAAATAGTAAATTATATTTCCTCCTGGTCAGTGTTTCGGTATTTTAACTCTTAGAGACACGGAAAATATTCAGCAAAAGCTAATCTGCTCAAGTTTAATAAACAAGGATACCAAGACAGAACACAAATTACTACTGAGATGAATGTGATTTCTTATGAAATGTTCAAATTAATTAATTAATGGGAAAAGTACTTCACAAAAACCATTTTGGGGGAAAATATATTTAAGGATTTAAGTATTAGCAATTATCTATAAAGCAGTAAGCTTAATAAAAACCACAGATTGACAGATCATAGCCCAAATTGATTGGTGACAGCAAAAACCCCTCCATATTTTAGTGCTGAAGGGAATTCTTTACTCAACACCTGCAAGCTCAGAGAGAGCTGTGCAGTTTATGACTTCAGGATGCCTATTTCCTTTGTTCTTATTTGATTAAAACATGTCCTTCTCTGCAATCAAGCAATTACAGACTTTACAGTTATTCCAGAGAGGACACTTGTCACAAACTTCATCACCACATTTTAGGGAAAACTTTTTTTTAATTGCAAAACAAAAAAACACTGTATTTCTATCAACGAAAAGTATTCTAGGTATCTTTACAATAGTAAGCGCTAGACCTCTACACAGAGATATCAACAGTCCCTTTCACTGCTGCTACAGAAAATTAAATTTCTTGTCCTGTGAATTACCAGCCCTGTATTACACAGGAAAAAGATGAAGGGGATCTTCTCCACAGTCTCTGCCCTGTGTGTGCACAGAGTTAGGCAAAGAATTCAGGTTCTGTGACCACTCTGTGCACAGCATCTCTGCTGGGCAGTGCTGCTGCAAGGAGCTGGGTCAGAACTGCTAAATCCCAGCAGGCAGCCGAGCAGTCTGTGGATGGGAGGGAATTCTCCAGTGACTCACACGGAGTGCATGGTTTTTGTGGTTAAATGTGGCTCAGCAAAGCCTCCACGGGCTCCAGGCCATGAGCAGACAGCAGTGTTGACACACACTGACGTGAAGGGATGCTAATTGACTTGCCCTAGATCCCTCGTGGAAGCACCAAGAATAGGATCTGAACTTCCTCTAGACAGAATTAGCATTTTAATCAAAAGTGCACAGGCTTTTTGAAAAGTGAAAGCTGTGGTGGAGAGACCAAAAAAGCCAGAGAGGCCTCAGCCTCGGGGTGAGGAAGGAATGTGTGGGCACAAGGAGGTTTTTGGAACAAAAAAGTCGTGTCATCTGTGACTTTCCTCACACACACATGAAAAAAAAGACACCTTGCTCTTTTTTACCTGCAGGTGCCTTGAGCAGCACTACCCCAGCCCAGCAGCCCAGAGGAGCTGGCTGTGCCAGGGAAGGGTGATCCCTCTGTGATGGGATTCTGAAACAGGAGGAATCCCAGCAGCTGGGCTTTGCTGAGGGATGAATTTCATTAAAAACCACAAGGATGAACTCTCTGGGTATTCTGTAGCAAGCTCCTCCCGCTCCTTCTGCACTGACCTTGGGGTCTCCATGTTGTTCCCTCACACATTCTCACCTCCTCCTCCTTCTCTGGCTAGAAACAACTGTGTGCACCCATTGTTTTGATTTCTTCTTAAGTATTTTATCCCAGAGGCACAACCAACATCTGTAATTGGCCCAGCAGCATGTCCATCACCTTCAGAGCCATCAGGGCTCTGCTGGACACGGTGGAAGCTTCCAGAAGCTTCTCACAGGCGCCATCTTTGCGGCCCAAAAACTACCAAACACCAGGCCAAGCAAATCCAACCCAACCTCCCTGGAGCTCCCCAGCAAACAAACACCAGCCTGGGCACACTCCCCGAGCGGCACTGACCGATCCTGTCGGGCGTGTTGTCCAGCTGGGACGGCGAGCTGGACACGCTGCTGCTGGGGTGGGAGGAGGCGTGGCTGCCCGGCCGCTGGCTGTCCTCCAGCGATGGCGCCGGCGAGGGGCTCTCCTGGATCCTCTCCTGAAACACAGCAAGCAAGGGCTGGGCAGCTTCATCCACGGCCTTCACCCGTGCTCAAACAACAAAAAAGCGAGGCTGGCTTGAAAGGAACGATAACAAATGGCGTTTGTGAGATAAACAGTGAACAGAACTCACGTCTCAGGAGTGGTGTAGTCATCTACAGCCAAAACCAATACAGGCTTCGTCAAGCAATGTGTCTGAGCTTAGCTTAGCATTTGACACCTTTTTTTTTGTTGGCAATTTTTTACACTCTGAGTTTCTCACACGTAGGAACATACAGAATACTCTTTCATGTGGCTTTCACAAACTACTTTTAATCTACAGGTAGTAATGTTGCTATACGTGAGTCATGTATTTCAAATAAACAATTCAGAGTTGGACTGAACTGTCACTGAATGCAGTCAAATTTGTAGTTAGAATTTGTACTTGTAGATTTGTGCTAGAATCTGTAGTTGAATAAAGTACATCAATATCTTCCCAGGGTAGCACCTGGACAAATGACAAAAGCTGTGGCACTGGTAAGAACTTCCCTCTTGCATGAAAAGCACTACTGGCTAACCACAGTAAGCGTGTGCTTGCAAATTCTTATGTTTATATTTGCACATGAAACTTTGACTGTAACCTCTAATTTAAATACGTACAGTACTAGAGGTAAGGGGGAAAAGAAGGGGTTAAGAACTTTTAAAAAAATTACTAAATTAAATTCTGCAGTTCTGTGTATCTGTACTTACAAACTGCCTGAAGAGGCCGTGGAACTTCCATCAGTAAAGATCTTATGCAGTTCTCTAGGTGGAATCCTAAATCAATAATGTAGCTTTGGGAAGAGAATGGGGGTTCCTGGAAGTTTTTCCATTATAAATACCTGATATAAAAGCTGCTGTTTGGATGTATCAGGGCAATTCATTAATTACACTGCCAGCAAGATCAACAAGAATATTCTGTTACCCCCTAACACCATCCCTCTAAGCCACACTCATCTTTGTATTTGCAGATCCTTCTGAGAGTTATGCAAAGGGAACATGAGATTGGATGCTCCTCAGAGCATGGGATGGCATTTCCCTATTCCAACCACACCAGCTGAGAACGTGGCATTGGATGTGGTTTTAATAGGATAGTTCTTGTACATTAAATAACAACCCAGCCTCAAAACCATGTAACAGATGTGTATCTATTACATAGCTGTTAATCCTCGATGGATCAGATTCAGTAATTATCTGTTATTTAATGAACATACAGTAACTAATAGATCTTAAAGGGAGACTTTTAATGCTAATATTTAACAGATATGAGTCTATTATGTTGAGTCACAAGTTTTTCTAATTTTGAAAACTGAATGGTCTTACACAAGTTTTCAATTTCTGTGGGAAAAAAAAGTCCAAGTCACTGAGCTTAAAATCTCCTGTGTTTTCTTACTTTTGACCTCCAAAAGAGAGAGTTTAGAGGCTGCTGAGATGAACAGAAGAGTAAAAAAGGGTTGGGACTTTGTGGATGCGCTGCTTACGGAGTTGCTTTTAAAAGTCAAATTCTTCCCCCAAGAAGTACTGTCGTAAATAACAATGAATTAAATACATGCAATCCTGAGTGTATAAATCCTGTGTGGTTTTTTACCTTTGTGCAAATAATTGCTTCCAAATAGGTTCCTGCTAACAGGTTACAATTCTGACTGCAATCTCATTTGCCTGGATTTCACTTTTAACAGTCCTCTTTGGAACTATTTCTTCTCTTTTTACCACAAAGAGCACTCAATTTACAATTAAGTTATCCTTTTGAAATGATTAATTTTGCAGAAGAGTGCATAGTTTAAGTAAATTTCATTGTCTACTGCAACCATGAAAATGAATAGCCAAGGAGAGGACACGCCAACTGTTCTGCAAAAAAGCCCCATGAACAAATATGACTAGGAATTAACACTTAGATATCACACAAACAGCCATATATGTCATCTTAAATGGGAGTTATTTGAGTAATTCAAAAGCTGATGATTTGGAAAAGCAAAGTATTCCAGCTCCTTCTGGTAACTGCGTTTCCCATTGTCTCTCGCTGTAAAATAATCTCTGCTTCGAGTAATTTGCTTTCAAACTCAGGGTCTTGGTTTGAAAATCTTCAGGCAGAAGTAAAAGTGTCAAATAATAATGTCATTCTTAATCACAGAGTGAATCACTTTCTAAGAGAATTAGTTGATTATGTCATCTAATCTCTTACCAGTTACACCACTTTCCATGCACAGGGAAGGCAGAGTTTTCCCTGCAAGCAACAAAGGAGCTGAAATTCCCTCTGTATCATCGGTGCTACAAATGAGGATAGAGTATCTTCATGTGAGGCTGCATATGGATCAAGAAATTGTCCATTTCTAAATGTTGGTGTGGAAATGTGGTGCTGAATTTCCCCTACTATAATGAATAATGCTATGAGCAGACTCTTCTTTTGCTAGTAAACAGATCCATTTTTCAGTCCTGTAATCAGTATGCATCTATTTAGCTACTTAACAGCAATGTGCTCTGGTTCATTAGGTAGCTACTGTTGTGTCTCAGCCTAGTTAAAATTTCACAGCAAGTTAATCTATTTTATTACAAATGAGAACACAAGTGATAATGTCCTCACCATTTTCCAAACACAGGGTTAACAGTATTTGTAACAAATCAATGAGGGCATTTAAATAGGAAAATTGCAAATCTAAAACCTTAGCATTTTGTTTTACACATTGATGACTTCATTTTATTTGTCATCTATGTATTTTACAACCTCATTACTTTTCATATATTTTATTTTTGTTCCCCTTGAAAATGGCTCTGTTCCCCCAGCACACTGATGGGCAGCCAGCCCCACACTAGGTAAACTCACAGTAATAGAGATGCATTTCTAAATGAAGTAGTATTTTCCCCATTTGTATTTCTTCCTATTCATAGATGTGCAAGATTAATATTCCAGGTTATAATTCAATGAATTATACATAAGGATTCTACAGATTGTGAGAATTTTATGAAAAATGAAAACATTTCTCAAGATCTCACCTATTTATCTACCTACAGTACCTACTTCATCACATCTTTTTTCCTTCCTTTACAGAGCTGTAACATAAATTCTCAAAAAGGACTTTTCCAGTATTTAATCCTCTTGAAGGGTAATATATTTGTCTCACTAAAGATCAGGGTCCTTCTCTGCCTCAGAAAATGTAGTTACAAAGCCTGACATTGTTAATTTTAGTTGTGATTTAGCTTAACGGCACTGAAGTCATGAACTCACCCAACTTCCAGACACAGCTTTGATTTCAGCTCCATCTCCCTCTTCTCTCCCTTGCAAGGGAGTATTCCACACCAAAACCAGGAATCACTGCACAGCAGTTGCATCCACACTAGTTTAATTTGAAATATATATGAACAGCTTACCTGTTTTTGACATAATCATCTTGACCTTAATCCCTTACCGCTGATTTTTTTGTAGTATTGATCTTCATTGTATGCCAAGAGTTTAGAGAAATGATGCTGCTGGATTTTCCTTTGTTTTTCTTTATTCTTAGGTGTAATGTAGTTGTAATTACTCATCCAAATGTTAATCTATTAATGAGTTCCTAGAGGATTTAATGGCATTTCACTGCTGGCAAGAAGGTTTTGGAAGTTTGTCTGAGTCCTGGATGTTTTATTCAAACATTTATCTTGGTATTTCGTATTTAACTGAGCTGCTGCTGCTCTACTCTACAGGGCTCTGCAGTGGCTGGAGTTCACCCTCTCTAATGAAATGGAAAGGTAGGAAAAATGGAGATTCTACTGGTCTTAGGCCTGGATTAGAATTTTCAAGTACTGTAAGAAAGATTTCGAGCTGATGTTGGCTATGTTGGAAAAACATGAGTTCATGGGCTCTTCCATGATTAATCCCAGAGTTAATCTGCACACTGGTTCCTCACTGGCATGTTTACTGTGCCACACCTCAACCTCCCAGTGGTTGCAAAATCTCCATTCATATTCCCAAAATGGGCTACACAGTTATAAAAAAATTCTAGGAACCAGAGTCTGACTTCTCTGGAGGGTCTGTGCAGCCAGGACAGGCAGGCACAGCCTGACAAGCCTTCCTCACCTCCAGCCCCAATTCCCTGCTGAGCCACCTCTGCTCCCACCTGCCTGGCTGAATCCCATCCTCAGGAGATGGGAAGAGAAGTTAAACAATTCAAAATTCAGTCAGCAAAGAACTGAATTGCTAACACTTCCTTTTTTTTAGTTAATACTAAGATGCATTTCTTTCCAATTGACCTTAGTTGATACTAATGCTGCTTGAATTCTAATAACCAGCACATTTTTAATAGTGTTCTAAAGTTTACAGTCCTTAACTGACAGACTACTGAATTTAGGCTTTTGCAAGGAAAAGAACACCCCTTAGATAGGAAGCAGGAGCTGTGCTGCACCTGAACTGATGCCAACAAGGAATGGGATGGTCAGAGCCATTGTTTCTGGGCTAGGCAAGAGCACTTTGGTTTGTATTTTGAGTCATTCCACCCTGGAAACAAGAGCACACAAAGCCTGGGGGTGACTTGTTGGTCTTCTGAGCTCCTTCTAGTACCTGTGATTGCTGTAGGTACTGGAGATGAACAAGGTAAACAGCTGGTCTAAAAACCAAGATAGGATCTGTGTGTCTCAAAGCCAGCTGGATCCCATTCATCTTTTGCAGTGTACCGGGAAGTAATTCGCTTAAAATATGTACTTTGCCATTTAAAATGCAATTTTTTTCTTCACTGTGTACATATAGTTGTTTCAGTTGTAGTCAACTGGCAATTATTCTCTCACAGAATTTAAGAAATCATAAAAACTCTTGCATGTACTGATTTTAATACCAGATGTTCACTCACTAATTCCATTACCTCGTGACTACTTCCTATCAATCCATTAATTGCCAGCTGCTCAGCCAAACAGAGAAGTGCAGCTAATCAGATGGTGTTGGGAAACAGCCAAACAGGAGCTGCCTTCTTCCCCATTTCTTAAATTAGCAGTCTCTGGGACAGCCATGGAAACCTTCGCTCCTGGATTAAGATCTTGACATTTTACTTTGAATCTGAGAGCACAACAAGGCCTGAAACTGGAAAGATCTTGCAGTGGAAACTTTGTACTTGTGCCCCTCTGCTGAATTGTTTCACCCGTGCTGCCATGGAAGGGAGGAAAGGCACTCCCAGGACTAATGATCATAATGCTCTACCTCATCTACATTAGAGCCATATTCGTTATTAAGGACAAATGCAAATGACTAAGCTAATACTAAAAAGATCTGAGCCAGAACTAAGAGCTTAGATGTGCTTGGCCTAACAATGTTCCTTTGCAAGCTCTGCAAAAAGAGGTGGTTCTGATTGGATTTTTTTACACTTGGAAGTTTAAAATAAGTATTCAATGCTTAAAACCTCTCAGTGAGGGTGGTAAGGAGCCAGGCGTTCTTGGCACTGCAGGGAGAGGGACACTTCCCTCCAGAGGAGGAGATGAGAAGGGTATTTAATGCCATTTGAAAGGATCTGAACATCCCCCAGCAGAGGAATTTCTCTGAATCAGTGAATAAAGAGATACAAACCTGCACACTCACTTCTCCTTCGCCTCAAATGCAGCCACAAAAATTAACTTTATAAGAAGCAAACAAACTCCTGTGTCTCACATGTCACTCCTCTAACATTTCCCAATCCCATTCCAGCAAGCAGCTGCTAGCAATGAACACATGCTATGGAACAGGACAGAATAAATCTAATGATGAGAAAAATCACATACATTGTAGAGATGTTTTATTTTATAAATGCTGTTAACATTCTGAAAACAATTCATAATGGATGGAATGCACAGAGAGATATGGAATTACTTATGTTATAAATTCTGTAATGGGAAATGTTTGTATTGTGAGAAGAAGTGCTTCAGAATATTCTGAGATGGCCACATTTTTCTAGCTGTCAGGTAAATATTATGAATGTGAGTTGTAGAGCACACAGAAAATAGCACCTCTCAGCAATAATTACACAGCCCATCTGTATTCTCTTTAGGGAATTTAAAATCATGTCATATACATCCTTTACAAATGCCTTAACAATCCCACAAAACCAAGAGAAAAACAAAACTCAAAGGGAAAGAGACTCAAAAATCTCTACTGCATGTCTACATCCTACTGTGCAAATAATGCTTTGCTCTGTTTATCAGATCAGTTTCTAAAGTACACTGGGGTGAAATTCTCAAGGAATTCTGAAATACAAAAATAAAAATGTTCTCTTTTTTTTTTTAAGCATTTTAATTACTTTTTTTTTCTGTGTTTCCCATTTGCACTCAAAAAAGTTCCATCTATTCCTAACTGGGACCTCACTGAGAGTGAGAAAGAATAAGAGGAAAGCAGAAATACAGCAAGCATGAGAGGATGACAACAGAAGAAAAATGGACAGCAGGAAACCAATTTTCAGAACTACTCCTACTCAGAACAAGCCCATCCCTCAGCAGCTCCAGAGAAGCTCTTTGCCAGAAGGAAAGGGAGGGAGCACGAGGAGGAAGAGGGTGAGATGTGAGCAAGAGGAGCAAGGAAAGTGCAAAATATGTCAGGTAAGTAAAACGAGAAGCAAGGAAAGTTTGGGAGAAAACAAGGCTTGAATCTCTGGCATGAAGTTTTGCCTCATTACTCTCAGTACTCTTTGCATATCTAACACAGAAGGAGCAGCTTAAGGCCCCTGGTTTGGGTTTGGTTCCACAATTTCAAGCTCAGGAAATATTGTCACTGAGTAGGTTTTTTGAGTTTCAGGAACAAAACTATTGGATGACAGTAAACTGCTGCATTTATTCATAGAATCACAGACTGGTTTGGGTTGGGAAGGACCTTAAAGATCACCTCATTCCACCCCTGCCTTGGGCAGGGACACCTTCCCCTAGCCCAGGGTGCTCCACCCAGCCTGGCCTTGAGCATTCACTGCTCTGTCCAGCCTAAACCAGGACTCAAGTGTCCTTAGCCAAGTTCCACCCCAGCCTGGTTCTCATCTGACACCCAGGCCATTCCTGGACTGCAGAGCAGGTCCAGCTGAAGAGCAGCTCTGAAAAACAAGAGCTATCAATAACTAGATGCAAGAGAGAGGAAAGAGAGCGTGGTGAAGTCAATGTTGCTGTCAAATTTTGCTTTTGCCATATGAAACCCTCAGTAACAGAGATTCTTCTAAGCCATTTGAGCCAAGTTTCAAACACATCCAGCTCCTTCAGATGTGCAGTAAATCCCTGTAAGGCTGGATTTATCACAGGGGCACTGCCAGAACTGCAGCCACAGTGCTGCTGGTGCTGCTGTAATCACATCACATCATGTTATAGATGGCTAAGAAGGTTTTGTGAGCCTGGCCATTGTGCCTCCCTAATTTATGGTGTTCTTGTCAGGAAGAAATCAGGTTTCATAGTTATGACATTTCTTTCTGGAGCACTAAATGTTAACTTTGCTGATCATGCATATCTTGGTAGAACAGCTTATTTCTAAATGGCAAACGTGATATAAAAAGCATAATGACTTCATTCAAAACCTTATAAAGCAGCTGATTCTCACACCTATAGAAAACAGGCCAAGTGGTATTTTAGTCATCAGACTATGGAAACAGACACACACTCAATATATTAGATTCTTTTCTCCTATTTTAAGTAAAATCATGATGCTAGGATTGCATTCTATTGAAAACTAGCCATGTTTTGTACTTATTAAATGCACTTAAATAATGTCCTATAATAGAAGTGTTACTGACAGCAGGAGCAGCAATGCTTTTCCTTTACATGTTTCATTTTGTACCAGAATTTCATGTTAACTGGTTGTCCTTCTGTGCTAGATGATTGTACATCAGGGAAGGAAAGGACAAAAGAAGCCTCACACTGTAATAAAATTCATCTACAATTTCAGCACTCGGAACAAACTAGAGGAGGATGCAGCACCACTTGACAGGTGAGAGTAACACAGCAAAGGATGCACACTCTGCCTCTGTCACACTGGCTACTGGTGCATTTTCCTCCGGAACATGAGAGGAAATAATTCCCACCAGAGTGCTGTCAAGACCTCCTGTTGCTGTGGAGATATTGTGTATCCTCTAGTGCAGGTGTTGGGGAAAACCAGCTGTAAATGAGTAACTCCCATCAGCAAGGTGCTGCTAAATAACACCCTGAAACCCAACCGCCTGCAAAAACTGCAGTTTAAATTAGAAAGGACTGGCATTGTTTACAAATACATATTTAATCTTCATTGTGACATACAGGTAACATTTAGAATATTATCAAAGCTTCTGCGAGTTTACTTGCTGCTACAAATATTCCACTGCTGTGTTTAAACCAGGAATTTGTCAAGAGGTCTCTGAACAGGTAAGGAAAAGGTTATGGATTCAAAATAAAGAAACCTCAACTAATTTCTAACGATTTGATGACTTGCATTAATTAATGGACAGCTGCACATCAGAGAGAGACATTTTCCCCACCCAGTCAACAACTCTGCATGTACACTGATGACAAAGAGAAGTTTTTAAGTAGGGATATCCTAATGGGAAATGTCCCCCCTGAATTTTCCCAGCCCCTTACCTTGATGACGGAGGCCCCGGCCCGGGAGAGCGGGCTGTGCATCTGCGCCGCCGCGGCCATGTTGGCGATGGTGTTGAGATGGTTCATCTGGTTCATGGCCATGGCCACCGAGGCCGGGGGAGGCTGACGGGGAGCAGGGGGTGCGGCATCATCATGAAGGGCAGGTCTATCCCTGGGACAGAGAGCACAGCCACGTCACTAGGGAACCCTGCAGGGCCACAGAGCTCTGCCACATCCACTGCTCCAACCCACCGTCCACTAATCCAACCCAACATCCAGCCTTTCAACCCAACATCCATCCCTCCAACCCAACATCCATCTCTCTAGCCAACCATCCACTGCTCCAACCCAATATCCATCCCTCCAACCCAACATCCATCTCTCCAGCCCACCATCCACTGCTCCAACCCACCACCCACTAATCCAACCCAACATCCACTGCTCCAACCCAACATCCATCCCTCCAACCCAACATCCATCACTCCAACCCAACATCCATCACTCCAACCCAACAATTCTGGGGTTCCAGAGGCGATAACTGTCTGTGCAGCCCAGGAAAGGCTGGGTTGTGTTGGGTTTGTGCCACCCCACAGCTGTGGAATGGCACAAAATGAGTATACGACTCTGCAAGTTCAGTGATCTCCTTGGTAAGAGAAATAAAAAAACCACCAAAAACCACCAAACATGCATTTAATTTGCATGTTTTCCAATACATCAGATGAATATTTATTAATGATTTTATCTGATCATACACTCCCATCAAGCCCTCTTCCTATTATCACTTCAGAGTAATCTGACAGTAAATTCTTATATTTGGACAATTTCTTGAATCCAGGAGGCTTGGCCTGGACTGCAGACACCACTGAATGATTGTACAGAAGGACTGTGAACTGCAACATGTAATGAGAGGTTAAAACTGTTGCCAGAGGTTTTAATTTTCAAAATGTCACTTTAAATTGTCTTCTGCTACGGATATAAACCAATTTAAGAAGGTATGAAATTTATTTGGACCAACTTGCAGATCTTGACATTGCCAAAAAGGTGAAGTTACTGCTAGCAAGAATTAGATTCTCATACTTCATTAATATCCATTTCAGCATGCGTATTGCTTCCTGTGTTTAGTAATGACTGCACTGGAAAGCAAGACCAAGACACCAATTCACTGACAAATATTGTTCCAGGTTATTGTGCATTCAGGAGTTCTTTAGAGGGACCACTTCAAGACAGCTACTATGGGGCATCCAAAATTAATTTTTCAGAAAAAAACAGGACTCATTCTGCCAGACAAAAAGGTATTACCATTTTTCTAAATGACATTTAGATTAGAAATCCTCATTAAAAAAATCAGGTGCAAGTATTAAACAACACAAACATATAGCTAGTCATTACCACTTGCTATTGAGATTGTATATCTTTAAAAGTTTTTAACTTTTGGCTCTAAACTAACTATTTTAAAGGAGAAGGCCAGTTATCATTTTGGTGTATGACAGAACTACCAATAAAAAACACCATTGACTGCTATATGTTATTCCCATAGAATTTGACTCCAGTGATATAAAAACACCACGGTGCCCACCAGGAAAGGCAGAATTGCAATATTCCCAGCTCCCACACTATTTCTGTTTAACATGAGGGTATCATGATCAACAACTGTGATGTCTGATGACTCACTCTGTATTTTATATGATGATCCACGCCAGTATTAATTATGATAGGCAATAAGCAAGGCCCACATACATCTCCCTTCACTTCAAACCACACTGACAATCCCCTCCAGTGCCTGCATCCATAAGCCTTTGTTCCCCAGCAGATCTCCCTTAACAGCCCAATAATCTTTCCTCATCCTCTATAGAGTTCCAAAACTCCCAGACACCATCTGGCCACATTGAGTTGCGTGTCTACTTAAAGTCCAATTGACATGCAAACTAAATGCAAACTACAAACAGAATTTAACAGCACATCACCAGTTTTAAGACACAATCCGTCAAAGATTTCGGAGGACTATGAGGAAAATATATCCTGCACTTGCAAATCATTGGGCATAATGTCTGACATTCAGTAAACCCTTTAATGGCCTATAGACATTCACCTACTACAAAATCCACTGGAAAATATCCTTAAGAGGGAAAAACACAATATGCCTGCAATGCCAAATAAATCTGGGTATTGAATTATGCAAGAATATAAAATAAAAGGATAAATCACAGAGAATTTGAGTCCTATGACCTGGTGATTTTTAACTATTGACACTGAACCCAAAATGCTCAGATCCACACCTTCCCACAAACAAAGCAGACTCATTTTGTAGGAGTAATTTTGATAGCTCTGATTTGCTCAAGTCTGGGGCCTGACAGAGGTAGCAATGAACTGACTACTCCTGAAATTGTGTAAGGAGTCAGGAATGTCACTCATCCACTAAAACTAACAATGAAGTCAACTTTCAGAACATTGAGGATGAAAAGCTTAAACATGCAACAAGAGTTTAAAAATAATGAGCTTTTCATTCTTCATCCATCATCAACTGTTGGAACAACTTTACTCCTCACTAATTTTCAAAATGTGGATCCCAAACATCTTTCTTGGAATACTTTTTCCCTCCCTTCCTTCCCTCTGGGTGCACAGAAGGGGAATTGATGGCTTTCCACCTGCTCCCTTCCTAAGGGAAAGAAAAGAGATGGCTTTGCAGGGAGCTCTAAGTTCCAAATCTAGCCTGTGCCATTTTATTCCAGTTGTTTTGGATAGCTTCAGTGGATGTCCTTTTAATTGGACATTTTGCATTTATTCCTTGCACTCCTATTTTATTTGGTGGGTCAGCATTTTCACCTAGAAGAGAATTTTCTCATGTAGCTAAAATTTTAAGCAACTTTATCATTATTTTTCCTTTCAGTCCAGGCCATGGAAATGTCAATTAAAGACTGACAGTCCCAAACTCAGCAGTGGGCAACCATTCCAAGAGGGAATTGTCACTTGGACTTGGACTGATCCCAGAGGGTGGCCTGGACACGAGGCACAAGTGCAGCCAACGCGACCCTCCTGTCACTCACGTGTCTCCCATCATCTTCCTCCTCCCCAAGGCTGGGAAGAAAGGCAAGCCCAGCCCCCAGCAGAGCTCCAGGCACTGTTTTTCCCCAGCAGGATCCCAGTACGTACTGTTGGTGAGCAGGTGGTTCTGCTGGAGAGGGCTGAGCGGGTGTGCACTCCCAAGGCTCGACTGCCCTGACAGTGTGGGGTGGCCAATGCTGTGCTGGGATCCTGTCGTTATGGGAGACTGGAGCTTGTCTTTGTCCCAGGAGGATTCACTGCCACCTGCAAAACAGGGGACAACAAAGCATGAGTGGCAGACACCTTTATTTAGAGACATTTTGCTTGGTTAGCAGTGAGCCAATACTCCTTACCGCAGCTGAGCACCTGGCATAGGCACAGCACCTGGAAGCTACACCTGAATTTTTCGAAAACTATATTAATAAATAAGCATCAGGCAAAACAAAAAAAAAAAAAAAAATTAGGCACTTTCAGCATCACCTACTCTCAAAACAGTGGTTTCTGAAAACAGAAAAAGCTGAATGTTTGAGGATGAAATCAGTCATGATTAAGTAAATTATCAGAGTGAGAACATCTGAGGCACCGAGTGACAATCTCCTGCTATCACAGGACATGAGGCCACCAGCCCCTGCCAGAGCCTCATCTGTGTCCACCCTCGTGCTCCTCAGGCCTCTGCACTGCCAGTCCTGCTGGAGGCACTTGGCCATTCCCTCCCTCCAGTGTCACCACATTCAGCTGAAATTCACCTCCAAAGAGTTTACAACAGTTTATCCTCCAGCTTTGCTATCTCTGAGCTTCAGCAGCTTCCTCTCCACTGCTGGGCTTGACCCTGGGGATGCCCCATGTGAAACCCTCAGTTTGCTGGCATAGGCTGTGCTTGGAAATCATCAATATTCAGGAAATTCAGCTTAGGAGTCCAGATATCTATTATGCATAGTAACTACTGTCTACAACGAACACAAAGTCTAGAAAACTGAGTGCTTGATGTCTCAAATCTCTGTCTGGTCTTCTGAAGAGGGTGCTCTGCAGCGATCTTACAGACTGTAGTTTTTTCAGTATTACACACTTGAATACCAAATTCCTTTTAAACAGCAGGTTAAGTAGACCATGTTAGTGAATTCCAAAATACATCTGGTCCACAAAACAGAGCACCTAAAAAAGTTATATGGAACACCTCTAGATTTAAAAGGTATTTTAAGATCACTCCCCTCTCAGGAACACCCCACACTGTCACTTAGATTACAGATTGTTACAGAAACATGTAACTGCAGTATTGATTTTGTTTTGAATTTACGAACAAGAATCTCAATTAGAATAAGTAAATAGATTACTGGAGTGCAGCAGATAGAGGCAGCAAGCAGAAAACCATTTTAATTGAATATGAAAGTAACAGAGAAATTCCATTCTTTATGACAACACATGGCTAATAAACATGATTAATACTGCTAAATGCAAAAGTTTGAAAGATCAGTGATTGAGAAAAAAGGAAAACACTCCATCATTTTAGCACTATGTCCAAGTATGAATTACCTTCCTATAAAAGAGCTGTAATTTGTAAAATGATGAGTAATACACTGACAAAGAAAGATACACTAAATTATGCCATGTGATGTAATATAGCATGGCGTGGTGCAGTAATTAGAACTACTACAGTTGAGGCTGTGTCAGCATCTTTGTTATTTAATATACTGTATATCAGCTCTTTGAAATAACATTTGACTGCTATTTAGTGTGGAAGTTGTTCATTTTGATTATTGTGAATCAGAGGTGGTATTATTTGGTGCAAGTGTTTCACAAGTTAAACGTGTAATTTATGAAGGACTTTTGGAGGAAATGTCGAGCATTTGATTTCACCAAGTGAGTTTTATTTTTCTCCATATGCTTTTTCAACAAATTCAACATTTACACTCTGTTCCTCCTCAAAAACCACATGTACTTTTCCATGAATTTTTTGCTTAGGAACAGATTTTGCATCGCTGATTTCATATATCAGGGCACTGGCCTCAAAAATCAGCCCCAAGACAGTTTGTCAGAGATTTCTGAATGAAAAAGAAAAAACTGACTCTCCATCTAAAAGCTTCCCTCTCCCCATGTTCCTCTGCCCCAGGTACTTCCAGCCCTAGGCACAGACAGTCTAAACTCTGCTTGTTTAATTAATTCTGGAAGTTTCTCTTGCCTTTCAGAGCCTCATGGCCCAGCTCTACATCCACTGCACATTCTGGAGGAAAATTCCATTATTCCCAATTTACAGATGGAGAACTGCCCTGTGAAGAGAAGTGACTTGCTTAAGGAAACCCAGAAAACCTGCAAATGGAAGGGAAAACTGAATTTAAATATATCACACAGTCCATATCACTGGACCAGCTCTCCTTACAGATGGGGACAATAATAACTTTTTCCCTCTGCAAATTCCACTTGTAAATCTGCTCCAATATTCAGGGCCAGCAACACAAGAATAAATTGCAACACACTTATCTCTACAGACCATTCCTGTATTCTTATGTTCCCTATCACTTCTCCTTAGAGAAAGAAAAAAATACAGCTGAGTGTACAAGGTATAATAAAAGTGGGTATTAAATGAAATGCATCCTTAGCCTGCAGTATCCCACAGATAACAGCTCCACCTCTCTGTCTGGACTGCACTTACTACGTAGTAGGAACTCTCTTAAAAATAAAATAATAATTAGAGCAGTTCCTACCTAGAGCTGCTCAGGTGTGAAGTGTTTTGTAAGGGCAGTGTGATCAGCTCTACATGGGAAACCAGAGGGGCAGAATTAGGAAGTTCCTCCCTGTGACAGCAGTGAGGAAACTGAACTGGAAACCAGTCAGGGTCCATAGTCCTGCTCCTGTGCCTATCCCAGACACCTTGGGTTCATCCTGCCCACACACCCTTTGCACAGCTGAAAAATAACCATTTTCATAGAAAATCTGCATTATTTCCTGGAATATTGATGTCCATCCAATAAGAAAAAGATTTCATGTAAATTTACAGCAAGCCAGAACCAGATTCACAGTGTAAACCAAGTATGTAACATGCAAACCTGTGGTGATATACTCAGTCCTTTAAATGCCATGCAACGTTTAAAAAAGGTATTTATTTTTGAACATACAATTTTCTTATTTAGTAACACAGCTGTCGGCAATGTTTGATCAGCAAATACATATCTGACATGCAACAGACCGATGTGTATTTTCAAGTTCTTTGTTGCCATACCAATTAGAAGTGAATACATCTATAAAAACTGAATCCTTCTTAATGCTTCAAATTCATGTTCCACCACAATCTTTCAGATTTCTGTTCAGTGCCATTTTTTGTCCAAATAGGTACCATCCATAAGGCAAAGATGTCACATTTTCTTTTCTTTTAAAAATTTTTAATCCTTTCTTTTGTATGATGAGATTATATACAGACATGTATTTCAAGTAATTTCTTTTAGGTATGTATTATGTATTTTCTACAGAATAAAACCCCAGAATCTGTTTGTTAGGTTTGTTGGGTTTGGCTTTTTTTTTGGTGAAGACATATCTGTAGTGATTAAATTAGTGTCTTGGTTTTAGGTATTGAAAGATGTCCAGAAAGTAATCAGAGTTCAATTCGGTGACAGTTTCTTTTCATTTGGTTTCAAATTCATTTTATCAGCCTTAAATCTGTCTGGTTGAGCTAAATGAAATCCTCTCTGTCAGAGCTACCTTTGAATTCCACAACCACACTGGTTCAATCTATGTCTGTCATTTCACTTTTTGTTGTGATACATTCCTGAAAAATTGAACTCCAATTGTAAAAAGCAATACCATCTTCACTGGCCAATTTTATTCTCAAATTATTTTTAAACACATTTTTCATCCTGTTGGGCATATTAAGCATCACAACAGCTGCCAAAGCAAAAAGTATTCAGAGCAATGCTATTTCAGCACTGGTAATTCCAAAGTATTTCTCACCTCTAACTTATTTTGTAAGTGTCCAGCACATACAGGGCCTTTGAAAATTTTTGGATTATACAAACCCCATTATTCTCAAAACAACTCAGGCCTTTTTGCCAGCCCACCTAATCCCTGTGTTTTCAGGTGTTCCAGACTATTTTCTTTTATGACTATCCCAGTAGCACCGTGATACTGGGAAATATGGTCCTTTTTTGCCCTATAGAGAATATTCTCTGCAAAAACACTTCAGCCTACAACTTTCTGTCAACATTTTTATGTTGAGTGTCCCAGGAAGACAAGATTAGGTAGAAAACAATTTTTGTAACATTTGATAAACTGAGAATCTTGCCACAGGAAGGTTGGGAAGAGACCACCCAGGTCTCATTCTTGGTCAACTTGTCACTTTCCTGTCAGAAAACCATAAAACTGCTCTGGGTCAGGATTATCACCCATTAAACCCAAATTCTGTCCCTCACATTGGCAGTAGATAATGTTATTTACAGAGGCCACACAAGTGTGGACACTTTCTGGGGTCTCTTATTGCTCCCAAACAAAATTTTTGAATTCAAAAATGGGACCAAGATTTTCCATCAGCCCTGAAAATCATTACACCCATCTGAAAATCCAAATGGCAGATCTGCAATGCATTTAAAAGCTTTAATCCATGGATTTGTCTGGCTGTGTGAATTCGGCTGTATCAACTTTGGGATTGTGCCCTACAAGAAAGCCATGAAAGTGTTTAGGGTAAGATATTAAAACTCAAGAAATCCAGTGATGGCTTTACTGGGCTACTTCCAAAAACTTATCAAGTGGTTCAGCAGATGTAATTACTGCTTAGCCCTGCCAAGGCTTTGAAATGTGCCCATTAATTCAGCAATTCCCAATCTGTCCATCAGTCAGTCATACTTAAAAAATATGTCTGTCAGGACTTAGGTGAAGTAATCTGTTGATAATTACACAATAAGAAGGCATCTGAAATCTGAATATCATTTCTAAACTTTTTGAAAAGTCTTGATGACAGCAAAATCAAAGTTTATTTCACAGCAAACAGGACATTGAAGATAACTGGGAATATGTCAGAATATTTGATGCCAATTTGATTAAGAGCAATTAATTCCAGGAAGATATTTTTGAGAAGATAAAAGCAGAGTTGTAATATTTATCTAGGAACCTAACCATCCCTCCAAAACCATCAACTGCTTCTTCTAAAGTGAACAAAGGAACAAGAAGGTGGTAAATGAAATAAATGTGTTCTGAGGTTCCCAGTGCTGATGGATGACTTTGGCAGGTGGGACTGTCCTTCCATTCCATTCCTTTCTGCCAAACCAAAATCTCACCATTCCCACCAGCTGCTCAGTGCCCAAGACTCTGACCAGCAGGAAACCTGTTCTCTCTCTCACACCAGAGTCATTCATCCCTGCAAACTGTATCCACAAAAACACTCCTAAACCACAACCAAGTGTTTTCTCCTGCTCTCTGTGACCAGTGTGGGTGAACAACAGGCTGCAGCAATTCAAACTTCAGCATCACCTTCAGTACCTAGAGCTGTACTCCAAAACACCTCAGGGATCCAACTGACACAACCACAGCGCCCCTAACGAGATGAAACATCAGATTTACAGACATTTAGACATGAAATATTGTACCAATTGTCACTAAAATGCTCTGCCATTCACAAGCACCTCTTAATACCTGTACTGCACTGTATGAAAAACCACCTCATGTTATTTGAAGGTGTATTTTGGGAGGGTTGATTTGGCATTTGTTGTCTTCCTCTGACATCTCCTAGTTCCTGTAGTGGATTAAATATTAAATTATAAAACTCTATTCAGTTTCTTCTCTAGAACATGAAGTACATTTATTGCTAACATTTTTAGTAACAACTGTGTGACTTTATTGCTATTTATTTTTCTATACAAAGATAAGAATGATGTACTAGAATATGGTATCTCCTCTGGTTTAGGACCATCAACAAAAAAACTGTTTTCTACTGCAGGACCACAGCCTGCCTTCAGAAACACGTTCATTTCACAGAGAGAAGGAAGGTCAAAATTCTGGTCTGTCATGTTTTTATTACTGTTGATGATGCACAAGCCAGAAATAAAACAGCTTAACTTTCAGATCTTGAATACAGTCTGCAGGGCTGCCTGCCAGAAAGGATAAAACACACATCCTTCTGAACTCCACCACTGCAGCCAGCAAGCACAGAGCTAGGATTTGCATTCCAGTGATGATAATCATTGATATCCTCACTCACCACAATTTACAATTTTCTAACTTTTTAAAAATTACTTAGTATTTTCCCATATTTAACAACTTACTGAAAGAACCACTGAGATACATGTTCTGTGTATTTTTACCATGACTGTAACTAGGCAGATAGTTTAGTTTGATTCTGAGAGGCTTTGAGAATGTCTTGACATCCAGGGCAGACAGGTAACTATACAAAATCAGGTTATTTGAGTTTCAACAATTCATCATTTACTATTGCTTTGAAATAATTATTAATAACGGTTTGAGTTACAGATGGCAATCTGCTGAGTTAATCTGCAGTGACATAAATGGCTCATGTATTTATAATCTTTTCAAAATCTCCTAATACAAAAAGAGCTCTATGTAATATAAAGTTTGGCTTGAAAGCATTAAATACATTCTGTGGCCTTTATGGATACACACCTGGACATCCTTCCACACCTCCAGCATCTGCACCAACCTCACTGGAGACTGTACTAGAGAAAGGGAGGCTGCCAAGGGATGCCCAACACACTTTTATAGAAAATAAAGTCTCCAGTGAGATTCAGTGCCACAGCCCCAGTTTCACACAGGATCAGTGAGAGCAGCACAGTTCCAACCAGGTGTGTCAGAACGGGCAGCTCTGGCAAGGTAAATACTCATTCTGAAGGTGCTCTGGTTTTCACATCTGACAGCTGATCCCCTGCACTAAGTACTACTGACTTCCAAAACAATTTAGAATGCTGCCAAAATCAGAAGAGCCTGTGAGTAAACCCAATTCACATCAAAGGTCAGCAGGGACATCTACTGTGTTTCACTTAATGCCAGTCTAAAAATAAAACACCAAACCCCCTGGAACTACTTTAGCAGCCAACTTCGTACTTCCTTTCACAGCCACTTTCATTTGCTCTCACTGTAATATCTGAATAGATTCCTACCACAGCACTTGGATATCTCACACATTCCATTCATCTTGGCTTTCCAGAACATTTTTCTCCTTCAGCAAGCTTAGCCACTGGGCATTCCCATCACCTCTAGAATAATTCTCCTCCAGGAATATCAGTGGGAGTTTTGCATTAGCTTCTCTAAGGAACAGGATCAAATGTCTAGAACTGACCAACAATGTCAAATGAACCATTCAAGAAAATACAGCCTAAATTTGTTATTGTGTAAAGAATACTCCACACCCTCAAACTAGCATTGCTTTCTGAGCTATACAGAACAATAAATAACAACTACTATCAGAAAAAACATTATTAAAATGTTGATATTAATCCCAGATAAAGTGAATATATTTCTTAAGAAGAGAAAGTGAGAGGATTCTGCAACGAAACAGAATAGCACAGTGCCAAGCTGAACTTAACTAAGCTTGAGGTTTTGGACAGGATTCATTTCTGCTTGTGGTATAAGTATGCACCACCTTGATTATCATTTAAAAAAATATTGACAGCTTGCCTTCTCATACCAATGCCTGGTAACAAATTCCAAATGTTTTGTCACATTTCTTGTGAGCAATGCCATCTGCCAGAGGTGGCATTTCATGGCTGTTTACCCTGACTCCCTCCAAGAATTCATCTGCCACTATCTAATGCTGCCTGAATAAAGGGGATTAAGACTCTGATGCAACAGAGACTATTGATAATTTGGTATAATTGGGAAGAAATGAAGATAAATGAGGTTGAGGATGGAGAGGCAATTAGTTGAGCTGCCTGTACAGCTGTGTTCTCGGCCTGGCTCCCCTGGCCTTTTCTTTGGTGAGGTATGTGCAAATTAAACATAATGACAAATACACTCTTCCCAAAGCGCTTGAGTTTGCAAAGCTTGAAGATCTGTTTTTCACTTCTGAGATTCTGGGCATTTTTCAGTCTAAAGAGAAAAAAGACAAGAGGATCACACTCTGCTGAGGTTTTTCAAGGGATGCACTCTGTCCCAGCACAATACCTGTGGTTCCAGCTCAGCATTCCCAAGGTTTGACCAAAAGAAGAATTCTGCTTCCTCAGTGCCACAGCCAGCCTTGGGCATTCCACAGCTCCAGATGTCTTTGTCACCTCTATTCTGCAAATATCCTCTATCCATGAATTTGGCCAAACAACAACCCCAAAACGCTGATCCCTCTTAAAGCCAAACCCCCCAGCTTGCAGCTGAATCTCCACTTTATAAATTTTGTCAGCTTTTAAAAATACTGGTCAAAAAAACCTTTGAAACTTCTGCAATACATATTTTACTCTGCAAAACATCTTGGAAGTGGTAAGATTTTTTAGTCATAACACAAAGACAGCTACCCAGATAAAAGCCTTAGTTCTGAGCTACATTATTCAGGTGAGGCCAAGTAATCAAGCCTGAATATCTTGAAAGATATTTAAATCTCAAGTGAACATGGTCAGACTACAAACCTCCAAATTAGAAGATACAAATCCACAGTCTGATTTGCAGTTCTCATTTCAAAGATACCGAGATACATTCATACATATACATGTAGAAATGTGCCCATATGGGGTTTAACATAAATGTAAAATAACATACATTTGCCTCAAGAAATGCCACTACATGTTTCACATAAAATTCTAACAGTTTTTCATTAAGGTCAAATAATGCAGGATCCCTCTTAGAAAGAAAACCAGTATGTGCAGAGGCAGCTCTGGCTTACAGACATGTTTGCCCAACTACCCAGCACACGTTCATTTTCTGATTTCATGTACAGGTGATTCAAATTTTAGAAGCCAAATGTAACATATCTTAACAGAGTAACAATTTAGTAGATTTATTTTGTAATGAATTTTCAACATAGCTACTTTTTATTACAAAATACAAAGAGTACAGGGTTTTTTGTAAATTCTCAAAGCTAAAATCACTTGAAATTATCTCTTTTCAAACTCACAGAACTCCTGCAAAATGCAGTGATTTTTTGCATATGAAAAACCTTATTCAACCTCAACGCAGTACTCTTCCCCCCTACCTGGAGGTCAACCAACACTTCAATTTAACTTTACCTAATGTACCTTTTCATTTTGGATTAGATTTCTAAAAAAGCCAAAAAAAAAAAAAAATAGCTCACATTTTATGACACAAACATGCCAGGAGAGAAAAAAAAAAAAAAAAAATATAATATATATATACACTTAAGTTTATTTAAATTGACCTTGTTTTGCCTTAGTGAAGCTAAAGATTTGGCTGAAGTTAAACTGTTCCTTTATAGAAAAAAGAGGTTTTAACACATAGTCTGGAACAGTGATTTTTTTGTTATTCTGCAATATTGCAAGTGCACACATTACACCCCTGGTCATGGAATGAAATGGGGAGATGGAAATGTGGGCAGTGACCCCCTTGAGCACAGGGAAAAGCAGAAAAAGTACCCAAACTGCTCCCCAGCTTCAATAAATTCCTACACCCAAAAAGGTGGTGAAGTAAAGAGAATTCCCACAATGTAAAAGGTAGGAAAAGGCAGTTTGGGATGGAAAGGAAAAGGAAAGGGGAAAGGGAAAGGGAAAGGGAAAGGGAAAGGGAAAGGAAAAGGAAAAGGAAAAGGAAAAGGGGAAATGCAAATAAACAAAAAAAATATGACACTGGTATGAATAGGACAAAAAGCTGACAACAAAATATTCTGTTTTCCATGTTTATCTGGCTTTGTTTTCCCACCTCCGCATTAAGGCACTTGTGTAACTCCCTCTTTTCCCGTTTCACACACAGCCCTTCCTCAGAGGTGGGTGCTCCTTCTCTCTCCATCCAAATCCTGTCCTCAAACCAGCAAAAGTGACAGACTTACGATGACTGCAAGGGATATGGGGAAGCTGAAAATACCTCGTGTTTTCATAGATTCCCTTCTCACTGCTGTTCAGATGCCTCTGTGATCAACAGTGGGGCTAAACATGAGTTCTGCTCTGCCTCTTCTCCATTCTGAAAATCAGTCACTCAGTTTGAGACATCAAATCAGACACACCAATCTGGACTCCATGATCTTGGAGGTCTTTTTCAACACTGATGATTTTTGGATTCTGTGAGCATAAGAGAAAGTGTACAATACACAACAGCCTTTTGACTGCTGGAGTTTCTTCTTTATTTCTTTGTACCCTGCTTCTAAATGGTAGTTCATTTTCCTATTTTATAATGGTACCTGCACCAATATTAAGTAACATTCATAAGCTAAACCAAGGACTTTATTACAAAGGAAACTGTCATTTCTCAAACCTTAAAGCCAGAAAGCAAAAAAGAAGCAACTGAAGAAGTATTTCTGCAATTTGCAGATGATTAAATTTTGAAGGTGAGATGCTGTATAACTGCACCAACCATTTATTAAGTTGACTTGAAGAGCTGTAATTTGTGGTGTTTGCCCAGAAGAGTCACCACACAGCCGTAACTGATGATCAGGGATAATAGCTATGGAGTTCTGCACATTTCCACAGCTCCCTGCTATATGCTGAGAACAACAATATCAAAAGGTTCCCCTCTCCAGCACTGCTGGTGTCAAGGTTAATGAGCTAAAACTTGTTAAATTGATATTACCAAACTAATGACTTTTTTATAGGATGCTGCATGGATTTTGACACACAGGCTAATGTGGAATATCGCTGCTCTTAATTGAATTAGAAGTTATTGCATGTATACAATTAAGATAACTAAAAATGGGGGAGCTGTGACCACACTGTCATCACATACCTCATGTGCTTCAAATAACACAGAACTATAGAATCCCAGATTGGTTTGGCTTGGAAGGGACCTTAAATCCAGTGCCACCCCTGCCATGGCAGGGACACCTCCCACTGCCCCAGGCTGCTCCAAGTCCCATCCAACCTGGCCTTGGACACTTCCAGGGATAGGGAGTTCACAATCTCTTCAGGCAACTTCAAAATTTAAAATATGGAATTATTTAAATAACATGAACATTATTTTAAAATATTTTTACATCAACCATACCAAGCGTTAAAGAACAGGAAAAGTAAATGCCTGCAGTCTCCATCCAAAATAGATGAACAAACAACAGGGAAAAAAATTTAATGAATCATATTAAAAGGGAAGGAGCTTATGAAAAATAAATTGCATCTGTAGATGATTAAATTTTGAAGGTGAGATGTTGCATAACTGCACCAACCATTTATTTCAGAGCCATAACTGCATCTAATAAATAAAATACTTTTTTTTAATCCAAACTGAAGATTCACTGCTATCCTGATGACTTGGATTTTCCATTTACATAGTACAGGGCAAGGTTTGGGCTGTAATTATTCAAGGCAGGAAGACCTGTTAGTTAGCTGGAGAGAAAATCAGTATCAGCTGTGAGCAATAGGACAATGCAAATATTTCTTCTACAGACAGAATCACTGTGTTTAAATTCAGAGAGGCTCATTAGAGATTATCCTCCCAAATAGAAGATACCTGCAAGTTTCATGCAAATTCCCTTTTGTTTCAGTAGTATTTTGATATTGAAGTTCAATCTGTCACTGACACAGAAATGCCATTTAACATACAGGACATACCCAGATATGCTTGGTGTTTAAAAAGTGAAATTAAAGATCTTACTTGTGCTATTCTGGTTTTTTCTAAATTACTTTTCTTCCTGGATCAAGGATTTCACAGAGAAAGCAATAAAGTTGGACTCAGCTTCCAAAAAGTATCTACTTTGTCAAAATCCAGAAAAACAGAAGAGGTGCTGCAAACGAGGGGGAATATTTCTCAAGGATGAAATACCAAAATCCCCCTCACATCAAATTCTTAGAGACAAGCAATCAACAAACAGATCCATGGGAACTTGCAAGACACTTCTTCCTACTGCCTCTCCAACTTCCATCCCAAATATGAGAAAATTAAACACAATTTAACTAATATTATAAGCTTTACAGGAAAAGGGGAACAAGCAGCCTCTGATGGCCCATGAGATCAATAATTGAATATACAGCTCTTACACAGTTTCACTAGTCCCAAAGTTTCATTGTCTCCATCCTTAAAAGAACCCAAGCATCTTCTTAAACAGAATAATCTATTTTAATTTTTATATTGTACAAATGTGGAACAATCACAACAACCCCCCCCAATTTTCAATGTTTTAAATATCAATGCCTGTCTGATCTTAAAGGGAAGCTCAACATTTATGTCTTGTCTTGGTGATAAAGTTCATGAATATATAATGAGAGTGGAACAACTCTGCTACTGATTAAATGTCAAAAAAGGTTTTATTGTCAAATATATTGTAAATACAGAAGATATACAACAAAGAGCATTAATTGCAGATGGCTGTGTACAGCTTAAAAAATGCACAGCATCGAGGCAGGAAATGCTGATTTTCAGTTTCAACTATCAACTTTAATTTACCCTCAGAATGTACCTTCAGTCAACGTGTACAGAGAGAATGAACCATAAAATGGCCAAACTCAACTGAACTAAATGCTCCACATTCAAGGGCAGATGTTAGTCTGTACACTAAGCACATACAGCAGAATTATCCAAAACTCTGGATCTTCATTAGAATTTGTCTAAAGTGTTGTGAAGATTTAATAAAGATATAATGTGAAAATTTGGTAAAGACAGAGGGAAGGCTGGAATAGCCATCCTCACGCAACTCAGAATGGGGCTTGACTGCCTGTGTATATTTAAAAAAATAAAAGGAAGAAAGTATCTAGAGGCTGTAGCAGTGTGCAGGTGAACACAGGTCAGCAAAATGCTGCTTGCAGGAAATGCCAGGAGAATGAGTTCCACAGGTTTCTGGGAGATCACTGGCTGTACAATGGGAGGAATTAATTCTGTGTCCCTATCCCATCCCACTGGCCTTGACCAAGGCACTGCCCTGGGCTGGGGACCAGCAGGATCTGAACCAGCTGGAGGGAGGCCAGGGGAGCACAGGGAGAGCTAAGCAGGAGGAGGAAATGCTCAGTGTGAGTTATCAGAAGAGCAGGTTGGTTAATGCAGGGAAGGGACAGCGGGCAGGAGGCTCACTAATTGTCCTCACTGCATAAAAATCATGTTCAGTCACAAAAAGGAATGAACTGCTCTCTGTACCCACAGTGTACAGCACAAGATGCCCCAAGGAAAGACTTCTAACAAGGAAGATGTGGGGAAAATATTGGGGAAAATGGCCATGATCAGCAAGCCTATGAAATTTCTAAATTTTTTTCCTTTAGATTATGGACAAATCAGCAGCTTCAATTATACAGTGCCAACAACATTTTCTTCTCCATGACTAAATGGACCGGGTTTTAATACTCTTCAGTGATTTTATTAATTTAAATTAACCTTCTAACAAATTAAGAGTAAGAATTTCATGTGAGGGAAAGACGTTGCAGCCACGGAAATTAAAGCCTCTGGTGGCTAAAGGTACATTTACTCTTGGTCTGAGACAACACTGCTCAGACCTTCCTAATTGTAACTATAATGATCTGATAAACTGCTGCTCTTGTATACAGTTAGGGCTTGGGTTTTTTTAAAAGGAGCTAAAAACACAGACTACCCACCTGTATCTATTTTTAATTTGGTAATGACTGTACTTGCTAAAATTCTACCAAAATGTCACTCACAGCTTTGGATTCCAGCTTTTTTTAAACAGAATATGGAGCAGAAAGCATAACCTATTATGCAAAACTGTCAGATGCTTACTTTAAAATCACAGAAATAAACGCATCATCCCGATTTTCTCACGGATCAAAACTTCATTGAAGGAAAACAAAACTTGGATCCAAGGGCTCGAGGAGCCAAGGTATTCTATAAAAAGCAGCAGGGCTGTGATCTGTGTGTGTCCTGCTTCCCCACACAGCCCCTGCTGCACAAGGGAGGGATGCCTCGTACTCTGGGGGTGCAAGGAGAGGCAGAATTGCTGGAGACCAGGGTGACTTCTGTCTCATCAAATTCACAGATCAGCCAGACATTTCAACAGCACCAACTGTTGCAAGGAAAACTGCTATGGAATCTCAGCTGCAGAGATGTCAGCTCAGGGCACAAACCTAGTGCTGAATCCTTAACTAAAAACCCACATTATTAAAATTTTGGGGAGGGGGATTAATGCTACTCCTTTAAGTGAGAAAATATTCCAAATAATCGCACCACAAACATTTCTTGCCTCGAACAGAAATTAACTGTACGTTAGGGGACTTTTTTTAAAAATCTGATTAAAATTGTAATTCATGAGACTCCTGCTGTTGGCAGCTGTATCACTATCAATGACATCCTTTGGGGGACTCTCAGCATGTGGCCCACATCAAAGGTAATATGCCAGTTTTCATCCTAGCTTATATGTGCCTTAACAAGAACAAGAATGTTCCAGACTTGCAGTGTAATTAAAATATTGAAGTACCTTCTATTGTTAAAACATCATTAATGTGAGACTGGAGTGGACTGACTACTGTTAACAAAGGCAGCTAGCACTAATGTTTGATTTTCCTGGAATTCTGTACATCCTTACGTCCTGCAATGGGAAATTAAACCAACAGGGTTTGAACACTTTGTGCAGAACGATCAGCAGAGGAAACAGTGTGGAAACAAGAGTGCATACAAGGACCTGGGAAAAAAGGGAAAGGATGTGTCTGACAGATGGAACTTTCCTCTCCTCATTCTTTGTGGAAAACCTGCAAACCCCTGAGCACTCCTGGCACCCCACACTGCCACAGTTCTGCTGGTCACCAGGGGGTTCTTCCTGCTCCTGGGGTGTTTTGGCTTTTTCCAAGGATGTTTTAATATAAAATTCAAGGTGCATTTCAGAGGGGCAGACCTGGATCACTCCTTTCCCCTTCCCTGCCTTTCTGAGCCCCAGGCAGGAGGGCAGAGGTGTCACCTCCTCCTGTGACAGCAGGGACAGCCTCTCCACACTGTCCTTCAGCAGCCACAGGACCCTACTGAAGTGTCTGAACTGGAATCATTTTCCTTTTGAAGTGTGGGGAGTCTAATCTGCCTTGCTGTTCATGAAACTTTATACAGAAAGCCCTAAATTTGGTGTATTTCTGGTAAGTACTGTTCCCCACAGTGCTGTGGAGTCCCTGAGCCTTGCAGAGGAACACAGACCTTGTCCTGATGGGGACACTTCAGAGCCACCTGCTTTCCTTCAGCACGCTGGGATTGGCCACGGATTGCAGCTACTACCAACCAAAATGAGAATTATAACCAAGGAAAAAAATGTAGCCTTGGCTCTACAGAGGCCAAAATGATTTATGACATCAAGACCCAGTAAAGAGAGTAATGCTCTGAAGGGACTGTGTGAGCTCAGCCCTCACTCCCATCTTCTGTGCCCACTCCTAATTACTTCATTTACGACTGGAAAAGTGTTTTAACAGACAAAATTAATTATTTTGAATAATCCTTCTGAAATATGATATGCATTTTAATTGTATGCACCCTGTCATTAATTAAAGTTCTCTACCTTTTGGTGCATTTGTTCAAAGATTATATCAGTGACAAAGCAACAATTATAAGAAGACTGTTTACTACAAATAAAAATACAGCTAAAGGGTTAATATACTCTTGTGATACACTTAAAGTAATGCTAAAGTGTTTTCATTCGAGTTTTTACTAGACATTATTTTTCTACTCTTTAAAATCAATCTCTTTGTTCCAGGAACACATTTCCTGTCAATAAAATGAAAAATGATATAGATTTAGGAGGATAGTGGTCTCAGCGTAGCATCTCTCATATTATTATTCCAGTATCATCTGTTACAAAGTAAGACCAATTCCCACATCTAATTACAAACAGGATTTCAGAGTCATTAAACAAAATACATTTCCATTAGTGCTGCTGTAAGAAGATAGGGGAAAAAATGAAGATTAGTTCATGCTGCACCTCTGTTTTTCAAGCTTTGAAGATTTAGACCTCTGCACTCTGAGACTATAAATTTGTAAAGGATCTGAAAGGTGATAGACATGTGAAAGCTCTCGATTCTCCTCCGTTTAGCCATACCATTTGCATTTTGTCATGAGTTTATCTTTTGCTGCACTTAGTTCTGATAGCAGATATGGCAAGAATCTGGAGAGGTTGTTTATGATCACGCCGTGTGCACCCAGAGGTATTGGATTTGGTGTCAGGCAGGGCTTTTTAACAGATATCAATCTCGATTTTCTATATTAAATTTGTTCCAGCAAAAGTTTGAAATCATTGTAAGGAATTCTGTCTTTATTAAAAAAAAAAGTACTTTATGATCTGTAAAAAAAGGAATAACAGTTCTTTGACTTCAAATAAGATAACAACCAAAATATACTGAGACAACAGATTGTGTGAGATGTTTAACTGCTGAGATATAAACTTACAAGTATATATATTCTCCATTTGTAAACACTTAGCAGTATCTAATATCTAATTGTCATGAATCCATTTAAAACATACCCTTGAGAATTACCCACTCAAAAAGCATTCACACAACCCAGAGCTTCAAGAGTTAATAAAGACTTTTCTAAAAAGAGGCCAATAGAAGATAAAACCTGAATTTGCTTGATCTTTAAACCAGTTTACATTAGCTCATGATGTTATATAAACACAGTTAATTTCATCATGTGTAAGATAAGCATCAAAAACCTGAAAGAGAATTCCTCTCACAGAAAAAGATGCCTTAGGGTTACAAAGAAGAGCACAGAGAATTTCATTCTCGAAATTTCTCTGGAGTTGTATTTCCTTTACTAGTTTTAAAACTAAAATCCAGACCTACTTCACACTTCTCAGAGTTGGGTATCAGTCAATCCAAGTATGTAAATATTAGTTGATGTATCAACATTTATGTGTGAATCATTATCTACATTTACTATAAAGTATTTAATCTTCATATTTAAACAAATACTTAAATAAATAAAGTTAAATTATTCCCATGCCTTCAATAGGTAACTGCTTAAGAATCCATCTAAAATGGGACCTTAAAGTAAGTTTGCAGATAAAAAATTCACTTTTGCACTCCACTGAAACTGGGGTTCACTAAAGCCTCCTAAAATTCTTGGTACTAAATCCTGCTCAGTGCTGGGGTAACACAGCACAAAATATCCCCTGGCACTCACTCTCCAAAAACCACAATTTGCCAAAGAAAGAGATACCTGCATCTTATTTCCAAGCTCCCCACATGGAGACTGTCCTTGGGATAACTGAGAAGGCTCCAGGAAAAATCACAATAGGAAAGAGCAGGAGAGAAAACAGCACAATGCAAGTGAGGTACAATTGAACCAAACAGCATTTTGCTTCCTGGCTAATGCTTGTGGAGTTGTATTTTAAAAATAAAACAGCACATCAGCCTGTTCCTCCAGGATTATCAGTGCCTGGCCCCAGAGAGACCTCATTTACATCATCCCTAGGGAATTCACTGCTCCTGTCACTCCCCAGCCATGGACATTTTCTGACACACAGCAACGGGGAAAAGCCTTTTCAAGCCCTTATGGTACCTGAATGTTTGAGTTCCTTCACTGCACCTCACTGAAAAACAAAGCTGAAAGGAACTTCCTCCCCATCACTTCCACGTGGGCTCAACAAAGTTGAAACCTCCAAGGCGCTGTGTGGAAGCAAATCCTGAAATCCACGAAGAGTCCTCACTGCCTGAATCCCCTTCAGGTGTGTGAAACCCCCTGAGCACATCCTGTCCCCAAAACATGGTCAAACATCCCCTCCTCTCACCTTCCCATCTCCACACTCACCAACACAGGACTGGCTACAAAAACAGCACAGAGCTCTCAGTTTTTAGGAGAAAATGTTTTAATGTGTCTGCTAGGGCTGGAGTCACCTCTAATTTTGGATGAGACAGCACAAACCCCAAAATATTGTAAATTCTCTCTTGCTTCCAGACTGCACATATCCCTCCTGGCCGAAGGACAAGTAAAGAAAATTCACAACTATTTAAGAAAATTCCTAACTCTCTGCTCAAGTAACACAAAAATACTTGCCTTAACACCAGGAAAAATGACTTCATGAAATCTACATGGTACTCAAGGATTAAAAAAACCTGTTCTCTGGTCCTGTCATTTTCACATTCTTACAATAAAATAACAGCCTTGGCATCCTGCTTTTTAGAAGAAAAGACCTACCTCTTTTGACTTTTCAAGCACTTGAAAATTTTAAAAGAGAAAAACTAAAAAATGCTGACCGTGTAATAGCTGGGTATTCATGGTGGGTGGAGAACATGAAAGGTTACAATATGGATCTGTGCCTACGCGTTTCTTTTCAACTTGAGCAGCATCCTCCTGCTTCTGCTAACTCGGCAATCATACAGCTGACAGATTTCTGGGTTTTCTAAATAATGCATGGGATTTTCTTTTAACATGTCAGTGCAAAAGTATCAATTCTGCCCCTGTGTCGTTTGTGATGCTGATTTTCCTTGACAGCATTCCATTAAACCAATGAGTTTTTTCCCTCCTGATGGTTCCTTAAATATTCCTCCGAGTGATGTATTTGTGGTTTTTTAAACAGATTGTGAAGGATGTTTGCATTTGTGAGAAAACTGCATGGCAGGTACTGAAGGGAAGGAAGGATAAAAAGGTAACACTTTTTTTTTCTATGAAGAGCTTTTTCTCTGATCCTCATATGCCAAAAGCTCGGGTGTTTTTCCTTTCTTTTCTGCCTAACTTAGCTCCTTGTCTGGAAATTAAGCAACAAGACTCTACATACAGGATAACATTTTGACTTCCTAAGGAAATACCACTGAAACACTTAGTACTGTTTGATATCTCTCCTGGGAAAGCAAAACACATTTATTAAATCATGCATGCTAACTCCAAAAGCCACCAGAAGGAAATACCTGCTTCATTCTCTGCTGCTGTCACGACTGCCATGCACTGATCCTTCCCTGCTCAGCAGCATGCAGGATGTCCAGGTGACATCCCCACCCTCTGTTTTACAACCTCTCCTATCTCACACCTGTACAAATTACCTGCTGCCCTGCCAGTAAAAATAAAAGCTCTGATTTCAATTGAGTTCCAAATCTCCCCCAGCAATGACATGCTGATTTCCAGAACACACTACACCTGATTTTGGGGTTGATGAAGGAGCTCATCTTTGTGAACACTTCTGTGCAAGCAGAGAGGGTTTTGTTTTATGAATCTTATTTCTACAGAGCAACAGAACTGGTGACATGGCTGGGCTGAGAGTGAGCTGGAATCTGCTGCCAGCTGCTCACTCCAGACCTTCCTCCCTTCCCAAGCGGAATAGGAAAGGCACTGTCACTCCTGGCAACCCTCAGGTGCCACCAGGAAAAGTCTCCTCTCCAAGGACTCACCTGGAGGAGCCAAAAAAGGAGGAACAGGATCATAGATGACTTATGGCCACTGGGAATTTGAGATTCCAGAGGGATGGATTTCTCCCACATCCAGACACCTACATCCCAAACCAATTGGTTCTCCAAATTCAACCTTCCTGCCCAGACGCTCTGAGAGGATGGAGAGGAACACTAAACCCCAAGGAACAGGTCAGCTGGACTGTGGGGCCAGAGAGCCTCCAGAGCCACATTAAAGAGATTTTCAAATGCCAGAGAAGCTTTGCTTCAACACTTCATATGATGAGTAGGAAGGTGCAAAAAAATCTCTTTCTCTTCTGCAGAGAGAGTGGAAGGAGGACATCAATGTTCAAATGTATAACAACATTCTTCACAGCACTGTGAACTAAAGCATTACTTCTATTAAAAAATATCTGCCAACTTAAATTTTTAGGGAAATTTCTTTCCCTACATTTTCAGTTATTACCTCTTGTAGCATTTCTTTTTAGTGAGTTATTTAGAATATTCCAGCACCAAACTCCACCATTACTGAGATTATTGTAACACCATGAAAAGGAGGTAGGTAGGACCTGATGGCAAAAGAAGGAAGCAGGAAAAGAAGTGCCACACTTATTCCCCACTTCCTTAGACACACTTGTAAGAGTCAATTCCACACCTGCAATTTCCTAGAGGACAATATAAGATCTGAGGAATTAGTCACTGATCATGTTAAATTGAGTTAAGAGTTCAGATTTTAAACCAACAGGACAAATTCTGGCTTCAGACAGGGAATTCTGAAAAATTTCCATCATCACAATGCTGCACAGAGGAAGAAACTATAGAAGTGACAGGCTAGGCATCAATAAGGAGCAAACCCAAAATTATTTCATACTCCAACAGATACAGATGGGGATTGAAATGAATATGCCAAGACATCCTCAACACTATTTTTTTTATTATACTAATGGCCTGTATATAATGACACACTTGCAAAAAAATCTGGCAATAAAGCTTCAGGACTTAATACTGCTCCATTACATTTTTAATTTAAAATAAACAACAGCAAAAAGAGAGTATTCCACTCATCTATCAGACTGTGGGATGAGCAGGAAGGCACATATCCAAAAGTGAAATATTTAGTGGCATTGCAGGAAGCCAACATGCAACACTGAGGTAAAAACCAAAGTTAATTGTTTTAAGTAAAATTGCAACCCTTCGAGTCTTTGTTACAGTAAAAAGAAAAAAAAAAAAAAAATCAAAGGAAGCAAAAGGTCCTCAGCTCTGTACAACCATATTTCTGATTTGACAGCTACAATTATAATCATTCAGACATCTATTTCCCACAAACTCTCCACAGCCATAACCTTTAGTGATTAATTATAAAGTTCCAGGAGCAATAGTACACAGACTAATTTCCTAAAACAATAAAACACAGAATTTCTCATTTGGAGCTAAATGAAACACGAACAGGTTGTTATTCATGCTGAAATCTAGATGCAGAGTCATGTTGCAGCCATTACAGAAGCTATTAAACACAACCTCAAATCAAAGAAACTGTAGGTCTCTCTCCTAAAATAAAATGTTTTCCTCACTTACGAGGCTTCTGACTCCTTTGCTCTGCTCCTTTCTACCTCTTCTTTGTAAAAAAAAAATTCAAAATTCGATTTTCTTCCTCATTTCACATCCCCATTTTATTTTTAAGAGTCATTTAAACTGTAAGTCTAGAGCAAAGCAAACTGTTGGTGAAGGTTTCATGCACACAGAATTATCCTGGTGTTCCCTTCAAGCAGATCAAAGTTACAACATCTGTATTAACTTCTAAACAGAATTCCCACTCTCTTCATGCCACACCAAGGAGTTTTCTGTAGAGACTGTTTGGTAATTCTTCAGTTATTTCATATGGTGAAATGTACTTTTACACTCCTTTCACGGGGGTTTTCCTTTTTGACACATCCTGCTCAATGGAAATCTTTACCACATGACCCAGAAATAAAGGAGGAGCCCACACGTTACAAAAATTGTCCTAATCTCACATTGCACTCACTGGAAAGAGGGGAAATTGTGATTTTTGATAGGATTGGTATTAGTTCTTTTTGATAAAGACCTATTGCTCTGTCTGCAAGCAAAACTGACACTTCAGCCAGAGAATCTGTTCTTGGCAATTTTCTTTGCATTAGGCAATGAAAAGGGGAAAGAACTGAGAAAAGGTCTTTATGGAACTGCCACCTTACCCTCATTCTTGGGCCCCACTGGAACTCCAGCTAAAGTCAGGGGGACTTCTCCCAAGTATTTAAATGTGTATTGAGTTGGTTGTAGAATTCCCTGAATTGCTAAACCACAGAGAACTCCCTTGTGAAGCCCCCACCCCTGATGCACTGTCCAAAGGTGTGCCAGTCCCCCAAAAACTTCTTGTTCCATGTGGTACCTAAAATAATCACATTAATGTCGATTCTCCCCACAGGAAGTACACAACTTCTGCCTGTCAGGTAACACACAAAACCATCAGCATTCAAATTAACCAAATTTCACACAGCAGCTTTTAAAACCCTCCATACCAACCCTGCATCTTTTCTGTGTGAAGCTTCCTTGCTCTTCTGTAGTAATTCTGTCTTCAGCCCTTTATTCTTAGCATTCAGAGAATTCATTCTGAGCTATATACAGACTATATGACTTACAACCACTAAATAGGCTTTTTCAGTGGGTTTTTTTTTCTGAATTCAATGTGCACTAATTGATTAGGGTCTGAGAGGTGAATATGAAATACACATCCTACAGAACAGGAAGCTGGGGAAAGGTTTAATGCATGAGTTAGAAGCCAGCTTTCTTCAATACAGATGAGTACACAAAATTAGCAAAAGGCAATACCACTTTTGGAAAGACTGCTTTGTGCATAATTTGTCATGAATTCAAAGTTATTCCTTTAGAAAATGAGTCTAAGACCTCCCAGCTGCTGCTTTATTGGTCTAATAAATTACCATTTTGATGGTGGGATGCATGTGCAGCACACAGCAGCCAGGCTGTGCCTTGGGAAGGAGGGAATGCCAGGGGAGAGTGGGATGGCGTGGGGATCACACTGTGCCTCTCCTCTTGAATTGGCAACGGAAACAAACAGTAAATGTGTTCCCAAAGTGGGGAAAGGGTGTTGTAGGATGCAGTAAGAAGTATTGGAACAGGTATCAGAGACAACGTGGATCTGTCTTGTTCCAGCTTCTCTACACTGTCCAAGTGAAAATCTCTTTTATTCACCTGGAAGGACATCAGAATAAACAGAGTTCCTCTCCAAAGGATCCATTTTGAGTTCATCTTTGAACTCTGCTCTTGGGGTGCTGGGACTTGGGGAGCTAAATTCAGATTTATATTAATGTTTGTGTAGCACAGACTGAACGTGCTCCATCCCAGAGCCTCCTGTCCAAGGTGACTCCAGCCACAGCAAAGGGATTATCCCAGCCCTCCTCCATAGCTGTGCTTTGCCAATATCCATTCAAGCAAAGACCAAAATGCAGAAAAGCCATGAACTTGGTGATGGAGCTTTCCCTGCCTTACCTTTCTGCAGTGACCTGTGGAACTCAGGAGGTCCAACAACCTGACCTTCTGGAAACTTTCCATCATTTACTGCAGAACTCCAGACTGTGTTATTGCCAGTAGGGAAATCCTTTGTTACTACAGATGTATTAGGGGGCACTTTAAAGGGTCTGTATCCAACCCTAATGACAATGATCTTCACCAGTATTTTTCAAAGAATTAGTGAAGGGAGCTGTTAGGGGGAAAACTGGAGGAATATGTAGCAAAGAGAGCACTAATTCTGATTTACATTGGCAGAGAACAGCTTACAGAACACAAGAGCCCAAGAGTTTGAGAGGCAGAGGTGTTGAGAGCTCCAGGGCAGCTCAGGGCACAGATCCCTTACCTGCATTAGAATTGAGCTCCTCGTTTTCTGACTCGGTCCCATTCTGACTCCCACTTCCATGAAGGCTGTTCATGGCCATGAGTTTCATCTTCTGTAGCTTCATAGCCTCTGCCATGGCAGCTGCTGTCAGACCTGCAAAAATATAAATAAACAATATGCAGTGTCACATCACACAGTGTGGCACTGCAAGGTATGAACAGAACATTCCCCTTCAGTAAGGAAAAGTCACATAAATTCAATGTCCATTCTTAGTCCATTTAAGTAATGCTATCCTGAATATCATCTTTGTTTTGAAGTCAAGTTGCTTCAATACACCAGTCTAAGAATTTAAAAAAAAAAAAAACCCTCCTTGTTTATTTCTATTTTTAACACATGTACCATAAAGAAATATTTATTTAATGGTGTCCCTTTTGATTATACTTTTAAATATCATTTCCAGTCACTTTGATCACCTTGTCACTTTGATCACTTGCTGGTTGACTTATTTAGCTGCAACAAAATTTCCACACAGAGTAAGACACAGTATTCCTTAATTTCAACAGTTCAAAGCCAATTAACATGTAATAGTACAGCACTGATTGCTCTATTATGTATCCAAATATTGTTTTGTCTTTTTTGGGAATCTGTTGGTTTGGATTAATATTATAGTTACTGGAAAATATTACACTGGAAGTATGTAAAAAACCACAACATGGAGAATTACAGAATCAATCCCACTTTTAAGAGGCCATTAGAACCAGCACAAATTCACAGAATTAAGGGGGTATTGGTAGAAGATTTTCAAATTACTAAAACCCACCTAATTTCCAGTAGTAAAAGAGAAGAAGCAGAGTAACATCAGGCTACAGGTTACCATAATTATCATGATTTTTTTATTATTTAGATTCCCAGTATCTTCTTTCCATAAGTGAAAAGTTTTTAAGTTTCATCCTTTTGAGTTGGTCAGTAAGTAAAGAATCAGATTTCCTTTCTGACAGTACCAAATTACTTTTACTCTGGGCAAGATATGACTGAAAATAATCTGAAGTTCTTGCAGGAAAATCCAAGAGATATGGCCATATAACCAAGAATATCTCTCCAGGTACAACTGTTTATTCCCTCAGTCATGGATTAAATGGGTTTACTCTTTCCCCCAGAACTTGCTTTTATTATTTGCTACCTAGTTGCACAAAATCACTGAAATGCATTTATTAAAAGCTGTGATTTTTTGGTGGTGGTGCATGTTGTATCAACTGCCCAAGGTATCATACATCAACCCAGAAATAAATTATCTCCTCCTGGAAAGTATTGCTTACTGAGAGATTCAGATACTGATTAAAGGGAACTAATAATTTTCACACCCTATCCATAAATTACAACATTCTTTTAAAAGCTGCTATGAATTTGACATTCAGATTAGCTGAATGAAGCTCTAATGGGCTTCACAAAGTTCTCATTATTTTAATAAGAGTTAAGAAAGGAAGCAATCCAGTCTCCATCTGCATGGAGAGGACACATCACCAATGGATGCAGCAATTTGGTCAAATTCAGCAAAGATATTCTGATTAATATCAGTAAATTGGGGATAAGGCTGGGCTGTCTGTCCTCCTCCTCCTCCCTGCCCAACACCCACAAAATGCAGCTGCAGCTCCACATTCCACATTCCCAAAGCCCTGAGCCCACATCCAACAGATATAACCCACAAGAATTAGGCATTTTTTACTGTTTTATCATCAATACAGGAAAAACTGTATTGATTGAGTTATTAATACACACTAAGTACAAATATATAAAAATAAGTGCTGAAAACATCAGTAATTTTGTCTTTTAGGTTATTCAAGGCAGCCCTCATTTCATCCAAAAGATCACTACACTGTAATTTTTTTCAACACCCTTTAAAGTTCTTTTTCAAATGCTACAGGTTTTTTAACAAGCAGATATATAATTCTGATGTTTAAACTCCTGTCTTTATCTCACACACTCTCACTTAATCCATCACAGAATACATCTTCAATGATAAAACTCTCCACACACTTTCTGGAGAAGATTTAATAGTCTGCAAACTTTTATTAGGGAAAGGAAGTGGGATTGTTCTTTGAGTGAATTTTACATTATTTTCAGGAAGTAAAAAAAATCCCAAGCTTCATCACAATTCTGAGGAATTCACTGCTTTCAAGATTTCCAGGCACCTTTTCACTTTATATTTTTAATTCTTTTGCAAAGATTTCACATTCATTTTAATGGTTACAAAAATAACACATCTGAACATGGAATTTTTTATTATAACATATTAGCATTTGTATGTTCCCAGGCATGTACAGATAAACCAGTGTTTTCATCAGGGTCAGTATTCATACAGGTTCTTGCTATAGATTAGAAGTCATAAAATTTAATTAAATACACAAAACAGTAAAGAAGCTATTTATTAGGCGGTAAATAGGGAAAATAAATTCAGACCTTTAGCAAAACGTTCGGAGAAAATACAAGAAAAAAAAATTATCCAGGGCACTGTATATTAAAAAAAGAAAAGAAAAAATAAAAAAAAATCCACTTCTAGTGAGCAGTTGTACCAGAAGTGTAATGAAGGCAGAAAGGTACCGAGGAACAAACAGAAAATAATAAACACAGTCCCCAAACCGCCACGATGCCGCCTGCAGAAATTAAAGGTAATTATTGTCAGGCGTTTCCGAGCTCCCTAACCAGACACAGCTGCCATAAGGACACCAGCCAAGAAACAGTGATGGATCAGAAAACTGTGCAGTGCCATCTGCCACACCAAAGTCACTCCACTTCAGCAGCAAAAGTTTCAAGAGTAAAGCACAATCCTAGTGCAGAAAGCACTAAGGTCCTGCACAGCCAGGCACAGCTTGAAGCTGCAGCCAAGATTATCCCTCAGCAAAGTATTTATTTATTCTCTCACTCACTCCCCAATCTACAGGATTTCTTGTTTGAACTAAAAGCCACAGAATTTGACTGTCTGAGGCACTTAAAAAACAATATAGTAATTATTCAGCATTTCTGAGAGATAATAAAATTGAGGCTAAGGCAAATGGGTTCAGCAGGAAGGGATGATGCTGATTGAAATGATGGCAGAAAACAGGCAGCAAATCACCCATTGGCATTATCTTCAATAAGGTACTGCCATGGTTAACATCACTGGAGCTATTATTTAATTTAACTATTAATAAAACTCCTTTCTATAATTGACTCAGCTCGGGCTGGCTGTGGAGAACAGGGCTATTCCTCTACTGACTTATCTAAGGATCTACAAAGAACTGAAGAATCATTTCCATCCTCTTGGATGAATCATTATCAGCAGCAGAACCTCACTTAGAGCACCTCACTTTGAAAAATGCCCTGGAAAACTGCTGTAACATATACATCTACCCCTCTACTTCCTCCTGGAAAAAAAAAATTGCTAGGGAAACCCACATGCTGGATCACATACTTCAAAGCTTCTGGTTTTTCCTGTCCATTTACACTTTAAACTTTCCTTCCTCCAGCTATCTGCTGGCAGCTGTGATCGATCATCAACACCCAGGAAATGAACTGTGGAGGTTTACTGTCAAACACGGATGTTCTTCACGACACCACAGCACACAGGAGGAGCCTCAGCACTGCCAGGATGGTTTCCACATCTGGATGGCTTCCCCATCTGGATGGTTTCCACATCTGGATGGTTTCCACTGGGGCTACCAGTGTCCCCAGTTAGCTGGGCTGGCAGGGAGCAGCTCCTGGGGGGACGTCTGAGTGAGGAATGGGATCTGGAGCTGTGCTTTGTGCACAGGAATGCAATCCCAACTGCTCAGGTACTCCTGCACCATGGTGTGCATGGCAGATCCACCAGCTGGGATCTGCTCTGGGGGAGCCCAGGTTTGTCAGGACACTCTGCACCCTCCTCTGAGCAGTCTGCAGCTCTGCTGCACAACAGGGATTAGCCCTGAAATAGCCACAACAACCCTTCAAGGACACACAAACCACACGCTTCGTGCACAGGCTGCACTGGTGGAAAATTCTGCAATTGTATTGTGGACAGCTAGATCAGGTCTAACAAGCAGTTTTCAAATGAAGAGTCTGGATCCAAATAAGACCATTCTCAGCTGATTCAACAGGGCATTGCTTTGCTGTAAAAAACCCAGTGTTTGGGGCTGCTGGAGATGGAGCAGAGCTGCCTGTCCTGGGAGCCTTGGCTGCTCCTGCAGCCCTGAGCACATCCTCTGCTCCTACAGCCAAATTACTGCAGTACATCATCACCTCCTAGCACCAGAGGGGCTCTCCAGCCTCGTCTGCACCCATCAGGGCAGTGGTTAATTGTTTACTCACATCTCCCCTGCACAGACTGAAAGACTGCTGAAGGTTATTCCTCTGTGAAGTCTCAGGCATTATTTCAGAACAAGCAGCATTGTCACTGCATGGCCCAGAGATCACAGCCTGGGTTGTTTGCAATCTCCCACTGCAGGGCAGTGCTGAACCACCCTGAGCTCCAGGGGACAAGGGGACAAGGGGACAAGGGGACAAGGGGACAGTGTCCCTCACCTCCAGGAACATCACAATTTACTGCTTAGCAAATACCTTCTGGGAGACATAAGAAACCAAAACTCAATAAACTGCTGCACTGAGTTCCATCTGGCATGTTGGGTGCAAGTGAATCCTCCACGTTTAACCAATGTCCAGTCAGTGAAAATTGGATTTTGATGGCAAATACAAGGGCTCTGAGCTTTTCAGGTGACCCTGACTATCTGCTAATCTCATACTCCAGCCACAGCTATTTTTTCCCAGTTTCCTGATTAGTCAGACTGTGCCCCTCCTTCATATTAGTTTGAAAGCTTTTCTGTCAAAACTGTGAACAAGTAAATTAACTAAAGGAGAACTATGAGTAATCAAATCTTGAGGTTTGCAATTAATTAAATGAAATGGTGAGTCAGTGAACTGAAAAATGGTTTTCTATTAAAACAAAGCATTTAATTAAATTAACAGTCAACACATTGCAATTAATAATATTCAATGGGAAAAATGAAACCCAGTTTAACTGTGCCATATTATTTCAGTGTAACAGTCAAGCATTGTGCATTGGCTTGTTTATTATTTGCATTCAAAGCTGCTATGGGTCAAGCAAGCTGTGCTAAAACAGCAACGATGAAATATCTGGTACTATGAAATGTGAGTATGAGAGACCATATTGCAAACAGGGAAAACAATCCTGGAACCTCCAACAAATTAGGCTTTCCAAGACTGGAAGGGAAATGCTCACTTTAATTAAAATTAATACTAGTAAATACATAAATTATACTTTACATTTTCGGAATGCCTGCAAAATTTCACTAATTAATTTTAAAACTCACATTAGAAAGTGAAGGCTTCTCTGTAGCTGAAATGAATCATCCTTGCTTAGTGATGAACAGGGAGGTAAACCCAGCTAGTGCACAAAGGACAGTGAAACCAAATTCTTGGGTAAGAACAATAAAATGCCCAAAGTCTTAAAGCAGTTTGGAGACAGGTCCAAACTCGAAAGTCTTTTTATTGCAGATTTTTTTCATGTTTGTGAACTGACTCAGCCAGAAACAGTAGGAAGCTTTAGCTCTAGTGTAATGTCATTATTTCAGTGGCTCTGCAAAGATACCACATTCAGTTAATGAAAGTTGAGAGACTACTGAAGATGATCCTTACCAAAACATTTCACACAATATTTTAAAAGTTTGAGTGGCCTAACATTTTCAAATACCACCACTTTAAAATGTCAAAAAAATTACATTATGGCAAAGGAGTCCTACTGAGGGGGAAAAAAAAATCCAAACAAATATTACTCATATTTGCCAGGAATTGTGAGAAATTAAACCTTTCACAGAGAAGCTCCAGTCATCTTGAAAATGTCACAGTCTTTTTTTGAGGGACTTGATTCCCTGCCTTTGTGCATCCCTGAATATTCCCCAGGTGACTTCCCCTCCTGCAGCTGATGGATGGGGACAGAACCCACAGATATCCCACAACCCTTCATCCCACCCCCTTGGTTCCCACACAGGTCAGTGGGAGCTCTGTCAGCACCCAGGCAGTGATGCTGGGGAAACAGTGATAATGTGATCTAAAGCCTTTGCCAAATGCTCAAGGGATCAGAATTAGCTCTGCACAAATGTTTCTGAGGGCTTGATTTTGCAATCCTAGTAATTTCTGTTTAACATGGTGCACTTGCTCACCTTACTTTAAAATGCAGTTTCATGCAGAAGTTCACATGAGCATAAACAATATTAAAAACCCCTGAACATCGAAACATCCCTGCCACTCTGTGGAACAATTCACAGGAGCAACAGGTTGTCACTCCCTTAATTTCACACACATTTAGACAATAGCAAAAGTCCTGATTCTTACAAATCTGGGTGATCATTTTAAACATGGGGAGAGTGTCTGTCTCTATTATTTAAGCTTCTCACCCCACTCATAACCTCTGTCCTGATCTTATCCCCCTACCATCCATCTGGAAGACTGGAAACATTCTCAACATGAACATCTTCCACCAAGAACCTGAGATATTCCACATTCTCCATCCACAAGGGGAGATGAAGCCCCAGGAGCTGTCAGATTTCCTGTGCAGAGCCAAGGGGCTCAGTGTGAAGTACACAGAGATTTTAACCCCAGATTTGTGATGATCTCTGAGATGAGCACTCCTGCTCAAGCTGATGCACAGCAGAACCCAGCTGGGTATTTTACAGTTGACTTCCTACCCAAAAAGGCCACCTGCATCTCGTGTCAAACTGCACTGCAGCTTCCCCTAATGGGGGGAAACAGGAAAATCAGAGCTCTGAAAAGCACTGAGAGGGTTACATTACCTTTTTTCCTTCCTTCTTACAGTGGGTCTCATGAGAATTGATTAATTTTGTGACATTTTCTGCTCTTTTTTACAATCTATGTCATGAGAATGATTTGTCAAGGCTGTAATGCGTAATACTTTTAGTATTCTGCACTACTGTGACCTTTACCTTCTTCTGTATATTTGATTGACTGACCACCCCACTTTGGATGTACAGCTTTCTGAAGATGGAAGCACATGCCAGACACAGCAGGCATTGAATTATCACTGAAAAATCATATCCACTTGATAACTTTTACATTTTTCAATGCAGATCTGATGCAGTTTTAGTCATGTCATTGAAACTTTTCAGTATAAAATGGGAACTTACAAAGTGGGGTGTATTTAAACAGTGTTTTCAAACATCAAGAGAGTGACAAATCCATGCAGAAGGACTCTGATTTCACTTAGGATGAGACAAGTTAAACTAATGCTCAGAATTGTGGCTAGCACAGGTCTTTCCCGTGGGAACATTTTGCTATATTTCATAAACAAAGATAAAGTTTGGATGTTTTGCAAACAACGTCTCCAGATTAGGTCAGTTCGGGCTTGGCCAATTGAGCCTAGGGGGAGGTTTCTGGCTGACCAATCTGGGTGACCTCTGAAAACTCTATATATATGGAAATCAAAATAATAAAGACACCTTTTCTCTTTCCTTGTCTGAGAACCTGGGCTTTCTCTCAGCTAGCGGCTCAACAGCAACACAGAATCACCCAAACTCTCAAAAGATCTGTTTATGCTTTCACAATGCTGTCACAGACTAAAGATTACTATAAGGACTTGAAAAATCAAAAACTAAACCAGAAACATGTTAAATTACCTCCCTGCGAGCAACACAAAATGAATTCCGTTTACAGGAAAAAGAGATTAACTCCAAAGTGCTGAACATTCAGAAGCCACAGGAAAGAAGTGGAGGTTACCATCAACATTTGCTTTTGATTGCAGGACTTTGTTATCCATTTTAGAATATTCTTGGGTTCCTGGGAACCTAAAATTATGTTATCAATATATTAAACCTAATAGTCCTCATATTCACCATGGACATTCTGTAACTTCACTACAATCACAGAAGTCTGCCATGGTGAATGTGTTGCCATCTGAAATCAGAATTTGCTGCTGTTTCTTTTTTCTCCACATTTATTCCTTTCCCATTACATCGGTTTCTGTGGGTTTCAAGCACTTGTCCATAAGCAGTAATGACAGGGAAATTGCAGAAGTTTTTGGAAGTCCTTTCAGCTAAGAACCAAAAAGTCTGAAAGCTTATCTGGAGGTGGCACAAATCCCTCGAGTTTGTAAAATTAATTGGGCTGGAAGTTCCTCTGAGACTAAGGATATCTTTTTGAGTCATTTCAAGCTACTTCCTACTTGTAACTGGAAAATACCATAGAAATACTTGTTTTGTATCAGATAACACAACAGCTCCATCCCAGCTGTCTCAATCCACCATTTTAATATGATGCATTTCAAGGATTTTAAGTGAATAGTAAGTTCCATAAATTCATCATGCTACAGTATTTCAGGAAAAAACCTCAACATGCTGTCAGGACCAGCACTGCTGGTAGAGACTGGATTGGAAGAGCATGGTTTGAATATTTCTACAATCATGCCCTACATGCTGCTGCTTCCACATAAGCCATTTTCAAGGCTCTGCCACAATACAAACTGAATGCTAAGATCTCACAGAGCTCTTAGTTACTTAAGGCTGAGAAATCTGTGGCCAGTTCATAAAACCCACAAAAAGATTATGTTCATTTGAAGCACAATAATCTAAGCAATGAAAAAGAGAGAGCCCAGACACTCCTCTCCAAATGGCATTTAGTCAACACAGCCTCAAAAGATTCAAGTTTGAAAGCAGCACCACTTAGGAACAGAAATTCCTGGAATATTCTGAGACCTATAACCACTTTGCAATTCTGGCTGCTGAATTAAAGCTAAATAGCAGTGCTTTAAGATCATTTGAGAACCCACAACTTATTCACAGTGGAAAATACTTGGGCAGGGCATTAGGGGATCTCCAGCTTCCAGCAGAACCTACCACATTTACAATTACTGCAATTGGACAGAAGATGTAGAACATAGTGCAGAATCATAATTTTGTTGGAATAGCCAATTCCCAGATGAATATTCCATTAACTGTTCAATGTAAAATAAAGTAACCCTTGGGGGAGCAGGGACCTCTACCTCTTCAAATGAGGACTCCACCTACTGCCACATTATCATCTCTTTGTACACTTCTGGCTTAGGAGAATGTGTTGGGTTTCTGGCTTGTTTTGCACTTCAGGGAGTGGAAAACCACATTCCTCCAAACCCTGATCTTCACACAGTGCTCAGGAATGGAGTTTCTGCCACCAAGTCCCTTCCAGCAGTGCTGGTTGTGCTAAGAAGGACCCTGTGGTTCTCCTGACCCACATGAGGTTCTCCTTTGGAAGAAGGAAATGGGATATTCTGGAGGAGTTCCTTTCATTCCAGCAGGGTCTGGCCAATCCAAAGGGCTGTGCCTGAGGAAGGACAAGCTTCCCTGCAATGTTCCCACTTGCACAGCAAATTCCAGGGCAGGAGCTGCCCAGACACCTCCCCGAGCAGAGCTGGAGCTTTGGGCACTGGGAGCAGGTGATGGATATGTGCATCCCCAAAGCTGCACAGGAAAATGAGGAGTTTGCCCACAGGCTGCAGCAACCAGGGTGAACTTCCAGCCCTGCTAGACCCCAGGTGAAGAAACAAAAGAGCTCTGTTTTCCTCTGGGTATAAATGAATGACTATTGATCCCCCAGCCAGAGTGTGAGCAATGTCATTATGGAGCACTGGTACCTCTGCTTGCTTTTCTGAAGCATTTTTTACTTCTGATCTCTCTGTTTTAAGTTATTTTCCTGCAGTTTTGTTGAAGCTTATTCATGCACATTTACTTGCACAAATAACACGGGAGACAAGTAATTTAGTCCCAATAGGTTAATATCACCTTTGTTTATGAAGTTATGCCAGAATAGCTATTTCCATTTTACGCTGTGCAAGGTAAAGAACATTTTTCAAAGCTGAGACACTGACTGGAAGCTTATTTTCTTGTTCCAGGTGGTGAATAAAAATAACACGTAGAAGATGAACTACACCATTTTTAAAATCTTAAAGGATGTGTCTCTACTCATTGGTCAAGCTGAATTAACTTGCAGCCTTCCAAGCCAAATGCAGGCTCGAGGAGGAGAGAAATAATTTAGTTACTGAATTGAAACACTGAGTAATCTAAAATTATGCAAATATTCTCTTTGCCCTTGCAAATCTTTACATATAAACTCTACTGGTCTTTACTCCCGAGTTTGCACCAGTATAGCAGTTTCATTTCTTCTAGAACTATGGCAACAAACATTTTTAGCTCAGGTTTTGTGCAATTATTTCAGTAGTCAAAGTATGTTCAGATTTTAAAATAGATTCTCAAGAGTTTTAAAATTGAAATTAAATAAATTTAAAAATAAAACTGCATTTAATATAAACTATGTCCAAGATGTACCGAGATATTTTTATCCAATTCAGAAAAATACTGCAGGTATCTGTTCATCCTGCTTTTCCAGAATTCTACATTATATAACTAACCCCTTGCAAGCATTCCTTTTACATTTACTGTACTCTGCAGTCCTCAACCATTTCTCAGTATTAATATTGCACTTTTGCAGCTATCTGTTTAGAGCTGACAGCTTTAAATCTACTTTAAGGCCTTTCCCACATTGCTAAGTTCAGTACTATATATTATTATAAAGTTATCTAAGTAATATTCCAATGCATTCCTGGTAAGAATTTAACTCTGGTTTTAGAAGCTCAATATGCAAAACAGTCAATTTTAAAGCTTATTAAAAAGACAACATCTGCTTCTTCTATAGATATTTCTCTTAAATAAATCTGTTCAGTATTTATCCACTATATCCTTTAATTGACATTTCCCTAACTGTAGCACTACATTGATGAGAGCAGATCTAATAGACATTTATCAATTAGTATCTGAGCAGTTCAGTATGTTAAACAGAAATCCTAACTGTCATCTTATTCCCCTGTGTATTTTTAGGAACTGCCATGTATTTAAGAAAACCTACTCACTTCCCTTGGGCTGAGGATGGACGTGAGACAGACTCTCCTAATGTGAAGGAACTTACAGATGACCAAGAAACTTATTTATATTCTATTCAGGAAATAAATAATTTGTCCTTATTTCTTTCAAAAAGCCACCAAACTGCTCGTACTTGAGAAGAAAATTAACCTCTTTACTGATTAATCACTAGGCAGCTTTGACTGGTGAAGAGAAAATTGTATTACAAATGAACAGCTACCTGTTATCAAATTACAAGGCATTTTCATCAAAGGACCCAAAACTGCAGCACATTGACCAGTTAACGTGTTTCCACTGACCTGGGGGGATTTTTCCAGTTAAGAGCTTCTGAAGAATGCTGCCTTTTGATTCTTGTCTCTGACACAAAAATGATTGTCCCATTTAGCCACTGCTCTATCACATACATCAGAGAATCCTATTTACTCACACGCTGCTGGAACATTAAAACACAATACTGTGATTGTCTCTGGAAGAAAATTCTAAAGATTGACTTTTTTCCTTTTTTTTTTTTTTTTTTTCTAAAGGGAGTAAGATCAAAAGCTAACTTTAATAGATGTTTGACTAAGGTCACACTCCTAGGAAATGGAACACTGAAGATGAAAGAGAACAAATAGATTTGGTTTTTGATCTCAGCCAAATGCATTTGGCATTGTTTAGCTTCTATAAAATACTTCAACTTTAGGCTGTATCATGACTAAAATGAATTGGTTGAAGGGTTTAATAGTTTGGGAAGACTGTAACATGTACCAACATTTGGAAAAACATCTGAAGTATTCGGCCAGATTTTTTCCTTACTGGAATGAAGTCAGGTAAAGTCTAAATACTGCTGTTAAGGTTAGATGTACATAAAAAAATTTAAGAATAGATTTTCCTAATTTTAGGCAGATTTAAGAGTTACTGTCCACTAGTGCTCTAAAATCAGGACCACTAGTATCTCTAGCAAGAAATTTCTGGGGAAAGTGCAGAATACTGAGAAAAAGTAATGGAATTATTCAAATAAAACAAGCAACACACCCTAGCCAAGAGTGCATATTACATCCTTTTCCCAAATTATTTCACAGTTCTTGGGGACATCCACATTTGTAATCTAAACAGGAGTAAGAGAGGAATGGATTACAATCTACAAACTATTACTTTCAATTTTGGCAGCAATAATGGTGTTTGCTAACTGAAGACAACTTGCTTAATTAAGGAAAAAGATGAGATAACACTCATTAAAGCAATATGCTTAAATCATTACCATTGTTAGAATAAATTAATTATCATTAGCCATCAGAAGAACTGCAGAAACCCCTAAACCACTCAGCAGGCTACACAGACAAACTTGCTAAAGGAGTTCCATGAACTCTGACAAAAATCAGTGATGCCAGGAAATGCCCCAACCCCAAGCTTCAAAACCACCTTAGAGTTGTGATGAAAATTAATGATTTACACAGAAAATAATTACAATAAAAAATACCATATCTGAGTTACGTACACATTTGGCCTCAGAAACTCTACAGAAATTACAGAAAGGGAAGAACTTCCTGTTCTTACTTTCAAATCATCCTATCACTGTGTTTCAGCAGTGATAAAGAGCTGATAAAGAGCTTTTCCCAAGACACGAGGTCAGGTATTTATCATCATCAAAGGAGACATACCTGACCACAAGCCCTAGAAGTGATGTGGGGAAGGAAGAGGTGATTCTTCAATACTTCCCTCAATACTCTTCTCCAGGGCCACTTAAGGTCCAAGCCAAAGGCACCTCTCCAAATCCAGCCACAAAGTCAACCACACCAAGCAACCCTTCGTTCTCTCCTTCTTTATACCCTTTATTTCTTAAAAAGGGAAAATATCTCAAACCTTCCCCTGTTTTAGAAGGACATGGCCTCTTACACTTTTTCTGTTATTTATTACTTTCTGTGCCACATTTCTGCTGCTGAGGCAGTAAGTGATTTGCTGAGCCCACCTGGGCACTGGGGAGCTCTGCAGCACAAACTCACTCAGCTGAGCTCTGACTCTCCCAGCACACACCACCTGCACCCAGCAATGCTTCACCTCTGCCCCTCTCAAATATTCCAAATATGCACCTCCCTTCAGTCACTGAGCCTGCCTGCAGGACCTCAGCACACAGCAAAATAAACCTGGTTTGTTCCTGAGCACCTCAGCTCACTGCCACTGAAAAATTACAGCCTCAGCATCACCCTTCAGATCCCACCCTGCTTCAAATGCCACTCAGTATTGATCCACAGCACTGCAAACCTGGTGCTTAAAAATCCCTGCCTTAAACCAGAAGGATTAGCAAGTGACAGAAGAATAATAAAAATCTAAGAAGACAACTGGGTTTTACACCAACACAAGGAAAGCTGCTTGTAAGAGTGTTAAAATACCTTGTTTTCAAGGACAGAAAGCAAGGATGGAAGCCATGGAAGCAAGCTGGATATTGGATTAAGTGTGAACAAGTGCATTTTAGAGAGGCTGCTTATCCACCTCACATGGAGGGGTGTGCCTTTACTTTGATTTTATTTTGTATATATATATGTACACACACACATATGTGTAACGTAGAAATATATATGTTTTCATTCTCTACAGCTTGTTGATCAACAAACACCCAATGCACAATTCCTGCTTCTTTAATTCTATTTTCTCCAGGCATTGAAACATTCTGATTCTTCTTGAAACCAGGAATATTTTCACTTCTCTGCCCTTAAGACCACAAAAGTTCAATAAAAACTTCCTTTGTTTTAGCAGCTGAACGTTTGCTATTCTGCATATCCCTTGAAGGACACAACAACTTACAGCATTAATTAAACAGCACAAATCTGCATCTTGCTTTTTGCACCTTTTGCAAAGAAGGTTGTAAATTTATCTACCTACAGATTAAATTATGGAATTTGTGGTTACTGCCATTTCCAAAGAAAGAAGCTCAAGAATCAGAAAGCTTCTTTATATGGTATATTAGAGAGGTGCTGAATGGCAGGAAAAAAAGTAGAATTAAACCAATTAGCAGAATGCTATACAAGTAATTCAGATCTATGATAAATGAAGTTAAATCTTTAGTCTTCCAATTGTTCTGCTGGTAGACTCAAGTTTCAAAATATTGTGCTTTTTAAACAATGAAATAAATAAATTCTTTATAGTCTTTAGTATCTGGTTCAGTGAAAGAAAAGGAATTTATTAAAAAACAAGAGCGTATTTACGGATAAAAATTAACTTCTACCAAATAACAACCTGAAAGCTATAAAGCAAAAATTAAGCAAAACAGTGCTTGATTAATTTGGTCCTTAGCAGGAATATAAAAGGACCAGCCTGTGGAGGATATCATAAGACTGATTTATATTACCAACACTGAACTATTGAGGTATATGCTTATATATCACATTTTATAAGAGGCATCATGGGATCACACCATCTGGTATGGAGACATCAATAACTGCACCTTTTAAAAAATAACAGCCAGAGACCAGAAATGATCACGGTGAGGTTTTCTTTTGTTTTCTTTTCAACGATGGAAATTTCCCCAAGAAAAACAGGAGCACAGGAAGGTGCAGCAGGACTAAAGCCCAGCCCTGGAGGGCACAGGAATTTCTCTGTTCCCAAACCAGTCTGGCTGCTGTGCCCAGACCCTGCAAGGGCAAAGGCAGAAACATTCACTGAAGACATCACTATTGCACTTTTGTCCAGAAGATTAAATATTTTTGTCCTTGAGCAAAAATATTTAGTCTCCAGTTTTACGTGCAGAAAACAAACTCCCTGCAGGAAATGAGTTATTTTTCCCTTCCTGAAAGAACTCATAATTTGATGAGCATAACATCACCAGTGATGGTATAAAATGGTGTTTGAAACTGCAGAAATAACAAAGCTGTTATGAATAATTCGCACCAGAAATCCTGGAAACTGGACAACCTACTGCCAGTTCTTGTTTTACGCAGTGAAAACAGAAAATTAAGAGGAGGGAGATCTGTACAATTGGATTTCAACTGGATTTACTCACAATTTCCAGTTGCACTCACAGGTGACTAATTGTTTTACATTCTTTTCTTCTCTATTTGGCCAAACTGAACAGGAGGCAAAGATGCAAAGATCTGCTGTCCCCTGACACATTAGGATTAATTATGGGGAAAACTAAATGAGAACTATTTCATCTTCAAAGTGCTTTCCTAAGACATTACCATCTAATAAGAGTATTAAAGTCACATTATAGGTCTTTAATCTGTGGCAGTAATAATGCTGTCTAGTTTAATAAAAATACCCATTACAATAAATATTTTGGCTATCCACTTCTAGGAGTTTGCAAAACTTTATTATTAACAAGTTGAAGTCACTTTGGGACAGTTCACACTACATTTTGAGAGCAGCCCTGTTGCAGTTAGAGCAACTTGCTTACAGGGAGCAATGAAATGAGCTTTATCAGGATTTCTCTTGTCAATACTTTTAAATAAGGAACAAGCAAACAGGAAAAGTTGTCATGTATCTTGGAACCAGAGAGTAAGTAGATAATCACAATGAAGCAGAGCTCAGGAATTCTGCACATCTCCTTGTCTGCACAGGTAAGTAAGTAAGGCAGTACCCAGCTCACTGCAGAGATATTCCTCACCAAATCCCACTGGAATTCTAGCAAAGGGACCAACTCTGTTCCCAAACTGCAGGAAGAGAATTGCTGTTTCACCAGGAATCTCTGAAGCAGGAGCCTTTCATGTCAAAGATTTCTGGCCCAAGCAGAGGGACACAAATTCTTGGGTACCAAATGATGTGGCACTGCTGGAGGGACTCTGCTTACACTGACACATCTCACAATACAATTCACTGCTCAGGATATTTAAACAGTTAGTAAATAATGTTTACTGCTGTAAGAACTGCCCTTTTAATTTGCTAAGGAGTTTGAGAAAAGGCATCATAACTTCTTGCTGGGTTACATTTACAAAATTGAGTGTCAGCTTCCAAGTTTTGGTGGCTCTGCTGGTCAAACATGAACACATTCATCTGCAACGCTGCAGGAGCAGCATTGGCCAATGAGAGATTAATTAATTAAGTTGTTTACCAAAAGTAAGAAATAAAACAAGCATATTTTTGCTGTTGGCTTCACAGAAAGTGCAATCAGCATTTTCAGAGTGCAAGGTAGTCTGTCTTTGTTTTTGGCTGGCTGACATTTTGGCTGGCTTGCCAATAACGTGTTATTGCTTGCTCTTTTTTTTTTCAGAAATTACTAAACTGAAATAACTGAAAGGCTTCTAAATAATATTCCAGCACTGCCTTAACAGCACATGAAGCACTGAGGACATGGAATTCCCCTAATTTTGTTTTATGAACTCCAAGGCTCCTATTCACCCCTTTCTCCCCACACAGCACCTTGGTCCAGGGGCAGATGAAAAACTGGATAATCTCAATTACACCTGATGGCAGATGAGGTGAACTGCTACAAAGAACAATGTCTTTCATTTGCAATTTCTGCCCTTTATCTTTCTTGGAGAGATGATTCCTGCTGGCCTGGACTGGTGCATTTGATGAATGGGTCAGCAGCAGGGTCTGTGAGCAATGAGTGAGATGCACATCCCATCCCTCAAACCATAATGAAAAGCTTTATGAGATTCGATTCCTGCTTTGAGGTCACCTAAGAATATGTTCCTGCTTTTTTACATATTACAATTTAGTTATCCAGTAGCAGCATGAAGTGCCAGCACCAACCATTCCTGAAAGCTGGGAAAGTAACTCACACGTGGGTGAGACTACTTCAGGTAGATATTTAATTTTAGTTTTTAAAACCCCTAAAACAGCAGCAAGACAGACTTTTCTAATCATAAGTGTTCCAATAATCTTTTTGAAGAAACACAGCTGCTGCCAAAAAAGCTAAAGATGGAGTTCCATGGGCAGAAAAACTATCCAATTTACCAGAAGTTGCTCAGTCCTTTTTTTTTTCCTTCGTAATTAGCCCGCAATGAGACCACAGAACTAATCTACAAGAAAGATCTGTCTATATCTGAGAGCAAAGGACATTATTTATGCTTAATTACCTGCAGACAAACCACACCTCTGTGCTGCCACAACTGACCACATGTATCAAAGGTGGGATCTTCTTTCTCCAAACCTTACTCCTGCAAAGTTGGTGTTAATGACAATTTGTGGAAAAAGTTGCAAAGTTCCTCTTCCCATCTTGTGAGAGAAGGATCAAGGTGAGTCTCATAAATTTCTCTTGTTAAAGCTGCTACAGAAGTTGCTCCCCCCCCAAAAAAAAAGTTTGTTATCAAAAAAATTAGTATTTCAGAAGTTCTTGGGGAGTTTTTCATTGAAGTTTAGCACCTCTAAAAGCTGTTGGCTGATGATTTAGTGACATGAACTGAAAATTATTCAGGAAACCCATTCACTTTCTTTGCTCAACCCATGGTGAGTTTGCTCAAGCTTGTGTTTCCTCAGCAAGGCCATTTACTGCTGTAAATGATATTTAGCAGGTACAGAACCATTCCTTTATTCTTTCTCATGATGGAAAAAGACTAAATTTTCTTCTAATTATTAAAATGATACCCCAAAGAAGGTGCAAAAGTACAACAAAAATGTGTATAAACTGCTATGGTCTGGACAATGAAATACAAGAATATGATGAAGAACATACACAATCAGCACATAATTCATTGATTGCCCCTTCTCCAATGAAGGGCCATCAGCTCTTTTAAAAGTAAAATTACATACTAAAATAACAGCAGAGAGAGATAAAAATTATGAGGGTCATGCAAGGGGAAAAAGATGTATCTTCAGCAAAGATTTTTAAATGAGATGGAGAGTCAATGAGGCAGAGAAATACAGGAAAGCCTTTCCATGCCAGAAAGAATTGCAGAAAAGCAGGTTGTTTTAGCATTAGTGGTGAAATGTGGAGTGGCAGCATGGGAAAGAAACTGGAAAAAGCAAAGGAGACACTCCTGAAATAAACTGCCCTAATCCTGCTTTTTAGGATGTCTATTAATTACATTAGCATAATGGAAGTTGTCTGAAAGGCCAGAGAAAATGAGGAGAAGAAAATGAATGACTTGTGCTAACAAATGTGCTCGCAAGTTACACGAATACAAACACGAGCCTGAACTGTAGCTAAGTTACTGCATCACCCAGCTCTCCCTGAGCTCTGAATCCTCCTCCCCAAATCCCTGCCCTCCTGCCTGCAGAGCAACTCCACAGCAACTTTTTGCTGCCACAACGTCACTGATGTCCCCTGTGTCCTGTGACAGCCACCTGCACACTCCTGGTCACTGGGGCCAGCTGCTCTCAGGGTGCAGGGAGGGGAAAAGGCAACAGGGGAAGGGAAAATGGCAAGTGCTTGACCACAGGAATAAAGTTCAAAGGGTTTGCAGCAGTAGGCAGAAAGTGTAACATGAACTGGGAAGCAGAAAGGTCGTTTTTTAACAGCATGAATGAATAAATAAATGCTGGGAGAATTTACTGGGTGTGGGATGAATTCCCCATCAGCTGAACCTTGGAGCTGGGCATGGATGTGCTCCTGGGATACTGATGGAGCTCAGCTGGCAGTGCAGAATAGCCTGGGGAGATTTCCCATTCCTGATGGCACAGGAGGTTTTTATCCATGGTCAGTATGGTCCTCAACCACACTTGTGTCTGCTCAGGTGTGCAGTCCATAGCAATCCAGGTCCTTGCATTCAGAATTACCCCATGGAGCAAGAGATTCCTTTTGGGAGGTCAGAGTCATTGCAAGTGGTGAATTCTTTAAAATATGGCACAACTTTGTTCACTAGGGATGTAACCAGACTGACTGCCTCAATAATTATGTACACACATAGTTATTTTGGGGGGTTAATATTTTGGTGAAATAAAACTTTTTAAGGGAAGTTATTCTAATGGTCTGTCCATTCAGTTGCACATGCTCTCTCCAAAGATATTTGTTCTTTAGAAAAACACATTTAGAAGGCTCAATACCAACCAAGAATGAATTCTGTCAGAGTATCAAACTAGTGCAGAACTTGTACTGATTTATATAGAATTTTTCCTCACAATAACCTCACAGATATATTTGAAGAACAGGCAATGACAATACCAAAATGAGCTGTTTTCAAACATTGCTTGAATGTTGTCCCTTGAATTGTCAAATGCAACAAAACAAAAAATACAGATTATTCAACTCTGAGATTGCATTTAAACCTAAGACTTTCTCTGGCTGTTAGATCACCTCAGCCCAAGCTAGACCTGCACAATTTTGGTGTTAATTCAGCTGAAGCTGCTGTGCCAGAGCTGCTCTGAGCTGCCCAGCCCTGCTGTGGCTCTGAGATTGTGGCCACAGGGATGGCAGTGGAAGCCCAGGGCTGCATTAGCCAGGCTGTGAGCAGCTGATGAGCTGTGCTGATTCATTTCCAGGGAGATCTGCTTGGGAGATGATTGCATTTCAATCCTTGACCTACAGAATTTTAAGCATCACTTCACTCATATTAGAGATTTTTGTATATAGACAAAATATGGATTATGGATGACTTCTAAGTCAGCAGGAAAGAAAGTCCTTCACAGTCAAGATTATTTATTTTACTGAAGATTTGTTTAACAACAAAAGTTTAAAAAACCCTTCCCAAGTCAATTGTAAATCAAGTTTAAAGTTGGTAGAACTGATTGTACATAAATAACTGAAGTGGAAATGGGTAGTATAGTTTGAGTACAATTATAGTCAGACACCTACAGTTCCTCCTATGAGTTCTTCTATCAGAAATAAAATAACTACCATTTCACGTGTTCAGTCTACTCCTCTCTCCTGTTTCTTTCAGTTAACAGTTCATACCTTGCCTTGTTTGATGGAAAAAGCCTGAAAGAGAAACCTTAAAACAATACATTACCATAAGATTAAGCACCACAAGAAATCCACAGAATGGGTGAGGTTGGACAGGACCTCTGGAGATCATGTAAGTCCAACTCTCCCCTTTGCTTACTCAAAGTGAAAATCAGCACTGACAGTAGGCAAAACTAGTAATATTATAAATAAAGAAGAGCCACATTTATGCAGAACAAAGCACATTGGTTTAGCCAATGAGCACTAGCAGAAAAACAAGAGTGTGGAGAATATTCTACCAGATCTCACCTGTGCTGGAAGCACTAAATCAGTCCTGAACATCTGTCTGTCTGTGCACTAAACCAAGAGAGTGCAGATTTCTTGTGGAACACTGGGAAAGAACACAACTCCTGTAGCTGAGCCATCCCTGCAGTCACTGTCTGCATCTCTGTCACCAGCTCTGACACCTTCATGGTGACACAAGAGCTCAGTCCCAGAACCTGAGCTTTCTCTCCTCAAAGTCAACCTTTACAGTTAATCCTTCCTCTGCTTAGAACAATTTAAAAAGCCCTGCAATTATAATGTCAGATGTATTTGTTAGCAATTGTTATCCAAAAGCATGTCCCAGGCATTTATTTTCCTTTCCCAGAAAGAAGTTCCTCAAGTACCTCAATATTGTAAACAAATGTTTTAGGGGACAGCAGACAATCAAAACCACTCACTCAAAATAACACCAACATATTTTTTTCATTTCAAGTGTGAGTATTTAGATGATAAAATAGGTCATTTAATTCCATGTACTTAAAGTGAATTGTGATTACAGTGTACTAACTTGTCCTTATCCTTACTGTGACATCCCTAAATCAGTGCCAATGGAAAAGTGCTAAGAACACATCATGCAAACAAAGCAGGGAGGTTGCCCAACAGTGAGAAATCAAACTGAAAAATCCTAGCAATAGTTAAATCTCAAGTTTGAGGTTGCTGATAGACTGCCATGATTGCTCACGAGGAAATGAAAATAATTATCAGAAAATACTGGGATCAAACTAGAATATTTGTAACAAAATTTATTTCTCATTTGTACAGACTAATGTTTGTATATATACATATATATGAAGGTGTAAAACACCTTTGGTTTTAACCCCACCAAAAAGAGAAACAGAAGGAAAACAGATTTCATTGTAATTGAGGTCAGAAGAGCCACTCTGCATTTATGATCCCAGGATGGTATTTCAGGTCAAGAGCTCCAAACTTGGTGTTTCCCTGGGAAATGAGTGCATTCATGAGACAGAACTCCATGCAAGAAACCAACCTGGGCAAGGAAAAGCACACCTGGGGAGGAGGAGGAACAGCAACTGGGAGTTGTCAAAACTGCACCTCCAGCCCCTGCAGCTTTGCACGTGATTGCTGCAGCTTCAAGATTCCATGTTACATCTTTAATTGTGGGCATTTAGCAGACTGCCTCTTATTATTAAGATACTGCTGAATTTTATTGTCAGTGTGGCCACAGGACAAGGCTAATAATTACCAGCACCAGAAGCAGCTTGTGGTTTTATATTACATTGAGGTAAATTACACTGGAATTAGAGTGGATTACTTTTATCAAATGGGGAATAAGCTGTTAATTAACTCCCTGCTGTAGCAATCTTTTTCTGAGCTTGCAACTGTTATTAGCTCTAGATTAAACTGTTGAATTAATTTCCCACTTACTTACTATTTCAAGAGTTTTTAATTTACCTGGCAGCAGTTTTAATGGGAAATTGTATTAGTGAGCATAAATTGTTTTTGGGAAGGGTAAACAGTTTGTGATAATGTTTATTAAGTCGTTTTGTTTGAGCAAAAATATAATTGCAGTTTTAATTAGTGCATGGTTGTTGGAGTATTAGGTTTGAGATTACACTATGGCGTTCTGAGAAAACAATCGCCCAGGTAATCCCAGCGTTTGTGAGTGATAGCAGAGGGAGAAGCTGTGCCAGCACTGCCCCGAGCCCTGGGTGTGCACAGACAGAGAAACACACTCACATTCACACAAACACACTAACACACACTCAAATTCACACTAACACACTCAAAATTCACACTAACACACTCAAAATTCACACAAACACACTCAGAATTCACACAAACACACTCAAAAATTCACACAAACACACTCAAATTCACACTAACACTCAAAATTCACACTAACACACTCAAAATTCACACACACTCAAATTCACACAAACACACTCAAAATTCACACTAACACACATTCAAAATTCACACAAACACTCAAATTCACACTAACACACACTCAAATTTAGACAAACACACTCAAAATTCACACAAACACACTCAAAATTCACACAAACACACTCAAATTCACACTAACACACACTCAAATTTAGACAAACACACTCAAAATTCACACACACACTCAAAATTCACACAAACACACACTCAAAATTCACACAAACACACTCGAATTCCCACAAACACTCAGAATTCACACAAACACACTCAAATTCCCACAAACTCAAATTCATACAAACACACACTCAAATTCACACAAACACTCAAATTCACACAAACACTCGAATTCGCACACACACTCAAAATTCACACAAACACACTCAAATTCACACTAACACACACTCAAATTTAGACAAACACACTCAAAATTCACACTAACACACTCAAATTCACACAAACACAAACACATTCTAATTCCCACAAACACTCAAAATTCCCACAAACACACTCAAAATTCACACACACACTCAAAATTCACACTAACACACAAACACACTCAAATTCACACAAACTCAAATTCATACAAACACACAAACACACTCAAATTCACACACACACTCTCAAAATTCACACAAACACAAACACACTCAAATTCACACAAACACACAAAAACAATCAAAATTCACACACACACACTCAAATTCCCACACACAAACACACTCAAAATTCACACTAACACACTCAAAATTCACCCAAACACACCATCACAAGGGCGAGGCACACAGAAAAGGACAGGTGGTCCCTGAGCTCTCTGCTCCTGTCTCACCTGCTCTCCCCACTCCCCAGGTTCCCCTGGATTGTCCTCACTGATATATAAATTCCCTCCTCAGGAAGGATTTTTAGGAACTAGACATGGAAGACACAATTCAGCTAAAAAATGACCTGGAAAAGGAAAGTTATCTGGGTCATCCCATAGCCCATCTCCTGTGTAACCCTCAGGCTGCCAGGCTGGAAGGAGCATTTTCTGATAATGGTTCTGGCTGGGAAACCATGATCTAGCAACAAATTTGGGTGTTAGCAACTCCATCACAGCCTAAAACCAGCCATAAACACACAACCCAATCAACATTTGCTCTTGGGTTGTTTCACTCCATCAGCACTTTTTTCCTCCACTGCCTTCGAGGTGTGGTCAGTGTTAGAAACCATTAAATGTTCTTCAAAAAGTCTGCAATATTGCCTTTTTTAATCCGAACATTAACATAAAAATGTTCAACTCAAGTTTATTCAATTAATTTTGGTTCTCAATTTATAAAGATTTTACTATTCATGCAAAGGAAAATGAGAATTAAGATGCAATGTGCTGACATGGAGTGGAGTTTTACAGCCTTTTTAATACAGATGTAATTTTAAAAATAATAGGTTTAAAATAGTAAAAAACCAAAAAACTAATAGTTTTGCTAAATTACCTTTTTATTACATGGTTTCAATTAGCATTCCCTCATCCTCCCACCCAACATGCAGATTGTTCTCTTTGCTCTGAAGGAAATTAGGAGATGATGGAAGCACAGAAGATACTTCAACCAAATGTTAGAGGCTCAATTGAAAACACAAGTACACAGCATTCCCAGAGCGATTTGTTGCAACAAATTCTATAAAAGTTAACAGTTCTTAGAGATGTATATAACTTATGGAGCATGGTTCTTGCATATGGTAATAGATTATCCTACTAAACTCATCAGTTATTTCATTTAATATGCACTATGCTAAAAATTACAAACAATAAAATGCTTTCATCCTGACTGTGGTTTTTCATATCTTTGAAGCCATCAGAAGGCTGTGGTGGTTTCAGTTAAGGTATTACTCTACAGCATGAGGAAAATGTTATACTACAGGTGCAGGGAAGATTTAATCCACATGTTGTGAGGTTACATATGGATATAAACAGTGGATTAATCCTTGGTTCCCTTCATTTCTGACTCTCCCAGTCAGAAGAAAAATGGCCAAATTCTGGAATTCTGTGGTTCCCTGTGCTGTCATCACCTTTTATTTCATCTGCAGAAGGTTCTGTGAGACAGAGCCCAACTGATCATCGTGTCATCGTCATTTATAAAAGTGAAGATCACAAAATAGGTGGGAATATCCACACTGAGAGAAAGAACAGAGGTCACTGCTGCAGACAGGAATGAGCCCAGCACTGTAAAACCCACTGCCAGCCTTTCCTGCAGGACTGTCACTGTCACAGTGACCAACCAGGAGACTCAGCACAGGCAGCTCAGCTAATTCAAGTGAGCAGTGTCACACACAAGACACTCAAACCCATTCAAAGAGTGCTTTAAACACCTGAAATCAAATTTCAAGGTGTTCTAAGAAGACCAAATTTAATACCTACTTGAGTACATTCAGTATTAATTCTCTCCCCTGACTTAGTGAGCACTGCTTTTAATGCTCAAGGCTCCTTAGCTGAAGTTCACATTTGGAGACTCCAAACACCTTCTCAACACCTTTTAATTATCCTCCTCTTAAGGCATAAATGTTTTACCCTAACAAAATCAGTTTTATTTCCAGAAAGACTGCAATATAAGCCCAATGAAATATAAAACTAAAGGGCCTAAGATTTCCTAAAAAAAAAATCTGTTTGTCATTTCCTGTTCTATGTTCTGAAAAGGGAAGAACACTTGTGGTAAAGAATGCTCAAAAAAAGGGAGTTTGTGACCACAGTAGAGCAGAGGCCATTTCCACACTCACCTTACCAAGGGATCCAATCCATGTCACCTTTAAATATCTCTTTTGTTGATTTTTTTAAGAAAAGAGAATAACCTAATTAGAGCAAATACCTGAAAGATTTCTTTGGAGGATTTCCTATTTATCAGCCAGCAATATGTACCATGTGCACTACTATCTTCACATCTTACTCTCTATGATGGCATTCCCTAAAAAGGATATTTGTCAAATATAAACCTGTCAGGCTGCAGTAGATCTGTGTTAAGATTAGCTCTCTATTCCACACCAGATTCATCGACCTGAATCTGCCTGACATAACTATTACAGGACACAAGTTAAGAATACGAGCAGGTTCAATCACTCTGTCCAGAATACAAAACCTGAGCTGTTAGATGAAAAAGTTTTCATTTCTGTTTTTAGAAACCTCACAGAAATCTATTGAGAGATTTATGGGAATCTATAGAGCTCAATTTGATAGGATGCTTTTTAGGTACATACAAACATACACACAAATCAGTGGAAATCAGCACAGAAATTCCTACCAAGTCAGACAGCTATTTTATAGCTGGGATTCTTATGCCTAAAAGCAGCAAGATTTAGACAGATGTATGAAACAACAGCTGAACACAGCTTAGAGCCAGAGCCCAAAGCAGCCATTCATTCACACAAGATATAAATAGCAGAAAACACCTTGGATTTGAGGAGTCCTGAGCTTTGCAAACATTATCTGTGTTTCATCAGGAAAAAACCAAAGTTCTTAAATCTGGGGAAAAAAATAACTCTATTAAAAGCCCACATACACCACTAAAACTGAATTTAGCAACACTGAGAAGCTGGGAATACAGGGATCACTAACAATATAAAAATCTTTACAGAGGGTAGCAAGAAGCAAAGGTTCAATGTTCTCAGCACGTTCATCGATGTGCACAAATCCAGCGTGCACCACTCGCTCTCCTCACATCAGGACTGTCTCCAGGTGGGAGTTTGGGGCACAGGGACAGGATGCACGGAAGGACACGTTCCCTGAGGATCTGCAGGAATGTTTTCCCCTCTCCAGGCCAGCTGGGGATCAGCAGAGGCAGGGAAGCTCAGTGACAGGCAGTGACAGCGCAGAGCACAGCCCTGTTGTGTCTGAGGCAGGTACGCTGTAAAATTTCAATGATGCCTTTAAATTCTAATGGTTTCAAGCTGCTGTAAACTTCTGCAGCCATCAAAAATAATCTGTCATGGGACTAAGGGGTATGAACATCATGTCAGAGCCACTCTGCTGTTAGATTTATTGGAGGGTAAAGCATGTCATTTATGCATCAACTCACAGGAGAAAAAAGCAACCCCTATGAAGTCAATCTAATAATAGACTGGAAAGCAATGATTACTGTTTCATGTGCAGCAGCTATTTGTAGCAGAAGTTGGCCTAATTCAGCAGGCCTTGCCTGTCAGAGTTCTGGGATTAGCAAGTGTTTAGATGGAAATCTATCGGGAAACATCAAGAAATGGTTTAATGAAGAACAAAAGTCTTCATTGTTACATTTAGTATTTGCTGAAACTTTTCCATTTGCACCACTACATTTCTAAAAAGCTTACTGGAAGTGACATCCCAAATAGAATACAAATGTTGAGGGACTGCAACTTCAATTAATCTACCAGTTCTCTGCAATTTCACTGCAGAAGTCTGCTCTCACTCTTCTTCTGTGGGTGGAATGCCCTGAAATTGAGTGCAAGATTTTTTAAAGACATGACTAATAATCATGGCTTCACTGCACTACACACATTTTTTCCCCCCATCTAAATATTTCATATCTATTGACTAATCAACCTCGTCAGTCCCCAACTGCTGGCATCATTTTGGAGGAGTGGAAGCAGGATGACAGTCAGAACCCAAACACACAGAAATGGTATGATAATATGAATAAAGTACCAAGAGATGCCATGTGAGTCCCCAGACCATCCATCCCCTGCCAGGCACCTGGGAGTGCCTTAAACATACTCACTTTTTGAAAGTATTTTTAAAAAAACTACCTCAAATCCCTTAATTAGGTTCTAGTTCTGATGTTAACTAACCCTGGGGAAGAGGCTGCCTTTCATCTTCCTTCATCCATTAAGGCAAATTAAAACTAACCCAGAGAAAATATTTCAATTCCCTCTCACTATGGATATTGTTCATCACAGAACACAATGAGTGACTCAAACTGAGAAAGCAAGACATTCCTATCTAAAGGAAAAATCAGAAGGTAATCTGATTAATCCATATATTGAATTGCTAATTGTCTCCAATGAAATTCCCAGCAATGAATGAAAGAGAAATAGAGAAAGTAAGACATTCCAGTGTCCTTTTATGTGTCTGTAGGAGGCATTGAGGAAACATTCAGCCACACCACAAGTTCACACCCTCCACCAGAAAAATATCCAACCAGCAGCAAACCATCAGCAGCTTTTGGTATTTCTTCTAAATGTGCAGAAATGGGCAAACACAGACTACTCCACTGTAGTAAATACTGACATGGTTACAAGCGTGGACTGGCAAATCAGTATTAACCTACTCTAGGCTCACCAATTTAACTAATGAATCTGCAAAGTCACAGTTAAACCAAGATCAACCCACACTGCACACATTCTGCACTTCAGAAAAGTTTCATTTTTAACCTGAGATTTAATATAAAAACCAAGAGGAGGTTATTTATATTGTATTCCAACTGCTTGATGAAATTAATCTTGATAGCTCATTTTAGACACACAAACCCAATTTCTTGCATTCTATTTTGTAAAATAAAAAATACACACGAAGTTGAAAAAAAATTAACGATGAGGTTGAAATAGTTCAAAGTTCCTTGAGCACATTTTAAAAGAGATTAAGGTTACAGATGCTTTGAATTTGTGAGAAATCATTTCACCACAATATTCAACAGCTCCCCCAGTCACAGCTGAGTGGCATCCCAGAAAACCCATTGCAAAACTTCCATCTGTAATTTCCCAGATGTGTAAGACCAGAATTTGATGATGCAGATGATGCAAGTACTGCAGTTGTATTACTGGCTAACACCTAGCAAAATACAGGAGTGACAAAATTAGATATCACAGTTCACCCAATATCTAAAGACCAGTATGATCTTCTGCAGTAGAACAGAAACACAGAAAATTAGCTCACTACCAGGGCCAGCTAGATCCTCAATTAACACAGTGCCTAATCATCTTAGGTAGCAAAGCCCTGTACTAAGCCATATTTTACTGTCTGCTAAACTATTTTGATCTCAATGTCATTTTTGCTGTATGAACAGAGTTTTTCAGGGATATCACACAAATACAGCTTTGGACCAGTGCTGCTCCAGAGATCAGAATCTGAACACCCATCTGACCACTCCCCATCAAATTCCTGATCCTGATCCCTGGCAGACAACCTCTGGATCTCTTGAGCTTTGCTGAAGTTTCAGGGATGAGATTTCTCTCTCACCCCAACCTTTCCCAATCCTCCTCTTTTCCCAGGTGGCACAGACAGCACTGGCTTGAGCACAGGAAACCCACCCAAAGCAACCCCAGGATTTACTGCTTCCCATTTCTATCTCTTGTGTATCAGTCCTTCTCTTTATTGCCTGGAAATAAACACTAACTTGAAAGGAAAAGAAAAATGGTCACGGAGCAGATTCTGGGGTGGCTCTACTTTTCCAATCAGGTGTGCAGGATTTTGGAGAGGGCCATGGAATGGGAATGGCTCAGCTAATGGAGGGCAACCTCAAGGTCAACATAAATTGTGCTGTGGACATAAAAGTCAAGGGCAGAAAATAAAAAGGAAAAGCAGAGTAAAATGATGCAAGGAAAAAAGGAGTTCAGGAGAGACACAACAGAAAGGGAAGGATGTGTCCATATCCATGGGCAAAAAAACTCTTCCAGGGATATTTTCCTGAGTGCAATCTACAGTGAAAACTTCCCATCAATGAACACAAATTCTCAGCAGGATTAGGACTCATGCTTAGCTAATGCGGACTGATAAGCTACTCTGAAGAAATATTATCTGTAATTAAAGTTTGTAATGAACCAGATCCAAAACAGGAAGGCCAAAACAATTCATGGTGCATTTCCTTGACGTTTAACAGCTTTGAAAAAGATTCTGCTGACGAGTTTTCAGCAATCTAACCCAGCTACAAACACAAAACAGCCTTCTGAAGCTTTGCACTGACTAATCTAATGAATTTCAGGGGAAAAACTTGAGATCAATATATCCATGTATCACCCAGGACTCCACAGGACAAGGGAAGTACCAAACCCACTAGGGCAGAGCCCTCTGAGCTGCCACTGAGAGATGGCAAAGCTTTCTGGGTCAGCTGAATTTGAATAATAGGGTGTTCTTAGCCCAAATAACCTATTGACTTCCATATCTAACAGAATGGAGAGACTCTTTCAAGTGCCTCCTAGATTTAGCAGCTGTTGCTCTGACACTGTCAGCAAAGCATCCATCTTAATCACAGTGTGAGCCTTTCAACTTTCTTTTTCCTTCCTTCCACCCATCAGCTCCAAGCTCTGTGTGAGAGTTAAAGCAGAGTTTCTGGTCCCTCCTGCGTGATGCCTCTTTGTTTTAGCATCTGATGCCTGTGCAATCACCAATTTTTGTCCTGCATATATAGGAAGCACATATTTGGATGCCTCTGGGAGTTGCCTCCAGGCTGTTTTTGTTTTGCTGTTCTGCTGCAGCAACTCCCCTGTAACTTCCCTTGCCCGTCACCACAGGCATTTTACCTGTTATCCTCATTATTCTTTTTGATTTTTCTTTGCTTGAAATAAAAGACTCCATATGTTTTGCTCTTCTTTTATTGGAAGATGTTAATGCTGTGTACCAGAGGGCACAGTCAGATGAGGGATTGCCATTTGGACAGAATTATACACCCAATTACTGCCTAGGGTACATCACCTGTATGAGTGCTTTGGAGCAGATCTCAGCTCTGTTTCTGCCAGAACTGAAAGCAATATTTTACTGCTGGAAAACAATATTCAGTGCTTTCCAAAGGAGTATTTTTTCTGTCAAAGTCATTCAAATTAACTAGTACTTAATGGCCTTCAATTCACTGCAGATATATTTCCAGTTCTTAAAAATGTGACCCACCTGAATTGTAAGTGCTTTTAAAACAAGAGCTCAGCCATATGCACTTTTAGTTAATTTTAAACCATATTCAAACTCTCCTCCTCATCTGAAAAAGTGGTATTTTACTTTAAATGTATAGATCACAACAGAGTCAGGAGTGCCTTAAAAAGAGAGCAGTCCCTTTTCACCAGCAGGGCAGGAGAAGGCTGCACATCTGAAACAGCTTTGGTGTACTTAGTGTTCCACATTCACCGAGTGGATTAGCTGAAATAAGCATAATAAATGAAAGAGAATAAAATAAAAAACAATTTCACACTAAGCGAAGGCTTGACTTACAGGAAGTGGCAGCTCTGATGGCCCAAGGCACAGAATTAGTTTTGCCACTCGATAATTTGACTGATTCACTCGAGTGGCCAGAAAAGGACATTTTCTGCCTGATTTCAGTGTAATCAAGTCACCTGCTCTGTGGCTGCCAGGGCCAAGCCAGGAGCACCAGCAGCACCAGAGCTGCCTGCTCGGGAGAGATGCAGCTACAGCTGGACATTGGCCCATTTGCATCTGGAACCATGAAAAAACCATGAAAATAACCTATTCCTTTCACTCCTTTATTTACAGAAAGCTTGGGGCTACTGCTGGGTGTTCTCTCAGTCCTGTTGCATATCCCAGCAAAGAGCCTGGGCTTTGCCTTTCTTTTCTACCAAAGGAGGTGACAGAGGGAAAGACAGAAAACAAAGTCATTCCAAGAGCCTAGAAATACTTACAACATTTTTTCTTAATTAGAAATGATTATGAAATTCCTTATAAACAATTACGGCAGATTTCATATTTAAATTATGAAACACCCGTTAAATATAATTTTCCTCCTCACACATCTTATATAAAAAGCCTGTAATATACAGGCAGAGATTTGGGAACACATCTGAAAAACTTGCATGACATGATGGCAGTTTTATTCCTGCTTTGCTGAACTGGGGTCAGACTGGTAAATGTAATATATGTGCTCATCTTTAAGCAGATACCCAGTTTCACTGGTTATTATTTATAGCTAACCTTTCAGGGTAATGACTGTATACTGCATGTCAAAGGAACAAAATTTTATACTGCTGTTGAAGAGAGTATTTTCTTCCTTTCATGCAAATATTAGATTGAGACTGCCCCAGTCAGGAGAGATAATCCACTTAGAAATATTATTATAATTAAAGCACATCCAATCAATATGCAAATGCAAAAAAAAAAAAAAAAGAATTAAGCATTTTATTTTTTACAGTTGTTCAACAGGAGAAACAAAGATGTAATGTGCATCAAAATGATTTAACATTTTACAACCAATTTTCTACTTGACATATGTTAGTGCATGATTCATCTACATTTTTCAGAATCAAAGTCCATGATCTGGCAAACTAATTCTGTTAATAAAATGAAAAGGTGACCTTGCTTAATTTAATAAGTCTGTGTAGAAATATTCTTTCAACATGTTAAAGAATTACAAAAAGGTTATCATAGCTTGCTTTCATGGGAGAGTACTCTACCTTTTCCAGCTCATTTCTCAGGCTTTTACTGTAATTCATTAGATTACATAAAAACAATGTAGATCATTATATTTTAATAAAGGCTTTCCTTTCCTAATAAAATGTCTGTCATTTATATTCAGACAGGTATTATATAAAATGCTTCTCCTTCTGAAATAGAGCTTTTCTTATTCAAGTCACAGGAGGTTGGTAGCTGGAGGAAATTTTTTTTTTTGGTTTTTTTTTTTTTTTTGCAAAGGATTTTCAGGATGAATTTGGTTTCCAGACTGAATCCTCCAGAGCTGCAGCCCTACAGTACTACTCTCATTAGGTCTGCTCGTTTTGCTCTATACCAGTTAATGTTCACTGGGATAAAACAGTTTACACAACACAAGTACATCTCCAGTGAAATCCTACTATGGTCCCAGTCATTTATTGGAGTGATCAGGCAATGAAATCTATTTTAGCTGTTCTGGCTTCCCAATAAAAATGTGCACCTCTTCAAACTGCTCAGAAAGAGGTGTTTCCTGTTCATCACAAATCCTAATTTGTTGGCATCACCTTTTTTTTGCTTGGGAAAGGCTGAGAGAAGAGCTTATTTATTCTTCTTGAGCAGGAGGAGACACCTTCCAGCCAAGGGGTGATCCTGGGATCAGGCTCTGACTGCAGCTGCAATTTTGCAAAAGAATCCTTACAAACCCTGTTCTCCAGAACACTATGGGAAGTAGGGAAACTGTTTAGGACACCAAGAAATCCATGCCAAATCCATGGAATTATTTGTTTGCCTGAGCTTAAATCACACTGAAGCATTTCCCTCGTGTAGGACTGCAGGACAAGGACCAGAGAACAAGAGCAGTTAAATCACAATTTTGAGCGATTTAATTTGAGGTATTTAAATACACTTGTTTGTGACACTGGAAACTATTTCTTCAACTTTATCGAAGTTATTGTAAAGAAAAACAAAACCTGACAAACCCCATTTGATTAGAGTAATGTCCCCCAGAAAACAGGGAGTGCTGAAGGTAAATCTTTCACACCCCCTGATGCTACTGATGACTTTAAGGCATTTCTTAGCAATAACTTAAAAGAGCTAAAAATGGTTTCAAAGTCAGTTGAAGAGAAGAGAGAGAAGCAGACAAGTTAGGATCACTACAGCCCTCAGTGCCATCAGACAGGAGACTAACAGAAAAGCTGGTAAAAAAGAATGTCCTGAATCGCAAGAACAGAGAGATGAAAACTTACTGGTTTTGCTAACTCTGTGACCCTTCAGCCAACTTTTCCAAATGGTTCCCTTCCATCTGCAAATCAAGGCAGGCTCAGTGCAGCCCCACCCTGAGTGTCAAGAGGATAAAGTCTTAATTCTCTCAGTGTGATCAGTTTCGTTGAACTCTGTTATCTCTAAAGATGCAGGAACTCAGGAGAATCAAATTTAAAAAAAAAAAATCTGTACAAATGCATACAAATCGAAGTATATTGCTGAGTTTCACACTTCTTGGACAGTAATTAGTAGCTGAGGCTAAGTGTAAATTAAATTTACAACAAGGTTAACCATTCAGCAAAATCTCAACAGCTTTAGCTATTTGTCAAAAACGCAACGTCCCACCCCATAAAGCAGACACTGAAAACAGATCCTAAAAGAAAGATAACATTGAAAGAGGAAAGAGAGGAACTGAGTGAGTCACAGTCACCAAGTATAGTTCTCAGATGATCAGAACTCCACTGAATGGCTGCATTAAAAGAGTAATGATATGATCCTGCATTCCTCATTCACTCCAATTCAGGCTCCCTTCAACACAGAAATCTGCTGGCATGAGATGGGTGGTACTCAATCATGCTGCACACATGGTCTTTAATTTTAAAATCCAGTTAAAGAGATGTTCCAACATCATTTTTTATCTAAGAACATTTCATGATAAAATAAAAGAGTGCACATGTAACTTATTTGTCAGCTTTCCTGTGTAGTGGATAACTTTCCTATGTTACTCACACGAGCTTTCATTTCCCAAACCTATCTGCATTCATTATGACAGTAAAAATGAAGAGTTGCTAAAGAGATGTATGCATTTTTATTATTGTTTGAAAAAATAGATCTTTCTGCAGTCCTTTGAGCTTCTGAGTGTGTGATTTGTATAAAATATTTCTCATTTTGGGGACACAGCAGATGGAGTGCAGGGCACTGTGGGATATGCCATTTATCACAGTGACAGTGCGTAGGTAGCACTGATCCTCTCACCACAGGGGGAAGCTCGAGCTGCAAATGTGGAGCAGCATTAAAAGCCCGACGAGTGGAGTTTGGCAACACTTGTACTACTCATTAACTTAATCATATTAATTTATTAGCCATATATATCAAAGTAATTCACTACTGAATTGTCACCAAGAACAATTTATAAACTGTTACCGTTCCCCATAGGCAGAGGAGTGTTGTGGCATCCTTAATCAGTGTGTTTGCCTTTGATTAAAAATAATAATTTCTACTAAGCCAGGTAATGCCAACGATGACAAAGTCCTGCATATGTTTCTCATTATAAATGGAACTTTCAAATGTCACCTATGACAACTGAAAAAAAAAGGGTAATTGTAAACAGCGAAATGAGCCACAGAAATAGGCTGTAAACAGGCAGAAATGTTCAGTTAAATGCTGGGAGTGAGGAGAGGGTCTGTGGGACTGCTGGCAGCAGGAGCTGCCACAGGCTGGGCTGGCTGATGTGTGCTCACCTTGATAAACACAACTGGACACCACAGACCCCAAAAGCATCCAGTCTCCCTCATTCCTCTAAAAAACAGATATCACATCAAAATGCCTAAAGACTGCAGAAAATCCTGTTTTATCCTCCCTTTTCTGTATAAAGACTAACGGGCTGCTGCTGTTGCTGCTGAATTGAAGGAACACATGAAGTTACCATATACTGCTCTATTTGAGTCCAGCAATAATGTGACTTGGTACAGCTATTAAAATATTAACTCCACTAAATTATTAATTACCTGAAACTATTAAGTTCACAACAGATTCTTTTAACTATTAATAAGACAAAACTGTTCTGAAAAAAAGTATTTGTATCCATACAAATAAGTCAATATTTTAAACACTGCATTCTTAAAAACTCTAGACAAACTGTCTATTTTAAGAGCTTATGAAATAAAAGAAGAATCATCTCAAGAAGGGTGAAACTAATGTAGCTGATAATGAAAATAGCAGTTTATCTTACACATTGGTAATGCAGGTGGTTTGCTGCGTCTGAGTATCCACTTGAAAAAGCCTCATTTTCCTCTTCTCACACGTTTCCCTGCTAGCCAGGCTTGCTCCCATCCCTGTGCTCCCAGCCCTAAATCCTCGCTGTGATCCCTCTGCTGACCTCCCAGCTGTCCCCCTCCAGCCCTGCCAGGCTGCCACGGCTCCAGGCAGCCCCGAAAATGCCAACAGCCATGTCTGAAACACCCTGATGCCCATCATCCTGACCCTCCCCAGGGCTGCCAGCCCATGTACACACAGAGATCCCACCCCAGAACAGTGTCCCTCACAGCAGCTGTGTGCCCTGCACCAGTCTGACCAAATCCTAGTGACAGCACGAGTTTCTTCACCAGCCACCCTCCCCAGCACTTTGAAGATAAAACATAGCAGCCCCCCAAATATTTTTATTAGAATAATAGCAGCCATTCTACATGCTGAGTAGAGAAAACATGCAGAGACAGAGAGGTTTTCTAACCTTTTTTAAGGACAACCTAAATGAGGGGTAGGAGGACTGAAGATGCACAGATAACTATCAAAAGATCCAACTACTCTTTCAGCTTCACTCCATATGAACAGTTTGCTGAACCATTGGCTTAAATCATGTAACAGATTTCAGCAAACTAGTGCTTCAGACCCCAAAACTTCCTTGAGAATCTACTCCACAGATAGGTCCCAGCTGTCTTGTTAAGATACACTGATGATAAAGACTTGTACATTAATAGCAGATAAAGCCTTTTTTTGTTCATGTCACTTCATCACACAGCATTGTTTGAAGGACTGAGCCTTTGATGACCATCCCTCTGTGACATGCAGGTTTTTAGCTTTGCCCTCACAGCAGGCAGGGGCACCACGCTGATTCCCACATTTCCTACACCAATACAAAGAGAAAAGCACTTTCTCCCAAGTTAACATGAAATGGACAGTACTTAAATATCAGCTCTTGAAGGATGCAGTCAGGGCACGATTCCTGTGCTGCTTCCCACACACACCACCTCATCCTTCTCAGGCACAGCACTAACCCAGATGGAACCCAAATATTCCCATTCCCCCAAGGTGGAAAGTGCCTTCAAACATTTAAAAAGGTCGAGGCTTCACTTGCAGCTCCATCACACTTTTACTTAGGTACGAAGGTAGATGGAGCTCGCTTTGCCAAGAGGTCAAAAAAATCCCCTCCACACTGGGAAATGCAGTGTGCCTAATTTAACTACCTGTTTATTATGTGAAAATGACCATGTAAACCGAGCTGACACAAACCAAATGGGTGATGAAAATAACAGCACGTTTCAAGGAGTGGAAACACAGATGGCTCGTCTGAGTCTGCAGGAAGTTACTAATCATCACTCTGCAATGCCCCTCCAGACAGAGCTGCGAGCTCTGCAGCCAGAGCTGCGACTTCTGCAGACCCATCCATCTCACCCAGAGCCAGCCTGGACACCAAGCTCTCCACCTTCATCTGACAGCAGGCTGGAGAGGAGGGAAAAATGAAAAAATGCAATGGTGGGTGAATCACGCTGCAGTCACTGATGTGGAGCCTGTCACTAAAATGAGTTTATCTGAAAGGGACAGCTCAGATGCTGAACTGGACACAGCAAATGAGGGAGCCATGTAAGAACAGAGAATTTTTTTTTTTTAATTGGAATAATACAGGCAGGCTAACAGATATCTGCATATCTGTGCTGTAGGAAGAATGGGCAAGGTCAGAGACAAGGATTATCAAGGACAAGAAAACACCCAGAAGAAATGTTTTGGGCAATTACACTGCAGTTAAAAGGAACAGGTAACCAAATAAGTCTACAAGATGTAAAAATTCCTTCTTGCCTCCCTATCAGCCTCTGCCCTTTGGGAAGGGATGAATGCAGCCCTCCCATGCTGCAAACTCTCCTGCTGGTCCTGCTCCCCTCCCACAGCCCTAAAACATCCTCATGGCAGCTGGGAGCAGCTTTTATTCCAGTCCATTGTCCACCATTTGGAAATCTGAAAGAAAAGCCTTGGTTCTGTGACAAGTATTAAAACCCATTTTGTTCTTATTTCAGCTGAAGAATCCAATCACAAAGTACTGAAGGCACCCAAAGCAAGACAGTAATTAAGTGTAAAGAGGGATAAATTAAGCTAATGGTGGCTTCATATCTGGGGTGCTCCACTGAGAGCCACAACAGCTCAAATCCCCAAAGGAGGCTGGCACCTTCCCTTGCTCAGCAGTTCCCCAATTCCCCATCCTTTCCTCAGGACCTAGAGAAGCCCCAGGAGTCCCTGGGGAGCTGTGGCTCAGAGTGACACGGCTGGGGAGCTGTCCTGCCTCACCTGGAGCCCCCAGTGCCACCGCCATACTCTGGAAATGGGCATTTTCTGCCTCCTCCACACTCTGGAAATGGGCACTTTCTGCCTCCTCCAAGCTGCTCCCAAAGCCTGTCAGCTGCTCCAAGCACTCTGTCTGGGACTGTGGCACTTGGTTTTCCCAAGGTCAGGGAGGAGCTGCCCTGGGGCTGCTGAAAAACACCCCCGAGACACCTTCCCTCCCTCCCTGCATGTGCTAAACATGACAGGATAGAGCCCACTCAGCACTGCAGGCTCCAGACAACTCCCCACAGCCTAGAAATTCAACTTAATAATCTTCTCAAAATATCTGCGAGACACAGAAAGTGTCTGTGATACTGCACTGTGCATCCCCAGCATGCTGCATCCTGAAATGTTTCCCAGTTTAAAGCAACGTGGCAGTCTGTGTAATGTGGTGTCCTATTTGCAAACACACACACACAGTGGGAAAGTAATGTGGAATATTCTGGATTTCAGAGAAGAAGTGAGCAATGCAAGGAGTAACATATTCTACAGCTTTATGTTCTCCTAAACACTCCACTAGGTTTGGTTATTGTGGAGTTACAATTTATTTAGACTGGACTTTGACAGCAATCCTGAAACTGCTAAGCCTGTTGAATACTTAAACAATTACTTTTATGGACACAGCCTGTGAATATAGCTTTATTATGAAAATCAACTTACCTTTAGAATACACCAATTAATAAAAAATTGAAGCGCTCATCAGGATAGCACAAGATTTAATTTAAACCCTATTAATAAATTAATGAAGTGAAATTAAATACTATGCATTAAATTATGTTTGTAATTCCACGTATTTTCACGCTAGCTCTTTCACTTTATGATACTGAAAGCAGATCATTAAAGCACTGTGGTGACGTGGACTTATCTGCTTTTCAAGTGTTTCTTCTGTAAGTCCTACAAGCATCTCTGCCTCTCCCCAGCACACATTAATGGGGTTACAATACGCCAGGCATTAGCCACGCTGCTCAGATCCCACGAGAACCAAAACACACACATTTCAAAGGAAGAAATGCCTCTTACAGCCCTCCGAGACAATAGTTCAGCTTCTCATGTTGGTTTTTGTTTTCGGGGTTTTTTTTTCTTGCTTTTACTAAAATAACACATTTAATGGAATTTCCTGTAAGGAAATTACAATTAATAAAGAACTAAATTACAAATCCATTAGATTTCAGTCACTGCAGCAGCAAAACAGAGTTTTCATGAACGCTCAAAAAATCCAATAACGTAACCTCTGGTAAAGCCTGCGAAAGCCCTGAAGGACAAGGCAGTTAGATCAATATTAGTTTATTTTAACTGCTGTGCGGTATGGAGAGATGAGCCTGATCATCTGATGGGTTTTATTACCTGTCGGGGAGATAAGTCCTGGTGATAAGAGGCCTGGCACTCCGTGGGGCAGCAGACGGGCATTGTCCTGGATCGCCACTCCCAGGGAACGCTTGGGGGGTCTTCCTGGGCGGGAGCTGGGGGACAAGAGCAGAAATTAAAACACCTTTCTTGGTGAAATATTTGCTTACTGCACGCGGCATTGATTTGTATAAAATACGTGAACCGTCGGTGATACGCAAAAATATTAGAAATATTAGAGTATTAGAAATTCTTGCCTAGGAAAAACCAGAAAAGTCGTCTGATTAAACACAGAAGAATTGCATGGGTTTCACGTGAGCAAGAAGTAAGGTTTTCCATTATCCAAGGCTTCCCTGAGCTCACAGGTGGAGAGGGGTCATAGCAGTGACTGCCCCAAAGTCTGTGCCATGCACAGAACCACAGAAAATAACAAGCTGTGATGCCTAAAGATGAGGAGCTGAAACCCTGAATGCAACAGCACCTCAAACCTTGCCTTTGGACTGTGGCAGCAGTAATGTAACCCTGAGCTTGCACAGCTCACCACTTACCTGCACAGACTGACTGGTGGCTTTAACTGTTATAGACTAAATCAAGTGTTAGCCCAGCCTATCACAAAACTCACCATTTATGAATTATGGCCGCAGATTTGAATCCCAAATGTCAAAGGTGCATTTACAGCCTGGTTCCACTGAACTCTTGTGTTCAACTATCACCTTGATCCCCCACATCAGTGTGTGCACATGTCCCCATCCTGTGCTGCCACCATAACACAGATTTACAGGGCAAAAAACCCATTTGAATCGACTCTTCCCCAAGCCATCTAATAAAAATGCAACCTCCTCATGTTTGGAAAAGTATTGCTGCTTCTCCTTGGTCAAAACAGATTTTACTTTGTTGAATAATAGAGCTTTTGACAACATAGAGCGAAACACTGTATAAAATAACTAAGCTGCAACAATGAATGAGGTTTGAATAGAAAGCATTTCCAAAATGACTTCTAGTTCACAAAGAAATTTAAGTTAAACTTCACTCTATCAAGTTACAGTGGCAAAGCCCTCCATCAATGTACGACAAACTCTGCATTTAAATGAAGACAACTTTCAGCAGCACTCCACAGAGGTACCATTAACCTGTTCATTTTTCACACTGTGCTAGAGTTATTTTGTTTTACTGTACATCAAAGTAGCACAAAATCATTTTTTTGGTTTATTATTTTATCTCTATAAAACCATTCCCCCCTCTTTTTAGCTTCGGGTTTGTCCATTTTGTATTCCATTTTATTCGGTATTTTTTCCATTTTTCTTTTTGATGCTTTCAGTTGTTTATCATACCATGATGGCTGTGCAGTAAAGCTTGCTGCAAGAACCACTGGGCTGTAATAAAGTAAACCTAAAATAAGAGCATTTGATTTCCACGGGAAGTTTGATGCACACATGCATTCTCTATTAAAATCACCTGCTGAAATCATCCCCTGCACAACAGTATTGTCTAACAGACAGCGTGAGGTTGATACGTGGGGGCTTTGAATCAACAGGAATTGTTGTTCTTTTGAATTACAGGAGCTTGTGCTTATCCACAGGCATGTGGAAGTGCTTAGCTGGCACTTACTGTCTCTGAAAAAAACCCCTACAAACAGCTAAAATTAGGAGCTTTCTCCAGTGGAAGAGCTCAATCAACAAAACAACAAAACATTTTCTTCTCGAGTTCAAATACTAACAAATCCTTTGCAGAAAACGCCGTGTGTTGATATTAATCTAAGAAAAACATTTTCAAAATGCTTTAAAAGATTTTATGAAGAGACTTTTTATTTCTGATTTGTGCTTTCAGAGGACAAGGAGGGGAAACTGTGGAGTTTCAGCCCTGGTTGTGCAGTTTTTGCCCTGGCAGCAGCTCCTGTTGATGGCTCTGAGCACAGCTCAAGGTGTGATACACCTGTGCCTATGCACTGACCCACATGGGAAGCCCAAGAGATGAAAAAAGAGAAATTCACATCAAAAACCTACTCTGGTCCCTTTCAGGGTCCTGCTGACTGTATTTATATCCTCCTCCCCTACACAGGCAAGAGAAGTTCCACTAGGAAAGCACACCTTGGGATTGGGATCCTTTTGGGGAAGAGGACTGATGGACTGAAGAGAAAAAGCTGAATATACTTTAACCTCCTGAAAGCCCTTTTAGTGATATTCCTACAAACTCCCAAGGCCCAGATTCTGGGCTGCCTTCTACAGCTGTAGCCTTGATAATTTGAACGGAATTGTTCCCAGCTGAATCTGCTCAAATAAAATCCAAACCCTTTGTCTCTAATTTAATCTTAGCTTTTAAATGAAGAACCACAGGCTGGATGCTGCTCACAGCTGAGTGTGACACACCTGCAAGGACCTGTTTGGGGTTTGCAGTGCCCTGTGTCTGCTTCCCAGGCAGGAAAAGACATCCCAGAGCCCCCAGCTGGATTCCCTGGACATCCCCAGGGATGTGTCACCCTGTAAGAATCAACACCTTTACCTTGGGATGACAGCAGAACTCACAGAAAGTGCCACATCTCAGTCCATACACTTCCAGTTTGGCCCAGAAAAAAAATTTCTGGCATTTCTGCTTTTAAACATGAAATTAGGGATTTCACAGAGATAGGATACAAATGTTTGCTCGAAATCTTGGGGTTTTCAGTCAGATATGCACAAAGGACCAGCAGATTTAGGGTTTTTATGGGATTTACTTTATGTTAGGAAGGTGATGCTGTCAGGGTTCAGGGCTGCCACCCCCAAGCCATGGAATCTCACTGCTCTGTGTCTCAACATTCCCCCCAGTATCTCCTCTTATCATCCCACGAGGTCTACAGTTCCACCAAATTTCAGATTTACTATTTAAATCACATGTAGCCTCCACAATTCTGGCAAAGTTGCTAATACAAGCACTGAGCAGTAAACCCAAGGCAAGCAGAATTATCACTTGGGGAGAGTAAGACATAATTTGTGATTATGTAAGTATTAGCATATAAATGCTAATAGCATTAGCATATAAATATTAACTTTATTTAATATTATTTCTCATCTTTTGTCACCCTGCTCTTTTACTGCAGTTTTTTTTCACATTTTCCTTTATCTCATTCTGAAAAGTTACATATTCAAGAATTGTAGAAAAATCTTTTTCTCACTGGTAACAAAGGAGGCATAAACAGGAACAATAACCTTCAAACAATTTCAAATGCATTTCTCTGAGAGTCTAAAATCTCTACACAAATTTTGTATTTGCCATCAATAGATCTTTGTCAATGGAAAACTACTCAAATATAAATTAGACATTAATTCAGTTAGAAACTGCTAGTTTATATCATCTAAAAACTTTTTAAAATACAAAAATTATGGTCCCAAGCAAAGACCATGGAGGCTAAAACAGAAGCATAATAGTTTCTCATTTATACCTTCAGGAATCTGATTCGTTTTACTAAATAAAGTCTTTACTAGTTGACATTCCATTAGTATCTCTCAAACCCAAAAACGTCCTTGGATCATCAATTGCTTGAAAGTGAGGATGAAAGTGAGGAGGTTTTGGGTTTTTACCTGGATTGTAGTTATAGAGCCATTCTTGTCATCCTCTCCAGCCCACCCCAACAAAAATCACTAACTCTTGAAAGAGAAAAATGAACTAATCTGAATGTTGTTCATTTTAAAAATTTGGTTTCAAATTAAATTTGTCAGAAAATAAATTACTTTTTGAGCAGTATATTTGACAGTTGAAATTTATATAGTAAAATGTTGGAAAATCGTTCATTAATGTCTGTTTTCTTCCTTATTTTCCACTCCTGTTGAGAGCTAATTTTATTATTTTTTCTCTCAAAGTTTTCTATATTCCCTTGATATCTCAAGGATTTTTAATTTGAATCAATACACAAAATAAGGTTATTTTTGTGATTTTCTTAAAATTACTGATCCGCTCCATCTTTTCTAACTCTATTTCACGCTCATTACAGACAACTATATTTCACAAAATCCGCAAATTCATCAATGCTTTGTGAAATGTAATTAATCAGTGGAAACATGCAGCACATCACTGCTGATGTATGACAGTGCTCTACTTTTGTGCTTTTAAATATAGGAGATTTACTGGAATCAGAAGAGAATTTGCATATTAATCAAGACAAATAAACATGTGGTGATTTAACTAGGAAACTGTTATTTGGATGACAATTTAATCAGCACAGGTTGAAAGGTCCATCACTGCAGCATCCTGTTTCTGCTAAAATATTGATTGCGCTACTGATTTCAGTAATGCTTTATTTTACAGGGCACAAATAACCATGTAATTACTCTTTAATTGAATGGTAATTGCTTGCTGGCAATTATTTGTTAAGTTTTGGAGTGTAATTACTAGGTTATTTGTGTTTTGTGAAATAAAACATTATGTATTAGTAGCCCAAAATATTTTCTGTATGAATGGTCTGCCAAAACCAGGAAAGTTAGTTATGATGGCATGAGTTTGACAAATAACACTACAGCACTAAAACTATTATTAAAAGGATCAGACAAACCTCTGAATGCTTTCCCTTTACAAAATTAACATCAGATGTAACATTTGTAAGATAAATGGAGGAATACTGTACCACAGAAGCATGATTTCCTCTGGGGTCTAGTCCACCATTTAGCATAATTTATCCTGATGTTTTGCTTTTCATTCTCTGAGCTTCTTTGGAGGAACTGAAATAGCATCCTACCCTCTGGAGAGCAAAGAATAAACCAAGTAGAAATATATTTCAACAGTACTTCATATTTCTGCGAGTGAAGTGGATTACCAGCAGCACATTATCTCAGCAGCCTATAAACTCTGTAGCCTTGGCAGCTCGCTAGATAACAAGGGAAAGCATTATGTTTTGCAGTGTCAATGAGATATGACACTTGCTGTGATATGTTTATTCCAAGTTGTGATAGATGAGGTACCTGATACTTTGATCGTTACGATTTGAATTTTACTTCTACACTTCTCATTTTTGTCATCAACTATTTATGAATTGGCAGGAGGCAGCCTCGCCAAGACTGCTGATTTTGGGGTTTTTTTTTTTTCAAAAGAGATCCAGTTAATAAATTAATTATTGATTTCATGAGGCTGGAGCTATTTGGTACAAAAATATGCTAGACCTGTGAGATTTAGGAAGCTCTCATATGTATCACAGATTTCTTCAATAGCAACGTATTTTATTAGGCTTAAAGGAGAAATACTGAAGCACTATATGACATGCTGTGTAAATTGCCCTGATAATAGTGGCAGTAAGTGGTGCAAGGGCTCAGGAGTTTAAAAAAACCCCAACAACAAAAATAACACTTTAGAAAGCTAAATAAAACACACACATACCCTCAATCTTAGTTACTTTACTGAAACTGAAACAGGAACCAGAAATTAATATGTTTTCCTCTCTTCAAAGATCATGAAATACCCCCTAGTGATTCTGAAAGGTACTTTTTGCCATCTTTACCAATAAATGTAACATCTTGATCAGCTAAAATTCTTCCCCGTTACCTCCAGATTCTTACTCGTAGCGTGAACTTAAAATAATCTCCTGGCTTTGGCATTTATTACAACATTTCAAAGATGCCAGCAGCAGTTAAACTCTACTTGACCTTTGAGTGTTTGAGGAGAGACGCAAAGCCTGACCCCGCAGCAACCTGATTCTGTCTGCTCTCGGCGCTGGCAAGCTGATCACTTGTCTGGCCATGGCAGGACATTGGATCACCAGCCACATCAAAGGCAGCAGCAGCCAATTCAGCAGCAGCAAAAGAGCCATCCATGCAAAATGGGCAATTAACATTAATCATGGATGAAGCTGGTGGAGCTGGTGGGACCTGGTCCCTATGGCAACGCTGGGGCAGTGCCCGTGTCAGCAGCAGGCACAGCTCACCTGCCAGGGACACAGCACACCTGGAGGAAGGCTGGGGCTCTCCAGAAAATGGGATCTGCCCACCCAGCTCTCCAGGGATCTGCAGTGAGGAAGGTCCTCAATGTCATTCTCAGAGAAAACGTCGGTGGGAGTTTGTTCTAAACTGAATCTGAACTTTTTCTGTTGCTGTGGATTGGTGTTAGTGTTGGGAAAAAGCTCCTGACGACAGCACTGGATTGCTCAGAGCTGGGACTCCAGCGCAATATTACATCTTTGTAACTCTGCCATTAAGAACAGAAAGCAGCACATTATCCCAGTGTTCATCCTGAGAATCTCAATTAGTGAAATCCAGCAGAGATCTGACTAATTACCACGCATGGTTCCCTTACCAAGAGCTTGGTTGGAACAGAATTCCCCCAAAATTCACCCACAACCCCTCTTCTGGCACTCTGCAGGTATCCCTACTCACAGCCCATGGATGCTTTCTCAGGAACACACACCTAAATTACATCCATGTATTTCTGCTCTGGATGCCAACTCTGGGCTGTAAATCCTGGGAGCAAGAATAAATAAAATTCACATGTTTTTGAAGTCCCATTTTGCATGGTTTTATTTGGCTTTTAATTTTGGAGTATCTGAGTGTCCAAAAATCACACCTCCCAGCTTTCCTTCTCTAGAAGGGACCACAGGAGACTGAAGAGTGTGCACAAAATAACTGTGCAAAAAGATAATACAGAATTTAAACCAGTTTTCTATAAATTTCTTAGATGTACTAAAAAGCCCCAAGCCCCACTAGGGTAAAAATTTGTAGAACTCTTCCATCCATATACAGATGTTCTACAGTTTTCTCTTACAGATTTATCACCACGATGGTCTCCACGACCTTTTGGTTATTCACTGATTAAATTACTTATTTAAAACTTGGCTTGGGGTCTACAGTCAGAAATATTACCTGAATTCCCTGTATTCAATTGTCACTATAGTCTAGGTGCTGGAGAACAAGTGATTGGTTTTTACTTAATGAAGTTTAATTGCTTATTTCAGAAATCAGCATTACAAACAAAGTTTAAAACCAAAAAAGGGATTTCAGTTCACTGAGACTTAAAACTTTAAATAACTCTTTAATTACTTATGAGTGTGCCTGCAGATATAACAGCACCTCAACATTCCTGTGTTTACTTTTTCCCTGTCAAGTAACAGCACAGGAAAAAGGGGGATAAATCACCAAATTTCAGCATGGTGGTGATTCATGGCTGCAGACAAGCTGGGAGGCTGATCCATGTGCCACACTGCCCCAGCTCAATTTAAAGGTATGTCAGCAAGGAAATTGGGAGTGTGACTCCAGCAGATGTAGGGAGACACACAGATATTTAATAGAACTGCATGAAGACAGTAAGTGTGGCAGTGAAGCTGCAGTGGCACAGGTAAAATACAGCTCATCCAGCTATGGATCACAGCCAGTGGGACAAAGTTCCTGCTGTGTCTTCATTCCCACTGTTCCCAAACCTTGAGACCAAAGCTTGCAGGAGAGGACCTGTCCAGGCTGGATTTGTGCCACTAATTACACACCCAGACCACAAATTCAAATTACACATTTGTTGTCAAGACAATGCTCCCCCTTGATGTCCAGCTAAACCAAATGTGAAAGTGCCAGAGATTTGGCCAAGTTTTTAACAAGCCTTGCAAACCTCAGCTCAGCTCCTGGGATGGTTCTGCTTGGATTCTGGATCCAGTCAGAGCTGGGAAACACTGCACATTATAGCCAGTATTACCATGCAACTTGCATTCTGTGTTTTTTTTTAATCTCCTACAGTATCTGACTATTCAGCATGTAGAATCAAACCACTGAAAACGTTTTGAGGATTTTCCCACCTGTGTGTGAAAGCTCAGCCCTGATGTGAGCAGATGACAGGGCAGGCAGTGGCACCAGCATGGAACAGCACTGCTCCATCCCACAGCTGATGCTGGCCAAGGCACAGACAGAACTGCAGGGCACAGTCCAACACGGGGCAAAGATATGCCATGGCACTGAGCAGCTATAAATCTCCTTTCATTCAAGTTCATTTAGCCACAATTTTTTTTAAGAATTAATTTTATTTTTACGCATACGTCCACAAATATTTGCATGGAAACTTTCCAAGCAGGGGATCACCATCTATTACAAACACTCATGATATGTCATGTGTCTGAATTGTATCAAACCCTCCCAAGCTTTATTTTTGACCTGTATCTGAATTCAATGCCAATTTAGAGAAACACATTACAATAAAAGCTTTTTGAAATACTGCTGGTTTCCACTAAGATGTATCTCAGCAAGTCTCAATTCAATGAAAGTTGTAAAAAATGTGACTGTTTAAGCCTATTATCTATGGAGAGAAACCCAAGAGCAAGACTTGACGTATTTACAGCCCTGAGTATCACGTAACCCAGGGGAGCTGATATTAATTCCCTAACAGGGGTGCATTGTGCTGCAGTGGTACAATGCTGTCAGAGCAATTTGCAGACTGATGCAATGGGAAACTGCTCTTGCCTTAACTCTTTTTAATCTCTGCGTTACAAGTTTCACTGTTTTCACAATCTTGGCAAAGACTCTTTAAAGGTAGAAAACAGAAATCCATCTTTCAAAGAATAATAAATGAAGGAGCACAGAAGCAGTGCTCTGCACCTATGTCCATGCTGAAGGGAGGAATTGTTCCCAGCCATCCAAAGGAGCCTCTGTGATTAGGAGATTGTATCCAGGAGTAAACAGCTGAGGGCTGAACTTCACTACACTGAAAATACCCTTCAGTTTGCTGGTGGTCCTGGACCAGGGTGAAATTAAACAGGCAGTAATGTAAGGAGGTAGCTCCACTGCTTCACCTTTACCTTTCTAAATTCTGTCACTGTTGGTATTTCGTTTGTTAGCTCCAGAGGCAGACAAGGTTATTATTTCTACTGCAAATGTACAGAAGGAGGATTTTTCAAACAACAAAGCACCAATCTTTAGGACCATGAGAAACTAAAAGGGCAGATGGAAGTTTTTCACAAAATTAACATTAAATTGTATCTTTAAAATCTTCCTGTTTTTGAAACGATGCTAATATGAATACATAAAGCCACAGAAGTATTATCAGTTATGTTAAGTGAGATTTAACCTGCAGGATTGTAGAATTTTTCCCTATTTTGTGCACACACATAGAAACTCAACCTGACCGAAACTCCGTAATAGCAGATAATTGAAATTATTGTGGAAGCAAACCCCACTGCACTCTGGCTGTGAATGTGGCCAACCCTGGGGCTGACTGTGAGAGCAGGAGGGTCATTCTTGTTTTAACAAGAATCTGTACCTCAGCTGGGTACCAGACCCATAGAATCACGAAGACACCAGTTTGTGTATCTCATCCTCTCCCCACTGCTCATCAGCACTGAGTTTCATTCCTTCCCCTAGGAGATTGCAGCATCACTCCTTCCCTTCTTGGCAATAGTCCCTCTGCTCCACCAGCCAGGTTTACCCTTTTCCCCCAGGCTGGGTATCAGATATAGGGAATAATTATTCTCAGCTCATAATAGGCTTCAAATAGTACTTGGTTTTTTATCCACGATTTGAGGTACTTTTCTGACCAAAAGCTTGTCTGCTTTTCCATCAACAGCTACACCAAGGAACCTTTCTCCCCACAGTCACAGATTATTTGCCACTGAAAAACACAATGTCATCTTATAAATGTCTCTCTCATATACAATTAGGAAAAACTGGAATAAGCCAACTCCAGAAAAAGCAGCTCAGACTGCTGAGAAGCAGCAGGAGTTATTCACAAGTTCAAGGATTTCCTGAACTCAAGTATGTCCTGCAGCAGACACAACAGCTGAGCAGACAAGTCATACCTGCTGCTGGTGCCTTTACAGACTTCCCTTCAGGCTCAAGGGTTTGACTCTCCCAAAAATTCCGTGGTGTGTCTAACTTCCTAGCACCATCCATCCAGCTCTGGGCAAATCCAGACTGCCAGGGACTGCCACAGAATTCCACTCCTGTGTCACACACACACCTCCTGCTCCTCACCAAAGAGGTTGTTTCAAAAGCTGCTGAGAAAGACTGAAAGAATTCAAGTAAAAGAGTGTTTGTAACCAGATTTCCTGGAGATAAATGAAAGACATACGTTTCCATGGCTGCCAGCCTACTAAATTTTGCAAGCATAAATATTTACCTAGGACTGGGGGGTGGGGAAATCAGGAAGAAAACCATCATGCAGACCCTTCAAAGTTTAAATACTGTAACACAGAGGTCATTATTTATAACTAGAAATAGAGAACATGTCTTTTCCATGTATATTTCTATCATGTTTTTCATCCCCTCCATATGTATTCCATTATTACCATTCTTACACCAGAAAAAAATTTCTATGTCACTTGCTCACCCTGTATGCATTCATTTTCTTTAGGCTTTCTTGTGGTTATTGATTTCCTGCTTTGTTGAAGTGGCTTTGTTTCTTTCACAGCAGGCTATCCATTTTAAAACAACAGTTGTTCAACAAATAAAAAAATTACGTTCTAAAATTAAATTAGTTTTATCTTCATTTATTTTTATCTGAGTTAAATGCAAGTGACACACTTCCCCTAAAAAAAAAAAAGGAAACACTTCATGCCTCCCAGCATGCAAACAAGTAAATAGGTAAAAATTTTCTTTTCTAATACGAAGTATTTATTTTTATTATTGGAAGCATGAAAGAAAAAGTGTAGTATAAATAAAGGCTCTTTTGTACTCCTATGTTGTAATCACTGCTGTGGCCAGTGGTTTAACATCAACAAAAGAGGATTATCTGGTCCTGAGCCAAATTCATTTAAGTCCTATCTTGCTACCCTTAAAGTTGTTAAAAGAATCCTTTTTTTATCAATGCAAGTGGGCTCATGCTGTAACGTGACAAAGTTTGCTGTCCTCTCCCACCAGACCAGCCCAAGATACTCAGATTTTATACAACACAGAATACAACTACTCTTTAATCAGCTGCAAAAGCAAGGGAAACAGAGTTTTTGCAGAAGGTAACCCTTCTGCCATGTGTAACACCTTGCTTGGATGCTGTTTGTTTGACAAGGGCCAATTCCACAGTTCTGAGCTGCTCTGCTCCCACAGTCCTCCAACATCCTTATTAACTAACTCAACTACAGGTAAAAAAAAATACAAAAGCATGTAAGACACTCTGTACTCACATCATATATTGAGGCAGAATTCTTGTTAAAAGCATATTACCAAGTGCCAATTATTAGGGTACCAGAAGCTCTTCTACATTTTCTTTCTCCATGACCCATAACAGACCCTTCCTGAATGGCAGGAATTTGCTGTTTTTCCTCACCACCATGTCTTTAATGAAAAACCTTGCATGCTGCTGCTCACACCTGAGAATTCTTTCCCAAGGAAATAAGCTTCACTCTTGATCCAGGTATTGAAGAAAAAAATATCAACCACCTCCCACCCTGAATGTATTACTTAGTTTAGGGAGGGAAGGAAAATTTATCCACTCAGCAGACCCAGGATTGTTTGCTGCATTGAAACCAGGGAGACAGAGATGTGGGAGCTGATTTTCCATGGCCAAATTGGCAGAAGAACAAGTACCAGGACAGCTGAAGGTCTGGGTGCACCTTTGGGGTGGGACAGGCATCTTCTCAAACTGATTTTGTGGCAAATCAAAACCACTCAGAACTTTCTTTTTAGGCTACAGCCACACGAGGGAAGAATGGTAAGCTGATGTGGACAATGCCCTGCACACCCTGCACACAGCTGGACACTGCACACCTCACATCTGTCTGTCCCTGATATCAAACCAGTCAGGCCATTCAGATGAGGAGTTTTTTGCTGAGCACAGACACACAAAAACACAAACTCATCCACTGGAGGAAGAGCTTCTTATGACCCACAATCTTCAGACCCAAGTGCTGAGCACCAGAGCTGTGTCATTTATCCTTGCAGTAAATAAAGAACAGCAGCAATCATCACCATCATCATCTAATATATAGTAATTTCATCTGTGGAGTGCAAAGTATTTTCTAGAGATCAATGTCATTATAGACAGGCAAATACAGATCTAACCAGATGGAAGTCACCCTGAGCTGTAAGAAGTTGTAATCCTGAATCCCCTTAGTCACGAAACCAAACTGATCATAATTATGGTATTTGTCCACTCTCCCAGAGCTTGGATCCTCTCACACAGTCTAAAATCAGTCTGCAAAGATAGCACTTCAGCAACATTTTCAGATGGATAAACTTCAGTGCCCAGAGATCACCCTCTCCTAATCCTCTGCTTAGGAACTCTTGGTTAACTTTATGATCACAGGAGGAAGAAAAAGAGCTTTGTAAGTATCCAGAGTAAGTTTTAAAAGGAAATAGGCTTTGAAAAAGTTTGCAGGATATAGGAAATGAAAAGAAAAAATGTTTTCATTCAGTTTCCTGTTTAGATGTATGGATAGATTTGACTTCAAATAGATGAGCCACACAGAAGTTTAGTTTATAAGGGTCAGATGGTAACAGTTTCTGTTTAATCCTCGATTTACATTAACTTACAGGAAAATTAATGATTTTAAACAGGCATCAAAGTGAGGCTGTTTTTTTCATTTCTCTAACTCTGCTTGAGGAACAATTGTTTCCTTTATCTGTCTTCCAGAAAGTTAGTGATTGTGTTTAAGTTAAACTACTCATTTAGCCTTCAGGCACAGCATATTATGAGTTGTTTTGCAATGAACATTAGCCCCTTCAGAGTGCAAACTCTCTGACAGCTCTCTTAGATTCTTGAGCTTACTCGAGCATTTCTTCACAACTGCACACATTATAATTTACACATTAAACCAGCAGGTTTTCACCTTAGGTCTGCTGCCAAGAATAATCCTTCAAAACTCTTTTATCTTTTTGTAAGAACATAATTATAAACGTGCAATTAACAGCCAAAGAAAGGTCTTAAGAAAACTCTTAGAGCAATATTGCCTGTTTTAATGCCTCAACCAGATGGTGGTTTAAAGAAAGCAGTTTAAAGAAAATAAATAAAAAGTCACATTTTTCAGTCGGCAATGATACGTCAAGTGTAAAATTTGAGATATTAAAGCCAGAGTGCTACAGGTCTGTCTGATCACCAGAAGCGCTCTTAATTCTTTTGTTTTGCTGCTGGACAGACCAAGCAGTTGTAAACATCATTACTGATATGCATCAGTACAAAAGCACAGAGACCAGAGGCAAAAAGAATTATTCGTTGCATTTTTTCCGTGAACAGAGCCCATCCAGTGGCTGATTTTCCCCAAGGATGAATAATATGCTCATTTTTGTCTTTTGTTACAACTTGAATTCGTACAGCCTAATCCTGGAGTCTTTTCCTCTAAAAATACAGGTGCTTCCCTTTTACTAATTAAACATGAGTAATGTGTAATTGTTGACATTCTCAAGTCGGAGTAATCACCTTGGACTGCATGGCTGACAGAAATTCCAGCTCAGCTTTATTCCAGATAACACTCGGATATTTTTTAAAGCTGTAGAGAAATTACAAAAGAAGACCCTCCCATTCCAAAACAACCCAGCTGCATTATTTTACAGCCAGGCCATAGTGCTATAAAATATCTGCTTGGAACTAATTAACTTAGGAGAATTATCAAATACATCACACAGTAAAGTGACTGATTTGACAGTAAATTCAACTGCTTAACTTAATTCTACAGTGATGGACATCTGGCCTGCTCTTGTTCAGATCATTTAATGTGTCCCACTATTAACCATTCCTATCATTTCAGATATACATTTCTTTCCTTGAAATTTAAAGCTTCAGAGTGTTGGGATTTTTTTAGAAAAATCCAGAGGAGAAGGATCTTTCCTCAGAGATATCAGAAGTAGAAATTTTAACTAATAATTTCCCTTTTTATTAAAAACAAAACAAAACAAAACAAAACAAAAAAAAAAAAAGCAAAACTTGAGCTCAAGCAATGTAACTAGTTTCCAGGTCAATGACTTGTTTTCCCTTAATTTTAAAAATAGCCTTTATTGAAAAAACACTTTAAAGGAGCACAGATAAGGAAGCATGAAAATCTGTTCTGTGTTTGTGTCCAGTCTAGGCAGGTCCAGTAATTACTGACCTGGAGAAACAACTTCTGCTTCTGATAAATAGTTAAACAACCATAAAAAGAATGATCTCAGGCTGGTGACAGCACAGGGTGGTGGTGCCATTAGGCAGAATAAAGTTTTTCTAGAAAGGGAGTTGCAGATTTAATTGATATATGGGGGAAAAAAAGAAGATACACTACATTTAAACCCTAATTTAATGAGAAAAATCAACAAACAGAGTGGCTTTTCTAATAAAAGATAAGTATGAATGTGAGCACTCATGGACTGAAACAGAGCAAATTATGGTATGGAGAGAACTACCTTGAAAAATCAGCAATAAAGTGATCTAGCTCTAATAACTTCATAAACATTCTGAAAGGAAAGCAGGGAAGTTTAAAGCAGCTCAAAGAAGAGACTGCATCAACAGGAGAGGGGAAAGATTACAAAACCCTTCAGTGAGATCTGAGTGAATAAAAGCAGCTTAAAAATTAATTCAATTTTTTCAAAAAGCAAAATTAATGAAGTGTGAAAAACAACGAAAATGCAGCCCTCCAGAAGAGAGGCAACATCTGCAATGTTAATATGCTAAGAGACATTTAGGTGTTATAAAAGACTGCAAATTAGGCAGATGTGATAAAACAAGCAAAATATCCAACTTTTTTCTGGGCCAGCAGCCTGGAATCATCATGTCAGGAAAGGAAAAATTGCCCAAACTCAGCTGCTCCTGCATGGCTCTACCTGGAACTGCACAGGGATTCCTGAACCACCAAATTACAAGATATTCCCAAACTTGAGGGTATTGAAAGCACTGCAGTCAAAATGGGCTGATTTGTTGTAATCAGCCCAAGTTGTAAGAATGGGCTGATTTCAGATGAAATATTAACATTTACATCCCTGTGCTTTGTGTGGTGTTAAATAACAGATGTGAAAAGAATGTTCAACACAAAGCACATTTCAGCAGATCTTTGCAAAACCAGCAAAACCAGCACAACTTTTCACTGCAGTGGCACTGTAGAGATCAACAACTTTTACATGTGAAATGGCAAAAGGGCACAGAACTCCTCAAACCCCTGTGGATCAGCTGGGACAGTGAGACACCCAGGTAAGATTTCACTGCTCTGATCATCCAGCTCTGAAGCTCAGCCTTTGGAGAGATTTCCCCACTCCACGCTTTATTATTCCGGATTATTTCAGAACATCCAAAGAGAGATTTCAGATTGCAGGCACAGGGCAGAGCTTTGTGCAGAAACATCATCAGGAGTTTGGAGAGCAGCGATGCTGAGGCACTTTCAGTTTTCTCCTCCAGTGCTGCTCACTGCTGCTTCCCAGCTTTAATTGCACAGCTTTTCCTTGAGCAAATATCAACGACAGAATAAATTCCTCAGCTAACTGAAAAGGTTCTTTTCCAGTGATACTTAACAGAGCCCAGTTATTCCAAAGCATTATTCTACCATGACTAATTGACATTAGAAGAAGTGCAAAGTACATAACTTAATTCTTCTTCAAATACAACAGAAGACATTTCTTTTCAAGCCACACCAGATCTGTCTAGGTTGAAAATCTGCTTAGGCTGCAGTGCTGGAATCTCAAAGGAGAACATACAAGAACATTTTTTCAGTAATTCCTTGTAAGCCCAATTTTATTTCCATGAACTCTCCAAGTCTGGTGCCTGGTAAGCATGTTCTCGCTGTGTTTATTTACTCATTGATTTTTATTGTGTTTGGATGTGGACATTTCCTGGGAAAAACAAAAATAAAGTAATGAAGCTTTAATTTTTTTTTCTATTTTAATGTCTTAAAACATGCTTTCCTAAAGAAGTGAAATGGTTTTCCATTTTTAGTATCACATTGCTGCAGTGTGCTCATTTTTCACTTTCTAATAGTGGTAAGAGCGATTTTACACAGTGTAAAAATTATTTGGAATTACCCAAATTTAAATTTCTTAATAACCATGTATTTCCAAATCAATTCAAAACAGACTGGGTGCAATCACACACTTCAGAGAGCTTTTCTCTCCTGTCAGGGAACAATTCCTGCTATCCCTGAGAATTCCTTCTCAGATTATCATTTACCTGAAGGAGCTTGAGCCTACAACATGAGCAACTTAAAACTGGGCAAAATTAAAAATGAGAGAATCAACATGAAGTTGTTCCAGAAAAAAATGCACTGGCCTGTTCTATTTTCTATCTTTGAATTTTACCTTGATATTTAACAATTCTATATTTATGTATTTAAATTTTCCATCACCAGCCTTTATGTGTTTTAGTTATTTTTAACTTGACTTTTTCAATGTCATGATTTAAAACAGCTCTTGATCACGAGCAACAAAAAATAAAAGATGTTCAGAAATAAATGGCATTCACTGCCATGCTTTTATTTATACACCCATTTTTAGTGGAATTTTAGAGTTTTAAAGGCTGCAGCTTTAAATGCAGCCATAATTACAGGAAACATTCATTTAATAGGAACAGGTCAACATAATTAAAAAAGGCAGTAATAAGATATTTAGCAAACACTAACCATCAGTGCCCAAATGAAGAAGATTTAATGATGTACAGAGAAGACTCTGCCTTCACATATTCCCACAGATCCCCCCATGGAAAGGAGATATTGTGAAATATAAAAGGCCTACAGGGGTGAAAAAAAGTGGTCACCTATAGAAAAGTTCTGCCTACAAAAAAAAAGAAGTAAAAAATATTTTAAAAGGTTTAGACTTAGATGTTGCTCCACTTGATGACAGAATTTCTCAAATTCTTGTAATTCCTCCCAAGAACCCTTCTGGTCTCCTGCTTGGGTGATGGGTTTTCCTCTCAATTTTTTTTTTTTGTTTCTCTTTCCCCCAGAAGGGTTTCCTTGCTGAACCTCAGAACTCTCCCCTGTGCTGGATCCAGCCTACAATCTTATTCCAAAAAATTCTCAGTCCTTAAGTCTCGACAATAAAAAAGCTCCGCATCTCGAGATTTTATTTACTTCTCGTCATTAAAAAACAATAATTAACTTAATAATTAACTTATTGTCATTAATTAATAATTAAAACAATAACAAACTGCCTTCACAGCAACCGTAAGTTTGTCCTTCCGTGTGTTATCGTGGTTGATGCAACAGGCAATCCTTGGCACAGGGAGCTCCAATCCTGATAACCAACCGCGCTGCCAACCGCCGGCAGGGCACAGGAACCAGGGCTGTGGTTAAGCACTTGCACCAAAAAAACTGAAAAAGGCAGCCTAGCTGTGCACTGTGCTCCCCAGAGTGACCTGGTCTGCAGCTGTGTTACATTAGGAGCAAACACTTAAATTAGCAGAGATAAAAATGAAGCTTGTTTTCAACAGAAACGCCTGTGCAGTGCAAGGCTCAAAATACATTTCCTTCCATATTTACATTTTTAATCAGCGTCTACCCCAACTGATCAGTATTTCACCACGATTTGCCTCTAGAATATCCCTAGAATATCCTCCAAACTCTCTGCTCTTGGCCTCACATCCATCAAATCTATCCCACAGCATCAAGGCTATTCTCCTACTGCTGGGAAATTTCTCATCCCTGGACCAGGATTATAGCATCAAACACACAAAGAAAGTAAAAACTAACCCAGAACACAGGAGGAAATGGAGTTCCTGCCCTTTCCTCTCGCTGCTTCTCCCCGGATGGAAGAAGTCAACTCTGACACCTTCACACCATCCCAAAAGTTCTCCCAGATGGGAGCTGATGGAAAACAGGACATCTGAACCAGGAGGAAGGACCTGCAGAGGCTGGGGCAGGTGACACATCAGACACACAAAAGAGAGATCTGGAACTTGTGGTCTCATTGAAAGGGTCCAGCTCAGTGGTGTAAGCAGCAGGGAAAACACAAATGGAAATACTGCAGAAATTATACAGAAAGGGTATCCTAGAACGGTTTGGGTTGGAAGGGACCTGAAGGCCATCCAGTCCAACCCTGTGCAGGGAGCAGGGACACCTTCCACTAGAGATCAGCCCCTTCTGACCTGGCCTGCAATGTTCTCAGGGATGTGGAACCCACCACCTCACTGGGCAACTTGTGCCAGTGCTTCCCCAGCCTCATTAACTATTTCCTTCTTTAAATGAAAGATTATTGTGAAGGGTTAACATATAATTTTCTTTTCTTCTGTATAGAATCATTTTGGTTGGAAAAGACCTTGAAGAACATCAAGTCCAAGTAGTGCCAAGGCCACCACTAACTGGTGAAGCTGGAGGAAGCATTTTGCTAAGCTTAACAGCATCTTTGTAAAAAGAATTTTAGGACTATGGCACTATTCAGGTCTAACTGTGACTTTACATATACTTAAATCCCGAGCAGAAATATCTTGTTGTCTTCTTACCTCCTCTTGCCATCCCACTGGTTTTGCTTCTTCCAGACTGATAAGCTCTGTCCAGCAAAACACCAAAATCTGCACTTGACTAAACTCCCCATGGTTCTGCTGACCCAGCTTGCTCCCACCTCAGCCTCTGCTCCTGTCATCTGCTGGCTCCAGGGCAGGATAACCTGCTCCTTCCAGGAGCCAGGCAATTAGACTCCCACTATTTATCCTCTAGTACCTCAAAATCCTCTGCCTCCACATAATCTGCAGCTGCCACAGCCTGGCTGAGGCAGCCAAACTGGATTTAGCTCTCACTGCCTGAGCAGAAACAATCAACTCATCACATCTGGGGAAACGACCACAGCAACAGTAACCATTAAAATGCAAACACTTGTTTTTAGAAGTTCAAGGTACTTCTTGAATGTGAAACATTAAACATTTATAGTAGCTTTAACTTGGATGCTTACTCATTTTAAATATAAAGGAACAAGTGAACCAGTAGCACTAATTATTTAAGCTCAAACAAGTGTCACGGTACTTTGATTTTATTATAATTATCATAGGATTTATCTAATAGTCCCTGAAATATAAACACTCAAGATATGTAGATAGATAGACATAGATAGATAGATAGATAGATAGATATGATATAGAGATATATGATATAGAGATATATGACATAGAGATTGATATAGATGTAAGTATAGATATATAGATAGATATAGATATAGATGATACAGATATAGATATAGATATAGATATAGATATAGATATAGATGACTTTTGTCCAATGACAATTTACTAGAAAACACAGTAAATAATACATTTAAAATTAGGATTTTTGTCCCCTCCTAAACTCTTGTAACAGCAGCCAAAAAACAGAGTAAGTCAGGGTGCCTTTGAAGATATGTAATTAAAATCTAATCCCACATTCTTAAGGGCTCACATAAATTAAGCTGTCATTGAGGAGATTTATGCATTCCCATTTGCATATTCCATACAATCCATCAATTACCGGTGTTGGAAGGCAGTGCCGTCCCGGGGAGCGCGGCGACGCTCCGGCGGTGCCCATGGCCCTTGGAGAGAGCCACCTCCATATGGCTGCTCCTCCTCCGTGTCACACAGCGCCCCGAGCTCGCCCCGACACCTCCCCTCAGCCTGGTGGGCTCTGCTGGGCTCAGTCTGCCAGCTGGAGACAGTACTGGGGCAGTCCTGGAGCAACCAAACCAGAGGTGATGCTCCTTGCATCAGGAAGTGTCACCTGATGCTGCTGGATGGAGGGAGCCAGGCACCTCCCCTGGATTTTGTCACACAAAATAACAGAATCATTTAAATCCATTTAGATCCATGAAGTCCAACAGCTCCCCCAGCACTGCCACAGCCACTGCTAACCCATGTCCCCAAGTGCCACATCCACTGCTAACCCATGTCCCCAAATGCCACATCCTGCTTTTAAATCCCTCCAGGGATGGCTCCTGATGGATGATTACCAACAAGTGATAAATACTGCCTGGAGGCATTTCTGGCTCCTTCACTGCTCACAAGACTCCCTTTGTATCATTAAGGGCCACACTAAGTTAGAACAAAATATCTCCTTTAAGAGTTCAGAAATACTTCACCCAGTTTCTACATGTTTGAATGTGTTCAGACCTAGGAAATTTTCCCAGAAATTTTCTAGCACTTTTAAACATGTTCTTAGATAAGCACAGCTCATATATATGTGTGGAACACTTCCTTTTAAGAGCATCATTACCTTATCCAGCTAAATAATATCTCCATAACTGCTCTATACTCTGCTATTTGTGTGAGGTGGTCCAGCAGCAGAGCAGACCCAGCACACCAAGAGCCCAAACACTCATCTGACATTCCCTGGCCCATCTGAACTATGGTCCCTCATCCCTACAGCTTTCTCATGGATGTCTGTACATCCACAGCTCAGTATCATCTTCCTTATTCCACATTTGCAGTGGTTTGATGAAAGAACAGCAGCACATTTAATGAAGAATTCAAGAAACCATGAATACATGACCAACATGCAAACTACAGGCTCAGAAACTAAATGGAAAAGCTATCAAACCCAAAAGTGATTAACATTTCCTGCTTCTACATCCTGCTTTATATTCTTTTTTTGGGGCTTAGACCATGATCTGTAAGCACCTAACACTGGGAACACAAGGTAGTTTACGACTTGAAAATTAGTCTGTGAAACAAATACATGTATCTGTAATTAGATTAATTTTTCAACAGCTTGTCACAGTGATGTGGGAGTCTCAGTAAAACCTCCATTCTGCATTTGATTTGCTCACTCAGTTCATCTTGCTCTGCTATTTTAGACCATGGAGTCTCTGGAACAAATGTCCCAGTCAGTGGTGGTGATTTCCTGCAACAACCACAGCTGTGCCTTCATGGAAAAGCAACAGCAAAATGCCATGTCCTTCTCTGGCTGTTCTCTTTGAATATTGCATTAACATGCTGATTACAAATGCACCAAGGAACAGAAATACCAACAAAAGGTGTTGTTTCCCTCTTGCAGCTCTTGCAACTCAGCACTGACCTGCAGCACATCTGCCAGCCCAGTCTGAGAGCTTTTAGGGCAAACTGATAACTGCCCCAAGCACAGGGTGTGAAAGCACTCAGCTTCACTAACTGCAGCCCCAAGCAGCTCTGAAATTCCAATCTCCAAAGGGGAAAGGCCAAAGCAATAACCACTTGTTACAGTCTTGTTACTAAGCTAATGCTCATCTCTTACCCTCACTGAGCAGATTTGGCTCCATTTTTGTATGCTTCATGTTACACGTTTAAAACTAGCCTATTATTTCTGTTCTTCCACCGAATGTTTGAAAAAATTATTTCAGTTTCCACTTAGCAATGAGCTGCTATTAAAAGCCACTATATAAATATAAACGCACAACAATTTGTGGATATCTTATGGTTTTTTGATAAGTCTGCATAAACTAATGGAATTAATTAATGGAGTTATTGGAATAAAGGATAAATAGCACAGCTGATGATAGCAGCAACTTCTTGGTGACTCTGATGTAGTTCTACCACAGTTCCTCTCTGCTGAGGAGTTAAGACCTATGGAGGCAACCATGGAGCACAACACTGTCCATTTATTAAGTTCCCTTTAATAACAGAACACTTCACTGTGCTTGCAGCATTTTCACAAGCATTAAATTCACTTTAACAATGCAAAGATATCCCTCTTCGAAATTCCATGCACCCTGTGGATTGAGAGATTTGTGTGTTTCAAAGCAGAGCCAGACATGGGTTATGTCCTTTTTCATAGACTCAGATGTTCCTGTCTCTCTAGGAAATCCTTTGTCATCTGAAGCATCAATGGGATTCTTCAAAATCCCAGGAAAACAACCCTGACGTGACTGGCTGGGGAAGAGATTTTCAACTTCCCACTTTTCAACAGCATTGGTTTAACTTTCTGTCTCCTCTTAACTCTCTTTGCACTTGAAATGAAGAGAAACTGTTGGGTGGGAAGGAAAAGGAATTGTTTCAACATCAGGCACCACTTCAAGATTATATCTCATTTAAAAAAAAAAAATTTACAGATTTCTACAGTATTAACAGTCCATGAAATATGAGATGTCAATACAGAATAAGCCCCAACCCGTGAAATGTCCCACCTGTGGCACCCCAGAGGTCTGGAATCCCATCCCACCAGTGCCTCCCATCACATCCTCCCAGCCGTTCATCCCAGCAGCTCTGTCACCCTGCCTGCAGTGACTGACACGTTTTCCTTGCTGCTGTTTTACAAACACGCCGTGTAATGACTGCGTTCTGCTGGGGGCTGGGCACTCCTCTGTGCTCACGTGTGATGAATTGTCACAACACAGAGCGGCACAGCCACTCTGCCAGCCCTCCCCACAGCTCCACCCCACCGAGGTGTGCCTGAGCAGCACTGCTAGAATAGCTGCACTGCCAGAAATACTGCATGGAAGAGTGCACTGCCAGAAATACTGCATGGAATAGCTGCACTGCACAGGAAAACTCCACAACTTGGAATGGAAAGGTGATTTTCTATACTGGTATTGTTTCTGTGTAACTATTTAAATGGAATTATATATACTCCATATACTTCTCTTTGTAAGAAGACAAAGTATGTTCTGAAATGAATCTGTGAGATGATCAACGTACAGAGGTGACAAATACACCAGAGGCAAAACCAGCAGTAAAAGCTACATGACTTTATGCATTAAATGGATTATTAATGTTGACCATCCTGAAAGTTTCCCTGTCTTGCTGTTGTACAGTTCATTGCAGAAACACCTCGAGAACATCTGTCCCAGAATAGCTGCTAAACAATTAGTTTATTTTAAATAAAGTTTGACACAGTTTCTACAGCTGGCACCCTCTGGTGTAGGTGGGAAGTTGGCAGAGAGCTCCATTCACCCCGCAGAGTGACTGGATTTGCATTGTGCCTACAGGAAAACAGGAAAAAACTGAAAATCTGGGGCTCTCAAGTGATGTTCAAGATGAAAACTGAGGAGAAAGGTCACTGCCCAGCACCCCTTGGGCTCCTGGGCAGTTCTGCCTCTGGCAGAAGGCTGAGCTCTGCAGACCCATAGGAGCTCTGTCCAGCCTCTGACCGCTGGACACGGCCAGCTCTGACCACCAGCTCTGACCACCAGCTCTGACCACCAGCTCTGACCACCAGCCCTGACCACCAGCCCTGACCACCTGCCCTGACCACCTGCCCTGACCACCAGCTCTGACCACCAGCCCTGACCACCAGCCCTGACCACCTGCCCTGACCACCTGCCCTGACCACCAGCTCTGACCACCAGCCCTGACCACAGCACTCACCAGTGCTTCACCTGCAGATCTGAATTATGGCACCACAAAATAGGGTTTTTTCCGTTTTTCCAAAACACATCTTCCCTTCTCCTAACCAAAAAGAATGGATTTGTGGGAAACCCACTCCTCTTTCACTCACTCTGCTTTGGCTGCCCTGTCCACTCACTGAGTTCAGTTTGGTGTTCCACTACCATCTCTATCCCCCTATTTGTTAACACCTGTTTGTCCTAAATCCTTGCAAGAAGCTGCATTATGAGCAAATGGCACTGACAACTTCTCCTTCATCCAGGCCCATGGGAATTGATCTTTCCTCACATGAAGTTGTGTCGTGGTAAAAGAGGGGGGAGAAAGTCATTTAAACAATCATTACACTGGAAGGTGACACCTACAAACATCTGGCTTCAAAACAGAACATGAAAACTGTTCTGAATTAACAGCCTTCCATACGTTAATGCACCTCGGATTTTTACTGTATACACATTAAAGTGGAGTTTTAAAAATCTAAATAATGTTAAGCCACATCTACAGTTTCCCTCTGATAGCTGGAACAGACAGATGGTTGGAGCCATAACTTCCCGTCAGAAGACAACTCCTCTGGTTCCTCAAGCACTTCATCCTGGAGTTCTGTCAGGAAAAGCCTTGCTGGGTTTCACCTTCAGCATTTCTCTCTCAGGAAAAAAAATCTGCCACTGATGGTCAACCCCCATGGGTGCCCTTCAAAGCCTTCACCCTCAGATGTCCAAGCTGCTTCTCACCAAATTATGTGTGTCTCTTGCAAAAGCAATTTGTAGAAATGTGTCATTTTGCCTGTATTTAATGGTGACAAGGAAGTACATTTGTAGGTATTTCAATTTTCTCTACATTCAAACAAATCACATTCTACATTTTCATTTTTCAATTAAAGACTAAAGCCTAAGCCAGCTATAGATTTCCACTGAGATTCTGAACTGGTCAGCTGCCAGTTCAAGCCATTAGTATTCATTTCTGCTGAGGAAAAAACCCTATACAGTCATTTTTAGAACAATTTCTACATTTTTAATGTGTAATGTACATAAAGGATGTAATGCAGAAAGTGCTCAGAAGACACAGCAGAACTGAACATCATTCACAACTGTGTGTTCATTTTACTTACTCCTTTAGCTGAGAAAACTGAAGAAACTGATCTTTATAATCTTTGAAAATTACTTGCTTTACATAAATTAACAGTAATTAAATGCAATAGGAAGCCAATGCTCAGGTGGGATTTTAAAGATCAAATCCCCTTTTTTCCTTAAAGGAAGGTTAGGTTTTCAGGATCAGGCACATCCATGATAAAAACAAACTCCCACGACTTATCTGTGCTATAAATAGCAGAAAAATATATGGTCTAACACAAAAAAATAACCCTGCTCCAGCAGTACACAGTGCACTTTATCTTCTTCCCAAATTAGCCAAGAAAGAATGAAAAATCTTCCTTAGATCTCTGAACCAATACTTCCCATCAAAATATGAGGAGCCACAGAAGAAGCAGAATCATCCATATACAGATGGCATTTGAAAACAGAAAATGTTTCTGATTTTCCCCTTCTGCTTCCATTATTCCTCTCCTGCAGACCAGGAACACACAGAGGGGCTGGTTTGCTGAGAAGATTTTTATTTGAACCTGTGTCAAAAGTGAATTTGTGCTAAGAGGGATTCTTAAAGAGTTTCACAGAAGAAGGTAATGAATGACACGTGCACCACATGGTCAGGACTGCAGCGCCAAGGAAGAAGGGAAAATAAAGGATAATTTTACACTGGTTGCCCACGGGCCATAGTTTCTTTGCTTTTCTATTAACAGCTCAGGATCCTCTGTGCTGCGAGAGCACAGCCAATTGTAACTGCCAATTAATTTAACGATGTTTGCATCTTCATTGCCGTGGTTCTAAGGAATGCTGGGGCTCTGGCTGTGGGAGAGGCAAGCAGGGATCCGACTGGAGCAGAGGGGTTGGGGGAAAGCTGAGTGAGGGGAGCCAAAGAATTACCCTCTTGGATCCTCTGCCTGCCTGTGCACACTTCCCAAAAAACATGCAATCCGTATTTACCTATAAATTCTTTGTTATATAACTCCGTCTCCTCTGATTATTGCTTTCTTTATGCCTTTTTTCTGACCAGTGACCAGTTAACAACACCAGCGTGAACTCACCAACTCTGCTTTTTACCTTCCAGCTACTTCCTCTATTTTTTATGATAACCATATGCTGGATTATTATTTAATTATGATTAAAAAATAAACTCCCAAACGTGGGTTAGTTTGAAATGAAGGCAGTTTACAAATAACTCAGATCCACAGCTTTTCTCACAGTTCACTCAGCATTTCCTGTCACACACATGCTCACCTGCACTCAGGATTTAAAGATTGATATTGAAGTTTATGCACACAACCCTTCACAAAGAACTAAATTCTGGTCCAGAACTATTCACTGCTTCTTCCGAAAACAATAATGTACCTTTTAAAATATTTTACTTTTATCTGAAGAAATACTTTTTAAATCAGGGCACTGTGGTTATTGAAGATACCAGAATAATCCCCATGCTTTCTGGTACCCCAGGAAGGCTGTTCCTGAGGTTCTGATATCAGTGGTATCGTCATAAAAGCACAAAGTCCTGTATTCCCACAGAAATGCCAAAATTTCTCCATTTCCCAGACAATGTCATATCACTGAGGCACTGCTGCACTACACTGTAAATGGATAATACTACATCTCCAATAAACTCATTTTAAATATGTACAGCATATGTGATATTTGTATCTACATATCTGAAAATTTCCCTGTCCCATAGGGAATTAAAAAAAAAAAAAAAAAAAAAGGGCCAGGAATGGCAAAATGAGCTCTAGGGCAGTGGCAAATCCAGCTACAACCTCTGTGCTACACTCAGCTCATCCCATCCCATCTGGAAATGCATCAGCACACAGAACTTGATTGTTGTTCTCTCCTCCAGTTTTGTTTTGTATCTCCCACTTCGGATATTAAATTTTTCAATCTTCTTCCTTTGATGTTGTCTTAGTTTAATTTAAAAGCAACACAAACATGTCTGATTTACAAGATTTTTATCACCACAGTATCTTATCACCTCATTAGACTAATTTGCAAAGGCTTTTGTCCCAGTTGATACCAGAAAGGATTTATTTTCACCTCCGGGTTCTTTTTCCTTTCTCAGCCTGTTTCTGAGCTGCTGTACCTCATCTCTGGGCACAGAGGGAAGATCCTGGCAAACAGGGAAGTTTTGCAATACTACAAAACCATCAGGCTCAGACTGTCTTTGGCTGCTGACCAAAAATGTTTTTATCTCCAGCTCTCACGAACTTCCTCTGGAGTTTTGGTCACAAGGATTGCAGCTGCTCTGGGTGGTTATGAATGAAGAAGGGAACCCTGAGAGGTGCTCTGCACTGAACTGGGATGAGAGGCAAACCAGGAACCACGTGCAAACACACACACATCTATCACTCATTCATGATTTATTCCTTCCCCCCTTCAAATCTGGTGGCTGATCATCCCTGCATAGAGAACATGCAGGACAGGGCAGCTGCTGCAAGTAACAACCCAGAAGCTCATTCTTGCAAATACTGTGAACCCAGAATTTTATCTGAGTCTGAACACCCACCAGCACAAAGCACTGTAAATCGCAGGGCATATGATGCTCTCTATTGCCATCCTTTGCAGGATGAAAAGGTGAGCCATTAAAGGCTGGTGAGCCCCACGTGCTGCCATGCAGCACCCCAGGGCATGCCAAGGGCTCCACAGAGCCCCAAAAGTCATGTTTTCCTTGATCTTGGCAAACAGTAAGGCAGGAATGAAGGAGATCAAAATATGGTCCCAAAAACTAGTTTATCAGGAGGATTCCAGTGAATTTTTCTTTTTTTTTTTTTTTTTTTTTTTTTAAATTAACTGATGGGAAGTTACCAGGTCAACATCTTAAACAAGATGGTGACAAGAACAGATAAAGGCAGATGTGTGTTCCTAAAATCAGCATCCTTTAGAGAAGTAGTAAATTAAGGCAATCCCGACCTGTTTCCAGCTTCTCTGATGACAGGAGCTGCTTGAATAAGCTACTTTATTCAGACTATGATTGATTTTCTAGTATTTTTTAAATTCGAATTAAAATTATTCTTCTGAGAAGTGAAATTAGGATTTTTTTTTAATAGGTGAGAAACTATTATCCACTGTAAAAGAAGCAAATAATAAAAGTGCAGTATGTCAAGATAAATTTTGATCCTCCTCCCTGCTTCGTGGCATGATGTCCAACAAAAATCATATAATACCACTTCTATGAATTTGTAATTTCATCCCAGAAAGTAAAGAATAAGATAAACATTTTCTGTTTGTTTTTCACTTTCACAGCAACACCATCCTTACTTGCTTCTAGATGGTCACATTTTGCTGACATTTACAAACATTTCATGTTGATCTTACATGGGTCACATCAATCATCTATACAGTTTCAATGACACTTTGTTAAATAAACTGTCATGAAAGATTTATAGAGAATTTGATAAAAGTAAAGAAGATGTAGTTTAGCTTTTAAAGATGCATTACCCCTTTTCTGAGGTGTAATATCAGCTCTAAAATACCATTAAGCTTTTCTGGCAGGAGATGAAGTGAGAAAATAAAATGCACTCTTTCATCAGCACTCGCTTATTTGCATCTTTGTGCTTCTACAAAATGCTGGGAGAACAGAGCACCTGGAGGGGAAGGGAACCTCACCCCATTTTGGGGGTTCTGCTTGTCTCTCCTAATGCTTGCCAGAAGCCATTCATGGTCTTATCACATTACTTGACCAAAAATTGCCTCCAGATTAAAAAAAAACCCCAAAACTCTAGTTCAGATTAAAATCTCTACCAGCAGTAAACTGATATTCCCAAATTCCCTCTCAAAACAAGGGACTGCAGACAAGCAGCACACTTTGATTCAAAGCCCTTCTTCAGACAAACGTGGCCAGAGCAGCTCATTAAGATGCATTTAAAATTTTCAGACTTTACAGTCTGACACCAATTTAACATTTGAGAGCAGGGAACAACAGCCACACTGTTGGGGAAGGTCTTTATCACATTTCGTTCACCAAGAAGAACCAAAGTTTGACCAAACTTTTTCATCAGTTTTCCACCCCTGACTGATCCAGTTGCAAAAGCAATTATTTGTTCCACCTTCCAGTTACCTGCAGAGTCAGCTCTGCTCCTCCTCAGCAGCTCCACTTGTTATGGAACAGCAGCCAGGAACTCAGTGTGGAAAAACTTCTCCACTTCACTGTTTAGGTTTGAAAAACCACGAGCGATGAATTAACACTTTTGATGAATTAACCAATTTTTGCAACCAATGGGACAACGTGAAACGTTCCTCAAAAACTGCTGCCCTTCTGTGTGTGATGCCTCATGACTCAGCCCCATCACAACCTGCTCCCTTCATGTAGTTATCCCATCCCAAAAGTCTCACATGAAAGGTCAACAGTGGATAAACCCATAATATATAAAATTATACTGGATTCCCTACAAAGTATCTCTGCTCAAAAGGCTGCAGAGGCAGCTACCACAGTACAGAGCACTCAACAGACAGCCCTGGCAAATCAGTTTCCCATCAACATCCCACAGCTACTTTAAAAGCTGTCTTCCCCACTATTTAACTCCACATTTTAATTTCTGTACCAACACCATAAATACAAAATTCACGGTGTAAGGTCACATCTAGCTGGACACTGAAGAGTGCACTCCACATGATGATCCTCTGAGGCTCTGAGAGCTTTGCACAGGTATCTTCAGTATCTGTCTCAGAGTGAAAAGTAAAACTGCTTTGCTCACCTGGATCTCAGGGCTGACCTCACACAAACCCCTCACCACCCCATCCCTCCATCCCAATAATTCCTTCATTCCCACTGCATCACCACCAGGGCCAGCAACTGGATTTTGGGTTCCTTCTGGGCTCTGAAGGAAGACCCTGAGCTCATCTCTGCAGCCTTTAGGGGAAGAGCACCTTGCTATTCGGGGTGTATCTCTTATTTTTCCTACAGAAACAAGAAAGACACACGCTGTATCTGTTCTGTGTCACTGAGTCCTATCAGAGCTAAAACTCCTGGCACATTACAAAGACCCAGACCTGCTCTCCATGCAGGGAACACCATGGATCTGCCTACCACAGCATTTGCTGAACTCACTTTCCTCTCAGTCTCTTATTCAGACGGAATCTGACTCGGTGTTTAAAAAAACCCCACAAATCCGATCTGCAGCCAAATCACAACAGTAAGTGGGAACTCAACTACATTAATTTGTAGATATTGTAACTACTACATTACCAGCAGTGTTCCCAGATACTGTGGATTCAAATAAAAAAGGCTAGGAGTTTAAAGGCAGCAATTTACTCAGTTATTCAACACATCTGTCAAATATATTACTAAGTGGTAAATGAATAAATATTGGATTTCAATTGCTATGACTAGAAATAAATGGGAGCCATTCTCCAAGCAGCAGCACTGTGAGCTGCAGGCTTTCAGTGGAGGCTTACTTTAAGAAAAAGAGTAATTAGAGTAATTCCTATATATTCTGAAAAATACGAAGTTTGTGATGTGATGAATTGGGTAACAAAAACAAAATTGTCTCTCGTCTGCCACACCATGCAATCTTCAGAAAAAGCAACACCCTAACCCAGGGAAACCTTCCAATGGGATATCCCAAAGAGACCCTGATGGTTCAACACTTGAGGTCTAAAGACATATTTCATGCTGATATTAATATTCCAAATATTTTCAAGTATCTTGAAAATAACTTATATGCATTCAAACGCGCAGGAACTAGATGCATTTAAAATTGTTTAGAGCATATGCATATAATGATTGCTTACTGGGTGAGATACAAAATTATGTAACTTTATATATATATAAACTTTTATTATTATTGTTGTGTGAAAATTACTCAAGTCAGACTTGTGACTAATGCAAATCACATTATGAAACTATCACTATTATACAAAATTATTGGCTAACATTTCAGCTAATACTTTACTGACAGATGTTACTATGAAAAGATGACATGAGGGCTCAGCATTTCTAATTGTCCTGCAACCACTGAAAAGCTCTAAGAGAAAAAAGAGAAATTAGTCTCTCGCCATGACAACAGACTTGTGAGCTGTTCTGCTGAAGTTTTCCTTCAGATCTGCAACAACTTTTAAGCTGTCACATGCTCTGGAACAGGAAATCACACAACTCACCCACATTCTAATGAAGTTCAAAGTGGCGAGAGAAGCGGAGGAGCATCCTCAACCTCCCAGCGCGGAATTAACACGTCTGTCTCTGGAACAGACACACAGGATGTGCTCCACACCACCCTCGTGCCAAGTGATTTCATAGGGAATATTGGTGTGAAGCAGCATTAGATTGAGAAAGGGACTGGCTCCTCCTCATTATGGTAAAAAAGACAATTAATAGTCTCTGACTGCTTGGACTGCAAAGTCTTTGCTGCTGGGGGAAGACAAGGCTTTTCTGCCCAGACAGACCTTCCACCCTAATGCACAGAAACTCTCCTTCCATAATTCCAAATTAACCAAAGATTCATTAACTGTTTCACCACAAGCCCCAGCTCTGACAGTCTGACTCTCCAGGGACACCCTGGGTTATCCCTTTTAAAACAATCCCCTGACTTACACAACTTTTACACAACTTTGGTACAGCTGGGAGGCTTAAGAACTGCACGGTCTTCAAAACCATTCCTGGAACAGAAAGACTGCACATTGCAGAGTTCATTCCCTGTCCTCTGGCAGGGCTTGGCACATCACAAATGATGTGAAGAGGCTGAAATGCTGCCTGTTGTCACCTACCTGTGCCCAAGCTGACACTGACCCATCCCTTTGGGCAGACAGGGAATGGCACTGCCAACCTGCACCTTTCAGCCCAAGAGCATCATTCCAGCTGGGATGTGGGAGCTAAATCCCTGCAGATGCAGAGATCCAGCTCTGGTCTCTCCTACAGCCTCATGGTCAAGATGATCAGTGGCCTCTTAGTTTGACATTTCAGATTTTCCCAGTCTTTATCACCGTGTGTTACAGACTGCTGAGGGAACTACATAACAGGATTAACTAATGGCAATAACCCTCTTTTGTCAGAGAGGATTACTGTCACTCAGCACTGGGGGAAACTGAAAACCAGGAGTTCCTTTTGTGGTATTTATTTAATATTCTACTCTGTAATCTGTTTGCAACAGTATTAGTGCAAAATGTCATGGGAAGATGTAAACACTCACCAGATTCCTTTTTGTACCTACAAACAAACCAAATGAAAAACAAAAAACAGTTTGTTTCCTGTCGCTCAAGCCGTTCCAAGATCCTGATGCTCTATGTTATTTAACGTTTTCAGCTGACTTTGGGGACATTGTAGACTGCTCTGATGAGGCATGTTCCAGTGTCAGCCAACAGTTTATCCCTGGCACGCTTGTCAATCAAAATAAAACTAACAGACGGCTTTCTTTGTTTCAAATGAGCTTTCCCTGGTCATTAAAATTCACTTTTTATTACAAAAACTACCATTTGGAGAGAGCAAATTGAAATGTTGGTGGTTCCTACTGAATCAACTCCTACTGGAGTTGACTGTGTGGCAGAAGAATCTTGAAAATATAAAAAATGCATTATTTCAGCACCTCTGTGCTACCCATTCTTGGCATCTCTATGGCCTGGTAACTCCAGAATGGCCATTTCAGATAAACCCTGTAACCAACAGTTTGGCAACAGGATGACATCATTTCCTTTAGTGCTTTCAACAGCAGGATATACAAATCTAGAAAATGAAAATTTTCCTAGGACTGGGCAGCAGGAGTCGAGGTCCATCTCTTCAGAGAACATAAAAATATAATAATTATTGACAATCAGCTTTTAGAAAACATTGGGTTTCCTATGCTAAATATTGAGGAAATCATGCTCTCTGAGATTAGATTTGTGAGCTTATGGCAAAAGCATGTAAGTCAATAAAATTACAATCAGAATATGAACTCCTGGCAAAAATAAAGTGCTTCCAGCAACACCAACCTAATTTTTGGGAGATAAATCAAGAGGCTATCCATACACATGCTGACAAAACGCCAGGATTTCCAAGCAGCCCTCGTGCACAGAATGCAGCCTGATGATTTGTAATGATGTACAAATCATGTAAAGGAAGCCATGATTTTATCTGGAGCTCCCACATGAGTAAGAGTTTAGACCACTGCAAATACCAGATTTCCTTTTCCTTTTTAATAAAAGTTTATTAAAAAGCCTGAACAAACAAGGTTTTGAAATCATTATCTTTCTTCTCTACAGGGAAATTGTGCATATAGCCTCTAATTTTGTCAATTAGGAGCATGTGGGATTTCAGGTATTATAAACACACTTTCCTTCCACTGACAGTGATTCAAATCCCATCCTACAGATTGATTTGCAGCCCTGAAAATCAGACTTTTTTTTTGTCAACAAGCACCATCCTCTGCAATTGCCCTTGGAATAAAGGAAAATGAGCAGCTATTTTACATCTTCTACCACATACTTTAAACATAGAATGGAACTACTGTGAAAAAAAAAGCCTGAAATGGTCTAAACTACTGTCCTGGACAGCAGAACATTTTAAGTTAAAAATATTTGCTGCAATTTGGAGGAAAAGAAGACAGGAAACAAATGCCCAAAACTTAGTTCAGGTGCTGAACCATAATCCTTGTGCCACAGCTTAATCCTACGTAACTCACACAATTTGCACAGGAGGGAGCAAAAGCCCAGACAAATTTCCAGTAATTTTGATAGAACACCCTGCTTTTCTCCAGCCAAGTTCATTAAGAACTCCTTTTTGCCTTCTCTATGCAAACAGCAGTATTTGAGTACAAACCCAAACCTGTTTTGCATCTTACCAGCCTCACCTCAACTGCATTTTCCAATTTTTGAGAGATACAAACCTTCCCATATGAGGGGATGTGACACTGACTGCTTCACCTCTGTCTGCCCTGCACTGCCCCTCTTTCGGGAAAGAAAACTGGGTTATTTGGGATAATTTACCCCTGACAATTCCATATTGTCGGCTCTCTCCTAGACACTCACAAACTGTTTATTAGTCACAGTATTTTTCTAGCTGAGTGGTCTATAATTTCCCAGCTTTTCCTCCTCCTTCCTCCCCTCCACTCTGCTGGCACCTCACTCATCCCTCCAAGACTTTCCCAAGTTAGCCATTAATCACTCAGACACCTCATCCACCACTCCTTAACTCCACTGCAGCACACCCAGCTGACTGGAGAACATCTACCCTAAATAAGCTTTCTGTCACCCTTGTTCTCTCACTCCAATTCAGCTCCTGCACTCCTGTCACTGCTGTTAATTGTGTCAGACATCTCATTGCAGGTGACCTGAAGCCATGAAACTCTTCCATCTTCCCAGCACCATCTGTTGCTCCCCTTCCCTTCTCACTGCAGCACATCAAGCCTCGTTTTCCTCTCCCTCCCCAAGATGGACAAGTGGAATGATTCCCATCTCACTCAGGAAGGCTCTTCTGATTTAATCTCCCACTGTTCTTTGCCCTTTCCCATCCTGTCCCACGTGCTCGAGCTGTTCTGCTCCATCCCAAACTGCCACACTGAGCCCCAGACTGTCAGAGAGAGATTCTAACTTACCCAATCTGACCTCTTTCCACAGTTGCTATTTTTACTCTGCAAAGGAATCATTTGTATTTATGCCCACATTAATTTTTTTTTTAAAGGAACTGCAAGGTTTCTTGAACATTTTACCCTTCTACTGCCATGGAGTTGTTTCTTCTTCATCCTAATACATCAGTCTGCATTATTTTAAGGCACTTTATTTATTTCTTCTTCTACTTGTCATATGGCTTGTTAACTCTTGTTAACCCTCTCACCCCATTTCTATTACATTTTGACATTCTCAACTAGTTTTTTTCCATAAACTTCATGGAAAGTAAAAAAGCTTTATGGAAAGCTTCAGAGCTTCTTTCTTTATCTTACATTTGTAAGTTTGGGAGGTTTTATATAAAGCATTCCAGTACATGCTGGTTAAGTCTGGACCAGAAAAAAGTTCACACTACCACACAGTCCTGTGCTTTAGATGGTTCTACCTCAATCCACAAGGATCCCTCCAGCTTTGGTGGCTTTTCAGAGGAGCCACATTCACACCCAGCTCTCTTCTCCCACATCATCTCCTCCACAGCTGCACCTTCAGGAAAGTGCACAAACCCTGCTTTAAAGGCAACATCTCTTTCTTCTTTAGTTGTCTTTGCTGCCCAAACAAGCCACATCCTTTACAATAACATTCCAGCTTTGTGAATTATCTGATCAACTCTCTTACGTAACAACCATAAATTATGATCACGTAGTAATTTTTTTGCTGCTTTTCCTGTTTATTTCCCTGTCCTACTGAGATTACAACACAACTGTAAGGTGATCTGGAGCCAACTCCCCAGCCTGTTTCTTGCACCAATAACCTCGTATCTCTGGATTTTGCCATCCCACTCTAATCCTAATCTAGAATCTTTGTGCCTAATTAGCAGGTTCACATGTAAACTCACACAGCAACTTTTTCAGACTGAGCATTCCAATGAACACATTTATTTCCCTCTGGTATTAACACTTCCCCTTGTTAAGAACAGGTTAGACGAGGAAGGAGACAACAGAACAAACAAGGAGTTCCTAAATCACCATCAGCAGAGTTCCTGATCCGCTGAAGGAGATATAACCACCCTGTTTCTTGCAGAAATACCTGGGAACAGCCTGTGCACAGTCCTGTTCTACCTGGGAAATGCAGCAAAACCCAGTGGGTTCAAGATACATCAACCTTTGTCAGAGCTCTGAGTGCAGTGATGTAACCCACAGCGTAAAATAAATGCAGAGTTACCCTCCTCATCTTGCATCTCAAAGCCCGACTCTCTGATTCCCTTTGATTCCCTTTGATTCAGCCACCCCTCTCACTCCCACACCCCATTTTCAGGTCCAGCCACACATTTCCAAAGCAGCACATCCAGAAGTTTCCTACAGCTCTTTCACAGCACAAAATGACATAATACAATATTGATCCAGGAGCAGTGCTGCTGTCATGCAGCTGACACTGTGATGGAGTGGCCAAAGTCAGCAAGGGTCTACCAAAAATGTGAGCAGCTTGTCTGCAAGGCGCTGCCAAGGGACTGCTGCAGCTCAGGGTGTGAGAGTTAGCCTGAGCACAAGCCAGCAGGAGACCAACTGCAATTCCACAGCACTTTACTTTTCTTAATAACTATTTCTTGTTCGGTTTATGACCATTTTGTTCAGCTCCCACCTTCCTGCTGAATTCTATTTAACAGGAATTAGGAGTTTGTCTTCCCCGAGCTGTGCTCATTACAGCCATTCAATCAGGGAGCTGAGCTTCTCTTCTGTAATGATTTACTTTTTTAGGCCATGCTAAACTTGTGTGCAGTTAAATTAGGAACATTACTTTTACTTAAGCAAAGAACAGAAGAAAGAGACCAAATGTTATGCTGCAAGATTTTTCTCTGATGCCACATATATGTCCTTAAAATTGAGCTTATTCTGCATGATCTTTTTAAAATATGTCAGCATGCAACTACAAATTCCATTAAAAAGCAGGACTGTCTATGAAGTTAGTATTTTTTTATCCATAGAGCTTTGACTTGATACACAAATTATTTCATTTGTGAAGTAATAATGCTAGAACACATAATACTATTATTCTAACTAAACCAAACAATAAATATTTGTAAGCTCCAGTGACACACTGAGCTCCAGGCTCAGTTGCAGTCTCTTATGGAAATCATATAAACACAAACTGTTGATAAGACCTCACTGGACCATTCTGGAAAAACAGCAAGAGAAGAATACTGTCATTTGCTATTACAAAGATAGGGTTTTCTTTGCATATAATCCTTTGACACTCCCATGTTTCGTAACACTGGCTTTTATGCAGCAGAAGTAGATTTGGATCCAGGGCACCCTCACAACATCCATTTTTTTTTGAAAAGCTGTCCAATTTTGAATATCTGTATTTTCTCAGACTTAATCTGGATTCCTTAGTTCGTCCTTTTATTAACATCCTTTCCCACTCCCAGGATTACACATGTGATAATTAGCACTGTCAACTCCCTTTAATTTGTACAGTGAGGCCAACTGAGGCATCTGCTCAAACTGGCTTTAATTCCTGCCTGGATCTCCTCCTCTCCTGAATCCCTGCTAAGACCAACAGCAACCCCACTGCCACTTGAATTTTGCCTTCCCCTTTTTCTCCAAATCTATCCTGGCTTCCCAGCACTAACCCCAGGAGATCCTCCCTGCCTGAAACACAGCCTGCAGAAGAAATGGAACATTTCATGACACAGGGGAATGATCTCCTACTCCTGCCAATCTTTCTGAGAAAATAAAAACCAGGATTGTCTTCCAGGCAAGTAGCTGAAGGAAGATGTGTGGAGGGTAAAACAGGGACTGAGAGGGCAAGTCTGAAAGAGAGAGATGAGAGAGGAGGGCATGTGAATGGAGTGAAGAAGTGGGGAAGAGCAGAAAAGGGAGGGAAAGTGTGGTGTGAGCTGTGCAAGATGAGCAGGAAGTTTGAGCTGCTCAAGAACTCTCCAAACACGAGTGCAGCTCTGTATTCCCTGCACACAGATCCATGGGAAGCACTGCCAAAGGCACCCAGCTCTTCCCAGGGCTGGCTCACATGGATGGATGGCCATCAGATGGAAGCCAGAGGATTCCATCAGCCCCCACAGCAGGTCTGGCCAGCCTGGGCACTACAGCACCCTTGTGGGTGGCACTGGCTGCAGATTAATAAAGTTCTGGGGGGTTTGACTGAGTTTCTCCAAATCACAAACAACAGCATGCAAACAGAGCTGTGTTTAAAGACCACCACGGAGACAACCCAAAATGATGCAGTTTCAGAATTTAAGCTGCTTGTGCAGCTTGAGTTGTGCTGTCCTGCTGTAGCCCAAACAGTGCCTTTCAGAGCCAACCCAGCCCAAGGGTGGAGACTCAGAACACACCATGGGCTTGGGCAGCTGGAGAGCAGCCTGGCCTCACCTCAGTGCTCTGCACAAAAATAAGCACTGGTGAGCATTTAAAGGATCATTTCCCAGCTCCTCCATTGGTCACACTCATGGATACACAGCCTGGCATACAGGAGGTGTCACTGAACCTTGGATAGATGGGGCATGGCACAGTGCTTCAGCAGATGCTGGGTAAAGTCTCAGATTCAAACAGATCTCGAAGAACTGTGTTTCAGAGGATGCAGAAAAACACTCATTTGGAAGTGTAATTCATATCAACATTGCAGAGTAAGACTGAGAGAAGTTAAGAAGAAGTCAGCCCTGGTTTTGGAGGGTCTGTGATGTCCCCTGAGCCCCATGGCACCAGCAGGGACAGGCTGGAGTGACAGAGCCACAGGTTAGAGCTGAGCTGCAGCTCTGCTCAAACCACCACCAGACAAAGTACACACAGTTCCAACTAGGAACAGCTGTTATTTTCCAATTAAAAATCACAAGACCAAAATATTAATTTATTAAGCAAGCATTCAGTTCACACAGCCACAACTATGACTCTGAGCAATATATTATTTTTTTTAAGAGAGGCTGTCAGGATGTCTCTGGCATAAATAATTTAATGTGACAAAACAGTTTATTGTCTGCTGCTGATAGGCAAACAATGCTGTTCCATATTGTGAAATACTGGCTCAACATATAAAGAACTGTAAAGGATTCTCCTTTGTGGGAGAAACAAAATTTGTTGATGTTTTTCCAACTCTTTTACCTAATAAAGTATTAGCTGAGTTAGGCTTTGAGAAAGATTATCTTCTGCTATCACAGAAGCAAGTTAATAAAGTGACAATAACAAACTGATGTATCTGTCAAAGTTTATAGATAAGGATGTCAAGCTATAGGTTATCAGCCTACAGAACTGACACTGTTCATATATCACAGCCCCCCAACACACACTCTGTCAGCATTGTTTATTTTCAGTCAGGAGTTAAATAATGACCATGTACTAAAAATGCCTTTGGGGAACTGCTTTGTCTTACATACTGTTCACCTGTTTACTTCAGAGTAAGTTCTGACTTGCTTTTATTTAATTTTCTGTTTGAACAGCTGGTATTTATCAACTTCAAATGGACTTCAGGTCAATACGCTGCAAAAAATTTTACTGCCATTTCTGCACTCGCTGCACACACAGAGCTTGCAAAATGCTGATGAGAACAGCTCCAGAGGAAGCCTGGAATGTCCTCCACACTCCTGGAAGCAGGGCAGCCCTGGGAGAGGAGAACACACACAACAGGAGGATTTTCAGGGGTCCAGCACTGAAATCACACCCACTTTGTACAGCCCACCGTCAACACCAGCCTCTACTCCTTCCTCTTCTTCCTGAGTGTTTTCTATACAGCATTCAAACCTGGTTATCCATAAAAAGGCAGGAGATGCTATGGGGTTTGGGGGTTTTTTGGTCTGTGGTTTTGGGAACAATGGTAGAGAAAGCAGCAAGTTCTGCTGAAGTCAGAGGTAAGGATAGGAAAGAAGACACAGCCATGGAGGGGAAAACCACAAACTTTATTTGTTTTCATCCTAAACACATGAAGAAATCTCCACTTTTTTTCATAAACACACCAATAAATTAATCCTATAAAAACTATTCCTGAAGTTATGAATAGAGTTAAATTAAGTGATGTAAAAAAAAAAAGGAACAAAAATGTGAACAGAAAAATAAATGCCTGGCTATAACCAGTAACAACATAAAGAGTTTCCATCTATTTATTCTTTTTTTCCCTCTTTATGCCAGGCAGGGTGACTGAAAGATACTATTCTACAAGAAATCACCTTCTGGAACTGACAGCTCTACCTGTCACATTTGACAAAGCAAAAAAGAATGGGAAAGATCATGAATCCTTAATTCAAACCAGTTTCTATTACTTTTTTTGGAATCATTGTCTGAGTATGGATCTTAAGATATGGGCTGAGAATTAACATATTACTCTCAGAATGCTTTTTCTAATCAGTGGATTTTTCCTACTACTACAGTGCCTTTTAGAAAAGGGGAACTGCAATAAAAGGGCACATTTAGAATCTCTATTTAATTATTGGCAGGAAGAGGGGAAGGAACTGGGGGGGGAGGTGAATGATACCACCTTGAGCAGAAATTGCTACTGAAGGTTCTTCTCCCTCAGCATTAAATTGGCCTTCCTAGATACCAAATTTAGGGATTTGAGTTTCACAAAGTGATGCAGAAGTATCAGGGTTTCCATGCCCCCTACTCCTGTTCAGGAGAGCAAATAAAATGGTCTTTGGACATGAAGACACAAACACTACTTCACCTGATACCTCCTAGCACTGTATGACCTTTAACCAAGACTGGAGATCCTAATCCTCCTGAAGTCAATTTTATCAGTTAAAGACAGTAATCTAAAAAACTATTAAAAAAATCATTCATTATGTAATGATGGAAATTTGCAAATAAATTTCAAATTCCATTTGCAAATAAAAGCCCTTCCTCTGCAGTCATTTAACTTCTAATCCAAATCTATCACTTATTCTAGGCCAGTCAGTTTAACTAATACACCAGAAGGCACAAAAAGGGCTGATTTACGCAACCAACACTTTTAAATAGAAATTATTAGATGGCAGACTCAGAAAAGTCAAGTGTGCAGCAGAGATCTGGGTGGCTCAGCTCCTGCTCCAACTTGAATAGCAAATAAAAATTGTATGTTTTCTTAGATTTAAGTAATTCTATTTCCATAATGCTGCTCCTTGCTTTTACAAAAGGGACTCCAGTCCCTTTACATTTAGCACAACTGCAAAAATCCCTGCAAGATTTGCAAATCTCATGGAATAAGTGGCTCCAGGACCTCCTGAGCTTCACGCTGGAAACTTTTCCCCAGGAGCCCAAGGCATTGTGTGAGAGGAACCAGGGGGTGCCGAAGGACTTGGTTGCTATGGTGGCATCTCATAAATCATCAATTATTGTCTGTTATTATGAAGGTGACAGCCTCATAAAGACATTTGCATTTTCGGCTAATTTTAAGATTTTTTTTTTTTTTTTTTTTCCTGCAGACATCATTTGCTTTGTAAAAGAAATGTCATGACAACCAGAGAACACTTAAGCTTGTTATCGGGTAGTCAGGCAGCACTTGGCCCCCATCACTTTGGCATTTGAGTATCAGAGCCTCTTTTGCATTATTGAGTAGTTTATCTTTACAGTTCATAAATATATTTCTGAACGTGGGGATGGCATAATAGGAGGATGAGGGGAAGGGATGGAGGGCTCCTGGTTGCCAAGGCAACCTAAACTGATCAATTCCCTGTCACTGTTTTAAAAGAGACACCACTCTCCTGTGGCCCCTGATGCTAATTACAAATGCAGGCCCTTCGCTGGCATGTTCAGCTTCCAGATTAAAGCAGTTCATGCCTAATTTATCATTTAACATGTCCTCCCACATTTGTAGTGCCGTACGGAATGAATAACAACTTCACTTGTTTACAGCGTTTTCAACTTAATTTCACTAATTAGTTTTGCAGTTGCAGGAATCCGAGGGGGTGGCTGACCCTCTGGAGTGCTGGGCATGGGCAGGGATGGGCAGGGAATGGGCAGGGATGGACAGGGATGGCGGGATAGGGATGGGATGGAGGGATGGGAGGATGGACAGGGTGGACAGGGTGGACAGGGAATGGATGGGAATGGGAAATGGGCAGGGAATGGATGGGAATGGGCAGGGAATGGATGGGAATGGACAGGGATGGGCAGATGGACCGGGAATGGGCAAGGAATGGGCATGGATGGACAGGGAATGGACAGGAATGGACAGGGAATGGGCAGGGATGGATGGGAATGGGCAGGGAACAGACAGATGGACAGCCAGGGTCACCCTTCCCATGCCAGCTCCAGGCTCTGCCCCCCAGGATCTCCATGACAAACACACTAAATATTTATATTCCTCTTTATTCAATAATATTTCAAGTGACTGGGAGACTTTTTACGGGAATGGAAAAGAAATTATGGAAAATCTGGTTTAGTTTCATAGTAGAATAGTATATATTGTCCTGTGCAAAGTTTGAGATGAAAATGCTGCTGATTTACCCTGCAAACTGGACAAAAGTGGTGACACTCCAGCAGCCACTGACTGTCCTTCCAGCCAAACTTCTACTGCTTCCTTTAAGGAATCTGACCAGATTTTATGCAAATTGAACCTTCAGTGTGTGTTTCAACACAGCATTTATCACTTCCCAAACTCAGGCCACTCAGACTGTTCTATCAGCACTTGTAAATGTCTTGGAAAACTCCTTCCCACCCTCTGTGTTCCAGAACAACACAGAACAGAGTGTGAAATCTCTGTGAGGAAACCCAAAATATGCTGGACCCAAGATGCTCTCAGCCACGACAGCAGTAATTACTGAGACATCTAGGAAAATTAACCTACTTAAGGAAGTCAGCAATGACAGAAGCCAAACTCTGGTGTCCCAATAGCTGGAAAAGTTTCTGACCTTTCTGCTCTCAAGAATGATAGTGTAAAATCTGCATGTTCCAAAACATGTAACTCTGTAATTTCAAATTAAAAAATAAAAAAAGCTGTGAACTGTAAGATTCATCTCTGGTACCAGGAAGAGTTCCATGCTGCTGCTAAGAATGGAAGTTTGTTTCTAAAAATAAATAAATAATAAATAAATCCATAACAACAAAACTTTTCTCAGGTATGATCTACATTCTCTGTCACTTGCATTTGTTTTGTCTTCTATTATTTAGCCCTTAATACCCTTAGTGAATACCACAGCCAAGGCCAGACCTCTGGCAATCAGCAGCATTAAGCATGGCTTAATTCTACAAAACAACCCAAGAAACAGCAAGTCTGAGTTCTTTGCCCTGATAAGAGATTTGACATTTATTTTAAACACCCAAAATGGCTGGAAACTCCACACACACAAAAAAAAAAACCTAGCTTGAAAATGATTTTATATTAGCACTGTGTATGTGTATGACTCAGAACACCCCTGTGACTGGATGAGCACTAACAGTTTGTTATACTCATTTCATTCTCCAAATTTTGAGGTGATTTGGAGATGGCAGCAGGGTGTCCCTCTCATCTTCCCCCCAGGCCCATTTCCCAGGGAAAAGCACCATTTTTGAGGAACACCTTTCAAAAACTGCTGTAATACAGTAAAGCAAAGGCCATGCAATGGTAGTTTGCACCCTCCTTCCAGAGAGCATCCTTAACGCTAACATCCATTCTTTAAAATCCTAACTAACACACAGAAAGCCTCCCTTCCCACCTCCTCTCCACAGATAAGTCCAATTCCATTAAAGGCAATTGCATCAATTGCATCACACTGGTGTGAGCAGAGGGAAAAGCTTTTTGTGCCAGCACGAACCAACACCAGCTATTGACTCACTGCTCCAGTGCTTCTGCCTGTTTGCACACCCACACCATACACCAGCAGCATGGTCTGCATGTCCAGCTTTCTCACATTTCCTTCTACACTTGTATTTTCCAGTCCTCAGGGAACCAAGCCTTACACATTAAATACAGACAGCATACTAGCACACAGTTAGTGTTAGCATAGTTACATACCACATACAGTTATCAAAAATAGTTCCAAATAAAAGCACATAACCCCTCCCAAGATTAACCACTGTATCTGCTGCTCTCAGTAAGATGCAAATCCAAAACCTGTATTTCAAACACTTCATCAGACTAGATTCTCCACTTGTGCTTTCAAATCCATCTCTCTCTGCTGGCCACTGACCACAGCCTAGACAACAGGACCATGGGCCAGGCAGGATCTGAAGAACTCTCTGGGCTCTCAAGGAGGAGGAGGTCCATTCACTGCACTCTGTTTTATTTACACTGCATTTTTTCAGCTGCTAAATAGTCTGTTTATTGTTGAAGTAAGTCTGTGTTTAAGGAATGCAGGGGGCTGTGCACTACTACCCAGTGTTACTCAAATAAAGACAACATATTAAAAATAATCACTCCATCTATAAAACGGTTACATGCTGCTCAGAAGAGAACATGACAAATACTTTAGCTCTTTGTGAAGCACCATAATTGCTCACATTTGCCTTTTCATGATTATGTCCTCATTCAAGATCTACTTACTCATGGAGTCCTCAAGGCTGGTGCAGCACTGTCAGACAAGAAGGCAGGATGGCTGGAACACTTAAGGAACGGACTGTTAAATCCTAAATCTTGTAGGATTTAACGCTCCTCTCCACTTAGTGGTGTGTTTGCCATGACACACGATGTTTTATTAGTGCCTCATTCCTGTAATTCAGTGCTTTTAAGCCTTCCTCACCTGCAGAAGTCCCTGGCCCAAACTACACCCCCTGGATCGACAGAGATGCTGGTGCAGTCCCTTCAGTTCTGTTTCACCTGCCAAAGCATAAATTCCAAAGAACATGGGATGCACTAGCAGGCAATGCAACACACCAAGGATCTACACTGAGCACAGAATCTCTCCCAGTCCACTCTAAATCTGTTTGCCTTCACTTTAGGATAACTAGAAGTTGCCCAAGAGTTAATGCAGCACCTTTGGGTTATTAAATAGAACATGCAGAACATTACATTATTATGCTGCACATGGCTAAGGAATTTTAGTATTCACAGGATTATGGTAATTAAGTCTTCCTTCACTTTGGGTGATGTGACACTTGCTTGACTATAATGTCACTCCACTTAAAGTCTGTGTAAACAACATTATCTTAGTCACTCTGCATTACATTTCCAACTGTGAGCAAAATTACAAGGTCAAAGTGGACAAGAATGTAGGTAATCCCAAGGAAACATCATGTAAATGACTCGCTCAAGGTTCAAGCTGGGTTTTCAAGGGTGGTAAAAGGCTTATGTACTACACTGATATTTTAGTTGGGTTCTGTAGAAGGTATCACTGGCAAACTGCAGTTCTGTCTGTAGGGACATTCAGCTGTTCAGAACTCTGCAAACTTCTCCTTTTGTAAGGACTGGGCTGCCAAAGGAATGCACAGGGTAAAAGAGGACTGATTTTGAACAAAAAGCTATATGGAACCAGAAGAATATTAATTAACTCTATAAGTGACAGATGCAAACAAAGAAATATATATGCCACCGACATCATTAACATAACACAATAAAACCTCCATTAAACTGTCAGTCAGAGAGCTGGGAAAAAATATTAACCTCATTGTTAAGAACAATTCTTTTAACTCACTTAGTCAGACTTGATTTACCTTTGAATATCAAACAGGAAAGCATTTAATGTCTTTTTTGTGATTTCCATTGTCGGACAGACAAACTTGGGGCTGAATTTCTCTTACCCTAGCAAGTACACAGCAAACTCCATGCACACAGACACGTTTCAGTGTGTATTTTTAGATATGTACAGGCACACACACACTTGTCTAGTTCTCAACCACCCAAGATTTAGTTTGATCTCAGACTGAAGAAAAGGACTGCACAGGTGAGCAAGTTGCACCCCTCAAATCAGCAGGTAACATCTTACAAATCCATAAGCTCTGCAGGTTTGGAAACAGCTGCTCACCCCCTTCCAGTACCATAAAACTCACTAAGCAGAGAAAATCTTGTTAGCATTTCCAAAGCTGTTCAAACATTGTAAATCCACAAGCATTCAAGCCTACATACTTAGAGACAGAACAAGATCAGTATGGGTTGGGATTTAGCTATCAGTGGGACTTCAATAATTCCTGGGAATTCCACCTGCAGAGAAGTGGTACCCAGGGACATGTCACTGACATTCCAGATCCTTGGAACTGCCACTTCAGCCATTCCTACCCAAAACAGAAGCTTTAGGAAAGTTTCATTAACAACAACACTACACTGTTTCAAGTTCTCACAGGTAGGAATTACCTTAGGAAGTTCAGTGATCAAAACAGGCCTTTGCCAAAGAGCTACAGGAGTGAGATGTGCCCTCTGCAGTTCTCACCTCGCTGCTGTCAGGGATGGGGCTGCCAGGAAAAGCCACCAGCCTGCTCCCAGCTCTCACATCTGTCCTGCTGCAGAGCCACCAGGCTGGGCAGCAACAGCACAGCTCATCATGTGCTCCGTGGCCATCCAGGCATCCTCCTTCCAAAGCTCCAATTACAATATAATCTGATATAATCAACCTTTCATCTACAGTGTATGATCAACCGTGGCATAAACGTGACAGATAAATACTAACAGTTAAGCTAAAACAATACACCAAGAAGTGTTTTCCCCTTTAGACCACTTTCTACTCCATGTGTGAAGACACAGAAATATGTTTCTTATCTTTCTTCTTTGCAGCTGTTAACCAGGATGGCTCCACAGCACTCCACTCTGAAAACACCACCTTGAGCATTTACCTGGGCTACTCCTGAAGAAAGTTACCATGAGACAGCAGTGACAAAACTCCCTTTAGTAAATTCTTCAGCATGAAAGGTTTTGAAGGTATGAAACAGAGACTGCTTCCCCATCAAACCTGAATTCAGAATATAACTCAATTATTCCACTGATTATACAGCATGAATTATTTGTAGCTTTTTCACAGTTGTTTGCAGCCACAGATGTCAAACACAGCTCAAAATTGTGATCCAAAACTCTGCACCTGTGACTATGGACAAAGTCATGGAATGATGCTCAGCATGAAGATAAAAAAGGTGTTTCCCAGGTGGGATCATTTGCAAACATGCAAGCAGAAAAGGATGTGCAAACACTGAGAGCAGATCTGCTCTGTGCACTACAGTAACTCATTGCTATCCTTGAAATAAAACACCATAATGCAACTCTTTGATCCCTCTGCAATAGGACATCCATGTATTAGGGAAGAATAACATAATTTAAACTGAATTTCACAGCATTCAGCCATTTCAGCCCACTATCATAGGCTGGTTATAACAAGCAGATCATTTCATATTTGAAATATTTCAGTATTCCCCAATCACACCTGTTATTTATCTTGCATGTCAATGGTACTTATCATATACATTATAACTTAAGTCTTACTACAGGATTTAATGGAAAAACAAATAAAAAGTAAGTGCATATAATATTACTAATATAAACAGGCAAAATATCATCAAGATCAGTGGCTTGGTGTCTATTTTGGCAGGAGCTGAATTTGGCCTAATGACTTCTGGTTCTGATTTAGTGAGGGTTCCCCATCATGTGCGACTCTGTGACTTCTTCAGTATGTTTTCTTTGAAAAGTAAAGGTTTTCTTTATGAGATTGGAATTTAATTGTTTCCTTTTTAGACAAATATGCTTTTGGATGGATGCTGATGGAAAGGGCAACCAGATGTCAAAAGGGCAGCAGTACAGTGAGATTATGTGCCGAGGTCTAGGGCAGGACAGGCAAACAAGGGGGATCTCAGATCACTTGAGCAGATCCTTATAAATAAAATCTCAGATAACAGCCTTTGTTTATTCTGTAAAAATGCATATCAGCAGGTCAAATCAACTCCTGTTATGTTAACTACTTGAGTTACTTTCTTATTAACAAATATTCCTGATAGCATAACAGAACTCTCATCTGTGAGCATCTGGAATGCAAGGAGGGGAAAAAAGAAGAGTTTAAGTAATTAGGAGTGAGATGTCCTGCATCTAGAAGGAATGAGCTGCTCTCTTGCCATTTGAGGGGGAATAAATAAACAAACTGCAGTAAGAGAGAGCTCATGTGGCAGCAAGTAAACAATGCTTAATTTACATGGAGAATTGCCAGTGTCTCTCTTCATTTTTAAAATAATTTTCTTACCAACTTTACTCATTTTATTATGCCAGCAACAGCACTTTATTTTGTTTGCACATCTGCTTAAAAATACCTTTATGCAACACTCACCTGAGGCAATTCTCACTACAAAAAATGTATTGTAAGTAAGTCCAAGCTCCCTTTTTCCTTGCCAAGTGTCACCCAGTGCACAGTCCTGTCTCTTGGTGCAGGAAGCTCTAATGGAGACCCATTCTGCACTGTGATTATAACACACAACTTTTATCTTGTGAGAATCTATCGTAATTCCAACTCTCTGTAATGTTGAGTGACCATGTGTGAAAAGCTGCCTCTTCCCCAACAGCCTGGCAACTCCACCTGGCTTTTACCCTCCTTTTAGCAGGAGTTCTGTGCAGACTGGGATGCATTCAGCAATGATCCCACACCTCACCAAAGCAGCTTCCCCAAAGATTTTCACATCAGTTATTCCCAAACATCTGGGGGGAAGGGGAAAATCTGAGCACTTAGCAGGAAAACCTCACAGAATGCAAGATGAGCACAAGAAGCTGCTCCCTACCCAGAGAATTCCCTGTGAGGTAACTGAGTATTGCAGGCATTGCAAAATCCCAAGTATTTTGAAAGCACAGGATTGAATTTTTTTTTCTTCTTTTTTTTTTTTTTTTTGTTTCACTTAAATAGTATGTTTTTTCAAAACCAAACAGTTTTGCAAAAACATTCTCATTTAAACATTATTTGGGAGCAGATTTCAGAGGTATTTGAAGGAAAATAGGTATTTTATTCCTTGACTCCAACTTTTGCCTTTAAGTATTAATTTTCCACCTTCCTTTTTTTCCTCCTCTGAAGAGGTCTGTTCTAAGAGAACACAAAACAGGAAAAAAAACCAGAAAAAAAAAGTTTGTAGTGGTAGAGTTTTAAAATAAAAATAATCATTTACAAACCAACTTTCTCAGCATGTTCTAACACTGAGCTGCAGCTCCTCTGGACTATTGCTCTCTAAATTATTCAGGGACCACATTCTGCAAATGCATCTGTGCAAATCCAAGAGCAAGTCAGCTCTGTCTGCCTAATTCTTCTCCATGCAGAACATTCCCAGAGGTCACCTAATGAAAGTGATGCTGAGCAGAAATCACTGCTGGACACGTTGGCTTTAATGGAAAAGTTTGGTGGGTTAGAATAATGCTTTTCACCATTTTACAGCCCATGCATTTCTGATGTAGGCCAATGCAAAACCTTCTAGTGTTAAGACTGTTACACTCTGTTTTTCAAGACCATCCAATTTCTGGTCTTTAAAATTTTTAAAAAATAGAAAAATTAGAAAAAACATTAGAAAATTAGTATCTCTGTGTGCTTCAGAAGTTGGAAGATACAGGACAGTGTGTCTGTGCTTGTCCACCATCCCTTGAGCTGTTTTGCAGGTCAGCTACTCAGCATATAAAATACAAACTATGATCCTGTTTTGCTTGCATGGAGAGTTTTAAATGAACTTCAGGAGCAAAACAGCAAGTAACTCTGCTTGGGAAAAAAAAAAAAGAGTCTTAAATTTAATATATCTATCTCATTATGAGTAACACCAGATTACTTAAAAAACCCAAGGAAAATAGTGAGTGCAAGAAGGTCAAGAGGATTGACAGTAAACCTGTGGGTCAGGCAACACTGGGGCAGAGATCTTGGAAGATTTAAATACTAAAATGACAGTAAATCTGCAAGCTATTCTCCATCATGTAACATTATAGTAATTACCAGTACCTTTCAAGAAAGAAAATTTAAAATGTTGTATTCCTAAGACAATTTAATTTTTACCTTCTTTCTGACTGTAAAATTACACTGAGCAAATTTAACTTACAGATCACAAGCTGAAAGGAAGAGTTCACAGAGAGCAGAACAGCTCAGGGGACTGAACTAAAAATCCACATTCATCACTCAGGCTGTTGCACAAATCCACGGGGATCTTTGGGCACACAGAGTGTGATCCTGCTGGACCAGGTGGGGTTGTTCTCCCTGGCTTTGTTTCCAAGCAGGCTGTGGGATCACAGATTTCTGTCTCTCCTGGGAGCAGATTGCATGGCCAAAAGTGTTGTGATGATATGGACAGAGGAACAAACTGGCCAATGCTCCCTGCATGTTCCATGATATGAAATGGGCTGTCAGGATTGCTCATCAGCAAGCTGACATCATTTACAGAACATTGGAAATGGAAATTCTGTTATAAAGTAACCATTTCAAAGGTCTGACCAGCAGTGGAGGGGATTTCCTGACTGTCCTGCACATCTGAAGAGTTTGCTTCACTTCAGACGTAAAAACGACAAGAATTGTTGGAAATCCAGTCGCACTCTCAGAATTCTCAAGTAAATCCTGCAAGTTCCAGAGTGAAAAATACACAAAAATGTGGTTTCTTCAGCTGGTGCCATACTCTCCTCCCACTTGCATGAAACAACCATGAAAGACATTTCTTTTCTGATTTTCAAGCTTCCTTTCCTCAAGAAGAATATAACAATAAAAAAATTTCAAATTGCAAACATTTCCAGTTCTTCTCCTCAGAACTGCAGTTTTGCCTTTACCATGTTATAAAAAGCTTAAACAAAATTCTGCTTTTTCCCAAAGGTCCTTTGACACATGTACATGCTGGTAATTATGTGAGTTACATTTACACTTCTGCCCATAATATCTGCTATGGCTACTGATAACCCAGAATTTGCTAATGTATTTCTGCAAGAAAACCAAAATTAATGAGAAGGGAATTTAATGCAAATACTCTCATGCCCAGCCTGTAAAGACTTCAAAAAGCTTAATGATTTTCTCAGATGTGCTGTAACAACAAAGAATCTCATGGTTCAGTGTCAAATGTCTGCTAGGAGCCAATGTTCATCACAACTGGAATGACTTGTTCATCATAGATTCCATCAATAATTGTTTCAGTATGTGAACGTGATCAATGTTGCTCTCATCAACTATAAATCAAGCTCTGTATTTTCTAATGGTACTTCAGCATTCTCGTGGATCCTGCTCAACAGTAAAGTTTAATCAATGCACAAGCTCCAGTGACCAGGCATCTTTCTCAAAATGGCAGTTATTCACAAATTCAAAACTATGAAAACATCCTAAAGTTCTTGACATAGAAAGTTTAAATAAGGCAGCTCTGAATATTGAAAGAGGCAAATGAAGTGACTGTGCAGCACTGGATCATCAGAACTGCATTTGGAGCTGCCTGATTTAAACTCAATCACATATTTAAATTACCAGATCTGAACAGTGATGTCAGTGGGAAAAACTCCATTAGATCTAGAGGACAAAAAACAACATTTATCAGAGATAAGGGGAAACACCAAGTCTATCCACTTCATCTCCTAGAAAAATGACTCCATTTCTATAAGTTAACAGCAAAGTTAAAAGCTGATTCACTTCTCTTTCGGTGTCACTGTCTGAGCAAAGCCAACCAGCCCATATGAGAAGTGACACTGCTGCTGCTCAGCTCCCTTTTATTAGTTTCTTCTTTTTACCAACTATTTCAAAACATGGGTCTGGGATGAGCTGTCACAGACAGATGCAGACTGACCTGGCTATTTTACTACAAAAACTGTTTTCTGATCTCTTTAGTGACTAAATAAAGCTAAAGTATTACATAATTAGACAAAATATTTCTAGAATAGGATAATTTTACAAACTAATCTTAAAAACAATCTTAAAGCCTGTTTATGCCTGTAATGAGTTTTAAATTAAATGCTGGATTTTGGTAATTCCAGAGCAGTTTTAGGCTACAATGGTGCTGCACAGCTTCCCCCACATTTGGTTCACTTCCCACTGCTATTTCAGAGGGGAAGTTCTGCCAGCACACAAATCCAGCATGGTGTGTGGAGTGCAGGATTTCTCCCGAGCAGGGAAAGGTGGGATCTGGATATCCAGAGGGTGTGGAGCCTCTCCCCACCTCTGGAACTCAGAGGAACCAAATCCTGTAATCCATCCATTAATTACAACCATTCCTGAGAAGTTACCCCCCAGCCTCTGTCCAAGAGCAGAACACAACTTTGATTTGTGAACCCACCCCTCTCCAGCAATGACAGTAAGACTAAATAGCTGGCAGTATTTTCAGACTTTTCCAGATGGTTTTTCCCCACATTCCTTGAACAAGGTTTTGTATTTCCCACCTCAGCTCAGGTGCTGTTAGAAGGGAAGGGAAGGCTGGTTTCTTTGTGCTCAGGAGAGAACAGCAAAAGGAGCACAAGGGATGCTCAGTTTCTTGCCCCTCAGCTGACAGATACCCTTCCTTTTATAATAATTTCTGATATAAAAGAAATAGAGTTATATATCGATATATAATTCAGGAGATTTTATATTTTCCAATTAAATGCCTTTCAACCTTTGCTCTTTAAAGGTTATAGAAATTCATGATTTTAGCCTCTCCTCAGAGTTCCTATCTTTAGTCATAAGGTCAATCAAATTCCCCTTTTCAAATGTTACATCTTTAAAGAATATGGTAACCAGAACAAAAACAATATCCTAAGTGAGGTCAGAAGATTTCCTAACCTTTACATATATTCCTTGCATTCTTATTCCATTACCCCTTCTCCTTCCCCTCTCCATGTCTCATGTGTGTTTTCAGCTATTTTACTGATGTCTCCAGTTCAAAATTATAAATAGACCCAATCCTTTTCAGTTCTTCTGGGGCTGCTACTTTCTGTAACAACTTTCAGAAGAATTTCCAGGCCCTTTCCTTACCCCAATAAATGTTGCTGATGAAATCCCCACTGTTTGATGGTTCAAAGCTCTCTGAAGTTTACTTTTAGAAAGGATTACACTAAAATAAACTCAATAAACTTGTGTGAATTACATTTGCAATTACTTCCAAGTTGCGTATATCAAATTCAGGTTTTTTGAAGAGCCACGTTTATTAAAACACAACCTGAACCACTAAAATTTGACCATTTATTTAAAGAAATTCAATCAAGAAACCAATTTCAAAAAAACCAAACCACTATTGCTCTGAACAGTCTCATATCACTGGTGTCTAAATTACTAATCTGGTTAACATATTTTGCTGTCAGGGTTAAGATAAACCATCTGGACAATTTTGCTACAAATTCTTTCTAGGCTAAATGTAGTTTTTATTGTAATTTGCCTCATTTCCTCCCAATATAACAACAGAATGTTGCTGTGTGGATACACTGCAGTGACCTGACAGACCTTCCCAGCAACTCCAGAATGTCTCACCACAAACTTCTCGATCTCAACATCACCATTTTCTTCTTATTTATCTTCTTACAAAAATGTGATACTGGAACCAGCTGCTAAAAAATGCCAATTTCATCAACGTCCTGAAATTGGTAAGCAATTATTTTGGGTTTTTTTTTTTACTTTAGAAAACTGTCAGTTGGCTTTTCAGCCACCACATCAGAATAACAGAATAACGTAACTGTCTGAGTTCTGCTTGTCTCATTGTACCTCTCCAGTGTCTCTTCTCTCTGTTACATCAATCCCAAAACTCTCTTACAAACTGTAATCCAGTGACCTCAACTGGTGCTATAAATCCACTGCTTTATTGGCATGTTTGACCACACAGAATTCAGCAAGTTCACTGCACAGGAACGGGAGCAGAGCTGAGTGTTTGGCAATCACTCCCTCCTCTCAGGTTGAATTCAGCCCAGTTAACATCTACTCACTCACAGGGTCATGCAAAGACAATACAGATGGGCAGACACTGAGCCTTGGCCAAAAATAAATAAATCAATAAATCAAACCTTCTGGAATCTCGTGATTTGGTTGTTTTGCTGTGGGTTTGGGTTTTTTCCCTTCCTAGGGAAAAAAAAAAGAAAAAAAAGCAACTCTGCTCTTTCCATTTAAATGTTTGACTAACTAGAGATTGAAATTCACCACTTCCCCCCTAATTGTGAGGCAAATCAAATTTCCTTCTAAAATGCAAATTCATTCCATAATATAAAAATGAACACACAGAGGCAGAAAGGTTTACATGTCAAATGGCAATTTTCCTAAATGGCTCACACTTTAACTTGTTTTCTTTTTTTCCTATCTTAGCCATGACAAAAGATTTAATGGCCATCATTACTCAGATGTTTTGTCAGCATACCATGATGAATGCACTCTTCCTGGGTGTTATTCAGAGTTACCTCACAAGATTTCTCTTCTGTGTTACATTAACAACACCCTTCATACTTAACAATTTGATCTATCACACATTTGACTAATGTTACCCATTAGAGTTCTGTGCAAAGACTTCTTGATTCAGGGAAAGATAGTTATTAAAATTAAATATATCCTTGCCTCTTAAAAATGTATTTTCTTTAATTACTAATATACATTAAATAGGATCAATCCATTAGCGTAGATATCCCATAAGCTGTCCATGAAAGTCAGTGTAAAGAGAATGTATCATCCATTAATTATAACCATTCCACTCGACCTGTGGAGGTGCTGCTGCCTCCTCTCTCAAAACTCTCTCCTCTGGAGCGTTGAGAAAGGAGATGAGAAACAGGGAGGGAAGAGGAGGAAAAGCCAAAATCTGCTCAGCTCCAGGACATGGGCAGTGCCCAAGGACAGCCTGCAGGACTGTGCAACAGGAGGCAGAGAACACTGCAAATATTGAGGTCCTTCAGCCTCCCAAATCCAGCCCTACACCCATCAGTGTCCACAGGGGCAGACTGTAAGGGATTACACACCTGGAGAGCTCAAAGGCTGAACCCTGATAAATTAAAAAGCGAAGGATCAGAAGTGCAAGCTCAGGGCAGAACAGCCCAGCACAGCACCAGGAGCACTGGTGAAAAACACAAATCTTTACCTATCAGATGCCAGAACCTGCGACAGTTCTTTGTAAAACAGTCATTTTTGCTTAAAAACTTAAACTACCACTAGATATTGGAACATGCTTTGGACACTTATTCAGCTAATGATTGACTTTTCAAACAAACTCCCAGCTGACTGTGGGAAATCAATATGGATTTTTAATGGCACCTATACATCTTGCTGGATTTGACAGAACTTGCAAACAAACACAAACAATCTTCAGGAAACTATTTTGCTCAATTATAAAGCATGTAAAAAAGACAAATAATTACTATCTAGACATCATTATGCACTTCACTCACTTGGAAGCATCAACAGTACCAATAAATTATTCAGAATTGTTTTACAGTTTTTGTTTCTCCTCTAGAGAACTTAGATGATGGATCTACAAATAAGCTGTTCATTCTAGTCCAATAGATTAGGAATGGTTTATTTATATTTCTTTCCAGCAGTGCTTGTGCTCATGAGTTTTTCTCAAAGAGTCTTCAGAACTTAGAATGTATTGGTTGAACTGATCCTGCATAAAACTGTTTGAAATAATACATCAAAATTTACAATGTTCAGAAAAAAGCATCTTTCATGCTTTGATATAAGTATCATAAAATCTTTCCATGGAACTACTTTGAGCAATGAGTTTCTAGCTTGAGTTGAATCCCCCTTAGAAAACACCTTTAACTGAAGGTAACATTTTACTTGCACAGAGAGCAAAAAACACAAGATGAAAATGTAGTGTTACCATTCGCTATAAAACCCCTCAATACACTATTTATTTTATATTACCTGTAATTAAAGATCATAGCATTGAAGCACTGACCACCACCCATGTCTTCTGCTGTCCTGTTCAAAGTGTTTATTTTTCCCTTTCTGTCCCACAGGACTTATATGCACAATTAAACCTCACTGAGAGCAGCACAAATTGTTTGCAGGAATGCCACGATCTAGAATGAGATTTGGAAAATCCAGCTCATTATATCTCTAAAAAATATTTGACTGTTTTCATATGCAGTTGAGGGCATCAGTCATTCCATTCGACTGCAAACAGGGCATGGTAATGTCCTGCTCTCTCATGGAGAAAGGACCAAAGCTGCAGAATTAAACCTCTTTCAAACCATCACTCACTGAGTGAAATTCTTTTGATGCCATAAATTAAACATTCCAGGTACTACTGTTATTATCAGATTATAGACAAAACTAGATACACCGAATTTTTAGTGCATTTGCTTACAGCACTATCCGTGCTTTGCTCCATTGAAAAGTCAATATTCCAATTTTAAGTGCCCAGCAATTACTCAGGACTCGAAATTTTGCAGGCAGAGCCCCTTTTTACTGACAATCTTTACATAAATGTGTGGTGAGACACAAATCCGCTCTGGTCACCATCTGAAAGCAATCAATGGCATGGGACAAAACCCTCACATTTTAGGGGAGAATGAATCCTTTCACTTTTTTCTTCAAAACCACGATGGAGAGCCCTGCAGCAGAATGTGAGATACCTATCTCCAAAGGGGGTCAATTAAGGAATGACATGATGACTGTAGCTGTGGCACAAAAAAAACTCTGCCTGTATTTTTATTACAAGGGGACAGCCTGGAAAGGGGGGAAAACCCACTCTCTGCCACACTCCAATGTATGTGACAAACTGGATTAATTCCCACATGTCAGCATCCATTTCAAACCCCCCCTGGAAGGCAGAAGTCCATTTCCAAAGGGAGACAGCTGTCTGTAGCCACATCCCAGAGAAATCCGCCTGTCACACACACCCCCAGCCCAGCCACCACAAAAGCCACTTCACAGGAAAAAGATCTGGGTAAAGTTTTGTCAGGAGGAAAAAGGGAAAAAAAAAAAAGCCCAAGAAAAAATAACTTATGAAACATAATTTCTTGCTTTCAGAATTTCTACCAATGTCAGATCGTTACTTAGCATGAACAAAAGTATTTATCCTGGGGATTGCAAACACATGAATGCATGTTATGATGACTTCCTTTTACAGACCCTGAGCTTATTTCTAGCCTCCATTATCCCTGGTGAAGAATGTGCCTTCTGTACAGTGAAAGAAGTTGGGTGTAAAATGATGTCAAAGAAGCCAATAAAGCCACTTGTTCCTGAGGTTCAGCACCCCAAACCTCTCCAGGGTTTCTGCCCTGCTCTCCCTGGGAAAGAAGTGCAGCTCCAACATAGGGAAAGCTCAGCAGGGCAAGGAGAGAGAGGTTTTTAGCAGTTCTCATTCCTAACCTCTCCACAAAGATTCCAGAAACAAGGAAGCACTGGGCTACCTGTGCAGATCAGGGCTGAGAGGAAGAGGATGAGCACTTTCTCCCACACTGCCGAGGGAATGCCAGCACTATCCAGGAGCACAGCAAGGAGCGTCTTCTGTATTTCAATAAAACCAAATACAGTGGTTCCTGCAATCGAGGATTTGACTGGATTTCTGATCCCAAGCTGAATTCCCTGTGCCTGATCCCAATTTCCTGTGCTGATCCCAAGCTGAATTCCCTGTGCCTGATCCCAATTCCCTGTGCTGATCCCAATCTGAATTCCCTGTGCTGATCCCAAGCTGAATTCCCTGATCCCAAGCTGAATTCCCTGTGCCTGATCCCAATTCCCTGTGCCTGATCCCAATTCCCTGCACTGATCCTGATCCCAAGCTGAATTCCCTGTGCTGATCCTGATCCCAAGCTGAATTCCCTGATCCCAAGCTGAATTCCCTGTGCCTGATCCCAATTCCCTGTGCCTGATCCCAATTCCCTGCACTGATCCTGATCCCAAGCTGAATTCCCTGTGCTGATCCTGATCCCAAGCTGAATTCCCTGATCCCAAGCTGAATTCCCTGTGCTGATCCCAATTCCCTGTGCCTGATCCCAATTCCCTGCACTGATCCTGATCCCAAGCTGAATTCCCTGTGCTGATCCTGATCCCAAGCTGAATTCCCTGATCCCAAGCTGAATTCCCTGTGCTGATCCCAATTCCCTGTGCCTGATCCCAAGCTGAATTCCCTGATCCCAAGCTGAATTCCCTGATCCCCAGCTGAATTCCCTGCCGTGGCCCATCGGCCATTCATCCGTCTGCAGCTCATTTAGAACTAAACTTAGCACAGGAAAAGGACACTTCAAAGCAACTATACAGAGTATTGTGAAACACTTTAAGAGGTTTAGGGCATTCAAGGAAGAATCATTCCAAGCTCCTAAAGAGAAACATCACTGACCCAAACGCGCTTTGTGCAGCTGTCACTGGTTCTGTCAACTGTGCGAGCTCAACAACTACAAGAAATTGTATTTATCTCCTCTGCCCGTTTCCCATTTACACAGAGTTCCACAGGCTGGTAATTAACAGCCTCAGAGAGAGTCAGCTCCCGAAATTAAGCAGCAGAAAATGAAGGGAAGCGAGGAGGTTTGTTTGAAAGAGAAATACCTACGCAAAGCACAGGCTTACACGGCTTAGGGCAGACTTGTTGCAATCTAAAAAAAATACTACAACCATGAAATCTATGATGAGAATGCTCCGTATGAAAACCACCACAGGATTAAGTTCAAGAAAGGAATTTCTCATGCAAACTTTGCACTCTAATCTGAACTTTAACTGTAAGCATTCACTTTCAGTTCAATTATATTTCAGGGGATATTTAGCCAAATACTCTGGAAAATTTGACTTGCTCTTGTCTACTTTAGGAATTAGAGGGGACCAGAGATCACAGCTGTCTGGAACAAGATTATGTTTGTAAAGTACAAAAATATTAAAGATGGGAATACTTTTAAAACAAACAAACATAAAAATCTCAAAGCAAACACAGATATCTTTCATCTTATTAAAAAAACACATGACTATTTCCTTTTTCATTCTCTACAAAAGTCTTATTCAATTGTATTAAAAAACCCTGACAAATTCCAGCAGACTTTCCTCTTCCACACAAATTTCTAACCAATTCTGTAAGCATACACTGTGCAGCAAAGTGTGTTTGGGGAATAAATGATGCCATAGCAAAATAAAATGCACTGATTCCTGCACAGCGAGTTCTTGAAAGAATTCCAAGATTAAAGGAACATAAAAAATGAATTACCCTTTTTCACCTCTCATGAGAGTAATCCTCCAGGTCAGCTTTGAGGTACATCTGAAACAAATGGTAAACTGTTTGGTAAACAGAAGGATTTTTCAGCAGCCCTTTTTGAAGGAATCATGGGAAAGTTTAGATCTAATCACAGCATAAAGATGAGTTCAAACTAAGGTTGGATCTTTTTTACACATCCTGCCCATGAAACACACTGCATGGAAAATCCAGGGGCTCCAAGGGAGCCATTCATACCAGTGACCTACTGTCTCTGCTGTTATTTTTAGCAAGCACTTTGGTTTTCTTAGGAAGAACTTTAATACACTACTTATAATTTTTTATCTCAAATTAGTCCCAGTAAGGCAGACACTGATGTCTCACTTGCCATCACTTCAGCAATGGGGAAGAAAGAAAGAGGCTGAAAGTAAGAGAACACAACTGAAGTTTTTATGGTTTGCAGGAGTTTGGTTTCCAGTTTGTGCTGAGGGTTCTGTGCCACCCTGACCCCAGGCAGGGCACAGGCAGATGGTGGTCCCAAAGCCTGCTGTTATCAGTGCCAGCACTGAAAAACACTTCCAAATGGTTCTTTCCTCACTCCCCTGATACACAATTCAGGCTGGAATACACTGCTTATAACCCAGAGAGGTTTGCCCTTATCTCCAAACACAAGAACTGGGAATTCTCAGGACTTTACAAACAGGCAGAGCTTGGACACAACATCCCCCCCACACCCTGCACTCAGCTGGTGTGAAACAAACCCACAGAAAAGTTCCCTTTTTTTCCATCCCCTTATTAACATGAGCAATGGGATCCTCCCAGGAGCTGCGGCTGCATCGCTGACAGGAATCATCCCACCTATGCTCCAAACAAAACCAGCCAACTCTCAGCTGCAGAAACAGCATTTGTATTTCTCCAAAAAGGGACGGCGAGTCTTTAATTATTAAACCAATTGCATTTAGCAGATGGTCAAAGAAAAGTACTTTTAAAAAGTTGCCCAGAGGGTTATAAAAACGAACAAGCTCCAACAGCTGCCAGCTGGTGCGTGAAATCAATAATGAGCAAACGAGTCCGACTGTATCTTTGTGCTCATTGTCTGCCCCAGCCAGGCAGGACAAGGGAGCAGGACGTCACAGCCCGGCTGAATGGATTACGTGGATCTAATTAGGGAAACACAAACATCTGAACTGGGCTGAGAGAGGCAGGCAGTGTGGGATGGATGGATGGATGGATGGATGGATGGATGGATGGATGGATGGATGGATGGATGGAGGCAGAGAGAGCCCCAAACCCTGCATGGACCTCGCCAGCTCCAGGTCCCACAGCCTGGCAAATGCCAAAATGCAGCACCAGCACAAAAGCCAAGTTAGACAAACATACAGAATGTTTTACTGGTTTTCCGCAGTTGATGCACAACCTAAAAATTAATGAAAATGTGCAAAGTTACTGAACTAAAATGTTATATGGAAGCTTTTCCCTATCTGATCACCCCAAAGTGTGGCTGACGATACAAACTAATGTTAAGTCTCAGCCTCCCAAGAGCAGCAACCTGGCTATCACTGATTTTTGTTCTCCAAACTAAGCTCAGATTGGAGTTTTTTAAACCATGGGTCTCATCAAGCTTAGAACAATATTAAATTTCTACAACAATGTGACAAGACTTCAAGCAAAACTGCAGAGGAAAAATAAAAATTACTAAAGAGGTAAAAATCAGATCAACTTTAAAAACTGATTTTATTTAAATAAATTTAACAAATAAAAAACTTACCATAGGGACCTGACTACCTGGTACATAAAAGCAACAGCTTTTTCTGGCAAGTAATTTATTGGCTTAATACCTTATTCCGTGGCCAGAATCCTCCCCTAAATTAGCTGAAACCATCAGTTCAGTTCAGCAAGCATTAGAGTTTTTGTTGGGGGAGGGTGGGAGGTTCACAGCGCTTTAACCCTGGAGAGTGATGAGTTATTTGATGCAGAAAGGGGTGGGAGAGGGAAGCAGTCACATGCAAGAGTAAACAAAACAGAACTGAGAAAAGCCCATTAAGTAAAATTTCAGCTGCAGCAGCAGTGGGCTTAAAAAGGACAGACACCTCACAGTTAAAGACAGAAGTATATCAAATCCCAGAATCTTAGTGACTTGTCACTGTGGTTTTTCCAGTGAAGGTCCATTGATAAACAGACAGAAAAGCAGATTAAGATAGGCAGAATAAATTATTAATTGCTGCTCAAGACAGCCAAGATAACTCAACACAAAAGCATTCCAAATGTTATTTTTAGCATATAAATAGTACACTGTGTTTTAACTTACATCAGCTGTTTTCTTTATCAGATTTTTATCTGAAGATGGGAACAGCACACGTCCCTTCAGCTCCCATCAGCTGCTACACTTGGTAGAATTTTATCTCGGGGAGAAAACAGAGCTCTGAGCTGGAACTCCATCAGCTGGTTTTGTAGTTACCCTGGACAGGACATATTGAAAACTTTTCTTGTGCACACAAAGCCCCTGGTCTGTATTAATGCGTGGAAGTGACACTTCCTGGGGACATCCGGATACAGACCACGCAGTTAGCATTGGGTTATGCACTGCAATCTGCTTTTTGCAAATAAAAAACTGGCTTTATTTCCACTCCCTGGACAGACACAACCAGCTACACTGTGTGCAGTGCTGGTCTGCATGCAGTGAGTAAATATGATGCACAATTATATCCATCCTGACACAGATTTGATGGAAAGAAGAGGGATGGCTTCTTGGATGTGCCTGGAACTGGATTTTCATCGCCATCATGGTTTGCTTCTGTTTTTTAAAAAAAACCCCAGGATTTGTAAACAAGGTTTATTTCCAGAAGCTCAATTTACCTTCTGTTATCACATAAATTCTGTATCAATAAAGTGCCACCATCGTTTTTCTTTTCTGCTGTTTAGCAAGGCTTACTTCCAATCACACAATATATGAAATGTAGATTGTTAGCTGTGAGCATTAATTTTGTCTATTCATTTATTTAGGAGTCCTGAAGTAGACTCCTGAAACATTGCTTACAGCAGAACTGTAAACTAAAAGGCACTGGAATAATAAAGATAAGGCTGTCCCATTTAGAAAGGGAAATTTCTACATTCTTGGGTAAACAGAGAGCTCTCATAAATCGAGCAATGCCTTTTAGTGCTGTCAGTGTGACTTGAGTCTAGATGGCCCATTGTGTTCCCTAAGAAACTTACTTAAAATATTTACTGTAGGATTGTTTTTAGCGAGAATGATGAATAAATTTAACTCTTTTTAACAAAATATTTTGTTAAAAGTATACTTTTCATGAAGTTCCTTTTGCTATCTGAATAAACACATCACTTGTAAGAATCATGGCTTTCAGGCTCTGTATTTGCAAATGTGCACCAGGAATATAAAGACCACTTCGATTTTACAGCTGCTTCCAAAGTGAATGAAAATGGGGTTTTTAATTATTTTTTTTGAATTATGTAAGTCTTAATAGAATACAAACGTCCTAAGTGGAAAAACCAGTAAGAGTTAGTTATGGCACGATGTGTTCTGATTGCCACAGGGTGATGGTAGAAGGACACTGATTGCAGTGGTTTTTTTAATTCCATTTCAGAAACATTCACAGAAAAGAATCTCTGTATGAGTAACTTGCTCTGTAATGAACAAAACAACTCTTCTGCACCGCAATTATAAAAATACAAACAGCCTGGCATGAGCACAATGACCTGGATCACCTTCAGTCCAACAGCCGCCACCCTCTGCGTCATTTCTCAAAGATAAATGCAGGCAATTACAGAAATACACGGTGAGTAGCAGCCAAATCCAGACAAAAACCAGCACAAGATACAGATAAAAAAATCAAGAACTTTTATCAAGAAAACCTAAAACTTCTCCAAAGCTACAATTTATCAAAAACCCTAAAACTTTTCCAAAGCTACAATTACGAAATATTTATCCTAGAAGTGCTGTAATTTACAAAATCCAGGGATTATCGGCACTCAAATCAAACACATTAAAGTGCAGTAAAGTACCTGAACAACCTTAACCCTGTGCCCCACCTGAAGGGCTCAGACCTAAGGACCCTCAGCACATTGTAGGCAATTGAGCATTTGGCAGATGCAATGAATTTTAGGATACTCACATAAGAGAAACTTTTGAAACTTAATTATTCTCTCTCACAGAGTAAGAATCCATCAGAGTAAGAATCCATCAAAGCCCATCATGGCACACCCAAAAGTTTCCCTTTATCATCTTAACTTGGCCAAATCTCTTCAAGGAGTTCAAAAAAGCTCAAAGGCTCAGGCAGTGGGAAACTGAGGTGGGTTTTTGAAAGCCACCTGCTGTTGGATTAACTCTTTTCTTTACAAAGACAAGGCTGAATAATGGCACATAAATACTGTCTCTGGTTTCAGTGGGAGTAGATGCATTTTCTTTGGAAAATCCAGGGCTCTCTGGGTTTCTGGGTCTCTTGATTTCTGACTCAATTCTGCATAAATGAGAAAAGATCACAGTCAAAAATTGCACCTCTGTTTCTTCCAGTTCTCCATGGTTCCACTTCAAAAAAACCAACTCCCTAGCACTGATGGTTATTTATTGAAGATTACATTTCTTTCAATCAGTGAATTTCCAAAAGGTCTTACTGCCTGGGAGAAGGTGTAGAGAGAGCAAAGATAATGTTATTTTGTTTTTCAGGAATGAATTTCAAAGAAGGCAGGAGTGAAAACCAGGAAGGCCAAGAAGAGTCACAAAAATATGGTAACAATCAGCCCTGTGTTAGTGATCTATCCTGGACACAGCCATGAAGAAGTCAGTGACAGCTCCACCAGGTTTGGGTTTTACCAGCAGTGATTTTCACTGTAACTCCAAACCTCTCTAAATCTGGGGGTTCTTGCAGCTCTCACAAGAGGCAATTCACCTGAGGTTTCACACAAGTTCTTTTAAACTGATTTGCATGTATTATTAGTTTGTAATACTGGAACTCAAGTCTTTGGCTTGTTTTTTAGGATTTTTCTATGACAAGGACATGAACAGTATAGCTCTGCTGAGAAGTGGCTGCTTGGGCTGCTCATGCAAAGTTATGACAATAAAAGCAGAGAATGCAGGTCCATGCTCCATGAAGAATTCCATCATTAATCAGGACACTTGGAAATACACTCAAAATTCCATCTGAAGGTTTCTGCAACTTACAGTGGGGATCTGTTGCTGCAGCACTGAATGAGATCTCCATTACCTCTTTTCCCTACCCAGCTATTCCAGGTGTTTCCAAACTTGGGGATATTTCCTTCATAGAGAAGCTCTACACGCATATTCACATTATCTGTATTTGTTTACAGTTTAATAATTTCTAATTTGTTCATCTGTTGACCAGAATGCAACATGCAAATACATGGAGTTGCTTCCATAAATGAGATCAAGAATCTTTCATGACTCTTCAGAGAGAAAAACCGACAGAAAGACCAAACTAATTCCTCTATTATGGCATTAACCATTTCCCTTTTCTTTCAAAAATACAGGTAAGACATCAGTATGCCCCTGTATTTACACTGCTCAAATTCCCAGTTAAATAATATAGATGAAAGATCTATCTCTGTCTTGGACTGTTTTCAAAATTGGACACTAATGAGACTTAATTCCCTTGATAAAATTCTGTCTACCCAAAATATTCTTGCCTGCAATGAGAATTGTTGGTACTGAGGGCTAAATCAAATGGATTAGGAGTTTCATGTAGCAATCCAGACTACTGCAAATACTAAAAAAACCACTTGTGGCCTCCTGGCTACATCTCACTTTCTGATTTATCGTAAGCTCTCTTACAAGGTAATTCGCTCAGTAAAAATCCAGACCTTTCACCCTGCTACTACCAGAACTCTAAGAATACACACTCAAACAATAAGCGTGATACTAATCCTGGCTACTCCTACAGAGGAGAACTGCTTCCTCTGTACTTCCAGATCCATTAAACGGAGGGGAGGCAGCCAAGAATCCCTCTGAACCCACGGATCTCCCATGTAGCACCGAGCTATAAATATTTTCCACGCTCAGGGTTCAGGCAGCAGCAGCCCAGAACAAAAAGCTGCATTCCCAACCGCATCCTAATGGGATCCCCAACCCCAGAGCTGCTGCTGGGCTATCAGCACATGAAAGTCCCGGAACAAGAACTGAAACAACACGATGGGTTCCCATTGTCCTTGAAGCCTGCCTCCTCCTCCTGCGTCCCCTTTGTGAGCAGGGCGCTCACACAGCCTCCATCCATCCACGCCTGCATTCACAGCTCACCAATACTCATATGCAGCAAGGTCAGAAATTTTTTTTTTTTAACATTCTTTGATTAATGCTGAGAGCTGCAGCATGTTTAGACAGGGTCGTGACCCCAGGCATCCATTTAATCAAATTTCTCTGCTGCTTGTCCCAGTGGAGCCATCGCAACAAGAAACTCTCTCAATGAAAAAAAAAAAAGGAAAAGAAAGAGAAAAGGAAAAAAATGCACACTTCACATCTCACATTGTTTACATGCTGTTAAGTAATTATTTCACTCTTCGACCCCCACTGGCCATCAACAGACAAGTCACCTCCTTGGAGATTCTGAAAAGCTTATTCAGCTGTATATAATTCATTTTGTCTCTTTCCTTCATTGTGAAGCTAACTGCTTAGCTTAAAGACTTCTTTGTGAATACTTAAGTACATGGTGTCCATGCTAATGATCTCACTAATTATAAGCGTATTTATCATATACAGAGTGTTCTCAGCTATTCTTTCCCAAAGCCATCCTACTCCAGCTCCACCATCCAGCAGTTTCTCACCACATATTTACCCAAACACTCACGCTGCATTTCCCTGGAATTCTGTCATTACCTGAGTGACCGAGCAAGTTGCTCAATATTTGCTCAGGAGTTTTCAATAACACTCTGATCTTTTATGCAGCTCTTCTCCAGGGCAAAGTGCAGAAATGAGCCAGGCAGGTAATAAAGAATTACAGTTTGCCTTTATCTAATAGCTCCATCAGTCAGAGTAATAGAGTTGGAAAAAATGGTAACCTATTCACCCGGTTCTTCTTAATTGCTACCCTAGGATGCAAAAAGCAGGGGCAAGAAAAAAGTTTATTTCTAATTGCAGTTCAGAAATTAGAGGTGAATGACTTGAAAGCATCTAATACCCTCCTGTTTGAACTCAAATGAAAACTGGCTGGAGACAGCATTACAACCATAAAACCAGATGGCTGGGGGAAAAAGGGAAGGGGGGAAGCAGTGTGGATTTGGGGGAACAAAAGGATTTATTTTACATTCTGGTTCATTTTTTTGCGTCTTCTTCCTTACAGAAAAAAACACATTCCCATTGAGAAAGATGGTGCCATGATGTGCAGACCATCCTGCTGAGTTCTACACCCTGGTGTACTCCAAAGAACAGACTTTTCTCACTCCCATCAAAACCTGTACACCAAATAAAGGACAGGGAGAAAGGGAGTTAAGAAAGTAAAATGGAAGGAGATCCTGGAAGATTAGGATCAATTGGAAAGGCATGTAAGTAGCAAGGATAAAATAATGCACAAGTAAACCAATGGATATATGATAACAACTGAAATTCTACCTCATCTAAATCACACAGCACAAGACAGAAACAGACAGTTTTTAACAAGAAAACTTCAGACAGCAATAAATCTCAGTAGATCCAACACACTTCTCTACTTGCAAAACTCTACTGAAACTTCTACCTACATGTGCAAATATGGCTGCATTGTTCCATCTTTAGAGAAAAGGAACTTTCACATTTAACTTTTGTGGGAACAGGAAATTGTCACTGGTACAGAGTAAATTTAGGAATAGGGGATAATTAAAAAAAAACCTTTCACCTTAATCTCACAAATTACCCATTGCTACAGAGAAACATTCTCGACTGTATTAATTATTTGATATTCATCACTATCTCCAGAGAATAACTGACATGCACATGAACAGTAAAATAATTGCATTGAGCAAACTCTACCTGAATTGTTGAAATATATGACTCATGCAGATTATTAAATTAATGAAATATTAGTTGTGACTTTTTTTTTCTTTGTATTCTGCAATTTGTTGAGCTAAATATTATGGAATCTATCAGCTGGCACGGTACTTACAACTCATGTACTATTCAACACTAAATTCTTTTGTTTTCTATGATGTTATCTAAGTCAAAAATTGCTTTCCATAGTATTTTGAAAAAAAGGAAGAAACTAAAATTTTGTGTGGATTTGTTTCCACACAGGCTGCACATTCATTGCACAGCTTCTCCGTTACACTTATTGCCCAATAACAGTGTTGGTGTAACATATATGTGATAATGATGTTATCACAACCCTGTTCTCAACTGCTTTCAGAGAAACAGCAACACTAAAGTCAGTAATTTTGCATTCCTGCAAATTACTAATAATTTAAACTAAAGTTTTCCACATCTGGTATCTGTTTCCATCTTAAGTTTGTAATAGAAATATGGGAAAACAGGTTGCTGCTCCCATATTAACAGAACTCCAGTATTTTATTGCAAAACTTTAGCACCTCCACACACTGAAGTATGGGTTGGACTCTTCCAAAAAACTAATTCTAGAGTCATGAAAATATGTCAACTCCTCCTCTCCAAGTTCACCTTGTCATAATCAAATTATTTAAGCCTTTGAGTAAAACTGATGTTGTAAATGTTAATTATGCCATATCTAAATTATCAAAATTTTCTATGTGATAGAAACTCATTCACATTTTCCTTGTTAGGTTAACAAAATTTTAAATTAAAAAAAAAAAAAAAAGAAGAAACCCAACCCAAATTACAGTTCTTTTTCAAGGGAATCCTGTGGAACAAACAGCCTGGAGTAGAGGAGCAGACAGTGCTGGTGGTAGCATCACCTCCTTCCAAGGAGATTCCAAAGGAACTCAAATCAAAGGAAATAAAGAAGTATTTAGGATTTCTCACTGTGATTACCGTAAACTTTTACCTGTGGTTCCCTAAGAGTGCTGATGATGCTGTGCTGGAGAAGAAATCAAATCTGGATAAGATGCAGAAAGAAGAAGGGAAGGTAGAATTGAAGCAAGAATTAAATTCATCAAAGAACAACCACAGCTAATAAAAACTGGTGGTGCTTTCACACTCTGCTGGGAAATGAAAATCAAACAAGGAAAGAGTCTGGAGATAGAAGTCACACAGTTCAACCCACACAAAAACCCAGCAGGTGGAACTGAGAACACTTTAAATGGAGCACTGCACGTCAGGACAACGCTCTGGGCAGCATTTGGGAACTGAGCAAAGACCTTAACCTGCACATCCCTGCCAAGGCAGGCTGCAAACGTGGGCAAAATCCTGAGTGAGCCACCAGCTCAGGTGTGAACCTGAACCCTTCCAAGGCCACCAGAGCACTGAGGGCACTTGTCCCCACGGCACAGGGACGAGACATCCATTCATTTCAAACTGACACAGAAATGTCACAACTAAGGCAGAAAAAGCTGCATTAGCACCAGAAGGAAGCCTCCTGTTGATAGACAAAAGGGGGAAACTCTGCACCAACCCTTGCTAACTCTGTACCTAGTAAACGTATACATACAAATGAAATAAATACATGGGTGAACACCAGAATGGAAAATTTTCTGATTTCCATTACTGTCATGGCAATTCAGCAACAAAATAAGAGCAGTGATATCCTGATCCCATCCTCTTTCCTTGCTCCTGTTCACACACAATTTACCTAACTCTAAGGCAAAGCTTTAAAGAAGATCTGAAAAAAAAACCCCAAAAAAACCCATAAAATTCCCTATTTGCAGAGGAAAATGAACATTCTTTGTCTGTTGGACAGTTTAAAGAGTTCCTGTCTAATTCAGGTTTTTAGCCATTATATCTGATAGCAGACATTACGTTTGCTTTGGGGATATGGCTAAAAACCCAATTCTAATATTTAATTACAGCTGAGTGTGAAATTCTTCAATTTCACTATTTATTTTTTTAATCTATAAATGTAAAAAAACAACCCGTGCCTCCAGGTCTCATTTCCAGCAGTTACTTTAACTGCCCAGGCTTTCAGAAATTTCAGGAGCCACTGCATGCCTGGACTGAGTTGGGAAAATTTAATACAGCGTAAGATATGCAGATAAAATATGAATTCCAGCCATGTAACAAAAATGCCGTTGACAACATGTATATTATGCAATTATGACTGTCATTTTATTACTGTTATTAATTTATTAGTATAATTGCAATTTTTTTCAATGTCATAATGTGATAATAAAGGACTTGTCATTACTACGTTAACCTCGGAACATCTCTGACCTCAGGGGAGGTAGCTGTACGCTTTCAGTCCAAAATGAGCTGTCAGTTACCACAACGAGATTTTGATGACTACATTATCTTGTAATTAAATGTCTCAACAAACTTCTCCTTTTGATTGACAGGTAGTTAAGACTATCTTTGACCACAGGGCAGTTTCTTTATTTTTCAAGAATAATTTTTCAGCGCTGAAGAAGAAAGACAAGAGTTTAAAAATTAAAGTGTTTTGAACTATATATTAAGCTATATTTGGTACTTCTAGGGTAGTGAAAATTCCACCAAATTGCATTATCCTCTGCCCAAGCTGTGGCATTTCAGTGACAACTTTGATTGATTAAAGGAGTTTATGCTTTTCTTTATTAGCACTTAGGTCTTTAAAGAAATAAAATTGTTTCGATTTTACAGTTTTTCCCCTTTCATGCTCATTTTTAATTTGTAAGACAGTAACAATGCTTAGAACCAATACTGATACCTACAAGGAGATCCCATCAGTAATACTGTTTAAGGAGATACTACTAAAGGTTTATTTCTGATGATTTGGATCATCTAGAAGATCCACAGAACTCAACAGAAACTCAATTCATAAGGGGTTTAAAAGAACAAGCAACATAAATTATCCTCTACCAGAACATACATCCTCTCAAACACGATTTTCTGCCACAGCAGATCCCCAGTGGAACTGAGGAGCATCAGTGCCAAAAAGATCCCAAGAAGATGCCAAGATGAGAAGTGAGGCACGACACAGAGCAGCCACCCTGGTGGTCCTCTCCAGAGAAAACCTTTTTCTGGAGGAAGGAGGGAGGGTGGAACCAGCTGTCCCTGGCAATGCCCCAGGAATGGATGCACTGTGAGGTGTGAGAACATCCCTGGTACCATCCAGCCTTGCCCTCCCATGAACTGTGCCTCTGAGCTGCTCCTTCTCCGCCCTGCAGCCTTTGCAGGAGCTCAGGAGGACAAAGCAGGCACAGAGAGGACTGCAGGTGCCCAGATGGATTCATGGATTTCTCCTCCCTTCCAACGGCATCCCAACCCAACCAGTCTGAGCTCAGCATGAACGAAGGATGAGCAACATCCTCCCCAAACAAATCCTGACATCAAACACGTCCGACATCAGAAACAATCTTAACAAAATGTAAAGTCCTTTGAAAGGCAGAAAACTGTACCATCAGTGGATTCTGATGGTAATAAAATCAAACAAGGGCTCTCCACAGCACAGAAAGGTCACACAGGTTTGGAACACCTGAGGCACACCTTCAACACAGCCTAAGTGACAAAATCTCTCCCCCATTTGTGCTACAATTAATATCAAAATATTTCCCGGGACACAACAGCAATTATTCACATCTAATTGTCACTTAAACTGTCAGGCCTGTGGTTTAACCTTTCAGGAAGAATCCAGTGAGTCACAAGTTGACACAACAACACACAAGCACGAGCACAAGAAGGTTGTCCTTATCTGCTGATACACTCTCTGGTTTCTGTATTTCCCAATTTCCCCCACGGGTGCACTGTTGAAATCCAAACCTTATCAAAGACTTACGTTACCAATGTTCAGTTTTTTCACAGAATTCACACTGTGCAATGTTCCCTACGAGTTCTCAGCTCTAAGAGTCACGTACATGTATGGGGAAAAAGCTTTCATTTGGAGAAAAATTAAAAAGCAGAAGGCTGAAAGCAAATAAAATCTTAATTTTTATCAAATTTATGCTTTTTTTTTAAACCGTGTTAATTTATTTGCTGATACCCAATTTTTTTCACCTTCCTTTCTCTCACATTTCCTCATTTTAGCAACACATCTTCCTGCAGACTGTTGGACCCCAAGAGCTTTATTCAGATATTGAGGGCATTTAATAAACAGCACAAGGAAAAGTTGGGATGAAAATCCGAAACGACAGAAATGTTGCCGAGCATGTTACAGTCAGTTATACAGAATAAACTGCTGAGGTTTTATACTGTGCATGTAATTTCTCTAAGCTGTTCACAATAATGACAACAGCTACTCTCAGCTGTATTTTGGGTTGGATTTTAGTTGCTATCAGGACAACTGGATTTCTTGAAATGTATTTCACACTTCTAAATTTATATGTAAAGTGGTTTACTTTACAAATACCTGTTTTTGCAGAAATGGCACTAAATAGCTATGTTTACACAAGGGATATTGCTACTTATCAAACATGGTAGTTGCAATTTTTTTGCTATTAATTACAACTTCCTATGAAAATCAGACACCAAGCAAGTCATGGGGATAAACAGTACCACAGACACTACACTGCCTCACATCTCCCCTAATTTTAGCCACAAGACTTAGTTGAGTCAGTCTATACTCAATAATACATTTACACTACCGATAAACAGATCAGCTATTTTATTTGTAGAAAGAAACAACGAAGCTTGCTATCAAAATTATATTAAAAAGATCCCAACATAAAGGGGTTTTCTGTATATTAAAAACTATAACATACACACATATACAGAGCTATATATACAAAATAAAACTATTTATTCTAGACCAGCTACAGGTCCATCTGAACCTTCTGATACTGAATATATCAAAACTGCAGCACCCAGACTGTGTGGGCAATGCAGACTTCAGAAGTCATTGTAAAATAGATTTTCTGAAACGTAATGTTTTAATTTACATTACATGTAAGAATGCTTCAATCTACACACATTCTACAGACCAAACTGAAATTAAAAATGTTGACAGTATCTAGGATAATGCACCTTAAATGATATTCTGAAATGAAGTTTTTAAGTGTATTTGATTTTGAAAAGGCACTTTAAGGTAACATTAAATGAAAATGTATTTTGAAGCCCCTTAAACTTGCAGAGGATGTTGCAGTGCCTGCTTACACAGAAGGCTAAGATGTAAAACAAAGGTACAACACGAGATTCTTTATTCTGTCCCCCTGGTGATCTCTGACCTCTGCAGATCATATTCCCTGGAATTCTGCAGGAATACCTGCAAAGCCAAATACCTCAGTTAGTCCCCCTGCCCTCCTGGGCAGATTGGAAGTGCTCTGGAAGAGGATTACTTCCAGCATGGAACATTTTTTGGGAAGATTCAGCATTGCTTAGACAATACACATGGTTGTGTATTGTCCTGAGAAGAGCACAGTGCCAGGGAAATTCTCCTGGGAATTGTGCCAGTGCAGCCTGATGGACACCTCACTGCTGCTTCCAGGCATTGCTAACAACTGGTTTGAAGTTGGTGAGAATTATTTCACCATAACTGTTTCAGTGCAGGGGTGTACCAGGGGCAGCATTTCCATACAGGAAGGAGTGGGAGTTCTGCTCTGACACACCAAGCCCAGGCACTGGGTTTGTACACATTTCCACAAGTCTGAGAACAGCAATTCCTCCCAGCTCCTCCAGACTGTGCCAGTCAACAGGCACAACACCATCAGCTGCCTCTGCCTGGAATATGTTTCCTTCATTTAAGAAAGTGCAGTAATTCATCAGTGATTTAACCTATAGACATTTGAAGGTTGGAGAGCACCTCAGAGGGGCTGTTGACCTTCAGCAACTGAAAGAATTGAAGCTCCAGCCTTAGTCAATATATATTTATCTTTCTGTTGGGACTATTACAACTGTTCAAGTAATGCTGACCTTGAAACTTCTGCACACGATGCACTAGAATAATGATCCCTGAAGGAAGAGTATAAAAATACCTAAATAGGATATCTAAATCCAAAATGCACATAAAAATAAAAGGAAGCATTTCGAAATGTGAAGTCGCTTATGATGAGGTAATATTATTGAGGCTATTAATTATAATTTGAATAACATTGCTAAATACCATAATTACACATTTCTAAATATTTTAATGATAGGATATAATTTATGTCAAAGACCTTGTTTGTTTCATTGTGAAATCTCTGCCTATTTGTAATTAATTTAACGTCTGACTGACAGCCTCGTAAATTGAAATCGTCTCCATCTTCAACTTGCTCTGCACAACACAGCAGCACAAAGCCTTAACCCTGGGCCTTGGGCTTTTGTAACTTTGCTGCAGACAGAAAATCACAAGAAATAAAATGGTTGGTTTCATGTAATGTCCCAAATACTTTTGCCCTCACATTTCCTGCAGAATTTTCTCTCAAATTTGAGATTCAAACAACAGCCAGGACCAATTAGATTAATCAAAAATATTGTGGTACTACAGGTACCATAAAAGGAACCCTCCTGGGGCTCCTCTTTTTGTAATACCTGACAGGGACAGTTGCAAAGTCTTTTCAAGCAAATTTTTGGAGATGATTTCTCCGAAGCAAAAATCAAAACTCTCTTTGGAGGTGGCTGCAGTAAAGATGAGAATCATCAGAAGGAGGCTCTGAGCACAGAATATACTGACATAGTTTCACATCCAGTCTTCAAACAACCATTCTCCACACATAAAATCACATGAAAAAATCCCTAAAAGAAAAACACACCCAAAGTTTGACACCTCTTCAGGACATTCCAAAATCAGCATAAAAATCCTTCAGATCCAAACTGCAGGTACTTATTTTCAAGTGCAAATGTGACCTGAGTCAGCTACCAAATGCATAAAATAAACATGTCCACATCTCACAAATTATTTTCCAACCTCACCATAGATTTCATAACTGTCAGCTTTCTGGCTGTCTGAATTTTCTACTTTCTAAAAGCCTGAATCAACAGAATCAGCATTATTCTTTCTAACTGACCTGATAAGCTCTTGTTTGAGAGGGAGAAGGAAACTCACGCCCCAACTCCTCCAGTGCACAACCTGGGGTACTTTTTAAATCTGCTCCCAACACCTGCAGCTGCTAGGATACAAAGTGGGTGAAAAAAGGGCTGTAAAATAGCAGTAGAGTCTTTTTGTAGCTACATCCAACTTGTGAAAAATATTTTTGGTTGAGAAATGTGCAGAGAAGCAGTGAGCTGCTCTTTAACTGAAGATCACTCAACAAAACCCCATTTAAACACTGAGAGGATGGACAGACACCACCAGCACCAAGAGCATCTAATGGCAATTACACAAAAGCTGTTCTGTTCAGAGCATTTATTTGGGCTCAGGAGAGCCAGCACCATTTTATTTTGCATGGTATTATTCCAGATGCTGTTGTGTCTCAGATTTATTTATGCATTTCCCATTGGGATACAGGAGTTTGCGTGAAAATCTGATCCCTCAAGCAGGTATTACTTTTCCTGTGGCAGCCAATAAAAGGCTACTTTAAAAGAGATGAAAAAAGGTAACAACTGCACCTATACAATGCAGTTCAGTGTGGTACATGGAGTTTTATTTCATCCATATACTGCATAATAAAATTTACTGTTATATTAACTCTCTTCCATGGTGTCCACTGGATTAAGGCTGCAACAGACATGGGTTTTTTTATAAAGAAATCTGCTGGGTTTGGAAAAATGAGGCTCAGCTGGAGATGCAAGAACTTTGGTAAGCAGTTCGGTGTCAAACCTGTCAGTGCTTGAGTCACTCTGCCTGAGCACTGCTTGGTACAGTGAAGTCAGAGAGCTTTGGACACCTTCTGCCCAACAGCATCATCAGAAATTCTGCCTCCAGGACATCCCTCAGCCCTGAAACCCAGAGAAAGGCCCATGCAAGCAGTGCTGCACAGACGGACAAACCTCCAGGATAGCCTGGGGAGAGGTGCTGCAGAGCCCCTGTTTCCTGCACTGAATCCCTGCTGGACTGACTGTGCAGGATGCCATGGAGATCAGCAGAGCTGCAGCACAGGGACACCCAACCTGACAGGCTCTGTCCAGCTGCTCCCAAACCCACACCTCTCAATCATTTGACAAATACCATTGCTTGATGCCACCCCAAAAATATCAACTTCCTCTCCCACAAGAGTCTCAAAAGACCAGTGTTGAACCAGGACATAAATACTGTTTTTTTCCCAAATGTGGTCTAATTATTGTGTATTTTATACATGACAAATGAAGTCTCTTAAAAACTGTGAATAACTCCCCTTATTTCTTTTAGCCTGCAGAATATCTCAGTTTTGCCCTGTACTTTGTTTTAGCTTGGGCAGCAGCAGAAGACAATGAAGTTTAATGGGTATTATTACTTAATTGCTCAAAATTCAAGGTCTCTGGGACATCAGTGGCCAAGACAAAGACCTGATCAAAAAAACAAGTACACAAGCAATGCACTCTAACTGCATTTCTTTTATTACATATTATATTAAATCTTGAGGCAAAATGTTGACTCAGAAGACCTAAATATAACCAAAAGATTCCTTATATTCAGCATAACATATTTTAATAGTATTTATAGAATGTCCCAGCCTTGTCAATTTGATAATGTTATTCTCCCTATATATTTTAAGGCAGTGGTACAGCAAACTGGGATCGGTGGGGTAGGAATTACACCACTATAATTGCTTGAGGATAACTATTAAAACTCTGCCTTATCCTATGTTATACTAACCTATACACTATGTTATACTAAATTTATGAACAAAGGTGACGCTGAAGATTAATCAGCACATACAGGCCTGTCAAACCCCTCTAACTCCACGACGTGAATTTATTATGCAAAAACGGCTACAATACATGAAATTTACTGGCTTAGACACAGAATGTTCCTTAGTCAGCAAGTCTTCATCAGCATTCAGAGGAGTTTCTTTAACCAAACAACGAAGGACAGCATCTGAGACAGCACAGACCTTTTTAGGATTTATACCACAAGAATTACTTTCAGGATGGTTGTAAGGGATTCATGAGCTCTGATGGGGTGTAGGACCAACTATGGATGGAGCTGCCCATCCCAGTCTGTCCCCACCCCTTCTCTTCCAGGCTGTAGAAAACACACCCTGAAGTCAATTCTCCTGCAGACTTGGCTTCCCTAAACACACGACATGTAACTCAGAAATCCACGGAAAACTCAGAAAGGGAAGAGCAGCTTCCTTCAAAAAAACGATCACACAGTTATGTAACCAGTGTATGGAGAGGGTCCTGTTTCCCAGATTTGGCATTTGCCCAATTACTAAGAGCTTTACTTTCCATACGCAATATTATGTTACTGAAGCTAATTTTTCTTAATTGGGGAAGATGGAATATTATCTCTGCTGAACTCCAAATCGCTTTGGAACATAACGTTTTAAACAAACTTCCAACCAACACTGTACAGATGGCACAAAGCCTCTCCACCTTTATTACAACAAATAAAAATGATGTACAGTATACTGAGGAGTTGTTCAGCACACAAATCCCAGGTACCACCTTCACTGCACGGTGCTGAAAGGTGTCTGCAACTCTTTATACGATGCTCGAGGTTTACTCAGAAGCAACAACACAAAGACACAAGAACTCACAGTTGATAAGCAGAGTTAATGGTGAAGATGTACAATAATCAAACCAGTAACAAGCTGTGAGCTCCCATGTGAAACTGAAAAGTCTTTTTTTCTTTAGATAATATTGGTTTCTTACCGTATCCCCAGCAATGTACAGGAACAGCAGGGAATCTCTAACAAATCTCCTCAGTTACTTGGTGAAAACAACAACCAGAAGATACATTAAGAATACTTTACAAAACTCTAGGGAATCCCAGTTTTGGAGGAGAACAGGCTGTGTATCTCCCCAATCAATTTCCATATCTGTTTCAATTACAAAGTATTTTGAAAATAACCAAAAAAGGGTGGACACTTCTCCTCCAAATTCCAAATATTCTAAGTGGCCTTGCTGTTGACCCTGAAAGCTACTGCTGCCTTCTGGGCTGTCACAGTATGGAGAGCAACTGCATTGTCCCAGGAGGGACTTTGGCTGAACTAGGGTCAACAAGTCCCTAGATCAAGCCTAGAAGTCTTCCTGGTTTATGAATAAATACAGAAAACATGATTTCTAAATCCTATAGTCCTTGTAAGACTCTTCTACTGCCCTTTGTTTCCTAATCTGAAACTGATAGAGAGCTCATAATAGATCAACTTCTTTCATTCCTGACCACTCGATTTTTTAGATACTGTAAAACAGACAATATTGCAGTATGTTTTCCTCTCATATTGTTTTTAAAGATATTTCACAAGTGAGAAATGGTTTCTTTTTAAAACACTGACTCTTTAAGTGTTAAACACAAGTAGTAAATCCACTCTGCCAAATTGCCCCATTTATAATATTCAATCTTCCTTCTGTAATCAGGAGAGCTGAAGTACACATTCAGAGTTGCTTTCCTTTGACACAGTTCTCTTATTACTGTCTCTTTTCCTCACATAATGTCCCACAGCAGCTGTGCCATTATGATGATGCTTTCTCTTCTCTTTTTCTTTTTTTAAACAGCCTCTCCAGCACAAATAATTAAAACATGTATTTACCTTCCATCGCTTGGCTGAGACTAAGTGCACATTTTGGGGGAAGGGGGGCAGTTGTTTGTTTCTTTTTATTTCATTTCTGAGCAGTGACATATTGATGTTTCGGATAATAAATCATTCCAATTTGTTCATCCCTGCCAACAATGGTTTTAATCTTCATTTACGACTTGCAAAGTCCGTTTTGTTGGAAGCGTTTGATAAAATACTCAATTACCATTTTTTTTTGCACTGCAGTTCAACTGCTGTGCTGATAAAGGCTCTAGCTCAGAAGATAAACTGCAAATAATTCCTGAAGAACAAATGTCAGAGGCAGTTTACAATGAATGGGATTTTTTTTTGAGCAGATTATTCTCCCACCAAAGTGACAGGGCAGCTCAATATTTATTTTGTTGAGAATGTCATTTAAATATTGTTTGACACCTGCTCCCTGCAGTCAGCTACTCAGCACAGAGCACTTTCAAGGGGTTTGGAGTGAGGTTCCAGCTCTGCTGCATCTACTAACATATTTCAGGGACTTGATTTAAGAAGCAGAAACGGCAGCTTCAAGTCACACTTGGCAATTCTTCCCAGGTAAATAAAGGGAATTCACCACCAGAAGGCATGTGCTGCACACACCAGTGTACTCAGGGACCCAGAAAAACCACACAGCAAACATGTGAGCAAAGGGGGACCTAAGGAAGAAGCTGAAGTTTTCAGTTTCTCCCTGTGTAGCTTCTGACTGTGGTTATTACTCCATCACAGAGTTATCTCGAAATAAAAGGATTGTTCCTGCATTATTTTCGCCTAACCAGTGGCTCTTTCAGTCCTTTAAAAATCAGAGTATTCTTTCCAAAACAACCTCCTGGAATGTACACAAACTGTATGTGTGAAACACCTGTGCAGGTGCAAGGAGGATGACACAGCACAGCCAGGGATGTACCCAGAACATTTCCAGGGAAATGGTCCTTCTCTCTTTCCAAAACACAAGCAGCCATGAGCCATTTATCTTAATGAATTAAAGGTGTAATTATTGTAATTATGTCTTTTGTTCAAGATTCTTAATCTGTTTTCAACTACCCTGGTTTATTTCATTTATGATTTTTTTTGTGCTAACTCAGTGTTTGTCTGGAGGGATTCAGAGAACACACTGAAGGTGGAGCCTTCCCCTTTCATCACAAAAGACCTGGAATAAGAAACATGCAGGATTCACACACACAGTGCTGCAAGGGAACAGGAATCCAGCAAAATTGGAGATACACTTTAATTCAACACTGTCTGAAGCGCTGAAAGGCCATAATCTGCTAAATTAGGTCAAAGATTCATCTGCACTTCAGAGACCTTTATACTCACAACTGGCAGGAAGGAAAATCGTACTAAACCAAAAACATGCTTTAAGTTAGTACATTCATAGTACCAAATACGTGTGCCTCAGCTTTAGTTATAACCCCAACTGTATTTATAAAATACTTCCTCTATCTACTTTTACATCCACAAGTGTAAAACAGGCAAGATCAGAGTGTGCATCTATCTTCACAATAGATCAGAGTGTGCATCTTCTAAAGTTCTCATCTCACCTATGAATACTTTGCTCTTTTCTTCAATAAAACAAAATTAAAACTTATGGATAAAAAAAAATAGAGAAAGTGTTTTTACGGATAAAATAGTACTCGTTAAAGCTCCTTTTTAAATTTGCAATAAATGAAGAGAGCAAGACCAGAGTAAGTAGATATGCAGACTCCAGGAGCAGAATAATCAGCACACACTCAAAATGAAGCACACATGCACATTAAATCCAGCAAACAACCCCACGACACATGCAGTGGCAGAATGGGAAGGTGGTGACTAATCTGGCCTGCAGGGCTAACAGAACTGGGCACAAAGCACAACCTAATGATAATGTGAGTTATTCCAGAGACAAGATGGAGTATCCAATTCCCCAGCGTGTGTGTTTGTGCATGTGTACACATGTACATCCGTAAATACATGCTTTACAAACCTATTACTGCTTTTCACCAGCCTCTCAGAAAGTATTGAGATTAATGAATAATTGGGTTTCCAAATCTCTCATTGTTCCTCTTTGCTGCTGCGGCTCAATACAGACATCATTACTTCTCCACCAGTGTAGTGATTCTGCTCGTCATGCCTGAAACAACTACAGCACGGAGATTAAATACAATCTATATCCACATAAATCATTGAATAAATGAATCATGAAATTAATATGTAAATTGTGTGTTTAACCTCTATTTATACAGCACTGTCTGTCACCATGTAGTAAATCTAAAACTAATTGCAAATTCACAACTCTGCAAAAAGAACACCATGGTAAAAGCTTGACATATTTATTAACTAAATGTTGAACTACATTGAGTAAGTAATTAACAGTCATGCCAGAACAGGGAGAGGAAATTATATTTAAGCACAGATGTCACCTGGATGAAATGGCTAAAACTATTTTAGATTAGATTTTGATATTAATCAAAGAATACTCCCATTTAATTTTTGACAGACAAATCTGTTTCCATTTATTCATGATTCCATTAAACACTCCGTTTTTAAACCTGAATGTCATGTCCATTCTCAGGCTGGTATGTTCCTTTTAATATGTCTTTTAAAAGAAAACGTGAAGAAGAAAACAGTAAGGTTAAATGGTAATAAAATCTTCCTACAGCCTAGACAAAAATCCCCCAAAGGACCGGAAAAATTATTTTGCATTAGGTAAAATTTCATTATTTCTTACATAAAGAACTGTACATAAGCCTTAAGACACCATATCTAATTTCATTCCTATGTATTTCCAGTGCTTTCTGATGAACAAAAGGCACCTCCAGTTGGATGATCAGGGAAGGTCCCCAGCTGCATGCACCAGCAGAGACCTTTCCAAATCTGACTTTATTCTAGAATTGCAACGTATTTAAGACATACAACATCAAACCAGATGTCATATGAAAGCACCTGGACAAACGTGTTTATAGCTCCCCAACAGTCAGTCAGAACAAAAGGGAAGGGAGACATTCTCCCTTCAGGCAGCCAAGATTGATCCCACAGCACCAGGCAAGTGATGCTCATCAGGAGCAATCACTGCTGCCAAACACAAACTTCATTGTGGAATTCTTATCAACACTTTTTTCTTAAATCCTCAGCTGCTGAAACTGAGCAAACACCATGCTAATCAGTAAAAAATACAAGAAATTATATCTGTTTTTGAAATCAGACTGGCCACATGCCACCTGCCCTCTTTGTTTTCCCCCTTGAACAGGTCAATGCAGGTACCCTACATGTGCAATTCCCAAGCAGGATGTGAGCACAAGGCAGGTTCAGAACTGTGGAAAAATGAATCCTTGCTGAATATTAGAACAGCAAAGTGAAATCGATTATATAATAAATATGTACTTTAAAAACACAGCAACTGGCCCAGTGGGCAAACCTGCTTTCTTAACAGGCACTATAAATTTGAAAAATATCCCAAGTAAATTCCAGTGGATTCAAATGGAAAACGCACACTGCAAGGGAAGCAAGAGTCTGATTCCAGGAAAAAGGGTGAGATCCTAGCCAAGACTGATGAGAAAACTCACGCAGAATTTTATGCACTTGTTTCCAGGCTTTTAGTAAAGATAAACTCAGATAAAGCAGATAAATTTTGCTTCATATGGAATTTATAGAGCTAAGCTGTCCCCTCATGGCAAATCCATCGTGCCCAGAGCACTGCTCACACTGTGCCTGACGAGGCTGCAGGAGCATTAGGATCTCCATCTCACATCTGCACATCAGAGCCACAAAGAGATGAGGTGATTTGTCCAAGGTCACCACACGAATCATTTCCAGGGCCAGCAATGAGACTTAACTTCCTCAACTCCTGGTTCTGGCAACTAGACCATGATGCCTTTAGCTGTATTACAGCAAACTATTCCTTGTGTCATCAATCTCGGATCCAGAAACGCTCTAAATCACTCGAGGATTATGACATTTTTATGGGAGGACAACACTTCATTACAGACCTGAAAACCTGGCGGGAAGAGCAGGGGAAACTCCCAAAGCTGGTGAGAAAACCTCAGAAGTCACACTGGAAAACAATTGTCTATAAAGACAAAACATGAACACTGCTGTTTACTACTCACTATTTCTGATCCATTTATCCATCTATTTTCTACAGTTTTTAGCAGTTTCAGGCACACAGAGAAGGGAAGTCACAGCCTGTGCCACATGTCCTACGGCTAAAAAGAACAGTGGCCAGACAGCAGTGGACAGTACACAGACTGCTTAGAAACACAGCTTGAACAAACTATGGCAATGCTTCTGAATCATAAATAAATTGCTGCGATGAAGTACAACTTTCCGAAGTTTTAAAATAAATAAAATGTTCATACATTTTTATAGTAGGTGATTTCACTGCATGAAACAGAATACAAAGAGTTGCAGGAAAACAACACAGCCCAGTCACCAAACTTCAAATCATTCTTACAGGGAGTTTTGGCAAATTTTTTACGGAGAGAAAAATTGTACAGATTATTACCACATTCACTACAAAATGCAAAAGCCGCATACTTCAGCATAGTTATTCCTTGAATACATGGAATAAAAAAACCAAGGGAGAAAGGTTACTCTTTTCCTGGGCTGTTCTTCTCCCATCAAGTGTTTGAACTACATTGTCAAATAAATAAATACAGGAAATTAAAGCAATAATAATTGATAGATTGCAATGAAGCTCTCCAAAAGCTGTCTGGACATGGTTCCGGGCACCCTGCTTGAGCAGGAGTTTGGATAGGATGAACTCCAGACGTCCTTTCCAACATCACCCTTTCCATTACTCTTTTTTCCATTCCCTATCATTCGATTCATCTGCTGGCTGGCTTCAACTAAACTTTTTCAGTTCACTCTCCCAAAATTGCAAGTGCCTGGATCCTGAAAAAAGCTCACAAACCAGAGAAAGGTTATGAGGTTCAGTGTGGAAGCAGCAGACTATATGTGCAACACACAACACAACCCAACATCCCTCTGGGCACAGGAGGGATTCAAATGGTTACTCCTAATAGAGTCAGAACATACAGATTATACAAACAAAGAGCCAAAGCACAATGTAAGTATGTGTAACAACAAATACAAATAAAACATCGAGGGAGGAACAAATGGGATGTGTATGAGAATCTGAGATTTTTGGTGAGACAGTAGTCAATGAAGAGACTGAAGCAGAAGAGATGGTACAGACAGTGCAGGGATAAATAGTGGAGAAAAGAAGAAATAAGACTACATATCTGCAAACAGTTAGCAAGATGGATAAATGCAGTTAAGGTGAAGGTATGACCATTTTAGCAGAGCTCTCCTGTACCAACTGCCCTGACAGCAGGTCACCACCAGCACATCCCCACACCTTGCTAACTCTCTATCACAGCCTGAAGGCAACAAACAGGAATCTCAGGACCAATGAAGCTGGAAAAGACCTCTGAGATCGCCAAGTCCAACCTTTCACCAACCCCCACCATGTCAACCAGACCACTGAGTGCCATGTCCAGTCTTTCCTCGGACACCTCCAGGGATGGGGACTCGGTGAGCTGTCACCACCTCGGACCTCACTGCCCACCCAGAAAATCAGAGCAGCCCATCTCTCCAGCACCCACACTAAGGCACAGAGGAGAGCAGGGAGGAGATGCCATAAACCAGCTTCCTTCTGCCCTGCGTGGGGCCAGGATGGGCACAGCGCTGTTTTTCAAACCACTAATGGGTCAGATATTGTTTCCACAAGAGATTTACGATAAACAGATAACTTTCCTCGCTTTTGCTTTTCATTTCTGTCCCTTCCCTCCGCGACATTTCATCCTGGGAGGGAGAGGGAGCTGCTCATTTCCGCGGCAGCCCAGAACAATCTCAGATTTATAACGTGTGAGGAGCCCATCACGGTGATAGAGCAATCTTTCCAGCAGACATCTCTCCATTACTGGAGCTGATGCCTCCCTGCCCTGGTGCCACTGCTGGACGGATCTGTCACCCCAACAGGGGGGCTCCCAGCCTCACCCATTTGTCATCTTTATCTCAGCCAGCTCTGCAGCTCCTCTTAAACAAACTCTGAATGTGCAGCTTCACCGTTTTTTTTTTTTCCCCCAAACAAATTGTTTGAATGAAACGTTTGCATCTCCGCGTCTTGTGTGACTTTATTTTCTGTCTTATTTTGTGATGAAGTTATTTTAGTTTTTATGAAAGGGAATAATGGGTAAAGATGAAGGCTTCATTCCACTGTGCTGACAACATACTGGTGGAGAAATGGTGCAGTTAATAATGTAAACTTGATGTATGTAAGCACAGCTGGTTTGGGAACATCTTTTCAGTAGCACTAATTTATACTTTGCCTTTATTTTGTGTTTTGGTTTATGATTTTGATTAGCCACTAGAATGAGCTGTCTTAATTGCTTTCTGCTAAACTGCTTAAAAGCAGGGGAAAAAATCCACCACCCCACCCCTAGAAATTGAAACCATGCAACCTGTTTTACTTTATTAGACTTTTACTACATAGTTACATTCAAAAATCAAAACCCAATATTAAAGGTTGTCAGATACCCTCAGGGCTCTGAAGGAACAGGAAGAAGGGAGGGGAAATCCCAAATCCTCAGCAGAATTTGCTCATTAGCAATTTTCAGTGCTGTATCACACAAACTTCTTCAGTGATCTACTTTAGTTTTTGCATCTTAATTCAAGGTTTGATGTACAAAATACCTATTATTACAAGTATTAAATGGCTACTCCTTTCATTTCCTGTCTCCCAGCACTCCCTAAATTCATTATGTACTTACTTATCAAAAAAGACAAACACAGTGCAGGGAAGAAAAAAAAATAGCAGAAGAGAGTGGGAGATGCCTTAGTAAGTCATACATTAATACACAGCCTTCCTGCATTTCTGAACAGACACTTTTTACATTTAGTATTCACTTCTTCCGACAAAATTGCTTTAAAACCCCATTTTCTAAGGCTACTTTAATTTTAAATCTCAAACTGCTGTGAAAGGCTTTTGGAAATTTTTGTATTTTATCAGAAACACAGTAATCAAAAAAGGACACAAGCAAGCTGCTCTTGTTAAATTAATTAATAAAACTTCTGAAAGAAGTACTTAATAATTGAAACCTAGAGAAGCTATCAAAACTGAAACAGTCATTGCAGAATTGAAACAAAGGTTTCCACCTGCAAAGAAAGATTTTTTTTTTCCCCACTAAAACAGGTAACACTGAAAAGAGGCTTTACCTTCTGAAAGATCTCCTCAGCACTTTTCACCCTAGAGGTGCCCAGCTGGATATCCCAAAATCATCATCACCTGCTCTTTTCCTTAATAAAAGGGATTCATGGGAACACGTCAGTCACACTTCCAAGGTAATTTTCCACAGACAAAATATCACAAATATTTCCAAAAACAAGACCTGGGAACATCTCTAATCCTACAAACCTCAAACTTACACTCTGAAAGTTGTTTCCAACACAACAGCTAAGAGAAGGCCCAGAGCACCTCATGGGAAATGCTCAGCAAGTGGAAAGTTCACAGCATCATAGCTGCAAACTCCCATTGTCTGGGCAGAACAGAATTTGTGAATCTGCCCTTTGTTCAAACTCAGTGGAAGAACTCTTCCAGCCTCAGCATGGAGAAGGAAGTTAATCACCTGATTTAAAGGTAGGCTGCTCTTTATATTATCTCTGAAGTAAAGTGACAGTCGTCAGGCTTTTGCAGTGACACTGCCTTGATCAATGCTGCAGTCTCAGGTGTTAATCAGGTACTTCATCTGCCTTTAAAAGCAAATGTAATAACCCAGAAAGATCAATATTCTTAGTTTTTTATTCCATGTTGAACTACTGTGAACTCACTGCAGTTTGAGAGCATTTCATCAGCGGCATTAACCACAGCCCAAAAATGTTAATGCCAACCAGCACATCCCTTACTTGGGAACTATCAGACTCCTACAAAATGTGCAGATCGACAGTAAGAACACATCAGAAAATTGTTTTGGCAAAACTGCTCTGCAAAACTGCACACCAGAACAGCTGAAAGGGCTGAAGGGCTCAGGGCAGTGAGAAGAGAGAGCACTGTCACCTCAAAGCTGCTGGTTCTGAGCAAACAGCTGGACCAGAGACACTGTGAGCAGCTCAGGGAAGAGACAGCAGCATCCCGGCTGCTCCTGAACAAAGAACAATTGTACAAGGATCCAAAGGGGATGGGCAGCAAAGAGGGAGAGGTGGAGACCCTAATCCCTGCACTATTTGCTTTTTTCCCCCAGGCATTTTACTTATCCAAAATCCAAGTGCCAGCTGCAGGGTGCCACAAAGCAGTCTGGTACCACTGACTGGGGTGGGCAACAGTGCCAGGGGCTTGGGGAGCCTGGAGAAAGCTTTTATCCATTTTAATTTCTATTTTTAAAAGCACACAAGTATGAAATGGCTCCAGCCTTCCACCACAAGCTGCTCAGAACATCAGCCACAGCAATGAAAACTGGAAGACAACAATCTGGCTCAATGGGTCAAGCATCCTTCACTCAGGAAAAATCAGGGTGGAAACACAAGAAACCCAACTCATGAGCTACTCTTCTGACTTTCAGTACCCCTCAGGATTTGTCACAGCTTCCCAAAGCCACAATTAAGCCTCTTAAACTCTACTACTTCCTTCTTCCCACAGCCAACTCTCAGAGCACTTCTCACGTGTACTGGGTGAAAAGGACTTTTCAATAAAGAAAAAGTCAAATCTTTTTTAAAGGGAATGGAAAAAAGACACATTTTAATGGAACAATCTATTTTTCAGTCAACTCAACTAACTTCTGCAAGAAAAACATTTAGTCAGTATTAAAAAGAAAAGCACCTTACATTTTGATTAATTTGATACTCCTGTATTATGCATAAAGCCACTCATTCATTTTGCCCTGCAAACTATTCTTATCCAAGAACAGATACGATCAGCGTGAAGCAGTGAAAAATTTTATTAAAGTAAACACAATCCCAGTGAAACATGCTCGTTATGGAAATACACCAGCAGCTGCTAAAAAATGGCCAATTTCATATGGATGTAATAAATATTTTCATGGACACCTATCTACTGTTCTTTCCAAGTTTTAAGTGAATATTAAGCAGCTTTTCCTGGTGTCTGCCTAAGCAGACGTCAGTCACCTGCAGGTATTTCAGACATTTAAAAAGCATCCCAACAGGAAACAAGAGCACTGGTATTAAGGAAAGACAGTGAGTGTGTGTGGAGGCTTCTTCCTAATTAAGCACAAAGCTCATCCCCTGGTATGGAGTCCCATTCTGATCCTCCCCATGGATGGCAAAGCATCTGCAAAGAAGTACCTCACACATTAACTTGGTAGGAAAGGAAACCACTCCAAACAAAGCCATGTGCAGCACGAAGTGTTCTTCAGTAGATGGGCAATGCCAAACAGCAATTCCACAGCAAGGCACAGGGCTGGAGCTAATCCATCTCCTAAATCTGATGGGTGAACTTCCTTAGTGCATGATAGAAATATGAGTGCAGCTTTCTACCGCTGATTTCACAGCAGCTTCATACTTGTGAAACGCTCAGGTTACAGGTAAGCTTCCTGCTCATACACCCCAGGAGTGCAACCCAACAAAGGAATGAGTTACCAAGTGCCAACGCCCATGAGTTAGGAGATCTGCCCCCTGCCTCCAGTGGGGAAAAAAACCTGCATTTTTAGTGCAAAAAGTGGGGAAAATGAGAGATGGCGACAGACAGCAGTGGGCTCAGCCTCTCATGGAGACCCAACTGCAAAACCCTGGAGAGCCACTGTTCACTAGAAACCTGAAAACTGACATTCCCAGACTCTGGGCTTTGCTTAATTGAATGACAATAAAACCACAACTGTTAATAAATTTTTTGTGTTTGTTTGAAAAGTAACGAAGTTCTGTACTCTTCACCTCCTAAAAAAGGTTTCACTTTTTATTAACTCGTAATATCCTAAATTATCTTCAACTTTAGTTTATATTCTTATGCTGAAGTTTTAAAACCAAAGCAATGAAAACCAAACAAAAAACCCCCACACCTTTAACATGACATGAACTAAATACTAGCCAACAGCCCCTCCCACATTCTGAGCCCAAAGCCTAGGCATGTTAACTTTACTAGATATTTGAAGTATCTTTTGGGGTTCTAAACATGCTTATAGTAGTGCACACACATATATATGTATGCACACAGAGAGAATCTAAAATCATCTCGTGTTTTCATGAAAATTTCTGACCCTTCTTTACTACTGCTCTTGCAAACACTGCCGTTGTGAAAAATGTATAAGAGTAATGAAATTCCTGGCTGAGGCTTTAATCTCAAGTCACTTCTATAACAGGGGGGTGGATCAGAGAGTATAATTTGCTGTTATCACACTGCTCATCTCCTGTGTTGACAATAGAAATCCTCCTGTTAGTTTTTCCTAGACAAACGTGACCCCAACCTGATATGACACTTTATTTTTTCAGCTGTGTAACAACAGTCTTAAACCAGGTGCTTTCTAAGCTGCATTATCCCATTTTGGGAAACTTTTCTGTTGCTATCAGTAAGGTAAAACATTTAAAAAAAAATATTTTCTTGCCTATATTTGTAGGCTTATAAATTAAATTCTGTACACCAACTTCTTGACATTTTCACATCTTGCCATTAACAAAAATATTTGACTACTTCATGTTTTTCACATTCTTAATTAAAATTAAGTATGGATTGGCAGGCTTTTAAGGAAATACCAGTAACATTCCAGGATAAATTGAAAGCATTAATGTGCTTAAAACATTTGTTTTCCTTTTTAAAATAATTGATCATTAGTTTTCTTCTGGAGGTTTTTGGTAAGGAATATCTGTATTCAGTTGTTTTTATGTCTGCATATTCATCAGTCTAAAACAATTTTAGACCCCAGCCTCTTTGGTATTGTGTTTTAGTACTTGCTGGCACTAGAATTTTGCACCATAGCCCTCGATTTATAGCCCTCATTTAGCCATCATGCTATTCAAACCCCTGACTTTAAATATCCGCCACACAGATATGAGTAACAAAAAGAGACAGAGTATAGCTATTGTGCCTTCAAAGAAAAGCAATAAACCATTCTGCTTGCTCTCCTTCATGTTCTTTAATTCATTTCATTTCATTTTAACTACCCAGAACAATTTCACCAGCCATTAGCCTGGAATGAAACCTTACAAAGGCTGATTGTTGTTATAAAGATGGGTCCCAGCACTCCCTCCCCCTCCTTTTCATAAGTTTTAGGACAAATAGGCTACTTCATAGCCACAGCTTTGTTTTTTAAAAGGAGAATTCTTGCGCAGCGAAGGACAGACAAACTGCTTCACATTCCCATTCAAAAGGCTCCAAAACAACGTGCACAGTGAGCTGGGCTGGCTCAGAGCCCTGAGCTGGACCGTGAGCAGGGAGGCACAACAAAGGATGGATCTCCCGGGTTATTCTGTCCACCCTGCACCACTGATGCTCTGCCCTCAAACCTGCAGCAAAGGCTGGGGGAAGCACCAAATGCTCAACTCCACCACAGCCAGCTCCAAACATGGGGGGAAGGAAAAAAAAAAAAGCACAAATTTTATGAGTGCGTTTTTGTATTTTGCAGAAATAAACCTTCCTGAGTGTCATTTCTGACAGCCTACGCCAAGAAAAAGCTGCACATTTTTGTCTCGCTGCATCCATGTTTGGAAAACAATCTTAACGAGAAAAAAAAAATTTAAAAAGAGACATTCTATTTTTTTTCCAGTTTGTAAAGAGCTGCACACCTTACATTTAGCATCTTCATGGAAAGCTGTGAAGAAAGATATTCATTCTAAAAAAGTGCTCAAGTGCTGCATTCTGCTTTTTTCTCACAAACTGGTGGCATTTCCCCAGCTCTGGACAGTCTCTCTGCTCAAACATGAAGACCCCAAGCCCGTAACAGCTCTGCCCCAATTTAGAATATATATATATATATATGTAGCAACATCCCCACAAAACGTTCACAGCCCTGTCCAATTCCCATGTATTTTTGATCCTTCCCAGCAAACAGATCAGAGAGATCTTTTCCAACAAAGTGTCAACAAACTGTCTGCACAGACAACTCCCTCCTCGGTTTGTGTATTATGTGGTTTGTATTATTTTTATTCCTCGTTAAGTGTCACACTTGTCAAAAGAGTGAACGCCACTTTTCCATAGTAACACGGTTTTGTGATGGAAGTTGTGAAACCTTCAAGACTTACAGATATTTCCACAAATATCCAGTATCTGCTCAAACATTAACACCGCGAGCTCAGAAAGCAAAGGAATGGATTTCTGTGGTTTTTTTTCCAGCAAGGTATCAAAATTGTTCCTGAATTTTGGACATTTTTTCCTCTTTCGAGAAAAGACAAAGGTTAACTAATCAACTGGTATTTCTTTCATTACACCAAAGGAAAAAAATTACTTTAAAGTAATTCAAAGTAATGATAGAAGCCAGAAATTACTTTTTATGTAGTGACAAAAAACTTGGAACATGAGATTATGTTGAGTGTGAGAGTGTCTATAAACAGAGCTGCTTTATCCCATCTGAGCTGTTATTGGTGATGCCAATAATCTGAATTTGCAGATGAACTCCGCAAAGCTGCATGTTTTACTACTCACTTCCAAATTATGTAAATGAACACATTAAATTGTACCTTGTTAGAGGTATGCTTGGTAAAATAGCCCGATAAATACATCCCAATAATACTAAAATTCATTTTCCTATGAGAAATTTATAGAAATCTGTAAATACAAATACAAACTTGACAGGGAGAAACCCCAGTTCAGGATGGCAAAACCACAGCCATCCAGCACCTTCTAGAATGTTCATTTATGTCCCCTCAACACTAAGTTACTGTCACTAAGGCATGACTTTTCTTGTTGTTTTGAATACCGAGACTCTGGAAGGCATAAGTGATCTCACACAGCTTCTAACAATGTCAATTACCAGTACAAACAGCAAGAAAAAACACCAACTGCAGGTCTGCACCTTTGTGGATGGTACAGGGCTCTGTAACATTTAAAAACATTTAAAAACAGCAAGGAGAACTTGAGCAGGACTCCAAGCCAAGAAAATACCTTCAACAGAAATAGAAACAAGAAAGGAGCTCCTGCCTGAGTGCAGAATGCATCTAATTTTAATAAGAGCAAATAAAAATATTTGGGAATTTTTTCAAAACAACTACCTACGGAGCAATAAAACACAACAGGACACCAGGTAGTGATGGAAAGCAAGCAGCATTCCTGCACCTTTGCCAATTACACCATGCTCAGGAGTCACCAGAAGTCTTGAGAGAAACAGAAGAGCCAAGTTGTCCTGTATTAGTAAAACTCCACAGCCATGAGCTATGCTTGCTGTGTTGTACACAAGTGTGGATTTGGTAAGACAGCAGTACCTTCAGTCAGTCCAAACCAGCTTTACATGACAGGGCAGTTCAGCTCATTTCAGAGCACGTGGGACCACACTGAATTACAGTCTTCGTGCCTTATTACACTGTCATATGGCCAAAAAGTTAACACTGAAAGATTAATTATGACTCTTTAAAGGAAGTACTGCTATGCACATCTTCAAATGAACACTTAATCCTTTCCCTGACATTTATTTAGATGTGGACTTTTCACCTCTGTGCCACCCTGCTCTATAGGACATCATTTGCTATCTCAATTAAGCTGCATCAGTACTTTTCATTCCAACTACCTCAACTCTCACCACTCTCAACAGGAGAAAATACCATTTGCTTCCAGCTTCACAGTTTTCGTGCAACTACTGAGAACTGTTAAATTGAAATAGTGTTCTATCCCACAGGACGAAGGGATGGCCAGGAATACCTCGCCCTGGAACAGACTGCCTGTTTACATTTCAGCAGCACTGTGCAACCCGCCAGGCAGCAAGAGTTACACACACTTTAACATCTCCAGCTTCAACACACCTGACATGTCTTAATTCCTGTTCTGAGGCTCCTGCATTAATGAGGACAGATGCAGTAATTCACTCCACTGGCTGCATGTGAGTGTTGAGGCTCAGACAGCTCCATGATCCACCTTGCTCCAGGCAAAACCTCAGTGTTTGTGAGCTACACATTCAAAAAGTGCAAAACCTGTCACATCCTGGACTGCTTTTGGGAGATATTCATATATATACACACATGCATGTAACTGCATAAAAACATTAGGAAAATAATTAACAAAATACAATGTTATACATGCTTAAACAGCAAACATTTTGGAAAAAATAATGTCATTCATACTAGAGCCTTGATGTCTACTTACAGACTGTCATTAAGTAAGGTATTGCTAGAGAGACATTTCTATTCCAAATAACTTTGATGACCTGCCTCCCAGGCCCTCTGCTGCATTTGCTGCATGCTGCATGTCCCCATGCAGTGACAGCAGAGGCACTGCAAGCAGGGCAGTTTGGGTGCTGCTGCACATCCCAGAACGAGAGCACTCACTGCATTCCTCTCCAAAGCTACAGGTGCACAGGTACAGTGTCCCTTTCTGGAGCCCAGAGCAGCACTGGGAGCTCAGGGCTGACATGAGATTTCAGTGACAAGCAGCAGTGTGGGGTCATTGCAGCATCACAGCACCACACAAAATCTGAAACACAGCACTCCTTGAACAGCCGCTCCAGCTCAGACCAAAGGCTGCATTTCCCTCTGGCAAAGACAGCTCCCTGTAGTGGGCTGGAATTCACAAGTTCCACTCCATCCTGACCCATCAGTAAATCCAGACAATGAAGCTGGAGGCATTAAACACTAACCACAGAGTGGCCACGCAGGGATGAAAGGGGAGTTAAGGCACCAACAGCCTGGACTCACAGGGTACACAGAGCAAAATGGCTTCCACAGAAGGGCATGAAATTAGGAAAAATCACAGCTAATTTATAATGCAAACTTTGAGCAAGAAATTATTTTCACGCACGCAACTCTCACAGAACCTTCCCACAACAGCAAGAAGCAATTCAGCAGCAGACTGCTGCCTTAAAATAAGAACTACATTAATTATCCATGAGGGAGGAAAAAAAAGTAAACCCTGTTCTAAACAAGCAGAGTTCCTATACAACAGCTTATTTGTCCCTTCCATCCTTGCTGCTTACAGTGACACAAAACACAGATTGGCTCTGGGGAAAGCAGCAATAAGGAATGTGTCTTCTGGAGCATTGTTTCCAAGTTCAGCCCAGTCCCACAGAAGCTATAAAAACTTCCAAGTCTGTTAATTCTGTTACATTTGTTGTGCATGGTTAAGATGCTACGTAAGAAGGGATTTTTAAAAACCCAGATTTTATAAATAGCATTGCAATTGCTTTGAATTGTGGCCTGCAGCCATCTCCTGCTGTAATCAATGACAAAAATCAACTGACCTCAGCAGCTGCAGGTCACCTACCAGACCAAAATTTGGGCTGGCAATTATTCTGGAGACACTCCCAAACCCTTGCTGAAATCTCATGCAGTAGATCCCTCTTCACTTTATTAGTATCATGGAAGTCCCACGTAATATTCTGATTTAAGTCCCACGAAAAAGGTGGAGACAGATTTCTGCTGTTTCTCATCTTTACAGATGAAATATGATTAATTGGTTTTAACAACACATCAGTTTTACCCAAAAAATTCCTAAAACCAGTAAATCTGTAAAACAAAACATTATTTAATACTCTTATTAACTGCAGTTTGCTTAATTGCAGTATTTAAGTCATGAGCAGATCTAGAATTGTCAGATGCATTTAATTGAAATACTATCCCTAGAGCTAAACACTGAGTGTTTATAATAAGATACATGTTATTCATGATTAGCTAACTGCTCCCCTTCTGTGGAAAATCCCACAGAAAAAACAAGGGAGAGCAAGGGAACAGAACCACACTATGGGGTGGGGGAAAGGGGAGGGGTTTGCTTCAAGAGGGTTGGGGGTTTGGTGGGTTTAGTTTGGATTTTGTTATTCTGCATTTCATCAAGTGATCTTTGCTCCTTTCTCTTCTCTAGTATCTCCAAAAGTTATGTCTTCGTGTTAAAAATGAAGGAACATTCTTCTTTCTTCCTAATTCCTCTCACCCTTCCTTCATGTCCAGAATCCTGAATACATTCATCAAGACACCATCTAAGTCCAAATGAATTCCTACTTTGTTAAAAAAGAAATAGAGCAAACAGTGTATACAAACTGGAAAACACATATAGTACCTGCACACAGTTCAGACAGAAACTATGATTTATCCTGATGTTAATTTGTAAGTGCAGCCCAGAACTAAGAGCATAAGCACAAAAGAATAAAATTCCCATTGTATGTAGAGATCAAAAAGAAAACTATATTCTATGGGAGAAAATAAAGTAAAATAAGCATATAAAAATGACAGGTATGTTAATAACTTTCTGCCTAACAAAGGAGTGCATCCTGATGAACAAAACTTCAAACAAATTGCTGCATAAAATAATTCAGACAATATGTTTGCTAAAAAAAATAAACCAAACCAGACAGAGAAACAAACAAAAAGCCTTTTAATTCTTTATGTTTTCTTTCCCCTTGGTGGTCTATAAGGAAAATCAGAACAGTAAAATTAATACATGCAGGATAAGACATGCAGCTGAAAAGCTGAACAACCCAGTGCTATATACTTGGTTAATTTGACTTTTTGTTATTTGCTTTAAGATCTCTACCACAAAGTTCTGCTCAACATATTCTTGCTAGCAACAATCTGCACCAGAATTAGTGTCTCTCAAGTAGCAAGTGTAGCATACACAACAATCTCAATGAGAGAGGCAATTAACAACTGCTGCAAAAAATAATTATATATAAAGATGGTTTGAAAGACAATACTCTATCTAAAATGACCTCGCTGTATTCACAGCACTGATAAAACAGTTTTCCTTTAAAAAATGCCGCTTTTTTTATTCATCAAAAGAGAAAAGCCCCAAGGTCACCTGTCAATAACAGAACAAACCCTCAGTAAATCACAGTGCTTCACAAATAAATTCCTCATCAGTAATTAAAACCAGGCCTCTCTGGCCCTGTGTTATCAGCTCATCAAATTCATTGCTCATCTAGAATAACAGATCCACATCTGCAGTCATTACAGCATGCCAGATAAATCAATCCTCTCAATGATGCTTTGAGCCATCTCTGCTCCCTTTTAACCAGGCCGATATTTATTTCCCCCTGACACTTCTGACATTCTATTTACTGTAGGCAAATGGAACTCATACGGCACCTTGTAATGGCTTTACCAAACCCCATTGTGGGGCATATCTTCCAAGACTGATGGGTGCAATAAACAAGGTTTTATGGTGTAAGTGTGAGCTTCCAACTTCTTTTTTTCCAGGAATTTGACTTCTGCAGTGAAGATGGTTTATTACATTTGATTGCAGGTGGAAAAAGCTATATCCACTTTGAGACCTGTCAGCTAAAAGCAAGCAGAAAACTTCTGAAATAATATTATTTTTGTAATTTTATTTTCTCATTGATAACAATACAGAATAAAGCATCTCCCTGTCAGGGCTTGGAAAGCAAGGCCATAATTTATCATTCCACCTCCGCCCTCCCTCCCACCAAATCAAACACAGGTCTCCTCTGTAAACTTCCAAAAGGTACAACAGCAATATATAATCACCACATACGTACAAAGTCCATCCCAAACCTTCCCCAGCATCGCTGTTTACATTCAAATCTGAAGTACGTGTGGTTAAGTAGGAACACACATATTGACAGATGAGGTCAAACATCCTTTTGTGGCATCTGAGCCCAGTAAAAAAAAATCACAGCTTTCTTAAATTTACTGCACAAACCCAAACTTTTCACTTTGGTACTTTCTCCAGTAACAAGCATCAGACTTGGGTTCAAAATGAGAACATAAATCGTTTCCTTGAGAATGAAACAAACAGCACAAGAACTACTTTTCAGCATGAATTTTGACTGTTTGTACACTATCACAGCTGCTCTATTTAAAGAAATTGAGTGAAAAATCTGTTTAAACTAAAAGAAAAAGCCTTTGTAGAATTTGCAAGTCTCCCAGAACATAATGTGTTAACAGCTCTAAGGAGTTCAGCAGGTACCCCCTCCTCCTGGGGGTGGTTTGCTTCCACATCCATATGGACATTCATCCAGGAGATGCCTAAGAGCACATGCCATCCATCCAGGAACCCAACTTTGGTCCTAGAAATGCAGAGTTGCTGCGGTTCAGAGAACAATGCTGTGTGTAATGTGACTACAAAAGGCAATTTCTGGTGCAGGGAGGGAAGGGAAGGGAAGGCAGCACAGCTCCCAAAGTGCAGCTCAGCTCCGAGCCAAGGCTCTGCCCCTGGATCCGTGTGGATCCACACAGCCCAGCCTTGGGAACGAGCAGGGCTCCTCCACACCTCGCCTCTCATTATGCACAGCTCCAAATTGGCTTGCATTAAATTACTGTCACAGTGTCAGTGGATCCCTCCTTTAGCATATATTAAAATGTTATTTCTGTGTGTCAGCGGTGCCTTGCTCACAGCAACGTGGAAAGGCTGGTCAAAGTCCTTTTTTGGAGCAAAAATAACATCAGAGCCTACAGGAGGCTATGAATTCTGAGATCCTCCTTCCAACACTGATTCAAAAATGACAGGATATAGTCTTTTCCTTAATGAAAAATCTATATTTATCACTCTATTGTTCTTGTGTACTGATCCTACTGCTCTCTGAGGCCAAAGTTTGAATATATTGGATTTTGAAATAATAGCCCAAGGCTCCGAGATGCTGGGTCATGATACATAAATGATGAGAGGGTTGTTCCCTATTTCTCTGCTTCTCACCACAAAAACAAAGTACAAATTCCAGGGTGAAAATCCTTAGAAGTCTACATTATGTGCAAAGTGCAAATTATATGGGATATTCACAGAACTACAAATGATAAAATCAGACTATACTGAGAAAGATGATCTGCCTGTCCTAGGAATAAACCAGTAATTTGTTGCTCTATTATCATGAAGTCCTGTTTTTACGTACCCATAGATGTGACAAGCTCAACTCATTTGGATTTTTTAATCTTAATTCCAATTGAGTTTGCATATAAATGTTTGACAAGAGAAATTGATTTAGGACAAAGATCCAGGGCCTGAATTTACCAAATCTGTTATACTTCACACTTCAATTCTTAAGTGTAACAGAGGCTGAAAAAGAAGAAATAGACTTAGCTACAGACTGTTGGTACTAGGAGAATAAAGAGATAAAAAACCTCATCTTTTCTCCTATAGCAAAATTTAAGGCTGCTGTTATGATGAAAACATAAAGGGGAAAATCTGGAAAGTATTTTTTACCTTCATCCCATAATAAAATAGAGTTACTATTACAGAGTTCTGTAAAGCTGCGCTGTATTTTCAGGGTATGAGGAAGATTTGCCTCTCTACATTTTGCTTCTCAGATGTGTCCAACTTTCCTTTGACCTTGAGTGACTCTGGCTGAAGTTTTCCAAAGCAGCCACTGAAATACTCATCTTGCCCCAGTAACCAAGGGAATTTCAGGGGACCCTGGGGATATATCTGCTCTTCATGCTTTTTGTCAATTACCTGAAAATCAAGATGTGAGATTCATAAACTACTGGAGCAGTTTAAAATCCAGTAACTCAGGGAGAATTAACACCTTGGGGAATTCCTGAGATTACCACAACACTAAGTGCCACAGAAATGTAAATAAAACTTAGTTATGACTAATGAACATTCTTTTTTAAAATTCAGTTTGTGAGAGTGCACATATAGAAAAAATAAAATTAAAAAATATTAATTTCTCATGCAACAATCCATACCATATCATTTTGTCCAGGCACAATACATTTCTGGAAATTTTTACCTGTTATAAAATGCTTTGATTTCCAGAATCCAATGCAACCTCAGTTCTGCAAATCTTAAAAGAGGATACATGAGTCTCACTCCATAGCATCAAGTGAGCTGGATTCAAAGAAAACCAAACCAGTTCCTCCTGCCAGGCACAGCACCTTGCCCAAGGGCTCCAACCAGGAATGGAACAGCTCCTCCTGACCAGCTGGGAACAACCCAAGGCTGGTCAGTCTACAGAAATGCTTCCCACAAGTCTTCTGGGGTAGCTGCTGTACTCAAAGGAGTTTCGGAGTGCATTCTTTGCATACTACCTATACTCATGATTTATTCTCTCCGTCTTCAGTAAAATAAATTTGAAGAAACATTTTTAAATAACATGCTATATGGAAAGGTTCTTCCCTTTAAGAATTATATTTTGCCATATATTAAAAAAAACCCTATTCCATTCCTAAAAAAATCATTTTCAACATCTAAATTGGGATTTCAGCAACCTTCCAGCCCACAGTAACTACACTATGGAATACATACCTCACTTTTCCAGATTATTACATATTATGTATTCCCACAGAGAGTGATTGTTTGGTTTGGTTTTTTTAATTAACTTTAATTGCTTTCCCAAGGTGAATATATTATCCCATTAAATAAGGGTTGGGAGGTTAAAATAAAGAAATCACATGGTCAATGCTCCCGGATACCTTTGCTCCCATTCCTTCACTTCTCCCCTGACAGTTTCTAAGATGTCAGCACCCCTAGAATCTACACAATCTACACAGTCGCATCTGTCTGTCCCACATACTTTTCCATATAGTTTCCAACAATCCCTTGTTAGCAATCATGCTTCTCCACGCTAAGAAATGCTAGGACAGGTAATTTATATCCCTGCTAACTATTCAGATATGCAATTTTCCAAGCAGGCTGCCTGTGCAGGTTTAGAGAGACAGAGACACGAGTCTGATCTCAAAGGTAAAGACACAAGATCCAGTTGCGATATGTCTAATGTTAGTATTTTCTGAGTAAAAGTAACTACATAAAGAGCCCTCAGGCAACTTGTTTATATTTAAACAGATCCAGAATTGATGTGCCCCACTACTATTTCACCCTATTTGCTGGCAGAGGGTTGAAGCTGAGCAGCCAAGTCAAGAGAAGACACTTGTACCAGCACGCTTCATAAAGGGGGATGCAGCTCAGGCACCCTCACTGCCCCCCAACCTATTGCTCTGTCCACAGCCAAAATCAGACATTAGTGTCCTGAGATATTAGTAACAATACTTAATATCTCCTGCACATTCAGAAAGGTACCAACTGCAAAACTGCCCAAAGAATCCAGCTGAAAAATATGAAATTAACCCTTCCCCAACCCTGCTTTCCATGATACATGGCTGACAAGGATTTGTCAACACCAGAGGCTGCAGAAACCAGAACAATTCCTAAAGTATTAACCCACATGTCTGCACAGCCTTGAAATCCCAACTTTACCTTCTCACGCATCACCAATTATTTTAATGACTGCTTATTTCTCCTGACTCCTGAAACACACAGAATACGATCAAGAGAGATTACTCTGGCAGAATACAACTCCAAGGGTAACCTATGTACAGCCTCCACGGTTTTAAGGGGGATGTGCATCCTCCCAGTGTTTCCACTGCCTGTTCCACACACATTCCCACAACACTTTCATCCAGCTGCAATTTGAAAACCATTGCATATCCCAGCTTGAACAACACTGAGTCATGGACAGCTAATCACAGCCCCATGAAGAAAGTTGACCTCTTTAACATTCATGAGTCACCAAAGTACAACTTCAGCAATTTCTGAAAAACCAAGATTAAAGATTATTACTTTTGAGAAACAGCAGAGCTATGGGAATATATTAAAGTGACCACACGAATATGCTCAGTGCCATTTCACACTCCTGCACATCTCTCTGGAAGAGATGAAGCAGTGGGCACTCTACTGCTGCTTTCTGTTTATCAAACTGGAGTTTCAGCCAGATGGCTGAAGAAAGATCTTCACATTATTCTTGGGAAGTCAAAGAAACTTGACCAACACAGCTTTATTCCATACTAACTGTAATTCTAGAAACTGTGCATCATATAATGTACACTGACAGTCTGGAGCCTCAAGTATTTAAATGTCCTACTATTTCTCAACATCTGCCAAAACCTCAGCCCAATGACAGGATTATGTGTTTCTTCAAAAATATTCAATTACACCAACCCACAATAAGACCACAGAAAGGAATTAATTTGGATTTCTAGACTGAATTAAGTTGAAATTAGCAGACAAATCAATAGCTATGACCACTCCTCTGTAAAAACTCTCATTGCTCCTAAATGTCACAGTTGCCCTAGACATTACCACTGATACAGGAATTTAGGATCATGAAAGGGCCAAACAGTTTAGTGTTCTCTGCAAGAATTGTTTTAATTTAATACGCAACTCAAACTTGATTAATACTGAAATAACCTTTACCTTGAATGATTATAAGGGGAAGAAAAATCAAAACGAAAGAAGGAAAAAAGTAGTTGGTATCAACTTTCCTGCCTTTTAATTGGGTGTAATCCTTTCTTTCATAAAGTACAAGACCAGTAAAGTATGAGAGTAATTGAAACACTCATCTCCACTTCTCTCACTATGCCCTGCATGGACAGTAAGTAATCAGAGAGGTCAAGATTGGCTTAAATTCTCTTACACTTAGAAGACTTCACAATTTGACTGTGTTAAAAAAGGCTGCTGGATTTTTTAGCAACCATCATTTATTTCAGCACAGAGCACCGGTCACTCTGTGTCAGCCCAGCACTGCAACCACCACAAGAACAACTCATGGGAGTAAACTTAAATGACTTAATACTTTCTGAAAACTAAGAAAAAATAATGAGATGGCCCCACTGCTGTACCTATTAACTGTGAAGTCTTAGAAGAATTCTTTCCAGTTCAACTTTTTGCAAGACCAACTTAATTCATAAAACAATTCACTATCTGCCATCTGTTGTCACATATCATTACTAAGTGCAAACTGCCCAGTGGAGAGATAAGAAAAACATCTGAATGAGCAGCTGGGTAAGATAAAGTCCTGAGCATGTGCAGACACAGAAAATAAAAAGATACCCAAGTCCTTACTACAGATTACCTTCTTCCAATCTGCCTCTGCCTAAGAGTCAGGAAACGCAGGCTACAGATTACAGGAATTTTTAGATTCCTTGTTGATGCTAAAATCATCTACAAACGGTCTCTCAGCAGGTGCCCATCTCAGACATCCTGACCTGAGTACCACTGTCCTACCAGCCAGAAACACCTCAGCCAAAAGCCACCAGGCTGAGGAAGCTCAGCCACACAAAGAAAGGCAGCTGGATGCTGTCCAGCACTCTCTCCATTGACATCCCAGACTATCAGCCTTAGCACAAAGCCTCTATTTTTATCTCTTCTTGTGGTGAGTATCTGGATCCAGCCAATCTAAAAGAAACAAAAGAAAGTAGTCTAGGATTATTTGCTCCTTAATTATCACAGATGTCCTACCCAAAGAAGGCAACAGTTCTGCTCAAAGCCCTCACTGGGATTTAAATCCCTGATGGATCCCACAACCTTTTAACCCAATGAGAAATTCCATGGTCTTTTTGAGTCTCCTATATTAGTGACAAAACGTATTTAGACCTGGTGTACCAAAATTACTCACAGAAATATTCTGGCACATATACTTGGTGCAAGAGCTCTTCAACAAGGTGGTCTCATCTTTCCTTTTGAGAAGAATTTGGGGGGATAATGATGAAAATACATACAAAGATAGACATGAACTGTTTTAATTCAATCCTATTGCTGGAAGGTACAGAAAGAAATGCAGCCTCCCCATCCACGAAGTGTTTATGAAAACATTCCACCAGCAATTTATGTCTGTGTCAGACAAATGGAAGCAGTGTCAGAACTTGCATCCTTTATGTTGAACCATCCAAAAACAACAGAAAAAAAGCCACATTATCTGCCCCAGTCAGCATTTTAATTTTTCAAAATTCATTTGTGTGAGGTTTTTCATCCTCCTTAAATCCCCATGACATACATCTAAGCACTAACAAAAAGATTATTTTGACATCGTTGCTTTTGGCTTCTCGTGGGGGATACCTACCTTTGTAAAAGTGTTTCACACCCTCCTGGGGAAGTTAAGCTCCTCGGATTGTATCAGTAAAGCTGTGTCTGACAGACACAGGAGCACAAGCCTGAAACACAGACAGGGAAGCTGAGGTTCCTTAATGAATGAGGCAGATGTTGGAAGATGTCTCAGGGATGTGGAAGCTACTGGCTATCGATATACAGCAGCCTATGAATTCATGTACTCTCATGCATGAACACTTTCACATGTTTATAAAGGAATTAACACATTCTCATACAGGAATACATGGAATTTCAGTTAGTCTCTGGAATATTCCTGGTTTTTGGTATAATGCATTTTTACCATGTACAGAAAGTGCAGCAATGACTGAATAAAGGAAACACAAGAACAGTACATTACCAAGCTCTCAGGGCTATCACCTGGTGAGAGTTGGTTTGTTCTACCCTTATCAGGAGTAGTAACACACTGATAGCTTGGACCCACTGTGGGAACGTGACTTCAGCAGGAGGAACTGCTTATAAAGGCTTGACTAACAAAAAACTGAATTTGCTTACGGAATAGGAAAAAAAAACCACAGCAAACTGGGCTTTAAGCTCTTGGAGAGGTCAAGGCATGATTATTTCATACAAATATGCTTAAAATATAAATTTATGATCACCTAAATATCTAAATTTCAAGGCTTTCAGTCAAAAGGAAACTCCACAAACTAGGCACAGGACATGACCAAAGAGACAAGCATCCACTTTTCTGGGGCACTGGCATTTTTATATTAAAAGGCAAAGCTGTTAGTTTTTTTTAACCAGCAGTTGAGTATTCAAAAAAAAAAAAAAAAAAAAAAAAGACTGAGATATGGGAAGTATTTGACAGGCTCAGGACATCTACCAATGCAATAACAAGCACTCTGATAAAAAACAAACTGCAAATAAACATTATTCTGTCTTTCAAACCATTCTGTTTCTAAAGCCAAATGCAGAGACACTTGCACTCATTGTTTATGAGAACTGGAAGAGAAAGTACTGAGTTAATACTAACAACAATAATACAGAATTTAAAGTTAATATGGAAAATTATGGGCAAAGATCAGACAGAAGAATTATCCTCTTATGAAAAACAGCACTAAAAGAGGACTAGAAATAGCGCAGCAAGCCTTTATTATTGCTTTTTGAACACATACACAAATTTATCTTGTACTGCTATAGTACTTTCAGCAGTTTCATTGTCAGGTCCCATTTTCTGCTTCCTCCGTTCTCCCCTTCTCCTGATTCAAAACCATCCCTTTAACACATCATTCCTAATTAGATGATTAGTGCTTGGAAGGGCAGGAGATAAGTCATTTGCATAATTTAATCATAAAAAGAAGTTAAAGATACAGATTTTGCTGTTCGTTTGTACAATTATCTTCACCAGCCTGGGGGGCTGAGATATTAATGTGATTAAACAGTATTTCTGCAAACAGGCAACTGTGTGTCCTCTATTAAAGCAGAGCTGGAGGCAAATGAAAAATTAATTTTAGAAGACAATCAATTTTATTCTACATGACTGTAATAAATAACAGCCCATCTGCAGACAAGTCATTAGGCCCTGGGAGGCTACACGTGTCACAAAGTCTAAGTGACACACAAGGCCGAATTTTCCACCAAAACCAGAGTCATAAATAGTCCACCAATGGCCATTCCCCTTCAGAGAGTGCAAAGGATTTCCCTGAAAATTCAGGTGCATGGGTGAAGTACTAATCACCAACCACCACTTGGGCTTGTACAGTATTCACAAATACAGGGACTTGGTGGTTTGCCCTTCATCATGTTTTCAGTCTTTTCTGAGTTGTGCAAGAATAAATAAAGATTTGGCTAAATAGCCAGGATACTACCTATACCATTTAGGATGCTACCATAACCTTGATGAAATGTTCATGCCAATTAAATACATAATAATTATCAGTTTACTACTTTTTAAGCTGTGTTATGGTACATAAAATTATTTTTCACTATTCTTTACATGCAGTCACCTCCACTTAGAATACTAAAACCTACTCCCTGATTAAAAATAATCAAGATAGTCATATTTCATGTATTTGAGACTATGCTCCAAGTAAGGATTTCTGAATATCAGCAATGTACAATATATGCACAGCAACAAGCTTACAGTATTCACTCTACTGGAAATGTTTTGTGTTTATCACCACTGGTAAACACTTCCCTCAATGCAAAAAGTGAATATTCCCATACATCCTGTAATCCCTGATCCTTGACAACTGTTTACCAGGCAATGCAAGTAAACATTTATAGACTCTGACTACTCCTACCTCATGTAGTGCCTTTCATTACAAAAATGCAGAATCACAGATTCTTTACTGGAATGGTTTGGGGTTCCACTATGTACTTTCTCTATGTTCATTTTCTGTACAAGTACATGGACTTAATTAATAAAAATCTATCCAAATATGAGATTAGCTAAATAAGTAGGGGATACAACTGATGTGCCAAGGATTGTTCCATCATTCCACTTCCAAGTTTGCACAAAATGTGACAGGGAAATGATCATGACAGAACAGGCACATTCAGCCCCTACTGTAACACACCATTTAAATGAAGTGCAGTGCTGCTAGAATAAGCCCCTTACGTAGCTGTGAGACTGAGCAGCAGAGATACTCATCCCTGCCTGGCATTTAACTTCCTGTTAATAGCTAAGTTTGGGAAAGACAAAAAAAAAACAAAACATTGAGTTATTGAGTTTGTACTATCAGAAACATCACATGAATGAAGAAAAGAAGTTCTTCTGAAGGGTTTCTATCCAGATCAAAATATACCAGTATTAAGAACTCAGTTACTGGCCATCACTCAGAGAATAAGAGTTCTTAAAAATATCTTTAAAAGTCTAATGCCATACTATGAATTACTCCATTGCACCACTGCATTACTCAGGAAAGACGACTACAGTGAATGTATCCCCAATATTTTTTTGTTTTGCTTCCACACCAACGTGAATAGAATTTCTCTCCTTTAAGGACAAATAACTAAGATGGAACAGTTTATTAGAGAGCTGTGGTTGTACGGTGGGAGAGGGACATGCAAACTAAGATTTTGAAGAAAGCATATTAAAAAGGACAAGATAAGTGGATGACCAGAAATCCTCTAGCTTAACACACAAGAGAAAAGTCATTCATGAAATTGCAAGACAGAAATGTTCGTAAGTTGCAGCAGGAAGAAACAGATTTTTTGGAACCAAAAACCAGTTGTGTAACAAGTAAGGCAATTCATAAAAACAGAGCAGAAAGAAGTGGCAGCGATTCTGGCTGTGATCTGGGACAAGAAATCTTAGTTCAACAACAGTGGGATCAATGAATGCTCTCCAGCACTGCTGAGCACGAGAACAAGTGAAGTTTGCAGGGTGCTACAGCAATAATTCTGGCCAAACGCCTCCTGAGGGCAAGGGGAACAGAGGCTGTGGTGCTGAGAGCAGCAATCAGCCCTGGGACACAGGCACAGCACGGGTTGGGCACAGCACACACCTGGAGTGCAGCAGGGCAGCCAAAGGTGCAGACAGCCTGTACTGAACTCCCTGCAAGCAGTAAGGGCAGCCCTGGAGAATGTAAAATGATTTTGTAACGGCAGGATGCTCAACTTGAGGTGTTTTGGTAAGTCACCTATCAGATACCTGAACTGCCAAATTAAAAACCGTCAACAATTAAAGCCTTACAAGCCAAAAGACTTCCCAAATTTACAAATCCATCTTTCAGCAACAAGCTCATTCAACAGAGGGAACAGAACACCGAGTTCATTACCTTGGGTCTTGTTTCAGTGTCCATATTCTGCTCTTGTCCAAGCGCCAGCATTTTACTACTTTGCTCTGCTCTAGGCTTTTTGTTGTCAGTTTAGGGGTTTTTTCCTGTGTTTGGGGCAGGGTTTTTGGTTTTTCTTATTTAGACGTGTATTTTAAGTCTCACTGGAAAGACCTGATGCTTTCCCTGCTTCTCTTTTTCAATATTATCTCAGCAGCTCTTTAGAAAATTGCCCTCCTTCAGCACACAACAACATTTAAAAGTAGGAGGAGGAGAGGAGGCAGCTGCAGACACCTGCAGCCCCACAGAGAGATGCCTTCATCAGCCTCACAAAAAACAACAGGGATAACATTTCACAGACACAGGACATTCTCTGATTAACTGCTATCAAAACAGTCTATTAGCTAGCATGTAAAACTTGCACTCGGCAAAAACAACCACTATGCGTGTAAGAAATAAAGCATAATGTATATTTTTAAAATGCTGATTAGAGGTTCTAAATGAAGCTCAATTTTTTTTTCTTTCAACTAGCTTTATCTTCTTAATTAGCAACTCTTAAATTACTGCAACATACAAGTAACTAAATCCCCCTACTGGCACAACGTCTGTGCCAGGAGCTTTCTTACAGCCACCTTTTTTTTTTTTTTAATTACAAATACACAAATACTCTTCTCTAGGGGAGCAGGGGAATAGGACAAGTCAGCTCCTCAGCACACACACAGGATCTCATTTGTGAGACAGAGATGGCACAGTGTGACATGGTTGATTCCCAGGAAGGACAAACACAACAGCAGTGTCTGCACTGACCTGCCTGGGCAGTGACCCCAGCAGGGGCTGCCTGGGACATCTACTCCCAACTCCCACGGAATCCAGCCATCCCAATAAAATCTTCCTTCCACAGCACAGCTACTTCTATCCTGCAAACAGGCTGCCCAGAAAGGATGAGTCTCAATCCCTGCAAATATTCAAAATCTCACTGGAGACAGCTTGGGACAACCAACTCCAGCTGACCCTGCTCACACAGAGCGATTGGTCTGGACAATCCCAGAATGGTTTGGGCTGGAAGGGACCCTAAAGTCCATCCCATCCCACCCCCTGCCATGGGCAGGGTCACCTTCCACTATCCCAGGTCACTCCAAGCTCTGTCCAGCCTGGCCTTGGACACTGCCAGGGCCAATTCCTCATCCAAGGTCCATCCATCCAATCCACACCTCTCCAGTTGAGAGACAGGGATAGCCATGGGCTCAAGATGCACAGAGATGACCTCAAAAGCACCCTGCTAATCTCAATTCTGTGATTCTGCAAAATAGGTTCTACTTAGAACTGTCCACAGAGCATTAAATAACTTCAATAAACTTTTTAAAATAAAAAGTGTTCTGTTTTAATTCCGCTGTCCAGTCACGTTTGAAAACAGGAGAGAAAAAAGTCTTTATGTTTTGCTGATTTATAATATCATGAGGGCATCCCAAGCTAAAAGTTCTCTTGCCATGGACTAGACAGAATTAAATTACATGCTGAGAATGTTACTCACTCAGATGGCTATGAGAAGCATAAAAAAAGCAAAGACTTCTAATAAGGACCATAATTAAGATAGAACATATAGCCCTATAAGTTTATTTAGCAATTTTAGCTCATGCCCATAGCAAACGCAATTTAAACTAAATTTCTGGGTTATTCTAAAGTCACCCTCTCTTATAAACATGTCTAGCAAATTTTCCAAAAATCCAGGTTGATTTCCATGGTTGTGAGAGCTTTGTAAAAATCCAGAAATTTAGTTTGAATTGCATGTATATAATTTATGTGTATATAAACATTTTATCAGTGATATGTGTAAATCCTAACTGCGTGAATCCTGTATTAAATAAAACTACTTACAGGGTAGCTGAAATGTGTTATCTGATAGAATAAGAAAACTCTGATCACAGGAGACTGTGGCTGGGAACAACGGTGAGGAAGGCTAAGAACAGTGAATGCAAAATGCTCTTTGAAAAACAGCACTGAGATTCTTTCAAAAAACAAATCAGAGCTACCTCTGCTCAAAATACTGTTGTCCTACCAGAGACAAAAAAGATGCAGAGGTGGCACTCAGAGGAGGCAGCACAACCTCCTGGTATGAAGCTCATTTCTGTGTCTGAGCACAGGAAACCCTCAAGTCTTACAAGCTGTGAGATGTATCAGGTTGAGTCTTGAATAGAATAACTGCAAGTGCACTGATGATGCAAAACGTGACATATTTCAGCACATTTCAGTCATAAACAGTCTGGACTTACTTTTAGACCAAATAAATAGGTAACATCTTGATTATACAAATATACTTTTCATCCAAAGCCCCTGAAGTAATTTTTCCTCTGTTTTATAGAAGGAGCACAATCAAAAAAGAAACTCTAAAATCATTACAGGAGATGACCTCAGAATTCTAGGTCTGGCTTACACTTTGTATGTGACACACAACTACAGCAAATGTTAAAGGCAGCTGAACTGCTGAACTGAAATGGAAATTTAGGATTTCACCTGATTCACTGACATGATACACGACAGAAGGTATCTAGCTCAAGGAGGATAGAAAACTAGTTGACTTGCTGTGAAAAATTTGAAGGAACATATATTAAGGATCTTTTCAATACTGACATGCCTACCGCATACTATAAAATACATTTCAATACTTCGGTGACTATGTGCCAAATCCTTAACTAACACTGTCACTGGAAACCTTCAATTAATGACAATATTAATGGAGCTTTATGTAGCATAGATAATAGTGCACATGCATAATACAGCAAGATACCTCAAGTTTTACACATTAGTAGTAAAAAGCCCATTAATAAAGAATAATCCAATAAAAGCTCTGTTTGTCATGGCATTACCATACTTTTTAGTGTAAGAAAAAAGAGTCTCCTTCTTAAATAACTACTAAATGCTTGGGGTTCTAACATATTGCTGCAAGCTATAATGGTTATAACTGTTAATCCAATACACCTTTTATACAAACCCATAAACACACGAGTGGAAAAATAGCACAGATGTTCATCTCTAATGCAATTTCCATTCAATTTCCTAAGTGCAGTCCCTGTGTGCAAACTAGCTTAACGTTATGTTTAGCTTGCAAATTCTTTTAATAAATAATGAATGCAATAAAACTGGTAGATCAATGGCAAGCTGAGAAATCATAAAAAAGCCTTTTGTGCTCACGCTGTTGCCGATTTCAAACTTTAATCCAGCTACAGATCAATACTACTTTTTCTTTTTAACCCATCCCATAGATAGCAGACAGAGTAGATGTAGGTTAAATGCCAGTACCAGATATCAATTTCCAGAAACTTGATAACATCAGGCACAATTGCAATCGAACATTTTATACCTTATCGTAGGAACAATATACACTGCTAAACATCCCACTCTAAGCCACTGCGCAGTAATAAAGGGAGCACATTAATTGGGTTTGGTTCCTACTTTTTGGAGAAGTGCTATTTGTGAGCGAGTCAAGAAAGGCTCTGCCATAATCTATTTTAATGAGCAAAACGGGCTCAGCAGGTCAAGATGTACTGACAAGGGAATATAATCTCCCCACGCCTGCCAGTGACAATAAACTTTATACGCACACAAAACAACAACACGGCTGTGCTACCAAAAATTAAAGGCAAGGAAAGAAATTTCTGCTTTACAGGATTCGGATATTGGAACCTTCTGGGGCAGGTATCAAAGTACATTAGTTAATAGGTGTGGGTGTTTCTTACAGGTTGTACAACGGAGGGAGAGGGGAAACCCTATTACCGAGTCACTTTGGATAACCCTGTTTCACCAAGAGGGAACAAAGATCAAAAGCATGTAGCCCCGAGGGACAGTTCTAATATCAAGCAGGATAAATCTAAATCACTAAGAATCATTACTAACTAACATACTTGTGCTTGGGAATGCAGGTTTAATCAAACATATAAAACCTTGCCTTGGCTCACACCAAAGGAACACATCACAGACAGCAGTAACTCTGAAGCAGCCTCATTATGTTTGGGTTTGCTATTGGTACTGTGTATGTAAATAATCACTAAAATTACACATTTCCATACACCTACAGGTTTTATTACACTGATAATCACACTAAGAACTTACAAAAGGAACCAGCTGGGAACTTTCCATGTATTTAAAAGTAAGGATTTGAATAATTTTGTTCTTAACTTCAAAATGTTCGTAATTATAATCTCTGGAAAAGGCACAAAAAAAATTAAAGATCCTACATTCAGCAAGTACAAGATCAGCCCCAAAACCAGAGTAACACGTAATTCTTTCAGACGTAGGTTTCAGGAAATATGTCCCCCCTTTGACGAGAAGGGCTCAAATGCTAGAAACATTTTTAAGTTCTTTGCCCTTGTTCTGGCAAACGGCCCCTGGCATGAAAGGGAGGTTCACCTCAGCAAAGTCAAACCAGAGACTTTGCAGCCCAGATCTCAACACCTTTTTAGTACTGATCCTGACAAACAGCCCTTAAAAACGGCCAACTCCAGCCTGAAAGCAGTGACATAAACAAGACAATTCTTTAGAACATCTCCCAAGGCTCATTTAAAATATCTTCCGCAAAATTACTAAGGTAGGTAGAGACTAGTCTCTCACTCCAAGGCCACTGCCATACAATAACGCATGACTCTTTAATCCAGTGGGTTTTGCTGCACTCCTCAGTCCTACCAAAGTTGATTTTCCCTGCCTTTAAAACCAATACACAAACAGAGGCTGCGTGCAGCCACAGCCCCAGCGTGAGAATAATTCCCCATCTACAGAGCTGGTCCCTTCTGGAGCCTTTCTGAGTATAATGCTATTGCCACACATTGATATATTGGTGAGAGAAAGGCAAATATAACAATGCTAAAGCTTAAACTCATTTGAATAAACTGTGAATTTCTATTACATATATTGTTTCCTTTATCAAATTGGAACTACTGGAGCAAGAATACCAAGAATGCCAACATAAATCTAGATCTGTTACAGCCAGTTTCTCCAATTTATTCTCAGAAGCCCTAAAGACAAAAAGTCAAAGTTCTTCTGTGTGGAGGAAAGACTAGGAAAAGGAACACTCTTGGTAATTTTTAACATTAAAGCATCACAGAGAAAAAACAGGTTTAACAAAATGATTGCAGAAAATACTACTTTATCCTCTAAAGAAAAACAAAGAGGACCATGAGTGGTTTAGTAAACATTAAGGAATAAAAGCCAATAAAAGATGTGCGTAGCCTACGTGGGAAATAGATCTTTATTATTCATGGCAGAGTACTTTACACTCTGTGCAATCTTTTCTAGAATTTAAAACCTTTCCACAAAGACACATTCCAGCCTTTTATGATTTGCGTTCCACAGGTTCTGTCCAAGATAATGGATACCAGACTAAACCGACCCGAAATTAATGGTGATCAACAACTTCTCCAAGATATCTGGCCCTAAGTGGGGAGTAGCAGCAGAAACGTAATAAACAAGTATTTAAATCTAACAGATGTTGAATCCAGACATACTTAACTCTAAAGTAAAATTCTTAATGAGGTAAAAAAAGAAAAAGAAGAAAAAAAGAGAAAAAGCCTTACTTCAGCCTGTAATCAATTTGGACACAGAGATATTCTATTTATAGCAATACTTTTAACATGTTCTAGTCTTATATTATTTATTAGTATCATTCCTATTACAATGAAATATTAATGTTGAGAAAGTGGTTACTCTATTAAGGAGCTATCCTATGTTTAGATTTTAATATTGATCCCCACTATTTGAAAATAATTAATCATTCCATAAGAATCTGCATTTGCCTGCCTGTGTTACCATACGAACAGAAGTTTAGCATCTTCCCCACAATAATGCCAAGATTAAATTTATATTTTGACCTATTCCTAAAGGCAATTTAGTTATTCCAACAGAAGGGGGAAAAGGGGATACCGCCACTTTAAAAGCTTCAATCTCTTTGACATTGCTGGCAGTGTATGGGAACATTAATGCATCTGTCATGATAACAAGCTAAGAATAACATCTAGACATCAAACCGAGCAGAGAATCCATCTGAAGTGATTCATTCAGATCTGTCTCATTGATTTATTAAACACAGGGCAACATCTGCAGCCTCACAGAGCCGCTTGGCGAAATTAATGCAAGATCAATTCAAATGGAAAAAAGTGCAAAAGAGATAAATCAAAACACAATTTGCATGCAGTTCCACAATCAGGCTTATTGGGTGCAAATGCTCAATTTTCCTCCCAAAGCAAATGAGTTTAAATGTTGTTTTATCTTTGTAGAATTGTGTGATTTGAAGTGACAGTGAAGAGTTCTGCAGGTTGAAATGGTGAAAAGAAAAAAAGGAGAAGAAATGCTTGCAAAGACCTTTTGAATATGCAACAAGAATATCATTAATACCTAATTGTTTAGCTTTTTTGTCTTTGCTACAAAAACACAGTATTTTTCAGTTGTAGAAGTCTCAGTAGAAAATTACATATGTATTATGCATATACACATGCAGGAATCATACAAATACTCCATTTTGGAGGAAAAGCATGTTATACTTCAAATGGGGAGCTCTAGTGCTATGAAGAAAGAAGGGAATTTTAATCAAGGGTTCTCCAGATTAGATATGCATCTGATGAAAATATTCAAGTATTTTAGGAGTAATGAACAAGCACAGACTTTTAAGATATCCAAAAAGAAAAAGGGATTTTTCCAAAAGCATAAATACACCGCTCAGAAAGTGGGGACAATTCCTTTCTCCATCTCAAGCAGAATCTACTTTGCCACTGATCTCTCTCCAGAGTGTTTGAAGTGAACCTCTTCTCCAAGGAAGAGAACTGAAAACTGATCTTTCATTATTTAAAAATGCTAACACCTCCAAAATTCATAAATTTGGCCAAGTCTGAATGCAGGCTAAACATCCACTTAGAGAAAGAAGTTTATGGACAATCAGATGTCCACATTTCCCATCAATATACAGGAAGCTGTGTGCAGTGCTACATGGCTGGATTGCTTTAATTATAATCTTGACATCAGTCTCCTAATAAAAGACAGAGGACTGCTGACTACAGGGTAGCTTTTAATAGTCAACATGACTAGACCCTCATTATCTCATAAAATTAAATGTCTGCATTTACTGCTTAAATTCATTTCTAAAGCCTTTTATTGTTTGTGAATAGCCGAAGTAATACAAAATATTAGCTTAACTGGTTCCTTTAAATCATAAAAAATATGCCATGCATTGAAATGCTCTTTTCTGGAAAGTATTCTGACTATGCACTAAAAAATCCAGACCAACACTATGCTTTTTCAGTGGCCAGCAGCATCCATCAAATACAAAACCCTGTAGAAGAGGTTGTGATCATACTCATATAATCCTATTTTTCAGGATTGACTATTTACTATCATAAATATGTTCTTACTACAGTTTTAAAATTAATTTTTAAAATAAATCCTCATTATAGTAGTTTTTTAGACGTAGGTATTATGCTTTACTACTGAATTTAAGTATGCCTCCATAATTTAAGTAATCTTCTAAGGTATTGCCCATCAGGAGCTAGATTTTGTCAGTATGCTGTACTCACTTGAAGGTGGGACCTGCAATGAAATGAGCAGTTAGTTTCATTTCACAAACCTTGCTTGCAAATTACAGTGCACGGTGCTGGCTAGCAACAAACATGTTAGGAACATTCTGTAAACAGGTTAATGAAAATTTAAGCAGTACATGTGAACGCACTACAAAACCACACAGGTCAAAGCTGCTGGACATAGTAACTCCTGTTACAGAACACAAACACCTAAAAACTTTCGCCCACGGGTGTATTTCTCTGCAGCTCTTATGAGCTCCGTGGACAAGCTCAACTAAAAAAATGCAACAAAGCAGGAGAAATAGAATTTATCCTTTTTTTCGGCTATATATAATTGATGGTTTGCGCTCCAATTTTAAAAAATTACCAAACGTGCACACTAACGTAAGAGAAGCTGACTTTTACAAGTCAACTACCAGTGAAAATAATGATAGCCAGCATTTCTTACTGCTTCTTCTGGCAGCTCTTGAGTTTACTGCTGCATTTCTACAGTATTCTGATACAGATATAAATCCCTAGCAATTAAAAAAAAAAAATTTATTAGAAAAGCAATGCACAATATTCCGAGTCGAGAGCAGTATTTCTAACGAACCACATTTTTTCAAGCCTTTACTTTCCAGGGACAGAACTAAATACTGTGAGCATATTTTTTAACAGTTCTACTGCATTTGATTTGTTTGATAACGTGAACTGCAGCGCTTCCCAGGTCACTTCACAGCAAACAAAAATAATTAGATTACTCGTGTATTTAACTATTTTTACCCAACATTCTCTCCAGTAAGTATGGACTGTTCAAGGGAAATAAAAATCTGTAAATAAAATGAGGTATTAAGCATTTAATTAGCATGCCAGAATACAATTAACATGAAGTTCCAATCCTTGAGCAAAGTTTCAGGTGTGCTGGTAACACTCCCCATGCGTTACACCTGAAACCGTGGATGCAAAAGACACTGATGCAAGCAGGTTCTTCCAACCAGAGGCATTTTCATGAGGCACACACAAATGAAATGTAAAAGGAATTGCTATTGTCGAGCAGGTGAAAATGCAATGTTTTCATAGTAGGGTGGGGAGAGCTTGTGCTGTGCACATTCAACACGTGTGTTTCTCAGCTGAGAGCTCTGCTTTGGGTCAGACGCGTTCCTGCCCTGCCAGAGTCCCCTGACACTGCTCTGCCTCACCTCGAGCCTCTCTCCAGGGCTGTTCCACTGCCTGCTCCTCTCAGCCCCTCCTGGAGCACCCCTTGGCTCCTCACCTGCAGCTCCCCAGGCTGCCCTTCCCACTGCTCCCTGCACTACCTGCTCCCTCATCCCATCACGCCCAGAAGTCTTTGTCACAGAGAAGGGGGGAAAAGAAGTTGTGAAATTCAAGTTTTAAACATTTAACACTTCAGCATTTCGAGAGCTTCAATCACTGGTTGTAAGAGAGCAGAAATCATTAGATTGCATCTAAAGGTTGCATCATCAAATCGGATCCTGTATTTCCCTAATGGAAAACTTTGGCATGGTCACAGAAATTAACGAGATGTGTTTCTTTAACCATCAGCTTTCATACTAGTCGAGTCTCAGAAACATTCCAGAGAAGCATTTACATGTTAAACGTGCCCCTTAGTTACCTAATGTATTTGAATAAAATTAATGTAAGTCTCAGAGCTTACTTCCAAACCCATCACTTTAATAAAGCAGTAGGTGTGATGTCATCGAGGTGCCTGACATTGGAACAGGCAGCGGGAGAAGGTGGTACAGAGACTGAACAAGGGCGAGAAAAACACGTAGTTCATATTAACAGATCCAGGAATTAAGTGCATCTCTAAAACGTCACCTGCAACATAACATGGTTTGAAACAAAGCAAATGCTGCATTCAAGAATGCCGCCCGGTCTGCTCCTGCTCCAGCAGCGAGGGCAGGATCAGGCCCCGAACTGGCACGAAATTAACTAAGTTGTTACTAAAAAATAAAAGCCACGTTCAGTGCTGAGCAGGTCGAAGCAGCGACACAAAGCCCAAAGTTACTGAACATTTGCACGCTGCAGGTCGGTATCGCACCCAAAGCTCGCCGAAACGTCTGTGAAGAAAGTTTGCTGCCACAGAAAGCAGCAGCACGCTGACATGGAAATGTTTCTAAAGACGTCCCTCGCCAACTGCTGGAGCAGGGAATGTCATCTCCCAAGTCCCTGCCTTACACCCTGCCTCACGGCACCAGTGTTCCTGCCGAGCTCCGAGAGGGTTTTGTGTTTATTTAGATCATTATCATTTCTAAAGGCAGCAGCCATGAGGTCACAAACCAGGATTATAACCCCGGCTGTGCAGGAGCCAGCAGGGATCCGGGGCTCGGTGAGCGGAGCCGGGCAGGGCAGGGCTGCGGAGCTGCAGAGCGGAGCCGCTCCGGGGCACCGGGACCCGCAGCTCCCACCGGACACCCGCCCGGCACCCCGGGACAAAAATAACGGAGAAAACTTTCGCTTGGATGGGACTTTTTAAGGGGTATTATCGGGAACGATCGGCTTTCCCTGCTCGGAGAAAAGTTTGTAGCGCGGAGCCGCTGCGCTGCCCGGCGGTCCGGCCGCGGCGGGGCTGATGAAGCACGGAAAGTTCTCCGCGCCGGCACCGCCGCCCCCAGCCCCGCTCCCCCCGGTGCCCCCACGCCCCCGAAGCCGCACCCCGCCCCGGCTGAGCTCCCCGGGCCGGCGGGGCCGCGAGTCGAGCCCGCGCTCACCTCGCGTTGGTGCAGTCGTTGTACAAAGTTTCGAAGTCCTTCCTGGTGATGAGCTTGCAGCGGTTGACGCCGGGCTGGATGGCCCCCAGCCCGCGCAGGATGCGGACCTGCTCCACCGTGCACACCACGGGCGATATATCCAGCCGCTTCAGCTTGGTGTAGACCGTGTGCAGCCCTCCCACCAGGTGCTTGAGGAAGAGATCAAAGACCTGCGGCAGGCAGATCAGCTCCTGCCCCTCCACGAGGAACGAGGCCACCTTCACCCCGTGCAGGTCGACCATCTTACACTCGTTACCGCCGCCGCCGCCGCCCGCGCCGGCCCCGCCGCCGCCGGCCGAGAGGAAAGTGTTGACGAGGCTGTTGGTGAGGCGCGGGGACTCCGCGGGGCTGGAGTACAGCGGGTCCGCCCGGAACAAACCCGCCGAGCCCCCCGCGCCGCCGCCGCTGGAAGTTGCGGCGATGACGGGCGGCGCGGACACCGCCATGGCCGGCGCGGCTCCCCGCGGCTGCCCGAGCCCCGCGCTGCGCTCCGTGCGGTGCCGCCGGACCGCCGCGCTCCCGCCGCCCGCACGCAGCGCCCAGACCCCTCCCCAGCGCCGCCGGGGGAGAGTGACGGCGCCCTCCAGCCAATGCGCCCCGCCCGCCGCCAGCAACGCCGCCGCCAGTGGCTGCGGGCGCGGGCGGGGCGGGGCAGCGCCGGCCGCGCACCTGGGGCGGGGGGCGTGAGGGGAGCGCGCCGCTGCGCCCGCAACTCGGGCAAAGTTTGGGGGGCGAGCCTCGGGCCGCGAGGGGGTTCCGCTGCACGGGCTGCGAGAAGATCCCGCTCCCGGGCTGCGATGGGGTCCCGCTCCCTGAGCTGTGATGAGGTCCCAGTCCCCGGAGCCGAGCGGCTCCCGCCGGCGCTGCCCCGCGCTCTGAGGGAAGGGAGCGGAGGGGAGGCAGCGCCGGGGCTGCCCTTGTCCCTTCCCCGGGGAGTTGGAGCGGTCGCTGCGCCCTGGCACGTTTCTGAGCGTTCAAACACCTGTGCCCCGCCACAGCTGAAGGCAGTGGGGACAGGGGGGGGCGGTGCGGGGCTTGTTCGGTACGTGAGACGAACGCGGAGCGGGAACTCTCCCCGGGTGCTCGGGGCCAGGCGGTGGCACCGGCACGGCACAGGGTGCGGGTCCGCAGGCACTGAGTCAGGCCTAAAGCGAGTTGAGCCCCTCCAGAGAGGGGCTGAGGGAGGTGTGGGAGATGTCCAAGTTTGTGGTCACTCACACCAGTCGAACGCTGTGCTCGGGAGGTCTGGCACTCAGTTGCCTGAAATTGCAGCCTGGCTGCGCCATCAGCTGTGGTTCAGGTCCCACGGGCTCGGCCCTCTCCTCACGCAGCCCCAGCAGCACCAGGAGGTACCTCGGTGTCCCGGCAGCCCTGGAGCTGGGCACCTCCTGTGCCTCCTGCACCCCATCCAGGGCGCTGGACTCGACAGCTGCCGAGCCTCGTGTGTCCCTTGTCCCTCAACAAGTGGAGCCCAAGGGTGATCAGACAGCCAGCAGATGCAGGGCACGCTGGCTGCATGGGTTATTTGCTTCTTACCCTCTCCCAGTGTTATATCTATCACACGTCTTTTCACACCCTCTTCTCGTTCTTCCTGTGTTTCGACATCCTTCTTTCCTGTTTGTTACTACTGTTTTTCATTCTTTATCATCCCTTCTTTCCTAGTCCTTTAACTTTTTCACCCCCCTCCTTTTTTTTTGTTTTGTTTTTTGTTTTTTTGTTTTTAGCTTTGTCCCAAGGCATACAATAAACAAAGAAGAGAGAAGAAGAGAATAACCAAAAGAGAAGAGAATAAACAAAACTTTCCAAGTGGATACCATGCAATGCCAACAAAGCATTTCAGCTCTTTCCGTGATTCCAGTGCCTGTGTATGCCATCTTCCCTTTTGTTGGGCTTGCTTATTTAGGCACCTTCTCTGCAAAGTATGATGTTTTTGCATTATGAGTAATCCCATTTTAGATGAGGGAAAATGACGGTGTGCTAACTGAATTGCTGTATTTGTGAACAGAAATGATCTTAAATTACACTCTGGAGGAGCCTCCCCTTCTCCCCATTGATTTTATGTGTTCTGAGAATGTGGCCACTGTTTTGAGGTCTCTAACCTCACTGCCAGAAAGCAAGACAGAATTTTCACACACCTTAGTTTAAATTAACCTTTCAATAAGAATTCTCGTATTTCCTGAACTAGTTCATGCATCTGTTTAGGCTCAAACCTTAGAATGGAAGCTCTGTGGGGCAGGGGTACTTACTTCGGCAGTGTCCAGTACTCTCAAATCCTGAACTCACCTGAGACATTTGTGTACTGGAAATTATAGAAACAACAAATAACTGACTTCAGATAGAAACTTTTGGGCGTTAATTTTCTGAACATAATTGCTATTAGGAAATTTAATAAATCAAACACTGTGCTTTTAAAGACTCTTTTTTTTACCCTTTGAGATTAATGCGACAAAGTCCACTGTGAGAAGAATTCTTTTTCCTTTTTGACTTTAATGTCTTCCATAAGCTAAACATATTTCTAAATAAGACTGAATTTTCACAAGGCCAGAGGAAGCCTTGCGCATCAACACCCAGCAAGTCGGAGTGGCATGAAGCAATATAAAATCATAAAGGCTGTAGTAAAAGCAGTACCCTTGAGAGGTGACTGTCCATGGAGAGAAGAACTGCTCTGAAACTTAGAAAGTGCTCAAGGTTTGAGAATTAATGCCAGGCAGCTGTCCAGTTCAACTAAGCATACACAAATCAACTATATCCATGAATATTATTATTTCTCCGTAATTTTGTTAAAGACAAGGCAAAGTTACTAAAGCCTAACAATCATCCAGTAATATCTTGTCAGTTATAAAGTATCCAGATGGTTTATTTGAATGGAGTCCAGCAGTACGTAATCTGAATGTGTACAAACTACTAAGCCTCCCTATATCTGAACTAAGTATTTCAGAATATTACTTTAAAAGTAAAGTTTCATTATTTTTCTTCCTTTTGGACTGGTGTGCAAAACACTCTGTTTTCTTACAGTGGCAACTACAGAAATATTGGTGCATTGTGTATTAATCCTATACAAAAATTGGCAGTGTTTGTATGGCAAGATGTCAAGCAAAGGTTCCATTTGTTTGTTTTTGTTTTATCATCCTTGCATATGCCCCACTGCAGTGAAATGGGAAAGAGCTCTTCCCTGACGCAGGGGAAGCGAGGAAAGCCCCAGTCATTCCAGACAGGGCCAGTCAACAGCATTCTGGAAATCACTTATTGCCAGCTGGCATGAGCATGGCTCCTGCTCTCCATGGGATCCCCGAGAGAAAATGATGGGTGACACACCTGAGGAGGCGGAGATGCTGATAAAAACTAATGACAGCTTTTGAGCTGAAGCAGTAGGATATCAACTAAAAAGAATAATTTTGTTTGGAGAAGACTGGAAAGCTCAATAGTGCTATTTGTGCTTCATGTCAGTTTCCTGCAGCAAACACAAGGGAGAACAATTAAAAGGAATTCCATAGATACCGCAATGTAAAGACTCCTGGTGGGGTTTTTTAATATAAAGAATTTTTTCTATGAACTTCACAGAGGTATGTCCAATGTGAGTAGATTATAGGGGAAAAAATGCTACTTTTTAGTAAAGAACTTCGATTGTCCCTAAAATAAGTGGAAGGAAATAAATGTGAACATAGACCTACACGGGTCAGAGATAACTGCAGGTCCAAAAATGAAGGATAAAAAATAACTGGAAGATGCATTTGCAATGTACCCTAATCATAATGGAACAAAGCAACTTTTTTTTTCTGAATTCCAACCCAAGTGGAGTCTTGAGTCACAACAACCTTCTCATCCTTAACAATGAAATTTCTCAGGGCCCAATCAAAAGCTCTTAACCTACCCTAGTGAGCTCTGAGCGTATATCCCAAGCATGCAAAGCATTGATGGTGCTAATTCTGAGTAACAGCTTGAAAAGGAAGAAAAAACAGTATTAGCTTGTTGCTGGGTTAGTGTTTAATGCCTTGGATTCCTTGGGAAAGAGCAACCACAATTACATTAACAAATGTAGGCCACTGACGTGAGAAAAAGAAGAGACTGAAATTAGTGTGTCATTCTTTGTGCCCACATTTTTCTAGACGCACTCGTACTTGACACTTGCATTCAATTTAGTTCTGACATTTCAGCTGAGGTTTTTTTGGAATTGTGGATTAAAACTTCCCACCTAAACATCAAGGATTTTACATAAAACTGATGAATTGAAATGTCTAAGTATCAATAGAAAAATGATCCCTTCTCTTAGGTGATTAAATGTATTGTATTAATGTGTGCATAACGCAGAATCAATAAATAATGAATTACCACTGATTGTAATTGAATGTTTTCATAATTTTATTGTCAGCCATGATAAATAATCAGTACATTTATACTGCATTAAATTAATTAGTGTGTCATTTCTATTACATACATCAGCAGTGAAGTAATGCAGTGACATCTGTTTCTAATGTTTTAAAGATGTGGTATTCCTTATTAAGTAAAAGGAAGAGTTATTAGAGGTATTTCCTGTGATTGGCAGTTATACTGGTACCGTCAAAGGGATCAAATAAAGGAACTTGCACTCTTGGCAAATGCTGCATTTCAACCCTTAATGGCAGCAAGCAACAATTGATTGGAGTGAATTTTCCTTCTTTAGGATTTCAGAAAATCATTCCCACCTTTCTAGAGAAAGTAAGAGTAGATCCTTTCTCCCTAACACAGTTGGGAAGATTCTAACATGCAAAATAGTTAAAGCTCTACAGAAGAACCAGGTATCCACATCCATTTCTATATCCATTTTTTCTGCTTCAGTCCTCTGCATATACAAAGCATATGCTAAATGCTCATTAAAAGTCTCAGATTAAGCCTTTTTTGGCTGTGAGGTTCTTACGTGGAAGGATCTGGTCTGTAATCTTTCTTGGAAGTCATACTAATGTGACATATCTCAGCATTGTGCTGCTGTTCATTATGTTCCTTGCAACACAAATAAACTGAGGAGATGTTGCAAACATGGGAATCCAAGAGCGGAAGAGCAGAGTAAGAAAAACAGAATAAATGGAAGGGAACATACAACAAATAAGCATGAATCAAACTGTGCTAGAAGGAGGGCTGGTTTCTAAATGACTCCAGGTATTATAAATGGGGTGACCACCTGGGAGCAGGGTGATGTGAGTAAAACCCACTGAGCAACAACAGTTACAGACAACAAAAGAAGTCTGGGATTCTGGATTAATGTTTTTCTGGATTAATGTCTTTTCCAAGACACACACAGTCATCCATAACTTTTCTGTACCATTATCCATCTTTAAAAAGAAAATTGGAAAGCCTAATGTTAGAGTTTACCTGACTAGAGTTCTTCATCCATAAAGCAGCTTTTAATTTTAATCCTAAATCTTTCATACTAACAATGGGCATCATGATATTTAAGCAAAATGAAAACAGTTCAGACGTTTTACTCATTCCAGTGCAAGCTTCATAAAGTGCTTCTTACTGATCACTGACTACTTTGCACAGATTTGGGAGGGTGGTCTCTGGAACAACCACATGCACACAGCAGTTTGTCCCCACGGCTTGTCCTGTGGTCAGGACTGGTGGCTGCTCACTGGCAGAGGTTGCACATTTAACACCCTGTGAGCTCTAACATCATTCCAGCTCGGGGTGAACCTGCAGCTCCAGGCTCCCTCCATGCACTGAGTGTGACTTGGGGTCTCTTAGGACAGCCCTCGACAGACACAGCCCTTGAGAGAAGTTCTGCAGTTCACAGAACCTGCCCCAAGCTCACAGCTCAAGCCTTACGTGAGGCATGAAGGATGTGACCATTTACTACAGAGCCTGAGGTAACTAAAGCACAAACATACTCTCTCAAGCAAGGTCCCATCTACTTTTTCTATTCATCAAAATGTCACTGTGTTATCACTGGAGAGATGTGATCTGCCATGTTTGGCACTATCACTTTCTGTCTAACAGATGTGTAAATATCTTTTCTGAAAGCCAGCAGTACGTTTGTCATATAAAAATGTGAGTGGTACTTTTAAGCTTGTTCCAGTGAAATACGTGAATACAAGATGCAGTTGTTGCTAATGATCCCTGACTCTAAATCTGGATTTTGACTGTGGAAGGAGGGCAGCAAAATTGCAAAGCCCGGACCTTGGTGGAACAAGGCTGTTTTACACGAGATATAATCATCATTAAGGTTCAATATTGTTTGCAGCTTTTCTTCTTCAGGAAGAAAAATGAATACTATTAGATGTGTGTTGAAGTTAAAACACACTTTATAGCAAATCACTGTGGACACAGTTCCATTTACTCCAATATCTTCAGTAAGTCATTATACCCAAATGCTCATTACTATTCCCAAAGGAACAAGATTAACCTCATCTCTCACTCTCCACATTTGCAGGGCAGTTAAAGAAAGCAAAAGTTTTCCTGCACTGTCTGTTTCAGCATCTCAGCCCTAATCTGAAGGCACCACCATCTAGTGGGATAAGAAGGTATTTAATTTTCTTTCCATTTTTTTGGTGTTTTTAAACATGGACATCACATTCTACTTCAAGTAACAAAAAAAAAAAAAAAAAAGAAAAAAAAGGGATTTTTTTTAAAATTTATACATATAAGGCTCACATGGCCCTTCCATTAATTCTCAGTTCTGTTTTAATTGAAAAGCATTTTCCAATAAAAGTCTTCGGAGTCATTTCCTTGAAAATAGGTTTTCATAAACAAAGTTTTATCAATGAGAAAATAATTTTTAGCTATCCAGACTCAATGCAAATGTAATTGATTTATTGAATAAATATTTTCAATATTTTATTGGGTCTACTTTGTGGAAATCCAATTGGCACAATTATTAATATTGTGAAAGTAATCATCTTGAGCTCATCTTTAAAACCAATATGTATTTTAGGCAGTAAAGATCCATCCTTGCAGTTTTCCATAGAGCCATTAACTGTACAGCTTTTGGTTGTAAGCAGAGTCTGACCATTAAGTCCCATCTAAAATAAATTTCCAACCTGAATGCAAAGCACTCCTTTTACCTTGGCTCTAAGAGTGACCATTTATTGTACTTTGCCTGTGCTGCTATCCTGACTGCTACCTGCTCTAATTTGGTTTTCCTTTTATGCATTTCCAGTTGGGCAGGGTAATGGCAGGGATTTTCTGTGGGGGAGGGAGAACCACCAGGGTGAGCAGTGTGTGTTCATTTGTTTGGTTTTTACCACAGAATGTGTGCATCTGCAGCTGTTATCCTAAGATGCCTCCTTGTGTTCAGGTCTCATTGATCTTGTTACAGCATTTCACACACACAGAGATAATTGATTTACATCATTCAGGAGTTCACATCCTTTATAAGCATGAGAGTAAATATTAAGAAATTACCATGCTTTAAAATTCTATCAATATTTTTATTTTGAATATCTAAACCAGTAATGAAATAATAAAGGTTTCAATGCTTCATGACACAGATAATATTTTAGTATTCATAATTTGGGCCTGCTTCTGTTTCCATGGAAGTGAGTTGTATTTTTACCTCGAATACTACTAGACATTTCAATGTTTGACTGTCTTAAAATTATAGAAATCTTATTGACACAAATGGGGATCAATGGGTATTTTGCATTGTACATCAATTTTATGATACTGTCTTTTCAAACACTGCATTTCTTCTGAAATCCATAAGGTAATAACAATCTATGCTGCCAGTTCTTACTGAAATCAGTCTGGAGTTCTGAGTAAAAATCAATGGAATTGGTCCAAACTGGTTGAGGCAGTAAATGCCATTTTGACCCTTTGATCCCTAACCATGTGCCTGTGAAGGTTTGAAGCATTTCACTTAGAATGCAGATTTAAAAATAGGTAAATCCTTTCATTTGGGATATTGTTTGCAGTTGATGAAGTCCAGGATGTCATTCTGCTGTTTTACCCCTGTCACAAAGCCCAACCTGGTGAGGCTGAATCCACAGCAGAATTGAGTCTCTCTGAATTTCAGTCAAAGGAACTCAGAGTGAGATCAGAATCAAATATTTAAGAGCAGGTTTTGGTTTTAACTTGACTAATCTCTCTGTCTCTGTATGTTGTGGGAGCTTTTGGATAAAGTGATAAAGTCATATAAAAAAAAGTGTCTTTCTTCATCTTCAGGAAACGTTATTGACTTTATCTACCTTTTTTCCTCTTTCTTACTTTCACATCAAGGTTGATGTGACAGACATTGATAATGCACAAAGAAATATGAAATATTACATAAACCTGGCTTTATATGCTTTAACTTCATTGACTTTCTGATGGAATTACCAGTGACTTGTGGAAGCATAAAGATGATCAGGCTATGAATTGAAAGTACGGGCTGGAACACCTGCGATCATAATTATTTAATGTATAACCATCCTGTGGTTTGAGTTTTTAAAAATTCTCCTTACCCATATTTATAATGCTAAAACCTCTTAGTACCCTGGGAGACCATGACTGATATGTTTCATTAGTATTATGAATTTTAGAGTATTTTGCATTGAGGAGCACTATAAACCAAAAGTACTTTTCCCGAATTTTTTCTAGAGGGATGTCTTACAATTTGATTCCATTATAATATTATTTAAAATGTACTATGACAAGATCTTCCCTATTTTTTTCCCCCACAAGGTCCATTAATATCCAATAAAGCAAGGTTTAATAGAGACCTTGCAATGGAAATATTTTTTCACTTAAATATAAATGTACAATATAGTTTTAAATAAAAAATTTAACTGTGAGTTCTATTTTAGAAAGTGTTTAATTTTATATAAGCAATATAATTGAAAAAAAGCTGTTGAAAATAAAAAAGATGTTTTTGCTTAGAGTGATAGAACTTCAGACACCAATTTTCTTTGCTATTTTAAGAATGAATGCTGATTGAACACGTTGTTACTTCAGTTCATGAAATTAGCCAGGGATCCTGGGTTTGCCGATATTTTCCATTAAGTGAAACTTACTTGAACCCAGCATCTTTCAGTGCAGTCCTTTTCCATACAAAATACATGTTAAAATTCAAATTCCTGGACATAGGGAGGAAACTTCAAAGTCTGTCATTTGGTCAGAGGTTTTACATAGCTGTGCTGCAGCTCATCAATTGTCAGTCCTTCTGACAATTCCTCTGCCTAACAGCAGCCACTCAGGAAAATCCTTCTCTCTCAGTCCATATCTTGGGCAGAGGCATCTAATCTGTGAGTATTTACAGCTCCAAGCATGTTTTTTAAGGTGCCTTTCTCTGTAGTGGCATGAATGTGCTTCTATTCATCCCAAGAAAATAGGAAAGAAGACACCATAACTTAATTGAACAAAGACTAGTAAGACTTCCAATAGAATCCATCTTCCCTATTCCTATTTAGGGAATTCCTTGTCACGCAGGAAGCCATCTGAAAAGAGGCTATCAGGAAACTGCCATCTGCAAGACTGCAGGGAGCAATTGTTTCCACAAGTCACAGTAACCCTGGTCAGAAACAGGATTTTAGCACTTGGCTCAGTGGCCCTTATGGAAGAGTAAAGGAACAAAATAAAATGAAGTAACACGAAAGGTTAAGCTCTGGAAGATCAAGCCCTGTTTTTCACAGATGCCAGGTATCAGGAATTGCAGCTATCACACCAGCTATGATGATCCCTCTGTTGCAAAATGCTTTTCATAGTCATTTCAAAGTCATCAGGGAAATGGGAATTATGAAACTTTTATTTTGCTATGCACAGTATACAGCCTTTGTAGTCTTGATTGCTCATCTCTGGTTTGATGTGATATAAACTCAGTAAAAAGGAAACTGCTTTCAACAACAGATATTGGGTCTGTTCATAAGTGCCAATACTGATATACTCACACAATATAGATTTACTAGTTGAATACACACGTTTTACTATAGCAACATTACCAGGGAATACAGAATTAAATCAGTATCCATAGTACTGAAATACCAACAATTATTAGCAACTTTGAAAATCTTCAGGAGCTCAATGTCTACATCCAGTTCCAGTTTATTAATGGACTTTTTGAATGATACCTTCATCTGGATGCACTACCTCTTCAATTAGTTCACCTGCTAATTTGTATGCAACTATCCCTGTTAAACATTCCTTGTCTGGCTCAAAAGGCCAGATTTAGGTAGCACTTCACTATTTACAATCCCTTTCTTAGGAGCATTTCAAAGTGCCATCCCACAGTATCTATGTACCTGTTTTTCTGTACAATTTGATTACATTTCATTGGGAAAAAAAAAAGGACGTATGTAGTACTTCTAGATTTGACTTCTTTTGAAACATTTTTCCACCTTTTAAGAAAATTACAATAGCTTCCATGAAAAGTTCAGACTGAAAAAAGCAAATGAAAAACGCCAAGCACTAAAGCACAAAACAGAAAAGAATTGCACTGACATGTGAAATGTGTTAAAAGTTCTTCTTTGAATCAGTCATTTAGACATACAAAGATAATGATGATGATTATGATGACAATAATTATAATCAACTAAAATTTAAATTCATCCATTTTCTTCGATGCAAATACCAATTATATTTCTTTTCTTTAAAATGAATGTGACCATTTTAAGTAGTTATTCTTGCAAATTTTCCTAATAATCTGCCTCAACATTGACAACAGCACAGCATTCTTTTGAAGTGAGGGGGAAATTCTGTCTCTTCTGGCTTAATGGAAGGGCCAAAATAAGGGTCTTTATATAGAATTAATATTCCTAATGTGAGAAGCTGCAGCCTATTCCTTTATTTACTCCATCAAACAGAGGAGGAAGTGCTGCTCCTTAGGTGCTAAGGAGGTACAAAAGGGGGAGGGACCACTGTGCTTCCATTAGTTTTGCTTTCTGGGTTCTGAGTAATTTCAGAAGTAAAGGATCATGGCTCCAAGTCTCCTTGCTCCCCTTAGAGATTCTGTGGTGTAGAATGCCTGAGAGAGGTGGTTGTAGCTCAAGGAATAACTACTCTGCTACTGGAGAAATTACCTTTTCAAAGAGCTGTACTGGGAGTATTGCATGGATCTGTGATCTGCTTAGGCTCAAAACCACCAAGCCAACATCTTACCCTCAAAAAGATGATTCTAAGACTAAACAAACAAACAAAAAACTTTCGGATGAGTACTATGCATTATGATTTGTTACATTCAAACCTAAAATTCTCATTCAGACTACAAGATCTGACCTTTTATTGGTTTCATGTTACACCTTATCACTCTAAGAACAAACAACCTAAAGAATACCCTGTTATCAAGGCAATGGGGCTGAAATTCAGGTTGCAGATACACTACAATGCTCACTTGCATTGCCCCCTGAAAACAGATAAAAATGCAACCATCTTATACAAACATTAAATACTTCAATATAGCTGGCCCACATAGTGTTTACAGTTAGGAGCATTCTTTTCCTAGACATATAGTTTAATTAAAGTTTAATACGTGCAATGTGGATGTCTTCTGCAGAAGAAAAGGCAGCATTTAAATGGAGTGTACTATGTCTGGATTAATGAAAAATGGATGTTAAATCCTAAGTGTCCATCCTGAATTCTCAAAAGCATCACACATACATGCAGTCTGGCACCAGTTCACAACTTTTGAAAGGAAAACAAAGCTAAGCATAATCTCATTTCAAATGCCTTAAAAATTTCAGTGTGCCACTATTGCTACTCTCTGGCTTTAAAATCCTAAACATAGTATTTTAAACACAAACTTGCTTGAACTATAATGTTGGAAGGGAAATGCTCAATAAGGAGGCCTTTGCTGATGGCAGCCCTTCCCTGGCTCTGTGTACCCTCAGATAATGTTAAATTTCCACCACTGCAGCAGCAAAGCCCAAACTAAATCTCTGCTCTTACACAGAGCTCCAAGTGAAACCCTGACAGACCCAGCGTTGGAACTGAGGCAAATCAACCTCCAACACAGACTTTCTCAAAGTAGGAATAGTAAAAAAGCAAAGTAAATTGCTGTATCATTTTTTCCACCTGTTTCCGTAATTTCAAATGTAGTTGTTATATTAACTGGATTTTTTAGCAGTGTTATCACTGATTTCCTGCTTTACCTGGAAGTCAGTCCCTGGCTGTTACTCACTGCTAACTTTCAGATGTCTCTTGGCTACAGTTTGGTGTTGGAGTCCTTGGTGACACATGTGTCTTCACAAGAATCCCAGCTGGCAAGAACTCATTTCAGCTGAGGCCTTTATAGTCTTTTGTTTATGGTTTCTCTGGTGAAGTCTAGGCAAAAATACTGCATATGAGACACATCAATTCACATAACTTTATGGACTACTTTAAACCCTTTTAATTATATGATAATATTTATGGGGAGTTTCCTAAGGGACCTTTATCAGTTTCAGAACTTGGTTTATCCTCTCTTTTCATTTCAGCCAGGTGCCATTTATGATTTTCAAGCCTGGAGAACACTGCTGTTTAAAAAATATTCAATAATTTTGCACTTGTCATTCTCCTCAAATAGGGAAATGCAAGACTTTCACTCTGTGCCTGGCTTATTTTGTTTCATAGGGTGTATCATCCATCTCCCAGACTAATTCCTGGTTTTCTTCAGTATTTGTATGGGCACATTTTTAAATACATATATGTAAGTTAATTGAAATTAAAAAACTACTCCTATCTCCTGTTTAAGACAATACCCATTTCACCTTCAACTGTAATTCTGGTTTGTTAATCAAACTGAAAAGACCAGGATGTAGAGGCTGAACTTTGCATGGTAAAACTTGTGCTGACTGTAATGAAGTAGGAATATGTACTAATGGCTGAAGGATCTGTATTCATAAATTGGCAACAAGTCAAAAGAGATGAATAAAATAAATGCAATATATAAAAGAATGGGAGTATTTCCAGAGAAAAGAGATTAATTTCTTACATAAGCTACAGTCTCCAGATGTGCTGGAAAAGGTACAGTTTTCCTAAACTCAGAGAACACAAGTCTGAAAACCTTATTATGCAATAAAACTGCTTCAAGTAATATTGCAAATGAAATAAGGCAGTAACTGTATGTCATTAGACACATGTCCATCTTTACTTCATCTTCCTTAACTCTTAATAAATCGTAATCTTAATGAATGTTGAGTTATTACACAACTTTATACAGCAGTCTTATTTATCCAATCTGTTTCTTTTTTCTGGTGTTGACTGACATTTTCTTTAGTACCATAATTGACCAAGACTTTTAGATGCTGGAATATACAAACAGTGGAATTTCCAGGACAGAAAGCATTAAACTCCGTTTTGTAGCACTCTGAATTTTGAACCAGCCTGAGTTTTGGGGCTGCTGCAAAGACTTTCTCCTTCTTCCTGGACATATGTAGTTTCAGGAAAGCCATAAAAATCACAGGTAATCCTTAAAGTAGCTGTAGTGGAACTTTCTTTCCATACTCTGCCAGTTTCACTGGGCAGAGCAGCCTGGTCAAAGCTATGATCATGAGTTTTTTCCTCCTCTGTGCTCATTTTGTACAAGATAACTTTGACTGCCATGAGAGACCTACAGATTTTTTGCAGAATGCCATTAATTCAAGATTGAAAAAGTAGACTCTTTGCCTTGCATGGTTACAGAAGTCAAGTGACAGGTAATTCTCTTTCCAGTCTCTCAAAGCAACCCTATAATTTACACACATCTTAGTAATCAAAAGGGCAACTTCAAAATTAGTTTCAGTGCTCCTTAGGTAGAGAATATGGGTTTAATTGTTCAGAGGTTTTAAAATATATTCAGGTCACTGATCTACCGAGGCCTGTATCACAGGAATATTCATACCATCCATGGGACCTGAGTGTCTAAATCTGACTGAGAATTTGCAGTTTAGGATCTAATGCCCCTAATAACACACAAGTTTTATGGGCACAGCTGGGGCTGACCACTGCAAGCTGTGACAGGAAGAAAAACGCAGATAGTGGCAAAAAAGAGGAAGTTAGGATAAAGGTTGTCTGAGAGTTTAGAATAAATCTGGAAACAAATAATTTTTTCCCAAACACGTCTGGCTGTGGGGAGGCTGTTGCTGTGGTTAATGAACAATCAGGGTGGTGAATGCGTGAGTGAGTGCCAGTTGTGCAACTGCAAACTGCAGAGGAAAACCACGCAGAACTGCAGCACCACACCAACATTTCCTTGCTGCCTGAACTAATGAGCCATTTCGCTGGGATAAATCAGGTTATTCACTGGATGTTTCAAGCAGCTAATAGGCCCGATCCTGCTGCTGATCCTTATTCAAACTGGTACTCGAGGAGAATTAAATTCTGTATCCACTGAGGGAATAATAGAATGAATAATGAGATTGCACACATGAAATCACTGCAGGACAAATAGACTACATAACTCAAAAAATTAAAATTCATCATAGTGAATATGAAGCATTTGTTGTTTGTTTTTGGAGGAAGAAACATTTGATCACATGGTGGGAGACTAGATTTTGAGATAACTAGAAACTCTGTAATTCTAATGCTGATTCTCCCTGATTTTCTTTTGAGCTTCAGTGTTCCTACCTGGGAAAATAAAAACACTTCCAGAGCTTATGAGACTTTGTTCAGATTTCTGTACTTCTGAAATGCATTTTGATAGAGTTAGATATTAACAACAGACTTTAAAGTAACAGCAGTAGTTCTATGAGCATGTGGAAATCCCAAATAAAAGCTATAAAGTACAACACCATGTTTTTATGAGAGATGTTTTGGTTGAAATCAAAGCTGGGAAAGTCGCTCACAGAAAAAGTCTTTAGAACTGCTAGAAGTGGGATCTTACAACTGATCTTTGTATGCCTTTCTGAACTGCTATTGCTAAAAATTCTGTATAAATCCTCTGCAATATGCAGGATTGAAAATTACTTCATAAAACATAGGGAAAAATTTATTTAATACAAATGCTTAAAAGAATTACATTTAGTTTTTTAGTATGCGTTTTGGAATGCATTTTGGCAATTCTAATTGATGAGACCTACTTTAACAAAATATAGAGAAATTCAGTAATCAGGGCACAGGATGTGCAGTTTAATTACACTGGTGTGCATTTCTATTTGTTTCTAATGTAGAGGATCTATTGGTAAAATGAATGCCCATTTTGTGGTCTGTTATGCAGAAAATGTTTAATCCAGTGTTTGATTTACTCTGTTAAATCTTCTTTATTGAATGTGCTTATTCATCCATGCAGAATTGGGTATGCTGCTTTCTGTTAATATGACATTGCAATTAAATAGCTAAAGAGAAAAACATGGCAAGACATTTTCTCAAGGTCCATGAAATTCTCATAAAAATTATTCATACTTACATATTTCACTTCTACATCTGCTGATACTAAAACTGCAAACTACAGAGAACTATTTTGGTATTGTGTGGGACTTACAAACCTTGCGGTTGAAGATCCCAAATAATCATTTTTGTCAAATAAGTAGTACTAAGGAGGATTTCTGGTCCAGTGGATAATGACTGTCATCACGAAATGGGATTGCACTGATTGCATCTTATGAATGAAGCTAACAGGAACTCACAGCACCAAACAACAGCATTTTGTGGTGGGATAAATACTTAAGCACTTGAGAAACAGTAAGACATTGACAGTGAAATAGCTCTGCTCCAGTGCAGTCCTAGAATTATATTGAACAGTAACAAAAGGGTTTCGTGATGATGTTACACTTTCCTGAGTGTGCCTTCCCTCAGTAGGAAAAGGATGTGCAAGGGGAGTTTGTCTTACCTCATCTAACCAATATAGTGATGCTTTGTTCCTCAGCACGAGACATTTAGGTCAGGGATGATCCAGCATTGTGAGGATTCTGGAGCTGTGTTTCTTTTACATGTTAAAAAGTAGAAATGGCAGCTCCATCCACAGAATTGCATGGGAGCTGCAGAATGGAAGTTTTAATCAAAATCTCTATGGAACAGTTGGAAACATAAATATAAGGAACATAAGACCTGATCTTATTCATTTTCTATCTGAATTCTTAACTCCTAGTTTTCTCTGTTACATATTTATCAGCGCAGTAATCAAGTGCTGATGTTTAAATCTCTTTTTTGTTCCTGCATTGTTGGATGTTTCCTGCTAGACTGTTTTCTGTGCTGCACTCTGCTCTAGCATGTCTGGCAGTACCACAGGGGGAACGTGACCTCTGGTTTCCATTAGTCACTTTTTACTATTTTCACGATTCTTTTGCTATGTGAACAAGGAGCTTGTAATAAGGTGTTAACAGGCTGCTAGCTGGTTTATTGTTAGTATTGATTTAAGGTGCTAAGACTTTAATATAATCATATACAATGAATAATATTAAGAGATTAGTTTAAAGCCATATAAGCCATTAAATGCAAAATAAAAACTTTCCAGAAATTTCCAGCATACTTTGGCACAGGTGTCCTGTGCTGGATTATTTTGCCTACATTGCTGTATCTGGCTTTTTCAAATCTGTGGTTTCAGTCTTGCTGTTCTTACACTCAGACTGGTGTTACAGCAGGAGCTACTCTGAACCAGGAAATTCTGGATTTCACCCAATTCCACCTTCTTTTCTTTGTAAGGGGAAGGAAGAGGCTGAACAAGACTAAAGTGTGGCTTTGTGCTTCAGAGGGAAAGAAAGAGTTAATTAATGAGTTTAATAAAATAGGGGGTTTTGTATGCAGAGAGTGTAGTACAATCAAACATATAATATGGCTGTTAATTAACAAGAAATGACATAAGATTAATGACTGATACACTTTCTAACTAACACACTAATAACTTTCTTTTTAAATCTGTGATCAACATGGTGGCTAAAGGAAAAAAAATATTGCAGTTGGGAGTAAGGAAACTTTTGAAATAACGATGGAAATATTTTCTTGGATATATTAATACGGAGCAGTGAGCAACAAGATTGAAAATGTAACAGAAATTGTTTTGAAAACAGTGAATATGCAGGAGAAATAACGAAAGTAAAACCTGTTGTTTCTGAGGGAATGGCCATGCAAGAAACTTCAGTGGAAATCACAGAACCTCAGGATGGCTTGGGCTGGAAGGGACCTTAAATCCTATCTAGTGCCACCCCTGCCATGGGCAGGGACACCTTCCACTGTCCCAGGTTGCTCCAATCCTGTCCAGCCTGGCCTTGGACACTGCCAGGGATCCAGGGGCAGCACAGCTTCTCTGGGCACCCTGTGCCAGGACCTCACCACCCTCACAGGGAACGATTCCTTCTTAATAAAGAATTTCTTCCTAAAATCGACCCGTAACTCATACAAAACCATGCACGCTTGCATTGAAGCGATTTGCGTTTGGCTCAGTAGCTGAAATGCCACCACGTAACTGTATTTAAGAAACTTATTGATGGGTGAACCTGCTAGTATATGCATGTATGTTTCCAGCTGCATCCCGCAGCATTGCTGCACGGCAGGTAAGGGCTCGTTCTGCGGATGATGCGGACAGCGAAGGGCTGAGGGGCGATGAAGGCGAGGAGGACACAGCGGGAGCACCGCCGGGCTCTCCTGAGGGCTCTGCGCCCGCCGGCGGGGCGGGGCTAGGGGCGGTGCCAGGGGCGGTGCCAGTGCATGGGGCGGGGGCTAGGGGCGGTGCCAGTGCATGGGGCGGGGCTAGGGGCGGTGCCAGTGCATGGGGCGGGGCTAGGGGCTGCCAGTCATGGGCGGGCTAGGGGCGGTGCCAGTGCATGGGGCGGCTAGGGGCGGTGCCAGTGCATGGGGCGGTGCCAGGGGCGGTGCCAGTGCATGGGGCGGGGCTAGGGGCGGTGCCAGTGCATGGGGCGGGGCTAGGGGCGGTGCCAGTCATGGGGCGGGCTAGGGGCGTGCCAGTGCATGGGGCGGGGCTAGGGGCGGGGTTATAGGCGGGGTTAGGGCATGGGGCGGGGCTAGGGGTGGACACGCCCCTCCGCGCGCCGCCGGAACCCCCGCAGCCGCTGCCGCCCCTTCCGGCGGCGGCGCCTCCCAAGATGGCGGACAACCTGCCCGGCGAGTTCGATGTGGTGGTGGTGGGCACCGGTACGGGCGGGACGGGCACGGGGCGCGGCGCCGGGCCTGCCTGGGGCCGCAGCTCGAAGGGGCGGCGGGAGGTCCCCGGCTGAGGGGCGGCAGCGGCGGCTGGGGAGGGCGGGCAGGCTGTGCGAGTGGCTGCTGAGGTACCTGAGGGGACACCGGCGGGACGCCTCCGTGACACCTGCGGGGACATCCCGCCAGCGTCCCGGGCGCTCGCAGCCCGCGGCAGGGCTGCTGCTAACACTTATATTGCCGTGTTTAAGTAGAAATGGAGGTGTTGCGGAGCGCCGTGCCCTGGGAGGGGTGTGCAGGCCCCCCGGCCCTGTGACAGGCCTGCGACAGGCCACACACCTCCTGTCCCCACACCTGAGACCAGCGGCTCTTTGGAGCCTCAGAAAGCCTTGTCTGACTGGCTGTGCCTCCCTTCCCAGCCCTTCTTCCCGAAATACCATCCTGCTGGTCAGCTTTGCTTTTGTGCACGGAAAATGGCTCTGAAGAGCTGAACTTCTGTCTCTTTGCAGTGTATGTGCTATAAGCTGATAATACATTTTTCTCATGTCGTGCCATACAAGCAGTTTTAAATCTTCAGTGTCGTTTTTGGAGTCTGTATCCCTGCTCATAAGTAACACAAAACTCTTTATGTCTTTCTCATTAAAGCACATTTCTCTGTCTATGAATGATTGTACGCCTCAGACAGTTAATTCTACTCTTTCTGCATTGTCTGATTCTGTACAAGTTCATCCTGTTCAGGTGAATAGTGATGGAGACCTGGAATGGCTCACTGTAACTTACCACGGTGTAACTACAAGAGAAATTTTAAAATACTCCTTCAGGGCTAAGATCCTTATTGTTTGTGTATCAGAATAATAATCTTGAAGTATTGAAGTAGATTTCTGTTTGTAGAACCCAGTGACAGTGACCTGGTTCAGACTGGTCTTGATAAGCCTCCCACCTTAAGCTCTGCATTGAGCTCTATTCTTAAAATGCATCCCTCTTTATAGGTCCCAAATTCGCAGTCAGATTTTGTTTGTCTTTGTAAAGAGCTCAGGGTGTTGGTTGGAGCCCAAATGGGAAGACAGTTCTAAATATTACTGTTTTCTGTGAGAAGTTAGTAACTCTGTTTTTGGAGTTCAGTAATTTGTCAAACTGTGTCCGTGTGATTTAAGATTTCTAGCATTTTGGAATAGAATGAATGAGTTCCGTAAAGAAATTGGTGATTTCAATGTTCAGCAGAAGAAAGCAAATACAGTATATGTGTAATTCCTTAAAAGATTTCTGATTTGTATCTGGAGTTTTTGAGGAATTATAAAACCATACTGCCGCCGTTGTTGACCAAAACTCTGCTAAAAATGCAAAATTTAAGTTCTTGAGGAAATTAGGAGATCCCTTCTGCATCTTAACCCTGTCCTGTGGAGTGGTATATAGTAATGAATCTGACATTTTCATTTGTGGTCATATTTGAGGCTATTTTTAGTGTGTGAGAAGGTTGGCTAATAATGAGAAGCTGAAGCATCAAACTGTTAAGGTTGAACTATTAAACATTCTTTATTGCCATGAGGTAAATAGTGTTCACGTAGGCAATGAGGAAATTCAGAGGTTTATGAAAATTATATGAATGTTAAGCTATTTAGCTATTCTAGCCACTAAGGGAACAAGAACTACCTGTGCCAGAAAGAGCAGCCATTAAATCCACAGCCATTAAATCCAATCTTCCCTGCTTTGGAGTGAGGTGTGGTATTGGAGCTTTGATCTTGCAGGAGGGAAGTTCTCTGAGCTGAATTCTCTGAATTATTGCTGTGTTTGGCAGTGTTGATTTGTATTCAAGGATGCCTTTTTGCCCACGTTTAGAGAGTGCTGCTATAACTAATTCAAAGATTCTCAGAATTCTGCACTTCAGGAATTATTTTGTCTTTTCTTTATGTTCCTTTTTACTAAGAACATATATAAGTGGTGATTAGCACTGTTGACTGACTGGGGTTTTTTTAATCTGTATTAAATTTTTCGGTATGGAAGATTGTTCAGAGTAGAACTTTCATGTGTCTTCTCTTTGGGAAGTGACTCCTGAGGGAATATTTTAGCCTGGTTTTCAACTCACTGGTTTCTTAATGCTGTGACCAGTGCTGAGTGTACCTATGAATATCTAATTGCCATACCATAATAACTAGAATGTTTTTGTTTAATGGTATTTTTAATGCATAGTAGTAAGTAGTATTAATTTCTGCATTTGTGGCCTTTTCCTTGTTTTATAACTCGTGCATATATTAAATTTAATAATTAGATTGAGTGGTAACAGAAGAGTTGGATCTGTTTTTATTTCAGGCTCATTTAACTATTTCCCTCTATTAAGCTTAGTGCAAATGCACTAAAATGGAACCTCACACTAAACTTCAGACATCAGTGCTTCGAGTAATGTCTAGGTTCAATTAATTCATCAGTATTTCTGTGGCAAAAGGAAATGCTCTTTTTGAAGGTCTCTTCTTTGTGAAGTGATCTGTGGTGGTTTTATTGGTCGAAAAGCCTGTAGGATCTGGTTTTGGAGGGCTGATGCAAGTGCTTGCTCAAGGAATTCAAGGTGGGCGTTGGTCATACTCATTTAAGGGGTTTCCTTATTGATAAGCTTTCATGGGGTCACTTTTAAATTGGTGCAGGCATTAGAAGTGGTGCAGTGATAGCAGGAGGGCCCATGAGGAGTTCTTTGGTAAATATTCCAAAAACAGGAGTCTGTTTGATAGTGACACTCAGAACTGGGAATCAGTGGCAGGGCTTTTGTTTTCAGGCAGTTTGTCAAATAGGAAAATTCATAGGCAAAACATCCAGCAGTGTTGAGTTTAGGGCAGAAACCCAGGTAGGTGCCAAGATTTGCAACTTTGTGGCTGTGCAGAGTGGTGTGGATACAGGTGCAGGGTCATGTTTACCTTGGAATTTCTTCAGTTAATTGGATTGTATTCAGTCTTGACTTCTTGTCTCTGGCACTCCCCAGGACCTGTATTAGCTGCTGGGAAAGTTGTAAAGGATATTTAAAGGCTCTTTAAAAGGTGTTGTATTCACAAGTTTGTCTGCCACTAATTCTATTTTTTTTCTAAAAAGGAGTTATTCTTTATAAAAGCAGTCACAGTAAATATTCTAGTTCTATGCAATTTTCTTTCCATTCTGGTTTTCAGTGGTTATAAATAACACATGAAATGACTTTCAAGGTAGAAAGCAGGAATCCATTTTGAAAGATTCTATAAAATAAAGAGTGATTTATGGTTTCATATGATTTTGGCTGAAAGCACTCGGGCTTTGCCAGGTCATCAAAGTCCTGTCAGGAGAATCTATTATTTATTGTTCGATATGCTGGGAGTGGTGTAAGTATTTTATGTTTATCTTATGTAAGTGTGGTGTGTTAGGAAAAATCACTTCCAGATACTAACACAATTTTTAAAATATACCTTGGAAAACTAACCCGAATATTACAGATGTGAATTTCAAAGTTAACACTGAAGATTGATTTGAAAAAAAAATAGTAATTCCAAATGGTTTTATTGTTGCAGCATATTTTTAGAATGTGCCAAAAATGTTTTCTAATACATCTTTTGGGCTGATATTTTGGTCACATTACCTTATATAACTGTACAGTCTTCAGTTTATATCAGCAGCTATTTAGAGTTGATGAAAGCTTGATGGAAAACCCGCTGAAGATGGATATTTTTTGACGTCAGTGGTCATTGTGGACTAACACGGTGGCACTGACTTGTAATGTTGATGTCTGCAAGCAGGAAATAGACCCACGTTTTTATAATCATTTGTAGATAAGTCATTGCCTGTCCATGGGAATGTCAAACAAAATGAACAGTGACTCACAGTCCTGTCCTGTGTGTATGTCCCCCTTTCATTTTTCAATATTCTCCAAATGTAAACATACCTTTATCTTTTTTACTGATATTTTTTAAACCTGACTAAAATTGAGGGGTTGTGTTCTGGCCTGGCTTCCAGTCTGGGTTTTGGGGTGTAGCAGAAGTGCTGTGATAGCCTTCTGGGAGATTTGGGCTCCCACTGGTACCTCAGACAGGTTTTTCCCAGATACTGCGCAATGTCCCTGGCTGCTCTTGTGAGCAAACCCACTGTTCTGTGAACCCTTTGTTGTCCTTCTCAGCCTGTTTGTGTTCGGCAGGTTTTCCAGATTATATTGCTGATCTTACAAAATCAGAGCCTGTAGGACTCCTGTGACCCGACTGTGAAAAATACAGAGTAGGTCATCTGCATATCAAGGTGAAAAACTCCTTTAGAAAAAGGCTTAGCAAGGTACTTTGAAATTCTGGTCTGCATGAGGAATAGTTGAAACGCCAGGTTTGTGAATCCCAGTAGGAAATGTGGTTCTACTGCTGGAGAATGGCCACAGAGCTGGAGGTTCAGTGCTCCTGGAGGAGCTCCTCTCTGGGGCTCTTCTTTTGTGGAATGTTTAAAAATGTGTAAGGAGCAAGGAGAACAAGGTGTCTTCCCATGCAGAAACAGAAGAGGAAGTGAAAGTATTAGAAGAGTTAAGTGAAAATAAAACATATACCAAAAACACACCGTGAACATTTTGTAGTGAGCTACTCCAGAGTCAGCTGCTCTTCTCCACTTAGAAGTTCAGGTGCAAACAAAATTTATTGCAGCTGGTCAACTGTCTGACTCCAGAAGATTGTGTTGAAATAGACTATGTTCCAACATTTTTAATATATTTCCCTTCAACATTTTGTATTATGAAAAAGCCACTTGTGATTTATTTAGTAGATAGAGTGAAGCAAATTAAACATTTAAGCCTCTTCAAGATGAACCTTGTGTAATTCAGTAAAAACTTATCAGCTGGATGACTGTGAAACATTTTGCAGTGAGCAGCTTGGGAACCAAGATGCTCCCACAGGTATGAAGCTGTTTAGTTTATAAATTGCTCAGGGCAGTGACTGCATCCTTTTCAAGTCACTGCAAGAGGCAGAGCAGCACTAGAGCAGCAAGTACAGCTGCTAAGCAGGAAACACAATGTGTAAGCCTAAAATTCATTTTTGATCACACAGAAGTGAATTACAACTTTGCATTATTTTGTAAAACTTTAGAAATTAATTGGTTTTTAAAACTGATGAAAAAAGAGTTTTCCACCTCAGCAGTTATCTCAAATTTTAATTTTGTTGTATTGAAACTAAAAATTGAATGTGTTTTTTGATAACTAAATAATGTGTAGCTAATTCCTCTATTTATTTTTTACTTCTAAAACACTATTCTTGAGAATGAGAGAATGGCTGATTTTGTTTCATGGGGAGCTCCAAAATTTCATGTTATGGAGATTATCTTGGTCAGAGGTTACTGGAAACAACCAGATGCAGACTTCAAGGTCAGCTTGCAGCAGTCACCTCTGTAAGATTTATTGAGATGAATCAGCCTGTTGTGTATCCAAGAAGGCTGGGCTGGTGACAGAGCTCAGACAGAATGCATTGCCTGCTGGATGGTGCTAAGTACCACCTATGAAATCCTACCTGGGAGAGCATGCTAACTATCCACTAGTGATCCACAAGATCACTAAGGAGTAAAATTGCTAATTTGGTACTTATTTTTATATCTGTGTACAGGTGAAATGTCCTGCCTCACAGAAATTTTAAATGAATGTTTTCTTGAGAGGCCACAGAGGTTGATTTAATACTGCATCTGATAAATAGAGGGTTAGTAAGTGGAGAAAGAAGGCAATGGCTTTAAGGAATGATGACAGAGATTCCAACTGGTAGTAACCAGTCCTTCTTCATGAAGGAAAACTCTTTATCCTTCTTTTTCCTGGTAAGAGAAATGAGGTGCTGGACAATTTACCATAATGCAAATATTTCACATGTAAACATTCTAAGGGGGGAATATGAAAGGGCCAGGAAGCACAGAAAATGTTTATATTTCTTGGTAACAAGCGCTGCTATTTCTAAATTGTTTCTGCCTCAAATACAAAGAACTTCTGAGTCAGCATGTGAAATTGATACAAGAATTGTATGGATTCCTAATTCTTCCCCATAAATCCCTTTTATGCTGCCAGATGTTTACGTATAACACACTGAACTCTGGATCTGTTGCTGCTTTTTAGTGGTTGGATCATGCAATTCCTATTCATACCTCTTATTTCCTGCTAATACCATTGCAAATCCAAAAATTGTTTGGATTTGGAACTGTACTTGAGAAAATGTTCTTTTGCAGTAGCCCTTTTCAGATATTTCAGAGACACTAAAATGGGAACTGTCTTTCATAATAGCTAATCTGCGTAATAACTTAGTAGGAAAATATTGGTTATTATTAATTGTACTAGAGGCTAATAATAACTCAGTAATTTGATTGCTGAATTTGATAGTATAGTCTTAGAATTTTTACCAATAACTTAAGAGGAGGTGTGGATTCTCATTTAAATCTTGCTGCTCATGATGATCTATGTTGGATCCAAATCATTACTCAACTGTCTGTTCAAAGACATTAAACATCAGGAGTGATACATGTCCTTAATCCTTTAAGCTGGCCAAACCAGCAGCTGACTGATCCCCAAGAGGGATGAGTGGCAGCAAGTGTTAGAATGATCCTTCATGAGTAAAACAGCCCAGAGATATCCCGGTTTATTTACTCATTAGGCACAGAGGGAACTTTAGAATCCAGAGTTTGCTCTGCCCTGTGGTAAGTGCCCAAACACACTTCAAAATCTGAATGTAATCCATCTTAGAGGTTTTGACCAGTCAAAGTTCAGAACAGAAAGCTGTTTACAAATAGGAGCAGTTTCTAAAAATACGTATTTCTCTGTTACTGAGTCATATGAAGGGGGACCTATTTTCTACAACTCTCTGAGCATCCTGTAGGACACAGTTCAGCTTTCCGTGCTATTATTTCATAAACTGCCATTTTTGTAAGCAGGCTTTTCCAAGTCAGTTTTTTCCTAGACAGAGAAGTACTATCTGTAACTATATAGTAATTGTCCAGAACCTTCTTTCCTGGAAAAGGCTTTTGTTCAGTAACCACCATGCAGTGCGGGTCCCATGTAGGTGTAACTTAGATTTAACAAAGCTGCCTCTTTTCTCTGTGCCCTTGTTTCTGTTGGAGAAGAGAATTCAGAAATTGGTGTCGTGGGACAGTCTTATTTCTCAGGTTCCTGAGATATTGGCACCCAAGAACCAAGGGTCTCCTGCTCCATCAGGTTGTTGGGAGCCTCTCCAAAAGCTGGGATTTGGCCTCACCTTCCAGCCACATTCCCACTCTTACCAGTGGGTGCCTGGGGGGCCACGGTGTCTTCAAAGCACGGGGCTGGTGAAGAAAATTGATGCCAGCTTTCAAAAGCAAGGAAGCTAATTCAGGGAACAATTTCATCCAAGGTTAATGGAAGAACAGACCTCCAACACAGTATCAATTGGATCAAGCTTAAAGCAATCAGTTATGCCCTGGTAGCTATAACTCGGCCCAGGTCAGCCAGGCAGCACTGGTGATGTTTTACAACACTTTCTCAGTAGCTTTTATCAATAAGGAAGGAGAAACAAGTTCTCAATTCCATTTCTAGAGTAATACTCTCTGTGCCCCAATGAGGGAAAGAAAAGCTTTTTCAGGAACTCCAAACAGAGAGTAGTTGTAGATTCTATTCCAGATAGTTTATAGAGGGAGCGAAATGAACCATATATATAAACATGGGGGGACAGCTGAGTGTGGAGCTTTCACTTAATGACTGTGCAGCCAGGCTCTCGTGTCAGTCCTGAAGCATGTGCTGCACTTATGTATTTTCTCCTTGTGTCCTTGGTCACAATGGTCTGAGTTTTGAGTTCTTACTTCCCAAAATTCAATTTGAAAGACTGTTGGCCTTTCTAGGTTATGAAACAAATGTCCCAGGAACTGCTGTAACTGTTCATCCCTCTTTCTACCCCTGGAGGCTAATTCTTTGTTAGACCTTGCTATGGAAGGTCAGCAATGCAAAACTATTTTCAGTTTTTCTGTTTTATCAATTCAGAAGAGGGTTTTGTTTGTTTAATCCATCAAAAAAGTAATCATTAAAACCAGAAAATTTGTAGTGAAGTGGTAGCTATTTTCCTGGAAAATTTGTTATGTCTGTCTAAACCTTTGTATTGATACAAAGTACTTTTTGACATCACCAGGGAACTGCCCTCCCAAAATCTGACCATTTATTTGATCTGGAAGGAGGTCAGGAGTGGCAGAAGATAAGGGCAGAGGTTTCTTTTCTTTATTTTGATAATTGTGTTGGCCTTTGCTGATTTAAAGAGTTTGTAAAGCTGTGGTCTGGTGTATCCAGCTCCCAGGAGGTGTCTTCTAGACTGCAGTGTTTTATTTGTTTGTGAAGGTACTGTTCCCTCTAAGGAGTAGACAGCACAAGCCTGGAATTCTGCTGGAGACGATGTTTGTCATGAGATGAGCCAGAGTACATTGTGCTCTTCCACAGCTGCTTTTTGCCATTCTGCTTCTGTATCTTTAGGTGCACCCCTGCTTCTGGTGCTGCTGTAAATCAGATCAGCCAAACACTCCTTTCACTTTCTTTAATCTCATCCCTTAATTGAATAGGTGGCCTAAGTGTCTCCTAATACCAGTCCCTTAGAATTTTAATTGCTGTTCCTGAATTACTTGCTTAAACACCCAACAGATCATTTAAAAAGAGGTTTCAGGGAAGCAGGTGCCACAGAGCTTCTTAGCTGGTGAGCTCTCCTGCTTTTCTGAACTTACTCTGGAGTCCAAGGTGTCTAACTAGGCATGTGAAATCTGGTGAGTGGGAGAAGACATTACTGAACAGCCCCATCTATTTATTAAACTCCAGTTGGGATCCTGTGCCATTCCAAGCATGTATTGCTGGTAGAGTTATCACTAGCCTTTTGCTGAACTTTTTTGCTACTTATTTTTTCTAAATATGAAAACTTACTGATTTGATAAAGTGTAATTGCATAATTTAGGAGCTATTAATAGGGATATCACTCTGAGGTCAATCACAGTCTTTATGTCAGACACTTTGAAGTAAACAAAAATGCCCTCAGGTAATACCTGTCTGCATTACCAGGGATGTGGTTGCAGAGCATGCCACTAAACTTTGAGTATCACTGGGCTGGCAAGGACTCAATCTGGTTATCATAGCAGGGTGTGTAGAGAAGACACTGGTGCCAGGCTTCAACTCAGTAGTGTTTGCAAATAGTATTGCCATACAGGCATCAAAAAAAGAAAAACAAAGTTGCATTCAGGAGGGTCAGCAAAATGTTAAAGAGCATGAAATAGTGTTCATTATTTTAGTAGCATGAGACTGTTAAAACTTTCAGTGACTCACATTGTCAAATTTCTTTTCTTTGAGTTGTCTGTTTCTGACCAAGTTCTACCATGATTGCAATTTTTAATATATCATAGCATGCTAAGTTCTAAAAACAGCACATGTCATTTCAGGTTTGCCTGAGTCCATTATTGCAGCAGCTTGTGCCAGGAGTGGCCAGAGAGTTCTTCATGTGGATTTGTAAGTTACTCCAATAATTTCCCTTTCTAAGAGCTAAACTGACTAGAAGGTTTTTGTGTCTCTGTCAGTGTGGGCTGCAGGACTTCTCCCTCTTCATCTGGCACCAAGTAATGTTATGTTTCTGTCTCTGCCTTATTTTGGGGGTGTTATTTCCATCAATAGAGCAGGCAGTTTTTGGAAGCTGGTTCAGGAATTTGGAACATCAGCGCTGTGGTGAAGGAGGCTGTGATCACTCCTTCTTTGCTACAGGCAGGAATGACTACAGGTTTAGTGCCCTTCGTTCTCATTCCTGACAGTAATTATCCCATTCTCTTTGGTGAGAATGACTTGACTTATTTCAAAGTTTTGTTTTCATTGGCTATTAAAGTCTGTAATAATATTGGCCACTGGAACTTTGATTTCTGTTATCCATGCCTGTTTTTAGCTATGATGAATATCATCCTTTAAACAATGTATGTTGTTCCTTTTGTTAAGGAGCTGAATTATGAATTCAGTTTTTTCTCAAAGTATGAAGAAATGAGATTTGGGGTGACTGAAATACCTGTGTTAGATGTGCTGCTTTGATTAATCTGTTGTTCCCTGCAAAGGCCCAGGTTAGGTCAGGCACAAGGTACTGAAAACATATATGTGCATAAAGTCTTTGTTTATAGTTTACTTGCTCTCATTACCTTGTGTACCTTATTTTATTGCTTTTAATCTCCAGCCATGTTTGCATTTATCATAATATACTGCATAGGTGATTATGGGAGATAGTTTTGAAGTGGCCTATTATAAAATACTGAGTTCTGAGTTTGATTTATAGACACTGTCCAAGCATTGCCATCAGCAGTAGCTAATCTTATTCAAAATAGTCACTTCACTGCAGTGTTGCCATAAATTGCTGTAGACTGATTTTAAACTGAAGTTAGCTTCTGCCAACTAGTAATTGAAGGAGCCCTATTTCTCTGTGCCAGCTATCTGTCTCAATAAACGTAAAATCTGTGGTTCTTCTCAGAGAGCTACATTTACTGTAGATATTAATGAGCTGTTGACATGTGAAATTTCAAGGATATTTGTTAAATGATTTAGAAAAGTAATTTGCAATTTAAAATGTGGAGATTGGCACTTAGTTTAAACTTGAAGCTGCTGGAGAAAGGTAGATCGAGACTAAAAGTGAATTCCTTGAAGTGAATATGCTTCCTGTATGAATTGTGCTCATGGAAAGGACTTCCTCCTAACCACTTGCTCAAGTTTCTGCCTTTGGTCCATTGTTTTTTTGCCTCTTTTAATTCTGTTTCTCTGTAGTTATGCACTGGTTTGGTTACTGAGGATGGGGCAGTTAGGGGTGAGGCATGTTTAGCTACATTTTATATTTGATTTTCAGCATCTGGAATACAGCATTTATAGGCTGCAGTTTTATTGTCTACATCCTTCTTCATTGGCTTATTTATCTTTCCACATGGAATTTAATTCAAAGGCAAAGGAGGGTCAAGATGCAGAATTTTAACTTCTCTTCTGTGAGAAGTAGAGCAAACTGGGCATGTCTTGCTTCTTGACACCTGTTATCTTTCTTATTTTTTGACTATACTTTGCCTGTAGAGCACTTGAGTGTTCCTTGTGCCAAATTCTTGTATTTGGCATCCAAAGTGTGCTGGGCTTTCTCCCTGGACCTCTGCAATCCAAGATCTCTTGGATTATTACAAATTATTACAAAAGAACTGCTTTTGTAGTTTGTTCCACTTTCTGCTAGACAATTTTTCTCACTTTTTTTCAGAACTTGTAAAATATATGTTGTAATAGACCCTGTGTCCTCATACAGCCCTCTTTTGGATCTTCAACTGCTATGAAGTGAGTGAGCTGTGGGGGTACAGCAGCCAGAGAGCAAAAAAGGTGCTTCTCAAAGCAGGTCAATTTATTGCAAGAAAAATAAAGAAATTGTTTAATTTCAATAAGGAAAACTAGGCAAAAAAAATTTTAATTCTGGTATCTTTTGAGCTTTTTTGAAAAAGTCCTTTTTCTGTTTATTTTGGTTTAGGATACAATCTCACAGCAAAGGTATTAGAGAGTAAAAGATGGGTTCAGCTGCTCCATGGTAATTCCCTTTGGTCATGTTCACATCCTAGGATATAATGTGATGTAGCACAAGTGACTGCCACCATCACCCACCCTTTTGAAGGATCTCAGGAGCTGTTTGGGTTAATCCCCTCGTCTTGGAAAGCCAGGAAGCTCCTAAACACAATCACTGGGCCAGAACGGCAATCTTCTAATACATTTGCCTACATACAAATAGGTAGCACATGAAACTTTATAAGTCATTTTGTGTTCAGATCCTTAACATCGATGTGGCAGTAACTTCCTGTGCAAAAGACAGCTGCTCTGATGGGTCAGGACTTCTTTCTGGAAGATCAAATGCAGGACAGACACATCGAGGCAGCTCTTGGGGGAAATCATGAGGCATCAGCAGCTTCTGTCCAGCCAGCACCAGCTTTGAGTGTGACACTGTGGTGGTTGTGACATGGCCCTGGGAAGGGTCAGCTCCTGAGCAGGCACAGGCCATCAAATGGTTTTTCTGTTCTTTCTTATGTTTTAATTGTGGATCTCCGGTTTTCAGAAGTGTCCAGTTTATCAAATTGCAGTCTGGCTGCAAAAGGACATGTTAGATATTCTCTTGGTTCAGATTCAGATTGTTAATCGGTCAGAAACTATTTGTGATTTCAGTGTTCTGGATTGGAATTCGCCAATTACTTCCAAAATGGTGCTAGTAACTGAAGAAAAAACCCAAAAGCTAATGTAGGAGAAGACACAACCTTTTAGCAGAGGTAAAATTGTACTTTGGCTACATTTCCAAAACTTTGCAAAATAGCTTCAGCAGTTCTGCCGTTAGCTGTGAAGTACAGATTAGAGATTTGAAAAATTTGAAGGAAAAGAACTAGTGTTGTAATTTAGGTGAAATCCAGGTAACACAGGAGGAGTTCTGACAAAATATAATTTAGGAAATAATATATGGTAGGGAAGGAAAATCTCTATGCTCTAACTTGGTAGAAAACATATTTTCTACCAATGCTGTTACACCTTCAAAATGCTTCCTGTTCTTAGTCAGGGGATAATTGAATTACTACCCCAAAAAGGGTAGAGAATATCCATCTTCATAGTTTGCTAATATAGCCACAGAAGAAGGGAGCTTAGGCCTTGAGATTTTGGGACAATATTTTTGCTTTAATTAAGCTTTGATCTTGACCATTACTTTAAGGAATTCCTCAGTTGATCTTCAGGGCAATTATAACAAAAATATTTGGTTACAAAGAAGTCCTAATTGTAAAACCATTAGTCAGCTCTTCTCAGAATTCCTCTTCAAGACTTCTGCTGTAAACTTTGCTCATTATGTCAGTAATCATGTCTGGTCTGTCTTTTTTCTGTAGTGTTTTCAGATGAGAAAATTAAGCAATCCTGATTCATCATGTAGTGCAGGGAAACTAATTAAAATTCCAGGATAAAAAAAAAATCTGGAAGTTGCTACTTGAGGAGAAGATGAATATTTGAGGTGGCATAACATGGCTTGGGAAGAGTGCACAGCCACCAGAGGGAAGGAAGGACAGCTGAGGTTCATTTTCCTCTGGAGAAGAGCTGTACAATCTCCTCACAATGGATGGAGCTCCACTGCAGGGTCATGGAGTGCTTTCTTGAGCACTCTGGGTTGCCTCAACCCTGGGTGAAAAAAATAATTTCAAAGGAAAACTCAGCTGATGAAACAGAGGAATGTTCACGTGAAAGATGTCTGACAGCTCACAAATAAATTTTTGTAACTTTCTGTGAAAAGAATGTTAATTTCTCTTTACTGGAAGTCCTAGCTTTAGATAGTCTAAATGTGCATTACTTAATATTGGTGTAGATTCAAGAAACTCATTCCTGATTTTAGGCAGGTATTCTTTGGGATTTCTGTGATCAGTAGCACTGCTTGCTCTGACAGCCATATATTGCATTCTGCATTCAAGAAACTTGCAGCCAGAGCAGCACATTTCCATAAAAATAAATCTTCATGGTCATGGTTTTTGGAAATCCCAGAAGTGACAGATAATACATAGATATTGAACTTTTTATTCTGTGGAATCTTAAGAAGCATGAAGAAATTATCCTGCACCACTAACAGCTAAAGCAAAGCTGGAGGTTATCATTGCATACAACTGTCAGTGCTTGTTTTACAGATTGAAATCTCACAAAATTCGGCATTTCATAGATTTAATCCTCATTGCTTTGTGTTCTGTGGGATACCAAGCAGCAGTACTTTTGGAACTCACCCATGTCAGTCACACTGAAGTCAAGATGAACTCCTCATTCCAGAGGATGGGAATTCCTGCTGGAAACCATCTGCAGATGGAGCTCTGCTGCTCAGAGTCACCACATTGCACTGTGGGCTCAGTCCCCCCAGTCTGGGACCTGGAACACCATGTTCCCTTGCTGGAGCCACCTTTATTCAATGAATGCTGGATTTTGTTGTCTTTGCAAAAGATGTCCTGTTTCTGTTCTTCACTATTGCCTTGCAGGAGCTGAAAGACTTTTTTAGGTCAGTTTGTAGTCAGGAGCAATTAGGCACTGCTCAGCAGACATCTGTCCTTCATATGCTAAGTAAGCACCGTGGTCCAGAGCATCAGCCTGTGCTGCTGGAGCAGGGCTGACACTCCTAATGAAGTCTTTGTCAGTGCAGATAAGCCCTGTCAAAAGCATCCCATCGTAAATCTAGGCAGGAGAATCTAACCTGAATTTAGCTTTTCACTTTTATCACACTGATCTCTACAATTTAAAAGTGGAGGAGGTTATGATAAGATTGATTTAACAGCCTTCACATTATTCTTTAAAATGCAAACCCTATCTTCCTCCCTACATTTCAATTTTTTTTTTTTTTTTTTTTTTTTTTTAGTATATGCAATAACACTACCTCTCTGTTCAGGAGGGTATTTTTGGTATCTCTCAGGCTTCTGAAGTGCTAGAACACAGTGCTAGAAAACAGAGTTAAATCCTGAAATAACTTTTATTTTGCAAGAACTGGTGATTTTTTAAATGTAATTGCCCTATTATTTTTCTTTTCAGAGTTGTTAAATATTTAAGATGTGCTATCCTTGACAACAAAAGCCAACTAATCCAACTGATGTTTAGAGAAATATTGGTAGAGAAATTTTTAAAAGAGAGAGCAGAGACTTTCTTTGATAAACAGCAGAACTACTAATTTTCTGTGATTTAAAAGCAATAAACAGTCTTTTTCAAGCAAGAAGGTGGTAAATAGAAACTGGGAAGTGCTCAGGGAGGGATGAACATTTAGTACAAATCAGTTCCTTTGGCTCCACCTGCAGTACATGCAGTTCAATAAGAATTTTGCCAGAGCATCTTCACGGACTGTAATTGGCATAATATGTTGTGTAAGCAGTAGATAAACAAAAAACTGCATTTTCCTTTCTTTCACATAATGGATAAGAGAGCCAGTCTTGGCCAAGAAGCAGTATTATCTCTATTTTTCTTCACACCATCCCATGTGTTTTTTGTCAGCATTATCCATTTACCCTCCAGATAATTTGATTTTGGACTATAGTTTGTTTGGTCAGAGATGCATGCAATGAGGAACACAGAAATTTTGCATTTCATTAAGAGTTGTAAAATACTAATTTTTATCTATTCTGCATCTGAAAAATCTTGCTGTGGAAAATGTTTTGAATGTATCAGACTTGGTTGTTTTTTCTTCAAATCTGGAAAAGCTATGTTCTACCTGTCCAACAAGTTTTTCTTTTGTTTTTTTCTTTACAGGAGAAATTACTATGGTGGAAACTGGGCCAGCTTTAGTTTTTCAGGTTTATTGTCCTGGATTAAAGAAAATCAGGTAAAAATTTCCCAAATTCCTTCTTTTAGGCCTCCTTAATGTTAAATCTCTGTTGTTTGCGTGATTTATTACAAGACAAATTACCACACTGCTTTTGCTCTTTGGTAATTTGACAGATCAAAGAGGTTTGTAGTTTCCAGCTTTACTGGTTGAGACTCACCCATCTGGCCTGGCAGTCGGAGGCTCTGATGTGCCTAGGTTGTTAATCTGATTGAGACCACTCTGCTGCTCGGCCACACTTCTGGGTTCTTGAGCTTAAAGACAAGCAACTTCACTATTGCTTCAGTTCCTTTACCTTCTGTAAATGATAATCTGGTCTTTTCCATTTTCTCTTTGATTATTTGCCACTCCCTGATGTTTCAGCCTTTTGTTTTTCTCGTTTGCATTCAGCTGATTCTTTACAGGGAGAAAGGTGGGTGCTGGATCCTTCCTCTGAAATGTCCTGTAACCAGGACAAAAAGATGAATGCTGATAGTGTATTTTTAAATGGCCAAAGTTTATCTAATTCATGACAGTCCACTAGAAATCTTCCAGGGAGGATATTTATTTAGGAGATGGAGCACTTGGAGTGGATTAGCAAATGGCTGCTCTGTTATTTACGGAAATGCTCAGAGCCTGTTGGGCCGTAGAAGATGGAAGTTTCTCAGCTCAGTCTCATGCCTGTTCTTTACACTGTGCTGCCTCCTGGCATAATCAGGGGACTTGCTCAGTGCCAGAGCTTCATATTCTATGGGTTCTGTTGTATGATTTAGAGATTCCTGTGTGCACAGATTTACACAATACCCCAGATCACCAGGTTTTTCCATATGGGTCTCCATTCAAAGGGTTTTGTCACAAAATCTGGGACTAACCTGGCTGTGGCAAACCTGTCTTTTAGGAGATTGTATTCAAAGTTAACATTCAGCTCTCTCCTAAAGCGTGTATTTCATTTAACACTGTATTTCAGATTACTAGAGCCAGTGCTGTAGTACAAATGTTGGCACGCTATAATGAAGTAACCAGCTCTGTTTTAACTCAAAAAACATGAATAGGAAAAAACATGAGGACAGTTATGATATATTTTTTTCTTTCATTATTAGATGGTACAAATTATTTGTGACTACAGAGATTTATAGTTCAAGAACAGCTTGCATGGTACAATATATAATTTTATACTTGTTCTTTGTAAGCAAAAGACAGATCTCAGTGATGAATGTGAAGACTGGAGAAAACTGATCCTTGAGAATGAAGAAGCTATTCCTCTTAGCAGCAAGGATAAAACTATTCAACATGTAGAAGATTTCTGTTTTGGCGAGTAAGTAGTAATGTAGAAATACATGAATGATTTTACTTGGCCAGAGGTAAATGGTCATATTGTGCTTTTGGTTTTAAGGATTTCACCATGCTGCCATATTGCACTTTATTTCAAAAAGTAACCCTGGCCTCTGAAATGTTCCTCATGTCCTTGTGCTTTGTTGAAATCACTTCACTGAAACAACCTGATCCTTCCTCAGTTACCCTTTCTGGATGCAGTGTAATTTGTTGGCCAACTTTGTGAGTTGGTGATTTACTTCTGAGTAGAAAACAGAAGTGTTTGTACATAGTAGTACTAGTAGGCAGTTGTGCAGTGCCATCTGTTAAATTTTTCTGTTCTTAGTTTGGCTAAAAGGTGCTGTTCTCATAGTCAAAAATTAAACTCCTAAATACATATAAAATGAACTACATACAAAAGAACAGGAATACGAAAGGACAGCAGTACTGTAACTATGAAATACTTCATTGTGCTAAAATGATAAAGCAATATTTGCCCTTTGTCCTTCTTATATGCAATGAATTTAACTTAGTGAAGTTAAATCTACTGAATAGAAATTTACCTGAACTATGTATGTATGTATTTATTTATTTATTATTCTTATCTTCTGGATTTTGCACTGAACTGAACACTTTCCAGAATTCCTGAGAGGTTCTTTGAGATAGTTATGTAAGTTTAACCTTGAATCCCTTAGAAAATACCATAGGTAGCTAAATGAAATGCTGACACATACTCACACAGAAATACATATTTCTTTCTCTAAACATCATAAGTAGGGGAAGAAAAGGTGTGAATTACACAAATACAATCTGAAGGTCACAGACTGAGACTCTTCCAAGGATCAGTTCTGCACAGTAATGGTGCTTGACTGAATTGCAGATAAAATGTAATGCTTATTCTAAAGCAATAGCACTTGAATATTGTCATTGTCATCCTGTTGTCATAATAAATATTGTTCAGAACCAGGATTAAATCAGATGGAAAGGTTTCATAGTCTCTCAACTTTGTGTATGATTTTCAAGTGATAGCTGGCTCTGAAATGAGTCCCCTAGCACTGAGATTTCACACTTAGAAGTGAGATTATACTTGGGTAAAATTATGCTTTTAAGGATTTAATTTAGCTCAGTACAGTGCTGTCTGTCTTGGTCATCACCAAAAAAAACCCCAATCCCACAAGGAACAAGGGTAAGATTAATAAACCTGGCAAAGAAAAAGTTCTCCAAAAGAACTTCAAACTTTTGAGAGAGTCAATTACTGTGTTTCTGACAATTTACATGTTCTGGCTAGATTCTGTTGGTTTTGCTTAACTTTTGTAACTCCTATGAAGTAACCATTAAACATTTATTTTGAAAGAATAAACAGCTGGGTAGCAGTATAATATACACAGTGCAAATCTGAAATGAATGGCCTTAGAACAAAGTGCATCCATCAAAGGGAAAGAATACTGTGTGTACAACAAGCTGTATTGAAAAAAGGCAAATGGCTGAAAAATAAATAGTGAACACCTGTGCTGAATAAATTAACCAGCTGGTTGGCAATTTTTCATTTGACCTATCTGAAGGGGTTGCTGTTACAAGGCATTAATAAGACACATTCATTTTAAGATATTCCTTTGTTAGTACCATTAATTGATGAATGGTGGAAGATAATATTCTAAATTTACACAACAATTTGTCTGCAGATGTATTATTTTTTTCTGAATTAGGAGAAGAATTGTCTGTACAGAAGTTCAATTTGAGTCATTTTTATAGACAGTTCTTACATTATTCAGGGATATTTGGTCCTATAGGAAGGATGTCATGAATTTAGATTATATACAGTTTTTAGGCTTTCATTATAAAAAGTGTGGAGCTGCAAATCATGGAGATTTACTTATTCTTTAATGGGAAGTGAATAGAGATTTAAAATATGTAAATATTTCTGTTACACTTCTTTTCAGAGTGATATAGAAAAATACAGTGTATTATGAATTCAAGTTTATTTTGATTATAGAAAGTAATAATCAAGTGTGTTTAAAATGAGATGAACTGTTCATTGAGATTGGGAGAAGGTAGAAAGAAAACTTTATTCTGAAATTTTGTGTTATGAAAAGGTTTAGGATGAGTTAAATAAAAGCTTCCTTCTTAGTTACTGCTTTAATGGCAAGAGCTTTTGCAGTTTTCAAAAACACCGTGTTCCAAAATCCTAAAAAAACCCCAAAAATCCAAACAGAACCCCAAAATTTAATTGACTTCCATTTTTATTTGTAGCAGAGATTACTTTAAAAAAAAAATTTGACAAAGTACTTATTTTTCCTTGATATTTTATAGTTACTTAATGCTGGCAATATGAAGCAAAAAGACATAATTAATGTACAGAAACAGCCTTCTCTCATTAGGGCCTCCTTGTAGCAGTTCCTGTATTTCCCAGGGCAATATTTTACCCCAGTCAAGAGTTAAGTGCTTCCTGGTGACTTTGCCCAAGCTGAGAGATTGCTTCCAAACTTTTCATGAGTCCATGTGAGCTCCCTGAGTTCATAAATGAGGAGCAATTTGGAAAGAATACCAGGTTTTTGTTCCTTTTTGAGCAGAAATCCTGCCTCTGCTTCCATCTAAAGGCTGCAGGTGTGTGAGGGAGCATTTTGGTATGGATGCTGAGTAATTCCTTGCTGCTCAGGGAATTTTAACCATCCTGTTAGTACTCTGTGTTTGCAGGTCACCTTTAAAATCATACTTCATTAGTCTTCAGCCAAGATTAAACTGTTTATTCAGTGCATTAATGGCTTGTGGTATAAAGATGAAAAGATAGTCTGGAATTACTGCTGAACTCCTTTCACTTACAATGACACTGATTTGATTCATCTCAGCTGGTAGTGTAAACTAAACCAAGTTCAAAAGTCCTGGTTTCTAAGGTAAGTGTCATTGAAGTTCTACATAAAACGAGTAGATGAAATTAAAAGTGGAGTGCTGCTTTATAAGTGGAATTTTAGAGAAATGTTGTGGAAAGGAAATGGACTATGCAGAGTAAATGCTGTGTGGGAATGTCCCTCCTGTGACTGGCTGCCTTCATCCCCTGTGCATGGGTTTGGAGCACTTGCGAAAAACAACATTGCTGCTCAAACAACTAATTAGAATTCAAGGGCAGAGTTGAAAAAGGAGTCTGAAAGTTCTGCTTAAGCTTTGGGTCAAAGTGGTCTGGTGGAAAGCTTGTATTCTTCAGCACAAAATCTCACCTTAATGGCCTTAATGCATATTTGCATTTCGATTTCATGGATTTTATTCCACAGGGAACACCTAATCCAATTACTGTTTTTATTTCAAAATACTACATTTCTGTTGTTTCTGTAGCTGTGTATTAGTTCACCATGAGAGCCTTGATTTTCATTTTGAGATCTTTCCATTTTTTGAGTACATGTATAGTAAAAACCCAAATTTTTGTTGGGGTTTTTCTTCTCCTCAGTAAAAATAGCCCTCTTGAATTACAGCTTTGCAGCCAAAGAACCAGAGTTTGTTAGTGGGTGGAAGACCTGATTTGGCCAGGATAGAGAAATTCTAATGCTTTTCCTAGAAATCCTTGAGGTTTCTGTTCTGGCACCAACTCAACACTTCAAACAACTTTTTAAGACTCTTTTTCAAAAAGTCTTTTTCCCCCCTCTTTTTCCCCTCTGTGTTTTTTAATCAGTCAGGATTCAGCTGAAGGTGTTGAAGAAGCTGGTGCACTGCCAAAGCTGCCTGTGTTTGGAGCCCCTGCTGCCCAGGGGGTTTCTGCGGCATCGGAGAAGGAGACTCCAGCAGCAGAGGGGATTTCTCCAGGATCAGAGGAGAGTCCAGCAGCAGAGGGGATTTCTGTGGGATCAGAGGAGAGTCCAGCAGCAGAGGGGATTTCTGTGGGATCAGAGGAGAGTCCAGCAGCAGAGGGGATTTCTGTGGGATCAGAGAAGGAAAATCCAGCAGCAGAGATCCCCATAGCAGAGTCACAAAGCCCAGAGGCAGAGCAGTCCCCTGGCAATGAAACTTCTCCCAGCACAGCCTCAGATGAGTCCTCTCCAGAACCTGGAAAGACAGAAGCTGCACCCGCTGAAAATGCTGCCCAAGAGCCAAAGAAAATCACCTATTCTCAAATTGTTAGAGAAGGCAGAAGGTTTAATATTGATTTAGTTTCCAAGGTAGGAACTGAAAGAGTCTTTTTGTGTTAGTGCATTTACTTTGCTTGAAATGCTGACATTTGTTTTACAACCTTTCATGGTGAGGAGGGTGAGACAGCACCTTTGAGGCAAAATAGCCACTCCTGAGAAGTAAGAATTGTTACCCTAAAACAAACATGAGCTATTTAATATGTGTCCTTAAATGTTTTATAACCAAGGAGGTCAAAAGACAGAGCTCAGAAATATCACCATCAAAGTCAATTTCATGAAATTTAGCAGTTAGGTAATACCTGCACAATTTCTCCTTTTGAATAGTACCATTAAAAAATTATATTTTTAAACAAGAAAAAGCAATTTGCATGCAGATTTTTTATCTTTTTTAAATATGTGTGCTCTGCAGTACAGGGAAGTTTCTTCAAAGCTGAATGCTTCACTTTTCATATTCTGCCTAAAAAGATTTTTCAAACCTCTGAAAACTGGAAAAGAAACTTTCTTCAATAATTCATTCAATTCTTTGTGCAGCCACTACAAAATGCATTATTGCAAATTTCATGTTCCAAATGTCTATCCCACTTCCAAGCATCATTGCACTGACATCATAAACACCAGTCAGTGGGCAGTGGTTAAGCAGATAATATTATTTTGTATCCTTTTTATACTCTTGCTGTCCTTCGGTGTGACACAGTGTTAATTGCAGCAAATTCCAGATACTCAGGCGCAAGAGTGGTCAGCAGGGCAAGGCCAGGGGTTTGTGGTGGGATTTCCCTGGCATGGGAACATCAGCTTCCTTCTGTCCTTGTTGGTGTCCCAGGAAACCTGTATCCAGAAAATTCCTGTGATCTTGCAAAGTCTATTCCTCAGGACCATGAGACTTTTCAATACAAACATTTTCAGCTCATAGTTACATTTCTGTCCCTTCTGTAGCTTACAGAAAGATGATTAAATCATATATGACTAAACCTTAACTGGGAAGTCACAGAATTTACCAGTGGAAAAGGTGATTCTCAGTTCATATGATTTAGGGAGCAGCTGGTGAGAATTTACACAAACAGTGTTGGCTACTTCACTGATCTTCTTCACCCACTGTTTCCTTTTCTCCCTGTGCAGTTGCTTTACTCCCGGGGCCTGTTAATTGATCTGCTCATTAAGTCCAACGTGAGCAGATATGCAGAGTTCAAAAACGCCACGCGAGTTCTCGCCTTCCGAGAAGGAAAAGTAGAACAGGTACCAGAAAATAATGTGTTCCACGTGTTTAATCTCATCTTCTTAAAGTCAGGAAGCTTGAAATCTATTTTGTGAGAATTTTGTAACAAGAAGTTGGTGTTTTTCCTTAATTATGCTTTTTATTTGATTACTGGAAGAAAAAGTGTTCGTATGTGTCATGTATAAATACTAAAAAAAAAAATTAAGACAAACTAAAACAAGGCTGTGCAGTCCAGTATATTGACATAAAGCTTTACCTCAAGCTAAATGTTTAGGCCATGATTGACTGGCAGTTAATTCTTAAAGATTCACAGGTTTTAAGAGTCTAACATAGACTTGATTTGTCTCCGTGCTACTTACGAATCAGTGTGATAATGGCAACAGGAGATATTGGCACAGTTTATACAAACTCTGTTGATTAACTCTGCAGTCAGAGATGCAAGTAAAATTGAAGGGAAATAAAAAGGGGAAGAGGCTAAAAAAGATTTAAAAATATTGGGGAAAATTGGTAATTTTTATTATGGTTATAATAGAAAATAAGGGTAAGAAATACGTAAGAAAATAACCATAATAGAAAAAAGTAATTTAAAGTATTTGTTACGTAATCAGACTGTTGTTGCTTGATGCTTTTACATTCAGAGTGTGGAAAGCATCTGAAATTATTAAAACATATTTTGCAGGTGCCTTGTTCTAGAGCAGATGTCTTCAACAGCAGACAGCTCACCATGGTGGAGAAGAGAATGCTTATGAAATTTCTGACGTTTTGTTTGGACTATGAACAGCAGCCTGAGGAATACCAAGGTAGTGTCTCATTGAATAGGGCACTCCTTCCTAGGAGTTCCTTCAGGGAGGCACAGTTTTGAGAGCTCCCATGGTTTATTTTTATGGATTCATTTTTAAAGTATGCGTTGACCTTTTTGTGACCTTTTCACTTCAGTGTTAAATTCTTCTACTTAAGCACTTGCTCTTCTAGTTCCCACATCATTTATTATTTACATTTTTCTTTAACAGCAAAATTATATATTACAGCAAGGTTGCAAAATGCTTTTTATCATTTTTAAGTGTTTCCTCCCCCCTCCCAGGTAATTTTGAAAATAATGTGATGTATCTGAATTTTTTTCCTGTTCTTTGGATACTGTGTAAATTTTTACAATATGTTGCCACAAAATCAGAAATTAAGAAAATGGAGTTTTTAAACTTTGAAAGTAAATGTAATTTAATGTTCTTTAGTTGCAGAGGGCAAGTTCAAAGTGCTTTTATCAACTGTTTGCTTACTTAGGTGAGAGGAAATCAGAATAGATTTGAGCTATAATGTGCAAAGAATAACGAGCATCAGGTCAAAGAGGGAAATCACCTTACCAGGAGGAAGGTGCTTTGGGTTTGTGCTCCTCAGGGTGCAAAGAATGAAGTGATGTCCTCAATTCTTCGAGTCTAAAAGTAAACCAAGGCAAAGAAAAACATCTGTCAAAAACAAATTGTGTGGAAGGAGGCGTGAGTTCAAGCATTGACTAAGTTGCAGACCAGAGCATATCAGTGCTTTTGGCAGGAGCTTGACCAGGCAGTATTTGTGCAAGGATCCAGTGTTCAGGAATGTTGGGATAGTGATTTGGTTACTTGAACAAGACTCTTAGATTAGGTACAAACATTAGAGAAAATGATTTTAAACATATGCAAGAGAAAAGTAGTCAGTATCAAGATCTGGTAAGATTAAGAAAAGGAGAGTCTGTAATGAACTCCAGAAAATCCTGAAGGGGCAAAAACTCATTAGACTGAAGTGGTTTATTGATTACAGATGATCTCAGTTTGCTGTTGCTGGAAGAAATGGAGGTGCTCAGAGTGAGGATATAGGTGGTATTAAGAAAATTTATTAAGTAAAAAAAGGAGACGCCACATCAATTTTAAATGAATCCATTGATTCATGTACCTAAATAACATTAGATTTATTTTACTTCTAGAGACAGTTAAACAGATTTTGTTCCTATTTTAAAATAGCCTGAGAAGTAATTGAGAATATTTTGAAATTAGGCTAATGTAAAAACTTCAGAAATTTAAAGTTGCTCTTGATGAGATCATTACATTCGTGGGAAGGCAGACTTTTAACAGGGAGAGTTCATGAGAGTGAAGAATTTTTTTAAAGCTTTTTTCTGTAAAATACGGAATTATATAAGAAGTTTGAAGAGAGGAAAACTTGAGGATTTTTTTAGAATGATAAACCAAAAAAAACCCCTGTCATTTTACAACTTTCTGCACGGCTGTACAAAGAGCAGTAAGATAGATTTGTAATAAAGCAGTGGTTGAATCTTGAACAGAATATATAGCTCATAATACTGGTCTCTGCATTGATGGAAGTGTTTCTGAATTTTTTAGGAATTTATCCAGGACTGAAATAAGCTTAAGAGCAGATTTCTGAATAGTATGGGGGAAGTATGCTGTTGCTTAAATACAGTCTTTTCCTCAGGAAAAATGTTTTAGTTATGAAGATAACTAAAATTTTTCAGAGATGCATCAATGACAACATGCTTTAAACATCTCCTAGAAGACTTATGTTTCTTTGAATTTCCAAATGTGTCAGCAGTAGTATTATTTTAAAGGGAAGATAGAATCCTTCATCCCTGTCTGCTCTCTGTCTCATCCACATTTGTTTGTTGCCAGCAAGTCATCAAATTGAAATAAATATTGCACCTTCTCATCTTTGGGTTGTGACACTGTGTGAGTGGTTTCTCTGTGCATAAATACCCAGTCTAGCACTGTCAGGGTGCATCCAGCAGTCCTGTTCTGGAGTGGGTGTCATTCAGGTGTGATATTTTGGGTAATTTACAGGAAACAGCCTCCCAAGGCACTTCAATGGATTTTTGTCCACAGTTTTCTCACTCTTCTGTCAGGATTGGGAAATGGAGTTAGATCAAGTCCAATAGAATGAAAAGGTGAATAATTGGAGACCCATGAAGTGGGTTTGTGATATTTTGAAATATTTTGATGGAGTGGTATTTCTGTCTTCTGAGAAAACTCACTTTTTGGGAGTAATTTTCCTAACTTTCATTGACTCAGATGATCCATTTTCAGCAAGGTGTTTGTTGAAAAACTCACTTGCTTTTTTTTTGATTGAAATCCAAAAACACTTGTTTGAGCTGAAGCATAGGAAACAATGCAGGTGTTGCAATGTGCTCAGTGCCTCCCTGTGCTTTTCCCTCAGACTATGAGAACAGCACGTTTGCTCAGTTCCTGCAGACACGGAAGCTGACCCCCAGCTTGCAGCACTTCATCCTTCACTCCATTGCAATGGTCTCAGAGACTGAGAGCAGCACTCTGCAAGGGCTTCAGGCAACGAGGAAATTCCTGCAGTGCCTTGGCCGCTATGGCAACACCCCGTTTTTGTTCCCTCTGTATGGGCAAGGAGAGATCCCACAGTGCTTCTGCAGGTAAGCCTCACTTACCCAGACATATTTCCCAAAAGGAAACCCTTGGTAATGTAAGAGTTATCACTCAATAGGATAATGCTTTGCAACATTTTTCATTGTATTACAAATGCAGCTTGGTGGTTGTGGTGGCTGCTTGTGATAGTAAATTAATAAGTGCTAGGAAATGAGAAAGCCATAATTTAACCCATATGTAGCTTTTTTAATCTGACAGGGGAGATTTAGAGTGATATCTGTTCAAAAGGGAGACTGCATTTGGGTAGGTTGAAGAAAATTGCATTTGAGTCCTCCCCAAAGTTGCAAGAAGATCCATATTGTCAATTTGTGTTGCTAATTAATGCTGAGAATGCATCTGCCATTCACAGGTAGATATTTAATAATGAACTGGATTTTTCTGAAACAGGAGAAGGGTGCCATGTGTCCAGTTTACAATTAGATGTGAAACAAAACCTAATTCTTTCACCTTTCTGCATCACAGACTTACACAAACAGGGCAATTGATGTGAAATCATGTATTATGCTCTTGGCATCATTTTGTAGCTCTCTCTAGACCACAAGGTTCCAATTGCTATGAACTGAACAGCAGAGAAGATCCTGTGCAGCCCTGCTTCACTGAGCCAGGTCTACATTCTGACATCTCAAACAGCAGCCATATGTTCTCCACTCCTTGAGCCTCTCTTTTTTAATTAAAATCCTCAATTATTATAAATCTTTATTTATTATCACCACAACCAATCTCTATTTAAATAATCAATTGAATTAGTATTCTTAAAACATATTTAAAAATTCAAACAAACACACACTTCTTTACTTCTTTTATTAGAGGAGAATAAAATATTAAAAACAATAAAACATAAGAGGGGGAGGAGGGGAGTCTGGAGCGAAAACCCTCTCTAGCCCGTGAAGGCATGGAGGGGGGGTCCCCTCAGCCCATGGAGTCCACGGAGGCGAAAATCACCCACAGCCCATGCCAGAAACAGGAGCTGGAAAGACTGTGAACAGTGGGATCTCATCTAAGAGTTAAAATGCAAGCCTTCCAAAGGAGAGAAGCTTCTCCTGAAGGAAACGGGCCAGGAGATCGCCCTATGGCAAAAGACCATTTGCCAGAATTTGGGGTTGTGTAGATTGGAAGCCAAAATTCTCAAGGAGTCTCTCGTGGGAAGGACCCCTGGTGTGGAACCTCTTTTCCTGTTGGATGACCAAAGAACCCCTCAACCGCCCCCTTTTTTGGTTTGGGAGAAAAAGGGGGGGTGAGAATTTTAAGAGGGTGGGGGTGCGAAAAAAATCTGGAGAGAGAGGAATAAGTAGAGATAAAGAGTATTTGTAGTGAGAATGTGGTGAGAGTAAATTTGAGAACTGCCTGTGGGAAAGCCCCCCCCGCCCCCACCACCCGCTTGTTGGTAAAGGAGGAAGGGGGGAAGGTTAAGAGGGAGGGGGGGGAACAAAGTGAAAAGTTTATTTTTGCTTTATCCTCCAACTCTGTTAGGTAATTAAACCTTTTGCAACTTGCTTGGGGCCCGGGGAAAAACTTTTGGGGGGGGTGTTTTGTAAGGAACGGGGATTTGAAACAGAATAATCTGTTTTAAAGAGAAGTAGGAAGTAGGGGGGATTATTCTTGTTGTTTGGTCTTAAATGTGTTTGGGGGGTGGGGGTGGTTTTGTTGGAAACGTGAAGGTTTTTAAACTGGGAATGGCCCCGAACGTTGTAGAGGCGGGGGGGGGGGTGGGGGGGGGGGGTTTTGGCCCGGGCGAGGGGGGTTTGGGGGGGGGTGCGGCTTGAAATCAAAACGGCCTCTTTTGTGTTGGGGGGGGGGGGGGAAAGTGAGGGGGGGGGGAAGAAGGTGGGGGGGAGGGGGGGGAGGAAAACCGAGGGGGGGGGGGGGGGGCCGGGTGAAAATCAGCCCGCGGGGGGGAAAGGAAAGGGGACTCCTAGGTAAAAGCGGCCAAAGGGAGGGGGGGGGGGGGGGCCTTGGCAAAGAGTTGGCATTGGGGGGGTGGGGGGAGCGGTTCGGACGTGGGGGGAGGGGGATTTGTTGGAGACCAAAGAACCCCAACCGCCTCTGGTTTGGAAGGGAAAAAGGGGGGGGGTTGGGGGGGGGGGGGGAGCTGGAGAGAGGAAGGAAAGGATTGTGGAGGGGGAGGTAATTTGGAACTGTGTGGGAAAGACCCGCCCCCACCACCCTGTGACTGTAAAGGAGGAAGGGGGGAAAGGTGGGGGGGGGGGAAAAAAGAAAGTTTTTTGTTTCTCCAACTGTGGATAACTTTTCTTGGGGCATAGAAAGTAATTAAAACAAAAAAACCCAGTTGATTGCAGGATGAAACAAGATCCACCTCAGCCCCTTGCACTGTGGGCAGTGACAGTGTAGTCCTTACCCTGACTGCTGAGGTGTCCCTGTGGTTCTGGCACAGGAGTTGGTGCTCAGTGCTTTTGGGGACCATAAAGGATCTGTGTGCAGAGGGTGGGAGGTTTTAATTTCAGTTGTTTCCAACAGTTCAACTGCCTTTTAAAAGGCTGAGGGATTTTTTTTCATCTTTGCTTTTGCTGGCAAGCAGCCTTTCCATCTGCTCGCTGTGGGTTTAATGTGGTAACCTGGAGGTCTGAAGTAAACATTAGCTCTGCTTAAAAAAAGCAGCCTTGCCTGGTGAGGCCAGTTTGTCTGAGTGATATATTTGTACCTCAGTCCTTTAAATAGCAGTGCAGGGTCTTACCTGCTTTGTTTGGTGCTGGACAAGTTCTGCTTTTTACATGTGTGCTACTTTGAAATTGTGGTTTACAGCACATTGTTGGGCACTCTCTTCCTGTCTTGTCTTTGTGATAGATTCTGTTTCTGTTTTCTAGAACAGTACTTAAATTACTGCCAAAAGAATGGCCTTAGCAGCTTGAGCCTACTTGGCTCTTCATAGGATGGATGCAGTTATATGTTGGTAGAAACATTCTGGAATAATTGTGCTCCATTCAATAGAACTGTTATTTGGTACCATCTTTTGTCAATAGCCTTTTATCTGATCTTTAAACTGTATTTATGTAGTGATTTTAAAAAGTGCAGACCTCCATAATTAGGTGGCTGGACAGACAATTTGTGACCAAAAATTTGTTTTAGGAAATCACTCTGGATACAGTCATGCAACAGAACTTGTGTTTGTAGATTTTATGGATGTCTTTGTGTCTTTATAGGACTTCATGTGAAGCCAGGTAGCTGAGTGTGATCAGATTAATAAATCAAAATGTTATCAGAGGCATTGTAGTAGTACAAGTTTGGCAGTTCGACCTTCCTTGGCTTCAAATACCCAGGGAAAAAAGTAAATTTAATAATTAAAATTAGAATTTTTCTTACCTTTTTGCCCCTGTAGGTTCTTATCATATAAGTTTTCTTACATTATCAAAATCCCTTTGGCTTTATTTTTTTATTTAATAACCAGCACATGCAGTTTTCTCATCTGCAACAGCAATATATTTCAAGAGTTATCAGTAGAGGTGTCTAGAAGTATTATAAATATTCTTACCAGAAAATCATTCCGTGATGACAGGAGTTCTTCAGATAGCCTGATCTTTCTATTTAAGATCATTGATTTCTGCATTTTAGGGGATTTTTGCTAAAATATAAGTCCTACAACAAAGAGGGTGTTTTCATAGTTGAAGCAAATTAATCTGTCAAACCAAGAAGTAATTATACTTTTAAAAGGTTTGTGTTACAAATATTCTAATACAAAACCTTTTTTAAAAAGTCCCTTTTTTAAAGTGAACAATTTAGGAGGCAATCACAATATTTTTTGAGATTAATCCCAATTTTTATAGATGTTCTGCCCTCAGGATCGCATTTTGCTCAAAGTGAGCCATATCCAAAGAATCCTGCTGAGGCTGTGGAGTGAAGAGGCAACACCAGAGCCTATAGATCACAGCCTACAGCTTTTATCACCAGCTTATCAGAGGAAGGTGTCACCTGGCCTGTGATTTCTAACCACTGTTCTATATTCTGTTTTAATGTAAACCTCTTAAGCGTTTCTTGCAGCCAGTTACACTGTGTGTTCTCATCAAGGCTACTGTTATAAATGGCACACATGCATATTGATGGGAATGAGTCAAAGACATTTGTAAGTCACATCCTTGCATCCCAAATGAATGCTGCATAAACACTGCAACCTTTTATAACTGCTGACGACACTCGAGTGAGCAAAAGCGCTCTTCCTTCTTTATTGGTTTAAGCAGGGATGGTTTAGGAGAGAAAATTAAACTTTTATATCACTGTAATGTACATCCCAATATGTTGAGGTACAGATGTGAGGTTTCTGTCTCTATAAATTGCAGTCGTGGAACACGGAAGGTCATTGGAAGCCTCCTGCTCTCCCAAGCTGACAAGCAGCAAAACTGGCCTTTAACAGCTTCCTTTGGTTCCTTCTTGGTACAAAACTGTTCTGCCTCTTCCTTTCTCAAGATGTAGCAAGAGTTCTGATATTTAGTAAAAATGAATATAGTAATATCTCATTCTTGAGGAAAACCCAAACAAGCCTTTACATCTGATACAGTACTGGGAACACTGAATTTAGGGCAGACTGGGCAAAGTTTCTCTTCAGTCTGGTTTCAGATTCTTTTCTCTGGACTCTTGTAAATACAAACATGCAAATGGAAATGACTTTTTGAGAAGCAGTATTTTTTCCCCATGTGAAGTTTTAGAGGGAATTGGTGACTGTCCATTTTGTCATCTCAGAAAGGTTCTGAGGGTGACACATTGTGTTTCTTGGTTCTTTGTTAAGAGTTATCCCAAAATTGACAATGTGGAGGTGGCAGTAGGTGCTGGAATGTCCTTAGCTGTTTTGCCAGAGGAATTGGTGATTCCCTGACTTTTGTGGGTAGTTGGTTAATGATGTGCATTTCCTAGAAACAGACTTACAACTTTTCCATTGTGTGTTTGGTGGGCAATGTCAGCCTTTGTAGTAATTCCTACAGATTCTGGCTGAAATTGTAATTTTTGTCTCAGTGCCAGTGACAGCAGTAATTTTGTGATAGAGGAAAGATCCAATTAAGACACTTCCATCTCTTTCAGTCCCCATATTTACAGGAAGATTAAGAGGCCAGGCTGAAATGAGATGGATAGTGTGATTGATTCCGAGGGTTCCTGTATATGTTTAAAAATGAATAATCAGTTTTACCCTTACATGTGCACTATTATCTGCTACAAATGTCAGAGCTTCTGGGATGGTCTTAGATCCTTTAAAATTCCCAATTATGTCCCTATTACAATCTCTAGGAAGGTTTTAGTGGTGTGAAATCAAGACTGGACTTCAGGAAACCTGAGTGCAATAATTTTTTAAATATTGGGTATACCATGTTTGTCAGCTAAATCTATCCATGAGTATCATGTCTCTGCATGTAAGCAAGATGCAGAAGTTTTCTGTACGTGAATTGTATGATTTAGCATATTAATGAGAAATTCAAACAATGTTAATTCCTAGTGACAATCAGATGTGACAGATTTCAGTCTTAGCACGTGTGCAATTCTGTGCAAGTGTGAAACAATCACAGGTGATTTAAAGAACATAATGAGATATGTGAGATACGAGTTCAGTCCTCCATTTCAAAATACCTAATTTTCATATTTATTTCTCTCTTATCACTTATAATTAGTCCATTTCTTTGGATCAGAAGATGTAAATTGGAATTACTGACAACTTGACACTATTCCTTGGGTTGTACTAAAATACTGAATAGTACAAGTAGCTGCAGTGCTGCTTTCCTCTTAATTGTTTTCACTTGCATTTCAGGGAAATAATAAAATGTAGTTTGGCCTCTAAAGACAAACTTGATATATTTCTCCTCACTTTGTTGGCAGATGAATGCAAAGTGGGCAAGCAGAGTTAGCAGGATTGTTTGTAGGATCAGTTGTTTGTTTTTCCCTCTAAGAAGAAACTCTTTCTTGGCATAAACATAAGGGAAGTGAGATAATCCATCATTCTGAGACCTGTTCACTAGTGATGGATGGATAGATTGGTAAAGTAACTCAATAATCTTCATTTTTTTCAGGTTATTCACAGATCAGTGAGCCTTGTCGTTAATACAGCTCTGGAATGCTTTTGTGTCCTTGCCCACATTATTTCTCAGAATTTGACAGGAAAAGACTTTTAATTTGGAAATAACCTTTGTTGTGAAGCGCATTAAGTGGATGAAACTTGGAAAATACCTTCCCATTTTAGATTTTATCTTCTCAGTGACTGTCAATTCTTTGTTTAAAAAATTACTTACAAATATGAGAGCTTTTCTGCTCCTTATTTCTGACTAGAAATTGTGTTCAGCAGGAGTTTACACCTCGTGAAGGCTTTCAGCCATTAGAATATATCACATGGGATGCTCTGAATCATGTGGATGTTGTCAAAGTGTATTGATTTCACATCCCTAACTAGGCATGGAAAAGTTTTCAGCCAAGAAATTGTATTGAGGGGTTAGACTTACCTTGTCCTACTCTCATTCTTGATCATCTTGGTTCATTTTAAAAACATATTTGGAACCTAGAAGCACAAAATACAAATGCTATCGTGAGATGCTTTTTCAGGGTTTAATAATTAGAATAACGGTGATAATAGGAGGGAAATATATCTTAATATGTCATTTAGTATTGCCTCTTAACAGACCCCTAGCAAGTAAAGTCCTCCCTGGTTGTGTGGGGATGTGCAGATTCTGCCTTACAAGGTCTTCCTGAGAGTTGTGACTCAGACACATGAATATGTTGCAGTATTATCAGGAGACCTGTGGAAATGACATGATTTGTTTGTTATTGGAGCAAATCTGAGATGGGAAGGCAAATTGCATTTAGCAGAGTCCTTTTTCATTAAACCAGAAGACAGAGAAAGGTAGCTTCCAAAACATGACAGCATTAGTGAAATAGCCCTTGAATTTCATTGAAGGTTAAGAGAACTGGAATTGTTATGTCTTTTCTGGAGGCACAGAACATATAAATGGGTTTTCTAGATGAGCTAATGCTTAGTGACTGGCTCCTAGTGCCTGGTTGTGTGCCTTGCCCTGCAATGCTGATCTCCCAAGCCTCTCTGGGCTGCAGAGCTGTTGTGTAATTGCAGCTGGATGACCGTGGGGAAGGAGCAGCTGCTTCTCCAGCAAGGTCCATGGAGCTCAGAGCCAGGCAGTCCCATCCTTCAGCTCCCCAGAGAGTGTCTTTGCACTTCCCTGCCATCCCAGCAGCACACAGACAACTGCACTCTGATTTCCTTCTTCCCTTTTTTCCCTCTCCAGCTCTGTGGCAATTCCTCACAGTTCCCACAATGCTTTGACATAATTTCTAGGACACTTGACTGTGTTGCTTCATGGATTATCACCTAACATCCATATAGATCATCTGCTTCTTGAGTTTAGAAACACAGAGAATAATTCTTAACCTTGATTCATTGACAAGTAGTGTTAATTGCAATATCCTTGAAAAAATTTGGTTGATAATGTGGTTAATTTAAAAAAAAGCACTTCTATATTGTGATTAGGGATGCTCAGTCTTTACAAAACTTCATGGCTCTGAAACAATTTAATTTAGACTTAGTCTCAAATTCTTCACCTCAAATTTTGTGCTTTTGTTGACATTAGCCTCACATTTTATCATATCAGTCATTATCTTGGAACAGTGTCTGGATTTACTTTGCATTTTCTGGAAAGACAATGAATTAATTCTCAAAGATAGCTCATTAATGCTCTTTTTTGCTTCAACAAGTGACAGTGTTTCTCTTAATAGTTTTATGAGATTTTTTTCTCACTATGCCCTTACCAGATAAATTTTCCTAATTCTTTGTGACTTGTAACTGTTTGCTAAAATCACGATTTTTACTTCTGAGATTTTCTTGTAAATAACTTGTTAGGTTGATTTATTATTCTTTCTAAATACATTATTTATGAAGGCTAAATCCCAGACTGTTTAAAAGAAAACTAACAACAACCAGCCAAATGAAATGTCACTTCTACTGGACAAAGCAGTTTTGTTCAAGAAAACAAATCTAAAATAGGTGTTTTTTCCCAGAGCTGTGACCATTCCTGCCTGGTGGGTCTTCCTCCATGAGAAGAGTTTGCTGGAGCTGAAATGAGCCCACATCTTCTTCTCCTCTGTGCCTTTCCAGCTCCTCTTTCTGCAGCATTTCCCAGTCACAGTCTGCTTTTCCACACTAGGACAGCAGGGGAGATCTGGGGAAAGAAATCATCTTACTATGGGAGTACTGCAGGCACAAAATACTCTTTGGCACTTAACTGAGTGCTGATGGATAACTGTGCAGGAGCTCTGTGATGGGTTTAGAATTGTCATGGTGCTAATTGGATGTAGAACATAGGCTGATTCTCTAATCTTACAGGACCTTTTTAAATTTCACAGGAATAATGAACACAGCCTGCAGGAAAAAGTCAAAATATTTGACTCTTCATCTGCTTCCTTAAGCATTTATGTCACATATTTTCCTTTCCATAGCTCCCCAAATGCCAGGACAGTTTGGGATGACATTGATTATTTTCTTCACTAGTTTTTTTTTTGTGCTATTTTTATGGGGATTTTTTTTTTTTTGGTGTTATCCAGGTGGATGCACACACTGAGTTTTAACTTTGGCATGGGAACTCTGTGTTGGGAGCAATCAGTTTTTCTAGCTGTAGCTATTTTGTTTATTTGATTTGTCTGTACTCTACCTGTTAATGTTTCTAGAGTACAACAATATTGGTGGAAAGGCTGATGTTCTAGGGGCCTTTCAGGAAACACAGAATTTAACATAAGGACCAGGTCACAGCTTGCTCTGTGTGTAAAAATAAATTGGAAGAGGACAATTCATTATTTCAGCACTTGCCATGTTTTTCTTTGATCTTTCTCCAGAGCTTGCAGTGTTGTACATGCAGTATTCAGCTTTAAGGAGGGAAGCAAGTAGTTTTTACTAGAGAAAAAATGTACAGTTAAAAACAGCCAATTTTTATAATTAATCAGCACATGTATTTTAGAAAGTAGAAGACAAAATACATGCTAGAAATAAAAACTAGCTTTTGGTATAAAATTATGTGATACAGTTTTAAAACTCTTTTATGTAATTGCAGAGTGAACTAAGGCTAAGTCTGTAATTTGAGTGTGTTTGTGGTATCTCTGTGTTGGGAATCGAGATGTCAAATGGAGAGACATTCTATTTTTGTTCAATTAATATCACAGAGCATTACATCAAAGCAGTAAACTCCTCTTGTATCAACAGATGCAGCAACCCTGAAGCCTATTTTCTCTCTTGTTACATTAGTGTTTAATTAAAGAAAACAACTAGTTGGAGGCAGTTACTTTCTGTGAAATGTAATGAAGATTTATTTTGTAAGTGACCTTCACTGTATTAGCTGAATCAGTAATCAGTAAAATTAATAGAATAATCAAATTACATACAAACTCATAAATCATGGCGAATATGCTGTCAAAAATGCAGCTTTTAATATGTCCTGTTGTTTCACAGCTGTATTAAAAATTGCAACTGCTGATTTCTGCCTTGATGGGGACTGAAATGGCATTTAAAGGCTGTGTATGATGGAGGACTACCAGGCCAAAAATTTTCACAACTGTTAATTTAGCTGTAATATGATTTGACGTCACCGGGGCAAAGTTGAAGCCAAGTACAGTGTTGTTGCTATCTTTCAGCAAAACTTGAATTATTGGTGGAGGCAGTCGCCAGTTAATTAGAGTAATATCAGTTTAAATGTCTGTCATTTAGGGTTAATGGTATCAAAGAGTTGCCTTGTACTTCAAGTGCAGTCAAATCATCTTGAATAGCCCATTGTATGAAAGTAATGCCAGCACAGTGATTTTACTTTGTCATAAATTTTTGAGGTGCCATTTAGTTTAATATTTCAGGTTTTGTATTTAAATAATTTTTGCAAGTTCTTCCTAATTGTGTCATTTTTCATGCTAGGCTGTTTTAATAGGTGTTTTGGCTGTTTGTGATTGTTTAGCAACACAGTCAAAATTCCTTTCCATTTTCATTTAAAAAGAGAAGTTTTCTGCTGGCCTGCTATGAAAACAGGTCGTGCCCTCCTCCCCTGGATAGCAGGTTACTCTTGGAAAGAAGTAATTCACATTTTTGTGCAGCCAAGCAGCAAAGTTCTTTCAAAGCACACTAAAAAAATAAAGTGCATATATCAAAACCCTCGGCTGTGGTTAGAAGTCAAAGAAAAACTATAATTAATGTTTTTAACTAAGGAATCCCAGTTCTGGTTAAGTTAATAGTGCTATTATTATATGCAAGATATTAAATAAACTGCTCTGAGTTGGTTTGAAAGATCCTGATACCTTCCTTGGCAGGCAGGAGGCCATGGATTGCAGCATTAGAGATAATAAACCTGTAGCTCAAGGCTCTCCAAGAATTCTTTAGTGGATGTTTAACCTTTGTATCATCTTCAACAATCCCCAAACAAGCAGGGCTGGGATTCATGGGATGGATCTCCTGGTTTTCCCTGAGCAGCAGGGCTGTTTGTAGGGAAATGGAGATTCCAGGGTGTCCCACAGTACACGGTGGTGCTGACAGCTCCTTGGGCTGCAGGGATGGGTTGGTGACACTGCAGCTCCTGGCTGGGCTGCACCAGTCCTGCAGTGCAGAAGGGATTCTGGGACTCACTGGCTTTGGACTGTCTCATCTGGCATTAGAATGACAATACTCATACTGTATTTGGAAGTCAGATTTGCAACGTGAAAGTTTACAAGTTCATCATCTCTGAAGAGACACCAAAACACTTTCACTTCAAAACCACAGAATCCCAGAATGGTTTGGGCTGGAAGAGACCTTAAAGCTCATCCAGTGCCACCCCCTGCTATGGCAGGGACACTTTGCACTATCCCAGGTTGCTTCAAGCCCTGTCCAGCCTGGCCTTGGACACTTCCAGGGATCCAGGGGCAACCTGTGCCAAGGCCTCCCCACCCTCACGGCCAAAGATTTCTTCCCAATATCCAATCTAAACCTACCCTTCTTCAGTTTAAGGCCATTCTGCATTGTCCTGTCCCTCCATCCCTTGTCCCAAGTCCCTCTCCAGCTCTCCTGAAGCCCCTTTAGGCACTGGAAGGGCTCTAAGGTCTCTGTGGAGCCTTCCCTTCTCCAGGTGAACACCCCCAGCTCTCCCAGCCTGGCTCAAGCCCTGTGATAACTCAGTGGCCTCCTCGGGGCTCCAGCAGCTTGGTGACTTCATTGTGTTGGGGTTCCATGCTGTCAGTAAATCAGTGTTACAGCACCTCAGTGCTTTGCCTTGCTGACCACTCCCATTGATTGCAATCAGTGATGGAGTAACTCTGTGTTGGCTGTTGCAGGCTGTGTGCTGTGTTTGGGGGGATCTACTGTGATGGAGTAACTCTGTGTTGGCTGTTGCAGGCTGTGTGCTGTGTTTGGGGGGATCTACTGTGATGGAGTAACTCTGTGTTGGCTGTTGCAGGCTGTGTGCTGTGTTTGGGGGGATCTACTGCCTCCGTCACGCCGTGCGCTGCCTGGTGCTGGACAGAGCCTCGGGACGGTAAGGGTGACATCAGGAACCTTCTGTTTATACACAAAACACAGGTGAAAAATGTCTTAAGTCAATTTAAAAAAAAAAGAATCTTCAGAGATCCTCCTTGGTATTAATAACACATCAACCTTGATTAAAAGTAATTTGTGTATAGGTCCTCCAGAACAAGGAAAGTGGGTCTAGAATATAGAAACTAAATTAATTTCCCTGTGATATTACTACAGCTCCTGATCACCCAAGCTTGGAAGACAAATCATTTCAGCTGCCGGGGGGCTGGTGATGAGTGATGTTAGTTTTCCTTGTGGCCTTACCTACTCTAATTGATTTTCATCAGATGACAACAAAGCCCTCTGTTATTGCATTTTTAAAAATGGAGCTCACCTAAAGACTCATCAGATTAATCTTTGCTGATAATGCATGTCACTCCAAGAGAAAAGACTTTAATGAGTTTTTAGGTAGATTGTTGTCATAAACTATGCTGCCCTCTTATTCCAGAATGAATTCTTTTACAACAATATCAGGCCTGTAGGCAGGTTTAAAGTTGAGCTAAGAAAAATCAACCCAGAGTTTTTTCCATAGTGACATTTTTCACACCTCTGTAAATTGACATATTTCTGTTATGCACATTTGATCGGCTATCAGTCTAACTGCAGACTTCCGCTCTCTTAAAGAGTCTGTTTCTATAATTAAATGTTCAATATGTTTTGTAGAAAATTTAGAAAATTAATTTAGAAATTATGTTGTAACAATGCATTAGGAAAATGAGTAGTTAAATGATGGGAGTGGTGTGTTTGTTTCCCAGTTGCTCTGCACATTTAATTCCTTGAGCACTGTCCTTGTAGCTGCATTTGTCACTACGTGGTCAAATAGTAGCTGTTTTCCCTGAAATTGTAGAAACACCAGATTTTATCTTTCTGCCAATTCCTGAAGATTCTGGAGTTCACTGCACAGTTGTAGACTTTGAGATGTAAATGTGGTAGTATTTAATCACGTTGTTCCAAGTGCATGATTCATATGCAAATTAAACCATGCCCCCTTCAGAAACTCTGTAGTTTAACACTAATATTTGAACTGTTACTGTAGGAAGCTTTATATTCCAGTAGTGTTTGAATAGTTAAATTGCTCTTGCAGGGGGACAAAGTTTATGGTTGGTAGCAACTTCCAAACTCCACTCTGTGCAGATCTTAACTGGTCAGTGGTACTGGTTGCCCCAGTTTCCAGCTGCTTTTGCACATTCTGACCTTTAAAATGAATGTTTTCTTTCTAAAGTTATATATGTTCCAGAAAAGATGAAGTGCTGCTTTTCCATTAATCCTCTTTCATGTTTTGAATGTAAGTTCCTCAGTGTTCAACGTAGGTGTCAAGTGACTTTTTTTAGGCTTTTAGGCTGCTTTTATGGCTCACTTGTGCCATTTTAAAGTGATAGATTTTTGAGGAGCAGAATTATTGAAAGACTTTTAAAAGACTTCACCAGACTTTCATTATTCCAAAAACATTGAGCTTTTAATAATGCCATTGTCTGCTGGGGAATATGAAGAAGCACAACACATCCAAGATCACCATTTCCTTTATCTTCTGTTTCTCTCTTGGTGTTATCTCCTTCCTCACTGTGTATTCCCTCCCTGCACCAGCTTGTATTTCCTCTTGACTTTGGGCTTCAATGTTTTGCCTAATAAAAATCAGCTATCAAGTTGTTAATGAGGCTATTTATGAGTTACTGAGCTTTTGAGTCAACAGACCATTAATAGTAATTGGTAAGAGGCAAATTCATATCTGGTTGTCAGTACAGCTGGCTCTGTGCTTGCTTCCCCTGGTTACAAATGGCTCCCACTCACCACTGCAGAAATGCATTGTGCAATAGTCATTACCAGTTTATAGGTCCTTCCACAGCCTTCCAGCCTTCATCCATGCCTTAATGCAGTGACTTGTTTCGCTATTTTTAATATTTCTGGTTTTGTACAGGTAAGGAAAATATATACTTCTATCTACAGCCTTGCTTTCCTTCTAAAACTTTTAGGTTAGAGTTTAATTAAAGTCCCTAAATATCACCAAAGTTTATCCCAACTTTTTTCTAGACATGGCCAGCATCACTTTTTCACATTTTCCTACCCATACTTATTTGTACAGAGAACAGTAGATTTCATCCCCAGCTCTACAATTACTTTCATCATTTTTCTATAGCCCTTTTTATAGTTTATGAAAAGAAGATTCAGGCAAGACAGGGTGAAAAAATAGAAACTTTTAGACATCGCTGTTAGTAATGCACTTGAAAATACCTGGTTTTTTTATGTATTGTACCAGATTTGCTCTTTTAATAAGTTTGCAGAACATCCTGTGTTCTTTCTTGGTAGAACTCTGATGCTCTGTTGGAAAATAAAAACCACATCATATTTCTGAGGTTGAGGAGAAAAGCACATTGCATGTATGAATGCTAATTTTGTTGTTTTTCTCTGCGTTTATTGTATGCCAATTTTTTGGGTACATATGAAAAAATTTCATCTCAATGGTAGGCATTTTATATTGATCACACTTTACATATGTTTCCAATTACATAATTCTGTCTGAAAATGGAAGAGATGTGATAAATGGACATTTATACATCTGTGGTAAAAAGATAGAGCAAACACCCAGTAATTTACATATCAGCTGAAATACTGCAGACTGGCTTTGTCAGTGCTGCTGAGTCCATTTCAAGGATGTCGCCCTTAGTCCATTAGTTTGGATAATGAGCCCTATAAAGTACATTTATAACTCGTGGCACTGCAAGGAGATGGATTCTAATTTTCATCCTTTTATCCAGACACATTGAAAGAAGGTCAATGGAGGGTTCACTGTGATTCATTGTCGCAACACAGATCAGGTGACAGAGACCTGATAATGTCAGTGCAGAAGTGTTTGCTGCATTTGCAAGCTCTGCTTGAAAGAAATTTTCTCAGCATCACCCTTTGAAGTAAAGTGGGACTGAAATTAAAAGCATTCTCTCTCTCTCTCAGTTTAAAATCTTATCACACGTGTGACCTGCTGCTATTCCTGAACAAAGGAGAGGAAACAACACTTAGCAGGAAAATCAAATGTGTCGTTGCTTCTGCTGGGTTTGAGTGATGCAACATGACATTTAATCAACCTTTCCCCTTCCCTAATGTTTGGGGGGTGGCAGGGAAATTGTTTCATAAACAATAAGAAAGGTTATAATTAGAAGTGAGCTGCAGCAGCTTGACTTCCTTGTTTATTTGCAGTATTCAAATGAGAGCTCAAGAATGAAATCACTGGGGTTAACAGTTAGGAAAAACTTGTTAAAGTTACAAGTGAAACACATGTTGGATAGAATTTGAAACTGAAGAATGTTCCATGTTTGAACAGTGCTTGTACTGTTGTCAAGGTACCTGTTGAATTTGAATATAGGAATATATGTAGGAGCCAGATGAGGTCAGCATTATAAGTCAGTGTTACAAAAACGTGTTTAATAGTCATAAACCTCTTAGTTTTATAGATGGGGATTGTGTGTGCACCCTTTTTCAATTCTCATCTCAGGTTACAGGAGCAAGTGGTTTACCAGAGCTAGTGGGAGCTGATTGTTACTTATTTAGCTTTGGGTTTATAGATCATTTTAATCACAGAAGCTGACAAATAGCTTTCAGTAACAGAAATGTTCATTCCTAAGGCATAACTTGCATGTCAGATATTCCACAGATAATGTTGCACTGTGATAAAACACATGTAAATCTGTGCATGCACATGTGTGTGTGTGAGAAAATTCACTGGTTTAAGTCCAAAATCAATTCAAAAATATCAAAATTTCTTATTTGCGTTTTTTTTAAACAGGTGCAAAGCTATTGTGGATCAGTTTGGACAAAGAATAAGTGCCAATTATTTTATTGTGGAAGATAGTTACCTCTCAGAGAGCACATGCACAAATGTGTGTTACAGGTATGTGGTAAAACAGAAAATACAGTGAATTTCTTTAAATAATGGTGTACAAAGTACCCTGCAGGTTAAACTGGAGTCTCTTGTCCATTCCTTTATTTTTGCAGTACAGTTCAGTTCTGTGCAAAGTATTGCTCTTCTGTAAACTGGAGGATATACTGTGTACTTTCTATATTCAGGTTCTCGTCAATTGTCATTGAAATCATATTCCCTTTTTCCATGTAAAAAATCCAAGAGCTGACTCATTTACTAATCATCTATTTTGGTCATTGAAAAGATTATATTAATGTTCCAGGTGTGTTTCTACTTCAGCAACAAGCAAAATACACCACTAAGAATTGTAGTAATAATGATTATACAGTAAAATAGCCCTGGTATTACCAAAACCATGATTCTAAATTGCTATTTTTCTCTTTTCATGTTGCATTATTACATTTATTATATGATTGTTTTTACATCTTTCTTTTATTTAATTGTAGGCAGATCTCCAGGGCAGTGCTCATTACAGATCAGTCTATTCTGAACACAGACTCAGAGCAGCAGGTAGGTACACATCAATTCTGTATCACTTGTCTCTTTGTGTATTGCATCTGTTAATATCTAGTTGTTGGTAGGAATTAAATCATGGTTTTGTTGCTGCTTGAATTAAGATCTTTAGTCAGCTCTGTACTGGTAGTTGTTCAATTTGTTTTAGTCTCTATAAAACTATTACAGATCTAGTTTAGTTCAATGACTGGGATTTTCCTCTTTGGCTCACACTTGAATTAAGTTTCTAAGCTGCTGTCTTTAATTTTAATTTTGCTTGCTTTGTTACCCTTACTATTCTGTTAATTATTTATCTGTCTAAACTTTTTTCAAAGTTCCTTTGGTTTTTTTAAACATTCCTTTTTGCAGTTTGGAGTTTTCATTGTGCACTTTCAGATCCTTCTTTGTATCTGCTTTGCCAGTCTTTGCAGCCCTTAATTTTAGAGGATATCAATCAGTGTTGTGTTTCTTGTGTCCTAATAAACCAGAAAACTGTAATTGTCTGCAGTTCCTTTTCACCTTTAATGGGTTGTTCTGGTTGCCACATCCTCCAGACACTCTGCTTTCTCACAAGCTCTGCTTTCTGCTCCCCAGGTTTCCATCCTGACAGTGCCTCCCCTGGAGCAGGGAAAAGCAGCAGTTTGTGTCATTGAGCTGTGCTCCTCCACCATGACGTGCATGAAGGACACATGTAAGTAAAGGTTTTCCCCTTTGGCTCTGTCAGCTCTGAAAGAGAATTAAAAATCTCTCTGTGTTGCTCCTCTGCTGCACAGAGCACAGGGAGCAGTGGCTTCCTGGGATCGTGGAGCTTCATGGAGTCATTTTCACTTACACAGGAATAAATCCTTCTTCAGGAGATAAAAATAATATTCCAAAGCACATGAGTCTTACTGGTAATTTGTCATTTATTGGTTGGTTTTTTTTTTGATGGGCGCTCTTAGCTGAGCTATTAAATGGAAATACCCGAAATACACTGTATTTTGGAGCTTTTTATCTTCTGAAAGGATTCCATTGTTGGTATTTCATGTGAACTTGAAATAAATGAGGAATAAAATGTTCATATAGGGTATTTATTAGAATAGAATTAGAGATTATCTAATGCTTTTTACCAAGAAATAAGTAACTATAATAATAACCAATTTATTTTGCTGTTAAATAGGCTTGAAGTAAGTTCTTTGCATATGAAAGAAGAGTGAACTAAATTATTAAGTCATTCAAAGTTATAGTTCCTACTGAAATAATAGTACAAAAATTATAAGCCTGTAATTAATTTAAAACTTCATGCTATAAAACATATTGTTAATATTTATCATTTAAACAGCTGATTTCTTTTTATTAAGGGTTTACAAAATATATATATCAGGAAGTGAAACTAATGAAGGATTGATGTTCCATAGATCTAAAGTATTAGTTTCAGGAGAATTTTTATGGTGCTGAAATATTAAGGTTTCTGCTATTTACTTTTCTCCATAAATTCCTTTCATTTCAGAAGAGAAGTAACTGCCTTCCTTAATGAAATTTGTCTTCATATATTGAAATAATAAAGTCCTATATTAAGCATAGCTGAGTTCCAGTTATGGGACATATTTCATAATTTTTTTAAAAACTTTTGCATCATTATCTGTAAATGGGTTTTAACCTGACTGATTTCTCCTTGGAACAATTATTTAAGATAAGTATACAAATACATCTACTCTTTGATCACACTGCACAAATGACAGGCACATCATCTGTATTGCCACTTGAGTGGAACCAAACTCCTTCACTTGCCCTAAAAATGGAGACTGTAATGATGAAATCAGGAACTGAACTCATCGTTCTTCTTGCTGGGAGAATTACTTGAAGACAAATGTTGGCAACCACTGTAACTAATGCAGTTATACCTGAGTAAATCAAATATAATCAAAATATATACTGATGACTGTGACTCATAACCATAACCCTAAAGATAATAAAACAAGATTTTATAGAAAGTAAATGATGTGAACTTTAGTGATTTATAGCTGGGTTTTTTGAGGAAAGAATAGATTATATTATAGTGTTTGGGATTGGAAACATCTAGTTAAGGTTAGGGGAGACTTTGATTATCACCACCCTTTTCCTTTTACTTATTTTAGTGCGTATTCCTTCAGACAGAAGGTTTGGGTTGAATAAAAAAAGAATATTAATGTTTGAACAGAACCTGTATGTGTGCAACCTGAAAGTAGAGGAGCATAAAGGGTTAAATTTCTGTTCCTCATGGAACCAGGGTCAAGATCTGTGTGATGTACTGGAAAATAATGGCAACAAACACAGCCAGACTTCAGAGAGGAGAGAGAAAAACGTCATCTAGATTTAAAATAATACCAGAGCTCTGTAGTGCTGAGAATGGATCAGAAATTTACAGTAATGAGGAAAAAATCAGTTTAAATGTTGTACAAAGTTATGTTAAATTTCTTCTTGATTCTCTGATGGATACTTCTCTGGTGAGAAGTTCCAATAGCAAATGAGTCCATTACGGTGGTTTTATGAAAGCCTTATAAAAACTGTAAGTGTTATTTATAAATCTGTGATTGTGATTAGTTTGTGTTCTCTTTTCACAGATTTAGTCCATTTAACCTGTCCATCAACTAACACTGCAAGAGAAGATTTAGAGCCTGTTGTACAGAAGTTATTCAATCTAAATACAGAACAAGGTAAAAATAAATAAACAAGGTATTAAGATACCAATTTGCATAAATATAATTTACTAAAGTATCTGTTAGTGACTTCTTCAGCTGTGGTTTAACTTCAGTATCCAAGGACATGACTGTCAGTGCTTGGGACCTTTTAATTTTCACACTTTGTTTTTGCCATGAAATGCATTTGCTGTTCAGCACATCCTTGAAAGGTGTAGTAGTGAAATGAAATATTTATTAAGCTGTTTTTCACAGTCTCCTGTTTTCAGTGATTTCTATCAGCTGGGGATCCCTTACAAAAGTTCCCAAACCCCCAAAAGTCAGTGATCTGCCTTTCTGCTCCAGCTGCCAGGTGGGCTCAGTGCTGGAAGCTGCTTAGGTTGCTTTTTCCTCTTCTTATTCTCAGGCTGTTGCTCAGCCTCTTGTCTTCAAGTGTTTCCTTGTTTGCTGTTTTAATTGAAATTCTCTGGATTCTGCTGTAAGCGGTGGAAGCATAAAGTTGTTCTATATTGTTATCTCAAAGATAGATTTCCAATAATGAGCTGCTTGGCCCTAAATTCAAGGAAACCTTGCCAGCTCTTTTTATGAACTTTGGCCTTGAGATGGGCAATTCCACACCCCAGAGAAAAGCAGCTGTTGATGAAGCAGTTTCTGCCTGCAAGGAAATTGTTCCTGAAACACTTGGGCTAATTTCACACAAGTTTTTGAAATTTAATCCTGAGATGTTGAATTTAATCCTGTTTGTGGCAGATGCTCACAGAGTAGGCAGTGTGCATATGGGAGATGCTGCAGGGCAGTAAATCACAGTTCTGTGAGAAAGCAGTGCTCAGCTCTCAGTGACAGTGGTTTTGTTGGTATAAATGTAAGTTACTAAGATGTGGGAGTTCTATATAATATTCATTATTGGTTTGCTTGTGATATGTAGAAAACAACTTGGGTTTGTAAATAGAAAAGTTTATCAGACTGGAGAGTTGCAAACATTCCTCATTTGTATATTTGTTAATTTAAAGCCTGCTAATTTTCATCTTTTAATATTTAACTTCTATCTTCAATTTTCAAGATAGTGTTTCAAAGACTTGGTGAAGAGAAGATCAGCTTAGTGTCTTCTAATCATTTTGGGAGGGGTAGCATTAATCTTAATGTTTAAAGTGATCCAGTTTGGAAATGATAGATTGTTTAGAAGCTGACTGAAATTCTTCTGCAGAAACTCTGTGATCATAGGGGTCCTCAGGTGCACTGAGGCACTGAAAAGCCAGTTTTCCCTGACACATAGGCCTTTTTATCATCAGGATGAGGTAGTGGTCGTATTTTAATTAAAATGTCAGAACAAATACTGTTGGAGTTATTGAAAATGAATCACCAGATAAAGTGAGCACTGGGCCATGGCAGGTCAAAGAGGCAAAGTCACCTGGAGAAGAGGACTCCATTCATTTTCGTGCCTAAATGAGGAAGAAGTAACTTTTATGAGCAATGTGAACTTTTAAATATATTAAAGAGCATCTTGCCCTGTATTAAGGCTCAGACTTTCACAGGCTGATGAATTTAATTTATATTTCAAACTGTTCACTGTGGGTAGCATCTATTTTTTTTAACTATTTGACAGGTATAAAAAGATACTGAAGGAATAGCATAGATTTATCTCTTTTTTTGTAATGCAACTGCTTTAAAATACTGTTTTGAATGCTGTTGTTACCGAGAAGTTTCTTCCTCGGAAAAAAAGTAAATCTCACAAGGTCTTTTACAAGCTTCATTTATTTTAGAGGAGGTAAAATCCAAGAAAGGGGACAGCAAATATTCCAAACAAATAGTATCTATTAAGCTCAGAATCTGTGTTGTTTATTCCTGCACTGCATTCTGCCCTGTTAAAAAGTGACCTTCATCTTCCCAGAGGTTTTTCTGCCTGTGTGCAGAGGGGTTATAGGAATGTGCAAAGTACTGCAGGAAGGGACAGGTTATGAGCAAGTTGAGTTTGTGATAAATTTGTATTCATGATGAGTATTGTTGCACAGTACAATCCTCAGTAAGAGTAGATAAATACAAATTAGTAGTTTATTTTCATTTAGCCTCACTTCCCCAGTGTAGACATTGTATGTACAAAGATAAACTATGAAATGAGAGGGGAAGAAATGACACATCAGAAATATCTGTGCACAGGGAATGCAATGCCTTCAGGTTGGCAGAGCCTGGGGAGGACTTGCTCAGTCTGTCATGTGCTCTGGGAGTTTATCCACAGTGCAGGAGATAATGTGGAGAGGTGTTAAATTTAGACCAAGCTCCTTGGTAGGGTGCTTGTAGTGATAACTGCTTCTGGTGTGGTGTTGGGTGTACAAAGTAGAGTTTGCATAGCTGTGCTTGGGAAGGAAGGGGAAAGTATGATGAAGGAGAATCTCTGAAAAGAATGGGAAATTAATTGGCTTTTCAAAGAACAAAAATACTTTATTACAGTAATTCCATGGTAAAAAATTGACTTGTAGTGTGCTAGATTACATCTTTACCTTATCACACAACAACACTGATTACTGCAAACACTCCTTTTCCTTTTCAGAGACTGAAAATGAAGAACTGGAGAAACCTAGAGTCCTCTGGGCAGTCTACTTCAACATGAGAGATTCTTCAGGAGTTGAGAAGAGTTCCTATGCTGGCTTACCCTCCAATGTTTATGTCTGCTCTGGGCCAGACTCTGCTTTAGGAAATGACTGTGCTGTCAAACAGGTTGGCCAGAGCAGATTTTGGTTGCAGAACTTTAATTTTAAAGACATAGGATAATACAGTCTGGGTTATTCTGCTTTATACAAAAATGTACATGCTGGCTCCCCAAAATGATAAAACTAGGTAGATGGAGAGATCAGAAAATCCTATTTACAGTTCAAGTTGGAAGGATCACCAAAGAAGTTTAATACTTGCAGGACACAGTCACAAAACAAAAACTTACTGGGGAAAAACATGGTATAATTACTAATGTGGTAGATTAGGCCTCTTGCCTCAGTTTACCATCTCCTTGCCTTGGTATTATTTTTCTTTCAGAGATCCCGTGGATAAGGAAGGTCCAAATTCTTAGGTAGATCTACCCCAGCAGCCCCTGTGGTGTCAGAGCACTTCCAGAGACAGGAGAACACTTCACAGCTTTGGAGGATAAACTGTCTCTAGGCATTTTTGAAGCTGGTTTTTTTAATGGCCATGTTCAGACAATGTGCATGCCATCTTCTAACCAGTTGCAGGATTTTTTATGACTTCAGTCATAAACCTCTTAAAAATAAGATTTTGAAGTGGCAAGGCTGACATAGCCTGAACTGCAGGGTCAGAACAGTGTCATTAAGGGCTAATAGTATCTTTCATTTTGCTTTACAAGGCAATAATTTGCTTCCCAGAGGGATAAAGAACTGCAAAGACAAAAAATAATGCAAGACAATTATTATGGTAGCAGTTTGAAATGGTAAATGAGCTCCTTCCTAAGTTAGATTTTTTTCAAGCTGTTGTTTAAAAGAGGGTATGTTAAAAGCTGAATGAATACAATCAGACCCCACCTATTTCTAATACTGATAGCCACCTTTTCTAACATTCAGGTTTGTCTTCCCTTAAGAGCTCTTTTTCTTACCAATGAATGATGGTGGGATAGATTTAAGTATTCTTTTAAAGGATACTATTTAAGTATTCTTGGTGCTGTAGTTCAGCCTTTGTGTTCAGTCTTGGCCATCAGGGAGAGAGAGATGCTAAGCAGATCTCAGAGGAGGAACCATCAAGAACCTCCATCACTGCCTTTTAGACAAAAGTAGAGAGAGGCTATGTTTCTCTGAACCTGATTTAAATTCTGAAACAAATGTTCACAAGTTAAAGTGGAAAATATTTCAGTGTAAATATGTTTATAATTCAAAGTCATATGTGAGAGCAAAGTAAAGAATAAGCTGGAGATAAAGCCAAAGTCACAGCATGCAGGGACCTTCTAGACAAGTGGAGGAGGGAAATAGCTGTAAGTTGGTGTGCATTCCACTCCCAAATCACTCTCATCCTCCTAGGAATGGGATGGGAATCTCCAGACAGGAGATACTTGCAAATTCATGGATCAGAACAGTCTAAAAAAACCCCAAAAACCCAGGGTGTGTTTTGGTCTTGAAGATAGCTTGGAAAAATACATCTAATTTCTCTAATCATTTTGGGATTAGTTCTTTAATGATACTTGCTGTGATTTATTTTTTCATTACCATTAGTATTACTGAATTCTGTTTGTCATGCTGTTTGATTGCACTGATGATACATTCTTGGGAAGGCAAAACACCACAGCTCTCACAGACAAGTATCCATCTATACCACAGTATACAAATTACTGCAAATTACTCTTGTTTTATTATAATTCTGTCTCCAGTTCCTGGTGTGATATTGAATTAATGTTGATGTTTGCATTTACTTGCCCTGAGGACAGGCTAAATGAAATGAAGATGCCATTTATGGTTCTTTCAAACTCTGTATGTGTGGATCCAGTAAAGCATCTGGCTTCCAGTTCTCTGTGTTCTCAGTGCTGCAACCTGACATGAATTATTATGAGCTAAAGTAATATATTCCCTGACACATTTCAGACTTCTGAGGCATCTTCATGGTCATGTGAGGATCTACTAAAACTGTCAGGCCAATATTTGTCCTTTAACCTGTTTATGTTTATTTTCTATATCTGAAAGGATTTCAGAGCTAATCAGGTATGGTGTTAGTTTGGTAGTGATCCCTGTTAAAGTTTTTCTCTTACCTTGAAAAAGTTACAGCCCAGCTTTTTAGGATGTTGTACCCCCTTGCTCCCCTGACTTACTAGGCAAGGCTTTCAAATGATAAAACCATGGTTTTGAAGTAGAGAACAGAATTGCCCACTTTTTCCTGTACTAATATAAAAAGTTTTAAACAGTTTTGCATGAGTATGGAAGAGTAAAATTTCGGCAGGAGAATGAAAAATGAAATTGAACTGCGAGTAGACAGGGTCATTTAAGCAGTTAATAATGGAGTCCTGCACCCACGTGCTGCTGATGGAAATGCAGTGCTGGTGGGCAGTGGAGTTCATCACAGAAAGCTGTTGGCTACATGCTCAGTGATGGATTCATCTGAAAACAATTCCCTCTTGTCCAGGATTCCACATCGTGTAATGGGCCTTTGCAGTTGGCATTAAGTGACCCCTGTCAGCTCTGCAGGGCAGGGCCTGGAGAGGAGAATATAGAGATAAAATGCATTCCTGCCCATGTGGGAGCTCTCATCACAGGCTGCCTTTGGGGAGAGGTTACTGAGCAGACAGATGCAAAGGGAATATTCCTCTGCCTCCTTAGAAACCCAAGCCAGACCCATGAGCTGCTTCAGGTGTCTGTGTTTGCCTTGGAAGCTTAAGGACTTGGAAAAGGAAGCCTTTATGGAAATGTGGAGGGCATGTGGATTCAGTAAATAAATTCCCAAAGGCTCAGGCTTGTTTTATTTTTAATTTATTTATAAAATAATCTTTTAGATTACATGTAATCTTTACATGTAATCTTTACGTGTAATCTTTTACATGTAAAAGTTTTTAACACTAGTTAATAGAGCTTCTTGCATTCTTGTGGCGTTTTAAAGGATTTTTGGCCTCCTTTGTTTGTATAAAATTTCTGGTTCTCTGCAATCTTAAGATTGTATTACTTTGGTTCTTTTTTCTCCCAGATTTTGTAATTGTTTTCTCCATGTTGTAATAACAACCATGCTGGTATTCCAAGAACATGTTTGTTTTTAATATCTTCCGTTGCAGTGGCCAAAAAACTTCTTGTGTGTACTTAATTTCTAAACCTTGATGGCATGAAGAGCAAGTACCATTTAAAATTAATTCCTTGAACTATATCTGTCTTTTTATCTAAAATGCAGGTATTTTCACACATACAGTTCTTTGTGCACACAGGTCTGTGCACGTAATACCTTGGAATTATAGACAGGAGTTTTTAATAAACTACAAATGTATTTGGATATATTTTCAAAGGTAATAATCCATTGGATGGGAATAGTTCTCAGCTGAGCTATATTTAAGCTGTTCAGAAAAAGAGAAATAAAAATTATTCTGCTATTTTTAAATTTAAGAGGGAAACCTATATAGCCATGATATGGATTGTACATATATACATTTCTGTGGGTTTGCTTAGGTGAAATGTATCCCTCTCTCTGGAAAGATCTTTCCCATGCTTTGCATTTGACTGCAGCTAGGGATAGTTTTATAGTGCAAAACATCAGTTGGCTCCCAAAAAAATCCTCTTCCTTGTCCTCAATACAACATAGAATGACCAGCATTTTTTACAAAGCCCCGTGCTGTGACTTCCTAGTAGAACAATGTAAAAAGATAAATTGCTTTTTCTCTTTCGAGGTCTGCAAGAAGGAATGGATTTCCCATGTGTTTACAATACTGTCAAAGTACTAAATCACTATTGATTTGAAAGAACGGAGGTTAATCTTAAATATCTGTGAAATATTGCCTCAGGGTGTTACATTTCAAGGTAAAGTTTACGTTATTCTTCTTCTTCCTGAATAGGCTGAGACTATTTTCCGAGAAATGTTTCCAACAGAGGAGTTTTGCCCACCAGCACCGAATCCAGAAGATATTATTTATGATGAAGATGAGGTTGAGCCAGAAGAGTCTGGATTGAGTAATTCCCCAGAGACAAAACCTGAATCCTCAGCTGAGGAGAGCAGTAGTGGAGGTGGTGCTGCTGTTACAAAGGAAGAATGAATGAATGAGTGAATGAGTGAGTGAGTGAATGAACAGTGTTCTCTTAGTAAAAGAGAAGGTTGACCCAAACTAGAACATAAGGGAGGAAGGGTAAGAAAAAGAGGTTTAAAACCCCCAGAGATGTGTTATTTGCCATTGCCTTATTTCCCTTAGCTTGAACCATCTTTTTTAAGTACTTTCATTGATAGCTGAGGCACTTCTGAATAGTCATAGGTCCACCAGATCCAGTGGGGTTTGTGGCTGAACAAAAAAAGACAGAATGAAGCATCTGAATTTAAAGTGCTAAAATAGGATTCATGGTTTATTGAGAGAATTTGGGTTTGTTTTACTTGTTGGAAAGAATCCTCCATCTTTTCCAAGGCAACAAGTCAAAACGAAACAAAATGAAAAACTGCAGGTTTGTTTACCAGTTAGAAGATGATCTTCTACAAAAAAACCTTGGATTCCTGTTCATTAAACAGCTGAAGGTGAGGCTCACAATCTGTCCTTCCCAGTGGTCCTATGAATGGAACTTAAAGGCAATAATATTGACCGTTCTGGAATAGCTTTTTTGTAGGATTTTGAAACTGATGCCATAATCGAGCAGTAAATAAAATGCAGAAGATGTTCCTCACATGGAGCTATTTTACATTCAGTGTTTTTAATAAGACCTAACAGATGACACATTTTCACTAGTGACTTCATTTACTGTAGTCAGGAAAATGGTACCATTTAAACTTTATGCCAGATTTCCTAACAAAATTCAGAGTCATAAATGGAGCATACCTGGTTTTAGTTTCCCTGGATTTGTTGCACTGTTTGGGTCTTTTAGTAAGCCAGTAGTTGCTTTTTGAAATTTGGGTCTGAGAAGTTTAAATGACCATTAACTTAGGGGGGTTGTGGTGGAGAGAAGGTTCAACTGATAATTCCAAAGGTTTGTATGGATCCCAGTTAATAGGATTAAAATTAGTGTAATAACTGTAAACTATGCATTTTGTAATGATAAATCATGAAGCATTTATACAATAAAATTTATTGAACTATTTATAAACCTAGTTTGTATGAAAAAAACTACTAAATGAGAAAGCTGTTGTGAACGACCATGTTAAACTTGCATTTCTTCTGAACCATGCTTGAAATCAGATATGAAAAGTATTTGTCATGTACCTAAAGATTTACTTTTAAATGCTCACTCAGTAGATCATTAGTATCTCTAGAGATCAGCAGGTTTTGATGAGTTGGGGTTTAAACTTCTACATGAAGGTAGAGCAGTTCCAGCAGTGCTTAAATACTGTAAGTAAATAAAAAATGCCATTGAGTCATGAATATTCAGCACTGCCTGGCCGTGCCACAGCCAGGTTTCTGTACAGTCCCGTGGTGCCCGTGCCTGCCTTGAAACTGGCTCCAGGCCAGAAAGGGTAATTTATTTATTTTTTTACAGCATAACTGATACTGTTCTCTTTGTCCTGCATCATACCCACTGTCCAGGTTGCATTTCAGGGTTAGTGTTTGCATCCTGTGTTGGATAGGTACCCAGTCCGTGTGTGTCTGTGTGTGCAAATCCCAAAGTCCTCAGAAAAACACGTGGCTGGAATGTTCCCAAAAGTTCAACAACTGTAACCTCTGGATGCTGAGCAGTTATTTATATATATATATATTAATAATAAGCAGGCTGCCTGTTCATTTAGCTGTAATTTCAATGTGCATTGGAAAGCATGAGTGTATGGTGATTGTATTTAACATCTACAGATCTGTAAAAGAACTAAGTGAAGGACCTAGTCCCTGTTTCTCTCAAAAACAGGGATCATAGCTGAATCTCTCATCTATGTTTACAAGGAAATCTCTTGATGAAAATTAAAGGTTTGCTTGCAAGTGCATTGTCCTGTGTTTCCTTTCCATTTTTTTTCAGAGAAAAGCAGTTCATTTGTTAGCTGGGATTTCCTGGCATTCTCTTGGCTGCTTTCAGCACGAAGACACCTGTAATTGCCAATATGGATACCTTTGTAATCAAGTGTATATAAAGCCATATCTGAGTGCTCTATGTCCATGTGAAGCCAGGTTTGGAAATAGTGCAGATTTGATTTCAGATCCAATGGAATGATGTACAAGTGGGAGGCTATGACTTTACACTACATTGATTGCTTAAAAACTGTTTTCATGTCTCTTTCATAGGGTGAATGGAAACATTAAATGTTTTTCCTATGGTACTTGAGTACCCAATAGCTCACTTGCAGGAGCAGCAGACCAGACTGTTGATCTTGGTATTTTACAGAAATCATGCTCTGAACTGCATTTTGTTCTTTCTTTAAATGATGTAAGCATGCAAAGCCAGGGTTAGGCTTATTTGAAGTCGTTTTTAAGGCTTGTCATACAGGATGTATTCAAAAGATAACATGACTTTTTAAAAACTGGCAATTTATCTGTAGGATTATTAATAAATCAAGTTAAAGAAAGATAAGGTTAATTGAATTTTTAAACAAGTAGCTGTATTATCCTTCAAGCACCTTGGAGCTCATACAATATTCACACCTTTTTTTTCCTAAGGAGTGCTTTGATATGTTTGAATTCCTTTTTTAATGAGGACTTTCTTTTTAAGTTGGTTAATTGGATTAACCCTTAATATTCAAACCGTTCATTTTCTGCCATTTTCCCTTCTGTGGCATTGCCTTGGCTGTAGGGCTGCAGGTGGTTACTGCTCTTTTGGAGGTATTTTCAGCCATGAAGCTGCTTCGTCTGCTTTTTCTGGTGATGATGATGCTTAGGGCCATTTGACAGGTAATCATTAGAACTTGGATGCTAGCAGACTATGGGGTCTTTTCTCCTATCATTGCAGGGGGATTTATGTGGGCAACTCCTATTAATGTTAATGGGACTTGCATGTGTAAATCCTCCTTGCATCAATGGGAAAATTGACCCTTGGAAAAAAATACCTTCGTGTTAGACTTGCTGATTCAGAAACATCCAGGCACTGCCAGCTCCTGTGTGGAAATGTGCTGGAGCATGTGCTGGTTCACTGCAATGCTGTGGAGAGGATCTGGGGAACTTTCAAGATTTTATCTTCTACATTTTATTTTATATTTTCCGTAGACTGAATCTTGTCAGATTTCCCTCAGTGGTTCTCTCTGTAGATGGGATGAGTTTCCCATTCCATACTGAGGAGGTTGCATAGCTCCTTGGTTGGGATCTCACTGTATTTTAGCCCTCTGTCCCCTCTAAATCTTCTTGCATCAGCAATGTGAGTTGCAACAGCTTAATTTCAAGAATAATTTGCTAATGATGTATTGATTAATGACAAGTCAGAAGTATTAATGTACTGTTTTCACACAATAACAGACTGGGTCACTTGCAATCCATAATCTCATCTGGAGAAAGGATAAAATTAATATCCTCAACTCTCATATGTGCTTCAATACCTTGGCAGTACAAATGAGAAAGATATTTTTAATCTGTGGATAAGTTTATTTATTCAGTATTGTGTATGTTGTTGCTCACTCAGTTACTACTGTAGATATTTTATATAATCTCTGCAGTGCATTTTTGGGTTTTACTTATCTGGTGATTTTATATCAGTAGCAAGTCATCCCTTGGATGTAAAAAGTCTAACTGCTCCAGAGATCTCTCCTGGCTTTTCTGCCATAGTGAGTGCTCTCTTTAGCCATTAATTACCAATAAGCTCTAGGGATTCTGGTGGGTTGTCTGCTTTTCATGTCCTTGTTTCATTTCTTCATTTCTGAGGATTTTGTGTCTGCTGTTATTGCAGTTGCTAATTTTCCAACCAGGGGAGCAATTTGCCGAGATCACATCATGACTCAGTTGATCTCTGTGTGTGCTAACACTTCCTAACAATTCTTTTCTTATGTGTGTATTTATATGTATTGTACAACAAAATTATTAATTCATGAAAATTTATAATTCAAACTTTTGCAGAAACCAGCCTCTGTAGAATGACCAAAAGTTAGAATTACCTGCATTGCTAGAATTGTCAAAAATCTGTGAGACAGTTGTGGTGGCAAAGCAGTTGCCTGCATTCCTTGGGTAAGTAATAATGCCAAGTGTGTATGGTTAGATGTAGAAGTGATTGTGACACTGGAAGTTTGAAACATTAAACATTAATAGTTAAACATTAAAGATTGCTGCAATAATCAATGTAAATCTTAGCTTAGGTGTGTGATTTCAAGAACTTTTTTAAGTGGTGAAAAGTTACCATAGGATTCTTTGAGCTGTAGAGGTGAGTGGTAGGAAATGGTCAGCCATGTGGAATTCATGTTGTCAGCCTCGTCTCCAGCAACAAAACAACTCGTGGTGGAAATAGAGCTTATTAGCAATTCCACCATTATGTTTATTTACAGGCTGCCAGTTCCTGTTTGTAAGAGTGAATGGTTCCTCAAAATCTAGCTGGGCAGCCCAGCAGGAATGTTGTAAATCTCAATGACATCTGAGATTTAGAAAGTTGACAGTGAAGTATCAGGAAGATGCAGTTGTTGACTGCATGGGGGTTCTGATCAGAAGGGACTTTAATAGAAAATACTCTTCCTGTCACAACTCCAACAGACAATTTATTTTACACTACTTGCATATATTGACAGAGATGGAAGGTATCAACCTGAGCGTATATCACACCCAGATGTGTTTGACTAAACAATTTAGGAAGTCTCAGAACGTGCACATTTTTAGATAGAGATTTTCAGGATCTCATACTTCCTTCTGAAGTGCTACCCCATAATTCATAGTCTGTTTGGGTCTCTGGGGAAGGCCTCAGTGCTGTGCCTGCATTCTGGTCTGGCCTGGGCAATGCTGCTCTGTTGGTTGTTGGCTCCATCCTGGAGCTGAGGGCAGTATGATAAAACATCTGGATGATGCTGTACTAGACTGCAGCTCACTGGCACCTCAGAACCAGTTCAGAAGCCATAAAATCAGTGTGGGCTCTGCAGGTGAGCTGCTGGTTGGATGTCCAGAGTGAAAAACAAGATTTTAATCACTGGAAACTTGAGTCTGGGAAAGGATACAAGAGTCTTCTCTCAAAAACCAAAACTGAAAAAAATCCCAGATCCTAACACTCCTGGGCTGGTTTAGATTCTGTGTGCATAAGAAACTCTGTAATGGCTAATGTAGAATTTTGCATCTACTCTGCCTCAAACCCAAGCATATTTCTGGAGCTCACCCAAGGGAAAGCCATTTAATCATGATGAGAGACCAGCTGTCAGCCCAATGCAACCAAACACTTCCTGCTCTGGGAACTTTTCCGTAGCGTGAAAGTCACTGCAAGTCATGGTTGATTCCTTTGTTGTGAATAAATTATCCAGTGAATTCAGCCTTTTTTTTCTTGTGCAAAAATCTGTGTAAGCCCCAGCTAAGTACCTTCAGTGAATCATTTTTAGGCTGTAGATTATTCAGGGAGAATCCACTGTGGGATTCTTACAGCAACTTATTAGCTTAAATCATGGGGTATTTACCTGCACCATATTTGGATGCTGAAATAATACATAACAATGAATACACCATTTTTTAAATCATGTCATTTTTAAGACAGAAAAAAAAGGCTTTATGAAAAATATTTAAAAATATACTATTAAGGAAGCCATTGTAAAATGACTTATTTTGGTGGCACTCGTACATGATGTATTTTCTTTCCATGGAAGTTTTAAGCCAGGAAACATTTGATTCCTTGCCAGACTCTAAGTCTGATTTTAAAGTGAAAATATGAGTGTGGTAAAAGCCAGGAGTCCCTCAGTTACATTGTGAGGGTATTCCTGTCTGCTGAGGCATCTCTTGACATACACAAGTGTGAAAACACAAGTGACATGAGGAGGGACAGAGCAGGACTGACATGAGGAATAACACCAGCAGTGGGTCATGGATCCAGTTGGGACTCCAGAAAAATGGGTATATTATTTGGCTCTGGCATTGTTTTTCTTACTGAATGCGGTTGAGTCATTTCTCTTTAATGCTGTAGTAAAAAGGTGTAAAACTGGTGACAGGTATGTTCTGAAGCCTTTTGAGAGGCCAATGAAATATAAAAGTAAATGTATTTGAGAAAGAAAATGAACAGTGGTAATGATAACTGTAAAAATGGGTAGCAGGAATACTTGAGTAGAGGGGCAAATGATCTGAGGAAAAAATCCAATGTAACTCTTGTAACGTGACTGGGATAGCAGATGTTTTGTTATTCAAGTCCCTTGCTCCATTCCTGACATTTCCCGTGTTTCTCAAGTGAGGTTTCACCAATCAGCACAAACTCTTTGTTTACTGCTTCATAAAAATAACAAAATTATCCTTATTTTTTGAAATCTTTTTTTGATTATGCATATTTTGCTGGCAGATTGTAATGCATATTGCTTCATTGTTTAATTAGGACCTAATGCTAATGCCATTAACATTCTATTTGATAATTCAGTAGGTTGCCTATTTATAGATATAATGAAAGTAGTAACTTTTTGCAGTGAAGTGCTTCTGACTGTGCTATTAAATTAAAAATAAACTTACTCTAACCTGACATTAGCTTTTAGTTTCATTGTCCATAGTCCTGCAAGTCTGAAAAATGCTGCTGCATGCACTAAACTTGGGGGTTTTTTAATTGTTATTTTTTCAGTAAAGTCTAACTCATCCTTTCTTTTGAGGGGAAGAAATAAAAGAAATAGTCCAAACTAAGCAAGAATCTCAGAAAACTCAGATCTGAAGTTTGAAATATTGTCCTTGAAGACAACTGGAATTTGGAACACTGAATTTAAGTAGTTGGAATCTTGTCCAAATTTTATTCTGTGGTACTGCTTAGAAATCAAGTAATTAGACAGCACTTCACCTCTCAGTTTCTTACCACAAATACAGATATGTGCTTCATTTGTGGTTATAAAGTGCAAAATAACTGCTGGATTTTGTACTCCATGTAATCCCTTTAGTAGGGATAATGAATTCTGTGGATTTCTTTATTCGTGGAATTTTTGTAAGCATTTATAATATTATTTGCATAAATTACCTTTTCTAGGCAGATTCTCAAGTAAAAGCAGTGAGTTGGATTCCTGTCACTAGACTCAGTAAGCATATTCCTGTTTCGGGTAATATTTCACCATTGTCCTTAAGTCCTGAACTTCTAAATGCAGTTTATATTCAGATAGGACCAGATCGTGCACATTCTTATTTTAATTCACGTTTTTACAGCTTGAATTATGTGTATTTGTAGGCCTCATTTTTTAAACTCTGTAATATGGCCCAGTTCAAATAAATGGGTCTTTTTATTGTGTGCTTTACACTCTTTAATCTTTGAGTCAAACATCATCCAGGAAGTTTAATGGTGCAAGGCCAAGAATAATACTGGAGTTACAAGTGGGAAGTAAAGAAAAATGTAAATCCTGCTGGTCTCCTCCTCCTTTGTCTGGGTGGGGGGAGTAAAACAGGGTGAGAGGTCTGAAATAGTTCCTACTGGAATGTTGCAGTTGTGAGTGATTTGTTCTCTGGCACAGCCAGGGGTGTTGGACACCCCAGCACTGCCCAGCTCATCCTGCCCTGGGACAGCAACTGCAGCTCTGCATGAAGCTTCAGAATTCTGGGCAGTTTAGGGGAATACAAGGCTGGTCTGGAGCTCCTTCTGGGCACTGCTGGCCTGTTCTCTTTGGGGATTCTGCAGAGAAGAGCAAAGCTAAACAAGGTGAGGAAATCATTCTCTGCACTTGCTGCTGGGCTCTCCAGGAAGGCTCATTGTTCCCTGCTGGAGCCTGAGGTACAGTGCTGACTCTGGTTGGGATTCTGGATGCTCTGGTGGATTCACACTGCAGGGTTAAACCTCTTCCTCCTAACACCAATAGACACTTCACTCACAAAGCCACTTGGAAAGGTTTTTAAAGGATTATTGGAATTTTCGGATTACCGCAGATGAGTTCATTCTCTTTCACAGAATTGAATTACAGCATCTTATCCGTTGCTAGTGTATTAATGAAATATCTGAAGCCAGCCTTAAAGCAGAGCTCCTTTGTGAAGAGACTTTAAACAATAAGCAGGAAGGATTTTTCCAGGATGAGTGCTTTTCTCTGAGTAATGTTGCATACAGACTGGAGATTGCTTCTTCTATTGAATTGCATAATGAAAAATCAATCAGTTTAATGGTTGACAAACTTTGACATTCAAATAAAAATGTTGCTGGTATTTTCCTAAAGACCTGTAGGCATGACTAGATTCAGCAACTTTAATTTATGCAATAGTAAATGTCTGCCAAAACATTGTACAAATGACTGTATAATGAGGCAATAATAACCATGAGGAGCGGAAGGAAAGCAAACAGAGGCCAAATCTCTCAGTTTTTACAGATTATATAATTCCACAAAGCCTTTCAATGTAAAATATGTTCCTATGGCTTCCTTTTCAACACCACTTTCTGTTTTGAAAGCAATTGCTCAAAATCATCAAAACAGATTTATCTGACACTGTTGTGTAGCATCAGATGACAGTGTTTAGTTTTTCTACAAGGTGGTGGTTCTGAATATATGGGGATTTTTATTTTCTTTGATTCAGAGGGGAGAGAAATCCCAGGAAGGGGACACCTTAATTCCTCATTGATTTCTGGTTTTAGTGTGTGTTTGAGCCCTGGGAGGAAGCACAGAGTGCTGAGCTGTGCTGCCTTTAGGCTCTGCCTTCCCCCAGCACCAGGCTGGCCTGAGAAATCCCATCAGCCTCGCCCAGGTCCATCTGGTTACAGGATTTCCAGGGTCCCTTAGCCCAAGGGATTCATTCTGCCTCCAGTTACCTTCACTTGGCTCTTTCCCTGCCCTGTACCTACATCCTCCTGGGAGATTTCCTCTCTTGAATGACGAGGTCTCAAACTGTGAGACTCAGGAGAAACAAAGGTTGAATTAAGAACTGGTGTCTTGGAGATCCTGACATTGTCTGCAATTTATTACAACTGAAGTAGAATTCTGTTTACCAAAACTGATTTTTTCCAGCCATACCCTTGGATTCTCTGGCATGGCTGTCAGGTGAAGGTGGTGAGATTTGGCTGTGACAGTTTTTCAGGCTCTTTTGTTGCCTTGTGTTCTTCCAGGTAGTGACTGTGTCTCTCTCTGTTTCAGTCATGTCCAATAAATGTTATATTAAATAATGTGCCAGGACTCACATGTTATCACTGCTTAATCTTTCCTTTTCTCAAAGGAAATAACCTTTTTCATTTCAGGAGAGTATTCCCTTTTCTTTCCATGGGATTCATGATAATTACGCTTCTTTGCCACCTTTAACACTCCTCTGATTTTTGGCTCGATATGATGACTGATATTTAGTATCTCTGTTTTATAACTTGGAAAAACAAATTGAAGAAGTTAATTGATTTCCCTATGGAATGAATGGTGGAGCACAGATTAAAGCATTGTTCCCATTTATCCCTCTAGCTGGAATCTATACCTTTGATTTTTATAGTAATTCGTGTGGTGAGCTCTCAGCACTTCTCTGTCAAGAAGTCTGTAGTGTGTTTTACTCAAGAACTTTCCATTCCCAGGGATGTTAATGCCTAGATGGAATCTAGAATGGCTATTCCCAAGTGCAAAAAGGTTTGGATTGCTTTTTGTTTTGCTTAAATATATTTGACTGTATGTGTTTGTGGGGACAGTATTTCTTTCCCTGTTCTACACATGAATGAACTCCTAAGTTCTGATTTAGAGAAGAGGCTGATGTCAAATGCTTGCATCTGCCTTTGAAAATTCCCCCTAAAACTATTGTTAAATCAAGTGATAAACACAGGATAAATTCTGCTTTTTGAATGGATCTGTTCCATGGAAGTTATGCAGAATATTAGTGAGCTCAGGCTGCTGCTGGCTTTAAATTTATAAAATGCCCAATGCACCAACAAACAAGCAGTGCAGATGCTAGATGAGTTACCAAGTACTTTTCCCTAGTGCTGTAGTTCTAGGTGTACTCAGTAAGCTTTCTGTAATGTCCAGCAGAGATTAGTTATGTGAAAAATTAGTTGCAGTGGGTTTTTTGCATATCTCCATCTTTTTTGTTCATTGCTAAAATGTCAAATTAATTTTCATATAAAAAACACATCCTAATTGCATTTTCAATCTAACAGGCTCCTAGGTGAAGCTTACCTGTAAAGAATTCCTTGGATTTTACTTCCATTTTACTTTGGCTAAAATTATTATTTTATTTATTGACAATTCAGAGACCTGTGGGGGAAGGAATCTAGCTTTAAAATTCTGCCAGAAAATATACAGAACCTATCTTTTTTTCTAAACACACCTTCAATTTTGGCAAGCCAGCCTAGGCTGCTCTGGAGGTAACGTCTTCATAACTAAAGAACCAAGTAATTAAAAATGAAGCCACCAAACTTTCTCACTTCTCCTGACGAAAGCATCCTTCTTCAGCAATAGAACTCAAACAGTTTGCTAACCTCCAGCACTTGTGTCAGCAGCAAAATTGAAAGTATTTTTTGTCACCTGCACTGCTGTCAGCAGAAAGGAAAAAAAAAAAGAAAGTAGAGGAACATAATTTCAGCACTAACATAAGTATCAGAATGATTTACCTGTCTGTTCTGCTTCACTTTCATCTCAGCTTTCAGGGCTTCATTCATCAATCTTTTATTTACACACGCATATCTCATTTTTACACAATTTCTCTCTCCCTGACCAGATGGCTGCGTTGGCTGCTCGGTGTTCATCAAAGGGAATGAGAAAACACACGGATGCCTCGTGTCAGCTGGGGAGGATTTGGGTAACTCTGGTTTTCAGCAGCAATTTTGTAAGTATTCACATAATGAAAAAGAAAACTTAGGCGTTGCAGGCAAATACCACAAAATTCTCAACTTTTAAAATGCACTGCTGACTTTTATCCAGCTGAAAATGTTATCTCTCAGTCGAGGCACCAGGTTTGTTCCATCCCACACAGCCTTTCAGGGGCAGTTGTTTAGCAGGATTAATAGAAAACTGAAAGTTGGTCAAAGAAGAAAAGTGCATCTTCAATAAATGAAGAATTATTTTAATTTTTAAACTTTGTTACTATTCATTTGAATATCATAAACAAGTGCTGTAGTAGCTCAATTTATAACTCACCTGGTTAGTACTCACTTTGTCATTATACAATTCTGGTTTTAGCACAAAACTCAGTGACTTTGTTTCCAATGAGATTTTCTTGAAATGTGTCCAACGTTTTAGGAACAAACTTGTTCTAGTCATAAAATGCTTTCAAATCTTCCTCTCACTTTTTACCAAATTGTCCCTGCCTTATTTCTCATACCCTGTCCTGCCTGCAGTATTTCCAACAATATTTTGTTGCATTCTTAGCTGCTTAAGTGCTATTCCCATAAAAGCTCAGCCAATGGAAATTAGCTTTAGTGGGATCCATTCAGTTTTGCACCTTGTTCAAAATTTAACAGACACAGAGAAATAAATATTAGTAACCATATTTCCATTTTTTATGAGTCTCATCACGGTAAATTAGGGATTTTCCAAGCATGTGTTTGCTCTTTTTCTACCAGGCTCAATTTCTAGTTTTTATTTTATAGTAGGGTTTGTGATAATTACTTGTAGGCTGATTAACTTCAGGAATCCCAGGCAAAGAATAGAAAATAAAAGGTTTGTAGGGAATTCTAGTCCTTTTGACAGCATTCTATTATGGATGACAGGTATCATTAGATGGATTTTATCTCATTCCTCAGAATTAATGTTCATAAAGACATCTGCACAGATGTAATAGATATTTGAGGTGCAAGTTGTGCTACAGCACAACAAATGAGCAGAGGATTAGGAGCAGAGAGTGTAAAATGGATCTGAATCAGCTCTGAGCCCTCAAACAGAAACCAAGAATAGCAAACACCCTTTGAGAGACAGCTTTCCTGCCACGGTGGAAAAGTAGAATGACTTCAATATTCTTATCAATAATGTAACATAAATATTGCAATACCACTCAGAACATTTGCCACTGACAAAATGATTATGGCTTAATCAGCATTGCCAAGGACAGGACCATTATGCTCAGTAATGGAGCTCTGGCAATTACAATGAGTTAATGCTGCTGCAGAACAGGGAAAAGGAGCTCCAACCACAGCATGGACACTGTGGCCAAGCAGGGAGTGACTCTGGAAGGGCTTTAAAAATAATGCTTCAGATGACTCAACAGAACCTCCCAGCCAATGCTGTGCAATAGAGGATAAATTCAATAATAATATGAAAATTGTGTGGTGCCTTGCTGAGGCCAGGGAGGTTTAATTTTTGATTCTGCAGTGTGTTCTCATTAATTCTAATATTTAAATTGTAAACAGTGCTGAAGAACTTGGAGGGTGTAGAGAAGAGCTTCAAGTAGAAGTCAGGCTAATGAAACACCTGTGCATCTAAAACAGAACTTAATAGGATAAACTGTTTGCCTACAAATAACTCCATTGGATCAAGATTTGTTTGCTAAAGGCCCTTTAATGCCAGCACAGCAAGGACTGGAACCTCCAGCAAAGTCTGCTCATCCCTGAAAACTGTGAGGAAAGCAACCAGGGAAAGTGATGGCTTTTCTCTCTCAAGAAGTCCTCAAAATCTGAATTTTGCCCTACTGTAAAGGAGCTGAGTCCAGACAAGGCAGTAACAAACTGCTGGAGTTAAAGACTGCAATTCTGTGACTACAATACAGGAATCAGACTAGCTTGTTTAAAGTGAATTTCTGCTCTTAAAAGCGTGTGGTAATTTTTGGTCATTATTGCTGTGATTGCAGAGCTGTGTTTTAATTCATTGGTTCAATTACTGCCAAGTAATAAGAACAGAGCCCCAAAACAGAGTGGTCCTGGGAGAAATTGGAGGGATTGAAGGGAAAATGCCCAAACTGCTGAGGTGACTTAGTCTCTTTTCCAACAACAGACAAAACTGTTTTTACTTAGACTGGGGAAGAGCTGATGGACATAAAAGAGTGCAAGAAACTGAGCAGCATTGAAAGATTTGATGTTAAATGAGAACCAGGAGTCACTGAAGTGAAGCTAAACCGAAACACAGCCCTCTTCTCTCCTTGTCCTTCCACCGAGATCACCAAAAGGTGAAACTGAAATGTAAGAGAAATATGCATTTAGATCATTTATTGGATTAATATTTTTAGCAGTTTTTTATCTACTGCTGACCGTGACTTTTGGCTCTGAGGACTATTTTGTCGTTTCATACCATTTAATACATTTTTCCAGAGGAAAAAAATTCAAATGCTGAAATGTTGTCAAACATGAAGCTGGATACATAAAAAATTATTTCTCAGGGCTGAAACTTAGAGAGAAATACAAAGTTCTCTGAATATGAAAGAGTAGGGGAATGGAGGTAGCAGTTGGCCAGTGTCAGTTATGCCATTTCCCTTTCAAATTGTCCATAGTCTTGATCTTTTGAGTGAAAACGTAATGCTGGAACCCCAGGTGCTTCGTTTGCCTTTTCTGTACAAGCACTTTTATAGTTGAAAATTAAAAAAAACCCTAATGACTGCAGCTCTAGTTATAAAAAATCACAAGATCTGTCTGTGACAGCTATTTGAACTGCATCTGTTGTTTCACATTATTTCCATGGAAAAATTGTTTAAAAAATTATTCAAACAAAACAAAAAAGGCACAAGTTTTTTGTAACCTGTGTTGGGGAAATGAATTTTTCATTCCTACTCCTGCTAGAACTGGATAGTGGTTGCAATACACAGGTTTTGGAGTGAAGCTATAATGATTTTGATCACTTTCCAAGGCTGTTTCTCCCAGCAGAGATATTACAGAATTTCAGAGTCCTCCTCCTGCACTGCGTGTAGGGAACACTGCCATCTGCAGAGAAAAGGAGAGCTGTGTCACACCTGATGGCAGCAAACAGCTGAAAATTCCGAATTGCCCAGGTGACAAGGGACACATTTTCCAGGGGCAATGTAATAGGCTGTGGGGACAGCAGGGCATCATTTACAGGCGTGCAGGAGAGCTGTGATTTCTGTGATGGAGTGTCCTCAGCAGGGCAGCTCGGCGCCCAGCCATGCTGCATGCTAACAATAACTATCCTTCTGAGCCTCTCAACTGCCCTGGAAATGAATATGAGCCCTTGCAGCATAGAAATGAGGAACTTCAATTTCTGCTGAATCATTTTTCTCTGTCCTGGAGGAGAATAGCCATGACAGATGCACTGCAGGGGAAGAGCAGGAGCTTCTGGAGTTCCATGCATATCAACAAGTTCCAAAACTGCAATCCCTCCGTCTTTATTATGATGTAAAAGCTATCAAAACCCAAATATCTCCTCTCCCACCTCCTTCCAACATTATGGAGCTTAATCCATGGCCTCGTTTGTTAGTTTGATGGTGTTCCTGTAATGCTGCTGTTGGCACAGGTGGTGCACACTTGGAAACCTCATAAACAGGGCTGATCCCCCATTTTGGGCAGAAACAAAACTCCACGAGGAGGCTGTGACCTGCCCAAAATCACTAGATTGAGGTGAATTGGGTATCAGATTTACCACTGCACAACCCATCAAGTGAAGGCAAAAGCTGTTGAAGTAAAACTGTGTGTGGGAGGAAAAACTGGGTAAACGTTGAGGAAGGTGTTTGTCACTCAGGTCTGAGCATGGAGGCAAAGATCTTCATCCTGCTTGGACACTCTCAGCTCAGTGCCACTCCTAGAGAGAAACATTTCAGTGACAGAAAACAAAAAATGAAGATGCTCCTGCTCAAGACAGACCTTACAATTTACAAAGTTCACTTCTGTCTTGGCTCAGGAATAATGTTATTGCCAAAAGCGTTTTGGAAAGCCAGGGAAGTTGTAAGGAGGCAGTGAAATGAGGGGAGGAGGGGACAGGTTCCCTGCAGGGACACACTGAGGAGACAGCTCTGCTGGCCAAAGAAACACTTCAGGCCAGGCTGGCAGCAGGTCTGGACATCACCAGGGGCTTTTCTAACCAAAATATTTAACTTGAAGAGATGTAGGGTTTTTGAGTATGGGAAAAGATCTAAAACCTTCCTAGAAGTGAATTGGTACAATGACAGATATTAGCAATTTTTACAGAGATGTGCAGCTGATGAACTTCCATGTCCCTGCTGTGTTTTACACTGCTGTAGATTTTTAAATCCTTATCCAAGGCAGACTCAAGGTGCTGCACCTCCAGACAAGAACTCCCAGCAACTGTGCACTAAACAATCAGATTCCTTGGCAATGCTGATGTCCATCACTTTGCCTCATCTGGATAGGAAATAAGTATGAAATTTCCTGAAGTACCATGTCTGAGTGACCTGGTAGGAGAAAACAAAACGGATTTCTGATGAAATCCCAAACCCAGTTAGGTATGCAAGGCTGCACCTCATTTCTGCAGGCAGTTGCCATGACTATGGATGTGCATTGGATAATTGTGGCACCAATGACTGCTGGCATTTGCACACACATTTATCCAATTAGGATGTGCAATCAAAGTAATTTCATGCACAAATTAGCTGCACAATTGTGCATGCCTCCTGCACATGTAATTGTATGCCTAATTGGTCTGAAAGTCTTGTTCACAATGTGTGTCTTGATTTTTATTGTAATATGACATAAAAAACAGTTTCATTTGCAGAAATGCAAATTTTGTGTAATGTTAGCATTTAGAAATAACTCCAAGTACTCTTTACAGATGTCACAAAATAAACATTTCTCTGCATGCTACCTGTAGGCAATGTGAGCTCACATTTCACAGAGTGACAGTTGAAAATTTAACTTGTTTTGAGTCTCTGATAATTTAGCCCTAATAAATCCTATAAATGCTCTATTATTTGTGTAGAAATAGGACCACAAAATTGCACTGTTTTTATTCTTTCTATGCTACATATAAAAAAAAAATAATCCTATAGTAGGAATGCTTGCATGGGAACATTGGCAAAATATTGCCACGGTTTTATACTAAAAGAAAATTTATTAAGCAATATATTTAGTTCATATAAGTATGAAAGCACTACGGAAAAAAAATCTGGAATTTCATTTGATGTAATGATTCACCATCTGATGATGTGCTTGAACCAAGGCTTTGTAAAAAGTGAGTTTATTTTCTCTGTTCTCTCCAAAGCTAAGAACCAGAACCAGCAGGCAGAGGTTGGGGTTTAGCTTTTGATTTCTCCTGGATCACATCTTGATTCCAAAGTGGTCTCACTCTGTAAAGCCACTGCTGGCAGCATTGAAATAAAGTTTACTTGCTGACCTTCTCTTCTCATTCCCTTTTAAAAAGCATAAAGCAGGAATCCTCCCAGTCATCCAGAGGTGGAGTTTTGCTTATTTGGAGCAGAAAATTGCCACGAGAGCTGCCTCTCTCCCTGCTGATGGTGTTTCTTTAAGTGAGTCATCTCCTTCCCCTGGAGGTGCAGAGCAAATCCTATTTCTTTTTGCTTGCTTTTTCAACTACTTTGGGGAGTGCTTATCCCAGCAAAATCCAGCCTGCTTACACTCGTACATCTGAGAGCATTTTAATTCCAGCATTTGACCAAATTCTGCTCTTTTCTAGCCGCTGGTCAGCAGAGAACTGGGGGAATGCAGAAACTGCAGCTGAGCGAAGCAGGAGCTGCCTTTGGCATCTCGGAGCTCGGGGTAGAGTTTATTATCCTGTTTGTATTTCTCCTCCAGCACTACATTTTCAGGAAAGCACCAGCAGAGAGAGCTGTGCTCTCACTTTCTCACCAGCGATTGGCGAGTCTGACATCACCCATGGAATTCAGGTTTTCCACGGGATTTGATGGATCTGTGGCTCCAGCAGCTCCTGCAGCACTTTGGACATTCTGTGTCTGAAAACACACGGTGGGAAAGGGATTTAAATGTCTGGGATACTCAGCATTTGCTCCAGGACTGGATTCAAACGGGTCTCCTCAGACACTTGGAGGTTTTATATACATCCAAAGGCAGAAATTCTGCTTCTCTAAATTCAAATAATCCCTCCAAGACTGACTTTAAGCCATATATTTTAATGAAAATATTTTGGGCATGTCTTTTGGATTTTGAGTGTCTTGAAAAATTTTTGTGATTATTTGAAATTGATTTTTAAAGGTTAGGGTAATTTTAAAAACAGAATTCCAAATTCTGACATCCTTGCTGCTTGTTAAGGCTGGTTTCTGTGTATTCATACAAATTAGGATGTACTGAGCTGCAGTTCCTTCTCCTCTTTATTACTGTCCTTTGCTGTTTTCTTCTTCTTTCACTGTCCCAGCAATCCAGCAGATCCTGTCCCCCACCTTGCCCACTCTGTTTTCTCTTCAGCCCCCCTGCATCCATCTGCACATGGTTTTCCCTTTTGGACACTCCTTGTTTCAGGGCTCAGTCTCATTCTCTCTCACCCAGCCTGTCCCTGCCCTCTGTGCCATTTCCCACCCACAAGGACCCTCAGTTTGAATTATTTTCTCACCTCCACTTCCACATCCAGCTCCACATTCCTCCCTACCCTGCCTTGCCAGATTTCCTAGCAATAGCTTTGCTTTCACTGAACCCTGAGGGAAGCAGCATCATATTGGTGGAAGGTGTGTGGTCTCAGTCCCAACCAAACCACAGGGAGAGAGACAAGTCCCCCTGAGCCAGAGGTTCACAGCAAACCTGCCAGAGTTTGTGAAAAGCCAACTATTTACACCGAGGCTGGTTGTGGAGGTGGCAGTGTCCGCAGCCACGCGCTGGGAGGAGGATTTTTCTGTCAGTCAGAGGACGAAAATCAGCTCTGTCACACCAAAAACGTGGATTCCTTCCCAGCTCCTTCCAAAAGGGTTCTCCCAGTGACCTCATTTCTAAAACAGGGGAGCAATATCTGCTGCCTTGGGATGGTTTTGCTCAGTAACTGTGCCTTTGAAGGCTGGGCTTTGGCTCTCCTCCCGGAGCTCCTGGCCCTGCTGAGGCTGGCATGGGGCTGTTTGTCTGTGTCTCTGCAGCTGGGGAGCCATATGTCACCACTGCTCCTGGTCCAGGCCTTGGATTGGGCATTTTTCTTCCAATTAGCTGGAAATTGTCAGATTTTCAGCAGAAGCATGAGGAGTGTCCGCTGGTGGATGAGAGGTGAAGGCTTTAGGAGCCATGAGGTGAGTGGCACAAGCTGAGGTAAAATGGGCACAAAATTTGAGACCCAGAAGTAAAACTTTTGTCAGCAGCAGGGAATTGGATACCCACAGTGAGTGCCATAATGGGATTTTATAGATTATCAAATGATTACCTTTGTTCTGCTTCCTCAGGAGACAGAAACAAACCCTTTGTTAACCTTGCTTGTTCTTGACACTATATATCCAAATTACAGTGTGACATTTATTTTCATGTAAATTTCTGCATGGAATCACAGAATCCCAGAATGGTTTGGATTGGAAAAGACCTTAAAGCTCATCCAGTGCCACCCCTGCCATGGCAGGGACACCTTCCACTGTCCCAGGCTGCTCCAAGCCCTGTCCAACCTGGCCTGGGACACAAAGAAGTTAGGACATGTTCTATTAATTTTGAGGTATGAAAGTATGAAACCTGTTGGTATATGGATCAAGTTTGTCTCTTGAGATTTATAACAATGTAAAATAAGCATTTTTTTCCAGTCTTCAATCACATTTTTAATTTGTTCATGCTGTATTGTTCTCAGGATGGAGGATATTAATAAGTGCAGATACCTGCAACAACCTTCCATCACTTTTCTCAAGAAAAAAAAAGTTGAAAGTATTTTGCAGCATGGGAAAAAAAAAAGAAATTATACAACTTCTACTTAATTAGTAGTACATATTTATAGGCACATTTGTAGAAAAGTATCTACTGCTTCCTGGGCGTTTTTTTCATTAACTTTAGTAAATATCCACAGTCAGTCATGCTAAGAGGGAATGTTTACTGCTTTAAAATGAACATTGCACTATTTTGACTTACAAACCAGCAGAGAAATGCCCACAGTGCTGGCTGCTGACAGGTGAACAAGTGATATCAAATACCAGGACTATGTTTTCATGAAATTTTCACGTGCAGTTATTTAATTTAGGATTGTAGTTACTGTGCCTGTTTGTGTCGAGCCATGTAATTGCATTATCCAGATACACGTTCAGACACAGTTTTTATTTGCATCCAGAAAGAAAATGTCATTGGGGAAAATAATTTCAGATCACCTGCTTTTGCATGTCTTGCTGGCACATAAGTGGCATTTGGCTGGTATGGAAAATCTGCTAATGAGCAGAGCAGCATCAAAGTTGGAATTAAAAATCTACCCCCTAGAATGAGTAGCAAGGCTTAAAGGATGGAAACTAAACTGCTGGGGGTTGTCTAGCATGTAGTCAGTGAATTTATTTTTCATTTCTGTGAGAGTTATATGGAATCTTAAAATTGGTTGGTTTCTTAGAGGAAAAGCTATCAAGAACTGAGTTTGAACTGTGTCTTTCCCCAGTCCTTGATAAATGGGATTACGTGGGGCTTTCAGTACACTTCATTTTAGAAGATTTAGTGAGGACCATGATGTGAAATCATGAACCAGCGAGCTCATGAAAAAATGCTCATTGCCCAGGGGAGGCTTCTTGATCTCACAGCTTGTTAAGGAGCAAAAAGCTCTTGGATTTGAGTGTTGCACCCTGGTGTGGTCCTGAAGGACACCAGAACCATAAAATCTACATGAAATAAGCAGCTTCAGCCATTCAGCTCGTGGCAAGTTGCTCCTTATCCATTCCTGTGCCTGTGCAGTGCATTGCTCCAGGTGGAATTACCCTCAAGCCTTCCCTCCAAGAAGGCAAATTCATAACCTGACCAAGAGTGACCAAAAAACTCTGCACAGCTCAAAACAGTGAAGAAAATCTCATTACACATATCCCCAACATCAGCTGTGTGAGAGCTCTGGAAGTCCAGGCTCTGCACACGTTTGTCCCACATGTCTGTCAGATTGGAGTGTGGGGTTTGGGATGTCAGTGGGACATGTCGTTGAAGTGTTGATTTTTGGGGAGTAAACATTAGAAAGTGAACAGGCTTGCTACTTGCAAAGTATGTTTGAATGACAACTGTTCTGTTTTCCTAAATTTCAGCAAGCAAAGTAGCTTGAAGTGTTCAGGAGCTAAATCTGTCAGCTTTCTGATACAAAGGAAATTTTGTGGGGTTGGAGCACTGACAGAAGTGGGGGTGGAAGCACAGTGACAGAACAAGAATCAGAAATAAATACAGCTTTACTTTGCTCTTTAATTTACATCCTTGCTATATTTTAGAGCCCAAGGCAGACACACTTTAGGCCATTGCTAGTAAAAAGTATTTCTGCAAGGCTGTGGGTGTTTGTGATTTCCCTTCCTCCAGACATCCAGGGGTGGTCAGACTCAGGGCAGGAGTGCAAACCCTTGCACTTTCCATGGGCTTATTACACCTGGTAGTAAATGATAATAATGATGTAACCCTTCACCACTCTCAAACTCTTAGTATTTAGTGCATGGTTAGAAATTAATAATGCTTTGGGTATCATATCTTTGTCTCTGCAACTGCTGCTGCTGGAAGCTCTCTGTGTGCAGATCCTATTTAAATCCTCCTTTTCTTTTGATCTCTCTGTCAGCATTTGAAGTTGACTGATATTTATCACAGAGTGCTCACTGCCTGCCCTGCTTTGCCCAGTGCATACCCCATGGCCCTCTTGCTTTATGCTGAAGTGGCAGAGATGCTGGCAAGCACCAGACAAGCTGATGAAGTCAGAATGATGACTGAGGCTGCCTTCTCAACCTAAAGATTTTGCCATTTTGGTTGAGGTTCGATTTTTTTTTTCCTGTTTTGATTTTCACTGCAAAAGGTAAGGGGTGTTACCCCCAAAAAAACCTCTTAATGTGGAAGTGATGCCTAAAATGCAGGTAAAAAATTGAGACACGGACACGCAGTATAGGAAAAGGGTATTACCTTGGTTTAATAGGATCCCAGGTGCACCACGATGAAAAGAGAGTGACAATATCATGTGTATACAATTTATGGACTTCATAGATTAGCATACTTATCTAAAATTCCCCAATAGGAAGCCTGACAAATGAAGTAATTGCCCCCTTATTCAAATTACTTCCCCCAAAAGGTTACAACTTAGTTTACAAAAACATGTCCCAGGGATGGGGCTCTTTCAAGGTTGGTGCCCCATGTTCTTGAGATTGTGGAGATTGTTTCGTCTTCCCCAAAGAATTCTGAACAAAGCTAGAGTACAAGGGTTATAAACATGTGGAGCTAAGATACAGGGAGTAAAAAGTACAGGAATGGGAAAGGGTAAAAAGATTATAAAAAGAGTATAAAAGTATAATGAAAAAGGACAAAACAACCATCAGGCATCAGAAGCAGCTCTGAGTTAGCAGAGCTGGGCTGGTAAACTGTTCTTAATACTTGGTGAGCATTCAATGATACATCCTGGAGGCCTTGAGCGAGTCAGAGAAGGAGTTTAATTCATAGTTTTCAGTGTGTTTCTCCTGCTGGTAGGTTACTCACTTGAAAAGTGGCCATATTTTACTGTCAGTGCCATTGGAAAAGAAATAGCGCTCGTTTCAGTATAAATGGGAGAGAAGTGTTACCACAAGACAAATTTGTGACGAGTGTTCTTCTGTTGGTACAGATGGCATCTGTGTATTTTTATCACCATAAATCACTCACAGTTGGAGTCATACTTAGTCCAATATCTTTCTTTATGTTTATTGACATAATCACAGTTTTAGAGATGATATTAATCACTCAGTTCTTTGGAAACATTTGGATTGGTAGATGAAAAAACATATTTATTTTGAGAAAGCAAATGGTACAATTAATTTTCACATATTTGTACATTTGCAAATAATAAACAAACTCTATTGCAAAGCAGTGAATTAGTATACTGAAATATTGATTTGTGAGCCTTGTTTTTCTCCTGCAATGCACTGCAGGTGTATGATAAATCAAGATTTCTATAGCACCAGGAAATGCACTGGGGAGAGTTACCTACATTTAAATGCCAACTGTACTTCTGCAGTTTTTCCCAAAAGTCCCAATGTGTTGGTAAGACTCCTCAAAAAGTCCTGAATTTGTTTTTTTCACTGTGCTGACCACAGCAGCATGAGCTGGTGATGGTCCCACGGCGAGGCGAGGGTGGGAGGATCCAACCCAGAGGGCTTGGATCAAATTCCCTTTTCCCTTCCCTTCTTTTGGGGTTTTGGATGCCTCGTTTGTCTGGGAGCAGAAGCAGAGCAGCTCCTCCTGCCCTGCCAGGGTGGAGCATCTGCCCAAAGCCCAGGAGCAGAGAGGGGAGAGCAGAGCCCTGAGCACTGCTGCTCCCTGAGTGTGTCTGAGCTGTGCTGTAACATCACATGAAAAGGACTGTGAATCCCTGCAAATGCTGCTGGAAATGTTCCCATCACGACAGGAATGAGCTGGGGGCTCTGCTCCCCTGCTCCTTGCAGAAGGGTAAGAGGGAGCAGCCTCACTCCATGCCTTGCAAATGATGGGCTGCAGCCTGAAGGGAAACAAAAGAATCATTTCTTCATTTTCTCAATGAAAACCATTTCATTTATCCCCTGCTTTCCCCAGGCTGTGTGAGGGAAGCTTGGCCTGCGTGCAGAGCAGATGTGAGGTGATGCCAGCTGGTTGTATAACCCCTGTGACCTGATCAGGATAGATGACTTCTTACTCATTTACTGTTTTTTTCACAATTAATGCAGTTCTCCTCTCCTGAACCTCAGCAGTTTCCTAGTCGAATTAACTTTGAAAGAATGGTATTCAAACTATGAAATACTTAAATTCAGCTAAGATGTAGCCAGATAATTTTGCACCAGTAGCATCCATTGAAAACTATAAGAAAATGTGTGTTTCTATAGGCAGACACACCCAGCCTAACCAGTTTCAAATTTGTACACACTTGCATTAGCAAATTGAAGCTTGCTTTGCTCAACTGAAGCATGAGTCATAAAGATATCAAAGAAAATAACATCCAAAATTCCACCTGAAGAGTAACACATAATTAAAAAATTGGTTGACTCAAAGGAGCAATGTCTTCATAAGCAGAATTATCTTGCATGACCTTCTGTCTATCTAAATGTTCCTTCACACAAAGGGGCAGCACTTGCTGTCTCTGGCCCTGGGAATCCTCTGAGCATCTCAGCAGAAGGATTCCAGGAATCAGGATAGCTTTGGCACTGTGAGCTGCTGGTGTGGGAGGTGGGATTTGTTTGTTTCTTGTTTCTGTAGCACATTTATCAGCTGTAGCTCAGCGTTAATGACGCTGGAGAACACAACATTTGTATTCCTGGTATAAAATCTATCAAAGAGAGTTCCCTATCTTCACTGGATCAGGGAAATTCAGTTGCCACTGTAAAGAAGAAGGGAAAAATTCCTCACTTAACTTTTTCTGAGGGGAGTAATTCCATTAACTCCTGGGCAGTTACTCTGTATTTACTGCCATGGGACTGAGGTCACTGAGAGCCCCTTGGATCTGAGAACACTCAGAAAACAGCTGGGAGAAGATCCCACTCCAGGAGGCTGTAGTGGGGAGAAAGGAATATTGCAGAAAATAATTTGCCTAATCTATTTTATAAATCCATATTCACACACACATGCATTTCTCTTTAGGTATTTACACATCATAGCCAAAGGGACATCAAAAGTCCCCCAGCTGAAGCCGCTGGGCTGAGCTGGATCAGCTTTGCCTGGAGCCTCTGACGTGAGAAGGAATTGTTTACTACCAGCACTTGGAATTCTGCACTTGGTGACACAGAGCAGGCAGGAGGCAGAGATGGTTTACCTTCGATAACCTAAAATTCATAGCAGAACTTGGGAGAAACACTGATCCCATATAAACATGTTTTCCTATCACGGTGGTGGGTCTGTCACACCTCCTGGCACACTCAGATTGTGGGGTTTGCTGTAGGAATGGCTTTTAATACTTTTCATATGGAGGTCCTATTAATGTTTAGAATAAACCCAAATGTATTAAATATACAACATTAGGCATGTTTGTAAATTCCTGCCATTGAGATGATAATTGGGTGTATTTGTAATTAATATTTTCTAGTGAAATGGCATGTGTTATATTTCCTATATTGATTCAAATGTCATTAATATTCCATACAAGACAGACTTCCTTCAAGGGAACACCAGGCAGCTTTAGAAAACTTTAATTAAAAAAAAAAAAAAGAGGTCTACAGTGGAGTTATTTTCCTGACTAAAACAGTGTGTAGCTTTGTGTACCTGCAGAGAGCTGGGAAGGAAGAGCTGGAGCTGTCAGAACTCAGAATTGAGGTATTAATTTGCAATTCTTTAGGAATTTCCCTGTGGGAGATGAAATGTCAGACATGTCTGTAATGCCCTTACAATCACAGTGACCTCAGGAAGGTGCTTTTCCTTTACTTCCTCCTTCTTCCACTGTGTCAGAGGTACCAATGTGTGTTAACTTCTTATATAATCTTTCATAATGTCATGATGCAATAGAAAATGCAAAACTCGATGGGAACTCCATAGCAAAATACTGTGTAATTATATCTTGCACGTGATTATAAGTACAGAGCAAGACTACACAAAACAAAAAAATATTTAATTTTTGTGTAAAAAGATACTGCTGGAGTTACAAATTGGGAATTGTCAGATATGAGAGAGCAGAAGTTGTCTCCCCACACCTGCAGGAATGGCTGTGGTGAATTGATAAGGCAGATTGTGCAATTTTCCTACCAAATTCTGTAAGATTGCTGCTGCAAGATTTCTGCCATCTGCACCTCATTTCAGTGAGACCAGCTGTGCTGGTGGTCCTTTGGCCACATCCATTTCAGAACTGCAAAATGCATCTTTTAGGCTTGGATTTCGTTCAAAATAAAATTTGTAAAGAGAGAAAAACATATAAAATGGCAAACTGCACCATCAGCCCCTGCCCTGCCTGTCCCTCTGCACTTTGGATGATTTACATGCCATATTCTGCTCCTCTGTTATTGGGAATGAATATCCAAAAATACCATCAGAATCCCTTTTATCTGAGCTGTAGTGGTGCAGAAAGTAGCAGATTAGACAATGGCACAGAAGCAAAAGATGAGATAGTATTGAAGTGAGATTTTATAAATCTGTCTCAGACATCACATATGAAAGAGATATTTAATGGATGGGACTAAAAGTATTTATAAATATTACGATGATTCAAAAACTCTTCTTGATAACCTGCTGCCTTGAATCAGAATGAATGAACAGAAAATTAGTGGCATGTATTTCTGTAAAGATTCTTCTCCCTGCAGGTTCTGAGACTGCCCTAATTATTTATCTTGACACAGTATTTCGATGAAAACCTACAATAATCTTTTGTTTGCTAGGATTACAACCAGATTTTACCATTTATATTTGTGTACACAGGCTCAGCAGCGTGAAGCTCTGTTGGCAGGTGAGGACCATGGTTGCTCCTTGATCTTGGTTGTGGTTTTTGACAAGTATTTTCAAATGCAAATGCCTGACATTAACTAATCTTGGCCTCATCTTCAGCCTGGTGCCTTGACATCCCTTTGGGGAGAATTGGGGTTGCTTTGGGGAGAATTCAGTAGTTTTGAATGTCCTTTAACTGGCTGGGAATGTTATATTACATTGGCCATCTTTTCTCCTGAAGCTCAAAAATGCAACCTGCGTTCTTTTTAACTTCTCTGGTGTTAGCTGCTGCAGAAAGGGAATTTATCAGATGGAATAGTTAATCCAGGGACTGGCTCCTGTGTTTGATAATGCAGCTTGCTCTGCAGTGGCTGTGGACAGGTTGCAGCTTGCCTGTAATTATAGATCATATAAACACATTACAGCAGGAGTTTCTATAGGCACTGTTCCAGGAACAATCTGGGCTTGTTCTAAATAACAAATATAGCACCAGTGCAAAGTGTGGGAAACGGCACATAACATCCAGTAAAAATGCTCCTGCTGGTAGGACTCCCATTTGGCTGCTATGCACATGAGAATACAAGAAAAAAATTAGTTAATTGGGGAGTGTTAGGAAGCGGTTGGGAGTAATTGTTTTGCCAAATTAGTAGTCTTGAAGATAAGACCAAGTTCACAAAAAAAATTCCTTACTGTCACTGTTTGGCAAGAATATATGATAGAAAGGGAGGTTAATTGGCTGGTCTTTGAAATAATGGAAAAAGCCTCTTTTTTTGTGGAGGCACCTCCCTCCCACCAGGCAGTGTTCCTACCCCAGTGTCTGATATCCCTGATGTGCCAGGATATCCAAGGGATGGAATGTTTGCAGAACATGCAGGAGCATTTTTGGGTGATTACATGGACTAAGCTGGGAGATACTCACAGCTCCTCCTGACTGCATTCCTTCCCTTGATCCTGAGAGGGAATTTTCTCCCTGGCAGGGTGGCTCCTGGAATTCAGGCTTGAGCTGACATTGTACCTCTGCATTCAAAACTGGTGATTCCTTCTAATTCCTTCTAATTCCTCCCTTCTCCATTCCTGTTTTTATCCTTGTGAAACGTGCTTGGAACATAATGGACAATTCCTTTTCCAAGAACTCCTTAACAACCCAAGAAGGTTTTCCTAACCAGCAGCAAGGATTTCACTGGTGGGTTTTGGAGCTTGGTGGAAGTGGCTCATTGAAAAACCAACAGGCAAAACCTCACAACAAAAGAAATTTGGTTCAAATAACCAGCTGTGAGAGTTGCCTAAGCTGTAAGAATTGGGAATGCGCAAGGAAAAGATACAAAACCTGCAGTAGGTACTGCTGAGATCCATTGACTCAACTCCTTTCTTTTTCAGCCTAAATATTTCAAAACATGCACTTTTTAATTTGGGTTTTTTGGTGGGTTTTTTTTTTTCAGTTGATTGTTTGGTTTTTTGGGTTTTTCTTTCTGGTGGTGTTGGGGTTTTTGGGGTTTTTATTTTGCTGTTCATTTCATTTGGTTTGGTTTTTTGTTTGTTTTTTGTTTTGTTTTGGGGGTTTTTTTGGGGCTTTTGTTTGGTTTTTTTTTGACATTTCTGTCATGTTTTCATGTTTTCTCCAAAGGCTGGGAGAACAGGGTTGAAAATATCCATTTATTGAAGGTCAGTTTATGTATTCCTGTGCTACAGAAGAAAGGAATGGATATATCTAATCCAGTTTCTTATGTGGGAAAGGAAAGTGGTGTAAAACCAGAGAATAAAAGTCAAGAATCTTCTTTGGGGTCTGCAGCTGCAATATTATTCATGCATTGTGATCAATCATTTGCCATCCCTTTACTTGGTCTGCCTCCTGTAATATGGTGCAAGATGACAATTTTGCATGAATGTATCCTGACTAAAAAGAAAAAAAAATCATTTCACATTTTTATAGGGATAAACAGATTTAACACAATGGCAGAGGATAGCTGTTGTTTCATTTGGCGAGTAGGAACCGTGGGATTCTTTGCAAAAATTCTCATTAAGGAAAGAAATTTGTCAGGATACATTCCAAGGAAATATTTTGGACAGTACTTACACTCTGGAACGACTTGTCTGTAGCAACTTTTAGAAACACTGGGCATGGGATCTCAGCTCGTTCTCATAACAATTTTGGTGATGATGCTTATCATTCTTATTACTGGGTTGTTTTTTTTTATATAGTTGATTAATTGTCATAACACTTGGCAATTAATGTCCTATTTAATTACAACAGGAGGACAGCTGTGAGCTGCAGTGATGAGTGGCCTTTATTTCACCGCCTTTGAAGTTTTACTCCACCCTACAAAGCACCTTATTCCTGAATTATACCCATAACTCTCCCTCTAAAATCCTTGCACAAGACTGGGTTTGTTGCCATCGACTCAAAACAACACCAAGGTAACAAATCAAAATTTTCTGAATCTGAGCCACTGGGAAGTTGCCTTGTCACTTATCTTTCCCAATGCCCTGGGCTAAGATGATTCTGAAATGCATCTCTGCTGCAGACCAGAATGAAAGTTGCACAGCATGGTCCATTCTGCTGTTCCAGTGTTGCCAGACTATAAACATTTGAATTATTAAGTGAAATTACATACAAATATTTTATTAAAATTAGCCAGATCATTTATGTGGAATATTATTTTATTTTGTAAATGTTCTATATTTTCCTCTCTAAATACCTTCTGGTAATGTCTGTCAGCTCACTCACTTTCCCTTTGTTTTGTATTTTGTTCAGTCATTGACTCAATGAGTAGTGACAAAGCTACTCTAAATTCAAGATTCCTTTTTAAATGTCGTTCATATTTTAAGAATCCCAGAACTAGACAACTTCTAGAAATTATAACACAAAATCAATCTCAGTGAGAGAAATTGAGTAAGGTACAGAATACAAATTGTAAGTAATAATTTGTAAAGTTTAGGAAAAAGTTGAAGATTATATTCTTTTGTTTGTCTACAAATACAACACAGTAAAATCTGTCATCATTAAAATGATGCTGTGGGTTTGAGTTACAGAGTAAGATTATTGCTCACTCAGCTTTTGAGGGAATCAACTCTGAGTCCTGCAACGAAATTCTTCTAAAATAATGATAAAAGGAATTATGACACTCTGAGGGTCCTTAATTTGCAGAGAAGCTGTGGTTGCCCCTGGACCCCTGGAAGTGTCCAGGGCCAGGCTGGACAGGGCTTGGAGCAGCCTGGGATGGTGGAAGGTGTCCCTGCCATGGCAGGGGTGGCACTGGATGGGATTGGGGTCCTTCCAACCCAAACCATTCTGGGATCCAGTGAAGCTTTTGAATGCTAAATCTGAAATATTATGGTCATTCCCATTCTGAAGGCAGCAGCCTGGAGTAAACCACTCTGTTTAATGCTGTGATGTTTCTCCTGCTGGTCTCTGACAGCAAAGGTTTCTGGTTTAATGTTCCCAGGAAGGTCTGTCCTGCAGGAAGGGAACATCCAGGGAACACATCACCTGTCCCTGCAATCAGCTCTCAAACACCCTGGCTGGCCTGAGGGTGTTTGTAACTCCTTGGGCAAACCCAAACACCTTCCAGGCTAAGTGAAGAGGTTTGGGGATCCTTTGGAGTAGTTTTGCAAGCCCTGACTAATTCTAGCTGCATGTGTTTGGTTTGCCCAGAGAGTGAGAGCTGCCAAGAGAGCTGATTTCTCCTTCTGTCAAGTATTTCTATAGAGTCTGGTTTGGTTTGAGGTTTTTCAGTGGAAATATTTTTGAGACTATTAAATTTGATATCTTACAGTCTTTAACCTGTGAGAAGAAATAGCATTTTTCCCTCTGTTCACCACAAGCAGCTCTAGAAATAATGGTCTTAAGAGGCAGCAAGGGAAATTTAAGATCAGCTTGAGGGAAATACTCTGCTGACAACAGTTAAGCTGTGGAGTAGATTGTCTGCAGAGGTTCTGTGGTTTCTAGAAAGGGACTGAGAGACTTGAAGATGAATTTAGGTGTAGCTGAGCCCTCAAGGTTCTTCCACCTTCCATTGTCAATGAATGAAGAACAGAAACAAAGTGTGTCTCGTTCCTTTTCAGCCTCAGAGATTCCTTTCCTTTCCTTGTCAAGGCAGGAGTGATGACCCTGCCATGCTTTTACTCTCTGGGTTTACTGGTTTATTACAGTTCAGTTTGTGTGGCTTGGAGAAGTAGATTTTACAATTGTACACGACAGAGATTGTCATGGGGCTTTGTAGTTCTTTCACTTTCACTTTTTTCCAAGACTGACAAAGAATCTTTACAATATAAATGAAATTATAACAGTCATTCTTACAGGCTTGAGCTGTCATACCCACAAAAATACCCCAATAAATGTAAGTCCACACAGAAATGTTAAAGGACAGAGACAACATCAGGATGTTGCAGGGAAAAAAAACCCCAAACTGTTGTATCTAATATTGCATTTTCCTTTGAAATACCCATCACAGGCAAATTCAGAGTTTATAATTTCAATTTGAAAATTCTAATCTGTGAGGCCAAGACAGTTTTTCCAAGTGGAAAGCTATTTAATTCCCTGGGATGGGGGAAATGGTGGTGAAGCTCATTTGACAGAGATCTCTCATGCTCAAATCCTAGAATGAAATTCTCCGCACGTGTTGATGCATTCGGTGAAATCAGAGGTCTTTGTGCTGTGTTTACTGAACAGCTTTTAGGAGATATAAATACCAGCACATTCTGGTGGGTTTCTAACAAACAGAATGGTCTGCTCAGCCCCAATATGGTCCTGTGTTAGAGCAGATTGGATGGTACCCTTCGATGATGGGAAATGCATTTAAATTCCATCCAATGGCATGGATGCCTTATAAATTTAGAGAGGCTGTGGGTGTAGAGAAGCTGATTGTATAGCATTATTCATTACGTGCCTTATATCAAGTTTTGGCTCCTATTCTGTTCAATGATTGCACATTAGCATTCTTCTTGATCTTTGGTGCGTGACGCTTCCTGCAGAACTGGTTCGAACCAGTCCTCCTGCTTAAAGAAGATTCTTTCTTCTGCTCCTGTCATTAGAAAAACTTATTATTGATAGTTGATGATTTTCCAGAACTCTTCCCAGTTCCTAAAGCTGCAGGCTGGATACTCACAGAGCAGCCATGTCTGTGGAACAGCACTGATGGGTGGATGGATGAGGGAGTGATGGGTCATTTAGGAAAGGCTCCTGATGTCACCTTCTATTTTGGCCACAGGTAGAAGGTCCTTCTGTGTCTTTCTGGCTGATCAGTTGGGTTGGCAGCTGACTTGCAATTAAAATAATGAGGCAATCATTGAGTTCTGGGAGTGATAGTCTGAATTGCACTGACCACAGAATTAGCAGTTTGGGAATTAGTAGCTTGTGAGGAACAGAGTCCTCTCTCTTCACTCTCACTGCTGTAACACACATGCCTCTTGCTATTACACGCTGTTTATTTTAGCTCCATGCTCTGTGGTGTAAAATGCTTTCATCCTACTTTGTGGATTATCTGCCTTAGAGACAGAGAAGTTGGGCTGCAGGGAATGTGGGACATCTTTTCTGATACAGTTATATATGGTGGTTGTTGTTATTATTATTATTACTATTATTATTATTATTGTTATTATTATGTTTTTCAGATGATATGGAAGAATGGAAGAGCAATATCTCCCTCGCAAAGGAAGTAAAAATGTCTCAAGTTGATTATCTTCAGCAGTGTCTCAAGTAAGGACCATTCTCACTTCCAGATATTCCCCAATATCTCAGGTTGCCTTTAAGACTTTATGCAAACAGGGCAGTCTTAAAACAGCCTCCTTTAGCTGCAAGTTTTTAAGCCTCTCTTAATTTGTCTTAAAGCCTGAACCTGTTTGTGACTGAAAATCCCACTTGTTCCCTGGTCCAACAGCAGCACAAAGTAGGGAAGTGAGGAGGTGATGAATATTCCGAGGTGTTTCTCAGTTTGTGTGGATCAGGGACTGAAGTGACTCCACACGAGTCACATTTTTTGTCCACATTTCAGCTGTCTTCAGGCCAGGGCAATGCTCTGTGGACATCTCATCACCTCCTTCAAACACAGGAGAGAGAGCACAAGGGTCTAACACGACTCCTCTCTCAAGAGAAGCAGATGAACTCCTAGTTAATAATAAAATAATTTATCTCAAGATAAACTGAGATGGAAAATGTGTCTTTCTGAACACTGAAATGTGCTTCAGGCAGCATGGAGCAGACGTTTCACCAACAGGCTCCAAAAGGTGCTGATGCCTGAGCAGTTGGTTGGAAGGGTTTGTGTTATTCCATTGTTTCAGGACAAAAGGAACTCAGTGCTAAAGCAGATTCTTTAGAACTGAACTAATGCAGCTCCAGCACATCAAGCAGAGAGAGGCTTGTTTAATGTCTCTGTGGTGGTAAGCTGCCTTTTCAGTAGGTGTATACCTGACAAATTATGCAAGTGAAGACTTTTCTTGACAAATATAATAATGCATGGATAAAAATAGTTATAAAAGAACAATTATGTGTGAACCAGACAGCTGAAAGCAGAGCAGGAAAGCTGAACTATTACCAATGTGTGAATGAGGTAACGTGGAAAACACAATCTGGTGGCATCTTTGTAAAATGGAAAAGTGTTTAAGGAAAAAGTAAATAATCTGAAATAGAGATAAAAGCACCAGCTAATGCAGATTGAAATAACACATGGAATGCTGGTATTGTGCACATGGAGAGTCATGCCCACGAAAATCATCATCAGTCCCACAGCAGGGAACCTCTTCCCAGTGCTGCTTGCTCAGAGCAGCCAATATCCAGGGATGACTGGAAACCACTCGTTTGTTAAGCTTCTGTCAATGAGGAAACAGAAGGCAATTAGTGAAAGCCAAGAGTCTTTAATCTCTCCCTGCTCCATGGACTTTGTTCTTACTCTGGAGCTTTCCATAGACTGTGTGAGTATAAAGAGCTACCTGGGAGGAAGGTGCAAAGTATAACCTTGTTCACTATAAACCAGCACCCTCCATATCCATAGGGTGTTTTAAAACATCATTTACAACCCAGATGGATGTGGCTGGCTGAGCCAGGAGGGAATTTATAGTAGTTGAGAAAAGACTGATCAGATGGAGAGGTTAAAACTAGAAAGTGCTTTGAGTCAGTGGCAATAATCCCCAAAATGGTGAGCTGTGTGTTACCCCACTGTGTACCCCCATGATCCCTGAAATGCTAATCAGGGTGAGATACCAAAGGAAAAAACTTGAATGTTTGTGCTTCTTAAATCTGGGTGCATTTTACTGGCTTGGGGCAGTGACTGGTTTTGCCAGCAGCTTGTAGAGAGTTACCTTTACTGGGGTAAAATTAATTCTTATATTCTAGTTTGGGGACAAAAGAGTTGCTGTGCTGGCAGAGTAAAGCAAGTCAGAGAATAGATAGTGGAGCTGTGTCAAAAAAAAATTCCTTCCTCAAAAAAATCCAGCACCTGTGGGTTTAAACTTGCAATTGTTCTAATTGTGAGATCAAAAATAAAATCAAAACACATATTTGACTGGAATGTTTTGATTTTGACTTTTTTCCAACTTGAAACGTAAATAAAGAGTAGTTATAAAATTAAATGTAACAGCACACGCTGTCTCTATCAGCACAAGGATCTCACTTTTCAAAGAATAAGTTAGAACTTGTCAGGTGGCTTGTGGGCTTAAAAAAAAAAAAAAAAAATCCAAACCACGAAAAATCATACAACACAATCAGGAAACCAAATATTCATCACTTTACATAAGGCTCCTATCTGAATTCTTTCTTGTGCTAAAAGGTTTTATGAGATAACGAAAACCTTTATGCTCAAATGGGTGATAAAAGCCATAAAGTCTCCTGGTAAATGGAAGACTCTCATAAACAAAACATCAAGTCCTATTTAAAAGAACTGTTTCATGTTTACGCTGCCAAGTTGCTGATGGTGCATAAAGTTGTTCTCTTAATAATGAGCTGGTTAGAGGAACGCCCAGCATCCAAAAATGTGTTACCTCCTCAGAGATCTGCATTTTAATCAGCTGATGAAACAGATGTGGGAGGATTGTCAGGAGCTCTGGTTCTGAAATCCCAGAGAAGCAACTATAGATATTATAGGTTTTTATAGGGAAAAAAAAAAGAATTATCAAGTTGGTTTCTTGCTTTCTACCTGCTCAGTAAGAGACAAGTCAGAAATATAAGCTGTCTCAAAAATGGAAAGGGCTCAAACTGAATAATATTTTCAGAAATAAATTCTGCACAGTGTTTTACTTCAGCAAAACCAAAAGCTTGCTAAATGCATCCATAACCTGGAAACTTTTCATCAAAACAGCATAAACTCTGTACTCAGAGAAAACTGAAATTTAACAGGTGCAACTTGTAGGAATATATCAAAAGTTAGGCCACTCCAAGGGAGAGGCACTATTGAAAAAAAACCCCAAATTTCATGACAGAAAGATTATAATATTTAATAAATTTAGCCAAATAATATGGTGGAGAAGCTCTGTGGGTCCCAACATGGGACAAGGTATTTCAGTCACCCCGTATGGCTGCTGCAGCAGCAGCAGTAGTGAGTAGTTAAAAAACTAGTAGTTACTAGTGGGCTAGTAGTATGAAGCAGGTTAAAATATCCCTGCTCCAGTTTCTGTGCTCAGATTCTTCAGATATTCAGATATTTTGTTCTAGTCTATGTACGTCTATGATATATTTTGACCAAAGTATTCATTACACTTGTTATTTTAAATTCCAGTCATCCTTCATTCTAAGCCATAGAAATTCCATAGCAGTTGAATAATGGAAATGATGATGCATCAGAAATTAAGTATATCTGAAGGCATTCTTTCATCTTGATAGATTTTTGGGTAGAAAAACAGTCCTAAAATCTACAGCAGATTTTATTTACAGATGTTAAGGAATTACTCCCTCACTTTTAGTAGTTTTATATTCTAATCACTTTTCTGTGTTCCTTGCTTAATGATTTCAGATTTTCTTTAAGGACAGAGCAGCTGTTTCTATAACACATTTTTAGTCATGTACAAATACCAGCAAAGATAAACTCCCAAATCCCCATCTGGTTCTCCTCAAGAGCTCCAAAGTGCCAACACTTATTTGAGTGTGTCACAAGCACAGCTCCTTTATCTCCTTTAATAAACAGGATTGTTCCTCAGGCAGTCTGTCCAGGAGAGGGAAATGCAAATTGTTGCTTTGGAATTGAACTGGTTTCCTGCTCTTTGGTCATAATGAAGGTAATATCTTTCCTTGGCGGGGAACTCCGAGGTGTTTAACTCTCAGATCAGCTGCTCATGTGTTCCCCAAGGCTGCAGGCCTTTCCTTTATCAGCTCCCTTCCAGCAGCCCTGAACTATAAATTAGAACTGGCAGCAAAACACAGATATCTCTGCTGCTGCTCAGAGGACTTTTGCAGCGTCATGAAGAAAGTTTAGCATCATCTTTTTGTTTTGTACTGAGCCTCACCACTGGGTAAAATGTTGTATTTATCATGCAATGTTATGTTCTGAAGGGTTTTGTTTTGCAGTTGATATTTGGTAAATAATACCAGGCAATGTTTCATTCAGCTGAGGCATTCAGTCCTGAGCATGCTGAATAAGGTCTTTAATGGTAGGAGAAAAGTTGTTCAATGAGGATTTGGTTGGTTTTTTTTTTGCTTGATAACCAATCTCCTGGATAGTATTAATTATCTGAAACAAAGTAAATTGACTGTTAAATAACCTCAACAATTCAAAGACCAAAATGGTTAGAACAAAGGAGTGACTTCTACTTCGGGGTGAGTGCAGCACAGTAATATTTTTTTTCATACCACGAAATACAATCTTTTGAGTAGTTGAAAATACTGAGAGCCATCACAAACCCAGTGTCCTTATAAAACAAAGTCATTTCATTCTGTTTTGGCACTCCATGTACTGCTATTATACTATAATACAGAGGTTATTTTTCCTCTCTGGTGGCACAGCAAAAGTAGAAGTGTATTTGCATGTTCCTTGACAATTTTAGATTATAAATCATCCTAGCTGTTAATCAATACATGCAATTTTGAAATCTAGATTTTTTTTCGCATTCCAAGGATTGCCATTTCTTTTTGAAGTCTATAAACTACAACTGATATCACACTTTATTACAAGGAATATATTAATGGGATGAGAGAGTGTTCCTTCTCTCTTTAGAGTCTGATCATGAGCTCATGCCAGCAAGGTAAATGACAGCCTTTAAACCATACCCTAAACTCTGGTCAACCCTTTCTGCTCACTGAATTTTCTCACCACTGAATGTATAAAGAGAATTATAATTCTGAAATCTCATAAGAAGCATTTCAGATCCAATCCTGCTGGTTATGCATTGCGAGGCGCCTTGTTAAAATACATATCTAAATAAAATTTTAAATAATACAGCAGCTAAAAGGCCATTGTGGGTGAGCACACAGGAATGCTTGAATGGCACACTGGGATTGATGGGCTCTGAGCAGCCCATTGCTGCAGGACTGCACAGCCAGTGAGTGCTGTCCTCAAACAGTTCAAGGTATTTCACCTCATGTGCTTTTTCATTCCTTTCTTGTGGGAAGTAGAGCATGTTGTCATTGCAGAGCCACCAACCACAAGGGCAAAGGATCAGGCAGTACCAAACCCAACCTGTCATCCTTTCTCTCAGCATTCTGCACCCCAGAACTGCTGTGGAGAGGTGGCAGATGGGGCTGCAGGTGCTGCAGAGCCAACACTCCAACACTCGAGAGGTTTTCCCCAGCCAGACCTTTGCTCAGTGCTCATCTGTTGTTTCCCCCTCCCCACTCACCTCTAAATCCCCTCTGCCCCAGGTGGACCCCAGAGAGCAGAATCTGCAGGTACAAGGCAAAGCCATGAAGCCTGACCTGCTTAAAGTGAGCTGTGACCATCCTGAATAATTTTTGCTATAAACACACACTTCTGAACAGAGCTGTTTTCAAAAGCCAACGATGTACTTGTGATTTGAACAGCAAGTTCTAGACATCTGCTCTCTTCTCTGAAAATGCCTTGCATCTTCTCTACAGCAATTCCTGGTGCTCAGCTTTAGCTGGTACGAGAGCAGAGCCCTGCAGCCAGGCTGGCCCAGCCTTGGGAAGGAGGAGAGCGACCTCTTCTTGCTTTGATTCTCTCTGCCAGGAGTTGTCCCACTGTCAGCACAGTGTGACCCAGGTAGCCCAGGGCTAGGAGGCTCCTAGGAACAAAGTGGGGGCACTGGGCTGTCTCTGCACTCAGGCACCTTCCACCAAACCTTGAGTGCAGGATGACTCTGCCTTCCCAGGGAGGGCCACACAAACAAAGCCTCTGCACACCAGCTGGTTCTGCCTTCACTTCCAGCTCTAAAGCCTTCCTTCAGCTGAAAGCAGATTTTTATCTCCGCCTAATCAAGTTGCTTATGGGGTGCTGCTGCCTGCCAGGCTTCTTAACCCTCTCTGCCTCAGTCCTTCAGAGAGCTTCCCAACCCTGTAAACAATGTAAGTATAAATATTATAAACACTGTTTCTTGTCCTGGTCTTCCCAAGGGAGTATTTTTCTCTTCTATTTTATATCAAAGCAGTTCCATTCCTTGTAGCCCCATCTGTCACAGCCAGAATTCCAGAGCAGGTAACACCCTGCATGCCACAGTGCAGCACCATCCCAGTGTTTGGATGGATATGGAGCTTCGGTCACATTAAAATTCCAAAGCTTTGTTTGAGGCTCTTTTCATTAGCTGGTACAGATCACCATGCATGTATTCCTGTTGTTATTTATGACTCCAATAATCCTCGCCACATCTACAAAGCTTTCCGGAAGCTGTTCTGTATTTCCATTACAATGGGATGACTTGAGGCCTGCTTTCTGCTGACCCTTGTAGAAATTTCTTTATTAAACAGGGCAACGTGCTGCATGCAGGTAACATTCCTGAGCTGGCAAACCAACAGGGTTTCCACATTTTATATTACAGCACCTTTTTTCCCCGGAGGAGTACTACTGCAGTTTCTGTAGTTTCCTACTGAAGCATGAAACAGTTTCTTGAGGTCTGTGTAAAACAGACAACAGAGGCTGTTGTAATCATATTTCATTGCTTTCCAAGAAATGGCCTTTTTTAATTGTTTGTGAGAAGCCATTAACAGCTTTTCCAAGGTGGTGAAGCAAGAATGAACTTTTAAGACAAGATTTTCTTTGCATATAGTTCCTTTGTAACCAATGGGATAGAATTTACCTGAAATGCTTTTTATAAGCACTCCTATGTAAAGCAGGGTGTCTGTTTGGGTTTAATGCCTGGAGGAAAAGTGAAGCTTTTTATACGTGATGAATATGTCTCCAGCTGTCGCAGTGCTTTAAAATATGGGATTGTTGGTGGCACTCACCCTAAAATCTGTATCTTCCCAAATGCCTGCTGAGCAGATTTTTTGAACACTTTTTAAGTTCAGAGACAGAGCTTTCAGTGAGTGGCCAATGTGGAACAGTGCAGAAGGTACTGCTCCCTCACCTCAGAGGTGTTTTGCCCTAACATGGTATTATAGAAATGATTTTTTATTCTGTGTGACAGTACTGTGTGACCTCACAGCATGTGACAGTAAGCATGTAGGGGAAACAAACTGACAAAATTAACAATTTCATGTTTATTATTAAGAAGAATATTTATTACACAAGATTCTACAATTATGTTATTGCTACATGACCTTGCAGAACAAAGTTATGTTCTCAGTTAGGGCTTGCCTGATGCTGCCAGAGGAATCCAAACCAAACTATGCTGGATTGAGAAACCAAGTTCACATTCTTCTCTGCAGAGTGAGATTTTGAATAAGTAACAAACTCCATCCTTTCTAGATAAAAGCCATGTGGAATTCCATCCGTGATGACCAGGGCTGGGAATGACAGGACAAGGAGGAATGGCTCCCCTCTGCCAGAGGGCAGGATTAGATGGGATACTGGGAAAGAATCCTTCCCTGTGAGGGTGGGCAGGCCCTGGCACAGGGTGCCCAGAGCTGCTATGGCTGTTCATCCTGGGAGTGTCCAAGGCCAGGTTGGACAGGGCTTGGAGCAACCTGGGATAGTGGAAGGTGTCCCTGCCATGGCAGGGATGGGATGAGATGGGATGGGATGGGATGGGGGGGGGGGGGGGGGGGGGGGGGGGGGGGGGGGGGGGGGGGGATTCAAGGTCCCTTCCAACCCAGCCCATCCCGGGCTGCTCAGATCAGCTGTCACCGAAGGCAGCCTGTGCTCGGCAGTGCAGAAGAAGCTCCTTTCCCTGGCAGCTGCTGCTCCAGGCACAGTCCGCTGCGAGGGGACAAAGGCGACCACAGCTCCTGCGGGCCTGAAAGGCTCTGTGGCGAAGTTCATAACCTCCCGTGAAAACAATATTTAAGTCACCTGAGTAGCAGGTAACCGTGGATTCACACTCCCCTTACACACGCTGTGAACAGCACAGTAACAAAGGGCTTCCCCCACCAGCGGGGCTCCGCTTCTACCGGCGGCTCGCTGCGGAGCCGCTCCCGGGGCGGGGCGGGGCGGGGCGGGCCGCGGCTCCCGCCCAGGTGAGCCCGGCCCAGGTGAGCCCGCCCTGGTGAGCCCGCCCCAGGTGAGCCCGCCCCAGGCGCGGCCCGCGCAGGTAAAGCCGGAGCGGCTCCAGGGCCCCGCAGTGCCGCCGCGATGTTCGGGACGCAGCAGCAGCCGCAGCCGCCCGCGCTGCCCCCGCACCTGCAGCAGCAGCAGCACCACTACTACCGGCGGCAGCAGCACTACAGCACGCTGCCCGCCCGCCGGGCCTGCCCCGAGCCGCCGGCCTGCCCCGAGCCCCCGCCGTGCCCCGAGCCGCCGCGGCCGCTGCCCTGCCTGGACGCCGCTCCGCTGCTGCAGCAGGACGGCTCCCTGCCCTACGACCGGGTGCGCACCTACGGGCCGGGCTGCCGCCGGGTCAGCACCTCCTGCTCCTCCCGGGCCGCCTCGCCGCTCGACTGCGGCCACGGCTGCGACCCGCCCCAGGTACGGCGGACACGGACCGGCCCTGCTCCTGCCCGGGTCTGGGCGCTGCTCCGGGCCCGGACCCGCTGCTGCCCGGCGTGAGGCACTGTGGGAGCGAGAGCCGAGCCGGGAGCTGCGGGTGCGCCCTGAGGGCCGGAGGGCCGGGCCGGGCTGCCCCGGGGTGGGACGGGTCCGGGTACAGCCCCAGCCCTCTGCCCGCCCCGCGCGTTCCCGTGGACAAGCCGCTTGGTGCCCAGCCAGCCGGGCTGTCCGGGCAGGGATGCGGGCAGTGGCACTGTCCCCAGCGCCGTGGCACCCTTCAGCCCGAGCCCCGCTTGTCCCGGCTCTGTCCCGGCTCTGTCCCGGCTCTGTCCCGGCTCTGTCCCGGCTCTGTCCCGGCGCTGTCCCGGCGCTGTCCCAGCAGCTCTCCCGCCCAGGCTGCTCCCATCCCACCGCGATCTGCCGGCTCGGGGCTCTCGTGTGCAGAGCACGAAGCCTCTGAGCTCGTTAGTTGTCTTGGAATCGGTGGTGCTTAGTAAGGTCCGGCTGAGGGGTTGAGCTGGGCTCGGGAAGCCTCGCAATGCAGTTCAGCAGGTTTTTTGTGTGTTCGTTCGAGGCATGGCTTGAAAGTATCGGTGCAATTTAATGTCATTTTAACACAGGCAACTGGTATATTAAAACTGGGAACCAATAGCTTAAGAACAGATTTGACTACAGAAGCAGAAAAGGAGATCAGAATTTATTCTCAAGTCGTGTTTTCCTCATACAGCAGAATGTCGCTAACATTGATAGAATTGCTCTGCCATAATCAAATGGCAACGTACGTTTGATTCGAGACAAACTCTTACTGAATTTTCTTTCCTTTGTTATATTTATCTGCCAAAAAGAATCTGGATTAAGACCAATACAGGATCTGAATTCCTTTCAAAGCAGTATTTGCGTGGTTTGAGGGCTGTCTTCCTCTCCGGGATGGTTTCTGTAAATCCTGGGATGTGAGCAGTTGTGCTTATACAAGGACAAGAGGAAACAGCCTCGAGTTGTATTAGTGGAAGTTTAGGTTGGATATTAGGAAAAATTTCTTCATGGAGCAGACGGTTAAACATTGAAACTGCCCAGAGAAGTGGTGGAGTCACCATCTCTGAAAGTGTTTAAAATGTGTGGATGTGGCACTTGAGGACATGGCCGAGTGGTGGCCTTGGCAGCACTGGGAATGGTTTGACTTGATGATCTTGGTGGGTTTTTCCAACCTGAACGAGTCTGTGATCATAAGGGCTTCGTAGGAGTTGGTTATGGCAGAGCCATTCCCTCTGCATCCAAGTTGTTAATCCTCTTTTGCAAGGTGTAGGGCAGGAGTGTAAACACAGGTCTCTCACCTCCCAGATAAGTGATCTGCTCAGCTAGGCTGGATGGTAGTCTGAATTGCAGTTAATTAATTAAATATTCATTGGCATAAACACTGCTGTCCCAGGCTTCCTCTGCCTAGATAAGTACGTGAACAAGGATTACAGACTCAAATGCTGTCGCTGCTCTATGGAGGATGTTTAATTTTCAACATCTGTTGTAGTCACTGAATCCATTACATCCTGCTGATGAAAACTAATTTCTTGCTGAAGTGTTTTGCTGGACGAGACTTTAAAGACAAGAGGGTGTAGCTCAGTCAGGCTCTGTGTGGGTTGCAGTTTCAGTGGTGGAGAAGGAAGGCGCCTAATACAGATTATTAGGAAGTTATTAAAGCAGAAAACAGTAACAAACAGGGAAGTCAGCTGGGAGGAGGCAGAAGTGGCACACTTGGTGCTGAATGGGAGTTGCCAGAGAGAAGCCCAGGGAGGGGTGTAGGACATTCCCAAAGAGTGGATCAGGTGCCCTTTGAGCTGATCGTGTAGGGCCACGTAAAGGGAGCAAAGGATCAATCCTGAACTCACAGCTGTGTTTATTGTAACAGGAGAATTTGGGGTTAGTGGTTGCTCAGAGCTGCAGTTTCAGCTTTGCACTGCTGGTAAAGCAAAGGGCTGTCTTTGAGCAATGTTTAATTTGCTTCTGCAGAGCTCTTGTGGATTAACAGACACCGACATCCCTGTTGATGCAGTGCTAGTCTTCAGTCATGGTTGGGGTGTGCTCTTGTGCTTATGTACATTTTTAATAAGCTGGAGGGAGGGAGAATTTGAAATTGTTGTGTGCACAGAGTACATGGGATGGTACTTTTTGTGCTTCAGGATTCAGGGGTTTTTTACTTTCTTCGTGTAACTTTGTCCTTGGAATATTTCACAGCAAATTTTGCTCAGCTTGATCTAAATGAAAAGTGTTTAGAATAAATTTTTCAGTGTGGGTTATGTGTATGAATCCCTTCACCATGGGCATGAAGAGATAATACATGAAGTGGCACATGCAGGATGTTTGCAGAGGGCAAAACCCTGACAGGCTTTTCAGGGGTGCTGTGACTGTGTGAGAATTTTTGGGAGTCAGATGTTTGTGTGGCTGGGCTCAGTTCTGTGACGTGCAAAGGGCTCCCATGAAAATGGTGTAATATTAACCAGCTTTAGGGCTGGTCTGTGTTGTAACAGCCCTCAAACACAGCCTGCCATTTCCCCATTTCACCTGCCAACTGGAACTCATAAATTATGATCAGATGACTGGATTGCTTGTAATTAGCAAGACAATGTGTTGTGGATAAAGGCTTTTGACGTAGATGAAATTCTCACCTTCATCTCTGGGTTGGCTGAAGCCAAGGGGAACCTGTTGAAATAAAAGTGAGTGGACTGTTTGCTTCTGCATAAAATTGTTACCACACAGTAAGTGGTTAAATCTATCAAATGCTTATTCTAAAATTTAAAAACTCTTATTTAAAAATCTTAACAACTAGCAAAAATAGTTATGGAAGTTTTAGTGTTACCTTTTGAAATTCTCCTTGTAAACCCCATGGCAGGGAGTTGGAATGGGAAGAACTTTAAGGTCCCTCCCAACCCAAACCATTCTGAGATTCTGTAAAGTAGACCCAGACTGACTGGTCAGGCTGTTATAAATTCCAAACCCACTCACACCACTGAAACCCATAAAAGCACTGGGCTTTCTCTTTGGAATTCCACCTTCCCCTTTCTTCTCCCAGTTAGAAAACTATGCATCTCCTAACGCTGCATCTCCTGACTGCAGTGAGAGAGTAGCCTGAGCTCTGCCCATTGGGGATGATGGAAAATGGAAATAGCCTGAGATCAATTTCCGTGGCAGTGTCCCCACTTCTGGGGGACACTCCAGAGCCCTTGGAGGTGGCACCTCTTTGTGCTGAGCCAGGAGCTGTGTGTGAGCAGTGCAGGCTGGCACAGACACAGCCTTTCTGCCTCTTGGTCCCCTCCCAGCCTGTGCCAGTCCAGCCTGCTTGGCTGGAATGGGAGAAAGGGCAGGCAAATCTGTTTGTAAAGCAGTTCTTTGAAAATGAAAGAGTTTGGGTATCTCAAAAATAAGCATAATTTCATCCAGGCAAAACATTCTTAGGTTCTGTATAATATTGCATATACAATGAGACTGTCCTTGTGAATATTATAAAGGTCTGTTTCAACTTAAAATGCTCCAGACTCCTCCGTTGTGGATTTATTCCTCTGAGAACACCCTGGATGCATTATCCTCTCTAGACTGTGAGTTACATATCCCACGGCTCTGTGATTTAGTCCTGGCACGTTTGTCCAGCTTTTCAGGGAATTCCAAAGCTGTCCTTGGATGTCACACAATGGCTGTGTGGTGTCCTGGTGCTGCTCGGGGTGAAGCACTCACTGCTGTCCCATGGCTCTCCTGTGCCACAGCTCTGTCCAGCACAGACACTGGCATGGGGCTGTGGTCTGACCCTGGTTGAGGGAAGGATAACCAGTGGCCATTCCTTTGCTGAATGTTTTACTTTTTAGTTCCAGCTCTGCAGGTGTCAGTGGTGCAGGATTGGGCTGCCTGTTCCACCTCTGTGCTGTCACTTCTCAGGGTTGTGTCCCCATACTCAGAATCCTGCTGGCAGGATTTAATCTGCGGCAGTTTTAATTCTGAGATTTCTTAATTGCTTTGACTGCTGCAAAAACAGTTTCTTTTCTACCTTTGTTTCTCTTTCCTGGCCACATTATGATTCACTGGTGGGAGATTTGGAAAACTGCTCCAGGCTTCCTAAACTTATGCAACAGTTGACAGGAAACCTGACCTACTTCAGAGCTTCTCTCACCTGGCTGAGAATGTGTCTGAGGCTGAACTGCAGCAACATAAACTTCCCCACGGGTTTGGGGAAGAAATGATTCATTATGAAAATCGGAGGTTTGTGCTGGGAGGGAGAATAAGCAGTATGCTGCAGACTGGCAAATTGCCCAGTCCTTGGATTGGATCTGGTGGGAATTCAGCTTGTTTGGGTAAAGACCTGGATGTGAAGATTTGGAGCAATGTGTGATTTGTTAGAACTGGTGGAGGACAGTGTCTGAAATTGCTTGTAGACAGTGCAAAATAGGAAGAAATCTATTTGAAAACAAAGCTGCTGCCAGGGACAGATTTCTGTAATTTAAAAGGACACATCTCGTTTTTCATTCAGGAATGTGCAGATGCTCCATGTGGGCAGCATTCCCATAGGTGGCAGTTGTGGAGTTAAGTGAACTGGATGTCAGTGGGTTGTTGGGCAGTTCCTGTGCCCTTTCATTTCTGAGTTTAAGCAAAATCTGAATTTTCATGACTTGTTGAAACAGAGTTGATGCTGCATCTCCACCTACACCAGCTGAGTTTGAAATGTAACATGAAAAACTGAAAGTTAGAGATGGACTGGAACAGGAATTCAGGAAAACTCATCCAGCTTTGATTTGTTTTTTAGCCTGTTCTGCTGCACTTAAGGAAAATAAGGACTAATTCTCTCAGACCTGCAAAGAGGGGATGGAGAAAAACCAAACTCTTACAATGGAGAGTAATGGGTTGTGTCCTGCTGTGTTCCACATGGGCAAATTCCTTTGGGGTGGGAAGACTCTGGATTTAAAACATCTCCAGGTGATTTTGGCCAGTGGGTCCCAGTGGATTTGCAGCCACTGTCTATATTGAGATTCCTTTGGGAATCCACAAAGGCCTGAGCTCTGCCAGGAGAGGTGTTAGAGGCTGAACTGCAGGAATCCCTGAACCTTTTTTCCTTCCTTGCAGGGCACCATTCGAAGGATCATCATCGAGAATCCAGATCAGGTAGGGAAGCTGTGCTGAGTTCCCTCATTCCTTCCCCAGCTGCCTCCATGGGGATGATAAACACTGTGAGGTCACACAGCTCACACCTCTGATGGTGAGAAATGGAGTTATTAGGGATTGAAAACCACAGAGTGGCCAGTCAGACCTCTCAGCAGTTACATCTTTATAAATACTAATTACTAATTGTTTCTATTATATTTATTTCACAGAGTCTGCATGCAAGCTCAGCCACTTAGTCTCCAAATGGTCTCACATTCCCATGTACACATCCTAAAGGGCATTTCACATCTTTAAATTATCTCTTTTTAGTCAAAATTACACTTATCCTGAGTTTGCTATTGACAAGATTTATAAGTGTTTTTATTTATGTGTTTTACAGGAGCCATTATCCCCTTTCCTTAGAGGGGCCAATTTCTGTCCTGGAAATAATGTCATCTATGAAAAAACAATAAGAAAATATGAGCTATTAAATCCCCTCCAAGTAAGTTTGGTGTTTGTATTATTTATTGCCAAAAGAAATTTGGTGTTTCTGGTTCCAGTTTTTAGTTTGTTTTTGTTGGGAGTAGCTGCCAACTTGAGAACTGCCTTGTAGTTTTCTAGGATACATTCTCAAAGTCAATGAAACAATATTTAAGGAGAGCAGAAGGTGGAATGTTTGCCATATTTTTCCTAAGAATTTATTATTAACTAACAATGAAAACTCCTGTTGTATCTCTAATACTGTCAGTCTATATCTGAATAGTGACTGGGAATTAGTTTCTCGCAGTAGCTTCACTCAGAACAACCAAGATAAATTGGTAGAAAAAGGAATTTAAAAGACAATTAGTTTCTTTTTTTGCTCACCCTTAAAAAAATATAATTGGTAAATCTGTCTGAAATTTCATCTTAAAATTGATGTTTCGTCTATGGCAAAAATATTGCTTCATTTTATTTGTCTGAAACATTTCCAACAGGAAAAAAATTGAAATTTAGCATATCTCAGAGGGATTTACCTGGGTTTTTTTAACTTTGTTTTTTAAAACTGAACTTTTCATGGCACTCTGGATTTTAGACAGCTGATCTGTAATATCCAGTCTCTAAAGTGGAAAAGGAAAAAAAAAATATTTATAATAGCTTCTTTATTTCTGCTGGTGATGTGCAAAGAAAAGAATAAAAAATTGTGGAGTCTGGTCCTGGAAACCACAGTTTTACCTCTGTTTTTTGTTACCTGGAGTATGTTTAGATTTAGGTCAAATCAGGAGCATAGTTTTGAAGGAAATTTTCACATGTAAGAGGACATCCACCTTGGGAAAGGAGTCTCTCCCATGCTTTTCACTTGCAGCTACTAAAACTGGAGGGGAAATTGGTAAATTACAACCCTGCAGTATGAAAGTCACATGAGTGAAGCAAACTCATGTTCAGTTAGGAATAAAAGCAGCTTTACTCAGATTATTAACCATCTGTCCCCATCAGCAGTCCCAGTCCCGTTCCATCCCACCCTGAGGTCAATCCCCAGCCCACGGGGATGTCCAGCATTAACGAGGCTGTTTCTGTCCGCAGGAGAAGCAGTTCCAGGTGTGCCAGGCGGAGCAGTGCCCTCCCTGCCCACCGGCACTGGTGACCCAGCAGTGCCAGCAGACCCAGACCAGCAGTCCCTGCGAGCTGTGCCCAGCCCTGGGCAGCGATGACAGCCGGGGACACTCGCTCAGGAGGAGCACGGCTGCCCCTGAGCTGGTGAGAGCTCCGGGCTTTGGTTGTGCTTGGGCACAGACAGAGCTCTGGCCATGAACGGGTTTGTGCAACTGCAGCTTCCAGAGGTTTTGTTGGAGCTCTCAGCACCACACACTTGAACAAACCAGGGGCTGTGTGTCTGTCTGGAGCTGTCCAAGGCTCTGTCCTGTGCTGTTTGGGGAGGAAATGGCTGTTGGAGGTGTTGTGTTGTGTTTCTCGTTGTCCCAGACCTGTGCTCAGCTGTGCACTGACTGAGATCAGCCTGTGGTGTTTAACTCTGCTCAGTCCTGCCAGGTTGTTGGGTTTTGTTTCACTTTACCCATCAGTTCAGTCAGGTTTCACCTGTCAGTCTGTGCACAAAGACCGAGGGATGCACAGCCTCTGCCTGGAGTTTGGGAGAAAACTCACATTGCTTTATAACCTCAGCAACATCAGCTCAGGATTCCTTTCCTCCTACACTGACCAATGAGGGCTTCAGATATATTTCAATTTGATGCAAAATTTGTTGACACAGAGTTGCTGGAAGCACAAAAGGAGCTTCCTGTTGTACCTGCAGGCTGTTAGTGCAGCTGGGGAGGGAGTGCAGCAGGTCCCTCCTGTGCTCCCAGTCGGTGTTTGGGTGACAAACACAAACACCCTGGGGACCTCAGTGTCAGCCCTGTGCAGAACCTGCCAGAGCTGACACTCCCATCAGCCAGCTCGGGACACTCTGTTCCCATAGAGCTGGTGACATGTGATGGCACTGCTGTGGCAGCAGGGCTTTGCCTGCTTCTCGTTGTTCCAAAGGAAGTAATTCCTTTCTGTAAAGTTTATTGAAAACCAGCAGACATGGAACACTCTCTACCAAGGAAGGTGTAAACAAATTGCTAAGAGCAACCAGACCCAAATCCACCCTACCTGTACCATGTTCATGTCCAGCTTGCATCCCAAAGAAGGGAGCTGTTGTGATGTGCTGCCTGTCTCCTGCCAGGTGAGCTGCCCCCAGGACAGCCCCGAGCAGCTGGACTGTCGCTTCTTCGGGGAGCTGCTGGCCGAGCTGCACCGCAAGAGCATTGACCTGTACAGCTGTTTGCTGCAGCACGTGGAGAAGATTGGGGGAAGGTATTGCCATTGGCTCTGTCATCCCTGTGGCCCAGACAGCCAGCACTGCACAGCTGAGGGGACAGTGTTGTTTGTGAATTGGTTGTACTCTTTTTCTTCCTGACAGCTAGAATTGACTGGATGTTTTACACATTCATGTGATATGCAAGTGACTGATGACATAAAAATGCTGTAAGCCAAGGAGATTTATTGAATTTGATGCTTAAGAATTGTCTCCCACACGTCTTTGCTCAAAGTACAAACAAGTGCTTACAGCACACTCTGACATATATTTCATGACACAATTCTGTTGTTGTGTCCTGAAGAAACAACCCAAATGTCCAAATTTCCTCTGTGCTGTTGTGATGTTGTGTCATGGATTAAAAAACAGCCACCACCAGGCATAAAGCTCAGTCTCTACATCCAAATGAACATAAAGCATGTTTTCTGCAGACCATCTGTGGGAAGAAATGAGAGTCACAGCAGGCAGTGCCTTGCACAACCTTCTCCCCTTCCCTCCCAAGCACCCTCATTGTTCTCCCTCACTCCCGATCTTGTCTGGTGCTTTCCAGGGTCCCTGAATAAGGAAGGTGGTCCTGTAGCAGGGGAAAAAGGGAATTTAACCATCACAGAAACCCTGACAGTGCTGAGTCAACACTTGGGCCATGGTAGTGTATTGCAGCAGAGCTGTGGGCAAACCATTACCCAGGCAATTAAGAGAGTAATTGGGCTAGCTGACCATAATTGGACTAACTGCCCAAAGAACTGGGGAGAGTCAGCCTGTGTTGGCTGTGCTGCTGTAGAACTCCAGTCTGCCCAGGAATTCCTCCCTGGAGTGGTGTTTGGCAGGTCACTGCCTGGCACCTCAGAGGGGAATAATGACTCTTCAGCTGATAAAAACCCTTCCTTGCTCTGTATTGTCCAGATAATCTTTTAGTGATGAATGTGGGCATGGGTTCTGAAAGTTCTCAAGCAGCTTTGTGGTAACAGATCCTTGGATTTTGTGTTTTACAGGAACCATGACATCGAATTCACATGCCAGGTAAGGCCCAGGTGTCCCCTGACACCACTGGGGGGTTCAAGCAAACTAAGCCAAGCCAGGTGAAATGGAGGCTGGTTTTTCTTAGTTAATGGTTCCTGCTTGCTAAAACATTCAAAGCCTGAAACCTACTGCCAGGCAGGTATTTGCAAGTGTGCTAATACTGAAAGAAAACTTGAAGAATTTGTATTATTTCCAGTATGAGAGTCAAAGTATGGAAGACTTTCTTGCTGTGCCAGTAATGATTTCACTGGAAAATGACTTGCACAGGTCCCTGTATTTTCACAATGTGTTTTTTGCAAAGGCTCCCTCACTCCCTGGGCAGTGAAGCTGCTGCTGAGCAGCACATGCTGCATCCTGGGAGGCATTCAGTGTGAATGAGACAGAAATGCCTGTCCAGGTTCACCTGCAGGAAGCAAATGCCACTGAATGTTGGCAGCATCTCCTCTTGATCATCTGGGGTTTATTGGCAGCCCATTCACTGGTCAGAAACACAAGGCTTTGCCCCACTATAAACTGCTGGGAGTGGCTGTAGCATCAGCTGTTAATCCCTGAGAGGGGATTGGTTTGAATGCTGCCTTTAAAATAAATGTTAAATTTAAGGATTTGAATATATGCTTCATGTATCACTTCATCTCAGTTTGTACATGCCCCACATATAAAAGACTTTGGAAGTTTTCTGGATAGACTTTGATCTATTTTTGTTCTTATTTGCCTTGTACTAAGGATGTTTTTCATAGCAGAGCTGTGTAATTAATGAAGAAACCACATTACTATCTACCAGGCAAAATTCTTAATCAAGATGTCTCCCTTTTCCTCCCTTCTTTGTTTAGACTGAAGATATTGAAGAATTAATTCCCAAAGGACTGTCTGAGGCAACAAAGCAGCAGATTCGTTATCTCCTCCAGGTATGGGAGCTTGGAAGGCTGTAGGAACTGGGAACAGTAGAGGTTGGCTTACAGGAGGGACTTGGTACATAACACACTCTTCACTCTGGATTCCCTTATTCCATCATTTCTAGAGCAAAGGGGGTGGAATGGTGGCTGTAAGGGAAGTGTCAGCTGGACCCACAGACCACCTGTGTCTTTTAAACTGAGCTTTACTGGGGTTCTCCTGTAGTTTCACTGGAAACTGTCTTGGCTTTTGACCACTGACAGGAGAACAGAGACCTTTCATCTTCCCGTGTTGTGTATTAAGGCTTTACTTTAAAAGCCAAACACAAACAGGAGGTGCTAAAAGCACAAGCAGAGCCTGAATCCCACCTGCTCACAGCCCAACCCCATGGCTGGGCACGGAGCAGGGAGGGGTGGGGAGGGAGCTGAAGAACCAGAGCAGGAGGACAGAATCCTTTCCACCTGAACCACAACAGGAATGGTTCCACTTGTTGCTGGATGCCAAAAGCACAGCTCAGCACTCTGAGCTGCCTTTGCCAGGCAGGTGTGTCAGAGCAGGATCCAGGGCAGCCTCAGCAGGAGTGTCCTGATCTGGGCTCCCTCAGGTATGGGGAAGGTGATTCTACCTGGGAGCTGCACCTTGGAATTGCTTCCTGGTAAAAAAAAATCCATTGAAATGAAGTTGAGAAGGAACAGCCTGGTCTGAGTTCACAGCTGTCCTGTTCTGACCTCCCCAGTCCCTTCCCACTGGAATTACTCTGTATTTCTCTTACAAGGAAGGATGGACACCAACACCCAAATATTTCATGGCCTCACACTGGCACACTGTCCCAGGAGGCAGGTTCAGCTCTGGGTGAAAAAGCTGGAACAGGGATTTCCTGTTGTCTGTGTGTCCAGCTGGTTTTTTCATCCTCACACCTGGGATTTCAAAATGCAGCCTGAATGGTTTTGGGGAAGCAGGTGTTGTCAGGATACACCCAGAGTGTTCTCAGAGCCCTTGGCCACTGGGACAGAGCTGGGAGGGAAGGGTTTGCACAGCCCAGGATCCTGAGCTGGGAATGCCCAGAGGCTCCTCCAAGGGCATGGGCAATTCCACTGGAGAAGTACATGGAACCTTGGGATTTAGCAACCTCTGGCACTAAGCAATTGCTGAGTGGGGTTTTACTTATGTTTTTACAGTCTAAATTCCACCATTTGGACTCATTTCCTTCTTTTAAACTGTTCTGTAGTGTATTACACAATGAAACCAACAAAACCATAAGGCAAAACTGAAATTCCACTTTAATTAGCAAACAAACAGAAAGGTGAGTTACACCAGGAATGAAGTCTGTCACACCATGGCACCAGTGGGGATAAAAAACTGGACAAGGGCCAATCCCAGTATGGATAAAGAGTATGAGAGCTCATTCTGCCAAGTTAAGGGAACACACAGGAGGGTTCCACTTTTGTCCAGACAGGTAAAAAACACAGCTTTTGCACAGAATGTTCAGCCCTTCCAGGAGAGTCACAGCTTGAGTTTGTGTGTCCTTTAAAAGTCTATTTTTTCTTCTTTTTATTTTTATAAATGTAAAATGAAATGCAACAATCTGTGTTTTCACCTGAATCAATACTCAGCTATTAGAAGCATTAAAATTAACATTCCAAAGGAGAACAGTGTTGGGCTGTGGTCACTTCTGCCTTTCTCTTTCATCCAGGTGACTCCTTTCATCTTTGGGATCTTTTTTCCTTTTAAAGGGAGGAGCTGGTTGTAGGAACTTTTTTAATTTAAATTTTAAAAAATGTTAATTAAATTCCCTCACCCTTGAGCCCAAAGCTCTGCCAGATCTCAAACATGACTCATTCCTCTGTGCCTTTTCAGACAGGGCACTAATTTTTAAAAATCAGTGTAAGCACAAAGCTTTGAAAGCTCAAATAATAATTGTGCAATATGAACACATTTATTTTTCCCTTTATTGGTGTACAAAGGCAGTTCCTTACTCTGTTGTCCCTTTCCACTTTAACAATGCTGTCCTGTGTTACAAGGCAGAAATGAAACACTGGTGTTTGCAGAACAAAGTGCAATGAAACTGTTTCTTGTAGAAACTGTGGGCACTTCAAAGGATGTGCAGTGGTGTTAGAAGTTACTGTCAGCTGTAATGCAGTTTCTGTTCTACCTCTTGTCAGGCATATTGTAAACAAAGCTGCCTAATTAATCCCAATTATCCTTTTAATTTCTCCCCTCCCAGATGAGAGCGACATCGGACAAATCCCTGAGACTTGTGCTTTCCACATTCAAGAATCTGCGGGAAGAGCTCTGCCACTTGCAGGATGACCTGGGGGTAAGTCCTGTTCCTCATTCCCAGGGCTCATCCAGCTATTCCACCTTGCAGCAGAGTCCAAAGCTGGCATTCCAGGCTGTGGCTGCACTGATGGCTGAGGCAGTGGCTGCTCTGTCACAGCACTGTCCTGTAAAATGCAAAGTGGAAGGACATGGAGTTTGAACTTGAGCAGAGAACAAGGAGTCTGTGCAGTGGGCTTAGTTTTGTTTTTTGTTTGGGGTTTTTTGCTGGCTTCCATTTCAATTGTTTCTGTTACAGACTGGAAGAGCAGTGTCCAGGATCCCAGCACAAAGCCACAGGCACTACAGTGTGTGCTATGTACCTAAACCCAAACTTGAAAGAAAGCCAAACATTTTCAGTTCTAAAACATCCCTTTACTAATGAGAGTGTTGCACTTTATGGAAAGAGCTTACTGAAAAATTGTAGCTTTTGACTAAGAACTTTTGACTTTCGTCCTGCAGAAGCTGGAAACTGACAATGTCTTGCTGAAGAAGGATTTGGCTTTTAAGGATTCTCAAGTAAAAGAATATGAAACAATGTTGGCTTCTCTGAGGGAGAACAATCGTCAGCAGCAGGTAAATCTAGAATGTTTTCAGTGTCATTCCAGGCAGCCAAAACGGGGGCAGTTTGCTGACTTTTGGGGACTCTGAGTAACTGCTGCATGCTGTGTGTGTGATGCTGTTCTCCCCTGAGGAATTCCATGTGCTCATTCCCCTGTGCTTTCCAGCAAGGGCTCAGGGACAGCACTGCCAAATGCCGCTCGCTGGAGGAACAGCTGCTGTCCCTGCGGCTCAGCGAGGGTGACAAGGACTGCCAGCTGAAGGAGCTGGAGTACAGCAAGAGAGCCCTGGAGCAGGAGATCCAGAGCCTCAAGCTGCAGGTGAGGGCTCACCTGGCTGGGTGCAGTAGCTCAGTCCCAGCCTCAGAGCCATCAGTGTAGGAAAACTAATGATGGAAACTCTCTTTGTGAAACAAAAAGTGGTTCTCTGCTGCAGAGCTGCTCCAGCCCAACCCTGCAGACCACGACGGATGAGCTCTCCAGCCGATATGTGGAGATGATCAACAACCTGAGGGAGGACAAGGACAGGGAGATCCGCAGCCTCAGGGTAAGGGGCTCTGCTGGCACCTGGGCTCTGCAGGGACAGCTGCTCTTGCAGCTACAGCAGGAGAGATCTTCCACAAGCACTTTCTGGGGATCTTCTGGTTCTGCAGTTACTTTACTCATAGGCATGGGTGATGGCTTGAAACCCTTATAGTAGGACATAAACCTGTGATTTTAAATCCCCCAACAGTTCTGTACATGCAGAATTTAGGGATCAATCCAATTAGCAGGCTCTCCTAAAGGGATATTTTGTGTGTCCTGATAACGTAAGAAATTAGTCAAAAGACACTCAACAGGAAAAAAAAAAATCCGTCACAGCTGTATGTAGCAACTGGCTCTCATGGAAATCAGTGGTAAAAATGTCCAAACCTGGAAGCCAAATCAAATGGTTCAGTGTTGGTTTAGCTTTAGAATTATAAAATCATTAAATTAGTACTAGATAGAACTCAGTCCAATTAGCACTTTCTGAATCTCCTGTGTGGCTCAACATCCTGATGTGAAATGCCTGGCTCTCAGTGTTGATGGTGTTAATGAAATGCCACCCCTGGAGCTCTGGGTCAGTGCTGAGGGGCTTTGCCCAGAGCCCCACACTGAGAGTTCCTGCCCTGCTCTGCAGTCCCAGCTCTGCCAGTTCCAGCAGGACATAACCAGGAGAGAGGGAAGCAACAGCGACTTGCAAATGAGGCTGCATGAGCTCACATCGCTGCTGGAGGACAAAGAGGCTTTTATTAAACAACAGCAAGAGGTAAAATAATACAAATTATTTATCTTCTAAAGGTTTTTGTATTTAAGCCTCCATGTACTGTGTAGGTGGAACCTTACCAGGAAGTCCCTTGTCCTCTCCTGGCTCAGGAATAGGGTTAGGATTTGTTTTAACCAAATGCTGTTCCTCTGCCAGCCTTCTGGAAGGACAGATTTTTCAGACCGTTCTTTGAGTGGAATTTCTATAAATATTTTGTTGTGTCTTTATTGAACTGATACTTCAGAAAACATTCCTTCACATCAATGTTTGCTTTTGGTTTTCTCAGGAGCTCTTCAGACTGAAGCATGAGAAATTATCATGCAGTCAGTCCCCTGGGGTGACAGCCATCATCACCAAAAAGTAATGTGTTATTCACCTTTCTTAAAAACACATCCTTTGAGCTTTCCTTTGTTTAAGCAACCTGTTCAACTCTCTGCAGGTACAGGAATCAGTATCCTATTCTGGGTCTCCTGTCTGATGACTACAAGGTCACATCACCTGTCAATAAATCACAAACCATTGTCATTGAGAGGACTGGAGAGATCTGGAAACAAGTAAGTTTACCTGCAGATGGACTGTTCCCTCTGCAATCCCTACGTGTTCAATTTAACGTCAAAGCAAGTATTACCCAAACTGAGAGCTTAGAGATGCCCTCGTGGTAATTTAACTGGCTGCAAAAAGCAAAGTGACTGACTGACTGCAGCCAGGGAACTGTCCTGGCTCTGGCGAGCTGGCAGTAATTGGTGGGTGTGGTACAAACAAAACCTTTTGTTGTTTTCTGGCACATAATTACCCTGAACAAAAGCAGCAGCGTTGCTCTAACACCAGCCCGGGGCTGTTACTGTACTGGGCAGGTAGGCAGGGACTGCGTCTGTGTGCTCTCAGCTGAGGAGGGATTTGGGAGGGCTGAGCTCCACTGCATTAGGAGCATTAATGACTCCAAGCTATTACCAAAACACACGAAGCACCACATCCCTGAAACTCACCCTGAGCCAGGGCAGCGACTAACCCAGGAATGCAGAAGAGTGGTTGACATTTTAAGGAGTGATTCAGAGTAAAAATAGGAAACAGGGCTGCAGAAGCTATTTCTGTTACAGGCAGGGGCTCGTGGTGCCAAGTCTGGCTACAACGTAAAGGCTGGAGAAATGGCAGGGTGGCCAAGCAGGTGTGGTGGTGGCTGCAGGCACAAGGTCACAGCAAAGACACAGTTCTGTGACAATCTGAGCAGATGCAGGTGACACACCTGCCATCTCCCCCAAGGGGACCTTGCCTGCAGCAGAATTCAGAAAGTAAAAGGTTCAAGTCACTGGCAAAGAGCAGAATTTTATTACTGATCCCTAAAACTCACCCAGGTGCATTGCAACCTAGTGAAATGTCAAGCAATTAAACATCAATAGAGAAATTAAAGAGTAAAGTGTTTGGTACAGAGGAAAGGCTCACTGGTCCCCCTGGACACTTTACAAGAGAAAACAAGTAGGTAGTTAAATGAGATGCTTTACAGGAGGTAGTTTTGTTTCGTAACAGAAATATGTTTGTGTATTTCTTCTAACAAGCTGCTTGTTTCTTTTAGGAATGAAAGAAACCTCTGAGCCCTCAGAGCTGCTCCAAGGAGTTCACAACCACTAAAAATGCTTTACTTTCTGCTCTTCTGCATCCAAAAAAGGTTCAGTCTGATAGTGAGGAAGGCTGGGAAAACATTAAGGACTCACTTTTCCTTTGGAAGAGTGGGATGCCATCCCTCTGTGGACTTCAGCTGTTCTTGACTAACTCCTGTTCTTCAGCCACTCCTGAGGCAATCTAGGAGACAAAAAGAGACACCTGAAACCTTTCCTTCCTTGTAGCCACGTTCTGCCTCCTCATGCTGAGAGTTGGAATGACCCCAATGTCAGTCCCACCCCTCCTACGGCTGCTTTCAGTGTGGAGTCACAGGCTGGAGGTGACACAAACCCCAGGAAACACCTGCATGGGGAATTTCAAAAATACCTGACTGGAAACTGCTTCTTCCCTTACACCTGCCTCTGTCTGGGAAGCTCGGACACAAAGGACAAAACTTGCACCAGCCACACAACTCAAACCCAGCTTCTGACCTGGGAAATGCCAGCAGGACCCAGTTCAGTGAAGGGCTGGGCCAAGGCTCATTTTAGAGAATGTTTCTGATCTCAGAGGTGATGCATCTTCAGCCCCAAACCAGCTGTAAGTATTTATTTGCTGTGCTTCAAATTTTCAAGAACTTGGTATATTTTTATATAGAAGAACTTTGTATGAAAATAACTCATGGACTAAATTTCCTTATCAGACCAACCTGCCACTTACAATTTCTGCTCCTTGCAGGACCACAGAAATTCTTTCAAACTGATTTGGTGTTCATGACTCAGTAGTTGTCTGAGCAACACAGCACAGAGAATCACAGGGAAAGTTTGAACGATGCAATCCAAAGGTGCTCTTTTATCGTGGGGTTCTTGCTTTGCTTTCCTGCTGCAGCCATGTATTTCTGTTCACAGATAATATAGATCCTAGGCAATGTTTAATGGGGGAAGAATGCTGGAGGCTACATGTAACCATGAAATAAACCCAAGTCTAACTCTCTGGATCCTTGTCTGTCTGTCCTGGACACATCTTCTTTAAGGCTGGAGGTGGGTTAGGTGGGGTCATTTTCTTCTGAATGAATCTTTACAGGTGAAGGACTGGGGTTGGTTCCCTTTTCTGGCTGCTGCTGCCAGCAATCCTTCAGGTTATGCTGGATGTCCAGCTGGCCTCGAGCTCTTCAGGACTGGGCAAAGAGCCATGAGTGAAACCTGCTGCTCCTGCTGCTGCTCTTTGTCCCCAGGCTGAGATGGACCCCCAGTTTCACCAGCCTGGACAGTCCCTCCAGCCTGGCTTTACAGAAGGAGGCTTTAATTAGCTAAATACTCTCATTTGAGTGAAGAGTGCCTTGCCCCTCTGAATTCAGTAATTATTCTAAAACAGATTCTAAAGCAACCCCCCGTTCTGCAAAGTAGTGAATATAAGGTACATTTACACTCAGTCAATGTGCTCACAACATGGGACAGTGTCAGTGTAATAAATAATTTTAGTTACACTCTCAGCAAAAGACTCTTCACCTTTGCTGATCTTAACCAAAAAAAGACTTGCCAGCACCATGTTTGTTCAATGCCATCAGAGTTGCCTGTGCAGGTGTCAACTGCAGGTGCTCCTCGTGCTCCCACCAGCGCTGGGTATTTCCCACAGCTCGGATGAAGCTACAAAGAGCAGAAATGGGAGTTATTAATGGCCACAGTTACTGATGGCTCATCTCAGCCATGGATGTCCTGAGCAGCCCCTCAGTGACACCAACCATGGTTTTCCTCCACTCCATGGCACAGCATAGGGCACGAAGGGAACTCCCTGAAGGAGGGACAGGGCTTGGAACAGGAGCTGCTGGGTGTGGTGAGACAATTCCATGACAAAGGCCCCCATCAGGCATATCATCTGTTTTCAAATACAGCTGATCCATCGCAGTGGAAACACCATCCTGGAGCAGCCAGGAAAGCTGCAGCCTGCTTAGAAAAAGCTCAGCTTTCTGTACTGGGGGGAGCAAGGAGCAGCTCTTCAAAGAATCTGAAGATCACCAGATACTGTAAATGGTACAGAGCAGAGGCTGAAACTACAGGAAACACAAGGCAATAAATGTTGTCAAAAAGCTGAATTAGACTAGTAGATAAAGCATATGGCCATTTATTGATGGGCTGGTTTTGTTTTCAAACTATATTTATTTTAAAAGGAAATTTAGTATTTTTTACTAAAAAGTAGCTGTTACTGTGGGCTCAGCTGTCCCTTCTTTGCTGTGGAACTGTAACTGATTTACCTAAGGTGGTTTCTGCTGGAGTTTACAAAACCACATTTTCTCATTTAGTCAGCACTGTCAATGCTGCTTATAAGCAGTTTAGTTTAGCTTATTTCCCACCTCAATTTCAGGTAGGTTCACCACGACTTTGACATCTTTTTCAGGAACAAATTAGAAAAAAAGCAGACACTATTTACTTTATATAATTACAACAATATACATTCTATCCTGTCTTTATCTGCCAGCATGCAGAGTCTTGTTTTGCACTGTAAAGGAGAAAACTGTCTTCTGTTTTTGTACGACTGACCTTTCTGCAACATGCAAGTTTCTCTGCCTCAGCTGTAAAATAAAAGTTGAGAAGTCCCTGACAACTCCAGCAGTCACCAACCCACACCCAGTAACTCACCTTTACCTCCAGAGTTCTGCTGCTGCTCTTCCGTGTTTTCTCTCTCATTTATTACCTTTAATTGTGGGCAGTTGAAACCTGAGGAAAGAAAAACACGTAATGATGAGGATGTGAATCACCTTTTACTGCACCTGTCTGTCTGCCCAATAAAAACAGCACCAAACAAATCTGACATTTCAGAGCAAGCCCTGCACACGTTTGGGAGGCACTGCTTGCTCAAGCTGCCCTGACCTGTCTGTCACAGCTCTTAAATATTTACTGGGAAATGATTTAGGATTTTTAGCACTGAGAAGGATTTAGGAACTGTCCCTCAAACTGCTGAGGAGTCAGGTGACATTTCATTCTTGCATTTCTGAAGATTTACACTGCTTTCTACTACAATCTTATGTCAACATCAGCAACAAACCTCCTGCTTTGATACAGAATGATTACCTGATTATTTGGTTTAGCTGTAGGGTGGAAAATGAGCCAGCACAGCCATGGGCAGAATCCCAGGGAGCATCTGCAGTTGCTACGGAGAAACTCCTTCAGTTCCTGTATTCAATATAACACTCAGAAACAAAGCACTGACATTGTGAGAAATACACAATTTCAAATCACTGAGGAGATTTTTCCTCTCTGAGTGCTGGGCATGCAAGGAAAAGCAGCAACAAAACCCAGATGAATTAATTCCTGTCTAATTTCTGCTTTTTGTACAAAACCTATGAACTCAGAGGCTCAAAGCCTGTTGGAAATCCTTGATGAAGGGTTCATTTAATAGCACATGTTCTTCTTCAACTTTTTAATCTATTACTGATGTTGTAATTCAAGTATTCTAAAAAGAGAGGGAATTTAGGATAGCAAAGTTTTTAGCACTTCATTCTGCAAGCTGTTCTATCAAATAGATAAGAAGACAAAACCTACCTGGGTTTTCCCAAAATATGTGAGAAGTTTTTTGTTCTCTTAAAGGAAAAAAAAAATCAAAGGAATGTCAGTATCACATTTGATAATTATTTTAGAAATAAGCAAAATAAAAGAAGTACATTACCTGTAAGTTGAAAAGGTTAAATCAAACTCAATGTTCTCCCCTCAATAGTCTGATAAAGACTCCAGTAACCTGTTTACTTGAAATGTGATTACATATTAATTAGTGAATAATGCAATTACAAATATCAGGCAAATTTACAGAGAACAAGACTTTCCAAAACATCATAAATGAAAAGGAAACTCCAAAAAATCTGGAGTGCAAGAGATGCGTTTTATTGTATGCCTGTTACGATGAGTAACACATTTAGAAATAATAATCCCACAGAACAGTGACAATCTTATTTTACAGCGTGTACATCATTTTTTACAGCCACATAAAACACTTATTTGTCTAAGAGATTTCCCAAATTTTAACTTTCTGAAGTTTAGAAATATAAAAAAAATTTATTCTCAAGGAACTGATTCTCATCTGGTGCAAAAACGAAATATGAACATTATCTGGAACACAAAGCCACAATATAGCATGAAGTTACAATTTCTCATGTGAACAGCTGTGTGCAAACATGAAGCAACTAAAAAAAGTAAAAAATACACATTATATGCATAACATTTATGACCAGGTTTTTCATTAAATAGCCCTAGACCAGCTCGTTATATAAGCGCCATTGGATTTGCAGCATGCTAACACAAAGCATTTTTAAAGGGATGCATATTTTAAATGTATACACTGTAAACTCAAGATCCACCTCCAAACTCTAGTGGCAGCAGATTTTTCTGGTTAAATACTGCATATATACTTTCTTACAGATTGAAAATGCATGTTTATAGCATGGTATAGATCTTTTTTTAAAAGAATCGATTAAAAGGTGCAATTTTATGTCTATATGGAAAATTTCCTATTAGGAGGTAGGACAGTAACTGTCATACCTGTTAAGAACACTGCCCTAAAGAACCTCTAAGTACTTTGAACTTTAATAAAAAAACCCCTACAGTTTTCAACTGTTTTTAATATTCTTTTTAGAGAAGACTTTAAAGTCGTGAGGAAAAAAAAATTAGTGTTGAATCACAACACCATGAGCTGCATCCATTTTATCCTTTTAAAAAAAAGGTCAAATTCAAAGTTAATTTTGTTATATGTGCCATACTGAACAACATTCAACTGTAGTTTCAGATAAAAAAAGGGAAATTATATACATATATATTTTTAACCCTAGCACCAGAACACCACCTCAGAGACCATAACATAATGCTCTATTTCAAACATCATATCCTGCAATAAAATAGGTTAGCAGCTTTGAAAACCAGTAAAAAAATGCTTCTTGGACCTAAACTAATACAGGAAACAAAAAAGTTCCCTATGAAATGTTTAAAAAAAACCAAACCCAAACAAACAAGGGACAACCCCCCCCCCCCAAATTTTGCCAGTTCTGGAATTCAATTTCTAGGCACAATTGAAAAGGTTGTGATGAAGTGTGTGACTAAAACTCCCTGTTCCAAACTGCACAAGAAGTGAAGAGTGAGCTCCTTTGCAAACCCTCTGCAGCTCACCCCACCAGGGATCTGTTTCCATACTGGAGACACACGTTGGGACTGACAGAATGGGTCACACAATCAGCTCTGCCCTGTCCTCTAGACTCAGCAATGGCAAATACTGTTCACTTGGAGACATTCATCCATCTTTCTGCAAATTTAAGACATTCATCCATCCTCTGCATTCTATAGTGCTCTTTAGGTTCCGATAAGCAACAATCATAGGGCTATGAGATCCCCTGCCAACCCTAATACTTTTAAGACTTTTAATACAAAGAATGTAAAGTTATGGTTTAATATCAAGCTTTGAAACCAGGAGAAACAGTTCGTGAGATTTATTTTTTTCCCCAATTAGCATATCACAGTTTCTAAACCGCTTCCCTCTGGAGCTCACCCATCACATTATGGCCTCTTTGTGGTGCCTCATTATGTGCTGATTTTTCTCGGAGGGCCTGCGGAAGCCCTTTTTGCAGTACTCACACCTGTGGGGGTAGTCTTTGGTGTGGATGGAGATGACGTGGCGCTTAAAGCCCGACGTGTCCGTGGTGCTGTACTCACAGTACTGGCACTGGTACACCTTCCTGCCACTGTGGGTCTTCATGTGCTTCTTCAGTTCGTTCTGCTGCCTGAAGCCCCTTTTACACCTTTTGCATTTAAAAGGCAGGTCCTTGGTGTGAACGGAGAGGATGTGCCCACTGAGCACAAAAGGGTCGGACGTTTTGAAGTCACAGTGCCGACACTGGTGGATCTTTTTCCCTTTGTGGGTCTCGCTATGCTTTTTGAGCTCCGAGGGCCGGTGGAAGCCTTTCTCGCACACCTCACACTTGTGGGGAAAATCCTTGGTGTGAACCGAGATGATGTGGCGCTTCAGGTCGCTGGAGTTGGTGCTCTTGTGGTCACAGTGGGGACACTGGTGAGTCTTATGCCCTTGGAAGAGCTCCGTGTGCTGCTGCAGCTCCTTCTCGTCGGCGAAGGCCTGGGGACAGTGCTCACACTTAAAGGGCAGGTCGGTGCCGTGTTTGGTTTTGATGTGAGTTTTCAGGTTGGACTGGTCAGCACACCTGAACACGCAGTGCTGACACTGGTATGGCTTTTCCCCCGTGTGGGTCCTCATGTGCTTTTTCAGCTCCGAGGGGTGGCGGAAGCCCTTCCCGCACTCCACGCACACATGAGGGAAGTTCTTGCTATGGACTGCCAGCAGGTGCCTGTTGAGGAGCCCCTGCTCTGCAGTCTCATAGTCACAATATTTGCACTTGTGGAGCTTGGGCTCCTTGTCCCTCAGGATGAGTTTGTTGGAACTCAACGGGCTCGCCTCTCTGTATCTTCTCGTGTACTCTGTAAACTCGTGCGTTTTATCAACTTTATTTATAAGTTTATGGCTTTCCAGATGATTGTGGAAACTTACTTTTTTGTTAGTTGTAAAGTCACAGTCTGTACACTGGTACTTCTTCTTGATCATATGATCGGGATGGTTCTTCATATGCCTTTTCAAGAATCCTCTGGATTTAAATTTTTTCCCACAAATATGACAAGGGTAAACTGTTAAGGGCTGTCCATCAGGACCTATTATAACAGCTGTTTTTAAACAAACAAAAACAAGTTATGAAGGAAACACATTCACTGATTAAGAAGCTTTAAATCAGCCAAGTGCTGTTCAGATTCATGCACTTACACTTGCAGCAGAGAGAGAATGGCTCAGTAGTTTAAAAACAACCAATCCACAGCACCTATAGTTTATATAGTTCTGTTTTAGAAACTGCTCAAACAGATCAGGAATATCACATGTGCACTGAATATAGCCATGGGTACTTTTTAATAGCTTGCAACATTCCAATGAATTGCATCAGCCCTGAGTGTACTGACTCTGAATAGCAAAATATGACATTTTCTAGGCACAGAACTGGAGGGGGGAAGGACACAGGAAATACGCAAATTATCATTTATAGCTTTTAATTCTGCATCAGCTTAAACAAGAGAAAAGGAATAGGACAGGAGTAAGTGGCACTCCGTGACAATACCGTAACCATCCAGTGTTTACCTGTTTGCCATTGCCTGGCCTCTCCTCTCCTCCTTTTCTTGGTTTTTTGTTTGAGCACTCTATTAGTGCTAATGCTATCACAAATCTGCAGGTACTGTGTTGCATTACCGTTTTTGTTTTCTAATCGTGTATCCAAGTTATTTCCTAGAAACAAAAATTAGACACCATAAAAAACCTTAAACAACTTGTTTCTTTGGGACTGACGACTGGAATTGCACAGCAGCATTATCTACCTTTTAAAAACAAGCATTGCCCATTCCTTTACCACCAACATACATTAAAAAGAAGGGTGCTAATAGGAACCACTATCTATCTTTCCTGGCAAAAGTCAAGAGTATGATTGTTTAAACACTGATTAATTTCTAAATATATTCCTTGATTTTGATTTAACTTGTTTTTACTTCTTAACAACTGTGTTATCTGTCTGCAAAACTACATAAAAAACTTGGCAGTGCCTCCCAACTTCCCCACCCCCTCCAAAGGCCTACAGACATCTAGAATTGTTTTAATTCAAAACAGTAGAGAAAGACTGGGGAGTCCTTCAGTATCTAATTTATGGCTCATTCTTTGCATTCTCTGATTAGGAGTACTGACACAGAAATGCCTATTTTTTCAAACTAGCTTTAGTTTTAATGCTGTTAAAATTTCTCACCTGCCGCTTGACCATCTTCGTATCTTCGGGGAAGCCTTCTTTCATCTCCTGCAGAAAATGGTATTTTAGTCATTACAAAAAAATCTTGTTTTTAAAGATGATGGTTTTGAAAGCCTGACAGTGAGAGAAAACTAACTTAGCTAATAAGTAACAGGTTAACACCATCCAAGTGGAGATGTGCAGCTCAGTGTTGTGTAACCATGAGCCTCAGGAGACAAAATCCCATCTCTGGGAGGAGTTAATATCCTCACCCCATCTGTGTTTGCATGTTTACCCTGCTGGCTCTCCTGCTTTTCATTATTAATATGCTTGTTTCTGCAAACTTTTAACACATCTATCCCCTCAGATACCACAGGGAGGTTATCTGAAATGCACAGTTTGCTCCTGAGATGAAAGCACATTATCTTTCTGCAGGAGAACCACGCAGATAAGAGGACTTGGCCCTTATCTGCCTCTCAGCACAATGGTGTTCTAGGAGATGTACAAGAAACACCTTAGGAGAATATTCCTCATTTTGCACTGGAAGTACTTGTTGTTATGTGCCAAAGCTCTATGGTTCAGAACCACTTTACCAGCTCAACTGTTGGGCTCTCATTACCACACAAAGGAATTTTCACTAACTTGCCTAATTAATTGTAACAGAAACTATGGATATCTTGGTACCTTCTTAACAAACATTTAACACACCAAAATCCAAGGAAATAATATAAAAGAATCGACAGAATTCACCATATATCTTAAGACACTTCCACTACTTGAAAACAAATCACCATTTTTCTTTTTGTTGCTCACCTCAAGGACTAACAGGTTTAAGACATGTATATAAACTGAAATTATTAGGAACATGTTTGCACATTTATTCCTACTATTCCCTTTTTACAGTCTTTTTCCCTTCCTCCTAGCAAATGTAAAATACTTAAGGCTGTTATTGTTGTTTAAGATCTTCAGCATTAAACATCAAACCCCACACACTCTGTACATCTGAGCTGCGATCAGAAACAAAATAAAAATTCTCCTAACAAGCTTTCCTTTCTACTCCATGAAGCTCAACACACAGCAATCCTTAGATGGCAGAGACCAGGAGCTCTTTCCAAACCCCAAGAACAAGGTGAGATCATCCCAGAGATTCTGGCAGCTGGATGAGGGAGGAAACAATGGCAGGGATTTTGAGGAAAGAAGCACAGGTTCCTACCGTAAGCAGCAGCCCAAGCAACGGGGACAAACGTTTTATTCACGCCAGAGTCCTCAAGCTGCGTGTCTGGAAGGGATGTGGCTTCTTCTTCCCCTACAATAACTTCCATATAAACTTCATCTGCTATTTCAGCACAGCCTGGATTAAGGGAGGAGAATAAATCTTTAATTTTATTGTGCTTGTCCTAACTTTTCCTTCATTTAATTTGCTCTCGCTCTGATTGATACCCATTATAAATTAATTCTTGTCCTTTGGCATTTAGGGGATCATTGCTTATTCAGACATTCCTTAAAGAGAGAAAACATGTATCAATAAATACTAATCCAAAACAAATGCCCACAAAATTTCCAATATACAAACTCATAAACTTGCAACTGATGACATTTGCCACTTTGTCAGAAAGCTGCTTAATTCACAAAAGGAAAATAGAAAAATAAGAAGTTTGACTAACCTCATTAACTTCATCCATGGACATGTTAAATTTAATATAAATAATGAAATTATTGCACACAGTATGCACAAAGTGCATTATCCACATCCTTTAAAATAATTATAGCCTGCTTTCTATTTTTAGGGAAGATGAGCTTAGTTTTCTACTACTTCAGGCTGAAGAATCCTTCAGAAAAAAATCAAAAATGTCCTTGAGAATGATGGTTATATTGGTGTACAAGCAGCATGAGAAACAAAAAGGTTTCTTATTATGCTTACTAATATCTTCATCTTCCTGAGAAGAGTCCTTAACAGCCATGTAAACCATTTTTTCTCGCTGCATTCTCCCAACACCTCCTTGCTCAATGACTCCAGCTACAGAATGGCCATTGTGAAAGTCACTCTCAGTGACAATTTCTGTCCCACCTTCAACAAAAAGAAGTGACACACATTAAGTCAAAGTGAACAAAGCCACTCGTAGGATAAATTTCACATTTAAGTATTTTTTCTCATTTAAAACAAAACTGCTTTTCATAAAATTCCAATGAAATGTTTTCTTATCCAGGTCTGTCATAAAATCATGCAAGTTTGATACTCTGGAAGAGATGAGCAAAAATATCTCTGGGTGTGTCCTGATAAATTCAAGCCTGAACTCTATTTTGGGAACAGGGCTGGGGGAGATCCAGAGGTTTGGGCTCCAAGAGCAACTATGGGGGGAATCTTCTTCCAGACCAGACACAGCTGGGCTGTGCATCCCCTCAGAGCACTGGCAGTGCTGGTCTATCTGTGGGGAAAGGGAATTGCAGAGCATTTCTGAGTTCCTTGGCTCACCTGCAGCCCCAGAAATCCTCCCCTCTCTCTGCCAAGGCCACCAAAGGCTCCCCCCAACAACAGGGATCCACTCCAGAGGCTCTGCTGTGCTGACACACAGTCTTTGCAATGTCAGAGAAAAGCAGCAGCTGAAAAAACAGCTGCAGACACACAACACTTGTACATTTGGGTTTTGGCTGCCTGAAAATAGCCCTGCTAATCAAAAAAGAACTCGAGACTAATCCACAGCCCGTATTTGCAGCATCTGGGCAGCCTCCACAAATGGCACGTTCTACAAAACACTCCAGTCACTGGATTGTGTGGAATTAAGAACAAACAAAAAGACCCTGAAACACTTCACACTACTGGAAGAATATAAATAGGATTTCAAGGTACCTATTTCGACGTCATCTTCAGCTTCAGCTTTAAATATGTACACTTTGATAACTTCTGAACCAAAGCCATCATCTTTAGCAACATCATCATTTGCCACCTCAGTGCTGATCTTCAAGGGAGTGCTTCCTATGTGGTCCAGTTTCTCTCCAACATCATCCACTGCAAAGAGAAGAGAATAATAATGAGGTTCAAACACATTTTGAAAAGTCAAAGTAATCAGCAGTATGATTTTCTCCACTATTCTCCCCATGCACAGGAAAGGTTTGTATTCATAAGTGGCCTTTAAAAACAGCTCATCTCAAGAAACTTAAAAGAGATTCCAGAAGTTCAGTATTATTGCAACTCAGGAAACACAGCAGGAATTACAGAATGAAGGACACAAGAGGGAGCTTGTCATCAAAGGGGATGAGGTAATTGGTTATGGCTGAAACTATTACTCTTACAAAGCAAAAATGTATCAATAATTAAAATTACACATTTATACAAAATGTTAAAAATTAACCCAGAATTGCCTGTTACAGTCCAAGAGTTCTCAAAAGTTTCACTAACATACTGGTGACTAAACGTTACTAGCTGAAACTGGTGTGGAGTGTGATGACTTGGAGAATATTCCCAGCTAAAAAAAGTGTGCATCAAAAATCTGACTCTATCTTCTCCCTAAAGAAATTATCCACCTTATCCACTTGAAAACACACACATTAATGAAGATCAATGCATAATATACAACTAATTAAAAGATGCAGTGACAATAAATCCAAATACTACTGTGAGAGATTGACTTCTCATTCTTTACACAACTCACTCACTGATTATTTGGTTTATTCATTCAAAATGTTTATTTGATTTCTAAAAAACAAAAATACATTCAAACTATTAAAAGCAACATTATTTTGGTAAAAAGGGCATTCACAGAGATGTCCATAGATACACCCCAAACTGCCAACACAGAGGGCACTGAACTAGCATCTCTGACACATGTAATGACACACTTTTCTCAGAGGATAAATTTAGCTCCTGTGCAGATGGTCAACACAAACCTGTGCAATGCTGAACACCCACTGAAGTCCTCTAAATAGGGGAGAATTCCACAAAATGTAGACAAATCTGAATGAAACACATTCCAGGGCAACAGAAACTTACTGCACATGTAACATTAAAATATGTGTGCACTAAGCAAAAACAAATCATTAAAATAAACACTGAAGTGACAGCAGAGCCTCCTGACTCCACATGGCTGCTGGGAAAGGGATGACCTGGGGTGGCTGCAGTGGTGCCCAATCCCCTCCCAGTTCCCTGCCCCAGGGCACTGGTGGCTGCTCCCAAGAGCTGCTTCAACCCCCTGAGGCTCCAGCCCAGGCTGAACTGGAGTCACTTTAAACCTCTAATGCTTGGCAGTCAGGAGAGGTGCTCAGAGCCTGCTGGGGAAGGAGCAGGAGTCTCTCCTCCAGCAGGGTGGGATCCACCTCAGCAATCTCAAATGCAGCTCTTCCCACTCATGGACAGGATTCCATGGACATCTACCCAGCTCACAGCACTGGGAAACCTCATTTCTGTTCACTAACCTTGGACTGCACCAGGTGAGTACTGAGGACAGAAGTTACTGAGGACAGAACTAGATATAATCCAGGTAAGCACTAATAAATATTTGTTTCCATTTTAGAACCTCTGTGAAGTCTATACTCTGATGAATGCTAATATTCTGAGTTGGAAGAGACCCACAGGGATCACCAGGTCAACTCTTAAATGAATGATCCATACAGGGATTGATCCCACAACCTTGCTGCTATCAGCACCAGGCTCTATAACCTGAAACCTCTACAGAAAACATTTTAAAAATGCTGCTTTAGCACTTTGGTGGGTTTGGGGTGTTTTTTTGCAACCAATGGATTAATTCCATTGTTGAAAAGTATCAAACATCGATCATGAGAAAAAATTTCCTCAGGAAGAGAGTTTTTGTTTTTTTAATTAAAAAAAATATTCTAGATCTCTCCAGATATCGATGCCAGGAACATCAACCCCTTAATGAGTGAGTCTGACATGTGCTGCATGATGTTGGTGTTACCTGGCAGGACACTGGGAACAGTCAGAGCACAAACACTCAGGGACAACCTGCAATATTCCTTTGACACTCGAGTTTCCCAGCACCAGGTTCATTACTGCCCTTCATATCCACTGTGGGAGTGTTACTACATCTGCTAATTGACATTTATTATGCTGCCAGAATGGGGTTGTCAGAAGAGAGGAAAGTGGAGATGCTAAAATACCCTTATCTTGGAATAAGTATTTCCATACATTTACTAAGCGTGAATTTATTAATGACTATTTCTTTTTCTGCAAGGCTTGTAACATTTATAAATTTCTTATCCATGTTCTGCAAAGTGATAAAGGTATGTTTAATTTAATACAATGACCATTTCCATGGCATGTCTGAGTGTTTGAAGGACTGGAGGTAACTCCCAGTACAAGAAGGGATTATATATCCAATGCTGTGACTACACATGCTACCAAAAAGAGTATTTCAAAGCTTACAAACCCTGTAAATTTAGAATTGGGAGGTGGTAATAAAATTCTTTTCAAATCTACAACTTGAGCAAGACCAACTTTTTCTAAACTTGTAAATTTTATAAACATAACACGTTACCAGTTTAACAGAAAAAAGTATTTCTGCCCTGGGAGGTTATTTAACAACAGCAACTTCCTGCTGAACAGGGGAGTTATTGTATGCGTGATAGAAAATTTTCTTTATGGCAAAATTTCCAACTATTTAACTAATACTGTGTGACTCTGCACGACTATGGAGCTGGTGAAATAATGTAAGACAAAATCCCACAATTTTTGATAATTACCACAACATCAACTGCAATGCAATAAACATTACATAAAGGAAAAGAGTGAGGAATTTTTCAATCTTTGTAAGAATGCTTACAGCAAACCCCCCCCTAAACCTTGAATATAGCATGTACACTATGTCTAGCATGTATACTCACTGTATACTGTATTTTAACATTTCATGTAAACCCCCCAAATCTTCAAAATCCTTTAAAAACCAGGGAGTCCTGTTTTAGAGGGACAAACTTGCATTTTTATTTTGTTTTTATTTTTTATTTTATTTTGTATTTTTAAAATGTGTGGTTACCTCCACACCATTAACCATCCTGTGTGTTTTTGAAGATAACTCAGTCTTTACAATTTTAGCCTAAAAAAATGGAAACCTATCAGGAAGTCTGTGTGTCTATGACCTCTGGGACTGCTTTTCCAAAAAAATAAATGTGTAAAAATTTGGAAAATATCAACTGGGCTGAGAAAATTATACCTATATAGACTGTTAAGATGTTGCTTTTTGTTTCAGATACAACAAAACACACGGAATTGGCAATTGCCTTTGCTTAAATTGCTGTCTTATATGAAGTAATCTCATAGTTTCCATCTACCTTCAAAACAGATTTAGGTAAGAGAAAAACAACACAGCAGGGCAAGTAATCTTTATCAGGTTACAAAATATTATTGTTTTTTTAAAATAGCTCACAAAAATATTCTGTTGTCTAAGTAATATGCCTTCAATCACTGCTAACCCATCAGTGCTAAATTATCTGCTGTTTTTCCCAAGGACAGCTCACGGGAACAGGGAATGCTTACTTTCTGTCAATGGAATATCAAAGTATCTTCCAGCTCTGACTCACGCACCAGAAGCACTACATGTTATTACCTCATCCCTTAAAATTAACAGAAAAAACCCAACAGAGAACCTCCATCAACAGATGCTGAATCCTCCTGAGTAAACAAGCTTTAAAGGAAAACTCAGCACACTCCCAGTGTGAAACTTACCTGGCTTGGCTGTTTTCAGGTGTGTGATGTCCAGATTCACCGTGGATTGCCAGCTCCCAATCCATGTGATGCCTCACATGCACTATGCTGGTGATCCCACAGCCACCAGAGGAGCAACACGAGGGCAAGGGAAGTCCCATGCTTTGACAATTCGCCGGGTTTTTCTAAGGTCTGATCTACTTAAGTCCCAAAGGTTCAAATAGAGGAGTAGGAATCCTAAAATGTTTAGCAAACGAGGCAACAGTGTAAGACACTACAAAGGAGGTGTTGGTGGCACAGTACCTTACCCCCGGGCCAGCTCCAGTGAGGGTCAGTGGTGGCTGTGAGGTCACCAACTAGTGCATGGGGCCGGCACGCAGAGCGGGGGCTGGCAAGCCGCTGTGGGTCTGAATATCGCAAACCTGAAAAACAAAAGAGGGGGAGGCTTCAGCTGCACTGCCCACTGCCCCTGCACCACGGGATGTGCTGCTGCCAGCTCACTCTCTGAAGGGTTCAGGGGCCCACCACCACATTTGGGGGTCATTTCTTTTTTATCGAGGTGTGCTGATGGTTTAAGGCAAGGGATCGCGGACACCCTGTGGTATTTGTGTTGGTGAACCTATCAAAAATGGATTTTTTAAGTCCTGTGCTTATAAAGCTGGTTTGAAAAAGATGAATTTATCTGGAGAGTGGTGGTAATCTTCCAATGACAATTTCCAATCACAAAATCATACACAGATAGTCACACAACTATTAAGATGAACTTATTATCGTCCAAATAGTATTGACACAAAAAATGTAATTACTGAAAGTATATAAAGCACCTATATGGGAATGTCACCTCAAAATGGTGAAAAATCACCTTTTAGTAAAGTCTCTTCCAACCCAACCCATGCTACAGTTCTATCATTTCAGCTGTAACTCCCAACAAACGTAAGGGAAATTAAAATTCCACGGTCAGTTCCATACCCCAAAAATGTACTATTTTGGTAGTTCCCAAATGTGTTCCAAACTCGTGGTATTCCCTAAGGGTATATCTGGCATTTTATGTAAAGTCTCTCCTTTTTAGATCCTAAGTTTCATTAAAAGATAGCTAAGTACTTTGAAATTCTTTTCACTTTAGTGTGATTTACATTATAAAACAGTTCAACAGTCCTATATATACACCCCAAATGAAAGACTGTAAAATTCACTTTCTACAATATTTACAATATCAGACAATTGGAAAATGTAAATAAATAAAAGGAGTTTTGACCTGCTTGATAAATTGAGGCTTTTATCTATTCTACACAACACATTATCTCCATAAACAAAACAAATTCAAGGGTAATATTTAAACAATAAAAAAAAGAAAAACAACCAAAAACTGCCTAAAAATGATTCATTTCTGCTGATAAAAACACAACAGCAGACACTTTGTGGGGTCAGGATGGCATCCCCAGCACAACACAGGCTCAAAACTTAGGAAACACAACAGAGCTCATCTTTACCAGTAATCCAGATCGGGGGATCAGCTTTGGAGATGACACCAAGTCGGGGGAGTGTTGATGCTGGAGGGTGGGAAGCTCTGCAGGGGAGTCTGGACAGGCTGGATCCATGGGCTGAGGCCACTTGTGGGGAGTTCAGAAGTGCCACGTCCTGCCCTTGGGTCACAACAAGCCCATGGGAAGCTCCAGGCTGGGGCAGAGTGGTTGGAAAGCTGGGAAAGGCCCTGGGGGTGCTGGTGACAGCAGCTGGACACGAGCCCAGGTCTGCCCAGGTGGGCAAGAGGCCGATGGCACCTGGCTTGGGTCAGGAATGGAGTGTCCAGCAGGAGCAGGGCAGTGCCCATCCCTGTGCTGGCACTGCTGGGCACCTGCACTGCTGGGCAGCTCTGGGACAAGAAAGACATGGAGGGACTGGAGTGAGTGCAGGGAGGGGAATGGAGCTGGGGAAGGGAATGGAGCACCAGGAGGGGCTGAGGGAGCGGGAAAGGAGCTCAGCCTGGAGCAAAGGAGGCTCAGGGGGACCTTGTGGCTCTGCACAGCTCCTGACAGGAGGGGACAGCCAGGGGTCAGGCTGTGCTTCAGGGAACAGGGACAGGAGGAGAGGGAATGGCTCAAGCTGGGCCAGAGGAGGGTCAGGTTGGATATTGGGAAAAATTCCTTCCCTGAAAGGACTGTCCAGCACTGCCACAGCTGCCCAGGGCAGTGACAGAGTCCCCAGTCCTGGCGGGCTTCAAAAGCCATGTGGATATGGCCCTTGGGGACATGGTCAGTGGTGGCCCTGGCAGTGCTAGGAGAACAATTAAACTGAATTATCTTCCAGCTCTTTCCCAACCTAAATGATTCTATGACTGCCTTAATTTATCTCAATGATTACTTAAAACAAAATCCTAGATGAATAATGTAGCTTCCAACTGTGACTATTCAGGCACATCACGATTATACATATATAAAAATTTAATTTGCTGAAAACTAGGTCTCAAAGTGGCTTTGAAACATTGTGAAAGGCAAGCTTGAGAACCATGCATGTGTCAGACACACGTGGGGCCATCAGGTAACTGAGAGATTCAGATGCTCTGGTTTAAGTGCAGGATCATCAGCATCAATCACACTCATCTATCTCAGAAGGAATCCCAAAAATGACTGTACTTACAGTGACAAGGGAAATAGCCAGTTACAGAATAAAGTCATCCTAAGTACTCTGTCAGAAAGGAGGAATTTGTTCAGTGAAACTGACTGTAAAAATGGTGCTCCTTTAGTTACAAAAACACACAGGATTTTTTTGTTGCAAGTCTAATTTGCTTTTTAGACTCTCTTTTGGAGTTGTTTCTCAAAAAAACAACTCTTTTTGACTTCTGTTAGAGACAGTAATGATAGAAAGCTTTAATAATCACTGCTGCTCATCCTATACTGAGTAAGTATCAAAATATATTTTGTATAAGGGACATAAATGCTATAGGAGAGTGAAATCATTATAATCACAAACCAGTGGTGTCCTGTCATGGAATTTTTAATAAATGCAGCTTGTTGTGAACAGACTGACACTTCGACACACTTGGCATTGACTTTTTTTTAACATATTTCTCCTGACTAAATAAAATCTGTTTTGACCTACTCACATCTCAGTAAGTGATTTGGAGAAGTCGAAAATTTGAAATTAACTACCATACAAATTTGTGTAACAGCAACAACTGGTACCTTGGGTACAATTTAACCTCTGAAGAAACCTAAGTATCCAAGGTCCTTTCAGCAGCCAACTTCAGCTACCTTTCAACAGCATCATATGCAGCTGGATGCTGTGTGGGAACTGGAATGTGTTACTGAGCCAATCCATTCATGCACACGACCCCTTATTAGCTCAGAGCAGCACGACAGACAATGAAATGTCTATTATAATTTTTAACACACTAAACAAACCATATTTTGTGGACACATCAAGAAAACTTTGAGTTAGAGATCAGCTATTTCCTTGTGGATTCTCCTGATTAGGCCCAACATGTTACTTTCACATCAATCTGCATCACATTGTAATATACCTGTGGTGCTTTTTAGAAAAAAAGTAGCATATTCAAAATTAATGGAATGTTTAACTTTCCAAGGTGTTTTTCCTTAATTTCCTGGAATATCTAGTTTCAGAAACACAAATATACACTTTCACTCACTCAGCAGCATCAGCGTCCTTCTCTTTCTTGCTGTATGAGTGACTCTGCATCGCAAACCCCAAATGCAGACAGGAATTAACTGGGCACCAGCCTATTCCCTGAGCGTTCCAAGAGTCCAGTTACAGCAGCTTCTCCCCACCAGAGCACTTCTAGCTCAGCTCCCTCCTGCTTCCATCTCCCTCTGTGGAACTTACAAGATATCATCAGGTAGTCTTCAGATGTGCTCTTGCCATCGTCGTCGTCCTCGGTTTTGATGGTGACTGTGGAGCCAGGGACAGTGCCAGCTGCCTGGATGACAGCTTCAGAATCCGAGTTTGTCACCAGCACCTCTTCTGACACCATGGTGGGTGAGTCAGCCCCGGCCACCGAGTCCTGCACCACGTGCTCCAGGTGTCCCTCAGGGCCTGTCACAAGGTCAGCCACGAACACCTGCTCGGGAACGCGCACGGTCTCCGTGATCAGGTCAGAAGTCAAGACGTGGTCACTGGTGTCCAGAGCTTCTTCAATGGCAACATCAGCCTCCAAAACGGAGTCGGGAACGATGACACCCTCGGTGACAACATCCGTTTCCGTGATGATGTCGGGGCCCTGCACCACCTCAGCTGCCAGGCCGTGATCCAGAGTTATCCCATCGTCCGTGACCACGTCAGAAACCAGGACAGCTTCGGGGACTGACACAACAATGTGGTCTCCATCGATGTGAGCAGTGCCAGCCATTCCAGCCACTAGGGAACAACCATGAACCAGGAGAAAAATGTTAATGATTGCACCAGCAACTGGTTTATCTGAGGAATGGAGTTATCACATACACAAGTTAAACACAGATGGAAAAATCTGTTACTTCTCAACATCCACACTTTGCGTTTCACCCAATAAACAGTGTCCAAAGCAGCCTGTTTAGTACAAGTTAAGATAAACAAAACATATCCTTCAAGGCATAATGTGGACTTTGTCCCAAACTTAGGTTTTGCAATGAGGATCTGTTAAAAACTGAAGGCCTGTATACAATTTAGTCTCTTTTTTTCAAATTCCCAGTTAGAAAACATTTCATTGCAGCAGCAATGTGAACCCTCACAGAATTCTTGCGTGACACTGAAAGTGTAGTAACAAGCCATTAATTGCTGTTACAATAGAAAGCCTCATCCTTTGGACTGCACAGGCCTTGTTAAAAATAAACACTCAGTTGTATGCAATATTTATAGTAAAATTTCCAACAACCTGCCACATCACAAGGAATGCCTGGAGGTAGAAACCTGGTTTTCATTAACAGACTGGACTGGCCAGTCATATTTGCAGACTACTTTTCGAGACATAACAAAGAAAGCACCATGAACTATTTTAACACACACATAAACAGAAGTTTTCATCTTAATGAAAACACTCATGAAAATGGTTCTTATCAGATGGAAGGAAAATAAATAACATTACTCAGTATTGTACTCTGAATGCAAATATCGTTGTATAAAGACATGGTCCCTCCTAACACCTTAAAAGGTAATCTCCTGTGTTTTACTCATTATTTTAAATAGTTAAAGTGTTTACCAAAATCCTGCATGATCATAGTGTGAGGCATTTTGGATTCTTGTGTTTGCAATCCAAGACTTCCGCCACCTGGATCCATATTCAGCCAAATTCATTCACAAATAACTGCAACAAAACAGAAACGAGAATTTATGTTTAACAATGTTCTTGTGTTGAACAGCTTTACTGGATTGATGTGTTACACTGACAAACACACAGAAGTATTTACCCACAAATTCAGGAAAAACATAAGTGATACTTCACACAATTCATTTTATTATTTTGGTTCATATTTTCTTGACCTTAGCATAATAAGAAATACTAGTAATTGTGCATAGAACAGACACCTCTGCTCTGGCTCTGATATCTAATTATCAAGAGTGGTGATTCTGGATGTGTGGAGCTACAATGAAGAAAGTGGAGAACTGAATGTGAAGTATCAATTTTTCCAATTCTTTCAAAATTTGCATATATGAGACACTTCAAAACTAATTTTAACATGTAAATTTAATTAAGAACACTGAATCTCTTTGCGAAAGTACAGCTACACAAACTCACTTCGAGAGCATGGGAAAGGATGTATCATTTGACAGAATGTTCCCATAAAACACAAGAGAGAAGGATAAAATCAGCATTCCAAAATGTTATTTCATTGCTACTGAACACTAGAGCATGGAGATTCTGAGTTGTTTTGCAACTTGCTGCAACTCAAAGGGCTTTACACAAGTTCTCAGCTCAATGTGACTCCACAGAAGCACCCACAGGATCATGCAGAGCTCAAGGCTTTCACAGGTGAAAAATCTCCAGCCTCAAAAAAATAATCTCTGTTGCACAAGACTAAAATCTAGTACTTTCCTGACCCCTCGTATCCAAGAATCAGAAAAAGTGACAGCACCACAGAGCAAACAAAGAGTTTTAGGAGTTGTGGGAAGTGACTGCTGAATTCCAGCTCAGAACTAAGTGAACTGGGTGGTGCAGAGAGGAGCAGGGAGTACAAATCTTTCATCAGTAAGTCTCCAAAGTATGGTGCTTTCCTGCTGTAGCACCAGCCTTGTTTTTGCTCTCCTGGATCCCACAAAAGAAATCACCAGTACCTTACCACAAGAATTCACTAGGTCTCAGCACCTAAATCCAAACTATGATGGAAATTCCAATGAACACACTTGACATCCCCACTGCAGTGAGTTACACCTCAAGAGCCAACACAGCCAGGGAAGGTGAATAGTGACACAAGCCAAGCTGTGGAACAAGTGCCCGAAATCTGAGACACCTCTATGGCACAATTAGGGCCCAGGAAGAGCCAGGACCTCACCCAACTCCTGAGCTCCTCCAGCCAAGGTGCCCAATGATGGCCATTGCGAGGAAAAGCCACTGGTCCACCCCAAAGAGGTCTGAACTCAAGAACACAAAAAAGTCACACATGAGGAAAGTTGTCAAGGATTTCACTAATTCAATTCCACCCCAAAATCAAATTCTTTCAGCATTGTAAGGATCACAGAGTCGCTCCAGAACCTCAGTACATTGCTCCATCACTCCCAAATGATCACCACAGCCATCCAGACTTCTCACAGCAGCTAATGAATCCTTGCTGTACAAAACATGATGCAGCTCTAGCCCATAAATGGCTCATTTAACTATTTCAGAATCAAGGCAGTATCTAACATTTCCTGACCACAGCCTTTACATCCAGATAATCCTTTTTTCAGTGTAAATGGATATGAAAAATTATCTTAACTAATATCAATCTGAGATTACAGGAAGAATATCCAAGACTTTTTTTCCTTCTCAATAAGCAACTTATTTTCAGATTAAATAATTAGATGCACAACTATATTATACATTGTGGTACACAGAAAAATTCAGCACTTAGTAGGACTATAATTTAAATTTAAATTCTGCAGGGAAAGCAAATTATCACTAAAAAGAGTGTTTTCCTGGTAGTTAACAGGACTAGAAAAATAACATAAGTTATGGGATAGCACCTTCTGTGCATGGAGTACCAGCAATCCCTTAAACTTCCCCTAAAATCAGAGATGGATGATGACACACAGGCAACAACCCTGCTGAAGCTTACCAACCCTATGAAGAATGTCCTTGTAAACCCTCACTGCAGACAAAGGACAGGCTTGAATCAACCATACAATCACAAGTTTATTTTTTATCTCAGCTTTGGGATCTTAAACGAATGCAGTGCCAGCAGGAAAAGCCCTTCCTGCTGCTGCTGGAAGAATTAACCATGGCTAAGGCCCACAGCTCCCCTGAACTGGGTGCTTTTGCTCACAGGTTGCAGCAGTGCAGATGATGCAGTTTCACATGTCACAGATGCAGGCAAATCTTGTTATTGGGAACAGCAATAAAAAATGCAGTGCAGTGATTAATTGTGGTTCTTCTCAGCTTCCTCCTGTAGTACACTGTGTAACACACCCACACCATCACAGACAGATCCAATCATGGGTTTGGAAAGGGAGAAATCAGGTACAAAGCCACTGTTCCATACCCTCTCACAATCCCAAACTTATCCATTCCTCTTTTGCTCTAACTTGTAACATCTCAAGTTTTTCTGGTCAATTCCCCTTCTCCTCTGGGTATTTAAAGACAGGGAAAATGCTTTATTAGCATCAGCCAATAAAATATGCACTTTACAATATCCCACTAATTTTTAAATTGATTTTTTATTTTAATTACAACATGCTACCTTGGCCCAGGAAAGAGCACATTATCATCAGAACCCAAAATGAAGTATTTCATGCAACCTACACTGAGACTCCCAGAGCAGTGTCTTAAAGCTACATTTTTAAAATATGTCTGTATCTGGAACAGTTTTGTTTTTCTGAAAAGTAACAGTTCTCTTTCTAATGAGCCTGAGATTCATTTCAACCTATTTCAACTCTTTATGCCAAAGCTCTTCCTTAGATGGGGCTCAGCTCAGACAAGCAATGAATTTTAGAGTAGAAGGAGGAATATCTGACCTCTCTGACTACTGGCAGGAAAACGACTGTAAATCACTTCTGCACATGGTTATTTTCTAAAATCAAAGATAATGGCTGGCAGTTTGGGATGACCTAAGGACATGTAATAGCAACACCCAGCTGAAAAAGTGGTAAAAGTTCCCAATATAACCACTGACCTATTACTATCTTACTCTTAATTTTAAAAAAAGTATCAAAAAACCACCATTAGTATTTTCATTTTAGAGAAAGCTTAAGAAAACACTCCAAATGTTAAGATCTTCAGCAAAGCATGTTAAGGAGGAGGGACAGCAACCAATGCTTCAGCACTTCTACCCTTCCCAGGAAAAACAGGGTGTCATTCATGTTCCCAGAGGGACAAGGAAACTCCCAGTCCCTATGCTGGCTTCCAGGCATTGTTGCTATATTTAAAATGGGTATAACATAAACAACAGTTCTACAGAACGCCAATTACAACTCACCAATTACAGCTTAAATACATGCCCTTTATTTATGTAGCTTTAGGAATACATTTTGTGTGGTCCTGCAAATGTTAAGCATTTCCCCAGTTTACATATCCCTTTATTCCCAGTATGTTCAGATGATGCATTTTCACAAGAAGCCTAATTGCATGGTCAGCCCTTAATGTCTCCTTTAAAACTGTGTATTTCTTCTAAATAATTTACATCTTGTTTACATGCTCCAAAGGAAAACACAGCATCATGCACTGCCGGTGTTTTGGACATTCACAAGCTGCATAAGAGATTTGCATTAAACCAAAAGGACCAGGCTCAGACATAGAGCAATGTAACAATAAACTTCTATGCCGCTGAAAAATACAAATCAGATGTTGTGTAATCATTTAATTTCTTAATATTCAAGATTAGGACGAAAAAAGAATTAGCCTCCCCCGATGACACTTCACGGTTTTAGTTTTTTTCCCCCTAATTGTAATGCAGCAACTGACAGAAACGCAACGAGAAACGTCCTGCTTGTGCGGAAACCTTAATTAGAGAAACCGAGTAATTCAAATAACGTGCAGGTTAACACAGATCCTCGGCAGAGAACAGACTGGGTATGAAAAACCAGCATTTTAAAGTCCTTTATTGTGTCCACCTAGAAAGCACCACGACAACTTACACTCAATCCACTTCCAACGCCACAGACAAAACCAGTGAACGAGATTTTGTCTCGCTGCCTGACGCGCGCTAAAGGCTCTTAATACAAAATAACAGAATACGGAAAAAAGATGTACATCTACGCGTTGCACCAAGAAAACTTCCCGTGGTAAGAATCACGGGCAGAGCCGCCGGGGGATGCCCAAGGGCCGGGCTGCCGGTGCCCGCCAGCGCTAGCGGCTCCCGGCGCATCCCTCCCTCCCTCCCTCCCGCGCGTGCCCGGCGCGGGCGCGCCCGCGGTGCCGCCGGGGCGGGGGGAGGCGGCGGAGGGAGCGCGGGGACAAAGGAGCCGGTGTCCCGCGGCGGTGCGGCCGGGAGGCGGGGCCGCTGCCGGGATAACGCCGTCCCGGCGGGAATAACCCCGTTCCGGCCGGGATACCGCCGTCCCGCGGCCCCGAGCCGCGGCCTCCCCGCCCCGCCGGCCCGGCCGACATCTTGTGTTCCGCCATTTTCTGCCCGCCCGCGCGGCCCCTCCGCCGCCGGGCCCGCCCGCACCGCCCGGTCTGCGCGGCGCCGGCGGGCCCGGCCGGCGCTCCCTCGCCCGCCCGCCCAGGGGCGGCCGCGGCCCGCGGCGACCGCGGCGGCGGCGCCGGAGAGCGGCCCGCGCGGCTCCACCGTGCCCGTGCCCGCGCCCCGGCTCACCTGTGCAGGCCCGGGGTGCGCCGGGCCCGCGGGACGCGCCGGGGCCGGGCCGGGCCTGGGCCCGCTCCGCCCGCAGCCTGGGCCGGGCGGCGGCCGCGAGCGCGCGCGGCCCCGCTCCGCTCCCCCCGCACGTCACGCGCGCCCCCGCGCGCCGAGCAGGCGCAGCCGCCGCCGCCCCCTCAGACCCCCCCGCGCCCCCAGCACCGTGAGGGCACCGCGGGGAGATCCCAGCTCCGGCCCGGAGCGCCGTGAGATCCCAGCTCCGGCCCGGAGCACCGTGAGGGCACCGCGGGGAGATCCCAGCTCCTGCCCCGAGCACCGTGAGGGCACCGCGGGGGAACCGCTCCCACCCGTGAGGCACCGCGGGGAGATCCCGAGCATCGTGAGGGGACAGCAGGGACATCCCCGCTCCTGCCTGGAGCACCGTGAGGGGACGGCGGGGGCATCCCGCGACCGACACCGTGATGGGCAATGAGGGGAGATACCCCACACACCCGTCCTCCTGAGGGCAGTGGGATACGCTAGTGAATAAAACACCCAACAGTTAAGTAACTGCCGCAACAGTTTCAGTTCTGTGGGTCTCTTTTTATCAGCGTGAAAACCCGACTTCTCTGGTTAAATGTGACAAGTAAACATGAAGTTGAACCAGTATTTTAATATATAAAAGTAGTTAGGATACAGACATGAACCTTCTCATAACAAGCATAACAGCTTGTTTTGGAAACTTTGCATTACTCTTTGTCACAACATCAAGAGCTTGCTGTACAGATCTGAGCAAAGGAGGACCTGCGCAGTGCTTGGTGCCTGTTCCATGCCTTCTATTCCTCACAGAAATCCAAAGTCACTTTTCAACTGTAAAGGCAGAAGTGGATTCCTGAGAACTGTGACCCAAAAATCTCAGATGCTGAGAGGAGATTACTTAGAGCTACCAGAGGGAGTGTGGGGGGACCCTGGACCCGGGGGGTTGTAGAGGGCAGAGCCAGGTGGGGTCTGTGAGTTGGGTCAGCCCAGGGTGGACATCCTGAGATGGGGCATCCCAACGTGACCCTTGTGAACCCACATCAGGAGTGCTGTGTCCAGTTCTGGGCTCCTCAGGACAAGAGAGACATGGAGCTTCTGCAACTCTCATAAGATTCATCCTCCTGGACTTTCACCTCTTTAGCAGAGAACTTGGAGACTTTTACGTTTGAAACTGCCCAACACAATTAAGGAACGAGGGGAAAAATACCTGAAAAATGTAATGACAAAACTGAACACTTGGGGAGATGGTGAGAGAGACTCAGTTTAGACAGCTCTGCTCTTGCCAGCACCATGGATATTGACAGCACTACCTTATCTGTTCCTCCCACTCCTTTTCAGAGGAGTGGAATATCAAATTGAGCACTCAGATTCTGCGGTCACTCTGAGGTTGGTACAACAGAGCTGGATTGAGGTCAACAACTACCATTGTTTGTCAGATTGTGGCACCACCTGAGGCTGAGAAGTGGCAGAAAAAAGCAATTCACTGACACAATTCTCGGACACCTTTGGATCTGAATTTCTGAGGTCAAAATGGTTTAAACTGATAGTCTGTGATCTAAACAGATGTGCTAACACCATTTCTGTGTGTTTCTGAAGAAAGGGAACCAGTCTCACTTCTTTTATTTCTGACAGAATTTGCAGCGGAAGTAAACCCAGTGAAATTTGCCCACTTTGCTTTTTTGTTACGTTGAAAGAAAAACAAATATCAAAAATCTCTTTCTAAAATCCTTACGATTCTGGTTTTGTCATATAGTTTCACATATTACCAAATACCAAGGAAAATAATTTAATATAAATCACAATATAATGTGCTTTGGACTTTTTGAAAAATGGGAAATAAATCCCAGTCTTCAGTCTCTTTGTTACTTAATGGCAAGGTAGTCAATCTTCCATAGTTTCATTTATTTCCCTCATTTACAAAAAAGTTACAAAGCAAGCCAGGACAGTTTTAAAGGCAAATCACTCCAGCTGTTGGGATCAACACAGAAGGAAGACAAAGCAGAAAAGACAAGGGAATGGGCCCCCAAGTATTTGATAAATTTTGGGACAGAGGGAAGCCAAGTCCTTGGCTGTGTTTGTACCACACTGCCAGGGCCAGGCCCTTGTGCACTGTAGTATCAGAGATTCACAGGAAGCTGTCACCAATTACACAGTAAACAAATTGGATGTTAATGTCATGTTATATCAGGTTTTAATTTTATCATTATCCTCTATACCTTTTCTTTGTAATAACTTAGTGCTCTCTAATAAGGATGACTATTTCCTCTGTGTCCCACCAGGGTCTTACTCCTCTCTCAACACCTGGATTGTCCAGTGATCATGCAGCATTCCAAGACATTTCTGATATAGGAAGCCCTTGTTCTTAGTATCTCTGTAAAGAGATCAGAATAAAATCAGTAGCATGACACACACTCGCCAGTATACTCGCTATTAAAATAATCTGTATCTAATCAAACTACATTAATGTATTTATTTCTTCTCTTAGTATGTGCTGCTTCTGAGTGTGTACTCACAAAGAGCTTTGGGAGATGATTTTCATGCAAATAACTGAAAGCATTACCACTGTGTGCACACAAACTGAAACAGCTTTGGAAATGTTGAAAAACATTTCAGCAGGATCTGTAATATTCCTGAAGAAAACACCTGCATAGTGAAAGGTGGCTGTAGGCTTTCTATTAGCTCACATCTTTACTTAGTGACAAATACTATCAGTTCAGTGGTGATTTGTATTCAGTACCAGGATAGATGATACAATTAATATGCAGATGGTGTAATTAATATGCAGATGGTGTAATTAATATGCAGAGGGATGTAATTGATACCTACCCGGTACTGTCTCCCGTCTGGATAATCTGGATATGGCAAATTCTTCCTGGGATAGTCAAACTCCTCCCGCTGGGCTCGAGAATGAGGGAAATAGTCTGATGCTGGATCTGCTTTCCTTAGAGGCTGAGCATACACAGGACTGTGCAAAAGAGAAAAAGGTTATTAAAAACTTTATAATATACTGCAAATTGCAGAAAGTGTTAGTTTAAACTGAAATATAAAAGTATTAAAGCTCATTACTGCATGCATGGCATTGAGGCAATACCATCTAAAAGGTCTTTTAAGTTCATTTTACTGTCAAACCCTCATCCTGCAAACACAGATAAGAGAGAATTTATAGAAGCAACATTCTCTTTAAGCTTTTATTTTCTTTTCATTGTTTGTCACAACAAACAATATTTTCTATATATTTTCTAAATATTTTCTATATTCCTACAATTATTTTCAAAATATTTAAAATTCATGATAGCTACACCTTCAACATTTTCAACATTTATATTAGAAAAAACCAGACGTCCTTGAGGGACTGAAATATCAGCAAGCTCCAGCCTGTCTCTGCAGCAGAACCCTGCTACATGTGAGGAGAATGTTGTGCTCTCTCTGAGCTGCACCCTGGCAAACAAGTTCCCTGCAGAAGTTGCAGTAAGAGCTGCAGCAGTTGGCTGGGTGCTGAGAGGGGATTCAAGGGAAGAAGCACAAGTAGGGGAACTGTGTTTCTAAATAGTAATGAAAATGAATACGTCTGGGATTAGAGGAAAACCCAGAGAAGCTTCTGGATAAACCAGTATTTTAGGATTTGTATTGTGAATAATCCAGTCAAAAGCTTTGCCATTTACTGGACCTTTGTCACTTTCTATGCCACTGGCAAAGCTGCAAAGTCATTCTGAGTCTCCAAACTAGGGTATAAAGTGAAAATGAGCACAAAAGACAAAAAATAGAAGCATACCTGTAATTCTGCCTTTGAGTTGGGATTGAGGCATCAATTAAATCTTGTCTTTTCAGAACAACTTTTGGAATTTGTCCAACCCAGGAATCCTGTATGTAGGGGATCAGGTGGTTACACAGAGCAAAATGACAACAAATTAGAATAACCCACTCTCCAGGTACAGTAGGTTAGAAGGTACAAACCAATTTTTCACTTACAAAATATAATATCTGGGCTACAACTCACAGCCTGGGGTGTGAGAAAGCCCTAAATCCTGCAGCCCTGACCCAAAAAGATTACGTTTATAAAGGGGTTCCTTCCCTACCAAACTGCAGGATTGGGTCTGATTCACACCTTGGAAACAACAGCATCAGCAGGACTAAATTCTGAATTAGTTAAAAATTAAACAGCACCACCTCCTGGTAAAGGCAGGCTCAGACCTGCTGCATTGCCAAAATATTGAAACTTTACAGATGGATTTAACAGCAAATAATGTAGCAGACTAGATTATTTTCTTCCTTTTCTTAGACAGCCTCCAATGTCATCTTTTCACACACTGTGTGCTCCTTAATATGTAAAATAATCCCTTGAAGTAGTGAACGAGGAGATGAACACACAGACACACAAATATTCCCTTCCCAGCTTGGCCCAGCCTGGGGCTGTGCTGTGCCCCATCTCTTACCCCGGGTGCCTGCTGCTGCCCTTGCCCCTGGCTGGCAGCTGTGTCAGCACTGAATGCAGGATTGTGCTGTTCTCCACTGGATGGAGTCTTTGGCTGCATCCTGGTGGGGGGAACAATGGGAATTCAGAGCATTAGCAATGGTGAGGGTCTTGACAAATCTTTTTTGTGCTGCAGATTGGTTCAACAGCCATGTCAGAGCTTTAGATGTCCTTGTGGCAATGGCTGTACAAGAGCTGTGTATTATTACAGCTTTTCCGTGTCAGAGGAAGTACCAGTGACACACTACTTGGGCTCAGTGAAAGAAGAAAAACCCATATTGTCTGTGTACTTGGGAGAGGTATCACTGGGAAAAAGTATTGAAAGCAAAAAGCAGCTCAAATTGCCAATATCTGAGACCAAAGGGTGGGAGGAATTGTGTTTAAACACCAAGCCGCTTGTCAGTGGTTATCAGTCTTACTCCCTTTTTTTTTTTTTTTTTTTTTTTAAAATTTGGGGAAAAAAAGGCAATCCTTAAGAGCAAATAAATCAGAAATACACATTTGGTAGTGATGAATTTAAGTAGTAAATGTACTTATCAATCTTTAAAGCTTGCCTGGTGAGCCCTAAAGAAAAGCAATGACTGAGAATGAAGTTCTGCATGCAGCGGTAAAATGCTGAGTAAGTGTTGAGTGCTCAGGTAAGATATTTTGATTTGGTTTTAAGCTGTATAAATAGTATTTTGGCAGTATGGCAACCTTGTGCTTTAAAACATCCAGAGCTTAAAAATTAACCAATATACCAGACTCCTTTTGCTTTACTTCCATTTTGATTATAAAACTCCTTATAAGTGCACCCAGAGTCACTTACCCAGCTTTTTTCATTTTCGAGCAGTAGACAAAGGAAAATATTGCAACCACTATGAGAACAAGTGCCACTCCAGGAATAGTAGCCACTGCAATGAAACCCAGAGTGCTCCAAAGGTGGTTACATCTGGGGCCCATGTACCAGTACTCTTGCCAGCCCACTCTGAAGTAAACACATCTGCAAATAAAAATACTAAATTTTAGCAACATCATTTTAATTCAAAAGTAAGCAAAACCAAAAAAGTATAATATTTTGCTCTATAATTATTTATTATTCAATACCAGAGGGGCCAAGAGATTCACTACTATTCCTCTTTGTTTAAAGGTGTTATTTATCTTAGTTACACCCATCTGTTTCCAGATTTCATACAGAAGTACTTTGCCAGGTTCCAGGGTAACCAAGTCCAAGTTGGCATTTCAGGAGTCCAAGATAAGAAGCTTTGCTGGGAACAGGGTGCAGTACCCAAGTCATGGCCTGGCTCAGGGCAAAGATCTCTTTGTCAGCTGTGAGCATGGCAAAGCTGCTGAGTGGAAGTGAAACCTCACACTGCTGGCTGTCATTATAACATCGATTTTTTAAAAGGAAAAAACCAACTATGGAAAATAAAACATTAAGATATCTTTTTTTTTTTTTTAACTCAAAAGAAAATTTGATCAACCTGGGGGAAAAAATGAACTTGCCATTATACAGCTAATTCAGTTCTAAAGTAGAATATCTGAGAGAACAGGGAGCATGTTAAAAATGAAGGATGACAGTGGTTACCTACATTAGGAATGACATGGCCCACACATATTTTCAAAAAGAAAACAGTGTGCCCAGATCCTTGATTTGATGCTTTGTACCAGAGTAATAAACTTATGCAGATTGTGAATGAAGATCAACATCTATTTACACGGATCACTTTGCAGGGTCTAAATTAATTCATTGTTTAGAATGTATCTGACATTTACATAGTGTTTATTTAAACAAACAAACCAAGCCCACACACTACCTGCAAAAAGGCTCTTCATTTTTACACTGACAAGGAACACCAGAAGGACAGAATTCTTCTGTATTATCCAGACAGGCCTCAAAGTCCCCAACTCCAGTGCAGTTGGCTGGGAATTAAAACAAAACAAGAACTTAATGCAATTATAGAATAACATACTGTCAGTGGGCTGTGTTACTAATTACACCAGAAATTTCAGCTTCATATGTACTCTGTAGATACTACATCTTACTTTCCAGTGACTTGTCCCTTGAAAATGTTAAAGCTATTTGAGAAATGAAAATTTACCTGCTTAAATTACTTTACCCTGAATGTTTACCCATCTTCCAATTGGCCAGGAAACTGTATGGCTTGTGTTGTTATGATTTTTATCACATCATTAAAGTACAGTTGTGTCTGAATTCCACTATATATTATCTCTGGATTGTTGGCAAAGACTAAAAGTCATAAAATTCATTAGAGATTCTAACCTTCCAATTTTAATCCAAATTAAAACCTTTTTGTGTGTTTTGCATTGGGATTGTTCCTTGGTTTAGCCTACAAAAGGATCTGGTTTGCATTAATGTTGGCTCTCCTCTCTTTTGCTGTGTAAACACTGTGGGCTGTAAATAATGTTCCAGAATCGGAGTGTTTGCAGTATTTCACAGGTATTTGGCTGGCTAAAAATAACTCCCTCAGCAGCCTTAATCAGCCAACAAATGCCAGCACGTTTGGCACTCCTGCCCTCTAGTCTTTGCTACCCAATTACTAGTAACTGGTAGCTCCCAGGTAAAGAACAGTGATGATAAAATACACAAATCAATAAATTAAAATCTGTGGGATATTATCCCATAAAATAATTGCAGATCAAAACTGGTCTAGTGTAACAGAACCAAAGACAATTCCATTACTTAGCTTCTCACTTAAAATAACCTTTCTTTCAGTGCATTCTGGTTGTCATGCTCTTAATTATTGATGATTTTCTCCCTATTAGCATCAAGACAAGTCTAAGAACACTTACTATAAAAAAGTGTATTTTTTTTAACCCATATACCAAGTATTCTTTTCCCACTGAAAAAGAGCCAAACCATTTAACTCATTTAAAAATACCCTTTTGAAATTCAGAGACTGACTCAAAATGATCCCAGCCCACAAGGATACTGAGTTTTCAGGTGTAATTCATATGGTTGTAACCTTTTTCCTCTGACACCAGACACAGGACAGGAGTTGTCACACTAAGATTTTCACTTTTATTTCCCATTATTTAAAGTAAACTCTACCTAAAGCCTAAGGAGAATTCCCAAGCAGCAGCAATGCCCCAGCAGCACTCCCCCAGTGGAGTGGACATGGCCACATCCCTGTTCTGACAAGCCACAAAGCACAGTTTCAGCAGGTCTTACGTCGTGAAGCTTCACTCAGCAAGGGGCTGGCCAGGACCAGGACACACAGCAGGACTTTCAGTATGGACATCCTGGAGCCAGCTGGAGCAAAAGATTTCCTTCCAGACTTTGCCAGCAGCAGAATGAGCTTCCCTTTCTGCTACTGTGGATTGTGGATTTTGAGCTTGTTTTACAGCATCCTTCTCTGTGAAGAATTACTAATTAACTTAAAACTGATACAACTTCCTGATCATTTACCCACCATATTTTCCTTTATGAAACTGGGTAGTTCCATATAAATATCTCAATTATCTTGCTATTTCTGAATTTTTGATATCAGATAATGAGGTGTTCATTTAAAGACCTAAATTTCAACACACTAAGGTATCTGCCAGGAGCATTTATTTATTCTCCTTTCAGGCTTATGTTACCTTTTATAGATAACAAACTTGGAATGTTATCTGCAGACAAAGTTCCTGGAACAGACATTGTTTTTAAAGACAGGACAAAGCCATGGTCCTGAAGCCAGCTAAGAGGGATGAGATGGGAAGGAGGGAATCCTGTTTGTATGCATCTACTGTTAAGTTTTGTTAGTTGATTATTCATTTTCCTGAGAAAAGAAGAGAAAATACCCCTCTGGCAAGGATGAGTGATGACAGAAACTCACACCTTAGCACATCCCCTGTCATCTTGCCTCTTTATTATTTAAAGAGTCCTTAAAAATTCTCAACACTCACTGCACAAGATCCTGACTCTGTGGTCACCCTGAACACTATACAGGATACACCCAAAGTTTGTGGAGTTGAAGTGCACTGAAGTTGAAGTTAGCACAAGCATTGTTCTCAGGACAGTGCTCGCAAAATTAATCCATAACTGATAAAAGCCCAGTGTGGACTTCCTAATTTGACAGGAGCTGGCTGCTTATGCAAACACGCCAACCACAGTTACATTAACAGCAAAAGGTAAACTTTAACCTTTGCTTTTCAAAGGATAAATAGTGATCTCTAAAAAAATCAATGCCTAACAAATTCGTAAAAGAATACTGCTTTGGCTAAAGCCCAACAGCACTTAATATTACAACAGCAGATAAGAGATTCTCAGCCCTGCCAGAAGATTGCTTTATAACACATCAAAACAAAGAAATTAACATTTACCTCATTCAAAAGAAATTGCACGATCCTTCTTCAGATGTAAGGCAGAAATGTGAAGAAGCAGTTCCTGCAGATGCTCTGTTCCTCTGGCTGACAGGGAGTTCCCCTCTGGCTCCAGCTCCCAGCTGCTGAGTGCTGGTGCCTCATGTTGGCTGATAAACAATCACCTTTACCTGGGGCTGTCAGATTTAATTCAAGGATGCAGAAATGCAATTGGCAGTTTTTTCTTGGGTGAGATGTTTTCATGAGGCTGGTTACAAACCCCAAACTCTTGACTTTGTTACATCACATTGGCATTTACTGGATGCAGCAGGTTTGGACCTGGCTGCAGAGGCCATGAGCTGGTTTCTGTTTTCAGTGCCCACTTGGGTAACAGCAAATAAACCCAATGCCAGCAGACCTGAGCAGCTGAGAGCTTTGTATTCCACAGCACACCCATTTCCTCCTCTTATTGTCTGAGTTTCTGGAACTCTGCAGAATCAAGTGCCAAGTTATGCATTCTGTAATGACATCCAGGCTAATTTAATTTCTTCAAATAGAGACATACAACTAAACCAGAATTAATGACCAAAATTAATGGTGGAAGATGGAACTGCTCATTAGCTTTAATCTTAATTCATTTCAGATCTGATTCAAGATGGCTTTGGAGAACACACTCTCCTCCTGCAGCATATTGCAGGGTCCTGAGGGTGACACAAACTGAGCACAAACTACAGACTCCTCCAACACTGATAGCAGGACTGCTACAAATAAGAGCCCAGAAAAGGTTACCAAGGCTTGAAACCATGACAGGCTCAGTTTACACCTATTCCCTGGTGACAGCAATGGAGTTTCTTTCAGTTGTTGCAGCAAAATCCATCTCCCATGGCCGTAAACAAAAGGGCAAAGGACTAATTGCACCTTGAACAAGGGTGCTCTGCCTCTGCCCACAGTGAACCCAGGGTTTCACTGGGGTTTGAACTCTGGCTCTGGTCCACAAGAAAAACACATCAATGCTGGGGCAGGATAAAAGATACACTGGCTTCTAGAATGGCTTCCATCACAGCCTGTCTTGGCTGCAACTCACCATCAGTACAGAGCTGAGCTTGCCTTCTGGGAATGCCTGCAATTTACAATAAAAACTATACATAATCCAGTGCCTACTGATTGTCCTTTTTAAAAGGCACAAGCTTTGTAGGACCTCATTTTCTCTCTGGATTTAAAATACATTTTCAGCATTTCACTGTGATTCAGAAATACTCCAAACTTTCACTACAAGATAACTGCACGGCTGCATTCCAGTACCTTTAGTATTTCCCAAGATGTTCAAGAATCGCAGTGACAATCTGCCATTAAAACAGCCACCTTATAATTCACACAATTTTCCTTCTCTCGAGTAATTTACTCCTTAGGTTAAACCATGTATTACATGATTTATGACCCTTGGCTGGCAGATTACTTTACCTGGAAGACTGGCAAGGAGTCACACTGACATAAACACATTTACTATGGGCCTCCTTCTTGAACAGAGTCATTCCTCCAGCATGGATAAAAGCTTTAGTTTTTCCAAGTCCTGAATTACACCATTCTTTAGAAAAAAATACCAAGAAAAGAAAATGGAAGCACTTCTCAAAATTTAGAACACTGAGCATTAATCTGTCCTGTTACTTCAGTGATTTCTTCCAGGAGTGTTTCAGTGCTTCAGGGGTGAAGTTTTATCCCCAGCATTAATGAACCAAGTGTGAGTCAGTCATTACCAAAATGAACTCTGAAAGGGAAGGAATTGACAATTTTTCTACAGATGAAACAACAGACAGAAGTTAAACTTACTTTTTAAAAAGTAACTTATCACCCTTTATTTCGAGGTGCTTCACAGTGATATGACAAAATAAAGTATCACAGTCAGTTTTATGTAAATAAAAAATTTATATCAACAAGTTCCAAATCTCCCTATATTGAATACAATCAACCATAAATAAAAAAACATGCATTAAATTAAAACTATTTATGTATTATAAAATACCATGTGACCCCATTCTTTAAGACATTGAAGTTTTCACAAATATATAACTTCTATAAAAATCACAATATACATTCTTACTTTTATCATGTTACTATATTATTGCATTGTGAAATAAACTTTAAGTGACTCTTAAGGATATATTCGAGAGGCATTTTGAAGTGTTTCACTATAACTTAATAAAACCATGTCTCACAATAAAACTTTCCCCATGTTTTATATTAATTTTTCATTGTAAAGAATTGCCTATTGGGTCTGAAATCTTTAAGAGACCAAGTCAGGCACATTGTTACCCAGGACTCACAAGCATGGCATTGTGTAGATATGAATTTGCTTTTTTAAAGCCATTGCATAGCACCTTTAGTAGAAATTACTAAAACAGACAAGTGGCTACAGCTCCTTGCAGTCACCTGTACAGTATTATATAACCCCTGGAGGCTCAGATGTCTGAACTGAAAGGAGAGAACACACCCAGCCAGAATACAAAACTTTCCAGCCTTTTCTCCCATTTTCTTTGGCTGCAGCTAGGGAACAGTTGTCTTTAGCTGTACCTGTTCACAACAAAACCCCTGTAATTATAACTCTGTGGGGATAGTAAACAAAAACTGTTGATACAAATGAAACAAACAGAAAATTACCCTGCCTTGATGAGAAAGAGAAATCTCAGCTGATGAAAAAACTAAACTAAAAAGTAACAATAATATTATCATCGTCACCAAATCCCAGATTGGTTTGTGTTGGAAAGGACCCTAAAGCCCATCTTCTTCCACCCCCTGCCATGGACATGGACATTTTCCAATATCCTAGGCTGCTCTGAGCCCTGTCCAACCTGGCCCTGGACACTTGCAGGGATGGGGCAAACACCTGACAAACCCTGTGCTGCTCACTCCTCTCACCTACCACAAAGAAATGACACAGCAGAGCTACAGAACTGCATCCTTCATCCTGTTCATTCATCACAGTGGGCAGGAACACTAATTTTAAGTTATGTCCCAGATGTTTAACTCTGAGGTTTAGCTCTATCCCAATGTTGTCCTAAACAGTAATCTGAGGCTGAAATACAGCCCAGGACAGCTCTGTGTAGCAGGGCCACGCAAGCATGAACAAGATCAGAGGCTGCAATGGAAGGGGCTTGCATGAACACCTGACTGCCCAACCAAGGAGCCAATGGACATTCTGCAGACCAGACACCCCCACCTGTATCACCAGATTTGACTGGAAATGCCCTAAAAATCTGGGAATTTGCAGAGCAGCTTTTGGCACCAGGGAAGAGGCAATCTCCTAAGGCCTGCTCTCCTGGAAAGGGCAGGGCCTGCTCCCCTGGCTGCTTCCATAGCAGCAACCCAAGGCAGCTCCTCTCCCCGCTCCGAGGAGACCAATTCCTGGGCACAGCTTTCACTATTTCCTGAAAAATCTCACCACAGTAAACTTCTGCAAAATCCAAGCAAATCTGCATCATCTTACCTTTCCTCTTGACTTGCTCTGGTAGCACATCACTCAAAGCTAGAATTTAACAATTTAGGAGTAGAGCAGATGGGTTTTCCTTTATGTTTTTTATCCAGAATATGATCAAAGGGAGACAGATAATACAATTTCTGGCATCCAGTCATGCACTTGAAAATGATAATTTCTTCACAATTTTCACTTATGTCTTCATCTGTTTCCCTGGAAATGGTATTTGAAGCCCAGCCATCTAATTTTTCTACTCCTCTCTCTGTGATGAAACACTAAATGTGTCATGTCCAGGAGCTCTCTGAAGATTGATTTAATATCCTCTGATGGCTGCCTGAATTCTGACAGCTGCCTGGGCCTTTAAGAGATGATTAAAGAAACAAAACACATTAAATCCTGTCAGCTGTTCCAGGCAAGTTTAACTAATAGAATCCTTCTTTTTAAACTTCACATTGTCTGACCTCACCTTGCACTGGACTCTGTAAAAAAGACCAACACTTCGCCTGAAATTTGGATTTTAAAATATCCATTTGTTTCCTTCACCTTGTGCCTTGTGCACATTCCATCCTGCAGCACCTCCTTACAACTTCTGCTAATCCCACAGGATTCTGCTAATTCCACAGAATTCCCACCTGGAATTCTCCCTGTATTTCACTGGTCATTTGCCTTTGCATTATCAGCCTTGGAAAAAGGAATCAGGTTGTGAAATTTCTTCTTCTGGAGAGCAGGAGCAAATATCCCATCACATCTCAGTGCTGAGAACAGCAGCATTTCAGGCTTTAGCCTTCCAACCAAACTATCTGTTCATATGGCTTCTCTTGCTTCCCCCCTCAATTTTACAGCAAATCCCATATTTTCATTAATTGAAAGAGAACAGAATGGAGAGAAATGGAGGATGAACAGAAACACAGTGATATAGACAATGATAAAAGCAGTGTTTGAAAGCTTCACCCCAGAAACCTTAATTTCAAATTTCTTTCTTATGGAAAAAACACAGAATTTCACAGAAATCCTACCAAAATCAATGGGTATTGCATACAAACTTGTGGGAAGAAAAAGTTAGCTGCTTACTACTTCTGCATTTTTACTGTTATCAGTTTAAACCTTGAAACTACAGATTTCCAACTTCTTAAACATTTCTAATGGATTTCATATAGATTCAGTATCAGTCTCATGGATTAAGCAATTTATACACAGTTCTTCAAAGCATTAGAAGTAGGTGAAAGCTGATGTATAGTTTCAAAAGGATGTTTAGAGATCAGCTGTGTGTTTTTTCCCAACTTCAGTGACATTTGAAGACACCAGGGGCTTGCAGCACAAGGACTTGTTTCCATTCACCTTTGTGAAAGAGGCAAACAGTAAGAAATTATTTTGTAATTAAAAAACCCTTTACATAAGCATTAAAGCCAATGCTGTTCATGTGATACAACCACAGAGATTTTAAGGGTACTCAGACCAGCAGGAACTTGCACTTCATTCCAGAGCTGAAAGATAAAAGATGAAGAAGCCTCTGCAAACCCCATCCCTCACATTCTTTCAGATCAATGAACATCTGAGCCAAAGCAGAGATATGTTTGCATTTTCAAATATCCTTTGTGAAGTGACATTTATTAGCAAGTTTGGCACAGAGAAACCTCACTGGGAGAAGACACTGACAAATCTTGTTTTCTCAGTGTCTCACTAATGACACTGACAATGAGTGAATTCCCACTGCTTATATGGAGTCAGGAACAAAATAACCACTAAACAGAATCATGTAAGTCAATAATACAAATTTGGAAATAAGAAAACATCTGATTAAATTATACCTCACAGAGTATGTATTGTAAAGATTATTCCTTCCCTTCTTCCCTCCCCCTTATCTGTAACATTTTGCAGTTTATAAAGCAGGCTTGGCTTAGCTTCTGGTACTGTACATGTCCACATCTTCTGGGCTGGACTGACCATGGTCCATAAGTTTCGAATCAGGCTTAAATTTCTTTTTCTTCACTGTTCCTGTTAGAGATGGTAAAGAAATATGGTTTAAAAATATGCATGTATTTGAGCTGTAAGAGAAAAAAGCTTTGTGATACATTTGGAGAGTTTCTGTACTACCAAACATGTAGAAAAGATCAAAATCTGTCTGTTCTAGTCCAAAATGTGTTAAAAAGTGATAGAGGAGGATGAGGGTTTGTTGGAGTGATAAGCACAGCTGTGGATGGAGAGCAGGATCTCCTCCCACTCTCCAATACCACTTCCTAACACAGCAGAGTGAGAAGAAATTGTGATGCTTTGCCTAACACATGGAAAGGAAGGGAAAGTTTGAGGCATGGGAAAAGTCTGCAGTGTTTCTTGCCCTGCTGCTCCCAGGGGCAGAGCTGCCTCCCAAAACCAACCCTGCCAGACCTGCCCTGAAGCTGCTGCCAGACAGTAAGAATTCCAAATGAACACAAACATCCTTTCCTCGTTTCACTTTGTGACTTCCAAAAACCAGGAACTGAATTTATTAAAACACTGAACCCTCCCACTCACCCTGAAGGACACTGCACAGGCTGACATTTAATGATCCTGCAGTTCCAGAGGCTCTAAGGGAATATAAAGGCAGGTTTCTGGGGCTGTGTCTCCTGTTCCTGACCTGCTTCTTTTCCAGCTACATCAGTTGGTTCAACAAAGGGTGTTACATTCTCCTGAAAGCTTTGCCCCATTTGGACTGAGAAAATAAACATCTCTGACAACACAGATTCATTTAGGGCATGGGTATTTTTGGCTGAATTAGGGACATGAACTAATTCCACCTATGAAAGCAAAGAGAGATCTATATACACAAACCCAATAAAAGACAGTTTGGCCTGAAGCTAATGTAAAAACAGATCAAAGCATTCCACAAACTAGATCAGAAAAAACTCAGGTGCAAAGCAAAGATGTGAATGCATACTATAGTGAAAATAAAGGGGAAAAAAATATTAAAACCCTCATTCAAGTACATAATGCTTGCTTTCCAGAAAAAAAATCTCTAGTAACAATTCCTTCCTCCCAAGTGATTTCCTTTTAACAAATAAAATTCAGAAACTGCCCTTACGAAAGGTAACAAGATTTTAAAACTAATTTAGTTCTCCTTTAATACATAATTCCACTGTTTTCTCTCACAAATTGGACTATCAAATCTTTGTCAGTTAAATAGGCTGTAACATGATCTAGCTGATTATCTCAACCACTGAAGATGCACAAGGAACCACTGCAGAAAACCCAGCAAAATAAAACCCAACGCTTCATTTCTCAATGGGACATTCCTCTTTCATTCCACTATGGGTCATCTCTGCATTGTTAGAAGAGGCTAAAAGTAATTAAATCAATTTGAGACTTCCATTTCTTAATTATAATCCAAATTAAAACCTTTTTGTTTGTTTTGCATTTGGATTATTCCTTATTTTGGCCTACAAAAGAGCCTGGTTTACATTAATATTGGTTCTCTGACATTATTGAGAGAGAACAGCAAATATATAATTCTGATACTATGACAGGGTCCACAGTGAGAAAATTACTAGAGCCTCCCTGAGGCTCTGAAATATGTATTAAATGACAACATGTAAAATATGCTCTCAAGAATAATATGCACTGACAGTCTGCTCCAGTTTAGAGCAAGAGTAAGAACAAAATTAAGTCAACTAATTGGATTTGCAAGTTGCCCTGAGATTACACTTGAAATGTTTAATTCACCTGATGAAGGCACTGGATCTTCATTACTCCAAGACTCTGCTGGAGAAGATTCTGTTCTGTTAAATGATCTTGACTCAACAGCAGACTCAGGTTTGGTACTAGAATTTCCTTTTTTTTTCTTATCTTCTTGCATAATTGGTTTTGACTCTTGCTGCAGCTGTGAACCAAACATTAATAAAAGAAAGCACATGGGTATATGCTTAATACATTATTGCAAAATAAAGCTTTCAAGTCTGGGAGCTTATCTTTTATGAAATTATTTTCAGATACGACATCACACAATGATACTCAACTAGTCAGCTGCACACAAGGGACACAGCTGGAAAAAGTAAAATGCATGAAACCCCACAGATCAGATAGAATAACTTCAAATTCATGTATAAGGGAATTTGTCATGAATATATACTTAGGTCTGAAGCTGTGGTTTTATCTGAGACCCTTCAAGAACTTCCCAAGTTCATTTCCAGGTGAGGAGCATTTAGCCTTACACAAGACTGAAATAGCACTGAGTGCTTACAGAACACTTACTACCCCTAGTTAGCAGAAGATGGAAAGATAAATCATGATAACACCCTAGTGATGAAAAATAGTATGTCTTGAAAACAGGCTTCACTCAGGGAAAAAAAATGAATTAATAAAAGTGTCTGCACCACATCAACTCTTGTTTTGTTAGCAGTTTAATGACAGTTATCTGAATCTCATTTTCAGAACTCAGAATTCCATTTGTGCTTCTCAGAGGAAATAAAAGGTGAGGACTGCATGCCAATGAGCACTGTAAATTTAAAGCAAAGTACTTCCACATGTTAATGTAACTGAGAAACTGAAATTTTCTTTGAAAAGAGCAACAAAAAATTACTGTGCAAAGCTGAAATTTTACTCAGGGAAGTGCTACTTTTGTCAAGGCTTTTTTTCCACTTTAAAAAGAACCCTTTCAGGTTGGATAAAACCTATATTCAATTCTGGATTACTAACTCAAATTCCATATGTAATTTACAGAAGGTTAATATTGCCCTCTACTCACTGCTGGCAAGACCTTAGCTGTTTACTATGTCCTATTTTGACCACTTCACTTAAAAACCACAAACAACACAAACCACACACAAACTCTCCCAAAACCAGAAAAAGCAGAGAAACGAGAGGAAATTCAGAGGAGAACAATAATTATGTCAGAGTTAGAAAGCCTGCTCTGTAAGAGAATGTTATACTGGAGAAGAGAATGTCAAAAACCATGGTAATTTTCCATATATAATAGGTCAATATAAAGAGGTTACTGACCATTTCTTCACTATGACTGCAATGAGGACAGGAGAAAAAATCAATGAGGACAGGAGAAGAAATCAATCAGACATGGACAATTCATATCACAGGGTAATTCAAACAGATTTCTTGCAAGGGTTGTAGAAGCCATTCATACCTACTGTAATCCTGAGTGTCTTTAGCCTAAATCAGGGGCTGCTTAAGACCAAAGCTTGAATCAGAATGGATCCTTTGCCAAGATAAAAAAGGAGCTCTAAGAGAAACTCATTCTTCTCTTGTGCACCCTGCATGTATTGGGGGACTACAGAGGGGATCTCAGTATCTGCTGGTTGGAAAGGTGTAAGAGCAATTAAACACCGAAGTGACAAGAAGGACAGACTGGGGTTTGTGCCTTGCTTAACACAATCAGTAAATCTTAAAGAGGGAAGAGTCCATAACTTGCTAATTGACCTTTTTCTCCCTCTCAATGTATGAGTTTTTGTTACTTCCCAAGTCCTACCTTGGTGACAGTTTCCTTTTCTGCCCACAGTGACCTCACAGCCTCATAGGTCTGATGACTTGCACAAAGTAACTTTTTCCCTGTTACCTGTTTTTTTAGAAAAACATAATTGAACAACAGCTTTAAAAATACAAAGACACACACAGCATTCAAATGAAATTAATCATCTTTGCATTACAACATGCTTGACCCCATACTAAGGCATCTGCTTTTCAAGATCTAGTGCATATTCCCCTTACATGAAGCAAATCCTAAGTAATGTTTAAATTGGTATTAAGAATCCACAGCTAATATTTCCGTGCTAAATCCACTGACTCCAAATGAAATCAAAACCTGATCAGCAAACAGTGTTCTGGCAATGTGGGCACAATAGACTGGATCCAGTTTTAAAGGATTCAAACTTGTCTCACTATGTTGGAAATGACCTAGATAGAAGAAACCCAGAAACTCACCTTAGCAATGACCACTGACTGAGCAGGGTAACACACAGAATATCCTACAGTAGTAAGTCCCAATGGATAAGCAATTTTCTTAAACCTAGAACCTGTACAAAGCCAAATATTTTGAACAATTAGACAATAACGAAATGCAAAGCTAAGAAGCTGTAGCAATTAAATGCAGAAGATATTTTTATTCTGAAAGAGAAATAATCCCAACCTAGGTTTTCCAATATTGTGAAGAATGAGAAGAACAACTATGTCATTAGTCTGTCCAGTCCTGCTCGGTCAGCTCTCAGCCAGCTTCTAACACCAATGAATAATGTCCCTTCAATTTACCAGGAAGGATGGTTTTTTAGTCCCACAGGCTTTTACCAACGTTTCAGAAGAGTACTCTGACCATTAAAACTTTTACATTCTACATATCCCACAGACCAATAATGAAATCAAGCAAACCCTACCTTTTCTTGCCAGCACTAAACCAGCTAAGCCTGACACTGTAATTACACCGGCTTTGGGAAGAAAATCTGGGGGAGGGTTGTTCAGGTAAACATAAGCATCTAAAAATTGGGGAAAAAATACAAAAAAGGAGCAATTCAGTATCAGTAATTTTATTTCCCACTTAAGAAATAAAGATGAAAGTTTAGATTCTACTGAGAGTTAATACAAATGAAATGAGACAGATATGTGACTTGCCTACCTTTTCCAAACTGAATTGAATCCATTACTCCATTTTTAACAAAGAGATAAGCGCGCTACAAAGGAAAAAAACGAAACCAGAAAGTAAAATCTCTGCAAAAGCAGTTGTTTACATGTGGCTCGGCTCAATGAGACAAAATAAATACTATGTAACTTTAAAAAACCCAAACCACATCAATGACCTTCCACACAGACTATGCAGGACAAACGCATTTATATTTTTTAAATTTCTATCAACAATTAATTAAACAATCTCTCTAATATAATCTCACTTTTAAAACTGACATCTCAGGAACTGCAGAGCAGGAAAACATCTGGACACCAGCTGTATAATATCAGAAAATTCAATTATAAAATACAATCTCTTCCCTAGAGACTTTCCCAGGAAAACTGTTAGGAAGAGCAACACGGAATTTGTACCACCAGAGGTCACTGCTACTCAGTGTCGGGAACTCTCAGTGATTAATGGCATGAAAAAGTGTGGTACAGATTTATAACAAGAACATTTCAGTCATGCAGTCACTGACAACATTTTCACAGACCAATGGAATCATTATTACCAGAAAGTACAGGAAGACATTTTGAATTTTTTGCTGTTTTTAAACATTAGGGTCTACTTTGTAAGAGCAAAACACAAGCATAAAGTCTCCTCCTGCTAACAGCCAGGGTGAAGCTGCTGTTTCCCAGCAGGTACAAGAGCAGTGACAAGTACCACAGTTCCCTCTCCACTGGAACATGCAGTAACAGAGCTGGGAGGTATTTCTGGTCACTAGTGAGAACAGCCTGCTTTAACATGTACATGGGATGCACTCTGCCCTTTTTGTCAGGTACTACCCCTTAGAAGCAGCTCCTTCTCCATGGACTGCATCTGGAATTTCAGACTCCAAAACACCCTCAAGTTCCGCCAGCAAGAACTGACCAACATAACTGCTGCTGTAGAAGGAGGGCTCATTTTTCTACCCTAAATTATCTCATATACTACAAGGAACTGCAAAAAAAAACCTCCAGGGGGAAGTAGCCAGATTTTTCAGTGGTTTAGTCTCGTGCTGTGAGAAACTGTAGGACATTTCTTACCTTGCACCACCCAAAATAGCGGCTGGTTGTCTGTCGCACTGCCGAGAGCTGCTGCTGCAGGTGCCCAGGCTGCTCCTCGATGTACTTTGACTTCAGAGGGGGTGCACTGTAAATTGGGAGCTGCAAACAAAGGCACAGCTGTACAGCAGGGAGAGAGTTCTCTGTTTTCTTCACTTGTTACACTTGAAGGGGGTTTTTCACGCCTGCAAACCCTCAGTGTTCCCATTAAGACAAACAAAAATTCGACATGGAATTATGTACTTTTAGAGTTCCAAACTGACTCTACACAAGTGTAACTTCACTCTTCAGAAGTGAAAGCTGAAACAAGATTCTAACAAGTAGAATTACTGAGTATGATAAAGTATTTTTCATTCAGCAAAGGCATGAGCGAGAATAATTACAAAATGAATGAGTGTATTACTAGAAATTGCACTAGAAAAGGACTCATCAGTAAGTATTCTACTTTTACCTTTTCTGACTTAATTTTTGAAATACTGTAATAATGAAAATGAGATAAAACTTTACTAATTTAGTATTCTAACACTTCATGTTGTATTTGAGCCATAGTGGTCACTTATTTATAATCATGTATTACTTTGCTACGTATTTTTAGTTACTGGGTAATATAATTCAGTGGAAAGAGCTGCTATTCTGCAGATTTTTCTAGTGTTATTTTAAAGACCAACAAAGAAGAGGAGGATTCATACCTTATCTGGCTTCACCAGCTGACTTTTTGATTCCTTTTCTGTTGCTGCATATACAGTAATACATATAAATGGCAGCCCAGAAGAAACAGCTGCCAGCTTTGCCACCTGGGACAGAGAGATGAAAAAGGCAGGAATTACCTCAAAACAAATGTAATCAAAGGAGTGGAGTATATGGATTTATATATAAAAATATAAAAGTTCTCTATCACAAAATGGGAATCTGCTATCCAGGTTAAAATAAGATAAAAATTTAGAAGCTACCTCATGTCCTCTTTTCCATGGAAAAAATATTACGTAAAGAATAAGAATCATCGGTTTATGACTTTCTCCTACCACTCAGATGCCTTGAGGTGGAAAATAAAACTGTCTTACATCGTTTTGGTTTATTTCTCCCAGAAGTTACATGAGACATGACGACTGCCAGAAGCTTGTGGGCCAAATCCAGTATCCTAATTCAGGCATGTACTTATAAATCTCTAATAACTACCAAAAAAAAAAAAACCCCACAAGTGGAACAGAGCATCCTTCCACTTCACCTCAGCTCACTGATACTCCATGGATTTGGTTTTAATCTTACTCTGCCAGATGGTGACCCACAGAGAGTGCAATCTTAAGAAGAATAAAACTCTTATTAATCTTTCATAGTAAACAGTAAAGAACACACATAAAATTACGTCACTTCACTAAAGGTACTGAATCATTCAGATTTATGTACTGAGCCAAAGTACTTCAAGATCAGACAGCAAAGCCAAAGACAGTTTATTTTTCCGTAACAAACTAAAGTAAAATACTTTAATTTCTCTGGCTGTCCTCGTTGGCATAATTTTCTTTGCAGATATATACACATTTTAAACGCTTTAAAAAGGTAAATGTGAAGATTCACGGGAGAGCAACCTATTCATCTATTTGACTGTGAACACTGGAAAACCTGTCTAAACATTTGTGAGAAAGCCTAGACTTTTACATGCACTTTTCTCTGTTTAATGACACTGTAGTATTCTGCAAGCAGAGATATTTTAGATACTTGTAACCCCGTTAGCTCGTAACAGCGTGATTTTAACAGCCTTGTTTCAGTGACGTACAGCACCACTAGCACTTTATCGTGTTACTCTCGACTATCATCCCGATATTCCTCGAGTTGAAGGTGTTTTGGAAGCTCAGAGTAGATGGAGAACAACCACAAGAGAAATACTGCTTTTATTCCCTGTTGCACAATTTAACCACCTCCTGAACCAGCTCTTTCCCCCTCGATTCCCACACCGCCAGAGACCCCTCACTGCCCCACTCTCCACCTGACCCTGGTTCCGCGGCACCCGGGCTGCTTCCCCCGCACCGCCGCAGCCGCCGGCGGACCGGGCGCTCCCGAGGGGCCTCACGGAGCCGCCGCGGCTGTCCCGAGCACGCGGGGGAGCGGGAGCGGAGCCTGAGGGGCAGCGGGGCCGCGGGGCCGAGGCAGCGCCGGCCTGAGGGCGGGAGGGCGGACACTCACCTTGGCCGCCATGTTGGACAGCGCCGCGTACGGCGCGCGGGAAGGGCCGAGCCGGGCGGGGCCGAAGGGCGGGGCGGGACCGCGCTGGAGCGGGCGGGATCGCCTCAGGGCATCGCCCAGGGCGGGCAGGGAGGGATTCTCCTCAGCTGGTATCGCACCAAAGCGGGCAGGGAGGGATCCTCCTCAGGCGGGGCGGGATCCCCTCAGCGCATCGGCCCAAAGCGGGCTGGGAGGGATCCTCCTCAGCCAGTGCGGGAGTCCCCTGAGGGGACTCAGGGCATCGCCCCGAGGCGGGCAGGGAGGCATCCTCCTCGGCTGCCATCGCCCCAAAGCGGGCAGGGATGGATCCTCCTCAGCCAGTGCGGGATCCCCTCAGGGTGTCGGCCCAAAGCGGGCAGGGATGGATCCTCCTCGGCTGCCATCGCCCTAAGGTGGGCAGGGATGGATCCTCCTCAGCCCGGGCGGCATCGCCCCAAAGCGGGCAGGGAGGGATCCCCCTCAGCCGGCATCGCCCTCAGCCCGGGAAGGATCCCCCTCAGCCGCCATCCTCCCCAGAAGACACAAAATCCCCCATAAACACACAGTCTAAGTGCAGATAATTCGTTTATTGAAGTCCAAATTTACAACTGAAGTTTACAACTTTTTTTTTTTTTTAAATTTCTCCCAAAACAAAAGCTTTGTTTGAATTTAGGAAGAATAAATGTTTGTTTTTGTTTTTGTTTTTTTTAATAATGTACAGACTATATCTCTTAAATAAGTTAATATCTTTGAAAAAAGAGCAATATGTTCCTTTTTTTTAATGTTGCAGTGCAACTTACAACTTACACGTCTGTGCAATGTACCATGAGGTATATGCCCAGTGAGCAACACACAGTGAAGTTTTCCATTCGTAAATTTTCATTGTAGACACACAAAAAGTTAACAAGTTATTAATCTGTGATAGAAAAAACGCAGCCGGTTACAGTAATTCACACAGAACTCATCTGGAAAGAGGGAAAAAAGAAACCTAATGTTCATTGCCTATAGAAACTATTGGATCATCTCTCAACATAGACAAGTATAAAATTAAAAATACTGTTGTGAAACTGAAGAAATACTGTATTATCCAGGGGTTGAAACCTCGTTTGACCTGTATTAGTCTAGAAGCATTGGTTTTCTCTCTGTAGCATCCATGAGCTGAGGGATTTACTGTGGTATCGATGGAGCATCTGCTGGTCAAAGCATTAAGCACGATGGGCATTATAGAAAAGTTGCAGAATGCTCAAAAAATTAAAACTCCAACGTTTTCCCTGGCATGGACAGGTGGTTTTTCCATTACCTCTCAGTTCATCTCCCAGCTGATTAGAAAAACAAGGCTGAAACATGGAGGATTACTCGTATTTGAAGCGTGATGCTTCAAACTTCTCAAGATGGCTCTAAAATACTTATTTTTCTTAATGACAGAAAACATATATTTATTTAAGAAAGAATCATCCACAATATAACTTTGTGATAAATAACAGTTCTGCCTCTAATACATATATACATACTGCTTGTAAACAAAAATGCCCACAGGTCATGGAGTCTCCATGATTTTTATACAAGGCGCTATAGATTTTTTTAAATTTTTTTGTTATTGAAAACAGTCCTAGTGAAAGTTTGGTTTATAACCTCCTATTGCTACAGAAACAGTAAGAATGTTTATATTTACAAAGAAACAAAGACCATGGAGACCCCATAGCGTTATTTGCCAAAGATCTGAAGTTGGTGGGGTTTGCAAAATACACGTTATCAGCACGTTGGACAGGTTGAACACCAGCAGTACGAGACTCCAGTGCTTTGGTATTTCAACCCCTGAATATACAAAGACATTACTACAGCCTACTTCACAGTTTAATGCAAGTAAAGTGCAAGCCATAGTACAAGGGTGTCATACATTTCCATACATGTAAGCGTTATCTAAAAAAGGCTCTATACAAGGTTTATTAGCTATTTAGTAACCTAGACGGAAGTCACCTATGGCCCAGCAATTAATGGTCTTACAAGGATATTGTCTTTGCAATACAGTATGTGTCAAATGTAAAAAGATTATTAATACTAGTGCATTTCTCTTATATCCTAACCTGTTTCCTCTTCAGATTTTTAAGCTGAAATCCTTGTTTCTCAGTAAAACAGAAGTCTTAACTGGTAACAGGGTCTTACTGGTATTTTGGCCAGTGAACACGGTTTGTTAAGACGCATTTGTTTTGTGGTTGCTAGTGAAAAAATGCAATATTTAATATGCATAATGTGACATCCTTAGTTAATCTGCAGCATTCGGACAGACGCATTTACTGTTAGTAAAAAGATCTGTATTGATACCCTCACCAATGCCTGAGGATGAACAATATTCTAGAAATGTGAGGACAGAAGCTACAGGATTTAGCTGGTCAAACAGCAGGTTGTCGACATATTTGATCATTTTTACAACATTGCTTTCTTTCAAATACTGCTCATAAAGTGACATTAATGCTTGAAGTCCCTAATTGTCACTTCTAACACATGTATGTGCTTGATAAAAATAAAGATATATCTGTCTGGCCTGCATTAAGAGTAAATATGGTTCTTTTCCTGAAGGCAGTTTCTGTCTGAATTATTTAAATACTATTATTAAGAGGAGGTCCCAGTAGTATATCACCTATTTTAAAACCTGATAAAAGCTTAAACAATACTCTTTATATACCTACTTCTGAATGTGAAAGTGTGGTATAACCTGTAAAATATAGAAAATAAGCTTTAAAAAAAGTTTCTTTCTCTGTTAGTTATATCCAGAGTAGAGAGTCCCCTGCCCACACGTTAGAGAGTGGAACTGATCAGAAACACCAATTTCACTGGCATGTAATGGGAGTAAAGAAAAGAACTATAAACATCAACTAAGAAAATGCAACTTACTAGTTTTGGTTGAAATAGCCATGTAACTTCCATACATCAGCTGATACAGCTCAGGTGGGATTTTCAGATCTGTGCCCACTTAACACCCATCGAGACCCTCAGCCACACGGTGTGAATTCATCTGAGAGTGGAGATGGAGGACCTGGCCCCACAGCATCCTGCCTGCAAAACCCACCCTGAGCCTCAGCTTTAATGAGGGAAACATTCTGGAAGAAAAAGAGCTTTTTAATACCAAATATAAATGAATAGCTAATATTGCTTCTTCAGTCCTTCCTGTTATTACTCATGTTTTGTCCTAGTGGTACATAAACATCATTTGGCAGCAGGGAAGGTGATATGTTGTCTCAGTGGCCTAAGGCAGTGGCCTAAGACGTGGAAAATCTACCGTGGAAAGCCTTCTGGCTGAGTGCCCTTCTGGCTGCTCTAAAAACACCATTTCCGTACCGTGAAAACTGAGGAGAGAAGAAAATCCTTTATGAGAGGAAGTCAACACTTATTTATCTGACATTGAATGTACGGAACCTGGGTGTACCTGGGTGTACAGTTTAAACTGTAGATTGTGTTGCCTGGTAGGATCCTCTAGTTCAGGGGCAGCTGACAGGCTTTGCAGAGGGGGCTGGTTTTGTTGTGCTGCATTGTGCCTTAGCCAAGGATTGTTTTACATGAACCACCTCTGAAGGACTTTGGTCCCCATTGCATGAAGAGTTTGTACAAACTGTTGGTGAATTATCATGAAATAGCTCTGCTGGAAGAGCTCTCCCACCTCAAGGATCAACAGTATTTATTAGTCATAAATACTGCTGGATTTTGGCAGAAAAGAATGCTTTTGGAAGACAAGTAAGCACGTGAGGAAAGAATATGGCAAATAAGGTATGTGATAATCTTGGCCTGATTTGCATTCCTTGAGACAAAGATAAGAAGAATTTTCTTTGTTCTCCTCAGATATGTGTTAAGTTACACAATTTCTACCAGATTGTTCATTTTTCTCCCAGAAGTCCTATTAACATTTAAAGTGAAATCTCCTAAAGGTCAGCAGCAGAATTCTACAATTTTGGAGGAGGCTGAGCCCTTCCCAGTGCCACTGTAAAGTAACTCCTTTAAAGGTACCTGTACTGTCCTTCACAAGACCTTGGAGAATGAGTACTCTGGCCTGGAAGGCTGTAACTGCTGAGAGGGGTAAGAGTCGAGTTAACTGGCCATGTACAATTCTCTGCAACACTCATTTCTTTTTCCTTGGAAAAAGCCAGGGGAGCACCACATTTCAAGCTCCTAAGGCAGCAGCCGAGAGCTGAATATACTGGTAAGAATCCCCTCCTCCTCCTTTGATTTTTGTTCGTGTCAATTACAGCAAGCTCAGGGTAGTTTTCACTTAAAATAATGAAACCAAGAAAAACGTCTCGGTTCTCTCAGGAAGTGAGATGCTGAGAGACCTATTAAGACACTTCCAAAGATCTGACATGTCACTGAATACAGAACAGTATTAAAAAAGGAGGGGAATCAGTAGCTCAGGGGGAGCATTAAATCAGTTGTAATGAAAAATAGCCAGTAACAAAAAGACTCAGCTTGTGGAGTGTCAGAGAAATTCTGTGGGCTGAGACATTTTACCTGCAGGAGCTCTGAATGGAGACACTAATAAGGTCCACACAAATGAAATACATCCAAACATTTCCATGCTGTTGTGTATGTTAAAAAACAAGTTTTACCTGAGAATTCAGGCTGGAAAACTGGCAAATTAATAAATGTATTGTACTGGTGCTCTTAATTTTCCTTGATGAACTCAACAGCCAAGCCTTGTTCTTGTCTGATTTTAAAACATGGCATCAAAACAACCACAACAATTCCAGCTGCTTTGTACAGTATGTTTAAGTACCCGTTGGTCCAGGAGAATTAGACACATTTTAATACATAAGCAGGATTTGGTGCACGAATTTTTAAACACAGTATCCATACTGCACTTTGCATTCTAGTGAGTTCAAAGATGGTGAAAATCCAAATAATTGTGGTGACTGTGCACGTTACTCTCTGCAGTACATTTAGTTTGGTACCTACATGCAGAAGGAAGAAACCCATGGCAGGGAGGGAAGGGCTGCAGGGTGGAGCTGGGTACATGTGCCAGTAGTGTGATAAGTTCCTGTGAAATGGCTTCCAAATGCCAGCTGACATTTGTGAAAGAATAAAGTCTTTGTATTGCTTAATTTAGCAATTAGATTTTGCTTGCTCTAAGGCACAAGCAACGCCAGACAAATGTTTCAAACTTTTCTCCCAGTTAATCTCAAGCCCATTAGAGGGAATTTCTCCAGTATATCTCATCTCATTTCATCTCAAGACTGTCCTGGATAATTTATTTGGCCTATTCAGTGCAAATCACATTTGCTGAGAGCTGCTCTCCAGGAGCAGAATGCAGTCTCACAATTCCAAGAATTTCAGAAATGATGATCTCATGACACTGAAAGATTTTTAAAGATAAACTTAGCAAAAGTATGAACTCTCTACTATTTAGGTCATCTACTCATATTTCAGAAATTGTATTTAAACTTAAAACTGGGATAATCTATTTTCCCCACTAGTTATGTTATTTCTGAGAAATATATCTTCCTGACTATATTTATCATTTCAGCTGCATCTATAAGTGGTATTCTCTGTTTACTTGTGGCTTTACTGAATGTGCTCAGTTCAGTCTTGAGTGACGATACAGTGACATTTGAAATCCTTTTGGAAAGCTATTTGAAAATAATATAGATCTTTTTATTATGAAAGCACAAACCATCTTTTGGGTTTGATACAAAAGGCATATTTAAATTTCTTTAGGAATTTAGGAAGTTCAATTTATTCAACTACTTCTGTGACCATCCATCTGCTTGCATGTATAATATGAGTTAATTTCTACATGGATTCTATAATTTACCCTGTTGCTCGCCGGGAATGAAGGAATGGAATTGAGACTGGAAAGAAGGGAGGAGGCAATGGAAAGATGTTTTTAATTTTGTCTTTGTTTCTCACTATGCAGTTGTATTTTGAATTGTTAATAAATGAGTTTTCCCCAAGTCAGATTCGTTCTGCCTATGATGACCATTAGTAGGTGATCTCCCTGTCCTTATCTCAACCTAGGAGCTTTTCCATGACATTTTTCCCTCCTGTCCAGACAAGGTCAGGCCCCCCCAGCTGCTCTGTGGAGACAGAGCTAAGCACTCAGGACACCTTCACCTTGGGTCTGGCTTCAGGAATTATGAAATCTCTTCCTGGATACTAGGACCTCACTGAGATTACATTTTTTCCTCTATTATATTGAACTGCATGGATTCTACAGTCCTTGATGTATGAGAGACAATTAAGGTTTATCTTGTGAAGAAATTATCAGTGAATACCTGGTTCAGTGAAATGACATCAGCTGTATTCACATCCCCTTCGTTCTGCCTTTTAGAGCTATTCTAGCAAGTAGAGTCAAAGCAAACGGTGAATGTCTTTGAAATCTATCTTCAGTAGCATTCAGAGCAATCTTTTTCCCCCCAAGAATACAAGTCGTTTCCCCAAGATCTGATTCTTACAAACCATTCTCATCCAGGCAAGGAAGTGAAATATACTGTGTGACTTGTGTGTCTTCCCAAACCAATCAATACAGATTGGTTTTTGAATGATGTTTTGAAATAACTTCACCCACTTGCAAATGTACTGCTAGCAGTTAAAAATTATTGCCAGACATTACATAATCTTGAATAATTAACTCAGCTATAGATGTCAGTCTATCACAGAATGAAATTGATTAGTTCAGGAGGTTTATTTTAGCTTCATTCTCATGCTTTTTTGAATTTTGTGACTCACAGTCATGTGTCACTTTAATTCACAGTGAAGAAATGATGAAAACCTGCAGTATGTACCTTACTCAGTGCAGATGTTTTTTTTTCTTTCACCATGAAATACTTCAAATTCTATTAAAACCAGTTTAAGTTGCAGCATTAGTGAACAACCAATATTGTTCTACTTGTATCTTACCTCTGTGCCAAACCTGCTCGCTTGTGTTCCTTCGTTTGAAAGGCAGGCACAGCACGTTACAAACACAGTATTTAAATGGCATGTACAGAGTGCCCATAGGGCCAGACTGGGATCTATTTCTTAGATGTACAGTGTACATTTTAAGGCACACTATAGGGATTGAGTTTACATTTTGATAACTCTGTCCTTTTATTTGCAAAGATGGTCACTACCTGGAAATGTTGCAAAAATAAATGTCCATCTCTAAGAGTGGCCAATGTATTTATGTCTTCATTTTTATATTTCTGCTCAAGAAAAAATGCGTGAAAATGTGAACTTTAGGGCATTTTAAAAGGAAATGGCAACTACCATGTTACATTTTATATACATAGATATGTGTCCATATATATCTAAATATATAAAATGATTGTAGGAGCTCATACTATAAGCTGAGTTTTAGTACAGTACTTTAAATATACTGGTATTTATTTTCAGTTACACTTCTGCACCACTTCTTCCTAATGCAGAGCTTGATACAGACATTGGTTGATAATAGCAAACAAAAAAAAATTCATAAAGAATATTATTGTCTTATCATGCAATGTAGTAGGCATCCTGTGGCACTATTCTCTTACCCAAGTATTTACAGTACTGCTGAGTACCTTATCAATAAATAGGACAGTGTTTGTCTGACTGGACCTTTCAGGGCACCCAGCAGTGACTCAGGCTGAGGCTCCTGTCACACGTGGGTCTCGATGAAGGAGTGTGTGTGTGTCAGCATTGGGGCTGAGCTCGCCAGTTCAGAGGCTCCGTTTTGAGATTTCCCAGCAGCACTGTACTCACAAATGTCCAGGAAAAACTCATAGTTCTTTAATTTCCAATCTTTGAACTTCTTTGATGTTAAGTTGGGATCATCCAGAAGGCTGTTGATAACTGTGAGGTCCCCTTCCTTTGCCTGGCAAATTCCAGAAAGACAGAGCACATGTCAAAAGGAAACTTTTTATTTCAGCACTTTATTTCTTCTTTCACTTTAATGCCAACTGCTAGGGAAACAGCCATGGAAACTTTAATATTTACCTAAATTCAGGAGCTGTTAAAGCATGAACTGTTTGACAGCTCAGTCTGTGACACGTGCTACAACTTGCCTGCACAGAGTGCCAAATAATCTCTTTTTTCTTAAGATGGAACATGCTTGTTTTCAAGGATTTTTAGTTTCTTTAAAATTTAATTGTAAAGCTACAAAAAAAGCATTAACAATAGAAATGTAACAAGATTAAGGACATATGGTGACAGGACAAGGGGGAATGACTTCTCACTGCCAGAGGGCAGGGATAGATGGAATATTGGGAAGGAACTCTTTCCTGTGAGGGTGGGGAGGCCCTGGCACAGGGTGCCCAGAGAAGCTGTGGCTGCCCCTGGATCCCTGGAAATGTCCAAGACCAGGCTGGAAGAGGCTTGGAGCAACCTGAGATAGTGGAAGGTGTCTCTGCCCATGGCAGGGGTGGAACAAGATGGGCTTTAAGGTCCCTTCAGTGCAAACCATTCTGTGATTCCACAATTAGACTTTTCCTAGTTTATATTCCTTATACACAAAATCAGTGATGAAGCCTTACTTTTAAAGTGCTCTTGAGGACTCGGATGTGGTGCAGCTTTTCATTGATCACTGGGTCGTTACATCGCTTCACAAAAGACTTGCGGAACTCCTGCTTGGTGGAGGGACGCTGCTCTCCAAAAGCTGACAGACTGGCTTCTTCCAGAGTTCTGTAGAGCTCTTGCAGACCATCTGTGATTTCTTCAATTTCTTTTATGTTTTCTGAAAGAAAAGTAAGAAACCTAACTGTCGCTGTTGAGCCGCTAGCAGAGAAAAAGACTTGGATTCTCAGCGTGGCATAGAAAAGAGAGCTTTATTATTTTGATTCCAATTTATATAGACTTTTCAGAGGTCACCCAGATTGGTCAGTCAGAAACCTCCCCCTAGGCCTGATTGGCCAAGCCTGAACTGTCCAAATCTTGAGACACTGTTTTAATAACATCCAAACTTTTTCTTTGTTTATAAAACACAGGAAAAAATTCTCATGGGAAAGACCTGTCCTAGCCACACCTAACAACAAATCTGATCATTCAGATGACGGCTCTAAAACCAGCAATACTGCAGCTTCATGAATATATTAACCTATTACTCAGTTCTCCAATGTTTGTTTTGATAAGACAAGAACATTTGAGTCATCCCAAAGCTCTATTCTTAGTGCTACATCCTGGCATTTCAAGTACAAAGTCTGTGTAGTGATGGATGAATTTGCCAACATCCAGCAGTTCAACCACAAAATCCTTACTCAGAAGAGTGGCAATACTGCTCTGGATTTTGATGTCAGCAAAGCGGATCAGAACATCTCCCAGAGCTTACCTTCTGCACAGAAACTATTGTGCCTTCTAATAGGAATGCTCTCTTCCAGATTGTCGTCGCTCCCTTCGATGGACTTTACGCGCTTCCCCCGGACCTCTCTGTTTCGGGGAAGGCTTTGGCTGCGTTGTTTCTGGGGCCGGCCATGGGAGCTGTGTCCTCTTGGACATTCCACCAGGGGAAAAGGCCCATCCTGCTCAAAGTTGTGCCGCCTCTGCACGGGCAGCGTGGCTTGTCTCCGTTTGTCCGGTGACATCCCGGGCCGGCCGCTCATGTACTCGGCCTCCGGAGGGACAGTCTGAAGGAAATGGAGCCCTGAACTGGTTAAGGGAGTCTCTATCAGGTCCTGCCACGAGCGCCGTTCTCGGTAGGGAGGTCTGCACCCCGAGGAGTGTGTGCTGCCTGCGACATCCTGCCGGGAGTCCTCGGCTGAAGAGTGGGAATATGTTGATTCACTGGAAAAGTGTCGACCTTGTTTGGCTTCGGGGAATGGACTTGAAGAATTCACCTGGAAAGATACAAAAAGATCTGCCCATGAGACAATGTTTTGAGCAGACTGAAGAAAATGAAGTGTAAAACATACTGTGATATCTAGTAATCAGATGGACTGATGGGTTTGATTTGTCATAACATGAACCACTGTAAACAGAAGAGAATTAGCAGTAACAACTTTTATACAAGTGCTGTTTGAACCACTCCCTATTCTTGTTTTGCACATTCTCTGCCCACAAACAGCTCCTGATGGAAAGAGCAGTGTAACTGGTGCAGGTTTCCTGAAGACCTGTTCAGCTTACACTCAGTCCAGTTGAGGACAACATCAGTCTCCAAAAGAAACTGTAACTGGATTTCCTTTCTTTTTTTTAGGGGCCAAACAAAAAATAAAACAAAAACCAAATCCAAACAACAAAAACTTCATCACCCAGGAAGATTTTTGACTGGGGGACTGTTGAACTTGTGAAAGGATTTGAATGAATTCTTCTGGGTCTGTGTATAAATTTAATTCAAAACAAAGAGAAAGGCAAAAATGTGGAAAAACAGAAAGGGAGGGGCTTAACCTGTATCCCAGTTGATAAAACAGCATCACATGGGTGAAAATCAGTCTGAACTTCACCCATGTGATGCTGTTGTCTCAGTCACTCTTTCTTTGGTTCTGGCTGTGTGAGGATCGTGTCATTCACGCTGAAGAAAAATCTGAAAGAAAAATAGAGAACAGTCCTATCTGTGCTTAGAGTCATAGAATAATTATCATAATTGCCTGTGTTTTGTCTGATAGAAATGTTCTATTTGCAATACTGTCACTACTATGGTATTGTACACAATCTTGTTAAAAAAACCCCTTTTCTACAAATCTTTGTTCTACAAAAAAGAACAAAACCATGATTACTGAGTGAATGTGAGCTGATCTTAATCTCTAGCATTTGGTATCCAATATTTCTAATTGAAAACCAGTCACAATTAATGCAAACTATGCCATCCACCACATTCATTTCATATTATGCAATGAAGGTAAAATTTGAATATTCTGTTCCTGTTACGATGTGTAGTTTAACTAATCCTACAAAGAAAGGTGATATTTCCAGTCTGGGGACAGATCTGTGTCAGGAGACATTTACTTCTCCTTCCTTCCTTTCTAACTGATTTGCTATGGAAAATCCAGGTCTTGGCTCATGAGGAGCAGCAGGAATTTCATTCTTACAATCACATCCAGCTTTGTTCCACCACCTTAATGATATTTAAACATCCCAAACCAAGGGAAGTGCAAGTCAAGGCACGGAGATGTGTTTTGGTGAGCTACAGTCAATGCAATGTCAGTGACTCACTGAGGGTGTTCGGTGGTAGGCGTCACACAGCGTGGAGGAACCTTCCTGCTTCAGGGTGAGGGAGCCGTCGATGTCGTCCTGATCGCTTTCACTCCAGTAATCTGCTGACAAAGCATTCCGGGTTTCACTCGCGTGCTTTTCCACAAGAAAGTGAATCCCACATTTTAACAACATCCTTCCATGGCCAAGGAAACATCCCCCAGTCACCTACAGAGCTCAGCAGCCACTGAGGAATGGGCTGGTGGGAAGGTGTGGCACTCAAACACACAGTGAGTGCAGCAACCTCAGTGCTTTAGGGAATGTTACAGAAAGCAGCTTGGGCACCTGACTCCCACTGCACACAAAGCCAACTTCTGCTCACAGACTTTCAAAGAGAAACCGCATTCCAGATGCTGAAGTGAGGCTGAGCCTGAACACTTAATTTAATTGGGCATAACAGGTTCCGCTGTGGGTGATGGGAAAAGGACAAGGCTGGCACCTGAGCTCAGGAGGGGCAAAAAACCATGGATAAAGCACACATTACCCCTAGACTGTGATGTCTGCAATGGCTTTAGGGGGATGAGCATCCCTGAGGTCTGGGATCTGGGAGATCACACCTCATCCTGAACCCCACATTCTCTTTATCATTAATTTTAACTATTTCCTAAAATTACTGCTCAGGATTTTATTTTCTGGGGTGGTGGCAGCCCAGAAAATGGTGTCACCAAATGGTGGCACCAAAAAATGTAGTTGTTCAAGAATATGCATTCTTATCAAAATTGATATTTGAAAAGATACGACCATATGTTGATAAAGAAGTCAGTTATGACTTCTCCGGCTTTGTTGAAATACTGAACAGATTTGTACTGTCTGCTCTCTTCTCCTAATTATAATCACTGAAGCATTACCTTCATCTGGGTGAATATCCTTGTCATCAGGTGTGTAACCAATTGCTGCGAGACCCAAACGGTTCATCCATCTAATAGAATGATAAAAAATGAGGGAAAGAGATATTTAAAGGGACATCTCATGTAAATCTGAGGGCATCTACACATTCTTAACATCTGGAAAAGCCAGGGACAATGCCTAAAGCAAAACCACTGTTCAGGCTGTTAAACTGATTCAGATGTGTTGGGTGGTTGATGCCTGGGAGTGAAGGATGTCCCAGTCCAAGCACACTGCAGGTGTTCCTCTGCATGTTCACCTCATGCAGGATCAGCCCTTGCCATTTTATTCTGCTTCCTAGAAATCCAAAGAATCAGCACATCAATCCTCCTCATGTCTTCAGGAAAGTGTGACACACACACACACACACACACACACAATATGCCAACTTCAGCCAAGAATAAATGACATTTTTGCAGACAGTGTCCAGCTCTGTCCCCATATTCAGTAGAATGAAACCCTCTCCAAACTGAGTGTGAGCAACATGTTCAATGTTTCCCAGAGCTACAGTGTAAAGGAGCTTATCACATTTATTCTGATTGCTACTCCTATTTGTTTCAGGAAGTTGCCTGAATTGCCAAAATATTAGGAAATAAAATAGAATTGTCATAATTATTGTCTGAAAACCTATATTAGGAAATAAGTTGTATTACCGTTGTATCCTCAGAAAGCTAAAACAGCCTGTGGCAGTTTGGTTATTTGCTAGTCTGGATTCACAGTGCTGGTGTCATAAACATTTTGACTTGTTGCGCTGCAGTATCAACATTATTTTCCCTTAATTTGTTTAATACAGGTTTTTGGGTCTCTAAAAGAAGACTTGGTAAATTGCAAGTACTTCAATATTTGCATTTCACATTGGATGTGCTGGTTTCTTTCTTTGTCCTGAAATTATTTAGTTTGATAGCAAATAAGAGTCTTTACTTCATTAGGCAAATACTATAATTTATTTTAGGGAAAATACCTTTCAAGTTTTCTTTATGTAAGATTACGGGATGTTTATACAATATATAATTGAAAAACTAATAAAAAAAGGAAATTAACACCCAGAGGGAAAAGTCTCTTCTTAATATTCAGCAAATGGAAAATCAAGAATTATCTTATTTTCATCAACAAGGAGATATAATTTAAGAAAAAAGCCCTAATAGTAACATCTATAATTCCTGGGATGATTTTAACCATTCCCTTACTTGGTGACCAAATTATTTACTATGTCATTAATTTCCCAGTATGTTGATGTGAGGGTTTATCTAGTAGCAGCTCTTTTTTCCTTTTTGACATTGCAACATCGTATTTGTTAATTATATTCTTTGTTAATGACTATTATAATGACAAAACCATCTTTCAAAGACCTCAAGTCAGACATTAGTGAACAATACACACAATATCAAAAGGACAAGCTGTTTTGCAGATTAAAACAAGAAAACTATTCGCTGTAATCCTTTCCCACTTGTTCTGGAGGAGAAAAAAAGCTTGTAAGGACATATGTGACTGTTATTGTCCAGGAGAGCAGTATGTGGGAGATGTAGGCACAGTAAGGAGGCAGAAAATGAAGGAAGAGTGAACTCTCCACTAAAAATAGCGCACAGTTCAGCACGTATTGATCTCCTGGTCTCAGCAGCTCTGCAGAGGCTCCGAGAAATGATCTTAATCTGTACTATGGGATGTGGCACTGACTCACTGCACAGCCTGCAGCAAATCCTTCCACGGATCTTATGACTTTCCTAAGTAGCCAAAGGAGACAAACATGGTTACTCCTCACAGGGAACTGTGAGAGGGTTTAATTTACTTGCAAAACTATGAAAATAAAGCATTGTACAATCATATTGCTTTGCCTCTCAGTATTAAGCTAGAAGTGAGCAAATTGGAAATGAAGATGATGATTAGTTTTCCCAAATACCAACTGCAGGGTTAGGACTGCTTACGGCCGTTGTTTTCCATCAGCACGTCAATAACTCATCTTTATCATGAGGGAAGTACATTTAAAATGGATTAACAGATTTACAGAAGAGCTTTTCTACAGTGCTCCCCAGCATCATTTCCCCCAGCAAACGGAGCGTTGATCGCTTGCCATTTGCTTCCCTTGCAAGGCAGATCCTTTATTGCAGCAATGGCAATGACATCATTCCCTGCTCATTATTAGGCATTTGTATTCACCAGTTTTCCATCAGTTCTTCCCCAATTTCTAAACTCATTAGCATTGGAGCAAAATAGTTTCAGTCATACTTTGCCATATGCCTTTGGCAATTAAGCAGGATGGCTCAGTGCCTTCAGCTGAGGTTCTTCTTAAGCACCAGCGATAAATTAGGACTAATTACCATTTTCCAAGTTAAAACAGACTCAGCCATTTGGGTGGTCAGTGCATGGAAATTTATATTGTCTTAAACGTCTTGCAAAATTTCTCTTGTTGCTCGTGGTTAATTTGAGGGTCTCAGAACTTGGATGCAAATATAGACACCAGTTGAAGTGTCAGGATTAACCTCCCAGAGCACAGGCACGTTCTTAGGATACCCAGAGTATCAGCTTTACACATATGGCCTCGATGGCCAAATCTGGAATTAGCTGAAGTTAATCTTCCTTCTCTAAGGCTGCTCAGGCTTTTATCTTCCAAAGGCCAAGATCATCCCCAGCTATAGTTACAAGGACTTTCTTACCTCATTTACCACAATTCAGAGTCAGCTCTTTGTCAAGCCAACATAAAGGGTTATCTGATGACATTCAGTGGCTTATCATGATAAAATCTCTTCTGATAAAAGACATAGAATCTCCATTTTAGGTTTTGTGTTTCTTAAAAAAAGCATGAGTGAACGTTTTTGAGGTTAATCAGGAGGTATACAACTGGTGAGATTACAGCTCATTTTCTTACAGTTAATTTTTTTTTCTCCCAAGGAAATGCAAACTCAGTTCAAAAGGAACCCTGCATAAACTTGATGAATTTCCTTGATGAGCAAACCACTTCAATTTTTCAGAAAACTGCAGTCAAGGTTATAAAAAGCTCTTTGTGTTGAGCTTGGAAAGGCAGGCAGTTGGCTCTGAACTCTGCCCTGAGTGCCTGGTGGGCAAACGTTGGGGTCCAGGCAGCTACTGGAACTCAGCAAGCGGAAAGCTGGACTCCTTCCCCCCAAATCCTGCCTTTTCCTCGGAGAATTTCAACAATTCTTTCATTTTGATAATCAAACAACTTAAACAGCATGTTTCACTATGTTTGAGTCTAAGCCACCAAGCAGAGCACAGGGTTTGCATTCTGGATGGAAATTGTGATGACATGAACAGCACTAAATGTCCCACAGATCCTCTGCCACTACATTTTACTTGCAATATTGCACAAATCCCCATAAGATATAATCACTGTCTTACCAAGGCACGTTGTAACAACCTACAGGGGACCAAGAAGTGGGTTAATTGTTTTTTATTGCCTAGACTCCAGTGAACCAAAGGCAGGGAAAGGTGAGCCTCAAGTAAAGTCATCGAAATGCACAGCTAAGTTTTGTACTTTGTCTCAATTAAATTCTAAATAAATCAGACTTGGCTTTTAATTAATTCTGTTGGTTACAAACAGGCACTGTTGTCATTGCTTTGGGATAAAATAGGTCTGTCTGGTAGTATTTAAGTTAAATTTACTGAGATAATTCTGGTTATTACCCAGGGATTACAGCCCAGGGCTTCTTCGGAGAGTCAGATTCTGCCCCAGGACTGGGCTGTGATCAGTGGAGGCACCAGTGAGGAACTGAGGAGCTGCTGCAAGAGGCAAAGCTGATACTGAGGAGTGAATCATGCCTGAAATGCCATGAATTGTCAGCAATCAGGAGCACATTCACTTACTGACAGAAACTCTGGGAAATGTTAAAGTGGGCCAAACAACTGGGAAACAGCTGCACATTGCTTTGCTCTCCTAATGCTGGATTAAAAACAAGAATATGCCGTTCCTCGATGTGCAAATTAATAAATTTGTTTCCTGGCTGTTGTGGTTTGCTCCTGCTGAGTAAAAGCTGAGCCAGTCCAAGGTCAGTGTGAGGTTCTGGGAGTGAAGGCAATTAAAGTTTCCATCACTCTCACCTCCTTGGCTGTTCCCGTCTACAGTCCAGAGTGAAAATGCTCAAATAAAAAAATAAAACAACTTGGACAATCTCAGTAGTCATAAATCTGAGAGAACTATTTTGTTTAGTGTAGGAGAATGAAAACCAAGGGCAAAAGGATAACATTTTTTTTTCTTACTATAAAAAAGGGGGGAAGTTACAATTGGTAGGCTACAGTTAAAAATAACTGTTCCATAAATCCATGGAGAATAGGTCAGAAAGAAGTGAGTTTCTGTGGCCCAGGAAAGTTTTATTTGCTAATATCCTCACTTATTGCACATATCAGGTGGCTGGTTATAGAAGAAACTATTTAATTCAAATGAAAATGTAAATAAGTTATATATCCTGAAAAGGTGTAAATTCTAGAAGAAGTCCATCCACTCCTTATATATTTCTTTCCATTAAATGTTCCTTTTAAAATGAAGTCCATGAAGTCCTGAGGCATTAACAGATAGAATAAATATATTTCCTATCTTTCTTGCATCTTTTCATCAATAATTCTTGCCCTTGTACATCACCTCATCTTTGTGTTAGAAATGTTTCAGTGCAGAAATAGATCTTTCTTAATTTTTGAGATTGCATCTACACTTGAGATTATTTGGTTAAAAGGAAAAACTAGAACTAAAATGGAAGTGAAATTTCACTCGAATCAAGTTAAGTCTTATAAAATAGAGATTCCTTTGAACCATTCATTTCCTACATAGAATTTATTCAGTGCAGTTTATATTTAATTTCTGATCCAAAGCTTTGCATTATATTTTTTTACATCACTGGGATAATCAGATTCCAGAATTCAATGTAAAATTATTTGCAATACAGAATCAGATTTCAAAATAGATTTTGTACTTATGCTGACTTCTCTGACCAGTCTTTCTCACTGAGCACCTGAAAAATCAATACACTTCCCCTTTGGGTCCCTAAAGTACATTATTTTCACTGTTTTCCACGATTATTCAGGTAATATGCTCATTTAAGAGAACAAAGGTTGCTGTAATAGGGGTGACTGAAATGATGCCATGATTTCCCTCCCCACAAAAGAAGCCCCAAACCATCTCCCAGTGAAATTTAGCACTGAGCAGATCCTTTTCCACGAGCTCATCTCTCCCCCTGTATCAACCCTCAGCAGCCTCTGCTTCTGCTCTTTGATTTGTCACAGTTGCTGGGATTTGTTAAGCAAAATCATTCATGGGATAAACTCTAAGTACTCTCTGATTTGATAATTTGACATGACTGTTGATCTTGTTTCATGCATTGTCTTCTTAGATTTGTCAGGCTGGAAAAATAGGAAAAAAGCCCGAGACAGCTTGAGAATTGACAAGTGAACCAATCTGTGCCCTCTTTGCATGTGCATCTACTTCATGCACTTAATGGGATTTTTTTTTATTTTTTATTTTTAATTTTTTTAACTTTACCCTGTCAAACAAATGCACAATTATGCATCTGTACTCAGAAGTCTGGTTTGGTGTGGGGCTTTTTGGGTTGTTTTTGATTTTCCCCAGTGGGTAATAGACAAAAGAAATTCACTGCTTTTGTAGCAAATAAATTACCCTCCTGGTAACAGCATTTTACTGTACAAATATAGTCGTGTATCACAGAGAATAAAAGCTCACAATAACTGTGAGGCTGTTATTTGATACAGAACCTATAATAAACCCTAAGGAAATCTACCAAAACAGTCACATAAACTCAGTCAGCTGGAGCTCCTCTTTACTCACTTATTCAAGCTTTTACCCCAGCTTTCACCAAATGATTGGCCCACAAGAGAACTCTGGAGAAAGAAAATATTCTTTACAAGCAAGAGAGCTGATCTTAGCATGGCCTACAGTATGGGTGGAGCATTTAGGGTTTAGAGGGGAATCTTTTAAAGAAATGGGATGATTTACTCGTGAAATTGTGTAATTCTGCTTCCACACCCTTAAAAAAAAAAACAAAAACCAAAAACCAGCTGAAATAGGCCAAGTAATGTTAAATGTCTGGCTATTTCATGATGATGTTACTTATTTCTATTACTAAATCTTCATATTTGGCAGAATTAACTCAGTATCTCCAGCATTACACCACAGTATGGACTGTGATTCTGCCTTCATCTCCGAGAGGTGCAGGGCTGGAATCACTAAATCTGCTCTATGAAATGTAGCTGAAGTGCTTGGCTCCCAGAAGAACTCTATCAATGCACACTGGTACTGTTGACAGCAGAATTTGATTAAGTCAATTTTGTAATTTAAACTAGTGCAGAAAGCAGTGCAGATCCTGCCTCCTGCATGAGGGATGAACTCCCCCCTGAATGCTGATGGCATTGGATAATCACAATTGTTCATTGCAAACTCCACCAGCCACAGGGGCTCAAACTGAACGAGGGGGGAAATGGTACTTGACAAGTCTGGAGTAAATCATTCATAAATCCTAGAAAGGAGGAGTCAGGTGACTTGCCCAGCAAAGGAAATTTGGAATATTCCAGCTCGGTCCTGGGAATTCCTGGTGCAGTGTTTCCCCCCAACAGGGCACAGCAGCTCCACTATCACCCTGTTCACTCCCATAAACATCATGGTTTCACCCAGTCCTTGGGGCCTGCAGCTAATTCTGAGCAGAAAATTGTTTTACTTGTGCTGCAACTTAGCAGCTTTTATGTGAGAACAATAAATTAGAGGGCTGACGTGGCCTCGGGCACGGATCTGAAGGAAGTTTATGGGAACATAAAGGAAGAAGGGAAAACCTGCTCTTTATGTTTACTTACAACACCATTGGGAACCTCCATTTCAGAGATTTCTATTTGAAAAATGCCTTTCATGTTCTGCAGAATTATCTCCTGGCTTTTCATCAGGTAAGGGACCGAGAGTAAGAGCTGTGTAACAACTTACTCAGCTCTGTTTGATGAAGAGCTGTTAAATCAGGCCAGGCAGATCTGACAACCTCCTGCTCACTTGTCCAGTTTAAGAGGGGAAATGTCTAATAGGGACTCAAGTCTGAAATTTTTAGTTGCCAAGAGCTTTTCCTAGGAGTTAGTTTATATAAACTGGAGACAAAATACACTGAAACTGTAAAAGATGTATTAATCCTGGCTCACCATCTGATTTGGCCAAGACCTGTCAAGGAGACCAACATGCCTGAAATTTAAGGGAGAAAACTTAATTAACTTTAGTATTAAACAGGATGATTTAGGGAAGGTCTTGAGTAACTCACTTGGTTGTACTCCATGCATAAAAATAGATAGGAGAAACCATAAAATTTGCTTGTGGTCAATAGAGATTTAATTCAGAATACTTCCGCTTTCAAACGGTTCTATTTTAAGAGAAATATTGTGCTATAAGCTTTCAGGTCTTGGAAAATATAGGAGTGACCCCTACAAAAATCAATCATCATTCTCTTTCAGTAGCGAGTATTTGTTATATTTCTTGAATGAACGCAAAAGATTCATGGGAGCTATTAAAATTGCAGAGTTAACCCAGTTATTCAAATCAAATGTGATCACATTATTCAGCCTAAAATAGAAACTTTAAAAAATTTAATATTTGGAGTCCACGATGAGATTGCAAATGCACTGCACTGCAGACTTCCATGGCATGTAAGTTTTAAATAAAGTAGATATTGTAAAACAACCGAATATTAAATTCGATGCTAATTAAAGCCATAAACAGGTTATATGTGGTGTGGTAGGAGATGAAGCACTTCTGGGAAATAAGGCCTTTAACAAGCTTGGAGTACCAAGCTAGAGATGAGCTCATCAAGTTCATTATTAATTCATTTCTAAGAACACGGCTCTGCTCGTGTAAGACCTGACAAAACAGCACGAGCATGAATTTTGCAAACCCGAGTAGCACAGCAGGCAAAACTCAGCCCCAGCTGGGTGTCTGGGTCTGCTACAGAATAATCTATCCCTACCCACTGGGGTCCAGCTCTTCCTTCAGCAATGTGGGGTCAAAGGCACATTAAAATATTCAGGAGTGGAAAAAAATTGTTAAACAGTGAATCTGAGGTAAGGAACTCTAAAAAGAGCTGTTAAGACAAAAGCTGGTGGTAAAGGCAATTGAAGGAAGGGTAAAATTCCCCACAATAATGAATGAAGAATGTTCCTCTCCATGCTAGAACTCCTTCACTTTTCAGCATGAGGGATCTCCCCTTCTGTCAGCACAGAAAATCCAGTTAAATTCTGTGGTGAAAACAGGAGGGGGAGATAACATGCAAAGCTTTTGCCCTATTTCCTCATATTACAGGACTGGCAGTTTGCTGGGAAGAGAGAGATTTGTGAAATTAGTATTTTAAATGCATTTTTCATCTATGAACCTTGCCACCTCATTTCCAATTTCACACAGGATTTCTGGGAGAAGGAATTCCAGGAAGCCTGTAAAAGCTGCAGGGGTACCCAGGGATTTTAGAGAGGTAGCAGAGTTATCCATCATTTGGGTGGGAAGTGAATTCCAATTGCTCTACAGGGACAGCATTGCTGAAGGGAAAATACTTCAAGTACAAGCTCAACCTTTGCCTTCTTACATGAGAAACAGACCCAAAAAATCAGGAAAAAGGCTCTTGTAAATTCCAAAGTAAATGATGTGAAGGATGGTGTGGTATGAAAAGCCATGCTGGCACCTTCCCAGCTCTTCTCTGCTCAAAGGCCTCATTGCCATACAGGCAGCTTAGCTTCCTGGGCTCCCCATGGAAAAATCAATGGATGCTGTAAAAGCAGCTTATTGAATGTATGTCAAGACTTGCTGGTTCTCCTTGAGTCAGAACGTTTTATGTATGATTTATAGATATGATCAATGGCACTTCAACAAACCAGAGCTACCCCAGCAGCTGAAATCGAGGGAGAGAGCAGGCAGAGTTAAACCTGCAGAAGAACATCATTGCTTTAGTTTGGTGCAAACAAGTCTGAACCACTACAGAACTGAGAAATGCAATATTAATAACCTCGAAAAAATACTTTCCAGCAAACTTGTACCCTAAATGTATCCCACTCCTGAGAACTGAAGCTCATCATTGTCATCAGTGGATGATGAACAGGACTGAACTGTTTCACTCCAGCCAGGCTCACATCCCAGCTATTTCCAGAAGAGCCAGGTAAGCCACAGAATATAAATGTTCAATTCAGCAATCATTTTTAGGCCTTCATATTCCAAAGAAAAAAACCCAGCTGTATCTGTCTTTCCAAGGTGGCAAACAGCAAGAAAACTACCTCCCAAAGTTTTAGTTATCTGTGCCAGGAAAGATTTAAGACTTCCCAGTATGGTGACCTTGTCCCAGGTGTCCTTGCTTTCCACCTCAGCTGGGAAGAAAAAAAATTCTGATGTAACAGGAGGAGGGAGGACATCTGACTCTGTCTTTTGGGATCTAAGGCCACATCCCACCTTCACCCCAGCTCTGCCTTCACCCCTGAATCACAAAGGAGCAGCACAGCATCATTTGGGTTAGAAGAGCTCCCAGGAGGTGTCTGTTCCACACCCTCCCACGGCAGGGCAGCTTTCATGCTGGATCACCTTGTCCAGTCAGAAGTTTGGAATGCCCTCCCAGCACATCTAAGGACATTTAAAAACTCATTGCAACACCAAAAATGGAACTCTGCTCGCCTCTGCTTCTCTGTGTTGAGATGGTGATGTGGTGAATAAAATTAATTATTGCTGATTACACACATGTCCTGCCACTTCTATGAGCTTTGGTGTGGGTGCACAGTTTTATATACCAGAAACACTGATCCCACTAAGACTTCCAGCCTTTACCAACAAAAAATCAGATGGCTGATAAACCTTAAGCCCATTAACAAAAGGAAAAATTCTAATTAACAGAGACGAGACCAACACAAGTAACTTTTCTTTGCAGAAGTAAGATGTGTCACGGAGGGAAATGTCAGAAAAGTGAGCCGCAGAATGTAACGTATTTACTAAAATGAATGGAAGAGCAACTCCTGAGAACACCATGAGCCAGCATTCCATCAGGCTCCAGAAGTATATTCCTGTGTGAGATGAAATATTGAAGCACCAGGATAAAGAACATCCCACAATAAAGAGAACACATAACTCACCTGTTCATCTCTTCAAGGCAGTCGGTTGCGAAGTAGAAACTCTTTATTTTGGGGTGACATGCTTTGAAGGCACTGTAAAAAGAGCACAAAGAATAAAAACCAGCTTTTCTTTCAAACAATTTGTCTACAAATGCACCAGATTGATCTGCTCTACGATTCTTCTGCATGTTACAGGCTTCATAGGCATTTGTAATCTTCAGTCTGAATTTTTCTGCCTGAATTTATAGATGGATTCTTCCTGATGTGATTTCATCTACATTGGTGAGCCTCACACTTTGTAAAAATTTCAAAAGCCCTTGAATGACTTAAAAATATAAATCCTTTCAACAACCACTGGTGTTCTACATCTAAAAAATTCTTGGGTGAATTTGAAAGTCTTATTGAGTACATTCAAGTACACCTTAGTTGTACTCCAAAGATCAGCTGAAGTAATAAATGTTTGGTCCCCCCAGCCTTCTCATAAACCCCTTTAGATGATTGTTTTGTGTTCTACAAAAAGAAATATAGAGGGCTGCCAAGTTGAGTTAGAAATCACTGGAATAATAGATAAAAATCAGATGGCATGGGTGATTACAGTTCACATAAAATGCTTTTTATTAATGCTTTTATGTGGTCTAATCCCTGAGCTCTCCCTCGGCTGAGCAGCTGAAAACTGCTAAGAACAATATTCACAGTTTTTACAAATTTTTTGTGTGGCTATAATGAAAAGGAGTTTTGCTATCAAGGAAGGCAGAAAGTCCCAGAATTAAAGACTATTAATTTGATTAGCTGGCAAATGTTAAAAAAATGCCACACTATCATTCATAACATTTATGTTAAAATACTGACATTTATATGGTAATTACCAGATGTAAGAATTAGGTTAGGAATCATTACACGTGGAATTATGAAGAACCTGTGATGCAATGTTTCCACTATTAATAGCTTAAATGCAAATGAGTGTTTTATTAATTACTATGACTTATTGCAGTTTTCCAGAAGCAAGATGAAAGCTGAAGAAGCTTCACCTGGGCACAGTGATTTTTTTGTATCTATAATTAATACAAATGCATCTGGTAACAGCTTTCCTAACAAAAGTCCTGCAGCAGAGTTGTATTTCTGTGCAGTTTCCTTTTCCATGAGGGGTATAAAGGGTGAGGTTATCTTTGCACAGAGGGTTATCATTAAATATTAAATTCCATAAAAGGAGACTGTAGAGATATTTAAGTGTTTTGGCATCTGGACAGTGATAATTTCCACTGCAGAGCCTCACTGCCCTGGTTCATGGTACTTTGGAAATAAAGGCAGTGAGTGACTCTGAAATCCCACACCGGGGTTGGTGGTGCCCACTAGATGGCATAGGCTTGTTAATTATCTCGCTTTTGATCATTATATAAATGCAGTTCTAAGTATGCTCTGATCAAATTTATGCTTTCTTTTAACTGATTAGTATAATATGATTTTAGTGTTAAAAATCCTTATCATTCTTAGTCTTCTGCTTTTAATGTGGAACTTTTTAATTGCCATATGCCAGCAGAGTACCAGCAACTCCAGCTGGTTTGGAAACAGCTGATGCCTGTCTGGGGGTAAGAAAGGTGAAATAGTTTTATGTATGTCTTTAGACACATGAATTAGAGCAGCACATGGCCCATCTTTAATTACACAGTGATTAGTAAATACTGTATCTTCAACAGCAATTCCTTGCAGAACTAAATTTTTAATGCGCAGAATAGAAATTCATGACTAAACAAACACTCCTGCACAGTTACACTGTCGGTCTGAACTCTGTGCAACATCTGCACCTTCTCCTGCTCCACTTGCCCAACCATCTCCCAGTGGGATTGGCTCAGATTGGAGAGGATTATGTGGTGGATCTAAAGATCCTAATCCTCTTGGCTAATCCTGAGAGAATATCACATGATGAAGTTTCTGCTCATAAATAGGATTATTTTCTTAGACAGGAAATTTCAATAGATACAGGCATTCAAATGCCAATATTGGGGTTTCAAGTCAATGTTATACTGGGTCGAAGTTAGTGTGATAATCAGTTTAATTTGGCTCCACTGTGCTCTTGTAATGTGATGTAATCTATGATTAGTGGATCATTTTCGAGTGGAAGGTGTCCCTGGCCATGGCAGGGTGGAATGGGATGATCTTTGAGGTCCCTTCCAACCCAAACCAGGCTGTGATCCTATGGTTATTAGAATATTATATTCTCAGAGGAACCCTGCCTCAGTTAAAGTACAGAGAGGTGAAATCAGGACTATGCAACAGGTCAGGCTCTGTCTGCAGGGCTCCTGGCTCGGCTGTTACAGAATTTGTGAATGTGTCATAAAATGCAGAAAGAGCAAGAATTTTGTCAGGGGTAAATCAGTTAAATGCTGCAGGTTTGGCTGCTTTTCCAAGGGAGTTCCCACATGCCAGGTCTCTGCAAACAGACCTACTTGTTACTATATGAATGTTCTTAAGATCTTTCTCCTGATGTTGTGATAATTTCCTGAGATAGTGAACATTAAAGCTGCAATAACCTATTGCACTGTTAAATACTTGCAGACTGCAGAAAGCAGATCTTTATTGCTATGATATGGAGATCCCAGCTCTGTGCAAACCTGTGATTTAAATGTATTGCAGTTCTGTGTCAGAGCTGCAAAACATGACCATAATTCCATCTTCATCTCCCAGCAGTGTCACCAAGATTATTATTAGGGAAGTGTTTAGATCCATTCCTAGCATTAGGAACTGGAGTCTCCAGGGAAACAATTTGAGATGTATAAATATGAATAATTCAGAAGAATGATATCTATATGTTTACATTTGGCTTGGTTTGGAGGACCCCAGGCTGGCTGCAATAATCAAGATATGGTGCAGATATGTGAGTGCCAGTTGAAGGAATAATCACTTCATCCACTGTCTGCTCTCCAGTTAGCACAGCCCAGGAAGTTTTTTCCCTGTGGAGCCCACTGGTGGCTCAAGGGGCCTTTGCTGTCTGCAAAGATTTGTCAAGTTCTTTCCAGAAGTAATAAAAATACTAAAACTGTAGTAATATTTAACCTATACCTTCATGTCTGCCTGTACTAATCAATGACATTTGTACAGAACTCTGACTGCACACTTTCAATATGAAGTGCCAACACTGTGGCATATCTTTGATAAATTTAAGACCTAAATTTGCATTAACTAGGCAATGAAAATTTTCACTAGGTGGAAATTGTTGAAGGCTCAGGCAAAGCACCAGTTGATAAGGATTAATTATACCTGTAGCTCAATTAATCTTTATTCTTGGGGATCAGCGTCATCATGGGGCATTATAATTATCAGTATCTTTGAAAACAACACTATATTCATGGCATGCCACAGCATACAAACTCAAATAACTATAATTTCTCATTCTGTATGATCATTTTTAATCAGGAGGATGCAGGTGCTGCCTAAAAGCAGTGGAAAGTTTTTCAGTGGCAATGCAAAAAGCCTCCTTTCACAGGGACAAGGTCATTCCACGTCCAGCTATAGCCTGGAGAGCTGAACCAGTCTGAGATAATGCCATGGCTCCTGGAATAATCAGGGAACCTTCATTAAATGCATTACTGAGGCAAATCATCAAACCATACCGAATCATGCATTCAGTTATATATATTCTTGTGAAAGCTTTCTTAAGGCTATTCCATTTTGTGCCATGGACATCAGGAACACTCAGGCTGGGGAGCAGAACTGCCCATCTGACAGAACAGTGGGAGAGAGAAATCCATTAATTACTCCAGTAAGGCTTCAAATCGTTTTGTTCAAAAGGCTTTGAACATTTCACATCAATAGCTCTGAAAATAACAGAGATCTGAGGGGGAATTCAAACTGGGCTCCAAAATGTTTTTAGTTTTGCACTGGGGAGAGCTGAAGGAAGACTGACACTGTGATTTTGGCTTTTCCATGGAATCAGGCAGTGGAATGACATTCACTCCTGTCCTTAGGACAGGACAACCCAGAAGAGGACAGAAAGCTTTCCAGATGTGCTCCCAGGGGCTGTAGGTAGGAGCTGGCTGGACACAGATAGCACATTCTTGAAAATACTGAATTTCCCATTCCCACATCCTTGATAATACTGAATTTCACTGCACTCACTTTCAGGTAAAACAGCGGCAAATATAAGTAGCAGTTTTTAATTATGGGGGAAATATATAAATGGGAGTCCATGAAAGAATAAATCAAATAGGAATTAAGCTCTGGAAGAAAGGGAATGTACTATGAGCATCTTCATTATACTTTTACCTCTGGACTTTCCTCTTTTTGAAAGGATTCAAAGCCTGAAGGTTCTCAGCTTTCAGTGGTGTGCAAAGTTTTAGTTAATCGGACTTTTCCCTGTGCATATACCCTCCAGAAATCCTTCTCTAAGCTGAGTTCTGAGGGATTGTGTTCTCATGCTCTGAGGAAAGCTCTGGAAGCTATTTCTAGCTGTGCACAATGACCTTCTGTTTGATCTTGGTTAATTCACTGAAATCTGTTAAGTGCTTTACATTCTAACAAAAGGGTATTATTTTTCCTGTATTTCTGTTCAATATCATTATTAATATCTACTCATTGCTCTGAGGTATTTATAGTGCTCAGTTCATGTTTAATTTCTATAGTGATACCCTCAGCTGAAAGGAGAAATAGAAGTATAAATTGCACTGTCTTGTACTTCCCTGACATGGTAATAATATCCCCAGACAAGAACAGGCAACTGAAGAGGTTTGATTTTCTGATGAGCAGGCTCTATTGTAATTCATATCTTCAATATTTCTATTGTGCATGTGCTCATAGTTGTAGGACTTGTTTCCTCAGACCAAAACTGCATTCAGTCATTACAAAAACACAGGAAAAATCCAGGATGCTTAGTTAAATTTGGAAAGCATACAGAAGAGAAATGCAGATAATTGAGGAGATACCAGCAAAGTGCTACTCTCAAAGCCCTGGGATTGTTCTGTTAAACCTGTTGATTCCAATCCCAAGACTGTTTGGAAGCAATTTCCAATGAGTGTCTGTTATTAAATATTCCTTAATTGTGGAAAGCTTATAATATGCTTTTTACTGGAGCTGAATGTAAAAGTAGGAATATGCACAATAGCAATAATGCAGTGTTCATTTTGCATATGGAACCTAAATATTTTAGCAGCTGAGAGCAACACAATATTGGGTATGTAAAGCTTCCTCCATAAAAGTGAAAATTAAGATTATATTCACCATCCCCTGCTATGATATTTGTTATGTTATTTCCTATGGGAAAATATGGCCCTACTGAACCAGAGAAACTTTTATCTCTTTACTAAAGTATTCATTGCTTTTTAATTTATTTATTTAACTGAAGCTGTAACCGGACTGTCTGGCAAGCAGACTAAAGAGTTATTCAATTCATTTTAACCCAGTAAATGGAATTTATATTGCATTGTATCTTCTATAATAAAGAGAAATACTAAAGCTTAAGTGGATCTATGATGAGATATTTACTCATCATAGTTTCTCCGAGTAACCTCCTTCTCTGCACTTTGCAAGCATTCAGTACTATGTGTAGCAAACTTCCAGAGGAATCCTTTAGTTTGTAGACATAACTGACACATTACTTACTGTTTTCGTCTGCATTCAATTGCTCTGTCTATCCTGAACTCAGGTAAACTAATGAATCCTTCTGCTTTTTCATCCTATTGAATGAGAGAAAAAAAAAAAAAAAGTGATGTTGAAAAAGAATACAGAGTTAGAGAGAAATGAGCAGCAGCACTGGGGTGCTGCACACAAATGGAAGAGCAGCATCAAACCATTTTGGACTTCTCCCCTCTGTTATTTTCCCTACATTTATGCAGATTGCACCAGCACAGGCCCAAGTGGTTTTCAGGAAAATTTCACCAAGAACAGCATTTTACACACGAGAAACTGCAAACTCCAGACTAATTCAGCAAAAAGCAAGAGGAACATCTATATAAAAATAACTTCCAGATAAAGAGATTTACAAATTCGGATTTTCACATCTGTTTCACATAATGCTTAACTAACACAAATGGTTACACTTTACACATTCCCCCCAAATGGAACTGGGGAGAGCTGAGTGTGAACACTGTGTTTGTCCAGCTGAATCTGTGGAAAAGGATTAACTACAGACATATTCATTCCTTGAAGAGTGCCATGAACATCTGCTATTTTATTGAGCTTGAACATGGACTTGGAGACTTTAAAAAGAATTTAATTTGAAATATTTCCAGCCAGAGTGCCCCAGACCCAGAAATTAAAGTGACAGCTCATCCAACCACGCAGTAAATAAACTTTTATAGTAAAAAGGATTCCAAAGCTTAAGGTTTCATTTTTACTTTCTCCAAGCATGGTGTCTACTTACATTCTGGTTTGTGTACCAGTACAGGGATGAATCCTTCAGAATGAACCAGTACTTTTTCCATTTCTGGGTGAAATAACCTTTGGCATCCTTTTTCTTCCAGAGCCAGCCCTCGCAGTCGCCGTGCCCCAGGTCCTTGCAGGAGATGCGCCTCCTGCTCACGCTGGACAGGGAGCTCCCTGCAACACCATGGGGGAGGAAAAGACACAGTGAGAGAGGGGAAAACTCTTCCATTTCGGGAAAACTCTTCCCTTTCAGCCAAACACTGATTTTTAATGATCATTCCTCTCAAAACCCTCCAAGCCAAATCCTCGCCAGCCTCAGAATGAACGATTTCCAAATTTGACAATGCTCTGCAATTTTGGTTCCAGTGTGAACACAGAATAAAAAGGACCTGGTTTATGCAATGGTTTGTTTAATCTCTAGAGGGTTCATTCCTCTGAGGGCTGCAGTTTTTTCTGATTAAGATGAGCAGCATCATTCCAAAGTAAAAATGTATTTATTTAGCCTCAATCAGGAACTCAGAGTGTGACACAATCTGTACACAGATGCAAACACTAGTTTTTTCCATATATCTTCCCTCTAGCAGCAGAAGCCCTGTCAAATTATGGGAATTTTTAAACCAAATTTTTATAGTCAATAAAAAAGAAAGATTGTTCACTTCCATAACAATGCACATGCTCACATTATTTTTATTCTGAAGTGAACAACAGTATTTTAACTTTACAGCATCCTGTTAAAGGCAACGCAGCAGAAATAGGTTTTTTTTTTTCTTGGTGTTATTTCAATAAATCATAATTGAAAGGCTTAAAAATTTAGAGTGCCTTGTAAATATTAATAAAACCAGGGGTTTTTAATAAATATGGTATAGTTTTCTTTCCTGAAAAAAAACTCGGGGGGAAATTTCCTTAACCTACCAGACATTCCTTTTCTGTGAAAAATCAAGTTTATGATGCTACAAGAACTACTTTTGTCCTACAGCTGTGAAACAGGGAAGAAATTTAGAGAACATCAAAACACCATCCTTTGTTCTGCAGAACTCAAGTTCTCATCAATTTGCTCGCAGATCCTACCTGCCTTCTTCCTAAGGCAGAGGAAATTTTACCACCCAGCCAAGCAGTATTATACCTATTACATTTATTTTGGTATTTTTAATTTGGCATTTTGCTTCATTGTTTACTATCAAATTTAGAAATGTTTGGATTAAGTTGAACTTTTGATACAGATTGCTCATTATCAGAGAAGGATCCTCATTTTCTGGTTTCAAAATGTTAACTGAAATAAGTTACCTTTTGACCATTTTCTGCTTTTTACCCTGAGGGAAGCGTAATGGAATGACTGTAAGGAAAAAAAAAAAATTATGAAACACCAGTGCAAGCAACAGCAGTAACATGTAAGACTTTCATTCACTACCATCTCCAGGGCTATCACAGCATCAGTTACCACAGGATCTCCCTAATGCCATTTTTCTCTTACTACTGCATAAAGAAAACAACACTCTGCTAAACCTGCAAATTAAAATACCTTAAAAAATATTAATTACAATTCAAATAAAAAAAAAAAATCTTTCTTTCTTTCTTTTATGACTGTGTTAGGAAAATGTTGCAGATTCTGAAAAAAACCCTAAAAGCATCTCATTGTTTAAACTTAATAACAGGAATAGAACTCAAAAACTGGTAAGGATTTGCCTCCAATATAAAAATGCTTAAGAACTCTAGAAAATAAACAGGTGAAAGCAAGACTCCAGCTCCAGATAGACAAAGTTCTATTTTAAATGAAAGTAGCAGAGAGAGGAGTGGGTTTGGACATTCCCAAATCCCCATATTTGTATCCCTGCTGTGATTTTGTGGGAGGTTTGGCAGGGATTTGCAGGAATCAGCAGTTCCTGCCTCCCCAGGGAGGTGGCTCCCAGGGCACCAGCTCTGTGCTCTCCTGACCTCAGCCTGCTCTCCCAGGCAGCCCCAGGACACGAATGTTCCACAAAAATACAGTAATTCTGGCAGGGAAAGCTCAGGGAGAGCCTGTGCAGTGTGTCTAACAAAGCTCACATCCTCCCTTGAACCTCAGCACTGCACATGGGGCTCTCCGTGCTGAGCAGGGGACAAGGCAAAGATTAATGCTCTGTGCTGGAGGAAACGCAGCAAAATACAGAAAATGAAGAAGCAAAAGTCTGAGAGGAAGCATCAAATGGGCACAGCAACACTGGGGGTTTGGTTGATGTATTGCAAATCGCAGCAGCAGTATTGATCAGTCCTGCTGTGTCAACTGGAGGTCTGTGGTGAGTGAGGCTGAAACAATCTGCTCGGTGCTCCTCTTTCAGAGAAATGCATTAGGGCAAAGCAGGTGTGATCCTGAAAAAAGACATCATGAAATTTGCCCACAGTTTAGGGTAGAGAAATAGGGTGGTGGAATAAAACCCTATAAGGAAACGTAATTAAATTTAAGGACTGCAAGACAAATGAAACATCTGGAGGAGACAGGCATTAGGATACTCACCAGAAACTGGTATGCATAATTTAATAGAAAAGTTTTTAAAATAATGGAAAAAACCCCAAGAACAACAAATCAAGGAGAGCTGAAAATATCTTTCTAAAATTAAAAAAAAAACTTTATTCTAAAAGGTTAGTTAATTATTGTTCCTGTTTTGTTTATGCACACATAGATTGTATTCAAAGCAAGGAAACTGGAGAAAGTGAAAGGTTTGCAAGACCTTGGGAATCAGTAGTTAATTAGCACTGCCAACGTAAAAATTCCAGCTCCATATTGTGGGAGATAAAAGAAGCACTATAATATAATTAACTTGGTGGCAAACACTGTAAGGAAACAGTCAGAACTCGCAACTCCAATGACTCAGAGTTGCCATGGGAGACAGACAGATGATGGGAGAGCTCACTGGGGCTGTCAGCCTCTCAGTTCTTATCTCAAAACCACAACACAAGAGCAAAGTCAGAGAGTGCACACCCTGCCACCCACCCAAAAACCAGCCCAGTGGAAATGAAAAAGAAGTGCTAGAAGGGAATGGGTGCTCCATGAAGGGAAATTGAGGAGAGCTGAGTGTAATCAGTGGGTAGGGGAAGTGCTGTCACAGAAACATCCAATGAAAAGCAAAACTGGCTGCTTGTATCCCAATAGTTTGAACCTCAGGAGTTTTTAGGGAAAACTGTTAGGAATTGAGTCATCAGAGCCACAGAAAAGTTTGGGTTGGGAGGACCTTAAAGGGACACCTTCCACTGTCCCAGGTTGCTCCAAGCCCTGTCCAACCTAATCAGTGCAAAAAGTGCTAAGTCAGAATGCAGAATTTACATTCTACAAATGAAGGTTCTGTTGTTTGTCCTTTGTATGAAATAATTGCAAAATGCTGAATAATAAAACAATGAGCAGCTATTTCCACTGAAGATGGAGCATCCCAAAATTGGTACCACAAAAATATCTGGAAATCTTAATTCCCTTTCTCCTTATCATAATATTGCTACTATTAAAATATTCTAAGTGTTTTAAAACTTTTCTTTGCCTTCAGGGTAAGCCTCCCTCCAGAAGTGCCTTCTTCCCCAAATCAGCACATCCTTCAGAACACATACCAAGGTTTCCTAAACTTAAATTCCTAAGTTCCTAAACTGAACTAAAAGTACTGCAGACACACTGGCCTGTTGTGGTTGTAGCAGCCAATTGTCTCAACATGGAAATTACTCCTAAATTTTTGTTTTCGGCTCTTTCATAACACAGACAAATGTCAAGGTTTGGGATATCTTAAGCATCTTTTAAAAATATGGCAAAGGATTGAACAATTGAGGAGTTTTTCGCTTATTTAAAGCACATTTCTAAATCCTTACCTTCCTCATGGATGTGCTTCCTGGATGGTCAATGGCAGAACTTGCATATCTAGGAGAGAGAGAAGAAAGATGTCAAATAACCACAGGAAAAAAACCCAAACCTGATTACATAGTGCTTACACTCACTCTGTGCATTTCTAAAGAAATCCACAGCATCCTGCAGCAGAAAGTTCTGTGACGTTTTGCTACAGGATGCCACAGATACCAAAAACTGACACTTTAAAATGCAAAAATGCTAACTCTGATAATAGTGAGATTTCTCCTGGAGAACAAAGCAGGGCAGCAGCACCAAAGGCTTTTCCTCATCCAGTGCAGACAGTGTTGGCCATGATGGAAATAGGACACTGAATCAGGGTCAGATTTGTCTGATTTGGCACAGAAATTCTCGAACACACAATTCGTGCCTTCAAAAGTAAGGAAAAGGAGAATCCTTAAAACTGTGGATATTTTTGTATATGTCATATAAATAGAAATGGAATGCAAAAATGGGAAAGTGATTGAGGGGAAAATTTAAAAAGGAGTAAAAGGATTGTAGACAATTTAGTAAAAAATTTTTACTTATTCAACCCTACAATTTCCTCAAATGGATTTCTGAGCTATTCCTATTTGACAGAAACCTGAAGGACTTAAGCAATATCTGTTGTGACTTTGGACATGCTCTTCCTACCTTTGGGGCACATATTGGAATTTCTGTGGATGAAAAGGTCTCCCTTTTATCCATTTTTCAGAACCTGGACTAATACACGCATGTAGCATTTGGGATTCATCTACCTGGTCACAGCAATGCATTTTTAACCATCTTACCTGGATCCATGATTTACATTTAGGTTATTAGAACCTCCACCACTTACATAACATATTCCTGCTACAACCAAGTAAATTCTCACTGCAGATGAATTATTGAGTATTTTGTAGTGAGGTTTGAAATCCCTCCTCAGCTCAGGTGCACCTGCAAAGCTCTGCAGCCCCTGCAGGACAGGTGCAGCTGTACATGCAATGTTGACAACAAAATGTCAAGACTGAGAGTTATTTTTAAAGTGTTCAGCTCTTCTTATCTCGCCAGCATTAACCACAACTAAAATAAAGTAATTTCCAAAGCGCACCACTGTGGCTGTGATAATTAAAATAATCTTTAAGCATTATTTACAAAGACAAAAAACCAGAGGAACAAATCAGCTGCTGCTCCAGGAACAGGCAGTTCAGTTTGCCTTCCTAAAACCTCCGTGCTCTCACACATCCAGGGATTGCAGCTGCAGACTGTGACTTCCTAAATCACAGCACCTGCTCAGGAGTGAGGTCAGCTTCCAGCCAGGGGAGCTGTGAGGAGAGCTCAGATCTCTCTGCCAGCAGGGCAGGTTTGTGTGGGACTGAGGATGAGGATGGAAGTTCTGCCCTGGGCACAGAGCTGGGCCAGGTGTGTGTTGTTCTTGTGCCAAGGGCTTGGAAGAGCCCAGAGCTGCAAGAGATCCCTGAGTCCTCTCTCTCCAGGCTGGGACAGAGCTGCCAGGCTTGCTCTGTGTCCTGCTCATCAAGGGAGTTCAAAAAGCTCTGTATTCCCAGGGACATCCTGCAGCCTCACAGCCTCACAAAGGTGTCAGAGCTTCCAGCATGTTCCCTGCAGCTTGTGGGATGTTCTGCTGCATGCAAGAAATAACTTCCTTCTCTTTGGCTTTTTTAAAACAAAGGATGCAGTATTGTCACAGAAACTCCATAGGTCCCTGGACAATTAAAAATCACAGAATCATGGGATGGGTTGGGCTGGAAGGGACCTTAAAGCTCACCCAGTGCCACCCCTGCCATGGGCAGGGACACCTTCCACTGTCCCAGGTTGCTCCAAGTCCTGTCCAGCCTGGCCTTGGACATTTCCAGGGATCCAGGGGCAGCACAGCTTCTCTGGGCACCCTGTGCCAGGGCCTGCCCACCCTCACAGGGAACAATTCCTTCTGCATATCCAACCTAAATTTCCCCTCTTTCAGTTGTTGAAGATAATGGTATTTCACCCAGCTATGTCCGTCTATCTACACACATATCTCCTGGTCCCCAAAGCCTACCTCTATGGGGTAAATATCTGAAAATTTGTTTTTATTTTGGTTTAAGCTGTTTAATTCAATTTAAAAAAGATTATTAGGAAGGTGATACAATTCTGCCTCTTAAAATATTTTCTAATGTATTGAAGAGATGTAATATGGTCATGTTTGGGGCCTGAAATCTAGAATGTGTGGGAGAAGGGACCTTCTGTAAAAGAGTATAAAAGAATAGCCTTCTGCTATGAAAGTCTGCCAAAATTTCATCAAGTCATATGTCCCTGGAAAGTATCTCTTGGCAGATGCCCTGTCCTGTCCACCAGGGATGTTCCATCTGGATTGCAATGTCCCTGCCAAACGGAGCACGTGCAACCCACTCAGAAAAATCAGACACCCTTTGCTCTGGGAAGAACAAAATTGCTTTGAAGAACAAAACTGCTCTGCAGCTCTTCCTTGAGGCTGCACGAAAATGTGGGGTGGGGAGGAGGAAATGAAGAGGCGTGAGACATGTGACAGTTTCTGGGAAGGGTGTGGGGTTTCTGTCAGAAAGTCAGAAAGTCAGACCTGAGCGATGGCACAGCCAGACTGGGGGGAGAAGGGGGAGAAAGGGGAGTGACTGAAAATCAGGAGAAATAAATGGGAGAGAAGAGCAGGACAGGAGAACCTGTGAAGGGGTTGGGAGACTAAATGAAAATTGTTCAGATTTACAGAAAATAGTAGGTTTTGGAAGCTCAGGTGCAAGAGGTGAAGGCAGAAGGTGAAATGCAGTTGTCACTTCAAAGACAGTGAGAATGCCACTTTCCCCCCAGGTAACCCTGGGCAGGACCAATGCTGTGAAATGGAACAAAATATAAATCAGGTGTGTGTTTAACCTCCTGCAAGAGCAAACCCCCACTCAGCTGAGGTGCTGAACTGCTGCCATGGTGGCACTGGGCAGGCAGGAGGGTCTGGTGGAGGATGAAGGGAATTCCATCTGTGCCTCACTTTAACCTCTGATAGCAGTGCTGCTCCATTTAGTTCAATGCCATTTTCTCCATGCACAGCTCACCCAGGGAAACAGCAGCAAGTTGTCACCACAACTGCCTTCAGCTGCATTGGGAGGTATAAAACACATAAAGAGTAAAATTGCTGACTCCTGAAAAGTCAAGCAAGAGGTGACTTGTATTTGGTGGTCAGCAGCTGAGAGGGTTGTGCCCTCAATATTAGCTGTAACTCAGTGGTGTTTATAGCACTGAAGGAAATCAGCAGCAGTTGTGAATCCTTTAGATTGGTCAAAACACCTTAAATCTAATTAATTATTCAGCTTAGAAAGGTTTAGGCCATGTACAGGATGAAAAAATGTAAAAAAGAATAACTATCCTAGATTACAATTAAACTTAAATAGATGATGGTACAAAATATCTATTATTTCAAATTTATTCTTTTATTTTGACTTATTGGATGCAACGTGAATATGAAGACACTTCATCAGATAAATGGCAAAGAAATGAAAGACAAAATCACTGCAAATTGATTTGATTCAAACCTAACCTGAAGAGCCCATTCTTAGTATTTATCTACTACAAACCACAAATACAAGCAGTAATTTTGTACAGACTGAATTAGATGTAGATGTTAATTGAAACATTCTGCCTATTGGCTACAAAAGTCATGTTAGACACATATGTTTTTTATCCTCAGAGTGAGTCTGAAATACTGAATTTCAAAAGTAAAAAAATAGATTGGGCAATGTAACAGTATAATTTTCCCCCTAATATTTTAGAAACTTCTATCAGAAGTATTTTTTAAACCTTTTAAATCTATATTTATGTTTGATGTTAGCAAATGAAGATTTACTAAATTATATGAATGCTGATATCTCTAAACCCCTGAAAATTCATTCCTCAAATACTGCAATAAGATTTCTAAAAATAAAGAAATAAGTTTAATTCACAAATACACCGTGCATATATTTAAATATAGAATAACAGAAGTAATTACCTTTCAGTATCTCCACTGACTGTATCCCCTGCTCTCTGTAGAATAAAAATAAATAGCATTTAGCACGACTAAAGACCAGAGCTCCTTGGTGCTCTCAGCACAGTGAAACAAGTGACAGAGGTAAACCACAGTCATCCTGCAACTCTAAGGCAAAGGAAATGGAACATTTATTTCAATTTCTAGCTAAGAGTTCTTTTAAAATGAAGATCATGGTTAAAAAAACTTGCATCTGCACTTATAAACTGATTTCAGACGCTGTGTAATTGTGATCAAAGCCCTTTTGAATAAAAAGGAAGCCAAAATTTCTTAGAATGTTTGCAAAAGTGTTAGCATTTGAAAGGGAATTGAAATGCAAAGAACAAATATTATGATATGGAATACAGAATTTCAGAAAGACAAAGTGTCATCTGAACTTTCTTTGACATCATTCTTACACAGCTTTAAATGACTTCATTTGCCATACTGGTTATTCCTCTGATGTTTGGAAATGAACTTGTCTTCTTGGAGTAAGTAGCAACCAATTCAGGGTTAAAAATAAAATCTTCAGACTGTTTATGTTACTTTAAAACCAGTTTTATGATGGAGAATTTTTACCACAGCTGAAAATTGAAATTTATATAAAAATGAAAAAAACCCCAAAAAAGCCCCCAGTAGGTTGTAAAATTAATATGGATTTGTTTATAAATTCAGAAATCTGCACTTGCAAAATCTCCGATTTTCTGGATAAGCAAATAGGAAACTGATAACTTTAGCAAGTGCAATGTTTGTGTTTTAATGCCACTGCTTGTGGCCTGCAGCAGATAATAACCACAGATAATATTTGATCAGAGATGAGCCCAGAGCTACAAACCCCAAATAAAGGGGACAGGAAGCTTGCTGGGGCTGCTGCACCACAGAGCCCTGCAAAGGTACATTTGTGCAGCAGCATTGCTCAGCCAGCCTTCAAATCTGCATGGAAAAAACACATTTTTTTCCTCCCCCTTCCACAAGTGGCAAAACCTTCTGTACTCCCAGTACAGAACCAGTTATCAGCTTTTAACCAGTTATTCAGCTAAAATATTCCAGCAGATGTGAGGAGCAAAGATGGTTCCACTCAAATAAGAGACCTTATCTGATGGAAAATAATGAAGTGGTGCCCTTGCATTAAAGGCAGGGAGTTCTCTGACATTTCTTGTGGAAACCAGGCAAAGGCAGGAGCTCCCACTGAGTAACTGAGTACACAAAACCCTAACAGGCTTTCCTGAGTGCCATAAATACCTCAATTCTCCGCAGAGAATGCTGAAATGTAGCCTAGAGAATTTAAAAAAAAAAAAAAAAAAACCATCTAGAAATACTCACATTTTCTTGAAGCAGATTGGAAGAGTTAAAAGCACACAGCTAAAGCAAAATATCTGCTTGAGAGATGTTATTTTGGTGCTGGAAATGCACTGCTAAGTACCAATAGTCTGAGCATCCCTGGAAATACTGGGGAAACAGGAAAACATTGTGTGGCCAAGCTGAGCAGAAGAACTTTGACAGCAGCACTACCCCTGCTACTGCTATAAAAATAGAATTTATTCCCACCAGAAGGCTCAAAGCTTTCCTTCTCTTATCCCTCTGACTTCTAAGGTTTCTAATTTTAGCAGCTCAAAGTGGGACTACTAATTCAGTCAGTGTTTCCCGTTCTGCTTCTTAATTTCCTTTTCCGAAACTGCTCCCAAAGTAAAAGCAAAGTGTTTCCAAATCAGGGTTTATTCACTCTCTCTCCCAAACAGGACTCATCCCACTCTCCCTTCCCTGACAAAGCTGAAATAAAACTCTGCTCTGGCTGCTCTTTTCAACACCTGTATTACAAATTTTCACTGCTACTACAGAGCTAACCGAGTTATTTATTTATTTCCTTCCACGAAAATGCACAAAAGCCACCTCTGTCACACGTGATCACCTTGGACTGTGGTTTCCAGATTTCTTTTGACCACATACATTTCATAAGCAATTATTAGTGTGATGTGAACTTGCATATATTAGGCTGAAAAAAGACTTACTAGGGAGAAATTTGTTTCTGATAATAAAACACATTTTTTCTAGAGGTCAGTCTTTCAACACCATGAATTTTTCTGCATTATGAAGCACCAATTTCCAAAGATATTGAGTAATGTAGTCTAATTAACTAAAGCACAGTCTGCAGCGGGGAAATTTAAAAAGGCCCTATGATAGTGTGAAAAAGAAAAATATGATTTAACCATTGAACAACTAATGGATTATTGTAAGTGATTATTAGTTCCCTGCAATTCAGAATAGAGCAAAGAAGAATATCTATATGAATACAGAGAAAGAGAGAAAACTGTTGATACTAGTACTTGAAACATAAAAAATATAATTATGACCATTCAAGTGTTTGTCAATATTTAATTTATTAAAATAAAAATCTCATCTCCTGACCAGCTCATCACTAACACAGAGATTTTTACCAGTATTGAAATGTGGACACTCAGGATTACTATAGACCTCTGTCATGTATTTATCTCCTTTTATTTGACTGATTTTCTCCCCAAACAACCTCTCTTGGGAGAACAATCCTGTTGCTAGCTTGAAATGCCAACCTTTATAAAGGATTTCTGATACTATAAATGGAAACACCCACACTCTGGCATTTCTATAAATGTCTACCCATAGGTAAAATTAATTTCCTTCCATAATTATAATTACATACAGATACAATACTGACAGTGACTTATATGTGGAAGGCTCCTACCTGCATTTTCAGCAGCCTTATATATAACTTTTTTGAGCAGTTTCTTCTTACCAGTTTGTGACATTCATAAAAAAAAATTTGCCTTTTTCTAGTTCCCAAACTAAAACTTTACTTCATCTTACTACAAGGCCACTTTCATGAGTAGCAGACATGTGGGAGGCTCAGGAGGCACAAGTCTTGTCATGCTGTCAGGGACTATAAAGCACAAATCCTGTGAAATTCAGGTCACTGGCACCTATCTGCCTGCTTTAGTCAGCTCCACGTTTGTGGAGCTCTAGGGATTCCCATGGATCTGCTTCTGCTTTGCACGAGTGGAGATGAAAGGACAAAAAGGCTCTGTGGTCCCACCAGCAGATCTGAGGCTTCTCTCCCAGAGGAAATCCTGCAGAAAGTGCCATTTACCTGAAACTTCTATAAATAACTTATAACGGAAAAGAAATTGCTCCTTTGAATCAGAATTTCTCCTCCTCAGTAAAGAAATCACAGAAATCACTGAGAACAGAAGAATCCTGAGCTGCAGAGATGGTGTGAAGATATTCAACAGTCATTATTTATTTGTTGTTTGCTAAAGGAAGAGATGGAATGGTTGGTAATGAGATTGGAACAGTTCCATAAAGTCTGTCACTAATCTCAACAGCCAATTCAGTTCATTCATTCCAACTACATACATCATTTATTCAGATGCAAAGATTCAAAAGATTCTTTATCATGCTGCTCTTCCATTCTTCTGTACTCAGGTACTGAATTATTATTAACAAAAGTAAAAAAAAGAAAAAAAATACTCCTTCTTCTGCTTTTTTAACTCATACATTTGTTATCCTGGAGATTTCTTTATATCATGTTGTTCAAAAATAATAAAAACAGTGGCCTTGTTACTAGAGGCTTTAGTCATCTCTCTGCCTCACAGAGCTGATGCTTCACCCAGCGAATCTACTTTCAGAATTATCACGCAGAGCTAAAAATAAAAGCAGCCTTTGAGGTTTTCATTCCTCTCACCCTTGTTGAGGGGAGAGATAACAGAGACAGGAAATCATGTAATGTAATCTACATTTGTGTGCAGTTTGAGGTACTCAAATTTGTGCTGCAGGGAGCAAGAGGGCAGGGGAGAAGATTGACTGGAGGCAGAGGGAAAGGATTCCCTGGGAGTTAGTGCTGATGGGGTGATGATGAGCACTGTCAGCACACGCTGGGGAGCAGGGAGGGCAGCTCAGGGTGAGGGAAGGGGACCAGGGGAGTGGCTGAGGACAAAAGGATGTGGTGAAGCTCAAGGAGTTCCACAGGGCAGGAGAAACAGGGAATTCCTTCCCCTTCCTTCTCATTGCTTTCCCCATTCCCGTGGGAACAGATTGCCTGTGACTCTGCCCTGTCCAGGGCTGGCCTTTCTGCCAGGAAATGCTTCTGTTCCCCAAAACCCATCCTTGTCCTCCTGCTGGGGCAGGGAGAGGACAGGGAGCAAGGCTGAGCCAGTGAGGGGAGAGGCAGAATCACAGGAGCCTCCAAAGTGGATTCCTGCACATGGATCCTTTCAGCAGCAGCAGGACATGATACTTGTGTGATAAGGGAGAGATTTCTATTTGGTGCATCTTCTGGAGGATAAATATTGCAGTTATCGTAGCAATAATATCAGTTATGGCTAATATTTATTAACAAATGGCTGTTAAATTTGCCTTTAGCCCATATACACAAAAGCAGATATAAACCTTTTTTGGTAGCCTGGCAAAATAATAGAAACAAGGCTTAAATTCATTTGCTAAAATAATACAATACAGTACAACTTAGCTGTGTTGTGATTCTCTGGAGTCAGAGGACTCCAGGATGTTTCACAAATGCCAATTTACCCATGAAGTCACAATAGGTTAATGAATGCTTCATTTGCTGACTTGCATTGGTAGTTTGTAGTGGTTTGTTTGAAGACTGCAGAATATCATCATTTAAATGTGCTCTAATAGAGCAAAATTACTTATGAAAACACTGCCTATGTTTGGCTAAAGACAGCCTCGTATTTGCTGTGTGCAAAGTGTCCTGATATAACTACAAATACAAGGAATTCTGGGCTGAGCAGGCAGGCTGAACCTTTGGAAGCAGCAATAATAACTTGTCTGTCTCCAACAGACAAGTCTCCATCCATCCCAACCAGGGTGTTTCAAAAACAAAATTCCAGCCCCTCTCCTGAGCTTCTGCAAAGGGCTGGTTCTTACAGAAATCAAGGACAGCCAGAGCTCTGGGTTAACATTTTCTTAACTTTTTATTTTCCTGGATCCAGGTCGATTATGAAGGTCTTGATTACCTAATGAATGTGGAAACCTAAAGACTGAGGACATTACTCTTAAAAAATAACCTTTCCTAACATTTTACTTCCCTTTATTTTCCCTTGTACTGTAAAACATGTTTTTTAAAATATGTTTTTCCTCTTTGGGCTGTGTCTGGATTAATGAAGAGTGTAGTTTAGAGAATCAGGTGTGAACAGAACTCTAAAGAAACACATTATTGGACATTGCTACTCAAGGATCCATCTGAAAGTATGAGCAAGGTAGCTGTCAGCTCAAGCCTTCATGTGCACAGTTCTGGTGCCAATGAAAAATAATATCATTTCACAATTGGTACAAGTGGTCAGCCTCATTTTGAAGCTGCAGAAGGCAGAAATACTTCTGTTGGCTTCTCTGAGCAGCCAGAATCCACACAATTACCCTCAGAATGATTTCTCAGCATAACTGTGAGGCAGGGGAAGGAGGTTTTCCATATTACAGATACTTAAATAAAAAGCAAAGGTAGAATTTATTCAGCAGTTCGGAAAGGAAATAAAACTTTGAAGAAAGTCATGCTCATCCCTGACAGTTAGCACAGTTTTGTTTCTTTCTGCAAGAGCAGGAAGCAATAAATAAAACATGAGCACTTTTCCTGCGAAACTGGCAATAAAAGACTCCTCCTTCAGTCGGTGGGGCTGAATACATGTGATTCTCCCAGACTATCTTAATTATTATCCTTATCATAGCAGCACTCAGACTGCCTGTCATCCCAAAAAAGCATCTGGAACATCTGGCACATCCCAGCATGCAGCCATTACAGAAAAACCAGATTTACATCGGTTTTGCACAGGTTTTAATTCTCTGCATGTACCATTAAACTTTATATCGTTTGTCAAGCTGCCTCTGCAGCTCCAGGAGCTTTTCCATCTTTTCCCTGGGCCAAAGGGATGAGTTACCAACTTCCTGGGAGCAGCAAGAAGGAAATAAAAAGCAAGTTGAGCAAGTTCTGTGTTAGGATGACTAACCCTAAGATACCATAATGCTTCAAATGAGCTTTAAAATAAAAAGTGACTCCTGGTCTGGCACTCTCAATGAATACCCTAAAGCAGACATTATTTCTGTTTTACTGTGAAGGGAACATTGAAATGAAAGAATTGATCTCAAAATTCATTAAATAATAAGTCTTTTCTACACAGTGAATTCTAATTCACAAAAAAAAAAAAAGGAAAAAAAGAAAAAAAAGAAGAAAATTAGAAATTCAAATCTATCCTCCAGTGTCTTAATATATGATACTCCAAAGGAAAATATCCAATTGATTTGTAGATAATAGGCCAAGAACATTTATCACCAAGTAAAACCAGATGAGAGATCATTACCCAATTGGAGAATTTAATGTTGTCACCAGCAAACTGAATTTCCGAGCTGCAGAAAGTCGTGCAAGTCTGAGGCAATAAAACCACAGAGTTGAACACCACATGGATTTCCAGACTGGATCTGGAATGAGAGCTTCAATATTCTCTTTTTAGATGGAAGTCACAGTGCAAAATGGAACTGAGCAGCACAAAATGTACAGTTTGCCACAACTTTTTGCAAAATCCTGATGATTTCTCAGGACTTCTTGTGCTTTGTTTTATGGTCAGAAATGCAAAATGAAAAATTTCCCAGGTACATCTGGTCTGCTGAGCACAAGTCCTGTGTGGTAAGTTAATTTTCTTCAGAATGAGCTGTGGTAATATGAAATAAAAGCATATTCAGATTTTAATTCTATTCTTGTAAGCCCATGTTAAGGCTCAACCTGGTAAATGATGTCGCTTCAGAAGAGAAGCATTAGTAAGCATAGAAAGTCATGTTCCAAGAGATACTCTATTAATTATTAATTATTTATAACAGCCTTGCTAATTGTAATTGACTCTTGCTTAGGTTCTGTGACATTGCCTATCAATTAAATTAGAGTTATAAATATTTCCTGGAAGGGGGCAGTGTTTCTTGACAGGAATATTTTACTGCAACATGGCTTCATGCATCATTTTACATCCTGGGCATGCTGCCAATATTGCATTACCTAAATATCCATTTCATATAGGAACTCTGCATCCTCCCAGCAACTTATGAAATCAGGCTAATTGTTTAATTTTAGGTTCCAAATCAACATTCCTTCCAGAGCATTAATCTAGTGGTGAATCTATGCAATTACCAATTTTGCAAAACTTCTTACGTCTGGTAATTTCAACTACTGTTAAGTAAGTGCCTTTTTATATTATTTAGCTACGAATTTATGTGAGTGCTTAGAAAATTAAGCAGTGGCTAAGTGATGCTCAATCCCTCCTTCCATCAAGCCATACTTGTTTGATTACAAAACATTATCACCTTCCCTTCACTGAAGATGATGAAAATCCTATTTATCATCTCCATTTCCCAAGGCATTTATCTGGGCTGAAATGTTGATCCATATCCAGGAGTTGTACTGGGCATGTGTTGAGGGGAGAGGAATTCATGGAAAAGGGATTTCAACAGTTCTGCACTTTTGGTTTCCATTGAAAAAAACAGAGCAAAAGTAAGAAGAAAAGCTAAACCAGTTTTGTCAACTTTTCTCATACAAATGTAGCAAAAGCTCTTTTAAGGTGATTTGGTTAGGGAAGGTTTAGAGGTATCTTGTTTTGATTAACCTTTGTCTTGTGGAATGGAATCTTGAGAGGAGAAAAGCTCATTATCCAAAAAAGTAAATATATCACAATGCTTATGAAAATCCTGGTAACACCTTTTAGATATTAAGGAAATGAGCTGACCTACTTAAACCTTTAATTTATATCTAAGAACACAACAACTCTCTGTTACTTTCCCTTTTCGCTATCAAGCTGCCATGAGATGTTCTTTGATATTTAACATTTTTGTTCTGGGTAGCTCTCTTTCAAGATAAATATGCCCAATTTTTTGCTTGGCTTTTCAGAATTCTTTCAGTATTCCAAGTGGAAAGATGTTAAAGTGAATGACTCTGTGCTGGCAAGAACCCACAAAATCTGTGTCAGCAACTCTGTGTATTTGACGACTCAGTTCCTCTTGTATATTTATAAGGCAAGTTGACAAAGTGCCTCAGATATTCTGATTCCTGTGATTATCTCCTGAAGGACTGCAGAGGTCTCTTTTAATGCTGCTCAAAAAATTTATGGGGATAAAGGAATTAATACCACTCTGTCAGGCCGTGAGTAATCATTTTACCTGTGCCCTCCTCTGTAATCACTGCACATTAAACAGTTTGTGAAACAGGGACTGAACTGACTTTTAGATTGGACCAACCACTCCATGTACAGTTGTCTTTTCCCATGATAATTCTTATTTTCCAGTTTCCTGCTTTTCCTTCAGACCTTTTAGAGTTGACATATTATGCCATTGGAGTATTTTAAATATTTATCATCATACAATAATATACTATTAATTTGTCACATCCATTAGTTGCATGATGGTATGGAAATCATGAAAGAAAACATAACTTCAGTCCTGAAATCAAGGGTGGAATTTGCATTTTATGCTAAATGACCCATTTCCCTCTCTTCAGAGCTCAGGTGAGCCCACAGATCATCAACAGACTTCCAAAAACTATCTGAAATCAGCTGATTCATCTACCAAGTCATGAAATATTGTTGGGGTTTGTTGAAGTTGAGTAATAATTTTCACATTCATCCTAATAAATTGCTTGCTGATTTTCTCTCCGAGTTTGAAATCCTTTGCTTTGACTTCGCGATACTGATAATCTCTGTCAGGGAAATTTAAATCCACGATTTAAATAAATAAATTTAAATAAACAGTAACTCCATTAAGCTCATCTGTTTTTACAAGACGCAGTAATCAAAGTCGAAACACAAAAGCTTATAAATTAATATGTAATAAATCATTATCAGAGGCTGAGTGCAGGATCCTTATGAACCTTCAAAGATCATACAAATTAAACTAAACTCAGCGAGACTGAGTAATTAAGAGCACTATTTTATTAAATCATCTGACAGGGAATGATTCTTGCCTTGTGTTTTCCTGTTCTGTCCTGAGAAAGTTGTGATTGAGACATTGAAAAAGGGATTATCATGGGAAATTTGTCGTGATACTGACACTGAAAAATGGATTATCATGAGAAAGTTGTGGTGACGCCATGGCTGAGGAACCTTTCTTGGGCCATAAACCACAGCATTACACCATGCAGCAGAAGACTGTGCCTTTGGGGCTGGATCCATGCTGAAAGGAGAACACTGGAGTGTTTTCCTTGTGGTTTGCATTTGGAGGAGCTGGATACTCACGTGGTAGAGAGGAACAGTGTTGTTCTCAGGCAGGGAGAAGTTGAGGACATCCTGCTGCCCTGGCTCCAGCCGCACGCTCACGGTGGAGGTCAGCACGGCGGGGCTGATGGGGTAGCTGGCGTTCCCAGGGGGTTTTCCCTTTTTCCTGGACCTCCTGCCCGTGTCCCTCTTGTTGTCCTTCTGCGTCAGAGGCTCCTCCTGGATCACCAGGATCTTGTCGTCGCTCAGGTAGCGCAGGAGGGAATTCTCAGAGTCAGTGGTTGGAGGGGAGAAAAGAAATATGAGTGAGAGGAAACAGCCAGAGAGCCATTTTAGCTATCCAGAGACCATCCCTTGGTGGTGTTAAGTGGAGAGCCCTGGGGATGTGCAGGGAGTTGTGAGGCTCTCCCTGGACTCATCCCCACGTTTCCTGACCCAGCCCTGCCCCGGGAGGGGAGAGGGAGCAGACACAGGAAATATCCCTGGGCTGTGTCGTGCAGGGAGCACCTCTGGGACCATTCCAGAGACCAGGATTGTAATTTCAAGGGACTTGACAAGCTGGAATAATGATTTTAAGGAGATATGCAGCATTCTTGGGCACAGTTTCAAAATGGGATCTGGCCAGGCAACAAGTCTGTTACTGTCTGTAACAGTGAAATATGAGCTAAACACATATCAACAGATTTGGAATAAATCGGAAGAGGCTTGTGCCTTAAATGAAATTTATTTTCTCTTGGAATGGAAGTTTACTGAAAGAGGTAGTTTAAAATCCTGTATTGATTTTAAAGAATATAATTTATTTTTTGCCACATTTTAAGGAGTCAGGTTGAATTCCTCTCAGCTTCCAGACTGTACCTAAAAGATTCTAAAAAAATAGTATTCAAGAATCTTTAACAATCAGTGTCACAATAAATATGGTTGTATTTTTGAAGAATGTTCTTTTTAATTATTTAATTGGTTTTTATCAGAGGAAATAAAGGAAAAAAAAAAGAGCTTTGCAACCGCTTGGCTTTCTTGCAAAGTTCATAATTCCCAGTGGAACCAATGGAAATAAATGTGGTCAGAACTGCTGGTCTGAGCACTGACAGCACAATTGCTGATTCCTGTTCCAAATTTTAATTCATACTGATGAAAATGTTCTCAAAGGATGTTACCTTAAATCTGTAACACCACTTACTGTTTTCTAGAGCTGTGAAGATTTAGAACCTGATTGCTATTAACATATATCTGAGTCCTCTAAGTATTTTTCCCTTGATGTTTATCTTTCTTTATACTAGAATTAAATTCCTCCTACTGACACAAACTTTTTAATTTTCCAAAATAGAAACGCTAAAAGCAGAGACACTAAACAGGGTCATTTATATCCTCTGTGACACTCAAAAAAATTGTTTCCTGTGATGCTCCTTAAGTAACAAAGCAAAAAAACATCTTGGAGAACAGCAGAGAAAAAGAAAATACTCACCTCTGCTTCCCCTCTTGTACATGTTCTGCTCTTTGGACTCCCCTATCCAGCTGTACTCAGTAGGCATTGAAACTGGCCTTAAATCTCCTGGAAACAAGCCAAGCAAAACCAATATCATTGTTGAAGACTAGGAATGGAAGGCTGTAGAGTCAGTAATGTCTATAAATTCCAGGAGTGACACAACCCTGCAGAGCAATCCATTATTAGAGCTGTGACATTTGGGATCAGGGAAACATCCCAGAGCCTCCTCTTCATCACCCCAAACCAAGGGAAGCACCACCAACTTGGGTGAAATTGCTTGTAAATATAAAGCAGATTATGAATTTATTTTGAAACTCTGCTGTGTAAAAACTTGCTCACTCTTTAAACAGGTGTTGGGAATAAAGAGAGAAGCAGTTTTTACATGGATGACAGTGCTGTAGGAAAAGCAGAAAGAGCATTAATGGAGATAAAACAGCACAGATCTATCAGGGAAACATAAAACCTCTCTGACCTGGAAAATCACATGGTGAGTAATGAGGGAATCTCATTTCAAGGAACATTAACTTCCCCTGGCTTAGAAAGCAAACCTGGAGCACAGTTTGGTGACAACAACCACAGCAAAGAAGGTTCAGCCATTGGGGTTTTAATCAATGGGATTTCATGGCACTGGGAGGTCCTGATGTGCCCAAGTCATTCCCTGCTGGAGCACCAGAGAACACAGAGCACCAGACCAGGAACAGCCCAGACCTTCTGGAAACTAAATACTTGGAGTACTGGAACTTTAGAGCAGTGGTTTGTGTCAGTCCAAGCAGTAATGAAAGTGGCTGCTCAGCCATGAAAGGCTTCAGAAATTTTATTTGCCTTACTTTGCCCATGGCTCTCTGCTCCCAGCATCAGTTTATTGGAGCTACCATAAATCCTGTCATTTTACTGAAAGACATGTTGTCACTTTGATAATTTATGTCACCTTTCAGTCAGAAAGTACAAAACTTTCCCCTAGACTAGAACATAATTTGCATGTCTGATAATCAACAGATTAATTAAATCTGTAGTTTAAAATAAAGTCTGGTTTAGCAATTGTTTTTGAGAGAAAGACATATTTCAGAGACTTTAAAATCAAATTCCTTCTGGATTTTCAAAGTTACAGAAAATCAGAATTGGCCATCATAGACAAAAAAAAAAAAAAAAAAAAATTGTGTATTCCTGGGATCAGGGAGAGACACCAATATTTTAAGTCACCGTGCAGTAAGAATTTATGAAAGCAAGCTAGCTACACCCATCTGGCTCCAATTTTAATCACAGTTAAGATTTATCTTTGTCTTTCATTCTAATTTTGTTTTTAAATGACGTCACGTCACGAGGAAGTAGTGAACATTACTGGTCTTAAGATGGAATTCTATTCTTCAGCGTCACAGCTCTTTCAAGCATCAAGCCTGTGACTGAAGCAGTTACTAAAAATATCCTCTATATAACAAAGATTTATTAACATTTCCTACTCTGGAAAGGGTCTGTGTGTGCATACACACCACCAAGTCCATTTTACTTGCCATTTTTAGCAGAAATCCAGCTGCAGTCAGCAAATTGCCAGAGCAGGAGGAAAGTTCTGTGTGACTGATAAACACAAGGTAAATAGTGAGGAGGCAGAGAAACTGCATTGAAGAGCATTCCTGGTCTCAAATCCTCCACCAGACTAAGCAGAATCACTGACTGCAGTGCTTAAAAAGCTTTATTTGGTTCCCTCACTGTGCTCCCTTTATTTGGTTGTTGGATCTTCCACCAGAACAGCTCTTGGGATTCTCTGCATTGAACTCCACCAGGATTTTAGTACCTCTGTTCTTCACAGACATATTTTCCTTTACTACTCTGAGCTTCTGAGAGGTGTTCCCTTTCCTAGATTTCAAAGACAAAAAACTTTGGAAGTTTTTTTCTTGTGGGTTTTTTTTTTTTTTTTTTTTAACCAAAAGGACAGGAAAAAAAGTCTTAGAGTATGTGAATAAAGTACTTATAGATGGCTTGCCATAGAAAAATAAATATATATATATATATATAGCTCAGAAGATAGCACCTACCCATAGAGAACACTATGGTCACTGCTTTCTTGGAGGCTCAGAAAAAATTTTCAGAAAATTTTTAAAATCAGGTATAATTACACTTTTCCAAATAAATCTCTAATCTGAAATTTGTAAGCTTCACAAAAGTATCCTAATGTCTTGAAAATAAAGACACTGAAAATATACGGAGAATACACTGCTGTTTTACAGCAGTATTTTTCTCAAATTCATCAAACACCAAGCAATTCAGTTTTAACAGATATGAAAAAAAAAATCAATTAATTTTGAACAATACCCTTCATATAGATCCATATAGTCACATACAAGCACATGTGATTGTGTAACTGTACATCAATATGCAATTATATACACACAAAAATTTGTATAGAAATAGTTAATTATTGTCCTAATAACAATTTATGTATTTAAGCATCCCCATCCCAAGATTTGGAAATGCAGTTCAAGCACTAATGAATGCATTGCAGGACACTCCTCATGCATTTCATGCAGGGCTGAATTTTGGAGAGCCTTCTGTTTTACAGACACTTCCATCCCACATTGTCAGGCCCTGCATTGAAATTTAACAGCCCAGAACATTGCAAGTGGAATAATCTCCAGAAGTTTGGGAGGGAAATTGAGTAAATCAAGATGCTGACTGCCCAAATAATATTCATTTAATTAGCACCCAACATTTAAGAATGTACTGCAAAATAACTGTATAAATAATTTACTCCTGACCAGGAATGTTAGTATGGAAGGAAAAAAAATTTTTTTCTAATTATTCCTTAATGTAAACTCTTGTATAGCATTCAGAGCAGACAGGTCAGGGTCTGATGAAGAATGACAGGTTTTTGGGGAGGTTGCAGTGCTAACAGCAAGGTCTGTAAATGTGCTCAAGCAGCAAAAGGTTGCAATGCAGCCTACCATGGGTGGGTGTTTTCTCCCTTCTCCTCACGCCTGTGGCTCTGCTCCTCTCGTACTCAGAGCCCCCAGGGTGTCCTTCCCCCTCGAGCAGGGTGTAGTATTTCCCACTTTCGTGCTCCAGGAAATAGCTGGGAGACTCAGAGCCTTTCATCCCTGACTTTCCAAATTTGCTGATGTCATCACAAGACATTATTCCGATTTCATCCCTAAAAGACAGAAGATGATGGAGAAATGGACCATTTAATGTAAACGTCAAGCATGCAACTCCCAAACGCCACAAATTAAAAGTCTTGCAATTGAAATGCTGTGGGGGAGAGCTTTATAAGAAGTGAGGCAATTCAACAAATGTAAATTAACAAAATCATCACGAGGTGCCACTCGATTGTAAGATAAACATAGATATTCAGGAGTTTTCTAGGATCTGAAAGAGAACATAAGGAGTTGTACAATGAGCAGACAAGGGCTTCCCTAGGAGAATGCTTGAGAATAAGTGGACACATAAAAGTAAATCAAACTAATTGATTAAAGACTTCTTTAAATACTTTTTGATTTAGGACTAAACCCAGGTTTTGCTCAGCTAAATGAAAGTTAAGTCATTCATAACAATACTATGATGCTTAATGTATTTCTAGCTCTTCATTTAATTAATTATTTTGCTTGATTGTGAGGCTGTTTGTTTTGGTTTAGTTTTATTAATCTAATGAAAGTGTAAAATTTTTTTTTTCAAAACCTCCCATTCCTTAGGACATAAATACCTGGGGCCATAAAGTCCTGACATGGGAGAGAGAATGAAAACATCCTGGAGTGCAGAGTTGTCCATTTTGGAGGACATGCCCATGGTGCTCGTTGGGGTTGTGGAGCTGCTGGTGGGGCTGGTTGGAATCACAGGCTGTGAAAAACAAAAAGGCACAGGAAAAAAATAAATTAATGTTTTCTGTGCTACAAGAAACAACAAAATCAATGTGTATAATTTTAGGAATTTTGACCTCCTTTTTGGATTAGCCATTTTAAAAAATTTCTGGTTTCTTCCAGAAAGGTGTCTAGTGAAACTCCAGACTTTGAGACTAGTTATGAAAGGAACTGATAAACGACCATTAAATTAATTTGAAAGCCACCTCAAGGGAAAATCTGAGACTCAGTCAAAATATGATCTTTAATCAATGCAGAAAATCAATTCTGTGAGGAGAAAAGACACAGTGTATTAAATGCCATTAGTACAGAAGTTAATTACAGAACTCTGGAATACTTGTACTGAATGAAATGATCATGTTGGTTTCAGTGGAAGATTTATTGTTAACAAGGACAGAACATCTTGGGGTTTTTTTAAGAAAGCAGAATTCATTGTCCTTTGGCTTCATAGCCATGGTCCTAAATACCAAAAAGATATTTCTTCATAGGAATGTCAGTCTGCAAAGGGCTCCAAATTATGTTAGCCCTCAATGCTTATTTTTATCTCAAACTAAATAACAAATAAATGGTGTAATGTTCTGGATCTATTAGTTGTGACAGGAACGATTATTCCAACTTGAAAATTTCTCCAAATAAACAGAAAAAATACAATAAATGTATGTTATTTGAATGAAGTTGTAGTGTGTTCACTTCAGCAAAAAACAGAGCACTATTTGCCAGTGCAAATGAAAAAAGACATTTTGTCCCAAGTGAGGAAATAATCCCAGAGCTTAAAAATTCCAATAGTCTTCCTCTGACACATAATGTCAGCCAGAGACAAAAAGAGAAAATGATGTCACTACCTTCTTAGTGAGAGATAATGGAGCACAAACCTGTCAAATGAAAACTCTGCTGTTGTTAATTGAGCATCAAGGGAAACCCTCTACAGCACAGGAATAACTACAGCAAGGCCAAGTCATAAATTTATTAAGGACTCCCAGATTCTGTATCATCAATAATTCATAAATTACCTATCTGGCATAATTTTAAAGTTAATTATTGTAGAAAAAATATTAATAACATCCATAAGTGCCTGAAGCAACAATAGCAAACACAACAACTTTTATTTAAAACTTCCTGCTGTGCACCAACCTGAGGTAACAAATATGATTTCAAGTTCTTAAATCCTATTTCCTTTGTGCCTTCCCTAGTTGTGTACTGCTTTTGTTTTTGTTTTTTTTTAACCATTGTGATTTAATTTTAAATCACAATGAAAAATTGCTCCACTTGTGGATACCTAAATAGGTATATGGAAGGCACCATGAAAATAACACAGGCAGAGAAATACATATGGATCTGTACCTGGAACACACCATGAAATATAACACATATATGTGTTATTCTTTTTTATGACAGTGTGACTTTTAATGAACTGTTTTCTCTCTTCATCTGCTTTCACTGAGATATTTTTCTGCACTTTGTTGCTGTTTGGTCATTCCCTCTCCTGCTTTTCTCTCGGTGCAAACCCTCCTGTCTGTGCAGTGCTTTCTGCTCATCCCAAAGCCTGTTCTGCTACAGCCAATCCAATCCATCAGAAGCAGGAAACTCCAGAACAACAAACAAACAAACAAACCCAGAAATTTTCCTACCAATTCCACCCCTCAAACTGCTCTAGAGCCTAAAAACTGCCAAAGGCAAGGCAAGGCGAGGAGGCTGCAGCCAACAGGAGAGGGAAGTGAGCTCACTGCTTCCAGCAGCAACAAGCTGTTGTGTCAGCTGTCCAGGAAGCACAGGCTCTAGTGTCATCTTGAAATTCAATCAGGCTGCTTCCAAGTCATTACTGACAATAATAAATAATACCAGGTCCAGGTGAGAGCTGCAGGGAACAGGCAAACCCAAAACCTGCGTCCTGAAATGGTTCCAGGTCCTAACACTTGTGCTTGTCTCTGTGGCAGGAAGAATTAGAGACCTGAAGATGCTGAAAAGGACCTAAAGGTGGTTTTCCACATCTTATAACAGACTCTACTGTTAAGAAGTAACACTGGGAGGGCTGGTTTTGCTTTCCAAAGTGGTTTATATTTTTATTTAACTATCTCGCCCCACTATTCTCTGGTATAGAAGAAATACATATAAATCCCAGGGAGATGACACTTAAAGCTCCCTTTGATCCTCAGGGGCTCATCAGGAGAGGACACATCAAAACCCCAGTTATCTTGTTGATAATTCCACAAAAACAGCTCGGTGCACTTTCACTTTTTTGGCTGCCATGGCAAAGGTTGGCATTTTTAATGGCAAATCCTGTGCCATGTGTATAGCACACTCTGTTCCACACTGGCACAGCCTCCAGATCCATTGCTGCTGGTGAATTATGATTCTTTAATGCACAAATAGACAGGGAGGATCTCTCTGGAAGCCCTGTGCAAATGCAGTTGCCATTTTGCTGCCCCTGGAGGCTCCTTCTGAAGTTCACAAGTAGACACGAGAGCATCTTGCCAGGGCAAAGGATGTTATTCCTGCAGCATTATGACAGAAAAATCCCCTCAGGGTGTCACAGGGCCCTGTTCCTCTCCCCCAGGGGCAGTCACACAGAAAGAAAGGTGTCCCTAAATCCCACTGTCAGCATTCCTGGGCTGCAAGGATTACACAAACTCCTGAACTGAAGCCACTCTGTAGGATTCAGGCACTTGGAGAAATGAAAGGTTTAGAAAATGCCAGGCAGGGAGGAAATCTGTCTGGATAGGCTTCAAAGGTTTGGTTTCTTTCATTAATTTAAAATAATTCAGAAACACATTCATGTGTCATGTGATCCAAACAAAGCATCTCTGAGAATTCCACATTATGGAAGAGCATCAGCCTATTACAGGATATAATATGTGGCATTATTATATATAACATATAACATATACAATATACATGGCATTAAAGACAGCCCTCAATATTTACTGACTTCCTGAAAAACCTTTCCTTTAAAAATGACATTTTGAGTTCAGTGTTTCAGCCAGTTTCTCCTGCATGCTGTTGGTGCTGGGGGAAGAACCAGCTGTGATGTTCACAATTGTCTTTTTTTCTTTTTTTCTTTTGCATGAGCAGGTTTTCAAGGAATGAGTGCAGAGAAAATACCAGAGGTTCTATTACCCCTGCTACCAAAAACTCTGCCTGCGTGAGAGGCGTGGAACAGAAGCAGAGTTCTCCTGGAATTTAATGGATCTGACACACTTGATTACAAACAAGGAGTTGACAGACTGTGAAATAATGGGAACAGGGAGGCACTGCTGCCTGTGCCAGTCAGAGCAGCCACTGAACCTTGCTCTTCATAAAACCATCTGTAAATGTTCTTTCCCTGTCTGAATTCCTGTGGCCCCAAAGCCACCAGAACATGGAGAAAACAATCTGATTGACACACTCAGCACTGCCACGCTTATTTATCTCAGCACTGTGCTCCAAAGGAGTTCAGGACAGGCTCCTGTTCTCTTCAGGAAGGAGAAATTCCAGTGTTTTTTCTTGAATAAAGGATTTGCCATCCCACCAGCATTGCAGCAGCCACCTTACCTGCAGGGCAAGAGGTTTCCACCTCACATTCTTCAGCAGGGCAGGAGCAGACACCAGGGTGTTCTGAGGACGTTTTTTCAAGGTTAAAATCACTCCATTTGGGTCTTCCCACAGTGCATTTACTAGGTTCTTTAACTGCCAGCCAACCTAAGGAAAAATGCCATAATTGAATGTTGAAAGCTTTCCATTTAACTTGCAGTGTGAAGGAAATCTTCTGTGAACCAACCAGGTCTGTTACAACCTGCTCCTTGCAAACATGAGCAGTTTTTATAAACTCTGGTGGACTGAAATGATGCTGCTGAAGCTGGACTTTTATTTTTTTTTCTTTAGCTATGTTTCTGAACAAAATAAGGCAGAAATGAACACTATTGCCCTTTCAATAACTTGTGAGATCACTGAATATTTTAAATCAAAAGATGAGGTCCTAAAAGTCATGAAGATTTTCAGTTTGGCTCTTGGATTGCAATTATTTTTAGGGCTTTTCTTTTCCCTCTGCCTTTTCTTTCCCAATCAGAGTAGATTTTTAGGTGAAGGGAAAATAATAAAGACAATCTCCAAGAGATTTGAATTAAAATCCTTGTCTAAGGGCTGAGCAGAAGTTGGGATACAGACTGTAAGGTTCCAAGTTTTCTCCACAGTGGGCCAAAGCCAGGATCCAACTGTGAACATCCACCTTGGACAGAACTGCAATGTCTGTTGGAATTCCAACAAAGGATTTTAATAACTTTTTAAAGTTCTATTCTATTTTTAGTGCTGCTGTTCTATTGAAAACTTCCTAAAAATGCACTGAAACAATTTCCAGTAGTAATTGCAAATGGCAATTAGGATGTCAGCTTGCAGCCCAAAAAACTCTTCCAGTTTGGGCTGTGTTTATAAAAGGACAGACACCTTTTTTTTTCCTTTTACTCAGTTCTAGAAATCAAATGGAACTCTTTTTGATTTTTATAGATTGATGTAATTTTCAGATTGTGAAATCCTTAGAGTTCCATGAGCTCCTTTTAGAAAAGAGTGATAAATAATTAAGTTAACGATAAATTATTCCAATGAGAACCTTAATGACAAAACCATTAAATACCAAGATCTATCAGAGAACAGTCTGCAGTCATTACTACTGGCCGATGATAAAATGCTCTCAGGAATTTGGACAAGTTATTATAAATTGTATTACTAAAAATATCCTTGAAAAAAGAGAAGCCATTACAGTGGATTAAAAATCTGAGTTGAAAACCAGACCTTGAGACAGATTTTGACATTTACTCCTAAAGAATCAGTCTTTAAAGCAATTACTGACTCCTAGCTCTGGTAAGATGCATTCACCAGAAGGGTATTTTGCATCTTTAAGATTTTAACACATATAGTCAATCAGATTCTACAAAATGGGTTAAGATACTTCAGCAAGGAAAGGTAACATTAAAATTAGGCTAATGAAGAAATAAAAGACTAATGTGATACTTTTTGTTTTCCTCTGTAAATGCAAATGGATGCTAATTTAGATGCTAAAGGTGGAAGAAACCCAGAAGAATGCAAAAGAATTCACTCAAAATGGTCAGAGACATGCAAACATTTAAAATTTTGGTGGTTACACTTGGGATTGCCATTTTCAGTAAGTTTTATTTGTTTTTACATCCTCAGTGTGGAGAGAAGCGATCCAGAGGGAAAAAACCAATGTGGACTACTGTCTATATTAAAGGATTTCTTCATTTTCTCATAGAAATTATGCAGTGAAAAATTGAGAATATAGCAACTTTAAGAATTACAGATTTTAAAAAAAAAATCCTTACAATAATAAATTTCTTTACCAGAAAAGTCCACAGTACTGTAATTTTGTATACCTAAATCTGATAATTTTGTGGCTGGGACTGCTTAACTAATACATTCAGAACAACAGAACACTCATGAAAAACAGAACTCAGTTACACGAACAGCAAACTAGAGTTTTTTTAGTTCTCCAATATCTTCCTTAGACTCTCCCCATCACGACTTTGCTCCTTCTCATTCAGAAGATCTGGCTTTGCATGAATGGGATTTGGAATGCATCCTACCAGCAGTAGGGATTTCAGCATTGTTGTAAATCCAAACCCTCTTCCTGCTGGAAAAGCACCTTTTCTCCCTTTTTAAAATAAAACCTACCTGCCTGGGGATGACTCACTGCAGATCTGTGTGAAAAATTAATACACAAAACTCCTAAAGTTAGAGATGCACAAAAAAACCCCAACCTAGTGCATTTTTGGGCGTCTGCAGAGGCATTAAGTGCCTGATATATTTGTCTATCAAAAGGAAGTGGAAAACAGCTGAACTGTTGAACAGGGTGGTGTTTATCAGAGGATTCCAGGGCTCCAAACCCCCACAGCAGTTAGTCACCTCCCTGCCAATTTCTTCCAAACACATCATACATATTTGTTATGGTAGGAATTCAGAAGAAAAATTTATCTCAGACAGTGGAACTGGGAGTGCACAGGGGAGAGAGGCATCTGTTCCTTTCTCTGCTTTCCTTGAAAATTCTGGGGACAAAGCAGGAACGGGGTTCCTCAACTCCTTCACTGCCTCACCAAACCCTATCAGAACTCTGAAAAATGGAAAAGTTTTAAGAAATGCAGAACCACCAAGTGCAGCTCACAGAAGGAAAGCAGCTTAGACCTTAATTTGCTTGGGAGCTTTGTGCCTGTTGTGTTCACTGCATCACCTGCCAGCTTTGCTGCTACCTGGGGTGGAGAGGCAGAGCAATAACTAACAAGAATTTAAACGTTCCCTTGTCAGGCATTTGGTCTGGAAGTCACTTGTGCCAAACATTTTCTAAATATTTATATCTCACTATATTGCACACCACCTGAAACAAGTAATTCTGCTCTGACTGCAGTCACCCCTCCCAGGAACCAGGACAGATGTTTCCCCTCCTGACTCTTCCAATACATAAGCAAAGCCATCTGGATATTTACTTGAACCTGCAAACTTTGACCTCTCTTCATATTTGCATTAAAAAAAAAAACCAGCTTGTGTAAACTCAACATTTTGTTAAGGAAGCAGACTATCATCTATTCATATTTTAAGTCTGTAATTCACTTTGCCTCATTAGGGAATTAATCAAGGGAGCTGGTTTGATTAACATGGAAATCAGAAATTATTATTAGACAAAAGTGTGCTGGAAGATCACAAGACTGTGTTCTGTCACTAAATGGGAAGCTCGTCATTAACACCTGTAGCTGATTCACTCTCATTAATATTCGAGCTGCTCCCTAACAATAATTGATCATGGAAAACCAAATGTTCTCCCATTATCTGACATGGTTATTTTCATTAACTAATGGAGGAGCACAGCAAGAATCCAAGAAGAAGCAAGATCCACTACAGCAAGAGAGGCTTTGCTAAGCCTTTCTGAAAGGCAGAATCTGGAGAATCAGTAACATGTGGCACTTTGTTTGGAAACAGAAGGACATCTTTGGGGGAAAGAAGTCGTAATTCTCATGACATCTTTTGTCCTTTATTTCCCCTCCTGCTTGCATTTCCCAACGCAGAGTGTGCAGAAGCGCAGATGGTGTGATCTGGCACTGCATTTACAGATTTACCTCCACCTCAAATGAGCTCTCATCAGGGCTCACATTTACAATTCAGCAAACATACACCGAGGGTATTAATTCAATGACTGTCTTCATACAAATAAATTAGTGCTGAAATGATTTCATTGTGCCAGGCCCTTGACACACCGAATTTCAAGTGTGTAATTTGACAATGAACAGCATGAAAGGGCATTAGGCTGCTGATTGTGTATTTAGAATCACAGAATATTTGGGGTTGGAAGGGCCATTTAAAGGTCACTTAGTCCTGCAAGGAGCAGGGACATTGTCAAGTGGATTGGGCTGCTCCAAGCCCTGTCCAACCTGGCCTTGGACACTTCCAGGGATCCAGGGGCACCACAGCTTCTCTGGGCACCCTGTGCCTGTGTTTCATTGTAAAAGAATTTCTTCCCTATATCTGGTCCAAATCTCACCTCTGCCAGTATAAAGTCATTGCCCCTTGACATCAGGCCTTCCTAAAAAGTCTGTCCCCATCTCTCTTCCATGCCCTTGAAAGCACAGGATCCAGCATTCTGAAGAACAACTTCCCCAAGTGTGAAAATGCAACTACTTTAGTTAAAAGCAGCAGCTGTTTAAAGAGAATATAAGAAACACGTAACACACCAGATTTATTACAGATATTTCTGTGGCCTCTTGCCCTGGCACAGCATTGTTTTATGCCTCAAGGAGTTGTTTCTCTTTCTGGTCTTTATTGCCTCTGTCTGTGAAGAAAGAGGAATTCTGTCTCAGACCCAGCTGGCTGAGCTAACCAAACTGAAATCCTTAAATAATTTCTCTTCCTATGAGACAGATGACACATTTTCCTTTTTATCCATTACATTTTTTTTAAAGCTCATATCGAACTTAACACCATTTGTGGCTGTAAATGACCTGCAGATCCCACAGTATTTCAGACAAGATATTACTAATGTCAAGACAATGGTACCCAAACTCAGTTTCTCCTGGAAACCTGCTCCTGATTAATTCCAAGTTCATCTTTGCCATTTTCAGTCCCATCAGCTCTATGGTGCTCGGTTGGTTTGGGATTAATTACTACATTCTGACTCCTGGACTCCTGCCAGGTGCTCCTGAGGAACATCAAGCTTTCAACAGGAATTACTAAAAGCCTTATTATTGCTCTCTGTCCTGTGAAATAACCTTCAAATCCTAACCCTCACAAAAAGAAAAAAAAAGAATAGAAGACAGAAAAAAGTCAGTTTTCCCTTGTTTGCAAGTCACGTCTCTATGAAGAAGTAGATCAAATATTTTCCAGTTGGTCGGGTAGATTAATCAGTATTTGTTTGATCTTTAATATTTTCATTGTCTGAAAAACCATCAAAATGGAACATTAACACAATTTAGGTTTCATAAATTTATGCTGAAAAAAATTACAATATTAAATTTGCCATTTCAACTAAGCAGCAGAAAATACACCACCTAAAGTGTAATTATTAATTTTGCAAACAGAGAAATACTACAGTGGCATCTTCAATACTTCTGTATAATTTTATGAGAGAAGAATTAAAAATCTACAAGGTGTTGGCAGAATTGGTGCTTGTTGTTATTGTAGGGAAAAATAAAGATTTAGGGTGGCAGTAATTTAGAATTTTAACTTATTCTTAAAGTTCCTTTTGCTTTTTCATTAAAATCTTATAAGCAAGAAGAACAAGCAGAAAAGCAAATAATGAAATTGGATAACGATTAAATGATCTTAACAGCCAGTGGTGAATCGCCTGATTTAATTAATTTCTTCCTTAAAGTACTATTATTTTTCCTTTGATCTTTGTAATTGTTTTACAGAGTGTTCCTTGGTTAGAGCAGATTCCACGTGGAAATGCTTTTATTTCCAACTCCTTCAACTGTTGCATGACAATTTGGGAGCAGCTTTCCTTTAGGACTTCCTGAACACTTTCTAACTCCCAACTCCACAGAGAAGCTATTGGAAAAGTAAAATAAAACTTCCAAAACTGCCTGGGGAGTTATCCAGCCTGAGCACCCTCTGGGGAGACAACCTTTCCCTGATATCCAACCCATCCCTCCCTTGGAACAGCTCCAGCCTTGTAGTCTCATTTTCCCTCTTTCAGCACCACATTCTGCCTTATCCATGAGTGAATCCTTGCCCTGGACAGCTCCATGACTCCCTGGTAGAAAATCAGAGTGTTGCAGCTGGGAATTTAAAGAGGATGCTGAGGAGGGTCATGCATTAGGATGACAAACTGGCAGTGCTGAAATTATCCAGCTTACTAAAAAAAAAAGTGATGAGCTAATTTGATTGCATCCTGAAAATACCTAAAAGAGAAACCTGCTCTCCAATTTAATAGATAAAAATATATCAAGATCAAAGGACTGGAAGCTCGTGCCAGACAAATATAGGCTACAAATAAAATGACTTTTTTCCCCCCAGCAATGAGAATAATTAACTACCGGCGCAATTTGTTACAGGTTGTGGGAACATCAATGAAAGCTTTAAAACTCAAATGATCATATTAAATGAGTGAATATGAATTTATCTAGAAAATACATTGGCCTAGTTCAGTCAAAATCAGATTAAATGGTGCTGGTAGTCAGCAATAGGATTGGAATCTGTTAAAAGAGATCCATATTTGCTGTGCTCAGGGAAGTATTTCCACCAGTGGCAGCTCAAAACAACACTCTCTAAATGTCTTCAGAACAGGTTTCTTCAAACACATTGTGTTAAAGGGGATTTGTATTCAATAAAATATAAAATATTGATACCAAAATGCTATGGAAACATCAATCTTAAAACAAAGGTCTTGATTAGGATAAGCAAGATATAATCTTCTCTGGAAAACCTGTAAGAACACCAGAGAAATGCAAGTTCTCTGACCCTCCAGTCATTAATTCCAAATGGGTTACACCCCTTTTTATGAGCTGGTCGTGCTAATATTAAAATATTGATTGTGTGGAAATTTAATGAGCTGTTGCCTTTCAGTTATTCCAGTCCACTAATGGAAATAATGCTAATTATAAGCAAAATATGGATCAGCATAATGTGATAACTTGGTGAAGAAGGAGCACAGCTAAGTGTAGTTTGCAGCAAGGAATTCCAGAAATCCCTCAAAGGTCACACTTGAAGATCTAAGGGGTATTTAAAATATTAAAATCTCTAATCCATGAGGGGGAGAGAGTTGGCCATGCACCTCTGAAACATCCAAATATTCATTATCACTGCCTGATTTCCCAAACTGAAGACATAATGAGACTTCTGTCTCAGCCATTTCAAAGGGAGAATAAGTTTCTGAAACAAACAGTGCCATATCGCTCTTACAGTACCTTGTCAGAAACTCCAGAATGAATAATTAATATATGATGGGGGATTTTATTTAGAAAAAAGTATTTTCTGGCACTTGACTGGGCTGCTGGTCCTGTGCCCTCAGGTGGAAAGGGATTACAAGTATCAACCACCTTGAGCCTGTTGGAATAAAAGACATGGCAAGAGCTGCTAAAAAAAGCCAATTCTTGAGCAGCCGAATGGGGAGATTTCACCTATGGGAGTAAAGATTAAATCAAATCTGTCACTTGAAGAGTGTGTTTGATGGAGAAAGCCAGTCTAATACATATTTCAACTTGTAACTATGACAACTCTCTAATACAGATAAGAGCTGTGTGTTGCATTAACATTTAAAGTGTAAATGAATAAGTTATACTTCTTTTCAAGAGAAAATATTTGCTCTCTAATCATAAGATTTTAATAGCCAGACTTTCATATTTCCACTTCACACAAGTGACAGACAGAAAGAGATTTCTTAATTTTGCAGCTGCTGGGTCTGGAGATGGGGTTCACCAGGACAAAGGGAAACAGCTAAATTAGAAGTTTCTTAGGAAGTTATCATTGTCCTTGTCACTACTGATGCCTAAATAATAAATACCAGTGCTCCTTTCACCTGTAGCTGCAGCAACACTGGAGCTATTTAAATGATATTTAAATTATATACTACAATACTGAGATCCAGCATCCACTTCTGCATGCATGTGCTTATGGGAATTTTAAAAACAAATCTCCATCCAAGAACTCACAAACCCCAAACCTGACAGATTTCTATCAACACTTTAATAATTTTTATAACTGCCCCCCAACAGATTTGGAATACATGGCTCTTACAGCACTTCTGCATTATTAATCTGGATCCTGCATTAAACAGAATGCAAAATTCTGTTCAAGAGGAAAAGTTAAACCAGCTGGCAAGTGCATAATGAGAAGTCTAAGAACTTCAAGGAAATATTCTTGGATCTCCTTATATAAAGAGTATGATGTTGAACAGCAGCTGTGCAAAATGTAAATTTGGCTTAATCCTTCTGGGCTGGTTATGGACTCAATTTGTGCCTTTTCTTATTCAGAATAAGGAGTGAATATGATGCTTTAAAAGCCATAAATAGTGATAATACAGTTGGGCAAAGAAGAATTAGTACCTTTTAACCACTGGGAACAGGCAAAGCCAGCAGCACAGTATTTCCAAAATACTTACCACAGTTTGGTGGTTGACCTGGATCACCTCATCACCAGCATGGATTTTCTTACACTGGTCAGCAGGAGACTGAGGACAAGAGAGAAAAATTAACTTTACACAGAGGGTGTGGAGGTGGAAAGAAAGAATGGGAATTAAAACAATGAATGCTGGAGAAGACAAGAAAGCTGTGCCCAAAGGAGTCTTGCTGCTGTCAAATAATGATAATTGGTCATACCCATAAGGAGCAATTTCTTTTCTGATAACATTAGATGAAGAATCTAGAATTCCACTGCCATTTCTGGCTGGTTGAACTATTCCATTGTGTTTACCTGAGCAGTCACGATCTTGTTGGGAATACCCTGGATGAATTCACACCACGTGGAATTAAATCTGTTAAATCAACAAACTCTGGGTCAGGGCTGACCAGCCATGGACAGAAATCAGCTCTGAGTCCTGCACAGAGCAGTGGCACTGCTGAAGTGACTGAGGATACTCTGCACATGCAGGGTATTTGTATCTTCAAATGCAGCTCCAGCACTTCCAAGGCAGAGCTAAATGCGCCATTGGAACCCAGGATGTGGTAATTTATAAATGGCTAATGTCACTGAGGGACTTGCTCTTCAGCAGATTTTATGTACACACACTTTCATATACACTGTTCACAGAATTTTGGGATCCTGGAGCTGAAAAACTCATCCTCAATATGGCTTGTTGCAAGCACATGGAAATGGATTAAAACCCATTGAAGAGCCATTTAAACATGGCCAACTACTATTTCACAAATAATTTTTAGATGCTTGGATGAAATCTTAAATCTGTGAGAGAAACCCACAAGGCACTCAGGAGATGAGCAGACTCAGGAGCAGAGAGCTGAGAGTTCAAGGCAATTTCCTTGCATTGTGCTTTGGCTTACAAAAGTGTTCTACTGACACAGAGCTCACCAGCCTGGCAGTCAGGAGGAAATAACCACCAAGAGTGAAAGAGCTGAGACACCACCCTGGAAAATAAATCCCAGGGGAAGCTGGCTGTTGAGCCAGGAGACTGAAAGGTGGGATGTTTTCTTGTTAGATACAGGATCAGAGAGGGGAGAGGGCAGATTGTCCCTTGTCAAAGAGTGAAGAAACTTTCAAAGCAAAATAATCCTCGAGAAACAATTCAAGTTCCCTGCCAATCAAACTGACTCCTAAAAAAGGCAGAGAAGGAGCCACTTGCAGCTCCAGGGAGTGGCTTGGCTCCAACCCTGCTGAAAAACTTGTGCACAGAGAAACAGCTGCTACCAAAGCAGAGCTGATTTTGGATATCTCTAAAACATAAATTGTTAAACACAACAAACACAGGAGCCAGGTGCCAAATGTGGAGGAAGGAAGGATTTATCTGAGCTGCAAGTGATGTGTGGGAGTTTGTGGTCATGACCTCGCTGCAGGCAAGAGCTCCTCAGTCCATTTTTGCCTTCAACCAAAAATGCCACCCATTCCTTCTGTGGATGGAGGTTAAAAGGATTAAAAACATGAGGTAAACAAACAAAAGGAACAAGGAGAGGAGGAGGCGACACAAGAAAACTCCAAATTGCCACTGACAAGGAAATGACTGCAATTATTTCTGAGTAAAATGCCAAAGAGACTCGTCTCTGAGGGGCCAAATGGAAACTGCAGCAAACACCACTGTTCATGATGTTTAACTTCAGCTGAGGTTCCTGGGAAAAGCAAAAGCCTGGCTCTTTCCCTTTTTAGCTCCTTTCCTGGCTTGGATGAGGCTGAGCTAATTAAACACTGGCTCTGAGGTCAATTATCCCTTCAAAAGGAATGAAAAATCAATTTGCTGAAACACCAGAAGTTAAAGGTCTTTGAAGCTGGTTTATCTGCACATGTGATTACATTTGGAGCAAAACCAAAAAAGCAACTTCTTTTGGTGGTGTCGTAGCAAAAAGTTTTGATAGTCAAAATAAAAAAATTAAAATTCTAGTGGCTGGCAATTTAGTAACTCCTCCTATGAATTTTAGTCATAAATATATCAATATTTCCCCTACAAACTGCATTATATTTCTGAAATGAATTAGAATTACAGTGAAATGTGGATTAATTACAGCATGAGTAATTCAATCTATGAACATAATCTGTCCAACATAATCAAGATGGATCAGTCATAATTTTCAGGACCCAAGATACACATACAGCTATTTTTAGGCTTCTAAATGCTGCCAATGGTGACAATATAAGCAAACAAATTTCAAGTTTAATTTGCATTAGAATTGTCTCCCCAAATTGTGACATACAAATCATCTGGCTTTCCATGGGTTTGCACTGACAAAACCCATAGAAACACTACTCAATATGTAAAAATCAATTAAAATCTCCCACATGGAGCTCACCCCTATGGGCCAGCAGAGCCCTGGCAAACGCCAGGCAGGATTTACATCTCACAGAGCTGGTTTGGTGTTCCTGGGGTGGCAGCAATGTGTAATTCCAATATCAGCTCTATAAAATCTGAACTTGTCATTCGTGCAGCTCTGAGCTGCTGAGCAAACCCCAGCCTGGATGGGAGCAGTGTGACTAAAAGACAAGATGAAAACCAGAAGGGTCCCATAATGAAGTCTGTCACAGTAATTGGATTGCAGCAGTTGAAGGCAATTTCATTTTTTCAGATTAATAATTAGGGACTGCACGTTAAGTAAGGAGGAGGATGTTTAGAAGCTGTGCTGTTGTTCCTGTCACACTCCTTGTTGTCCCACATCTTGGTGCTGCAGCAGCTCTGGGTGGTTTCAGTCCAGTTTTTTTATTACTTCTGGGTCTACAATGAAAATTATAATTGATCTCTTCTGTATTTTTACTACAAATGATGGAAAATATAAAATGACAATTTACTTCAGATAAAGGAAACCATTTGTGCCAGAGAGGAATGTGTGTGAGTGTTGTTAGAAAGGTGTATTTGAGGAATTACTGAGGGCAGAGGTTTGAAAATTTAATTTGATTATATTGTTAGTTATTAATAACTTCAACACAGCTGCTTGTCTATGTCTATTTTCTATATCTGTATCTATTTTCAAGTCTTTACAAAGGTAATATGACAAATGTACATAAGAAATTGTTAATAAAAAGTGGCTTGATTTAAAGCAAGCTTACATATTACAAAATGCACTGCAGATACAGAGAAAATAATTGTAAGCATGATAAAAGTAATCTACAATAAAGAATCTTACATTTTCTGTTGTTCCTGTGATTACATGTAGTCCATCATATGTTGATTTGATATACATTCCCTGCAAAAAAAGAGCAAAAAGGGTAATTAATATTTGTAGGAAACAAATACATGACATTTGCATGATAATAAAAACTGTGTTTGCTCCAGTGTAAGGACCATAGCACTTGAACAGACTGGAAGGAACTGTGGTCAATTAACATTTGCAAGTCTAAGTTTAACAAATCTATATCAAGAGCACTATAAATAACATAGTTTTCTCACCTAATGCTTTTTTTTTATTCTAAAGTTTGTGAACAGAGCTCAACACCGAGTATCAGCACAAAACCTTGTGCCTATTCAGTATGTGAAATATTTAACATGACCTCTTCTTATTGCAAGTGACACAAAAGAAGGATTGAAATCAAAAGCATGAGCAGGAGTAGTTTTTAAACTGAAATGCCCCATTTTCAAAGAGTTCCTGAATCAGTAAAAACGAAGCCACAGCCTAACTCAGAAAGGCAGGAGCCAGAGCTCGTATTGCCAATTTATGGAGAAAAATGAGCTTAGTGAACTAACAGGAGCTTTGTAATTATTCCATCAAGAGTTCTGCTTCGAGGAGGAGACTGACAAGATGGGGAGAGACAGCAGAGCAGGATCTGTGGAGCTGAGCAAACACAGAGTCCCAAATGTCAGGGAGGCTCAGTGGCTCCTGTGCTTCCCTCTCAGAGCTTCCCCTCTCCCCACACAGCATGGTTATCCATCACCCTATGAGACCTAATTCATCTAATTGGTACATTGTACTGCTGATTGATTAGGCTTTCAATAATTCTGCATCACCTTGTGCTGTCAACCCCAGAGTTTAGAGTCCCCAGCAATAGCCAAGAATGTTCTGTTCTAAGAAAGCAATTTCCAGATTCCTGGAATGCTGATGGAGATCTTCAGGCAAGGTGGGTCACACCAACACCACCTCCCAAAGCCTCAGAAAAAGCCCAAAAGTTAAAAATCCTACAAAGTTAAGGAGATATTGCTCTCCACAACTACCTAAACTGGGAGGTTAGGATGGAGGCAAACTCTCCCTGGCAGTGGGAGGATGGGAAGCAAGAGACACAAGCTGGAACTCTGGTAAGGAACTTTTTTCAGTTTTACCACGAGGAAGATAAAGCACTGGAACAGGCTGGCAGAGCTGTAGAATCTCTGGCTTGGAGATGAGCAGATCTTGACAGGATGAAGCCCTGAGTAACCTCCTCCAGCTGGTTCTGTTTGGGTTTTTCATGAGAAAATGTGACTTCTATATTAATGTAAACTAATTTTTATATTAGTTTACATTAATTTACATTTTATATTTTTATATTTTTCTATATTAATGTAAACTAAACTAATTCAGCAAGTTTTAAATTTATTGAAATCCCAGAGACTGGCTAAACCTGATTGCTGGCTGCTTGCTTAACTCTGTTGCATAGGAAACTCCACCTTAGACTTTACTCCCCATGCTTGGTTGTTCTCTTAAATCAGACTGCTTTTAAACTACTTCATTTGTAAAAACCAAAGATGTCCACACTAAATCTTGCAACTCTTGAAATCAGTTTCATAAAATGGGATTAGCTGGAGGAAAAGCTGCTGTTGGGCCTTTGAGTATTTCCATCTTCAGAGCTGTTTAATTCCATCAGTGTTTGCTGTCCTGCTGTCTCCTGGTGCCTTCAGCAGCTGCTGGCAAACATCTGGTTCTCTTTGCCAACTCAAAGACACAGACAGGGGCTCTGCATCCTGAAAAAGTGAATTTCTCATGGAGAAGGGGATGCTGAGTCTCCATTAAAAATCCCAAATAGGAACTGTGTGCCTCTAGTGTGAGTTGTGCTGGATTTCCACGGTGAACTTTTCACCAGAATGTTACACAACATTCCAGCCCCACAGGAGGCTGCTCTTTTAGCACTTGGTGAACTTCAGGAACACATTTCCAGCCACACTTTGGATATCAAATTGAATATCACAGTTCTGACATCTCACTCGCTCTGACGACATTCATTCCCTGCTCAACAAACAAGATCTTTAAGGCCAGGAGAGGACAGAGTGCTAAACTTTTCACCAAATTTTACCACTTATTTCTTCCTAAAGGTCTCAGGCTCTTGTTAATCTCTGTGCATTTTTGGAAAAAAATCAAATTATAATTTTGTCTCCTAACAGATGCCATTGGAGACACAAAACCTGACTAATCACATAGAATTACCCTACATTTTGCTATCTGCTCTTTCATCTAAGCTATTAAAATTTTAGAATATATCTATTAAAAAAAAACTATTTCAGTGAATGACTCATAGCCTTCAAATTATCCTATGCAGAGCTTTCATCTTCATTTTCACAAAGGAAAAATAATGAACTTGTTTCTTGTTGACCATTACAGGAGCAGAGTATTCCCTTGACATAGATATGAACCTGAAAAGCTTGAAAGATTATTCTATGTAAAAAAAAAAATAAAGTTGCCATATTTTCTACTTCATATAGTTCAAAAGCCAAATTATTTTATATAAAATATATTTTAAACATATACATTTTGTCTTTCAAAAGTTTAATTTGCTCATATATGTATGTACACAAAATAGTTTATGGATATAAATGGAAAACCTTACTGGGCTCACTTTCATCAAACTTTGAGTGAAAAATTAAAATTATCTAATCTGGATTACAAGAAATAGCTAAAACTGCAAAAAAAATTTTTTTTCTTCATTTTAAGGGCTGTTAATTCTGTAACCCCTGAGAAAGCACAGTAGTATTCTGTCTAAATTAGGCAAAAGATTTGGACCTTTCTGTCAATTTAAGGAGTTGTTGGCTATCTCTATGTTCATCATGGCTCCATTCTACTCATGGAAGCATTTTTATGGTTAATAAGCTTAAGAAAAATGAAAATCCATTTGAAAAAGTTTTGGTTTTGCTGCTCTGCAAACTCAGGGCTGTCCATTCTTGTCCAACCAGGGCTTTCCTGCAGTATCCTTCCCCATCCCAACCTTTCCATCCAAGTCACCCAATTCCCAATCTTCCTTCTGTTCCCTCACTGGGCTGTTTTCTGCCCTTAGAAGCAAAATATCACTGGAGTCCTTTTTCAAAATGATTAACCTCCCTTTTTTTTCCAAGAATGGGGTTTTAATTTCTCTAGTTTCTTCTTGAATGTCAACAATGACCTCAGAGACAAAATAACAAAGCTGTGCCCCTTATCTCGAGATAAGGTAAGAGCCAAAGGTTCTCAGTCTGTGAAGATGGCTCAGGCTGGTCAACATTTAGAAATAAATGTTAATAACTTTAATAAGTGATGTGTCAGACATGAAACTCTGAAGAATGACACTGATCTATGCTAGAGAAGAAGGAAATGTTTCTCAGGCATTCTATCAAGAACCTGACTGTTTCTGAGTTACTCTGTCACTGTCCCCTGGTGACAAAGTGAATTAAAGGTTTTTAATTAAAATCTGACCTTTGAAAACATATGGGAAGGCATCAGCCATTTAAAATCCCATTTTGAAGAGACTTTCCCCCAGAAAACAGCATTTCCAGTTGTCAGGGGAGTTTCCTTGAAAATTTTCTCGCGACGTCGTCTGGTTAATTAACCAGGATATAATGACAGCAGTGTGTTTTCAAGTGTCAACAATTATTCCAGCACAAGAAGCAGTGACAGCAAAGATGCAGATTTGTAATGCCACAAACGACCAGGGAAGCTGTTACACTCCTTGATCTTTTGCCCCAGACATAAAAAATGGTTCTTTAATCTTGTTTCAACTATCAAAGTTACACAGAGGCATTTAAACAACTGCCATGGTAGTGCTTTAAGAAGGTGACTGAAAGAGTTTTTTGTTTAAATTTCATCCCACTAAAAAGTCTTTCTCAAAACCATTTTGTCCTGCCTTATAATGTTGCAGTCCTTTGCCCAAATTTAAACACCTCTGCTTTGCTTCCTGCAAGACAACTTCCACTTCTCAAAATGTGTATGACTAGCAATTTTTTTATTCTTCTGTATCAGCAGAGTTTGCTTTGTTTTGGCTTTTAGGGTAAGAGAACCTTTACATGTCAAGCATGATGGAAATTTGTCAAGTTTCTGTAAGCCTTTAAAAATAATTCTAAATAATTAGATGAACACCCTGACAGTTTGAGGCCAGGCATAACCCCACAAAAAAAAAAAAAACTGCCTTCATATTCTACTTTTTCTTCTTGCCTTCCTTGCAATTCCTTTCTTGTGGAAATGGGAAAGATTGGCTTCTGTTACCTTAAATTACAAATACCACAACAAGAGAAGCACTATTTGAAAGGATAGCTGTACATTGGATAGATGAATAATCCTTAATAAAGAAGGTCTGTGCATCTGACAGCTTGGCTGTTCATTCAGCTTTTTTTGGTTTTCCAGCATTACACAGCTGGTTTCATAAAAATATTTATTCCCACAATCTTTGCTTTCCCTAAATCCCTAGAATGAAACAGGAAAAGTTCCCTCTGCAGAAAAATTAAGAAAGCTGTGGGTATTAGCAGTGTACATCTAATTAAGGTGTGTCAGATTACACTGTTTCTATCAGCACTGGGAAACTCAGACACAAGAGAGGAAAGGAACTAAAAAAGTGACAGGAAGAGGAATAAAAGTGCTCCTTCATTCCAGAAGAAGCAAAACATTCCTCAGAATCAGAAGATACAAACCCAAACAACAAAACCCCAACTGCCTCCCTGTTTAGAATCTCCTGCTTAAGAGGAATCATTAATCTCATCAAATAAGATTAAAGCTGCATGTTACACTGAAGTATCTCTAAATATATGGGCTGGACATCAAGTTCAGAAGATTAAAAAAAAAAACCTTTGGTCTGAAATAATACTGGCTGTAATAATCTCCCACTATGTACAATCCCTGATCATCCAAGAGCAGGAGGGGGAAGAAAAAACCCCAAACCTCAATACCCATTCTATGATCCCATTCTGTATCCATATTCACCATTCCCAGTAAAATGCTCTCTGTTTATCTGACAGCAAAGCTGCTCTGGGCATAGAATAGGTAAATCTTGGCAAGGCTCTCCCACCCTTCATCCCCAAGGATTTAGCAGCAGCTCAGGAGCTGCCAACAGGAACCCAAACCCCTGGTTTATTGTGGATCCATCAAGACAAAAATTTTAAAGTGGGGAGGCAATTTTCCTAAATCATGAAGTTATTTTATTCTATTCTATTTCATGAAAATTTATGTGTGCATGTTCGGTCAGAGCTAACGGTGATTCTCACAATTTAATACTTTTTTAGTACAAGGATTTATTTGAAGTTTTTCAAATTGATTGTTTGAAACAAAGCTTTGCCTTCCAGTCATGTTGTTCATGCTGATTATGCTGTGCACTTCAGATATAAATGATTTTACCATACCCACTACTACCATTCAGGAGAAAAAGTGCTTTATAATCCTTGAAGTTACTTCAAAATGAAATAGAAAATATATGGAGGACGTTTCATGATGAAAAATCAGTGGCAAAACAGGGAAAAGGAGAAACCAATTTGACAGGTGAAGCTGGGGAAGGAAAGGAAAAAGAGAGGAAAAAACCCAATATATTTCTGGAGGCCAAGAAATGCCTGCAGAGATCAGGATGCAAACAGAGTCCCCAGGACTTGGAGAGGAACCCAAACCATGTGTTCCCCAAGCAAATCCCTTTGTCCAGCAAAGTGCCCTGAAAGCACAGCCCAGAGTGTGTCCTGGGAAGCCTTGAGATAAAACTGCTTTTTAATAAAGCTGGCGGTAAAAGAAGGTATTTTAGAGAGGGGAAAACAAAGGATGACTACAGAGCTCATAAAAGCACAGATGGAAAGTTAGAAAATGCTAGAAGTGAAGATGCACATTGCAAAGACTTAGAGTCCCTTTGTGAAAATGCTTTATGATCCAGAATTTATTTACACAATTAAACACACAGACACTGCCCTGCAGGAGTTCTGACTCCATGCAGTAACTGCGTGGACTTGGACCTGGAAATTAATTCCGTTTATGTGTGAGCTTATGCAATGTCAATAGGATTCCTGGCTCCTTTGGGGAGGAAATTAGAAGGAACATAATAAAAAAATGTTGAAAATGGAGTTTTGAAAATAAGGAAAGACTCATAATTTAGTCAGCTGAATATCATTCCAGATAACTGAATTCGTTGATAAATCTGAGTAATTTAAAACTCATTTTTCACCACTGGCAAATAATTGTGTTTGTTTTCTAGGTGCCAGCCCTGGATGAACCCTGTTCTCACTTAAACCCAAGAGAGAATCTGTTTTAAATTTATGCTGTAAAGGTAACAAATGTTCTGAAAAACTGTACAGTAAGCTGCTTTTAAAGAACACATTTTTGGTGATTTTGACACCAACTGCAGTGCCTTAGGTTCCTACCTATAAAACTAAAATTACAGTATCCTTTTCACAAGTGTGTCGTGAGGATGAATTAATTAGTGTCTGTGAAGCACTCAGTGAGGCCATATAAAAAATAAATAAAACAACTCACGAGGAAATTAGTAACTCCAGGGACTGCAGAGCTTAGCTGAAGTGTGGTAAATCAGGCCTCAACCCCTACACTGAATGATAAGGATAAAAATGGAGCTCTGAATACTTTCCATTCAATGAATAGTGCTCATTTTTCTCTTGAATGGAGCAGATATCCTGTGGAAAAAATCCGCTATACAATCATGAGAAAGCCATTTGTAATTCATTACTCTGTTCTATATTTGATTCTGATTAATGTTTTCTTTTCCTTTTCACATGATTTTTCTTTTATTCCCATTTATAGTCCTTTTTCATATTTTCTTCCAAACAGAGCACAGTGTCAGCAAAATTGATTACAAGGAACTTTCCAACCTAACACGTTACTGCGCCTTCACAATTAGGCACAGAAAACTCACTCATTCACTGTGATTTCACTTCATCTAAGGGCAAAAGGGGGGAAAAAAGGAAGAAGGAAAAACTGTCAGGGAATTTTGATTGCAGTATTTGTCTCATGTCCTCTGTCAGGAGGACTCGCTGCTCTTTTGGTGGCTCTTAGCTCATGGGCACATTGTGGATGGAGAACCTCCTAGGGGTTCATCTCTAGGATGAACATCCTTCCATCCAGCCAGGACCATTCCAGCACATTCCTGGCTGCCTGAAGTTCTGCTGGAAGAAAGGGGAATGTGAGCCACATGGCAGCCCTCAGCATCTCAGCCAACAAATCTCACCTTGGCCACTCAAGAGGTTAAATCTTTCCCCAGCCCTTTCTGGGCAGTGCCTGCCCAGAACTCCTGACAGACACCTGCCTCAGGCTGCACCCCATGAAATCCTATTTTCCCACAGGACATGCTATTTCTGGAGCAGATTCCACCCCTCCTGTCCTCCAGCAGTCTCCCTCTGTCCTAGATCCAGAGCCATCCCTGCATGGGAAGCAGTAGCAGCACCAAGTTCATTGTGCTCTATCATCTCCCAGGAAAACACAGCTCTGTTCACCTTCTCTCCAGCACTGCTAATGAACTCTCCCCTCATTAGACCAGCAGAAACACATCCCATTTCTGCACAGAAAGGAAAGCTGGCCTGCAGGGGGTACTAAGCTTAATGCAAGTCAAAAGCCCTGGGACATTCAGAGCAGATCTCCTGCAAATGTCCTGACCTGTATTTCCTGGGTTCCCTGAGCTAACCCAGAAATCAGAGCTGGAGGGGAAACTGGGCCATAAAGGGAACACGTTTGGCCATAAGGATGCAGCAGCACAGCGAGGAGATTGTCTCTGTGCTCAGGATTACATACTGGGCTGAGCATCTGCGATGCCACGGAATTAAAATTCAATGTGGTTTATGCTGTGGTAATGTTCTTTGTTGACTAAATCAGCCTAAGAGTAAAGTAAACTTGTGCAGTCACACAACACCCCCTCATGTTATTAAAATATGTCATTCTCGGATTAATATGCATACCTCAGAGTAATTATGCCCTTGTAACTCTGACAGGATTTGCATATGACGTTCGTTGCTATTCAATGTCAGAACAAAGAGGAAGATGTTGAAATAACACAAAGTGTCTGAACTAACAGAAATGTAAAATCTGTACATCACGCTGAATTACAAACAGGAAATGTATCACGAGGTGCAGAGTGACACTCAAACGGATTTTGGTTTGTCAGTTTTGGGATTTTCTGTGGATAAAGCTCATGGCTGCCAATTTCACTCCCCATTTCCCCTTTTTTCCCTCCTATGACTTCTTGCTTCAACCCAGAAGCAACATTCCTGAATTACTCTTCTTGTAGGCAAAAAATAAATGAAAATAAAAATAATTCTGAGAAGGCAGTCTGGGAGATTGTGCTGGGAAAAGCAGCCTGGCTCAAGAGAAGAGTGTGCAAGAACATCCCAGTGCCTGCAGTGCCACCTTCCACTCCAGCTTTTATTGGGATCTAAGCTTCCCAAGCACAATCCTTGTGTTCCTACAGCCCACCAATATCAAATGGTTGTAAAGTAAGGGACCGTTGAGGGGAGACAGAGATCTTTACCCACTGACCACTAAACTGTCACAAATATTTTAATATTTAAAAGCTGTACCAAATTATTATGAAAGTGTCTGTGCAGAACATGTCACTGCTGTGACCCATCACTAGTGCAGAGCAGCTGGGATGGCCAGAGCCATCCAACCAGGCTGCTCAGTGAGCAACAATTTACAAATAAAAGGGATTTATTTTGTTCCTGGGATGCTACCTCTGAAAGTTTTATTTGAACTGATAGTTAGGGAGGCATATAATTACATTTATACAAGCCCAAGACACAGACCTTCCACTAATCATTTCGAAAGCACGTTAATGACATCAGTTAATTCTATTTGCATGTGTTTGCATTTGGGGTTATTTCAGTACATTCCAAAACCTGCAATATGGCTATCAAAGGATCACAGTTTTAGCTGCTCATACAGCTGCATGTGAAGCCCTAGGTAAAATAAGTTTTAATTTAAAAAACCAAACCAATCCCTTTATTTAGATAAATGTCAATTAAACCACCCTCGGAAATTGATTCAGCTTAGCAAAAATATTAGGACACTGCATGAAAATATGTTTTGATTTCTTGACAAATTCAAAAACCAAATCACCCTAGAGATCTGAGGCTCATTCTCTGCATTCTGAATGAAACTTTGAACTGCTTTGCTACTTACCAGCCCCTCACTGGGCATGATGCTGGTGAGATGAACAACCTCGAGATGTGCTGACTGGGAGACCAGAGAGTCAGAGGAGAGGGAAATGATGTGGTCACAAATCCCTGACAGGGTTTTGCACTGCAGAGAAAAACAAGTCATTATTGAACTGAAACTACAAGTGGAGGAGTTCTTATTCTAAGAACCAGCCAAGAATAAAGAGATTATTTTAATTCTTAGCACTGTAAAAACTGCAGGTGTGTGAAAGTCAAGAGCAAGTGGTTAAGAGAGCAGAAAATATCCATAAATGTCAAGGAAATTTACATGTATGTAGAGTTCTGCTGAAGAAGAATATCTGTATTTCCAAACGATCTTTTCCACTCCAACTGTGTGCACTTTCAAAACAAAACAACAAACTCAATGCACTTCATCCTTATGATTATAAATACAATAGAAGCTGAGTGAAATATGTAAAAATAAATGTCTTATGCAACTGAATAACCTATTTTGGCTCCCAAATGATGACGTCACCCCTACCAACTGTGATAATTAGGTGAATTCTGCTCCACAACTTGGAAAATTTCCTTTGTTAAAAATTACACTGGCAGAGAAGTGCCTTAGTTAACCCATTTCCTGCAGTAAAATTCTTATGCATCTTTGAACACATCCTTGAACTGATATTCCACATCACCACAGCTATGCAATAATTTTGTTATCCTGCCTTCCAGCTAAAGATCTCAAAATCCTAATGCAAATCCACACAAACACCTTCAAAGCAGCAACCCCACTGCATGGACAGCAGCAGAGGGTCTGACAGATTAAACCCATTTGCCAAAACACAGTTTGTGTGTCACAAAGGAGCTGAGCTGAACTCTCAGACAACATTCTTGTGGAAAGATTTATTCCCAAATTTCTGTGTGTTGCTTAAAGCACTCCTTCAAAAAGCCCATGCCTAAAAATGTTTGAGGCTGATGTGAAATATTCATTTAGCTGAATTTCAGGATGGGTTTCCGGTCGAGGCTGTGCTGTGTGCATCTATTTTCCTTTGGGGACTATACTCTCATTTTTCCTAATTATAGCAAATTCCAGTGAAATCCCTTCAGGGAAGTTTTGTTTCAGGCGTTTGCAAAAGCATGAGGCTTCCTAATATCTCATTTGACACTATCCATAGAAGTTAAACAAATAAAGTTGTCACAATGAATAAGTTAACTGCCTGAATTTATAGGTTGTATTTCCATTCACCGTGCAGTTACTCATCTGGAAATCCAAGGACAGCTCTGGAGCCCTGATGTGGCATCTGTATTTTGTATTCTGCATTTTGTCTCAGCTGCAAGAGCATCTCACTGAGGTGAGTGGGACTGCAGCTCCAGGTCACCATCACACAATTATTTCAGGCAGTTTCAGCTTGGGGAGAAAACCTCTATGCAGAATTTTGGGTTTCATATTCTTCCAGCAGAGGTGGAGAAACTAAAAAATCCCAAGTGTGGTGGGTGCTCCTGTGTGTGAGATCATGCTTTATCCACCTTTTGAATCACTGGCATATCAAGATATCACCAAAATTTCCAACTGAAAAGCTCTCTTACGCCTCAAAACTGGGGGGCATTTGTACAGAATGGATGCAGACTAAATCCCAGAGAGAGACTTCCTGCTGACATGTTTTAACTTTAGAGATTCTCATGAAAATACTTTTTCCGTAAAAGAAACAGCAAAGAAGTTTTCAATCAAATCAACCTGGTCTATGGAAGATGTTCCTCCCACAGAATTGTGGGCTAATAGGTGTATATGTATATGTATATGTATATGTATACATATGTATATATGTATATGTATACATATGTGTATATAATGTGTGTATATATATATATATATATATATATGTATATATATGTATTTGTGTGTGTACATATACGCTGAAAATCCCAGGAGGTATCAGGTGCTTTTAAAAGTTCTATTCATACCCAGGTTAGCAATAGTAAGCTTTTTTTTTGCTTTTTTTCCCCCCTAAAAGTCACTGCACGCTTTCTAAATTTAACAGCACATCAAAGTTTTATGACAGATTTTAATCCCCGCTGGAAGCAGAGTGTGTGCAAAAGGCTTTGAAAAAAAAGGGGAAAAAAAGAGTCAGGCACTTGGGCAGAGCTTGTCAAAAGCTTATCTGAACTTGTAAATCCTTTGAGGGTTTCCTTTCACCACAGGCTTTAACTCTATCTCAGTGTCAGTACAGGTTTGCAGCGCTGGTACCAGGAAAATATAAAGTATTTGAACTTAGAGGCCAATATCTAATCAATAATCTTGAATAAGATTCTTCCATTCTCCTTTGTCATCAGATTTTTTTGAGCTCTGAAGGCACAAAATGCTCAGTCTGACAGCTAGTGATGCTCCAGCTCTATGGGTGTGATGGCTGGAATTCCACACCAGCGACCCAAGTCAGAATATTAACTATACAGAACACTGTGCAGCTTCTAAAACAACCTGAAACAATAATTATGTATTTATCATTAACTGTAGCTATAACAGAGAGCATCACTGTGGGCAAATTTAACTTTGAGCAATAGATATAATTCGTGAGAAATTATGCCAAAAAGTACTTTATTTTCCTATAGCAGCCTTATTTTTTAAAAAAAAATCATTTAAGTGTGTGAGGCAAGACTAGAGAATACCAAAGCAGGATTACTTACCACATGAAGAATTTTATTTTCTGTTTCATACACCGTACAATCCTGTGGTAAAACAGAGCAAAAACAGCCAATGAACATCATATTAAATTTCCTATTGAGAAATGAAAGAAGAGTGTATACTGTTAACAGTCTCTTACATATTCCTGATGAACCTCTTAGATTCCTGATGAACCTTAAGACTTGTTACTTCTAGAGCAGTCATTCTCCTATTTTAGTTATAATTTAAGAATAATCACTCTTATCACTCCATAACTTCAGTGTCACTACACCCTTATCTTGCTTTTCAATTTAGTGCTATTACAAGGGCTAAAATGTTTATTTTCTTCCATGAAACAAACCCTACAAATTGCTAAAAGGGATCTGATGCCTCTATTGCTTATTGATGTTTGAAAATTCCCTCAGTCCCTCCCTCTGGAAATTGGGACACAGCCATGGCAAGGTGCTTTGAACCAGCCCTGCCTCACCTCCTGCTGCCAGCACCACTCCAAAAATCAACTTGTATTCTGCTACAACATGAAATAAAAAGGAAAATACAGAAAATAACTCTTCCAGGCAGAGCGAGGTTAGAACAGAGTCCCCTCAAGCCTTGGTTCCCTCTCCCTTTATTATGTGGGGAAATTGTTAAATTCTTCTCCAAGAGCCATTCCACATTGGAAAAGGCTTTCTACACAGCAAGATACAGGACAAGTTAAAAACACCTGTCTTCTTTATTTAGTTTTTTTCCTTGAATGGAATTGAACTCACTGGTACACCTGAAAGATCCCTTCAAGTAACCCAAGATTGCCTGAGCTGCTCAGAGCCTTGGCAGCACCAGGGTTGTGGGTTTGATCCCTGTGTGGGCTGAAGAGTTGCACTTCATAAACCTCCCAACTCAGAATATTCTATGACATCCCTTCAAGCAGCTTAAGATTCTCTATAGTTCTCATGATTTCTTCTTCTTTTTCTTCTTCTGTTTGGGCTGGGACACCCTCTTCTCTCTCTGCTCCCCTTTTCCAGCAGCCCAAACCCTTGGCTGTTCCCATCCCACTCCCAAAAATTGTCCCTTGGGTGTCCCTTGGAGGATTTTGTCCCAAAGCCCATCTGAGGCAGCTGCTCCTCAGCCCAGGGAGCTGCTCGTCCCTCTGCTCTGAAGATCAATATTTATTTTGGAGGATTGCTGCTTCTGTGGAGAAATTAATTTCTAAGTGACTGCAGTTTAAAGAATATTGCTACAGAACAAGAAAGTCCAAATCAGAAGATTGGGAGCGCCAAGGAACACAGAAGAATTTATATTAGCATTTCATGGTCAAGTATCCCTTTGATGTTTCCTCTGTATTCATACTGTTATTTTCTAGAGCACAAAAAAGAATTCAATTAGTCACTTTGGTTGGCAATGCCCAAGGCAGTTTTCCCTACCAGTTTTGCACACTTCAAACAGCTCATCCTCCATCTCCTTTTAACCCTCCACGTGCCAGGAGAACAAAATGATCACAGCAGGGCTTCCAGCTTGGCTCCAGAGCTAATGTTCCTTTCTAAATTATTCCTTTAATTTCTGTGCTAGAAATACAATATGAGCTTCCCTCCGAACAAACTTAATTACTTCAGGTCAAAGAATAGAAGACTTATGTATTGTAAAACTGAAATTTTACTGTTTTGTAGAGCAGAATTAATGTTAGCTGTACTTATGTTGCACATTCAAGATTACATTAGCATGAAAAATGTTAATGGCTTTGGGATTCCTTCCAAAACAGATGCATATTGACTTTTTTTTAAAGTACATCAGACTAGTTTAACTGAGAGGTTAAAAGCACTTGCAATGTTATACTAAAATATTAAGATATGTAGGTCACAATATTCTTCTGATTTATTTTTCTCTGATACATAGCAATGCACTAGGGATCTCATTAAAAAAATAATCTTCCAGGACTACCATTTTTAGAATGTTGATCTATTTTTCTTAGGAAATAAATAACAGTCATAGCCACATTCTTTCTACATTCTCTGATAGCAAGATGACATGATAAAAATATTTCTCCTTAGAGTTTAAAATAACTTTAAATAAATTAGTAGCTGTGTTCTATTTCCCCTCTGTAAAAGGATAAAACACAGGAATTACAAAACCAGTCACAGCAGCAGATTGCAGAGCAGGCAAGGACTGCACTGTCCTGAACATCCTACCTTTGAAAGGTACAGAACACCTTTGTCTCCCTGATAGAGTGAAATTGCTCCTTTGAATATTCATAAAGAGAAAAGGTCAGTGGGACTTGTGCTCACCCACGCTCTAGCCAAAATTTTAATTTCTAATTCTGAAAGAAGGAAAAAAGTGCAAGTGCCGCAGAAATTCACAGATGCCATAAAGAATGTTTTATGGCAAGCTCTCCAGGACGGTTAACTAACACACAAAAAAAGTAAAATATTTAGTTCATTAACTTAGTTCAATAAAACAGCTTGAGTTAAGTCAACTACTGAAAAGAAACTGAGACCCTATAAAGGAGCAGCTTAGAAGAGAACTTAAAGCTCTGTGGAGTTTGCATCTGACAAAGTGATATTTCTAAATACATTGTTTGCTGCATAAAATGAAATACTTCTGAAACTCACACTGTCAGAGGAAAGAGGTTGCTCTGGAATTAGACAAATACACAATGGCAAATAGACTGAACTGACTTATTTTACTTGGTTCACAAGCAGAGACTCGATCATAATCTATTTTTAGAAAAGAGTGAACAGATGTTGGATAAAATGTTCTTCAGCAAATGCAAGCAGAATAAGATTGAGGGGCTGAAAGCTGAAGTCTGCAAAGTTCAAACTGAAAATAACACCCAGGTTTTGCATGGCAGCTGCTGAATCACAGGATCATTCAGGTGGAAGGGACCTCTGGAGGTTATCTGGTCCAACCACTTGCTCAGGGGAGGCTAATTTAAAAGTTACACCAGGAATTTACTGAGAAACAACAATTCCTATCAATTGCAATGCAAACCAGATCACTTCTAAAAATCAGAAAAAGCCATGCTTCATCCTAAACACGGTGTTTGACTAAAAATGGGGCAAAAATCCATTAAAAGGTGTCTGAATTTGTCTCAGAGAGGTTAATTAGACTCCAATAAAGCGGAGAAAATGCAAAATTTTGTTGGAAAAAAGCTGAGTTGTGCTGACATCCTTTGGTAAGACACAGACAACTTTTGTTGAGAGAAAGTTTGTTCCTGCAGGTCATTAAATGTATCAAAAGCATCTGCCTCAGGTTTAAACATCTTTGACATAATGAGGAAAAATGAGAAACCCAGCTGCCTCTAGGACTGGGGAACTCTTCCTGCTCCATGAAAAATTAACCAATGGCTGCATTTTATGAACAAAAATCCAAACCTGCTCTTCCCCAGTTCCTCCAGTTGTCTTTCCCTCAGGGCAGCCTTGGTGCTGAAGCATGACCAACCCCAAATTTAGTTCAGTTGTTCTGGAGGATTCCTTTTCAGAGCAGGAAGGAGAGTGAGTGCACCTTGAAATCAGAGCTGTGACTCCAGGTGAAGTCAGCAGAGAGCCCAAACATCTCAACACTCTGCTCTAACATGCTTTTTTGATATTATTATAAACAAGTGACTATTCCTCCTAGCATTTCTGTGGTATGTGAATCATAATACATTAAAAGTATTTTGATCTGAGGTTAAGTCCCTCAGATCATGCAGGACATCTGAGCATGGAGATTCATAAGCAATTTCCATATTAAATCAAGGTTACAGGGCAATGTCTCCTGTTAAGAAAATTCACCTGGAGTGGCAGCTGCAAGTTGTGCACACCAAACATGTTTATTTTGCACAAAATGTTGAAGACATTCCTCACTTAATGTGCCAAATCAGTACCCTTGACTGCTACTTTCACACTGGCTGCATTAGGTATTTAAAATGTATATAATTCATAAAACAAGGAGTAGCTGAAAGGATCTGAGACCCAGGTTTCTATTAGTTCTGCCTTTCAATTCACATTTCAGCCCACAGCTGAGCCTGCAGTTCTGGTTTAGGTGAGACATTTCTGCTTTCACACATTAAGGTCAATTTTCCCCAGATTTAGTGACAGCAAAGCTGTCTCTCTATGACTGATTTGGTTTTATCTGCTCTCTCTGGTGCTAAGTTTGATACAACATAAAAAGATCTTAATAGACAACTACCAAACAAGCCAGGTCTGACAATGAGGTAAAGAAAAGACAAAAGTTGATTTGTAACCTGGAGAACTAACTAAACATTTTTCATCTTTCAATGACTTGGAGTTTATGCAAAAAGGTTGTTTTTAAGTTGTCAAAAGGAGGACAGCTCTGGGACTGGAGTTGAAGAACTGGAAAAAAATAGAGATCCAAACTCTTGCTGGCAGAGGAGAACAGAATTTCATCTGCCAAAAGCAGCGACATGAAGGACAGGAGTGGAGACAGCAATTCAAAATTACACTGTTTTCACCTGGACCACAGGGAAAAATCAAACTCACACAAACAAAGTGCAATATCAGCTGAAGGACAGAATCAGAATCAGAACTTCTTCTACTGTAGAGAAGTTCATTTTGCTTAGTCTGTAAATCAAAAATAGCCTTGTGCTATAAGCACCTTATAAGAGAAAGCTTAATAAAGACACATAAATAATTAAATGCCGACATAGGGGTTTCTAAACCAAGAAAAGAGAAAAAGGATCTTTGTTTTGTGCTGCAAAAATGCATAAAGGACAAGATTTCCAGGCGGAATAAAGCTGGAGATTATAAATTAAGGATAATAGTGTAAAATACAATGACATATTTATAAGCTGCTGTTCTTTTTCTCCCAGAACTGAAAAAAAATTGAAGAGGAGCGGAAAAAATAGTTTTCAGAACCACTACTCCATTACTACTTCAAATGCATTAAAAAGCATTTGAAATTAAGTGAATTCTGTGGTTGGTCTGCTGGGAGAGTTCATGAAAATCTGTGGCAGCACAGGACAGGGGTAGGCAGGGGAGTTCTCTGTACTGGAGACAGGCACAGCTCAAATCCCTACAAAACTGCAGCTTTAGCTAAGATTTCTTCTTGCTTTTCCTCCTCCATCTTTCTCATTTTCTCCATTCCAAGACAGCCTTTCCTGTTCTCTGACCTCTCCACATATTCCAATAACACTCTTTGGTCTCATCAATATTTTATCCACTCACTGTAAGTATTTGTAAAACTAATTTACCCTCAGTCTTTCAGTACCTGTGTGTCACCTCTTGCCTTACTTCAGGGGCAGATATTTTCAGACTGTTATTATGTTGTTATATTATAATATTATGTTGTTATAGGGGTGACAGCACCAAGCCTGAGCTCAAGGAACATTAGGACAACTCTGCCAGGGATGCCCAGGGTGGGATTGTTGGGGTGTCAGTGCAGGACCAGGGGTTGGACTGATGATTCTGGTCATTCCCATCCAACTCAGGACATTCTATGACTCTATATATTATTTAGAATTAAAAACCAGATAAATTATTTTGATGTACTTGTGGACTGCACCATATTACAATTAATTAACTAATGGGTGTCAGTGATCACAACACCACTACTCTTATTTGTTCTCTATTTAGTTTGTTTAATGTTATGAATATTTCGTGTTCATCCCTAAACAACTTCCATGCAACTGGCTCTCCTTGCAGTGAAGAAGCCACAGTGCAGGTTCTGGATATATTTGGATATATTTTAAGAACTTGTCCCTGAGAGATTTTGGATCATTCCTTTTTCAATCTGGAATAACCTGTTAGCAGCAGTTAAGCTGTTTCCCACCGTGGCTTTATTCCTTTGTTTAACACTTGCATGGTGGGAAATCACCTGACATTAAATTATCTACTCAAGGGCAAAGTGGATTATTTTTAACTTCACACCATCCTTCAGTCCATCCAGGAGGATCACCAAAGTCCAAAAATCTTCCTGTCACTCCTAGAGAATGAGAATAGGCAATGAACAGAGAGGCAATGCTATAACAGCTGTTCTGGTGATGTAAAAGCTGTATTAATTTTACTATTGCAGGTTTTGAGCAGTGATTGAAGGGGACTCCTACCTGTTGCACAATGGTTGTGAGTTCCAGGCACAGTTGAACAATGTTGTTTTTCAGCAGTGAATATTCTGTCACGCTGACAAACGGAGACCTGGGACAGGGGAAGGACAAGTTTACACAGCAGTAGGGATCATGACTTACACCTTAAGCAGATATATGGGATATAGGGATCAGCTCTACACCACAGAAATGCCAAATCATTCCAATCTCCAAATGCACAAATTTTGTAATATACACCTTTGAAACAAGAAAAAATGCAGGCAGGATGTAAACCGGATTTTGGCTAGAACATCAGAAGTTATCATTCTTATGTAGAGTAGAAATAGGAACTTTCAAATAGCCACAAGCAGCCCAGATTTTCTTTGTACTGCTCATTAAAGATATGGCATTTGTGGTATGACATCACTCCTCAGCAGCAATCAGCACCTTAATTCAGAGAGCAAAGTAATGCTTACTTAGTCACAGCTTCCTGCACGCTCAGATTTTCTTCAGGCTTTCCAAATTCTGGCTGAATCTGACCCCATTTGAATTTATAAGAACTGACAAGGTCATAGCCTGGGAGAATATGACTGCTGGCATTAGGTTAGGAAGATGTCACCAGCATTATACAAATGCTGTAAAGGAGGGTGATTCACTCTCCCTGTGAATTCCAAGGTGCCATTTATACATTCCCAAGCACTCAGATTCCAGATAAAGCTATTCACTGCTATAACTCCAGAGAAAAAGAAGCCATAAGTGCTTTGATGCTGTTTTATGTTTTGGTTTCTGACTTGCCAGAGTCACAGAGATACTTTTAATCAAATTCTCAGTTCATAACTGTAAAATACCAGAGGCTGATTGTTGAGCATTAACCAACACACCTGTACCTGACACATCCAGCCTAGTCTTGATAAAAACTCTAAGTAGAACATTTAATTTCAGACTAAGCAAGTACTGTAATTTATTTTGAATATTCTTAATTGATTTGCTCAACTCCAGCTTTTTAGTGTCTTTTTGATGGCTGAAAGACATCTCAAACTCCACAAGTTGTTCTTCCTTGCCCTTGCTTCTGAAATTTGTGATGTTACCAGCTGTTGCAGTGAGAACAGCACAGAAATATTCATTTCACACAAAATCAAAATGAAAGGATCTCAGAAGTAACTAAAGCAAATTTTAACACTTTCCTGACAGACAAGGGTACTAAATTTTACCTCCAATACTTGAGAAATTGGTAAAAATTTAGAGCTAGAATTCCAGACCTGCCATGTTAATATTAGAATAAAAGAGTATAAAAAGAAGAACAACTCCAAAACTCCCCAAAGAATTCTCCTCATGCACAAGGGATGGAGGAACAGTTAATTACCTGTCCAGCCAGGCGAGTAAGTTCTTGGCAGCACCAATCAGGTCAACTACAGAGGTAAGGAAATCGTTTGGCAGTCGTCTGGAGGCTCTGCCATCGTAGTGGCCACTCCTCCTCCGACCCGTGATGAAGTTCTGAAGGTTTTTGGCTGAGGCATTCAGCTTGTGGGACAGAGTTCTCAGGTTTTCAGTCTCCAAACCGTAGTTCTGAGGGAAAGAAGATGGACAGAGTGTGTGGTTAGCTGCATGGAGCAAAGTGTGAGGTGGAACATCCTGGATGGACTTGGTTAAAAGGATGGTTGTGATTAAATAGGAGTGTTTGGTTTGGGACACACGGGATGTACCCAGCCTGTGACACAGCCTCTGCTGTCCCAGCATGGCTCACACGGGGCAGCCACATCCCTGGGGGAAAGGCAGGAAGGATCCCATGTGCTGAGCCTCGAGGTCTGTCCCGTTTTTGGGAAGTGCAGGTGAGGAAGGGCACTGTCCCCTCCCTGCTGTGCCATGTGAGTTTGTCCCCTCGCTCTGCAGCACGCCTGAACCCCAGGACACCTCCAGCTGAGCACAACATGCCTCTCCCCTGCCCTGTGCTCAGGAATAAAGTGGTTCATGGCCTTGCTGAGAGGTTTTTGCAGGAGCTCTCTCTGCTGAGCCCTGCTGCTGTCCCATGTGGGGTGGAACAGGGAACAGCAAACCAGGTCAGGGCAAAGACACACTGCTGCTGCTGCTGCCCATGGCAGAGTCTGAGGAGAGAACATGTAGGAGCAGCTGCTCGTGCCTCAGAGACTCCCCCCAGTGATATGGTTTCATATTTAACAGCTATGAGGGGATTTTTGTCCATTTTTCTAGTTCTGGTGGATGGAGAGGGGTTGAATCTAATTAAAAGTTTCCAAACACAAGCCCCTCTTCCCTTTATCCACATTCCTTCATCCATGTCTCTGTCCTTTTATCACCAAACTATTCCCCACTTAGAACCACACAACAAGCACAGAGATATCTCAGCTCAAATATATTAAATAATTCAAATTCACACAGAAAGTCTCAAACACACTGAATTGAACCAGATTTCTTGCAGCTCCCACAGGATGTAGGACATGAAAGAACTTAATGAGCATTTAAACAAAATCAGCTCTCAGAGCCTGAATTGGTTGCCCACTATTAATTTCAACTATGCTTATGTTACAGAGGATGACTGATCATGAATATCACATGCTAATATTTTTGCCCAAACTTCTTCCTGAAAGCAGAGAAAAAAGAACTGCAAAGAATACACTTCTTGACGAGTGCTAACATGGGTATTTGTACTTGAAATAATAATTTTCTACTCCAGAAGAGGAGAATGTGCTGCCCCATAAGAAGCTGATAAACTGGGATTGTGTGGAAGGCAAACAAAGCACAACCACTTGGTGAAGTGGTTTGGAGCTGTGACAGCTGGCACTGGGGACAGTGCCTCCCCTGCCAGCCCTTCTCCCTGTCACAGTTCACTCCCAGAAATACAGCAAGGCTTTGACTCCAGCCTGGGGAGAAAGCTAGGAGGAGTGAATGAATGAATGCTATCTCAGCTCACTGCAAAGACTTAAATGCCAGGGAGAGAATGAATTTCATTGTTATGCCCATATCACACCTAAAGCATCGTGATCAGCCAGTGGGGGCTGCACCACCCTGGTCAACACTAAATTGCTACAGATGAGAAAAAAACTCTCTTCATCTTTTTTTCCCAGAGTAAATACTGTCCAGTTAGCAACAGTGTCTCTAAAGAAAGTCACCCTCCTTTGGAAAAGTTTAAAGAGCAAGCTGTGTTTGATATTAGTGTGTCATCTGTTAAATACCACATCTAATCTTTCTTTTATTAAAGCACTGAAGGAATTCCCTCCCCTGCTCTTTTTTTTTCTCTCGACTTCCACTCGTGCCAAGATGATGACTAAGTGGAGGCTCTGGGATGCCTTTTCCAGATCTCAACCAGCTGGGCAGGGCTTGGTTTCCCCTCAGAACGAGTTCCATTCTGCACACTCAGCAACACATTACCAGGATGACAAACTAGACCCTCCTGGTTGCTTATTCCCCTGGAAACAAGCAGGGAAAAAAAACCAACTCTCCCAATAATTTGTTATTGCATAAAAGCTCTGGAAATCTGTCACTTTGCTTTTAAGAGAAGTTAAGCAGGAAAGGACATGGTTTGACCACTGAATCTATAAATACCAGAGGGTACTTTAGATCCCAGCAAGTGTAATCAGCCAGAGAGATCTTCTCCAGTCACTGGAAAACCCAGAGCACTGAGCAGGAAACATGTGTGAGGAAATCCACCCAGTGAACAAGTTCTCCGCTTTATCTTGAAGTTTATTGCTTACATGCCAATGGCAACTTCAATTAGTATCAATATAAAATTTAAAATACAGCAAAGCATAGATAAAACACGTCCATAAAGATAATCAGAAGATGAAAGGGAATTTTTCAGCACAGTAGAAGTCCTGATGCAAGGTGGTGGTTTACCTGAGACTGAGGGAGGCACAACAAAGGGGAAAAGATAAAAATATTATGAAAGTGACAGTAAATCAATACCTCTGTAGAAGACAGAGACATTGGGCTGGTCTAGATTTAAGCATGTCTAAATCCAAGATTTTAATTTTTAAATAATATAACTGTAATCAACTACCAAATGGGGAAAAGGTGGTTAAAAATAAACCTTGAAAGTATCTCCTCATCCTTTGGCTCTGATGCCACCAAACCCCACAATGACAGGACATTAGGAAGGAAGCTGTGGCCACTTTTGGCAACCAAGGTGATGGGGAATAGAGGAGATTGTTCCAGAGGAGAAAAGAGCCAGGAAGTGGATAACCCCCCAAAATTTAAATTGCACTGATTACAACTCAGTGGCTACCTCTGAAAACAAAGAATTGTAGTTTATGATGATGATTAGGCAGGTGAGGAGCCTCGTGGTGTGGAGATGGCAGTGCCAGTGTCCAAATCTCCCCTAACTCCTGCAGGCATCTCATCTCCATGGTGTAACTGAGAGAGTCTCAGAGCTGCCAGGCTAAATCATCCTCACAGCTGCCAGGCCACACTTCAGTTTTCACAGCCACACATTCTGTGTTAAATACATGCTGTTATTGTGAGCCACGCCATGGAAATGGTGCTCCTGAGCCTGGAAAATTCTGTCTCCTGGCAGGAGATTCAGGTGATTTCTCTCTTGCACAGTAAATCCTAGAAATAATGTCTGGTTTGTAAAGAAAGACAGAAAAATAAAAGGTAAAACCTCTAAAAGGGACAAGAGGGTGCCATTAGCATAGGCAGGATTATTTTTCATCCCAAGAGCAGAGAAAAATAAACAAGAAAGGGTTGCTATATTCCTGATTTTGTTTCCTGATACTTCAGGTTGTTCCATCATCATTTTTATCAAACAACTCAATTAGTGGAAATGGATACACAAGTTTAGGGAATGAATCCTGACTACCAAAACAACCCCAGATGTTGTCTGTCTAGAACCAGACAGCCATGCAATTTGTCAAATTATGCTGAAATCTGGGTCAGGAAACTGCCTAATGAGAACAGAAAGTTGCCTAAAGTCACCAACACTCCATTTCAGAAAAAGGGACCACAGAAACACTGCAGAAAGGACCTGAACACAGAAAGGCATGACTAGTAAACCTGTTAAATATTTAAGTTATTTCATATAAAAGCAGGGATCAAACAGTAAGAACTGCTGTATCTCCCCTGACAGCATCATTACCTGCAAACACTCAAAAGAGCTACACAGATTATCAGATTTGTTCAGCCACTGATCCCATGTTTGAGGCTGGAGCTCAGCAATTCCTGACGCCCCATCCCACGACAGGAGGAGGAAAGGAGGATTTCAGGAGGCAGAAATTCAGCACACGGGTGAGATCAGAGGCAGACAAGCTCATTAGGGAAGGAACATCCTCAGCAAAATGCCAAGATGAAGCTGTGCTTGCAGTGACACTTCTTAGTGAGATGTGCAGCTGATTTGGGTGGAAGGATAACTCTGCTTGCTGCCTGCAGAACAGCTTTGAAATTCAGCTCCTTCCCCTCTAATTCTGCCATTCCCAGGCTCTCCAGGGTTGTCCCAGCTCCCCTCTCCTGCTCAGTCAGAGCTGCTGTGCTGCTGGTTGGGGTTATTGGAGGTGGCGAGGGAGCAGGCAGGACAGATCTCCTCCAGGGCTTTCACACTTGATCAGGTTTTTTGAAGTACAGAAAACAGGTGGCTGTTGTCAGAAATGGTAGAATTCAGGTGACAGGAGAAAATGCCTTTTTTTTTTTTTTTTTTTGAGCAGTCTGAAGCAGACTCTTGTTTTTCCCAGTGCAGAGTAGAAGATAAAATGTAAGAGAGAAGTTGTTGAACGCTCCCTATAGTTAAACTTGGAAATTTGGAAACTGAAATATAGGAAATCTGCCTCCAAATAGATATTTAATGTCTCTTTTCAATGTCAGAAATCCAAAATATAAAAATAGCTAAACACAGTTACCATGAACCTTCCTGCCCTGTGTCTGTATCACAACTCCAGCTAAAAACTCTGCTGGGTTTGTACATTCTGGTTTGAAGTTCCACTTTTAAATAATTGAGAAAATTCTATATCCGTCTGACAATACAAGATCTGAGGTTTTTTACATATGCAAAAAAGTGGAATGAAAAAAGTCTTCAGCTATGGCTCAAGGTGCTCTCACACCCTACTGCAGGTAAGCAATAACATCACAAAGGAGGATTTTATGCTAATAAAGCAATCTGGGAGAATTTTAGCTACTAAGATAAAATAGGCCAAATTACTGTAGCAAAAGCCAAGATGAAAAATAACAAGTATAACGGGGAAAAACAGCTAAATGCTAATCAGTTTTTTGTAAACATCAGCAGCCAAAGATCAAAAGGCAAGAAAGAAATACCTACAGTATAGGAAGGGTTTATTTCTTCTGTGGAAAACCCCCCCAGCAGTTCTTCTTACAGGTACTGCTGTAATGAAATTGTTTTGCTGTAATGTGACATGCAGAGATAGAAATAATATATGCACATTGAAATTTAATAGGCACAGGGTGTAATTTCAGCTAAACAGTTTGTATTGCATAAGTAATGACTTTAACTTGCCTTAAAACCAGATTTCTTTTTAATTATAGTAATTTTTCTCGGTGTTGTCATTCATGTAAGTCGTCAGTGTAATATATATATGTATAAATATATGTATAAATACGGGTATAAATATATGTACAAATATATATAAACACATGGATGCACACACAGCTTATTCTGTAGGTGATACTTTGAGACTGTTACAACTCTCACTCAACTGAAATAAAAGGGAAATAAGAGGGCAGAGCAGGAGATCTGACTGAGAAGTTGAAAGGAAGCAACACTGACTGAAATTCAAGCATCTTACATGGAATTTGCCACATTCAAGGCATTGAAAACACCATAACCTAAATATTGTGCTGCACACTCATTTTTATATTCATGCCTAAGCTTAAAGAATAATCTGAATTTTGGGAATTTAAAAGCTCCATCTCCAGGCACATCTTCCCCAGTTCAGCCTGCTGTTCAACCCATTCTCAGATCAGCCATAAATTGATTTATTGTGGGTTTGCATCCCCTGAAGAGCTCCATGGGGATACTCTGCTCCCTCCCTGCTCCCTTCCAGGCTCCTCCTGGTCCCCAGGGCCAGAACTCCTGGAGGTGTCACAGCCACCCCTGTGCCACCCCTGTGCCACCCCTGTGCCACCCCTGTGCCACCCCTGTGCCACCTGCCTCCCTGGGCTCACCCACAGCTCAGAGACCCCTGGGGAAAATTCCCCAGAGGAGCTCTGGGGTTTGGGATTCTCCTTTGGGAATACACGAGGTGCAGATGGGATCCTGCAGCTCCCTGCTGTGTCAGGGCTTTGCCACGGCAGTGACAGGATTTGGGATAGCATGGAACCACTTAGCTCCTGGTAGAACCAAGCAAACACAGCCTGTTTCATGATAAAAGCAAAAATCCCAATTAATCATACACTGTGATTTGAGCATAAATACCTCTGACACATAAATAGAATGAAAACTGTCAAAACATGCTTTTCTTTAAAATTTCCTCTTTGGAAGGATGTTTCTAAAGGTTAAGAGCCTAACAGAAGACACAGTAAAAACCTGATTCTGAGATACTTGTCTCTGTAAGCATTTCTTAGATTTTTTTGTGTAGATTCACTAATATTTTGTGCTGATGTTTTTATGACACAACTTCAGACTGAAGGTATTGAAATAGCATCAAGTCCAAGTGGGTGAGGCAGTGCATATCCATCAGGATTGTCTGGTTTTCCTCTCGAAAAAGAATTTACAAGTTGATCATCCTTTATCTGAATAGTAATTTGAAAAAGGCCAAATAGATTTTCCATGAGTGATCCTATGAATCAGTGCACAATTCAGGTCCTAGAGAAGTTCAAGTCTAGAGACTGGAACCTAAAACTTGAAATTTCCTGAATGGTAAGAAAGGGACAATTATTATAATCAGATGCAAGTCATGACACCACTTCTAAAAAAGTTAAAATAAATCAAAGAACCTGTAAGTTTTGTTAAGGAGACTGTGTTAGATGTAGTTCACACAGTTTACACACTAACATATTCAATAATTTATGTATTCTATATATACATAAAATCCTGGCATGGTTGTTTTGAAAACTATAAAGATATTAGGAAAATTCTTCCCATTTTCATGGCTGGGGAAGGCAGCTCCAGTAAAATATGCCCCAAATTTGGTTCAGCTTTTTCTTTAAAAGCTCTTCTTCATCTAAATCAGAAAATTAGCATAATAACACATAATAAATATCTAATAAAACCAATCCTTCTTCCTCTCTTTAAAAACATTTGCCTATCATTGCTGTTAAACTGCAGTATCTTAGCACAGTTTATATGCACAGAACGTGATATTTCATCAAAATAAAAGTATGGAATTCATTCATAACTATGGTAATGCTATGCAAATACGCAACATCATAATACAAATTAGAGTCTATTATTTGAAACACCTCGATGCTTTTTCATGTGCAGCTTTCCTCCCCCTTGTTCTCCCTTCCATTATAATTATCCCCCCTTGCTGGAGCAAATTGTGTCACAATTCTTTGTCTCCTGAGTCTGTAATTTGGAACTTGTCACAGTGCCTCTGAGCACTCCATACACCTTCCCATTATCTTGTAAATAGATAAATTAGGTAGATCCAGAACTAAGATTAAATATTTTAACCTATTTTAAAAATTACCATTTGCATTATATATATGTTTTCATCTTCAGAAGAAGCTTTAGCCTTTGCACTGCAATTTATATGTATATAAATTAAGTATAATTAAGGTGCCCTGGGAATTATTTTATTTTAAAACAGGTGATTTTTACTTCAGATAAGAATTAGAACACGATAGTCTTTTCTATGAAAATTGGACTCAAAAAGTTTGTAAGACCTACCATTGGAGAGGTATTTTTTTCAGAATAATATTTAAATAAATTGTTAAATTTATGTTTAAGACCTCAGAGTCAGATGACTGGGCACCTGCTGAGAGCAAAGCAGCACCTATGAGGTCACAGATGGAGATGTGGATTTATTGCTCAAGGATCTCAGATTATGCAAGACTTGCCCCAGTCTAGACCAGCCTAAAGCTGCACAGTTTCTGTCCTGGAATGATTCAGATGATCAGGAATTAACAGCACTCCTGATCTCCTGCCTAAACATATTATAAGTAGCTTTTCCATTGCAGTTCTCGCCACAGATCTCTGAGCAAACTGCACAAAGCCTCCTTGGTCTGCTTAATCCTAATGAAGCACTGTGATTTCAATTGTGTAACAGCCAAATACTCTCCTAATTGGGTGAACTGGAAGAAACTGGAACATCTCCCTGGTTTGGTTCTGCAGGGCTGCACAGGGATCTGGGGAGAGAGAGGGATCCATTGCTGTGGGACAAATGTCTAAACCAGGTGAAGGTGTGAGGAAATCAAATTAATTACACACAAAATGGACTTTAAAAATGTCCTGCGGCATTAAAGCAACCAAATACCCTGAGTAGCCTGATACAGATGTTTGTGTGACAGGTGTGCACATTCTGAAAGTGAATTTTAGAGATCTCTCTCACTGTCCTGCCTGGTCACACAACTGTTGTTGCTAGCTAGGAATGACCAAGTCTCAGACAAGGAAAGAGAGAAGAGAGCTTTATTGTTTTGAATTCCATATATATAGAGTTTACAGAGGTCACCCAGATTGGTCAGCCCGAGACCTCCCCCTAGGCCCAATTGGCCAAGCCTGAACTGACCCAATCCGGAGAAATTGTTTGCAAAACATCCAAACTTTATCTTGTTTATGAAATATAGCAAAATGTTCCCACGGGAAGGACCTGTGCTACCACACACAACGAGATCCAGCACATCAGGATACATCACCAGCAGCATTTTAGGAAAATCTTAGGAGAAGGGAGGAGAGCTCATGTCTCATTTCACTTATAAAGTGGAGTGTGGTCATTTACCTGTCTGAACCACCATTAGTTATTTCTGCAGAGGTGATGAACCATCAGGTTCAGACAGAGGAGAGGTTGATCCAAGCCTGTGCTTTAATTTCCCTGGGAGAACTCTTTTCCTGCTTTTCCTGTGCAGCTCAGCAGCATCCCTTGGAGCTGTTCCTGACTGCTCTCCCACTCTGCTTCTAATTCACATTTTCTGCTCAGCTCTGTCTTCACAAAGAGTTTAGATCTAAACTCCCTGGAAGTGAATTTGCATTTTAAAAAGAATTCTTTGTTTCAAAATGCATTTAATGCCTTCTCTCTCTCTCTTTTTTAAAAATTTTTTGAGCAAAATTCTAATACCACAGCAGCACGAAATAACAAAACCTTCTCATAACCACAATAACATTTTCATAATCATCATAACCTTTTCATAACCATAATAACCTTTTCACAACCACAATAACCTTCTGATGGCCATCATAACCTTGTGAGAGCCCTGCTGACAGAGTGGAGAGTGCACTGCTCCATCCTCTCAGCGTTTGGTGTGTGCCAAGCTGACATCTGGGCACATTTCACAGCTCCAGTGTCAGCTCCCAGCAAAATACCAGTAGGGAAATAAAGCTGGGGCAGCATTTCCTTTCTGATGGGCACAAAAACGAGACCCAGGAGGATGGAGGGGTTTTTGGGGTATTTTGGGTATTTTGTGGCTTCTTTCCACATCACGAGTGTAGTTGTTTCCAGTGTTTTATTTTGGTATTAAGGATGGACTTTTCTCCATATGGCTTCAATTAGAAAACATATGCAAGCCAGACAGCCAGGGTGGCTTGACCTCCTCCATATGTGTAGGAAAACAAGCTCTGAGCAATCTGCTGAGTGGGGATTCTGTGATAAACAAACGAGCAAAGGATGACAGGGGATATTTCCTCCAAACCCACACTGGACTGTGATCTGCTAACTTTTAAAAATTATTAGCAATTCCTGCCTGCATTAGTCATTAGCAACCTGCTGGTGGTGTTCCCCAGGGTGCACCATGCTACTGCTGATGTGTTCTGTCTCAGAAATACCTAAATTACATCCAAATTCTTCTCTACAGTCCCAGTTAGCAATCCAGGGAGCTCCACTGGAAAGGGTGAAGCATCTCAAGCCTTTGCTGTACTTTTCAGTGCTCTTTATTCATCCTTCTCTGCAGGATCTAAGGGAGCTGTGCATGTGTAATTCATTGTTCAATAACCACAAACCTTCATTATTTATTAGAAAAAACCTTGTGACCAATTAAACTTTACCATTTATTTGACAGTTTTTGTAAGAACCAACCCTCCAATCTCAGAAAGCCTCATTTTCTCATTTTTTAAGTGTGTCCTAAAATGAGTTATAAGGCGGAAATGCAAGATTACAGAGAATAAGAGATTCAGTACGTAACACGAAATTAGAATTTGAATCAGTGGTGAATTATTCAAAGTTCAGAGAATAAATGATAAGCTTGTCTTGGAAATATTACATCAACACTGACCATTTCACTTGGGTCAGACATTTGACTTAAATCCCTGCAGAAGTGCTAATTCTACATAACTCTGGAGGAATGTTCCACATATTCATAACAATTCAAAGCAGCATATAGATATTAAATTAGCAACAAGATTCGTTTGAATGGGCATTAATGAGAGTCTGAAAAAAGTTCATTTATCTATTTGGATTGTGAATTTGCTGAAGGCTGCTCGAGCAACTCAGTCAACAACAGCGACATGAATATGCATGTGCATGCTCAGATATTTGCATGCAGATGAATTTATCCCTGACAATAACTGATCACAGATAATTACTCAGGAATTCAGGCAGCTCACAGACATTGATAATGTAACACAGTGGCATGAAAAATATTTCACTGGGAATTTAGGAAAGAAATCGCTCCTTGCAAATTGAAAAGCAATTTTTTTTTTTTTTTTTTTTTGGTAGGGAAAATGTCCTTTTTTTGAACTTGCACTGAGCTACTCCCTCTATTTCCTTGGCATAGAGATTCTCCATAATATAATGCTTGCTACCATGCCTTGCATGGTACAGATTTCAAATCAGAAAAGAAAAAGGGACTATTGCTTTCTGCAAGGGAAAGAAGATTTTGCAAATGAAACACACAAGGACTAAAGGCAACAGTGAGGAAAAAAGAGAAAGTCTGAGAAAAAGAATTAAAAGCTAATTTTAAATGTTCATAATATTGTTTATACCTAAATATCTGCAATACTATTTAAGTAATCATGCAATTATTTTTCATTAAAATACTAAGAATTGCCAGTGTTTTTCATGTGCATCATTAGAAACAGCAATTTCTTTCATGTTCAAGACTCTGAACACCTGAATAAACCAAGAAAATATCTGTCTATCACTGAGTTCTCGAGTTATCCTAAAGAAATTCAAATTTTATGTTAGTGTAATGATACTTTTTCTATTTAAAGGGGAGAAGTCTATCTCTTCCTGCACTCGTGTATATGATTCTTCCTTTTTGTTCTAAAAATAGCATCCTCTCTCCTCTATAATCTAATATACCTTCCCCCTCCTATTTAATATAATTACTGAGGACAGAATCAATATTCCATTAGCTGGCTGCAGTCGATGCTCTGTCCCTCAGTGCCATTCCAGCTCGGAGCATGCAGGTGCAGAGATCCATCCCTGCTGCTTCATCCTCCTCTGGGAGGAGCAGCAAACCCCTCCGGGAGCAGTGGTGGTGGGAAGGATGGATTTTCCATGGTCTGCATCCCCAGGATGGATTTTCCATGGTCTGCATCCCCTTGTTTCCCAAATCCCTTTCTCCCAGGATCCCTGCCCAGGCTCTGGGGCAGGCACAGACCCCTCTGGCTCAGGGTTGATGTCTCTCCCCAAGGATGAAGAGCATTTTCTCCCAAAAATTCACTCTGGGACCTCCTCACCCCTGGCAGGAATCCTTGAGGATTCACAGTTCCATGGAGTTTGGCTGGGATCAGACAAAACCTTCAAATTTTAGGGGTGCTGTGGGGATGAACTGGGCAGCACAGCCTCAGAAAACCTCACCTGCCTGCAGAATTATTCCCATTTGGATGGTTCTCCCACCCAAATGAGTATGGGAATCCACAGAGCTTTGGTAAAGACCTTTAATAAACTGCCAAGTCAAAATTATCAACCTCAGCTGGCTAATGGATTAAAATGATATATTCAAGTGTTTAATGGAGTAATATACAATAAAGTGCTGCTATGATGCAATAGACCCAAACCCTCTGCTGGTTCCTGACAGAAAGCACAAAGCCCTGATTTTAGAAAACCAGTATTTTCCTTTCATATGCCCTGCTGGAAGTCTTATTTCTGTGTTTGCAATAAAAGACCAGAGTGAAAGAGTTACTATTGAGCACTCCAGAATTAAAATTTCAAATTACTCAGTTTAACTCCTGAGCAAAACATCACTGTTTTACAGGCATTTTTTTACTGAACCACAGCAACCTTTGAAAGATCTGGATTTTTATGCTTTACTTGGAAAATTTTTGGTAAGATTTGCATGTATTTTATTAAAAGAAATGTAGAAATCCAGCAGCACACTTTATCATGAGTAAGAGATGACACAGGATGCAAATATTACAAGCATCCTTCTTTCTAATTCCTTTAGTGTAGAAAGAAAATGATGGAAAAGAAATTGTGAATGCTCTGCTGCCCAATTTGTTCATGTGTCACTGCAAGGCTGTTCCACACACTTCACACTGAGATCCAAGAAAAGCAATAATTCATAGAAATTAATTGGATGTGTCAATTCTAATTGTTCCACAAAGGCTAGGTGAGCATCCTTAGGAGACCACAGGGGATCTCCACGTTGCTGCAGACAAATCAACTATCCAAATTTTGGCTGGTCTGAGCTTGGGGGCACAGGGGAGCTTGCACAGAGTAATTTAGGTTAAAATTAAGGTTAATATATAAAAGTTGGCTTTCCTGCTTTCTGCTCTCCACAGGTATTGGCAGACTGGACTAGAGTTTGGGAAAGGATGTCTGTGAAATGCAGAGAAATCAAAGCAAGAGAAACAACAAAATTCCAAACACAATCCTTGACTTCCAACTCCAAACCTCAAGACAAATCAAAGTGATGTCAGAAATGAATATTCCACCAACATCCCCTAAACCAGGGGTAGAAAATATACACAAATCACAATATTATTATATTATCCCAATGCTGGTTGAAGTGAATTCCAGCCAGAGCTCTCCCTCCTGCCCTGCCCTAGTGTTGGACACACGTGGGTTTTATTGATTCATTTGGTTATTATTTGGTTATTTATTCCTTTGCATAAATTTCTGCTACTGCATTGGCCTAATAAGGAGAAACACAGTTTAATTGTGCTCATTATGGGGTGCTGCTCCCAACCAGTGAGTGACAGGATATGAAAAAGAATGAAACATTCAGTATCAGAACACCACTGAGCTTACCCAGACACAGAACCAACATAAAATACAGGAATGGATTATTATAAACGGATCCTTTTATAAATTTACAAATGGAAATAAGTCCATTTATTTCTCAGAAGCATGCAGGAGCTCCTGGAGGAGCCTTTTCACCAGCCAAGCCTGCAATGGATTAGGATCCTCATTCTCACTGGTACTTAAACAGATGCATTTTCAGAAGAAAATGACAAGCTTTGGAACAGGTTTAACACTTGGAATAGAACGTGTTTCTCCCTGTTTTGTGAAATAGAATTATTGTGTGACAAGAGGAAATCTCTCAGCTATGCCAAAAGACAGGAAAAACAGAAGTCTGTTTCCTCTCATCTGCCTGTTAACACTGTCTTGCTCCAGAGGCAAATGATGCACATAAATTCAAGGAATTAACAGGAGTCAATACAGCAAATTTGTATTTTTCCTGTTTCTTTTTTTTTTCCAACCTAAACAAAACCATAAGTAGAAAGAATACAGAAATAATCTGAAGTAATTTATGTGAAGCTTGATAACCCATCATTTGTGGTCAAGAATTAGATGTGGTCTGCATTTCATCTGACCTGCATTCCCCTCTGGACTGCCTGCAGGAAGCTGAAAATTCAGTAAAATGTGGCCAACTTCCTTTCTCATATTTCTACTTTATACACTTCATGTTATGGCAAGGGATGAAATTCTCCTTGGAATACCTGAGTAGGACCATTTCCAACCTGTGTGTGGCTACAGGATTTACAAATCACAGAACCAGAGAGTTCTGTGCCTCCATCAGAGGTTGTGTGTTGCTCTATAAAAATGATAAATTCAGAGAGGATAAAGTTCTCTAAAGAGTCCAAGGCTAAGTTTCTAATGAACTTAACATAAACACAAATGCAAAATCACTTTTTTCTAAATTCCTTTTGAAGCAACTCTGTGCTTGGCTACTTCTGAAAATTTTGCTTGCTAAACTTATATATCACCACTGCTGGTGCTGCTGCAGGATTCCAAAATATTCCTGCTGTGCCAAGGAATCTGTGGGTTATTGTGGAACAACTGGTGTGCAGTCAGTGGCCCTTGACGAGAGCACTGAGAAGCCATCAGGAAAAATTCCCCTTGACTTTGCTCTCTGCTCAGATCAACCCCCAGAGCTGCCTTTAGCGTGGGGATTTCAGGAAGGAAGGATTTCATTTTTGTGGTTCCTCAACACAAATAATATGTAATTACATCCAAAGTGATTTCCCAGCACAGCAGCTCAGCAAAACCATGGAATTCTTACTTCTCCCCAGTCAGACAAAGCTGTGATGCACACAGCTGTAAAATCCCTGGGAACAGAAGGACTTTAGGCTACCCTGAGCTGTTCCTAAAATCTTAATTATCTTCCTTCAATGCGCTCATCCTAAGAGAAATCTGAAAATGCCAAAATTGTCAGCAGACTTTAAAAAAGGAAGAAACAACAGGCAGTCCTTAAAATCAGTAATTTTTCCAAGTTGCACGATTTGAAAGGCTAAGGAAGAATGAAGCTGCTAATTAGGCTAAGTAAAAGATGATACCCATGTTCTAATATGTGCAATAATTAACCAACTCCGTTCAATAGTATTAATTCAATGTTTTGGCACAGCATAATAAATAGCACTGGACTGCCAAAAGCTGAACTTCTTTTCCAATTGAAATTAATAAAGCTCTCTGGATGCATACATGTTTGTGGAGACAAAAATAATATATTTGCCAGGTTCCTCATTACACTGAGGAGAGGAAATATCTCTTCATCTCTCACCAAGAGGGATGGCATTCCAGAACAAAGAAATAAGATTTATTTCCATCTACTCAAGCATGAATAAATATATAAAATGAAGATTTTAGTCTAGAATAATTACCTTTGGATAAGCCCTGAAATATGGGTGGAAAATAAGTTTTTGACACATCAAATGACTTGTTGAAAATGAAACTTGATTACAAATCAGGTAAAGTAAGAAAAAATACTTCCTCATATACTCACAGAACTGACAAATCAAAAAGTGGATTAGCAGAATGAAAAATGAAAAGTGGCTCAAGAGAGAGGTCACTGTAGGTGTGGCCATTAAAATAGTATTAATTTAGGAAAAATTTGAATAATTATAATTCAGAAGAAACATCATTATCGATAGATAGATGCATCTGTGAAAGACTGACTGCTTCACCTTCACCATGGTGTTTTTCAAAATAAATCACTGCAAACTGCTTTCCACCCAACCAACAAATTCCTGTTGCTGTTGTAGTCTTGTTAGAGAGATGCCTAATAAAGAAATGTGTTAGAAAAATGATGGGGAAAAAAAGGATTTGTTTGGTAGCTGTGTCCCATATGTTATTATAAAATATACATATATAAAAATAAACTAAATTCATGCAGTTTTTACAAACATGTTGACCACAAGAGACTTTATTGTGCCTTCTGGTGGAAAACCCACCATGTCTGGATTGCAGCTTTGCAGAAACTGCAGACAAAGCTTCTAATCTTTATTTCTCCTTGAAATTTCTCCCCAGCCCAAGGCCTTATTTCACAAGTTGAATGCCTGTGAATTAACAGTACTTTTAATTACTTGAGATACAATCTCTATTGGAGCATTCTTTTCATTTCCCATTCATTTTTCATCCTTTCATTATCAGTCCTTCTTCCCACTAGACTGTTTATATTTTAAGTCGTGCAGGATTTAACAATACACTGGCTCCAATACTGTCCTAATTAAATTAAATTTACTTGCAGAGTTGAACAGCAGCCCATGTTGACCTCAAAAATATTCCTTTTTCTTGTTTCCAGTATATTTTACCCTCTATCAAAAAGTTATTTTCCCCAAGCCCTGCTAATTCTTCAGATTCAGCCTCTGTGCAATAAGTCCTGCCATAGATATCCCAATTAATATTTCAGCTTCAATAAAGTTACAGTTTAAATCCAAGTGGCCCACACTTTTTAGTCCCTGGATGTTATTTAGGTCACTTCAAATCAATAATTGCAGAGCAGTTCCTGACCACCCTCACAAGAAAGGACTTTGATGTTCCAGATCAGATTTTTTTCTCCACAACCATCATTCCCAATTTTCTTCATAATTAAAACACAACTCCAAAATGTCTTTCCGGAATGGTCAAAGAACTGAAGCTGAAAGTAAAGCTCACCTGTGACTTTTCATTTCACAGCACATGAATTCATCCCTCAGCAATCCCAAGATAGTGCTGTACTTTCTTCCCTGCAGAGAAAGTTCCTCTCACCTTTTGCACTCTGATTTTACCCTTTCATGAGTGAGATTATTTTAACATTTTAAATGATTTAACTTTCAGGTAAAATGCATGCACTTCTATATCACCATATAGACAATGTATAGCGGGTGTATTTAATACTCTCATTATTTTTTATGTACTTTTCTTGTATTTCTTTTTTTCCTATTGCAAGTTGCCTTCTTCCAGTGTGGAATATTTTCTAGCTGGGATTCTGATATGCATTGCCCAGCTGAAGAAAGCTCTGAATTCAGCTTGCTTTCACAAGAGAAGTGGAGGTAAAAACCATATCAAGGGCTGATGCTTAATAGGAAACCCTCCCTGCCTTTAGTAACTTGCATTTGGAATCTGGCTAATGGGTGATTTGGGCAGGGAATGAGAAACACAGAAAAAACACAGAAAAACTTGTTTGTTTTTAGTTTCTTCTTGATCTTAGAACCTTCTTGACAGGTCAGTGTTTGGTTCTGGGGGGTTCTGCTTGCATCCCTGGCACAGCAGCCAAGGCTGGATTATTTGGTATAATCCCACCAAAATCCCATTCCCATCCCACAAAAGCCACTGGTCCAACAGCCAGAGCCTCAGGCAAGGCACACTCCCTGGTTTTCCTGGAGAAGCAGAGCTGTTCTGCAGCTAAACCTCTGCCCACAGTCAATTCCTGCTCCTCCCTGAGCCTGAGCTTTCCTGGGAGAATTCTGCAGCCCCTGGAGCTGCTGCTGCTCCCAGCATGGTTTACACAACCCATCCTGCTGCTGCTGCCTGGGAGAAATGGGTCATGGAATGGGGCACTGCCAATTGCCACCCAGCAATCAATCCAGAAATCCATGCTCAAAACCCAAATCGATGCTGACTGAATGGCCCAGCAGACAGCAGGGCTGGTGGGTGTGGATATGGACAGGAGCAGAGCTATCCCAGACCCTGATCCATTTTGGGAGCTCAGGATGGGAATACAGACCAGCAGGGACAGAGGGACAGAGCAAACTGCTGCTGGTTCCTCCCCCTCCACACGTGGGATTTGAAGACCAGACTTGGAATTGGTCCTTTCCCTCCCTTTTTTCCCTCCCTTTTTTCCAGAAAAAACATTGAAAATAAAATTAAAGTATATATATTTGGGAATGTATAAATACACCTTGTGCTCTGCACCTTATCCATGCCTCCCAACACACACACAGTGCAATAAAGCATTGACTCCTGGCTGTCTGGGGCTCTCTTTGCCCTGACCACAAGCTGTATTCAATTTGTTCATAATGCAATTCAGGGAATCAGGAGCAAAATTATGTGTTCCTTAAGACATTCTGATTTCAGTAATTTCCTATATTCTAACTCCTGTTTAGTGGCATAAAACAAATGTATTCCTATACCCCTTTTAAAATTACATTTAAAATAAGATGTTTCCTCTTGATTTTTAGACTAGCTGGTTAAAAAATCCATATCAGTGAGCAATTCCAAATCACAATTTTTTCTGGTTACTTGGCCAGCATTCAGATGTTAGTGCAATAATCTATTAAATTTTCAAGACTTACCACAGACTAAGAATACAATTGTGATATTTTAGAAGTGCATTTCAGTTAATAAAGGCAGCATCAGGTCTTCTCTCATTCAATTACTGTGATTTTCTAAAATAATTCAAGTGAGATTCTTAATAATGCTTTTTGATTACATGGATCCAAATCCTAATAAATTAGTACAGATTTAAAATAGATTTTACGCTGGTTCTGGTAAAACTTTTATGTGATCCTGCAAGAATTGAAGAATATGATGTACAGAGAGCAAGGAGAAATGTCAGGAGCAGAATAGCCCCAAGAGCAGAGCTGCAGGCAGCAGACTCACTCAGCAGAAAGCACACAGAACAGGCAGGGAGAGAAGAATTTAGAAGCAGAAAAAAAAAGGGAAAAAGCATTTTAAAGGCAGAGTGAGAAAGGAAGGGTAAGGGCTGAAAGGCAGGAGGCAAAATAAATGATACCAGGAGCTGGAAAATCCCCATCCTGCTTCAAAAGAAAAAGTAAGGTCATGAGACAGCACAGCCAGAGCTGCACTATTGACCAGCAGCAAGAGGTACATTTTCTGTGCTTAAAAAAGAAAAAAATCAGAATAAAAGAGTCAGCAGGGTCCTCCTCAGGGACACTGCTGACTGAAGGGAGATGTTTTTTGCAGAGAAACTTTCGGGGTTGCTGTTCTGGGAGTGTCAGGGCATGGTGTGCTTTGCTCCCTGGGTGACAGAGTGGGACCTCAGGGGCTGTGGTGGCTGGTTTTGTGTGGAACACAAAGTTTCTGGGGAAAAACTCCGGAGTTTGGGCTCAGATGTTTCCAAAAGGCTGCTGGTTGTTGGGTTCTGCAGCACACACCTGTCCCTAAAGCCTTGCCCTGCTCTGATAAATGTGATTTCATTTGCAGGGGCAGGTCTCAGATCTCCTCACTCTGGGTGTATCTTGTCATTCGAGGTACAGGAAAGAAGAAGATGAATAATAAGAGGTACCTAATAATGTTTTATGGGTTTTTCCCTCAAATCAAGTGCATCTTACCCCACTTTTTTTCTATCTTACTTCTAAGTGCCAGTTTCCCTCTTGAAGACAATTTATCTTATCAAAATCCCACAGGATAATCTAGTTATGCAAAAGCAGAATTCCTGATAAAAAAGTAAAATACTGTCATTGTCATGTGTAGTTTATCTATGTAATTTTACAGCTTTGCTTTTTAATATTTTCAATATTCTTTCACCTGCTCACCCACATGAACAGAAGTTCCTTTTTTCTTTAGAATTAAGTTAATACATCACATTTTATTAGCTGGTAGGAATTAAACAGCAGAGGAAAAAAGAATGTTTTTATATCAAATACTTTGTTAAGAGGTTAACTGAATTAGTAACCTAATAATTAATAACATGAGCAAACAATGTTCTTCCAAATGCTCGCAGGTTGCTAAAGAGAGCCAAACCCAACTTTTACTTCACACACGTGTCTGTAGTTTAGATAAAGTCAATTTTACCACTCCAGCCTCATCTTAAAGCACATTTTAAACAATCTTCCAGTCTAATTAGCATTACCTTCTGGCTCTGCAGTACCATCCTTTTGAACGCTGGCATGGTTAAAGCACTCAGGTCTGCTTGGTTCAGTGCAGTGTGGCAAATGTCAGTGAAATAGGAGGGCATATGGCACATAATTACAGAACCATATGGGTGCCAGGAGTGATAGTCAACAGCATTTGAAGGCAGGACCAAGGAAGTCAGAGGAAAAGCAATCAAAGACCATCATACATAATCATTAAATGGATAAATATAGTTTCTCTACAGCTGAGAGGAGCCAGGATGTGTCTGTCCTTCCGTGAAGCAGAGCCACAGGGCTGCAGAGGAAATTCCACATTATTTCCAGTTTGGTTTGTCAAATTCCTAAATACAGACAGATCAAGCTGGGTGAGGCAAGGAAGGACTTACCAGAGCACAGAGCAGATCCACTGCTTCCAGGATGAGCTCCTGGTGGCCGATGCGGGTGACCCCCAGCTCCTCCAGCTCCTGGTGGGTGATGTGCAGCAGCTGCTCCCCATTGATCTTCTCCCTCTCAAAGTTCTTGATGTACTGCTGGAGGCAATCGTCGAGGCCTGGTGAGAAAAGCCAACAGCACAGGTTCAGAGAGTGGAGAAAAAACTGACCAAACCAAACTCTGTGAGTCACAAATACGGAAATTTCTTGTACTTCCTTGTTTGGAGCTATTATGGAAAATTGTAATTTAACTCACATTATACAGCATGTGCTGCTAAAGAGAAAAGTTTATTTTACTGATGGTATTTTCAACATTCTTAAACACTTTAATAGTAATTCTAAACCTTCACAGAGACAAGGGAAGGACAAAGCAGCACAGAGAGTGACGTTATAGAAAACCTTTTATTCGTGATGTCACAGAGACCTAAATCTAAGTTTATCTTATGATTAGGAACAAATTCTTCCTGTAACTCTTCCAGGACTCTTCAAAGTCATACAGTCTGTCTGTCCCTGATCAGGAAGAAATTTTCAGGCTCAGTAACCTCCCACACTAACTTTGCTACACCCCCTGGCAATTCTCCCCAAGATTATCCATTTTCTGAATCCCAAGGACACAAAAATGGTTTTGTTACAACACCTCCAACTAAGAACACAATTCTGCCCATGCACAAAGAATTGTTCCATTTCCCCCTGAAACTTGATAAGGTGAGAATAACAGATTATTTTGTTTCTCAGAGCAGAGGAGAAACTGATTAACGACGTTGAAAGATTTTTCCTTCCTCCAAATCTGTTTCTGAACCACACATGCCTTGAATTTCCAGCCAGAACAACTAGCTGAACACAGGGAACTACCACTAACAGCTCTGTGAGGTTCCTCAGAGTTCCCTCAAGGACTGTCACATTCAACAGAAACCTGAAGTGCACATGAGCTCCTAGAGACCTACAAAATTCACCTTCAATAACTTCATCTACCAAGTGAAGTAAAGCACTGACTCTCAGTCATTTGTCCTGCAGTGACACCAGCAAATCCAAGATCCATACAGTCACAGAGATCCAGAAGCCACAGAAACAAAAGGACTGAGATGACACAAGAATGGAATGAAGCAAAGCAATGTCTTTGCCCTCAGTGCAGAAATACGAGGGGATGTCATGCAGTTTCATTTAATTAACTTCCCTTTCAACATGATCCAATTATTTACTCTGTGAACTGATAGTCCTAAGTGATGTTATAGATAAAGCTCATTTACCAAGCAAAGTGCACAGCTTTACAGTCACTTATACCTCTGTCCCATACAAAGCTAGAACAGTGATAGAAATGTCATATTTTATGTTGTAATTCAAAAGTATGAGGTCGTTTGGGGGTTTTTTAAGCTCAGATCAGCAGTCTGTAACTAATACCAAAACCTTTTCTCTGTTCTGGAATGGTCTGCAAATAGGAAACTCTTTCTCTGCATCTGTTCATTATTTTTAATGATCTCATGAATGATTTTACATAAGTATAGTCCAGTTCAATTGCCCAAATGCTAGTCACTGCAAATCCTCTGTTTATTATTTAACATTTTAACCTCCAAGCTGTAGCACACTTCTGTTCCTGCTTGCCCTAGAACAATTCTTAACAATATTTTAGGGCAAAAATCCCAAACCCCACACATTCCAGATTTGCTTTGAGGGAACATTGCCCCAAAACTCAGAAAAAGTCACGAAACAGCTCCTGGATATTAAATTATTTTGTACAAAAGCAAATTAATTAAAACATTTAGAACCAGTGGACACAACAAGCATTTGCAGTATTAAGAGAGATTTAGGAAAGCCCAGCTGAATGTGCCACGCTGTGAAAACTGTGCAGTCAGATGTATTAAACCTGCCTTTGTGCCAGGGAGAGTGTATGACAGCAGAGCAAAATATCAAATTTGTATTATTTGTGCTGCTCTGTAATAGCTCCCCAGGGCACCTTTAGAAGGCAGTTACTTACTGGTGCAAACAGTGTGGCAGTTGACAAGAGAATATAGAAATATATCATTAAAGGGCCAGGCTGTCTCCCAGAATGACAGCAGTTAATAAATACACACCAAAAAAAAGAGACATATGCCCATTGCTCTCTGCTTTTCTGTCTCTCTGGGAGCCAAGTGCTGAAGTGTGAGATGTTCCAAAGCAGGAATTCCTCATCAGGAGTCTCTCTTTTTTATTGCCAGGGCTCCAGTTGTTTTTAGCATGAAAATATCCAAGATGAAATTAGAAAGGGTGCAGAACGAGATCATGTTGACTCACCAAAAAGCAAATGAAATATTTATTTTTTCAAGCCGCTCAGGCCTCATTAGTGCTCTTTACGCATTTTTCCCAATATAATTTCTGTTTACAGACAAGTATTAAAGCAGTTCAGGTTCATGACTACAAAGAAGGAAGGTGCCTTAGCTCTGCTTAGATGATGGTAAATAAAATTAACCCACTATGCCCAAGTTACACAATATCAGTGTCAGGCTAGAAACAGAAATCTGCATTTCTGTCACTGCACATTCTTTCTTTATTTGTGCACATTTTGTAGCTAATCAACATCTCCTTCAGAATGTAGTAAAATTATTCAAGAAAAAGGATTTAAAATGTGTGTTTTACTTTAAAGCCAAGGCTTAACACCTGTGGTGAGAAAATTATGGTTGAGGGTTGAAGAATTTTTATTTCTCCAACCCAACTGGGCTCAAGGGGTTAACTCACTTTTACAGAAAATCAATGAGGGTTGCAGACATTTACTCATCTTTCAGTGTTATTTGAGAGGACAATCCAAGAAAAAAGGAGTTATCCATCAGCCCAAGTGCTGCCTGAGTCAGCTGGGAAGCAGCTCTGGCTGAACGTTGCATTAAAACTATATAAACCCTTGTGCTCAGAAAATGGGAAATCAGGCAAAACATCCCACAAACCACATCCACCTGAAAACTCTGACATCTCACCCATCTATGCTTGGACTCCATGATCTCAAAGGTCTTTTCCAACCTAAATATTCTATGATTGCATATCGTCTCTTTCCATTTCTAAGTAAAAAAAAAAAAAAAAAAAAAAATCCATGTGGATCAGGAAAGCTTTATCTCCTTGTTCAAAGAGCAGAGGAAAAGCAATCAATTGTGATATGTTGACTGTGAACTGTGATTTTGAAAATAGAGCGTTTAAAGTCAAAGTTAAGGAAACATGAAAAAGAGAGGAGGTGAAAAACAATAAGGGAGAAAGGGCAGAAAAAGAAGTGCCAGTTAGCTTGAAAATGGTTGTTTTTTTTTTTCCAGAGATGCATAATTAAAGAAAAAAAAGAACCATTGGAACAGAAAAGTAAAGCAAGATCTTAAAAGTATCTCTAAATCAGATTAACTCAGAGCAAACATTACAAAAGAGATGCCACATATTGTGGGCAATAAGGTTCACTGAGATGAAAATGAATCTTTCCTTTGGTGTCAACAAGTGCCAGGTTTGGTTTCCATGAAAAGCACAAACATTGCTGCCATGTTAGGCAAAGATCTGTCCCTTCCTCTCTGCCATTAGACTTTGATATTGAAATTAGCACCATTATTGAAAATATGACTATAAAATTAAGGAAGGGAAAGCCTTTCATGCAGGAATGATGCAGACAAGGAAGCTCTTCACAGGAGAACTGCAGGGACAAGAACTTTCTCAAGTGTGATCCATCCCAGAAGAAATTCCTAAGTTTAAAAGTCTGTAATTTCCTAATTTTTCCTAACTCCCCCCTTTTATTTACTCGCTTCTCCTTTTTCACACATTCTAACAGATTTTTTTGCTCCTTTTTGAACATGAGGCTGGTTTTGTAATCCCTCCTAGAAACTCCTGCCCAAGAGCTGGGCTTGCTGCTGCTCCAGGATAATTCCCAGGGGAAGATGCAGGGCAGCTGGCTGGAGCAGCAAAGGCTGGCTGTGAATGGAAAGGTCACAGGCAGGGCAGGGAAGGTCCCTGCCAGCTCTGCCTGGCCCTGACCCAGCAGCTCCACGGGGTGACTCTCCTGACACAGGAGGGGATGCAAAACCAGCCCCTCTGATGGCAAAATGCAGGTTTTAGGATGGGAAATAAGGGAAGCAGCTCGGTGGGAATGCATTCACCTCTCCTGGCTTCAGCACTGGTGGAAGAGGAGAGAGAGCCCAGTGGCAAAATCACTCTGATTGAGGGTCTGACAAAGTATTTTTCCTAATTAAAACCATATTTAAAAATTAAAAGCACACAGTACACTACTAAACTCCCAGTTGCAGGAAGGTTTATAAAGCATAGAGAATCTGAGGTACAAGTGTCTCCCAGACCTGGATCCAAAGGACAAATCCTGAAAGTCGATGGGATGATCTGTTTGTTCAGAAGGATTACACTTTGGCCTGCCAAGACAAATTAATAACCTATTAATGTGCCTCAATTGACTAATAAAAGCTATACAACAGCATTATCTCTGGCTGCAGAATGGTGACTTGTGAAGAATCAACACATCACAATGAAACATGAGCCAACATCCATTTTCAAATGGTGTTGTGCTGTTGTTTCTGGACTCACAAGTCCAGAAAATTAGCTCTTCACTCATAGGAAATATAAAATCTCTCACTGCTGTGCTGGAAATTCTCTGATTAATTGGGGAAGGCAGCATGAACTTCTGCTCCTGTCACAACCTTCAGTTTATATATGCAGATCTGCTTAAATACATCCAGCATTTAACAGCATCCACTGGCTCTGTCCAAGTGTAAGTTTTACAGAAAGCAAAAAAAGGTGGGTTTGGGCTTTTTTTACAAAAACAAGGGATATTTTCCATATAAAGCAATATTTAGCAGCTAGCTAGAAAGATCTGGAAGGAATTGACTGGTTGGCTGACAGAGAGAATTCATGCCTTTCCCTAAGTGCAATTTTATTGAATACACACATCAATTCAGCCGTGTTCTTGATCAAAACCCCTTTGATTTATCACCCTGGGCTCAGGCACAGTGGAGCCTTTCCAATTCTTATGTAACTTGTAACAAGGAAAATCATCAGGTGGGTATTTTTGCCAGTGACGTTAAAAAGCTTTTTAAGAATGATTCAGTCCAAATAAAGAAAAGGCATAATCCTCAGGGCCATGTTCACACTAAGCTGACTCTCAAACACCAGATATTTGTTCTTAAGCTCTTCAGGAGGAAAAAATCAAAACAATTTAAAGTGTCAAGAGAAAAGGATCTTCATACCAGCATAATTTGGAAAGGGACAGAAGGAATGGGCTCGAAAACACTGTAAAACACCAAGCTTGGAATATTTCAGACCTAAACTCTCCTAAACTTCAGAGTCTATTTAAAACCCAAAGATTGCAGCATTTTGCATCTTTAAGCCTACACGTCACAAACCTAACCCACGGCAATGCAGTTTCTAGATTACAGAATTTCACCAAAAACCACATTAAAAATTGCGAGACGCAGCAGAAACTCTCGAACGCAAAACGGAAAGAATTTGGATCATTCTGAAAAAAAAAAACCAACCAAAAAAACCCCTCAATTCTGGCTTTATCTGACCTTTGAATGCTTGACTGTGCAAGTAGAATGTGTTTAAATGTTGCTTCCCGGCTGAGTTTCCTCTGCGTCACTGCGATATTCACAGGGATACAGATGGATGTTTTAGATGCAAATACAGGCAGACTTGTGCTGCTTCAATTTACAGCTCCTCATCTGCATGAACAGGAACTGGGGCGGGATGAGCACTCTGAATTAATGCTTCCCAGGCACCAAGTGACACCAAAAATGTTGGCTCCCATTCCAGGCTGCCGAGTGGATGGAGCTGCACTGGGATAAACTCTGCACTGGTGTCGGGCTGTGCAGTGCACAGGGCACTCCCCTTGTTTCATTCTTCTCTCCTCAGAGCTCCAAGAGCCACAGGAGCACTGCATGTGTCCTGTCTGAGCCTCTGCAGCACTAGGATCCAGCTGGGCTCTCCACACCTGGAGCAGCTCTGCATTTCTGGCCCTTCAGCCCAAGGGCTCCCTGCTCCTCATCCTCCTCATCCCCTTCATCCTCCCCCGCAGCTCTCCCTGGCTCAGCAGCCCCAGACACAAGAACCCTCTCCCCCTCTCAGCACAAAATTCTGGACATTTTTCCCCTAAAAAACCCCTGTGTATCTTCAACTCCCTTCATTCACTGCCAGCTTCCATTTCCCCACATCCCATTTTTTCTCCTTCCTCGCTGTCTCTATTCTTTTATTTGCTGTGTGTGAAGCTGTCAGCTCTGTCTCCTCTGGAGCCAGCAGGGAAGCAGCATGAGGAGAGCACGAGCTGGAAACTTCTTCCAGCCTCCCTCCTCTTGTCTCCCCAGAACAGGTCAGAGCTTCACTCCCAGATCTCCTCAGCCCCAAGCACCTTTTGGGAAAGGGACAAACTCCTCAGGGAGTATGAAAATCCACGGCAAGTTCCTAAGCACCCTTTTTATTCTCCTCCAAAGTGTCCTCCTCCAAACCAGGACAAACATCACTGTCCCCTCACCACAGTGCATGTCTGAGACACAGACCAAATTCTATCCCATCAGCAAAACCAGTGGGAATACGATTGCATCACTGTAACTTCATTATTTTATTTTTAGTATGGCTAAAGCAATGGACTTTCCCATAATCTCAGTGGCTATAAGTCCAAGTTCTCTCCAGCAGCAATTTTTCCAAGATAACTATATTACCAAGACAAAAGATGTGCTCAAATTATTAATATTTTAAGAGTTCACAGCAGCTGAGAAGGTTCTGTAGGGGGATGTGTCAAGCAATATTAATAGCAAATGAACAAACTGCTGAACTAATAAAATTTGATTTAATGATACGCCATCACCCTTAAATTGACATTCATATCTATGAAGTAAATGACTTACTATAGCTCTGCCTTCATTACCTAGGAATGAATAATAGGAAGTGAAGCCATTCTAACTTTGTCCTCAGCATTTGACAGGTGACATGGAGCTGTGGGATTACCATGGAAGCAATAAACAGCATTTTCAGGAAGGGTGCTGGAACCAGACCTGACCATAAAGAGGGTTCTGGAAGAGAAGTGTCACTCAGAGAATGAATCCCATTTCCAGGCCCAAGTGTGTTCTCCTCGCTGCCACATTTCCCAACAATTTCACCTCCAGATATGTCACCGATGCTGTTACTGACGAACTTCCCATCAAAGTGACAAAACCCAGAAGCGTCTTAATTAGCTCTGCGTGCTAATGAAAATCTGCATTTCCCCTCAGCCTCATTAATTTTCTCCTTGATGAAGATACAACAACAGCCCCCAGTCATTTCTGAAGCAGGGATGACCTGGAAGTGCTCACTCTAAATCCTCTGTGTTCATCCCTCCCATGTAAAGGTGAAATGATTCCACATTCCAGAGCGGCTGAGCTGAGGACATTGGGACCCTGAATTTGTTACATTTATCTTAAAAGATAAGTACTTTGGGCCAGTGCAAGACAAGTGCTTCTATTTCCTGCTCTGGACTGTGTAAACACTGCTTTATTTTGTTGAGACAGAGTTTGATAGGAGCCTGACCCAGCAGAAATGCTGGTTCTAGCACAGATATACTGCCATACATATCAAAACTTAAACAAAAAAAAAAAATTAAAACCAACTAAAAAGACAAGACAAAATATTTTTGGCCTTGTGGATCTATCTAGAAGAACCTTCATGATTTATTCTCAAACCAAAATACAGAACCAGCACAGTTAAATTCTTAAATCCCTGTGTGCAATCACAAAAGAGCAAAGATCTCTGTGTCGGGATAATTCCGGTGATAACAAACATCTCTGGGATCAGTAAGAACACTGAGAAGAAATAACATCTACCCTTTATATCTGAGGGATTGTGCTGCTTGGAAGTGGAGAATTGATGTGAGCAAGGCTCACTTTGCTCCTTTCTGCAGGAAGCACCAAAGGGTGTGTTCTCTGCCTTGGCTGGAGGGCAGAGGAGATTTTTCCAGTCCTTCACTTCCAACTCTTCCATTAACTTTCTGCCAAAGATGATGGGGGAAAAACCTCTCAATGTAACAAAACCAAACAAAAAAACCCCAAAACACAATTCTTAGGTAGACAGAAAAACATTAGGGAATCAGTATCATTTCCTTCACCGGAGCCTGAGCACTTGAGGTGAGTTTATTTCAGATTTGTGCAGTTTCCATCTCAGAAAGGTTAACAAGTCTAACAGGGAAGGAGCAGCATTAACCATGTCTCATCTACAAGGACTGATCTGAAAACCAAAAGTACCAGAGCAAATAAATATAACTGAAAGCTCCTTTCTCCAGCTTCTGAGGATTTATCCACCTTGCATCCTGCACAGGAAAGTCTTAATCACAGATTGACCTTCAAAAAACCACTTTGGTATCATACAAAATCAAACAAAGCCATCAAGCCAAGGAAGTTCTTGTACAAGAACTACAGGGATTTGCCCCATTTGTCCCTGTCTTAAACAGGAAGAAAAAAAATGACTGAAGAGTGAGATAACGAGCCTGTCTGAGCTAATCAATAGAGAGGAAGTAACTTGTCTGACAAAATTCATGTAATAGCAAGACAGGTATTTAAAGTTCTGTGAAACGAGTCCTGCCCTAGAAGTATCTCTGATCACTTTGCACCAGGGCTCCACATTAAATTCAGTTCATCATCACATCAAACCCCAGCCAGGCACAGTGCCACAGACACCTCAGAGCAGTGACTTCGCAGCCAAAATACGTCTGAAGAAAGTGGAATTTTCTGAGCCACATCTACAGCTGCAAAATGCTCTCAGTCCAGCAAACTCCCCAGAATCCCCAGATCACATCGTGCCTCCACGAGTGCTAACGCTTGCAAAGCTGAGGGGATAAAGAGCTGACAGAGGAGAATCAAACAAAAAGTGCTACAGATGTCTCAGTGACAAAATACATCAATTCTTGTTTCCGACTTCACCGACATATTTTAGTAAAAATCCCAGATATCAAACGAACAGCCCAATCCAGTGTAGGCGTTTGGAGTGAAAAGCCCAAACAAATCAGATTTCTGCTCAACCCAATTTCTTCAGCAGCACCAGAGTCCATGACCTAATTCATGAGTCAGAGTTTAGCCACCTGCAAGATGCAAATTCCAGAAGTAGAAGGTGGTTTTGGCAATTCCTCACACTGCTCTTCGCAGAGATGCCTTAAAATCAGGTTGCTGCAAGAAATAAAGAAAACGGGGAGCGTTTGATCTTTTTTCAGGGATATTCACAAATTTTGGTGATGGCATCTGTTGGCAACTACTCAGCAGAGGCTGTGGATCAGTGGATTTTGGATTTCACCCACAACTCTCCCATTCCTCCTGCTCCAGGGAAACCCTGAGCACACCATGCACAGCACTGCAGCTCTTGCTGATGTCGTCCTGTTGACTCTATAAATCTGGATGATCTTAAATGAGGCTCTTTCCTTAAGCAGTTTGGAGGAATTAGATCTGGCAATCAGTGGGGAGCTCAGTTAAAAGTCAGGTCGTTAGCAGAAATTGTCCATTAAGGCAATTCCCAAACTAGGAATCCATATTTTTATCAATACAAACTACAGGAAGCTAACAAAAGTAGGCAAATGGGAAGAAGTCACAGAAGAAAGACACATCAGTCTGTAAATCCTACTGGAGAAGCTTTTCCCTTTCCTTACATTTCCCCATCTTTGTTCCATGTTTCTGTTCCATGATGATACCAGGCAAATTTATTATGGTTGTTGTTGAACAAAATGAGAGCTAAAAATTTTTATTCAGTACCATTTTTCATGCAGTGCCAGATTAAGATGGATTAAAGCTCTGGCTTCAACTACATGATGAAAAATATTACTACATCTTAAATCACTATTATTTTGTGTTTTAATTCTGAATTCTAAATGTTTTGCCATTTGATCTGGACATAGTTTATCCAAGATTAAATAGTTCTGTGAAATAACATGAAACAAACAAGAACCTTATCATAGCTAAAGAACTATATAGCCTAAAGTCCATGAAAAAAATATGATTACAACCCCATGTATAAGAAAAATCCATCCAGCAAAGCAATAATTCAGTTTTAAAAAAAAAAGGAAAAATCAAGTGATTACAAAATATTTCAAAGCCACAGGCTGCCTCACTCCTGTGTTTGAAATATGACTTTTTAAAATACCTAAGATGATTAAATCTTTGACATGGCAGCAGAAAAGGGACACAGGGCAGGAGTAGTGCTTGAATTCCAATCTCTCTGAGAAGGAAGCACCAGGCTGGAAGAACTGCAGAGTTCCCAACTACCATTCCTGGTTATTTTTATACCCTGCATAGGTAAAGAGTTAAAGCTTTTTTCTCAAGTCATCAGGCAAGGAGGAAGAGATCCCCAATGGTAACATGTCAGTCCAAGTGCTGTCCATAAACTCTCTAAACAGAGCTGCTGGTGAAAAGGTAAATATAATAACTCTAAAAATACTATACGGAGCAGGAGAAATTAATTCTGTGTCAGCAAAAGTAGCACAATATCAAATAATATTTCTGGGGATATTCCCCGTGGCTTCTTTTGCACTTCCCTTGCAGCCATGCCCAGAAAAGCTTCAAAAAAGGAAATTCTCCTCTGGCTTAGTTTTCAGGTAAGCCAGAGAACAGAAGATGGGAGGACAGGAGAGGTGAGTTGGCTCCTGAAGCTCACGGAGCAAGTGGTTTGCTCTAACAGGAGCAAGCAAAGTGTAACACAGAAACAGTGAGTTCCTGGGAAAATGAGTGTGCAGAGAATGAGGTTCCCTTATAAAAGAGCTGTGAGCAGACAAAACCAGGAAAATCACAACTGACAAAGTCCAGAAAGGTCAGAAGAGTGAACTGAATGCGACTTTCATATTTATGAAACATTTTTTTTCCTTAAATTATTGCGTGATTAGCTTTTTCCTAGCTGCCATTTCCCTGAACTTTTAGAAATATCACATGGAACAAAGACAACATCATCCTCAGAAATTAAGGTATTATTAATTTCTCCATTAAAATGCATTGTGCCACCTCTTGCTGTAATTTTTTTCTTCCTGGAACACTACTTGGTAAATTAAAATGTAAATCTGGCCGCTTCAACCACTCTCAGCACATACAGAAAGAGCTCAGTGCATCCTGGATCCAAGAGGTTTTCTATCCAACATTTAGATATTAGTAAAAGCAAAAAAAAAAAAAAAGCTGAAAAAATGTTAAGTGCATTATTTCCCTGAAGCGAGCACAAACTATTGATTACCTTCAATCTGAAAATAAACTCCGTTATTTAATATATTTTATATATTTTATATATTCTATATATATTAAGATTCTTCTTTTTAAAAGCTTTAAGGAGATCTACTTTAGATAAGATTTCTCAACCATCATATCCCTCCCTAGTTCGTTGCCTCCATAGTTAAGAATTTAAAAGACTTCAGAAACAAAAGGATGTCAGTTTGACACAGCAACTGTTTAAAACTGAATTTGGATTTTTCCTTTACTATCCTTCTGTCAGGAACAAGTTACATTCTCAAATGAAATTTAAGTAACTTGATAATGTGGATGAATTGACAATACAATTCACAGTGTTTCTTTTCCCTAAAAATGTATCAGTGGGACTGGAAAAATTCAAAATATGACCTTTAACATGCATCTCACCATGTTGCTTGCTCCCTAAGAGCAATTTGCAAATTCTAACTTAAAAGAAAAAAAATCAGGTGCCTGCAAAAATGCTAAAAGTCATTTATGAAACTTGAATGTCCTTGACTTACTTTAGTCATTTTCAGGGACAGAATGAAAAATTAGTATTTCCTCTAGAGGGCTTCAGGATCTGTAATATTTCCCAAGTCAGAGTTATATTGCACTGAGTGGCTGCACTACTGAGGGTCAGAAAGGCTCCTTGCTGCTCTGATTGCTCCTGCTTTGGGGGAAAAATCCTCACAATTAGTGAAGTGCAGAGGTCAGACCCTGCTGATCCCTCCATGATTTGTGTTCTCTCTTCCCAGTGCTGCTGTGAGAAACCAGAACTGATGGTTATATGGTTATTTTTACTGGAAATGCTGAAGTTAATCAATTTGCAGTTTGTTTTCTTGCAATTTTGCTCCTTATGAGAACCAGTATTTTTTTTAAAGATTATCTTAGCATCATACTGATATGAATTTAAAATTTAACAAAAATATCTAAAGCCATGCTTATATGAAAACTCATACATTAAACTATTATTATATTCTACTATTATTTTAAATTTTTCTCTAAGCCTGTATTGTGATAATCCTGCTAACCATGTTTCTGATGCAGAATTTATATACTAATATAAAATTAAACTGAACTTTACTTTGCTATCTCCACGTTTCCCTGTCTGCCACCAGAAATCCTGTGCTTGGTCAGCCAAGACATTCTGCCCTATATTCTGTCATTTTCCTCTATTTTTGTGCAAAACTTTGTACTTTCTATGTCTGCCTTACTCCTGAGCCTCTGCTATTCACTACCTCTTAGCAACTCCTACTTTTCAGGTTAAATCCTTGACAATTACAGCAAATCTTTTGAGATGCATCTCGAGAAGTGTTTGGGCAATATTTTCAGGCACAGGGTGGGAATTTTGGGGATGGTCCTGGTGGGTTCCTTCCAATTCAACAAATTCTGTGATTGTTGAATTTCATAACTGAAACAGCTGCCAGCCTGTGCAGTTCTCCAAACCAAACATGATTTCTTTTAAATATAGAAGTTTAATTGGATTTATCTACCGTTTGATGTTTGTCAGATAATTACAATCTGTGGAAATCATAACTGGAACTAAAATGCTCACTGAACGTCCTCCCCTTCCATGGAAAAGATTACTGGGCAGAAATATACCTGAAAAATGTATTTTTATGAATTCTGGTGTGATCATGGAGGGACCTACCCTTGGCACTGGTATTGTTTAACCCAGGAAGCACTGCAGAGATGATTTGTGAGGTGTGGCCTCGGTTCAACAAGAGCTGAGCTGCCTGCCTCACTTCTCTGTAAAACACTAATCTCCCAATTGATTTCCCAGGAATATTCACGATTCCAATCAAACTGAAGTGCTTTGCTGGAGCCCAGCCAGAGCAGAGCTGGGCTGAGCCCATGCTGGCCAGAGCTTTGGAGATGATCCAGCCAATTTCACAGATCGAAATTCATGTCTCTGGAAGGACATCCCACTGAAAATTTATACCTCACTCATAGCCTCCTCCATTTTGAAAAATCCCCTACAGGAATTAATGTCTCCCCTGATACTTCCTAGTACACTAGTGCCAATTTCCTCAGTGAAGATGCTTTTTGGTCTCATATTTACATCTCCCAGTACTGACCACTGCACCATTCTCAATGTTTTTCCACTCTGGGAACTTGATCTGATGTGACTTCACACCTGATTGTGGAGACATAACACTCCCTGCAATACTGGTAGCTTGCTGGCTGAAGAAAGAGAGAAACACCAAAGAGAATTTCTCATTCCATCTCATAATCTATTCACTGTCTTCCTCTGTCACAACCTTTTGAGAGTACTTTGAGAAATTTGTTACAAAACCCTTTAAATTTGTCCAGAAATATTCGTTTGCTCACAAAAATACTGCATAACCTTTCAGAGACTCACGGGCTTTTCAGCTGACTGAGAAAAAAAAAAAAAATCATCAGGGTACAGAAATATGAGAACAGTGGTCACACTTCAAAGTGAGGTTACTGACCACAGGGAGATGATGAGAGAAAATTCCTCCAGACCATGACTGATGGTTGGGTCAGCTCTGGAGACCTGGAGCCAGAGAGGAGCAAGAGAGGTGGAACTGTCCTGCTGGGTGCTTTTCAACCCAGGGACAGGAGAGAGACACAGCCATGAAAAAAACTCCTATTTCCATTTTCCCTGGACGAGTCTCTCTTAGCAAGGTCATGTTGGTAAATACACTGAGTCTGAACTGAAATCGAAGAGATTTGGCTCTACAGATGGAAAGACAAAAGGTCAGAATGAATTTCTTTTTCCAGGATTGAAGGGAAAAATCCTTGGAGACCTGGCTGATAACAGATGGTACCTAAATGGATGTTTTTTTCAGCAGTTTGATGATTAGGCACCTTCAGAAGGTGCTCAGCTACCTCCACATCTCCTTTGAGAGCCAGGAGGAGAACATTCTGTGAGTTCCAGTGGCTCCAAATGAAGTCACCCACCTTTGAACAAACAACCCAGGGCTGGAGCCCATCAGCAGAGAAATCAAGGCATTATTTCCCTCCCTTCTTGCAGCTATTAACACCCAATCAAACTCAATTTTGTCGGAATTGTCTTGTAAGGACTCTCTTTGTGCCACTCCAGCTTTATTAAAAACATATATTCTTTTAAAAGGGCGCTAACTAGGCTGGAAACAACCCGTAATGAGTTTATTTTGCATGTTGGGAAAATTTCACGTTTCTTTGTCAAACAGGTTGTTACATCTTGCTACTACAAAGTTGGCAATTGTGCTGTATTTTGGATATACTGTGAACACATTCTGATTGGGTTCTGGCAGGCTCCCAGTTAAGCTGAATTACAATGAATGCCAACAACACATTACAATTTCTTTCAGTAAACACGAGGCACAGTTCTCAGGCAAGCAGCCATATGCCATGTTCTCACACTCTTCCTTTTCAACCCAAAGAGCTGAATTTAGCTGTTGCTTATGAAGGAAAAAAAAGAAAAAAAGAAAAAAAAAAGAAAAAAATAAAGAAAGAAAAGACAGTCAATGGATCTCCTCTGATACTTAAAAAACCCTGAATTTTTCTCAGTGGCAAAGATCTGTATGAAATGGCACCTGGAGAAAGGAAATTCCATTTCCAGGGGCTGGAGAGAGGTTGACAGCAGGAATGCTGTAGCTGGAGCAGGGGGGATTGGATTCTATGGTCATGAATTCATGTTCCAGAGCTGCTGCAAACACCAAATCCTGCTGGAGACATCCAGCCTGCCACCTTGAGCAGGGTGTTCAGACTGAAGCAAAGCCCCTTGGAGAATATAGAAGTTTATTTTGGAGAGAATGTCAGAATTTTAGTTAAAAATTCACGAAGAAGAACCAGGCTAGGAGGAAGTACACTCAGAATTCGGAGTTCACCCTTTGGTGAGGATCTCATTCCTCACAATGAATATGGATGTTGGTAATCTTTTTAAACCTCACAGAAATTACAGCTCTCTCCTTTGAAGCCTGTCCAACAGAGAAAACACAATGGGAGAGATAAAATTCACCTAAAAAAAAAAAAATAAAAGGACTATTTTCCAGACTGGAGCACACTTCCAGAGCTGCAATCACCCTCCTGCTGGACAGGGTGGTGGTGCTGCTCTCCAGCTCTTGCCTGCACATTCTGCTGCACTTTGTTAGCAAAGCTCGGATCTCATTATAATCCCCTATTTCACAGGTAGGAAAACTGAGCCAAAGAGATGTAAAGCGATTTTCAGCAAATCGCACCAAAGAGCAGCGGGAGAACTAGAAACAGGCCCTGTGTCTGTTCACAGCTTTCATGGATGGGATTAATTACCTGGGAAGAATTAGGATCTTCTCTACCCAGAAGTGAAAGGGAGTTCACACACTACCTGATCCTCCACCAAAATATTCACGGGCTGTGAGAGAATAGAGGAAAATCTATGACAGGCACTTTGCCCTTTGTTTTTGGAAAAGAATCTCTCAATATTTGCAAGAAGCTCTGTTCAAACCACATTTTCCTCTGATGCATTTTCGTTTGCAAGCGTTCATAATCAAAATAAATTCCAAGAACTGCAAACGAGACATGGAAAATTACATCCACTTGGTCTACCACATCTTTATCACATTCTTCATGCCAAAAAATTCAAATTACTCTCTATTATGTATTCACACATTCTGTCGCTTGCTCTTTAACTCCCCTTGTTTTCCCACACATCTCTTGTTCATTTTGCAAACGTTATCTTGTCTTTTGCAGTTTAACCCTCTGCACTGCAATTCTTTACCTCAACACCTCAGTTTGGAGAACGACCCTTCTGTTCCTCCCATTGGCATCCTGCAGCCTCAGCTCCTCTTTCCCAGCCTGCAATTTGTGGTGCCATTTCTGCTGAGAGGCTGCTGGGAGCACAGCAGTGATGCAGACATGGTACAGTTTGCAGTCCATCCCTCGCTGAATCCACTCCATCCCCTTCTGAACAATTTTAATTCCACTCTGACTGCGTGCCATTGCCATTTGTCTCTGCTGCCAAACAGCTATGTCAAAATTCATCCTCTTCAAAGGCCTTATTACCGAGTTGATAAATCAAAAATATGTTTTGCTCTGTATTTCTCCAAAATTTAGATGTGCTCTAGCATAAAATCTTTCCCAGTCTTTGTTTTTCAATTACTTCATACCAAAGTGTCCTCAGAACCTTCCTACAACCAGATCTCCCACTGCAGTGGAGCTCTGAGCCATCCACCTGGGTGAAAAACAGCCCAAATTTTCACACCCAGCTCCAGTGCAAATCCTGTCTTTTTGGAAGCACAAGCAGGAAGGTGACTGTGGATGTGAAACATCACTCTGCTGTGTTTTAGAGCATCAGAGTTCAGCTGAAAGGCTCCTCATCCCAGGGTTTTCCTCCAGGAAAACTTGTGTAATTCCTCTCTGCTCACCTCAAGGACACCAACTGCTAAAGACATGAGCCAGGGCTGCTTAGCTCTTCCATTATTTTATTTGCCTGCCACTGGATTTGCTGCTATGCCTTGAACTCAAAGGTAGAAGCTGATGAAAAGTTTCCTCAAATTTACACTTAACTCCATGTCCATTTTGTGGAGCCTCACACACAAATTCCTTTCCTCTCTCAGTCTCACTCTCCTTATCCCTTAATTACTCACTCCTTTTTCATCTTAAGCAGCCTTTGCTTCCCTCTCTCTTGCAAAACCTCAAGTCTCTCTGGGAATCCACCTCCAACCCCTTTATAGCTCCTCCACCACTTCACCTCCCCAGTCCCATGACGTTATTTCCCCTTTTTTCCCTGCCTTTTAAAAATTGGCTCCTTTCACATTCCACCCAAACTGCTGCCTTTCATTTCCATAGGCATAGCAGGCAGGGTGTGCTCATGAAACACATGAACAATAAACTCAAAAGGCTGCATCAATAAAAAAGGCTGAAATATTGTCTGAAGGGATCTGTGTGACTGAGAACTAGACCAGGAGGAAATGAATGAAATACAGAAATACAACAGGTCGTGCCATCTGGGGACTATTAACAGATCACTGCTACTGTGAGGAGAGTCATCAGTTCAGGGGGAAAAAGAGAAAGAAAAAAAGATTAAAAAAAAAAAAAAAAAGAGGAGTGGAAAAGGGAAGAACCTGAGTACTCCAAGAGGACTCCTGACAGCACTAAGATTGGGGGTGAGGAAGGGAAATGCAAAGCTCAAGTGAATTGGGAGATAAATTTTTCATATTTTAATTTACTCATAGTAAAATTAATTAAAAATCTGTGGTGATTTCCTCCTTTTCTATTATAAATCTGTCAAAGTTTCCTTAATAATCAGTTTTATTGCTGCTGAGCAAAACCATTCTGCTCCGTTTTTGCCACGTATAAATGACTTGAGGTACATCCTAAAAGCTTATTTGATTACTTATTTTATATTTGTCTTATTGTCTTACTTATTTTATATTTGTTCTTTTTATTATAAAAGCCTAGAATAACACATTGGATTGTCTTTTATCCCAGACCTACAAGGGGTGTCACCTATCCACATGTTGGTTTTTTTTCCCCAATTCTAGCTCTTCCTACCCTAAAAAACTTTACACCTAGAGTGGCCAAAAAAGGGGGAGGGAGAGATTCATCTTCCTCTCCCACCCACTGACACAAGAATTAGCTCCAGACTCATCTTGCTTAATTAATCTTTTTAAAAGGATGCAAAATTTCTAATATGATCTTAAAGGTCACAATCAAATCAGCAGAGCAGCTTTCCCACAGCACCACTCAGAAAAATTAATTCCCACTTCCAGGTGTTTTCTGCAATGCATTCCTGCTCCATCAGCATTTTGCAGCCCCTCACTTCCCAGAAAAAAGTCAATCACAAGATTCAGATGATGATATCGAGGGTGCTCTGATTTCCTGCTCAGCTCACCACAATCCTGATTTCAAGATTTATCACAAATCAGTGGTTTTACATCAAGGAAACTTCCTTGGAAACAAAAAAAACAACAAGGAGGAGGAATAGCAGCACTGCTGGCAGAATCTCGAGTGTGACTGATCAACAGATTTCTCTTTATGACAGACCTATACACAAGGAAAATAATAAAGTGGAGTTGTATATCACAAGTGAGGTATCCCATAGGGACAGTTCTCTCTCCCTGCTACATCTGCTCCTACAAGCTTTCAGAAGAATTATCCTCTGCCTTGTCAGGTTTGGAGTGCCTTAGGTGATATTTAATTCACTGCCACTGAATTTAGCAGATATGCAGCTACCAGTGTAAGTTGCCAGCATAATTTCTGGGTTAACCAGGCACTTTTTCACATCCCATTACATTAATCCAGTGTAAAATTGGGGATTGTCACGTTTATCAATTCATCAGATTGCCAAAGTTATCACATTTTTCGAGCACGCTTGCAGTGTTGTTATGTAACACAGAGTGATTTGCCATTACCTCAGACTTTATTTAACTTCCACAGAAGTTTTTTCAGGCCTTTAAAACTTTGTGCACGACTAAGACTATAAATATCACAAATGCATTAATAAAGTAGATCTCAATGCAAGATGATTTTCACAAATGTGCAGTTTTACCATTGAAGGATAAACAGAGCGAGGTCTCTGAGAATAAAGAATTAGAATTGGAGGAAATAACCAATAATTAAAAGGGGTTGTGTTTAATTGTTGTCTAAAGAAGCTTGGAGCAATGTAAAAGTTACTTCAAAATTCAGTTTTTCTTTCCAAAACTCATTGATCCTCAGGTCTTACACACTAAAAAATAGGTACACAAACTGTTCCCTTCAATGCACACAATTTTCAGCCATGAGGTTACATATTAAAATTCCAAACACACAAATACTTCAAGGGGTAAAGTTTGAACTGAAGTTTTGATGTAACACTTAGAACTCCTCCAGCTGGAAGCAGTAAAAGATGGGAAACACAAAATTAAAATTTCAGATTCCTTTTTCAAGGAGAAGTCTCCTTTTGCTGTCCACATGAATGAGGCAGGAGAAAAATAAACTCTTATTTAGTGAATGCTAACAGCATTCAGCTGCAACTGAACTTGGTCTATAAAATTTAAGGGAATCTTACTGAGTTAAGACAAGAAATTGCTACTACATCATACTTAGATGTGCAATTCCATCAGGATTTCTTGAGGATTCCTCTCTCTGCACACTCCCAGCTCCCACAAAGAACTCGGATTTAGAAGGCAATGAGCCCATTCATAAAAACATTATTGATTCTTCCTGGTGTATCATAGTTTTTCATGTAAATCTCAATTCTTAGCAGCAGTTCCTCACAAACCTGCCCAGCAGGACAATCAGATTTATTTCTCCACTCTGCCTCAATCACGTGATAATCCCTTTTAAAGATTTATATCTCATTTGCAATCTTCTGTCCCTCTGGTATTGGGACTGACTTAAATAAAAGTTATATCTCTGTTATCTCACATTGGAGGCTTTGTTGCATTTTGTTTGCTTTAGTATTAGAACTTTTGGAATTACTTTAGCAGAACAGCTTGTACCAAGTCCTTTTTGTCCCCCAATTTATTACATCAACTGGCTGCTGACACTTCCATTTCAGTCAATGATCCACACACATTTCCTGGAAAAAGTATCCTCCTGATCTCCTCTAGCAAGGAATTCTTTATTTTACATTGTATTTTCAACTCAACAGACAAAAGACCAGTGGTGGTGTGTGTAATATGGTTTAACAGAAGAGCATATAATGCTCAAATTAGGCAATTATTGCAAAACAGTCCTGATGAATATTGGGCTTAAACTCAATCAGGTCCTTTTTCCAATATTTTTCTTCTACTCTGTACAGCCCTCAGCTCCCTAATAGATGTAGATATCCAAGTATGGAAATGAACCATTAGCAGACAAATTAAACTTCTTATCAAAATGCAACTCTATTGTTAGCAGATGAAAAATGAGTGGATCAAATGGCTGCAGCAGGAAAATCCAATCAGGGCTCATCTGCACCCCATCAGCTCCTGCCACAGCACTTAATTCATTGCAACTCACTCCACCAATTATTTCATACCTGCGTGGACTTTCCTCCCTCTAAAGTAATTCCAGGGTTCAGCTATGCAGCTTAATTTCTGAATTAGTGGTTTCCAGGGAATGTGTTAGCAGAGTAATAGGCTGAAGAAAAGGAGGGGGGGAGGAAAGGGAAGCTGGGAACCTTCTTGGAAAACAGTGAGAGAAATACTTGGAAAACAGTAAGGACATTAAATGACAGGAAATAAAGAAGAGTCTAAAATTCATATACAATGTTCACACCTGGATGCTGAGTTTGTTTTGTAATTGTTTCTTCCAGTGACAGAATGAGGAGGGAAGCAGAGGCACCAAAGCAGGAGCACATGAGGTCTCCACCTGGCCAACCTCAGCTGTGGAAAGGTTTTTAAGTTTTGTTTTAAATACCAAGAGACCTGTGCAGGTCCCAGCAATGCCTGGGGAGAGCAAGTCAATCTGCAGTGAACACAGACAGTAATGACTCTGTTAACAGCCTCCTGCTCCCCATTTCAACTCTTGAAATTTGAGTTTTCCAGCATCAAACATTTAAACAGAAATTTTGCAAACCAAGGCATTGAGCTTATTTTGCCCTCTGGCTCTCCGAGGTTTCAGGGGAAATATTTTGTAATATGGGATGTAACAGGACCTGGAAGCTGCGAGTTGAAGGGTGAAGGTGAGACAGGTGAGACACAACCAGTGCAAAGAGGCTCCGGGGATTTGATTTGGGAAGTGGCTTCTCTGTGAGCCCAGTTAGAACCAGAGAAGGGAAGGTCTGTGCAGGTGGCAAAAAGCCTCAAAACCCTGCAGGTACTGGAAATCACCCTCACTGCAGGGTCATGACTATTAAATCTATGTAGAGCTTTCATTTCTTTGCTCTGATGTGCCACACAGATTTTCTGAGCCACATTTTGTGCCTGGCAGGCAGAGGACAGGGAGATGCAGGCAGAGGATTGATGATGACAAAAAAATCCCAGTTCCAGGGCACAGGATGGAAAATCTACAGCAGGAGCTCAGAGAGGAGGGAAAAGAAATCCTGCTCTCCCCAGCAAGGTCCTTTCTTCCTTAAAGCAAACAGGAAAGTTAAACAGTGCAGGGAGCAGCACAGCAAAGAGGAACTTCTGAGGGAAGAGTGCTGCTGGTGTGAGGCTGGGATAAACCTGAAAAGGTTGGTTTAAAGAGGAGAAAGCACCTCTTACTTCTTGCCTGGCGCTGAAATGAATCACAACGCTGTGAAGAAAACATGGATTTGTCAGTTCTAGTCATCCCTTTTCTGCCAGTTGTGATGGCTTTAAATGGCTCATCTGAAATAGCAGTCATTCTGCAATTCCCAGCCTTTAAACTGGAGCTGCAGGAATGCTGTGACTCCACAGCTTCTCCCTGACTCAGCCCTGAACTGCAGCGGGACTTCTCCTTCTCCTGGCGTCAAAAGTGCCAAACCAAATTAATAAAGTGCAAATTCATGCTGCCATCTCTTCCTTCTTTGAAAAGAAATACATATACAAAAAGAATTTGTGATAACATACTAATAAACAACACTTTGTTGAAGCACAGCTGATCTACAAAAGGAATTAACTGAAAATTTCAAAGGTGATCACCACACAGGGGAAAGTCAAATATACAGGCATCAGTGGGATAATAAATCCTCTGATAGCATCTGGGGGAGCCCCGTGGCCATCACACCATTATTCAAAGTATTATTAATGTGAGGGAAATCTGCACAGGAAGGTTATCCTTCTCTGCCTGTAAAATCCATGGCATTCCGTGAGAAAAGCACCAAAGTCTCCCATGCTCGGATTTCCATCACAGTTTCCTTTTGAGAACTCCTGCAGGTCAGCCATCCAGGAGTCTGAAAAGGATTTTGCTTGAGCTTTCTCAGATGGAAAGAAAAGGAATAGCAAAAAAGAAAAAAAAAAAAAAAAAAGAATCAGAATCAGTCTTTTCACGCCTGGTTCACTTTGACCCTGAATTTGCTCATTTTCATGAAAGGCAAAATACATGAGTCAAAAGGCAATGCTTGGCTCAGTAGGAGAGAGAATGAAAACCTTCATGTTCAGATCTTTGAAAGGCTTGTCCTTCACTCTCACAAATATTTCAAACCAATTTCTGCCATCTATAATATAATAAAGCATTTACAGCTCCACAGCATTTTCCATTCAGTGAATTTATTTTCATATTTTCACAAAATGTCTCTCCCAAACACAGGTCCTGCAGTCTCTGTCTCCAAAAAAACCCTTTAGCTGAAAACATGGCAGAGCAGGAAGGCCACCACTTCTCTGTGTATATCATTTTCACAACGTTATTTTAAGCAAAGGATTTCTTAAAATTACATTCCACAACTTAAAAATTTCCCAGCCAGTAATTGCTTTTAGCAACAGACAGAGAAGCCATTAGGATGATTTCAGTGCTGTAATCAACACACACTCTCAGGCACACAATTCTGTCTGACTCATTCCCTGCACAGACTCTAATTAACTTCCAAAGGAAAGCCAGGGGATTCCTGTTGGAGTAATAATGCTGTGGAGACATTATGCAAAGCTTCACCTCTAGGAAACGATCTGGTCTCACACTGATTGCATCCCAAAATCCTCGCAGAGAGCTCTGATTGCATTCCCTTCACCACCAAATTCACGTATTAACCAGGGTGAGGGGAGAATTTGGGGGGGTTTTGCCATTAAAATAAAAGTGCAGCTGAAAAAAAAAATCATTATTTAGCAAAGATTGTAGATAACACTGGATCCTATACAGTATTTTATATGGGATTCTGTTATCAAAATAGGAACAGAGTGATTTCACACTCTGAGCTGCTGTGGCCAACAGATCCCTCCATGGACAGAGGGGAAAAGAGCCAAGAAATCTTACATAACTCACACCACAGCATGGAAACAGCATGGCTGAGAAATGCAGCTGAAAAATCCCCCAGCTTTGATCCCTGGAAATGTTTTGGTTTTTTTTTTTTCAGTGTATTTTAAATTTCTAAAGAAATATATACTAATAGGACACTGAAATTGATCTTTAAAAGAGAGAAGCAGCCCAAAGAAGGTCTAATTTCAGTTATTTGTCCTATTTTTTTCTCTCTTCACCACATGAGAGACCCTGTAGTCCCTTCTCCCTTTCCTGTTAGAACTGGATAAAATTTACAGTATTTACACCTTGTCTTCTTCTGCACTTGAGTAAAAAATCCTCATTTTCACATTGCAAGCATCTTTAACCCCACTTCATTCCTTTCATGCATTATTATAATCTTATCAATCTTTTTTCCCATTGCTTCCTTTGAACCAAGTTTTTATGTCTTTTCATTATTCCCATCCATTGACAGGTGATTCATTTTTGACATGCAATTACCAAAATCTCTTCCTGCACTTCATTAAAAGTTTTTGATGGTATTAAATATCAAACCTGCTGGCATTAAATATCACACCACTGCAAATGAAATGGACAGATTCCAGCAGGAAAGATAAAAATGTAAATAATGATGATGTTAGGGGAATTATCCAGCACAATCTGGGTCATTTGATGGGTTTGAAGTTCTCAAAGAAGTCAGTTTTTAAGTGGCCAAATCCATTTTGCACATTCAGGACTTAGGGTAACCCTTGGAGAATTGGGGAAATCAGATCCTCTGGGAAAGACCTGAGATGGTCCAGGGAGTTAATCTGAGCTCCAGGATATAATGCTATGGTAAAAAACACAACTTGAGCTTTGATAAATATGTAAAAGTGCACTGAATGAAACTGGGGAGGGATTTTACCTCTGGGTGCACCATGGGTGAAGTTAAACACTGCACCCAGTTTTGATTCCTACAACTTTAGGACGTTAAAAAAAAACAATCAGAAAGAATGAATAAAAGAGGTACAGGATTTAGAGGAACATCATTAGTTCATTTCCTCAACTCATTCAACTCATAAAAAATAAGATTTGAGTCATCCAGCTTCAATTGATCTGTACCTGTTCAAAGAAAGGAAATACCAGGAACTGAAGCACTTTCATTCCAGCAGTGGAGCTCTGGGTGAAGATTAAAGGCAGACAGAAAGATGGAAATGAGCTGCTTCAGAAAACAAACCACCAGAACTCTGGAAAGCATCAGCAAATGCTCTTAAACAGAAGAACCCCAGACTAGGGATGGAAATTCTGCTTCTCAACATTTGCAAATGAACCTCTCTGGAAAATTCTGCTTTAGTGAAAGAAGTTTTTAGGCTCAGTGCTTTGCAGATGGCAGAACCCTGCTGGAGCTGTGATTCCATCAGCTCTACATACACTGATCACATTCATTGATTACCAATATTACTCTATTTAAATATTATGTGGACTTGCCAGTTTCAGTTCTTCTCCCTGCAGACCTGCAAGGAGATCAAGTCAACTGCCTCAAGCTTTGGGAAAAAACTTTGGAAAACCAAAAGTGGGGAAAACTAAAGGAATAAGGAGAATATATCAGACATACAAAAAAAGAGCCAAACAAGTGCTGTCACTATTGCTCTACAGGTTCTGATTTTATTTTTATGAACATCTCCTTGCTCAATTAAGAATCTTCTTTTTTTTTTTCCCCCTTGCCTGACTGAGATTATTTTTGGTTGATCCTAATCTACACTTCCAGGAATGCTGTTCCATGTGAATCAAATCTTGCCTGGGGCAGCAAAGCTCTGAACCATGCAGAGCACAGATCTCAGGTACTTGGGGGTGAATCCTGCAGGAGCCTTAAATGTCAAAAATCAGCTTTCTGGCCAGGAAAGGAGAACACTAGAGGTGCTGTGCTACTGAACTGTATTTATCACTGTCCATTCAGACAATTTCCAAATCCCAGAATAAATATCTGGGCTCTGAGCAGTGTTTCCAGACCAACTCTGGGATTCTGGTGTCCATGTAGGTGTGCTGCCATTTAGCCTCTTAGAATTATATGGATAAAGGAGCTGAAAAATCTGGCTGCTCCTCAATGTCTCTGTGAGTTATTTTTTTAAGAAATAAAAGCTGGGGAGGGGATGGAAAAATAATAACAGAACAGAATTTTAGAAATTATCATAATGTAGAAATGTGTGCGTCTGTGTGGAGTTCAGATTCTCTCAGAATTAAAAAAATAATGCTCACTTCATTGCTTTCCAACATAGTTTGGATTTATTCTAAATTCCTTGAAACACTTTCTTCTTTCCACTTTTAAACAAGACCCTCTTGAGAGCAAAATGATGAAAAACAGTTTTGAGAATCCAAAATGGGGAAACAGTTTTCTGGGGGGGGCAGAAGGAGTTGGCTTTGGGTTAGACTTATGGGATTTTTTTGGGGGGTTGGTTTGGTTTTCTTTTTCCTTTGTTTGTTTGGGGTTTTTTTTGTTTTGTTTTGTTTTAAATGAAGTAGGGATCACTATAGTTTATATAGATCCCTATACTTTAAATGAAGTAGGGATTACATTTTTTTTTTTTAAATGAAGTAGGGATCATTTTTTTTAAATTAAGTAGGGGTCACTATAAATTCAGTACTTGCTTAGAGTGATTCAGCCTCAAGGGCTTTTAAAAGATTCCCTCTCAGGTTAGGACTGGAGCTTGATTTTTTAAAGACAGACTGTAACTTGAATTTCCATTTGCTGACGCAGCAGAAAATCGCACAGAATTCAGAGTTCTTAAGAGCAGGCTGGCTCTGCTGTAATTAGGGCTGCAGGTATCCTGCAGAAATCAAGCTGACAAGCAGCACCAGGCAAGGCAAGTCACATCCATGGCAAAAGAAATTCTGTGCAACTTTTCCCCCTCCATCAGCAAAACCCCTCCAGGAGCTCTCTGCCCTCCTTGCAGGATTCCTGACCCACCTGAGCTGGGAGAACATGCCTGGAACCACGTTATAAACAGGATTAGTGACATGATCCTGCTCCAAACTGACCCTGCAGGAAGAGAAAAGAGGGGAAAGAGGCATTTTCAGCAGTGATTCATTTCACAGCCAACCCTGCAGATGGTTGTTACCACCACAGTCAGGGAGATGGGGACCGATTGAATTGGATTAAGCTGAATTTAATTAATCTCACTTAAATTAGATTTATCTGAGTGTGTATTAAACTGTGTGCTCATCGAGTGGGGAAGTGATAATCTTAGCTCTTCAGCAGAGATTTTCGTGTAGATGCTGGAAATCTCTGTATTACAGCAAGTGCTAAATATGGCAAAAATGGAATATTGCTGCACTTTGGTCCAACAGCTAAGCCTTGAGTTTGAATTATGGAACTAATTATTCAATTGAATTAAATAATACCTATTAAGTTTACTATTATGTGAAAGCAACCAACTTTTTGTATGTGAGAAAACCATTTACTACTGAGGCTCCTTAATTAAAGCATCAATAAACATAATCTCCACCTGAAATCTCATCATCCATAAAAGTCACCCCTGTCTCATAACTAAGATGCAGAAAAGCACAGAGAAACAAGTAATAATGGCTTTATTTAGCCCATAGTTAAAAAAAAACCCAAAACAACTCAAATCCAAACTTCAGAGGCAGAGATTACTTGCAAAATAAATATTGTCTAAATAAAAGATAAAAAGAGGAGAGGGTGCTCATTTATTCTCCTTCAAGGAATTCTTTGTCCATTCCCAGTTATAATTTCTGTCTCAAAGTCTCACTGCTGCAGCTTCTTTGTACCCTCATTTCAAATGCATGGACTTGGTGCTAAAGGCATCAATTTTTCATATCTGCCAACAAGATAAAAATGAAACAATAAATAGGAAACCCCCAAAAACCCAAAGCACACATCTGCAGGCGGTTTTGTTTGGGATTTAATGCTGTGCCTAACATCTTTATTTGCTGTTCTGGGCCCCACTGAGGAGAGAAAGCAAATTTCCCAACTCAAACAAGCTCTGAAGTAGGTGAGACCTTCAGAGATTTTTCTCAGGTTAATTGTAGCTAAAGAGGAAGATTTGATGAAGTACCAGCATGAGCAGCAAGCCCAGTTGCAGTGGCAGATTCAGGTGCCTCAGGACTCAGCACAAGTCCTTTTGGACAAAGATATTCAGCACAGGCTGTGGTGGTGTTGGGATCCAGACCTTGCCAAGGGTTTTCCCCAAATAATGAGGTGCAGAAGGAGCTCTGGGGGAGCTCCCCTCACCCCAGCCCAGGGGGAAAGGAAATCTCTGTTTCTCATTAAGGCAACACTCACTCCAGTTGAAAAACTGGCATTTTCAACAAGATTTACATTTCTAAGCTGTGATTTAAAATATCTTCTCCAAAACCACTGGAATTTCAGTAGCATCAGAGTTGTCATGTATGGTCAGAAGAAGGGAGCTCCCAAATCCATCCTCAGCAGGGATGAGTGAAAGCTCATTAATTCAGGTCAACCTGGCACTGAAGCACAAAGCAGCAGAGAACAAAGTTTAGGAGTTCTTAGCATTCCAATACTGAATGATTTTCTATATTATTAAGGCTTATTTCTTCCTTGAGGATGCTGTTTGATAGCACATAAACAACTAAGATGCACCTCCCTAATCCACAGTGACCAGGAGCTTTGACCCCTTTCACACCTCAGAAATGATGGAACAGACTCTTCTGCAGCAGCATATGCTATGGCAGAAATATGTAAAAGTGTAGACATTGAAAAAGCTTCTATAACTGAAGTGGTACAAAATAATTATAGAGAATAAAAAAATTATGTATTGTTTGCATGCCTTAAAATGACTCAAATCCATCCAGACCCTGTAGAAGAACTCAACTCTGATGTAACCAAAAATAATCTGACATTTTCAGAGTTTATCCCAAGTATCTCCAAGAGCTACTTTACCCTAGACTAGCTTTAATAGCTAAAAGTATCAAACATACCTGAAAGCATTTGAAACAGAAAATTTCAGTGAATATTGCATGGAATACTTGACATAGCATACTTGTTTTCTTCTTTAAACATCACCAGAACCAAACTCCTGTTTATGAGCTCAGCTGAGCATCCACAGTAAACAAAACCCATTCCCCAGTGGTCTCAAACTCAGTGACACAATTTTTTATGATCATGCACATGCAGGGCTCTACTGCAATGAAACAGGGCTTTTTAAAAAGCATTACTTATAAAAAAATATTCTGGAGCTGCTTTACAAGTATCCTTTTTAGAACCAGAAGTGCTTAAAAATTAAAATCTCTATAATATAAATGTTTAGGGCATGGCACTCCAAGCCCAGAAAGACTCTGGAATTGGTGAGCAGTTCTAAAAACCACAAAAAAAAAAAACCCCAAACCAAACAAAAAAACCCCCAAAAAACAACAACAACAAAAACACCAAAAAAAACAAACAACAAAAAAACCCCAAAAACCCCCAAACAAACAAAAAAAAACCCCAAAAAAACCAACCCAAAAACCCAAAAACCAAACAAAAACCCCCCCACCTCACACCCCTCCAGAAAAGGAGCTGCCAGAATTTATTCTCTCAAAAAAGGGAATGAGGCAGAGCCACATAGTGGAGACAAAATGCTGCACCTGAGAAAAGCCAAACCTTGATTCCTCTTCCAGCTGAGGTTCCTCCAGCTGATCTGATAGGAGGACTTTATCATTAGCACATTCATAATTAAACAGGAATTCAGAAATTACAGACAAACTTTGGATAGAAGTGGGTTCATCAACCTGAGCATCAGCTTCCTGTTGTGGCATTAGCAAGCTCATTATTGACACTTCCTGAATAATTTCCCTGGGAGAAGAGATCTAAAACTGGCTCATTGCATCATCTGAAATCCTTCTACCACATCCTAAAGCTGATCCAAACCAGCTTTTTAAAACACACATAAAACCCCCAAAAAACCCCAATATCAATCAATAACTCAGCAGGCAAAGGGAAGAATTGCATCATCTGAAACCCTTCTACCTCATCCTAAAGCTGATCCAAACCAGCTGTTTAAAACACACATAAAAACCCCAAAAAAACCCCAAATACCAGTCAATAACTCAGCAGGCAAAGGGAAGAATTTAGAGTATGAAAACCAATCAAGGCTCGGTCTGAACAAGCCCAGAAAAGAGCAATATAACATCTAACGAGGCACTTGCTGAATTACACATCCTGCTCCTTATTTGGGAGGGAAATGTGGAATCAACATCAACAAGGAATCCTCCAAAGGGGGATCTTTTTACAGCTTGTGCATTAAAAATAACGTCCAGCAGAATCCTTCAGATCTGGAACCAAATGCCAGCAGGATTTGCCAAAATTGTCTGCAGATGTCTGCTGGCCCCAAAGGGTGTTGAATGCAGCCCTGGAAAATCCTTTGCACAGCACCTCTCTCCTCCCCTGGCTTTGAGGAGATGCCAAAGCTCCCTGCATTGGTGTCATTTGCACTCATCAGTCCCCATTAGCCTCGGAAAAAGCTGTTTCCTCCTCCATTTTTTCATTATAGCTGATTCCAATTTCCCCATGTCTACCTTCACACTCCCCCAAAACCTCTGAAATAATCAGAATCTGCTGGTTTTGCATTCTGACAAATTTTCAAAGGTGAGATGTATTTAAGCATATTGAAAACAGAATTTTTTCCCTTTCAATAGAACCTGGAGTCAACCTCAGCTTCCTATCCACAAACCCCAATAAGTTGGCAATTATTCTATCAGTGATTACAATTTGCTGCATTTATGTAGAATTAAATATAAATGCATCAATCATCTTAGGAATGATATTTTTAAAGAGTATTCACCTTTTCTGGTCTCACACTTTGACCAAAACCAAAGGGATGTATGGACTGTAAATACCCTGCACTGCTCTGTATTAATTCATAATTAGATAATTGAGGAATTTTGTTATGTGAAAATGCAGCATTTTGTCAACGTCACATTCCCAAAAGATGAAAGAAATTTTCCTTAATCCATTTTCACAACCATTTTATTCTCCTTTTAGGTCAAAGTGATTCACACAAAAAATGTAAATATTTGATGTTTCTATTTCACATGGTACTCAATAGTTTCCATTCATCTGGCCAATCATAAAAATGTGCATAGATCAACTTTATATGCTAAAATTTTTATTCTAAGATGGAGAGCTATAGTAAATAAATCTACATGCACCTCAAAAACTGGGTTTTTTACAAATTGAGAAGGTTTCTATCCCAACTTCTACAAAAATCTGCAATGGCTAATAGGTTTCTTTTCCTTTATTCTGATTCAACACACTATTCAAGAACTCAGATAATAATGAAAATATATGAATCTCTTTTAACTAATAAAGTAAGAAAGTCTTACTCAGCCAACATTTTCAGCAAGACTGATTTCTGAATTTTAGCACTATAAAAACTGCTTATAAACAGTATTAATTGCTATTTGTTTTTCCTTCAACGACTGGCCAAGTAATTTGCTTTCCTTAATAAAACAACAGCTTTCCACAGCTTTGCCAGAAATGGCTTGAATTAAAAAAATATGGAGGAATTGAACTATTCTGTTTGATATCCTGCATATCTGAGCAAAATTTTTAATTAATATTTTATGTTCTGGATAAGTCTGCCCTCAGAAAATGCATTAAAATGAGCAAATATCTGCTCATTCCATTCATTTCAGGTTGAAGCTAATCTGCAACCATTGGAAATGTGCTTTAAAATTTAAATTTTTTTTTGTTTGGTTTCAAGCTACTCTAAAGGTAAACTGAAAATTTACTCAAATAAGCAGCTAAAAGTAAAAAAAAGAGAGAATAGGGAGGAGTTATGCTTAATTTAGAAATCCTCTGTAATTATGCCAATAAAAATACCAATGGGAACGATTGCATAACTCCTCCAAACTCAACCCTTTCCCTTGTTGGTTTAATATATTTATTGAGCAAATACCATAATCCATGGAAATTAAAGTTAAATTTTGAGTTCACTCTGTTTATATCTGTTTTAAAAAATTAAAAATCAGGTAAAGAATATCTATTTATCCTCATTTAAGGTCTTGTAGCAGAGCTGTGCTTCAAACACACCTCCATTTACAGCAATTTTGTTGTTCCAAAGCCCCTTCAGAGAATCCTCGTGCTGGCATCAACACAGAGGAAAAAACTGGAGCATGAATAACTCCTGGAATCACAAAGCCATTAAGGCATCACCACCATCTCCGAACTGGGAGCAAGTTTTAGAGATCTTTCAGGGGATATATAGGTCAGCAGCTGTCATTCAGAGCCCCCTTGACAAAGCTCACTTGGATGTGGTGAATTCCTGAGCTCATGTGATGCTCCTCCTCTACTAGGAGGGAATAAATCAGATGGAGCTGTTTGTGGTATAAAACTGGGAAGTTCTACAGAGTGCTGAACGCTGAGTGCCAATCATTGGATGAATTATGTCCTTAATAGTAGGAAAAATAAAAAAAAATAGTTTTCCACATCTAGGTTTGATTGATTCTCTCAGCGTTCACAGAACTTCTTGAATAATTAAAATATTTTTTTGATTGTTAGATGTGACTGCAAAGACATAAGATGTCAGGCAAATAAAGAGGAACTTGTTACAATTGTGCTGTTCAAATTAATTTTTCATTCCTCATGAGATACCAAATACCTTCTTTATTCACACCAGCAAGAACTGCAACAGCATGAATGCCAGGGCTCTGATCTGGGAATCATTCTTCAGGGCTGAGGCAAAAAGTTACCAGGGAGGAGCACAGTGACTTTCTGGTTATAAGAAGTGGACTTGCTCCCCATAGATCATTCCATAGGAAAGATGTAAAACTGGTTATGGACCACTGTAAGCTAATAAAACTTTACTTTGAGTGTAGAGAAGTTCAGGAATAAAGAAATGAAGGCTGCGCTCCTAATTCCCTGCATCTGTATGCTCACAATAAATGTGTTTCTGGAGATCATTGTCCTTGTGTCTGCAATGGAGACTTGAAATGAAACAAATTACTGAGCTGGAAACCTGTGTGCAGCAAGAGAACCAATCTTGATGTCATGGGTTGGTTCACTGTGCTGGTTGGGATTCACCTGGAAATGCTTTGAATGTGAGTGCTCTGTTCTCCACTTTTCAGTAGAGACACTTCATTTATTTACATTAAACTAATTCCTTCCAGAATGCCAAAACCAAAACCAGAACATTTTGAAATAACTTAAAAAAATAATAATTTTTTTTAAAAAATGCAATCCCTAATGCCAAGACAGGTCTTGGAAAAACAATATGTTCCTGATCAGAAGTAAATATAGCCAACACCAGTCTTTATATTGTTTTCAAGTGTTAGATTTGTCTCTGTTAGCATGGGTTTGTAGAGCATTTCAGCATTTGTAGGATTTCCCTGAGCAGCACAGCAGAGGTGCAGTGAGTTCTGCCTTAGGCTGCAGCTGGAAGATTTCTTCCCCACAGCAAAACCTGGAAATCCTCTTGGGGCAAAGTTTAAATCCTGTGTAACCCTCACTCACACCCATCCCCAGGGAGGGTTTGCAGACAGAAGCTGAGCAGCTCTTTGCCATACACTGTCCCCAGTAACAAATATCCCACCCTCAATTCCTGCCAGGAATATTTCCCACACAGAAACATTTGCACTGATGGACCAATCTCAGCACTGAGCAAGATTTCACCCTGGAAACACTTGTGCTGCTGTGAACTCCTGAGCAGGTTATTTCCTTGGAAGGATGCTCACACTCGAGCTCCATTTCCCTTTTGCTGTAGCAGAATAGCAAAACCAAATTTCATCCAGGTAATGTTTCTCCTATCAAAAGGAGTAACCTGTAGCTCTGACCAGGAGGTAAACTGGGTTCCTCCAGTTCCAAACAGTAAAATTGGTCTCCACCCTGCACATTTGGATCATTCCTTGTTTGTTTAGAAGTATAACCTTTCTACTTGCACTGAAAAATAATGGGAGTAAGATTAATATTTCAAAACTGCTCAATAAGCCCCGGAAGCTCCTATTTAAACACTCTATAATCAGGCCTCTGTTTGATCTCATTTCCCCCTTTTTTCCCTCCATCCCAAGACTCCTTTCAAGTGTTAGACAAATCTCCTCCAGTCTGACATCAAAACACACTGACAGGAATAAGACTGCAAGGCTGCTGGCTCCTCTCGAGCAACGCCACCCATTGATCCATGAATAAATGTTCCAGCTCCAAGGCACAGCTCTGCTGCAAAGTTATTCTCGTTGGAGATTCAAAGAAGAGCTCCTTGTCTGGTGCCCAAAGAGCTGAAAACCTGCTGTAGTAACTGGGGGATTGGGGAACTTGACGTGGTGGTTTGCATGTTTGTAGGATTTACCAGCTTTGCTCTCTTGGGAAACAGCAGCAGAATTTCAGAGGAATCACATAGGAGATTTAAACACTCTCTTTTTCATGTGTATTTGTAGCATTCTGCTACAAATTTTTAAAATAATTTTATAAATAATTGGTTTAATAATTGGTTAAAATAAAAACAAGCTTGTTCTCAATCACTGTATTATTGTATTTGATAATGTATTATAATGACGAATTTAAATTACAGAGGTTTTGCTTTCAGTTTGTTAACAAATACATTTTAGTGGCATTGTACCAATAATTAATTTTTAAAAATTCCCAGAGCACTGTGTTGCTACAAAATGCTGGGGATATTGAAGGTGTAACTGAAGTCTGCCAGAAATTATGCATTTAGAAAATATTTTGAGAAATTCAATGAATGTTTTCAGGTCTGTGGCTTTGGTTTTACTTCCATGTAATGCATAGATCTTTAAATATGCAGCTTCAGTCATTTTGCCCCAAAAGCCTCTGTGCAGGACTAGCCTGGTGTCTTAAATCTTGTTTTAAATCCCATCCCGGGATTAGCTCCTGGAAACTAACTCCTTCTAAGAACAGAAGAACAAATGCTTCTGAATCATCTTCTGGGTCTTAAATATAAAGTAAACTGGTTTTCAATCTCTGTGGCATTCGCAGCTTCAAACACTCACTGCCACAGAAATACAGGCTGGAAAAAGCCAAAACATGGACACTTTAAGTGGATATATAGAACCAAACATTTGCCTGAAATTTTGTGCCACTCTTATTTTGGGTCAAGTGCTGCAGTTTGTAAACAAAGCTGAACGAGATGGTCTGAAAAAAAAGGGAGAGGGGGGAAAAGGAAAATAGCAAATGTAACTGCACTGCTGACTGAAGCTTACATGAAGGGTTGGGATGAATGCTGCTGTAATAATATATCAAATGCCAGTTCACAATGGTCTGCTGAAAAAGAGCTGGCTTTGGGAGATATTTACTCACGTCATCCTTGGCAAGAACTCAAAGTGTGAGTCACTCCTGGAACACTCATACTACTGCTTACCCTTAAAACCACATTCAGGTCTGACTATTAATACCCAACTCACTTTTAAAAATTGGGTTTTTCTATGCAGCCGTTTCTTAAATGGTGATGTTTAAAGCATATCTAATATCTTTATAAGGAAAAAAAAGCACTGTCTTGGAAGCAAGAACCTATTTGTGAATCAAAAATGGCAATGTGTGTGTGCTGGACCTGATTGAAATTTATCTGAGCTAAACAGTGGGATTGAAATATCGGTTGAAACTAAGCTGCCAACCTGCAGATGGAATCAAAGAAAATGAGAAGCTTTCACTTTCTGCAGAGCTATTTATCACCAAAGGCTGACTGCAGTGCATATGGATTGCAAAGGACTAGGAAAGGAGTGGGAAATAATGGATTGGTACTTCCCTCAACAGCTTAAAAGTAATGTGGCTTTAACTTGAATATACCTTGACTTTTTTTTTTTTTTTAATTACATGCACAAAAACTGACAACAAATGAGGAATTTAAAACGTGGTTTGGTATTTTATTCCATCACATTCTCTTAGGAAATTACATAATTACAGCTATTTGTGTCAGATATATGAACAAACAGACACACACTGAACATACTGGGGCTGAATATAGGTATTTTTTCAGTCAGTAACACCCAAGGGAGAAAATGCAAGTCCTTCAGTGAGCTGTTCATTTTGGCAGAAGGTACATAAAACTGTTGGGAAAAACACCATAGTAGGAAATCATGGTGTGGATGAGGTCAGAAGTGAGTGTGGGGTTTGTTTTTTGTTTAATAATCAGTCTGTGCTCAATTTAGGAAACAAAACAGGCAAAGGAGGTGAGTGACAACTCTGCTTTCAGCAGCTCCTCATCAATGTTTGGCAAACAGCAGCAGCATCTCCCTCGCAGGTATTTGCACAAATCTGGGCTCAGTGTGCATCCCTTGGCCCTTCCCACCCCCAGGGATCCAGGGATTCTACACAGTGTATTTTAGCACAGCAAAATGTGTGGAGGTTGTCCACATGAATGGGTTATTTAGGAAAGGAAACCTTGAGGAGAAGCATGCTGAGGCTGTAACTATTCACACTGGATTTATATATTTAAAGTGTCTTTTCTCGACATCATCTTGGTGCTGTAAAGACAACATTGCAGCATTTAGTGTGCAATGAGATGATTTTTAAATGTTAATTATTTCAGGAAAATTCTGTTTTAAATCCACACCAAAAAGCCCACTATCATATACCTCACATCCATATAAAAATCAGCAGCAAGCTTTGCTCAAGTGATTTTGTTTATCTTGGAGGCCCAGGCAATTAACCAAATGGCCAAGTGTGTTATTTAATCAGTGACAAGTGCTGCAGCTTTTGCTAAAAGAGCTGGAGGTGGTAATGAAAACCCAGAGTTTTTCAGAACCATCTCCTCACACCTTTCTTCACGTATTGGAGATCAAAGAGGCTCCAGAGTCTTTTTCCAAGCAGCTTTCTGGAGGCTGCAGGGAGAGCTGGATCAAAACCTCCAGGCTCTTTTCTGCCCTGAACTGTTTCTGTGTGCTCAGGATATTGGATGTTTCAGGCAGGAATACCTGAGCACATGGATTGTATTTTCTGAGAGCAGGGTTAGGCTGAGACCCACTGTGCAACAGAATCACTAAAATATGACTTCTTGGAGCCAAGAAATCCTGGTAGTATTTTTAAAATAGTGCTATTTGCACATGGAAACGTCCTTTCCAAAAGCCTGAGAGAATCAAAACAAAACTATGAGAAGAAAGCAAGCAGCAAATAAATAAATAAATGAGCCTTTTCAATCAGGATTTGTCCCACATTAACATTTACAACATGCTGGGTGGGCAGTACAGACAGATTTATGGGGATTTAACGGCTGATGGGTGAGTAGCACCCATCAGTTTGCTTCAGCCTGGTGCAGAAATGCTGCCAGACTCATGGCACAGACTTCCTTCTCCTTGGATCTACTTAAAAACTTTAAAATGTGCAAGATATAAACCAGTGCTGGGCAAATAAGAGAGAGACAACACACTGCTTCATGTTTTCCTTGCATTTGATTTTAGATTATTTGGACAGAGAGGAGCTCAGGAGAAAGGAATTTGTCAAATAGAAAAGGAAAAGAGGGAAGCATCCCACCTCACATGCAAGAATTGCACTGGAGAGAGGGAAAAACTGCAAATCCTAGCTGCTCCTGCAGGGTAACAGTGATGGTGGGAAACTCAGACAAAACCAAGCATATTTGTGTTTGCATCAGCCAGATTGTTCTGGCATGGCTATGATTGAATCTGCCTAATTTAAAAGCAGGGAGATAAAGCTCTGTGTGTATTAACCTCTGTCAACAGAAATATGTATGGCAATATGGAGATACAGGAAGATACACACACACACACACAAATTTATATATCAATATCTATATCTTTTCAGGAATCCAAGAATTAGTCCTTTGGCTGGGAAACTCTCAGGACAAGAATTCAGTTTTGATAGAGCTCTGAGTGTGCAGTTATCAATAGGACAGGACTGCATTATTGAGATTTTTTTCCAAAGACTGAGGAGCTCAGAACTCAACTCTCACTTACATATTTATGTTGTTCCTTCTTCCCAGACAACTTGCCTTTTGAGTGCTATTAAATATTTACTTGCTGTCAGGAGTAACAAGATGGAATAGGAGCTGACATTATCAAAAATAGTAGAGACATACTTAATCTTACTTCCTCACTAGTTTTATGAAAAAGGACATCATCTGCTAAGTAATTTTGATAGTTTTTCCATGGCCAAGAACTTTGCAGAAAGCACTGAAGTTCAGCATAATTTTGTCTTCCAAGGAGAGAGACAATTTCATAAATATTGATTTATTTTTGTGTGTAGCACTTTAGAAAGTCTCTGCCACATCATCCATCTGTGCTCTCACTGGCATCTCTAGAGGTCAGAACTGAAGAGCTGAAATTCAAAGTTCACATTTCTGCAGCCTGGTAAAAAGGAAATAATCCTCCTCCTAAACAGTAAGGTCACTGTTCTTAGAAGGTGTTTTGTGCTGATTTGGCACTAAAATGTGCCACCTGCAAAATGTTTATTTCAAAAGCTATATTTTGTGAAACAGCATTTATTTTACAGGCTACTTGGCTGTATGGTAGAATATTTCTGGGTTTCATAGGTAGAAAAGACAATGGATTTTTAAATAATTAAACAACTAGCTGTCCCTTACTTTTGGGACATCTTTATGAAAGCAGTTTGTGCTTTTGTTCTTTTGTCTCAGCTTTGCAGAAAAATTTTGTAGAAATTTTCCACATACACACGAGAATTTACATTTCATAGCACCCTCATTATTCTCCTCATCCATTGCCTTAAAATCCAAGAGAAACATGACTGAAGCCAACAAGGTACGAAAGGAAATAACTGAGCCATTTATTTCCAGTGGAGTTCATTGTAAAAAGTTAATTTGAACAACCTGATTGTTGGATAAATCACAAAGGTGTGTTGGTGTAAATGCACAGTAACAGTAGCACAGCCTGTGGGACACTTTCCAGGGACCCAGCCTGGACCCAGCCCTGACCCAGGCACTGCTGGTTTGCCACCACCCCAGTGTGAGTGGCTGCTGAGCCGTGGGATGTGACAGCACTGCTGAAAGCAATTTTCCTGTGTAACCCACTGGGCTGGACTGAAATGAGCTGTGAAAGCCATCTAAACATGCACTTTATCTGTCAGAGCCAGGGATCCTGATGGAGTGTGGTGGGAATGTCCTCACAGCATTCCTGCAGAGCCTCTCCCCTGGAAATGGCTCTGGAAAGCCAGCCTTGCCCACTTTTCCTTTTCCTCCAGAGCCATTTCTCTGCTGAGCTGGACACTGCTCAGAACTGATCACTGATTTTACCTGGAAAGCTGACAAGGACATCAGCACAAACTCCCTGAGCTCCTCCTTTCCTCCTGCTGTGGGTTTCACTCCTGCCGTGGATATTTGAAGTGAATATCCCAGTTGCCTGGGAGAGCTCTCACTTTGGTGTCAGCACTTCCAGTCATTCCCTGTCTCAGACAAACGAGCCCAAAGGCCATTTTATGTCCCAGGGAACATCCTGGTCAGACTTCAAGCTTCTACTAGCAGGATCAGGGACTCTCAGTGTTAGCATGGACACTGCAAAGCTTGTGAAGAGCCCTCAGGCCTGAAGGTTCATTAGGAGAGCAAAGAAAATTCCAAGAGCAACTAAATGCATTAAGATCTGAGTTGGATGAGGAATTCAGGGTGTTTTAGTGGCACCAACAGGTAGATTTATCATGTTTCCATCAGGTTGCCTTGTCCTCTTTCAGAGGCTGTTCATCCTTCTTCCATCACATTTCTAGAAGGTGGCTTTTTCCATAAGTAGATTGTCAAAAAACTCCAGATTTTGTTTTCCTTTACTAGATTGTCAAAAAACTCCTATCATTTGGAGTGTCCAAACCAATCCAGAGAATTCTCAGAACTGAATTTCCACAGGAACAGATCCTGAAGGTATGCAGCTGCTTGTCAAAACTGTAGTCACAGAATCACTGAGGTTGGAAAAGACCTCCAAGACCATTGAGTCCTCCTCAGCTGCTGTAACCCAGCAGGTATTGACATGAAATGTGGATCCCTGAAATACTAATGTGGGTTTTAACACTCTGCCTCTCATTATAAAGGTTTTATGTCAATCAGTGTGCCTGCTGGAAATAAAATATATCCAGATCTTTTTTCCTTAGTGAGTTAGATTTAGTTCTTTGGCTCATTCCTGAGCTTCCTGAAAGCTTCTCCTGTGAAACAGTGGACTGAAAGGCTGGAAAATTATTTCAGTAAACTCTGTCTTAATAGAAATTACCAATCTATGAAGGCAGATATTATCAGCTGCTACTCTTGCTTTATTAAATACAGTTGTCTCTGACTGCCCTCAGTATCAGGTAAATCCTCCTTTTCCCAGTTCAAGGCTGAGAACTTGATGCAGCAGTATAAATTGAGGCTTTCACTGCATAACCTTCTGTCTGTTCTTTTCCAGTTGCAAACATGATCCTGTTAGAATCCCCCAGGTGCACAGCCAAGATCTCACCCTCATGATGTAATCTTGCTTTTTCTGTGCTTCTCCTTAAGTATTTTATTGATTACTGTGCCCCTGTTTGAGATTCCCACCTTTCACAGTCATTGATCATGCATCTGCTTCTCTTTAATTATTCCAAACATTTATTTAATATTCTCCTTTTTTGGGGGGCAGATGTTACTGGGTTTACCACCTCCATTATTCTGGAAAAATGCCAGATACCTCTCTCCTCTGCTGCATCTTTTTTTCCCCTTAAAACACACAGGCTGGATGGTTTGCTGGCTGCAGTGATCTTGATGTGAACTGATTGTCCTTCATTAAGTGCACTGACTTTTGCTTCCAGCTCCAAAGTGAAAGGTGTTCACTTTGTGTGCCATTCAGGCCAGTGGGAACCTGAGCTGAAGTTCACGTTTGCTGGATGAGCAAAACCCTGAACACCACTGAGTTTCAGGGGATTTGTACACCTAAAAACCATTTACACCTTGTCTCCAGATGGAAACACCATCTACCTGTCTGGGTTCCTGGAGCAGAAGTGTTTTAAAGAAAACTGTCGGGAGGGCTATGAGATAAAGCTTTTTTTGTCATATAATTCCAATTTCTGCCATAGCCTGACTGTATTTCCCACTGTCACTGCCACTCACGTGCAAACCCATGAGCTCCTTCTTTGCAGACACTGAATTCTTTGAATTTTGGTACAATAACAGACCTCCTGGCAGCTGTAGACGCCTGTTATTAAGAGAGATGATTGGCTGAATACTCCTCTATAGAGGGTGAGGGTTTTGAGAGGCTGTGATTTGCATAGCATGTGCTGATGTGCAGTTTGCTGTCCCAGGGAACGATGCTGCTTTGTGTGTGGGAGAGCACAGCTGACAGCAGCAGCAGAGGATGAATGGCTCCATCAGCCATGGCAGGAAAAATCCCCTGCCGTTTGGAGTGGTAACTCAGCTTCTGCTTGGTTGGGTTTGGTTGGGTTTGGTTTGGTTTGGTTTGGTTTGGTTTGGTTTGGTTTGGTTTGGTTGGGTTTGGTTTGGTTGGGTTGGGTTAGGTTTGGTTTTAGGCATGGTTTGGTTAGGTTGGATTTGGTTTGGTTTGGTTTGGTTTTAGGTTAGATTTGGTTTGGTTAGGTTGGGTTTGGCTGGGTTTGGTTTGGTTTGGTTTGGTTAGGTTTGGTTTGGTTGTGTTGGGTTGGGTTTGGTTAGGTTGGGTTTGGTTTGGTTAGGTTGGGTTTGGCTGGGTTTGGTTTGATTTGGTTTGGCTAGGTTTGGTTTGGTTGGGTTTAGTTTGGTTTGGTTAGGTATGGTTTGGTTGGATTGGGTTTGGTTAGGTTTGCTTTGGTTTGTTTTGGTTTGGTTGGGTTGGGTTTGGTTTGGTTAGGTTTGGTTTGCTTTGGTTGGGTTGGGTTGGGTTGGGTTTGCTTTGCTTTGCTTTGCTTTGCTTTGCTTTGGTTCAGTTTGGTTTGGTTTCATCAATTTCTGGATATATTTCCCCCAGGCTGCCGTGTGGCCCCAGCCTGCTCCAGTCACCCACTTTCTGTTGTCACAAGCCTCACGAGGTGTCTGGGCTCAGGAAACTCTGCTCAGTATTTGCTTTCATTTTCCAAACAGCTGTGACATTAAAAGACACTCTCTTCATGCACCTCATTTTCAAAGATTTTCTGTGCCCTCAGAGCTTAGTTTAGGATTCAGTATATTTTTAGAGAGCAATACTCTCTAACACTAACATTTCCTGCCTACACAAAAAGAACTATTGCTTCATGTACTTTCTGATTTGCTTCCTTTAGAGCAACCTGATGTCCTCCAATGATGGAATATCAACATTTGAGGCAAATTGAGCCTCCTCCCACACAGAGAAGTTCCATAACCATAATGAAAATACTTCTGCAAAAATATTTGAGACTGGTTATAAACTAAAGGAAGAAATGTTCCTTCTTTATGGGTGCCATAACAGCAGAAGTTTCCAACATCTGATATACTCAGTGGTCATTTTGTCCATCAGGGAATCTTTCAGGCAAGACATTAGGGAAATACAGACATTTTATTTATTTTATTTTATTTTGCATTTTATTTAATCCAATTCTCATAATTGTTATGATTTCAAAGTTACTCACAGAAATATGGAGATCAAAGGCAACTGGAAGAGACAAATGCATTTTATTCTTCTACAGAACAAGGCACCTATGGGGATAAACTAAATGTGACCCTGAGAGCTGTCAAGACATATTAACTGGTCAAAAGCCATTTGAACAAATTCAACTTTAAACTGTGTAAAACTAAAAAGAGAGGTCTCTCCACTGTCATACTTAACATTTAGACCTACAGTGTTTAAGGAGCCACAATGTACCTTTAATTTTCTTTTTTCCTAAAGGATGAACTTATTTTAAAAATAAACATTAATATCTGAAGAATTACTGAATTCTTGCCTGCAGCCAGAACCAGCTAAAAAAGTCAGGAGAAAAAGGACTTCTTTTGAGATGGAAATTAACTCAGTAAAAATGATCAGATCTGCCAAAGTGGTAATGTGATGAGTGGAAATTTCAGTTGTAGGCAAAATCAGTCTGAATTTTTCAGGCAGATGACCCAAATGTCAAAGGATTGTATCAAATCACAATTATTAAATCACAGGTATTTCTTTGGAGTGAAGTCCTGTTAATGAGAGAGGTAATTTCTCATGCAAAAAGATCCAGCCTATATTCTGAAAATTGGCTAAATCATACTTGTGAAGTTCAATGTGAATTGTAGATGTTCCTAATCGAGCCAAATTAATTCCAGAATTAACACCCCAGTGAAGATGTTGTAGACACTCAGTGGGAGCTGCTGACCACAACAGTGCACCAGATGTATCTCAAATAAACAATACTGCTTTCCCAGCCAGCGTTTCCCAGAAAAGCAAACAACTGGATTATAATTCTACTGAAGGTTACTTTTAAATGTTGTTTGTTTTTCTTTTTTTCCTTCTGGAATTGAAAAATTATGTGGTCAGTTGGGAGCCTTTTCGATTTGGGAAAAGGCATATCTTGAAAACCCATAGAGAAAAGTACATTCTGTCATTTATTTTTCTGAACAGACCTTCCGTGGAGTTGTCATCTCTCCAAAGGGACAACCACGAGTGTCCGAGGGAACCGCCAGAGAACCAAACACAAACTGCCCCATTCCTGAGATTTGAAACCCACTTTGCCCTGATTCTCAGCACAGACAAGTTCTTCTGTGCAGCAGTTGTTCATCAGTTCCTCCCCTCGTGATCCCTCTGTCGTTTCTTCACCCACAAAGCCCCTTTGCTGCTCGGGTCGATTCGTGCTGAGATCTCTCCCCAGAGCTTTGAGTTCAGATTTTCATGACACTCATGGCAGCAAACCTTCCTGCAAAGTGCAGGGCCATTTATAATTTATGGGTTTGCCTCCCAGAGCAGCCACGGGGTTTTATTAGTTTATTGTGTTCTCATTCCAGCTTCATGCATGGTCCAAGGAGATCCAGTTTGACTGGGATTTAGTGCATTCCTGAAGCCCTCCATGAACTCATAGTTACAGGAGTTGATTCAGCTTTGGCTGAGCTCTGAAGTCTGAATTCAGCTACTGAACTCAGGATGAGGGGGAGGAGGCATTTTAGGAAGAGAACGTGCCCATCAGCCTGCATTTAGGGAGTATTCTGGGATGCTGCTTCCTGTGCTTGAAGCACTCCCTCTTCTGAGACAAAATGTACTGAGGAACGAGCCCTTGAAACTCTGTGTAAAATAAACAAGAAGTCTGTCCTGTGGAATCAAAATAGTTATAATTTTATTCCTTTTTTTCCTCCCCCTTAATTGCTTACTTCCACTTTCTCCTGATGGAACGCTTTAAATGGAGCTGTTGGTTAGAAATTCAAAAAAAACTGGAGTGAAAATTGTGTAACTCAGGCTGTGCTAGTGCTCCACGTTCTAACTGTGCCTTTTAATTTTGTAACAACCATTAGTGGAAGGGCTGACGAATGGTAGAAACCTGGGGGGAAAAAAGTGTCAGAATAATTTCTCGCTCTTCCCTTTCTTTTCCCCTGTACCTACAAATGAAGTCTGTGAGATTACATCAGCCAGGAAAAAATAGAATCAAGAAGGAGAGATGAGATGGAAATTCCTATAAAATCTATTCTGTGATTAGAGGTATCATAAAGTGCATGAAGAAACTCAGGGGATTGCCTGGAGTTTTCTTTTAACTCAGAGGCATCAACACATGGCAGGGCAGACAGCTGCAGTCTTTGTGAAGTGGCAATCTTTTCTGATGTATTTATTACAGAAAAAGAGGGGGAAAAATAGTATATGCACTTCTTCAAGGGAAAAAGAGACAGGCTGGGTAGTGTGTTTTGAAGCAAGACACAAAAACTGTGTTCTCTGGATTCATGGGCTAATTAAAATCTATAATGCAGGGAGTACCAAGAGAGAAACTAGCAAATTTTACATATTCTGTTAAAGTCTAACGTTGAGTGTGACTTTGTGTCTCCAAGATCTGTGCAGTGCAGTGCAGAACTGAAGAGAAATTGAGCGTAGCATTTTTATTCTATTAAAGTGCTAAAACAAATATTTTTGTGTCTAGGACTGGTTATGAAGAGATAGTTCTCCCTTCCGTGGCAAATCGGAGAATGGGATAACTGGCTAAAGTCTTGGCAATATTGAGCAACACACCCCTAAAATAACTCTGGTTTTGGACATCACCCATGGCTTTAGCTCTGGGAGCTCCACATCTGGAATTAATGCACAAAAAATTATTATTTTCACTGTCTCAGCAGTGATAAAATCACTAGAAATATGAAGATCACCTGCTATCCTCACCCTGAGAATGATGTCTCCTGGCTCTGTTTTACCTCCAGAATGACTCTGTCCCTTCACAGAGCCCTCCCTGTGTCCCCTCTGTCACCCAGCTGCTGCTGTGACCCCCGGGTGGCACCCAGGCTGAGTGGATCAGGGTCTGTAATCAGCCTGTGCAGGTCTCAGAATCCCAGCTAGGAATTTGTCACCAAGTGTCACATTCTCAGTGTAGAAAGAGAAGTTTAGCTGAGGAGATGCGCTGCTCTATTGGAATAATTTTCTGCCTAAAATTCATTCTTTCCTCCCAAAAAGGACTATCAAAAAGGAACACTCAAGAGTTTTGACAAAGCTGGTGACAGTCAGAGCTTTTCCAGGGAGTTCTGAGGCAGAACATTCTTCGTTTTCCTGCAATTCTCCTTTGTGGGGCTTACATTTATTGGCTTAGCGTACTTGAGGAAGGATTTTTTGGGTCAGTTTGGATGTTTGTTTCATCTTTGCAACTCCCGTTTTTGAGAATGATCAGCATTCTAGACCAACACTTTGTGCTCAGTCCCTTGCAAAAACCCAGCTCTGTCCTTCCAAAGAGAAGGAGAGTTTGCTGCTCAAACACAGCGTTCCAGAATTATCCATCTGTCTCGTTTGATGTCTTCCTCAGCCTGCTGCTCCTCCTCTCTCCTCTCCGTGCTGATATCAGGTTGTTTTTGGGGATAACATCAGAGCAGCCCGGCACGTCCATCCAGGATGCTCTGTGTTATGGAAATGCGGGAGGATCGCCGCTACAAAGCAGGGAGCGATTTAATGAAAAGCACCGAGATGGAAAGGGGTGTGCCGAGCCCGGTGTGCAAGGAATGAATGCTAAGGAGTTCATTCCCATCATCAGCTTCCCTGCTGTGCTTCCCTCTCTCCATCCTTTTCCAACTGGATGTCGGGAACTGCCAGCTGAGGAGAACCTGAACCCAGGCTGGAATCAGTCTGGCCGCGATCAATGCACAGCAGCTCATCATTTTTATTGACTGAATTGGCTTCTCTCTCTTTTTTGCCTTTTTTTTCCCCTCTGTATTTGCATCTCTTTTGAAGCTGGAACCCCAAAGATATCTAGAGTGGAGTTAATTTGAAAAACTCCAGGTGTGCACTTGAAAAAAAAAAAAACCCAAGCTGACTCTTTCTAAGAGGAACATACAGGTCATGCATATTTAAACAACAAAAATATATGTCTAAGGCGTAGTTTAACATACAAGTTTAGCTCTTGAAGCGGTGAAAATGTGAATTAATGCCATTAAAAAGAATTACCAACTACAAGAACCCTATTAAAGGGAATTTGCTGGAGTTAAGGAATTTCTGCTCCAATCAGTTTTGGGATTCCAGCCAAGCTGAGCCCACAGGTGTCTGGAGGTTCCCAGGAACAGACAAATGATCACTGCAAGAGCTCTTTAGGTTCACAGAGCCAGAGCAGGGATTGGCTCAGCAAGTCCACAAACTTGACTTGAATTCTCCTTCAAAAAGATCCAAGTGTGCCTTTGCCATTGGGCTCTTCACTTCCACCAAACACTCCTGATGTGTGGAGTTTGTTTGGCCATAGACACAAAAATATACAGAATATTCCCAAATTCTGGGAGTGGTTCAGTGGATTTAAGGGACCTGTTCAGTGCAGGAGCTGCTGGTGTCACCCATGGGTGAATGTACTTCAAATTAACTGATAATAAAAAATCAAAGTGGACTTTCCTTGACATTTTATGAGCCATTTACTTTTGTTTCTCAATCAGCTTGGTTTCATTAGCAGTTCGAGGGATCATATCCCTGTCCATGATGGTTTTTCCCAAATAGATCCAGAATCCCAGAATGGTTTGGGTTGGAAGGGACCTTAAAGCTCATCCAGTGCCACCTCTATCCATGGCAGGGACACCTTCCACTATCCCAGGTTGCCCAAAACCACATCCAACCTGGCCTTGGACACTGCCAGGGATGGGACATCCCAACAAAAATGTCCATTATAACTTGTAAAGGAAAATTATATAACTTGTTGCATCCTTCAAATTAAATGAAATATCAAATCTGAGCACTCAACGCTGGAAAAAGTAGTCTGGGTAGTAAAATGTTTCACTCTATTAAAACTTTTTTTGGTAGCAAATGATACAGGAGATTAATGTTTTGTTGAGTTTATTGAGTTTTTAATATAGCAGTGTTTCTTCAACATAAGTAAATACACTGAAGTATTTAAATGCTTTTGAGTTCCAAGGGATTTGACACTCCCAAGTGTAATTTCAGCCTTTTAAAATTTATAAATATTTTATAAAAATACAGAATATATCACGGTTTAATTACTTAGGATGACTTATCCACTCTCTGAGAAGTTTTCTATAATTATTATCCACTTTTATCACAGAAAAAATTTATTATATCAAGAAACATGGTATCTACCTCCACACTTTTCATTTATTTAATTTTATTTTATTTGCATCTGCTTGTTTTCCTCACCATCCTTCTCAGCTTCATCCTAATGCAAATCAAGGAGCTAATTTGCATGCAATACTTTAATTTCAAGCCTGGTAAGATGACATTGTTAAATATTTGCACTGTGTATTTTTACCAGCAGATTCTTCATCAGCCACATATTTCTGCAGCAGCGAATTCCAGCTAAAGTCAATGGGCACAGATTCCTAACTGCTACATAGAATTTCAGTTTTCTTCATGACTGACCTGCTTAAAATAATTAGCTTTTTTCCTTATGCTAAGCTGACAGCTACCTGGGAAACAGCAGGTACTCTCAATGTTAATAATGCTGTGCAGCCCAAGGCCTTTTTCCTTAAATTCTCAGCATAAAGAAGATTGCAGCAAGTCATATTTGTTGAATAAATTGTGAAGATGTTTCAGCTTAACAGAATCAGAGATGAAATCAAAATACACAAAGCAAGGAAGAGAGAATTAATATGATATTTTCCCAGAGGCTTTGGTTCACCCAGTGCTGGGTTGATGATGATGAGATCTGTAAATGATTGCTGGTTAATGCTTGGGTATGAATTAGTGATGACCCAGCAAATGGAGCTGTGAGGGTGGCTTGGATTTAGAGAAGAACATTCTCCATGTCCTGGGGATAACTCAGCACAGTTATTAGGTGGAGAATGCTCGGGAATGTTTGCCAGGATCAGGACACATCCTGCTCCTGCTGCAGGCAGTGAGGTGCCTTTATCCAACAGGCACTTGGCAGAGGACAGGGTGACCACAGGAGTGACTCTCAATTCATCTGGGAATTTCATGGACCATCCCACAATGATCCCCTTGTTGGATTTTCTCCAGGACCAGGGGATTTCCTGCTGGCCCCTTCAAACCCCAGCTGCTGCTCCTGCCCTCTGTGACACTGGGTGACACTCTTACACCTCCTGAGTGTTCACCTGGGCATGTGCACCACACCCTACACCAGCTTAGAGCAGAAATTAGGAAGGAATTCTTGACTGGAGAGGTGGTGAGGCCCTGGCACAGGGTGACCAGAGAGTTGTGGACTCCCCATCCCCTGTTCAACACCAGGCTGGACAGGGCTTGGAGCACTCTGGGACAGTGGAAGGTGTCCCTGCCATGGCAGGGGTGGCACTGGATGAGCTTGAAGGTCCTTTCCAACCCAAACCATTCCATGATTCTCTGATCTGAACTCTCTGCCAGGTAAATCCATACCAATTCTTGGCACTGCAGTGCAATGTAAATCCACAGTATACACACAGATGGAACAGAGGACAATTTACCTCAAAAATCAGTGCAACATAAAACATCTTCCCAAAATGAGGTGTGAAAGCTGCTTGCACTTTGAACATGTCACAAGGAAGTAAACTGAGTAGCCTGACAGGCATTGCACACTTTTGGGGAGCTGTGAGCTTTAACAGGGACAGGAAGGTTCCATTCCAGAGGGAAGCACACAGAGCACTCCCAAAGGCCTCAATTCTATCATTAAAAAGACATTTTCCTTGTATTTTTTTGTAACAATTATCTCGTGATTTCCAACCCATATGCTTGTACCAGATGTCTGAACCTTCACAGGCCAAATCATATTTATTCCTTCAGACAAACCACTTCATGTTACTTAATAATAATACTCGGGATCATTATTATCATTCTCGTCACTTCAAATCCAAACACAGCAAATATGATGAATAACACGCTTCAATTCTCCCCCTTGATTAATGGGCTATGTGTGTGCACAAAACCACTTCAGTCTGGAAGATGTGGTTTCCCTGGTGAAGCCACTGCTAGCCAGATCTTTCCTGGAGCACTTTCCCTGCACTGTGGAACGACTGAAATTCTAAAGTGCAAACACCAAAAATGAAACTTTCCTGCACTGAAGAGGTTAATGGTGTTAACTGCCATTTCTCTGCATTTCAATGTGTCTTCCTGTCAGTATTAAGAATTGTTACTCTTGAAATACTTCTAAAATACCTTCAAAATTCTTGTGAAATACCTGTAAAACTCAGAACTTCTATCTGCATCATACTTGGTTTGCACTTCTCATACATCTTTCAGTCCCTAAGAACTCTTTCTGCCCCTTTAGCAACCCAAAAATGCCCTGAACAATGAAACGCTGGAGTTTTGCTATATTCCAGAGCCAAGAAACCAGAGTTAATAGTCCACAATGCAGATGAGGTTGTCATTACTCTCTGACAGTAAACATTGCTTTGTGCCAGGCTCCCTGATCTGATAAGGAGCAGAAGCTCCCAGCAGCAGGATGCTGATAAGGATCCTGCCTTTACCCAGTGCCTCCCAGCTCAGCAGCTCTGAACTCTGCAAAAGCTGCACCCAGACAATGCCATCCTCTCCTGAAATGCAGCACTGGAATGTGATTGTCCACTAAAGCAGGAGTGAGCTGCACCATCCAGTGAGAACAGGCAGTGCAATCCTCCTGACAGTGGCTGCAGCAGGGAGGAGACCACAGCTTTTCATATTGTTTTTCAAAGCATTTTGGCTGCTTTCTGCCAGCCCAGTCTGTTGGAATCTCTTTGGATCACAATAGCACATACTTTGATTGGGGTAAAAATGGAAATACCACCATGATGGCTTGGTTTAATACAGACTAAGAAAAACTATCAGTTTCTGAACTGTAAATACCGTATTTACTCTTATATCAGTGTATGAATTTCCAGTTTGATGTTCTGCAAACCAGTCAGTGCATCTGTACATAAACAGTGCTTTTCACTTTCATATAGAAAAGCATATATGAATCACAGAATCCCAAGATGGTTTGGGTTGGAACAGACATTAAAGTTCATCCAGTGCCACCCCTGCCATGGCAGGAACACCTTCCACTGTCCCAGGTTGCTCCAACCCTGTCCAGCCTGGCCTTGGACACTTCCAGGGATCCAGGGGCAGCACAGCTTCTCTGGACACCCTGTGCCAGGGCCTTTCCATCCTCACAGCCAGGAATTCCTTCCCAATATCCCATCAAAATCTTCCTTCCTCCAGCTTAAAACCATTCTCCCACGCCCTGGCACTAAATATCCTCATTTCATTAACCCTTACAGCTGCATATTTGCCTCTGTATCTTCTATCAGAAGTCATTCCAGCATTTGCCCATATCAATCCCAGACTACCATGCCTTTTTTTTAATGGATTTCCAGGGAGGTTTTTTCCTACTCCTGTTGATATCCTCCTCATCTACAAGCATTTATTGATTTTAGAGTCAAACCAATGAGTAAAACACAGGAGTGGGAAACAGAAATTGCAAAGAAGCAGAATGGAAGATAATGGAGGTTGGAAATGAGGCTGGATTTACCAAACCCTGCTTTAAAAATCTCCATTTTAACAAACTCTGATTTAACAAGCTCTGCTTCTCTGCTGGCTATGAGTTGGTTCTGTCAAGACAACCCTTGGCAGATCACTATAAATTTTAAATTAAAAAAAAAATAAAGAGATTATACCAGTGCATGACTGTTCTGTGATCTAAAGTGTCCCTCAAGAATATTTCCTAATTAAACTGCTTGATCAGTTTTATTACCTTAATCAGTGCAGCCAGCCTGCAGGATGTACTGACACTTCTGTATCAAGGATCCTGCACTGTAATATTGGATTTATTTTCAGACTTGTCTCTCTCTCTCCAGACTGACTCGTGAGCCAGGTTTACCTGTGTGTGAAGTTCACTAAAATGAGCTTAACTTAGGCAGCTTTAGGACACAGATTGCAGAAAACACCAAAACATGCTCTTCTTGTTCTGTTTTATTGTCTAAAGGGTGTTGACAGCCATTGGGATTGGAAATAATGTAAGTCACAGTGCATCCAGTCTGTAAATATTATAAAATTTCTAATTCTTCAGGAAAAATCTCAGCTAATGCCCCTTTTTTCAGATTATTACAGGAGATTATGGGGCAGACCTTAAGGAAGACGACGTGCTTTTTTAAAAAACAATTTCCAATACTTTTGAGGTATCATGTGAATTTATCTCAGAGCATAACTGATCATCTAGATATGCAAATCAAGATTATTTGCCAAAAAATCTTGACTATGGGAAGTGGTAAAATGACCTTCAGACCAAAATAATTACCTTCAAACTCCTCTGTTCTTCTTGGATGGTTTTTAGAAATCTTGATTATTTTAAACTCTCCAAAGGATCACAGTTCCTGTTTCAAAATGTACTTTCTCAGAGTAAGTTGGCCAATATTTTAACATCTCCACTATATGGTGCTTTTGGCTTATTTTTTTTTTCTGAGAAATTTGTGGGTTTTCTCTGCACCAAATCTCAATTATGCAAATTCTGTTATCATTTTGGGAATGCTTAGTCATGGAGCTTCATTACCATGTTTTTGGGGATGGTAACTGTGGAGTAGAGAAAGACAGTGGAATTCCAGAGGAATTAGTGATGATCTGGCAGGCAAATAGAAATTATTCTGGGGTATTTTGAACTTCTACAAATTGTTAATAATTATGTTATCAGGCATGGATATCTACTAAGGTTAACCATTGGTTCAATTTATTTTGTTTTCCTCTTCCATCACTGTTGGTTATTTCATTATGAGGAGAAATAGAAACTGTTCCAGGATGGTTTTAATGTGGCTTAGCATTGTGCTATAAGGTTTAATTGTGTCCTTTTATGTGACAGCCTGCCAGTTTGCAGGCAAAAAATTGAAATATTGTCTATCATTTTCCCCTGGAAAGATGGGATAGTAATGAGATTTGAAAGAATAATCTGATGAGGATTTCAGCAATTCAAATCAAGTATGACATTGGAGGGTGAAAGGAAAGCAAAGAGCACTGGGGTGAATCCTGGCAGTCTGACATTGCTCAGAAGAACTGGACAGCTTTGGTTCTCTTGGAATTCCTGCCTGGATGTCTGACATGGAAACTGGAGATCTGTCAAACACATAATGGGATATTTAAATCCCTTGGAAAAACAGCACCTTTGATAAAATGGCAAAGGTTATGTGGAATTAACTCATTCCAAATGCCAGCATTCCTCATCTATTGGCATCCTTTTATTGAAAAAGTTATATTTTATTCTTATATTTTCCATATATTCTTATATTTCCATTATATTCTTATATTTTCCATAAAAGAAAATGGAAATATAAAAAATGTTTTAAGAAGAAACTCTGCTGTTTTGATACCAGAGGAGACCTTATTAATGAAAAAACCACAGAACTACCTCTAGATAAATAAAATGGGGGGTGTGGGACACAAAGAGCCATCCACAGGAAATGGAGAGTAGAAAATCTTCTTTGCATGTGCTGAGAGCTATTGATGGCTCTTGGAATGATCCACAGACTGGATTAAAGCACTTTCATTGAAGGATCATGTGAGCAATTTGGTTTCTAGGTAAAGTATTGCCTCGTTGCTGATATACAAATAATGATTTCTGCTGCTGCCACAAAAGGCATTGATAATTTGGCCTGAGAATTATCAGATCAACAAGAAATAGTTTCCTTCAGCTGTTGATGGCTTCCTTAGCACATCTAATGTTTTTAGGTCCACTTATGAAAGCTTTGAGAAGGATTTTCCTCCATTTTTCTAAGAGAATTATAGTTTTTAAACTTATCCTTTATCTTTCTTTTTCTATCCCATGCGGAAATTTCCTGTCTATTATTATAATTTATCTTTTTTATTACCCAGATAATTATTTGTTGCATTTTTGATGGATTATTCACTAGCTCTCTTCATTCTCCAGAAGTTATTTCTGCAAGAACAGCATTGCTGAGCTGCTGCCCTAAGTGGATCCATTTCTTTTCATATGACATTCAAGTAGTGAACATTCCAACCTCTATTAGTTCTGAACTCCTCTTAGATTATTCTACCTGTTCCCTCCAACCACATGGTACAAATGCAAATTTCAAGGATTTTTTTCTCTGCTTTGATTGTCTTTTTCCTCTGTAAACTACAAAGTTGTTTTTTTGTATAATTAAGGGAATTTCTCAGTGTGGCTTGGCAACGAACAATTGAAATCTCTTGACAATGTGCAATTAAAATCTCTCCCCAGTGTTCTGTAATTGAGAGCATTTTCATGATGAGCTCATTGTTGATGCTGAGTGATCACTAACAGATGCCTACAGATGACTTTCCTGGATTTAGGAATGTGCCCATTGCAGCACATTCTTCTGGAGTATGAGATAATGGAATAGCAGAATGGTTTGGGTTGGAAAGGACCTTAAAACTCATCCAGTGCCACCCCTGCCATGGCAGGGACACCTCCCACCATCCCAGGTTGCTCCAAGCCCTGTCCAGCCTGGCCTTGGACACTGCCAGGGATCCAGGGGCAGCACAGCTTCTCTGGGCAGCCTGTGCATCCCCATCCATTGGGAAGGAAAGGATTTCACAAATAGATACCACTGCAGAACCTCCCTCACATCTCCCAGGGAATCAGCACCTCGTAGTCTGAAAGAGAACTGAGGAGCACCCAGGATATTCACAGGAGATTCTGATGGAGAATCAGTAAAACAGCAATGTTTGCCTTCATGTAACTGCACCTCAAAGCTCCCAGGAGCTGTGCTTGGCTTCCTGAGGCAGGTGGTTTACGCCTCATCTGGGATTTTGGATGCACTTCACTTCCAAATCACTGCAATCCTCTCCAAGATAGTCAAAGCTAGACATTTTTGATGTTAAATGAACAAATTCCTTCACAGTTCGATGTTTATTGTTGATCTCTTTATAAAAAAGGGAAGAAAAATGCTGCTGGAGAGGCAAATGAATAAACAGGAGGAGAGAGACAAAAAAGGAATGTGGGAAGCTGGCAGAGAGAGAGAGAGGTGAAATGCTTTGATCCAGGTGATCATTGGCATGTCTGAGCTGTCAGGCTGACACCACTGCCTGCACTCAGAGAGACTTCCCATGTGAAAGAAGCAGATGTGCCAAATGAATCCTTTCTAGAGCTCTAGTAGTTTCAGCACACTTATAAAAAACACAATTTCTGCCTTAAGAACTCCTGAAATCCACACCGTTTTTCTAGGGGTTTTTTTTGATGCTCAGAATGAAAAAGATGGACATATTTATGGACATATTTGTAGGGAATAAAGCTGAATGTATTTTGTAAAATTACTGGCTGCTACGTTTTAAATTTCAAACATGCCACCTACGTTGGACCTAAAAATGCTCCTCAGTCTTTTTATAATTCATCTTTGCTGGAAAGCAGTTGGTGGAGAATTTGAGTAGGAAAACCCAAACATTGCATTGGCCTTGAATCCTTCTGAGCACTTCTAGAGGGTCAGCAAGGATACATTTTGGGAGCTGTTTGAGGGTCAGTTAATCAGAAATCATTTCATTTTGATTCATCACTAGAGCCCTTCACAAATACAACCTCATAATTTTTCTTCTCTCTGAATCCTCTGACAGTAACTCCTGAACCTGCACATCCCACCAATGTGATCACTGCAATGGCATCAGGGAAGAGAGAAGTCATCTTTACTAAAAAAACCCAAACTGCAAAAGTAGCAACTTAAATTAGTAATGCAAAGCAGCATTTAGAAGATATCTACAAAATTACTCTGGGTGGAGAGGATGAATGTATATTATTGCTCAGCAATACTTGATATTATTGCTGTTTATTCAGCAAAATGCTTGATTTCATATCAACAGTGTCATTATTTCACCAGCAGAATCATAACCTCCATTTCTGTCAGCCTGGCAGGACAGCAGGTCTGAAAGAACGGCATTAAAAGGATAATCTGCCTTTTTTAGCTTTGAAAGCTTTGAAGGTGTTAACAGAATTTTGCAAAAGGACAAATCACAGTTTACCTTTTGCTTTCCTTTTCGTCCTTCGTTGCAAACAGAAACACAAGACATTGAACCCAGCAGAGGGAGATGTAAGGAAATTTCTTAGGTAGGAATATTTCTTTACCCAAGCACAGTGGACATTCAGAAGCTTTCCTTGAGGACAGACCCAGGGAACATGGAAGTGCCTTACCATGGGTTTTGAGACAGGATCTGGAACAGAGCTTTGCCTGACACTCCCCCATCTAGGCAGTGGTTTTCATGCACTACAATTATCTTCATAATGTATTTTTCTGCCTCAAGAACTGCAGAAAGGAGTTCTTCTGCACGATGCAATGTTTCTCAAACTACTTTCCAACCTAGGCAGTCAGGAATGCTGCAGCACTGAGATGCTCTGCTCTTTTTCTGGGAAATCCCCATTTTACAAACTGGTAGCAGAGTTCTCAATGTTATGGCACATGGGCTGATGTCACTCCTCCCAAAGCAAGGAAAAATTTAGAATTAATGGGGCAAGAAAGTCTGGGAAGAAGCCATGAAAGCATCTTATTGCTCAGCAGGTTTCAGTGTCTTACAATTTCTTGACATACAGCACCTCATTTAATCTGGTCTGAAAGTGCCAACCACGGGGGCCAATTTAGTCTGAATTTTGCTTCATAAGATGAAACACTGTGAAATAATGGAGAGCTGGAGAAGGCTGAGCTCTTCTGGATTTGCACTGCCACTTTGCCCTCCCTGGGATGGTCAGGACTGGGAGAAATTTGGGGATTTTGCATCATTTTAACACATGGTAAAGGTTACAAGACACAGCAATGCGTGACACATTGTCTGACTGCTGATATTAAGCTGCAAGACAATAAAGTAAATTTCTTTACATAATGACCTGAAAGATTAGTTACGCTTGATAAATGTGACTTGAGAGACTTTCATTCAGCTCAGCCTTGTCTCTGGGAGCAGAATTACATTTCTTAAAAAGGTCTGAACGAATCTGCTTTAGAGATAGGGAAATTTCAGAATATAGTCCTAAATAACCTGATAATAAATACAGACCATTAAATTGCTAAATGCTGCTGAAATCTTTTATGGAGATACTGCTAATCCAGTTGGTTCTTGGAAGATATATAGACGAGTTTCTAATTGGTCCTCAAAGAGGTGTTAGAATATTTGAGGTAATAGCGATAGGGATGCAGAGATACTTCAGCCAAATAATTTCCATAGAGAATTAGAGATAGAGTTGATTTAGGGAGGTCTTTGTGCAATATGTAGCTGTGGCCAGCTGGCCATGACACCAGCCACAGCTGCAGTTACTGGGAGGACACAAACTGGAGCTCAGCAAAGTGGTTTGCTGTCCTTTGCTGTCCCTCCAGGCTGCCAGTGGTGCACGAGCTGAATTAAAAGTGGGAACAGTCAAAGCCTTGAGGGCACTGGCTCTTTGTCACCCTGCCAGTGTCCTGAGCTCCGTTTGATACCTAACCCTCCTGGGCTGGGAGGAACGAGCCTTTTGGGAAGTGCTGGTGGGAGTGGAACAGATCTGTGTTTGCTTCTGGGGCTGCAGCTCTGGTGATCACCAGCTCTGCTGCTCTCCTTGTGAAACACAGCAGGAAGACTTCTTTAGAGAGAGAGCTTTAGACGTTTGGACATCTTCTCCCATGGGTGTTGTGGGGAATATGAACTGTGAAATATCCAGGGGGAAGCCAGAGCTCTAATCTCTTTGGGACTGTTGCACATTTCAAAGATGAGGGTGATTCCCATGCAAGAAACCATCCCAAGGTCTTGTCTGAGTTGGTAGAAGCCTTGAGAAGACATTAGGTCACTCTTCTGGGGACAGGCTGGGCACAGAAACACTTCCAGGGGGATGCTGGAGCTCTGCTTGGTTGTATTTAAAACCTCCTACTAAAGGGAATGGCCAAAGCTGCCTGGACAGCTTATTCCAACCCTTAACCATACTGAATATTGGGACCCTGTTCCTTGAAATCTGACCTTCATCACTTCTATTGCTGAGCTGCCAGCTCTGAGGGCTCTGCTGACCCTTTTAAAGCAAACAGTTTACATCACTCAACAGCTGCTCACCAAAGTCATTACTAAGAAGCATTAAAGTCCAAAACTTGTAAGAGAAACCAGAGAGGAATTGCAGCCAATTCTGATTTGGTGACTTCCCAGAGACAACTGGAAATGTGGTGCCAGTGGAATGCAGGAATCCAAGGGGGAGCCACAACAGCAAATTGTTTGTTTCAGTTGTAAAATTGGTGAGAGCAGAAGGAAAACGATGAAACCTTTACTTTAGAACAGCTTGGAAATTCAACGCTAATTCTGCATTCGTGGCTCAGGTCTCTTCCAAAACCTATTTGTCCTCAGAAAGGGCTGAAAAGATGTAATAAACCCTACATTTTTCTAAATAAGGGATGACCCCGGTTATCTACTCCAGTTTCAAATTGCATCTGGCGGAATTGTGCTCCTGCCTGATGGGATGCTGAGGTCGGGCAGGAGGAGCAGGGAAGCCAAGGATCACCCCGCTCAGCACTCACAGCGCTGCTTTTGCAGAGGATCACAACATTCTGCTGCATTTCCAGCACGTTCTGAGATCTGATCAACCTGATGTCCTCCCTGGCTGTGCCACACTGCTCCAGCACAGGTAGTGATCTCCTGGGAAGCAGAGGAAAAGGGAGAGGGGTTTGCCGGAGCCCGGCGTGATGTGAATGTTAACAAGTCCTCTCACGTCATCAGCTTCCCTGCTCTCCACTCCCTCCCTGCCTGCCTTTCTCTTTTATGAGCCAGCCTGAAATCAGGGAATTACATGCTAAGGAAAACCCTTCAGCTAAACATATAATTATTCTGCACGGGATCAGTGCAGCACAGTTAATCAGTTTACCAACTGAATTAATTTTTATTTTTTTACGTCTACATCCCCTGTTGAGAGTGCAGAAATTCTAGGTTTAAAGGGGGGGAAATGGCTTGCAGTTGTGAAATGGGTATCTAAAGCAGAGCATTTATTGGGAGAGAAGCCTCCACTGCAGGCTGTTTTGGCAGACAAACCTGTCAGACCCCACGACTTTGAATCACAGACTCTGCGTGGAGTTATTACAGGTACTTAAGGAATAGCTGGTTTCCCATTTTAATTTTCAGCTGTTCAATAGCACTGCATTCTCTGAAAGTCACAGCTGTATTTCATTGCATTGTATTTCATTTCATTTCCTGGGACTGCTTTGAAAAGTGAGTATTTATTTGGACAGAGGTGTCACTTCCCTGTAAATGAGTTCACGTTTTAAATGACCTACTTGTAAACTGCTCCCCTTAGGAAGCACAACACCTCCAGTGCTCTTGGTTGTAAAAGTACAGAGAATACCCTTCAGATCCTACAGAAACACAAATTATCACCCTTTTCTTCATTCAGTGAGACATCCTCCCTCCCCTCTGCACTCCAAACCCCAGATCCTGTACAGGATCCCCTCCTCAATCCATGCTAAATAAAATAAGTGGGTTTGGGTTTGGGTTTGGAGTGTTCACTGATAACCTGCAAAGTGTCCCTGAGTCTCCCAGGGAGCTACAGCACCAAAACCAACCAGAATCTCCAGGTAAAGCATTCCAGCTGCACATCCTGGGGGGAAAGCCTGTCATTTACTCACATTAACATGTTAAACCTAATCCAAGTTAAAACTGAGCAGTTAGAAACCTCTCTGATCCCCAAGGCACTGGATAGCTTTATGGGAAATGTTGGTTTTCCAATAGGGCCTCAATGGAATCTGAGCAAGGCAAAGGTTTTTCCTCAAGTACCTTTTGGGTCCACAGTACCCAGGAAAGCAGGTAAGTTATGTAAGAAATGGGTGCATACCAGGAGAAATACCTGCTCATTTTCTGAAGTGAAAACCACTTAGAGGCATTTAAAATTTTGGAAAATTTGGGCAAAAGGAGAGAATACTGACTGAAAACTGTTGCTAAAAATATCTTCCCAATTAACGTTTTCAGCTCCTTTGAAACCTTCTCTTTTAACCACAGTGCCTTCTGGTGTACCTGCTAAACTTTACAAAATATTTTTTGCATAAAGACAGAACACAGAAGAACCCAGAGTTTTAACTTCTAGATCCTCTGAGAGCCTCAGGAATCAATTTCTCCAGACTTGCATGGCCTTTTCAGGTTGTCCACACCATCAGATGCAGCTCCCTAATTGAATTCCAGTTGAGTGCATTCCCGAGAAAGGAACTGTGGATAAATACAAGATGCCAACTTGTCATTATAATGTTCCTTAAAGCCTACCAGTTTTTACTTTTTTGGCAAGTAACATTTCCTAAAGGAAAAGAACAGAAGGGTGTCTCCTCTTGAAGGGGCTCAGGCTGCAGTTGCTGCTCTCATTGGATGCTGTAACCAGGACACATTCTGGGCACCTGGGTCTCAAACCATTAACATCATTTTCGTGGCTTCCTTCCATCTTCTCTACAATTATTTGATGTTTCTGGTACTCGCTCCTAGTTAGTTTCAAAACCTGGGCTTTGCTAAGAGATTTTAGAAATAAGTTACAATGGCTTCAAGGAATATGATAAATGCGAGTTTTAAAAGCATGTTGCTGTCATTTCCCTGTGAAATATGTTATCATTTGCAATCTCCACCAATAAAACGAATTGGCTACATATTTTTAGGACCCCCAAAGGTATCTTACAGTTGTAATGTTTGTTACATTGCTTATTAACATGTTGCTACCTACAGTCAAGATAATATTCCTCATTCATAAAGTGCTAATTTTTCAAGAGTGCCTTTAATTTATCTTTTACTTCTGTGAAAGAAGTGACCTTTCAGAATAGAAGAAATACATAAAAACTACCTTATCACTGAAAATCACTGCCTGTGCAGACCCTAGACCTCTCTGACACATGGATTTAGCAGAGGGACTGAAGCCAGTGGAGCTGAGCTACAGAACACATGGAAATTGCAGGCAAACAGTGGCCACAGTTGGGCAATTTTTACAAAGTAAGGTAGTTACAAGTAGCTTTAAACTGATTCTGGTCTGCCATTTGTGTGGGTTAGGTCTTTCCTTTGGCTGGAACCCAACTATGCAGTTAGAAAGGTAAATGTTGGGGTAAAAGGGGGGCTTTTAAAATTAATGTGGGAAAAATGGACAAATATGCAACTTTCCTGTTTGTGGATGTGCAGCTAATGCTACCAAGGAAAATATCAACGTTGTGAATACTTTAATGTTGATTGCATTATCTTTATTTCTGCTTGAAGAGAGAGGCAGAGCACTGGCACTGCTGCCTACTCCAGAAATCCCTATGGATGGTGCACTGTGCAGTCTGGTATGGAAATCCAACTGCCAGGCAACTCCAGACATTTAAAAACCTGCTGCTTGTATGACCTTCCTGCACTGCACATCATGGATTACTGGTCCCCAAGATGTCATTAGTTTGCATCACAAAGGATGAAAAAGTAGCAGGAAGTATTTTTAAATTTAGCAACAAGTATTCTACACACTTCGGCAGTTAATTTACATTATAATCCAAGCAATGAGTTAAAATAGCAGAGTGATCTGTCCACTTTTTAACTCTCTCATGTCCTGAAAATGAAGGTGTGGATCAGCAAACTCCTCTGCACATACATTAGGATTTGATATCACATCATGACGTTGGAGCCTGGGAATCAATCCTGCATCTGAAGGTTTCAGGATCCATCCCAATGACCTGCTTAAGCCCTCCCAATTACCCCGAGTTCCCAAACACCTGAGAAACAAAGTGCATCCATTCCCCTAGACACCGTTTGCTTCACAATACTCTGTGCTTGTAAAAGAATAATTAGCTCATAATGGCAACGTGTCTGATGAGCACCAAAACAGCCCCATTCCAGCGAAGTGTGGAGATGTAGCTCGGCAAAATGAAATCAGAACCATCTCCTTATTAGTGGGAATACTTGGAAGGCTTTAAGGACATCAGAGTGGGCATCCAATTCAGCCCTCCCCTAAGTTCAGTCATCACATTACAGAAATCATTTCTACGAGTAACCTACACCCCAAATTTGCACCTCTTCCCCTTATATAACAGAGATCCCCCGTGGCAGGAATTATTTGTCTCTGAGACAGACAGCTCATCAGAAGCCCTGTATCACAACACTAATGCATCCCACGGTGGGAATACATTCCCCCCCACACTCCGGAGAAATTTAAACCACTTATCATCAGCAACAATCCCTCTCCCTCCCATCCATCCCGCTCTGTTTGCAGCACAGCCGAGCATTGTCAGGCAAAACATGTCACAGCTGACGGCTGTGTTGTGAAACTGCGAATGTGCAGGGAAATCATCATTGCTGTCAAGTTATCCCGACGAGTTATCCCGCGGAGCTGCGCTCAGCGCTGCGCCTTCCCGCGGCTTGCGCGGCCGCGGAGCCTCGGACAGCCGGCTGGGAGGGCTGAGAGGAGCAGGACACGTCCCTGAAGGAGCAGGACACGTCCCTGAAGGAGCAGGACATGTCCCTAAAGGAGCAGAAACGTCCCTAAAGGAGCAGGATGCTCAGTCCAGCCCCCGGCGCCTGTGCTCCTTGTGGTACCCAAAACTACAGACAAGTGCTGCACAGCCTCTGCATCAGATCACCTGATATGAGCAAACCAGACCTAATCAGGGCAAATTTAAAGCGGCCAAACATCCCGACGCTGCCCTGTGCGAGGCATAATGGAGCCGTGAGACACAAACACTTTGTGTCTGCATTGTCCAACAAATGCAGTTGATCCCTGCTCCGTTCTCGGCAGCAATTCCCACAGCACGGCGCAGCCGAAGCAGCCTCTGCTCAGCCCTGTCTCTGACAACTACTGGCCAAAGCAGCATAGGGATGATCGGAACTGAATAAACTCTTCCCAAAACAAAGAATGCGAGATGCAAATCGCCAGGATCCAAAGTACAGACAATACACGGCAATAAACGATCCTACCTTTCATCCAATCCACTACTTGCTTGGGCGTCCACTTGCTAATAGGTTCCATAACGAGAGCCATCATCAGATCACTTTATCATTCACACCAAAATCGGGGGGAAAAGGAGAGAAAAATTGTATCAGAGCATGGCTGGGCTACGAGAGCTGTCGGATTTTACAGTGCAGTTCAAAGAGAAGATGATGCTTTGTCCCTCCAGGTTCCTCCTGCACTGATTCAGTAATGTATAAAATTACACTGCTTGATCAGCTCTGGCACCTCCCCCACTGCACACAGCCTGCAACACCCGGAGCACCGAGCCAGGAAATGGTGCAGTACAGACTTACTTACCAAAGGCTCTGCCCGCCGAGCAGCGGCACGGATCAAACATGGCATTACACACGGAGCGAGCCGCGCCGGAGCAGCTCCGCACGCCCGCTTTGGCGGAGCTGCTTTATTCCGACCAGCCCTGGGATCCTCATCAGGGAAAATGTCACTACTGTAACTTGATAGCAGATTGTCTCGGCTTCATTGTGAATATGCTGACTGTCACTCGGCTTAAAGTGAGGATAGAAACGTCAGGATATCGCCTGGCATCTGGCAAAATGCTGAGCATCTCCATCTTTACAATGCGAAATGTTGCTGGAGTCTTGTGCTATGTAATCATGTATTTCAGAATGTCAAAGACAGTATGAAAAGTCTTACCCAAGAAAAAAACTACTGGGAGAAAACTCTTTTTTTTTTTTTTCCGTGGCCACATTCAGAGCCAGGCTATTTCCCCCCATGAGCTGCTCATTTTGTAGTGAAAGAATGACAGCATCGAGTCAATTTGTACTATTACAGCACTTTAGGATAGACAAGTACTGCAAGTATTTTGACTCTCAGTATTGGGATCATTAGGCAATGTCTCCCTTTTGTTACGAAGGAAAGAAAATGTTCTAAGTATTTCTAATCCTGAAGTTTACCACCCTTCTGACAGATGGAGGTGCAACATTTTAATGAGTGCCAAGCAGCACTTTTTGGACCCATTTGTGACTCTGCACCTCCTGCAGCACAAATTCTGCATCCTGTGGCTGAGAAGCACTGCTGGCTCCAACCTATTGCCTGAGATCTGCAGCCCCACTATTTTATCCTAAGGGGAGAAACTCTGATTCCAGAAAAAAGGGCATAACAAAGCAGTTCCACCTTTACTCTTCAGTGATCTTTTATCTGTGCCTTTTTCTCCTGTGCTGCTCCACATTCCCCCAGCACATCGGGGGAAGAGGATGATGTTGTTCTCTTGTCTGCTCCCCCTGGGGCTGTGTTAAAGTGCCCAGGGTGAGATCTGTCCTCTCTCTCTGATATGGGGAGCATGAAACACCAATGGAATATTTATCACAAAATCCCAGGATGGTTTGGGTTGGAAGGGACCTTAAAGCCCATCCAGTGCCACCCCTGCCATGGCAGGGACACCTTCCACTGTCCCAGGTTGCTCCAAGCCCTGTCCAACCTGGTCTTGGACACTTCCAGGGATCCAGGGGCAGCCACAGCTTCTCTGGACACCCTGTGCCAGGACCTCCCCACCCTCACAGGGAAGAATCCCTTCCTAAAATCCAACCTAAACTACTCTCTGGCAGGTTATTCTCTACTCTTTCAGGGCTCTTTTTTATATAGTTAAGGATGCAGACAGGCATCTTTCCCTCCACTAAAGCGTCTCCAAAGAGATGTGCCATTCTCAGCTCAGTGATGCACTCCATCCTTTTTTATTTTTCTTTAGCTTTGGGAAATAGTGGGATTAGTATTCTATGATGTATTTGGAGTGCTCAGAGCGCAGATCTTTACAAAAGGATTCACATCAATTCTCCTTCAAGAAGGCCGAGCAGCATGTCATTTTCCTCTCTGAGTTTTGGGAGACTACTTTCAGCAGCTTTAGTTCTGTCTAAACAGCTGTTTACAATGGACATAATAATGACAAAGCTCTCAAAGGCACAATACTTCTCTTTTTAGGCAATAGTGGGCTAGAATTGAGAATAAATATTTCTATTAGCTGTTGGAAACTGTACAAGTTGTTTGGGGGCTATGCTTCCTTAAAGTTCTTAATTTTTTTAAAGTTCAATACAAGCATGGAAGAATTTGAGGTAAGCCATGTTGCATATGAACGTGGTGTTTTGACACATTTGCACCAAAAAAAAAATCTTCATTTGTGATTGTTTGGACTGTTTCCCTAATTCCTGTCATCTGACAGACATTCTGTCAATGCCCCTTTGTCTCACATCTCCTACCCAGGCTTGACTGGGCACTTTTTTTTTTTAATATATTTTGACACATTTTTGAAAGAGGATGAAGCCTGAATTCAAAGCCCATCAATGTCAGTGAGCACAATTCCACTCATTTTAATTGTCCTTGGATGACAAAAGAGGCCCCAAACTATTATTTTGGAATCAGGACTTCCATTTCCACAATGAGAACCTTCCAAAACTTTCATGTCCTGTTACTGAGGCTCCTCCCCTCAAAGATGGTTTGCATTTTCATTTATTCCCAGTGTTATTCACCACCATGGTGCTGGCTCAGGCAGACACTATAATTTGGCTGGAAGACCTTGGCTGCTAGATAAACTCCTGTGATTTTCCTTATTATTACCAGCCACAGTTTGCCTGTATTTTGGGATTTTACAGCCTTCAGCACATCTACTTTTTGTTCTACTTCTTGGAATAAAATATTCAAAGCTGTTTAAAAAACTCTGTTTTTCTCCTTCCTGATGATTTATTCAGGTTCATTCTCCGTTGCAAAGATCAGTGCACATGGCCCTGGTTTGTCACAAATCATTCTAACCCCAGGGAAATGTTCCTTCAGCTCCTCTCACAGGTATGTTCAGCGTGGAAACCCATGAATGGCTCTACCTGGGGATTTCCTCTGCTTCTTCTTTTGTTGTTTCAAGAAAGATTTATTCCTCACCCCCATGGGAATGTCACAGGAACATGGCAAGATCAGCAAAGGAGCCCGTGAGAGATCATGGGACTCAGGGATGGATCCAGCTGAGCACCAGAAAGGCCAAATGGAGTCAAGATGTATCCAGGCTATTTCTGAAATCACCATTCAGGTCAGTTCAGAGCACTTTTTGATATGGTTTGTCCACTCTGCCCGCTGAGGTGATGAGTAATCATGGAATACACCCCAGCCCTGCACAGAGCTGTCATCCTCACTCCTGACACAGCTCTCCCTCACTGCTCCTGTCAGCCATGGGTCACTGCAGTGGGATCAAGCCTGAAAAGTCACTAAACAAGGAAATCTTTAAAAAAATAGGCAAAACTAGGTAATCCCTAAAGCTATGTTGGGTGTTTTTCTGCCTGTTTCTTGCAAGGCTTCTGCCTAGATCTATCCCCCAACCCACCTAGCACTGCTTCCTAATGCCGACATAAAAGCAACAATGCATTCCCATGACTGTGTTTTTCTTCCAGGCTGAATGTAGCAAATCAAGAGAAAAAAGATCAAGGAACATCTTTCTCACTATTATTCTATCTAGGTCATGTAAATGAGAAATACTTTCTGACTGAAGTCTGCACAAGCATCGGGGCAAAGTGAGGCATTTGAAAGGGAGAAAGGAAGCAGAGCTTTCACTACAACACAACATTGTTGTCAAAGGCCTATATAAAATAATCTGGTAATTCCAGCCCATAATCATCGCTGCTGCCTTTGACAGCAAAGGCCTAAGGCTGAACAGGCTGGTGGAAAGGTTTGGAGTCCCTCCTCCTTGCCAGCAATAATGCTGAGAGTGCTGTAGCTTTTGAGCACTGCCTGGTATCTTTGGGATTGCTAATTAAGCCATCAGTCTCCGTATTTTCATGGTCACTGTGGGAGGCAGTTAAATGTTCTTGTGTATTTCATGGCCAGTGATAACTTTCCAATTAAGGATTATGCTCAAATCTGGTACCAGAGTCACTGTAACACTTAGAACAATCATGTATTCCTTGCAGTTTTCATTTGGAAACAATTATTCTCATCTTCTTTGATGAAGAAATAACTTGCATGTTGTGAAATAAGTCCTTTCAGAGTGGGTTGGTTTAATAAAATCTTGACATGGCATTTGATGTCCATTATGGAAAAACAAGAGCATGCAGCTCCAGACTAAGTAAGTCATGAATGCCCTGGAAAAGTGGTAGGAAATGTTATAACTTAGGACATCTATAATTTATATTATTAATGGAAATGTAAGCAAAATCTCTAAGGAAATTACTGTTGAACTCTTGGTTATCATTAAAGCTTTTTATCATGTAACATTCATAAATGAAACAGCTGCTTTTTGTAGAAAACATATTTTTAAAAAATAGAATGGAGCAAAATTGTTAGTTTTGATCAGTTCTGTTCTAAGCTAGGTTCTGCCTGATGTTGTCTCCCTTGACACACTTGTTGAGAAATGGCAAGAAAAGTGCCTCTGGTGAAACTGCATGAGAGCAATAAATGTGCTGGGAGCAACAAAACCCAGCTTAGGTTTGGGATAGGGATTGACAGATTCTCCTGTTTAGTGATAAACCTTGGCCTTACTTAACCCTGGCTTTACCAACTGAGGGACTGATCTCTGACTGTTCTCAGGAGAGCTGGAGGCTGCTGTGTTCTGAGCAGCCTGAGCAGGGCTGTAAGGAAAGCGTTTGGATCATTCCAGCTCCCAGAGAGGGCCAGCAGGGAGGAGCTGCATCATCCATCAGTCTTGGCTTCAGGTATCAGGATATTGTGAGGATATTCTGAGCTGGCAGGGACAAGGATCAAGTCCAGCTCTTAGGTGAATGACCTATCTGGGCACTGAATCCACACCCTCGGTGTTCTCAGCACCACCCTCAAACAACTGAGCCAATCTCTCGGGTGGGTTTGTCATGGCCAGAAGCTGTGGCTGCCCCTGGATCCCTGGCAGTGTCCAAGGCCAGGCTGGACAGGGCTTGGAGCAGCCTGGGACAGCGGAAGGTGTCCCTGCCCGTGGCAGGGGTGGCACTGGGTGACATTTAAGGTCCTTTCCAGCCCCAACCATCCATGATCCTGCCACTCTCCAGCTCACACCACAGCTGCTGCCAGAGGTTTTCCCTGCCGGTGGAAGCAGCAGCCCGGAGTGTCCCGTGGGGAATGCTGCTGGCTGTGACCCGCCGAGGCTCTGGGCAGCAGGGCCATGGAGCCCCGCGATGATGAGGATGGTGTTCCACATTCTGGAGTGCCATCTGCTGGCTCCGCACCCCGCGGCAGCTCCGCCAGCACCGCAGCGGCCACTCGGCAGCCTCCCTTTTAATAAACACCAATTCATTAATTAATTAATTGACTGCATTTCATTTTCACCGCTGGCACTCGTTGCAACAACTTATTTTTTCCACAGGAACACACTCTCGCCTTTGCTCTTCTGTCACAGGTATTATTATCCAAGTTTTTACATGGAGCCTCATTAGAAATTTATGTTTTTCTTGCTCCATTAGATGATAAAACTGTTTTATTAATGTGCATTAGTCATAATTTATGGTCCTTTACATTAATTGGGTATTAAAGCACCATTAACAAATGGTTTGGAAATTGGGGCTAACATTACAAAAATGCAAGAAGTACTCCATTTCTCAGGACTGTAGAGAAATTATTTCGTTATCACTTACTAAAAAATATGTCTTGACATGGCTGAGATGGTTTTGTGCTCTGCTTTTTTCTCGGTGTATTTTAGTGTTCACAAAAGCTCCCACTCTGACCTCTCTTGAGACCAAAATCCTCTATTCAGCCACAAAATATGTACATCATGGACAGAGGCACTGCAAACTTCCTCCTGTCTTGCATCACTTTCATCATAATGTCACCTGTTCTATCAGGAGCTGCCCTTTAGCTGTTGTTACACTTCCTTGACATCAAGAGTAGCTTTTCTACAAAACAGATTCTCTAGATCACACATCTCTGGGGAAAATGATCACTTTTTGCAGCCCTATTTAGAGTTTTAAATGCAACTTAAGTGTATTAATGGCAAAGATACAATGTAGAAAAATTAACCAAAAAAATACAGTTTTGTCTAACAGAAATCCACTGATTTCAGTGAAGACATTATGAAGTTACAACTGGGATAATTTTTTTCTCATAGAAGATGAACTTTGTCTACCTTGGCTCAGACTGCAAACGAGCAGAGAACACTGAAATATTTTCATATTAAGGGAAACAGGATCGTCTATTTCCAGGCTGTTTGCTGATATCACCAACATGTTTAGAGTCTCCCAAAAAGCTCCAAATAAGAGGGAATGCTCCAACGTGGAAATCCCCATGACAATCTTCAAAGCAGAGAGACAAGAAGAAAGTCCCTTGAAGCAGTGCCAGCGGAAGAGGCTTCCACCTTGCCAAGGAAAAAGAAGTTTCCATATGGGGAATTGTGCCACCACCACGAGTCACAGCTTTGTCCCCAAATAAACTTCACGAGGACACAGATATTTGGGTAAATCCTTACTCTGAGCTGCTGGAAAACACAGAGAACAGGGGCCTCATCTGCTTCACTGATCTCCTCAGTTTGCCATCACCAGTTTGGCAAGCAGGGGAAAACTGCAGACAGATCCTTTGTTATCATTTTTCTGCACAGGATTACTCCAGGAAGAGCTGTAGAGTTCTGCTCAATTGAGAACTGATTAGAGAGCATAATGAAATCAAGGAGAAACAGGGAAATATTTTGCAGCAAGTCTCTTTGAGCCTCACATGCAGCTTCAGAGGGATCCTGCAGTACTGGGCAGGCAATTCCATGCTCAGAATGGATTCACTCTTAATTCAGTTTTCCATAACATGGAGCTTACAGTACTGACAGTCACAGGGTCAGAATGAGAATTTCTGCAGGCAAAACTCCAAATATGTTCCAGCTTAACAGAAATCATCAGTGTGATGCCAAATTTATTACATGTGGATCAATGGCCTTTATTTTGTGGGGATTATGTAGATCAGACTAAATTTTCATCACTCTCCTTTTTGGCCCTAAAATCCTAGGAATTTTAAAATTTGAGTGCTGTCAACTCCAGCTTCTTTCCTGTGAAGAAAACAAAATACCAGAATATTTATTACTACAATATCATTCATTTCCTGACAATATATCCATATTCATTTATATACAACTTGATTTGTATTTGCCTTTCCCCTTCTTCTAATAAATAAACAGAAAATATTTATTTGATAAAAACAGAATAAATGTTCAATATACTTCCTCTGCAAGAATCACATAACAACTTTTAAGCCATAAACCATCTGCTTCTCACTACATTAGGTAAATAGTATTACTTTGGGGAAAAAACAGTAATATGGAAAACTTGACAACAGTAATAAAACTTCCAAACTATTGATACCAGATTCCCTTGTAATTCATTATTGGCTGGCTGGAAAGTTGGCCTTGAAGCACAACTGCCTGTTGATTTTCCTAGTGCATGCAGAGAACCAACTCTGAATATTCAGTGATTCTGTGAAACTTGGGCTGTATATCCTGTGGGACATTTTTGGTTTGAAGAAAACATCCAGCAATGTCACAGATGGACTTGTTTGCCATCAAGGGACCCTCAGTGTGGAGGGACAGGAGGGACAAGCCTATGTTCAAGTGTCCAGGAGAGCCTGGGTGCATTCTGGGCAAAGGTGTGGAGAAAAACCACTGAGAAAAACCACTTTATTCTTTGTTTTCCATCATTATCTCCTTCTCCACCACCTCACGGCAAAATGTGCCTCACAGAAATGTTTGAGCACGGGCTTCAGAATGAAAAGAGTCATTTTGCCTTGCAGAGATATGTGATGGGTTGACCCAGGATGTGCTGGCAAGGGGAATGTCAGATTCAGAAAATCGTGACAATTATTATTCCGCCGTCTTCCTTTTCCCGTGTGATTTTCGGTCCAAGCTTGTCTTTCATCTTGCCAAGTGACTGGTGACAGGAAAAGCTTTTCTTCAAGGCATTCTCAAGAAGGCTTTTTCTTTATCTTAGCATCTCTGCAAAGCCCTGCTATTATTAGGTTTTTCTAATGCCTTGGTTAAAACCTCAGAGATTATGCTTCTGCTTTATACTCCAGTAGCCTCTTCATTCTCCATGTTTAGTTAGACTCAATATTTGCTTGGAGGACTGGCTGTGACTACAGAGATATTCCCAGCGTGTGACTGGAGCCAAGTTTTGTGTCGCCTCGATATTGAGAGCAGAAATAGAGACACAATAATCTGAAAGCTAGAAAAAGAAAATTCATGTGGGCCATGAATACCTGCCAGGCTAACCTGTCGTGAACACATCTGCTGCAGCTTTCACCATGGTCACTCCAGAGAATTGAGTACGTGAAGCCTCCTATCCTGCCCTTGATCCATCTGTGAATGATGAAACCTTGGGTTTGAATGCAGAGCTGGACATTTTTGATCCTCTCTTGTAGTCACACACTGGCATGAGTTAAACACTGATCCGAAAGAAGGATGCAGAATAAAAAGGTCTCTTCCCTTCGGCCTGTCTCTCCAAATTAACTTGATTTGCTGTTTGGAGACGAAGGAGATGATGGTGATGTGTCCTGTCGTGTTTTCCTCTGCATCCCAGCAGCATGCCCTTTGCTCTTAACCAGGAGCTTTGCAGCAGCAACCAGCTTTCCTCCTGTAATTAATTTCTCAGGGCTCTTCCCTTGCTCTTTCCACTCCAAACAGCTCTGCTCTCTCTCACATGCAACAGTAGCTTTATTTTGAAAGAGCTTGGCAAGCAAACAACATCATGTTTTCCTTTTGGACAACCCGAAGCCATGTTAGATGGTGACAAGGCATGCTCTGATCAAGCCCAGGAAGGTACAAACTAATTGCCAAGAGCTGGGAAGCTCTGTAGCTGTGCTTCAGAGTCGGCTTTCATTTCTCTCTCGCTTTCTTGTAGTCACAAATCGCACCAGCTCAGCTCCAAAATAAAGAGCTGCCATCCAGCAACCTTGTTTGTAGGAAGAGCTGTCAGAACCCTCAGCCATCTGTGGCTCCTGCTCCCCTTTCTGCCCGCAGTGCTCCTTCCCTCCGTGGTGCATCCTGACATTTCTGCAGCCAGGCACAGCCCTCCTGGCCCTGTGAGGGGAGCTCAGCATGTTCTGCAGCCACCAAACCCCAGCCACAGCTCTGCCATTAAAATCCAGCAACAGATCCCTTGGTTCAGGGGTTTTCAACAGCTGCTGCAACTGCAGTTCTTTAAATTCTCTCTCATTTCTGGTATATCCAACCCCCCTAAGGGTTTCCTCAGGATCTGTGTCCTCCAAGCCTTCCAGCAGCTGCTTTCTTCTTCAGGTCTCCATGTGAAGTCTGTCCTCTTTCTCAGCCTCTTCAGAGTGAGAGAAACCTGCATTTTCAGCTCTCATTTCGGCTTGTTTTGCCTGTGAGAATATTAGAAATGCACATATCAAAATACCCCATCCTAAAACAAGGAGCCAAGACTTTTAACATAGATGTGACCATGACCAAGCCTTGCCTTGGTGTCTCCCACATGTCCACCAGGTCACTGAGTTTCACTAGTTTTATTCCTCAAGCTTCTGTTCCTTTCCCAGCTGAATGCAGTCCACCAGCTCCAGGACTGAGCTTTTCTCCCAGGGAAAACCTCTCCTGCAGTTTGAGCTGCTGTGGATTTAGCTTTCCATTCAGTGCAGCAGCAGCAATTTTTGGCTAGAAAACCTCCCTGCAGGTGTTACCACTGTGAGCCAGCGCTGGGAAAAGGTGAGACAGGTGAGAAACCTGTGAAGAACTTGACCCTTTTTTTTCCTGGTCCCTGCAGACAAGGCCCTGTGTCTTCTACCTGCAAGACCTTGAGGATTTTAGCGACTGTTTCAAGTTATAATGTTTAAATAAAAATCAAAGTCATATATTCCAATATTATCTCCCTCTTCCTCATAATTCCTGCAAGGCTCATCTCTGGATAATAACTTTCCATCATGTGAGGTACCCATTTAACATTTTCCTAACTCTTTGGGGAAGGGGTGTAACAGTGCAGCCGCCTTAAATTAATTAGAAAGAGTTAGAAAAAATATTGGTTCCATTAATCTGTCTGTAAAACTATCCATATTATCTCCATCTATTATTTATAAATTCATTTTGCATTCTAAACTAAACCCCACACCGTCACTTATGTTTAATGCTGCCTGCCCATTTTCCTGATGAAGTGCCACATTTGCTGCATTTCTGCATCACATCTTTTTAATAAATGCCTAATTTCTGCAATCATGTATCTTGCTAAGAAAGTTCTTACTCCTTTTGTATAGCTCACCAGTTTTGCTGTATTGCTGCTCTCTTCCAGTACATCATCATGAAACTTAGCAGGACATTTCTCATGCTAATTGAATGTTCTGCCCATATATACAGATATTTATAATCTCCTGGGGGAAAAACTGTTTTAGTGGCTTTTCATAGCACAATTCATTTTCTTATTTCTACTTATTCACAGAAAATGTTAGGATTAAAAATAGCTTAGGCTGAAAAATTTGTTGAAAGCTTTTCCCCCTAAAATGATAAATGACATGTTTTCACACTTAAACAAAAATATGTATCATTAGCTGTGTAAAAAGTGACATAAAAAAAGGATTAATTTTTAAGTATATTTATTTCTTGCAAATGACTTGGTACACTGCTTGTTAATAGATCCTTAATGAACTTTACTGGTAGAACATCATCCTGGTTGGAATTCTAATATACATATTAGAACACTAAAGTTAATTATTTTGAGGTTAAATTGCCACCAAAATGAAAACTTTTCAGGAATTGTGACTCACGTTTTCCTATCTGTCTAGTTTTGGGTCGCTGCTTGCAGACTGTAACCCTTTTTATTGAAACAGCATTTTCAAATTCTTATATTTATCACAAAGGTATGGCTTGGACACTAAAATCTCCCCCAGGCAAATAAATTTTTTATGCTGAACATAAGCATTCCCCCTTGTACAATTTTAGCTGTACTGAGTTAATAGCTCTAAAATATGACTTGATTTGAATCTCAATTTCCAAACACTGCTTTGCCAGTGCAGCACCTACACAGTGATACAAAATGAAGGTGAGATTTCATGGCCTTGCATCAGCACATGGATGTGACAGGGAGAGGACTGACATTAGAAAGCATTACAGAATTAAATTTCCATTTCCTGGAACTCAGTTCATCACCCTCTATGGGCCTGTTGGGTCACTCTTGTGGTTAAAAGCCAATGATGAATTCTTGAATATTCCTTTCCAGTTGGTTGTGTCCCTTCTCTGTGTCCCAGAAATTCCAGCTGGTTTACATTTCTTAGTTGGCTCAGGAAAATAATATCATCCTGTATTAAAAATGATTGCAGCAAAGTTACATTTATGTCCATGAAGAATTTTGTTGCCTGCAGTAAAAAACCTTTTAGACTCATAACTTTCCCTACTCTTCCTACAGACACAAAGGTGACGGGCTGTGGCAATCAGAATGAATTCATGTATTAAACCACTTAAGCACAGCATAAGGGCCTGCTTTGACTTGGAAAGTAGTTATGTTAATTAGCTTAAATTTGCAAGAATTTGACTCAATAGGAACAACTTGACATTTCGTTTGAAAGGTCTAAATGTTTCCGTAGAGTTCAGACACCACTAGTGCTGGTAAGATATTCCTCCTTTTTTTTTTTTTTTCTTTTTTTCCTCTTTCCCAAATGACCCACGAATACAAAAAGTTCATTTGCAAATGTTTACCTAAAATAAACGACTTACAGGGGGCCTATCAAGGCGGCTGACACAGATCCCGATTAAGTCGAATCCCTGGCAATAGACTCTGCCATGAAGTTGGGCTATTTGCTTTTCTCCAATCCTCCCTGGCTTCAGATGCTTTCAAATCTTCCCTAATCCTCGCTGAAGGGCGCAGCTAATTAACCTGGGAATGGCCACTGCTGCTTTTGCCGACTGCACTGCCACACCTGCACGACACCCACAGTGCCCGCAGATGCCCCAGCAGCTCAGGGAAACATCCAGGAATGGCACAAAGGCACCTTTCTGTCCCTTTCTGAAGCCCCACAAAGGATCTCTCTCCTGCTGCACAGCACCAGAGACGCGCTGCTCGCTGGCCTGGACCTCCCACATCCCACTGAGAATTATTAATTCATTCCTTTCCATGCTTCGCACTTCCAAAGCACATCCTTGACATTCGCTGCCCTGTTTCGCTGCCCTCTTTTCCCCCAGCAAACAAAGTGATGGCTGGCATTTCCTTTGTCACCCAGATTTCCTGCTGCTGTTGAAATCCTGCTTTGCGCGCCGCTCCTGTGAAACTGCACAAGTGACCACAGATTCGTTCCCCGGTTTTTTAATTCCCAGAGTCAGAAATTGATTAGTTAATGGAGCTTAAGCTCCGTGGCTTGCAGCACCCTGCACCCTTTCATTAGCTGGGAATCCAAGATAAACACAGTGATTTAGGGCTGCTGAGTAAATCCATCAGCTCCGTAGCATGACAGGTCGCTGCTGCTTTTGCTTTGGGAGCTTTATTGAAATGCACTGCTCACAGCTACTATTTTTTTCCCCATATTATATCAAAAAGCTTTTTTTTTTTTTTTTTTTTTTTTTTAATAGGATGTGTTAGGGCACAGTGGAAGCAGCTGCTTCCAGGGAGCCAGGAGTGGGTGCTCCCCATGGAACAGGGTCACAGCCAGGACTGAGGTGGCCCAGGGAGGCTGGAAGGGGTGCTGGGCTACAGGGCTGGGAGAAGACCTCAGAAGGACAAGAAAAGGGAAAAGAATATAAATACACTATTATTTTATAATTAAATGTATGAAATATATATTTTTCATTGGAAAATAAAGAGATCAAAGTCAGTTATTGATACAGATGAACACTGAGGAGTAACGTTAATTAAGGTTTCATAACTGGGAATTCCCTGGTCAGCAACACTTTGATACCTTCAGGAAACTCAGATCCCACAGCCCATCCCTGATGCACTAAAACATGATAAATACAGCATTTCTACCATCTGAAATACTGACTGCTGGAATTACAGCTGTGGGAGTCACTCTGTGTGTGTGAGTTACTCCTGTGCTCTAACATGGAACAACCACCAATAACTCAGCCACTGCCAGCCAGGACTAAAAAGGCTTTTGATACGATCCAAGACACTTGTCCTGAGTTCCTGTGCTCTTACCTTGCATTTAAAAGGAGGCAATTCTATTTCTGCCCCAAATTCCAGCAGCTCTGCCCAATGATAACAGCTTGGTGACAGTGGCTACACCTGTATGTGAGCCAGATTGGGCATCTTGGGTCACCTCAAAGGAAATTAAAGGCATTTCCCAGATGTGGTTGCTCCAGAAGAAGCATCCATTAGGAACCCAACAGCATAAACTCCCTCAGCAGGAGATAGACACAGTGCTTGGGAAATAACCTTCCCTTCCTCTTACAAAATCTTCCCTTTAATGTCACATCATTCCATTTTATCTGGGCTGAGATTAAACAAGATGATGTGTAGAGAAAGTAAAACAGGTTGGAAACAATAATGTAGTGCTACCACAAGTAAGACTTCATTTAAAGAAATTATTTTAACAAATAGTGATTAATACAAAAGCTGTCATCTTTCATGAAAGAAATCATTTGCATTTAAACAAATTCCTCCAAAGATGAAAGAAAACAAGGTTACAATAGAGGGGGAAATAGTTGGCATCAAACCATCGATACTTCAATTTTATTGTTATCTCAAAGACATAGATGGAAGATTACTTTGTAAACATATTTCTTAATAGGATAATTTTCTAATGAATGACAGCAGTCTGTGATAAGATCTAAACTTACAAAGTCTTGTTGCAAAACAAGTGTGCTGCTATGGGACTGAACAAAGTAGGATATTTTATCTACAAAAGACAGTGGCTCTTTCCCAAGGAGGAACTTCACCTGATTTAGGATTCTGCAGCGATAGCTGCAACTCTTTGCCTTCTCTTGAAACCCCATCTGCAAACTGATGGACAGATCAGCCAAGCAGGGATGGAATTGTCTCATGGATTTCCCTCCTTGCTGAAATCTGGCACTGCCAGAACTGGCATTTCTAGCTGATCTTGTACCTTTGGGAGGTCATGTGAAAACCATGTTTTTAGCAAGGCCCCCAAAGGGCTCACAGTGGGGTTTATATTGTTTGAATGATTCCATGCTTTCCTTTCAGGAAGTGCTTGTGGTTTACCATCGGTCAAAGGATTTCCTTGGAATCTTTCAGATATTCACCCTTCTTCTTCAATGGGAATGTGGAGCTATTGAGGACCAAGAGGTGCTTCGTACTGCTATTTTATTTGTAAAATTGATTCCAAAGTTTTTGCCTTCACCTCTGCTTCTATGACACTGTATCCTTTAGAATTAAAATGATGGTTCTCTCCCTGGTTCTTTGCTTCCTCATGCCTGGTTTTGTTTTCATTTTTATTTTTTAAATATTTTAGCTTTTTCTTTGTACTGTAAAACTCTCCACGCTAGAAATATGAATGGAAAATAAATATACAACAATTATCTCCCTCTTTTTAAAATGTTTTGGTGTATTGCATTTTTATATACTCAAGTTCATAATTTTCCCTGCTTAGTGTACAAAAAATTATCAAAGGCAATAAAAATGAAAGGAAACAGCATCCCTGATTTTCTTAAAAATATCCCAATAACTAAAAAAAGTGGAACAAATCCTTAAAGCATCTACCCAGCCAGGCTCTTTTCCAATTTTTTTCCCATAAGCACCAGCTGTTGTTTCCATACCAGCACAAAGGACATATTTACAGATGCAGTTTATGGGAGCTTTGTTTATGCACTGGATGAGGATTAACAACTTGTTTTAATTAATATGGCAAAACCAAGTTCAAAGAAGGCAGAAAATTTGTAAATCTTGTAAGACCTCTCATTCTGGCTGTGCTTTTAGATACAGAAAATGTGCCACATGGAATTTTCCATATTAACATTTTTTCTCAGGTTTGCACGCTGTAATCCTTTCTCCATCACCATTTCACATGGAACCTCCTGATTTAGTGGATCTCTAATTACACCCTCGTGTTCCCAATCTTTAGTGTGCCTTTATAATATTTCTGTAAAATGAGCATCACTGTTGTCATTGTTGGGGTTCATTGAGCAGAAAACCTGGGCAAGAGCAGGCACCCACACCAAGGACTTGCTTTTCAGGGCAACTTCTATCCCTGCAAATCCAATGGCATCGACAGGAAAAGAAGGAATCACATACTTGGGTGGAAACCACTTGGATTTTGCAAGATTAAATCACATCAAACCACTCTAACTTTCCTTTGTGGCAGATTAAGGAGCCTCGTAGAGACATGAAGCTGTAAATGTAACGTATCTTGACTTTAGCAGGGCTTGTGGAATGGTGAGACACATTCCTGGAGTGAAACTGAGGGGACAAAGCCTCAGAACTGCCTGAGGAGCTGCTGAGGAAACTGGTAATACACTTTTCCAACAACAGGAAATGACCAGCGGGGTTTTCCTGTGGTCACTCTTGAGCCTGAAGTTTAATAAATCTCTTATAAGGGTTTAACTTATCAAAGATTCAGGATGAATGATAGCAAGAAGTTCCCAAAGGGAAGATTCTCAAGCACTACATTAACTCCAGGCTTTTCAACACTGGATTCTCCATACATTTTTCCAAGCACAAGTTGGACTCTCTGGGGACAAAGGGACAGATTCAACCCAGGTCCCTTTTTGGCTGATGCCATGTAGCCACATGATTTAATGCCTTGGAGCAGTGTCAGAGCCAAATTACCCATTTGAGATCAGGAATCACAAGTACAAAACTCCAGGTGAAAAGGGGCTCTTTCCCACCCTGTTTTTACTCCTTGAAAGGCCACTGGCTCTGTAGGTCACCCTAAGGTCTGGCTTAGAGCTACATCCTTTAAAACATCATAAATAATGGCATTGTGAAGTGAGTAAAGCTGTCCTGGGAAAGGGTTCTGTGGCGTGAGTTGGGTTTGCCTCTGTGGCTTCCTCAATGTTTTCCAGACTCCACAAAAAGCCAAAGAAATGGAAATAGCAGCCGTTGCTCTAAACTGTGTGACACATCAGCTCCCACTCCACATCTAGGAATTCTGTCTGAGCAATCCTTACAGAGACTTCTCTCACCTGCATGATCTGCTAAAAGTCTGAGAACATATGAGCTGCTGGAAGAGGGAAAGGCCTTGGGATGGGAGATGAGAACACCTGTGTGATGCTACAGTTGGGTTCCTGACTGTGGAATCTATTCCCTGTCACATGTGGGAGCCATGCAGATGTTCCCAGCTGTGGCAGCAAATACCCACAGCCAGCCATGGCCCAGACACTTTCCTGCTGTGCAGAACCACACCGGGGTAAGTCACTAATAGTGAGCTGGGCTAATCAGTTTAATGAGCTCATACAGAGTGGGTGCAGCACAGAGTCTCACTTTGATGCCAATTCCCTCATGGAAAGATTCCTTTCATGTCCCAGGCTGCTGTTTAAACCACCAGACCAATCTGCCAGCCCCTGTTCATGGAAATCTGTCATTAATGAAGGAGGAAGCATTTGGATCTGGTGGCAGGAGAAGAATATTTGGTTTGTTTCATCCTGCCATAGTTTTTTCCTCAAGGTTTGTCTCCTTGAGAGGCAATACCAGCAGGGAAATACAGAACATGAAATTCTTTCTGGAGCCTGTCCCTCCTCTGCTGCAAACAGCAGCAGCTTTGTTAACCTGTACATTCAGCCTCCTCTTCTATATCGTGAAGAACACTACTGTGATCTATAAATCCTTTTGGGGCTGCAAGTCTGTGAACTGGTTTCTTTGACAACTTAAATACACATCTCATGTCTCCTTCAAGAACGATTCTATGAGGTTTTTGATGAAAACTATAGAAAAAGCACCTGTGAGCCCATTGTTAGTCAAATTAGAGCCCTTGAAATATTACTTTCTATTATTCACCATTTTAAAGGAGTTTAATAAGCTGCATTTTATCAAACACCACTGTATTTTTCAAAGGATTTCAGAGAGACTGTCTCACAATTTTTGTTTCCCAAGTCGCATATAATGTGAGAAGAAAACATACCAAGTTTCTCAGGAATCATTCCATAGCTAGTTCCAAACCAATTATTTTCTATAAAAGTGGTGGTGTAGAGGTTTTCTGGTTGCTGTATTTAATTTTTACAGAGCAAGTGTTGATGGCACACAGAGGAAGAGAATAGATGCAGGAGACAAAGCAGCATGACAGAAGATTTAGGGTTTAAATATATGGGCTATCTCTAAAATCCTGTTACTAAATTCAGGGTGTTTACTACACCATAGAATTACAGAAAGGTTTCAGATGGAAAGACCTTAAAGATCACCCAGCTCCAACTCCCCGAAGGGATGCCACTACTAGTTCAGAAGTCAGTGTTAAAATTTTTAAACAATGTAAACAACTTCTTGCAATTTTAAAATAAACATAAACACTGACAGTTTTTCTTCTCCCAGCGTATAGAGGACCAGCAGCAAGTCTCTTATTTCAGTCCTGCAAAAATATTTACTGGTAGTTCTGATTAAAGCATTGCACAAAATTAATTGCCTGTTTAATATTTTAACGTCATGACTTCCAGAGAAAACTGTTTGGAGCAGGGATATGGCCTGTCTAGTGGCTTTGTAATGAACACAGTCAAGTCTCAAATCTGATTCAGACTCCTCAGTGCTCCTGCAGCTGAGCCAATACAGTGATTTTATATGATTTCTACCACACGATCCATCAGGATGGGTGGGCAGTGTCAGCCTTCCTGCTCCTTTGTTGATGAGGTTTCCTTTTGGGAGGGAAATGGAGCTCAAAGGAGGTTTGGCACTGATGCACCTGGGTGTACCTGGATCCTCGCAAGGACACGGTGACCGTGTGTGGTTTGTGTTGTCACCAGCTCTGACCGTGGCCCCATGGGGTACCTGCCCTGCACTGCCCACCTGCACACACTGACATTTCATCCCTTCCCAGATCAAACACATCCATCCCGGGCAATGAAAGATTTATTTCTTGAGCGCCATAATAGTGATGCATTTGCTTTCATTTGAAAGCACAGTCCTTCATGGAGTTTTTTGGGGTTCACTGGGCACAATCTCCTTGTGAGGCCGGGCTGCACAGCCCAGTGGGGTCACAGGGATGGCCATGCATAGAATCACTGGATGGGTGGGGTTGGAAGGGACCTCTGGAGATCACCCAGGGCAAGGTACGGTCACCTGGAGCAGGTGACACAGGAACACGTCCAGGTGGGGTTGGGATGTCTCCAGAGAGGAGACTCCAACCTTCCCTGGGCAGCTGATCCAGTGCTCTGCCACCCTCACGGAAAGAAGTTCTTCCTCGCGTTGAGGAGGAACTTCTTGTATTGTAGTTTCGGGCACTGTTCCTCGTCCTGTCCCTGGACAGAGCCTGGCACCACCCTCTTGGATTCATACGGATCGCTCTTTCGTTCTCTCTCCCCGAAATCTCACGGATCGCTGTCGGGGAGCGCTCCCGGGGGTGATGCGGCCGGGCCCAGCGGCGCGGGGGCGGTGCGGGGCTCCGGGGGCGTTGGCCGGGGCCGGGCCGGAGCGGGAGCAGGCAGGGCCGGCCCAGTGTCGCCCCGTCCCCTCACGGTGCCCGCGCTCCCGTGCGCGCCCCCCGGCAGGCGGCGGGGGCGGGCGCCGTCCGGGCCGCGCTGATCGCAGCGCGCCATTGGCCGCTGTCTGCGCGCACGTCACGATCATGATGAGAATTAATGATCGGGGCCGCTGATTTCATTGTGTGACGCCGGGACCGACCCAGCCGAGCCCGGCCGAGCCCGGAGCCCCCGCGCCGGCCCCGCGCTGCACGGTAAGCGCGGGGGAGCTCCCCGGGGGGGAAGCGCGGCGGGGCCCCTGGGTAGGAGGGGCGCGGCGGGAGGGGAGGAGGAGGAAGAAGGTGATGATGGTGGTGATGATGATGATGATGGTGATGATGATGCCGGCGATGCCCCCCCGCCCCCGGGCCCGGCGCTGGTGGGGGGGAGGCCCGCTCGGGAGCGCGCGCGCGGACCCGCCCGGCGCGCGCAGGCGCTGCTGCGCCTCCCGCCCCCCGGCGCGGCCCCGAGCGGGGGGGAACGGCGCCGGGCACGCGCCGGGAGCCGCCGGCCGAACTGCGCGTGCGCGCGCAGCCGCTCCGCGCGCGCCGGGGGAGTGCTCGCGCGCAAGCGCCAGCCGGGGCCGCTGTGCGCGTGCGCGCGGGGCCCGAGCGGCCCCTGAGTCCCTGTGGTACAGCCGCAGGCACGGGAACACCCCCGGCACCGAGCCCGGGAAACACCCCCGGCAGCCCCCAGCCCAGCCTGCCGCCGAACACCGCCTCGCCCGCTGGCCCAGGGCGCTCAGTGCCACGTCCAGCCTTTCCTTAAACGCTGCAGGCACGGGGACTCCAGCACCTCCGTGGCTAGCCCCTTCCAATGTCTGACCACCCCTTGTGTGGAGAAATTGTTCCTAATGTCGATCCTAAACCTCCCCTGGCACGAGTCCTCTCAGTCACAAAGAGGACTCAGGTCTCCGTTGCCTCAGTCACAGAGTCCCAGAATCACTGAGGTTGGGAAAGACCTCCAAGATCATCGAGTCCAACCAGTGCCTGATCCCCACCTTGTCACCCAGCCCAGAGCACTGAGTGCCACATCCTTGGGCACCTGCAGGGATGGGCACTCCCCTGCCTCCCTGGGCAGCCCCTGCCAATGTCTGATCACCCCTTCTGGGAAGATTTGCTGCTTCATGTCCAACCTGAACCTACCTTGGTGTATCTTAAGGCTGTCCTCTTGTCCTGTCCTGGGTTGCCTCAGTGTCCCCAGTGCCTCATTGTGCCTGTGTTGGCAGGGTGTGGGAGAAGATGATCTTTCAGGTCCCTTCCAACCCAAACCCTTTGTGATTCCATGGTGTTGGCTGTTGTGGTGCCAGGCACAGCCAGTCACAGTGGTTGGACAGGAGGCCTTGTGCTGCCACACTTCTGTACCTCAGGTGTTTGAGGATGAGGAGGAAGAAGTGTCCTTGGCTGTGCTGTCCTGGAGGTCTTGCCCCTGGAAGTGCTTGTGTGGCATTTGCCTGTCCCAAAAAATCCCCAACCCTGTCCCCTGCCCTCTTAGTCTGGGGCTTCTCATACTGTGGGTAAGATCACACCTAACTCACCCAAAGGAGTCCTGTGTTCTCCCAGCTGGAGTCCTGAAGCAGCTCATGTACTCAGGGTAACACTGCATTGTAATGCTCCTTCCCTTTTTTCTGATATAGGTCTTACAAAACATGTACATGCTTTATTTAAAACATGTGCCTAATCCAGTTGCAGTCAGGAATCTCACTGGCATCAAAAAAGCAGGATGGGATGCATAAACCTCCAGAGTTGTGGTCATGGGTTATTATGTTATTAAGTTACTGAGGGCTGTCTAATTTGTCCTTAATAAAGGGCTGCATTTTATAGGTGGGACTGTAATACAATCCTACAAACGCTGTACTTAGTGGAGAGGGAAGCAATTACGCTGCGAGTCACGGATATTTAAAAGTAGTTTTACAAGCTGGTCTGTACATTACACTTACCCAAGCATCAACCTCATCTACTGCACTTGGCATGAGTGGTTGTAACTGGTTTGGCCTGTGTAGAAAAGAGGCACCAACCTGCAAATTCAGATTATTAAATGTTGTTGCTTGATGTGCGTCCAGTATCTCCACATGGTGTGTGAGCTGGGGGGGTTGATTGGTTGGTTGGTTGGTTTCTTTCCTTTTGGGATGTGTAAAAAATGGTGAGTTTTTGGCAGCTGTGGAAAGTGAATGAGATTATTTCAGTTCAAGTTTCTAAAGCTGGAGGAATAGTGTCACTACTGCAGTCTTGTTTTATTTATGTCTATAATAGCTTTCTTACCATAGTTCCAGTTTTGTCTCAGATTTATATTGGCACTAAGACTTGTTATTTTTTGCCACTGAAGATCTGTGGAGGGAATATAAAAAAGATAAATTGGGAGTGTGTTGATTTTCTTCTTGTACCTGTTACAGATGGAGAGACTAAAACAGATATTGGCTTTGTAAGGTGCCTTTTTCCTAGGCAAATGCCTGTTTGGAGCTGAAGTTAAAAAAGAAAACTCTCAGAAACTGCTTGTTCCCTTTTATCACCCTATGTTAATCTCTGACAGTTTTAAAATGTGTTATACCATAAATATTTTTGTACTTAGCTACTTCATGGTGGCTTCTGCTCTGAGTTAATTGATTTATTTGTTATTTATTTGACATCCAAGACTACTTTCTAGAGCTGTTTGAAGTGAGTATAATTATGGGTTTGTTTCCTATTTCTCAAATTAATTAGTATTAGTGTAGTATTCTGTAAAGATTTACCTTGTAAATGTTCACTTGGTTCAGCAGTCCTAACATTTAGAGACTTTTGGAGACTAAGATCATACTGCTACACATTGTAGGTAGAAATTATTTTTCCTTCTTATGCTGCTCCTTTTTTTCTTTTTTTTTTTCACCCCAGATCTTTCAAGTGATTGCAGACCAGCTCAGTAACTCCTGAATTTTTTGATTACATTATTTTTCCCATTTTCTTACAGTTATTCTTTCTTTTGTGGCACTCCTTGACATCAAATTGTTTTCATTAGTTGCTAAAAATGAATGACCTGGCTTCACCTGATCTCGCTAGAGAGATTTCTGATTTTTGAGTGTTGGATGAAGTAGCTGGGGTGGAAGGGCTGGGTGTTTGCAGCAAACACTGGGATCTTGCACTGAGTACCATGCACTGGTCCATGAAGCAAACTCACCACGGCTTCAGGAGCAAATTCTGCTGGAGGTCTTTGTGTTCTCCCCTCTCCACTCATTCTCGCTTTTCCCACAGAAGGGATGGAAGGTGAACACTGGGGGAGAGTTGCTCAAACAGCTAAAGAAGCCTGAAAAAGTTCAGCTGGAAGAATAACCCCAGTGTCATCTGACGAGGAGCTGGTGACAGTCACAGGGTGTCCATGGAATTGTCCTTGGGACAAACTGAAGGCCATGGAGTTCCCAGCTTTGTCCTTGTCAGTCACCACCCTGCCATCTCCCTGTGTCCCCAGTGCCTGCCAGCACTTGGGCTCCATTTACCTCTCCCAAACCATGACACAGCACAGGGGTCTGGGGATGAGCAGGTTTATTTAATTAGTGTTCAGTTCAGAAAGGCAGTGAAGAACATCTTTATATTGTTGGGCTCACAGTAGGCTGAGGGGTGGGAGACCAGCAGAGTGAAGAGTTACCCAGTGTTGGTTGGCCTAGGACACGTAGCAGGAGCAAGGGAGCACTTGGAAAATCTGCTTTTTCAGCTGTCATACATTATTCACTGCACTGTGAAAGACAACAACACACTTGGCCAAGGCTGCTTTATTTTATTAGAGCAGGCAGATGTTGAAACCTTAAATACTGCTTTGCCTCCTCTGTCTTTTATTAAAGTGAAAATACAACTTACATTCATGGAATTTGTTTGCATAATGCTTTGCCTGATTTTTATTAAATTTCACGGAGTTCTTTTCTGTAACAAACTCTCTTTTCAGTGCCAATGTGTTGCCAGCCAGCTGGACACCCGGCTTCCCAAAAGGTCATATGCATGTTTGCTAAGCTTGGCAAGTCAAGATCAAAATGAAATTATGATAAAAATCCATGTGGATTTCTAACTTGGAGTCTGAGGTTCAAGACAAAGGTGAGAAATCCTGAAGAGACTGGAGTGCTCTGTAGGTGCACAGATTGGGAAAAGGAGTTTATTTCCTTAGAAGTTATTGAGGTTGTTTTGAATAATAGTCTGTGATGAAGGTGTGTGACCTGCTGATTCCCTTCATGCTGATGTGGCTACCTCGATGTTCAGTAATTTGAGCACTTTGCAAGTTATTTCCTATGTTAAGGAAAATGGAAGAGTTCATATCTTGTTCTAATTATGAAAACTGATACTGAACTGATAGTACTTTCCCAAAAAATAATCACATAATCCTTTGAGGAACATATCCTGTATTAATTTGTCTTAGAGACAGTAACATTATGTTCTTACAGCTGTTTGAATGCTCCATGTAGGTAAATTCCCAGGTGTGGCAGGCATGGGCAGGGAGCAGAACTTGTTGTCTGTGCAGGTGGGATATATAGAGGCAGCTCTTCCTGGATTAATGGGATGGTTTTGGACTCTGTGGTTTTCTAGGGGAGATCCCAAACATCCAGTAATTTGTTTATTCAACACAGGTACTGCTTTAGATACTCAGAATCAGCACTTAAGAACTGCTGATAGCAAACTGATTTCCATCTGCACCTTACAGGTGACATAATATCAGTGAGCTTTGAACCTGCCAGAGACAGAATATTGCCAAATTTCCTTCACACTGACGTGAAATCGGTGGGAAATTATACAGAACTTTCTGTTGACTGAGGATTCAGTATATCCAAGACACAAAGAGCTTTAATCTCACCTGCTTATTTGAAGGTTTAGGTGGTGGAATGTAAAAGTTATGACTCAGCTTTCATAACTGTGCCTGTAGGATCCTGTAATCTGTTTATTTAAATAGGTTTCTGACGGTCTCTGCACAGATCCTTTGAGCTCTGCTTTACTGGGTTCAAGGCAGAGACTACTAGGGAATCTCACCAGGACTTTGGTTGGCAGGTGTAGCTCATGAGTGATTAAAATGCACTGCAAAAATGAGTTATTAAACCAGAGCATGACCTCTCCTGAGCTTAGCTGGGCCAAACCTGTCGTGCTGTGCTCAAGGGTTTATCTGAAGTTCAAGTGATTTAATCAAAACGCTCCACCCTGTCTTTATCTAAATTACAGATGTCAAATGCAACAATGAAAGTATTTTAACACAGAAGTGACCTTGGATACAGAAATCCACTTAATTAAAAAATGTGTCAAGGACCTGACACACGTATTCCCTCGCAGGTCATCAGGTCTGGCTCTAAAAATTTATCTTGCCATTGGAAGAGTCTGCTGTGCAGTTGGTGAACTGTTTGGAGAGCGTGATGTGATGAACCTGTGTATGGAAATGCTGGAGCTCTGGGATGACACACTTCAGCCGGATCCGGAAAGATGGAAGGTTCATAATTATTTCTGATGAGGTCATTCGTGGGAACTGAGCTCCACTAAATGAAACAGGAGCACTGGTACTGAAAGAGGAGGGGACAGAAGTGGAAGTAGGGTCCTGCCAATCATGCAGGAGGAAAAAGAATCACAGAATGAGCTCTTCTGTGTTCTTTCAAAGTGACAAAAATCGGTCGGTGGCCTTGTCATTGTGTACCCACATGGGAGAGCTGAAGGCAGCTCTCAGCATTAGAAGTAGATTATTATGAACTTTATTGATTTGTTAATGGACTAATAATTGTCTCCTCTGTTGCTTGCTATAAATTTCTTTAAGGAGTAGGTTATTCAGAGCAAGAGTCCCCTTTTCCCAGCTGTGGCTGTGACTGAATAAATGTTCTGGGGGAGGCAGAACTTGGGCAAACCTGACCTGTAAAGCAGCTGGTGGGGCTGCATTTAATGATGCACTGGATTGAGAGGGTGAATAAGAGTTGGGAACAGAGGTAAAAAATGTGATTGAAAAATCATCTGCTATTTTTAAAGAAACAGTAATTTTTACAAAATGGTCATTATTGATTTTTCTATTGCCTGTTGACATAGAGGGGAAAGTAAATTCTGAAGTCGAAACTCTGGCCTACAAGCATTTTACTCCAAATTTTAGATATTAATCTCATTCTTTATACAGGCCTGTTGAACTCTTAACATCCATTACCACTACATAGTATAATCATTTTGGAGAATAATGTGAAAGCAGTTGGATGTCTGCTCATGCTTTTGAGCCCTTAATAATTTTATTTGCTCTATGTTAGAGGCAGCTCTTGTGCAAAGATTAGGTATATCACCACTCCACTCCCCTTTCCATCCAGACTTTTCAAAAATGGTTCACTACAAAGGGTTCCCTTATCCCCTTTATTTTCCTGCTGGGTGATGGTAGGTTGCTTATTCTGTAGTTTGTTCTGCATTATTATGATGCATGTACTGCATTAAAACGACTGTGGCTGCTGACATCTTTGCTTCCCAAGGCGAGAAGTTGATGCAGGTTGTTCCTGGCTGGTGCTTGCAGTGCCTCAGCTGGTGGCCTCCTGTTTGAGACAATTAAAGGCACTGTCTTGGAAATCTGTGGTCATGGGGCTCTTCTCTTCTGAAATCTACCCAGAGGATTCCATTCTTGGCCTGTATAGACTGGGAAACAAGAGCAGAAAGCTCCATTTTGCCATTAGGACTCTGTTGTGCGTTTGCTAATATTGGCAATATTTTTTGCCTCTCCCAAGCCAGGGTGTGAATTTTCACATGTAACAAAGCAATGTCTGGTTTAACATGTTCCTCAAAGTGCTGCCCTGTCCCAGGTCACCTCTGTGTCCTCTCTGTGAAACTCTCAAGGGGGCTCAGTGCTGGGAATAGGACCTGAGGAGTTGCTGCTGGCCTGGGAGGAGCCTGGGCCTCTTGTCCTGGTTGCATTCCTGAGCACCACTTTGGACAAAGCCAAGGAGCAGAAACACGTCCCAAGGTGCTGTAGCCAGCACTGGCTGTGTATCCATAGAAAACAACCTTTACATGTTCTTAAAGATCCTGATTTCCAGCCTTGGAGTGGTGTCACAGCAGCAGAATCTTCCTCAGCCTGGGGCTTGTGTGTCCCTCCTGTGTTAACCTGGAGCCTTTGCACTGGGTGGGCAGTGCCAGGGCTGCCCAAAGCCCTTCTTTGGGGCTTTTCCCCCAAATTGGTCTTTGGTCCTTGATCCTTGTGACTTTGCAGCTGAAGTGCTGCTGCTGGCACAGCAGAAGGACTGCCCTCGTGGAGTGTAGGATTTGCTGACTTGGAGACAGTGGGGACTTTACTCGTGTCAAACAGTCGCCTTTATTTTATACCAGATTTTGTGGTTTTTTTGTTGGGTTTGTGTTTGTTTGTTTGTTTGTTTGTTTTAGGGGAGATGAAACAGACCTGCCAATATTGAAGCTGCTGATGTTTCTCTGGTTTGCCTGATGCCTTTATTTAACTTTTTTTTTTTTTAAGGGAGAAGCTTTTTCCTTGAAACTAGAGCCTCATGGACTTAGCAATATGATGTAATATTTACTTATTTATGAAAAGCAGTCACTGTTGTTCCAAACATGCAGTTCACTTGTTCAGCTTGAGCCTGTCACAATGCTGACTGCAACAGGCTTTTTTGGAAAGTAAGGAAGAGTGTTGGTAAAAGATTCTGTAGAGAAAACATGTCAATCCTTGGTGTTATCACAAGCACAAATGAGAGCCTGTGCATTCGGCAAGTGTTACAGTTTTTATTCCAGCTTTCAGAGTATCTCCTTTTCTTTTCAGATGAATCTGCGTTCTGTATTTACTGTAGAACAACAAAGGATATTACAGCGTTATTATGAAAATGGAATGACAAATCAAAGTAAAAATTGCTTTCAGCTCATATTACAGTGTGCACAAGAAACTAAACTGGATTTCAGCGTGGTCAGGGTAAGTACTGAGGCCTTCTAAATTTTGTTAAACATACACATTCATTGCTTCACAGAAAATATATAGGGATCTAGAGTTTTTAACTTTATCCTTGTCTTAAATCAGACTTCAGTGTGTGTGTGTGTGTGTGTGTGTATGTGACATTAATTTTTACCCAGTGAGAATATTTAGAGTTTGTTTTCCCTGATATATCTTCACATGACTGTTGCATTTAGCAGGGGCCAGGATTGCACAAAGAGGGATTTTTGGGTTTTGTCTTTTGTTGGGATTTTTAAAATTATTTGTTAAATTATGAGTTGGTTTGCCCTATAGAAACCTTGTAGAATGTATTGTATCAAAGCAAGGTCACGTTATTAAAAACTATTTTTAAGCTAAATAAGTTTCTGTAAATTAATATATTTGGGGAAAACAACTGTGTAACTATTTCTTTTGATGCAGTCAGTCACAGTTGTATTCCATATCACAATCATAAATATTGTGGTCCCTCATGGTTATTTACAGTAAGGACATTCTTTTCTTTTAAAACAAGAATGTCAGTAGTGCTAACAGGAGCTCTTACAGAGTCTATGAATTCCACAGGAAGGGAAATAATAATCCCTTTGTGAAACACTAGACAACAAAATGGCTGTTGTCCGAGAGCAGAAATAGAAATCCTGAAGCATTAGATGGAAAAATAACAGGGGCAGTGGAGCTCCCAGGAGCTGCTGTGACACTGAACACTGAGGAGGAACAAGTGGGACCAGTCTAGGTTGGTTTTTAATTGGTTTACCAGTGGTACTTTGACAATAACAGCCCTGTTCCCAAATTCTTACCTGGATTCCCCTCCCTCAGAACACTCTGGAAACATTAGAAGTTACTTTCTCAGCTCGAGGTGGTGGAAGCTGTGAAAGTGAGCCAGGGATTCAGGCTCCAGGGGCAGGCAGACAGTTGTAACAGGAATCTGGATGCTGATGGTGCAGCCAGGGCTGCTTTGCTATTTTTGTGCTGATTGAATGTCCTAGAGGAGGCAGCCCAGCTCTCCTCTCCTTGCAGTTCTCTCCATCTTCATGTTCCCTTTCCCTCTCTGTTTCCCTTCCTGCAATCAAGTATCATTCCTTTAGGTTTTTTTCTCTTTCTGAGTCCTGATTTGCAGCACTTAAACTTTTTCTTACTTGGGAAGTGCAGTGGAAACAGATCCAATGTTTGTCCTGCATTTGTCATATTGTAGCATGATCTTGCCTTTCTCTTCTTTAGACCCTTCCTTTCTACTTCTCCTAATGCCCCCTTTTTCCTTTTTTTTTTCCTATAAAACCCTTGGTCAGTGATTAGTTCTTTGCAAAATGATACTTGAGTTGCAGCTGGCACATGCAGATAGGAGTATAATAGGCACATGAATTCCCTAAATACAATTGGTCAGGTGAGGCTCTCAGCACAGGCAAAGCTGACGAATAACTGACATTTTACTGCATGTTAGAAACTGTGCTTCAAAATAGACATTTTATAAAATTTAACAAAAAAATTAGTAGAGTGGAATTGTGTATGGCAGGGATGTTTGCTTTCCTATAGGAAATTAGTCATAGTGATGTCAGTGAGGTAAATCTTGAGGGTAACTTCAGGACAGTAGGCACAGGAGTCTCAGGATTTTTGAGAAACTGGATCTTTGGAATTGAGACTGGGGTTCTCCTGTGTATTAGCTGTGGATCCCAAGCAGGAGAGGCATGGATTTCTACCCTGTATTGTTCAGGCCTGGATTTCCACCCTGTCATGTTCACTGCATAATCACTAAATGATTTACATATTTGTAAACTTAGATCTCAACTTGAACACTTAACATGTCATCAGATCTGCTTAAAAATGGAATTGCTAATTTTTTTCTGCTTCTTTAACGCCTCGGTTTGTGTTTGTTGTCATGGCTGTTGTCATTTGCAGACGTGGGTTGGCAACAAGCGGCGGAAGATGAGCAGCAAGAGCGCAGTGGAATCTGGGGGAACACCCCCAGGGACTGCCCCTGCCACTCCCTCCATGCCCCCGGAAGCAGCAGTGAGAAATGTGGTAAATATTGCTCGATCCCAAAGCCAGCAATCCTCTTGGACCTCTGCTAACAACGACGTGATAGTGACTGGTATCTACAGCCCTTCCAGCTCGTCAGGCCGGCCAGGAGCCGCCAAGCACATGAACACTTCCATGGCAGAGCTCCACAAAACCTCCATCCCACGGCTGCCGGGCAAGAGCGACGCAGAGTTCCAGCAGCAGCACATCCCCCTGGGACGGCAAGTACCCCACTGCAAAAACGCTTCTCTCCTAGTAGGGGAAAAGACCATTATCCTGTCCAGGCAGACGAGCGTGCTCAATTCCGCCAACTCCATTTACAGTCACACCAAGAAAAGCTACGGCGGCTCCTCGGTGCAGACGGCGGAGCTGGTGTTACCTCAGAAACCCATGATTTGCCACAGGCCCTGCAAGGCCGAGCCCGCGGGGTGCCAGCGCTTGCACAAACCCGAGCACGCCGCCCTGGCGTCCCACATGCCCCCGGGCCCAGGGCTCACCCCAGGGACCCCGCGTGCAGCACCCAGAACCTGGAGATCCGCGAGGTGTTCTCGCTGGCCGTCACCGACCAGCCCCAGCGGCTCGTGGCGGGGAGCTCCTCGCAGAAACATCCCTCCCTGGAGGGCAGCTGCCTGTCCATCGCGATGGAGACGGGCGACGTGGACGACGAGTACGCGCGGGAGGAGGAGCTGGCCTCCATGGGAGCGCAGATCCACGGCTACTCCAGGTTCTGCGAGGGCGGCGGCTCCGGCCGCGGGGACAACCAAACCGTGGCCGTGGCCGGGCCGGGCCGCAGTGGCGGCTGTGGGTCACAGGTGGGCAGTGCCAGGGATGTGCCTGACAATCTCCTCTACCACAGCAGAGAGTTCCACCTGCCTGCACGGACCTCATTGCACACCACATCCAGTACGATTTATAATGCTGCCAACGCGGCCAGAAGTACCTTTTCTCCTCATTTTACATCTTCAAGTCAACTGAGGCTGTCGCAAAACCAAAATAATTACCAGGTAATCCATCAGTTTGTCTTCAAACCTTGAAGCCAAGGTTGTAGATAAATGCTGTTTTCTTTCAAAGTTGGTAGCTACTGAGCAGTAGATTCACCTTTTGCAGGCTGTGCTCCTTTTATTCCTTTCAGTGCAGATAACTCCTTCTCAAACCCAGTGCAGGCAGCACTGCAGTGTGGTAGCACTTCTACCTGTCCAGCTGAGCCCTTGCTAGCCATATGTTGAAGTTCAGCGAGGATTTCATGGATTCCTTGGCTGAATTTTGGCTGCAGGAGGGTCATACCTGCGAGCTGCTGGTTGCTCAAGCCTGTGTTGTCCTGTCTTGGCCTTCCAGCACCTGCTGTGGCCATACCCTGGGTGTTCCCCTGGGGACACACATCACACGTGGCACAGGACATTGGTCTGCTGTGCATTTGCTCAGCTCTACTGATGGCAGCTTGGATTCCTGAACCCCCTGTGCAGGTGGCAATCTCTGGGCCTGTGTTCTGTCAGGGATTAGGATCCCTTGGGAGGGAGCTCAGCTTCCTTTCCGACAATATCTAATTCAAATAACCAGTTTTGCATTCAATCCCTTTATTCCTCATCCTGTACTGAAGTCCCTTAGTGATACTGAGGGGAAATGAAATGCAGATCACTGAAGAACTAAAAGATGTTTAGGAGAAACTGCAACACTTGACACATTTTTTTTTTTTTTTGGTATTACTAGGGGAGAGTTACTTGTGCAGAAAACATCCAAATTGGTATTTTTTATGGATTTTTACACCATCTGGCGTGACATAGTCTGGAGACACTGAGATAAAAGTCTTTTAAGGCTGACAGGATGTGAGTCTGTGTGTCTCACCTGCATGCTTTTGCCTGTTATTGCCTTTTTAATTTATCCTGAAAGTAAACCATGTTGACAACATATCAGCTTTTCCCGTGCTTTGCTGACCAGGATAGAGGACAAGACTTTGTTAGTCATGTTTTTTAAAAATTTTTTTTTAGTTTTTCTTTTCTTGTTTTCCTGACTTGTTCCTATCTCATCTGACCATTTGAAAGAAAGCTTTTGAGTCAAGTAAGTGCCACTTTTCACCTGAATTACTGCTTTTCAGGGTAATCCAGAGGTTTGATGAACAGGAGTTGAGTAAATTCTGGGTAGTAGATGGCACATCAGATGAACTGTTCTTTCCTTTACTCTCACATGGACTTGTCAGTGTTTGCTGTTACTTTTCTTACTTGGTTGTAGAATTCATGAAATGCAGTTTGCTTTTGACATCCCAGTTTCACAGGAGAAGAAAAGCTGTAAATGCACAGATCATTCCATACTTAAAAATACTTAAATTATTACCAAAAACTTACCAAATACTTGAAAAAGCATTTTGGTAAAAGTGCTTATGATTGAGTTAAGGACATTTTTCTTAAGTTTCATGAAGGGAAATCCATTACTGATGCCTCCATCAGCTGTGTGCTCCTGGTGCTTTATTTCACTCCTGAAAAAGCATCAGAGAGATTGATTTCTTCTGTTTTAATTTTTTCTTAATGAAATTTGGAATAACTTCGTTTTGGGGTTTTATGGGGTAGAAACAGAGTCTTTTTAAAGAGCTAGAACAGGTCACAGTCAGTGACATTTTATCTGTCCCTGTGGTGTTTTATGGATCACATGAAGATCTCTGGAACTTTGTTTTGGGGTTTTTTTTACTTCCCCTGTTTTAACAACATACATGATTTTTTTGATAAGTGAGGAATTAAGTTGTACTCCATTTAACCTCCATGCCTGATAAGTGAGGAATTAAGTTGTACTCCATTTAACCTCCATGCCAGATACCCTGTTCTTTGGATTGGGAATGTGGATGGAGGGAGCTTCTGTTTCCTGTCATATCCCTTGTCATTCCAGGGTTTTAAACCTCAGAAAAGCTGAGCAGGATGCTGTTAATTCCCTTATTGCTGTGAGCATGCACCCCATGAACCTCTGAGGTGACACTTCTGGGTATTAGAGACTTTCTGAGGTGCTGTCTGAATCCTTTTAGACTTGTTCAGGATGACACTTCATTTTTTTGCAGTCAGTTTATGTTAATTTTATTGCCCATGTTTAGCTAATTTATCCATCAGCACAGAGATGAAAATCCTTAAAACTTGGGGAAATCTTCTTGAATTTAAAAATAGATTAAACCTGAGCTAAATGATTATTGGAGTAGTTGAACATACAAGCAGATGCTTCTTCAAAGTCAGGACTGTGTGATTCATGTTTTGATGAAGTAATTACTGTCATATATTGGTGGGGTATCTAATTAGCAATTAGTTATAGCTTCCTTACTGGTTCAATTAATCAAATTCCTGTTAGTGTAACTTAAGACTAAATTTAATTAAGTGATCAATTTTAATGCCTGAGCAGATTCAGTAAACAAATCCTTCAGCCTACTTGCTTGTCTTAGTTTGACTTTGAGTGTGTTGAAGTAGAGAGGTTATCAGTGCTGTCCTCGAGGCTGAATTGCCATTTAGTTTTGGTTCCTTCCCCTGACCCTAAGGGACAAAAACACTGGTGCAAATCTGTGTATTTTTATTCACTTTGTTCCCAACCCCACCCTTCAGCCTGTTTCACAGAGGCAGCTCAGAGCAGTGCTGTGCACCTTGTCTTTCAGGGAGTTCTCTTGAGATGAACTTGGCTGGTTTTGGCCTCATACCTGTCAGAACTGTGTGCATTTGCCTTCCCAGGAACCCTTAATGCTCTGCCAGGTAGATTTTGCTTTATTCCCATAGAAAAGCACTTTTTTTGTTTTATAGCTCCCTTTAAATTAGTGAAGAGGGGCCACCTGGGTGGATCCTCAGGGTGCCTTCACAGTGGATTCTGTGGTGTGAAGCTGTTGTGTGGGATATAGGGTTGTAACAGATGTAACTTTCTATAAAGGATTTCTAAAATGTGTGTGTGCAGTGAAGAAATTAATATTTTAGGCTCACAACCTGGTGCAGGCTGACCCTTGGGAGGAGAGGGTGCTCCTTTCCAGCCCCCCTCAACCCTCTTTGTTCTGTAGTGAGAAAGTGTCTGACCTTGGGTGACCTCCAAGTGCTTCCAGCTAAAAGCTGGAAAAATAAAAGTGTCTTATGTGCTTGTGCAGCAGACACCTGTACCAGGCTGCTGTACTTGGTTGTGCTCATGCTGCAAGAGCCATCAGGGAAGCACTTTGCAAATACAGAACCTCTCAGTGCAGTTTGGTTCAGTCAGCACAAGTTCACAGGTTTTTTTTCTCACTCACATGTGTTTAATGACCTGAGGTGATTAATCTCTCCAGAGCTATGTTTGGTCTCTCCAGTGTTGCTTGTCTGCAGCAGAAGGTGAATGTGGAATCCTAAATAAGCCTAAAATATTCCAATATGACACACCTCAGATGGTCAGGGAAAACAGTCCAAGATTGTCATTGAATGGAGTGTGACCTCTGGGAATGATGGAGAAGCAATAGGAATTCCAATAGGAATGGAGGCAGTTCACCTTTGCCTTCACAGCCCTTCCTCTTCCGTCTCCAACCTGATATCCCCAATTTTTCTGCTGGTACTCAAATCTTTAACATCAGATATTGAACAGCTCAGTGAGTGACAAGAGAGCATGTTTTCTGCAAGATGAAGTGATGTAATTGAAAAAGATGTGATGGCAGCTCTGTCTTAAAAGCCCTTGGCTGATTCCAGTCTGCTCATCCTGCCAGGTTGGCACAGATTGAAAATTAAACTGCTGTTGTGAAATACAAGTTTTGGGGTATCAAAAGTGTAGAAACACCCAAGTCACCACTATGCTACTTTGCCTTCAGCCAAAGAAACAGTGTTTTAGTCTTAACAGTAAAGCTGAGTGTGACTGTGGTTTTAATCTTAACCTGTTTACAGACATTGATGTCAGAAATGAACACACAGTGCTGAAGTTTCAGTATTTGCTCTCACAGCAACCTAAGCTCCTTGTTTTGTCTTCTGTTTCCTCCTTCCCCTGTGCAGATTTCAGGAAACCTTACTGTGCCTTGGATTACAGGTTGTTCCAGAAAAAGAGCAGTAAGTACATTTCCATTTAAGTATCTAATGCATCAAGTGAAGCAATGCTAAGTTGATAAAAATGCATTTTTGAAAATGTCAGTTCTGTTTACCTTGTGTGGGTTTTTTCCCTTTTTACTTTGATACTAACATATCTGTAGGTGCACTGTTTCAGTTGAGGTAAAGTTGATGTCTATCTTTAAAAGCAGGTCAAGGTCATAAGCCAGTGGAGGTGATGTGATGCTCAGGTAGGAATTGTGCTCTTAGCTCAAATATAACATCTGAATTGGTAAGGACTGAGAGGTTGGGGTTCAGAATATGTTTTTTATATTGAAAGCGAAGCGGTTGTTAATTGAGGCAACTGGATGCTTAAGAGAGTAACTCCCTCTGCAGCTTCTCTGCACATGCACAGAATTAGTCAGTGCTGGCTGTAGGAACTTGATCAAGTCTAATTTTATCCACATAAGTGTCATTTCTGTAGGAGAATCAGCCAGGGTGGTGTCCTCAATTCACCAGTGACTCCAAACCGTAACACAAGGTATGAAACAGCTTTCATCAGGGAAAAAAAATCTCTGCCCAGCTCTTTTGTTTAGTTGCTGCTGAGCATTTCCAGCTTCCCTCTGAAGAGGTGTCAGTTGTGCCTCCTTCCCATGGAAATCCAGCCTCAGCTTGGATGGTACAGCCAGGCTCTCCAGGGGCTGCTCCATCAGCCCAGCTCTGTCAGAAGTCTCTGTCAGAAGTCTCTGTCATGGTAACCAAACTCACCCCATCAAAGCCCCCAGTCCATGGAGCTGCCAGTGTCCTGCCAGTGGCTGCTGTGTTGGAATGAGGTCTAGGTAATGGAAGAGCCTTTCCTTGCTTTCTCCTGCTGTAACCAGTACTGTTTCCTTTCTTTATTTTTTTCAGTTCTTCTCTTTAGTCTTCAAAAGGTGTGAGTGTGGGAGTGTTTCCTGTATAAGTAGGAATCTAAGGACCATCACGTGAATGGTGGTTTCTCAGAGTTTTTCTAGGTCTCAGCTGTAGCACTTCCAATTTCTGCAGAGTTTGGTACAATCACTTAATTCTTTTTATACAGAAAGCACTTTGTAAGAGCACCTCCCAGAGGAACTGGTACTTTTGTACAAATCCTGTTGTGCTCAATCCATCTTTTTTCTTTCTAATTCTCTTGAGGAGGCTTTTAAAAATGCTGCTCTTTTCTGGAAGGCTCATCTCCTCTCTCACTCAATGACCTTTCAGAGCATCTCACTCAAGGAGCTGGGGAGTGTCCTTGGGTACAATTTCACTGCTAAAGGGGGAAGTTTTCCCCTCCCTCTCAGTACCCTGCCACCCCATCCATAGCCAATATCCAGTTGCAAGGTAACCCAGGTCAGATGTGTGACCTGTGAGGTACAAATTCTGCTGCTGAGTTTGTTTTTAGAGTTGATTGCTGTGCTGGGGGTCAGCTGAGGAGTGCCAGAGCCAGCTCAGAGTGTGCAGTGGGTGCACAGGGCTGGCAGTGGGTGACGTTGGCCCCAGCCCCCCAGCTCCCTCAGCCACTCCTGGTGCTCCAGACCCTTCCCCAGCTCCATTCCCTTCTCTGGCTCCAGCCCCTCAATGTCTTTCCTGCAGTGAGACACCATTCAGGATGGTTATTAGGGAATTCTTTTTCTTATACCTTTAATCCTTGGTCTCTTTAACCAATAAAATGCATAAACCCCATTGGTTAATACAATCTTGTTTAGCAACATCTGTTTCCAGATTTGTGGATGCACTTTCCCAGTTTGAGTGCACAATCAGCCTCCTTAAGGAGACAAGTTGAGGACTTGGCACTCTAAAACTGCTGTTTACACAGAGGTGTAAGACAACCAAAGGAGAAAAAGCTCCTACTTCCTAGAAACTTTGATTTCAACTGTGAAATTCTTTTGAAGAAAGAGTGTAAGGGAACAGAAATAGAATGGATAGAGGGTTGTAGAACTGCCATTATGGCAATTACTGCCATTCAAACAGGAAAAACGCTAATCTGTATTTTGGTTAGAATGGAGAAGATTGTCTTTTAGATGCTGTGAATTTTTTATCTTTTGCCTCGATGTTTTGTTTCCCTTGCCCTGTCCTTCAACTGTATCAGGAGAGAAATAAAAGCTGTGCAGTTCTGCAGAAACTCTTTCTTCTCTGCTCAGCTCTGCTGTAGGATGATGTAACCCTGATTGTTAATGAATATTAGTCTAGAAATATCTCCCTCTCAGTAACTCATGAGAGTGTCTTTGGAAATGACAGAGTTCTGTGTTCTCTCCTGGTGCATGTGCAGTGGCCTTTATGAATGCATTGATTTTTGGTTTTTCACAGGGTGCTGGAAGGATAACAAGGATTCAAAAATAGCAGTGAAGTTACCAGTTAGGGAGAATTAAAAAGGGGAAAATATCTTCACTTTTGTCCTTGTGTTTAAGTCTTGAGTGTACTGACTGTGTTTCAGTTCTGTGTCATCCAAGGTCTGAGCAGAATGCTTTGTGTTTGTGGTAAAGTATTGCTGTGCTCTGGAGAACATTTGTCACACAGGTGGTGACTTTAGGTCAGCTGTGCCTTAGTGGTGACGTTTCATTTCAGGGGAGAGAGAAGGTTTGTCTGCCCTGAGCTTCATTTTGGGGTGTCTGAGCTCTCAGTCTGATGTATTTGGGGATGGGAAAGACCTGAAATGGGCAGAGAGTTCCCGTGCTAGATTTTGATTTTTAAATCACTGTTTGCACATGATCTATTTGAATAAAACTCTGTCACAGGAGCTCAGGTATGCTTTGGGGCTGGTGAAGGGGCTGAGGTGTGAGATCTGCCCCCAGCTGTTCTGGGCATGGGGAGCACAGCTGGATTACGTGGGGAGACACATCAGTACAACCCTGAAGAAAGTTCCTCCTTGGCCTGGGGAGTGCAAGGCTCAGGAAAACCAGCAGCTGCCGCAGGAAAAGCGACGTGAGCTGGGAGCAAACACCTCAGAGCAGCTTTACAGAGAAACCCCAGCAGGGATTAAAGCTGCCTGCAGTCAGAGGGCACCTCAGCTCTGCCTTTTGTCTTAAAACTATTCCAGAGGAACTTGGGGAGTTCTCTCCACCTCCCTCTGCTCTCCCAGGAGGGGAGAAAACTGCTTTAGTCAAGTTGGCATAGCATGTGTGAGTGAGACAGTCAGGGTGTGCAGTGAGAGGTGAGCCAAGCTGCAGGGCTCTGGATGGGAACTCTGTCCTTGTTCTACTTCGTGCCATTGGGAACACTGGGGAAAATGTTTCCTCCTGTGAAATACTTGTGTCTCAAGAGATTTCTACACTGGATGGTAATACCATCCCTAGCATGGCATGGCCTTCTGGCTGGGAGCAGCACCTCCTTGTCCAACAGCAATCCCTAAGGAATGCAAAGAGGGGCAAGTCTGGTCATTTTTTGTTACGTGTTGTGCTGGACATAAGTGCCACAAATCACCTTGGCTTTTGTATGCTGGGAACCTGCAGGCAAGATACGCATCCTATCTGAAGAGGAACTGCAAAAACAGACTTTCTGGTCCAGTGTGAGGAAGACATTAATAGATCAAAGAAGAATCATGATAATTGCCATCTAAAATCAGTTTACTTTGAGGCTGAACATTCACTATTTAACAAGTCAGTTCAAATCTCAGGAAGGGTGAGTTGTCAGTTTGTGTGGATCAAGGGTTGGGTTGGAAGTTACAGAGTGGGATGACTGGGGTTCAGTATAATTTCTTTTTGCTAAACTGTTCAATGCATTGATACCTCTTTTTTCCCCCCATCTTTTTAGCTGAGTTAGATTTAGAAACAGATATTAACAGAATATCTGTAATTTTGGCTGAGTGTTGAAGCAGTTACAGCTCTTCTCACACTGGGGTGCTATGAAATATTTATCAGTTCTGCTTCCATCAGAGCACACTTCAAGCTTACCCAACCAGTGGGGAAAGATGCAGAGTCTCTGTTGCAGAAACCTGACAATGTGTGGTTTAATGGTGTGTCAGCAGGAAGAGTTTAAGGTACCTTCAAACACCTTGGAGCCTGAAGTTAGTGCAGCTGTGTGTGAGCAGCAGTGTCCAGCCCAAGCACAGGATGGGTTTTCACTGATGGGGGCAGCTTTGTGGCACTGGTGAAACCTGAAGCTGAAACCTCAGGCTGAAGGAATGTGTAATCTGGCACAGCTTTAATGAGGTTAAATATCTTGGGGTGTTAGGGGAAAATGCAGACCTTCAGAGTTTGTGTGTGGGAAATTGAGAAATAATAAACTGAAAAGCAAGAATGATATTAAATGATGCAGATGGGAAAGGGGAAACATAGTGCAATGATTCAGAAATAACTAATAATACATACAAATAAGTACTTGAGATAGAAATTGATAATCCTCTGAAGAAAACAGATGTTAATTAGTGTCAGGGTTCAGAGAGCTCAAAGCTGGTGTCACTGGGAAAGGTGAATAAGGCAAAATGACACTGTGCTTGTACAGAAGAATGTGGGATTTGTTCATACCTTGAATGCTTTGAATGCTTCTGATCTTCCCATTCCTCCCAAAATATAACAGAGAAGCAGTGACAGGGATCAAAGGCACGGAAAATTTGTTGAGAGAGGTTTGTTTGCTAAAAATAACCATTACCTCAGCCCATTTCATCACCAAGTATCAGAACTGAATGTTGATTTAATATGATTTCACTGCAATTGAAATAAACACCACACACAGGGCTCAGCTGCAGCATCAATGCAAGTTACATACCAAACCTCTAGTTCTTCCGTTTTTTAGCATGCCTTTGATTAATAATCTGAAATTTGTGTATGGCTTTTGTGCGCGTGGCCTGAAACATTTTCAACTGATGCACACAACCCGATCTAAAAACGCAGGCTCCAAGAAAAGGCAGGATGAGGACACTCCACGCCGTGCAATTATTCATCCCAATTATAGACACCGGATTTGCACCACAGATATTGCTGCACACTGGGGGGGACGAGGGGCTTGGCAGAGAGCCAGGAATGTCTCTAATAAACTGGGTCATCTCCTCTAAGGATGTTGTTCTACACTTGGGAGGTCGGGGATAAGCTGGTTTAACCCTGCAAGGCACAACTGCTGATTCCATTTGCTCGCTGGGATTGCTTTTCCTTGGGAATTGATAGGCTGCGTTCTGCTGGACAAAGCCTCTCCTGCCTTTTTAAACTGTGGCCAGCAGAAGTGGGAAATGCACAGGATTCAGCCAACAGCCAGCACTGCCAAGGATAAGGCCAAGCCTTGAAGCTGGAGATCTGAAGAGAGGAAATGAGAATTGTATTCAGAGCTGAGTTAATGAAGTAAAAATAAGAACTGAATTACTGGCTTGCCTTCACCTAGAAGTATTGTCATAAATATGAAGCTTTCCAATGTTATCTTTTGATCTTTTTTCCTATAATGGTGAATATTACGAATATTTGTAAGACTCTGAGTTTTTCCTCTTGGTCCTGCATTTCCTCTGATTATATTAAGCAGGAGAAGGTTATTATCTAAATTGATGGAAGCTTAGTTCCATGTACAATATAGAAATTCTGTCCTTTATTTTCTGACAAAAGTCATTATGTAATTTTTAAGCAGTTTATAATGCAGGAGTCAAACTGGGGTATAATCCTTGTCAAGGGGATGATCCTGTAATTGAAGGTAGTTTGTGATTTCCCTAAGAAATTGCTGATAAGGCCCATGGCACAGCGTGTTACAAGAAGGCAGCTAATCTGGAGCTGAAATTTGGACATGCTGAAGTGTCATTTACATCTAGAGAGCTTAAGAGGTGACACTGATCCCATGATGCTGGTGCAGCAATTGAGAGCAGGGTGTGCAAATGATGATCCTTTGGGATTTCTGAGATTCCCACAGAGCTGCTCACTTGGCACAGCACAGGGGCTCCTCAGTGCTGCTCTTGGTGGAAAAAAATGGCTAAAATGAGACAGAGACTCCAAAGTAGAAAAGTTAAAGTTACATTAGCATAATTATACAGCAGTTCTGAGGTGAAAACCGTTGAATAGTGATGTATCTAGTAAGATTTTTATTGAAACGTTTGTAGTAGATCATCAGAATTAACATCTATCCACCTAAAATGGAAAAAGTCTGACACTGCTTTTTAAGGAAAAATTTTAAAGGCCATGTGGTTTTCCTAAACTCTGCTTTTTCCAGCAGCCAATGTTATTTATTTATGTTTAAAAAACACTCACTGCCCTTCAGCAGTCCTGCCCTGAGCAGCCAGGAATGTGGGATAGGCCAGAGTACCTTGTTTTTCTGTGCAGTCTGAGCATTGCTGTCACTCCTCTCTGCCTTCCCTCTCCTCTGTGCGGGGCTGCTGCAGAGCACAGCTTTTCCCAAGTCCCAGTGTGTTTTGCCAGCAGCTATAAAAGGAGTTCTTGCTGCAGAGATCCAGGAGATAGCTGTACTTTTGCTCCTTGAACGTGGCTTGGAGGCAGGAGGAGCTCAGGTCAGGCGTGCAGGGAGAGCGGCGGCAGCTCCGGGCAAACAGGCACTGGGGATTGGCTTTGCCTGGTTCTGGAGCTGCACCTTGCCCAGCCTGGAGCTGCACCTTGCCCAGCCTGGAGCTGCCTTCAGTGGATTCCTTTGGGATGAGCATGGCCTGGGGCATTCTGCCCGGGAGCATCTCCTGTGCTGGGCTGCTCGGGGCTGGGTGGGAGCAGAAAGGCTCCAGGGTGTCCAGGGCACTGCTGTGCCCCAGTGCCACCAACCATGGGATGGGCAGGATGGGAGCAATCCCTGTAATTCCAGACCTGCATGATGAAATGATAGCCAAGAAAAACTTGGAGTGCCTGGTAGAACTTAATTAGTCATGGGTTCATTAAGGTTGGAAAAGACCTCTAAGCCATATAGTCCAACCAGACCATATTTGAATGTATCTGGTGCATCTTTTTACTGAGATTCCTTTGAGAAGACAAAGGTTTGATGCCCCTATTTTGTGTTCATACATTGAGGAGTGCTTCTAACACTTTAAGAAATAATCATTCTTAAAAGAAGAAAATTGCAACAATTACAGTATTCTGAAGATTAACAAAAGCTAGAACTGGAAATTGTACAAGATTGTCAAATGATCCTAGTTCTGCAAAATCTCTTTTTATTTCGCTTTAAATTATTTCTCTCTAACTTTTAACAGCTTTTAAATGAGCCAACACAGAATTCAGCTATTGAAATCATGAACACAGTTCAACTACTGATATAATGACAAACGTGGCACACGGGCTGCAAGTTACCAGTGCAAACTTTGTGGCTGATTTTCTGTACTCTGAATAGCAGGAGAAGTGGAAAACATTGGTTGGTGTAAAGAAACTGTAGATTTTAGATAAAACTCTGGGTGAAAAGCTTTTGATGAAGTTTGGAAGCTCTACTAGAGAAATACACTCTGTGCTCACACCAGTTCAAACAGTGGTAGGATGTTTAGGAATTCTTCTTCAGTGTAACTTCTTTTATCACTGATCCACTATCACATATTTTGATAAATGTAGACAAAAAGTTTGGGAACTCACAGATGAACAGTGGAACCAATTTAAACTCAAGCTCACCAAATAAACATTAAAGTATTCCCTTTAGGAAGTCAGAATCCTTTGAATTATGTATGTATTGTAGTTTGCAGTAAGATAAAAGAACTTCAAGGGGGGAGGGTGAGAAACTTGAAAAGCCTTTAAGGAGTGATTTGCATAAATTGGGTGGAGAGAGTAAACAGCAGAAGGGGAAAAAAAGTTATTTTCAGTAAAGCCTTACAGAATGAGATAAAACAAATTACAGAAAAAATCAGGTGGAGTTGAAACAAAGCTGAAGTGCTTTAAACTTGTGTTTGCACTGTCACTGCCTTTAGAGCAAATCCCAGGGAGCTCTGAAGTGCCCTGGATAAAAAAAAGAAATTTAAAAAAAATTAAATTCTTAAGGGAGAGTTAGAAGAAGACCCATGGAGACAGTACAACATGTGTGTTACTGTATGGGAGACCTGTGGACATGAATGCTCAGGATAAGCAGATTTTTTTTCAATCTAACAGTATTTTTTTTTATCTTGCAGTTACAGGACCGCACACAATTTAGTGACCGAGACTTAGCTACCCTAAAGAAATACTGGGACAATGGCATGACCAGCCTGGGCTCAGTCTGCAGAGAGAAAATTGAAGCTGTGGCTGCAGAATTAAATGTTGACTGTGAAATAGTGCGGGTAAGAAATCCGGAGTCTTCCCTTATCTAGTCGCAGGAGCAAAAATAGGACAGATGAAAGGCTTTAAAAATTTCATGAGGAAGCTTGAAATAGATTTCACGTATTACATAATGAATGACCATGTTGGGAAGTGCTCTCCTGCTCTTTCTGCAGTCTATATTTAGTAAAAGCCCTCAGGTAAGAGTCTTATTGATCATCAGCAGAAGCAGCACTACGAGCTGTTTGACATTCTCTTGAGTAAGATTTTAAGTAAAAGTGTTACATCTTTTAGGGAGATCCTAGAAGACTGAAAGGTACTATTTATATTGCTATTAAGATACCAAAAAAAAGGCTTTTCTAAAGATACAGGGGAAATACCTCTCATTCATGTTCATAGGGAAAATTGTGTGAAAGAAATTGCTCCAAAATGGGAAGAAGAAATATTTTACAAGACTGTCTTGAGGGCAGGTTGAGGTGTGATGGAGGAATTCTGTGTCACTTCAGTTTGATGGTCCCAGTAGGTGTGGCTGAGGAAGGCACAGGTGTGCTAGAGATAACCTAACTCCCAAAAACCACTGCACATCATCTCTTCCCAAGGCTGGGAAGTTGTTTCCACTGTGTCCCAGATGAGCAAACACTCAGCATGCCCCTGCAGCTCTGGGGGCTCATTCACTCTCCAGCCTCAGGAAATGGTCCAACTGCTTTCATACAACTGCAATGGTCCAATTGCAGTCATACAAGGACTGGAGCCTTCCTTTTCCTCATGGCAATTGGGATTATTCCTTTCAGGCTTCATCTTCCTCGTCCACCTCTCTCCTAAATTCCTGACACTGCTGCAGAAGCAGGGCTAGGAGCCCTTGTTGAAACTCTCCTGTTGTGGAGACCTTTTGGGTTGGTGCATCCAAATGGTTCCAAACCTGCTTTTAGGGTTGAACACAAATCTGGTTATTTGTTTGTGGGAGCAACAAAACCACTCAATTGTACTTTAGGAGGCTGAAGAGAATCATTCTTTCCTCTGTGGAGAGCAAAGCTGCTCCCTGTTTTCCAAGGGCTTCACTTTGCTCTCAGAAAGGTGAAGCTGCTCCCCTTGATGGCATCTCCTGGACAGGACACACCTCATGGACAGCACAGTGACACCCAGGCTCCCTTGGTTTGTCCCTTTGGGAATATCCTTCCTGGCACACATGGGGTGACACTGAAGTTCTGTTCAAACCTTCCCAGCTGCTGGGATGTTTCTGTCCTCAGGGCAGAGATTGGGATTGCCCTGTAAAGCTCTGGCACACCTGCACCACAAAAGACACACAGATCATCCCATTGCACTTCACAGACCTTGCTGGAAGTTTTTAAGGAGAGAGTATTTTAGGGATAGAACTCCCAAGCTGATTTTGTACATGGAAATTCCAGTCTGCTCTTGCCCTCACCGTTGTGCTGTTCCAGAATGTTCTCTGTTCAGCAGAGCACAAGGATGTGGAACCTTCTCTTCCCCATTTAATTTGAGACACTGTAAAAATACATCCATCTTCTCTGACATTCTCAGTATGTTGAATGAAAGATTTTCTGCTTTGAAAAGTCTGTAAAAAGATCTGCCTTTCCCAAGTGCCTTTTTGACTTAAAAAAGAGGTAGATTCAATTGTAAATTTTGTTAGCACTGTTTATTACCGTCACAAGATGATGGGAAAATTTAAAGAATAGCAATACACTGCTTGGAAAAAAGAGACCCAGATCTCTCTTTTCTTTCTTCCCCCAAACTGTTGGTAATACAAAAAATGATCTAGGTAGCTCTGCATACCTGTTGTGCATTCTTCAAAGAGGAAAATCAGCAAGCTGGGAAAGCAAATATCAGCCAACAAAAATGATTTGCTAAAAATAGTGTTCAGCATGTAATCTTTCAGCTTGTTAGAGATGCAGCTTTAAAAGGGTTTTTTTTCCAAGGCTGGCACAGCATGAAACTGTGTTTAGTAGTTCAGACTGCTGTTAATATTTCTCTGTTTTTTCTCCCTGGTAATCAAGGTATTATAAGCAAAAAGTTTTTTACTCAACTTTTTCCTGTTATATATCAAAAACCTAGGAAGAGGAGCAGGGCAGTTATTTCTGAAATAAGGCCAGAGTGATGTTTAGTGTGTCTTTAAAGAAGAAAATCCTGTAATATTTTAATGTCTTGGGAAACTCAGTTGGAACAGAGACCTGATGGAAAGGATGTGCATTTTGCTGTGGCCTGATCATGTTTTCAAACCCAGGAACTGCTGCTCCTGTTTCTAGGGGTGTAGATGGTGTGGGAGGGGGACAAGAACCAGCCCAAGAAGAATGGGAATAGCAGTTGGTAAAGAATTCGTGGCTCTGGGAAGGATTTTTGGGTGCCACTGGAGAGCTGGCTTGGATGGAAGGAAGGGTCTGGGGTGCAGGGGCTGTTGAGCAGAGCTGAGATGAGAAGTTGAAAGCCTGAGTGACACAAGGGAAGGGAGAGCCTTGGGAGGTGAAGAGGTGCAGACAATCCTTACTATATCGTGTTAAACTCTGAGGCTTTAATCATTTTTGGTGTAGACATTTTTTCATCAGAGAAAGCAAATTAATGGCCAGGTGTACAGATCCACTTGGAGAAAATGGAATGTGGGTCTTTTTTTTCTCCTTTGAAACTCAGTTTTAAGATGAAAAAGCATCCATCCACCTCACCATGCCTGCGTTTCTAGGTTGCCTGGGCCAGTTTTGTCTCCCAGACTGTCCCAGTGTGCTCCTCTACCCTCACTGCAAACAACTTTTCTTAAAGCCTTGTCTTCAGCCAAAGGGGACTGAAGGATGAGCTGCTCTGAGCTTTATTTGCCAAGTCCCATTCTGTCCTCCAAGGGGAGTGGTGCAGATCTGTCTGTGCTGTGGGAAATCCTAGAGCAAGGGGGATGTTTGGGTCATTGGATGCTTCAGTCCTCTTATGGAACTTGCAGAGTAGGAGAACCTGGATCAGAGATCTTCTGTTAAATTTGTTGAATAATTTAGATGGGGAGAGACCTTACAAAGTCACCTGGTCCTCTTTATTTAGAGCAGGATTGACTTTGGAATCAAGTCAGGTTCCTCAGATGTTGTCCAGTAAAATGTTGATTACCTCCAAGGCTGGAGGTGCCAAGGCTCCTATGGACACACTGTCCCTCTGCCTCACTGTAAAGCATTATTTTTTTTCTTTTTTTCTCCATTCCAGTCATCACTTCCCTTGCTGCCACTTGTGCCTATTGCTTCTTTTCCTTTTGCTGTGCACCTTCCTGTTTCCCTTGGAAAACTGAACCTGGACACAGGATTTTGGGAAGCAGCCTCATGAGGGTCAAATACTGGGGAATAATCATCTCCCTGAACTGCTGGCTGCACCCTCCTTCCTGTAGTCCAGATATGCTGATGTCACTTGATTGGGGGCCTGTTGCTTTTGTTATAGTTTCTGATATCATTCATGTTTATTTCTCTTACAAGACTTGGATTGGGAATCGAAGACGGAAATATCGTTTAATGGGGATTGAGGTCCCACCCCCTAGAGGAGGTCCTGCTGATTTCTCTGATCAATCTGAATTTGTTTCTAAATCAGCACTTAATCCAGGAGAGGAAACTGCTACTGAAGTGGGGGATGATAATGATAGGAATGATGAAGTATCAATCTGCTTATCTGAAGGAAGCTCACAAGGTATTTGGAATGCAGTTACTACTGTGCCTATATTTTCAATTTCGTGCAGTGTGCATGCTTTGGATTCTGTTGTACACATTCAAAAACGTCTGACAGAGTCACAAGTGCTCCACCCCGCCTGGGCTGAAGGTACTGTTTGGTCTCTTTCTTCTACCTCTGTGTCTCTGAGTTTTGTTGGGTTTGTTATACAAAGATTGGAGAAATCTTTGATCATTAGAGCCCCATTTCTGCCAGATTCATCTGAAATGAAATCACAAGTTCATGTTTTGCTGGTGCAAGTGAGAGCTGGGCAGACAGTACAGGTGGAGAAGCCTCACTTCCCAGGGAAGCCAGGTTTACAAAATGCTCTCTGCTAACTGCTCAGTTCTTCCCAGCCAGCTGGAATGGCCATTCCATTTGACACCTCATCCCTGGAAGTGTCCAAGGCCAGGCTGGACAGGGCTTGGAGCAGCCTGGTCTGTGGAAGGTGTCCCTGCCTTGGCAGGGGGTGGAATGGGATGAGCTTTGAGGTTCCTTCCACCCCAAGCCATGCTGTGATTGCATGGCTCCCTCCCTGTGATCCTGAGTCACGCCAGGCACTGGTGGGTGTGGAGCTGCCTGCTGTGACTGAGCAGAGCTGTGCATTCCCGGCTCTCCTGGCAGGGAACCTCTCAGCTCGCGCTTGAACAAGGAGCTGCCCAGGCCTCCTGCTGCTCTCTCTGACAGGCAAACACAACGCAGCAGATCAAAGCCAGGAGCAGGGCACAGCTCAGGAGCCTTGGAACTGCACACACAGGGGCTTGTCCTCTGTAAACTGCAGGCTCTGGAGTGAGAAGTGCCTTCAACTTCATTCCCTTTTCCCTCCCAGGAGCACATGGGATCGATGTCTCCCTGCCCCTCCAGTCCATGAGCTGTGGCAGGATGAGCTGCCTGGCACATCCCCCACTCACTAATTGCTCCCAGTGCTTCTGCTTACAGGAGATCAATGAAGCCTTTGCTCTCCAAACTAAAAGAAAGTCTGACCTCGGGCTTGCTGCTGCTGCAGCTCCATGTGCCAGGCTTGATGCTGTCATTTCGGCAGAACAATTTAAAGGGAAGAGCCAGGGGAGTGGAGAGCAGCTGGGAATGAGTTTGGGAGAGCTTTGTCATACTGACTGTAGAGGGAATGAGATGATAAAGAAATGGGTCAAGTGATTGAAAGGCAAGTGAGAGGAGGAATCTGAGAGTCCTTGATTTGCCTGAGGTGTGGAAGGAGCTGATTTAAGTCAGATCTGCTTGAAAGAAAATGGTGACAGGGGAAGAGTCTGAAGTGCCTGTAGTTCAAGTGAGAAATAACTCCATGTTTATTGAGCAAGGCTTTCATCAAACAAGGTGAGGCTGAGCACTCAGGGTGGATTATTAGTATCAAAGCTTAAGGAAGTGCAAGGAAATGACAGGATTTCCACAGCATCCAGGAATCCCACTTTCATTCCTTTATTCTCCCACAACAATTATTTCTATTCATTTCTCCAGTTCAAAGGAGGAGCTTTCACTGCTGCAGCTCAGCTAGTTTTGAACTTCCTGGAAAATATTTCCCCCAATACTCATGGGTTGTGTTCAGTCACAGATAGGGAATTGTTTTAATTTTTGAGAACTGTAACTTTTGGTCCTAATTTATTAAAAAACCAAAACCACAACAGCCAGAAAAACACTCTGAAAGACAGAAAAAAGCAATTTTTGGTCACCTAATTAGAGTGACAATGTTCATGGCTCCTGCTTTTAAAATGTAGTGCAAAAATACAAAAAAATAAGCTAGGCTGGGATGCAAAATAGAGCATTTAAGCTTTCATATTGCCTCACCTTTTTTAATTGTGTGTTAATTGTGTCCACACTTAGTGGAGGCCATTAGGATATGAAAGTTGTTTAAAACTATTAGCTGTCTGTGTATGGTCTGACCTAAATATGACCCTGTCTTGGGCAGCATTGGTAATCCCAGGGAAATCCTGTTATCCCTGTGTTTGTGTGGAGGTGACAGACCTGGAATCATCACCTGCCTGTCCCACCTGAACTTGCTGCCCCTTCCCTCTTTTCCTCCTTATATTTAATGTGTATAACATGTTTATATTTTAATACGGAGAAGTCAAGTAAATATGAGGAACAAACTTCAATTTTAGGGGTAAATAGATTTGTCTTTTTTTGGGTTGTATTTCCTCATTGTCCTTTAAGGTCAATGGAATCACCTCATCCTCGTGGTTGAAATATCAGGGTAAAATCTGCTCTGTTTTCAAGTGTTTGTACATAAAAAAGCACTTTAAATTCACTAGGGATAAACATTTGCCGTACAAGAAGGACACAATCTGAGCAGTTTTTTTTGTTCAAAACCCATCAATGTCTGCAAGGGGGAGGTGGGATTTAGATAGGTACCCCAGAATTTTGGGAAATGCAGGATTTTTCATGTAGGAATTTATTTTAATTTTAAAAAACCCAACTTCTGCACACCTCTGATGTGAAACTCATCATCATCTTTGAATATTTCAGCCTGAAACTAAAAATGGGAAGGTTTTGTCTAGAGAAGAACTGATAGTTTTGTTGTTGTTTCAGGTTGCAATTGCTTTGATGTTGGCCTGAAATACTTGTGACAAGATGTCTTTTTAATAAGGCAGATATTCTGTTTTATGAATAGACATTGATACCATGACTTTGCTGTTGGATTTAGCAGCTGTGACATTTAGTGGTAAACACCATTAGTGGTCCTTCAGCATAAAATTGGAATGAAATCTGACAAAACCAATTTATTTCTGCAGAAGAGACAAATGAAGCTCTTCAGAATGAAGAAATTGGCCACAAAGATGATGACCAGAATCCAGTTTCCACTGATAATGTGGTATGTATACCTTTCCTTTTTCACCAGCTCATTAAGAACTCCTTCATTAATGCTGAGGTTGTCGTCCAGCACCTGTGTTTTTCACTAGGTGACAACTTCAGTTGTATTGAAAGTCCTTCCTATTTGAGCATTAAAACTGTACTAAAAATTATAAAACACAGCAGAAAAAAACCTTAAAACCTTCAGTAGAAATGGTTTGCAGAGATGGTGGCCAAGAGACTGAACTCCCCAGTCTACCTGAACCCCAGATTATGTCATTTGATAGAATCATAGAACAAAACCAAGGAAGAGTTCCTCCATACTTTGTTCTGAAAACAGTGTAACAAAACTTTTAAAAAATGCACTTAAAATAGGACTAAAATACACTGGATTTGCATTAGAGATACAGATTTCCTATTTGAAATTCTAATTTGTTCTTTCCCCTCCTATCTTAAAATGTGTGTCTAAGAAAGAGAGTGTGAATGTTTGGCAGTTCTTTAGAGACTCTTTCCTCAAGCTGAGTCTAAAACCAAAAATATTTGAATCACAGTGTTCCTGAGGGTCTGATGGAGCAGCAGAACTCGGGGACATCAAACCTCTGAGCTGCTGTCACTTCAGCTGGGCTGTCAGACACTGGAGCACAGGAAATGAGCTTTATCCTCCTTGCCAGGGAGAGCTGGGAACCTGTCTGGAAGGATTGCTCCTCAATGATCTCGGAGAAAATTCTGGTGCTGCAGGAAAAACCTCTGAATTAACGCCTCAGGAATGATCCATGAACATGGATTGGGTCACTGGGGACCTTTCCCTGCACTGGGTTAAACACTAGCCTAAAAAACAGTAAAATTGCTTTAACTTACTGGTGACAGGCTCATAAATGTTTACAACTGTCAAAACAAAAACAGTAAAAAAAAACTTGGGACGTATTTCTAAGTTTTAATCAGTGTTAAGCTTGGCCTTAATGCAGTGCTTTAGGTATCTTGAGAAACCTGGTATAGAAAACTCCCCAAATTTTTGTGAATGAGGTGAAAATGTCCATCTTTATGCATTTGTAGATGTCCTTTGGATCACTTAGGGCATTTCACTTGCACTGTGGCCAGGAAGGCCGAAGGAGAACTTGATTTCTTTATGCCAGAAGTAGGTCAGGACTTGCCATGATGGCTGCTGTGCTCCAGAGGGATAAACTTCCAGCCCCTCCTTTGAGCAGCAGAGCAGAGCAGAGCAGGGGCTGGGAGGGGATAACTGTGCAGCTCAAAGCCAAAAAGCTGGGGCCAGGGAGCTCCTCTGTAAACAGCTCAGGTCTCCACGGCAGCAGCTCTGCTGGATTCCCCCTGGATCTCCTGGCTGAGGTGCATGATTGCCATCTAATGGGGGCTGCATGGCTCAGAATTGCTCAGCAGCCAGCACTGAGTTCTCTTCCCTTCATCCTTTATCCTTCATCCTTCATCCTTCATCCTTCTCATCCTTCTCCTCCTTCCTGCCCCTTGGGGATGCAGATCCTCGTTTGTTTGTCTCCTCTGTCTGCTGGAATCTCCGGAATGAACCGTTTGCTTCTGTTTCAGAAAATAGAAATTTTAGATGATGAAGAGAGTGATCTGATCAGCAATTCTGAAGTGGATCAGATGAGTTCTCTTTTGGATTACAAGGTGAGTGATTGGGCTGTGTCAGGGACAGCAGGATAATCCCCAGGGATTTCAGGGGGTGCATCTGAAAGGGATTCAGCAAAGGCTTGTGGGATCCTGCAGCTCCTCTGCTGTTTTCCTGGTGTGCACATCATCCACCTCCAGCCACATTATCCATGTTTCAACCCAAACAGAGGCAGGAAAACCCCATTTCTGCAGAGCTGCAGCTCCCCCTGTGTGTCCCAACAAAGGGATTTATGGAGCCACTACACCAGAATTGATCCTTGGAACACTGTGACACTTTTCCTACAGCTGTCAGCCCTGGAAGGGACTGAGCAGCTGGAATCCTCTGATGAAGTGGGGGAATCTGAGGAGAAGTCATTCCCCAGGACATGGGGGGACAGGCTGTGGGAGGGAGGAAAAGCAGCTGCATCCTGACAGCTCCTGTCTCTGCCAGAGGGTGAGGGTTGTGTGGGTTGCTGCTCTCCCAGGAGTTGCCACAGTTCCATGTTTCCTTGAGTTTTTACCTCCACTGCTGATTTTTTTCCCTGAGAAACCAGGTCTGTTCTCCTGACAATAATCAATTACTGAAATAATAAACAGATCATCTCTTCAGAACAAAAATTCCTCCTTCCAGCAGCATTTTCCTGGGAAGGGCAGTGGAGAATGAATCAGGAGAGGGAATGACCTTTTCTTAATGTCACCTGTCAGCACAGAGAAAGGCTTGTTGTGACAGTGCCCTGCAGAGCCTGGGCTGTTATTTGACAGCACTGATTAGTCCCTGAGTTTTCTGCCTAAATCTGAATTCTTCCCAGGCTGGGCAAAATCCAGTGCTAAACAGGCAACAGCTAAGTTTCCATTGGGAAGAACTCTGCTAATTTTTATGGAAGCCTCAGAATCACAGCCCAGATATTCCTCTTTCATTCCCAGAGCTGTTATCACCTGGAACAATGTGGTGAGCAGTGTTTCCCCTGAAAAAAATTTGTATTCTCTGGGAAAAGACCAACAAAAACACAACCATTTTTAAAGCTTTGTAACAAACCTGTAGTGTATTACATAGTCTCATCTTCTGGTGTCAACTAAAGCTGAATTCCAGCCAGTGTAGAAAGTGTGAGCATGAATATCATATTTTTTTCATTATTCTCTCATGATTTGGTGCTATTATTTCTTCTATTGCAGAAGAGCCCTTCTGCAAAAATGAGCAATGCCATTGCTCTTGTAACCTAAATAAACAGTTTGACTTTCATGATCTTTGCAAAGGTGAATAACCAGAGAAAATGAATTTTAGCTCTGCACTGATCAACATTTTGATTCTACATACCGACAAGTTTGAAGGAGAAGAGATACTTGGAATAAACAGAAATACTTATCAAATCTGAATTTTTCATTGGGAAATTTCTAGTATAGATTGGGAAAATGCCTTTTTAGACAAAGCATACAAATTGTTGATATTTCCTCATTCTGCAATATACTACATCCAGTTCCAGCTCCATAAACAACTCTGTGGAGGTTGGAACTAAATGATCTGTAAGGTCCTTTCCAAACCCTTCTGTCACTCTGTGATATTCCTGTTTATTCTGTAACCCCAGGGATGCTGAGGAGCTTGGTGAGCTGACACTTGATCCATGTCAAACCCAGCTGCACTGGAGGATGTTATCTTTTACTTTGTGGTAGCTTTGAGGAATTTTCAAGTCCTTTTCCCTGTTTTTTTTGTGTGTCAAGCTTCCTGCTGCAATAATGGAATTTATTTGCTGTTTCTGCTCACAGTCCCCTGATCATTTCTAGGAGGAGATCTGGGCTTTGGGTGTCATTGTCACTAAAAACATGTAGTTTTACCCAGATGTGTTTAGGTGTGGGTATTCCAATGCTTTGTCCTGTCCCCATCCCCAGAGGGATTTAACAGACATGTGGCACTTGGGGACATGGTCAGTGCTGGGGAGTGGTTGGACTCCATCTTAGAGGGCTTTTCCAACCTAAGGAATTCCATGGTTCTGTGATAATTCCCAGAGCTCTCTGATTTCCCCCCAGAATGAAGAAGTCAGGTTCATCGAGAGTCAGCTGGAGACTCACAAACAGAAATATTTTGAACTGCAGACGTTTACCCGGAGTTTGATACTTGCAATTAAATCAGATGATAAAGAACAGCAGCAGGTAAATCCTGGAGCAGGTTTAATATCAGAAGGTATTTGTCCTTTTGTGTTGTGTTTTTCCCTTGGGTTTATTCCAGAGGCTCAAATTAAGATTGAAAACCTCAATTTTTTCACTTTGTTTAAAGCACATTTGCCTGCTGACATAAAAAACACACCTGACAGTGTATATACTATATATTATATATGTTCTTAGTGTATATACTATATATTATATATGTTCTTTCCCCTGTAGGCCCTGCTTTCAGACTTACCTCCTGAACTTGAAGAAATGGATTTCAACCACACATCCCCCGAACCCGATGATACCTCATTCAGCCTCTCATCCCTGTCAGAGAAAAATGCCTCAGACAGTTTGTGATTTGGTTTTTTTTGGAAGTGACAGAACACCAAGCCCACGGGAGGTGCAGGGTTCAGGAGAGAGGCTTTTGCTCTGCAGTGTTCCTCAGCCCAAGGTGGAGGAGCTGTGCTGAAGGGTGGCTGTGGCTCCTCACTGCCAAGGGATTCGGAATGCTGGGTTTGGGAAATCAAAGAACTGGGTGAGGGAAGGAAGGGTTCACTTGGAGCAGCCTGGCCTTGGTTAGGATTAACTTCTGACTCTCCAGAATAACTCTGGCTCTGTAGCAAAGTGTTTTTGAGCAGGGATGCAAGAGTGGAAAACAAATGTCGTGTGACACACAGCGAATTCTTCAGCGTCACCTGCTCACCAGGCCTGTTTATTATATTTTTCCCCATTTTTACTCAGGTAGGTGGACTAAAAATTGGGGATCCAAATAGAATAACAGGCTTTCTCTGAGTTGTGCTTGAAAACCTGAAATTAAACTGAAGTGTTTTTCATTTTTTGACTTGAGATTGTTAAATCTTCCATTTTTCTGACCAAAATAGCTGAAAAAACCTTGAAAGGCTAACTGAAAAAAATTGAATTATCATCAATAAATTATTAATGTAAAGAAGCAGTGATAAGTGTTGGAAGAAATGAGGTGGAAATGGGAACCCTCATAGCTGCAGGACAGAACTGCTTACTACAGTAGCAATGGGATTGGATGTTTACACTCTAGGGTTTAATGATTGTAGTCACAGTTTTTATTTGTCAAAGCCTGAATGGTGAAGTTCTGCTTGTTATTTTAAATCTTGGTTATATATTTTTCCACTAACTTTGCTCCATTTTACCAAGCCAATCAGAATTCCACAGCTGTCATTGCATCCTGAAAGGTTTTCCAGTGTTTGGAAGTGATTTTTGCAGATCTGGTTTGAAGCCCTGCCTGGTGGATTTTTTGGCAACTGCCATTTCTAAACTGTGATCTCAATTGCAGGCAGGGGCTGAACTGAATTCCTTCTTTCCCAGAGCTGTTGGCACTGAATCCCTTCACTGCCCTGGTGGAATGGATGTGCAGAGATGTTCAGATGGATGCAGTGGGGTGTTTGTGTCCTAGGAATGTCTGGCCATGGCAGTGGTTGCCATGCTTGAGTTGACAGAGTGGTGACCAAGGTTGGACTCAGTCTTGGAGCTCTTTTCCCCCAGGATGGTTCTGGGTGATGCTGCAGGTGCCCCTGGCATTGATGCTCCAATTCCAACCTGGATATCCCTCAGCAAGCATTTCCACACAGATACGTCAGTCTGGTAAAAAGCCTGATCTTTCCATTTGATGCCAAATAATAATTGACTCTGGGGAATCCTTGTTCATGCAGTGAGTAATCCCCTTCATTTCAGTGGGAGGTCCAAGGTGTAGCTCAGAAAATCCAGTGTTGGGGAAATAACACCTTTTTTTTCTTTAATACTGGGATTAACTTGGGTTTTAGGGTTTTCTCAGTCTGATCAGTTCCTCCCTAATCACTTGTACAGCTCTTTTTGTTTAGTATCAGTAGTGAGCTCTGGTCTTTTCAGGTTTTTATTCTCCTGTCCTTGGGCATGAGGAGCTTTTAGCAATACTGTTAAATACCAGCTGCAGAAAGGGCAGGAACAATTTCAAAAGGTGTTCTGAAAAATCAAAAGTCTCACAGTTCTTTAAGTTCCCAGCAGAGCTACCCTTCCTCAGAGTAAGCCCAGAATTCCAAGCTGCTGGGCCTGTGTGTGAGTTGAGGCATTAAAGCTCAAAGTGTTCTGAGCAGAGCTCACAGTGCTGTCCTGCACAGGGAAGATAGAGCTGAGCTGGAATTCTGCTCACTCTGAAAAACTCACTTATAAAGGGTTTTCTATGCCAGGCCAACAATGGTTTCTATTGCTGTTCTCTCTAGACAGGAAATTTGTGCCACTGACAATGAAATCTCTTGTTTTCTGCGAAATTGAAAAAATAGTGCTGTGATTTGCCACTATTTGGACTCTGTTTTCCTGCTTCTTCCACTTAAATTCCCATGACAGAAGGCAGGATACTTTTAACAGGAGTTCTCAATTTCATGGTCAATCAAATCATCCACCTTCCCGCAAGAAAAACTTCCATTGATGATTCTTATTTCACTGTCTTGCTGCTATTTCATCCCCAAACAAATCAAAGGAATGAATTTTGAATGAACCGTTTGCTAGATACAAGCAATTATGTCAGTCCCTGTTCTCTGGGAAGCTGGAATCCTCTTGGATGTGCAGCTGAAAGGAGCTGCTCTCAACACCCACCCCATCCCTGGGGATGTTCTGTGGTCTTTTCTCTTGTAGGGACACAAAACACAGCGAGGCAGTGGTGCTGCCATGGCCTGGGATACTTAACAAACACTACAGGATAGTCAGGAAAAAAGTTTAAATTCCACCCCTGAATAACAAAACGCTGGGGAGGAAAATACTCTGCAGCTCCTTGGCTGGGGTTTCTTTCAATATCAGTGGTTTTTCCAACAAAAATCTAATGACTGTTAGCATTAGTGGTATTTAAATGTTGGTGGAGGGCAGTGCGAGTGGATTTGGGTTCTGGGTGTTTCCCCATCCATAGAATGGTAACAAACACCTCTTAAGTGCAGCTCATCACTTCATAACCTTTTACAGGAGATAAAGCTAATCCTGTGCTTTTCAGGGTGACAGAAATCAGCCTCATTTCTGTTCCAGTGAATTATCACTGCAGCAGAAAGGCCACATGTTGGTGGTTTTACCACCTTTCTGTGGCCACATGTTGGTGTTTTCTCATCCTGCACATTTTGTCCATGAACAGCGACTTCCCTGGCATTGTTCATTCCTAAAGCATCCAAGGGAGCGTCAGTGATGTCTTTCTGGAGAAACCCAGGTGGGACAGTAGCTCAGAACAGACACTTGAAGCAGAGGCAGGACAGGCTCTCCCCAGGAGCTCTTTTTGATGCTGGAAAGTTGGTTGATGGTTAAAAATCCCTCCTTCCTGCAGCTCTGCCTCCTTTCCTCTCCCTGCAGGTGATCCTTCAGTCACATCCATAGGTCTGACAGGAATAACATTAACAGGAAATACTCCAGTATTACAGGAAATACTCCAGTAAAACAGTAAATACTCCAGTAGGTGAGTTTGGGGCAGGTTTAAAGGGACCTGAGCAGATGAACCATACTATGAGGTTTCTGGAGTGCCCGGCCCTGAAGGCAGCTCTGCACTTTAATCTTTCCAAGTATTTCTTTTCACTAAGGCAATAAAAAGTGTGAAATGAGGAGTCTGGGGGCTTTGCAGCCCTGTGAGTGAGGGAGGGCATGTCCTGGTTCTGTCTTCACCTTGAACTGGGCAGCAGCTTTGTGGAGTTCAAGGGGAGCAGCTGTGTGTGCTGCTGGGCTCAGACAGGTGAAGTGATGGAACAAAGCAGCAGCATGGACATCCTGCCTTGGGAATGGGAATCAGTGCTGGAAGTGGATCTGCTCTCCCATTGGGGACCTCTGCACTGCTCTATTCCTGACATCAACACAAACTCCTGCCCAGCATTGACCTCCCCTTGGCATTCCAAACAGAGCCCAGCCTTGGTCTCAGGGTGCTGATGGTGTGAGGAGGGACAAGAATACGCATGAAGGGAATAGCACAGAATTCCTGGAACAGGAACAATTCACAACTTGTTCCAGCCCAAACTGATGTCCTACCTGCAGCCCCCTGCCCAGCTCCCCCAGCCCAGCAGAGACCCAGGGGCTGAAGGGTTGGAACCTGGCCAGATTCTGCCTTTTCTGCCCCAAATCCTCCCAGCTCAGTTGGGAGGTGCCTGAGCAAAGTTCGGGGTGGTTAGGGAGGAAACTCCACCTGCTCACCAGAGAACGCGAGCTGGCTTGTTGGTTTCTCTAATCAAGTACATTTTACCACATTGGCCAAATGGGAAATCTGAAAAGTCTGAGGAAAAAAATAGGCAAAGCAGCACTACAAAATGGGTGTTTTCCATGGCAGAACAGGGGTTTAGTCTGAGTATTTATTGCTCTAAAAAGCAGCAGCTGCTTTGGTCAGAAGGTGACAGAGAAATGGGGCAGAGCCTTGGGGCTTCTTTTCCCACCAAGGAGAAAATCCTCTGGGCTGAAAGAGGTGCTTTAGGATGTTCCTGGAAAGAAAACGCTTCAGGTCAGTGCTCTGGCTCTGGGAACAGTTCCCATGTTACTGAACTAAGTCAATAACTCTTTTCCAGCTCTGTTTTACATTTTACACAACTCTACCTCTGAAATGTGACACCCCTTAAACCCACACAGAAAATGTGAATTTAGGATTTTTTTTAACCTTTTATAGGCAATAAATTGTTCCCAACATGCATCCTTCAGTTTTGTGCTTGGTTTTAGCTGAGTGTGATCTATTCACTTTGGTTTTATTTTAGTGCTATTTTTCTGTATTTGTGAGTCCATGGAAAAGGAAATTATGGGATATTAGGGAGAAAAGCTTAGCATATGTTAATGGGAGTAAATATTTATGTTAAAGCTGAAGGATGGTGGGGTGGCTGTGCTGATTTTGATGCAGTTACTGTGAGAAATAGGTATTATCCTTAATTCTGGTATTAATGATTGTTGTAAGATCGCTCAATGCATCAGAATAATTAATCTGAGTGAGCAGCCAGTGATCTCAGCACTGTAAGGAAAAGGATTTTATGCTTTCTGAGACATCACAGTTCATAAATACCTCCTCAGATTTTTGTTTCAGTTGTTTTCTCTTTTTTTGGAATAACTTTGTAGACACCTTGTAGAAACAATTTGGAAGTGTTCAATGAAAATGGATCAGTAACAAACTGAGGTCAGATGGAGATTGAGACCACAATTGTATTCAAGTTTCATTTTAAAAGAGTTCCTTGAATTTCCCCTATCACATTTCTCTCCCTGGAATGCAGGGGAAGGATGGCAGGATGCACAAGGGGGATGGAGGGAATGAGGCACAAGGAGGCAGACATGAAGGTTCTGGGTTTTAGTCAAGAAAATTTCAGTAAACTAAAAGGTTTCTATGCTGTGAAAAACCAGAGCTTCTGCTTTATCTGCAGATTTTGTGAAATACACCTCAAAAAGTCATTGGCAGATCCACTGAGTTGTGCTGGGGGGAAATTGTCTTCTCCAGTAGGAATTTTATCATTTCTAGGGTCATTTCTGGAATTACTGAGTGTGTTTGAACACACAGATGCAGATTCACAATGTGCACAGATACACTGAACTTGATCCCAATGGCTCTACAAAGGTATTCTAACTTGAAATGTTAATGTAATTCTTCTAAAATATATTTCATTTGCTCTTACTTTTATGTCTTGCTGTATATCAATAACATAGTTCTGAAAATTAGTCAAATACATCCATACAAATATGGTTTATTGTTCATGTCCTTGCAAAACTGGTAACTTTTAGGCTTGGAAATTTATGAAAATGCCCATAATAATGAGACTTCTAAGTGATCTTGGAAATAAACAAACTGCTGTATTTATGAAGAGATAATGAATCCTCTGCCACGGTAATTTCTGCTTTATTGTCACTCTAGGAATCAGTTTCATTTAAAAAAAGATATTCTGAAAGTTTCAATATTATTGCATAACCTGGATGTTTTCCTTAGCCTAAAAACAAGAGAATTGATGATTTTAAATCTTACAGCATTTCCCTCTGGGCCAATTCCTTAAGCTTTGTAACCTGAGTGTATTCCTGAGTTTCTCTGTGAAAAATCACTATTTATATTGCATTTTTATGATTTCTATCAGTATGTGTAGCAAAGAAACTACTACAAACCTTCAACTGAAGTACCTCCACTGCAGTCCAGGACACCTGCTCTGGGCATTTGGAGTGCCAGATGCACAGAGATCAGGTCCAGACGTTTGTATTGAGTTGGTTTTCTGTGTATATAAAGGGTATTTATAATCTTGTATTAGCAGAGTCATCATTGGAAATGCTGATTTCCTGCTTTAGAAGCCTGCTCAGCTATTTTTATATAAAACGTTGGTCTTCGCCTTAATTTTTTTTTTTTTGGTGAAAAGTTGTGCCATAGATATTTTAACTTATCCACAGATCCTTTACAGAGTTTGCTTTGACTTCTCTTTAGTTAATTATTTTTACCCCGAATTGTCCTAATTTGTTTTCTCCAAATGCATCTCAAGGTTGGTTTGCTTTCCTAATCTTTTTTTTTTTTTTTTGGAAGTTTTGGAAGATCCCTTCATCTGCATGCTTTGGTAGCTCGAGTTTTTCCTCTGTAGTTTATTGTTTCTAGTTTAGAAGAACCTTTTATTGAAACCCCCTGAAGTAATGCTTGTACAAATGTATTTAGGGTGGCCCAGATGGTCAGAGAAAAGGGCTATTTAGCATTGGTAAATTTGTCTACTGACTCAAGGATATTTTTCTACGTCTGTCAAGTTTGGGACTATGGAGAAATGAAATAAAGGTGAACTAACTCCTTTTCCTATATGAATTTCTCCGTTTCTGTGTTTATTATGGTCTTGTAAACGTTCAGTTCTGTTCAGAGCAACAAGAATTGAATCTACATCAGGACTCAGCCCTAATTCTTCAGTTCCTACTGTATAAATTAACTTATTATTTATGGAGAGCCTTTTCAGGATTAGAATTTTGTACAGAACTTGGAGCCCTCTGTCCCAGGAGCAGTGAGATGTTGTCCCTTCCCAAAACAGGGATTTGTGTCCAGTGAAGGCACTGCACACCAGCACTGGCACAGCTCAGTTCAGGTGAAGGGGGTTGAGCTGTGGGGCTTTTTAAAGCTATTTTAGAGCTGAATGTGAGCTCTTTGTGCTCTTTTCATACCATCCCTTAGCATTTCCTAATTTAAAAATCTCCAGAGCTAAATCCCGTGGTCTCTGACCTCAGCCCCAGTCCACGTGGATGAAAACTGGGAAAATATAATGCTGATGATTGTTGGCTTTAGGAGCAATTCTGGTGCTGACAGTGACAGCCCAGGTGTCCTGGGGAGTTCTCAGTGTGGCACCACGGCTGAGGGACAGAATGGAAATGGAATTCAAACCCAGGAATCATGAAAAAGAGCCGGAAGGCATGGGATGGAGAAGGGTTTGGTGCCAGAGTGCATCCCGGGCTGGTGCAGCCAGGAATACAGGAGCAAAGCTCAGACAATCCCTGCAGTTCAGGCTGCCTTTGGTGGCACAGGCTGGCAGGTGGCGATGTGGTCACATCCACACGGATCCTGCAGGCACAGCTCACCTGGCTGCTCTCCTAGACTGCAGATTTGCATAAAACCTGATTAATTGAACTCTCCACGCTCTAAAGTCACCCAAACTCGAAGCTCAGCCCCCGCCCAGCTTTGGAATTACGGCTGCAGGGAGGGAGGGTAAAACCAGAGAGAAACAGGGATGGAGAAGAGTTAAATCTGTCTGACCCCAAAGATTTACTGACAAATGTTCCTGGACCCTAAATTCGGGTGTTTTGGGAAAAGCCCACCCCGAGCCGGGTGGTGCTGCAGCTCCATTGCCACCTGGTGGCAAAAGACACAGAAACTGGGGAAAAATGCCTTGAACTGTCCCCATATTTCATATTTCAGAATGAGCAACTGGTTTTGTCTCAATGAAAAATAAATACTACAGTAAATCTGGCATTTGGTAAAGAGGAGACTGAGATCAGACTGAAGGTGCAGCCATAAACCAGGAGCATATTCCAGTTTAGTTTCCTCACATGGATTTAGGTTTGGGGACACTAAAGCTGCTCCATGGGATAAGGTGATGTGTGACAAGCAGGGTTAGCTGGGGTGGCTGCTCCAGCTCCATGTTCCTGCTGCAGGGAGTGAGGGGAAGGGCCATGGGAGGAGAAAGAAACAGGGAAGAAAAGGTGTTTTCTGGTTATTTATTTGGAGTTGTTATTTTAGTGGGGAAGAAGGGGGAGGAAAGGGAAGGAAATGCAAAAATTTTCACACTTTATCTACTATTCAATATTGCTTTTTGGTTATTTCTTGCTGGAAATCTGGAATAATCTTGGACTGTGTAGAATTTTTCACTATAAAAAGCTCATTTGACTTGAAAGAAAAATTCTCACCAACCTCAATCTTCCCTTTGCAGTCTCCTCTTTTCTGTTAAATATAAAATTTTCAATTAAAGGCCCTTCACCTCTTTCTCCCAAAGGTTTTGGGCTCAGCCAAAATTCAGAGGAATTTGAAGTGAATTTGAAGAAGTCACCCAGCAGGTCTCACCCCCTCAAGGATGGACAGAGCAGGAGAGCCCATTCTGGGGAGGCCAAGTCCTGGGAATGACACCCCCTCAGGTCAAAGACCATGGGTTAATTAGCTTGGCTTTAATGTTTAATGTTAAAGATTCCCATTGCTACCAAACCCCCCAACCTTCATTCCCATAATAGTAATAAATGGCTCACTGTGATCTGAACTGTAAACAGATTTCATGAATTCTGCCAGAAATTGAATATTGAATTATTTCTTTATGCCCACATGTCTTTCCTGGTTTGCTTAATTCTGCCAAATATTTAGCTCAGCCTTCTCTTCTCTCAGCAACCCACACTCTCCCAGCTACATCATCCCATTTTTGGACCATTATTTAAAATTTCAGTCTTTTTACAGAGCCTGGCCAAGGAACCAAAACGGATCAGAGAGGAATGAAGCAGCTGAGTGTGTTCAGCTCCTGTGTGAGGATCAGGCTCTGAGCTCCTCACCAGCCACCTGCACAGCCAAGCAGCAGGGTTTGACCCCAGCCCAGGAATGCTCCCTGCTTCAGCCCTTTTTGGGGAAGAATCCCACTGGAATGTTCCTTTTGCCTAACCACTGAGCTCAGGGCCGTGGGAACAGGATGGACACATTTTTGCATGTTCTACAATCACACTTCAGCAGTACATGATTTTCTGAGTTTCCATTCTTTGAAATATTAATTTAGCTCCTTTTTTTTCCATATAAAACCCTGAGTGTGTGGCTGAAAATGCCATTTCTTGCTGCCATCAGGGACTGTGAGCTAGCTCGATGCTGCCATGATCTGTGTCCTCAGCAAGAACCAGGACACACAATTTCCATAGCAAGCGTTGCTGGTTGCCTGAATTACAGGTAGAAAATACTGACCAAATAATCCTTATCAGCAATGAGCAATAAAACCCCCTTAATATGTGCAAACATTCCCAAATGAAGAATCCTATCACCTTTGCAGATTATTTTCCATTGTTTTTTCCCCCTTTAATTCAACTTCCAGCTGAAGAAGCTGAGATAAGATCCTGAGATTCACACCCATGCCCCAGTCAGTCCTGTCCTGGGGGAGCAGGGACAGTTGTGCTCCCAGAGCCATTCCCTGCCATGCTCCCAGCCTGGGGACAGGGATGGGGACAGGGCTGGGTGGCAGCGCCGGCTGCTCGCTGCTCCCACGCCGGAGCCATGTGTTGATTCACTCTGTAATTGATTTGGGCAACTCGAGGCAATCGGTTTCCAAGATACCACATCCTTCAGATATTTAAAACCCCTCGCTCTGGCAGTGTATTATATTTAAATGTCGATGGATGAGCCGGGTGTGTATTTATAGCCACGCTGGGATGGGCTCTGGGAATGGGCTGTGGATGGCTGGGCAGGGAAGTGAGTGTGGCTGGAATTGTGAGGGGCAGTGGGGACACCTCTGAGTCACCCACAGTCGATATCTCACCAGGGCTCGATTCAGCAGAGCTTCTCTTGGCTCCACCACGCTGGGCTTCACTGCAGCTCCAACAACAGCCAGGCCATGGGCAGTTAATTCAGATTTTCCTTCACAGCAGTGATTCCAGATTTTGCAGCCTGGGCCAGCGGCTGGTCCAGCCAGGTGAGGTACACCTTGTTTGCTGTTCCTGTCATTTCTCAGCGTCACCTCCCCACCTCCACACCACTGCCATGGCTCACACAGGGAGCACTCCCTTCCAGCAGTGAACATTGGCTTTCTGGATAAAGGACATTTCCAAAGAAGAGAGAGGAAACTGCTGTGATCTCCCTCTGGATTTCCAGAGAAAAAAAAAAAAAAGTGGAAATATTGGTTAAATTGGTTGAGTATTATGAGAACCGGAGCTGTACACACATCTTGTGAGTTTGGGTTTTAAATGAATGGAAGGAAAACCCTGTTTGTAGAAGAAGAGGGGAAGCTCTGAAGCAGGCAGGAGAGGCAGGGATAACCTGGGGGGTGGATGGGGACAGGGACACACAGGTCACCCCATCCTGGACTGGCTCTGCAGGTGCAGCTCTGAGCAAGAATGACAGGAAGTGCCTGGAGAGGCAGAGTTCCCAAACTCCTGCTTTGGGCTTCTGGAGCAAGAGGAGCATCACCCAAATCCCAAGGCCTGGCATGAGCCCAACCTGGGCAACGCAGAGCTTTCCTTGTTTTAGGCCAAAACAAGGAGCAAAATACACTAAGAATGGAGATGAAACAAAGGCTTGGATTTGTGGCCTCCCAGCTTTGCCATCACCATTATTTGGACTTAAAGTGAGGATCCAAGGTCCAGGATCACACATCAGCCAAAGGCTGGACTTGATGACCTCGGAGATCGTTTCCTGTGAAATCTTCCTTTCATCCATCCTTGGATGGGGATGGGTCTGGGCAGCAGCAGGAGCTCCCAGCAGGAAGGGAACAGGACCAATCCAGCTCAGAACTGCAGGTGACAAAGGTTAAACTGGGACACAAAGTGTCCCTGCAAGATGGAGAAAGGGAAACTGGTGAGACAAGGAGAAGGGCTGGGAGGGACATCCAGGGAAGAGCAGCAGGGAATGGGAGCAGCACACAACCACCTGTGAGGGGCTGCCCTGCTGGCCCTCAGGAGGGTTGGAGCAGTCACCTGGAGACGACAGTGTCACCCGGTGTCACCCAGGGCCACTCTGGCACTGTTTGGCCCAGGTTCAGTGGGAACAGCTCCCGGGAAGCGGCGCAGGGCGGGATGTGAGAGCGCTGACGGCGCTGCCCGTGGGAGTAGCTGTGGGCTGGGATGACGGGTGATTTTTGGCTCAATAAGGAAAAATAAAAACCCAACCTTTTTTTGTTTGCTTCAAGCCTCACTATGAGCTTCAGATTGTGGACTTTTCGCTGGAACGTTTTAGGGTTGGAATTACATGGAAGAAAAGGAAAATCTGTGCACAAAATAATTATTTGTATGAAAATCAGTGTAGTAATGAGCAAAAATTAAAATACAATCCATTATAAAATCCCTTGCTTTAGAGGTTTTAAAAGCTGGTTTTACCCTTATCTACTAATAATGCTGAGTTACTTATTCTTTTTCGTATCCTAAAGATTTTACAATGAGGAGTATTTTTTCTGGAAGCATTTCTTAGTTCAAGGTATGAGAATTTGAACAGATCCCACTCATGCTCTGGATAAACTGAGTCATTCCAGCTTTCTCAAGCCAAGATCTGACCTTTGATATCTTTAATTGACGTTTTTTGGGTGACTCCTTGAACTGATTTGTCATTTACAATATAACTATTGAGGCTTATAAAAGTGTTTAGGTCATTGTGGGGTTTCAGCATACCCGTAAAAGTTCAGACCATGATTTCCAGCTCAAAAACATCTTCAGGAAGGAGGCAATTAGGTCCTTGGGGGATGTCAATAGGACACAGAATGGGTTGGCTTGGCTTGGCTTGGCTTTTGGCTTGGCTTGGCTTGGCTTGGAAGGGACATTAAGCCCACCCAGTGCCACCCTTGCCATGGCAGGGACACCTTCCACTATCCCAGGTTGCTCCAAGCCCTGTCCAGCCTGGCCTTGGACACTTCCAGGGATCCAGGGGCAGCCACAGCTTCTCTGGGTACCCTGTGCCAGGACCTCCCCACCCTCACAGGGAAGGATGTTTTGCTAATATCCCATCTAACCCTGCCCTCTAGCAGCTTGAAACCATTCCCCCTCGTCCTGGCACTCCAGGCCCTTGGAAACAGTCTCTCTCCATCTTCCCTGTGGGTTCCCTTCAGGCACTGGAAGGCCACAATCAGGTCTCTTCCCCAGGCTGAACAATCCCAGTTCTCCCAGCCTTCCCTCAGAGCAGAGCTGCTCCATCCCTCTGCTCATCCAGGTGCCTCCTCTGGAATATTTCAGTCCTGCTGAGCTGCAGTACCATCACAGTTGTTCTGGGAGGTGCTTTTCCCATGGAGCCCCCAGCCCATGTGGATTCCTTGCTCCGTGGCCGTGCCAGGAATGGGAGCAGCAGCCAAGGTGTCTGCAGGGCAGCTCTCCCTTTTTTCCACCTGTATGGAGCAGAATGGAATGGAGGTGTCACTGTGACAAGCCAGCAGCTCTGACAAAGCACTCCCAGAGTCTCCGAGTGAATTTGGAGGAAGCCAGAACTGCGGGGTTGGAGTTAAACAAACAAGCAGACAAACAGGGAATGACAATTTTGGGCTCCCCTGAGCTTTCTGCAGCTCTCGGCAGGTTCAGCAGATCCATCAGAGTGACACCAGGGAAATGCTGAGCAATCAGTGTGGCATTTTATGGAGGAAAAATCCTTTGTGGAGAAAATATTTACGGCAAAATGTACAGAAAAATGTTTCAGTGTGTTTATCCCACCGAAATCTTATCTAAGGGGTCTGGGAGTCTCCTGCTGGTTCTGTGCTCAGGTAATAATTTGCCTCACTCAAAAAATCCCATTAACTGAGTCCATTGAGTTCAAAAAAATGCCATTATTTGAGTCCATTGGGTCCGCTGGGTCCAAAAAAATGCCATTAATTGATATTAAATGGGTTCATAGTTTTATTTGTAGCTGTTAATACAGATGGAATAATCTCTGAGTGAAAACATATTCCACCTAGCGAGCCAAACAACCAGTATTAATAGCTAGGTGTGAAAATGTCTATAAAACATAAAATACTTTATAACTGTCTTATTAAAATGCATTAAGCAATGAGGACTTTGTCATAACGGAAGAAATACATTACTGCTGTTGCTGCGAGCTTAATGATTGTGCTTAATCACCCATTGTTTGGTGATTGAAAACTTAGAAAGGTGTTTTAATTTAAATTTTTAAGCGTTCTCAGAGTTCCTGTGCTTCAGAAAGGCATTGTTGGAAGGCAGTTGTGGCACTCACAGAGGCACAATTTCACAGTAAATCCAAGTTGCTGCTCGCCCAGCCACACACTGCCTCAAGCCCTCGCTGCTGAGCTCAGTGACAATTTTAGATATCATTTAACAAGGCTGACTTCTTCCTTTGAGTTAATTTGAACTTCAGCCCTTGATCATCTGCCTCTGTTTATGTGCATTTATCCATCCTTGAAAATTTTCAAATTAATATTTCGCTGTGAATATTGGAAGAATTTTAATTCTGACTATCTCTTTCAATGGTTCCTGTAATTACAAGGTACGTCATTCATTTGAGATTTAAATCTGCTTCCTTCCCACACAAACCCAGCATTATTTCTTTTTTCCTCAAGATTACTGTTAGCAGATTTTAAAAGTGAGGCCTATTATTTTTTTTGTATTAAAAAAGCAGATCCTCCTCTTTTAAGAGTCCTGCCCTGGTGCTTTTTGCTGGCCTTCTGGAGGTGGTCCCACCCCTCTGGTGTTTGTTGCAGTAAGAAAAATTAAGGTTCTTTCCTCCTCCTTTTATGAGATAAATATTGATGCTGATGCTCAGAATTACATGTTTTAAACTTGCTTAAAAACACCACAAACTGGTGAAATGTAAACTGAAACAAGGCTGGAGCTGAGCTTTTGTAGCTTCATTAGGGAGCTTGAGGTACCCCAGCAGAATTATTCTTGCTGTTTACAGATGATTTATTTCTCCCCCATGGCTCTGCTGCCGGGCTGGCCTGTGGGTAAAAGCCATTCTTTATAAGTCTGACCTCATTCTGGGAGATGTTTCCTCCGCTGAGTGCTCGTGTTCCTCACTGAAGCCAATTCGCAACATTGACTAAAAAGCCCTCCCATTAAGGGCGGTGAGAATCTGCCTCTCACATGGCATGGACTGCATTTTTTTCCTTATCATTGAAAGTCTGCTCGTCTGTCAATTTTTACCACTTTCAGCTGTTCTGCCACGGCTCCATCGACGCCTGTGACAGCTCCTCAGTGAAAGGAGAAGCAGCTCTTTCAGTGTCAAAGTCAACTTGTTGAAGACTCTTCAGAATTGCTTGTCCCTGTAGATTTTCAGCAAAGGAGGAAATCTGACAAAGAACTGGGAGTGGTGGTGAGCCCTGTCCTTCCTTACTCAGCATTTGGCTGCCCTGTGGCTGCCTTTGGTTACTAAGAAGAAACAAACCTGCAAAGTGTTTTGTGGCATTTCCCTGTAGAAGAGACACTGATTAAAGATAAATTGCCTGGCAATTGCTGCCTCAGATTTGTCCTGGGGAAGCACAGTGTGACTGGGGCAGTGCTGGTTTTGCTGGCAGTGCGGTGCTATTGGATAGCATGGGAGGGCAGCAGTGAACTCCTGCAGAGCAGCTTAGGATCCCAGAATCCCTGAGGCTGGGAATGACCTCTGGGATCATCGAGTCCAACCTGTGACTCATCCCCACCTTGTCACCCAGCCCACAGCACTGAGTGCCACATCCAGGTGGTCCTTGGACACCTGCAGGGATGGGCACTCCAAACCTCCCTGGGCAGCCCCTGCCAATGCCTGACCACCCTTTCCATGGAGAAATTCCAGCCGATGTCCAACCTGCATCTCCCCTGGCCCAGCTCGAGCAGTTCCCTCTCCTCCTGTCCCTGTTCCCTGGAGCACAGCCTGACCCCTGGCTGTCCCCTCCCGTCAGGAGCTGTGCAGAGCCACAAGGTCCCCCTGAGCCTCCTTTGCTCCAGGCTGAGCTCCTTTCCCAGCTCCCTCAGTCACTCCTGGTGCTCCATTCCCTTCCCCAGCTCCATTCCCTTCCCTGAACTTGCTCCAGTCCCTCCATGTCTTTCTTGCAGGTAGGAGTTCTGGCACATAGATATTCTGTATTCCACACACCTGTGTAACCCCAGCTGAGAGAAACAGGACTTAGAACAACTTGCACCATTCTTTAGTGTTTTCAACAACCCCATGTGTGGCTCGAGAGGCTTCTGAGCCTCACATCCAGCCTAGTCAAGAGTTTCAAGTAAGTTCTAGTCACTTACTTGCTCATCTCCATATAATCCTGTTATTTGTCTAATTGTTTCTATTCTTGTATGTTTGCTATGGGAAAATTCAGTAAAGCCATTATGCAGGAAAAGAAAAGGAAAGTGGTTGAGATGATTATTCTGTTATCAGTCATGACTAAGATGAAGAGAAATATACTAGCAAGACATTGTTCCTAAAATAGATATCTTGCAAACAAGAAATGTCAGTCAAATGAGGTTTAAATTAAATTCCTGATAGCAATTACTTACAGAATTATCATGCTCCCATTGAAATTATTATGAATATTGTCACCAGAGTTAATGGGAAAAGAAGCTGGGCTTCAGATACTGATTCTGAAACATATTCCAGAATGTCCTCAACTTGTGTCCTGCTGAACCCAAAGTCACAGGGCTACCAAGAGCATCCTTGGCTGAAGGGTGGCTCCAGGCACAGGGCAGTGGGAAAAGGTGAAACTGAGAGCTGGGCACTTGCAGGAAGTATTGAATGGCCACAAACAAGTGACCTCAGTGGGAGCAGAACTGATGAAGTGCAGAAATGTGATGTCTGTTCCAAATAAAGAACTGATGAGTCAAGTTGTGCCCCAATTGGAACAGGAGCAAAGTCAAGATGGCTTGAAAATAACCTTGATTAGAGTGGAGAAGCAATAGCAGTGGAGTTGTGGTGAACCCCAGGAGCCCCAGAGCAGCAGAGGGCTGGAAGGATGTGGATCTCTGTCCCTCCAGCACTGGGGACTCTTTCAGCACTCACTGCTGCTGCAGCAATTACCTGAAGACCCAAACTAATATTCCTGAAGTGGCATTCAGCAACCTCCTCTCTGCTCCAGCAATGCAGCTATTACTCATCCAGTCAAGTCCTTTTGTTACACAATAAGGAGAAAACAACTTCTAAATATATAATTTTAAATCAGTATCTTTATACTGCAAGACACAAACAGCTACTGCTGAATTATTTCTGACAGATACTAAGTTCCTATTTCATCTTCCAGGTTGAGGCATTTTTCTAAGCATGGCTCAGTAGGAAGTTAATTATAATCTTCCAAAATGAGAAGAATTTTCACCTGAGATGATTAGGATACTGGTTTGAGGCATGGTATGTGGGCTCCTAGCTAAAGTTAGGAACTGGCAACATCTTTGGCTCTCTCTCATTGCAGAAGTAACACCTTCTGCTGTCACAAAAACTTCCCTGAAGATGGAGATCACGATGATTTTGGATGGAATCAATCCCTTAAGTATTCATCATTGTTGATACATTTGCATATTGGAACATCATGGTGGTTTATTCTGCACTCTGAGGCAAAATTCACTCTGAATTCCAGTTGGATTTTTCAGGTTTGGTTTCAGCTTCAAGGATAAAATGGATTTGAAGAAATATAACGAAGCAAATTCTGAAAAAAGACAAAAGTATGTGAGATGCAGTTTTTTTTTAAAAAAAGGATCAATTGCTTGTGGTAGATTTGCCATCTGTTGGTGTGTGCACACTGCTGCAGTGACTTATATCAGTATTTAATTACATTCTCTGACTGCACTTGGCTCAGCTAACCTTGGGAGTTTCTATGAGAAATACAGTTGGTCATGTTTTCTTCAGTAGCTTTTGGAAAGACGGGAATTACCAAAGAAATTCTTGTTGATGAGTCCTTAGGAGGAGGTTGGACAAAGCTGGGCCTTGGGGTTTTCACTGAGTCATTCCGTGGAGGCTGCGGGATTTCTGTGGTCTCTGCTGGGCTTTCCTAAGCTCAGACTCCAAAGCCGCACACAAAGCCTGTGTGTGCATTCCTGCAGTGCCACTCATGGATGGAAAACTAGCCCCCTCCTTTCTCCATCCCTGCTGTGCCCTCGTGGTGGGCCTGTGATTTACTCCAAGTCCCTTGTCATTTCCCACAGGAGTCGGGGAGCTGATGACTGCTCATTACTTTCCTTTCTCTTCGTAACTTGTGCACCTTATTGACAACTATTTTATGTTTATTCCAAATCAGTAATGCAAATGTGTGCAGAGAAACAGGAATTTCCCCACCCTTCAGCTCTGAGTGACTGAACAGCCCAGGAATGCCCAGCCTGGGGAATGAAGCAGTGCCTAGTGGGATGGTGGAGGTGGGATATACACTATGGATAAAACCACAAACCACATGGAGAGGGGGATTAATCCCTCTCCCTTACAATATAAGGCCAGGGAACACCAGGGGAAACTAAGCAGCAGGCTCAGAGTGAGGTACTTTGGTGACAAGGTTTAGTTGTGGAATTTGTGAGGTGTTATGATCACTGTAAATATAGATATTCCAGAAGACTTGGGCAAACTGATGGGAGAAATATCTAACAAGATTATTCTGTGCAGGATTCCACCCTTGGCTCATGAAACCTGAATTGCTTGAGCCTGAACACAAATCTGGAGCTGTATTTTTAGCTATTGCTTACCCTGTTTGTAGGTTCTGTCTGGCATCTGCTTTCCTGGCCAGCATGGAGACAGGATACTGCATCCTTAACTTGAGATTTTCCTTTGAGGATAGAGAAGAACTGAGATGTGTCAGTTGGCTGGTTTTGTAGCATTCATTCAATTTTGGGGGGAAAATATAAATTATAGGAAATTTAATTTCAAAATGCATTTCAAAATGAAGGAAAACTAAGAGGTTTAAGTGAAAACAAGTGTATATAAGCATTACAAACTCTAGTAGAGTCTTCATTCACTGTGCCTATCTGCAGTTTTCATCCCCTACTGTCAAAGCACTGTGATCAGCAAAGATGAATTCATTGTATTTTCCATATGGCTGAGATATTTCTTGAGCTCATTTTGGACAAACGTGGCAAAATTTGCTGCTAAGTCTGTCCTGTGGTTCCAAAATATCCCCCAAAATATGTTTGCTTTGACGGTGAGAACGAAATAGTAGATCTTTCTTAAGGTGTTGTTCTGGGAGCATCATCTCCAATTGGCTTCCTTTTTTATCCCTAAGTGAGCTTTTAAAACCTTGCTATGAAAGTACAGAGATGAGATGGAGAAATATAATAAAGCTGAGGCAGGGATTCACTACAGGCCTCTTCCCTCGCACTTCATGCAGTGACATAACCACAACAGAGTGTAAGAGTGATTCTGGCTGTTTCCTCATGTGAGTGACTCCTCTTGCCTTTGCAGCGTGGGGCAAAGCACAGAATAAACTGTTTAACAAGGTCAAATTGTATTTGATACCACACCTCTGTGAATACAATGTGATGTACACATATATCAGCTTGGCTCTAGGTGCATATTTGAAATATCAGAATACACAGGGTGGGATATGGACTCTTCTGGTTCATATTCAGACTAACATAGCATTGACTGAAGATTTTGCCATGATGCTGTTCCATAACTCAATCTGCATACAGATGTTTGGTATTGGGATACCACTCTCTAAAATTGTGAAAACCTTGCTGTATTTACCTCCTTCAGACCTGAGCAATTTCCGCTGTGTGTAGAGTATTTCCACATTTTGATGGCCACAACTGTCCCGCTGAACCCACGCTCTGTGTGAGGCAGTCCCTCCTCTGGAACAGTCCTGGCAGGGTCTCAAGGACACAAGGGCACATTTTAGTCGCATCAGGACAGTTGTTCTTCCTCCTCGTAGGAGAGCGAGTGGCGCGAACAGGACGTGCTTTGTACCCACGAGCATTCATCCACACAACAGGGAAGGGCTGTGCTGCTGTGACTCTGAAAATGGGCTGAAATTGTATTGTACAGCAGATTAAAGGTGGAATGATTATGAAATTGAACAAACTCACCCTGAGAAATTAACTGTATTCTCCAAAAGCATCTTAACAATTGATCCTACGGTTCAGTCTGCCTTCAACTGAACCCCCAAAAGCTAATTTGTACCTGTTCCCTTCAGGGGCAGTACCAGTGCTGTAAAAGCAGAATGAAACAAGCAGGGGCAGCTCCCTCAAACTTTGCTTTTTGCAGTTTCCTTCCTGAGCTCTTGCTAAATGAGTCTGTATCCACATATTCCTCCATTCCCACTGCTTGGTTTTCCAGAGGGCAGATCATCATTATTATTATTATTAATAATAATATTACTATTATTCCTTTCTTATTAGGCTCAGTAAAATACTATTCTCAACAACTTTACCATGCTGTAGCATTAATTTTGAAGTGAATATATATTAAGAAACTAATTACTTTGAACCCTTCATCCAAAGTCCCTCAGAGGTTCTCACACTGCTCATACAAGGACCTGCTGAGGGGTGGAATGGGCAGAACCTGCTGAACAGTTGAAGGTGCTGGAATGCCAGAATTATTCAGCTGCAAATTGCACAGTGGGGATGTGATACCCCCAGCTGAAACCTGGGCACCAAATGAGATCTGATAGCCCTACAGGCAGATTAGATGCTCTAGAAAAAGGGGCATATAATATCCAGGTATATAATATCCAAATATTCATTTGAAACCCAAGACATGAGGGCCTGATCCTCCTAAATTAATTATTTGCTAATGTATTTTTGATGGTTTATTTCTCTGTAAAAGAATATTTGAGGGGGATCTTGCTAATTTTTAAATTTCAGTGACATATTATTGCCTTTTTATTGAATACTTTTTGCTCGTTTGGTTGTGAGACCTAGAGTAACAGAAATTCTGAATTTACTTTTTCGTATGTCTACATACATCATAATTTCCCTTTTCTAGCCTTTGACACAAATAACAATCCTAACTCCTTTAATTATTGCTTCTCTCTGAGCTTCTCACATCCCTGGGGATGCAGAACACTTGTTTGCAGCCTGCTATTTGGAGCAATGGGAGAAGACAGAGGCAGGAAAACAGCATCTGCCACAGGAGTTTTAGACACAAGTTCTGGTTGAGAACTCCAAGGACTAAAAAAATCACTTCTCACTTAATTTCCCTCCTATTTTAATTAAGATCTGTCTGATGGCACTGCTCAAGTGTGTACAGATTTAATCCCACTGAAGATTTGGCCATTTGGCTCACGGTGGATCCACACCAGTGGCACCAGTAGAGGCACTGGGACATGGCTATGTGTGCACCAACAGCCTGCAAAGTTGTTCCTTCATTTCTGTCACGTAATTGCTCTAAAAGTTCCATGCTCACACACCCCTACCATAGCAAAAATAAAGTGACCCAGCCTGAACAGTTCTACACTTAAAGCATAAATTCTCTGTTGACATTAACTACCTGTGACTTTGGTCCTCCACTTCCTCACCTGATTTTTATTTTCTGAAGGACAAACAATCCCGGCACACACTCCAAAACATTTGTCTTCCGTGGTCGAGTTCCAGACCTTTAAAAATAGGCCTGCAATGGAAATGCTGACGTGCCAGCTGGCTGCTGCTGCAGTGACACATTCACAATAGGCAACTCTTCAGCCATAGGGAACTGGCAATGGGGAGCTTTGAGGGACTGGCCGCTCGGATTTAATCAAGGACTGGAGCAGCACTGCATCCTACACTTGTCTGTGCGGTGGATGACTTCTGAGACAAAAGAAATCAGCATGGAAAGTGTTTGGGCTATGGGGTGCACCAGCTTGTTCCCTTGCTTGCGCTCATTTCATCAAAATTATTTGGCAATTAAGAACGGTCTGAGTCTTCCTTTGCTTTATCTAACGGGCAGGGCTTGTTGATAAGGCACACAGCACGTTCAGATAAAAACTGTCACTGAGGCAGCTCTCTATCCCTTAAAGAGATACTTTTGTAAGTACCATCTAGCGTTTTCCGGCTCCTAAAATCGAACGGTGAAGGGGGAATATTATTTTTTCCCGCACGCTCCTTTTCCTGCCCCCGTTCGGCAGTGCCGCTGTGTTTCTCTCCGCGCACAGGCTGCAAACAAAGGCGCCGGGCCGGTTTGCTGTAAGCGCGGCGAGGCGGCTCCGCTCCCGCACGGCTCCTGCCCGCTCCCCACCGCCCGGGCCCCGCAGCGAGCGGGCTGTGCCTCCCCGCCGCCCGCGCTTCCTGTGCCCACACCTCGCAATGCCGAGAAAACAACACCAAACCAAACTTCTGGGGTTTTTTCTTCCCCTCTGTCAGTTCCGCGGGAGGAAGAGCCTCCCCGTGCCGGTGCCCCTCAGCGCCGATCACTGACAGCCCGCGGCCCCTCAGCCTCTCTCCCACCATCCCTGTCCCTCATCCCTAATCTTTTTAGCCCCACTCCCTTGACGCCCCGTCCCCTCATCCCTTGTTCCTTCAGCCTTGATTCCTCTCAGACCTGTCCTTCAATCTCGTCTCCTCATCTCCAATTCCCTCAGCCCCGTCCCTCATCCCCGATCCCCCTCATCCTCTGTCCCCTCATCCGCAATCGCCTCACCCCCAATCCCTACATTCCCAATCCCCTCACCCCAGTCCCTCCATCCCCAATCCCTCCATCCCCAATCCCCTCACCCCCAATCCCCTCACCCCCAGCCCTCCATCCCCAATCCCTCCATCCCCAATCCCTACATTCCCAATCCCCTCACCCCAGCCCTCCATCCCCAATCCCTCCATCCCCAATCCCCTCACCCCCAATCCCCTCACCCCCAGCCCTCCATCCCCAATCCCTCCATCCCCAATCCCCTCACCCCCAGCCCTCCATCCCCAATCCCTCCATCCCCAATCCCCTCACCCCCAGCCCTCCATCCCCAATCCCCCTCAGAGCGCCGCCGCCCGCCCGCCCGCGGCCCCGGTGACGTCACTGCGCGTCATTCCCCCCTCCCCATGCAGGGGATTCTCCGTCCCGCCCTGACGTCACCGCGGTGCCCGCAGGCCCCGCCCCCGCGGGCCGCCATGTTGGGGGCGTGCGCGGGGCAGCGCAGCGCGGCGCCGCCCCCGCCGGCCGGCAGCGCCCGCACCCCGCGCTCCGCTCCGCGCCCCGCGCCCGGCCCCGCGCCGCCCCGCACGGCCACCGGGAGCGGCCGAGCCGCCGCGGCCCCACAGCCGGGACATGGTGCCGTGCGCGCCGCTGGACGACGAGCCGCAGCCCTGCCACAAAATGGAGCTGTACGTGAGCGGCGCCGAGGTCAGTGCGGGGCGGAAGGGGGGAACGGGGCGGGCCGGCTCCGCGCCCCGCCGGCACCTGCGCCCAGCCCGGCCTCACCTCCCGCGGCCGCGCGGAGCTGCGCCGGCCTCGCCTCGCCTCGCTGCCCCCTTAGCCCGCCCGCCGCGCCCCCGCCGCCCCCGGCCCCCCGGCCTGCCTGCGCTCGGCCGCGACCCGCGCCCGCCCTGCCCGGCCCGGCCCCGCCGCCCTGCCCGGCCCCGGGCGCGGCCCCCGCCCGCCCCCGCCGTCCCGCGGGCCCGGCCGTCGCCGCCGCGCAGCCCCGCGGCCCCCCGGGCCCGTCGGTGCCCCCCGGGCGGGCCATGACACGTGTGGAGCTAGCGGGACCGGCGCCCGGGGGAGGCCGGCGCTTTGTGTCGCCTCCCGGCTGCTTCGTGTCACAGGTGTCCCTCCCTGCGTAACATCCCGGGGGTTGTAAACTCACTTTTATGGCCGTAGCTCCTGTGAAAAGTTACTTTAAGTTCTGCTGGAAATTTGCTCGCGCTAACGTGGCTGCGCATGCAGGTAGGTTGTCACTACAGAGGTCCGTTTGCCTTCTCCTGGAATAGCTATGCGTTAATTATCATACACACAGCGAGCAGAGAGAACCAGGAGTGCCTGGCTGAGGTTTGGATGCTTAAACGTTGAATAACTAACTCTACATTGATTATCATAAACGCAACGAGCAGAGAGAACCAGGAGTGCCTGGCTGAGGTTTGGATGCTTAAACGTGTTAAAGAACGAGGAACGACTTCGAGGTATTGCTTAGTGCTCGAGGTGCTTCATCAGCAAGGAGCAAATGCAGCTTAAAAGAAAATAAAAGGTAGAACTGGTTGTGTTGCAATGGTTCCCGTGTCTCAGCAGAACGTGGTGCTCGAGTATTAAAACTCCGGCACTTTGAAATCAGAAGTGAAGGGTTGCATATCAGGTATCGTCAGCTATGACAAATAAAAGATTACACCTGGGTCTGTTAGACACACAAAAGATGTTATCTAAATAAAGCTGCTTAAAACTGGTCAGACTTGCTTTCTGTGGTGCACCAGACTCTTCTGATTGTCAGTGAAAAGGTCTGTAGCAAAATCCCCTCAAAGTGCAAAGTGTGCAAGAGTGAAAGGATGTTCTTTAAAAGGTCTTGTTGAAATTTTTTTCCCTGATAAAAATATAAGGAGAATAAAACCCCAAATTTCTTACTGTTTTTAATATTTGGGGCTTTTAGTACCACTGCCAAGTACTGTAATTACTGGATATGCATTTTTATACCATGGCTGCTGCACTAACACTTTAAAATAGTCTAATGTTTAATAATACTTCATGCAGTCCTTGTACCTTAATGTTAGAGAAACCCCAATTATGTTAGTGAAGCTACAGGATTAGAAAGTCAGCAGAAGCATTAATTCTTATTTGTTCATACTGTTTGTAAAAGTAGTATGTTGTAGTTGAGGTATGAAACTTAACAAAGGTCTGGGAACTTTGTTGTTCCTCTTCATGAGTTCTGTAGGAAATACTAGGAAATTGTGATATATCAGTGCTAAAACAGTCAAGGGTGGAGTGTTGCAGCTGAAGTGGGATGTGCATCCCTGGGTGTTTTTTGGCTGGACAGTCCCCCCCACCAGGGGGATGCCAGCAGAGCACAGGGCAGGGGATGTCCAGCCGACAGGGCTCTGTGTATGTATAGGCAACTGCTTGCAGCAGTCACTCTTTAAATTGCATTTTCCTCAGGCCTGTGCATGAGCTATTTCACAAGGTCTGTGTAAAGCTCCTCCAGTTGTGCTCTGATTAAAAGGAGACTTGGTGTTTGTTGTGTCCGTGTGACATTTGGCCAGCAGCTCTTAAAGCCCATTTGTGCCAAACCAGTTTCTTCAAGTTGAGTGTGAAGTTCCCAAATTGCAGGAGCAAATCCTTGTGTTGTCATAACCCTTTCTATAAGTCATCTCAGGGATGTGCTGCACTTCTCACTTGTTGGATTTCTACACCCACATGGTTTGGGGATTTCACAAAGGTGTATTTTATATCAAAATGAATTTGGGGTTGGACTTTCACTTAAATTTTATGGAATTAAGTGTACCTTACAGTACTTAATACAGCCTTGCACTGGCAGTCTGAGAGATCTCTGACCTTGGCCTTGCTGCAACTGCAGTCAACAGAGTTACTGTGAAATAGGCTTTTATTTTGAAGATTAACTTGTGCCTTCTGGTGCTCTTGTCCGTCAGCTGTGGCACAGGAGCAAAAATCTGAGGAATGGTTTTCTCTGAGGACTCTGCTTGTTGACTGAATTTAGGATTATGTTATTAGCAATAAGTGCATTTCCAGTAGCACTTGTGTTGACTTGGAGTAAAAACACCTGGCAAGGAAAGGATGTGATCTTGAAAGCAGGAAACAAATTTTCATGCTTCAAGTCACAAAAACAACATGAACTTTTGGAGGAAATTACTGAAATTCAGGATTGACTTATTTTGCCCTTTTTGACAGTCCTTTGAATTGCTGAGGGTTTGGGGCTGTGCACTGTGCTGTTCCTGTGTTTATATTCCTGTGACAGCATCACTTGTGAAGCTGTTTTGTGACTTTGGGAATTCCTTAAGCCTAGGTAGGAAGGATCAGTGTTGTGCTGTTTAAGCTTCAAATATTCAGTGAACTTCTTTCCCCCTGGATATTGGATTAATAAGTATTTCCATGGTAATAAAAATAGGTATGAGGGTGTTGATCATAATCTGTTGTAGATTATTAAAATATAGTTACAGTCTGCAGAGAAATAGGAAAGTAAACCTTAACATTTTACTGACCAAGCTGAATGAAATGCAGAAGTAGAATGAACTGGTCAGAATACAGTAATTTGGGTATTTTCTGCCCATTGAACAGGGAGGATTGCATTTACAAGGAGCTGTGTAGTTGATGTAAGCACATGCTGTTTGCAAGACATGAATATTGCCAATTGCATAAATGCAACCTCGTGCTCAAATATTTATTTTTGCAATAAATACTTCAGGAACCAGTTGCTTAATTGCTTGATTGTGACAAGGAAGACAAGACTGAAACAAAAAAGTGACTGAAAACTAAAGTATTCTGCTGGAAAACTGAGCTACATCGAAAGTTGCTGCCCTCCAAGAGGCATTTTCGTGAGCTGAGCTGTGCTGCTGTTGTACATAAGCTGCTGCCTTTGCCAGTTTGAATAAATACATCTTTGATTTTGGCTAGTGTTTTCAGTCCATCCTCTGGAGCACGTTCTGAGCCCGGTCTGTCAGAGGCCACTGAATTTTGTCAGTGTTAGCAGTTGCATAACTCCTTTGTGAGTAATTACTGGCAGTGACGTGGATGACTCAGCTCTACCTAGTTTTGTGCATCTCTCAGAATCTCCACAATCGGGTGGTGTTTTGTTAAGGAGAGAAAGTAAAATGTTGCCCCTAATTTGAGTTGAGTGCCCTCAGCTTTTGCAACAATGTACAGATTTTGTAAAGATCTTTGAGAACAAGTTGCCTTTAAAAAAAAAAAAAAAAGTATTCATATTAATGCTCTTAAAGGGAAAACAATGAGTGTCTTTATGCATTGAAAAGTGCTGCAATACAGTAATAGTGATGGTGGGTTTGTATACCACGTCTGAAATTAATTTTGGAAATCTGCTGTAGTATTCTGAGTCTCTGAAAGAAGCCAGGAGTCTCCTTTGCAGGGAGCTCACCTTGCTTCCTGCAGGATACCTCTGGAGAGACTTCACAAATAACCCTGAATCCAAAGAATGGTATAATTTCTTTACTCATCATAGGTAGAATTTTGACACTTATATAGTACTTTACTACATTAAGAATAAAATTTGAAATAGTTGCTTTCATCAAGTTTAAATCTTATCCTTTTGCAGAATTACCTGCCATCAGACATGATTTTGAGAGTGGCTGCTTTATGCCCTTTTGATTCTGGCATTATAATCATCTACCCAGGCAGGAATGAAAAAATCTCAAGTGCTTTGCTAATTCAGTGATCCCTGTGCTCGGGGTCAGCTTCGTGTCTTGTCAGAGCTATAACTTGTTGGAGGCACACGTAATTCTCCCCTGATCTGATAATGGGAAGGATCAAAATGTTCTTTTAAAATCTCTAATTATATGTTGCTGAAGGTTTGGTATCCTGTCTGAATGTATGATTTATTTGCCACAGGAAAAACTCTGTAGCTCTCCCTAGCAATTGATTATGGGTTTCAGGTTTTTTAGATTGCTTTATCTCCCTGTTTTACTTGGTGTGTTAAAGAGTATGAGGGAGTTTTGAGGCTCTTCCCTTTGTGGGGGGAATTGAGGGACTGGGGCTGGCCCAGGGGATGTGTCCAGAACCCTCAAATTCCTCAGACCTATCTCAGGAAACACTCAGTAGGCCAATGTGTTGCTAATTAAATTAATGATGCAAACTCTCTATAGATGTAATTAAGAATAAATGAGGAAGAAATGTCATCCTGACAGGATTTTTTTTCCCCAAGTCTTTTTGAAATAATTGGGATTTCCAATGCAAGCTTCCCCTTGAATATTTTGAAATAGGTATTTGAAGTGTTCCTTCTGTGTGTGGGGAAGGAAACTGGTTATTCCTGTGTTCATTTGGGAGAACTGAGGTGCAGGTCTGGGGACACCACAGTAACTTCCCAGATGGAGCACAGGGAGGGAGGAACTGTAGACAATACTGGAGCTCCTGGTGATCCCTAGGTAGAATTTTACCTGTTTGAAGCCAGTCAAGATTTTAGGTGAGTAGCACTGAATACTGCTTTTAATTCTAATTTTGGGATAAAATTCCCAGTTCTGATTTTTTCTAGAAATTTTTAAATTCTGTTTGAATGCCTCAGTGAAGACATGTAAAACCAGGGCAGGATAAACCTGCTTTACATCTTCTGCAGCTTTTCCTGTGAGGAGGCATTTTTGCTGACCTTTTGCCTGGCTTCTTTCAACCAAAACCTGTAGACCCACCAAGTCCTGAGGTATTTACCATGTAAACAGCCTTGATATGGGGGAAGGTGGTTCAAATCTTCTTGGCACTAGGAATCCTCTGCTCTGCTGTAAGTATCAGAGGAGAAACATGTGCAATAGTAGTTAAGCCTCTTCCCAGCCCACAGAGGTCCTTTGGATATTCTCCCAGGGTAACAGGGATGGTCCCAGTCATGGGATCCACAGGACTATTTAAATCCAGAGGCACATTGCTCCTTCTCCCTGGGAGGCACTTGGGTCCCTCAGCTGCACCTCTGCAAAAGTGAGTGTCTGACCTGCCAGGTGCTCTGACCTAAACTTTGAGCTCATCTATTTGCACAGCTTCTTTTGTTATTTTGTACTAATCAACAACGTGGGCTACTTGTGTCGTTTCCAAAACCTGTGTTTGGAAAGTATTGTCAGTGTTTGCCTAAATGTCTGAGATCAGTTTGTGTTTTCAGGGCAGTTAATATTTAAAATGTTCACTTGTGGGACTTCAGCAGCACAGAACAGCAAAACGATTCGAGGATGAAGGAATCTCCTTCACAATCATAGTACTTGCTTCTTTCACCTGTTCTTTTTATAGAGCTTTTTAATTCTCAATAATAAATTAAATTTGTGCATTCATAGATATTTAGTAAGTAATGACTTAGAGGCTAAAATAGTTCCGTTCTATATATGTTTGTGCATAAATATTCATGATTAAGTCACTAAAAGGAGCCTCACTTGGCTGTGGAAGCTGCATTTTGTATCTGGTTTCCACAGAGGTGGGAAATAAGTATTAACTGTCACTTTTCTTTTTTGCCAGCTTCTGGTTACTGAAACTTGGCCAATTAAGTGACTGTACAAGACAGTAATGATGTGATTTTTATCATGGACTTTTTTTAGCTGAATTACTTAACAAGCCACCAGACTTTGGGTTATATTCCAACAGGTTCGCAGGGTTTTGTTACTTGGGTTGTTTTTAATGGACAGTGACCAGGCTTCACAAACAAATAAGGCAAAAGTGTAGTTGTGTATATCAAGTAATAAAAGCAGATTCATGCCCTTGAACATTAAATTCTTTGGATTAGAAATTGGCAGGTGTCCCAGCCTGTATCAGCACAGAGACTGGACAGGAAAAAACAAACACAAACCAAGGAGCAACAATGAAGGGGGAAAGTGTATGATAGGAAATTGTTAATTAAGATGATTACCTGCCATAAAAATCCAATAGCTTAGTGTACTTGATTTGCCAGCAAGTTGAAAGTACATTTCATGGTGTTCTCAGGACCAACCTAGATGAAACAACACACTGGTTCTGGGTTCAAAACCCCATTCCAGCTTCATTTTTTGTATCTGTATTGTTTTCAGTGTATCTACAGTTCTTCTGGCTGGTAGTATTGGTTCCAGAGTTTAAATTTAAGTAACAAAACTTGAAAAATGCTGCCCATATTTATAGAAAGAAAAGATAAAATGCACACTAAGATCACTTTGACTTAAAGTCCATGAAGGAACAATGTTACTACATTTTTCAGCAGCTGGGGTGGAAACCCAGTTTATTTCTAGTTCCATACCAGCTTTTTGGACAGCTTTGGTGGGCTTCACGTTGGTTCACACTTGAGTGTAATCTCATGATATTGCGAAAAGAAACTGCATGGAAATGAGGTTGGAGGTCAGAGCTGGGCTGAACTTTGGTGTTCTTTCTTGATTTATTCAGTTAATTCATACAGTAACAACTATAGTGAGTGTCTTGTCCCTCCCAATATCTAATTTGGAAAAAAGTATTTATGCAAAAAGAAATAAATTATGTAGCAAATTAGTAGCTTTGGTTTCTGGATCCAGGGTAATGGCTGAGTAATTTTTGGCCTTTAGAGTTGGGGTGGCAACACGTGAGAGATGAGTGATGGGCATGGGTTGAATGTACCATTGGTTAAACTGAGTTATGATAAATAGAAACATCTCTTTTTTTTTTTCCAATGAGGATATAGTCCAAAAATAAGTGCCAGTATCTTGCTACAAAAACTGGAGATTCATTTTTATCAAAATCATTAATTTATGAATTAGCTCTTAAAAGCTCTCCTTAAAACCAGGAGTCTGCAGCAGCAGTGGAAGTGGTTGAGGGTTTGCCTGGGTGACACAGTCATGGTACAAACCTGTCCCTGCAGCCCCACCTGCTCCTCCAGAGTGGGTTTGGCTCTGAACAGAGGAATCTCTGGGGCATTTCTTTGTAGTCCTGTGGTTTACCAACTGCCATGCTGACAATAATACCATATTCTGGTATCTGAGGCAGGGATTTTAGATAAATTCAGAAATACAAATAAAAAATTCATTACCCAGCATAAGAATTTAGTTGGTCCAACTTCTGTTTTCAGAAAAAGAAGTAGTTTGTTTTCTTATGTTATTTCAGGTTAGTATTGTACAGTGAGACCTGTGCTACATAAAGGTAGAGCTACTGAACAATTAATATATAAATAAATTAACAATTATTGCTAGCAAAATCCATAATGTGGTTCACCCATTTTCGCCAGGTATTTTGAGTTTTTAATTGATGCTCTGCCTGTCTGAACATAGCATGTCCTTCATATTTCTGGGGTTTGGTTTTTTTTTTAGTCTCAGCAATGAATTATTTGTTACTTAGGGAGAGCTTAAACTGAGTTTTGAATTTTTTTTTTCTGCAGCTGTGGACTTGGTATTTTCAAAAACACTTGAAATCACTTTTGCATCTTTTCTCTTTAAACTGCAAATTAATTTTCATTAGAAGACTCTGGGTTTCTGAAAAGCATCTGCAGCATAAGTTTTGTGCATAACTGAGGAATTCTGCATTAGTGTCATCTTGTAGGGGTGGTATCTAGCTTTTAAACGAGTTTTAAATTAATCCCAATTAAATAGCACTGGCATAGTAATAATAATGATGGCATTTACAAAGGGAGATGCTAAATGATACATAAGGGAGATGCTAAATATAACTACTGAGTAGTAATGTTTGTTTGAAAGTACAGCTTTAAATTAGAGCAACCCCACCACCAGTTTGCACTTGTGTGCTCTGAAATGTAAATTGGTCAAATTATGAACTCTGTTAATTTGAAATTGCTGGGTCTTAATGATGTTTTTTTCTTGTTTTTTTTTTTCTCCCCTGCATTCCCCTCTCCAGCTAAATGGCCTTAAAATGGCAGATGAGCCTATGGAAGAAGGTGAACCATATTCCTACCACGTAAGTCTTTGATACCTGTTCACTTTAGCCACTCATTAGCATGACCTCCTGTTGAAGCAAAATTTATGCATTCCCTGCTCTTTGATAACTTCTGAACCCATCATTTTATTTGAGCAATATCTGAGGAGACTCTAAGCTTCAGAGATGGTTTTGGAAATTAGTACCTAGGTAGGGACTGTAAGTGCCTTGTTTGGGAAAATGTGCATGAGGCAGAGCTTTCTGGAAAAGATTCCTTGTGCTGGAGGGAGCATTTGCTGATCCTCAACCTCAGAAATGCTCAGGCCAACCCTGAGCCTTTCATACAGCCTGCTCAGTGCTGCTCTTGCTACACTGTCATCTGTTCTGCCTGTGTAGTTGCTGTGCATTCAGCTCAAAGGTGCTTAATTCTGCTATTTTAGAACAGAAATAATGTTTACACCAATATGTTAATTTTACATTTATGTAGCAATATCCCAGGTAAGCCCCTATTGAGCATGGTTTTTGCCCAGTGCCTGTTTAGGGGATGCTGAAGATGAGTTCTCTGTCTGCTGGCTAAACCTTGGGCTGAACTTCAGGCTCATCCTGTGTGTGGTGAAATGCCTGACTTTCCATGGAAATACTGGCAATCATTTTTCAACACACTCATCCTTGGAGTTTTGAACAGGGTCATGAAGAGAGCGTCAGGTGTCTGTTGCTCAGAGAGGTTGTGGACTTCCCATCCCTGGAAGTGTCCAAGGCCAGGTTGGATGGAGTTTGGAGCAACCTGGGATGGTGGAAGGTGTCCCTGCCCATGGCAGGGGTGGCACTGGATGAGCTTTAAGGTCTCTCCAACCCAACATACTCTGGGATTCTGTGATTAGTAGATCTTACTACCAGTTTCAACTACTGCTTTGTGCTTCAAAAACATTTGTAAGGAGGGGATTTTCTTGGGCATAGAACCATGTGGTACCTGGACATTTCCTGGTGTGGAGTGTAGCAAAGAAGGGAGCAGTGGATTGTCTTCAACCAGGAGGAGGAGGTTTGCTGAACTCTCAGTTCAGTGACAAAGCCATGACTGATCCCAGTGTTTCTTTCAGCTCCTGAGCTCCTGCTGAAGCTGCTGGGAACAGGGAATAGTTCCCTCTTGGGCAAGGCCACTCAGTGGGAGCTTGGTGCTCAGCTCAGAAAGAAATTTACTGCTCAAGCAGCAGAACACAAAATGAGATAACCAAATTTGCAGTTTCGTGGAGGCCAAAGAAATGAAAATGAAAGTGCTTGGAGCTGCTCAGCTCTTTGTGTGCTCATTCCTTGGCAATGATGAAGAGGTCTCTTTATACCTCAGCCATGCCAATTTTTAGTATCTTAATGATAGTTAAGTAAGTGAAATTATATAGACATCTTTTGTGAAGATAAAACACTTTATAAAAAAAAATAACTCATTTCATCCATCTCGAGTTAATCTTTATTTGCATGGAAAACATTTCTCTCCTGAGTTCACATTTAGAAATCCTCTCAGTCTCCTCAGCAACCACGTGTGATGTCACAGGCTAATGGCTCGAGGTGGGTGATAAACACAGGAGAAGCTGAACTCTTAAAGAGCTTTTCTCATGCAAAGGTTCACAAGTGTTAGGGAATACAAATTAGGATGGTGAAGAAAAAAGGCTTCTAAATAGAATATTTACATATTTCATAGGAAGAACCAGCCATTAAGTCTGTTGTACAACTTGGTGTGTAATTAGACAACTTGCTGCTTTCATCTGTCTTCAGATGACTTCAAAATGCTGCTGTTCTTACCTGCCTTAAATTAGGCATGTGTTTAAAAACTAAAGGAAAATGAAAAGATAGGTGCATCTTTGCTCTGAGTACGTAAATGCACAGTCACCAAGGTGGCTGGATGAGGGGAAGTTGAGATGTTTACACTGTTCATCAGTGTGTGTCAGCTGGGGCTTTGTGACCAAAGAGGGAAATAAAGTAGCTTCGAGTGTGAATTACAGAATTAACTGTGTTTTCCAGCAGTGTCTGGTGTTAATACCCACCTTTGTGTGGGAAGCAGGCAGAACAAACAGGCCTTTCCCAGAAAGAGGATGAAATAAGAGCGAGGGGAGGGGAAAGGACTCGTGTGCAGTAACAGCTGGACTGCAGTTTGGGAATATACCAAGATGTTTGTTTGAACTCTTTCTTTCCCCCTCTGGACAAGCAAAGCAATTAAGGCAGAAGCAGTTAATGCAGTATGATGATTGCTTTTTTTCTTTAATTACTGCAGTATGTACTAATTTAGATGATCAGATTTCTACTCCGAATTTCTTTGCAAAACCAGTTAAAGAATTTCATCCTGGTACTTCTGTATGAAGTGTGATAAATCTGATTGGAGGTTTTAATGCACAGTGTTGGGCAGTAAGTTCACCTGACAATAGAATGATGTTGTTTCCAAAATCCAGTTGTTATATCCAGTGCTCAGGTCCTTTCCTGGTGCTGTTTGCACTTCTCAACGAGGGGCAATACCTCACAGGAGGGTGTTAGGCTGTTCCTCTGGTGCCTCCTAAGAGAAGCTTTCAAGGTGAAGGCCTGAAGAGAGGATAGGAGACATCTGATCATCATTTGATGCCCCAAAAGTGAAGTACTGCAAATCAGATGGGATTTTCCCTTGGGATCTGGTTCTGTACAAGAAGTTTACTGATATTCTTGGCAGGGCTGAGGGTGCTGCTCCTTTTCCACCTGCAGGCTGAGGTTGCTGTTATGGCCCTTGGTTTTTAATGTCAGGGGTGCTTATTTTGACACCTTGCTTTTTTTGGCTCTCACGAGCTTCTCTTACACCATAAAAGCTGCAATCCAGCATGGGATTTGTTGTCATCAGGAACGTTTGTCTTTTCACAACTGGAGCTGCTGTGCCCTGCTTTGCTAAAGATGAGAGGGACATGAGACAGCCAAGAGAACATTAAATCACTCACCTAGCTCAGAATTACCCTCAGCTGTCTGAAGGAGGTCCCCACACAGGATAATCTTCCCAGGAGCTCTGCACCCCAGAGCTGTTTCTTCTCTTGGATGCAAGAATTCTCAGAGTCCTTAAGATGACTCATATCTTATTTATGGTCTTCAAATGCTGCCTGTTCCTCCAGCTACAAGTGGATGACCAGAGTTATTATTTGCTGCTGTGAAAAGCAATAATTACCCCAAATGATGAAATTCAATTTGGCTTTCATTAAGACTTATTTCAGGAAGGGGAAAGATGAGAAGAGTAATCACTGGGAAAACTAAAGCTGCTAAGCAGAGGTGAAGCACAGAAGTCTTGGTTTAAAAATCTGTACATTTATTCCTCTCATGTAAAATAATCCAGCTTTTCTTTAGTTGAAATATTTATTGTGAAAGGAAGTGAACGTTCTTTGAGAATTTTTCTTCAGTTTGAAAATTTTACATGCATCTGTTTAAGAAAAGATAGATGGGAAAGCTCTTCATTTGAACAGTTTTCCTTTATGCCTTTTTAGAATTCCAAGTATTTTATTAAAGTAAAACTAAACAAAGAGAAATCCCAGTATTTGCATGCACTTTTAGCAAGAGTTAGTTACTGCTTTCCTGTTCACTGCTGTGTTTTGTTTGCTTTGAAATCACAGGATGAAGGAAGTGTGAAAGAAATTCCTATTACACACCACGTGAAAGAAGGATGTGAGAAAGCAGATCCAGCCCAGTTTGAACTACTTAAGGTTCTTGGACAGGGATCGTTTGGAAAGGTAAGATGATGAACTTGTTCCATAGGCCTCTCCAGACATTCCAGGGAAGTAGTGGCCAGCAGAGTTGCTGGGAATGTTTGAAAATGCATTGACTCATTGAATCCTTTTCCAGTCTTGCTCCAGTGCCGTGGAAAGAATCTTCTGAAGGAAGTGGTGGTTTGTCTTTTGATGCTGGGACTTGACATGCTGGGATGGGAATGTTGGTTTTTTTCCAAGACACAAAATCTGTATTTCTGTAGCTACAGAAGAGTTGATTCTGGCAGTTTGGAACTTGAACCGGAGTAACAGTAAAGTAAATAACCTGGGAAGTGTATTTCAGGTTTTTTATTTTGCTGTATTTGTCAAGTGATCTGCAGCTAAAAGACACTAATTATTCAAGTGCAACAGAGAAGAAATGCAGCAAGGTTTTTGTTACAATACTTTCCTTTTGTAATGTGTCACGTTGCAGAAATGAAGTTCAAAATCTGATCTCTTGGATTTTGTTTTGTTGAAACACAGTAGTTGAAATATTAATCAGTGTATAAGAAAGTAATTAATTTTTTAAAATGAGACTCAAACGATATCTTTTGCAACACATCAAAAGTAGTCAATCGGCTTTACATACGTTGCCATTTTCCTGTTCTTCTGCTGGTTCTGTGTGTGTCTTCAGGCAGGAACAAACCTCTTCACATGAGGTTTGAATGAGGAATGAGAGAGGAAGAAATAGACATTAGGAAGACATTCTGTGAATAAGTGATAGTGCAGAGAACAGACTTTAAATATTTCTTAATATTTTGAGGTTTCAGAAACATTTCTTTACCTGGTAATGTTGGTTGCCAATTCCCTCACATACCTCTCGCTGTCAGCGCCTGAAAGGCTCCATGTATTTATGACTCCTGCCTTGGTGTGTCTGCAGCTACCTGAGGGTTCAGCACAGCTGGCACAGACAGCCCTGACTCAGGTTTGCCTTCCCAGAGTTCAGGCTTCTGCCAGCCTGAGGAATGCTCTTGCTTGGAGTCCCAGCAGCTTGGCCAGACATGCTGTGGAGCTTTGGGAAGCTGGCAGTGGCTGCTTCAGGAGCAGCTTTGGGAGCTGGATGGTGCCTGTTGGACACCTCAGCTCAGATCTTTTTACCTCTGTTGGTTTCCACTGAAAAGAGAAAACAAACAAGGAAGATCAGTGACTGTTGTCTTCATGGTGTTTGTTTTCTCTTTCCAGTTCTGCTCCCAGGGTCCTTCCTTTGGCCTTGGCAAACCACAGAGTTGGTTTGCTGGAGCCTGGTTTAGACATCAGTGCAGGATTTAACACTTCCACAGAAATAAAGGGTTAAACCTCCTGTCCATTACTGAATTTCTCTTTTCATCCTTTGAGGAATGATTTGCCTTCCAAGGCAGATGTGGGGTTATGGAGGCTTTGCCTGCAAATTAAATAAATAGCTGAAAACTACTGAAGCACTATTTTAGAAATTATTAGCTAAATTGTAATTTGTACATTAATTCCTTATGTTCTCAGAAGTTGCTGGTTATTAAGACTAAAATATTTCTACGTGGTTATTATTATTATTTTATAATTGTGATTGTATTCATCTACAGATGTTTTTTTAGTTGCTGTTGTTCAGATTACACCCTTCACTACTTTCTATCACCTTGACCCATAGGGGAATACTGTTGTAGGTCAGTTATTGGGCAAAACTTATTAAAACAAAATGCTAGACAACCTTGAAATGTGGTGACATTTTTCTCCTAACCAGAGCTTAACATAAAAACAACCCCTCTCCCAATCCTGCACAATTTAGCCATCTCAGTGCTTGAATTTCTGATTCTGGAATAGAAAATTTGACAAGATTATTGAAAAAATACACCTAATTTCTAGATAGCTGACAACTTCCAGCAAAATATATACATATATATATATATAAAAATAAATCTAGTGTAAATGAATGTCTGGATAAGATGAGATCAGAGAGGCAGTTTTTGTTAGCTCTTGGCTTTCTCTTGTGACTTGTATGTTGTTTTTTACAGCAAAAACTAAGAATTCATAACTAATAATTGCTATTGCAAGCACAGCAATTTAGAAGTAGGAGCACATATCAAACCATTTTGTAAATTGGAAGATCTGGTAGTTAAAAATTAGTGTAGCTCCATGTATTTGTACTGCAATATTTTATCTAATAGGCTTTTCTCAGTGTCAAGTTATATCCCATCTATCTTTAAAACTCTTCTGCAGTGAAAAGAGTAGAAAAACCTGTTGGAGTTGCTATTCCAGAGGGAAAGGGTGCTTTGATCTTAAATGTTGAGGTTTCTTTGCTTTCATCTCACCACTTGTACAGAATTCATTAATAAAATGAATGCTTCATATTTGAGACTTGGGTCTTAAACCTCAGAAATCTCTTGGGAGGTGGCAGACCGGGCAGAATTGTCATTCTTCAAGAAAGTGATGGCAAGAAACATCTTTCTGTGAGAACATGTTTGATAAATGAGGAAAGAATCCAAGGTTTGTGGCCAGTGTGATGCTTCAGAGAGCTTGGTGCTGCTGCAGCTCTGATCTGATCCAGGAATGCAGTTTTGCTCTTCCTTTAAAGGTGTGTGCTTAGCAAAGAGCACTGGAAGCTGCCTGACATTAACAGGAGGTTTGCAAATGCTTTGTGAGAGTTTGGATTTGATTACCAAGCTTGCAGTGATTTTTAAAAATGGGCTTTGTATTGCCAGGTCTTCCTCGTGAGGAAGATAATTGGGCCTGATGCTGGGCAGCTTTATGCAATGAAAGTATTGAAAAAAGCTTCTTTAAAAGGTAGGTCTGGCTTTCAGCTGGGACTTTGGACTGTGGGGTTTAGTGCACCTGTGTTTAAAAACTTTTTTTAATCCTAAACATTTGTCAGTGAGTTCATAACTCTTCTCTGACAGTAGGTTTTTTTTAGAATAACTTGTAAGTTCATGTTTAATGTTATTTTAAATCTGGCCAGGTAGCTTTAATTATGTGGTCAGAAATGCTCTTTCAAAGTTTAAAATGGGATTATTTAATTCTGTTTATACTTTTCATTATATGAAAACAAGTTAATTTCATAAACAGTTTTCCTTTTGTCTTTTGTTAAGTTTGAACTCTGCTGTGGTTAAAATTAAGTCATTCTCTTGTTCCAGGAGCCATAACAATTTAATTCAGTGTTTGGCTTTCAGGAGACACTTGAATGGGTGAAAGTCCACTGAGTGTAAATAGGACTTTTACTGTTACAGGGGAAAAAGTGATCTTAAAAATATTTTATATTTGGTACAGATAGTTAATTTAGAAATTGAAGTTGGAAACATAGGAGACTTTTTCTTGAAAGTAATATGGACTATGACAAAATATGGGGATGTGTTAGAAATATTATGAAGCAAATAAGAAAGTTGGGGCAGGCAAGAAACAAACCAGTTGTGAAAAAATCAGTTTTGTGGGAGACTTGAACATTAAAAACAAATAAGGTGACAAGAAAAGAGATTTCTTTAGACAGCAAAGCCTTCCTGCTGTGTTTGTGTCACACCGAGTGCATTTGTTTCACACAGTTTTGTTTTTTCCCTTGCTCTCCTCAGTTCGGGATCGAGTTCGTACCAAAATGGAGAGAGACATCTTGGTAGAAGTAAATCACCCATTCATTGTCAAACTGCACTATGGTTGGTATAGATTCCTTTCTCTTTGCCTACACTTCCTTTCTTTCCTTGAAGGCACAGTTGCTCTCATTCTTTCTGATTTTTGGAGGGTCCAGGTTAGGTTCTAGCAACTTGAAAAATAAAGGCACGTAAATATACTGCTATATTAAAGTTTTAGGTTAAGCCCTCTTGAAATTAAAGATTTGCAGAGTTCTTTAAAGTTCTGCAGAGATTTTGTACTTTTCATTGATTTACACCAAACCACAGTAATTGACATCCTTACTATTTCCCTGTTTGACAAAGGAGAAATAAAAGAACATTATTTTAATCATCTCTCATGACTAAGATTGTCTCCTGTGAAGAAGCCAAGGAATCATTCAATAAATTACCTCATGTGCTGCTGAATTATTTCAGTTCTGTAAGAAAAGTATTGCCTGTGACTGAAACTTCCTAGTTGTAAAAGCATTCAGATCTGTTTTGCAGCTTTGTCATACAACTATTGATTTTTGTTTTGTTTTGTTTTTTAAAGCCTTTCAGACTGAAGGGAAGCTCTATTTAATATTGGATTTTCTCAGGGGAGGAGATGTATTCACACGATTATCCAAAGAGGTAAGTACCTAAAATTTTATCTCCACTCACTCTTAGACAGGGGTTGGGTTTTGTTGGTACAGGATTTCCTTCTAAACCTGTTTGCCCCCGTATTTCTTGTCATGGTGAAGTTTTTAATAACTTAGTTGGGCTTTCCTTACATATTCTAGATTCTCTTCTATCCTTAAGAAACCCGAGTGTGTATTGATGAGTAGCCTAAGTTTTAATTTGGCATCTGCAAAGTACATTTCTTTTGTCTAAAAATGTTTTGTTGCTTGGAAACACAACTGAAGTAAATGAATATTTAGCACTGAAGGAAGGGGATGTGGAGTTCTCATGCTCTTAGTCAGCTTAGGTGCTCCTGGAACCCTGCAGCCCTGAGAGGTTTCTGCTGCACTGTAAAATTGCCTCGTGCTGCAATCCAAATGTTCATCCTGAATCCCACAAAGTGCTTTTGAGCCCCCACTCCCCTCCATCCAACCTTGGCACACAACTGGACCTTTAATTTTTCATTTCTATTTTTGTTTCTTGGAGGGAGAGCTTCAGAGGAGGGGATGGGATGCAGCTACAGGCTGTTGTTATTTTTTTTTAAACATTTGCCATCAAATATTTATTATGTGTTACCTTAAGTGTTATGAACACGTTTAGAAGACTTTTATTTTCTTTTGGCAAACCTTTTATAAAGGTCTAAATTTTTAATGACAGTTTCTCAACAGTTTCACAGCAAGAGAGGTTTTCAGTGTTTTCACTGCTGTAAATCCATTTATATTGCCAAAGCACAGGAAAAGCCACTTTTCTAAATGAAAAAACTGTGTTATCTGACTGATTTTTCTCATGGCATGAAGGAGGTTGTTTACTCCCAGTATGTAAGGCCAGGAGAGAGTTTTTTCCCCATATACTTTTAATAAAAATAAAGATTTTGCTTTAGGAACAGGCAAAAGAGAAGGAAGAATTCAAAGGCATTTCTGTTAAAAGCTGAGCTTGGTAACACAGTGATTATGTCTAAGAATTGAGCTCAAAATTAATTAACCTGGAAGCTAAAATGGCTGTTAAAAACTTGCAGTGACCGACTTGTCCCAGGTTATTGGAGCAGGAGGTAGGAAAGAGGTCAGGCTCTGCTTTGATATGGGATGTTTAATTACAGAGGAAATTCTGGAATAGCAGGAAGAGCTGTTCTCTTGCACTAACCCAGCTGGGATTATCCACTATGCAACATTCTTAAATAAGGGATGCAAGGCTATCCATAATAACATCCCCTGGCTTTCTACCAGGGGTTGAAGGAGGGATGTATTCCCTGTGGGAATCAAGAAGTCATAATTCTCAAGTTTTCTTACTGCTAAGACTCCCTGCTTTTTGGAAGACTTCAGTTACCTTCTATGCTGGTTTTTAAATATTTGCTGTGTATATAGATATTAAAAAAAAAAAAAATCAGGGTTTTATTTTCTGGTGGGAATGTGAGGTAATTTCAAAAGTCTGTGGTAAACCACAGCCTATGGACAAGACACATGAGGATAAATTCCCTGTGGCGTTTCATACTTTGCACACAAGGATTATTTTAAATTAATTTGGTTTAGTATGAAGTTATTAAAAGATTTTTGTTGGTCTGTAAATTCTAATGTGGGTAGGACAGTTTCGGCAGCGAGAGGAGTGTGTAATGAAGTTTTTATTGGTAATATTTAATGAAGCTGACTTGCATCATGTTGAACTTGACCCAGAGAACAGCTTTAAATGTCATTATGGCGAGATGGTAGATCAGCATTTAGCATCATTGTATTCTGAGATTTGCATTTTGGCTGCTCCAAGGAGTAATGAAACCCAAGCTTTCCTCCTGCTCTTTTGAAAGAGATGAACACCAGCATCAGCATTGCTCTTTAAAGGTGTCAAGGTGCTGCAGTGTGGAGTTTAACAGCTTCATTGTTCACCCAGGGTTAGCACCTATCATTATGGAAATCAGGGAATATCTCTGTGCCTGGAGAACAGATCACACCTGAGCAATTCAGGTACAGAGCAGTGGCACTAAATCAGGAGCCCAGGCACCTTCATTTCAGCCTTACTGGGCAGCTGCTGAGCGCCTGCACTCCTGTTCCTGCTGGATTCAGCAAATAAGGGAATAGTTTGTAATACCCAAATTCACACCAGTCTTTTAAAGATTCCAAGCTTCCCCAGTAATTTGTAGAACGTGACAAGAGCCAGAGCAGGTACAGTTTGTGTATATTAAATTAGAAGCAACCTGTGGAGTGTTCAGGACGCAAGTGCATCTCTGCTCTAGAAGCAACATCAATTTTTCAGTGTCTCACCAGGGTTCTTTCATTTTTTTTTTTCCTAAGAGCAGAGTAGGTTCTTCAGCTCCCAGATTGACATTATTATTGTCACCAGTGTTTTATTTTGCATGCTTTTTTCCTAAGTGATTTTTACTTTTTTTTCTCACAATATTGTGAATGTGAATTCACACTCACAGCAGCCATGTACTAAATTTTATGATGCAGTGGAAAACTGTCTGGGATTGTGGCAGGAGGAGTGCTGGGGGTCAATTGCACCAAATATAACAATTAATTTATTATATGAAAGTTAATTAATGCTTTGCAGTAATGCTGATGGTTTCATTTAAGTATTGCAGGTAGTTTGTGTACTTCATAATTAACAGATATTAGTAAATAATTTCTCTTGGGTGAACTCATGAATTATGAGCTCACAAGGGACTTGTAAAACTAAGCTTGAAATTTAGGCAGACAGGACTATATTTTTGTTAGATTGCAGTTTTAAAAACTGAAGACAAGATCAGAAGGTAAATCTATACAGTTCTTATTAGGTTATGTTTACAGAGGAAGATGTGAAATTCTACCTCGCAGAACTGGCCCTTGCTTTGGATCACCTTCACAGCTTGGGAATTGTGTACAGGGACCTGAAGCCAGAAAAGTAAAGTAAAATGTATTTTACCACTATTATGTGTATTTTGCTTGTTGCTTTGCCTTTTTTCACTGTAAGAAATTAAAACTATTTCTGTTAAACTTTGTAAACAAATACAAAATGTAAAACAGAGATCTGATTTAAATGAAATCATATTTGCTTGTTAAAGTAATAACAGAATTAGATATCATAATTTCTAACTTATATTTTAAATGTTACATGTGAACTTTGCTCTTTATGTGTTTTGGTGAATGTGAATTTTAATTTTCAGCATTTTGCTTGATGAAGCAGGACATATCAAGTTAACAGGTAGGCATCACTCATTAATACAGCTCTTTCTAAATAAGCTTTTCTGTGTTTTTCTATTACCAATTTGAAATGCTATAAAATTGCAGAAAAAAGTTCTGTGAGGATCTGTTCAAATACATATCCTGGGAAATGATGTATACAGAAAACTGGCTGTTTGGAAAACAAATTACTATATATTTCTGAAAGCTTTAAATTACATTTAAGGTGATGCTTTTGTACTGGAGATTTCATAATATATTTTAATCTGAGATATTGCTGTTATATGCCAAGAGAAAATTAGGTTTTTTAAACCCTCAAAGACTTGATGGAATAATGCTGATGGAAATCAGGTTTATAAAACGCATCCCTTTGAAAACTTAGTGTATTTAAATACAATTCAGTTGTAAATTTCTCGCTTCCTTCTGAAAGTGGAAATAATAAAGGTTGGGATCATTGATTAGCAATCATTTTACCCTAAGGAAAAAAAGGATGTTTGAGAGCTTTGATGAGATCTGAGCCAGTGTCAAGGACGTGTGTATTCAAAATAGGCAAAAAAGTGTTCTGGGAATGAAGTATTCTGGGGAATGCAGGACTGTTCTGTACTGAACCTGAGTCGGGTTACAGAGCCATGTTGCCTTACGTAACAACAATATTTTTAGTCTGATTTTATTTATTCATCATTCAGTAAGACCAGACCATGCAGGCTGCATTCCCTTTGAAACTGAATTTTACTTCTATCCATTTTTTTGTGTGAATAAAGCAGGCAGTAAACAGAGAAAATGAGAACTTTTGAGTATCTTAGGGCTCTAATGTGGAGGATTTTAAATGCCGAGTTATTTCAGTAATAATTTTAATGGCTAATCTTGAATTTAATGACTTTTAGAATGGTTTTGGAGGTGTGTAGTAAACGAAATGTGGTATCTCCAGATACCTACAGTCTCTTGTTTTATGGAGAGCTGTGATAATCATATTTCTGAAAATAACCAAGCCAACCCTGTCAACACTTGGATTTTGAAGTACCATATATTGATTTTTTTTTTTTTTTCCCTTGGATTTCTTTACTGGCTGTATTCTTGTGATGCTGTTGTTGTAGACTTTGGACTCAGCAAGGAATCAGTAGACCAAGAGAAGAAAGCCTATTCTTTCTGTGGTACTGTAGAGTACATGGCTCCTGAAGTGGTAAACAGGCGAGGGCACAACCAGAGTGCTGACTGGTGGTCCTTTGGGGTCCTCATGGTACTGTATTTGCCTCTTGCTTCCCTTGCTAAGCTCTCAAAAATGCACTTAGAATAAGCTTGGCCAGTTCTAATTAGGAATGCTTGGGTAAGGGGGACAATTCAATGACTGAATTGCTACTGGGTGGAATAAAATTGACTTTTCACCACTAAGGAGTGTTTCTCAGGCACCAGAAATCCTGTGTGTCATCCATTAGTAGCTAAAACCAGTTATAGTCAGTGTGAAACTTCATTTTGTGTATTTATTTTGCATGTTACTTGATAGTTAAATTTAAAAATGGACTTGAAGACTTGGTTTGAAGGAGTATTAATGGCATTTCTGTAAGAATTCCACAAAATTTATCCTGTGGAAGGAATGCTGGAGTGGAGTAGTGAGATCAGACAGTCACTGCTGCCACTTCTGCCCTTGCTGGGATGTGCTAGAGCATCAGCCTGACATGCAGATGGACTTGAAAAATAAACTACTGTTCTAGAATTTACCATTCTTGCAGTTTTAAAAATATGGCAACATCTAAAACCTGGTTGTGGGGGTTGTGTAATATTTTCAAGTAGCTTCTTAATGTAAAATTCTCCTCCATCATCATTATGTTACACTTACCATTATTACCATCATGCAAACTGTAAGTGAGAACAGAATTTTAGATTTGGGAACATTTTCATAATCTTTTCAAAGTTCAAACCAGTCTGATGTAGAGATAGGAAAGAGTGCAGTACTTAACACTTTGTTTCAGCAACTGGGGGAAGAAGTGTTGATTTAGATTAACATTTGTTCTTTCCAGTTTGAAATGCTTACTGGTACCCTGCCATTTCAAGGTAAAGATCGAAATGAGACTATGAATATGATACTGAAGTAAGTATATCTCCTTACTTTTTGAGAACCCAGAAAATGTAATTTTAAACATGTTTAACAGCTTGTTATAACTTCTTGTGCAGCCTGGTCTGTGAAAGTTGTCCCTGTGGCAGGGGATGAGCTTTAAAGTCCCTTCCAAACCATTTTATGATTCTAAGAGCACTGAGGAGGAACAGAAACAAAAAAGCAAAGCCCCTTGATAAGCTTTAGATCCCAGACTGTGAAATACCATTAAGTATCCCAGGCAATTAAAATCTTAGGGATGAATTTGTACTTTGATTGTGGGCGTATAATAAAGATAAGAACAGTGCAATGACTTGGAGCAGCTTTATTTACACTCCTGTTGCTGATACACTCCCTTGCTACTGTTACAGCACACCTTGTTTTGTAAGCAGCAGGTGATCAGGTGTTGCTCTGTGTACAGATGTGTGGAGAGCACTTACGTGCTCAAATTCTCATCTTAAATTACCCCAGTTACAACAGATGCTGTTGGACTGGACAGACTGGGTGAACTGGTGCTCAGTGAGTGGAGCTCATGGGCAAATGTGTTCTTGTCTGTCTTTGTGCTCAGCTAACAAAGAATTTCCTCCTAGCACAGGCAGAGCCTTGGGCACTCTGAGGGGTGATGGAGCAGGGGAGGAGGGAGAATCTGTTCTTCCCAGCACAGGGCACTGGGGGCTCCATTTGGAGCTTGCCCTGCGTGGGAGTTTATAGTGGTGAAAGGATGGGTTAGACCATGAGCTGCCTCCCCTGCAGCTGCCAGTGATGCTGCAATTCTGCACAAGAATTCCCTGCCTTAGCATTAGAGTTATCATTAAATAAAATGACTGGTAAAGTCAGTGAGATTTTATATGATGGCTCAATGAGGCCCTGCCCTGGAGGAATAATAGCAATCACTTCAAGGGGGTAATTGGGGATCTGGTGAGTCTCTTCTGGCATTGAATTATTGGTAGTTATTGTGATAAAAACCTCCTGGTGACATGAAGGTATCTTTGAAAATACTTACATATTCCTGAGATAATTATTTTACTCTGTTTCAACGTAAAGCTTGCTTTGGGGACTTAGGTGGGGTTTGGTGGTTTTGGTCTGATGTGGTTTGTCATTCTTGGATTTTGTTTATATTAAACCACTCATATAATACAAAACTCAAAAAGTTGATGAGTTAAGTATGTGCACTCTACAAGGCTTTGGAATAGATCCTTGATACATCAAACTCTGCAATGAAATCTATGAAGACATTTTTTCCTAAGTTTCTTCCTCTCACTTGTTCTCTGTTTTCTTTAGAGCAAAGCTTGGGATGCCTCAGTTCCTCAGTCCTGAAGCACAAAGTCTCCTGAGGATGCTGTTTAAAAGGAATCCATCAAATAGATTAGGTTGGTTCATTTATTTGGATCTTTAAATAATCAACTCAATCTAACTTTTTATTAAAAAAAAAAGTAGTTGCTAGAGACTCTCAGGCTCTGGGTGATCAGTAACATTTGGGTTTAGACACTGTTTCCTGTTAGTTTGGATCATGACTTGGCCAAGGAATGGTCACTTCTTGGATCAGTGACTTAGGAGTGAGCCAGAGCTCTGACAGTGTCAGAGCAAAGAGTATTGACACTGTACTTGTGGGGTTCCTGTGCTCTGTTTGCCTCCCTGAGTACTTTACATCTTTGGAATATTTCTGTGTTCACAGTTCCCTCAAATAACCATGTCAGTGCAAACTTCTTAGAAACTAACGAATTTTTAGTGCAATCTTCAAAGAAATTCCCCAAAAGTATGTTAAATACAGTGTTTTCTTTGTTCAGGAGCTGGTTCAGATGGAGTTGAAGAAATCAAGAGACATCCTTTTTTTTCTACTGTTGACTGGAATGTGAGTACCAGAGGATCTGAATTATAAAGCTGTTGTTAATTTTTCTGTGTGTTGAAGCATTATAAGTATTTGCATCTGAATAGGGCACAGCAAACACTGCATTATTGCTGACTGGCATATCCTGACTTCTCCTGTAATTCCTTGGCATCTGGAACTGCAGTATTTACTGCATACAGAGAGTATTAATTATAAACTGTGCATTTGCTTTTTAAATAATTAAGAGTTGCAGCATTCTCAAGCATGAAGGGTCTGTTAGAGCATTTGTAGTTGGGAGAGGCTGCTGCTGTTCCCAGGAATCCTTCAGGAAGTGCCTGTCCAGTGCTTCCCTGCAGGGCACAGCAGCTCCCTGTGACTGTAACTGTCCTGGGCTTCCCTCTCCATCACTCCCATCCCAGTCACAGTTCAGGAATTGACTCATTTTTTAATGAGCACCCTATGATTTTGCTCTGTGGTTCACTCATCCTCTGAGCTGTGTTTCCCAGAAACTTTCTCAAAGCCAAGATGCTCTGTGGGAAATAAATCTCCCTTTGCTGTGATGCTGCAGAAGGGTTGATGGAATAAATAAGATGTGGCTGTGCTGATAGAACTGCAGCCACACAGGGCTGTGCTGTGCTCACCTGTTTCTTTAAAGCCTCTCGTCATTATCCATCTGTTTGTCTCTTGTATTTATTTCTGAAAAGTGATTTTCTAGCTGTGCTTATGCAGCAGCTATCTCAGAATCCTGTTCAGCAGCAAGAGTTTTTAGTAAGAGCAAAACTTCACTGCTTTATGTGAATAGACTTCAAAATTTGTTGTCTTGTTTGGCTTGATTGTCTGCTTTTTTTTTCTTTTGAAGGGACTGATGTTGAAATAAATACTAACAGGGAACTTTGAAAGCTCAGCAATTCTGGCTCTTTTCTTTTTTCTCTATATATTTTTTTTAAAAATTGACAATAATTTGTATTTATTTCACTCTGGTGGTGTTGATGACACTTTTATATTTTTTCTTCAAGATGAATTCAGGTCCCTTTTCTGTGTTTATTTTGTTTGGTTAGTTTGCTTGGTCGTTTTTTTTTAAACTAAAATATACTATATATTTTTGTGCAGGAAGGTTAAATTTAAAAAAATCTGCAAAAAAAATAGATCTAAAAGGAGAAGAGAAATGGCAAGGAAATGCTCTCAGAACTTCTTGAATTTTTCAACATCTTTTGACATGAAATTTGCTGTTCCTTAGCTGTGAATGGGATTTATTGCAGATTTGAGATCTTTCCCATTTTTCCCCAATTTGGTTTGGTGGATTAGGAAAATCCTGGAGCAGAGCTTTGAGAATGGGCAGTTCTTGCCAAGAGGGACGTGCCTGTCACTGGTTGAGGTCTTTGTCCTTTACCCTTTATCTTGGCAAAATTACAGTGCCCATGGAAGGTTCATTGACTCTTAATTATCTTTGTCCTTCTCCTTCAGAAACTCTTCAGAAGAGAAATTCAGCCTCCATTCAAACCTGCCTCTGGAAAGCCAGAAGATACTTTCTGTTTTGATCCAGAATTCACAGCAAAAACACCAAAAGGTAACTGTGCATGGCTATAAATTGGTGAGGTCTGTGGGACAAGAAGGTCAAATTCATTTTAAAACAAGAAGAAAAAAAGCCAGGGACAAAGTTGAAAGGATGCCCTATGGTTCCAGAGCTTTGAAGGAGGATATTCCCCTCAGCAGGTTCCTGTTCTTTGACTATTCTGCTAATCTTTGACTCAGGAAAAAAAAAATAGATGGAATATTAAAAGCTGGGCTATGATTTCCAGTTTTGATTAAAGTCAGACTTGCAGTTTTTGGGAGGAAGTATTTAATACTAAAAGTAAACTCTGATTTCAGCAGTGATTGTTTTTAGGGTCAGTATTTCATTGAGAAACATTATTATCATTATTATTGCTCAGTCTGTTTCAGGTTTCACTTCAGGTTCTCTTTTGTGAATTTTTTCTTTCCTGCTGCATCCAACTTTTAAACTCTCTTCCCATGTCTGTTTGCCCCCAGATTCTCCAGGGGTCCCACCCAGTGCAAACGCCCACCAGCTCTTCAAGGGATTTAGTTTTGTTGCAACTACTACTGTAGAAGACCATAAAATGTCACCCCTCACCAATATCCTGCCCATAGTCCAGGTAATGCTTTGTTTTGGGAAACTTCTTTGACATGTAAAAGGCTGATCAATATTTAGTGTTTACAGTTGTTCTTTCTTTGTTGAGGAGACCATTATAAAATATGCCTTATTAAATACTTCCATGGGATATTTTTAATTTTAAAAAGTGAGTTACTATTTTTTCCAGGGGCAGAATTTCAAAGAAAAATCATGAGCAAGCAGGACTAACTTCTGCTGTTGGAAACAGTGTAATTGCAAAGAGAATCTTGTTGCTTTAGGTAACCAATTACCTGTGTTTTTTTGAAGCAGCTTCATGGAAACAGTGCACAGTTCACTGATGTCTACGAACTGAAGGAAGATATTGGTGTGGGTTCCTACTCTGTCTGCAAGAGGTGTATCCACATAGCTACAAACATGGAGTTTGCTGTGAAGGTATTGCAATGAATTCCACTCTGACATTCTGAAAATATTGTCTAGTACATTTGAAAGTTTCAATTTGTGAATTTTCCAGTTACTGTGGCTGTTTATATGTTTATAAGTTGCAATCTTGAAAGCTGAAAATACTGTACAATGATGAGAACGGCTGAAGTAAAATGAGATTCACAAGGGTGGAACTGGATTGCAGGGAATTAGTAATGCTTGAGACCAGTGCATTTCCTTGTTCAGTGGAGCAGGATAGGCTGCATTAATGATAGAATTTTACCAAGAATAGAGCAAGAAATAAATAAATGGGATGTAAAGCTGGAAGATAAATTAGTCATGATTGGTAAGAAGTAATGAACTCTAGATTTTTTTTTTTTATTCTGTTACTGAAATGAGAATACAAATACAAAAAGCCTTTATTAAATGGACTTATTTTACAAGTTGTTTTTCCTGTTTTATTTTTCAGATAATTGATAAAAGCAAGAGGGATCCCTCAGAAGAAATCGAGATTCTCATGCGTTATGGTCAACATCCAAATATTATTACTTTAAAGGATGTAAGTGCCTCTTTCTCTGCTACCTCTTATTATACAATGCTCAAAAAATAAATGCAGTTGTAGGGAGTTTATTTGGATTCATCAAATTTCTTTTACTTAGTAAAATATATTGGGAGAGCAGTACATAATAATGGAGGGAATGTCTCAAAATACAGTGTTGTCCCAATATTAATTTTTTCTAAAGGCTGTTTAACAAACTTGAAGTGAGAAATGATGCAAAGGTTAGAAATGCCATATTTCTTGTTTCAAATGAGCAGCCAATGTGTTGGTAACCTGAGAAAGCAGTGGCCTGCATGTTGTGGTGTCTGTGCCAGAATGGCCTGTGGAAGGGAGGAGCAGTAGGGAGTGTAGGGCTGCGCTCCTCTTCCGACAGAAGTTCTTACACCGAGAAATTGAATTGAGAGTGATGAATTAACAACTTGAATTGAGAGTGATGAATTAACACTTGAGTCATGAACTCCCAGGATGACACATGAGCTGCCTTGCACTCCCTGCTTTGGCAGCCCCTGCTGTTTGTGCTGCCCGTGCCTGTGGGAGGAGGGGAGCAGCACAGTCTGCAACTTGGATTTATGGCCGTGTGTAACTAGAGATGTTGTTTTTCAGTAGCTCTGTGTGTATTTGGTGTGAGTGCACTGTTAACCCTCTCCCCAGGTGTATGATGATGGCAGATTCATCTACCTGGTCACGGAGCTGATGAAGGGTGGGGAGCTGCTGGACAGGATCCTGAGGCAGAAATTCTTCTCGGAGCGAGAGGCCAGCGCTGTGCTCTTCACCATCGCCAAGACTGTGGACTACCTGCACTGCCAGGGAGTGAGTGAGCCTTTGCACCCACCTCACACCCCTGGCACAGCTCTGAAATTACCAATCCCTTTCCCTGGCTGCTTTGCCTGCTTTGTTTTCACCCTGCAAGGTTTTGTATTTTATCACGAAGGTGAATAATAGAAACAACTCATCCCGTTATCCTGGCAAAGCCTTTTGACTCAACACTTGGTGAAACAGCAGATTTTTGTTCTCTTATGCTTGTTGCCAAATGGGGATGTTAATTCCAGTTGCATTATGAGCCAGGAGGTTTTTTATTATATTACTTGGACTAGGTTTTTTTGGTACTTCAAAGTTATACAATTGTTTAGGACTGTTCATAATGACATTCATCTAGAGAATAGATTTTATAAATTGTAAATTACAGATGTACCTGCTCCTCCTAAATGATGGCTTTTCAAATGTCTTTGTTTAAAGGTGGTGCACCGAGACCTTAAACCCAGTAATATTTTATATACTGATGACTCAAACAATGCTGATTCCATCAGGATTTGTGATTTTGGATTTGCAAAACAACTTCGAGGAGAAAATGGACTACTTCTAACTCCCTGCTACACTGCAAACTTTGTGGCACCAGAGGTATTTCAAGCTGCTGTGTTTCCTTTATGCTGTTTTTGATGCATCAAATGCTTAAACTTTTCAGCAATGCTTGGAAAAAACCCTCAAAAATTCTGCGGCTTTCCTTTAAATATAATCACACATGCTATTCAAATGCTGGTGCATGTGTTTATTCTAAACCTGCTTAAAAAACAGCAGAGTCCACCTTCAAAAATAAGATGTGAGCCTGTTGAAAATCTTGAGATGTTATTCTGGGAACAAGAAATATTGTTGGTATTTACTGCCACCTGAATATTAAAAAACCAATACATTACATGATCCAGGGATTGACTTACCTTAGGTTGTGGTGTTGGTTTGGGTTTTTTTTTAATATATGTCAAGTCTTTAACACTCTTTGTTTCATAGGTTCTCATGAGACAGGGATATGATGCTGCTTGTGACATATGGAGCTTGGGAGTTCTCCTTTACACAATGTTGGCAGGGTGAGAATATTTCTGAGCTGTTTTGTTTACCTAAAATCCCAGAATGTTGCCTGAATCCCTGCTTCCATAGAAATGGTGAGGCATTGCCACTCAGGTGGGACAGGCAGCTCTGAGTCAAAACCAAATAAACCAGCTTTAGCTCACAAGTAGGATCAAGGCTTCTCTTCCCATAGTGCAGGACTTGGGGGTGCCAAAGACTTGCCCCAGTTGCCAGGAGGGAATTGAATCTGTGAAAATACCTGGTGGTTCTCTTTTTATCCTGCAGCTTGTTGTGCTCCCACCCCATCCCCTTTCCTCATCTTGTGTGTCTCCTGCCCCAGGCTGCATGCCTGGCTCTGTGTAGAACCCTCTGGGTTGTGATCTCTGGAGTTTCTTAAACCTCCCAGCCTGATGAAGCTCTAGGAAGCATCTAGTGGCCAAATGAGAGATGTTTGCTGAATTCTGCTCTGACAGAAAAAGAGCAGGTTTTTAGCCTTATGGCAACATCCTGTCTATTAGAAATGACTCTCTTGATAAATCTGTACTTCTCATGTAATATTAGAAATATTAATAATATTTAATAGTGTGTGGATGTATTCTGTGATGTGTGTCTGTTGGCAGTGGGATATTTACTCTGATTCATGAGATTTTACCAATTTCTTGCAGTTTTTGCCTATAACAAGGTGTTTTTATTGATTTTTTTTCTTTCAACAGCTATACTCCATTTGCCAATGGTCCCAATGATACTCCTGAGGAGATCCTAGTACGGATAGGCAGTGGAAAATTCTCTCTAAGTGGAGGCAACTGGGACACTGTTTCAGATGCAGCAAAGGTGTTAAATGTGTTTTGATTTTATATTTTTGTAGAATTCCAATGAAATCTTCTCAACTTTACTGGCTAGACTTGTCTAGAAGTGTAGTTTGTTATTATTATCTGCAAACTTTAAAGCAGGAAAGGATATCTTTTTTATTTAAAGACTCCATCTGCAATCAATATGGATTCCCTGGGATGGTGTTGACCCACTCTGTGGGTATCTTAATCACAAGTATTATCTTTTAAAAAGATCAGCATTAATATGAAATATTAGTATTTAAATGCTTTTTTCTGATCCTTTGGAACTGCACTATTTGTTCATTTCAGTAGGAGTGATTCAGAATGCTTGTTGGCTGCTGCTGTCTTAGCATGAGAAATTCAGTTCTGTGTGTTTAAGAATGCTTCACATTTTGTACCTAAAACAAAGGGAACATTTTGTCAGCTTGCTCATATTTGGGTTTTATTTCAAACTGCTGCTGAGTCTGTTCCATGCCCTTCCCGCCCACCTCTCCTTGGGACCAACGTTGTAATTAGTAGCTTATTGCTAATGCTTCTAGCAGGCAAAAACAAGTGTCCACTGCTGTTGGCTTTATTCTTTCTGTGGCTTCTTGAAGGAAAAATTTGTTGCTGGTGTCTCACTGTCTGTGAATTCAGTTGTAGTAAGGAGTCAGCAGAGCCTAGCGTGCAGAATGAACAAGGAGAGAGATTTGCAAATAAAAGCTTTCCTCCATAAAATCTGCCTGCTACATTTTAATAGGATTTCTAGTCTTTTAAAGATTATATTCATAATAAACATGAAAGGCACAACAGTGAGTTCCTCTGCAATCAAGGCTGGCTCTGTTGAACTACTCCAATAGTACAACACATTGTTCTCAGCCTTCTGCAGTGTCAGGGCACAGAATGATCCCGTTTGTCTGCTGACTTCTGTGTGTTTGCATTGTGTTCATCCCTCCACATCGGGTGCTTCTCTCATTGCTCCACCACTGATGCTTTCAAGGCCATCTGAGATAATGTGGACTGAGCAATGTGTGTTTTCCCTTTCCCTGCAGGACTTGTTGTCACACATGCTGCACGTGGATCCCCACCAGCGGTACACGGCTGAGCAGGTGCTGAAGCATTCCTGGATTGCCTGCAGGGACCAGCTGCCTCATTACCAGCTCAACAGGCAAGATGCCCCACATCTAGTAAAGGTAAACCCACCTGGGATGCTGCTTGAGCTGGGGGCTGTGCGAGGAGTTGAGTTGGTTTAGAGCTACAGACAGAATTCTCATTTTTTCTGTTGGGTTTTCCTTAGTCCTGACACATGTAAGCTACGTAGTGAGACAAATTGATGGAACTGTGGAATGGTTTGGGTTGGGAGGGACCTTAGAGCTTGTCCATCCACCCCTGCCATGGGCAGGGACACCTTCTAACTGTCCCAGGTTGCTCCAAGCTCTGTCCAGCCTGGCCTTGGACACCTCCAGGGATCCAGGGGCAGCCACAGCTGCTCTGGGCACCCTGTGCCAGGACCTCAGCACCCTCACAGGGAGGAATTCCTTCCCAATATCCCATCTAACCCTGCCCTTCGGCAGGGGGAAACCATTCCCCCTTGTCCTGGCACTACATAGCCTTGGATAAAGTCCCTCTCCAAATTATTGGCAAATAATTCTTTTTAACTTCTGTGTAAATGAAGAGATTTTTCTGTGTATTCTTTTAAGGTAGTTCTTGAGTTATCTCCGAAGTCAGGACCTGAATAGCCACTAAATGGCTGTATTTGAGAAATTGGCACTAATCTTGCTTGAAAGATAAAAATTCTGACCTATATTAACAGGTGACTCCTACATCTAAGGTATATAAAAGAAATACAAAGGAAAGAAAAGAAATGTCAGACACCCATGCTTAGACATTAGAAGGATTCAACACTAGGTGGTTTTTTTTCCTAACAAACAATAGAGAATTCACATGACCTGGCATATAAGTCTTGCTTGGTTTTAATGGAGTTAATTGAGTATTGAATGTTTAATTGCCTTATTTTCTGATTAAAACCTTTATATATAAATATGAATTACTATCATTATGTATTTCCTTTTTCTCTAGGGAGCCATGGCTGCTACATATTCTGCACTGAATCACAAGACATTTCAGCCAGTGCTGGAGCCTGTGGCAGCCTCCAGTTTAGCTCAGCGACGGAGCATGAAAAAGCTCACATCCACAGACTTATAGATCCACTGGGACACCTGAGCAGACACAAGCAAGGGGGAAACCCAACAAGTGGCTCTGTTTTGCCTGACCTGTGATCAAAAGGCATCTATGGTTTCCTGCTACACTACTTGAATTCTGTAAAAGTCCTTTTTTTAAAGAGAAAAGAAAAAAAATCCACAGGTTCATACTGTGTTTGTTTTACAGGCCATATCTGTTAAATTAATTTAAACATCAGGTACACCATAATGAATTTCTCTACACTGTCCTTTGAGATCTGTTGCAAATATTCTTTCACATTCTGTATAGTTTTGCTGGGTTCAGTTAAAAAAAAAATGGTTTAGGGGACCGTTGCCAATGACCAAGTTGTACATAAAGTGTCAGTGTGAGTTTTCTTTGCTTCACACCTTTAGACCCTGCTGTGAAATTCTGGGCAAATTCTGAATTTTTTAATTGGGCACTTTGTTCATTCAACTCAATTCCTTTACCTTGTCCGTGGTATTATGCAAAGCTGACCAGTGTGATGTGCCAGTGTTAATTCATCACTGCTGGTTTGGCAGGTCTGTGTTTGCATGGTGCCAGTAACTGAGGAGTTCCTGTGGAAATACAAACCAAAGGGATGTGCAAGATCCTGCACTTAAATCTGATCACTTGTGACCCAAAAGAAACGCTGGTTATGGCCTCTGACAGGAAAATGAACGTTTCTAGTTGTTACCACAAATTGTGTTCTGCTCTGAGCTGGAGAGAGCCAATATGTGCAGAAACTGTCAAAATTAAGGCTCTCAGAAACACTGGTACCACTTCAAGACAACATCATGCAGCTCAATCCTTTGTTATTTATATTTTCCATCCATTAGTACAACTTTTGTGTTATTTTCCTCAGTAGTCTTTCCACTGAATACACCCAGTATTAGGTTTGTTTGGCATATGAGACAAACTGACACTTTACTATAACCAACTTGGCACTTGGGGTTTATTTTTTATTTATTTGATTTATTTTTAATAGAACGTTGCTTCTCTCTGACTCTCTCGCCGCATGTACAAATATTACAGAACAGAAATGCAAATTTCTCTTTGCCTAACTGTAGGGGTAGCTGGGAAAATAAATAAGCCTTGCAGTGTGCCCAGATAAGGGAATTCTGACCAAGAAATTCCACAGTTATGGACAAATTCCTGTCAGCATCCTGTGGCCAGCACTCCCTCACCCTCTCTGTCTGGTGTTAGGAGTTCAGCTGTTCCTAAATGCTCTGGTGGAGAGGAAATTCATTTCAGGGCCAGAATTACCTTGGGGTTTCCTGACTCAAAACCAATGCTAACTGCTGGTAGTTCATTCAGAGATACACTCAGAAGTGTTTTCAAAAGTTGTAGCCACTGAGCAGTTGTAGTGACATAGCAGGATGACATTAAATATTAACTATATTAGTGACATTAGTCTGTGAAGTGACCAAAAGTCAAACATAGTTCAGACTCATTTGTCATCATTGAATTTTCAATTGCAAGGCCCCAGGGCTGACAGAAATCAGAATTTTGGGACAGGAAAAAATAACTTCCAAGAGAATTCTGGCCCAAGCACCAGGAGTGGTGGTGCTAACTCACATCTCCCACGAGGTGTTGGCTGGGTTTTGCTTATACCTGTGAAGGACTTGGTGGTGTTGGAAGTACTTTTAGATAAGCTGCTTTCTTCTGTTGTGGTGGGGAAAGATGGACATTATCTGGCCAAATAGTTAGGTATGAATATATGTAGATTTGAGACATAACGATATAGCAAGCATAGGTGTGCTCTTTGTATCATGCAGAACATCCCCCAGATGGAATTTCTTGAGTGTTTGATAGATGTTGGAAGCTTTAGGGGCCATTTGTGCCTAGTTTTGAGGTGCCTGTTGGACATGCTTGAAAGCTTATCAAAGAACACAACTGCTTCCTGGAAAGCTCCTTGTTTAGTACAAAATCTGCCCCTTCTGCAGCTCCTTCATCCTCCTTTTCCTTACTGAAGGCCTTTGCCAGCAAGAATGCCTGGAAACCTCTTGTCTCCACTCTGTCAGGGTCATTTTTATGTAAATTTACAGGTGACTGCTAGAAGAATTTGAACTCACTCCAAAAAAAAAAAAAAAAGGCAAAAGTGTTGGAAATTAAACCCCCTGAGCCCAGGTTAAGGTCTAATGTGGGTTGAAATGTAGTCCTAAAAGCTGTGTTGGGGATAAGAGGTAATGCAAGGCCTGGAAGACAATGAAAATGTCAAACTTGAATTGTCTTTCCTGTAAGGCAGCAGCTGGTCTTTAATGGCTTTACCCATGAATCATTGAACAGTGTTTCTGTTGGTATTTTCTTTTAGCTTGCTTAGAAGCACCACAGTTTATAAGCACCTTAAAAGCATTTTGCACAAGAGCAGTTGGAAGGAGCTGAAGGGACTCAAGTTGTTCTTGATGTGCAGCACAAAGGTGATGAGAGGAAAAGAACACAAGGTGGATGTTCTGATTTATAACAGAGTATTTAAAACATCTCCTGTAAATTATCCCTGTTTTATATCACCTCTGGCCTTTAGTGCAAGTGGTACTCCAGGGGTAAAAGCAAAGTTTAGTGACTGCAACCTTACAAAGTTGTCTAATCGTGGGGAAAACAGGGATATGTTATACATGACAGGCCAGTGTACCCTGGTATGCCAATTGTAATCCTTGATTTTGGGGGAAAGTTCCCTTGCTCTGACTATTTCAGCATATCAGTCTTTGAAATATTTGGGATATGCAGGAACACGAAAGAGTTCACTTGCAGTTTACTTTTACTGTATTTAACAATCATCTTTTTGATGCTCCTTTGGGAATTTCTTGCCTGTTTCTCATCCCTTTCTTTCCCAACTTAGGTTTTGATATCTAAAAGCAGCCTGGTCTGCTCCTGAGCTGTCAGTTAAAGGTTTAGATGGAAGAACAGGTAATGGGAAAGTGCTCTGGCTGCAGCAAAAGGTTGGTGGAAATAGTTTCATATCATCTGGGCACAGTTCAAGTTTACAAACTGATTACATTCTTACTGCCTTACTGAGGAAAAAAAGTCAAATTTTCACAAAGGCTCATAATTACACAGAAACAGGCATTCAGACTAAAGGAATTTCCACAGAACTAAATCATAAATGATAAAATACTTTGGCTGTGGCTTCCTAGCCAGTGTTCACTTGAGGCCTCTGAATGTTCTTGCAGCCAGAGAAGGCATCCAAACCTCACCCAAGTCAGTCACGTTGAGCTTGAATTCTGTCTTCCATGTTTCAGTTCCTTTTCCAAAGCTGATCTTCATCTGTCCAGTAGTTGAAATAACCTCTAGCAAACTTCAGCAGTTGGGAGTTCCTTGCAGTGTACTTAGAGACTGCTCTGTAGAGCTGAGTTAAATGAATTACACAAGGTTATAATAAATCTTCTGGTTTGTATCAGTGAAATTAGGCTAAAACATCAATGCAAACACAGGGTTTTATGTACTTCTGTAGCACTTAAGCTTTTCAGTCCTATCCAGAACTAAAAGTTGCCAATATTTGTGGGAGGGGAGGGAGGAGCAAGTTTTTCTTTCTCAAAGTTTCCAGAAAGCTTCTGAAGCTGTGACCATAATAGAGTCCATATGTAATCCTATAAGAGCTCTGTAGGGTTAAAACCATAAAATTCTCCTTAAAAGTTTGTAACAAAACTGTTAGATGTGCACTGATAGCTGTTGGTAGCACCCCTGCACTTCATTCATACCACACCAGCCTTCTGCATCAACATCTCTGGCCCTGCTCCAGTTATTTTTTAAATGTTTGCTCCCCCAAATGATGTTGTTCCTTGGGAATAGAAGAATGGATACAAATTTGGAAACCTCACCATTAATGTATTGCTCAAGCCGATAGAGTATTGTAATAGAATTAAGAAATAATTCTAATTAGAAAATCCCACCCAAAATCATCAACTGGTTTTCTTGAGTTTTTTTTCCTATGTAATTAAAGCAAACTTTTTCTGAAGCTTTAAAAGATACTTAATTGATTATATCTCTTAATTATGAATTTTTGGGCAATAGCTTCTTACCAACAGTGATTTTGAATAACCTTGAATCCTCTTGTGGGATTTTTCACACGAGGACTGAGGATGCTGGAGGTGGATCTGCTTTGCAGCAGCAGGTGTTCAGGTTTGGGTGTTTTGAGCAGTGTTTGCTAATTAATTAATTAATTGCATTGTCATAATGTCCCAAGCACTTTGGCATCTTGCACTGATGCTCTGGTTAGAGCTGAAACTCTCCTGGCACGTGGCTAAATCTCCATAAAGGGCATTAATTGAGAACAGTGTGCAATGAATTCCATGCTCTCTGAGGTACTTCAAAGATGAAACTCTACACAAGGTCCCCGTTATCAGATATTGTAACTGTCATTTCTTTCTCTTAAGCATATTGTGGATTTTGTATCATACTGTATTTATTTCATTTAATTTTAAAAGAAATGTTTTCTTTAAAGCTCTGTATATATTGACATTAAAGTTTGCATTGTACTATGTTCTCCTCTTCTTGCAAGGTTGGCTCTGGCAGTGCAGTGGTGTTCTTATTGGCACTGCTGCCTTCAATTACAGCACACCAAAGACACCCTCAAAATTGTATTTATTTTTGTCAAACTCCCTGAATAATCATAAAGGTACAGCTTTAATTAGCTGGCAGTTCCTTGAGTACCAGGATAAAAGGGTTGCAAATTCATAATACTTTGTAATTGACAGAAATCCATCACTTACGCTTTAGAATGTCACTTGCTGTTTTTCAGATGGATAGAAGAAACAATGAGCAAACATTCCTAAATTAAATGTATGTGAATTATTTCATAAACCTTGCCAAAAATCTCACATACATCAAGAGCTCTTTATAAATTTATATTCAGTCAAGTGTTTCACGCCACACTCGCAATAAAACAGACACTCAATGGTAGGATTGATGTGTTACCTCAGGGTGGGATCATCTTCCTCTCTATATTTTTTAGGTACCTATTAAATTTGACTTCATTTATTAGAGAATAATTTTCCTGCAAGGATCTGTTCCTTCGAAAACAGACACTTGCATTACAAGTGGCAGGAGTGACATTAAAAACTGGATTTTAAATCCTACTGAGGTAACTGCTGGTGCTGTTTGTATTCAAAATGGTTTACAGATACTTTATTTTTTGGAATGCACAGAAAGGTTTTCCCACATTTGTCCCAGGTGCTGTTTGCTGTCACAAGACACTGCTTTTTCCAGCACTGCTGGCAGAGAAGGGAGTGACTGAAGCTGTAGAGGAGGCAGCAGGTAAAAAAAGGTTCCAAGATGGTGATGATTTGCTTGATTTCATTCTAGGTAGGCAGGAAAAAATGATCAAATTGGACAAAAACATTAGTCTAGAATAAATTTTAAGAAGCCCTGGGTCTCAGGTATTGAGATGTGCAGGCTTGGTGAAGGTGTTGCTGGTGGGAGAAGAGACAAGGCATGGATTAAAAGCCAACCTTGCTGAATGTTTTCAGAAACCAAGGAGAGGAATGAGCCAAGTGTTAGAAAAGAGACTCCAGAATGTGCCTTAATCTCATCCTGCACTCCTTGTTTTCCTGCAGATTTTGGTTCTCAGGAGCTGTTTTCCCTGTGATTCATCTCTGAAGCTTTATGACTGTAAGAGGCACCTTCCCACGTCTCTTTTGTGCATTTATGGGGTGCAAAAGGTTTCAAGGTAAAGATGTTCCCACCTTCACTTGCCCCTGCAGTGGCAGGAAGAGGGAGCAGGTGTCTGCTGGCAGTTTTGCCAAAATACGTATCTAACTGTATTTACTTTAACCTGTTTAACAATTTCCCTCCAGAACTTCTGGGCAATTTCTCTCAGAAGCTGGGGTGTCTTGTGGGCTTCTTGAAAGACACAGAAAGCTTTTGGCAGAGGTGAGGTCAGTTCTGCAGTCCCTTAAGGCACTGTTTGGGCAGGGGCTCCCTTGCAGCTCCATTTTTTCCTGCAATTCCAGCCTTGGAGCAAAGCCTGGACTCTCCAGAGCTGGTTTGGGGCCTCTTTGATTTTTTGGCATCTACAGTGTTCTACCCAGAGCAATCCTGTACCAAGCTGTGCTTAATGCACAGAAATGTAATGCCCTAATGCTGGCTGGCTGTGTAGATTCATTTATTCCTCAACAGCTGCATTTCTGGCTATTTTGGCCCTCAGCATCCAGGTTTGTGTCCTGGTCTCTGAGGAGAGGATGCACAATTACAAAGACACCTCTTAATTTAATGGGTTTTACTGCTTCTAAAGGGTTTTGAGGGGGGATTGCAGTATAATTTTGATGGGGTTGTGCCTGTCCCATCCCTGGCAGTGTCCCAAGCCAGGCTGGATGGGGCTTGGAGCAACCTGGGGTAGTGGAAGGTGTCCCTGCCCAGGGTGGGGTGGAAAGAAATGGGCTTGAACCACCCTTCAAATCACTATTTTTTTTTTTTTTTTCTATGATTCCTGCATATATGGAGTGCTGACACAGGCACTGAGTCATCTTCTGCTAGGTTTGGGCTGAAATTAGTCATTCCATGGTGAGACAGCAGTGAGGAGCAGGGGTGGGGAAGGAGATACAATTCTTCATTGCTCTTCTCTGGGGAAACTGGTGCCGGGTGGTGACAGAGTCACAGTGACCCCAAAGCGCTGGGGATGCGGTGCTTGGCTCGGGATGCTGGCGCTGCGCTGCCGCTCCCGGTACTCGCTGGCTGTACCGGGGGATGCGCAGGTCCTGTTCCCGCACTCCCGGTGTTTCCCGTGCCCGCACTCCCGGTGTTGGCCGCGGTTCCCCCGGCGCAGCTCTGCGCTCCCCGCAGCCCCCAGGAGATGGAAGCAGCGCTCCGCAAGCAGCTCCCGAGCCTTCCCGCCGGGACTGAGGTGCCTGGAACCCCCGGGGGTCAGCGTGGCTAAAGGATGCTCTGCCAGGAACTGGAGTTCAGCTGCAATGTTGCAATTCATTCGCGTTTTGTTGTTTTACTTATTTCTTCCTCTTGAGAATGTCTTGTTCTCCCGGTTCTCTTGTTTTCCCGCCTGTGGGATGTGGTTGTGTGATCCCTTCGTGTCCATAGCCTAAAGAATTTACTGGAACAGCTTCATATCTGCTGCTCCATCAGCAGATCCTGCTACTCTCAGCTGCAGAGCAGGGAAGCAGAACCAGCAGGACCAACCTTGGAGCATCTCCCTGAGCCCAGAGGTCACACCTGGGCAAGGATTTCCCAATATTGGGAAAGGAGGAGCAGGAATCATGAAATCACAGATTATCCTGAATCGGGAGAGACCCCCAAGCATCATGAGCCCAACTCCTGGCTCTGCATAGACATCCCAACAATCCCACATTGTCCAAGTGCTCCTGGAGCTGAGCAGGGTTTGGGCTGTGATGGTTCCCTAATCTAGAGCTAAAACCTCAAAATGCAGATTTTTGAGGTAAATAGAAATATTTTGGTTCCAAGTAGAGACCAGGTGTATATTTTTAGAGATTTTTCAAAGCTCTTAAACTCTAGGAAAAGTGACTGAAACACCTGTATGCTGGTAAATACAACTTAGTGCATGTCTACTGTTTACATCAGGAAATTTATTACAATTTAAATTACAATTTATTTCAATTTAAAATGCTCCGATACTGCAGGGTTCAGCATCTGGAGTAAACTGTACCATAGAAAAGCTCTCATTAAATTCTGTTAGTAAAACAACAATTTAGGAATACAAATTATTTAAGATCTTGTTTTGCCAGGTTAGAAAATCGCATTATGATCAAGCTGAAGGTGTCACTGGTCCTGGCAGGTGTGTTGGACTAAATGGGTTTTAAAGGGCTCTTCCAACCCAAAAGAAGAGATTTCCTTGTGCTGCTCAGGCTCCTGCTGCAGATGGGGGAGCAGGAGATGAAATGAACCTCAAGTTAATAAACAGCTCCAGCTGCTAATTCCCCCTGCACCAGCCCAGGAAGAGTGGGTTTGCTCATTCCCTATGCCCCATGGAAAATGATCAAACTCTGAAACAGCTGAAAGAATTAATTTAAATGAGCTGCCAGTGCTTGACAGGGAGGGCAAAAGGGAAGATTTGAGGAACTTAGTAATGTAACTCAAAGTTCCCAGCAAACTCCTGACAAAGGCAATGTAAACTTGGTTTCAAATTAATTATTGCAAATAAACATTTGAAATGCTACAGGCCAAATTAATATTTCAGAATTCTTCGCTATTTATTACTGTGCTTAATTTTCTTACTTAAATATAATTTGGGCCTACGGCTGTTAAGAATTTAATTTTTGAGGTACTTTAATGAATTATAAAACATGTTTTAAACAGAAATGAATAGCTAATAAATGCCAAAAGTGATTAATTTTCTGAAACGTGTGAAGGCCTTTGTATTTAATTAAAAAGAAATGCCCTAAATTGTTGGAAAGTAAAGAGAAAGAAAATACAAAGTGGATCAATTGAAGTTTGAATTAATTTACTAAATCACAAATAGTTTTCCCTTTCCTGTGGCAATATGTTCTTCCATGAGTCTCCAATCCTTCCAGGAATTTCCAATCCTTTTTTTGTATCATTTAGGCAAGGTGGTGACAAAGTCGTGCTCTGAACCCCAACTCCCCGGATGAGCAGGACTTTACCCTGTTTAAAAGTTGATATATTTTCTGGGATAATACAACATCAAAGGTACATGTTTTTATAATCCCATAATTTTCTGATTATTTTACCATCTTGGGCTTTCTTTAAGTGAGAATGAAATGGTGAGAATGAGGTTTTCATCCTTCAGGTGAGCTTTTAAATCTAAATTTTGAATCTGGGGCTTGTGTGATGCGTAAAATTATATGAGGTGAGATTTATGTGCAGAACTTCCTGCACGTTGGGATGGCAATACCTGCCATTAATTTTTTTTTTGTGGCTTGTAACTGAGCTTGATTTAGATGCTTTCATCCCAAGGGAAGAGACATTTTCTAAAACCAGCCTGGTGGTAATTGTTTAGAGTTGAGAGTGAACTCACTGAAATTCCCTATTAATCAATTGTGTGCTGCCAATGATTTATGCCCCAGCAGATGCCTCCAAACGTCCTTACAAATTATCCAGGGCTAAGAAGGAGATGATTTGCTGCCAGTGACACTTTGGAGACTGTTCAGAAAGGTTTTCCTGCAGCTCCTGTGGTAAGAAGCTCCTGCTCAGCAGTGGGGTCAATAAAACAGAATTTCCTTCCAAATTTTCCTTTTTTTGAGAGTGCACAAATGCGTGAACATCCCAGCATCTCTTCTACAAGGAGTAACCTCTGAGCAGGGCTGGGTTTACACCTCACAGCCGCTGTTCCTCCTCAGCAGAAGACACAAAACCTCGGAGAACCAACAAGGTGATGTGACCAGGGTGCTCCTGCTGCCGGGCAAAGGTGGGAGATCACGAGGAGAGAAATATTATTTGGGATGCAGGGATAAAAGGCCGTATGGAATTTAGTAATTGGAGGAAACTGGAAAGTGAAATCTAAAACAAAACAAAAAAATTCTTAAAGGCTTAGAGGACAAAGTTATTATAAAAAGCATCATCAGGAAAGAAATGCTAGAAAAATCTCTACCTGTGAAATTTTTGCATTTCTTGGCAAGTTTCTTTGCTGTATTTCTCCCTTATTTTTTAAGCTAGGATTTATAGAAAACTGATTAAGTCCTATTTTTTTTCCTCTGGGCTTTGAAATTTCCTAAATTCTCTTCACTTTGAAATTATTTTTCTTCGGAGCCTTTTGAACACTGGAATCGATTTCTGTTTCTTTTCTTATTAATGAAACCATTCATCCAAGAAAACTTTGGAGGAGAGAGATCTAATTTACAGCCCTACCCCAGTGAAAAGAAATCAGGTGAACAATCAGCTGGACCATCCAAAGGATTATTACAATTGCAACGTAAGCTATTTAAGAAGATGTCTGTGGGGAAATATCTGGAAATGTTATAACTTAATCCTAAATATCAGCAAAACAAAGGAAATTACTGAATATAACACAAAGATGGAGAATAGAGCAGAGACATGCTCACCTGGGAGGTTTGTTTTAGGTGGGCTGAAAGTTTTTGTTTTGCAGCAATTTAGGGCTGAAGGTTGCCAGGAAGGCACTCAGGCTGCTGATTTAATGGGAAAAAACTCTTTTTTTAGTGTTGGCTGGTGTGGGACTTGTATCTGGTGTAAGGCCAGGGGGGTGATTGATCCTAAAGGTGATGTTGAGTTGTGTTTGCTGTGGCAAGTGCTGAGTTTCTGGCTGAGCTAAGGCTGACACTTAAATATAGAAATTCTCTTCACTTCAAATATTTCAAATGTCAAATATTTCAAATATTAAGGATCCTGCTCACTCTTTGTTAGTACAACCCCTATTCCTTTGGAAAGGTTCACATTTCCATTTGGGCTGTTTTGTAGGGATAGCAGGAATGTGTAAACACGTCAGAGCTGACTGGCAAGTTTGTTTAATCATTTATTGCCTTTAACCAGCATTTTCATCCCCCCCTTTAATTAACTGTGCCAAAAATGGCTTCTCTTTCTGGCTAATCTTGGAGGAGGGACGTGAAGCTGAATCCATGAGTTGATTTTAGGCTGGAGGAGGAGCTGCATGCAGCCCCAGAGAGGGTGACAGCCAGCCCTGGTCCAGCAGGCTCAGATTTTGCCAGTTAGGGAAGCAGCCACAGGTTGGAAGGACAGGGCTGTGCCCGGATTTTGGGCAGCTGGAGGAATTTTGGAGCCTCCTCACCGTGGGTCAGCGAGGGATGCTGGCAGAAGTGCTTGCTTTAGGATTGTGTGGCACCACATCGATCTCTGCTCAATCCCCACCTTCCCACCAGCCTGGCAGAGAGAACAGAGCCAGCGGGATGAGGGAAGGCTGCCTGTGGTTGGGATGTCAGGAAAACCTGCTCCCTGCCCACTGCCAGCCTGTGCTCAGCAATTATTCATGCTGCAGAGCCAATGCTAGGAGACATGGGCTCGGGCAGAGGGAATGTCTAGGACTGGTAGGACGAGATCATTGTGCTGCAAGTTGAATGAAAAGCGGGTTTTTTTCATAACAAAGATAAGACAGGCAGTGAAAGACACTTTTTTCCACGAAGGAAGAAGGCGTTATCCTGCTGGAATGATTTAGACAGACTTTATTTTCTTGGGAAGCCATGAGTCTCTTCATGGAGCATTGTCTGCAGGCTGAGCTGCTCAGTGAGACCTTTCGTCTACGGAAAAGAGACCCAAAGGGACAGAAGGGAGCCTGTGACCTTCAACCACCGCGAGTCAGGAGCCATAGAAATGGTTGTCAGCTTTGAAAAGAGCTGGTTGCACTCGAGATCCTTTCCTTGGAAAAATCCCTCAATCTGGAGCCACAATGAGGAGTGATTTTAGCACGGATCTGCCAGGACACATGGGTTCCTTTTTCCTCTCAAAGGAAATATTGGAGTCAGCTGGGGTGTCTGAGCTTTTGGGATGTTACAAGGAAAATATTCAATCTTATATTTCATTCAGGCGAGGTGTGTAATTAATTTTCTGGAAGAAAAACAAATAAGCTTTTAATTCTGGGAGGAAAACAGGGTGACAAATCGTCCATATGAGAATTTGGCTTGGTGGCCTCTGCTCTGGGGAGGAATAACTGTCTGCAGACAGAAATGCCCAGATCCCAACCCCACCAAAACTTGTGGCTCCAAAGGCACTTCTGCACTAATGGGAGATTCTTTTCTGTGGGGGATACTGGGATTTATTTTTTCTTTGGAAATGGTTATTCCTGGTTTGAAATTTCCTGATTTGGGTTGGTAGGTAAGAACATCTTTTACTCATGTCAATGATCCATAATGTTAATTCCTCCTCAATCATCACTTTGATGTTAATAAATTAGCAAATAGTGACTCAAACCCTGCTTGGTGACTCTTGACCTCTGCGTGAGGCAAAATTCAGAGGAAAATTCGGAGCCATTCTCCTGTTTGCAATCAGGCTCTGGTGAAGAGGTTCCACTCAGGGCAGTCAGAGGATGGTGAGTGTCACAAGGCAATGGAAAATAAGTTGACTCTAAACTTTGTCCTGCTCAGCATTTTTGTGTCAGAAGGCTCAGAATTGTGCAGAGCAAGCAGACACAGGCTTTTGTTGCAAACTGTAAAATAATGATGCTCTTTTCACTGCTGGCTCTTACTCAAACAATATTTACCTACTTAAGATATTAAAATTAATCACTTCTGTTTACACTAGAAAATTTTCTGTAATACCTTTGGTTTTTTACCACTTCTTTTTTTTCATGGGGTTTGTTTTTCAAAGGCTGCACAAGGCTTTGAGGCTTCAAAGAGCTCAGGGGAGCTGGAAAGTCTCCTTGCTGCTGCTTTTGGTTCCCAAAATCCAGAAATCCCCACCTGGTGGGAAATTGGGATGTCCCCTCTGGAGGAATGGCTCCTGCAAAGAGTTTTGTGTTTGGCTGAGGAGGCTCCTTCTTCCAAGAAGCAGCAATTTACTTCCTTCCTTGTGTCTTGTTTATGAGGAAACCATAAAATCCCTTTCTGCACTTAAACTCATTCTGGTGACGCTCTAAATTCTAAGCTTAAGGATGCATTTAATTAAAGATTGACTATGGCATAAAGTGGAGGTTAATTAAACACCAATCAATTCCTGTATAAAATACATATAAAGGGGCTTTGACTCAGGCAGTAAAAGGATCTCCAGGAGGAGATTCCCCTCTTGCTCACTGTGCAGCTGGATAGAGACTTCCCACACTTTTTTCTTGCTGTATTTGCCATTCAGGACACTGAAGTCCTGCAGAAAAGCTGGTTTTATGGAAACAAAGCTGTGCTCTGACCCACTCCTGCTGTTCAGAAGAGATTGCACAGGGATTTTTCCATCACCACTTTGTTATGGTGATGTTGGTGTAATTAGACAAAACTCTCATTGATTAAAAAATAACTCTTTTTGTTTTCCTGAAAATTTTTGAGAAAGTCTTTTATAGAGGCATCAAATGTATCCAGAGTATCTAAAATTAATAAAACCAGATGACTTTTCATGGAACAAGTTGTTAAGCTGTAAATGCTTTATTGTAGGATATTGTGTGTGCTGAAATTTAGGAGAACTCCAGGGAGGAGAAAAGTTTTGGAAGGTCTGGAAGAGAAGTCCAACATAGGAGAAGCCTTGTGTGATTTTTATTTTATTTTTTTCTTTTCTGTGTTCCCACGAGGGAACATTGTGGGACTCAGTGGGACATTTCAGAGAAATCTGGAGTTTGTGCTCCTGCACTGGTGGCCTTTAGGGTGAAGTCAAATGGACAGGCTGGAAATAAGGAGCCTAAAAGTTAATAGTGCATCAAGAGCAGAGTTTAGTCTCTCTTCTAACTAGACCTAGTTCTTTAGAAGATCTTAAAAGAATGACTTTCACATGCTCACTGTTCTCCATGCTCTGTAGGGCTTTGGGAACATTACCTGGTGAAAAGCAAAGTTATCCTGCTTCAGAATAGGGCTTTTTAAAAATTAATTTAAAAATCCATGATTTTAAAGTTGTTTAGAACACTTTTTGTTCGACATTTTCATGTTTAAACCACCAAAACCAAACATATCAGCTTTAGTCAGGAGCAAAATAATAGAATTTAGAAATATTTTCATTTTAAAATATTTAATTCCATTAAAAATAGTATCATAAATCCCCTGGAATCAAAGCTTTTCTCGTTCAATCTTTTAGAGATTTCCACCTCCTTTAGAAATCTCCTTTACATGACTGCAGTGATGTCTTTCCAAGGAGCTCAAGGTCCCTGGTCAGCATGGCAGGACCTCCTAAAAGCATTTTTCCAGCCCTGCAGAAGGAGAAAAGTGAACTCAAAGGCTGTGAAGAACCAGCCTGGGATCCAGCAGCTGGGTTCAGGTTGCAGAAATGAAGTTGGAAGTTAATTGTTCTTGCTGCTGAAGGGCCCAGGTTAGTTGCTGTCATTACACTAATTTTTGTGGCATCTCAGTGACCTTCATATCATATTAACAGTTTTATATTATGTTAGCAAATTGCCCTGCCAGAGCTGCGAGTCTGATTGCATTCTGAAGGTCATTAATATGATATGAAAATATTATTGTATTCTCTCCTTTCATATTTTATTAGCGATATGGAAAGCAATAAAGGAGCTGATTTTTGCTGGGAGGTTCCCCAGGGAAAGATACTCTACAGCAGTGGTGTCCCACATTGGCTCCTAATCCAATCTCAACGGGAAGTTCAATTTCCTCATCATTAATTATTTAGCTGTATTTAACTGCTGTAAATTCTCAGATTAATTTTTTTAACTGGTGAGTTTGATGACCTCCAAAGACATTGGTATGAGCCGGTGCAATATGAAATACAGTTGCTCCATGCAAATGGAATCCACTCTTCCATTTGTGTGAGGATTTGTGTGAAGGCATAACAATGGCAAATTTAATTTTTCTGCTGCAGGAGCGAAGGTTTATTTTATTGCTACCTTTGGTGGCAATTCGGAATTGCAGCATGGAGGAGGAGGGTGGTGGCAGCTGGGATGTTCCCTCAGGGAGAGCCTGGCACTGGAGCTGTCCCCAGGACACTGCCAGCGGTCACCAGGCCAGGGAAAGCTCCCCAGAAATTTCATTTATCAAACAATGAAGAGTGGCAAAGTCCTGACACAAGTGAGAAATGGGTAAAACTGGTCAGTCACCCAGCAGAGCCAAGGGTGAAGGCAGCAACTTTTGGGTTCCTGTTATTGGTTTTGGCTGTTATTGAAGAGCAACAACTTTGGACTTACAGAAAAGAGGGTTAGAAACTTTAAAAGAAACTTTAACAGAAAAGAAAGGTCATTGCTTGCAAAGACAAATGATTTTTGAGTTAAACCATGCTATTTTAGAGTAACTTCAGCCAGAAGGGTGACTTTGGTAAGCAGCAAGTTGAATGCTTTAATGCTTTAACAGCCCTTAACTCACCCTTACAATGACATCTAAGAGCATTTTATCAAATGTTACCCACAACAATATGGAATTATGGCATCACAGCGCCCAGATGTTGGGGGTTTAACATGATTTCACCTAGCAGAATGTTTCAATGTTTGAATTGATGCCTTTTCCCTGCCGCAGTGTGAGGTTGCTCCAGGTTCATCAGCTCAGCCACGCGATGGCAATGACCTGGAGAGCCTCAGATCCCAGAAAACGCTTCCAGAGCAGGATTGTCATGGCATTGGCCATGGTCAGGGCTGGCAGGAAAGTTACTCTGGAGGTTCCCACAGCCTGGGGAGCATCGCAGAGGATTGCTGCGCTGCACAGAGTTAAGAGGATGCTGTTACTGCACGGGAAGTGGTGCAGAGGGAAGGTGAGAGGCTGTGCAGTGCTGGGCAGGAGCTGCAGATGGCGATGCTCCACCGAGCGCCGGGCGATGTCACCGCGCCCGGCAGCGGGGCTGTGTCTGGCACCGGTCCTGTGCTCACAGCATCCCTCCTGTGCTCACAGCATCTATCCTGTGCTTACAGCATCCATCCTGTGCTCACAGCATCTATCCTGTGCTCACAGCATCCATCCTGTGCTCACAGCATCCATCCTGTGCTCACAGCATCTATCCTGTACCCACAGCATCCATCCTGTGCCTGGCAGCGATCCTGCACCTATAGCATCTATCCTGTACCCACTGCACCGATCCTGTACCCACGGCATCGACCCAGCACCCCAAAAATGCTCCATGCCCCAACAACGATCCTGCACCCACAGCACTCATCCTACACCCCAAAATTGCCCTGGACACAGCGCTGGTCCTGCATCCCAGCACTGTCCTGTATCCCAAAACTGCCCTGTACCCCAGCAGCCATCCTGCAGCCAGCACTGCTGAGCAGCTCTGATCCTGAGCACCTGCTCCACCCTGCCCAGCACCCCCTGCACCCCAAAACGCTAACCCAAAGCAGACCCCGCACCCTGCCCCGTCCCAGTGCTGCTCACAGAGGGCTCTGCTCCTCATGGCCTCTCCAGGGACACGGGGGTGGCTGTGTCCCCCACGTTGTGCTGTGTCCCCCACGCTGTGCTGTGGCCAATCTAATATAGCCCTGCCCTCTGGCACTGGGAAGCCGTTCCCTGTGTCCTGTCCCTCCAGCCCTTGTCCCTCTCCAGCTCCCCTGGAGCCCCTTTAGGCACTGGAAGGGCTCTGAGGTCTCCCTGGAGCCTTCTCTTCTCCAGGGGAACACCCCCAGCTCTCCCAGCCTGGCTCCAGAGGATCTCCAGCTCTCAGAGCAGCTCCACACCCCCTACCCTGGGATGCCCAGGGCTGGAGGCAGCTCTGCAGGTGAGCTCTCACCTGAGCAGGGCAGGATCTCCTCCCTGAGCTGCTGCCCACGCTGGGATGAGCCCAGGCTGTGGTTGGCACTCGTGTAACTCCGTGCCCACCCATTTTTACTGAGTGCCATGGGGTGCTGCTGCCTCCCTTCAGGTGGTGTCCTCACCTGTGCAGGGCAGAGCTGCCCCAGAGCCACCACTGATGGCATCAGCGGGTCATTGTCCACACGGGGTGTGGCCATGGCACCGTCTGGCCTTAAATACAGGGCTGTAAAACTGCAGGAGAACTGAGGACAAAGCAGGCAAACCACGCTGAGCCCCAGTAGGAATTTTATTGACAATAATAAAGTGCTTTGGTGTCTCTTACAGGAGAGAGGAGCATGTCAAGTGTGATGCTGCTTAACGTCGTCTGAGACAACAGTGTGAGAGTGCTGAAGGTAAGACCCTGTGGACTGAGCTGTATTTCATCACAAATAGAGCCCTTTAACCAACAAACTTGTTCTGGGAAAGTTTCCAACTCCGACAATCTCTGGCGTTGTGGGGTGGTGGGATCTCTCATGCTAGGAGCATCAAAGGAGTCTCTGGAGATGCTTTAACAGAGGACAGGAGCCTGGGAGGGAGACTTCAAAATCCTGGCAAGGGTACAAATAAAATACACTTTGGTCTTAAATTAATGTAAAATTTTATGAAACTGTCTCTCGGAGATTATTCCCAATGTGGAGTTAAAAAACAAACAAGAAAACAAAAAGCAACAACGACAACAAAAAAAAGCCTGGCTGGTGTCCACAAAGAACAAGTGCTGTGATTTCTAACCTCTGAATGACATTATCCTCCAGGAACTGCCTCTTCGGGAAGATTCCACAGCACCAGGCTTTATCTGCATCCTTTGCTGTAAAAAAAAAAAAAAAAAAAGGAGGCATCTCAGGTCTCTGGAAAAAAAGAGAATTTGTCCTTTGACCTAAACACTGATTTATGGCTTTCCTGGGCAAATCCTGCATGTGTCCTGCTAGGGCTGTGTCCACTCTGGACATCATGGGGCTCCATCAGCTCCAGGCTCATCCCAAATATCCAGGCTCCCCATCCAGGGCCTCCCTGTGGCTGGAGAGCTGGGATGGGATGTGTCCATCCTGGGAAGCAAACAAGAAATACAAAGCAAGAGGAGGAAAAAAAAAACCAAAACAGGAAAAACCCAAGCAAATAGAACTTGAGAAGAGAAGGAATTAAAAGAAAAGATAATAAAAATAATATTAATGACAAATTTTAATTAATAAGTGGCTAATTAATTTTCTAAGCACCATAAAATTGCCATAGCAGCCTAATTGCTTTGCTAGTCTTGCCACCAGGCAGGGGGGAGATGAAGAGTTCTAATCCCCTGGATTTCCACGTGGGAGGTGGCAGTGAAGGGACACGCCAGGGTCTGCAGGGGCAGTGCCACCACAGGTGCCATTGTCACCTGAGAGCTGCCACCAGGAGGAGCAGGGCTGGGGCAGCTCTGTGGCTGCGGGATCGGGTGGGATGGGGCTTCTGCCTGCACCAGGGATACAGGGGAAAAAAACCAAGGATACAGGGAAACATCACCTGGCTTGCAGTGAAATTCCAGTTTGCCATGATTCTGGAAAAGCATGAAGATGCTGTGGGATTACTGCAGCTGCTTTCATCCTCTCTTTCAAACCCTCTTACTGCCCCTTTTGAAAATATTTTTGGCTTAGTGCCAGCACAGATTATTGGTTTTATGCTTCTCACTCTGCAACAACCACATACTTACAGGAAATCACTTACAGGAACTCGGGCTGGGGAGATTCCACTTTCCAAACCACAGGAGCTCCTTTTGATACCTTCAGAAGAGTCCACAATACCTCCAGCTCCTGGGATTTATTTATCTGGGCTGCCTGGTGCACAGTGCAGCCCCTCCTGTCCAGAGCACAATTCCAGGGCATCATGGTCACATCTGAAGTAGTCACTCCATGAGATTGGCTTTCTCCTGGGCTGCTTTTGCCACCAGTTCTGTGATAAGCAATTTGGATTTATCTGCATTGACCCCTCTCATGTGCTGGGTGTGGTTTTGGGAATGAGTCCTTTCTTTTCCTAAAGGTGGTAATCCATGAAACCACATCACCATTTGCCATAATCTTATCACTAAATGAGATTTCATCTCATCCCACAATTTCTGAAGAAAAAACCAATGGCTGGTTGGGGGCTATGGGTTCTGTGGGGTACAACACAAATACAGTTTGTGCTGCTGACTCTTCTGTCTTTGCATATTTATCTTCCTTCCACTCCTAACAAACTTGTTTTTTCAGCACTTCTTTGTCATAAGGATGATGAGGATTAACTAAATGCATGTAAACATAACCATAAAAAGGGGGGAAATTACACTGCATGAGCAAACCTGATACTCTTCCCAGTTCATTAGAATTTAATGAAGAAATACTCCGTGCCCAACAGGGGAATCCTAATTCATTATGTCTTTTGAATTCTCATTAAGCATATGCATGGTGACTACTAGAAACCTGCACCCTTTCAGCTCTGTTGTCCATTACCCTGACTAATAAATAGTCATTACACTTAAATACTGATGAGGAGACTCGAGGAAGTTTTGTTCCTGTAATTAATTTTCCCTGGTTAACTCCTGATGATTTTCCAGTGCTTCTGGTGGTGGCTGAGTCCAAATCCTTGTGCAGGTGAGGTCAGAGGGAAGCTGCTCTAAACGTGAAGATGAGGAAGAGAATGAACCTCACCAAAACCTCTGCACACCCACACAGGGCCAAGTTCTCTCCACCTCGAGGGTATTGCTTTAGGTTTGAGGGGTCTGCTGCCTTTTTATAGGGGGGAAATACTTCTATCCATTTAAATCCCTGGCAGTGTTCAAGGCCAGGTTGGACAGGGCTTGGAGCAGCCTGGGACAGTGGAAGGTGTCCCTGCCATGGCAGGGGTGGCACTAAATGAGCTTGAAGGTCCTCCCAAGCCAAACCAAAATGGGATTTTAAATGGTGTTAACTGGTCTGAGCCCAGCACCTGAAAGTTCTCCCAGAGCTAATGCTTTGCACAGTTCTCCACGCTCTTGGGTGAAAGCTTTCAAAGGAAGGCTGTGTCAGGAAACATGGAATTACTAAATCCTTCTGACTTGTTGTGTAGCTTAAGGCAATGTTTAAAAACTGTTTAATCACTCAGAGCCATATTTTACTCCATAAGTGGCAAAGGATTTGTTCATTCCTGTATCTCTCCCCAGTTATTAATACTTTTTGTCTTTTACCTTTATTACTAAAGCTGGCTGATAGCTCTGAACAAGGAATCTCTGGGGTGTTGGAGCCAAGAAACGCCTGGTTTTATCACAGCTGCTTTCCAGGGGACTTTTTACCACTGCTCCCTGCAGTTCAGCTTTGGGAATGTGTGAGGAATGTAAAGGGAGCTCTTATCAGGTGCTCTGGGGGTCCCAGCCCCCCAGGAATCCCCAGCTTGTGATGTGTTGAAGATATAAATGCCAGAAATGGTTCCCTGGTGTAGGACAGGACCTGGGCTCAGGCTGGGGCAGAGGTTTCTCTGGGTGGGAATCCTGAGGTGGTTCAGGGACTGAAAAACAGCTGATAAACTTGAAATTGTAGTCAGAGGGGTGATAAATTACTCCCCCAGGAGCTGCACCTTCCCTTGCAGCAGGGATGAGCATTCCTGGCACTCCCAGCCCGGAGAGAGAGGAGAGGAGAGGAGAGGAGAGGGAGAGGGAGAGGGAGAGGGAGAGGGAGAGGGAGAGGGAGAGGGAGAGGGAGAGGGAGAGGGAGAGGGAGAGGGAGAAGAGAGGAGAGGAGAGGAACACTCGTGGTGTTGTTTGCAGAGCTCAGGCTGCCTGTTTGCCACGAGTTGGCGCTTGGCATTGGATCAAAGGGGATTCTGAAAGGAGCACAGCAGGACAGACCAACTGGCTGCTGCACAGGACTGCTCCAGGCAGGCACAGAGCACTTGGATCTGGCTTTGGCATCGGTGTGGGAGCCTGGGGACTTCTAGGGACAGGAGGGGACACGAGGATCCTGGTTCCCCTGAGACTGCTGCAGCTCCTTCCACGCTCATCCATGGAATTATACCTCATATTAGACCTCAGAACCCTCCCAGTGCCTAAAGGGTTCCAGGAGAGCTGGAGAGGGACTTGGGACAAGGGATGGAGGGACAGGACACAGGGAATGGCTTCCCACTGCCACAGGGCAGGGGTAGGTGGGATATTGGGAAAGAATTTTGATGTTGTCCTTTGCAGGATAACTTTAAGTCATTCAACATTTTCACAGTGGTGAGTTCTGTCAAACAAAGGGTTCTTCAGTGCTTGTAAAAATCATGTGTCTCTGACCTGAAAGCAGCAGGGTTAATTAGGAAGCTGGTCCAAAGCAGGCTGGAGCTCATGGGTGTGTTTGGACCAACTTCAATGGCTTTCCCAGCAGCCCTGCAGAATTCAGAGATTCTGGTGCTGATGGAGCTCATGCCCACAGGTTCTTCATATTTTCCAGATATTCTTCATGGAAAGGGCTGTCCAGCCCTTGCACAGTTGCCCAGGGCAGGGTTGAGTCCCCATTCCTGCAGGGATTCAAGTGAATGTGGCACTTGGGGACATGGGGCAGTGGTGGCCCTGGCAGTGCTGGGTTAATGATTTGACTTGCTGATCTCACAGGATTTTATCAACCTAAACCATTCTGTGATTCCATATTGTCCTGGGCTGAGTTTCCTTCACCACTCTAAATGAGAGCCACTTTCCCAAGGTATGAGAATTCTCAGATTTTTATTGCTTTATATCAGATTTTATTTTGCTTATAAAGGTGCATGTGAACATAGTAAATCTGTATATAAAATAAACCCTATTTGGTGGTGTGTTCTAACCTATGGACTGCTCTTGACATGCCCAAGGAGCCCAGGCTCCTCCTCACTCTCCCAGGCTTTGGGAATCAGTCATTATTTGTGTCACTCCAATGACAAATCACCACCATAATGAGGTTTCATCCTTTTAAAACAAAATAACTTTTATTAATTCCTTGATTTAATAATTGAAGCCTTGACTTTCAGAGGGGGGCAGGTGTTTGTTGTGATTAATAGGACACGTTCCCTGCGTATCACAGAACTTTACTAAATCTTAGTAATGGTGTGGGGGTCAGTGTCACTGTTATTATAGAAATTATAATTATATCTTTGGGAAGCTGTCAGAAAAGTATCTTTTCTAGGAGTCAGAGCAGTGTAAACAGACTGTACAGGCAGGCACTACCCTTTCCATCAATAGGTAAACAATCTTTGTTAAGCTCATCTTGATAGTCTTATTTTGTTGCCACATTTTAATTACTCATCCTGTCTGTTTATATTCCGCTGTGTTTTGCTGAAGATACAAGCTTTAAAAATCATTGGTATTTAGGAAAATCCAAAGCTGGGGTGATGCATGCTCAGGTGCTAATTTATTTACATCAATTAATTTCAGGCCCCTGATGTAAACCAATTAGTATTCAACACTTAATGGAGTCATTATCTGTCAGATTAGCTTTTAGAAATGCTTGTCACTGCTACAGGACCAGGCAGCAGAACTTTGCTAATAAAACTAGCAGAATTAATGGAGTGAACAGCATAGATAATGACTTAATGTGGAACATACAGTATAGAAAAGAGACTGAACAACTGTCTTCAAGAAATTAAGATATCATTGAGCCGGCTACTTTATTCCAAAACTGAGCTCAGATGGGCTCTTTGGAAACATCAAAGGTGTCTGGCTAAGCCTTTGCAAAGTTTATTTCAGAATAAATAACTTTCACCCTTTGTGCCCTGGCAGACTCCAGCCTAGCCTGGTGTGGCACACAAGGAAATGCTTCCTGCTGTACCTCCCTGCTGTCCCTCGAGGCTGCTCCTTCCCAAGGATTGGGAATTGCTGGGAGTATCCAGGTTACGGAGCTGCTGGGGAAGCTGGGAGTCACCTGCAGCTTCCCAAGGTGAGACCTCCTTTGGGGATGCACTGATCACCTGCAGGGCTCTGGGGCTGCAAAATGAATTCTATCTGGGCAGCAGCATTTGCCCAGTGTTTTGTTCTTCCAGGGTAAATTTCCTTTTTTGTGTGTTTTGCAATTTTTCATGTGCACATCGCGGTCAGTCTGGTTATTCTGGTGCCTTGGGGACAGATGACACCTGGGCTAAAGTAATCCCTTCATGGAGGGAAATCACAGAGCTTAATTCCTGTTTAGCTTTGAAAAAAGACTGCAAACACATTTTAAAATACCGTAATGGTGTATTTGCATAGCAGCTCTGGTGATTTGTGCTTCCCTGAGAACTGTGGCACTGACCTGCAGCTGAGTCTGATAACACTGATCCCACTGCAGGGACAGTCCTGCACCTTCACCTTCTCTCATTCCTGATTCAGGGATGAGGGGCTGGTTTGGGGGACAAGAAATCATCAATATATTCATAATGGCATGAGGAATTCCTCTACATAATTATATCTGACTGTATCTGAAGGAAAGTCACTACAAGTGACTAAGCCAGGGTGATGATGCTCATGTTCAGGAGCTCTTTTCCTTGTCACAACGCCAAAACTTGAACCACAAGATAAGTCAGAATAAAGCTATTATAAAGCTGTGTTATTTACTATTCTTAGTAAAAATTTGTGATGTCCTGCCAGCTGTCTCCCTGTGCTGCTCACCTGAGCTCTTGTTCTTGCTGGGTAACAGAGCAGTTCTAACAGTTTTAGGCTATGCACCTTTTAGGTGACACTGTGGGAGAGTTGTCTTCAACTTCAGGAACTTCAGAAAGCATGTTTTACATATTTTTTTTAAGTCTTCCTTCTTTAAATAACTGCATAAAAATATATCTCCCCAATCCTTATAGAGATGTTGTACATTGATGGCCATTTATGCCTGGTTTACAATTATATTGGTTTTTGCATTGATTCTGGCTGTTCTCCTTGATAGTTTTTCACCTTTCCAGAGAGACCCAGTTTATGGCACACAATCAACATTTGCATTTGATTTTCAGCATGGGAAGTGACTCCTGAGAGTGACAGAGTAAGAAATAGGTGCCTGTGCACCTCCCTGCAGGAAAACCCAAAAATCTTCTCACCTTCCCCAGCTCCCAAGGCTTCCTTCCAGGAGTACCCCAAAGGAGGAGGGAGACCAAATGCCTTTGAGAGCACACAGGAGGTGATGTAGCACTGCCCTAACTTCCAGTGTTGGAGAAAGCACTTGATGACAGACAGACAGGAGGTATCCTGTCCCTGCCACATCCATCCCCCATGGAACCACAAACACCTGCTGTCCCAACACCCCTGTGGCAGAGGTTTTAGGAATGTCAGTGTCAGAGAATATTTGCGGATTTATTTTTCAGTCATCGCAGCAGAAAATCCTCAGCTGTGTGATTTTCTCCTCCAGCTGTTTGTCTGTGGGATCCCCAGAGTGGGAGAACGTGGACCATGAGGAAGGAGATGTTTGGGAGCAGCCTCAGGAAGGTACAGGTGGTGACAGAGGGACATGTTTCATGTCTGGGTAAGCAGGGCTCACTTTGGAGGTGTGGAGGGCCAACAGCCAGAGCATCTCCATCATCTCTGTGAGCAAGAGAAGCTGATTTTGTGAACTTCTGGCTCAGCCGAACTTCATTTTAATATCTGTAAAGAAATTTCAACCTGGATTAACCTCCACTACACTCAGATTTCATTGAGAACATTTTTTACAGCTGTTCAGAATTTTCTGCTGTTGCAAAGAACAATTAATTTGGGCAACAATAATTCCTGGCTTCAAAGGCTATATCCATATGGCTATCAAGGCAGTTTGTAATTCCATAATTGAAATCATAGGTGACTGCTGCAGCATCCTCAAAGAGGCTGGGCTTTTTAGAATGATTTTTGTTTCCCAACTACTTAGCCTTTCTTGTCAGCCTAAATATTTGCTGGTCTCACCTCAGAACTGGTGGTATGACCCTGCTGTGTCCTTTGTAGGAACACAATACGAGGTGTCATGACTCAGATGGTGCTTTGTGGTCCTACCTGCTGGAGATGCTCCTTTGAAAGGAGAGGAAATTGCTGTTGGATAACATCACTCCCTCCATCACAGCTGGCGTTGGCTGGTGCAGATACATGTTTACATTTTGCTTGGAAGATGCAAACACTAATTAAGCATTAATGTTAATGGGGCCTGGGCCCCTGGCTCTGCTGCTGGCACTGCCCTGGCTGCTGTCCATCTCACCCCACTCACTATCTGTGTTTCCTGGCAGAAAATAAGGATAATTATTTATTCCTTTCCAAAGAGGGAGGGAAGGGACACCAGGGAGGGTCATGTAAGGACAAAATATTGTGTTACTGGGAATAAAACCAAATCCTATCAGCCTGAGAGAAAGGCAGGAGTGGGTTGTTATCCCAGGTTCCACTGTGGATGTGATCACTCAATATCCTCTATATTTCCAGTTCTCACTTCCTGCATCCAAGCTCAGGCAGTTTGCAGGAAAAGCCTCTCCAATTTGCCATCACACAAGGACAGGATGTATCAGCAGTGGGTGCAGGGGATGTGAAGCAGCATCCAGCCCTGCCGTGGTGCAGAAAATCCACATTTCGGTTTTAATTCTCTGAATAAAAGACTTTCTCGTTCCTTTCCCTCTTTCTGTGCCGCTTTGGGATGAACTGGTCACCGAGGTGCCTCCACACCGCCTGGCCATGGCTGTGGCTGTGGCCATTGCAGGTCTTTGATGGCAGATTTTCCATTTTCCCTTCGCTCGGCCCCGGTGAGAGCCAACGGCGGCGCTGCTAATTAGGGAGGCTAATTTCTGCCGAACGGGTCCTCTCCCTTTGTGAGCCCGTGGGTTTGCCAAGAGAATAAAAGCGCCCTGATTGTCCCCTCCTTTCAGCCCTTCCCCTGATGAGGAGTGTTGCTACACCTAATAAATTAAAGGACACAAAGTTAATGAATTTTTCATTTGAACTCACAGCTAGGTATGGATTAGCGAGGCTGACGTTGCTGAAGAGCTCAGAATTAGGAAGGGTCCTACAGGGACATTTTCCTCTTTGCTAAAATCTTTTCATTCACCTTTTCAAGCATTATCTCGCTCGGGAGAAAGAGCTCTTTTCACGCCGTATAGCCCGTGGGGTCTGCTTTTTTTTCCACATAAATGTGATCATTCATTTTGTTTGTCTAATGGATAAAAATAAAGGGCAGTGTGAGTGACATTCAGACAGCCTTTCTCCTCAAAGAGAAGGGATTCATACGTTCCTGAGCAGCACTCTGGAGCACACTGAGCATTCATAGTCCCAATTCCTTTAAATTCCAGTTGACACCAGCGGAAAGTTGGTTTTCCTCTCGCTTGAGCAGGGCTGGGAGCTGCAGAAGGCTTGGCCTTGTAAATAAAACTGCACTCAATTTATTTTAAAATTAAATATAAATTTAATAGTAAAGGACTTGGATGATTCTGAATTGTTTTCTGAATAAATTTCAAAGGTTTGCAGCTGCTTTTAGTGTGCAAACTGATTTCTGGCTCCTGGAGCCAAACCTGCACTTGTAAAAATTTGGAGAGAAAATGTTGTTTGTTTCCCCATATATTCCCTGCCCAAATGAAACCTTTCCCTAAGAGTTTCAATTTGCCTTCACTTGCCTTTAGACACTCTGAAAGATTAATTGAAAGAGTGAATCAGGTTTTTGGTTAAAACCAGAAGCTGCTAGAGTGCACAAGAGGCTGGGGAGGGTGGTGGAACTGGGGTCACTTCCCTCGTGGAATCCTCACTGCACCCCATGCAGGAAGGAATTCCCCACTTTATAAATAATTTGGGATCAAAGATCCTGGCACGGGTTAGGGAAGGGTGAGCGTAAATCTGGCTTTAACTGAGATTCATGTTTCTATTAGAAAGTAATTGCAAAGAACGAATCCTGATTGTCTTACTGATATTTATGTCCCTCAAGCAGCAGAATGGATCCATCATTTTATACACAGCTCTAAAAATAGGATGAACACTGCTTGTACCCCTTTTTCCAATGCTATTCCTTCCCCTGTGCCCCCTACCCCCTAATCTTGGATCTCCCAGAATCCATACAAGTCATCTAGAATTCCCTCTCCTAACCTAGAAATCACTGCCACCTTCCAGTGCGGGCAAGTAAGAGCTGGAAAATGATCCCAAGTAGGGAAAATTTCATTTCTGGTCTTAGAGACAAGTTTAAAAAACCCCAGCATGGTTGGTGATGAACAATTCCCATGCCTGTGGACCTGACTGTGTTTGCACCATCTGCCAGTGGGAGTATTTTGAAAACTTTTGGGGGTGGAGGAAGGTTGTTCTAGAGGGAAATATTCCTCTGAGGATTTATTTCGTGCAAATCTGGCTGTCAAACACTCCAGAAGCTGATGCCCTTGTTAGTGGTGTTATAACCAAGGTCTCTCCTGCTTTAATGGCAGAGGAGAAAGTTCCTCAGCAGCTGCCAAGGGGCACCTTGAAGGTACAGAGCAAAGTGCCAGAAATTAATCAAAATTATTAGTGAAAGCTAATTATAAATGATGTTCTCCGAGATTCAGGTTCTTTGCTTATAGAATAGGCTTACCATTTCTTTCTGACTTTTTTTTCCCCCAATATGAGAAGAAAGTTATTGCAATCTGTTGATGGGCATCAGCACAGGCTGGGAGTGACATTCCAAAGGCTGCTTCTCCAGTTAAAATATTTCCAAGTGCTGCTGGTTCCCTCTTTTTCAAGGATGACTACTCTTGCTGAGCATCTCTGTGGGATGTTTTCTGATTTACTTTTTTTTTAAGTGAATGTAACTTCTTGAATCAGGCAGCATTTCAGTGTATACATTTGCTTTGCGGCACTCCTGATCTGCCCAGGCTGATTTGCAACTCAAACATTAAGAAAATATATTTATGAATGTACTTTTTAATGGAACCAAAAGAGATTCCAGAAGAAATATGCAGAGACAGCCAACACTTCTGCATCATAAATATGCTATGTTTCTTCTTATTTCCTCCACTCATTATTACACTTGCAAACAATCCATTGTTGATAATTAATATTAATTCCATCCGCTTAATTGACAGAATTACCAGGGGGTGACGAGATCGGCTTCCCAGTGTTAAATAATTTTTACCAATTTGTAGTGCTCAGCTTGCTGCTCTGCTGATTTCCCAGTTGCTCCCTGTCTCCTGCATCCCCAGGCAGGCACAGGGGGAATTGGGGAGGATTGGAATTCCCAGCTCTGCAGACAGAGAGGGTGGGATGATGGCTTCTCCAGGAGAACACCAAGCCTGAGACTGATTGTCCAGCCACAGGATCCTCCTGCTGCTGGAACACCAGAGATTTCCACAATATACTGCTTGGGTCGATCCCACGATGGTCAGCACTGGTAAAAACCCACAATTTTTGTGTCATCAGGAGCTTGGCAGCGCTGCCTCCTCAGCTCCCTCTTCATTGCCTTTGTCCACACCAGTGTTTGCTGTGGGAACACAGTTCAGTGATATTTTCATGGTCAAACACAGCAAAAATTACGTGGTCAGCCTGAGTTTTTCTGTGCAAGAGTTCAGAGAGAATCCCCTCCAAAAATTAAAGAAAAAAAAAATTAGTGTTCCAGAATACAGACCAATATTTGGCACATGGGACAGAGTGAAACAACTCCTACTTAAGGAATTTATTTTATTTTTTAAAATTAATTGAATTTGTAAAGGCTCTTTTCTTTTCTGTAATATAAGAATAGCTACTCCTAAAAGGATACTCAGTGATGATTTTGCTGCACAGGTAGTTCTGGAGTGCAAAGACCTGCGTTAGCACCACAGATGTTCCGGAACTGCAGCAGCTCAATGAATGTGCTCAAAAAAAAGCCCCAAAAATGTGCTTTCTGAGCTCAGCACTGTCCTTACACACCATAGCACCCCCCCATGCTTCAGCCCACACCCTAATTAAGGGTTTCTCCTCCTTTTTAATGGTTTTTCTCATTTTTGCCTCCCCTAGGCTGAGCTGTGCCAAAGTTCATCCAGCTGGGCGCTGGGGAGGCTGAATCTCTCCCACTGACCCCTTTCTGGCTCCCCTATTCCCATCCCTCTAATTCCATTTCCTCCTCCCCAAGTTCTTCCTGTCCTCCTCTCCCATGTCCAGGCATCTCAGTCCCTGCTGGGTACCACATATTGGTTAACATTAAATCATAGGTTTCTGTTTATCTGATACCAATCCTGGTTTGGTGCCTACGCTACATTCTTAATTCTTTGCAACTGATAACATTTTATGTTCATGTATTTATTTTTTAATACTCTATTACAAAACAAATTAAAAAAGAATGCTAGTGATAAAGCAGAAAATAAAATAAATATCAGTGACATCATTATATTTCATGTCTTGACTTTACTTTTCATACAGTCATAATAACTGCCATTTTAATGACCTGTTATTTTCATTACCAACTATCAGATCAGATGTGATTTTGAAAAAACAGTGTAATTTTCCAGAGTAATTTGTTTGGGATAATAGTAGGAAATAATACACTTAATGATTTTGCATATTTTATTTTCACAGCTCTTCTTAAACAGGAGTTACCTCAAGTTCAGTCTTTGAGTAGCTCACTGGAGCTCAGGGCTGTTGCTGGTGTGGGAGGTTTTGTCTCCAGGCTGAGCTTCTTCATCTTTTAGAGTTGACAAAAAGTTTATTTTCTTGCCAGCAAAATTCAGTGTAAATAGAGCAATTTGTGGTGACAATCAGAAATTTCACAGTGGTGGGATGAGACCTTTGAGGCTGTTTGGATGTTTATAAATTGTCCCTGTTCGTGTCCCTTAATGTACCACAGGCATCTTAGGACAAGGGGTGAAACTAAGATGTGATATCTTTAGAACAGATAAAAAGAAAAGAAATATGTCCAGTGTTTGATTGGGCTGTAAAGGAGCTCATGGTGTGCTGACAGCCTCATGGAACAGCAGTGATGTCCCAGCAGCACAGCTCTGGGCTGGCAGGACCCAAAATGGCTCATTTTTTTGCATTTCAGCTTAAAACCTCTGCGAACTGATAATGGAGGTGTCTAATCTGTGTTTGGGTTTCCTGATTTCTGCAGCTGCTCAGTGCTGGGGATGGGAGGTTGCTTTGGTTGGGTGATGTGCTGTGATGTCATTCTGGGCTTGGATCACCCTCATGATGTCACCTATTCCTTTTTGGCTCTTTTGAATTAGTGAATTAGCTGGGTTTGTGCTATCATCACAAGCATTGCCTTCAGAGCAGCACCTCAAACCAGCCTCGTGCTCTCCCATTTTCCCCTCTCATTCCAAGATTTGTTATGGGAACAAGGTGCCCATAATTTTAATGCCTGTATGGCCTGTGAAAGCCCATAAACATTTAATAGACCTATAAACATTGACTTTAACCTTTCCACTGTGCTGCAGCTGGACTGGCCCCACTGCCTGGTGTCCCCAGGTCACCACTGTGGACACGAGGGATCAAACAGCACCAATCCCAAAAAGGTCACAGCAGCCCAGTTTATGATCCTCTCCCTTGGAATATGTGAGCCATTACAATTCCCATAGTAGGTTTTCCTGGCTCAGGTTGGGGCAAGAGGAAGAAATGGCATGGAATAAATCCCTTGGGAAGACAGTTGTGGTGATGGGGATGGAAACAGGCACTCACTGAACTCATCCCTTTTAGCTCTCCTGTGCCCACAAGAAGTAGGAACAACACAGGATGAACTGTGGATGTGTTTTCTGTAGGAAACTAGGAACAAAAACTGTGGTTGTAGAACTGTTTTCTGAAGGAAATTAGGAACAAAACCTCAAGACTACTCTGCTGAAAGAATTGTTTGGTATTCTTTCATTTGATGTGCTTTATATCGTACAAACCAGCAAAAGTACAAAAGTACTTTATAGTCAAAGATGAAGATAGACACAGAGCAGGAAATGCTCAGAGTGAGTTTGACACTTGAGGACCACCTGAAACTGGTGTGCAGCAGAGGAGATGGGCACAAAGCAAGGCAGAGTTTAGTTCCTAACCTGGATTTAGGATGGAGGCTCTGCAAGGTGTGTAAGGGTTGAGAGCCACCATGGATGTGAAATGTGCAGGTCGCTGTGCCCTGAATTCCCAACCCCACGGAGTCAGAGGCAGGAGGGCAGATCACAGGGAGAGGAGCCCAGGACCTCTCCCAGCGTCTGTTGTGCTCATCTGCATCCCATCCTGGGCTGGCTGGGAAGAACAGGGGCCACGATTTTCCCAGGTCCAGCTGAGACCAGTCCAAGTGATGCTTAACCACAAAGGTTCTCCACCACAGCGAACTGTAAACTCAAAAAAAATCAGAGCTTGTCATTTTCTCGTGCACCATCCTGAAAAATCTTTGAACTCGGGCTTTGTACTTGAAATCTAATCCTGTTATAAATATCTTACTATGCAACTGCATATTTTTCTGAGCAAACCACTGCCAGCCACATTACCATGTATTCATTTTGGCAGAGATCTTGTTACAAAGGCAGATTTTCTGAGGCTCTACTACAGCTTTACTCCACTATGAAGAACATACGAGGGTAAACCCCAGACTATTACATTTTCCATTAAAAACTTATCATGGCTCTATAACTGGGAGTGTGTTGTAGCCTCTCTCTGCTGCAGTTGGGAGAAGTTTGGGCTGAGCAGGGCAGGATTTTGTGTTTATAAAGTGCTGGGCTGGGTTTGTGCAGCATCACCTACAGAGATCTGCCCACTCTATTGAAAAGCAGGATTGTACAGAAGGATTTCACCCTGCAAAAGCTTTACATGGACAGAATTGCCACTGCTGAGTTGTTTCCTTTGTGAAGAGTTTATATCAAAGATAATAAAGTTTTAAATCAATAGTCTGAACGTATGCAGAGCTATAATCTTTGTAGATTTGGTAATCCCCCATGACATTTACAGGACAGTTTCTGCAAATTCAGAATTCCAGAGCTGAATTAGCATTTCTGAGGTGTAGGAGATCCCCTGTGTCCGTGTGATGCTTGTGGAGCAGCAAAGAATCATAAACTCACGTCTGACAGTGTTTGTATTTAAGCATTAGCAACTCAATTTCAAGATTTCAGGGTGGAAAAAAAAGAGGCTGTGGGTGATTTGCTCTGTCTGGAAGTGTTTCCTGGCAGGATTTTGATTTTTTCCCTGTCTCCCCCAGCCGTGAGGAGCCTTGGGAAGGCCGGCACAAGGCCAGCCCTGCTCTGGCCCCGTAACTCACCGAATTTGTGCTGCAGAGTCAGACCCCCAGCACCTGCTGGGCGCCTTTCAAGCTGCTTTAACTGGATCACAAGTTCCCAACTGTAGATAGATGTAACAGAGACTAATCCCATAATCTGGACAGAAGTACAAGCCCTGGATGGGGAGCAGCTCGTGTTACCTCCAGTTGCCCTCCAGGGATGGCGGGGGAGTTCAGACCCTCTCATCTCCCCCAGCCTTTTTTTGGTAAGTAGGATCTGTGGGCTGATTTGATTTGATTTGATTTGATTTGATTTTTCCTTCCCAAAGTCTGAAGACGAATATGCAAAACAAAACTTCATGCTTCAGCCAAAAAGGAAAACAATTCGGGATCAGAAATGGCGCTTCTATGCTGGGTAAATATTATTTGTACTTGAGGTGCAGAAGTCAAGGACTGGCATAATTCAACAAAAATAAAATAAGATCCAGTGATGGAATAATGGAGCAGCATTTTGGGTGTCTAAATAACATCAGGGGTGAGGAGAGCTGCTGCCCAGCTTTCCATAGTCTCTGTTTGGAATATCCCCATTTTCAAAGCTGTTTCAGCAGCCCCCAGCTCCTCGGCATGGTGCTCTGTGCCAGCAGAACATCGATCAGGAGCTGCCGAGCCTGGAGCCGCTGGTCGATGGCTCTGCAAACCCAGAGCTCCCAGAAATGAGATTTACCATTGGCTTTTTAACTTCTTGTTGACAGGCTCTCACCAGTGACAGCTCTTCCTCACGCTCCTTTCTCTCCCATTCCAAGATTTAATACTGTTTTACCACTCTAATTAAGGACGTGATTCTACAAATATTTACAAGCCGCCGAGGCGCTCGCTGGGAATGGGGAGCCATGGATCCACCTACAGATCCCATCTCAGGCATGTGCAAACCATCCCTGCTAGCATCCCCGCCACGGAAAATGGGAGTTTTCAATCCTTTTGCTTGTCCTGCTTTCCCAAGTCTTTAAAACTCAACCCAAAATCCACTTGGGGGGAGATTTCCTATGTTGCTCTTCAGCACAGAAGTCTGGCTTTCTTTCCGTGACATTAAACCAAAAGTTCTTTACTTTGGCCCTTCCAATCTCTTACAGTGTTAACAAAAATAGATGCTTATTCCTTTAATAAAGGTTTTGATTTGGAAATTATTTACCATTTAGACGTCGTACGCTCTAATTGCTTTTGATTCTTTGGAATATCTCTAATGCAAAGCAGCTGAAAGGCTGAGGTTTAAAAATGGGCTCTTGCACATTTGAAGTAAATTTTATCCTGCAATCAGTCGTAAAGATCTTAACTGCAGCTATCACATATCCTAAATATGTAATTGCTGTGGAGCCTTTCCAGTCTATTGGTTACAGGATGCTGGAAAAAGGGGAAAGTGAGTACAAATGTAGGCCCTGATGTCTGTGGGTATTTTGGGGGAATATTGAGCAGGATTGGTCACCTGCCTGAAACACTGTGTATTTTTTTTTTCTGGGATGGAACCTTGGAATTCCATTGTGCAAGGACTAATTAAGAATTCAATTTACGTGGTGAGCTCACTGGATTACAGGGAAGCTGCTCTGATGAGTAAAGCAATGAATTTTGTCTGGGTTTTGGGATCAGGGCATTCACCCCCAGCCCTACGTGCTCCTGGGGGAAGGATTTAGGTTTTAAATGTGCCTCCATCCACACATGGATCTGCCCTAAAATCAGTGGTGGCTTTGGTACATGGATCCAGCCCAAGAGGACCAGGATGCTCTGGTCTGTTCTGCCTGGACCTAGGGAATCAATACTTAAAAACACAGAAAGAAAAACTCAAAATACTTGATTTTGAGAGATTTTGAAAACATCTTGCTCCAATGTAGTCTAGGTATAGACTGAGTGGTCCATATTTTGAATGATCTGTAACAACCAGCATAAAGTGCAATGGCATCTCTGCTTACTTTTAGTAATTTTTTGCTTTCAAGAGAACCCTCTCCTATGTCCTGGCCATCTTTAAAGAGCACAGCATACAGATATTTAAAATTTAACCCAAAGATAGCCTCTGGTTCTTTTTTTTAAGTATAATATGAAAAGCATGGAAGATCGAGGCTCAAAAATTCCTAAAAACATTTAAACCTCATCGTTAAAACCAAAAAACAGTTCAATTTATTGATATCAGAAAAATGATTGCTATCAGCCCTTTCTTTAAAGGATTGTGTGAGATATTTACATATCAAATTAAGGCGAATGGCTGCTAAGTACACACCAAAATTCTTCCAGCTGGGAGACAGGTTTGTGCAAAGGCCACTTGGGTTCTTGAGGAGAGGAGAAGGAGAAGTTCCCCCAAGCCCAGAGGCTGCTGAGATGGAGCTTGGTGGTGGGCAGCTTATATAAACCCCGGGTGTGCTTGTTCTGGAGCTCCTTTTTTATAACAAAGCCCAAATTTGGAGTCTCTCATTCTTATGATTCTACCCCGTGCTTCTCTCCACCCCCTCTTGAGTTCTTTTTTTAAAAAAAACCCCAAAATCCCTAAATTCAGAAGGTAACTGTGAAGATGAAGTTTCCCTCCCTGCCCTTGGTTTGGTGGGATTTGGGGATGCTGAGCTCCACCCCATGGGCTCAGCACCCCAGGCTTCCCCACGCTCACCATGGATGATGGGCAGCGGAGAAGACAACAGTGATCTGTACTTAACATTAGGTGGCACAAAAGAGTTTCCTTTTGCTTGCAGGAACACTGAAATCGATGGGCAATAACCAGCAGAGATTTTCTTCTCTTTAAACGGAATTCTCCTATTTTCTCCAGCTTTCCAGCAGCCTTTGAAGCGCTTCTGTTTATAAACTAACTTGATTTCGTCTTTCATTGCATCTCTTTTGTCTCAGCCTAATTTGTTTTGAAATAAGACATAACCCAGCCCTCGCTGTGGCTGTATTTACAGAGCAGCCAAAGGGCTCTAAAACGGGCTAATTTCAGTGAAACGCCTTCTGTCCCTCCTCCAAGCCAAGGCTGCTTTTAAGAGCTTTCCCTCTCCAGGCCCTGCGTGTTCCGAGGCACCGTGACCACGCAGGCCATGTCTGAACCTGGAGCTTTTCCTCCGAATCCTCAGCTGGGGCTGTTTACAAACCACGGCTGTTTGCTCCTGGTTTGCTCCCCACGCCACATGCATCCTGTTCCTGGAGCTGACTGACCAAACGGGCTTTTGGGGGTTCTGTTTCCTTCTCCTGCTGCAGTAATCCTTCTGGAGAGAGCTGGTGTCGCGGTCCCTCACGGAGGCGGGCGGGCGGCGAAGCCACGCAGGGCCAGCCGCAGGCCCGATGCCCCCAAGGCCGCGGTGCTGCAGCTCACAGAGATTTACCAACGAAATCAATCAGTTTTATGGCTCAGAAACAATGCATCGCCCACTGTTCACATCCCAAATCCCTCTCGCTCCCAGGCACGCTGGCAGAGCAGCGGGAAGGCAATGTCCACTCGTGTGCTGCTGCTGGGGATTGAAGACGAGAGCTCGCTCCCTGCTCGGGTCGCTCCTCAGGATTCCTAAAGGTAATTTTTCCCTCCCCTACACTGCTGGCAGAAGGGTTGGGTATTGTTTCCTCCAAGGTTCGGCTTCAGAAAGGGGGGAAAAGAAAAAAAAATAAAAGGCCGTTTCGCTGGCGATCCCTTGAAGTTTTTGCCGCTTCCCCGCCTCCCCCAGCACCCACCCGGCTGCCGGGGCCGGAGCTTCACTCCGCTCGGTGTGATGGAGTGTTATTGTTCCTCCCGCCGGGGGGAGCGGCGATGGGGAGCGGCGATGGGGAGCGGCGATGGGGCTCGGGGCTCGGGCAGCGTGGGTGGAGGGCGGGCGGAACAAAAGAAACTTGGCCGGTGCCCCGCTCGGGCCGCGGGGTGCCGCATCGCCGGGACGCACCGATATCGATAGAATCGATAGAACCGACACACCGACACACGGCCCCGCTCCGGACACACGGCTCCGGACACACGGCCCCGCTCCGGACACACGCTGCCCAGCCCCGAAACAGCCGCACAGCCCTTTCGCAGCCCCGAAGGCGCGGCAGGTGTCAGCGGCACTGCCCGGTCACCCAGCGAGCCCCTGGCCGTGCCGGGGCAGGAGGAGCTCCGCAGCCCTCGGCCAGCGCACAAACCACGCACCCGCACTTTGCCGGCTAGTTTGGTTTTCTTTCGTAAAAATGTTTATTTAAACCTTTTTTTTTTTTTAATTTTTTGTTTCTTTTTCCTTTTACAACAATAAAATATTGCGTCGATATAAACCCCTTGACTAAAACTGGTCGACAACCAAACGTTACAGCCACTCGTGTGTTTCGTTATTATTTTTATCCGACACCCATTTAGGCTTTTTTTTTTTGTTGTTTCTCTCTGAAACGGTTTTTTTTCCTTTCTTTTTTTTTTTTAAACATAATGCGGAATTTATTGAAAATAAATAATTGTTGGCAACTGCAATAGGCAATTTTGGATAAAATAGTTGAAAAAAGCAACCTTTAATGAAAATAGCGTTTATTATACATCAGTTACTAAATGAATAAACTAAATGATCTTTCTTTAAATTAATAACTTCCAAAAAACGTTTAATATACAAAACTGTACAGTTATAAAGTTGGCAGAAATAGGCAGGTCCTCAGTGTCGAGTTATTTTTTTTTTCCTTCTCTTAATTTCTTTTTTTTTTTCCTTTTTTTTTTCCTTCTTTTTTTTTTTTTTTTTTTTAAGCGCTTACTGAAAAATACTTGAAAAATATAAATGTCGAAAGGAAAAAATCTGGAGGAGGGCGGGGAGAGGAGAGGGAGAGACGGGGGGGGCTGTGCGGGAGCCCCGGGAGATGCACACACACACTCGGGGGATGCACACGCTCGGACACACTCGGACACACGCTCGGACACACGCGGACACGCTCGTGGGTGGGTGCGTGGCCACCGCACCCCCGCCCTTGGGGACAACACAGCCGCGGCAGGGACAGGGGGAGAGGGGGCGGGTGCAGCTCAGCACTTCCCTGTGCCCAAAAAACGGCTCCTGGCGTTAGCATTTTAGTGAGTTTTGGTGCTTGGGGGTTTTTTCCTCCCTGTTTTGTTTTGTTTTGTCGGTGATTATTACGATTGTTACTATTATTTTCCCCCCCTCCCCCAGAAAAGCTTTTCCACAAATCCAGCATCTCCCTGTGACGCGGAAAGAAGCTCAGCGTGAACCAAATGCGGGCGTTTTCTGTCCCCTTCCCTCCCTCCCTCCATCCCTCCCTCCCCCCGACACCTCATTCCTCTTCACTATCGAAACAAAATACAGAGAAACCGATTTCCGAAGCGAAAGCGCAGAAGGATAAAGGTGTTTTACTACAGACCTCTCAGTCTGGCGCTGATCAAAAAGCCCAACTCATCTTCGGAAAGAAAAAACACTGGCAAATGCCACGGGTTTGGTTGTGATGCTTAATTTCGGGTAAATCTCTTAGAAATAATTATTTTATATATATATATATATATATATATATATATATATATAATTTTTTTGTTTTCCTTGGGAGAAGAGGGGAGGAGGTCAGGCGTGTCACCCGACCGTTTTATGGTGTTGGGAAGTTGTTGAAAAGGAAGGAAAAAAGCTGCAACAAATAAGCCTGTTCTTCACATCGGTGCGGGGCTCCGCGGGTGCGGAGGGAGCCCCATCTCCTCGGGGGGGTGAGGAAGGACCGCGGCCACCCTGTCCCTGTCCTGGCCCCGCCGGGTGACATTGCCGGTGCGTGGGGAAGGGAGGAACGGTTTGGAACTGCTCAATTCGATACAAATTAGGTCACAAATATTGTGTACAGTTTGTAGTAAAACACCCTCAGACATTTAAAAACGCTATATAAGTCTTTTAAAAATGCAAAACTAGTCTATTGTAAAACAGATTCACCTGAAATACAGCTGATATAACCAAGGCGCTGGAAGGTTATTCATAGGCACACATCTGTCTTTCCTTTTCTGTCGGGTTTTTCGTTCCTTTTTTTTTTTTTTAATTTTCTGTTTTTTCCGTGGGTTTCCTTTTTTTTTCCCTTTTTTTTTTCTTTATTCTCTTCCTTTTCGTTTGGGTTCTGCTTTGTGACGGCGGTGGAGTTTTTTTTTGTCTTTTTTTTCCTTTTTTTTTTTTCTTTTCCCTTCGTCCTAGCGGAGACCGAAAAACAAACCTCGTCTGCGAGTAAACACCGTGTCGTGTGTGTGATCAGCGGAAAGGTCGGAGAGAGGAAAAAAAAAAAATATTGCCGAGGCGGCGGCGGGCGGGGAGCCCCTTGCCGCGACTCCCGAAAGCATAAGTTAAACCGGGCGGGCAGTCCCGCGGCCGGGCAGTCCCGGGGCCGAGCCCGCGGTCAGAGGTCGTGGCAGGCCGTGTCCGTTTTCACGCCGTGCGAATACACGTCGTGCTGCGGCTGCTCGCCCGGCGGGGTCATGCGCTTCTCCTTCTGCCGCCGGTTGCAGAACCAGACCCGCACCACCTCCTTCTCCAGCTGCAGGCTGTCCGCCAGCGAGGAGATCTCCTGGGCGGCCGGCTTGGGGCACTTGAGGAAGTGCGTCTCCAGCACGCCCTTGACACTCACCTCGATGGAGGTCCGCTTCTTCCTCTTCCTCCCCTGCGCCGCGATCTTGTCGATGCTCGTGGGGCTGCCGGTGGAGGAGTCGGCCTCCTCCAGCCACTTGTTCAGCAGCGGCTTCAGCTTGCACATGTTCTTGAAGCTGAGCTGCAGGGCCTCGAAGCGGCAGATGGTGGTCTGCGAGAAGACGTTGCCGTACAGGGTGCCCAGCGCCAGCCCCACGTCGGCCTGGGTGAAGCCCAGCTTGATGCGGCGCTGCTTGAACTGCTTGGCGAACTGCTCCAGCTCGTCCGAGGTCGGCGTCTCCTCGTCCGAGTGGTCCTGGCAGTGGTGGCCGCCCAGCTCGCCGTGCTCGCCGCCGGCCTCGCCGCGCAGCCCCGGGTGCAAGCCCTGGCCGGCGGCGGCGGCGGGCGGCGGGGTGAGCCCGCCGTGCTCCAGCATGCCGCCCACCGCGAAGCCGCCCTGCGAGTACACGCTCAGGGGCTGCCCGGCGGCGGCGGCGGCGGCGGGGGGCGGCCAGCGAGGCGCTGTGCGCCGGGCTGGCGCCCCAGGCGCTGGGGTGGTTGGCGTGGGGCGAGTGGTGGGAGACGTGGGGCGAGCGGTGATGGATGATGGCGCCCAGCTGCAGGTCCTCGCGGCCCGGCTTCACGTCGGGCTGCTCCAGCGGGCCGCCCGCCAGCGCCGCGGGCCAGGGCGCGCCGTCGCTCAGGCTGGTCACCCAGTGATGCCCCAGCGGGTGCCCATTGCCGGGGACGCCCTGCAGGTACTCGCTCTGCAGCAGCTTCTGCGGGCTGCGGAACGGGCTGCCCTGCTGCATGCCCGCGCCCTCGGCGTGGGCGAGCGCGCCGGCGCCCAGCAGGCCGTAGGGGTTGGAGGCGGCTGTGGCCATGGCCGCGGCAGCCCCACGAGTTATACTGTGCCGCCGCCGCCGCGCCAGCCTTTGACATCCACCGGCACGGCGGCCCGGCGGCGGCCGCGCCGTGACTGCCACCCGCGCCGGCCAATGGCAGCGCGCCGCCGGCTCGGCGGGCCAATGGGCGCGGCGCGGGGGCGGGGCGAGCCCTCGGGGGGCGGGGCCGCGGGGCCGCGCGGGCGCGAGGCAGGAAGTGAATCACTCCGCCGGCACCGGGGGCCGGGCGCGAGGCGGCCCCGCCGCTTAACTCCTTCCGCGCCGGGCGGGGAGCGGGGGGGCCCGCGGGGGGCGCACGGCTTAAATGGGGAGCGCCTGGGAACGGGGGGGCGCGGGGGGCACGGCTTAAATGGGGAGCGATTAGCCGCGGGCAGAGGTTAAACGGCGGCGCCCCGGCGGCAGCCCCGCGGGACCACCCCGGCGCTGCCCCCGCCCGCCGGCCCGGGAGGGCTCCGGGTGCGCGGCGCCCGCTCCGCTCCGCTCCGCTCCTCCCCCGGTGCGGCTGCCCCGAGCCGCGCGTCCCCGCCTGCCCCGGGCCGTGCGGCGCCGCATCGCTCGGTCGGGAGGCGAAAAAAAAAACTGAGAAAAGCCCCAAATAATAAAAACCAGCCCCAAAAAGGAGCTTCCCGGCCTCGCCGCCGGTAAATCCCGGTGGACGCTCCTCAAAGTTCGCGGCGCGGGCGCGGTGCGCGCCTGGCGGGAGGGCTGCAGGGCAAAACCGGGGAGAAAAGGAGAAAAAGGGAGAAGAAACCGTGAGAAAAGGGGAAAGAATGGGGGGAAAGGCACTCGCGGTGCCCAGGCCCCCCCGCGGGAGGAGCGGGGGGAGCGCGGAGCCCCCCGGCTCGGCCGGGCCCGGCAGGCAGAGCTCCGCACCCGCGCAGCCCCGGCGGGGCGGGGAGCGGCGCAGCCCCGGGACCCACGACCCGCTCCCGAGTTCCAAAATGACCTTTCCCTGCATCGTTTTGGAGGTAACCGAGCTGCGTAATTATATTTGCACTTCCAGAAGACTGCATCAGAGTCCCCTTATTGGTTTGAAATTCCATTAAATATATTGCAAGAGCTCCTAGGTTAAGCTTGATTTAAATTTGCATACATTTTCATATATTTAGCAGAAATAAAAGAAGGCTTGCAGCTACCAGAAAGTCATTAAGGCATTAGTTTCTCTGAGAAGACAGATCTGAAGAAAATTCAAGAAAATGAGAAAATAGATCTAAATAAGGTGAGCGCTCCTCTGGTTCCTTCCGAGCCGGGTCCCATCGCTTTCCTCATTATAATAATAATAATCACAATAATTTCTCGCCGGGGCAGCGTGCGAGAGGGGTAAAGGCAGGGCTGGGTGGTGAGGAGCGGAGCGGGCTGCCCGGCTGGGGCAAGATCGCGATATATCGGGGACGCTGCGGCTCCCCGGCGGGCGAGCGCTGCGCTGCGCACCCGCGGGGGTGCGGGGAGCGGGGGGCGACTCGGAAAAGAAATAAAGAATAGGGAAAAGTAACTAAAAAATGAAGTTTGCGGGTAGAGGGGCGGCGGTGGGGGGTGTTGTGCGGCGGGGGGGTCAGCGGGAGGGTCGGGAGATGGGAAGGTCCCCGCTGGAGCCGCGCTCCCGGCGCTGGGCTGCGCGGGCGGTGCGGGGCGCGCAGCTCCGCGGCCGAGCCCGCCCGAGCGCGGAGAGGGCAGGGAAAGAGTTATAGCAGCAGCTTTTTCCTCGTTGGTTTTTTTTTTTTTTTTAGCCTTTCCTTTTTATTTTTTCCCTTTCCTTTTTCTTTCTTCCCCCCCTCCGCTTTCCTTTTTTTTTTTTTTTCCCTTCCCCCCCCCCCACTCTCCGCCTTCACAAGCTCCTCGAAATAAACATCACTGGAGCCCGCGGGAAAAAAAAAAAGAAAAGAAAAACCCACCGAAAAAGCCCCCCCAACAACATCAAATCCGCACTGTATAAAAACGTAACTAAATTATTTAAAATTAATTTGCACTTTAACTTCCGAAACAATTTTTCAAATCCCATTGCCCGTGAAAATAGATGTTCAGATCCGCCGTTTAATTAAGGCAGAGTCTCTGGCAGGGAAATAAAACCCCGAACGTCCCATTTTAATCTTTGCTGCAAATGTAGCTAAGGCAGAGCCCGGCTCTGCTCCTGCCGAGGCGGCTCTCACCTCGCCTATAGCAGAGTATGGTGGATTTTATAGTGTTTTTATCTGCATATAGTTAAATCTTCTTGCTGTTCTAACTAATCTGCTGGAGAGGGTTTCTTTAGCTCTTTCCTGTCAGTCTAACTTCCCAAGTGTAACAGATGCCGCTCTCAAGCGGTCCTTTCTGCTGCTTTTCTTTATTCAGCCTCGCATATTTCTCCCCATGATCTGGGTTTCCATAGAGAGAGGAATAAAAGGGGGACCATGGCCACAAATCCCCTGCCCCATGCAGAATAAAAGAGCCTTATTCAATAGCCGACCCCGTCTGGACATGGGAGAAAAATAAGTACATGCAAAGCTACTGTTGCAAGAATTTGTAACTTATTTTTCATAGACCGAAACCCATTAAAGTTTATTTTTTTTCCATTAAATTTTTTTTTTTAAAAAGTTTTTGGGTTCGGACTGTGCACTCCAGCCCTTTGGCTCTGGGTGCCCCCGCCCCGGAGGGACCCGCGTTTCCTCAGCGAATAACTCGCTTTAATATCTATTTTTTCTGCTAAATCTTTGGCGTGAAAAACCTCGCACAATAGCTGGAGGCAGCCACCGTCCTGGGGCAGCGAGAAGTCGCTATAGAGAACCCCCCGCTTTGAAGTGCGGGAGCTGGAATTGTGTCGAGTCCCCCTGGCACAGGCGGCGCCGGGGCTTGCTGGGGTCACCCGGGTGCGTGGCTCAGCTGTCGCCGTGCCCTCGGTGGCAGCGGTGTCACCCACGCGTGGGGCAGGGCTGGCTCTCCCCTCTCCAACCCCACACATCCCTCTTGCAGAGCTCCAGTCGGGATGTTCCCCACCGGCTCCATGGGCTGGAGGTTGGGACCTGAACCCAGGAGCGGCAGGAACGCGTTTATTATCGTGACAGAGCTGATTTTATTATATTTAAGAGGGTTTTTTTTTTTTCCCCCCCGTCTCATTGTTCATCCGCGGGAGGGGAAGGAGAAAGAGAAAAAAAAAAAAGGTCTAAAAGGGGTTCGTTTTGATTGTGTTTAATACAGCATGAAGCTCGGAGCGGTAAGCTGTGCCTCGGTGTCGTGACCTCTGTATTGAAAACTTCACCTTCAACACAAGTTCACTTTAGAGACAGGACGAGTTAGATTGCGCTTGGTGGGAACAAGTGCAAATTTAAAAACAGAGTCAATCATAACGGGGGTGGGGGCTGGGAAAGGGCAATTTAACCGTTTCTGGAGCCAGGAGTTAAGGTTTGCATTGTGTACATCCAGGCGCTGGGGCTCCTGCTGAAGCCCAGCCACCCATCAGGGCTGAGAAACCAGTTCCTGGAGCTCCGGAGAGGCTTTGGGAACACGTAACCAGCGTGGGGGAAGCTTAGGAAGCAAAAAGGAATTTACAGAGTATTAGCAGAAATTAGCCAATACCGACACAAGCTCAATTAGTCTTTTTTTTTTTTTTTTTTTTTTTTTGGTCTCTGTTGGCTGCTCTTGAACGTGAGTAAATGCTGTGCAGGGAGAGAGGAGGGAGAGAGCCACACTGCGATCTCCGAGCCACAGCCAGGAGATGGACTGACAGATTGCAAATTAAACTAGTCCTAATGTAAGAATGAATGCAGCCCCCCCCCCCCCCCCCCCCCAAATCTCTCCCAGCACCAGCCCGGCAGCAAAGAGCCCGGCACGGAGGGAGCGTGGCTGCGGCTGGGCTGGTCCAGGGAGGGACAATAAAGCCAGTCCCGGGCAGAAAAAATCACAAGGTAAATAGTATTTGTATTCTAACTGCTGTGATTGCCGAAGCGGTTTGGGCGACTCCTTGCTCCTCTGCTCGAATCGCCTGTTATTGTTATTATTATTATTATTTATGTCTTTTTTTTTTCCACGTTGTTGATGTTTGAAAAATGTACTTGCTGCGGGAAAAAAAAAAAAAATGTCGTTCATTCGTGCACTACCCCGTCATGTTCAGGTCACTGTTATTTTAGAGCTGGGGCGGTTTTAGCAGCTCTCCTCTCGAACATTTGGTTGATGGAGCAAAAAAAAAAAACCATCAATATTCCGGGAAGTCTCTCCAAAGTGCACATTTTTGCTGCGGGACCGGTCTCGCCGTTTCTGCAATCCACGAATGGAGAGGTCGGGTTTTGTTGTGTTTGGCGGCGAAGTGCGGATGGGCAGAGGCTGCGGGAGGAGAGGCTGCGGGAGGAGAGGCTGCGGGAGGAGAGGCTGCGGCCCCCGCGCTCCGTGCTGCTCGGGCGGTGCGCGGCAGCTCCGAGGTCACGGCAGGAGTTAATAGACCCACAACAATGCCGATCCCTTCCCTTCTACGTAGGCACTTTCCTCACCGTGCCATTCAAACAGGCGTGATGACAAGAACGCGCTGGTTTCATCCCGCACCGAAATCCCGTGGTTTTTTTGGTTGTTGGTTGGTTTTGGTTTGGTTTTGCTTTTTTTTTTTGTTTTTTTCCCCTGTGAAGCTTCTCCCAGCAAACGGGGGGATGCGGGCAGAGATGGGCACCCCCAGCTCCTGCCACCCCAGAGGCCATCCCGCCTGTGCTTTAGAAATAATCCAAACCCAATTCCCGAACGGACAGACTCCTGCTCAGACATATTTAAAGGAAAATAGGTTGGATTGGAACACGCACTAACTGGCTCGCTAGTTAACCTCTGTTGGCTAATGAGACATTGAAGACAAATCGCTCTGTTCCTCGGATGACAAAATACCTGCGTTGCTGTTTGGTAGCTTACCGAGCGATTTCCATGTGGGGTTGGGGTTCACGTGCTGTGTTTTGCCTTTCATTTATTTATTTATTATTTATTTAACTATACGTTTTTCCAGCTGTAGCACTCGGCGTACAAAGCATCCAGCGATGCTCCTGATCCCGCAGAGGGATTGAAACGCCTCCTGCATTTTGAAGCGCCTCGTCATCCCTAGATTTACGTTTATAAATACGTAGATGCTGCTGCTAATTCTCGGTTTTCTCACAGACTTTCGTGTGTTTACGGCTCGGTGCAAAGTTTCCTCCCCGCTTCATTCGGATCGCGCCAACCAAAGCTGTTGTACAAACGAACTTTCAGGCCAGGCTGCGTTGCTAAAAGATGTTTCCCTCGTGAATCGCGCTTGGGCAGTGCAGGATGGTGGTGGTGAGGCAGGCAGGCTGTCGTTCGGTCACGCGTGGCCGAGGCCGTGGTCCCCCCAAAAAACCCCAAAAGCTCCATCCCCAGCGTGTGCGGTTCCCTGGCACCTTCTGGCAGCTTTTTTCTCCCCCCACCGCCTAGGAGACTCCCGGGAGAAAGCTCTGGAGGCTGCAGCATCCCTTCCCCTCCGTGCCCTGCCCGTGGCGGAGGGTCCCGGGGGCTGCGGGGGAGAAGTTCAGGGGGAGGCGGGTGGGCAATAAATCACCGCGGGCCCCGGGGCACGGGGAAGCGCACACGGCAGAGTCGCCATCAAAGCGGGAGAGACAGCCCTCGGCTGCGAGAAATAAATGGGAATAAATCAAAGTGGGGGTGCCCGGGGCAGGGGGTGCCCGGGGCCCGCCCCGCTCCGCCCGGGAGCGCCGGAGCGGAGACGGGGAAAGGCGCTCTGCAAACTTTTAATGAAATCACCGGCGCTATCGATTCTTGTGGGCTTTTTTTACCGTGCTTCAGACATTGGAAAGTGTCCCTCTGGGGATGGGGGAGGGGGCAGAAGGCAGCGGTGCAACGCGAGCTGTATTGGATATTGAGTTATTTCATATTTTAGAAAATCAACGGCGTCTCTGAGGCTCCTCCAGAGAGGAAAGAACTCCGGGGAGGGCTTGAGCCAACCCACAGAGAGGGGGTCCAGCCGTGCAGGTATCGGTTTGCAGGCCCTTCGTGGACCTCTGGGGGCCCCTGTTATCCCCGTGCTCCCTGATGGAGACCCCCGGGAGAGCCGCTCTGCCCCTCGGACAGCTCGGTTTTGAAGTGCCACATCCGAGTTTTTCCTATTTGCCTCTTCTCCAAACTGTTTAGAAATTACTAGTAGCGGATAAGTAAATTGCGAGTAAACCTAGTGAATTAGGATGATTCTCTATCAGTTTAATTTATATTTTATAGTTAGTTTAGCCTTCTGATTTGATTGCCTTAGTAATGTGAATTGCCTACAGCTGCTGATGATACAGCTTTAATTCTGTTTTAAAGGTCATGTAAACATGTGCCTGTAGCATAAGGAATGCAAATTCAATTCCCTTTTAATGCTTCCTCACATTCACTTCACAGCCTTCACCTAGAAAATTAGCAGGATTTAATAGGGAACCGTGTGGCTGTTGTGATTCCATTAAAAGCCCCTCTCGCCCCCAGGCGTGGCTCTCCCGGGCCACCCCACGCCCGTGACGCGGACACGGAGGTGCTTCCCACGCCCGTTTTGGCGGAAATCGAGGCGTTTTCCGCCCAGGGATGGATTCATCCCCTTCACCTGGGAGCTTTAGCCGCAGGGAGCTATCCCAGGGCTGGAGAACCCGGCGGCAGCGGGAGTTACCCCTCCGAGGAGCCAGAGCATCACACAGGTGTACACCTAGGCGTAAGGCTGTAGTACAGCTGCGTGTTCCTTACGTCACGGTGGAAGATGATGCTGGGAGTGAGGAACATGGATAACAATCCTAGTTTTGGGCCGAGGTGGGCTCCCCGCATCAGCAGGAGGAGAAGCTGTGCCGCCGTGCCAAGGTGATAGGTGTAAATGCGAGACGCCTGCGCCTTGAAGACGGGCAATTTCGAATTAATTTTTAAATACAGCCAGCCCTGAGTTCATCAGAGATTGCTTCACCTACTGCGGGAAAAAAAAGAAAAAAAAAAAAAAGAAAAAAAGGTAGAGTCAGAAAAAAAAAAAAATTATTATACCACTCTCTTCCCCCTGGTTCAAAGGTTTTTAGTGAAGTTGCTGGGAAGTTTCGCCTTTGAACGGGCGGGCTCTAACGAGCGGGGAAGAGCGTCAAAAAAAGCCACTCTGGAGTCGCTTTGAAAAGGGAACGATCTGGCACTGCAAAGCGAGCCAGGGCGAGAGGCGATTGCGCGGCCCCTCCGGCCGCAGGGACCCGGGCGGCTCCGGGCGAGAGGGGACAGCAGCGCCCGCCCGCCCGGGGAGCTGCACCGGCACCGGGGACACCGGGGACAGGGGACACCGGGGGGACAGGGGACACCAGTCCCGTGCATCCTGCGGGCTCCTCCGCGGGGACAGCGGTGTCGCAAGAGGTGTCCCCACACCCCCTTTGGCCTCGGGGGTGATTCCTTTGGTGTTTCCCTGCGCTCAGGGGGTGTTCTGTGTTATCCCAAACACTTCCCATCCGCCTGCGGGATGCGGGCAGCATCCTCCCCCTTGTCTTCATCCTCATCACCCCTGTCTCCCCCAAGCTCCATCCCTATCAGCTGTGCCTTTCCACCAGCTTTCCCACCGCTGCCTTCATCCCCATCACCCCCGCGTCCCTCTGCCTTCATCCCCATCACCCTTGCCTCTCTCTACCTTCATCCCCATCACCCTCGCGTCCCTCTGTCTCCATCCCCATCACTCTTGCCTCTGTCTGTCTCCATCCCCATCACCCTTGCCTCTCTCTGCCTTCATCCCCATCACCCCCGCATCCCTCTACCTTCATCCCCATCATCCTTGCCTCTTTCTGCCTTCATCCCTACCGCCCTGCCTTCCCACCCCCGGGCCCTCTGGGCCACCCCACTCCCCACTTGCTGTGCAAATGGCTCAGTTGCCCTCAGGTGCCCCCCGGAGCCCAAGGGGCCAAGGCGCTGAGGGTATCTGCCCCTCTCCTGGCAGCAGCAGCGAGGAGCTCACCCTGTGCCCGGCTCTCTCCATGGCAAAAGTGAGCGTTTTTGAGCAAAATCTGAATACTTGTAGTAACAGCTCATTGGTGATTCTGCTAATGTTGCACACCTCATTAAATAGCCCCAAACACAAGGAGGTTTAAATGACTTTATTGAATTAAAAATAGCATAGGAAATCACCTATGGTACTTTCATCAAATAATTACTGTAAACTCTATACATACAGCGAGAGATCCCTTTTAACAAATCTATTCCTAAAACACGGCGGGGTTTTGGTTAATGGCTGAAATAACTTAGAGCAGCACAACTGGCTTGAAACATCGAGCCACACTCGGGCACTTCCTAATATGTTCCTGTGTGTTTCCCTGAGTGTTTTTCTTCCTTATCTTTTTTATATCTGAAGTTCTATTCCCCTCCTCTACTCCATGTATTTGATCATTTTTTCAAGTCCCTTGGCTGAACCAATCTCTTTTCATGCAGAGGATAAAAAGAGAAAAACTTCAAAGTAGGTTCAGGTAATTAACAGCTGAGGGGAATATAATCTAAACCATAGGCCCTGCTTTGCACCCAGGTCTGCTTTCAGAGCCAGCCGGCAAGGGAGTGCCTATTCCCTATAGCATCCAAATCTGCTTCCTCTGAACAGCTTTGCCAGGCCTCCAGTTATCACATCTGCATTTCAAACACCATGTCTCTGGCATTAATTATTAATTAGCCTACAGTCACCCCAGAGGATTTAAGTTCCAGCCTGCACATACTTATTCATTGACCTCTATCTTAGTTTTTGTTGGAAAAAAACCCACTAGAATGCTTAATAATTTCCTTTCTCTCAGACCCTCTGTTCTAGTTTCATGGCAGGGAAACAGTATATTTTGAGATGGAAAATCACAGGGTTGTCTAGAAATTTGTTTAGAGCAAAACGCTATGTCAAGAGTTTGAACAAACCATTTCAAAAGATTTAGAAGGAGTTTTGCTGGAGTATTTTTACCTTTGACAAATGAATTTATGGATTTCCCAGAACTGAGAGATGGTGGAGACAAATGCAAGGCGGTTTGGCTCTGCGTGGAGCAGTGCTCCATGTGCACTTTAAAAATACAAACTGGATTTAATTACTGGGTAGCACATTTGGAGGATCAAACCAAGGCAAACGTTTATGTGAAAGCTCTGGGGTTACCCTGCTATTGACACTGGTAAGAATGAAAATAAAAATGCTGTTGCAAGGCACAGGAGTGCTTGGGCATTAAATCTGTCCTCAGGAATATAGAACTGAAGGAGTCTATTTTTGTATCAGTCCCAAGGTAGTTTGGGAGAAGCTCTTTAGCCATTAGAATAAGTACATATCTCACTGCTGCTTTCTTACCACCCTTTTTTATCTTGAGGTTAAGGTTGCAGAAGCAAAAAAATCACAGTAATCAGGTAGAAACTAAGTTATATGATTCTCTTTTTCACAATGCTCCATGAAATCCAAAGTGTTTGTCAGAGTTTGGATGAACTGTTTATTGGATACAACCTTTTGTTAATGGATTTTAATACTATAATATCCCACCCATCTGATGAGGCCCTTTTTAATTCCTCATGCAATTATCCCCAGATAAACTTTTAAAAATATTGCCATGGCTCCTTGTTGTTGTTTGTGGTGCTGCTATCTGGAATAATCATTGCAACATGAAATATTGCTCCACTTTGCTTCCTAAGGAAGTGTTTAGTCTGTAATCACGAGGTCAGACTGGTTGACTTCTATGCCAGCCTAGAATTGATTTTTGAAAGCGTTTAATCTACGCCTAAGACTCTTTGAATTCCTATTTAGTGGAGGATATGGAAAAGAGCTCTGAGACACAAACATTTGTGCTTAAACTGCCGGGCTATCTCGGGAAACAAAAATACATTTTTCCAAAATTGCAGCTCAACCAGCCCTTTCGGAAAATCATAAGCCTGTGCTGAAATGAGCACCTGAAAATAGATGTAGGGACCAAAACTGTTGACTTCCATGAGGGATGTCTCTCCTAAACCTCCCTGAGAGTTTCGAGGAGTTGGTTTGTTGCTGCTCTTTTATTATTTTCACATTTTATGAGTAGATCTGGGGACCATTCAGCATACAGTAATAACTATTTTTTCCTCTGCTTCAAATATTTAGAGTATTTCTTACATTCAATTTAAACAGCAAAAAGTGCCTGTATTTCACAAGGAAAAGAGGAACGGGCAATACTTCAAATTAAATTTCCAGGAAGATGGTTCCCATTTATAAAACAACAGATTGTATCTTGATGCTGAAGAGGGATGTAGATCCAGACTATTTTAATAAGACATCCAGGACCTTTTAATCACTTCTACAGTGATACTAATACCAGTAATAACAGTGATAATGGAAAAAAAACCCTGGTGTGAAACCAGGGCTGGAATCTGTTCTCGGCAAATGTCAGAATGTTTCTGAAATTAAAACTTAGTGTTAATGTAGCTCTGCTCCATATGAATATTAAAGAGGAATAAGGACTGAATTTCTTCCACAGCAGAGTGAGATGTTGTTTTAGAAAACAACCACATGGCAGCTCGATCTGCAGGGATGGATTTGGGGTGATTTTAGAGGATGCTGAGGGTGAGGGCAGCTGGGCTGGGTTTGAGCCCTGTGCTGCTGTCTCCTCCTTTTGCCTTTGTTTGCATTTGTTGCCATTTATTAACCAGGTCCTTGGCATAGAGGTTCCATGCCCCAAGATTGGAAAACTGTTGCCAGTGCTGTTAAATTCCATTTCTGTGTGGTTATAGTGCCAGGAGTGAGGAAAGCATGAATGTACAGATACAGTGGGTTTGACATGTTGTGAAATATTTGTACTGTTCGTGTTAGGAGAGATGAATTTCTATAAGAAGCCTATTTTATGCTTCATTTTATATATATTTGCATTTATAGCTTTCTGTTAAAGCTTAAATATTTTACTCTGTTGGTGAGATCTAACCCTTGGCAAGTCTGGAAATGCTTTGACCTCCATTCTTATTATACCCTTCACTTTTTTTTTCATTTAAAATAACACTTGCAATAGTTTTCCAGCCGTGCCTGACATCCACCAAGGACTGAGCTGGAACTGCATTTTGTATTTAGAATGTTCCACGTGAACATGTTTGGAATTCAGATTTGGAGGTTGCAGATCACTTTTTATGTAGGGAAGCCACATGGGTAATTCTGATTTTCAATTACTTGAAGAGTGATTATGGTAAAAGACTGTTGATTCCTTGTGTGTTTGAAGTCCACAGGCATCTCTTGATGAAACCCTGGATGCAGTTTGAGGGAGTTTTTGCCACCTGTGCACTCTTAGGGTGGAACAAAGCTCTGGTAGAAGGGGTGGGTGAAGGTGGAGATCTCTGCAGATATTGCTGCATCAGCAGGAATGGGGTTTTTTTGGATTGAGAGGAGAAAGTGGGGCTGGAGCTTGAGCTGACATCCCTGGGCAGGGTGGTGCAGAGAGCTGGGGAGCTGGGCTGGGTTACAGGAGCAGAGGATGTCTGTGGTGTCACCAGAGGTTGCGTGAGTGACATCAGAATGGTCTTGGGTGATGTCTGAAATCATCTAAGCCACTATAAATAAGGTGGTTGTCCTCCTTGGTGGTTCTGCCTGGTAGTGAAGGTGCCCTGGGTGTGCAGCATTGGTGTGATGAGGTGTGAGCAGCGAGGGTCAGTGAGGAGCCAGTGCAGTGCTGTGCCCTGGAGGTGTCACAGGTGCTGAGCTGTGGGACAGCAGTGGTCAAGGGGGGATTTTGCATGGTGAGCATCACCAGGTATTTCTTCACTGAGCCATAGCCTGCCTCAAACTCGCTCTTCCCTGACTAGAACCAGACCATGCCTGTCCTGAACTTTCCTTTTGGCCATCTCAGCCCTAAAAGCCCCAAAGTGTAACATCCTCAGAGCCCTCGCTGACCCCACCTGTGCCCTCACTGCCTGGTGAAACCCCAGAGTGTTTGAGCTCTTCCAAGGCAGGGAAGGGCTCGGGCTGAGCCTGGCGGGTGGCTAGCCCACAGCCCCTGCTGGTGGCCACCTGGGGAGGGTGTGTGGGATGGCTCAGGCCAGGCAGCCCCTGGCACAGCCAGGCACATCCTGCTCCTAACCTGCCACCTCCACCCGGAGCACCACGCTGGGCTGGGCACTGGGATCCCTGGCACTGCCCAAGAGAAGTTTTAAATACTTTTAGAGTTCCCCATCCTTCAACTTATATATTTTCCTTTCCTAATGAATTTTAGTTTCTTTTTCCCCCTCCTAGCAAAAATCACCTGTTTTTTGCTCTATTTACTGGGGCTCTGTTTACTGCCCTTGCTGGGAGTTTTGCAGTGGAATGAGTTAATGGGACCACATTTAGGTGAATTGTCACAGTTTGGGTGACTTCTATCAGCTGGCAGTCCAGCCCATTTGGTTACAAATAATGTGCTTTCTACAATTAAACTTTTCACCAACAAAATCATAGAATACTGGAATGGTTTGGGTTGGAAGAGACCTTAAAGATCATCCCATTCCAACCCTGCTGCCATCGGCAGGGGAAAAAAATATGAACAGCATTTTAAGAGCCATTTATACATGCAATCCAAAGAATAAGGATGATATTTGGGATTTTTGGCTTTCATTATCATTGCTATAAGTTTTGAAATCATAAACCAGAGTGTATGTGTGTGCCATGTAACTGCTACCACCAAATCACATGTAACACTCCATGGTAATTGTGTTCATAATTATGGAGTTAATTGAATTTCTGTAATAGTTAAAAATGGGCATATAAAAGTCTCTCAAGATTAAATGTTTTAGTTAGGGAAGAACACACTCTTTTGAAATATTGAATAAATTGAAAGCAGTTCTCATACAGAAGTGAGCTTAAGACTGATAAAATAACCTCCCAAAGCAATCCTGGTCCATAAATGCTGTTCCAAACTGTGGGACTGTACAGAAATCAGGGATTTTTGCAATGCTCTGAGAAGGAGAAGCAGAGTGCACTGAGGTGTTTGTGAGCTGGAGAGCCACGGTAGAGGAGCTGCAGCCTCTGCATCTGCCAGGCTTGTGAGGAATTAGGAGAGCTCTAAAAATGCTCTGCTGCCAAATTAGCCCTGCTGTTAACAGGGTGATACTGGAACAATGTGTTAGAAAGTCAGATTTTGCTTTAGCATCTGGAAAGAAGTGGTAGCTCTTTGTTTTTTAAATTTTTATTTTTATTTTGTGATCCCATCTGTGTTTTTGTGTCACTTTGGGCTAACTTAACTCACTGATTCCACAGAGGAGTCAAGAGATGTAAAACCACAGAGAATGTGGGCCTGTGGGTCTGCTGTCTTTGTCCTGTGTGTTATCAACTGATTTATCTTTGGAAAGAAAAGAATGAGGGCAAGAATTCCCAATATGTCTGATATTAAACCTGGATATCTCACCATGGGCAGAGTCATAGTCCTGAAAATGAGAAAGGACTGATAAAAACGTATTAGAGTCTTCTCTTCTCTTCTCTTCTCTTCTCTTCTCTTCTCTTCTCTTCTCTTCTCTTCTCTTCTCTTCTCTTCTCTTCTCTTCTCTTCTCTTCTCTTCTCTTCTCTTCTCTTCTCTTCTCTTCTCTTCTCTTCTCCTCTTCCTCTCTTGCATCACTAAGAAAGATAATCTCTCCTTTTTTTTTCCAGGGAAATAATTTTTTTAGTTTACTTACTGCGAGAACAGTCAACCATTTTTAACAGTGGAATAATGCACATTTGTTAAAAACAGCCCCAAATGTCAGCTAACATAGTAATGACCCAGCCCTGTAGGAAATCCAGCTTTAATACCCCCTTTCCAAAGGATCATGTGTGGAGTTTCATTATTTTCTGGTAAGATTCACAGGAGACTGTTTCTTTTAATATCCTGTTTTTCCTACTGATGAGATTGGCTTGAGCGGGTAAAATATAAAATATTGATAATTAGACCTCAGGTCCCTCATCTTTGGCAGCTGATACTTTCCATTCACTGCTCTTTTTGTTAAAAGTTGCCCATTCCTTTTGGCAACCGGGCTTTATTTTAAATATTACTGAGTTGAGCTGATGGAGTAAAAAAAGATGAAGTCCCCCCAAAGTCCCCCAAAGTGCAGGGGCTTTATTTGTGTGATTCCTGCCTCACCAGCCCCGCTCCCCTCCCCCAGCAGAGCACTACAAAGCGTGTTGTACAGGGACTCCATTAATCCTACATTTCCTAGATGGTATCTGAGGCACAGTGGGTTTCCACAGAAATTAATTTGTCCTGACAACAGGCCTAAAGATTGGAGTCCAGGGATCACTTGGCAAATTCCCTTTAAACTGAGCACAATAATAAACAGAAAGCTGATAACGACAGTTCTGAAAGACCACACAGAGGCCGGAGCGCGAGCCGAGGCGCTCGGCGTGGATCCGCGGATGCCTCCGATAACGGAGCAGGGAGCCTGAACGCCTGATAGGAGAATGAGCCTCCTGATTTATGCACAGTTTAATATCCCAGCGCTGGGCAGGGCTCCCTCCAGCTCCAACGGGTGTTTTTAACTCTTTTCTGGAGTAAAAACAAAAGTTGGAGGCTGACGCGGTTCAGCCCGTTCTTATTTAATTTTCATGTTAACAGCTTCAGGGCTGTTTTTCGTGTCTTATTTTAATAAAGCTCTAATTTCCTCAGTGCACCTTCCACGTGTAAACACTAGCAAAAGTTGAACAGTGGGTAAGATAATATTTCAAGGAATGAATGCGGAAAGTTCGCCGTCTAAATATATTTTCTTTGAGATGTGGTAGTTTAGGGTTCAATCATCTCCTCTGCGGTAATTCCTTCTTAAAAATAGCAAAATGCATTTTAGACAGAGTTATAGCCTGTTTGCTTGGTTTTATTTATCTTTTCCTTTGCTTATTTAAATGCTGTTGTTTTCCCGAAGTTAAAGGCTGGAAATATATTCTGATATAGGAAGTGAATAAAGAAACATTCCGTGGATATTTTAGAACTTGTCAAGATAAGAGCATTTCAGCCCCTGATATTCATTGACATAGAATTTAGAGTTTTGATGATAATTAGGATTTGTGGAGTGTCAGTAAACCTCTGCCAGTTGCATCTCTGAGAAAAGTAATCATAATATTAAGAGTTAGGACTGATAGGGTGATGCTGAGTAAGAGAGATGTTGTGTAACTTTTCACTGTTTAAGCACACGGTATATAGCGATTTAAGCAATGAATGAAAAATAGGAGGACAAGCTAAAAAGATGTGTGGAAAAATAGATTTTATTATTGAAAGATACCTTGAAATAAGAGGATAATTTTGTTCTCAGTGTCCAAACTATGAAATAACAGCCTATGATGCAGAGGGGACTGTGTAACTATAAGAGGACGAGCCTAAAGGTGTTTCCCAAGCTCAGACCCTCTGTGATTCTCTAGGTTCATTTGGCAGGTATGGCTTTGCACCTGAACAACAGGAGTCCTGTTGGATCACTTCTAATGGGGCAGATGTTCCTCTGGAGATGCAAACCCAGCACTTGGTATATCCAAACCCAGCGATCCTTAAATACAACACCTCCTCCACAACTTTTCCCACCTAGGGAAACCCCTCGGGGCTGGAGCTGAGCAGTGATTGCTGCTGTGGATGGGTCAGGAGCAGGTGGGTGATCCATGCCCATCCCTCCATCCCTGCTCCCCGAGGGTGGCAGGGTGCCAGCGCTGCGTGGTGACAGGCTTGGAATGTCCCTGCCCTCGGCATTTGCCGTGCAGAGGGTTTATAAATAAAAAGTTCTGTCTCACGTGCTTTTCCAACACAGCCAGTGCCCAAACCACCCCGACTTTGATAAGGGCAGCACCAGATTCGTTAGGTAAGAGCTTAATGAGCTGAGGGGTGGCACTGCGTCATCCTGGCAGAGCGGGGTGTTTGCACCCCACCTCCCTGCTGAGGAATAAACCCTTTCACTTTCAGTATTGACTTCAAATTAGTTTGTACACTACAAATTAATCAATTACCGCCACCCTCTTTTGGAGATGAAATTCAGGCCGAGCAGGGCAATTTGTATTTGTCACACTTAAGGGACTCTATTGTACCAAAAGGCAGAGGATTTGAGAACAACTGGGTTTAAAGCTGTCGAGCTCCTCTTTCCAGAGCCTGCTGCAGGAGCAAATTGACTGGCTGTGCCTCCTAGTTCTGCAAAAGAGCAAACCCAAAAACTCCCCTCCACTTTTTATATCAAAATCACTCTGTGCGTTTCGCTGTACGAGCTATTAGTTTTTTTGAATTTGGATCAAATCAGGCGTTTTTCCCCCAGCAAATAGTTCTCCAGTGTGCTTTATACATTTGATTCAAAGGCCTGTGTATTATTTGATGTTCTTAGGAGATAAACAATAAACTTTTGAATATGTTTTTTCCATTTGAATACAAGCCTAGGGATGCTTCACCCTGCATCCTAAAGCCTGATTTCCCCTGGGACTCATTATCATGCAGCTCACATGTTCAGTCACCTACACTGTTGAACTTACTATCAAATAACCTTCGAAATGTTACTAGTTATTACATGTCAGAGGGCAGATTTATGATAAACTAACTTTGAAACAAAATAATGAATTCTCAGCGTTCTCTTTCCAGCAGCATTTCTAGTAATTTGGCCGGATTTAAATTTTAAAACAGTAAGTTGCCTTTTTCTCTTATTCTGTCATATAAAACAGCTCCCTCCCCTCATGAAATTTCTCCCTCCTTAAATATGGTTTACGAGGATTTGAGCATTGCCTATAAAGAATAAAAATGAGAACATTTGTCTGCGAGCTACCAAACTGCCCACTGGAGTTCATTTGTGATTAAACTTTCAGAGCTTTCTAACTCGGTGAAAGTTAAATTAACTTAACCCTTAGCACAGTCCACCTGTGTCCAAAACACAGCTGGGCAATAGATGTTTGCAGACAGAAATATTTTCTCCTCGTGCCTTTTGCTGCCAGTATTTCAAGGTTTCAAGTGGCGTTCTTGTGTTAGGGTGGCAAAAATCAATAGTGCTGTCTTCTCAGAGAGCTGGTTTATGGCAGACCAGAAAGGTTTTCCAAGAGGATACCCTGAATTTCAGCCCCCAAAGTCCATGTTTAGGGAGCTAAATAATTGGCCAATTTTCATGAAGGCTGAGCATGACTTCAGGGGATCTGTGGGCACTTGGCCTCTCCCAAATGGCAGCCGGAGCGACCGTGACTTTTAATGAGATTATATCAGAGGGAGGAAATGCAGGTAGATAAATGCCATGGACCCATTTTGGAGGTGATTAGAGGAGCAAACATCTGCAGAGGAAATTTAAAAGCTCACGTGAAGTCAAAAAATAAAGTCTGGCTAATTTGGAGAAAAATCGGCGCGGCTCTTCTCGGCACCAGCGGGATTTTTGTGGTTGTATTTCAGAAAAGCATGGGGCAGATGAATGTCTGCAGGATTTTCATCTCCTACCAGACAAAGTCTAGGCTTTGAGATAGTGCTGATCTGTGAGACTGCAGGAAAGTGCCTGACCTGGGGTAGCTCTGTGAAGCTGGGGATAGAACCTCCATCTTCAGGGCTCCCTCTCATCTCCTTTGCTCCCCTCGTGGTTCTCCAAGGGCACCACGGGCAAAAGTTCCACAGCAGGCTGTCTATTAATATTTATGCAGCAATTCGGGAGGTAATGCATTGTTAAAATACAAGTTGGAAATGCACCAAATTTAATCACTTTTAGTACTAGAAATTATCTATTCCTACGTCAGATAGAAGGCGGGGAAGGGGGGAGAACATCATTATGATATTTTATTTTTTAACCAAGTTATTTGCCAGTTCTGACGTGGCTTGAATTAAAGAGCAGTAAATGATCCTGTGCAGATAAAGTTTTTCTGAGGAATGTGAGGTGTCTCTGTGAAATTTAATGTGAGGGGTTAAAAAATATTTAAAGTACACAGGGAGTCAGGGTGTGCCTGGATCAGCCGTGCCACGTCAGCCAGTCCCTGTCTTCATGTGTTGGATCTGGTGTGCACAGAGACCACTGGGATTTGCCCTTTGCTTCCATGCAATTCCTCCTGCCTGCACAGAGAAAGAATATTTTTATCACTGATATCACTTCATTTTTGCAGCTGTCTGCTGGCATCAGGTTAGTAATATAAACTCTGTCAAAGAGCAATCTCTGCCTTCCACAGGCTGCAAAATCCACAATTATTATTTAGAGTTAACCTCCTCAGAAAATGTTCCTTACTGAGGAACTGTTCAACCCCAAAAAGAATTGTTAGTTATTGTTATCTGAGGACCTCCTACAGCCTTGCCTTGGTCAAATAAGGCTCTTTTTGTTTTTAATAGGAGTTTTTTCTAAGACCAAGCTCTGAGCTTTCATGTGAGTAAGATAAATCCAGTGAAAGTAAAACATTAATTAAAATGTATTAAAAAATAAAAAAAAAAAAGAAGAGAAAATGTTCAAGATAATAATGTTCAAGTGCTCATATAGAGCACTTTTTTTCAGGTCACTTGGCTTTCTGATGTCATTTCTGGCAGCTTCGTTAGCCTGGCTCCATCACGTTCTGCTCTGAACAATAACGTGATGGGAGATGATCAAAGTGAGAATGCAAAAGGCTCAGGACATTTAAAAAATGTTCTATTCTGGAAATTGTTCTAAAACTATAAACAGATTACATTAAAAATCTGTCTTACCCAACATGGTTGCTCATCATCCTTTTTTAGAAGGAGCTATTGAGAAGTTTGGGTAAACAGCCTTGAAGCCTTTATGATGGCAGGCTGGAAATTTCTCCGGAATTTTCGGCAACCCGAGCCTCTCTGAAATGGAATGTAACCCATTTCTGCTGTTAGGTGCCTTGTTTTAATCTTCACACTTGAAAGTGGCAAAGCATATGGGTCAGATCACCCACTCCTGCTAATGGACACAGCTCCCTGGACTTGGGTGTCCAATTATGCCAGCTAAAGATCCGTCTGTTGCTGGGTTTTATTTCCTTATTTTTCTTGTCTTCCCGATCTCTGACCCTTTATCAAAGGAATGCCGTCTATAATATGATAATAATATGAAATTCTGAGCTCTCTCTCTGACAATGTATCCCAAAGAATCGTCAGGATGCTCACCTTTATGGGAAGAGCAGCTGATGAGAAGCTCCAGCCTCACGATTGTCTTTTCCTGGCACACGGAGAAATTTGGGAATCTGTCCCAGCCTTGTGGTGGGAGATTAACCATTTCTGCATTGCCTTGGAGCAATTGCTCTGTGGGCTGAGTGAGTAAATAAACTCATTGGCAAGTCAACAAAAGGACAGGAGGCCATTTTTCCTAATTCTAGCTGCATTTTAGTGCTTGGGGAAAAGAGAAATTTGTGAGTTTTTAAGTGCTCCATCCTCTGGCACTCTCAATCAGTGTGAGGATGTGGCTGAAGCTGGAAGCAGAAATCCACAGGCACTGTGACACCTTAGGTATGGAATGGAGATACATGGCAGGATTTCGATCTCCAGGCAGGACTTGGCTTTATATTTTGATTTATGGACTGAGTAGAAATGTGTATTTAAAGGAGTCATTAGAGTTTGTGGTTTGAAATACGCAGGTTTGTGTAGCAAAGGATAGCCTGGGTTCCATGAACAGCCCCACCAACCTCTTTATAGTGGAAAAAATGGCAGAGAACTGTCTGTAGCAAGAAAACCCTTCACCTCAGGCTCTTCACACCAAATAAGTGATGGATCAGATCCACTCCACGTGTGTTTGTAATCCAAATCCATGTTGGTGCTGTTGACAGGGCCACTCAAATTCTTGAGAAGGGCTCGTAGATGTTCATAAAGAAAAGCAGAGCAGGAAGGAGCTTGGCCAGAAACTGGGAATGTCCTAAATATTGGGAGACTGAGGACAATCACTTGAAGCTGAGTGAGAGGTTTTGGCACCTGCCAGGCTTGCCTGTCCCCATGCTGCTGCAGACTGGAGCTCCTCTCCTTGGGTGGCAGCAGCTGGTGACCCTTGTTTGGTGCCCTTTGGCTCTGCCTTTGCTCCAGCTCTTATCATTTGGGGAAATGCTGCTCTTGTTTACAATACTGGGAATTCAGAGCATCCCCTCTGCCATTTCTCCAGAGCAAATATTGCACTCGGGGTGATTCCCATCTCCTGCTCTCAATGGAGCCTGGGAGGTGAGGGAGGCTCCTTCCCAACATCCCCACATCCACCTTCTTAGCTGCAAGCCCCAGGTGACTGCACCAGCCCCAGAATTAATCTGTGAGGATGGGAGAGATGCCCTGGGTCTTTTTTCCCCCTCTCATCCAACATGCACTTCCCTTCTCATCTCCAAACCCAGCCATGGCACAGGAGCCCCCAGTTTCTTCCCTGCACCTCGTGGCTGTGGATGCAGCCTGGAGAAAAGGCTGCCTGGCCATGACAAACTGTGCATTGGCTCTGTGATTTGTGTAAGCTCAAATTTTCCACTAATTCACTTATATATCCTAGATGGAAAACACAGCCCCGGGGCTGCTATAAACCATGCTGCTGGAGCCACAAAGGGCTGTCCTGCCAGCTGGGAATCGCTGGAGCATGCAGAGTATCAGGGGCTGGGGAAGGACTCAAACCCAGTGGATGCACTTGTCACAGGGGCTGTGGTGTGGGAGCAGCTCTGGCCCTTCTCTCTGGTGGTTCCCCAGCTCAGCCTGCTCAGAGCAGGCACAGGCAGGAGCCAGAGCTGTATTCTAGCCACCACACTGGCTCTGGTCGGTACCCACTGCCTAAAACCAGCCCTTGTTTTGGGCTGTTTGGTGGCAAACATGCTGGCTCGCTGTGCTCTGCTCTTCTGCAGCCTCCGTGCACCCCAGGGCTTTGTTTTGTGCTGTGGTGCAATTCCCCAGCATTAATTTTCTGTATGAGCCACCCATAGATAATTTAAGAGCGTTTTCTTTTAAGAACAGCAAGAGTGGCACATCGGCTGATTCCCCAAATGATTGCTTGTCTTGTGACAGAGAGCTGTTGACCTGCTCCTTTAATGTTACAAGTCTGCATCTAACTGCTCTCTTAATCCAACCTACTTCCTTCTTTTTAATGAAATTGTCCCTTTAGCCTTTTTTTCCTGGGCTGGCTTTTCAACACTAACATTAGAAACAGTCTGCTCAGTTCTTTCCTCTGCTAACATCTTGCCCAGAGCTAACTTGCAGCTTCACTCTGTCAGCTGTAAGATATAGATATACTGTTGTCTTAATTACTCATATTTCTCCTGCTGCTCATAATTCTGCTTGTTCCACCAAAGAGCTCTTCAGAGAGCTTTACCGCTTCCCTCTCCCTTTCTTTGGGGGTTTAAAGGTTGTCAGATATATAAACGATCCTTGTTGCAGAGCTTTGGTGGTGACAGTGTCCTTTGTGGAGAAGATTTAGGGGGATGGGAGGACTAAATACGGATGCTTTTAGGCTCCATCTCTGAGGAAGGAGAGAACACACATCGCACTACCTTGCATAACAGAGCACCAGGGAGGGTGTTTGGCAAATCCCTTCTCTAATGAACAGCGAGGCAGCTGTTTCTTCTGCAGCTTAAAGTGTAGATGCTGATTGTCAGGAGAAGGGTTTTCTTTATCCACCACTGATTATCCGTGGCTGTATCTGGCTGACTGCTATGCCTCTAAAAATGCTGTTGAAAAGGGACTGGGCACTTAAAAAAAATCACTGCTGTGCCACAGGGAAGCTGAAGTCCTTTGTGGTTTCAGCTCTCTCTTTTATGATTATATACTACTCTTTCTGTTATCTCTGTTAATTAATCTGTCTGCCACAGCAAGTATTGCATGTTGAGTAATGTAGAGCAGACTGACAATGTGACATCCATGGCTTTTTGGCACAGGCTGGAACAAGTTTTGTCACTTCTGTGAGCTCTCTAGCGAGTTAAAGCTTTGGCCAAATTCCTTCTCTCATGGCTATTTTGGGTCCTCTCTCCATTTTAGCAGCCCTCAGCTCCAGGGTAGTTCAGTGGCAGAATAGATTTTAGTATTCAGCTGGTTGTCTCAGTTCAGCTGGCTGACAGGTTCAGGACGCAGTACTGTGAGTTTATTGTTAATTGAATAAATTAGGAGCCTGTCAAATTGCTGTGCTTGAGCCTCCTAGAGCCTGTGCTGCTGGAGTGGCTGGAGGTGGGACTGGGCAGGGTGTGCTTTCCATGACTGGGGCTTAATCCCCTCACTCCAGCTTTTGGCGTTGTTATTTTATATATTTCTGTATAATTTATTAATGCTTATCTGGTGAAAGTGCTGTGCAAGTATACAGGAAGAAACATTGGAACATCAGAGCAGGGAGAGGTGGTGACACCAAAGATAACACACAGGTTTCATCTGATCTAATAGCAGAATTAGGCAAATAAACAACAGGCTGCAGTAAGTCATGACCAAACTCTTCCAGTAGCACAGATGTGACTAAAGAATCTGTTAGAGGAAGCAAATGGAAACAGATGAGAGAAACTGGTGAGAGAAAGTAGAAATAAAGAGTAATTTGGTTCTGTGTAGAGGAACAGCACGGGGAAAAGAGATCTTCAAGTCAGTGCTCTGCTCTTGAAGAGCTGACAGGGATCAGAGGAGATGTCTCAGGCAAGCCAAGCTCCAGGCAAGGTCACAGGAGTGAGGAAATCCAGGCAAGTGTGTCTCACTTCAGCCCATGGCCTGTGGAACCTCGGGGTCAGGGAACACCATGTGGGGAACACACAGTGCAACCCCAGCCTGGACAAGAGCAGTGGTGAGGGTGGCCCTGCTGCAAGCCCAGGTTTGCCCCAGAAGTGTGTTTGGTGCAGGGAAAGCAGAGCTGTGATCCTCAGGATGAGCATCTTGCCTTGTCCATGTGCAGAGTGAGCTCTGCCTGGGGCCAGGCTGCCCCAACACCTCCCTGCCTGTGCAGAACAGAGCTCCTCCAGGTGTCACCTCCTCCTCCTCTGGTGTCACCAGCTGAGCCTGGCACTGCTGTGATGCTGCTGGCACAGCCAGAGGCTGCAGAGTGCACATGCTGAGCAGGTATTTGGCTCTATTTACTCAAGATTTCCTCTTGGAATCGCAGTGCTGCCTCCTGGGAGCAGCTCTGAGGGCACAGGGGTGGCTAAGCTGGTGGCCACACAGCTGCTTTGGCATCCTGGCCACTGTGGCTCTGGGCAGCTCCCTGCTGGAGCCTCCCCTGCAGAGGTGTGGGCAAAGGCTCTGACCTGGTGCCTCAGCTCTCCAGATCCATGGATGTTTCCCCATGAACTCCTCCTCTAAAAGAAGAAGGTCTCGTGACTGTGTGGTACTTGGATGCCATGGCAATGTAATTAGCTGCAGAGCAATCTTGCTAAAAATGTCCTCGGTGGAGGAGAGGATGGGGTGGGAGAGGATGATGTGAAAGGGGAGGAAGTTTCCAGACCTGTGGCTTCACCACAACTCGGCTGCTTAGGCCAAGTCCTTCAGCTCCAGTGTGAATGCAGAGGTTCAGAGCAGAATGTTTACTATGATGTCCATGTGGGAGAGAAAGCAGAACAAACTCTTGGAGGTGTTAAGGGATTATATAACAGCTTCCCACCCCCAAGCCTTTCCAAGCCTTTGGAAATTTTTACGAAGTATCTCAGGCTGAAAACCTTTTTGAGCTGCTGGATAACTTGAAGCTAACTTCAGAGAAGTATTCCCAGTACTTCCCCTTGTTCTCCTTTTTTCTCTTCAATGTTATCTATGGATCCAGGAACTCTGGAGCTGCTTAATCCAGAGCAGAGAGGCACAGGGTTCTGCATGGAACTCGGAAAGCCTCGGTGCAGGAAAGCTGTGCTGCTGATTAGTTTATCTCTGTTACTCTGCCAAACCCTCAGAATTTGGCAACCTGGGTCTTTTTATATCCTTCAGGCTTTTTTCCGCCCTCCCTCATGACCTCTGTGGCTGTATTTGCCAAAAGTTGCCTGTATTAGATATGAGGCTGTGTGTGTATCAGCAGCCACAGGGCAGATGCTCCCAGGCTGCTAGGGAGTTGAAGAATTCCAGAATACTGGAATTGTGTGAAGCATTTGGAGTTAAACTTCAGCTCTGGTGAGCTGGAAGTTACTGTAGAGTCATTCAACCAAATTTTCTCCTCGGCTGTGTTCTCCAGCAAATAAGGAATCAGTTTCTATAATTTGTGGTTAATCCTACTGCACATTTCTATTAGAAATTATAGATTGTATTTTTGGGTTAAATAAGGACTAACCATAGTAATAAAAAGTAAAGTTTCATGGGGACATTTTTAACGATTAGGTGAGATAATGCAGTGAGGCAGTGGAGGGTGAGCTAGGATTTGGTGGCATTTTTGGTGGATTTCTGTATTCAGACGTTGTTCTCCTGTATTTGAATTTTCCTACATGTTAGGACAAGGCACAGCCAGCCGTGTTTTCCATCCCAAAGAACGAAACACAGCTCAAGGAGCTGAGCTGAGATTTGCTTCCCCAGCAAGAAAAATTTCTCTTTGTCAACCAAATCATAATTTTAAGGCATGAAAACTCTTTATCAGGACAGCAGCATTTTAACTCCTTATGTTTTGCAGCCTGATCTTTGCAGAGCTAAAAGAATAAAAAACCAACAAAAAACCCTGTTCACAGAAGTTGTTCTGAGTTTGCTCTGGGTTGTAAAAGTCTGTAAGGTCACCTTGATTGCTGCACATCAGTGTGGTCCCAACAGGGTGTTCTCGAGGAGACAACCATTGCTGTGATTTAATCCAAATCTGTTTAATCATATATAATCCACATAATTCAAATACGCTCGCCCAGGATCCAGTTTTAGAGCTGTGCTGAAGGGAGGGAAATCTTGTGTTGTCACAAGTCCTGCTGACATCAGTGGGGTTTCTTATTGATGGAGGACTTAGTGCTGCACATGCAATTACAGCAAAATTTGGGGTTTAGCATATTCGCAGTTTGCTGTGGTTTTAGGAAGCTGTTGCTTGGAGGGGAGTGAGCAAATGAACTCTGGGCCATGTCCAGCAAAATCTCTGACTGAAGAGTTGTGCCGAGTGCCAGGGAAAATTATACAATAATCTGAAATCATTTGTGGTGGGACTAAAAACTCGTCAAGGTTTGGTCTATATTTTTGTCTTAGAAATTTCACTTGCTACGAATGAAAAAAGATCCTGTGCTTCCCTCAAGGTGTTTTGTGTTGGGTCAGAAAAGTTTCAACAACAAAAACCATTGGATTTGTCAGGATAAATAATGTACAGACATTAGTGAAGGTTAAGATTTTCATCTCCAAGACCCCAAAATCTGCTCAGCCCCTATTACTGGGATGCACATACAGCTCTGTGGCATTATAGCCCTGCATCCCAAACCTGCATCCCAAACCTGCATCCCAAAACCTGCATCCCAAAACCTGCATCCCAAACCTGCATCCCAAACCTGCATCCCAAACCTGCATCCCAAACCTGCATCCCAAACCTGCCCAGAGCCAGGGGAGCTGTAAACAGCTGAGTAATCCTGGTGAACGGAACCCACACAGCCGTCAACCATGCAAAGTAATCCCTAAAAAAAGGATGGAAAGGGCAAAAAGAAACCACCACTTTCCAAACCGGTGAAACCCCAGCCATGCTTCAATGTAAACACTGGGATAAATAAATAAATAGTGCATGAGCTGAGAGGCTGAATCTGTACCCATAACCACAGTTTGCTGCTCGTCCAGGGAAATAACAATACAAGGTGAACTTTTTCAGCTTGCAAACTGTGTCACCTCTGGTGCATTTCTGACGTGACTGTATTTTTTTTTTCTTCGTGGCCATTTTGCAATTTTCTCTGGGTTTGTTTTGATTGTAAATAGGCACACACATTAGCTAAAGCCAGATAATTTTCTCCTGGCCAGCTTTGCCAGTAAATCACTGAGCTATGTAATTGGGTTTGTATAAAATTATGCACTGCAAACTTGGGAATAAGTAAAACAGAAACAAAAAGTGGATTTTTGTAAATAGTACCATTTTTTTTCCATGCAAAACTTCTGTTTCACTCCATTTTTCTGTTCCCTGTCATGATCATTCTTTAAATGTTGGGTGAAAATCCAACTGCAGGATAAATTCAAGCAGAAATGGTAATAATTTCTGGTTTGGCTTGTAGGTGGAGTTGAATGCAGTGGTTAACTACAAGCAATACGTTATGAAGATGATGGTGTTCAGACAAATACCCAAACAATTTGATTCTGATAAATTGGATGCAAGACTTTGACCAGCATGAGAAGAACAGGTGAGAACCCTTGAGACTGAAGCAGAAATAATCAGTATTTTGATGGTCAGGAAAAATATTGCTCCAGCAGCACAATAGATCTTCTATTAGGAACTCAAAATACTAATTACAATCTGCCTAAAGACTTATTATAAATGAAGTGGAGATAGAAACATGTTTATATTATGGGGAGGCTTATTTGCAGATAAGCAGGAAACCAGTCACACATCTTCACAAACATAATTTTAGCTGTTTTAATTAGCAGGTTTGCTTTGATTTAATTTAATTCAGTGATTCCTTCTATCTTTACTGACACATGTGCAAATAAAATGGGCTGACCTGACTCCTGACACCCCGTTTCCTTTCTCATTTCTGGATTTGTTGTTGTTGATTCCGGCAGTGTTTGCGGTGGAATGATGGGGTCAGCACTTCCTCCCAGCACGGCCACAGATGGAGGGTGGGGATGACAACTCTGCATCTAAAAGGGGCTTTTTTTCACCCCAGCACTGACTGATTCCCGAGCTGCTGGATGTCAAAGGCCAGCAGGAGTCCCAATAACCTCCAGTTGCCAATTCTATTTCGTTTCGGAATGACAAAAAATATCCTTTTTTTGTGCGGTTGTGGTAAAAGTGAAGCGACCTTTTATTTGCTGTAGAGCCAGAGCCTGGGAAGCAGCCCCACGTATGCATCAGCTTTGGGTGGAAAAACAAGCTTTAAAGCTGTCAGAATTCATATATTTAATGTTTGGAGATTTGCTGGGCTTATTTAACAGCGAAAGTTGTTATTGACAGAATAAGAACGCGTAGTCCAGGATAAAATCACAACATTAATACACTGACAAAACCCCAATCTGTGTTGATTTTGTTGAGCTTTTTGTTGGTCTGAGGGCTTGGGAAGTATTTTTTCTTCTTTATGTCAGAAAAAACAATGGTTAATACGCCAGGTGTTGTTCTCCCTTCCCTCTGCAGTGTCTCACAGCTCTATGATAGGTAATTAAAACAATCACTGAAATGTTTCAAAGCCACTGTAGCCTTCACTTGACTTTTAAAATTCCTATTTGAAGAAGAATGTTAAAATTAATTTGTATCTGGCTCAGCAAAGTGCTCTTTACTTGAGCAACGGACTTTACAACATTGCCAACAAAAAGAATGGAATTAATATTATATTTGCCTTTATCTAGGGTTATTCTGTTAACTGTTTTATACTGGAAATTAATTTCAATATCATACAGATGCCTGCAAGTCCTGAATGCAGCAGTTTTAGCATGCAGCCACAGCTCTCCTAGCTCATAATCATGGTAAAAATAAGAACTCAAAAGGAAAAAACTTGCCAGGACAATTAAATGATTCTGCCCCCAGATAACAGAAGGACGAAGTTTACATTCTTGGACTGTAAAATCTGTAAGAGAGAAAAGTGTTGTTAAAGAAGTACTGTGTGGTTATTTTGAAAAGAATGGTAATTTTACAAGTTTGTCTTTCTACTGAAAAAAAATACTTTGGAGACTGGGAAGCAGATGTTGGGATAGGAGCATTTTTGATGTGGAAACTCTTCTGTTTTTCCTCCCCATCTGTATTTTTCATGTTTCAGCTCCCTGCTTCAGTAGGGCTTTGGAAACCTTGTAATTCATCCATTATGGAATTCTCAGTCTGTGGAACAGGATTCTATTATTAAAATAAGCTTTCTTGTAATATATTCTTTTTGATCCCTAAAAACCCCTTAATCATTACAAATGAGTGTTTAATGTCGGTGCAAAGGGGATCCTTCTCCCCTCCTTTCCTGGTTTGTCCCTGTTTGGGATTGGCACTTCCCTGGCATGGGCAGGAGTGGTGGCAACTGCTGTGAGCAGAAAACACAAGTTGAGGAATTTTCAGGAGGAATGGAATTGGTTCAGGCTCCGAAATTAATGATTAAAAAAAAGGAAAAAGCCGCGTAGGATGAAAGGTCTTGCATCTCCCTCGCTGGTGTGTGGGGAATCCTTGCCTGGTGTGGAAGTCAATATGTGAAGAAAGCAAATGTTTTTGCATGTTTACTTATGGAAATCTGAGAGATAGCAGGGAACAGGGTGCAAACAAAAATATCAATACTGACAAATTCAAACAAGGACTTTTCCCCATTAAATTTCAAATACATGGCTATTTGTGCAAACATTTCCCATTTACCAAAGACAGTGTAACCTCATCCTCTGTTTTTGCTCCTTTGTGGACGTTTTTAACTCCTTCAGGAAACTTTCTAAATCCTTTTTTTTTCTAACCACACGCAGGTATGGCAAACAAACTTACAAATGTGGCTAAAAATATGACTTAAATCCTCATCACAACACAACTCAATCTGACAGTGTGCTTTTGCCAGGTGGAACAAAGAGCAATAAATTAGTTCCCAACATTTATGATCTTGCATTATAAAGACTCCAACAGACTGTGTTCAAAATCAATTGTCAGAGTGATGGGGATTAATAACTCTGGTTCTGTAACCTTTTCCATATCTGCAGCCTGGCTAAGGGCACGTTTCAAGATCTGCTGCCATATTTCATTATTGCAACCTCCGTTTGAAAGACCTTTTTGATGCCTAAAAAAAAGAAACAGATTAGTTTTTAGTAGGGCTGGATGAATAACTCAGAATTAATAATTCACTCAGTGAATTTTGCCTCTTACTCTGTGTGAAGGATGAAAAAAAAGTACTTCTCAAAAATTTTTTGTATTGACTCATTGGGTTTTTTAATTAATCAAAAGTAGCAATCAGAATTCAGGGTGTGTTACCTATTTGTGGTTGATCAGTCGGGTGGTATTGGTTTAATTCCCCAATTAACTGAGGACAAATACTGGAATAAATTTCATTATTAAATATTTGAGGAGGGAGTACTTAAAAATCCCACACAAGCTTAAAATCTGATTCTGAAAGAACTCTTGAAAGTAAAAATCTGAGTGCATGAAAATTGCTGGAAAGGAAACATAAATAAAGCAGGAATGTGGCCAAGCCAAGTTCATTACAAGACACAAATAAGTTTGAGGCTTCCACAGCATTCTCCAGCTGTAGCTCCAGCACCTGTTTTGGGAGAAGACTAATAAATATTGGGATAAATATGGGAGCAAGGTAAATGAGAGGTTTATTGAATTTCCTTGCCTCCCTGGCTACTGTGCTGTGTTTTATAGGAGTGAAGTGTTTGATATATGTGAAACCACGTGAAGAATTGGCATCTTTTGGCTTTCTCTGCCTCCCAGCTGGAATGTTGGCATCCCACCCGTGCCAGCCCTGCCAGGCTGAGGCATCCACGTCTTCCCCTGCCTTTTCATGCACTTTATGTCGCTTTCTCCCTAAATAGAGATACAACAGTTAAATATTTCCCAACCAAACCCCCATATGTGATCTCCAGGGCCGTGCATACCACCAAACTGTCATTTCCTTCGATTAACCTTCACCTGACCTCCCTCCCCGAGGCGCTTCCCGATCCCCTTGTGCCTCCTCTGCAGCCTGCTGCTCTCCCAGGTGAGTGCATCTGTCACTCAGGACAGCTGGACACTCTCCTGCAGAGCTCAGTTGGGATGGAAAACTGGGAAGAAATTGAGAATTCACCCCAAATCACACAGCCCAGAGCTGGATGTGTCTGGAAGTGCAAAGGAAACGCAGCTCGGGTAAGAGCAGCTGAAGAAACCTGAGTTTTAAGGGTGTCTATTAAGCGTTTTATGAATATTGTGAAATATTTAAGATCATAAAAGGTTCATGACTGAATCTACAGGACTTTTTTGCTGTAACTCCTTCATGTTCTCAGGAGGGCCAGTTTGTGGAGGATAAAACTGCAAGGGGAGGATCAGAGTTGAGGATCACCTCCTTACAACAGCAGAGTTTGGAAATTGCCAGGGTTGTCTATTTTATCCTTTTGAAATCCAACAGGTCTGTGTTTAATCTCGATTTTTATCTACAGATAGTAAGAAAATGAAATTAGAAAGGCCAGAAGAAATAAAACATTTCAAAATTATTCATCCCTGCAAAAATTTCAGTTAGTCCAAACTGAGCTTTTTTTGCCTGGTGGTTTGCAAGAAATGCTGATGTTTGCATCAGCTTGGGACAGTTTTATTTTACATTTTTGTCCTGAAGTTCCTCCTGAGAGAATAACATGGAACTGAGATGTTATGAATCCAGTCAGATCACACTTTGGACTGACAGCAGAGAAAAGCAAAACCTACATTGATTCCATAACTTCTGCTTATGGAATAAAGTATATTTTGGGATAATAATAAAGGCCATGTGTGATGAAGTATCTCTTCATGCCAAGGTAAGCTGGTACAGTGGCACAAGCTGAAACTAAGCACTTTGGTTCTAGGCTTAATTTGACTGTTAAATCTCATATTTTTTGCTGAGAGATTAAAAATGTGCCATCAGAAGCCTCAGCATCACATCAATTCCTATGGATGAGGATGGTTTATCCCTTAAATCAGTCTGTGATGTAATAAATAGGTCAGAAAATTCCTCAACATTTCATCAACAGGCAGAATTTACAGACCTTACAGGATTTTTGTAGATATAGAATCATAGAAATGTTTAGTTGGAAAAGACCTTTAAGGCCATCAAGTCCTTTTTTTGCTGAATCCCAGTTTGTCCTTTTTTTTAATGTCTCATCATTAGCACTTAAAGAACATTCTAAGTCTGCAGCATTCCATGATTTCTACTCAACCCCCCCAAGATCATGAGATCTGCTGGAAAATAGTGAGCTTTAAAACAAGAAAATATCTCAATATAAGATTCCTGTGCAAACACTGCATCCATTCCTTCTGCCAAGAGTTTCTAATTTATTTTTTGAGTTTTTATTCATGCTGGCTTTTTTTTTTTTTTCCCCATTCCAGAGGGAATGTTACATTTATAAATCAGATATTTCATTTATAAAGCAGATATTGCAGATGCAGCGTGGGGATGTTGGGGAGAACTTCCAGCATGATGGGGTTGGTGAATCTATACTGCCCAGAATCACCAAGGTCCTGCACTGGTTCTACTCTGTTCTAACTAATTCCTAAAAAAATCATTCTATGATTCCACAAGGATTGTAAAAATCCCACTTTTGGAGTAAACGTGACCTGTTATTGTCCCTGTTAAGGTTTTTGCAAAGGATCCTCCAGAATAAAAACCCCAATATTTTCTGTGCAATCCTCCCCCAGCCCAATCTGCAGTGACGGGGCTGTACTCACCTGGTGGAGGGGAGAATTTAAATGGAAGAACAAAAAGAAACTGAAATTGCCTTAGGGATTGAGGTCAGGTGAAGGTTAATCAAAGGAAATGACAGTAAAATGGCATTCAGGGCTCTTGGTACATTTTTAATCATTCCTCTCTCTCTCTTGCTCATAAAAGACACAAAAGATGTCCAACTTTTTGCCTTTGTATTTAGTTAGGGATGGCTTTTATTTTTGTCTTGATTGTTTTAAAATAGCCTTTCTTTCAGATTTCTCTCGTAGATTTAGCTCCTGAAAACTTGCATTGCAGTGCCTTAAAGATGTGTGTGGGAAATTGGGAATGTGTGTGTGGGGGGAAGAAGAATGTTAAGAAAAGGGAGTAATTTTCCCCAGAATATCTCTCATTTTAACTTCTCTCTCTCGAGTGATAGATTTTGAAGGATTTCTAGAAGTCATGAGTTTAGGGAATAAATACTCAGAAAAGCTAAATATTCACATTATTACACAAGTGTCAGGCTAAGTGAAGTTCATGATTGCAACTACTGGAAACAAAAATAGTTTCTTTCACACTCTGCCAATCTACAAGTTATTGTTCTGGTTTTAAGTGTAGGTATTTTGTATATTTTTTGTAAAAAATATTAGAATAATCTTCACAATTGCAGTGAAATCATGAAGTCATGTCTTAATTTTCAGGCTGTTTGTTGTATTCAGATTTCGTGTATGTGAAAAGTTTGGGAACTTTTGTTTCCCAAGTTTGGAGTTGTCACTTCATGCCAGTCACCTCAGATAACTTTGGCATAACTGCAACAGGAACAGGAGCAACTTTATGTAACTTATAACTGCCCAAGGCAACTTTTAAAAAATGTGAGCAATGCATTTTCTTTTTTTTTTTTTCCCAAGTCTGTTTGTATAGACTCTCTTCCCCCTGGAACACAAAGGGTCCTAGAGGGGATGGATTAAACCCAAACAGCTTTTAGCTGAAGTAACTTGGTGTAGCAACTGTGTTCTCCCTGTTCTGTAGATGAGAGATGGAATGATGCAGCTGGAGCTGAGCTTAGGCAGGACCTTGAGCCGAGTTTAGGCAAAACCTTGATCCTTTGGAGAGGAATCCTTGGCTTAAAATCTCATCCCTGCAGCCCCACGCAAAGAGCATCCCCAGTGGGAGCTGCAGAAAAAATGGGATTTTATGCACGTGAGGTGCTCCACAACTCGGGGGAAAACAACCAAATAGTCTGGAAGTGATTTCTCAGTGAGTGGTTGTGCTGGTGTGGCTGGATTGCCACGGGGAGTGTGGCACTGCTCCGCCAGGTCCCACCGAGCAGGAGCTGCACATGGAGGCCAGATGGGCTCCTTGCCAGGAGGAGGAGGAGGAGGAGGGCAAGCCCTGCCCACCCTGAAAACGCTGCCAGAAAAATTGTCAGGGAATTAGTGCAGAAACTGGGGGAAATGGGCAATCTATATCAGAAATCATTGAGCAAAGGTTGAGCTGAGCTGAGCTCTCCTCCAGGGAAAGGAAGTTGGGAATGTCTGGGCTCTGGGATGCAGAAGCTCCCAGCAACAAGTGCCTGGTTCTGCAGGCACAGAGAGATGAGGAACTCGGGGATTTCCATGTTGACAGGGTCTGACTGGGGTTTTACGAGGCTGTAACAATGCCAGTGTCAGGTTTATGGAGGGCATTTCTCAACTCAGCCTGAGCAGCCAGTTCTGTCCCTGTGACTCCCCTATCTGGTTAAACCTCTGCCCTGCTAGCAGAAATCCACGTGATTTTTCGTGTGTCTTTGGCAAGACAGGAATATCTGCTAAAGAAAAAGAACAAAATGGGAGAGAGTTTTAAAATGAAAACTGAGTGCCTGAGTTGAAGGCAGCGTTAACTGCTGGCAAGTGGAAAGCTCTTGGACTGAGGGAATGTGATTTTTCCAGCTGGTCTAGTGGAAGAGGTCCCTGCCCATGGCAGTGGAGTTGAAACTGGATGAGCTTTAATGTCCCTTCCAAACCAAACCATTCTATGATTTTTTTTTTCCACAAACAACATGACCTCAGAATTTTACTGAAATAAATACTAAAGAATCATAGCCAGATCATATCTCTATTTTTAAAACATTAGAAATATTCACTCTATTGTATCCCTGCATGCCCAAATTATTGAAGTATGGGAAAGATCAAGATGGTCTGAGCATTTTTATTCCAACTACTGGGATCATCACTCCCTGTCCTGCCCATGGAGGAGGAACCTCACTGGAGCATCAGAGGAATGTGATAAAATATGATGGAGGAACAGCAATAACTAATGGCTTTGCATTTCCTTTCGCTCCCTGTTTTTGGAGAGAAACCTTCCATGCGAGTATTCTCAGGTGATGTCTTGGTTTCTGTCGGAATAAATTGCTTGTCTCAGTTTGATCCCTGAGCCTTCTGATAAAAACACCATGGTTTTGCACCTTATTAGAAGCATGGCTGAGTCCAAACCCTGCCAGAGCTTTGCTGGGTGTGAGGGATCAGGGAAGGTCAGGGATGTGCTGAGCACAGAGGCTCTGGTGCCTGCTGGCAAACACAGGGATTGTTTCTGCTGCTCTCAGGTTTCCACCTTCATTTTCCACCTTCAGGATGCAGGGATGCTCAGGAGAAAATTCACGCTGCCTGATTTTAGATGTCCAGTTTAGGTTGCTCCTGGCTGGAACAAAGCACAAACTCTGCTTGCTGCAAGTCCAGAAGTGTCTCTTCAGTTGCAGAGTCAGATTCTCCTCTGAGCCCAGCTCTGGGTGAGCAGAGAGCACAGAGCAGCTCCAGGCAGAGCTGTTTGTTCCCCTTCCAGAGCTGCCACTGGGCTCTCCCCTGAGGGCCCAAATCAGTTCCCTGGTGGGGACAGAACCAGTCATTGCAGGCAGCTCAGTTCTTTTGTGAGGGTTTCCATGATAAATCCTCAATACAAGCAAGGTTGGAAAAAGAAAGGAGCCAAAGCCTTTGAAAACATTTCTTAGTGAGGAAATTTCACCCTGAGCTTGGGGTGAAGCCCAGGTTTCACCAGATCCCCAGTCAGGGGGGAACAAGCTCCAGGATAACCTGCTGGGTCATCACTTCTGGTGCTTCATCCCATGGGCTCTTGCAGCTCTGGAATCTGTAAGAGGCAGAAGGCAGCCAGCTCTCTTTTCAAATCAGGGGAGGCAGACACCCTTCCTGAGGTTATTTTTTTCATCACCTGAAGTTATTTTCATGCTTAAACTAGGGACAAACCAGTTCTGAGGGATTTTCACCTGAAAATGCACTGGGAGCAGTTACTCCCTGCACTCTGCTGCAGGAGGTTGGGATTCCAGAACCATCTGGACACAACCCTGTGCCATGTGCTCCAGGAAGACCTTGCTTGGGCAGGGAGGTTGGAGCAGATAATCCCACCAGTGGTTCCTCCAACCTTACCCATTCTTCTGTGACTTTCTGGACTGTCTGGCATTAACAACCAGGACATTTCTCTATGGGGTTGGTTTGGAATTATGAGCTGCCTGGAAGGAGACCTTTGCAATCAGGGATGTTGTCCTTACCAGAATGAGCAGAAATTTGGGAGGGTCGTGGCTGCCTGGGCAGCTCTGAGAGGCTTTGGACAATTTGCTGAGGCCACCTGTGGCTCTTGGTTTAGAGAATGTGTCACCACTTTACTCTGGCATCTGTTCAAAGTACTAATGCTGTGGATCAGTGTCTTTCAGATGAAGAAAGTGAAATCCTTTCTTGCCCCTGGTGTCTGAGTAAATTGATATCAAATTCTCTAATGAAAAGACAACTGTTGTCAGCAGAGGCAAGCAACAAGAAAATCTGGGACAGGAGGTAACTTCATGATGGATTCTACATCCTCAGGGACTTTCTGAGCTCTGAGGATTAATTTTCTATTTTATCCACGTGTGGGGCTTTCCTTAAATACACTTCCACTAACAACTTAATACTTTTTTCAATTACAGTATCATAAAATGCTACAACTTCTTTTGACATTCTGCCACTTGGAGGCCACTGCTTTCATCACCACGACCATTGTTGCCCCCTTTTATTTTTCTTAAGTGATGCATCTTTTTGCTGCCCCACTGAAGATGTGGCTTTGTTGAGAAAGGGTTCATTGCACAGGGAAAAAGCCCTTGGGAACTAAACTTCTGCTGTGGTTTGTAGTGAACCCTCATTTCATGAGCTTGATCTGTATGTCCTGATGGACTTGCAAAGCCTCACCACAAGTGCCTCTTCTCTATATTTTATCTGAATTGGCTTCATACACTTTATTATCTTTATTTTTTTTTGATTTATTTATATATTATTTATTTTACCACCTCTGTTTCATGTAAGGTAACTCTAAGAATGCTTTCAGACAAAAAACCAAAAAAACCACAACCCCCCCCAAAAAACCCCAGCGTTTTTCTTGTCCACATGTTTGACTGTGTGAGATAAAGCTAGAGCACTAGAGATCCAGAATTTCCTGCAGCAACCTTATACTGCACCTAAAAATGAATTGCTCAGGGTATGAGCCAATAATTTATAAAGAAGAAGAATTTGGGTAACTACAGGTTACAACCTATTGCAGGAGAGTGGTCAGTAGATCCAATAGTTTGGAGTTCTCCACCTGGAAGTGTAGGGAGTTGGAGAAGGAAAAATAGAGCACGTGAGGTGTCTGAAAATTACCTGAGTGCTAAGGAGAGGTTCCAGAGTTGTTTATTACTAAATCAGGCCAAGATGAATTGGGAAGTGAGAGGTGAAGTCTGTAGAAGGAGGTTGGGCAGATATGGAGATTGCCATGGGAGAGCAGAGGCACAGAGAAGGGACCAGGAGCTCTGTCTGTCTTCAGCCAGGATGGAATCATGGAATTGTGGAATGGGTTGGGTTGGGAGGGACCTTAAATCCCATCCAGTGCCATCCCCAGCCATGGGCAGGGACACTTTCCACTATCCCAGGTTGCTCCAATCCTGTCCAACCTGGCCTTGGACACTGCCAGGGATGGGGAATCCACAAGCCAAAGGTTGGGTCAGTGGAGGTGTTGGAAAACAAGGCTGCCCAGCTGCTTTCCCACATTTTCCATCTCCTTCACTGAGGAAAGTAGATAAAACCTTCCCAACACAATGTTCATAAGGGACACATCACTGTGTGTCAGGCAGGGAGCATGAACTGATCCCAGTTAATCTTCCCTGCTTCCTTCTGCACCTCCATTTTATAAACTGAAATTGGCAGGGAATTATGGCCACAAAACCTGATTTCTGCCACAGTTCTGCTGCTCGGCACAGAACTACCTGACAATTAATATTTGTGTATACCTTTTGAAATCTGTGACCTTTGGGGAGTTGACAGAGCTATAATATTGGTCTTTGTGTGCTCGCCTGGCTTTTAAAGTCCCTGCCTGGTGGATGTAAGTTCAGTGGATACAGATCTGAAACTTGATTTCCTCAGTATAGCTGCATTAGCATTCAGCTGTGGGTATGTAAGATAATAGTATTAAAAGCAACCTTCCATCCTGTTGTCATGGATGCAGCACAGCCCAATCCTGGGAGCACTACACCACCAGTCTTTGTACAATCTCATTTTTATCTACAAATTTTGATTTAATTATACCAGAAATTCTGCAGCCGTCTATAATATATGATTTTATTTTCCATTTTAAGCATTAAAATGTAAGAATTGAGCAGCTCGAGCTCTTTGTCCGGAGCTCTTTTTTTTCCTTTTTTTTTTTTTTTTTTTTGCATTCCAAGTATCTGTCAGTATTAGTTATGAGACTGTGTGAAATAAGTAGCCATGAAAGATGCCTGCTTTTATGACAGAATGAGTGGTTTCATGAATTTTAAAGGAGCACATTTGTATTTTCTGTTCTTGAACTACATGGGCTACTCGCAAATATGACAGAAGATAATTGTTTGAGGAATGATGATGCCTTTCAAGATTTTGCAGGATATTACTATTTTCATAATCTTTCATTTATCAGCTTCCGCCGCTTGATTTATTTATGGGCGTAATTTGGAAATTAAAGTACTCCCACTCTGGCAGCAAAGGTACATGTTTGCTTCACGTGGCTTGTGCCCCCCTGGGTGAAAAAAAAAGAATTTGCTGATTTTGGTGTCAGGATTGGGGGGCAGCCAGGTGTGATCCTGAGCCACGTGAGCCCAGGGAGGGAAGAGTCCGAAGCCTTGGGACGAGCGGGGATTTCAATCTCCAGCAGCACCCGTGGCAGCAGGCAGAGCGTGTGCTCAGTTTGTTAGGATTTAAATGAAGGCATTGTTAGCAGGGATTTTGTGTGAGTGAGTAAAGGCTTCAAGCCTTTAATTGACTCGGGAAATCTTTTTAGTTGTGATTAGAGGGACAGATACTCAGCTGGTGAGGACTGATGGTGCTCCACTGAATCAATTTTCATACCCTGTCTGGAGTCAATGGAGCAGGGCTCATTTATAACCCTGTACCTGGCCTGTTATTATAATAAAAACATCCCAAGCCTGGTATTTGAGTGGTACAGTAACCTTTTATCAGCGAGTTGCTTGGCTCAATTTAAAAAAATTCATCAAAATCAGGGATAAAATCTTCAGGCTAATAAATTGAGTGGCATGAGCTATTTTCGTTTGGTTGGGAATTTAAGTGTGGAAACCTATGACTGTGTCCTATTTGCTTGAAAGCTCAGTGATGGATCTGCCATACTTTCATATTTAGCATAAGGTTGTCTTCTTAAAGACTAAAATGAAGCATCTCTATATCTATATGAGGCATCTCTATATCTGTATGAAGCATCTCTATATGAAGCATCTTTTATAGACTAAATGAAGCATCTCTATAGTCTTTTCTGGTTTAGCCTTGAAGTATTTGTATTTTTTTCCCTTGGTAATATTAGCTCACTTTCCATCCTGTGATAACCGCATAGTAGGATTTTATTTTATGGTAAAAAAAAAAAAATCTGGATATCTTCATGTATTAAACTCGCCCCTAACATCTGAATATTATCACTGAAAATCCCCTCTCAAAATTCTGTGCACGCCCATAATTAAACTGCTCTGAAAGGTGCAGTCAGGAGAACCAGGCACCAACATTATGGAGTGAAAATTAAAGAGGCAAAACATCAGAGTGTCTACTGTATGTGCCTGCTGTTAGACACTCAAGCATGGAGAACAGGATACACCTCTATGGATGGATGGCTTTCCTTATTAAAAAAACACAGTAGGACTCACAGTAGGGGAACGCACTAAAACAAGGCTTTGTAGTAATTTCCTTGAAAGAAATTTCCCAAGATAGCAACTTTAAAAAGCTTTTAATCTCACCACTGGCTCTATAGTGAGTTTTACTGGAGCTGGGATGAAAAAGGCCATTAGATTGCAGCTGATCTGGTGGAGCTGGTCTGAAGCCTCTTCCCTCCCAAGAAAAGGATTAGACTTTCCTTGCACCAGAACAAGGCTGGAATAGATTGATGTGATTCTGGCATATTGAAGAACCTTAAATATGTACCTCTCAAGTCTGAAATGATGTGGGGAATCAGAAATCCCCTTTCCCAGCTGGAGCACTTGACCAACCACACTGCCGTGCGACACCGAGCCGAGGTGTTGGATCAAGGTTCCTTCCACGTGTCTAAATTTGAAACCACTGCCCCTCGTGATTTGGAGCTGAGATTTTATTTTGGGTCTCTGAGCAGTGTCCTTTACCACTTGGGAAGAGCATGAAGTGTTTCTCACAAATTCCTGGAGAGGGATCAGGCGTGACTGTGTCCTGCAGCAGCTCGCTGGGCTGTGATGGGCCAGCAGCTCCCTCACTGGGTTTTGCCTGATCTGTTATCAATTCTACATCACTATTAAACACTAATGTAAAGGAAAAAAAAAAAACCAAATCTGGCTAAATTTCCATGCAAACATGCTGTGAGGCTGGCCTGATAACCCTTAAAGTGCTGTGGCTGCAGGCTCTGCGCTGTGCTTGGTGCCACTGCACATGTCCAGTGCCACGCTCTGAAACCCTGAGCCTTCTCCTCCACCTTCTCCTCCCCTGCTTTGCTGCCGTGGCAGTGGGGAGGTGGCCCCAGGGCTTTGGTAGAAGGAGCTGGAGGTGCAGCAGCAGCTGCCCACACTCCCCTGCAGGCAGCACCAGAGTGCCCAGCACCGCCGTGTGTGAGCATCGGCGGAGGAGAGGGAACATCTTGTACCTATCTTGTGTCAGCGAGCTGAGAACAGGCAAGGAACATGTCTGATAATGTGTTTCACATTGAAATAATTAAAGAGAATTGTTGCTGGAGGGAAATGTGCCTTTAAAAATTAACCCTGACATCTCTCTGACAATTTGGCGTGTTACAAGAGATCCTTTTTTCCCCTCTTTTTATTTTTTTATTTTTTTTTGCCTTCTTTAGTTTTACTAAACTTGATATGCATTTTTCAGCACTTTGGAAAATGCAGAGCCTTTGAAAACTTCCCTGTATGAACAGCCTATACTTACATGAGCAGCCCCATCTATTTTCCACTGAACTACTCGTAGGACTGATGTTTAAAGGAACGGGGCTGAAGTAAATGACACATTCTGCAATGCCCTGGAGCCTCTGCTAGTTATTATTGTTTGAATCTCTGTCTTGATTGCATATATTGCAGTCTTCTATCACACAGGGAGCCAGTTTTGAAATCTGAATGTTGTCCCTCAAATAACTATCGAGCAGCTTGCTTTATTATTTCTTCTTATGCTGGAAAAAAACCCTTGGAAATTGAAAGCAGTCATTTCCATAAAGCACTCAAAGTTTAAAACTGTTCTTTTTGAAGGAGCTGGAGTATTTGAAAACAAATGTTAATGTCTATAAACGCAGTATTACTTATTTTTCAAAATTCGAGCTGCGGCAACACCAATTATATTCACATTTTTGTCATCTGTAGAAAGTTAAATATACAACCAGATATATGTGATCAGACTTCACTATATCATGGCTGTAACAGTTATTTACCAGTTGAAGAATTGTGCAACTTTTTATTGGGGTGAATTTCTGTATTTTCAGTTCTCCGTTCAATCATAATTTGTTAGTCCAAGGGTAGGGAAGGTTGGGTTTCTCTCACTTGGTTTATTTACTAATTTGAAGCTGCATTTCCAGCCTGGGAAGGGGCACAGGAGGTGCCAGGGCTGGTGAGGATGCTCAGGCTGCTTTTCCTCTCTCTGATGTGGCTGGAGCTGCCCTGGACTGTGTGAGTTCTCCAGGCTCTTTCCCTATGCTGGTCACCAGGAGGAATCTGAGGGTTTTATTCCAGACCTGATGGCTGAAATTCTGCATTTCCCCAGCCAGAGGAATTGCTGAGGAGCTGCTGAGGCACTCCTGGCTTTCAGTTCTGCAGCTAAGAAAACAGACACACAAATGGTCCTCCAGACACTGAAAAGTCATTTTTTCCCAATTTTTGTCTTTATTTTCTTTTTCTTCTCTTGAGCAACGTGTGACCCGATGGGAGGCACACAGTGCAATGTACAGGAGCAGGAACACACTTTTAATTTATCTCTGCAGTTCCCAGGTTGCAGGGCAGATTCCTGGGTGACACTCAGTGTCCTCTGGAACACCTCAGCCTGGGGTTTACACTGACAGAATTAACTTGCAGGAGCCAAACCCTACTGCATTCCTTAGTCAAGGAGAAGAGACTCACCCCTGGATTTCCTCTTCCCCAAAACTTTTGGCAATTTGGTGATCTTGGGCAGAATCCCTCAAGGTGCTGAGTACCCCCATGGGGTACAAAACAATACAAACAAACCAGGACAGTTGAGGGCTCATGGTGCTTCCTGCAACTGGGGGCATCCTTGGCTAAAATATAAAACACAAAATACTTTAAAAACACTTCTCAAAGCCCCTTGGGAAGGATTTTTTCCCTTTTTATAAAACTAGCAGCTGAAAAAGTATCTGTTAGCTGCTGGGATATGTGCTATAAGCCTGGCTGTACACAATATTGCTGGGACATACTTTTTGGCTATTAAAGGCTCATTAAAAAAATTAAAGTCCCCACAATTGACAATATTTTCCATTGAAATAGCATGTTAACACATTTCTTTAATCAGTGTGTAACTGTCAAGGGAAAGAACAATTCATCTAGTATACGCATACATTAGGAAAAAAAATTATCGGATTTAATTTTATTTGTTTTATATTCAGGGCTTTTTTGGAAGGAATTCCTGCAGGGAAATGGTTAATCTATTTTTAACTAAAGCTTACTTTTGTAATCTATCCAGTGCTTAGAGTTCTGTCATTGATCTATGATTTATGTGATTTAAACCACCTCTTGGCTGTAACATTGGTTTCTATCCAAGATGCTGAGCTGAATACTAATTACGAGATCAAATTTATGCTGTTGGGCTAAGCAGCTGAAGGAGCTTTCCATGCAGGACTCCCTTAAACCACGCCACCGTTGAGCATTAGTGGCATATTTGGCGAGGGGGATGGGGGAAAAAAGCTGGAAAAGGGAAAAAAAAAATACAGCAGGAAAGCTGAAGTGTCCTTTGAAAGCTTTATTTTTAGTTCTCTTGAATGAGTGCACAGTGCTGGATGCAGAAATTCAGTGTGTGAATATGCACATGGGGCTGTTTTTCCAGCAGAATCTCACTAATTCCCCCTAACGATTGGGAAACCCACTGAGAAAAGCCAAATGGCACCAGCGAGCAAACAAATAAATATGATTGAGGAGATTTTATTCCAAGATGTATTTTATGCCTTTATTTTGACAAGTATCACGTTGTCAGAATGATTTATGGTATTTCAGAGCATACCAGTAAATGCACTCTAGGATGGGTCCTTACAGGAAGAAAGTCTGGGTAACAATAGCTTTGCTTTACCTCTCCTTAAAGCCTTTTTGCTGAGAAATAAGCCAAGAGCACCAATTTTATAGAAAACATAGGTTTCCTTCAGTAAGAATGAGTAACAATTCCATTCTCCTGCATCACCTTTGCAGAGGAGGTCGGGATGACAGCAATTTTCTTTGGGGCAAAGGGAGTCAAAACCTGTTCCAACAGCTCAGAATCCAAACCGCAGTCTGAATAAAAATGAAATTTTTCTATTGGAATTTTATTGATCATAATGATTTTTGAGAGGAAACGTGTTCCAATGCACCGTTTGACTTTCATGTCTGTTGGTGTAATGTTGAGGTGTTTCCTTTTGACGATGCTGAAATATTTTAGTTTGTTCAGGGTTTTTGTATTGTTTTGGTTTATTTTCAAAATATTTTAAATTTATTTATTTTTTTATGGTGTAGTTTTCCTGTTTCCCAATGCTTTGCCTGATATTTCATTCCAATGGGGCGACTGGAACATTTTCAACCTCCCACTGCACTTCATTAAAACAGAACATTTCCATAAAACGCTTTCACAAGTCCAACTTTGCTGGAATCTTTTCAGGAACCTTTAGAGAGATCTTTTAAGAAATTTTAACCTTCCACATTGGGGAAACACTGGGATTTCTCACAGAATTCCAGGCTGTGACTATTTCTCCTGCCTTTTTAGCTGGGCAGTGGCACACTCTGCCCTTGGGGTTTGGGGAGCTCAGTCTTGGCCAATGGATCAATGAGTAGGCATGTCCTCAGACACAGAGCAGGAGAAGGATTGGGATCCTCTGCTGTTTTCCCTGTGACATCCCTGTTGCCACCTGTGAGGATCATTTTGGAGCCCCTTTTGGGGGGCTGTGTCTCCTCCCCTGGCAGAGGTTCCTGGAGCCAGCAGGTCTTCCCGCTCTGGCTGTAGGAGGCCCTTTAGTGGGGAATCACTTTCCTTTTATCCTTGTTCTTGCTCACTTCAAAAACAAAACCCAAAGAAAATAAAAAAAAACCCCAGAAACAGAAATAAAGCAAACAGAAAACCTTGAGGAGGTTTCTTCCAAGGGTAATTTTAGACTAACGACCTCTGGTTGTGTATCTATTGCTCCTGATCTTCCTCCTTTATTATTTCTCCCATTTCTAATGTGGAGAAACTCCTATTTCAGTCAGATCCTTTTGCCTTTTCAAAATTATATTATTTATAGTCTGCTTGATGTCATATTTGCTTTTAAAGTGCATTTTTATAAACGATTTGCAATGGAAATAATCCACACTGTCCGCATTTCGGGAAAAGCTTGTGAATATCCACATGTCCACGTGAGGCTGAAGTGGGACATGCTTGGGGACAGTTTTATTAAGAGGTGCCACAGCTCATGACCCCATGTGGGTATTTTGTTGTCCTGTGATGCCATCCTCACCTGCCCTCTCCATACCTACAGTAGCTTCATCCCTAAATGCTGCCAGTCATGAAGACAACGAATTTCCTTCCAGGCTTCAGTCTGCAAAAGGGACATTATTAAGAATGCTGGATGAGCCCAGGGACACTGCAGGACCCCACGTTGTGGCTGTGATTGCAGTCAGGTCACTTTGCCAGCTGCCTGGAACCACTGGATGTGAGACATTCCCTCACTGCCTCTGCAGGGAAACAATTTGCACCCTCGGTGATGTTGTTGATCTCGAATGATCTGAGGTAAAACAACAGAAGTGAGGATGGGTCTGGAGTTAATTGCTGTCATGGTCTGAGGGACTTCAAAGGGATGATTTTACCAGAAGCCTCATTAAACGGGTTGGATGTTTTGCTGTGCTGAACAGGTGGCTGGAGTGCTCCAAAGGGACGTGTTTGAAGATGGGGAGCACCTCGGGGACTCTCTGTGCCCATGGAGCTGCCAGGGCAGGGAGGAGCTCCATGCTCCAGGGGCTCCCAAGGTGGGCCAAGGGCTGGACGTGAGTCAGGGGAGGTTTTGAGAGCCACAGCCCCCCGGCCCCCCAGAGAGATCTCCATCCAGAGCAGGAGCTGCTTTTTTGGAGCCTTGGCTCAAGAGGCTGATGCTGTGGAAGCCACATGGGACTTGTGTGGCCTCAGGACAGTGGCTGTGCCCATGGCCAGGACTCTGGATGCCATGGCAGCTTTCCTTCCCTGCACCAGGCTTTGCTCTGACCTACACCTGCCTCTTGCACGGCTTTTACAGAGCAAAAACTCACTGAGGAGCAGAGAAATCCTGCTTTAGAATATAGAAATCCTGAAATAGAATATAGTAACATTCTAGAGGAAAGATATATAATATTCTGTATATATACACACACTAGCGTTTGTTCTGCTTTTCCTTTCCTTTCTTTGCAGTTGTACTGTTAAATTAACAACTGTGATTTTAGCAGTGAACAGAGGAGATTTCAACTGAAAGTACAAAACCTAAGATTGTAGTGATTTAACACATCTCTGTGTCTACACCTGGGTACACAAAACGTGATTTATGCCTGATAGATAAGCAGATATTTTGTATATCTTCATATATATGTATATCAATAGTACACAGGGGAATTAATTTGCTCAATCATAGATCCATAATAGAATAGTTTGGGTTGAAAGGGACCTCAAAGCCCATCCTGCCATGGCAGGGACACCTTCCACCATCCCAGGCTGCTCCAAGCCCTGTCCAGCCTGGCCTTGGGCACTTCCAGGGATCCAGGGGCAGCCACAGCTTCTCTGGGCTGGGGAATCATGGCAAGGGAAATTCAGATTATCTCTGCTTCCACAGGGATGCTCCCTAATCCTGCAGATGCAAAATTGTTTGAGGAGTAAAAGGTTTGAGCTGAGCTCAGGCTGCTGAACATTCAAGATGAGAACAGCCCAGCACACAGATCAGTTGTTCATGTTTGGGAATCCATTTATGAGCACCAAAAAAAATGCTTCTCCAGTTAAAATCCCAGCAAACAAACACCAGAGAAATCCAAACCACAACAAGCATTTGGGATGCCCTTCTTAACGAAGTAACATCACTGGAAGAGCTGAAGTGCCTTTAAAGCACTGCTGGGTTTTCATGGAAAATGGATACAAGTCCTGAGATCATTTATAAAAGAGCAGAGGAGCTCTGTAGTTTCTGCAAACCAGTGGAAATTAATAAAACCCAAGGCTGGCTATTAGATAAACCCGAGCAGACAAAGTGTGTGTAACTACCCGTAGAGGGGCTGACATGATGAATGATGATGGATCCAAACCCATCTGAAGTTCTTTAGGAATAATAGCTGCATAAAGTCATTTCTTTAGGGTACCTAAACGTGCCTGAAACAACAGTATATTGAAGGTTGCATATTATGGTAAGAATGACAAGTATTTATGATTGGAAGGTGTCTGGGTTGGGATTATCAGTTTTTGTAAACCTTTTCTCACTTCTTTAATCTTTGATTGAAAGACTGATGCAGAGATTTTTTAAAATGGCTGATTGCTAGGGTTGTCCTGCAGAGATAGTAAATACCCTCTCACCTCACGACAATCAGCAGTGCCTGGTGCTAAACAGGTGTTTTCCTTCTGGAGGAATCAATGTTTTCCTTGAGGAACAGCTGGGCAGAGACACCTGAGTAGCAGGAAGGAGGGTGGGCAAGAGCTCAGCTCAGTTAAATTCAGCTCTGCTCAACTAAACTCCTTCCTGGGACTGGGAAAGAAAAATACTTCCTGTGTAATGCCAGTTGTGTCTAGTGAGTTTTGTGTTAATGCTATAGCAAATGTTGTCGAATTTGTTGTTTGGGGTTTTTTTAAGTGTGTTTTTAATTTAAGGTCACTGCACTGGTGGGTAAATGTGGCAGCTGAAGAAAAATAATGGATGTAAGCATAGAGCATGGACAGAAATGTAATCATGAGGGGCATGCAGTGGAGTTTAGAAGTAAAAGACCCATTCTGCAGAACTTCTGCTTTCCAGTTGTCTTTGTGCCTCTGGAGTGTTGTTGTCCTGCTCAAATGAGAGATTTTGATAAGAGGTTTTCCTGAGAATACAACAAACACAACCTGCGTTTGTTTCAGGTTTAGAAGGAGAGAAACTTTTGTGCCACACACAGATTGATTCCCAAAACCTGAAGGTTTCCAGCTTTCCCTAACCTTTGCTAACACACTGCAGCAATCTGTTCTTTCAGCGTGTTGATCCTCTTAGGTCTGTGAGAGCCTTTGAGACAGAGCTAATTTTTTCAGCGTTGACTGTGGAGATTTGTGACTTCAGATGTGAATGTCCCTTTCTCAACCCTGCTGCCAGTGACCCACTGCACAGCAAGTGTCTCACATTATAAAGTGCTTATTCACAGAGGGCTCTGACCAAGGCTATCTGGAGGGTGGGAGATGCTTTCCTGGCAATGGGATGTGAACATCGTGGGGCAGATCTTCAGCCGGGATAAAAATCCTGCTAGGGCTCTGCAGCTCAAAGGACGTCTGTTAATTCATGTGGAAAATTCGTGACCCTGGAGAGATCACAAAGTTCAGTGTCCTTGAGTGAGTGCCACACTTTGCAGTCGAGATCAAAATGTCTTTCTCCCTCGAATCCCCTTGAATTTTGATTTTTCTGAAAGTCCTTTAAATTGTTTTATACTGAGACCCACGGTATTATCCGAGAAAACTTTGAGGAATGCTCTGTGTGTTCTCCCTTTCTCTTTTAATAAGTTACTGAATTTCCACATGGGTAGGAAAATGGAGCCCTGAAAGCTCACCTGGAGCTCATGGGCTGCATTCCTCCTGAGCAGAGGTTGAGCTCTGGTGTGGCCATCATCACCACAGCAACCATCCAGGACTTCATTTGGTTATATCCTTGAAGAGCCTCAATCTTTGCTTTCCAGTTCAGCCACATCAAGTATTTGAGGAAAGTCTCTTAGCTGGAGGATTTAGGAGGGCAGACTGGGAGCTGGTTTTCCTGCCAGGGATGTGCTCTGGGCACTTCTCTCTTGTGTTTTGGTGGCGAATGGAGCAGTGGGATTGCCTCCTGCTGGAGCAAATCCCTGAGCAGAGGATTTTCAGGCTCCTTGGCATGGGTGCAGAGCAGCCAAGCAGCCTTCAGGCAGTGCAGCTTTCCTCCTCTCCTTTGGAGAGCAGGGAGGTACTTGGAAACATGAACCATCTCCTGGCACAAAATCTTTCCTCCCTTTCCCCAGGAGGATTTGTCTGCTCGTTGGGGCATCAGGCTGCTGGTGTTGTGGTTGTTACCTCTCAAGGCACAGGACGTTTGACTTGAACTCCAAAACCCTCGAGGCTGAGCTGCTGCTGAAGGAAGCATTAACCTGGGGGCAGAAGGGACCATCAGCATCACTTCACACACGTGGTTACATAGGAACTGGGGACAACAGCTTTTGCTGTTGCTCCCAAAATTCCTGTTTTTAGCCAGGCAACATTTGTCCATCATTCAGATGTGTCAGAGGATCTTCATCTTCCATTTTAATTGCTGCTCCTGATCCCATTCGTGCTGGAGGTGATGACAGGCGTGGAGTGCAGTCCCACGAGGCTCTCCCCTCACCAACCCCTGGGTTATTTCCCCCTCAATGCAGCCACCAGGACCCCAGAGCAGCTCTTTTCACAGCCCTGCCATGTTTGATGGAGTCTGTTATTTGTGTGTGAATCTTTCCTCGTTTATTTTTTAATTTTTAAATAAATTTCACAAATGCACACAAACACAACTCAGAGACCTCCCCCCTCACATCAGCTCCTTATCACAACTTCTTCTGGAAGTCAGGTGAAATTATCTTTACTACTGTGGGTTTTATCAACTTGCAATGTAAACAATTAAAAACAAGTGGTTTCAGGCAGCAAGGTGGCTCTTGAGTGCCTTAGTCAAGTGTTGCATTTATGCAGTGAACTCTTAATTTTTATATTATTTTCTTGCACTTGTTTTATGTGATTTCATGGAACAGATGAAATGAACCATGGGGAGGAAATGTGGAGGCTGCTGGTGTACCAAATGCTGTCAAATGGATAGAGGTTTAGTATTTCCCTGTCCATCCCTTCCAATCTTTTTTGTTAATAATGACTTCCCTTATTACCTAAAGCAACCACAGACATAGAAAATGGCAAAAAAGCTTAAATTTGAAAACCTGACTACTCAGTGTGTGAGTCAGCTTTGCTCTTGAGAAGGTCTGTCACCTTTCCTTTGCCTTACAAAGGGTTTCTCTACAGACATCAGTGTTGGAGAGGTGCTGGGAGCATGGCACAGTCCTGAGCAGCATTTTAGAGAAGTCTAAGTTTATTGGTGAAAAGATTTGTGAGTGGTTGTTCATAAACAATTTACTGCTTTCTGAAAGAGAGAACCTGCTCTGTCTCTGGCTGGGGGGAGAGCCATGCTCTGGTGGCTGCTGACTGCTGCAGTGGTGTTTCCCCCTGGTCCAGGTGGGTGACAGGGGACCCTGTGCCAGCTGTGCTGTCACTGCTCTGGACTGGCTCAAGCACCAGGAAGCCAATGCCTGTTTGTAGCAGCAAATCCATCAGATATAAGCCCTGGACTTATCTGAGAGCCATTGTGTCATTGACAGAGGGACTTGATGATCTCAGAGGTCTTTTCCAGCCTAGGTGGTTCTGTGATCAGCAGGATTCTTAGAGCCCACAGCTGTAGCTGTAGTCACACAATTACCCCATTCCCAAAGGTGACCCCAGAGCAGCTGATCCCCATGGCAGTGCTCTCCAGGGATTTCTCCTTTTCCCAGCAAGAAGCCTTATCTCCAAGCTGATGCCAACCCTGCTGTCTCTGCCAGTTCCCTTTGTGTGCTGCATTTCCCAATTTGTGCTATTTTGCCCTTCTCCAGCAGAAGGTGTGGTAGTCCTTCAGCGAAGGGCTGTGGAAGTGCCCTCGGGTCCTCCTCCCTCCACCAGCGAGTGCCCTGCTTGAAATGCTTCCTTTCCTGTTGTCTAAAAATAAGGATTGCACTGCTCTGTGTGGCCACAGCTCCCAGCCAGCCAGCAGAGCTCTTCTGGAGACCCAGGCTTCCTGGATTCCATTAACATTTTGTTAATGAAATAGTGCTTTGTCAAAGAGTCTTGAAAACTTAAAAGGGTATTTAAGCTTCTTCCATGAGTCAATACCATGTAATGTCAACATTACCACGAAGGGATAATTCAGAGATGTCACACAAAGCTTGTGTTATGCCATTTGCAGTCTGGCAAAACAGCTCAGCATTTATGTTGTTTAATCCATCTTCAGAAATCTTTTGTTCTGAAAAAGTTTGAGATCAATCTTGTCAGTATTTACTGACACAAAGCTGATGTAAGTCACTGTGCTCCTATTGACTTCATCTGGGTTGTAACGATTTACCCCAGGCTCGAATTAAGCCCAAATTAGGCATATGGAGAACTCAATACCAAACTTTTATGGAAGATGGAGCTGAATGGCACAGACCTTGGCAATGAGGATGTGGATGGAACTGGAGTGAAGGAAACAGTTTGCAATGAGCTGGGACAGTACAGACACAATTTGAAGAGACTTAAAGAAAAATAACCATGTTATCTAAAGCTTTACATTGATGAAATACTGTACTTCCCTGGCTAGGAGAGGAAATACAGAACTAGAGGTCTGATCTGAGCACTGGCAGTGAGATTGGGGTGTGGGGACTTAAATTCTACAGTGCATGTGCTGCAGTGTCCTGGGTTTGTGTCACTGTCACAGCAATTCTGGTCAAGGTACACAAAACCTTTCTTCCATTCCTCCTCCCTTTCTTTTTTTAGCAATTCTGTAATCATACCCAGCAGAGAAGGAAGTTATTTCATCCTCCTGGACACGGCAGTGATGCTGTTTGTTTTACCTTTGTACTTTTTAATCCTTTTCCATTAAAGCTCTCTGTAATTGATGTATTTGAATGTGGTGAGCAGTGGCCTCATCTTGCTTTGAAGAAAATGGACTGCCTTACTTCATCTTTGGCTGAATCCAGAATGCTTTCCTGTGATTATTCCTTGGCTGTGTTAAACCTATTTCCCTTCTCAGACTCCACAGATATATGAGGTCAACTCCGCAATATCTGAAGCGATGTGAAATTCTTTAAAAATTATTCACATATTTCGGTGGCAAAGGTTTAGTATTTCATTCACATGCAGGATTTTTGTTTCCAGCCAGGCACTGTGGAAGCAGGCAGCATCCCAGACCTGTGGAGGAGCTCAGCAGGAGGAGAGCAAATGGGGGAAAATATTCCCAGTGTGGTGTTGCTGCTGGTGGCTCAGGTATGCCAAGGTAATTTGCAGGTTCTCTGGGAGTGAGGGATACTTTCTGGCTTGATTGCACACAGCAGGGAGAAAAATACTGTGAAGCTCTTCATTTGTACTTTTATGCTGCTTTACAACCTGGGAAACATTCAGGGCATAAATCAATTGCTCTTTCAGCAAAGAGCCAAGGAGGCCTTGCAGCCTCCTTGCTGCAGGTGAGGTCAGGGCAGGAGCACCAGGAGTGAGGACAAAATGTGGACAAAAGGAAATACACTGCAAAAGCAGGGTTGGAAAGCCTCTGAGAGCAGGTTGTGCAGCACAGTGTGTGTTCTTTAGTGTGAAAAGGGCTCAAAATGCTCAGCTCTCCTTGAGAGATGCCTTGTCCAAACTGGGCTGTACCTGGGTATGTTCAGAGCAAGCATAATTTGGTAATTAAATTAAATTTTAGCATTATCTCACAGATCCCAGTGCACTTGATCACGTGCTTTAAAGGAATAATACATCTGTTAAGTAGAAAAATGTGAAAAAACCCCACAAATGTTACATAAGAAACAGAATCAGACATAAAGTTTATGATCCATCTTGGCCTGCTGTTATAACCCAAACGTGGAGAGAGCACAGTGAACCTGAAACACCACAGTCAGCACTGCAGCAACATGAAGCATGGCAATGGAGGGGATGTTTATATTGAGGTTAAAAGAAAAACAAACCAAGGGACATCTAATAAAAAGAAAAAAAATTATATGGGGAGTAATGCAAGTGTATCTGTGAAGTGCCATTCAGGCACAGACTGTCCCAAAGGCTTTAGAGCTTTTAATAAAAATACAATGTGAATAAGAGGAGGCTGAGATAGCAGTGCAGGATGATGTGCGTTTTAACTAGTATTTAAAAAAAGAAAAAAAAAGTCCTTAGAGACAACAAAACCTGAAGAACTGTTACAGGTGGGAGAAATTGTGTACAGAGGTTGGATTATTTTATGTGGCCACATCAGGTGTGTGATGGCAGTGGGAGTAGGGAGAGACCCTGCTAATTTGGGCCACTGGGATTAAATCCCAGAGATGCCACTGCCCTCTCCCAGTAGCAAACATGAGACTCCCTTGAAGGTGCAGGGCTACTATATCTCATAAAATCAGGTGCTACAATGAATTAATCTAATTTTTTTTTAAAAATATCAAGTGCCTGATACAAAGACTCTGCAGGTGATCAGTAAAACTATTATGCTTCTGTTTCTCTTAATCCCCTCCTGATTTTCTTACCCTTATCAATGATATCAAACATCTGTACCTGAACCTGCATCTCCCCTCGTGTCAGCTCTCCATGTATAAATTTCAGACAACAATATTTCCTTCTGTACTTTTCTATATTTCCCGTGTAAATGGTAAATTCTGGGGCAAACAGCTCTGAATTACTCTGAGTTTAGACAGTGCCCATCCAAGCAGAGCCCTGATGTCATCCAGGGGCTTCCAGCTCTGACCACAGAACAGGCAATTTCTGAACCAAGCAAAATATTCCCTCTCTATTGCATTAAATTGGGTGTTAGAAAGAAATCTGTGTTCTCACACTGCACTGAGCAAGGGTTTATTGTAGTTTCCTTGTTCCAGGCAGTTTGAACAGAGAACTGTGGTGGTCCAGCCTGTTGGAAACTTTTGTGCTGAAACCAGGAGGATGCTACAGCTGGAGCTAATCCTGAGTAAGTTTTCTGGAGGCCATTATGTCTCCTAGAGTTTTGAGGCTTCTTCTGAAGGAGACATCGCTCTGTGTGCGAGGGAGAGAGAGAAAGAGCATCGCCTCAAGGGTTTCAGTTATCACACCGGCTAAATATCCCTTATTTTTAGTCAGAGTCCTCTGAATATGAGATCCCACTACAGGTAGGTGAAGTGACCTCTTTGGGTTTGAATCTGCTCCTCTCTGGCGGATGCAAAGCCGCAGCTTTGAACAGCAGCCCCCTCCTGCTCCGTGCAAAGCTCTTTGAATTGCCCCTGATAGGCTTCTGAGGCTCCCCGGTTGTGAGCGGAGAGCTTTGAAGATGAATGCCCAGAATGAGGGAAACATGAAACAAAACTTACTCCCTTATGTCGGAGTGAGCGGCAGATTCCTCAAAGACCTGCAGCACAATGGTGCTCTTTGGTGGGTGAGAGGAAAGAGGCTGTGGCTCGCCGGCTTGTCAGAGCGGAGGAAAATTGCACAGGTTTGGGGTTTGGGTGGTAGAGCAGCAAAAGGAAGGGTTTTTGGGGGGTTGCACGATGTTCAAGTCTGGCAAAAGTTGTTTCAAGTTGGCTTTGTTGGGTCTTGCTTGGTGAAGGGAAATTTATTGTTGTTAGTTTTTCCTCCCCCAGAAGTTTGCTGTGTGTTCTGGGTGACAGATGTGCCACATCTTCTTGGGGGGGGAATATTTTTCTTTGTCTCTGCTAAAATCATCATCTCCTTAAACTCTATGTATCAACCACAATTTTCTGCTGCATTTTGGTGTGACCACTTACAGTCCTGGGACCTGGACAGCCCTTGGGGGAGTGGCACAGCTGCAGGAAGTTTTTGGTTATTTGCCTTATTCTGCATATTTCTGTGACAATTGACATAAAACTATCCATTTTTAAACCTGATGGGTCAGTTCTTCAGGCCCCAGTGTGTGATCCAAAAGTTTTCATTAGCATCAGTTGGATGAACCCATTTCTTTGAGGAGTTAATGGTCTTGTAATGCAAAAAAAAAGTCAAACTGATATCTCAGGAGAGACTGGGTGTGGGGACAGAAGGGAAAGGAACAGGAAAGCAGATTGAAAAACACCAAGAGAGATTTGTTAAGAGTGGTTGAGTTTATTCATCTCACCTGCTCTGGGTGACTGTTCAAATGCAGATGTGTGAACTCCTCTAAAGCAAATGAGGAAAAGCAGAACCCTTTGGGCCATAATTCTTCTCCATATGTGATAGATCCCTCTTCCTTCCAATCAATTAATTGCATCCTAAAAACATCTATTTCTCACCATTGACTTTAAAGGGATTTTAGATGAGTGGCTCAGATATAGCTGTCTACACAGAAAGTGATTAAAGTTGGGTTAGATGAGCTGGCAGACTACACGGGGTTTTTTTCCTTCCTTCATGCCAACCCTAAATCAAAAGGCATCTCATCAGAGTATTATAAAATACAGCCTTCAGAGGGAGAGTCTTCTACTTCCATATTCTGGCATCTGAAGGGAGGAGGGAGACTCCCATCAATTTAGAGAGAGGTAAAGATTTCATCTCCCTCTAGAAATCATGGCCATAATGGGAAATCCAGACATTTATGAGATTTGCTTAGCCAAGGCAGAGCTGAGCATGAGGATGTTTCTGTTTATCTTTGTAGCGTTGCAGTAAAAGCAGAATAAAAGACGATTTTTAGGGGTTATTTTAATTCTTTTTTCCCCCCTCTTTGATTAAGTTAATAGCCCAACTTGTACCTGGGGAGGGGCAGACACAGCGTGTGTGATCTCAAAAAATAAAACACCTCATGAGCCCTATGACTGCAAAATGGGGATAAACTGGGAAATAGGGCTGAATGCAGGTGTTTATTAATGGGGAACCTCCCAAAGAAGCACTTACCAATCCACCAGAGAGGAATTCTCACTAAAACCTCTTCCACATTGTGGCTGGTCAATGTTTGAATTTTAAAACCAGGTAGGGTTGTAAGAGAGATGAGCAAGTTACTGGCAATTGGTGAATATTTCCCTTGGGTTTCAAAAGTTGGCAAACCTTGAATATACTATAAATACCTTTTCCATGCCATAAATATCCATATATTTTAAGGCAATGTGAACTCCAAGGACAAGAGAAAGCAGAGCAAGAACTGACTCAGTTTTAAATCAGAAAGAGACATGCATTTTTTCCCCATAAATGTTAATTTCTCAACATAATGGGTAAAGTATCAAATTATTATTTAAACCCACAAATAAAGTGCAGGTCCCTTTTCCTGTCTCTAAGTAATGTTCTCCTGCCAAAGGACAGGCATGGCTGTATTTTTTCCTAATGGAATCTGCATATCTTTGCCCTGATAGTCCACTGCTGAATATTGATGGTCACAATAATTGGCTCTTTATTGGTATATTGTGTTTTCTCGGAGATTTTTCAACTTCCTGCAGTAAATCCCGTTCGAGTTTTACTCCTTTTATGGTTTGGTGTTTGCAAAAGTTGATAATTCTGGGGGAACTGCAGGACTGTGAATAAGAACCAGGATTTAGATTTGTTGTATTGGTAGCTGGTATCTCTCCTTTTATCTTTTTTAGTAGAAATATCTCAGTTTTTGCTGACTGTCTTTAGCAAGAGAACCCAATTTTTCTCCTCTATCTGTTTTCTCCTATTTGTCCCTGGCTTGGAGGGTTGGTGGCACTCAGTGGTGGATAAATGCAAGGAAATCTAATAATGCCTTCCTAATATACCCATTTATCTGCTATCATATTTTATTTTAACTCTTCATGCAACTGTGCAATCATTGCTCCATTGCTATAATTGGATTTCAAAGTATATTTGTGCCATTTAATTACATCCATAGCTTCTCTAGAAGCGCATTCAGAGTAATTAGTAATCTTCTACTTTTTAGTGGAATTATATTTTGTATCAACGGTGCTCATTTTTCTCTTCAAATTCTTCAACGCATTTGCACCAGTTTTGCTTTTTACTCTGGAATTTCTGGCATAAATAATCATTAAGGGTTTTTTTCTTTCTCCCCACTGTGAATGTGAACAGAGCCTAATCCAGCTTTCACTGGAGTCAATGGTAATCTTTTCATTTCCTTCAGTGAAAACTGGATCAAGTTAATAGATTGCAAATTGCATTCAAGGCAAAGTCACATCTTATCATAGAAAGAGTTGTGTAGCAACTCCTTTGGTATTGATGGAAGGTGCAAAATTGATTGTTTCCATTTTTTCTTACGGGATATTTTATAGATTCTCTTATCCAACTTTATTAATTTTTTAGCCCATAAGTTATGGCATTGCAATAACATTTAAAAGATTCATTTTAAACTGACTTTCATGATGAATTAAAAGCCTTCCCACTTGAAGATTTTTTTAAGTGGGTCTAGAATTTTGCTTTCCAGACCCCAAGTCTTTTATCTGTTCGTCTCCATTAGGATGCTTGTAACTGGGCATTTTAAAGTCTAAAAAATATTTTGTCTTAATTTTTAATTGCAAACTAGATATTTGACCTTTTTTTTTTTTTTGCCAGCTCTCTGTGTCACTTCAGAGCTGTGTCAGTTCATGAATAGAATTAGTCCTCTTGCTGCTGAATATGAAAACCTTCAAGCACTTTCCTCTAAAAGTGTGATTCCAGCATTCCAGCAAATTACATTCCCAAGCAGGCAAACATTTATGATGTTCACTTTTTCCAACGTGTCAATTTTGCCACTGTGGGTTGGTAACTCTATGTACCAAGTAAGTCCTTTATTTTTTTAAACAAAATTATTGCAACTGGCTCGTTAAGGAGTTATTTTTCTCTCCTGCACTGCTCCCATTTTGTTGATTAGAGGTTTGTTGCTTTGGTAATGTGCTTCTGCTCCAGGCTGTTAATGATTACAGACACCTCTCTAACCTGTAATTTTGGGGGAAGGTTATTGACAAGGTGAGATGACAACAGTTGTAATTGCTTCTACAGCTTAGAAATGTCCTTCATCCTTGCTGGCCACGTGTCAGGAGTTGGGATTTAGAGTCAAAGTGGTGCTGATGCCCAGGACTAGAGACACTTTCTTGTGCTATTTATTCCCAAACTGTGGCAGTTTGTAAGGTTAGAAAGAACATTGTGAAAGATGGTAAATTGTTATTTAATTCTTAATGAAACATCAATGCAAATGGTGCTTATTCCATCCCCAGCAGAAGGTGACCTTGGCAGGTTGGGGATGGAGCTCCTTGGATCCCCAAGGAAAGATGCTCATCCTGCTGTGATTTTAGAGCCTCAGGAACCTCTGTGAGCTGGAGCATCTTCAGTTTCACAGGGAAGGATAACAATAATTTGTATAACAATAATTTGTATATCCAGCCTTTTGATTGAAAAGAGAAATTGAACCACCTTTATTGGAGGTTTTGTGATGTTTCCAGCATAGGGAAGAGCTGTTTATGAGCCTTAAATGGAAAAAAGCCCCCTCAACTATGATAATTTCATTACTAATCATTTGAATGGAGCAGCATGAGCACCCATGCACCTGCAATTTCAAACCTGAAATCCTGCAGGTATTTGCAGTGGTGAGTAGTTGCCTCACCACTGATGGGAGCCACACTCCCACAGCACAGGGACACTCCTCACTGGAGGCTGGATTTTTCCAGTGGATGCCTACGAGCACTTTGCACTGAAATTTCGTCAAAGAATGACTGGTGTTTTGCCACTTTAAAACCATGGAAACATCAAAATGTTCTTTTAGAAACGACTCCAGGAATTAATTGCAAATGACTTATTAATGAAACAAATATTCAGCTGTCACATGAACCAAACTCCACGATACGCTTAATGATTATTTTTTGAGAAAACACTTTTGTGTTTGTTTGATCTGCCTCATGTTAACAGCGGTAGGAAAAGAGGGAAGCATTTGGTGTTGGAGTGGAAATTTGAAACTGGCAAAAAGGAGAGGAAAAACATCAGCCAAAGACTGGAAAATAGGTGGGAAGAGCAAAGAAAGAGCAGATCCCTAACAGTTATGTTGGAAAGCTGCTCTCCCAGGCAGGCCTGGCCGGGTAAGAAGGGTTAAATCTGGGGACAAACAGGAGGATCTGGCAGGGAAGGGTTTCACAGTAACATTAATTCTGTGTCTGGAAAATGAGCATGAAAGAATTCACCCCGTATGGGGTGGGTAAATGTTTGCAAACTGCAGAGAGAGTCTCAAATGGATGTGAAATATCAGCTGTAGTTCTGCAAACGATGATGGTAATAAAAATAAGTGCTGCTAATTAGGGAATGAGCATTCCTCATGGCTCTGGCTTTGGTTTGGGCTGCACCACCAAACTTCCCTGCCCAGACCTGGGTGCCCATGGGCCACTTAAGGGACATTTCTCCACAGGCAGCTAACCAAAGCCACGAATTTTTCCAAGATGCATTGGAATTTCCATTTTTCCCTCGCAAGGGCCGGCTATAAATAGGTAATAAAGCCTTTGCAAGGCTGCTGTTGACAAGAGCAGGAACACAGGGCAGGACAAGAGCGAGGCAGAGCCGCCCGCCTTGGGAGCACATCTCAGGTGTCCTTCTGCTGGTGCTGCTGAATTATTTACCACTCAGCAAGCGTTGTGCCTGTGTGAGATATTGAGAGGAGGGAATCTGAGGTGAAACCCCATCCGTTTACCCAGAGCTGACACTGGAATATTCATTATCACATTAAATCCAACCGCAGTGAAAATGAAGGCTTCCGTTGATTATGTGCTTGCATAAAAGGCTTCTTTGGTGGCAAGCCCGTGTGCCAGAGAGCTGAATATAAAATCTAGTAAGTGGAAACCATTTTTTTTATGGTAAATTTGCCTTCTTGGGAGTTATGAGAGTTGGCAGGTTTAAATTATGTTTTAAACCTGCGGTGGATTATGTGATTTTTCTAGCTGGCCGCAAGCAATACGAGATGAGCACACACCACCCCACGCCCAGCCACGGGTCTGAGCCAGGACTTCCAGTGCAAATAAAAAAAAAGAAATGCAGGTTTTATATGCAGAGAATGGTGCATATTTATCTTGGTGCAGTGTTGGCTGGGCAGGGTTGGTGGGGAGGTCTCCCCAGGTGCTAGGGATTGTGGAAAAGTACAGGAAAATATATAGGATTGGCCAAAAAAAAAGACAAGAGAATCATCCATCCATCCATCCATCCATCCATCCATCCATCCATCCATCCATCCATCCATCCCATGATTGCTCCTTCCCTGTCTTCCCCCTCCACCAGGGATCCTGCTGAATTTAAAGACTCAGTTAAATATTCTTCTCTGGGAGGCAGAAAAAAATTAGAAATGCTGAGATGAAGTAGCACTGCGTGAGATGAAAGGGCACCTCTGGAGCAGGTTGTCCCACCAGGGAGCAGGAGGGCTGGATGCTCCGGGCCACTTGGGGCTGAAAATTAACTCTCTGGAAAACTGGCAGGGCTGGGTTTGGTGGCCGTGGGCAAGTACAGGGATGTGAGAACAAAATCTATTTCTGTTGGTGCTGAGAGTGAGGATTTGCCCACCATCAGTAATTTATTGAAAGGTGTGACTGGTTGCATCAGCACAAAAAATTTTAAAATAGATTTAAAAAAAAAAAAAAAAATCAGTGTTTTCCATCCCATAATATTTACAGAAGACTTTCTAATTTGGCAAAGAACAGGTAAGAACAAGATGATCAGAAACCAGATTGGTGATGGATAAATCTTGATTTGGAGCTTGGTTGCGATGAAACCAGCATCTTCCAGGAAACCATGGGCTTTTTTCTGGGAATGCTGGAGATACTTTATGGCATGTTCTTCCCTTCATGCCTCCTGTTTTCATCTGTAATTGGAAATGTATTTTGTGAGAGAGAATAAAACATAAACAACCAGTAGGTACAAAAGTACCAAGAACCTTCAGCTTTGGCTAATCCCTGTAGACAGCATGGAGAAAAACAAAGTGATCTGTAACTATAATTGAGAGGCAAAAAAATCTACGCTTAACAAACATTTAAAGGCAGAATTACATGTGCCACAAATCCCCTTTTATATTGCACTTAAAATCTCCTTACCTGCCCTTTAGTTTTCATGGTTTTCCTTATCTTCAGTGTCACTTAATCATATTTCAACAGGATTTGCTTCCTCGCTGCCCATCTGCTCTTTCTTTCTAGTGCAGCATTAATGCCACAACACCATCCCCACAGCTCCCTTCTCCCACACTTTGATGTCAGACACCCAGGGATTCAGGGATTTTTCATTCAGGTTCAAACAGAAAAGAGAAATACCTGGTTTGAGGGAGTGACAGATCCTGGTTTCAAATGGAAATGTCCAGAGCAGGTCGGGGGGAGGAACGAGAGGCAAACACATCTTTGGCTCCTGCTGATGTGGAATTTTGGGATGCAGTGGTGATCTGTCCTGCTGCTGGTCATGGCACTGCTTCCCCTGGCCCTGGGGAGATGCAGACACTGCTCTGCTTCAAGGTTTGCTAAAGGAGGGTCATCCTCTGAGGATATTAACAGAATTAATTAGTGAGTGCAGAGGGCAAGGCTGGGTTCACCCCTGGACACCCACCTGGTTGGTGTGGGTTGCCCAATTGGATCTGTGTTTGCAGAATTAGAGACATAATTTGGACAGTCTTCATGTGGTTTGTTAATCCCAAAAGCATTGAATTAATAATTTTTGTATTTATATCTGTGTTATTTGCAGAGTTAAGGAAGACATTGTGTATTGTGTCTCATCAGTTTAGGAGCATAAGGTAGGAAGGTCTCCTGGAAAGGGGAGAATGTTTTTCTCTAGTGCTGACAGGAACTCTCCCAAAAAAGTCTGTATTAACAAACTTAAAAAACCCCAAAAATTATATAAATCCCTTCTAATTCGTCATGTAATTGTGAATTAGTCCTTAGGTCACTGATGGGGACAGGTCTGTGGTGCAGCTAGGGATATTATTCTCTCTCACACCACTACCTTTTCTGGGCATTAAACTCTTTTGATAATTCACAAAAACCCTTTTTAAGAAAGCTATCTGATGCCTGCAGTGATCGATATTTGAACTGCTATTCTTGAAACATTTTTAAATTACAAATCAAGTTGGGGTTTTTTTCTTATAAGAAAGTGACCCAAAGTGCAGTAAATTCAAATTCTCAGGCATTTGTACCAGCAGAAGTCACTCTTGATATTTCCAAATAATATTTGCCTCAGATCTCACCTGGCAGAACAGGGGGTGGTTGGTTGCAGGATTCCAGAAATTCCTCTGGATTTTCTGGAATATCTGAGTGGGGATCAGGCTCAGGAGATGCTCATTCATGCTCGGTGCTGTAAAGACAAAACACATCAGAACCTGGATGTGCTGAAGCAATGCCAGAGGCTCTGCCCTTCCCCTCCTGGAACATCACTCTGGATTTGCTCCTTGCTCACTCTGGGGTTGCCTGAGCTGGTTTTGGTGAGAACAAACCGAAATGAGGTGAGGTCACCCCAGTCCCATCAGGGAAAGGGGCCCAGGAGGTGACGGGGGACAGAGGGACACCTGGCACAGACCCTAAAGGACAAGTTCAGAAGGAAATGGTGGCTTGGAGGAAGATCAGAGTGCTTTCCTTCAGGACACAGATGTGACACTGAGAGGGAAGGAGGCAGCAGAAGAAGCAGGCAAGGAAGGTGAAGCAGAGGCTGCAGCTGAGGCTGAAACCTTGAACAATGAGAGGAAGGGGTTTGCTCCACTTTGTTTTGCTCAGTGAATATGTGGTGAAGGCAAAAAAGCACAGACTGATTATCTGGGGGAAGAGGTTTTTAGAGGAGACATGGGGCAGATACCTGAGGCAGAGCAGAAACCACCACAAGGTTGGCCATGGGACAAACACAAATGAAAGGATTGAAAAAGGAGGGGTGGCTTTAGCAGTGGAAACAGGAATTAGCAGGAAAATGGAAAAATAAGACTACTCTGAGCCGCGTGGAAAGCATCATTTATTGTTATTGTTAATAATTACTGTTACTGTAATTATTACTATTATTATATTAACTAAAGGCTGACTTGAGTCTTATAAACATCTTCTGTCAGAAAAGGAGAAAACAAGTTTTAAATGTTGACTTTTAATTCTCCCCTGTTTATTAAGGGCTGTTAGTTCTGTTTTGCTAATATCTTGTAAGTAAACAGAGTGAGAAATTCAGTGGTGTAGAGATGATAAAGATGATGAACCACTGAAATTTGGTTCCACATTGGGCACATAAGGGAGAAAAATATGCCAATTAATGCATTACTAAAAGAGAAACAGTACTAGAAGTAATAATAATGGTTCTCTATTATTTATGGTTGATTTTAGAAGAGGCAGAGTTCACGTTTGGCCCAGAGCAGTCGACATGAGCGTCGAAGGAGAAGAAAAAACCCTTTAACCAAGTAGAAATTTCAGTCGTGAGCTGTTAAAGGAAGTTGAGCTGAATATTGAGGAAAATTCAAAAAGATAAAAACGATTTCAATTTGGTAGTTCTTCACCGGTTCTGCAGTTTGGCAGCTGTCAACATCTCAAAATATCATCTCACCCAAACTGTTGAAAGAAAGAAACCCTTTGATTTTTCCCTTGAGACTCCCAAGCTGAAAATGGACTCTTTGTAGTCTCAGCCTCATTTCAGACAGTTTTTTTTTTTTTAAAAAACATTCTTGCTGGCAGAAACAACTAATTCATAAATAGACTCTCTGTTAATTAAATAAGTTTTATCGTTTTAACTTGCCTTTTAAAATGAAAAAGAAAGTAAATCTCTAACATTTCCTGCTTTATTATGAATCTTAAGGGACTAAGCATCACATTTCTTGCATCATTAATAATGCAAATTAGTTTTTGTTTGCGTCTCCTATAAGTTTATAGTTAGAAGTAAATATTTAATGCACAGATCTGGGAAATCAAATCATGGCTAGTGGAATTTTCTCCTCAGAGGTATTGAAAGGTAATGTAAGAAAGATGGGAGGCACTGTGGTTTCTGTTTATTTAACCTTTCTTGCTCTTGCTTTCCTTTCAGTAGAACTCTTTGTGACTTGTCATTAAACACTTCTCTATTCCTGCAGTATCTGTTTTTATTATCTTTACAGTAGCCACAGAATTCAGCTTTTAATACCATTTAAAGGAGAAGTTAAACACATGCGTAGCTTACTTAGCACTATAAGGATTATAGTTTTGGTCCTGATTATTAGCAGGAAAACCAGGTGATTATTTCTAATAATATCTAAAAATTTGTTGACTTTGCAGCAGTTTTTCTTAGTTTGCCTAATGAAGCAATGGCCAAATCAGATTAAACTTTGCCCAGGGCCTCTACATCGAGCACAGAAATGCCTTGGGAGGGTAAAATTCTCTGAACTGTTTATTTGTTAGCACAGGACAGGCTGAATTTAGTGTATATATCCCATATTAGGCTTTTCCCCCCTGCTTTTACACAGTATTCTTGCAGATACTGCAGCACTCTCTGTATGAAATATCTGCAGGCACAAGACCATTGCAGACAAATTACAGCTGTTTCCCCACCACATCTGGGCTTTCTGCGGCGACTCTTCTCATGTGTGTGGTGGATAACAAAAAATAATAAGTATCCTGTTATTTTGGGCGTGAAATCTGATAGTGAAAAAGACACCGGGGAGAATTCTTCGGTGATAAAAATTTAAATAGACCCATTTATCAATATGACAGAGATTTGACCTGAAAGTTAGAGTGTTTGGAAGTTAAGTGGGGTTGTGTAAAGAAAGTTGAGGCTGCGCTAGAGATAGACCGTGGGGTTTGTAAGTTATTAAATCAAAATAAAAGGTATTGACAAAACAATAAATTGCCTGGATCACCCCATCTAATAGGTTCTGGGAGCACTAAATACATTCTCCACACTAAAGATGTGTGAAGCATTTTACTTTCTCATACTTTTGTTCTTCTCCTTGAAAACATTCGCACTGTGGTTGGTTTTATAACAGACTTGGCACAGAATTGGGCCAGGGGATGCTGTGCCAGGGAAATGGCTTGGAGCAGTGGTGGGAAGCAGGAGCAGGGGCATTGCTCTGCTACCAACAGGATTATTGGGCTTTGCAGGTGGGGTACAGATCGCTCTCTGGGGGATTAAAGTAATAATAATAACAGCAGTAATGTCTTTATTACGGGAGAGATATTTTGCTAATGTCTTTTAAGGGAGAGAATGCTGCGGTGCTCTTTGCTCTCCTCAGGAGTGCTCAGCACCATTTCCGTGCTGGAAATCTGTGGGATTCAGAAGGGGAGCAGCATTTGGCAGTGCCCTCCAGCAGGGAAGCTTTGGGGAGCAGTTAATGCCACCTGCTCGTGTCAGCCCCTGAACCTTTCCCAGTGACCATTGTGCTCCTGGGAGAGAGGCTGAGTTTGCTCAGGGAGGGGAAGGAAAATACCTGTGGGACACACTGGGATGGAAGGGTTGGCAGTGGATGCTGGGGCAGCCCTTCACCCCCAGAGCCATCAGCTGGGCTCTGCTTTCTCCCGACTCCACAGGGCTGGGGGTGAGTACCCCCTACCTCTGCCTTCCCTGCTGAGGAGGGAATGAGGCTGGCTCTGTTTGCCTTGAAAATGACACAGATTTGAGACTATTTCCCCTCCCGCGGATTTCTCCGTCGAGAGGAGCATGGAAGACATTACTATTTATAGTGCACAGTACGAGTGCCCAGCGGGACATCCCCGAGCAAACATCCTACCAGTTTGGAGGTGGGATGCTTTCCAGCTCCGTGGCCCCGAGATGCCCTGTCCCCTCTCGCAGGGAGGTGGGAAATCACACGGGGGTACCACCCTGCTCCCCTCATCTCTGCCTTCCTCTCACTTCTTTTGAGATGAGATGCTCACCCCCTGCTGCAGAGCTGAGTGTGAGGCTCAGAGGAAAAGCAAGTTTCCAGCGCGAATAATGCGAGTTTTAAGGGAGGGAAAGGGATCCAAAAAATGAAGGTATAAAGGGGTTGCAGAGCATCTGCAGAGTGTGGTTTGGGGATGGGCAGCTTGTGTGTGTTTGGGAAATCGGGATGGAAATTTGGTTTAGCTAATGGGGTTTGGGAACTTCAAGGGAAGGAGGACCAGCAGTGGGACCTGGGATCTGTCACTGCCACTCCCTGCCTGACCACCTGGGTGTTCCTCTATGGGGTTGGGATATCAGAGCCTCTTCATCTAAGCTTAATTCTTGATATGGAAAAGATAGCTGACAATGGCAATAAAAATAACAGTAAGCAGTTGGAAAGGCCCAGCTCAAATCGTGCTCTGTCAACAGCTTTGCAATCTGTATAAATATGAGAGGAAAGACAAACAGCTCTGATTTCTCTTTAAGAATGTGAGTATCCATTGTCATAGATTTAAATTAGGATGTTTTACTTGTACTGTATGTAAATTCCTCCCTGGCAAATAACCCATGTCCACTGATGTATGTGTATTTTGGGTCTGTATAGTTTGGGTCTCTGTGAAATACAATGAAATTTGATAGCACACAGAAATACTTGCATGGAATGTCAGATTTTTTGTGTGTGCTTCTCACATATCCATAAAAGAGTTTACACATTTCTAATTACTCATTCAAAAAGAGACTTTACAGCACTTTTAAAAGAGAGCCAATTTTTTCCCTACTGTGTTCTGTTTTTACAGCTTGTGGAAAGCTTATTTAACGAAAGTTTAAGTAATCAGCGAAAGTCATTTCTGAGCAAAGACTGACAGATATGAAGCCTCTTTTCACACTTCATAAGAGGTGGAGAGGGTAGCCATAAAATTTATAGCTGAATAGTACTCTGTTCAGCTCAAGTTATAGAATTATTAGTGTTCCAGGCATGGGAGAGATTTTAGGGAGATGAAGCGTTTGAACTGGTTCTCTATGTTTTGTGTAGCTGAGCTCTAAGTGCAATACTAATAACAACCCACCTCTCCAAAGGCAGCGACCTGCATGTCCCGTGGGGCTGATGTTGTGCTAAAAATATGTGTTTGCAGCTAACTGAGCTTCATGATATATTAATAAAACCCCAGCAACGTGTTCCCTTTGCAGAGACTCACCTCTGGCTATGAAAGTGTGAATTCCTGGGATATGGAAATGAGTGCACAGGGTGTGTGGGTGAGAAAGGAGTGGGGAGGGAGGTGGCACTGTCAGCATCTCTGTCCCAGCCTCTGCAGCACAGGGACACAAGTTTTGCTGCAGGAGAGAGCTGGGTACAGAGTGGTGGACAATAAGTGACTTCTGCAGGTCATGAGTTGTGTTTAAAAGGGCTGAATGAAAGAGGATGAGCTGGGCTGTGTTGTGAGACTGAGAAATGGAAAATCTCCGTTCCAGCTGATAAAAATGAGCACAGCTTTTAGAGGTATTTGTTGGCATTTGAGTGTGAATTGTTCTAAATATCATGAGGTGGCCACATGTTATAATGATGGGTATTAGAGACAAATATTTATCTTAGAATGGAGGATGATTTGGGGTGGAAGGAACCCCTAAATGCCATCCAGTTCAACCTCCTGTCATGAGCAGGGACCTCTTCAGCTAGACCAGGTTGTTCAGAGCCCTGTCCAACTTAACATTTAATATTTCCAGGGATGGGGCATCTTCCACCCCTCTGAGCAACCTGTGCCAGTGTTCTGCCACCTTGGTAAAAGAATTCTTCCCTATGACAACATTAAGCAAACAAAAGCATTTACTAAAATAATTTCAATATTATACTTGGTGTTCCGTCCTTTCAACCCATTGGAGTTTTGCTGCTTATTCTTTTTTTTTTTTTTTTTTTTGTAGTGTTTTAGTTGTCTCTGCTTCCCCAGCAGCAAACAACATAAAGTCTTTCCTAATTTTTTTAAATAAATAGTGTGAGATGGAATCAAGTGTCACTGCAGTCACTTTGAGGCTAGCCAAGAACTGAATTAGAGAGGCATCTTCCATCCTCACTGCTCAGCCCAGGAGAGCAGGGACACAAGGAGGTGACCCAGTGTACAGCTGCCATCAGCACAGGGTTTAAATACACATAGTGTAAGGTTTATATTTTTTTAATTCACTTTTATGTGAGCCTAATACAAGCAGCCTCATAAAGCTCACTCTTGCACCAGATTAAAGCAGCGTCTTGGTAGCATTTATTGGTGGTTCATAAATCGTGGTGGCACTTTGTTACTGTCCACAAGCTGGTTTGGGTGTTAAAGGTTTCAATCATGACGATGTACAGTATTACTCCAGGCACAGTTGTAGTCCTACAGAGATTATGCTGAGGTGGTTTTGGAGGCCTGAAATTTGTGGAAGACCTGTGTGTATGGAGTGATGTTGGAAAGATGAGACATGGGGTACCTTTAGCTGCTGTGTTAACAAGGAATTTAACTAAATCCATGGAATTTATTGTAAAGACACAACACATTGTGCTGTGTCTTTATGCAATTCAGGAAAATCACTCATCACGCCACTTTGCAAATTCCCAGTGTCTCCCTCTGACATCTACTCGATTTAAGGTTTTCTGGGTGCTGAATGCTTTGATTTCAGGTGAAATCCTCAGTTCCAGGGGCAGTGCTGGGGTTTGCCAGACCCCACAGGTTTTCAGTTTGGGCTGCTAACACCAACAATTCCCAACCCTGTTCCCTTGACTCCAAACTGTATTCGGGAGGCTTTTGGTGCTCCTGCATTCAAACGGTTAATTTGCACTATGTTCTGTTAAAGAAAAGGAAAACTGTCACCCTGTCATTTTAGAGTCTGACACTAAGCTTGTCAAAAGAGACAGCTGTTAAACTGAATTACTGTTGACACGCAGAGAAACGGCCCTTGCCAGATGTAAAGGACATCTGCGGCAATGAAGTGGTACAGGGTGGCTTTTAAAATGTGGTCATACTGGTATTTGAATAGAGCTCTATGGCATTAAAACGTGGCCTTGACTCAGACAGTTTAAGGCAGCGAAGCAGAGCCAATGCCAAGCACAAAGCAGTGCTGATCTGTTGCTGTATCCATAACTTAGGCATGAATATGAAAACAGTGCAGTGTCAAAGCTATTAAGCTCTTATCGTGTATCCAGGAGGATGTGGGTTTAAAACACAGTAGGAAATATTTTGTATTTCTGGCTCCTTGGCTGTGCGGGTAGGTGAGGTGGAAATTCATAAGGTGGATTATGCGGGGAGTGAATGGAAATAAGTCGTCTTGTCTTCAGCTAACAACTGCTCAGACAAGAATTGCGAAGGGCATTAGGCTTAGGAAGTGAGGCTGGATGTGCCTCACCAGCATTCCTGATAACGTTCCTGGGATGTGGAGCACGTGGTGGGTGTTGGGGAGGTTCCCCTCTGGAGAGGGGAGTGAATAAAAATGAAAATCACTGCACAGAGGGACCTGTAAAATTCTGCATGTGTGTCTTAATGTGCTTTTCCTAAAAAAAAAAAAAAAAAAAAAAAAAAGAATCAGGGTGGCAAATTAATATTGTAATAAAATATAGTTATTATGAATATTTTATAATTTAGCAATTGAACCAACAGTAGGGAATTCTGCACATTATATAAGAGTGCAAGTCTTTGATTTGCATGTCTTTAGTGTAAGAATAAAGCTGTTGGGGAAAAAAAAAAGGATCAGTTAAGCAATTTTGCTAAATGTATGAAAAATGAAATGTTATGAGATGAAGCATGTATTCATTACAAAATGAAATTGATGTTTGAAGCTAAAAAAAATATCCAGGCCAAACATCATTTTGAATACGTTAGCAGATCATATCTTGATTTAGTTGTGTGTTTAGTGATAGCAGAAACCAAAGAGTTTCCATCTGGAGGGAAGAAGGCAAATGGTATTTCTAAATGACACAGGTTAACCTGCTCCTTTCTGCAGGAAAATGACACCACCAGCAGCCACAGTTTGCTCTAGACAGGAAAAATGATGAAGAGGTGGGGGTGGGAGGGGTTTTCTTCTTCAAAAGAGGAAATTTTGCTTTCCAGGCACAGAAGTGGTGATGTCAGGTGAGGTGGACTCATTCCTCTGCAGGGTGGTGGAAAGACCAGGGTTTGCTTAGGTCTTGGGATGATTTGGGTTGGTGCCCTGCATGCAGGGAAAGGGCATCCCTGGATCCCAGGCATCCCATTCCCATGGAGAACATCCCTTTCCCATGGAGAACATCCCATTCCCACAGAGAACACTCCTGTGCAGCCTCTGCCCACCACCACAGTGCCAAGGGGTGGATGATCCATGCCTGTGCTCCAGCTGGGAGGTTGCCAGATGGCTGGAGACACGAGCTGAGTGTGTGATGGATGGAGGGGCTCTGGGCAGGGCTGCTGCCAAAGCTGACCTGAGGCCAGGTGTGGCCAGTGGTGATCCCACTGCTCCATATGGCCATGGCTGGCTGGGTCACAGCAGGAGAGGGTGTAACAAGTCCAGATATCTGTGGTTTAACACAGCCCAGCCTGAAATCTCATTTATCAGCAGCTGGCAGAGCTCTGCCATGTACTCAGGAGTGTCAGGTTTAACCTCCATGGCACAGGCAGCAGGCACAGAGTGTCTGAGCAACCTCCAGGAGTCAGTGGCTCCTGCTTTGTCCCTGCTGGGAAGCTTTGGAGAGGAGCAGTCAGGATGAACGTGCTCCCCTGGGATCAGAGAAGATGGGTGTGTTGTGGGGTTCAGGATGCTGGGAGAGCTGGTTCCTCAAGAATGACTTTGATGAATAAATTTTGGATGTATTTTAGTCTGTGGAATGCAAGGGAGCAGCTGGCTGCCCAGCAGAACCATCCCTGGGAGCCACTGGAGCTTCCAGCCTGGTGGAGTAAGGGCAAGAGAGACTTAGGAGGAAATTCCTTTACAAAACATTGGAACAGGCTGCCCAGAGAGGTGGTGGAAACATTCCAGGTCAGGTTGCTCAGGGCTGTGCAAGAACAGGGATCATCCCCACTCTGCCTAATACAGGAGTTATTTGGGCAAAACCTCCCATTCATCTCCAGAAGGATGTTTCATCCTGCAATAAAAAGGGCTGAAATCTCCAACCCACTTTTTAACCACTGCTCAGAGCTGCAGGTTTTAGCCAGAGCAGCCTCACCTACTTCCACAGGTTGAACTTTGCTGTAATGATTAACTTTTTACAAACAAGCACAAAGTGGAACATTTAAATAAACAGGAACAAGCTTATTATTAGATGGCAGGTTTTTCTTTGATAGCTCTTATAATGTCATCATTACTTTATTAAAGCTTACCATGAAAAATCCCTTTCTCCTAATCTAAGCTCTTTCATACAGCTCCCCACTTTGATTGACACCAAAATAAAATAACTAACCTATAAATTATAATGTACGGTTTAAATGATGGATAAATGCATTATTTGCAAGGCATTGCAAGGATCAACATATGCAATTTCTAGAAAATAAAAAATATTTTATGAAGATAATAATAGGGCAGAACTCAACTCTTTTTGTGAACATTCTCACTGCATACTGGTATTAGGTGATCCTTAAGGTCCCCTCCAATCCAAACTATTGTACGAATCTATGATTATTTTTAGTAATCAAACAGATCTGGGGAAAAAAGCCCAATGTCAACAGCCATTTCAGCATCAGCATCATCAGTCCCAGGTGAAAAATGCAAATCACAGAATCACAAAAGAGTTTGGGTCAAAAAGGACCTCAAAGATGACCTCATTCCAACCCTGCTGCTCTGGACAGGGACCTTCCACCAGAGCAGGCTGATCCAAACTCCATCCAGCTGGGTTTGAACACTTCCAGGGATGGGGCAGCCACAGCTTCTCTGGGTAACCTGTGCCAGTGCTTCCCCCCCTCTGCATCCTCCTCAGAGACACCCCCAGCTTTGTGAGTTCTCAGGTAAATGTCTGTCACTGAAACCACCATAAATTGAAACCACCCCAAAATCCATGTCTGTAAATGCATCCGTACTCACCTCTCTGCTGGTGCTGGAAAGGCACCTTTCTTTCCCATCTTTTTCAAGCCAAGGAGTGAAACTCCCTGAGCTCCCAGGAGAAGCTCTGTGCCTGGGCACTGCCAGCAGGGCTGAGTGAGTCCAGCTGGAGATCTGTCCCCAAGCTGGAGTGTCCCCTGCAGTATTGCAGGCACGGGAACTAAGTCATTTACCAGAAGAAAATAATACACAATGGCTCCTTAGAATCTGCCTGTTTGTTGGGAGAACAGGGAGCTCCAGGGAGGGAAGGGCTCCTTGCTACTTTTTACACACCCAATTTTAAATTGAGGTTTTTATTTCAGCTTTTACATAGACTGATAGCTGTTCCTTGCTGGAAGAAGAACCTTGAATAAATGGAATTTTCTCTGCCTTGCTCAGTGAGGCCACCTCAGAGCACTGGTGCTTGGTGAGTACCACTAATGGGTTTAAATCTGACTCTGCAAGTCCCAGCATGGAAAATGTGGCTCTTGTCCCCAGAGTTTTGCAGCTTAAAATGAGTTAATAGCACATCTCAGGCTAGATCTGAGTGCATATTATAAATGACTAATTTCTTTCTTGAATTTAGCATTTCCTCTGCTTAGATTGTGATTTTTATGAATAATTTCCTGTATAAAGGTATTTTCATTCTCTCTTTCTTCGTGGTGTGAATTGAAGAAATATTGGGAACTGAGGTGATTGTTACCTTTCTGTGCTTGGGTGTTCAAGGCAAGTTTATGGCCAACACCTAAAATTCAGTTTCCAAGGCTGGAGGCAGCAAAAGGCAGGTTTTGTAAAGACAAAATGAGACCAATGGAAAGAAATTTCCTCCCAGAGCATTGGGAACCCTTCTCAACAATAAAAACCACCAAAGGAACCACGATATGTGTGGATGTTGTAGTTCAGTCCAAATATGAGGCAACTTTTCCTCTGGATTTATGGATTTTAACACTGCAGGGAGTTTGGGATCTTCACAAGCTATAACCCATATTTTCGTGGTGCCAAATCTTTTGTGACTCAGGCTCGTTCATGGTGGGAATGGGCTTCAGGTAAATTCATGGGGAATTATATATATATATTTTTTTTTTTTAATGTAGTTTTCCCCTGTGTGGAATTCTCAAAAGCCAGCTGCAAACTCGCTTTTTGCTGACTGGCTTGGTAAATCACATCCTGCACAAATATATTGATAAATACCTGATGCATCTTCAGCTAAATAATCAGAGACACCACAAGGAGGAAAATGAGTCTTTTCCATCTTTCTTTGCATTGAACATGTTTCTTGTTTGAATGACTTTTTCCTTAGAATGTCATCTTTTTGGAAGTCCTGTGAAAAGCCAGATAATTTATCCTTAAATAACCTTAGTCCTGTCCCATGCCCATGTTTTAAGGTTAATGTCACAGGTACAACCAACATCTAAAAACACCCCCTTTTTCTCTTTTTGACCATAAATATTAATATACTCTTTATATTTTTATTCTCTTTTAAGAAATTATGTTAACTACTGTAAATGAACATGCGGCAAATAGAAGTTTGCTCTCAATTAAATGGAAAATCCATTTTTTGCATACATTTTCTCATGTAATTAGATACAATATTTTTAATATATTAAATTTTTGTTCATATGTTAATATTGTTAAAGGCAATCTAATTTTCAGCAGAGGAAAAGAGTTTTCTTTACTTTTGCTTCATCTATAGGGATTTTTCATATTTTATAAAAGCCGTAGAGTACAGGTAAAGATAAGGAAAGAGGAGGGCAAGTATTGGTGTGCTCACTGAGTAGCTGATTTTCAGAAATTAGGGTCCCCTGGGCCTGACTTGCAACCAAATGACCAAAACACTTTGCCTTTTATTTATTTATCCAGCTACTTAACACTTCTTACTGTTTCTCTTAAATGAATTAATTTACCCTACAAAGCACTCCTTGCAATAATCAATGACTCATTACACCGAAAGCCCGCAGGAAATGCTAATTAAATGAAAAATGTGCAAGAGGAATGTTCAACTTTTGTATTTCTAACGACCCAGATATTCAGTGCTTTCTTTTTTTCCCAAGGTCTCATAAGTTTCAGGAGAGGTTTTTGCCTTCAGCCACAGGGAGCTGAGGTGGCTTCGAGGGTGGTGATATTTCCCAGACATACCAAATCCGGTTCATTTATCACCAATATCCACAGGAAATAATAATCTGTTTATCCATCACATTTCTCTGAGCTCTGCGAGGTTCTTGTTATGAATTCCTTCCAGCTGCTTTTCTCATTCCCCCAGCAGAATTGCATGGGAAGGGTTATCCCTTATCCATCACTTACTCTAACAATTATTGACTGATAGCCACTGGTAATTCCAACTCTCCGACAATCTTTGATAAAGATTTCGTGTTGTTATTATGCTCTAAAATGTCTCCTCACCCATAAAGGCCTTGAACTCCAGCCTGGGTGGTTGACACAGCCACATTTTTGGCATCTTTGAATAGGAAGAGCTTAATAATATGGAAGATGAAGGTTTTATAAGGATGGAAATGTTGAAATGGAGAGTGGGTTCAAAACTCCTGCTTTCTGCCCCAGGGGAGATGTTGTGTCCCACTCCCTTTGGGGAAGGGATGTCTGGAGCAATCGAGGCTTCTTTTATCCTGGTCAATGATTTTTGGAGAAAATAGGGTAAGCAAAGCCATGAGATAAAGCAATCAGTAAAAAACCCCAAAACCACCACCAGCATAAAAAAAATCCTGGCTTTCTGTTTAATTCCTCCCTAACCAGCCTTTGGAATTCAGTGGGACTGGTGGGTCACAGCATTTCAGGAATTAGGCCCAAAATTCTGATGTCTACAAAACATAAAAGAGATTGAATTGTGTCTATTTTGCCCTCAACCTCCAATATATTCCTTGAAGACAAAACAAAAAAAAATCATATAAAATTGTCTTTTTATTTGGAGGCACTTTAATATCAGAGGAGATTTGCTTCCAGCTAAGAAAACATTTGTTACAGAACTAAAAATGTTTGATATGCTGCTGTATCAGATAAAGTTTGTTAGTGCACAGTGGCACAGTGCTGATAATTGAAGAACTTGCAGGATTTTCAGCAATAAAAGATCCCCAGTGAGTGCTAAGCTCAGTGGGAAAATGTGATGTATAAATCTGCAGTGAGGGCAGAGGAACAGGAGGGGAGCAGCTCTGCACTCATTCCTGGGAACCCCAAACCATCACTGAAGGACGTTAAAAAGGAATAAAAGGGAAGAGATGATATCTTGGGGCGTAAAAGCTGTTTTCAAAGAATTTTCCTGTTAAATATAATGTTGGACAAGAGCCCACGGAAATTCTCAACTCACTGGAGACTCCTGCTGTCGCTTGGCATGATCTGGTCTAGCAGAGGAATCAGCCTCTAGCCCTGCCTAGCCCAGAAATACCAAATTCCACGAGGAGAAGTGATCACTGGAGGTATTGAGAGAGGTGGGAAGATCCAAGCAAGACAGCCATGGCCAAAGTTGATGGATGAACTGGTTTTGTGTGATGGGATGAGGAACGTCAACCTGCAAGAACCGATGGCTAGGATGAAGGTTTGTTACACCCAGAGTCATCCAGCCCTGCATGATTGCAGGAGGAAAGATGAAGCTGAGCCTGGAAAGAGCCAGAGAGGGAACAGCAAAGCCACCAGAGGAATTTGACAACAAACTCCAGAGAGCAAAGGCAGTGCCACGGAGGGGGGAGGCCGCTTGGGCACCTGTTGTGACAGCTGTGACTAAGCATACAATGACCAGATCAGGGTGAATAATGAGACAATCTGCTCATTTAAGAGTGGATATACAAACCCAGCAGGGACATGAAACTGTTTTGCTTTGTTTTACTGATAATGTGTTATTGGAGTCATGTCTCTGGCTGTGTCCTAGAGTGGGTTCAAAACAATTACTTACATAACACAGGATATATTTAAGTCAGGGGAAAGCGGGGAGGGAGAAATGTGTGTATCTCAATTTCTGGTTAAGAAGCAAAATGAAATTATGTTTTTCCGAACAGATTTATTGATTTCCTTTTTTCCAGCACAGGGATCTCCGTCTCAAGGGTTGGATGACCCTAGCGAAACTTGAACTGGAAAGTAATCAATGAATGAGTCTCAGCCCCGTATCCATCCCTTCCCAGCTGCTGGTTCCTACCTCTAATAACTGCTAATTGTTCTAAGAGTAAACTCCTTAGAAATAACTCTGTCAGAGTGTTCCCCAGAAGTTGGAGCCCATCTCTGGTTGGCTCCAGCCTGGTCCATGGTGGCCAGGCAATATTTGGTGCAGCCCCTGAAGTGCCTTTCTCCTGTAATGTTCTGCTTTAGGAGTTGTCAGGTGTCTTCTGGATCAATTTTGGGGTTAATTTTGAGGTGGCAAAACGTACTGCTTTCACAAAATTTCATCCGTAGTTGAAAGAAAATTGTATTTTCTGCTCCCTTACAGAGCAGAGAAATGTGCAGGACAACAACAGGGAAAAGAAATGGAAAAATTAAACTCTCAGAGCCAAGGAACAGCAGAGTCCAGGGCAAGTGCCCATTCTGCAAACCCCATTCACAAATAATGGCATTCCATGCAACAGTGACCACCTCTGCTTTAATTTCAAATGAAAACAATATTGAGAAACTCGGAATACAAAGACAAGATTTGTGGAATGTAAATACCTGGTGGGTGCAGCCAACCAGCACAAAATATCTTTGGAGGGAGCTGGAGCTCAGTCCCTACTGGAGCTCCCTGTGCCTACAGATCATCATGTACAGGGAGTAATTACAGCAGGGTTTGTCAACTAATTTGGTGGAGGGATGAATTCTTTATCTATTAATCAATGTAGGGAAGCATGAAGCACCTATAAACCATTCATCTCACTTTAGCTTCTTGTTTACCTTTAATTAGAGTTGTTCTGATTTGATTGGGAAAAATGGAGGTGCCTTGGAATAGAGAGGTGTCAGCTGGAGCATCCTGGACAGCACTTACTGCTGCAGGATCCTCAGGGAAATGGCTCAGGTAGTTGGGACTTTTCTTTCCAACATGAGCATCCATAAATTGCTCACAGGGTGAGACCCCTAAATCAGAGGTAAATAATAAGGATGGTCACAGTGTCAGCACCTCACCAAAGTGAAGGAAGTTTGTAGCAGTGTGAATTAATTTATTTTTCATTTACATCAGCAGTGGGTCAGCCCTCTTTCCTCAGTTTTCCTGTTCCTTTATTGTTATATTTATGTACAAGGAGGATATTTATTAGGAAAACTTCGTTTCATCACCTATTTTATTATCTACAATTGAAACAGTGTGAGACCAGTGTTTCTTTTATTATTATTTTTTTAATCCCTTGCAAAATTCTTTATCTTTTCTTCCCATAACTTCTGTGGGGATTATAGGCAAGGCTGTAACACCTTTATAGAGTTATGGGGTATTTTATAACTGATGTGTAGTGTGTGATACAGATAAATGCAACTGCAAGCACAGAAAGCCCCAGTGGGTCACTTGCATTTAATTTCATTTTATTTTGACTTTAAATCGGTGATTTTTTTTTTAATAAGAAAATTCTTTAAAATCCTTTTATAAAATGAAAATTCCTGGCTAAGCCTTGCAGTCCTACACGCAAATCTGGAAAACTGCAGCTTCACTAAAAACCGTGCAGTAAGTGTGCCATTCCTTGGTGCATGCTTATTATGGGTAAATATTGTTCTCTGGGTAGTGCCTGGAAATTGTAATTAATTTCAAATACGCCCTCTTTTTGTCCACGTATGCAGATTTCAAATCTGTGCCTGCGCCGGTTTTGACACCGTGCAACGAAGCATCCGAGCTCTCAGATGTCTGGCTCTTCTGAGTTGTGAAATGAGAAAACAAACAAACCCAACCATCCCAGCCCTGTCAATCTTCTTCTCAGTGGACAGATGCCCTGGTGCCAGAAAAGCTTCATCCCAGGATGCCACACCTCTTGGCAGTGCCAGAAAAGAGCCGGAGATCTCCTGGACGCCAAAGTACGACGGTTCCTCACCTCCAAAAAATGGTGTTTGTGGCCATGCTGGAGCTCCTGGGTGAGGAAAACATGTGCAAATTTGTGCTCTTGCATGAGTAAGTGATTCCTGGTCTCCCACATAATACATCTGATCTGCTCCTGGAGCAAGGTGCCTCTGACAGCGATGGATTAACGGGTGACAGTCCAGGTTTGTGCATTGAGGTTTCTGGAATGAGCCAGGTATTGGTAACGCTCGTGGGTTTAATTGATAATTGCTTAAATGGTATCGTTAATTATGGTTTGAAATATTTTATTGGGTGCTTATCTGGTGGGAATTGGCTAAACTGTCTGAGAAAAAGGGAGAGTTTGTATTTTAACACATAACACATAATGCTCCTCCATAGCCATGCTCCCTTGAAGGTCACAACTGGAGGTCCCAGATCAGGTGTCCTTTTGGGCACAGGATTTTTGGAGGGAAATGAGGCTTCAGTCTGGTCTGTCTAAGCAGTCCAGGGGACATCTTGGTCAGCTCAGTTCCAACAAAGCCCAGCCTGGTGCTGAGAAACCCCTGAGATGCAGGAAACCACCCTGGAAGTCATGCAAGGAGAGTTTATAAACCCTGCAGACCCCACTGAATTTATTGTACAGCAAACTGGCTGTACTGACTGAGCCAACGACCTGGTTTGGTACAGACGAGGTTTTCTTTTTGGCTAACAATTTGTTTTCAGTGTCACATGTGGCATCCCAAGAAGTTGCAGCATTCAGGCCTTTTTAATGAATTCCTATCCCTTGCATATTAGTGGGAATATTTCCACTGCAGCAAACACCATAAACAGTTTCCACACTGGGGTGTGTTATACTGCCACCAGAATTGGTTCTTCTGATGGTTCATTTCTTTTATGCTGAGAATTCAGGACCAATTCAGCTCGGTTTTATGCATCATTAGAGATTTACAATTACTTTGCTATAGTTTCTTTCTGGAAGCCTATCTCTCATGGTTAATGCTATGGGAGTCCTGTTGTGTAGAGGCTGCTATGAGCCACCTTATAGCAATAAAGCATTTGAGAAGGATTTGGAATTATGAGTGGCTAAATTCTGTAATGCTGTTATCCCTTGCTGAGCTTGGGTTGAAACCTTTTTTTTTTTTTCCCTCTCCCCAAATTAGAAAAAAAAAAAAAAAAAGCTGTTTCTTTGAGAGGTTTTGAATCATTTACATGTAATTTTTTTTGTTGAACCGCTGCAGTCAGAAATGAGGAATTGTGTGAATTTCCATTTGGATTTCATGATGCTTAAAATACATTTAGGTTGTATTACTACATAATGAAAAGAAGGCCTTCTCATTTTTATTTTTTTATCTCACTTTCAAAAAGTCTAATCATTATTTGGGACTTTGTTTTGATTTTTGTATTTTATGTGTGTTGCCAAAGCCAATAAATTTCACAAGCTCTGCCCTTGCACAATAAGCAGTGGATCTGCATGTGTTATAATCCACATAACTCAGCTTTTACATAAATACACTATTGCACTGAAACAAACATGATATGCAGTGAATAATATGGGCCTGATCTAAAGGCCATTAAAATCAATGAAAAGATTTCAAATTAACTTTTATAGCCCTTAGATCAGGCTCTAAATAGGCAAATTACAGTTATGGAGTTTCCCATTTACATACCTGTGTGCTGCATTTAATGTATTTTATGGAATTGAAATTACTTGGTCCTCTTTTTCATGCTTTTTTAGGCTAAGAATTTGCCAAGGGCATCAACAGCAGTTTTCCCAGGCTCCAGCACAAGGATTATGTAGTCAATCCACAAATGACTCAAATCTTTGAAGAAAAGGACATGGTTATCAGAGAGGCTTTGACGACAGCAAGGACGGCAGTGCTATCTGCCTTCTTCCATCAGAGATTCCCATTCCCTCTCATTAACACACTCAGGACATCAGCACAGCCATCAGCCCCAGGGAATCGCTTCCAACTTTTAAGGGAATATTCACAAGACCTCGCCCTGCGTTGTTTCCAACAGATCAAACCAGATTTGCCTTGTGTGAGGTTGGAAGAAAGGCTGGGGCACAGCAGCATTAGGGGAGGGATTCAAAGGTTGCAGGGAATTTTCAAATCCGTTGTTATATCTTGGTAATCTTTCTTCCTTTACAGGGTTCTTCAATCCCACCGAGGGTGTGATGACTGTGAGAGCTGCTGCTGCTGTAAGTGGGGAAAGGAGATGCCTCTACCTGCTCTTTCCCAGTGCCCTGTAATGAAAAATGCTTTTGGAGCAACACTGGAAATAAGCCATCAAAATATCTGATTAAACCTCTTAGGAAACTCTCACTAATCACCTTCTCTGCTCTTGATGGAATGTATTTATGCATTATAAATATACTTACTATGTGTGTGTGCTCCATAAATCACACCCAGCACTTGCATGTGATGTATAAGCACATTCTATAGAACGCACACAAATACAGATGCCAAACTCCCACAGAGTTCATCACTGGAAGATGTTTGAAGGATCAGATCCTTAATATTTAATGAGCAAGATGCTATTTCCTTCCTCAGCTTTTATCTCTGGTTTGGCATAGTCATTAAATTCGTTGTTTCCTCGCAGGATTATATAATTTATGACCTAATTTTAGACTTTTGTGTAACTGTGTTGAACCACTCGTGGCGTATCCTGATTTCTTCACACGGAGTGCTCCAGCATTAGACAGCAGCTCCAGCAAGACTTCTGTGAGCTGCCCGTCAGCAAGGAGTTACAGGCATGAAAGGAAAACAGCCCAACAATGTTCAGTCAGCATTACAGGATTACTTTGTGTGGGCTTTTAATTTTTTTCCATAAAAAATATGATTTAGCAGCATTTCCAAAGCTGTCTGCGGTGCTGGCAGGAATCCCCAGGTGAGACAGGCAGCACCCAGCAGCTCCTAGTCCTGAAAATATTTTTGTGCAGCTGCTTCTGACTTTCAGACTGCTCTGGGACAAATTCCTGCAGCCCTCAGTGCAGGGAGAGGTGTCTAGAGGTGGGGAAGGATGACAGTCTGTGCTTTAAAGCCACTGCCAGCTCCTCACCCTCTGGAATTTCCTCCCAGCACCAGCCTGGCTGCTGGGCTGATTTTTTGCTGCACAAGGTGTTGCTGGATAACTCTGAAATTAATCATTCTAAAGCTGCAGCCACATTTTTTTCTGGTGTTTTCTGTGTGTCCAGAGTAATTCAGAGATGCTGTAAATAGTGCCATGAGCTTCAGGTCTTTTGTCAATTTAAACCATATTGTTGGGACCACTCTTTCATCAGGTTTAATATATTGGCTGTTGCTTTAATGCACTTTGAGAGCATTTTATTCTGGTGTTCCACAGGGAAGTGGTTTGTGGTTGAGGAAGGATTCAATGCTCCCTTTGTGCCTGCAGTGCTGTTTGGAGGAGTTTCCCTTGTTTTCCACCTTATCCTGAATATCCAGCAGGGATGGCAGAGCTGGGGGGCTGCATCCTCAGATCAGCAGCAGAGCAATAGGGATCCCATCTGTGTTCCCCCTGGAACACAACAACTTCATGTACAAGGTGATGTTGGTGCCCACATGAAACAAAAAGCATCCTTATTAAAGGAGAACATTATTTCTTGGATTAAGAAAAATCGGAGAGTTCATCTGCTTGGCTTTAATGGAGCAGTTCCAGGAAAGCAGCAGAGAACAAAGTGTTTTCAGTATCACATAATTCAAGAGCAAAATCATAATTCCAATTACCATTGCAGCCACTTCTGGCCTTGGGAAACCTATGCTAATATTTATTATTATATGATTGACCTCTGATTTCTTCATCATTTACATTAGCAACTCTGATATTCTTAGTAACATCCTTTAAATCATAGAAGCAGGTGTCAACAGTGCACGATGAAGTCACATCCTGCAGATTTTTTATTTACTTAGCCCATTTTTTCTTTCCTGGTTAAATAACATTGTGAGATGCAGAATCTCACCTCCACGGGGCCTCGAGGGGTGTATATAATCATGGAATGCATTTTCTAGACTCTCACAAAATGAGTCAATCCTATCAGAGGTACAAACAGTTTTACAAAGTCAGTATTTCACTCCCATCGCTGCCTGACATCATCTTCCACACAGCACAAGAAAATATTTACTTGGCTCTTTGACACGAATTGCCACAAAGCCTTTGGAACAAGAACCTGAGGAAAGTGAGGAATTAAAATGGAATAGCTTGATTTAATGGATTTAGCCTCTTTTCTGTATGCTGGATTTAGATGTCAGATGATTTCTTACAATGATTGGGATGGCCATGGACACCTCCAGTCTCTGCTCTCCAGAGAGGTGCCTACACACAGATCACAGAGTTGCCCAGAATATCCAAAACTGGAAGCTGATCCTCTTCTCCATCATCTAAATATTTTCTTTGCATAAGTGAGTGTTTCTCTGACAAATTAAGTCACTACATTTATTTTCCAGGTGCAGGTGAAGTGCCAAAGGCAGCCTGAGGCTTCTCACAGCCTTCAGCAGAGTGAATAAAATTGTATTTATCCACAAAGAGACTAATTTTTTTTCAGATGGGGAGGTGTCAACAAGTTTTAATTCTCTGTCTCCCCTATCTAGTGCTCATCTTCCTGCCTTGTTGCAGCTCCTGCTGTTGTTCACTTCCAGAGGGCACAGCCAGGGGCTTTTCAGCATCTCCTTGAGAAATATTCCCCATCTGTGGAGCTTGGGAAAGTGTCACCCACCCGGAGAGGGCTGTCCTTGATCATCTTCGTCTCTTGTGCACAGTTTTTTAACTGAAATTAAATTTTGCTGAACTTACATTGCCTTGAAGGGTTTACCTGGCTCAGCAGGTGATAATTTTGGGACATTTCAGATAGATTTTCCACAATGTAGGACAAATTTCTAAGGTTTGTGATCCTCATCCACTTTTCAGGCAGGTCATCTCTCCTCCTCTCTGTGGGCATGTAGCCCTAAAAACCTTCTGATTTCTAGATGTCAGCGAGGAAAAGGGTCAGAACATCCCCAGATCCCATCCCTGCGAGCTGCCAGCGCACAGTAATAATCATTAGCAGTTTCTGGAATGACACGAGTCCCATCCATGGGACAAACACCTGCAGGGAAGCTCCTCAGGCGAAATTCCCCTCGGCTGCAATCAGATTTTTCCGGAGCAGGGAGCGCTGGCTGCGCTCAGGGCGATCCGCCTGCTCCTGGCTGAAGAGCCTCTTCTCATCGACTGCTAAGAGACTTATTAGCAATGTAAAAAAGGAATTGGAAGCGAGGAAAGCATTCTTCCTGTGCTTTGTAGAATTAGTTTTGCTGATGGGAGTAATTGGGTTAAACTCCTCGTGGCTGGGGGTGCTGCTCGTGGTCCCTTATCTTAACCAAGCAAAGGGTGTCAAACATTTTGAACTTTGTCAATAATTGTTTCCTAAGTGTTGGGTTTGGTTTTTTCCTCTCAATAAATTACTTCGAGAAAAGCTGGTTTCTAATCCTTTCTTTGCCAATGCTTCAACAGCCTCTTCCCACTCTAGATTTCTCTTCCCTCTTTCGATTTTAATATTTCTTAGATATTATAAAAATCTCTTTTAAGGCGGAGTGCAGAGTTCTTGCTCAGATTGGGAAAATCATTCCTCCAGCTTTAAGAAACTGCAGAGAGAGAGAAAATTATCAAGTAGAAGATCTTTATTCTGCACCATGGCAGCAGCTGGGCTGTGGTGTGGAGATGTGTGTCCAGACTGACCAGTGTCCAAAGCCTGACCAGTGTCCAGAGCAGGTTCCTGGACCTCATTCTGCCTGATTTTTCTCACTCTAGATTCCTGGACAACGAGGGGGTTGGATCTTTACTGGTTGTTCTTTCCTCCTGGGCTGAACCAGAGGTGGGATTTGCTCCTCCCTCACTGCAATTTCTCTCTGCTCCTCCTGTGCCGAGGAGAGTGGCATCTTTTTCTTGCAAACACCATTTCTTCTGAGTTTTATTTCACTTTTATACCAACAGTAACAAATATTAACACAGAAACAGGACAGAAACTGCCCCAGAGTGTGCAGTGACAGAGCCTGCAGGAAGCCCATAAATCTGCATAAACTCAGGTCAACCCATGGATGTGGGAAAACTGAAATGCTGGAAAAGCATTCTCCATCATCCTGAAAAGTTATATGTGGATTCTTTTAATTATATGCTATTTATTTCTTTACTTATTTTGGCAAAAGACACAAATAATGAGAAATGTCTCACTGGAGCTCTTACCCTGCCTTGGGTTCTCCAGCATGGGGGGAAGAAATTCCTGTGGAGCCCAGCTGGGACATTTCATTCTTGTCTTCAGGTGGTGACGCAGATCTTTCTGGATGTTAGGAGGCTCCCACCAAGACTGATCTTCCCTCCTTCTCCCCTCCAAAGCAGAGGTTTCAGGTCCTGGATGCCACCAGCAGATCTCCAGGTGTTTGGATGATGGTCTGTTCCCTGCCCCAGCTGAAGAAGGAAGGAATGTAAAATTAAGAGTTATGGAATCTTTAAGGTTGGAAAAAGCCTTTCAGGTCAGCAAATCCAACCATCAGCCCAGCAGCACCCACAGGTTCACCCATGAACAATGTCCCCAGGTGCCACATCCACATGTTTTTTGGACACCTCCAGGGATGGTGACTCTGTCACTGCCCTGGGCAGCCCATTCCAATGCTTTACACCTTTTCCATGAACAATTTCCCCCTAATATCCAATCTAAACCTCATCTGGTGCAACTTGAGGCAGTTCCCTCTCCTCCTATCCCTGTTCCCTGGAGCACAGCCTGACCCCTGGCTGTCCCCTCCTGTCAGGAGCTGTGCAGAGCCACAAGGTCCCCCTGAGCCTCCTTTGCTCCAGGCTGAGCGCCTTTCCCAGCTCCCTCAGCCCCTCCTGGTGCTCCATTCCCTTCCCCAGCTCCATTCCCATCTCTGGACACACAACATCTCTCTTGCAGTGAGCAGCCCAACACTCACACAGCATTCAAGGAGAAGCTGGTATTTCTTTCCCCTAAAAAAACCCCAAATGAATCTCTGATTTTCGAGCAGGCACCTTCCAGCAGAGCCGACGAGGGAATGTTTGTGTTGATTCCATCCATCAGCTGCAGCTCCTCGGGCTGTGCTCGTGGCCAGAAGGAGCTGTCAGGGTGGCCACGCTGGGCAGGCTGGGAGCCACGCTGGCACAGGGAATTGCTGCTCTGACAATTTTTGGCTCCTTTAGGTTCCTCCGGAGCTGCACGGAATATCTAATGTTCTGTGCTGGGCTGACAGTGAACTTCAGTGCAGATTGCAAGGAGAGATCCTCTCCCTGCATCACTTTGTTCTGTGCTGCTCTGAAATCATTCTCCTTGTTCCTGCAGCTCCTGTAAAGCCAGAGGAGCTCTCTCTATATTTGCTTCCCAGATGCCTTTTTCTCCTCTGCTCACAACTAGAAAAGCAGCTTTTCATGCTCCAAATCAGAGATAAATGGAAATCGTGGCTGAAGAAATAAAACACAAGGCTAATCAAATTGTGGCACAAGAAGCAGCCTTCAGCCAGAGCATTTTTGAGAGCTATTTTTAGATTATATTTTTATTTTGTCACTCCATATGGGAAGTCAAACCCATATGGTTTGGGAGAATGGAAGGTTGTGCTTTTACAGTGATCTCACAAACTATCCCAGCTCAGCTTTGTCCTTAAATTGTGTGAGGTGGGACTGGAGCACATCAGCTGCTCCTGAGGTTGCAGCAGCACAATTCCCTCCTGAGGTGTAAAACTATTCTACATTTGTTAAACCAGTCTCCAGCTAACTCAGCTCTTCCTAGTTACAACTTTTCTCATCCTTGCACCTTCCTTTTTTTTCCTTTTTATTTTTAGTTTCTTCATCTCTCCTCCAATATTCTGATGCCCTGTGGTTTGTTTGGGGGCCCCCCCCCCAGGAAAAACCCCCCCCCCCCCCCCCCCCCCTCTGTGGGGAGGAGGGTATTTTTTTCTCCCAAAAACCAAGATAAAAAGAATTTTGAGGAAGAGGACTTTATTTTCCCCCCACCACCGGGGCAAATTCTGAGGGGGGGGAAGAAGCAATAATTAGCTAGAAAAGGTATTGTCCTTCTGTCACCCTAAATGTTTAACATTAGAAATGTATCCTCAGTGTTCATCCACCAGAATATCCACTTTATTTGTGATAAAAATTTTTCATGACACTAAACCAAAAATTATGTGTCTTTTAAGGAATTTTGTGGAGTGGTTACAAACAGCAACAGAAAGTTTCTAACATGGTAAATTCCAGAGGATCATTTTATGAGTTTTTCAATTGCAATCCTGGAATTTCTTCCCTTTTTTTTTCAGCTTTTCAGAAGGTGGAATTAAAAAAAAAAGAAGTGGAATTAAAAAAAAAAAAAGACATAGGAAAATGCAGCTGGATGTTTTTATAGGTAAAATAGTGAGCAGAGGCTCAGAAATGTGGGTGATTTCATTTATAGACCTGGTGGTGTTCAGTTGATGGTTGGAATGGATGATCTTGGAGGCTTTTTCCAAGCTTAATGATTCTGTGATTCTGTGGTGTGAATTTCAGAGGTTCAGGGTGGCAAAAAGTAATTTTCGACGTTACTTTTGATTCCAGAGTTGTATTTAACCTCCATGTGGAAGTACAGCTAAGGAAAGAGCAGGATGTTGGCAGTTAATATTTTTATGCCCTTTTTTTCCTTAGGAAACAGTTCTCCCCTTTTTGAGTGGATAAAGTGCAATGGGAATAGGATTGCTCAGTGGAGAATTCCATGTGGCAGAAGGATGGGCAGCATGGAGATTTCTGAGATGGTTTGGATGTCACTTCCATCAAGTAGAAGAGATGTTCTGCTAAAACTGTTCATCAAAACTGAGACCTCACGGATTATTTTGTTGGAAAAGCAAGAAAACAACCACTGATTTTTTTTTTTCCCAGGGCAGAGATTATGTGTTGGAGGAGACAATGAGAAAACAACCAGGCCCCAAAAGGGGAAAAAAGGGAAAACCTGAGATTAGACCAGAGAAAAATATCAAAATTCATAAAAGAAATTTGAATAAGCCCTATTTGTATTTAAAATCTGTGATTGTTTTGAAATCCATGGAACTCCTGTTACATTATTTGCTCAGAGGAGCTCTATAGTCAGAAAACCCTCATCACTTGTATCCCACTTTCAAAAGTACAGTCTATACCATTATGAAATCCAAAAGACAGGGAAAACACTTGGATTTATGCTGCTTGGGAATATTGGAATTAGATCCTAGTAGGTGGGTTTTCCCTGGAATGTTATTCTGGAATATTTGAGGTACCCAAGTTCTGGCCCAGGTGCTCTGGGGGTGTGATGTGGGTACAGGAGGTGGACTTGTGATGTCACTGCTTTTCCTGGACACACTGGAGCATCATTTCCTGCTTTTCCCTTGGCACACTGGAGCATCATTGTCCCAGTAAATCCAGCCAGAATCTGTCAGTGACTTCAGCAGAACCAGAATTTCATCCCAGCCAGGAGCAGCTGATGGAGAGTGACACAGGCTGGAGACGTGGAGTGATGTCAAGTCACTGATGTAGAACGGAAAAAAAAATTCCTTTTCTCATAACTGATGCCATCAGCAGCCCATGGTTCCCAAATTTCACTTGGGATTTTCTCCCAAGTTTCCATTCCCACTGCAAACGTATGGATAATATGTCAAGGCATTATCCTTAAAAAAGTAAAGAAATAATTTCTTTAAGAGATGGGGGACCTGTAGAAGACATTTGTGTAATTTTGCATTCTAAATGTGATTTATATTTCTAAATAAATTTGCAAAAAATCTCCAGCTCTCGATGTCAAAGTTCTATTCTATCTTTAATTCAGATGCTCGAGAAATGTAAATTCTTTTTACAGCTAAATAAAAGCCATACAAAGCTGCCAGGAAAGAATAATGAGATACACATTGTGCCATGCAGCCATGATAAATCCAGCAGCACCATGGTTACAGCCAAAACAGGAGGCCATCAGAAACCAGGGAATATCAGCACATTCCTGTGATTCTGCAGACTAATCTGAACTGGGGGAAACTCATGACACAGGTTAGTAACGGAAAATATTTACCTGTGAGATAAACAGGCTCCTAAAATGAAGGGGAACAGTTGGTTCAGATGGCAGGGGTTTATTAGATTTATTATATTGTTTATAAAATATCTTTATCAAATGTAGTTGGGCCAGGCTCTGCATATGTGCAAAAATAAAGATATCAGAATTCTTGTAACACAGTAGGGTTTGTCAGTGTTGTACAGGCTTTAAAAATATGGTTTGGCCATGAGGATGGCACCAGGGGGAAGGGATATTGGGGTGTTTATTTCCGAGATGTTGGAGCATAGAAAAACAGAGTGTAGTAAACTTAATGCCCTTGGAAGTTTTAAGCTATATTAAAATGTCCATAACTTTAAGAAAAAAGAGCAGAATAATGCTGCTTAGAAATATTTAAAAACAAAAAAATCATGCTCAGCAGACAGCTCGTATGACAAGGCTCTGCCCAGAGTGAATTTTTATGCTTGAGTTATAAACCCTTGAAAAATGGGGATCCTAATACAAAAGCTGACACAGCTTTAACTAAAGCAGCTCTAGTAAGTGCTGCTATAATTATTTGCTCATTAATTACAAATTTTGCAAGACATGAGAGTAACACAAATTGGAAAATAGGAATAATTATCAGTAATAACGCCACAGAAGCTGGACACATTGAAAGTATCTTCCTCTTTAAATTTAATAATAGCAAGACAGCTCGAAAACTAATAAGAAATACATAATTGAAAATTAACCTTGCAAATCTGCTGTTAATAAACCATGGTACTCTTGCACTACAATAATTTTACACAGCCCTTAATTTGCATCTGAAGTGTTATTCCAGGTAATACTTTGTGCCTTCACAACAATTAATGTGTCTTTGAATTACGACAAAAACGCCAAGGTTTGATTTGGGATAGCTGGGGAGGAGGGAATGGTATATCCTGTCGTTTTTTAGCAGCTCAGAGCTGGAATGGCTGGAAATCAAATGTACAATGGGGATTTTTGTGCTGTGATGCCTCAATGCTGTTTTGTTGTCGCTGAATTCGGGCATTGTGGTGTTTCATGCCTTCATCCTCCCCTTGTGTCATCCAGTTGGGCTCTCGGATCACTCGCGCTTTCTCATCCTCCGAGGTGTGAGACCCGATTGCTTGGGGATGATTTAAACACCCAGAGGGCTGGGAACAGGGAGTGAGTGCTCCTTGAGCTGCCCTGCTGCAGCTCAGGCTTTTCCCAGCGTGTTCGAGTGGTTTTCATGGATCTGATGGGGGCAGAGCTGGAGCCACTGGGATTTGCTGGGCAGGGAAGGCAGTGCAGCCTCTGGCTTTGTGAAAGCAGCTGCTGGCACCTCGTGCCTGAGGCTTTTGCCCACTCAGAGGGAAGTGGCACTTCCTTGTGGATGTTTTATATCTGTTACCAATTGACAAAAGCCTCCGAAAATCTTAATCAATTCTCAAGTGAAGATGAAGGGAATTGTTTACTCAAAACGCAGACTGAGTCAACTGCTCTTGCTAAGTATCTCCCACTCATAGAATAAACCTGATATATATCTCTGCCTGCACAGAAAAGTCGGAGCCAAGAAGTGCTTAATAATTTTGGAGCTCATATCTAGCGAGCTCTGAGTGCTCAGCTGAAAAAAAATATGATAGATCCTAGGAAAAAAATCATCCCTGACTGCAGCCTGGCATTATATTGCAATATCAATGGCAGTGGAGGTATATCCAGGCACTCAAAGTTGTGTATGACCCAGCAGCTTCAAAAAAAATAAAATAAAAATGGAAAAAATAACCCAGAGACCTACAGTGTTTGGCATCGGAGAGGGGGAACATCGTACACAAACAATTGGGTTAAGAGTGTGCACTCCAAACAGGGTTTCTGCACAATTCCAAGCTCCATCAAGGGCTGCATGTAAAATGTTGGCTTCTTTGTGCAAACCCACAAATCCTGGGGAAAAGGCCAGGCGGGGTCAGCAATTCAGCTGTTTGTCTGCTCACTTTATGTAAGAGGTTAGCAGCAGTGTGCTTTTTGTCCAAAGCCAGCAATAGCAGGAACAGCTTGTTTCTGAAAGGGCTGGGGCTCCCCTCGTCGTGCTGGAGAAGGGGTCCCGAAATAAACCTCGGATGGGGATAGTCTTTGATTTGACCTTTTTCCATTTGTTTGGCTGTAAGAGTGTGTTTGACTCCTGTCGCTCCCCTCAGCCTGAAAAGCTCAAACACCACCAGCACAGGTCTTTTCCATTCGTTTCAGTGTGTTCGCGGAATTTCAAAAACATGGCAATGTGGGAAAATAAGGAATTTTGGGTGCCCAGGCTGAATGGAAAACAAACCTTCCATGTGCTCACAGCCTCTGGGTGAAGTCCCAACAGCATCCCAGGTCTCTGTGGCTTCAGCCCAGGGAGGGAGAGGATGGTGATATCTCCTTCCAAATACCTTTGGAATTTGGTACGTAGTGAAAAATAGAAAAATGAACAATTTCTTTACGATGTCTTCTGCTTTGGGGCAAAGCTCTCGCAGCAGTGGAGTAGAGGTGATTTTGAGGGTTGGGAGGCCTGGCACAGAGTGCCCAGAGAAGCTGCGGCTGCCCCTGGATCCCTGGAAGTGTCCAAGTCCAGGCTGGACAGGGCTTGGAGCAACCTGGGACAGTGGAAGATGTCCCTGCCCATGGCAGGGGGTGGGTTAGATGATATTTAAAATCCCTTCCAACCCAAACCATTCTGTGATTCCATGATTTGTGTGAACGGAATGTAACCAAGCTTAAAACCTCCTGATGTGAGGGAGGTTTCACTCTATTCGTGAGGATTTGGAAATGGAAGAGAGCAAGGATTGGAGATCTCAGCTTAACCCTGCTCAGGGCTTAATCACTGCACTTGCAAATGTAAGAACTGATGGTAAGAGATGACCAGGGAAGGGCTGTGGAAGGCTGGGTGGATAAACCTGCACTTCCACGTGTGTCTGTAGGTCCTTCTGAGAGTTCCCTGCAAGCCCAGAGTGAGTTTTGGGGCTGTGTTGGGTTTGGTGTGGGAATTCAGAAACACATCTTTGCAGAGACAGCCTTGAGAGCCAAGTGGATGAAGAGGAGCAGCCTGTGGGCAGCCTGTGGGCAGCCACAGAGCCAACCCTGGGAAAAAGGAGATGGAAAATACCCTCTCCCTCCAAAAACCAGGAGGCTGGGGGAGAAATGTGCCTCTGCTGCTGCTCCTGAGGCTAACTCTGCCAGTGAATCCCAATCAGTATTCTGTTCATCCCTGCTTTCCCAAGGAACGACATGAAGGAGCAGCGTAGCCAAAAGGAAGCTATTTTTAGAAGATGGAGAGATGATTTTTTTTCCCCCTGAACCATTCTGCTGTTATTTATGTTGCGTGGTTCTTGAGTTATTTATTTCAGTGGGAGTTGATGCAAAGTGGGATGGGGTTTAATGTGTGGAGGGATGGTGAAATCCATCCTACAGCTGTCCTTGCTATTTCAGGGCTGGCTTTGAAAGTCTTTCCAACCTGCAAATTGGAAGGTGGCTTTTTGGCTGTTATCAAGGTGCTGCTGATGGCCAGTGGTGTTTGTTGTCCCCAGCCCTTCTAGTTTCCTGTGCACTGACCATCCTGCTGTGGTTGGCACTGCACTATATCCTAACCTGGCACTCAAGTCACCCATGTGCATTTTTAAAACACTAAAAAGGATCATTCCAAGTGTGCTCCAAGGTAAAAATAAAAGATGTTAACACTTTTCATCGATCAAAGCTAATTTATGCAAACTGGGCTCTGCTGGCAACTGCAGCAAGGTATAAATGGTGACATCATGGAGCGTGAGCTCTGCCAACCTGGGTTAGTGCTGGAATGACAATGGAGTGATTTAGCTATTATGAGCTCACTTAATATTTCATACTTAAAGTGGAGCCTAACCTGCAGCTCAGGGTTATGTGAAGTGCACGTTGTGGAGTTGTTTCAGAACAGATTTTGACACAAACTTTGCAGTTAAGGGAAATGTTTGAGTGACACACATATTGCATATGCTGTTACTCTGCAAGGCTGGTGAAAATCCTTTCAGAAGGGAAAACTTGCTGGGGAATGTTTTCTATTTTCTATATATGTGTGCATGTACATAGACACATGCACACCAAAGGGTGGAAAATCTGGAATGTTGTCTTAAGCTTTCTGCTATGAAATCATCACAGGAGAAGAAAATCACTTGGATCACACAAATATAGCTGCAGCTTTTAAATCCCAAACCCTGTCACTCTCACAACAATGACAACAAAATACTGGAGATGTGATGGGTCATGAGTTTGAACTTTTAACACCAATTTCAGTTTCCAGCCTCTTTTACAGAAACAGTGCTCAAGTGACCTCCCATTCAGCGAGGGAAGTACTGCAGCTGGTCTGAAAAAACATCAAGAAAAGCACCAGGAAAAGAAAAGCTTGTTGTAGTTGATGCTTTGGCTCCCCAGGTTTTCGGCTGATGAGAGAGGATGTGCTTCTCTCCAAGCCTCAGTGACAGCCCTGCACTGAGCCCAGGAGCCTTCTGTTGCTTTGCTCATCTTGCTTTTAAAAATTTTACTATTAATTGTCAGAGAATTGGAATTACAGTTTGAATAACTAGTTTTTTTGTTCAGTGAATGATGAGGAGAGGCAGAATTTAGGCTTTGTGGGTGAGGAACAATATCCAAGATAATTGTGTCCAGGCTGTAGGACAGTGACAAAAGAGCAGAGGGGAACTGATACTCTTCTAGTCAAAACGGGGTGTTTTATATATTTGGGATAAAACACAGTAATTGTAGGAGGGCTAAGCTGCTAACCTTGGCCACTGCAGGAGGAGCTTGGGACAGACGAACCATGAGAAGGCTTCCCTATTTGGGTGGGTTTAGCCACTCTTCAGGCCCTTTAAAGGACAGGAAGGAATCATTTGGGATATGTTTTCCTCTAGGAATACAGTGGTGTTTGCACCTGCAGTTTAACTCTAGGATTGGCAAAGTTTGGTTGTTGATGACCTTAAGGATCAGTGTTGCTCGTTTTTGGGAGACAACAAGGACAACGACTATCCCAGAAGAGATGTGGCCAAACCACAAAGTGCCTTTTTGTCTGGAAAATAACTTTTTAACCCTCTGCCATGTTCCTCAGGTTCTGTGTCACAAAGCCAGGTCTGATTGCTCATTGGTGGACACCAGCAGCCTGTGTTTGAAAGCACATTTTAGGGGCCATGCTGCAAGTCTGAGACTGAGAGATTTAATATTTAGGGAGGGTGGATTTAATTGGTAGAGCATTTACACCCACATTTGAGGCTGTTTTGTGATATTTATTTTCCATATCAGTGAAATGACTTTGTCACTGCCATAGACATTTATCCAAAGCAATCATTATTACTTCAAACATTTAAAATATAGTGATATAAGAATTATTCTTCAGTATGATCCTTTGAGTTGAATTAGGATAAGAAAAAGAAGTGCAAATCCAGAATTCTAGGATTTTTGGTTTATTTAAATGCTACTTTAGGATCTTTTCCTGTCCACAATGAATTTCTACTCTTCCTTACTGCTAATAGAAAAATTTATGGTTTTTCAATCAGAATTAGTTCAAAGCCACTAGAAAACATCCTTTGTTCCTATATTGATAAGAACCCAGTATTCTCCTTTCTTCCTGTTTGGCCTCCTCTGCCCTGGATGCAATGGGAGTAAACACAGTGGAAGGATTTGTATTCCAACAAAGAAGAACAATTGCAGCAGTGTTTAAATTCACAAGGTTTGAGGATTGTAATTGGAGTTTATTTGAGGGTGGGGGGAGGAAATGTTTATCCCACTCCACTTTTAGAGGCTCTCCCTTTGCCTTATCCCTGCTTATCACAGAGGGACAAACATCTTTCCCTCTGACGCAAATAATTCCGATTCCATTCCAAAAAATAGCCTGGAAGCCATGGGATCCCAGGAATAGGTTTCTCCCTCTAGTGGCAGCAGAAAGGGAGATGCAGAACTCTTGGACCAGGTAGCTTCATTTTTTTTTTTTCCTGTGGGAAATCATATGAGGTAAAAGAGCTGCTGTTTATTTACAGCTTCAAAGAAATATTCATATAGCACAAAATACCTGCAACTGCCTCCTGGTTCTCTTTAGTCATTGAAATACCTTAAAACCAACACACTGAAGGGTGTTTCTCTAATTTTTAAAAACACCTTGAGGCTAAAAGTACGACAGAGACAACTTGATAAACACAAATTCTGGTTAGTTTGGTGTCCTGCTATTTCCTGGTGGCAGAACCACGGAGCAGACACTGCACTGGGGAACAAGTGCTGGAATTAGCTCAGCATCCCTCCCTGCAATGCCTGGCACAGGACAGCCTGCACAGAGGGAGGGCTGGAGATATTCAGAGAACGGCCTTGGGGAGTGTTTGGATCATATTTGGGGCCACTGTGTTAATTGACATGTAAAATGTAAACTCACCTGCTCTCAAGGACTAAACTGCCCTTGTGCCCATATGGGAAAGCGAAAAACATGTTGAATCTGTAAGGAGGAGAGGCTGAACAGCACCTGTGAGTCAAATAATAGGCACAGTGAAGCACAGAAAAGTTGTGTTTGCCCCATTCCTGGGAGTGTCCAGGGGCTTGGAGCAACGTGGATAGTGGAAGCTGTTCCCCTGGAACTGGATGAGCTTCAAGGTCCCTTCCCACCCAAACCATCCTGGGATTCTACAAAACTGACCTCTTCTGTCCTGTTTCTGCTTCCTACCTCCTGGTGATGTTTTAAGAACCCAAGGAGAGCACAAACCCACCAATACTTGTTTTAGATGGGCAGCAAGGCTGATCTGTGGAGGGTCCCTGGTTGGCCTCTGAATCTCTGCTGTTGATGTTTTAGTCCCTATGACTCAGTCCCTGCTTCTGCTGGGTATTTCAGTGCAAACTCTTTCTTTAGTAGAGGAGATTATGTGAAAGAAAGGTTGAAACAGCACCTTAAATTCAGGGAGAATGTGTCCTTCAGGCTCTGGTGCTGAAAAGTTAATGATACTTCTTGAGACCATTCTGAAGGCTTTTGCTCTGGGACCTGTTCCATCTCAGGACTCTCTGAGGAGAGGACTTGGCACAGAGTCTGGGTCCTGGCAGGGCTCTGAGGATGGTGGTGGCTGCCTGGGCTCACCCAGACTTTGTCCTAGGGTTGTGTTTTCCTGTCCCCAGTCCTCAGGACCAGCTCAGCTTCTTCTGGTGTTTGCCCATTAGTCCTCATCAGGCTGCCTGGGGGCTTCCTGAGGACAAAAAACTCTTCGGGATTTATTTCTTCCATGCCACCTTCTGCGAGATGGTTTAAATTTTAGTTACTTTCCAAATCACAGAGCAATATTTTAGGCTTTTAGCACAGTCACTTCTTTGGGTAATACCTTGTCCTGACTCTGGCAGATACCTGGGCAGCTTTTCCAGCCTCTAGTTTCCTCCCTGGACCTGAAAACTGTTCTAATTTTATTTTACCTCCCTCCAAAGTTTCTTTTCATTCTCTGCCTTTGCTTTTCTTATCATTTTTTATGCTCTCAACTTCATTATGCAATTGTTCCAACCCTGCTCTGTATTTGATGTTTTATAACTTGTGTCTGCCTTTTCTTCCACTGTTGATTACTTTTACATTTTGATGTTCCTTCACACTGGCTTTACAGGGGGAAAAAAAATAGAAAAAAACAACTTGAACATTCCCTGTGCAATTACTGGGAGGTGGCACACACAACCCCCGGGCATACATTAATTTATCTTTGAACACTTTCTATTTCCTCTGTGTCCTTTCTCTCCCCAGCTTTATCATGTTGAATTTCACCCTGCGCTTACTCTCCCAACTTGGCTCTGCTAAAATCTAATCTACTTGTTTTCTAACTTCTGGTTGAACATTAATCCTGGTGAAATCCTTAAGGGCTGAGCCCAGAGTCTCCCCCACATTCACATCACACTCATAATTGCTGGTGGAGCAGCCTTGCTCAGGAATTATTCCTTACAAAAAGGAATAATTCTCTCCCCAGACATATTTCAGAGAGTGGAAACTATACATGGTGGGACCTCCTGCATGGTAAAGAAACAATTCCCCCAAAATCCCAAGGTGTTGCTCACATCCTCTCCCCCTCTCCAGATTTGTTTTTCACCTTGATGTGGTCTTAGCTGAACATTTTGATTTTGAGCAACTGGGCTGTGGGGCTCAAGTGCTGAGGTTCTGACACTTCCATAAATTTCCTTTAGAGAAGAACCAACTTGGATTGCTAAGCACAAAGTCTTCATCTTAGTCAGCAGAAGTCTCAAAACAGACTCCAGATGAGCCCTGGACTTTTCTAGACCTGTAAAGCCATGTTCAGGAAAATCCTGATGGTTATTTCCATTAAAAGTACTTCTTTACACTCACATAAAATCAATTCCCAATGCATATAAAATTCTGTCAGGGTGGAAACTTTCTGAATGTGTTTGTCTTGTTCTTCCATATCTTTATCTAGTTCTTATATTATATGTAATTAACACATTTAATACTGACTTTAATTGACCTCATCAATGTCATGGCTTATTAAGCTTTTTATCATGCAATGTTCTTTTTTTTCCTCTCCATTGAATGATCACATACATTTGTTTATCATAAATTGAGTGCATGTATTTTGGAAAATAAAATTGAAGTGCCAAGTGCTTTTCAGAAATTCTTTCAAGCACAGTAAAAGATATATCTGGGTGTAGTTAAATTTTTATAAAGTGCAACATGAAAACATGTCTTTACCTTCATTGCTTTTTCTGCCTTCCACCTACTGCCTTTTTTTCCCAGAAAGGCAGCTGACAAAAATAAGAAGGAATATTTCTTGTGTTAAATGAAAACAACTTGAATCTCTTTTTATTTATTTGGTATTTAATCTCAAGTGGAAACTTGCAATCAGAACCCGTGCTTTCCGTTCAAACTGGAAAAGTATTCTTCACAAATAAGTGTTTGTTTGGAGGGGGAGAAAGCTCTAATTGTAACTGTTGGGTCTCACAAGAAATATTTCTGTAGTGAATTTGAATTGATTAATCTGTCACTTTTTTCAGTAAAGTGCAAAATCAGATCAGCTCCCATCTTGCTTATTTACACGGTCAGCTCTAATTTGTCATTAGTTCTATTGAGTAGCAAAGCTTTTAGTGCAGAAGATACCTCTTCCACTTAATGGATAATCATTTAGTGGAATATAATTTAAAAGGATTTATCTGGTCTCGCTGCCATGGCTGTAACCTAACCCCAGCATGATAAACTTTCTCCAGGAGAAGGATTAGCACTTTCAGGTGGCTTTTGCCTGGGAATTTGTTCAGTCATTAGTTCAGCACCCAGCTTGGCCAAAGTGCCCTGAGAGCTTCAGTCAGGGGTTTGAGACAGTGAAAGGAGTTCTGGGTTTGACTGTACTTTCCATGAGACCATTTTGTGTCAGGGGATTCTATAGGATTTCAGTCCAGATCCCTACCAGGTTTTTATTGGAAGGTCAGAGCAAGAAATTCAAGGCAGAGGCTGGGAGAATTGGAGAGGTTGCATTGTGAGACAAGGGGAAAAGAGGGAATGGAAAATGAAAACAGGTTCTTGAACAAGTTATGGGAAGGGACTGGACAGATCATGAGAAGAATTTTATTTTGGCTAGCAGTGAAGGGCCAAGAGGGGAAGAGCTGGTTTTTGTCAGGAGCTGCTTTTCTGGGCACCAGAGCTGTAATCTCCCCAGCCAGAGAGTTGGCAATGTCAGCCTTCCCAGAGAAACACTCTTAATTCGGGGTGCAAGTTGCTGTAACTTTTTACACTCCTACAATCTCAAATGATGATGAAGCCTGACTTCAATCCATTTTCTTTCTTCCCCATTGCTGAGCTCTGGCACTCCTGCAAGGTGACAACAGTGGCACTGCAATGTTATAAGCTCCAAAATCAGGGCAATTCATCTTTGTGCCTTTCCAGCACAGGGCAGGTGCTGTGACAGGTGGAGTTGGCATTAAAAAGTGAAGGTTTCTCCCAGGAAAATCTGCAGGATGAAAAGAGGAGCACTGTGCAGGTCCAAGTGTGTCATTTTTTCAGGGAGTGTGTGAGGATATTTTCCTGTTTGGACTGAGGTGCTGGGATAGTGACAATTGAAAGCTGAGCCTGGACTCACCAAACTAAAGCTTAAGGGCAAAAACTTTGAATTAATACATCATTAATAACTGAACAAGCGCAACACTCCCCATTAGCATGGGCTGACCTTGCTTTTAGTGCTAAATGGGGGAAAAAACAGTCTTCCCATGGCTTTAATTTGATTTTACTTCACTTAGCCCAGGTCTACCTGGGTTCCAGAGCTGTCACCACCATGGAGCAGGGTCATTCCAGCTCCTGCTGAAGCTTTGTGTCAGTAGGGCATGGCCAGGGCTGATGATGGATGTGACAAGAGGGTTTTGGTTGCTTTTTTTTGAACTTGCTGCTTTCCTCTAACTCTTCTATTCTTCCTCTTCTTGCTAAAGGAGAAGTTTTAAACTCCCAGATAACAGAAAACCAAACACCCACAACACCCTCTCCAAAACTCCATGTTGCATTTTAAATTATCTCTTCTGCTGGAGGAATTCTTCTGTTATAATCCAAGGCAACATTTTGAAGCTTCATTTTTGGAAGGGATTAACAAGGTTTTTTTAATCTTTCCTGTATAAACTGCTGGAAAGCAACCCAGCAATCCAGAGGCAGTTATGTTTTCACTGATGCCTGGAATTGAAATACTCCTTGACTTTTACTTTCTTTTTTTTGGCAACTTTTCTACTTGAGGAAAGAACTTGAGTGCAATCAATTAAAGAAAGGATCGGATTTGCTTTGTAATTGTTTTTCTGTCTCTATGAATGATGTAAGGGCATTTTGGAAGAATTTACCTCACCACTCTGTCTTTTCTAAAATAACAGGTTTACTGGTTGATTTATGGGTTGTTTGTTTTGTTTTTGTTGTTCTGTCTGTAGGTGAGAAAAAGGTTAATTTGCTTGAGAAATCATGTCTATGCCAGAGAAGGTCAACTTGTTCCATCATCGTGTTCTGCCATTGGAGCTGACCTCAACCTAAACACGGTGCTTTAAGGCAAGAATTAGGCATCCTGTTTTTCTCCATGCTTTCCCCAGCATTTGTTTTCTCCTGTTTTTGTAGTTTCTCAGAGCAGGCAGGAGGGTGTGACTCCCAGGAATGAATTGTGTTCCTTCTAAAGTCATATTTTTGACGTTGTGCTTCACAAACTTCAGTCTTGGCTGTGGCTGTGCCAAGCTGTGTCAGGTGGGATTGCCCAGGAGCCAAAACACCAACCAGTCCATTTGGGAATTGTCACAGGCAGGGAAAATCTGGGGAAGTAGAAAAATAGGGAAAAAACAGGTAATATTAAATTTATTAGAGCCGTCCATGGATATCAGAACAGAGTGGCCACTGTGGTTCCTGGGGATGTCCTAGCTCCTCTTCCTCTGCCATTTCCATCACTCCTAGGATGCTGACCACAAATGATGGACCAAACATCCAAATCCTGCTCCTTGAAGCTTGGACTCAACTCTTCTCAAGGGGAAATGCTCTGGGAGATGAATTAAGAAAGATGAAGCTTCATCTTTCATAAACTCCTAATTCATAAATTTCATGAACTCACGATTCACAAATCAGAGGTGAGGAAGGAAACATCAGATACGAAATGCAAGTCAGCAAGAATCCCTTTGTATGTGCAACTTTGGTGGGTTCTATGTTGTTTCCTGCAAGATCCACAAGAAAAAAGAAGCAATTTGATAAATTAAGGAGTTTTTTCCCTAGTTAGTCTCATACCTGGGGTCATACTTTGCTTTTGTGGATACACAATTGCTATTAAGGTACAAGGGATGCTGCAGTGGGGGCTGGAAAGAAAATATGTGGGGTTTGGGGTTTTTTTTTTGTAATTTCTTGATTTTTCAAAGTTATTTTTCTCACAGCAGTTGTTAGAACATTTGCAGAATAAGTGCTGGATTTAAAAAAAAAAAAAAAAATTGTGCATCCATTTTAAATTTCAGGAATGCACAATAGTTCCTACTGGAGCTTTTCCCAACCTGCAGAATTCTCTTGGCTTTGCCCTCCTCAGGGCAGATCACATCTCTCACCCTGTTCAACTCCTTCAAGAGACACACGGAGAAATCTCACTTACACAGAGCAATCAGACCTCCCCCTGCCCTTGAGCCTTCACGGGGAGGATGTATGAGTTGGGATTTTCAAGTACATATTAAGAAGTTTATTGCCAGTGGAGTATGCATAGATCAATATTCAATATAGCTGTAAACACACGTCCTTCACAGGGATGCTGGATGCCCTTCCTTGGGCCTGCAGCTCCCTGGAACGCCACTTACAGCAGCCCACAAATAATAAAACATCATCTCTCTGCTTGCCCAGCCCAGGCTTTGCTCAAGCAGATGCTCAGAGGTGAGATTTTTGCACTTTTGACCCATAAAGTTCCCCCTCCTATTTTTTTTTAATATGAAATATTTAGCTGAATAGAGGGTCTTTGCTCAGTATTTTACAGAGTTTTTTCCCTGCTGGCATTTATTAGCACTTGGTGTCTCCTGTTTGTTGGACCAAAAACCATATAAAAGGGAACATGTAGATCTTTTTGCTTTGCTGATGGAGAAAGCTCTTGGAAAACCCATGTGAAAGTGAGTTGGGGCTACAGCATGATCTGTTAATTAGCATCTTCCAAGAAAATGATCAAAAGCTGGACCATTCCCATCTAATAAAACACAATAATCACAAATCTTTGGGGAAAGGGTTCTCCCAACCCAAAAAAACCCTTTTTAACTTGTCCCTAAAGTGAGGGTTACAAATCCTTCTGTGTCAAACTGAGGGGGAAATTGAGGTTGGTTACTAAAATTAAACTGTTGTGTATGGAATTTCTGTGTATTTTGCTCTATCTGGTTCAGTTTGAGATTGTTTTGAACTGGACGGGGAGTTTGTACGGATCTGAGGGCTGTCAGTGCTGAGAATTGGGGTTTTTATAATGCAGAAGAGTTTTATCCAACTGTTTATCCTGTGTCAGAAGGGCTGCACATGAGAAATAATTGCCAGGGAGTCAAACTCCTGGCAGTTCCCACTGAACCCACAGCACATGCTTGGAGTGCCATCCAAGCCTAAACAACACTCAAAATAAAGAAGGGATTTGTTCCCTTCTGTGTGGATTTGCTGGTTTGAGATGCCTTGTCAAGCAGGCAGGAAATAATTATTACTGGGAGAAGATGGGAATTCTTCCCTCCAAGATTCCTCATTCACTCATTCGCCAGGAGAACAATTAATGACAACTCACTAATGGCTGCAGCACTTTATTTTCTCTTTCCAGTGGCATGTGCAGTCCCAGGTTTCCGAGTGCTGGGTACTCCCTGCCTGGCCCCAATTACTTTGGCAGGGAGGATGGGATGCTGCAGGGACTGGAGCTTCCCCTGGCAAGGCAATTCCCAGCCAAGAATAGGTTGGAGCTGCTGGCACTGAAATGATGTCTAGGAGTAGCACTGGGTAGTGGGAATCACTGCCTGGCTCCAGCAAAGGAAGAGCAATTGAGGTTTTAACTGTGTAATTAATTACCACAGATTTGGATGGGAAGAGGGGAGAGAATTTGGGCTTCAGGGCTGAGTTAAAATATGGGAGATTTCCTAATTGAGCAAGTATTTCCTGTAAGATGAAACCAGTGAGACAAAGAGATGGAAAGATCTTAAAAACAAATATGTTCTAAAATGAAAATAACCCCAAATTTGTTCCATCCAGTCTCCTTGTAGAGACTTTTGCTCTGAGTCTGTGGGTAGAGCATGGGCTGCTATCAGTCTGTGACTGGGAGTGACCAACATTCCTTGGGCTGTTTTATTGACCTGGTGGCCCAAAAGCTGCAGAGCTGGGCTGGAAAATCTCCTTTTGGTCAGTCTGGAGCTTTTTGTCCTGGGGTGTCCACCAACCTCATCCCCAGGGCAGGGGAATTGAACAACAGAACTCCAAACTCCCTCCTGCACCTCTAACATTGCAGAGATGAGAAACCCACTGGCTTGACTGGGAGAACACTAAATGTTTCCAAAATCCTGGTGGATTAATTCACTATCTTAATATCAGAGGTGTCAGTGGAGGCCAGGAGCTTGTCTTTCATGTCCACTGGAAATGTTATTTTTAGTGCATTACATCTTCAGACTTGAAAGGAGAGGAACCCAACACTAGCTAGTAATTATGTGATTAACTGTAATAATATGCTGCACATTTTGAAGTGAGCAGTATAGGTTCAGATGATTCAGGAGTGAATTTATACATTAATACATATTCAAAAGTATGTTTTATGATTTAATTACAGTTCTAAAGGAACCAACCCGGAGAAGGAACATAATGCCCTGATGTTTGCATTGCTCTTGCACTAGAAAACATCCAAAGTTTGCCTGTAACCTATGTTAATTAACAGATTCTGTGTAATTTATTTGTGCCTGCTTTCCCAAAGCTTTCCCATTATGCTGCTGTGGTTGATCTTGGGAAGCAGAGGAGAAAGACTGAGTTCAGGAGGGGATCACCCCTCATCCCAAAAGTGCTGCTGTAGCAGAAAAGCCTTTGATCCCAGAGAGATGGTTGTGAGATTTAGGACTCGCAGTGTTCCCATTGCTGAATATGTAATTTAGGTCACTGAACTATGTTTTGGTGGAAGATACTTATCTATTCCACTTCTTGCTGATGTCATGTGCTGGGAAATCAGATGTTAGAGTGCAAAAATACATGAGAGGCCAGGCTTAAAATGGCATAAAATAGAAATGTCTCTGTGGCTGACTGCAGCTCCTGCTGGTGGTTGTTGGGGATGAGGGTCACATCCCTTCTTTTCTGCTTCATTGTCCTGCTCCATCCAGATTCTGATAAAAACAAAAAATCTGGTTTATCTGTCCTTTGATTTTTAGTGCAGGAGGGGAGCAGAAGACCCAGGGGAAACACTGTCTCCTTCTTGCTCTGCTCTGACACCTCTGCTCAGTCTGGAAAAGCAGAGAGGGTGTTAAATTCAGGTGGTTTCCCTGTATCTCCAACAGAGATGTTCACTACCAACAAGAAAGGTTAATTCAACCCAAACTATCCCTCCTAAAGAGATTTAAAAGATGTGTGGACACCTTGTTTTGGGAAGAATTAGTTAAATCCTGTCCTGGTTTAATGCAGTCACGTCAGGCAGTGATTTTCTGTTGGTAAATTCTCCTCTCCCAAGCTTTGCTGTGTGCATTGCCAGCTCCTTATGTAGTTTTCCGAATTATTTTTTCCCTTCATCCCCCTTCCCCTTTGGAATCCCCCATATTTTTACTTCAGGGAAGTTGTTAACAGGGAGCAGACTCGCTGAGAGATATGGAGGGGCTTATCTTAGTTGTAAAAGTACTCAGAAGTTCAACTGATAACAGCAATGCAAATTTAAATAAGTTAGAAAAACCCTCCAAACCTCACCCTTAGGTAACAAAAAGAAAATATGGCTCTTAGATAGTTCATCAGGCAGTGCTCAGCAAACACAAAAAGGAAAAGTATATTTTTACCTCCATAATTCTTTCAGGGTAGAGGAAAAAATCAGGCAGTTTTCCTCTTCCCTCTATGAAGTTTTAGCAAATAGTGATCAGTAAAGCTGTTGTGACAAATATCAGCTACTTTTGCTCGATAATATCTGAAAATCCTGAATTTGTAGCAGCAGCCAATGCCAAGATAGCAATCTGGATTTTACAGATAAATCTCCTGTGGCTGCTGAGATCTGAAGCCTCAGAACTACCAAGTTCATGTTTTCTGTATTATTCTTTATCAGATTCCAACCTATCTGTAAAAGTCCCTAGTTTTCTGACACTGTGTCTATTGAACAATATAATCCAGGATACCTACAAATCATTAATGGTTCACCTTTGCAGTGAAACCTGGAGATTTGGAGTAGGATTTTCCTTACTTATGATCTTCCCCCTCTTCCTCAAAGATGTACATACTGTAAAAATGTTTATATAAATAATGTCTATATAAGCATTACATACAAATGCACATATTTATGTTTATTATTACTTGGCTGTACTTATGTGTTCTCGCTAATGGCTAATTAATTTGGGAAAAACTTACAGAGCTAATGATGTATATAGTGCCAAATTCCATGCTAAAAATTATCAGCCTAGAATTTCCTGTGAGGTGGTAATTGCTGAGGTTATCAAGTAGAAGGTACCTGCAGCTTGGCATAATTTGTCATTTATAACAACTCTCACTAAAAGTTCCAGGATTTACAGATGAGTTGATCCAGATCACCTTTGTACAGCAGTTAATTATTAGCTCCTGCATTAGCAGCTTTCACTTCTAAATTGCCTCCTTGCTCCTTCACTCTTGCTTTTAAAAACAGCTTAAGATTATGGAATATATTTGCCACGAGGCTGCTGAATTTATCTTGGGCACTGGTGAGTCAAATTCCACGATGAACTCTCTCAACACACCTCAGAGTGAAGCTGTTGCTGGGAATTTGTCTCCAGAATTATTAAAAGGATCATTTTTCAGCAGTTAGCGGCATAAATACTGCTGGTGATCTCCCTGACAGACAAAAGGCACTAATAACCACTGATCTCAAATAAATTCCCGGAGTTTTCCCTTTCTTCAGTAGCTTGCCATTCTGAAATTAAAAAAAAAATTCCTGTCCAAAATAATTAGGGAGTGACAGGGATATTTCCCATATCGGCAGGAACGCTGCGGAATTCAAACAGCAATTCCAAATGTTCCTGAGCCTCTTCAAACCCTCCCTGACTGCAGAAACACCAGTACAGTGGGGTGGAAAATAAACACTGGAAATTATTCAGCAAACAGAAATTTAAGCTCATAGTCCACGAGATGAAGGTGCAATTTTGCTGCTGGGGTGGGAGGAGGTGGGAAAGGGGAGCAGAAAACTTTCTCCTTAGAGCTGCAACTCTATTTCTAAGTTTTATATATTTTATGGTGCAAAGAAAATGTCTTTAGGAATACCTTATCTCAATAATTTTTTGTTGTTTTTCCTGGATTACAGTAACTTTTTGTTTGCTGGTAGTTGGTTCCTTTAGCGAGTGAGATATATTGAGACATAATTCAAAATGACAGGACAGGAGTAACCAATACACGGTGCACAAATGACTCCCTGTTAACATGTCACGTATTACATCCTTTATTAAAACCAGCCCCTGCTCCGTGTTGGCAAACAGCATTTCCAGCCATCCCCCAGCTCAGCTTTATGATGGATTGTCCTGGAGCTTGGTTGTATGTGGAGTAAAATATTAGCATCCATATAAACACACAGTGTTGTTATAATGTAAGGTTTTTCCTTTATATTGCCTTTTTAGGGATTTCTATTCAAACAGTTTTTTTAATCACAGCTCATAGTTTTAAATAGGCTTCCCAAGGCAGCCTGGATTCCAAAGCTTGGAGGTATTTCAGCATCTCTCTTCTGCACAATCAATTAATCCGAGGGTTAGGGCATACCTGACCAACTGTCTGCCTCAGGTCTGCAGCTTCCTTGCATTTCTCCCACTATCCTAAGATTTTGTACAGCTTCCCTTGTACCTGGCACAGTAACTTTTCAAACAGTATTTTTCCTTTTATCGTATTTGTTTCTTTTATATCATTTATCACTTGAATTCCACAGGAAAAAAAAAAATAGAGCAGTGCATGAATCCCAAATTGCTCTATAAAGGATTAAGAATTCCCACTTGCTCTGCTCAGCTTTCCCCTCTGTACCCAGCTCTGTTTTCTTTTGTGCCGGAGCTGGAAAATCCTGACTCTTTATTCCGGTGTCAGTGCAACAGATGTCTGAGCTCCATCCTCAGCCAGTGTTCCTGGGGCAGCCAGTGAGTAGGGATGTTGTTACTGCTGGGTAAGGGAGAAATAAGGAATCACAGGGATTTTCAACTGGGGATTTATTCACAAGATGCCAGGCGTTGTTTTAAAGCTGACCCTATAAACGAGTGTATGTGCTATTATTTAGTATTTATTGACAACGTCACTTATGCAACACAAAAGATTTCATAGTAAAAAAATTATAGGGCATAATCTTTACAAATAACAAAAAGCCCCCAAACCCTGAGGGGTGTGTAAGTGTGGGGAAGAGGATGGAGGGGAAGCAGAGCCAGTGAGTTGGGCTGCTGCGGGAATTCCACCCTCGGGTCTATGGCTGGCAGCTCTCCATCCCACGGCAGTCCCAGCACACTGGAAAAATGCCCCATTCCCGTGGTGAGAAAGGTGATGGTATGTTTATCATGCAGCCAAGAAATAAATGGGAGCCATTACAAAGGTGTATAATTCAGCAATTACAGTTATTTGTTTTTTCTGACACCCCCTGCAAACAGTTATCGTTTCAGTCAAACATAATCAAATTATCTTTTTTTTCCTTTTTCCTGGTACTGTACATTAACAGGGCAAATAAAAGGGAAAATAGTGCAGTCCCTTGTAATAAAGAAAACAGCAGCAAACTATTAATGCTCTTTGAAAAGAGTAGTTTTAACAAAGTAAGCAAGAATCATTTTCTTTGGTTGAGTGTTGATTCCCCAGTGTGCTCTCAGTAAGTAATTAGAATGGCCCAGTGAATGTCAGCATCAGCTTGTTTATTCTCATTATTTTATCATTTTAAAAACCCTCTAGGTGATGAGACATGCAGTATAGAACATAATTACCATTATTAGCATACTAATTGGACACAAAAATAGGCCAACTACAAGGTAGCCAACTGAATAATTTCACATTAATCAAACACCATAGTGAATAAGCCTATTGTTAAATTGACAGCTACAATAATTGGCAATATTTCGCTGCGCAATATAAGAAATTCCTTGTAATATCTCTGCCACGTTATATAATTTAGTAATTTCCCATATTTCCAGCCTTAACTTTGCACACCTAGTTCAAGTTCAAGAAAACATCATGATAAGATTATTAGTCTATTATCAAGTGCACAAAGTATATAAAGACCTGCTTGTTAGCATTCAGGAATAGATTTGCTCGATAAGGAAACAAAAAGGCTCCCAATTTAGTTACTTGTTGCTTCAGCATTGAAAATGTATAAAGGTTCTTGATAAGATTTTTTTAACTGTATATTAAAGTCCAACTCGCCTGTTTAAGAAGCAGAGAAAACGGTAAAGGAATTTAAAAAAGAAAGCGCTAAAATAAAATAAAATAAAATAAACCCAAGTGGGAGCTGTGACTTTCAGGATAATTTTGTGGTTGGGATTTGTCTTGTGCCATCCCCGTCTCGTTGAACGGCGAACTGAAAAGTTGCAAAGCCGCCACCAGAAATGGGAATTCATGAAATGCTCAATTAGCAGCAGGCAGGAAGGGAAAGCTGGCCCTGGCTGGGCTTCCCTTTGAAAACCTTGGGGGAAATAAGACAGGAAAGGAGTGAGTGGAAAGGAGAGGAGAAACAAGGATGGGGAAGGTGCAAGAGGGGGAAAACGCGGGTTGTGGCAGAGGGAAGGAGAGCGATAAGGAGAACAGAACCAGATGGTGAAACCAGAGCAGCAGAGGCAGGAGAAGACGAGAGGAAAGAAAAACAGTGAGGAAGAAAGAAAATAGTCATCAAGAAGAGGGAGGAAGAGAAGGTAAGGTGAGAGTCGGGGAAGGCAGAGCAGATTTGGAAGAGTATGAAACAATATTCTTCTTTTAAGAATTCAAAGGCGAGGGGAAACAAGCATCTCGCTGAAAGAAATGTTTCCTTCCCACTCCCTGGGCTTCGGGAGGTGTGGAGGCTGGGAAGAAAGGCAGAAAGTACTCACTGAAGTCTGTTTGTTTCGATAAGGAAAATGTTTTTGTACAACTCTTATGAAAATGATGTTTCACGCGGTTGTTCATGCGGGTGTTGGGCGCCCGTTAAGGCTGGGGCACATGGGACAGGACAGGTTTGGAACCCCCCAAATATTTCTGGGTGGCTTCTTGGTTGTAAATGGCTTGATGAAATTCCGAACTGCATGGTTAGGCTTGATGGGATGTAATTTTAAAGAAATTAAAAAGGGGGTCAGAATAAGAAATAAGATTGGCACAGCTTGTACAAAGTGCCAGTTTGCTCAGAAGCAGACCTGGCATCTCTGGCAGCACGTGGAGAAGGAAGGATGCCTTGAACATGGGCCAGCAACAGCCTGAAATATCCCTATTTAAGTTAAATAATTGAATTATTTCAATTTCAGTCACCAAAGAGGCAATTTTTGCCAAGGGTTGGTTCTGGTAGGGGTGACTCTTGAGAATCCACTGATGGATTCTCAGAAGAAATTGAGAATCCACTGATGTAATTAAAGGCAGAAGAAGTTTTCTGCAAGAAGGGACCTCTAAGTTTGTTGAAATTTGGCTGCTTATTTTGAATTAAGCTGTAGGGGGAAAAAAAGCACTGCCTCACGAGCAATAACAACATATTTTTTCCAGCTGTTCTTTGCTTATTAATCTGTTTGTGGGTAATTCTCTGCTAATGGTTGGGGATGCCTGTTAATATATCACAGTCCCAGAGTATTGATTAGCTGTTTTATTTCCCTTTGTATGGCCAGGCTCTCCAGTAGCAAAGTCACAGCCAGAAAACACCTAAGCCTGTGCTTCAAATATCTCTGGGTACAAAGAGAAGCCACCACGGGACGTATCAGAGGGCACTAAAATCAGCTAAAATATGCAGGATGTGCTCAGACTTTCCTTAAGCTTGACTGTACAAGCTCCAGCTTTGATTTACTCACTAAACTCAGGAAATACATCTCTGGGCACTCATTGCTGGGAATGCTCTCCTTTAGCCAGCCCTGTACCTACAAATGACTGTAATACCTGGGTCAGGGGGTCTTGAAAAAGCTCTCGAAAAGTGATATAATCCACCTTTTACGGAGCAAAACTTACAGCAGGGAAAGGGAAGAGTCCTGTGCCAGGTTTACAGCAGAGTAAAGGATAACAGCCAAGGCCATACTTTTGCTAATACATTAGGATGGCTCCGAAATGTGCCAACTCCGGAGCTTGGGATAAAGCAAACGACAAAACTGAAAATATCCTTGACAAGATGTCTCTCTTAACACATTAAGAGGCTGTCCAAACTGCGAAAAAAATCCTCAGCACTTCCTCTCCTTCTGTCACAGAGTCTGTGCTCGGGTGGTTGGAGTTGCAGGGTTTTGCTGCTCGTCAGGTGATGGTGAGGAGCAGATCCTGGGCTGGGCGTTGGACATGCATTGTGTCTCACCTGCTCCTTTATGTGCCAGACACAGAGGGCACTCCAAAATCCCCCAAAAAAGGGGAATTCTCCAGGGAGATCTGGGCAGGGGGTTTGGACAGGCACATGCAGCCATCATATGTTGTTACTATACCAAGACACTGCAAATAGGATGTTTTGTCATCTCTTAAATACACCTGGGTGATTAGTGAAAGCAATCCCCCATTCTCTGCTCCCCAAAACCCCTAGACAAACCCCAGAGCCGAAAGCAGAAGGAAAGAAGGATATTAAGCACATTCAGGCACGATAAACACAGAAGAAAAACACTGCAAAGGATAGTTGTAGAATACATTTGAATAACAAATACATTTGAGGAAATCCCAGTCTGCTTGGGGACAGAGGAAAGGAAAATAAATTCATCACATTATTCATTGGAAATTATTTGTTCAGCTCTGTTCCTTAATGTGTCAGCTAAAGATGATTTCCAAGAGTGAAGATTTTCCTTTCTTGCTTGAAATGACTCAAAAAGAAATGAATATTCCAGCCACCAAGTGAGGTTAATATATGAGTTTCATAGGCATTTACTCACCACCGCTGTTCCCTGCAGAGTAATGGCACTGGAGGTGCATTCTGGGAGTGCCAGGGGTGAAACCAAAGTAGATGTTCCTGAATAATTTAGTGATGTATGAAAGCTTATTTCATCATCATCAACACAGTAATACCTTGCACCAATGGAGTGCTTTACATCTCTGGGCTCCAAAGCTGTGCAAGTATCAGCATTTCCATTTCTCAGTTGGGGAAACTTGAGATTAGAGGGGAAAAAAACATTTTCCAAAGGGAGTGAAGGCTGCAGCAGAGCTGGGATAAAGATTCAGGTTCCTGGGAAGAGGCACCTGTAATATCTGAGTGTGAGTGAAGATGCTGCAGTTTAGAAATGTTTATGCTTAGTGAAAGATGAGAAATATCTAAAGGAAAGCATTTTTTCTCTTTTCCTTTTACAATAAGAATTAAATGAGGTATTAAATTTCCAGGATAAATGAAATTTCAATATATCACTTTTTTTTCTGTCCACTGGTTATTCTAAAGTGGCAGAGCAGGTTCACATCCAATCCTTGCAATGGCAGGAAGCTCCTCTTCCATTACCCAGTGATTATTGCCATTAGGCTGAGGGAGCAGAGAGCCCCTCGTGCCTCTCTTTGGGCTATTTACACATGCATGTAGCTGGTAACTTTTTTTGTGTTTAAAGAGTCGAACAGCTCATCAATCTTATTCTTCCCTGAATGTAGATTGGTCTTTAATGAGATCAATGAATGGTGCTGGTACTTTGCTGGCCAAAATTGTAAATGTGCTGTTCCATTTCCTATTTACCCTGTAGCACAGGGATTTCGGCGCGTTACTGCTAATGTGTTTTGCATTCTATTGCTCTCCTGCAAAATTTATGGCCAGAGAGAGACTGCAAGAAACACTACAGGCAGGCAGAGCTGGATTCTATTCTTTCTGCTGCACTCAGGTTTTTTGAAAATATAGGGGTTTGGAATAGTTGAAGAAAAGGGGAATAAAGAGCAAAGCACAAGCTGGGATGGAATGTCAGAGTAGTTTAATTAAAATTTTGGGGGTTGAGACCACCAGCCACGTCTGACTCTGTGTCAGAGACAAAAAAAATGTGGCTTAAAACAGCTTTAATAAAGATGGAAGTGCCTTTAGTCAACCTGAGCAAAGGCAGAAGGAGAGAGGAGGCTGTTGAGCAGGGAAATGAGTGGTGGACAAGTGTTCAGTGTTAATTAGAGCGCTGGAATGGACTGAGAGGACAAGTGCTCTTCTCCTCACTGTCCTTGCTAGCACCATTTGGTCCTGCTCCAGATGTGCATTAACCTCTGGAATCACCACCCCAAATACTGGAGGATTTGTTTCTCCTACATCTGAATGAAACCCCTTGGGGTCTGACCTGTGGGGTTTGGTTCCTCTTGGGGTGTTGGTGTGAAAGTTGATGTTGAAGGATGTCATATCTGGTTCTGTGACTGTAAAGTGATGATTTCTGTCTTTTATTTTCTCTTTTGAAGCTTTACCCCATGACATCTCATCCTGAAGCAGTTCCCAAGGAAGCTGTGTCCCACGGGGATACACCTAGAAAATCTCACTGTGCTGGGAAAAGGAGTTGTTATTTGGCATCTTTTATTTATTAATCTTTGTTTTGGTGCATGATGGTCCAAATCAGATAAAAGCTGTAGTCTGAGGCTCTGACATGACTCTATATTGTATGGAAAATCAGTGCAGAGAGCTGAGGCAGCCTTGATAGGATTCTCTTGGCCCATTTGGAGCAGGTGTGTGCTGAAGGAAATTTCCTGCTGACCCTCAACCTCACCTGACTGGTGGGAGTGAGGCTGGATGGGCTGGTTGATTCCTTCAATGAAATGATTCCTGGAATTCCTGCATCCCAGAGGAAATGCAGCCTGGCCACTCAGGACCCTGCAAAGATCCAAGTGGCAAATGTGGCATTGCTGAACCACAGCATCTTGTGCCTATTAAATCTGAAATATGGGGAGGACCCCCTCTTTGGAAGGCAGGCAAATACTCAATCACATGAAAAATGGACTAAGGAAATTGGAGAGAATGTTGTTTTATGTGTTATCTGTCAGGACAAGTGAAATCAATCTGAAAAGGGCAAAACTTTAGAGGAAAATTGACTCTGCCCACCCCAAAGGCTGGGCTGATTGCAGAGAAATGTGGCCACAAAATCCTCCCACTGGGCTTGGTTGTGCCAAGTCTCTATAAAGCCATTAGAGATGATTTTCTGAGAAATGCCATACTAAGGGGGGATACCTCAGCAGCAAAGAGCAGAGAGGTATCTGCTCATCTCTTGGCTTTGCAAGAGAGTGGATGGCTTGGACATAAAATACAGAGCTGGGCAGAAAAACAGGTTCTGCATCCCTTGCTCACCTGGAGGGATCCAGGGGCAAGTGGAGGTTATGTGTGGGAAGACCCAATTTACAGGAACTTCAACATTTTCCCTTCCACCAGGGCCAAACTGTGCCCTGAGCTCAGCATTTCCTTTGCCAGGTCAGCAAATTGGGCTCCAGACCATGCAATTCCAGGAGTTGAGTGGAATAATGTAGATGGTGACAGCAGAGAGAAGAAAGATGAAAATATGAATAGGTTTTTGGGGAAGTGGCCCAAATTCTGTTCTTTTTAACTGTGATTTAATAACAGCTCCATTTGGATCAAAGGTTTCTTAAGGGTTCATATTAATCTTTAGTAAGTATAATGTTTAACCTTCATGCTCTGGACAATACGGTTTTCCATGCATTTCTTCCATGTGAGACATCTGTTATATCTTATGCTCTTACCCAAATTTCCTCTGCAAAGAGCAATTAATCTCTCTGCTGCTTTATCCAGGACTTAAGTGCATGTCCTCCCTTTAATTCTGCACACTTTTTTTTCTACCTTCTGTCTTAAGTATCACTGAGTTGCCAGATAACACAGTTATTGTTCATATTAGCAGAAGATTGTAATGGATTTATATAAAACTCAGACACTGCCATTGTTCTTGAAGTCCATTTTATTGTAATGAAGTTCCACTCTTAATATTCCATGATCTTCAATGTCCTTTACAAGTAACTTTTTATAAATTAATCTATAATAATCTAATTCAAGTCAGTTAAAGTGGATAACTATACTCCAATTATGATATCGGGAAGAGTTTTTACATAATGAGGGCTTTTATATAGATGGTTAACGCTAATACTGTAGTTTACAACATACTGTATGAATCACTAATTAAATGCCTAAGTAGCAATAATGGAAGTGGAACTATCAATACAGAGACGATATCAGTGATGTAAGGCATTAATAAAACTTTATGGTCCCATTTAATCTTTTTTTATAGGTACTCCATTATGTCAGTTAAAAGAAAAGGCAGAAAAACAAGAAACTGAGAGAGTGGAACTTAAAGGGACCAGGACACAGAAACTACAATGGGCTTTCCCTTGTACAGTACCCACAAAATGGGTAAAATGATGAGAAAACTGCCCAGTAGAAATAAATTTATAACATTTCTAAAAATATGGCACTTCATTGCAGCTGGATGTTATAAATGTTCCTTAAATAACCCAGATTCTCTGATTTAAATGAAGGGCAGCTTAAAGAGGAATCTTCAAAGTGGAATCGGAGTGCAGCACCACTCTGGCCCAAAAGGAACTCAACTGTTGTGGTCCTGCCATTGGCCAGCAGAGATGACTCGAAGGGTAAATACACAAACATTTATATTGGAAGGAGAAACTCTTAACAAAGGTATTTTATTTTGAAGCCAAAGCACAAGCTTGGCTCCGGCGCTGCCCGAGGAGCGTCGAGGCGGCCGGGCTGCTCTCCTGACAGGACATCTCCTCTGTGTTCCTTGGCCCCCAGCCAGTGTCCCCTGCAGGAAAGCAAGCTGCCCATTTGCATATCAAAGCAGAGGAATAAGCCAAGCCCAGCAGACCTCTGAAGGGAAGTGAGAGTATATGGGAATTTTTAGTTTTAACTCTCAATTAAAAAAAAAAAAAGACCACCTCTATTCCTTTCATGCGACAGCCTCTTCAAATGCCTTTTGCAACACATTTGAGCAGAAATAACAATTTAACCCCTTCCAATTCCTTCACGGGGTGTTTCAGTCCTGGCTGTGTTTTAAAAAATGATGGGAAGAGATTTTTTTTCCTAGTACTTGATATCAGCCCTTTGAAAATTACCGCACTGAGCCCTTTAACACACCTTGACACGTATTAGAAGTGTGCAGTGCCAGGCTCCTGTTTTATGCTCGCTGCTGTTGAAGTGACATGTTTATTTAGCACAAGATTTCCAGCCTGGTGCCTTTTAGTGCCTCGTAGGAGGAATCTGACATCACCTGCATTGGATATCAGTGCTGACGTTTGGCTCTGAACTCCACCTTTTCTGGATGTCCATTGCTGGGCAAACTGGAGCTGACAAGCAGGCTCACAGCCTCTAATAAAAATAAATCTTTCCGTATTATTTTAAAACTGTGACTTCAATGCGAGTAGATGAAGAGGCTGTGAAAATTCTGTGCCAATATCAGTGAAGATTAGATCTGAGAACTCACGTCTCTCTGTGATAAGAAATTCATTACTCCCCTTGCCCATCAAATGCAGCTGTTGGCAATGCTCTGCCTCCATACATGGAATGGGGACATCCATAATCCTGCAAATTTCCAGCTGAAACCAAACCTCTGTCCAGCCCCCTCTTCCTCCCGTGTGTTGCTCCATTTCACAGCCACCACTTCTTCTCTCTTCAAATACCTTTGGAGAGCTGAAATTTAACTTTTAACTTTCTGGTGCAGAGCTCCTCCCTGCTCACTGGCTTTTCTTCATGGCGTGGTTTGGGTTGGAAGGGAACATTAGAGACCTCTAGCTCAGATTTATCAGCAGTTTCTCTAGAGCAGCCATTACCTTCTGGCTGCCACAAACAATCAGACACGGAATAAGAGAAAAAGCTCCTTATTAGAGAAAAAAGCACCACTCAAATGCTTTATCAATTTTCCAACCAATTCTCTAGAATGACACAGGAGGCTTTGATTGTCCTTCCTGTTCTGCAGTTCACTGAAAGAAGTTCTGCCACAAAGCTTCAAGTCCCTCAACCTTTCTTTAAGTCTTTCAATAGCTGGTATTTTTTTCACAGGTCTCTTGGCAGATGATAAAAAAAATAAGATAAAAAGATCAATGAAGCTTTGCTCTGGTTTAATGATTTTAGGCACAATCCCCTCCCTTTCAGTGGTCTTGTCCCCCATGGCAGCTGAGCTCTCTAAGATGCCATGAACCTGGGACCTGGTCATAGTTTGTGTCAGAAATCCAGAAATGGCACTAATGGACAATAAAAAATAATCAATGAGAGGAATGGAGGCTCAGCTGTGTCAGCAGGAATGGCTGGAGAGCCTGAGCTGAGCAGAGGGACCACAGCAGGACCCAACCCCATGTTCCTTTGCCACAAATTGTGTAAATAAACTTCTGGTGTGAACCCACACTGAAGACAACAGGTTATTCCTAAGGAAACTGAGGCTGCGATCTCACTTTTATCTACAGTTTTCACATTAATTTAATTTTTTGGTGTTTTGTGGGGACTCTCGTCCTTCTTTCTGCACAGGAAGCTCTGTAGGCTTTACATGGGGGAAAGTTACTGTAGGAACTGTCTTAAGCTGGGGCAGAAATTTTTTGCTTATTTTAAAGGGTGTTTGGAGAAATATTGAGAGTTTGAATGCAGCTTGTTCTGCTGCATCTCTGTTCCCTTTGAACACACCTACACATTCAGTGTCACCTCCATTTGGTTTATCGTGCAATAAGATGTCAAGTTTAATTTTATTTATGGGCTTAATATTCAAGTTTTTCACAAGTTATTTTCCCCATATGGGCCTTTAGAAATATGTTAGAAAAATCATCATGTACTGCTGTTAGGAGCAATGCATTAATAAGTAGATGAGCCTCCTGCTGATGGGCAAAAATCTGGTTTTAGCACCATGTGAAGGCACTTGGTCCAAAATGAGCCATGAACCAAAGAGTTTACAGGTTATGGATGACTGGAGCATTGTAATTGTTTGTGTACCAGCAAGTGCAATGCTGGCTCCTGTTTTAAAATTTAAATATTCTCTAAAATGTGCATTGTTGAGTCACCGTGACTCTGTTAATGGGAATTCCAGTCTGATTTCTGTCTCCAGAGTGTTCCTGTGCTCTTTGGGAGCCTCATTCGGCTTGATGAGAGCCAGGAAGGTGCCTCTGTGGTTGGAGGACTCCTCTGGGTTAGAGCAGGAGCCTCCAGGGCTCTGTATTTGTACAGCTATGAATGAATGAAGATTGCCTGATACTGTACTTTTTAATTTTTTTTTTTTTTATAATTCATCAAGAAGCAAATCTGGCACAAGCACCTAAAGCGATGACAAAGATCAGTTTTCTGTCCTGGTCCCTTCCTGGCAGCCTGTGATATCTCTGCTGGCTGGGAGAGTTGGTTCTGTCCTCGAAGGGTGCCTCCTCAACTTCTCACGTTCCCCGTGCGCGACCAGGCGGGCGGAAAGCGCCACTTTGGGAGCACTTTTGGCCCTTCCTAAATGCAACCTGTTGCAGGCTTGAGCCTGGGATTGACAGGGGAAGGGGAACAGCTGTGATGTTCCTCTAAAGCTAAATGTTGCCGCTTTTGCATAATCTGCAAAAATATGTTGTCAGGATGAGCGCTCCAGCTGGCTCCCTGCCACCTTCCCCTCCGCAGCGCGTGCTGCGCGAGCGGGCGGAGCATCTGGAGAGCGGGAGGGTTCGCTCTGACACCGGCATGTCAACCTAATATAGCAAAAAAAAAAAAAAATTTAGAGAGAGGGAAGGGGATATTTTAGTAACTTGAGGTTTTTTTCTTGCACGGAACGGAAACAAAGGGAGCTGTGGATCCGAGTGCTGCGGTGCTGGAGGGGTGGCGGGAGTGTGGTGGGAGCAGCGGGATGGCAGCAGGCCGTGGTGTTGGCATATGCACACCACAATCTCCTTAATACCCATGGTAAATCCTGCTGGCTGCTACAAGCTCTGCGGTGAATGTTAGGCTTGTTTGCCTTCTGGTTTTTAAGCTTCTAAACACTTTGGGGCTGAAATTCCCACAGAAGGTAACAAGAGCTTTGTTAGCCCTCCGCGATGGTCTATTGAAAGGAGATTAGCTTGGGCAAGTGGGGCAAAAGGATGGGGTGAGCTGAGGAGTGGTTGGGTTTAGGGTGGTGGGAACTCCAGGTTTGTGTTTCCAACAGCACAACTGCATTGGATTCAGCAGGGATTTATGGAAAGCATATGAGTAGAGGATGACAAAGTTCTGAGTGATGGATGGATGTTGCTCATCTGCTTAGACCCAAGGGTCAAGAACTCCTGTTTAAACCTGAGTTTTATTTTGGGCATGTTGCTGCTTCTACTTGAGGCTGACACAGAGGGTTTCATGTGAGGTTTACAAGGTTATGTTCATTAGGGTCCATGCATAAGGGTTTGGGATGTTATAAAATGTTCCTGTGCTCTGAGGAAATAAAATTCTGATGGAGATTGCAACCAAGCAGGTGATTTGGTGTTCTTTGATCCGGGTTGCCTGCACCAGAAATCTTGTGGCTTTGATGGAACAAATAAGGAATAAAAAAAAATCCAACTTTGAAAGCCTCGCCACAGCTTTTCAATGGTCAGCGTGAAGGTAGCACTTGGTTATTGTTTTTAATTAGCATAAAAAGCAAGATGATGCCAATATCTGCATCTAATTTACATCTTTAGATCAAAATGCTGTTGGCTTCAAAAAATGTTAGAGTTGGATAAAAGCTGAGAAGAGGATGAGACAGCAGGAGTGCTGCTCCAGCCAGGGTGTGAAGGAGGCAAGCTTGGCTTTTGTGGGGAGAATAACGAATATAAACCCTGTAGGGATGACTCAGAAGGAATTAGGATCATTAAAAGATTGGTTAGGATTTGTTTCACTGCTGCTAATCTCTCTTATGAAACAAAGTTTCTGAAATGGGATGAGTTTGGGTGGTGGTAGAAGCTGTGGGTTTGTTCTCCATGTGCATGGGTGTGCAAAAGCTGGCTTGAAGAAGAAGATGAGGGCAGGTGTAAAAGGCTGTTTTCCAATATTTGGCCAGAAAATGCTTTCCTCTGGTCCAGAGGCCACTCAGTGAGATATTCCCAGCTTTGTCTTCCCAATCCACACCCTGTGGACAAAGCTGGGCTTTGCTTCCCTACACACCCATCTGCAAGAGAGACAGTTGTTAAGTGCTAAACTACTGTGAGATTATATAAACACCAAAGGTGGGCTTTATCTCATCTAAAATAACAACAAAGCCCTTGTTTTCTTTTATTTATAACCCCTTATGTATAGAATGTGCACATATATATCCCAGAGTTCAGTCAAGAGGCCTCTTGTCCTGTGCTCTGAGCAGACTAATAGACAAATTCCCCCCAAATCTGTGCATTTGTCTTTTGGAAATTCTTGCAATCTGTTTTATTTGTTGCCAAAATATACACTTGGACTGATGGAAACCTGCATGGACTTTTTTTTTTCATCTGACTGATTTTCCTCCTTTGGGTTGTTTATCCTTCAAATGTGTGTTAAAGGGATGAGGAAAATATTTACTGAGCTCTTAAAGAATGGGCAATAATCAGGAAAAGGTAAATCCACCACCCTCCCTTGGCAAGTGCATTCCAGTAGATCTCCTAATAAATCACCTCTGTGAATTGAAGGTGTGAATAACACCTGGGTCTGCACTATGGGAGGATAAGAAAGTAATAGTGCCAGAAGTGGGAATTTGGGAAGAACTGGGCTTTTAGTTGTGCAGGGAGGATTTGCAGGGTAATATTTCAATGAGGTTTTTCCCCTGCAGACATTTAATATTGTAACTATTTTATTATTACAAAAATGTATAATCTCAAGATATATTTTTATTATTACATAGTATTACTATAACGTTGTATTGCTGTTGTGGTAATATTATTAAAATATAATTATCTTGTAATTTTTCTTCTATTACACCCAGTGCAATAATGCACCTATGACTGATTTATAGATTCTTTTTAAATCCAAGATCAAGCAAATCTCCCTGAGTTTGAGAAGGAAGCAGTGCCAGAGCTCTGTTGAAGGCAGCCACCCCCTTATGGAAGAGAAAGAAATAAGTAAAGGAAACTAAGCAAAGTCTTCAGGTTGCTCATCAGGTGGAATTTCTTCATGGAAAGGGTTGTTAAATATTGGAGCTGCCCAGGGAGGTTTGGAGTGCCCATCCCTGGAGGTGTCCAAGGAAGGACTGGATGTGGCACTCAGTGCTCTGGGCTGGTGACAAGGTGGGGATTTGGCACAGCTTGGCCTCTATGGTCTTGGAGAGCCTTTCCAACCTCAGGGATTTTGGGATTCACAACTCCTTCAGCTCGATCCATGTCAATGCCACAATACAGAAAATAATTCAGAGGCCTGACTTTATGAAGCTTTTGGCCAAAGTTTTAAGCTCAGGTCTCTCATGGTTCAAATTGAATTTGGGTGGGTTTTTTTGTTTCAGTGAGAAATTTAATTACATGCCTATGCTGAGCAATTTCTGTTGGGATGGGCAATTTCTACTCTGCCTGTTCTGTAGTCTCTGGATGAGAAGATGATTCTCATTTGCAAATAAATTCAGCATTTCTTCCTCTCTGTGAGGCTGCGAAGGGTGGGTCGAAACAAAACATGCTTTCAAACAGATTCATGTAAAACAAATGGCTGGAGAAGAAAAATTCTCAGAAAAAAAGTGCTTTAAAAACTCCTGCTTTCTGTACTCCTTGCTAAACCTTTACTAGAAGCTGATAATGCAAAATTTTAATCGTGAAATCCAACAGTATATCTAAAGACTTGTGGGATATCCCCCAAGACTTTAATATAATGATCTGAAACAAAAGATTTTGAAATCATCCTGTGCCATCTTTGAGCAAATTTCTTTTTTCATTATTTATTAGTTTGGAGTTTTTTTGGCCCAAGGACTACATTTCCCTCCAAGCTGCCCTTAAATTAAATAAAGAAGGATTGAAATGTTAGAGGAAGAAAAGGCTACAGCCACTATTGCTCCTTCCAGTGTTCTGGGCTTGGCTAAGAAACCTCAGCTCTTTCATTTATTAAATATATCTCAGATTGGTGTCTGCTTAAGTCATAACAGCTTCTCTCTGCCACCAGGAAAATGCAGACAGGCCTCATGTAGCCTCAATTTGTCCTGAGATCCCATTTTTCATCTGTGGGAATGTGCTCCCTCAGCAGGCTGAGCCCTCTGTGGGAAAGTGAATTGGTTGTCTGGGTGTGCTCAGGGCTGCTCTCCCTGTGGTGCCGCCCAGCAATGGGGGAAGAAAGGGTTAAATCAGCCTTTAGCATCCTGCAGCATTATTCCTGCCCAATTGTCTCCAACTGGAAACTCACGATTTGTTACCACTTAGTTGGTTTCGGTGAATGAAGAGGATTCATTGCTTTTCGCTGGCGTTCAGACCTTTTGTTCGAAGTTTGGAGAAAATTGCAATCTTTTCTTGCTACTGTTCCAGCTTTAGCCATGCTTGGTTAAGCCAACGCTCAGGTTTCTCTGGATTCATTCACATCCACTAATCTGGGAGCAAGCAGGGTTGGGTTTTTTTTTCCTTTTACCGCTTTTCCTTGAGTATTTTGTTTTCAAACCGACACCAGCAGAGCATTTACTTTTACAGTCAAAATATTGTTATGGTGGCTCCGCTTTCTGAAATTTCCCTCTCTTTATGGGGTGGACATTTATCTGAATCATGTTAATGTTTCCTCAGCTCCACGAGAGACTAAAGAAATAAAAAAGAAGCCACTGCTATAGGCATAGGTAATAAAAATGATGTGGTGGCATTATATAAAGCAGCATCCATGTGCTTGTTCATGGGTTAGTTAACTTCTGTGAGTGGTGTCAGCAGGTCCTGTGGGATAAGCATGGCTCACATCTTCATGGAAAAGATCCCAGAAAGTTTAGTAACTGAAGGGTTATTTTTTAATAAAAAGTGAGTGAGATGGAGCGCGCTGATTCTGATTAACCAACTGTGACAGATGGTAATTCTTCCCTTTAAACGTGGCTTAGAGAAATTAAATTCAAGGTGATTTAAGAACTCTTTAAGAACTGCTGAACCCAACTTAAAGAAAAAACAAAAAGCAGAGCAGAACACCTTGAAGTTTGCTTTGTTTCCTCTTGCCCAGGAGTCTCAGAAGTTGGGGAGCCAGTGCTGTTCCCAGGGAGCCACAGGGATCTTCCCACCCCAGTGTAGTTTCCAGGGTGCTGTGGGATTGGCCCAGGAACTGTCTGGTTGTGCAAACCTCCTTCAACCCCAATAATGGCAATTTATTATTATCTCAGGAAATCATGCCACTCAAGATAAATGTTTTGGGGTTGGAGGGGTGAATTATTATACATTTCATAGGAGGTTTGCTCCCTGAGTTCTGCAAAATTTGTGCCGTATATTTTTGGAGGTTGTTTATGGGGCTTGGGTTGATGAGAGAGGGATGAGACCTTTCCATTGGGATTCCCAAAGCATTGACTGGTGTTGAGATTTAAAGGGATCTCAATTTGCCATGAACCAGCTCTGTCCATCTGGTTCCATGCTAACAGTCTATGAACACCAACAGCTTCTCCTTCATCAAATTGCATCATCATAAAGTAAATCCAGGATCTCAAAACTGGACTCAGTTTCTCTCTGAAGAGATTGGAATCTGGCTGTACACCCTGATTCGATGGTTTAAAGCAGTGTGTGAAACCCCAAACTGCAAAGTTTGCAGTTCTTTTTACAATGGGGATATGCCTGCATGATTTACACATGAAATCAAACCCGAAACCTTCGGGGCATTTCTGCTAATCACGTTTCTGGAAACAGCACACAAAGACAAATAACAGGCTTCAGCATTCTGATTTTCAAAACCATGAGAAAGCAACTTGTAAGAGGGGTGGGAGTTGTCTGGGTGTAGCTGGGAGCACAGCATTCCCTGCTTGTCCCTAATGGATCAAATACAAGATTGTTCCCGAGCAGGGACAAGACTGAGCTGTGATATCAAGGCTTGTACAAGGGGATGCATCCCAGTGGGAGCAGAGCAGCACATCCCTGAATTCCTGCAGGTTCTCCTGTCCCAGCCCTTTGGTTGATATCAATGTGAAGAAGAAAGTGAGCCGGCTGCAGCAGTGATGCTCAAATCCTTAAAGGCCTCCCAGCTTCCCAGGTTGGCTCCTGTAGCTATTAGTCTTTATGTAGCTGAGCTATTCTAGTGCAAACATAAATCTCTTTATTTATAAAACACAGTGTTTCAGCTATTTTGTGTTATCTTGGTGTCAGTGGCTTCAGTATGATCTCTTGAAATTGCTTCTGTCAGCTGTGGAGTAACTGGGAGTTGGAAATATATTTCTGTGTACACCTTTATATTTCACTCTCTTCATGTGTATGTGCACACCTCTATTTATGTCAGATACTGTTCTCAATTAAGTTTTAGTCCAATTCTTCTATTAATTAATAGAAAATTATGAAAATCATCCGCAGCCCAGTTTTTAAGGAGAATTTTTGACCTATGCTAGATATGGAGTTTGAATTGGACACAAGAGATATTTTCATATTCCCTTTTTTGTTTGGATGACTTCTTTCCTCTGGAGGATTTTCTCAGGTTCAAAGGTATTAGTTGAAAATATTAATTTTCTGCAGGTGTTCTCCAGCATGGACAGACACTGCAGGTTGTCCATCCCATCCCTGGAAGTGTTCAAGGTCTCAGAGCACCCTGGTCTTGTTGAACATGTCTGTGCCCATGGCAGAGGGTGGAGCTGGGTGATCTTGAAATCCCTTCCAACCCAAACCATTCTGTGATTGTTTAAACAATCCTGCAGTTAAGGCAGAGCTTTATGGGAAAGGAAGAAATCCTCTTTGTTTTCTGATGGCTGTTTTTCCCCTGTGAGACTTGTGCCAGTGCAGTCCTTCAGACTCTGGGATCCCAAACGGGCTTTTTGGACATACTTGTCACATGATGCCCATCCTGTTCTCCAACTTCTACTTTTTTCCGTGATCTCTCCTACAGCAAGGATCCTGGTGGATCCTGGTGGAGCAGCCAAGTGGGTGTCCTTCGTTATTTTTAATGCTGATGGAATAATTTATTAATGTGTATTTTTATATATCCCAACATCTGATGCATCACAGGGTGTCACAACTGTTATCAAACCACCAGGGCTAAGCACTTTAAAGTGCTCAAGTTGCAAGTGGTGGCATTTGTGGTCTGAGATTTAAATATATGGTGATCTCCATGAAATCCTCGTGTTCTGCATCTTGGGGCTTTTAGGGAGAAATGACAGACTTGAATTAACACTTGGTCATTATTGTTCTATCATGTGCTCTCATTGCTTCATGAGGATTAGGGAGCTGGTGATCATATATCTGTATTTGTGTGCCAAGGCATCATCATTGGTATTTACTCTGATTACCCTGGTGGAGAAAATACTTTACATTATCACAAAACGGTCTGAAGTGGGAAGATTTTGCAACAAAGCCCAGCAGTGCCAGTCTGATGAGATGTTGACAAGTGTTAATATGTTCAATAATCAATATTTAATAAGAATTATGGAAATAGCTCTTCTTCATGGAGGGTATTTAGTGTTTGTATTTGATTTTGGTAATTGTTTGTAAAGTGTGTTATTTGTTATGTCTTCTATGCTGGGTTCAGTTTCCAGGGGAAAAACCTCAAACCTCAAATCTTGATGAGTAATTCCTCAAAATAAAATTAACAGCAGTCTTTCTGCACATCAACAGCTCTGACAGGTTTATACATTTCTTGAAAAAATTTTTAAATTTTTTTTTCACTTTTTCTATTTGCTGTAAAGGAAAGCTGGTTGAAGCCATGTTTCCCACCTCAGGAGTGCTCATTGGAGATGTACAGCAAAGTTCAGCTTTATTTGGCTGCTACCTGCAAAGCAAGGGATAAGTGCTGCTGAGAGATGGAAAAGTTCATTCTCTCCAGCAAGGTTACTCTTCTTGATGAGCATTAAAAGATAGCTTTGAGCCATTCACAATTATGACCTTGACTAGGAAAATGTAAGTTAATAAGGCTTCAACAAATTATGGTCTTTTTGGTCGATTTGCCTAGTGAACTGTTAATTGTAAAACTGAAAGACATTATGTTCAGCTTTCTCTATCACATCTTTTGTGTTTTAACAGTGACACTTCATTGAGTGCAATTAACAAAGCCTAGGAGATTTATTAACACACTTCTTCATGGCCAATGATCCATTCCACTTAAGACATAACACTGTAAAATGCACATTATCTCCTTTTGGCACTTACAATAATGCTTCATGAACTAGGAAGGCATATGTTAAAGCAGATAAAATAGCATTATTAGCTGACAAATCTTACAATTTATTAGACAGTTAATTTATCAGCTTAAAAGACACTTAAAACAGCTGTGCATTTAATGTCTTTTTAATGTATCCAGTAAAACTTGCATAATTGCCTGTAGTGCAATTTATTTTTAGCTATGTTGCAAAATGTCTGCATTTACTGTTTACATCTTCTTTAATTTTTCCTGCAAGGCTCATCACATCGCGGCACCAACTCTAACAATGAGGGCAGATAATCAGATAAAGAGCCTGCTTGTCCAAATGGCTGCCCATGAATGAACTATTCACAAGTCCATGCTGAGCTGGACCAAAGAGCTCCTGCGTTTTTATCTCCACCCCAAGGGCAAAGAGGGAGGGGGAAGAAAATCCAGGGAGCCCTGTAGGCAGAGCGGTCATGGAACGGCGGGCACGGAGCTCTGGAGCATCCCTGGAATTAGCATTTGGAGCCCATTCGGAGCCACATGTCTGGGGTGTAAACTAACAAGGCTCCAAGACTGCATTAGCAGAGGTGTTTCATTTTATAATTAAGGTAACTGCTCCCTGCAGATCCATTGCAGCAGCCCTAAGTAGTGTCTGTGAAGGAAGTGGTGGAGAGGATACACGTTTAATGACTCTGATGCATAAATTGGCTGTGTTTGTTTATTGCTCTCTAATTTAATGGAACCTTTTGTTAAATCTTTCTGCCTTTTTTTTTTTTTTTGAGCGTACCGCTAGTAATGATTTCTGTGGGAACAAAGGGTGTTGCTTATTAAAATAAAAAGTCAAACATCGCCGTTTCCATTAATTAAATGTCAGATTAGCTTAATCTTTTTATAAATATTGGATATAATCTATTTACAGAGGGAAATCAGATCTGCAGATGCTGGGGAAGGAGTGTGGAGGTGGAATTCTCCTCGCTTTGCAGGAATCAGGTGGGGTGGGTCAGACCTGCAGCTGGGATCCCAAAACAAAGCAGGTTTTACTGAACACAAGGAGCACAGGGATGTAGGTATTTCCTCTGCAGAAATAGGTGAGCCTTGTGAAAGGGAAAAAGCTCTTCTGGAGAGTTTCCAAATGGAGGAGTCTGAGAGTAGCCGGATAGATTCCCAAACGCCCAGAGACTGAAAATGAGTGGAATCCATCAACATGGGCTATGCACCAAAAATTAGGGAATAGCAGGAACAAAGCAGTGTTTTATAAAATCATAGACTTGCTTAGGAAAAGCCCTGAAAGATGAAGAACAACCACTCCCCCAGCACTGCCAAGGCCACCACTGAGCCTTGTCCCCAAGTGCCTCATCTGTACATCTTTTAAACCTTTCCAGGGTTGTTGACTCCAACACTCTCCAGCTTCATCTACTGCAAATCCCACCTTTCAGATCAGGTGTGAGTTACTCTTTGTCCCAGGCTGGGCAAAGTCTTCCCTCCCTCTTCTCCCAGTGTTTTGGGAAGGGGCAATGGAAAAGAAATTGGATTTTCAATGTGCACATCAATCTTGATAAAAGAATTGAGCACTCTGAGGCTAAATCCTCCTAAAACCCTTTCAATCTGTCAGGATGCTCTTTGTTTTTCTTTCTAAATGTAGTTATCCACTCAGAATTACTGTGTTCAGTGCAAGCTTCCAGGAGTGCTGAGGATCTGCAGTGCCAGGGTGTTATTCCCAGTTAGCCTGAAAAATACTATAAAAACTTTTCTCATAAATGACTTACATTAGGAGTCTGGCAAAATGATAAATTGTCCAAATGAGGGGATGAGAGGAAAATGAATGAATTATTGAAGTCAAGTATAATAGAGTCGTATGGATACTTATGGTCATTACAAGGAAATGTTATGTATTACATTTAATTAAACCTAAACAGGTAATAGTGCATTATTCATGCAGAGATAGTGATCTAATGAGAGCTGCTTCTCCCTTGGATTAGTGCAGCATTGTTGACTATTTCATTGCTGTACAGTGAATTCTTGGACAGGTGTCTTTGTCCCAGTTGCAGTTGAATTCTGAGGACATCAGGTTTCTGGTGAGGAGTGACCTTGTTGTCTGTAATTCCAAAATTACAGCTCTTTTTAGGAGAGATTTTAAAGGCTACCACTGCAGAAGAAGGTGCTCTTCAAGTTCTCCCTCTGCTTTGTGCAGGACATCATCATTTGTTTCATGTTGTCTCAATTTGTCATTATGAATTTAATTTCCAGTAATTTAAAGGTAAAACACTTTGGGCAGGAAATTCCTGGAATTATCTGTTCTTACTCAGGTCAGCATCAAAGCTGGGGCAATGCCGTAGCTGAAAAACAGCTTCAGATTTAAAGCACTATTTTCTCAGAGTAAAATCTAACCTTTGAAATCTTCCTTATGCCTAATCCACCTTCTTGCAGGAATAATTATATTTACAGGCTAGTGGAGTTCTCTCATTTTGTGAGCAGCTTGAAAATAAGATCATCTGTAGCCACAAACACTTGAGAACCTTTTCATATTCCATGTTTGGAAGCTTTCAGGCACTGAAATAGGACAACTCATTGCCAAATGATAGGCTGAAAATACAGTTTTGCTTATCTGGATTTGTTAGTGATATTTATGGAATGGCTATTTTATAAAAAGGTTAAAAAGTTGCAAAAGCAGGAATATAAAGCAATGATTCATCTTTCTGTTAAGCTTTAGGAGCTCTTCTCTCCAAACCTGGTGGGTGAAGGTGGTTTATAAATAAGGTCCCAAACACAGAATATGTGGCTGGAGATGTCATCTCCTTTCAGAGGATTTTTTTCTACCTAATGAAAGATGAATTTGTGTTGAAAAAGCACAGGTTGGCTCTGAAATTCTGATTTGTCTACAGACCTGTGCAACCCCTGTCACCTGAGAGGTAAAAAGTCAAAAAAAGTAATTTTTAGAAAGCTCATCTTGACAAGAGAGCACAGAAAATCTTGGCAAAGTGTTTCTGACCAGCTGGGCAAGAGGAGGAGATGAGGAGCTGGAGGAAACAGGTCTGTTCCCTGTTCTTTAATTCCACCAGATTATTCTTTCCTGCATTTCCTACTTGGGACCACGAAACTTGGAGAGTTTAAGAAATCATAATAATCTGGAAACAGCTTAATAGTTCCTCCCTGGGATTGTTAGTTTATTAAACAGCTAAACCTTAGTTCCTTTTAACATGGGATATTGCCATAAGATAATTAATTACTGTGTCAGAGCCTGAAAATAGCTGGTTTCACTGCGTTTTAATAACATTTCATTTGAGATAATTCATAGAAAAATCCTGTTTCATTTCCAGGCTGTTATGCCACGCCTCCCTAGGTGGGATTTACCTTCCCTGATGTGTGAAATTCCTCCCCAGCTCGGTTCTCTTCTCAGCAATCTCCATAAAAGTCTCTTTTTAAAAACCCACATTCGAGCAGACGCTGCTGGTTTTGCAAGAAGCACGTTTGGTGTCGTGGGGAAGAGTCCAAGGGAAGCTGGAATGTGTGGGAATCCCTGTCGGGGCTGGAACCTTTCGGGGAGAGGGGTTTTGGGGACAGGGGATGCTCTGAGCCCCCAGTGTGGGATTCTGCACAGATTTAGTTACTTTTATACAGCTCTGCTTGTGAGAAACACCCGAGGAAAAAGAACAAGCAGCAGCTCCTTCCCATGGGTTTTCCAGGCAGCAATTAGAAAACTGTATCCAGCGAGCTTTCCTTACAAAAATCACTTAGAGAATGTTATACAGAAAAATTTATATCTCCTTCCGTCCTCTCCAATAGTGAACAAACTGTCCTTTTTTCTGCTTGGTTGTGAATTCAACCTGCCCTCCTAGAAGCTGAACCTGTAGTTAAAACCAGTTTTGGGTCGTGTTGTTTTTCCCCCTGAGCATCAGAAGCCAGATGTTTTCAGTGCAGAGGAAATTAATGGCCTAAATAATGAATATATTTGAGCACTGCAGCCACAGTCCATCTGCTGCTTCAGGCACTGCTCTTGGTGAAGCAGGATGAGACCCTTTTTCATTTTTGGAGAATATCTGTTACAGATCTTGTAGATGTGAATGAAGGAAAGACTAGCCTGGTCTGTGAGCTGTTGGCTTCCATCTTTAGCAGGAGCAAGGAATGATGGAGGAGGGATTGTGCCAGCTGGGAATAGCTGCAGAGATCACATGGATCATATCCATCCCAGCCCTCCATGGCAGCTCCTTGGTGTCCTGAGCCATCCCTACAGCTGAGGAGGGACCTTTGCTCCCTCACCTGTGTCTTCCAGCTCCTGCTCCAGCCCTGTCCAGCTGGGAATGCTGTGAGCCCTTGATTTCTATGGATGTTTTTATTGTGACCCCACAGGAAGCTGTAATGACCATTCCAGAGCATCCTGACAATAATATTTCATATAAAAAGCTGCGTGGGCAGAGCCCTGGGGAGGGAGAGGCACTGGAATAGAAAACAACCACAAAGTTTTAATTTGTTTTCCTGGAAGCTCTTTCTAAAGTTTTTTTTTTCCTTCATTATTATACATGGAAATTCCCACAGAAAGGCAGGACGTTTCCAAAGTCCAAAGATGGTGATGCCTTGACAAATGATGGTCTTTCCAGCTGGTTTTGTGTTCTCACAGTTAGGGTGCTTGGCTGAAGTCTGGTTCTTTTGGATGTGCTACATCCATGACTTGATTCCATCGCTTTGGTTTCAAGTCCAGTGAAAATTTGCTCTTTAAATCTTGGAATTCACCTTTTTACAGTTCCTCTGCTGCCCTTGATTTCACAGAACGTTCAAAAGCCTGCCACCAAAACAGCCTAGCAAAGTTCTAGCTCTCCACCAGCCTTTTATCATGACCAGACTGACCTGGCCCACCCAGCTCTATGTAACTACAACCCCAAATACCTCTGTAATGATATAAAAACCATTCCTAAGTCCAGGTCAGAGCAGCTGGAAGGTCAGCTTCCTGCTATTCTGTGATACATCTAGGAATGAGCCTTTATTTGCTGAAAGTGTGTGAGAACTTCACACAGATCTGATATTAAAGAACAGCAGAATCAAGGATAAAAATTTTTTTTTGTTCATTTTAATCCTGAGAGTTAAAGATCGTTGCTTACAGAGGTTGGCAAAAATTTACTTTTAGTGGGCTGGGAGAGGAATCTGTAAAACACACACAGGTATGAATGCAAATCGAGGATTTGAATGTATACACTGTTTATTTTTGTTTTCAAAACGTCAGGGGGTCTGCCTGGGTAAGGAACTGGGTGCTTTAGAGAGTGGGAAAAGATGCACAGTAACTCTTCAAAGTTCTGGTGGTTTGAAAGTCACAGGAAGGGAAGAGGGCTGCCTCCTATGGTGAGAAAATATTTTCTTGCACCAGGTCAGTGATCTTCAAATGAAGGAAAAAAAAATCTGTAAGTAGGTTTAGAGATATTAGAGAGCTACATCTCCTAAGAAATCCTTTCAGGGACTTGGCCCAGTGGTCTGAGTCAACAAGAGGATTTTATAGTGCTGCCCATGCGGGGATGATGCTGGAAGAGCCTCTTTGAGCTCCTGCATAATCCTGGAATTGCGGAAATACTCATCCACAGCCTCATAATTGGGAATTTTTGCCCAATCTGCAGAACACAGACATGAAATCAAGGTGATACAATGCCAGGAGCCAGGGGTGTGCTGAGAAAAGCAGGAATTGAAGCTGGATAATTTAAGCTGTGGCTCATGCTCTTGTAGCTCTCCCTCGACCCCAGTTTTGTTCGATTGGTACCAGTGTGTCAGGCTGGATTTCCAGCTCATTTAATCATCTGCCTCTACCTTTGCCCGTGTTTGTTTCTATCACCAGGCTAAAAAGCCTGCTCTGAACGGGTTATTGGATGAAGCAGCGCTCTGTGAGCTGCAGAGCACTTTCCCTTAGTGGTGATAAAATGGTGATAAAAACCAAAAGTGACACTTCAAACGCACGCCTGCTTTTGAGCTTCAGTGCATATTGCTGTTTCTCCCCCAAACACAACTCTTTATTTTTTCCCTGCGACAACTGATGGCTTTGAAAGAGAAGAAGGATGCACATATGGCACAGCAAGTCTTCCCAATATCTACTGGTATGATCTGCAAAAATGATGTGGCCCATCAACATATTTGAGCCTACAGAAGCTCCTAGTATTTAGAGAGAGTATTTTCTCTGCTAGAAATGTTTCCAGCTCGGCTGTTTCTGTGGCTTGGATTCACCAGTGTCTTGTAGCTGCCTTGGGGGGATGCAGAGCAATGCTAAAATTGTTTGGGGTTACCTCTTTATTGGGTTTGCAGCAGCTTTGCATCATTGATTTCAGGTGCATTTTCCCCCCACCTCCCTGCCCACCCTCTCTCCGATGGCCTAAACCAGAATAAGAGTTGCCACATTAATTATTCTCTCCTTTTAATTAATTAAAGAGGCTCACAACATGGATGTGTTGAAGTATGGCTGCAGGGACGACTGGGGGGAAAAAATACAGGCTGAGAGGAACTCCCTGGAGAGGCTCCCTGGAGCTGCCCTGTGTGACCCCACTGGTGGCACCCCAGTCTCCACACAGACCTGCTTCCATTTCCTTCCCCAAGCCTTAACTTTTACCTCACTCATCTTTTCTTCCTTTCCCTCTTTAAGTTTTTTGATAGTCTAAAAGCTTGTGTTTGAAAGAAGAAAACACTTTTTTGCTGGCCATTCTCTTCCTCAGCTCCTAAATCTGTGCACCTTCACAAAGCAGTGCTGGGAGGGGGTGGGAAAAGCACTGTCCTCTGTAATATATCTTGAAGCCTTTCCTCGTGTTCATTTCTGTTTGTGCTTAAAACATTTTTCTAAGCTGCTTCTGCTGTTTTTCTGAAGCCTGGGGGCAGGAGAGGCTCTGGGTGCTGCAGGATCCCTTTTAAAACACAGTTCTTTAAGGATGCTGTGCAGGAATCAGAGCTCTGAGGAGGACCAGAACTGATGAAAGATTCAGAAAAGTGGTTTGGAGACAGGGTGAAGGAGCTGGGTTTGCTGGCAGAAAAGTCAATATCTCTTTCTCTCTGTTGGGCTTAGGAAAAGAAGGAATTAACTTCCTTAGCAGCAAAGACTTTGGATAAAAAGGGTGGTTAAACATTAAGACAGCTCTGCTCAGAAAGTGAGAGCTCCTCTTCTCAGTGAGTTTTTCAAAGGTTTGTCAAAGTCCTGCTGGTTAAAATGTAGGTGAAGTCCTTTCCCCTCTTGCTTGGCAGGGAAATGATCTCAAATTTCCTACCACCTTTCTCTGCTTCTAATGTCTATGTAAACATGGGAGCATAAAACTCTCGCCTTTTTCCACACAGGGCTGTGGAAAGATAAAGTCTGATATGGTTAATATTTTATAACTGCTCTGAGCTATAAAAAAATTGGCACTGCTTCCAAAGTTGCTGCAGAAATGATGGATAATTTATAAGAAAAACGTGGGGACTGTCCCATCTTCTGTTTTCAAAACCTGTCAGGTTGGAATTATGATCCCTAAAGTGCCTATTTTGATTTAGGGGGTGAAGTTGATAAGGACGTGTGCAATTGTCACAATAACCTTGCAGAAAACTTCATTAATGTTTAAATCCCAGAGAAAAGGCCAAAGATTTCCTTCTCATGAATTGGGCACTTAATGCAACATCAGCCCGTGGCAGGTAGAAAGCCAAATAATTCTTTTGAGTGCTGAAAGGGGGGATTTGGGTGTGGTGTGATAATGTGCAGGTGTTATAAAAAATGCACAGATGCCCTTTTGAAATGAAACATTTAGAGATCTGTGTTTGCCATGGTTTCTGGTGCTTGGCCAGGGCTTGGAACAAGCTGGGACAGTGGAAGGTGTCCCTGCCCGTGGCAGGGGTGGCACTGGATGGGATTTAAGGTTTCTCCCAATCCCAAAAATTCCATGATCCTGTGATTCTGGTCCCGCTGACCACCTCTGTCCCCTCCTCAGCCCTGTGACTGCCCACAGCTCACCCCACTGCATCCCCCTGAATATCCCACAGCGAGAAGTGAAAGAGCAATTTATTAATTTTTTTTCCCCTTTGGTTCTGTCATAACCTCAACGCAGATTTAAAACTGAATTTTGCATTTCATGATTTGTTCTTCCCACACACACGCACATATTCCCACTCCCCCTCAATGAGGTAATTGCATGACAACTAGATTAATATCTTTTACATACTTATTAAACTCAATAAGTGGTCCTGCGCAAACAATTGATATTTAATTACCATATTATCATCCTACTAAATTTTAATTACTATTCATTTAAAATACCTCATATGCTATCATTCATGGTAATGCGGATTTGTTTCCCTATAAATGTTTCTCCATAAATGTTTCTCCGTAAATCCTAAATTCAGGCTGAGGTAACCTGCAAAGTCATTTGGGATTCTCAGGGTAGTGGGTGTTTAATGCAGGTCCAAAGTACTCCAATGTGACACAGAAAGGGAAAAATTCAACCACCAGTTGGTACTGGTCCAATCCTTGAAGATGTTTTTGAACCAAAATTCAGAAAAGATTGAATGACTTTACCTTTCAAACCTCCTTTCAATGTCATTTCAGCTTAAAAGATCTTAAACCAAGAGAAATTAATAATTAGCAGCTGACAATAGCTGATTGTTATGAACCAGAACAGTTCCAAACTAGGCAAGGAACGTGAAGAAAGCCTAAAATCACAATTCTATGATAAACTTACCTCTTCCACTGATCATTGTTTTTACCTCTGACAAGTATCAATTTTCTAGATCTCATCCATGAGTCACTTAATTACTCCTCGGAGAAAGGAAAATAAGTGATAATTTTTGTGGTGAAAAAACAACCCCCTCTGAGGTAAAATCATCACACCTGCAGCAGGAGGCAGAGATGGGAATCTCGTGATCGGATTTGCTTAAACCTCTTTGGTTTTGTAATTTATTGGTCAAGGTTTTGAAATAACAGGGCTTTATTTTCTGTGCTGGTGACTACGAGAAGTGGAGCAGTTGTTGATGACTCTGCTGAGAAAGGTCACAGGCTCTGAATCAGAGCACTTTGCTCAGCTCCTTCTCGCTCTCACATTCATTGAAATTAAATCTCTTCAGAGAGCTCTTCAAACCCATTGTGCTTTTCACAACCAGGCACGTGAAACTATTAATATCTCTACTCTGGCAGCAAGATTTCCCAAATTTCTGCAGAATCTCTCTTTTTCCTCCTCATTTTTGCAATTTGTATAGGTGGTACTTGATCCCAGCTATTTCTTTTCATTGTGGAAAAACGGGTTCAGCTTGTTCCTTATAACATTTATAAGGTCTCTTTTTCCACCTAAAACATATTTTGTGAGAAGGAAGTTTAGTAACAGCTTGGAAAAAGCTTCTTCCACATGGCTTGGCAATTTGAGGGGATTCAGTTTTGTGGGGTTATTTTGGTTGTTGCCTAGTTATCTTCCAGAAAAGTCCATGGAAAGGATCAGCTTTCTTGTATCAATATGCTAAAAATACACTTTTTTTTTACTGCAACCACGAGATTTTTCTTTGGCAATTAATTGTGTGACTCAGTCCCATAAGCTCCTGTAATGACTTTATAGGCTGTCAGTGATATATAACCTATTGACTTTCCTTTGGTTATGGGACTATTACTTTCCTGATTGATTTAATCATTCCATGCTACCTTTATCTGCCTCCTTGCTCTTATGAAACTCGATTGACTCCCTGATCTTTAAAGGGCTGATCCAAGGGCAGGAGAAATCCAGGGGAAGATGTGGCAGAGCTCAGATGTCTCTTGGTTTTGCTCCTGCCTGAGGTGGACTTTCCTCATGGATAAATTCCAGAACATACCTCTGAGTATGATAAAATAATAATTATGTGGGTTTCCATTGGTGTATTTATCATAATGGAGAACAGGCAATTTTCCCTCTTCACAAAGCACCAGAATTGAGTTCCTGGGGGAATTATTGCTTTACTAATTACACCAGGTTTTATTCATTTTTTACTGAGACAAACAGTCCCATTCCCTTCAGGTGAGTTTATTTGCATGAATTGTGAAGTCTCAGGATTGGCATTTCTATAAATCAGGGGGAAAACCAGAGTTGTTGGTAGCCTGTGCATCATGGGCATAATAGAGCCTGAATTTCCTTAGGAACATTTAATATGCAAACACTTCCCTGAGACCAATTTACTGATGGGGATGAAATTTGTGCAATAAATTCATGGTAGGAACTCTTGAACTTAAAACATTTAAAGGTGGACTTTTGAGGGAATGAATCCCCTGGCAATGAAGTTATGGGGGGCACAAGGAAACCCCAAAGGGGTCCCTATTGTGGTTAAATAACCAATAAATAATAAAATAAATATAAAGAATGGCCTGAGTGACAGAAAAGACAAATTTACTGGCCTGGGCTTCAGTGCACTTGGACCCCATATATTGTAATTTTTATAACACATATTCGCTGTAACACTTTAACTAAGAGAGTTTGTGTATTAAATGATGTTAGATTAGGATATTTAATGGCTTATAGGATCTAGGGAGGACCCGGGAGGCTAATTTGTTTGCATTAGTTGGACGGGTCAACTGCTTCAAACATGCAGATTATAGAACTACTGGTAGATTGCATTACACAATTTAAATAAATAGTAGCAATTTGTCAATGTCATCTTAGCTTCAACATTTTCCTTTTAAACCCCAGGAAATAGTAGCTCCAATTAAATTGACCTTTTCTTTTCTGCATCTTCATGTTATTAGTAGATAATGCTGAGTCTTTTAGCAAGTAAAAAAAAAAATTAAAATTAAAAAAAAAAGCAAGGAATAAAAATAATTCCCAAGCAACGAGGCACTTGTAGGAAACTTTCCAGAGAAAATTACATTCTTTATAAACAACTGAATCTCGTTTAGCCACCCAGTAAATTTTACAAGTCAGATATACATATATGTGTCAGGAATAAATGAAGACACATGAATGGCTGGATCTCAGTGATTAAACCTTTGGTTTCAGGGGACAATCGCAGGTTCTTGGCATGGCAAAGCTTTAGGTTGGATTATTCATTTTGGAGACAGCGCAGCAAAAACTGAGTATAATGTTAAATCATCCAGATGTGAACCACTCTCAACCACATCTGGAATGTGGGGAGTCAAGGGTAGGAATCCACTTGGTCTTGGAGCACTAAAGCAGCTGGATTGGAAAATCTTGTAGTCTTGTAGTCAAATGAAGTGGTGAAATACTTAAATTGTGAGGTGACACTGGAAGAATTTGGCTCATGGGGTTTCTCTATGTCCATGTGGGCAAAAATTGCTTTAATCCTTTGTCCTCCTGAAAAATGTCAGCAGTGAAATCAGAATTTACTCCAATGTTGGTAATGAAGGTTGTTTTGAACCCATGGCAGCTCAAGGTTTTTGGACAAAATTTGGCCTGAGGAAGATCCCTGAAGATTCCTCAGTGTTCCAGGCAAAATCCTGCAACAGGAACTCTGCTACTATCCTGGTGGAGTTATCCTGGTGAAAGGGAACAGCTCTCTAAATTAGAGCATCTCAAAACCTCAGGTTTTCCTGAATCGGGATGGATTATTTTTAGTTGTCCAGGCTGAGAACAGTTTTGGAACTACTTTTCTTGCCTGAGCAGTTTGTGACTTGAGCAAGAACAACCGAAATGTGAAATCATGAAAAAAATACTATTTTTTTAAAGAAAGATGCCAATCATCTCTGCTGGAATCCACAGGGAAAAAAAAAAACCAACCAAACCAACCAACCAAGAAACCTACCAACAAACCCCCCGAAAAACCCAACCAAAACTCAACCAGCCAAGAAAGGTCTTGTTCACCCATCTTCAGTGCTGTGGATAGAATAGCAATTCTCATGAGAAAATCCAGATCCAAATTGACTTCATTATTTCATTCACCTTTTTTGTCAGAAAATCTGCCTTTCCTTTTGGGTGTTGCATGAGGCATCTCTCACTTTGTGCTTTGTTCCCATGTGCATCAAGGAGCTTTGCATGATCTCAGTGTTTGGGTTCAAAAGTTTCCATCCATTTCTTGTGCCACATAGCAATAGATCCCAGAAACAAAAATAGAGCAAATTTCTTGTGCTCCTCTTTTATCCCACCTTGTGTTTGTGTGATGCTCTCAGAGAGCTTGGAGCACCCAGCAAAGCTTCCTCTTACACACAAGGTTACAATAGCATTGACTTTATAGCCTCACCTGCTAATTAAAAGGACTATTTTTACCCTGAGCACGTGGAATTGGCACATTCCAAAGCTGAATGCTCCAAGCACAGAGCACGGGATATTTAAAGTTTCACTTGATTTAGAATTCAGAGCAGATCATTCAGCAGCCACCGTTTGAAAAGAGGCCAGGAAGCAATTTTAACAATATCACACGAGAGAAGATTATTCAAAGTTTGGGAGAGGGATAATCCTGTAATCTCTGTGATCTAAAACTGAGCAGAGGACATGGCATAACATATTAAATACAAAAAACCCCATATTTCTGTTACTTTCAGTTCTGACTGCTCAGAGAGCCGACACTGGAGACATGAATCTCTCTCATCATGTTTTTAACGTCATTAAATCAAGTAGCTGATCCTGAGAAATTCAGGCTTGCAAGGCTTGCAAGGACCAGGATTGACCTCTCCCTTCCCATTTTTGGCTCCAGGGATGTCCCATTTGTCCCCAGGCACAAAGCAGCAGAGCAAGGGCTGTTCAGACTTCTGATGAGTCTTTGTGGCTCCAAAATGTCCAAAGGGCATCCTTTGGCTTCTGCTGGGAATAAAAATAAAATGGACAGGTAAAGGACAATAACTTCTGGATTATTTTTTCCCAATCAAGGCAATCACAGCCAATTAGAAAAATACAAATTTTCAGTTTGAGAGGATAACTGCTAGGGAATATTTTAAGGTTATTTAAAGAATTTTGCCTGCATTTATTCAATGTGCTATTTAATGTTGAAGATGCCACTGCACCTCCTCTTAGCATCTTTACAAATGCAATGTCATCAAGTGCACTCTTTTTATTTGGATCCAGACACTAAAACGGGGTAGTAAATTTTATGGGTTTGTTTGCTTTTGCACTTTTTTGTGGATTTCACAGATTTCTGCTTTGTGATCAATCAATGCCTTTTTAAATTCCTTTCAGAGCAGTAGCCACAAAGTTCTTTCCAAAGGCCGAAAAGAGGATAACAACTTCTAGGAGGCCAATCCTGACTTTTTCCAAGTATTGTCAGTCTTTGGCTGGTGAGAGTTTTGTAGGAAGATTCAAGGATTTCACAAACTCTGCTGTCACTGCTCTTTGCCAAAGAGCTCCATCCTTTATTAGCAGCTGGCAACAAAGCAAGAGAGGTGCACACTGTGGAGCAAAATAAGTCAGAACCAATTAACATTTGAACTGTTCGCTGTTCTCTAGGAATCGTTTGAGGATAATTCTGGATATTCCATGATTGCAGGTTGTCTGTGGTGTTTCCTCCCTTGTCAGCAGCTCAGACTGGAGCAGAGAGGTAACCAAAGTGAAACAGCACATACACAGTCATTACTCAGCAAATTAAATAAATATGCAATAATTGCTAATTCTCCTTAAGGGACTCCATATAGTAACAACACTTGGATAAAGAAATTCTCTTCTTTCAGTAATTTCTGTAATTTCTGCATGCCCAGATAAAAATAACACTGCATCATGTTAGCTGGTTACAGAGAATTAATCCACATAAACCAGAGGTTTTAATATCTCTGAATCTGTTTGAAAAGGAATTATTTTGGTGCCTTTCTGGGTTTGCATGAATATAACTTATCATTTCCTTCTAAAGTTCAGCCCCATTGCTGAAGGGAAAGTTTCTCAGCGTAGAGAATGAGTAAACAGCAGCTTTTGGTTGCTACATCGTTCCATATAAATGAACTGTTATAATTCATTCTAAATGGAATGAAATAAAATTATCTATAAATTGGTAAATGTATCCATGGCTGCAAATAAAAACTCAGCCTGCCTGAACAGGCTTTCCTCTTCCTGATAAATGTCACAATGTCACAGCCTTTGATTTTGGGACTGATGTATGAAGCAGTTCCTTCCAGATCAAGACAAATCTTCACTCAGGCATTCCAGAGCTTTTCCACCCTCTGTTTCAGTGAGCAATAATCATGCTGGAATATGTGCAAGGATCTTCATGGAAACATTCCTTAAATACTGTTGAGAAGATCTAAGTGTCCACTGCAGATCTGTAAATAGGCTGTGATATATTGACACCAATGCAGGGCACTTTGGATATGTTTGGACCAAGGATGGATCAGAACTTGCAGGGAGTTAGGGGGCAAAAAAAGCAGATTGTGATACTGTTTTTAATCAGTAAAATCGAGCTAAAATGACTCCAGCACTCTGTGCCTGCTGGGTTGAGCTCCCCATCCCAACACCCCCGCACTCCCGGGGAAGTGGGATGGAGAAGGCGTGTTGGAAGACTTGGGACTTGGGGAAGAGGCTCCTGTTAATGAGATGAGAGAGCCAAACATTTTTATACGGAGAACAAGGTTCCTCTGTTAAGTTTTGCTGTGCAGAACGTCTAAATGCTGCACAAGTGACTCCTGGGGGTGCATTTGTCTGTGTCCTGTGACGTGGGGATGTTCTTTGGGTGAGAAGGACCTGGGGGAGGAAAACACAGAGGAGGGAGGAGCTGAGATTGGGGAGGTTGATGCTGACGTGGGTTTAGGCAGGAACTCAGGGGACAAAAAGCCTGAATACAAATTTGTTCTGTTCGTATTTCTCGCTGGTACAGAGCACTGCAGTCGTACAACTCACTCTTTTTCTCAGGCTGGGAGTCATTGCCAAGGCTTGGGTTTGGATCTCCTGATTATGTAGGGGTTTGTTAGTGTCCTTCTTCTGAATTAAGATGCACTGTAGGGGTTTTATTGTTATTATTTAAAGTTTATATTGATTTTTTTGAAGAGTGTCTTTAAAAGAATTGCTCCTCATCAGCCGTGCTAGTATAAAAGCACATTACTGTAATAATGGCCTTTGAATACTGTCCATTAAACTTTGACATTTAAAGTGTTTACTGTGAATACATATTAAGTTTCTCATTAAAGACAAGGTCTGGCTTTCTTGATGTGACTCTTAGATTAAATCAGTCTAATCCAAAATAAATACAAAGATGGAGAATTCATAACAAGTCGCCTTGTAGATTCTCTGTGTGTAAAACAGCAACTGCTTTTGTGGCAGGGAGATTTCATTTTAGTGCCTCCTCTTTGGCCCTCAAGAAAAAAAAATCAGTTCATTGTGTACAAAACCTTTTGCACTTTGACATAAGTCCTTCCAGCAGAATCCCTTTTTTTTTTTATTGAAACAAACTTAAACCATATTCCATTTCACAAAAGTGAAATGTGCTGAACATGTGCTTTTTAAAATAGAAGCATGTGCATCAACTCTTCTACTGAAGACACTTTCTGAGAGTAGTCTCCTGGGAAGGTCCATTACCCAAAATCCAACGAGCACAGGAAAAGGGTGAAACAGTATTAGATCAAGCTTTACTAGGCTGGATGGCCCAGGCTGTGGAATAAGTGATATTTAATACATGCACTTGGAGGCTCCTGTTGAGTGCCCTGTTTGGTAACCCGGATCAGGATGCTTGTTTAGTGGATAAAAGTGAAACTTTAGAAATTGGCAGGAACTTTCTGTGCTTGGCCACCTGTACTCTCAGCCAGATATGGTGTAAGGAGCCTCAGACAAGCACACTTTTCAAAGTTTGCTCTGTTTCACTTCCTTACATCCACCAGGTTCAAAGAACCATTTATTTAAAAAAAAAAAAAAAGCCTCTCTCAGTTCAAAGATGCATTTATAAAGCTCACTGGTCTTTATGATCAAGCTCATACTTTGTCTTCCCGTTACTAAAATAATACTTTTATCCTGCCCTCTTTTTCCCCCTCTCATCTGTTCTGTTACGAAAACATAACCATAATGACAGTCTCAGGCATTGTATATTGTGGGCAATGCAATACCATAAGTAATCAAAATGGGATTTTTCTCTTTTTGGAGTTTTTGCTGTCAATAATAATTGTATCAAAAATAATGTGAACTCCCACCGATGCCTGCATAGTCAATCAGCATAAAGTATTAGCACTTCAGGGACACAAAGGCTCTGAGCCTGATAAAAGAGATTGGACTGAGAGTTTTGACCTAAGAATATAATAATGTCTTCCAAGATCTCATTATGCCCATGCCCATTTGAAACCATCTGGGGCCCGGAATAATAAAAGGAGTGGTGTGAATTTATGAACCCATAGATCCAGCCATGCCCCCTTGGATATTGTGTTGGATTAGTAGATTTACTGCTAATCCAAACACTGTGGGCAAAATTATGTCTTTACATCTGCACTGCGGCTCTCGCGGAGCTGCAGTAACTTAAACGCTCGGAGGGTTGACAGCAGCTCCCCTGCTCCAGGCACAATCTTCTGGCTCCCTGCCACCTTCCCAAAAGTGCAGCTCCTCCATGCACGTCCTCCACGTCTTGCCGTGGCACTTCTCCAAGGGGAGATGCTGCTGAATCCTGAACGGAAGGGCTGGGGAGGGAAAAGTCACCGCTGCCTCCTCTGCCGGGTGGGAACGGTGGCTCCCTGCAAACGAGGAGCAGTTGGCACAGGGAGACATTGATCCGTCTTCTTCCACTTGCCTCAGGTGCAGAGCCTGAAGAGAAGAGTCTACATTTAATTGGGGGTGTCTTCGGCTAAATAAAGTAGTCATATGCAAATCCTTTTCCTAAGGGGCAGCCGTGTGGACTCGTGACCTTTCTTTGAATGGTTCGGAGCCCAGAAATCAATGATTACACTAAATCCATAATTATATTCTTTTCATCTGTGGCAGGGTACTGATAGCATGACAGATGTGAGACCTTGAAAGCATGGGAACTTCAAAGACCGTTGAGATATGTTAGACACCATGGACATGTGGAGCAGGAAAAAATAAAATTAAAAGTAACAGGAGGCTGCTCTACCAGGGTTTTGGGTGATCCCTCTCCTGCACACATGTGCACACACATGTACACATTTACACATGTGACTCAGGTCCCCAGTGAAGAGGACAACCTCGAAGAATTAAATATGTTGATTGTTGTTTCATTTCATTTCAAGAGGCTTCCCAAAGAAAGAAGGGGATGGGCTGGAGAGGCCATGGCTGGAATTTAGAGAGGTGAATGTGCTGCTGCTGGGGCACATGGCCAAAAGGGTTTGTTCTTCCAGGAGATGCTGCTCAACAATGTATTTTTGCCTTTAAAGGGCAGAATTGCACATGGTGGTTATTTTGTGCCTTGTAATAATATGTCCAAGAAGAAACACTGGGTCAGGGTGAGGAGGGTTTGCAGTGGGGTGGGAGGGAAGCTCAGCAGGTCTGTGGATCCTGGTGCTCCCTAAATGGGAAAAGGGAAAAGTCTGCATGGGTAAAAATTTCTAAAAAAATAAAATAGTGTTTCCCACTTATCCCAAATTTAAAAGTTTTAATTTTTTTATATTCAGCCAATGCCTCACACTCTTGGCAAGTAGAGAAGAAATGCTTTAGCAGGGAACAGGAAATGACATTCCCAACAATTCTTTAGTATTTGGAGCTGGGAATATAAATCAGCATCTTACTGCTCATGGTACTGAAAGAGTTGAAGGGCACAACCTGGACATTTTTTATTCATTGTAACTTCAAGAAATAACAAAACTATTCAATATCAATCCACATTATTTATTAGCAGTGTTTACTTCTTAGAATTCCTGTGGGCATTAAAAATTTTGAATGTGATACTAGAAATTAATTTGCATGAACTCTGCATGATAATGTGTCAAAATCAGAGAGTAAATGCAATTATTTATATGTCCCTGACATTGCACATTACATGGGTACTCATAACTCTGAGCTGATCGGGAAATGATGGTATGAAGGACACAGATAAGATAAATGGAAGATTTTTGGTGGTTTTCACCAATAGAAGGAAGTTTATAACCATATAATTCAATCTGAGATGAAATTTTGTAACATTAATAATGTGGAAATATAAGCTGAAAATTATCAGGGGTTTGAGTTTTCCATAACATTTGAAACGTTGATATTGTTACTTTTGGAGGTTCAGTGCAGACCTCTCAGAAATAAGAAAAGCACATATAAATGCAAAATCTCCCCAATACTACAGGAATTATTTAGTTTCTAAGGAAAGATCAGAGGATTCATCACTTTAGCCTGACCCTGAGATCCCAAAATATAATTCTGTCACTGATCTCAGAATCTGAAATGCTTGAATGCTACTTGAGCTAGTGCTCTGTTGGATTTGGAGTGCAGATTTGGAGGAAATATCCCTTAAAAAGGTGATTTTTTGGAGAAGTATCTGTTGTTTGAAGCTGGTGAGGCATCTCTGAGGTTGGAAGTTTCTCCTTAGGGCTGCATTAACAGGCAGAGAGTGACACAAGCAGCCAAGTGCATGGGGAGTTTCTCTCATTCCCCCACAATTTATGGATAACTGCGGATCTTTTGGAGACACCCGAATTTCAAAACACCAGTAACTCCAGCAGCTTCTCCCTGCTCAATTCCCAATCTGAGGGAAGCCCTTCCCACCATCTTTCTCCTTCGCCATTTTCAATATCTACTCACAATTCCTTTTCCAAATGATCCTTCATTCGTTTCTTCCCTCCTTTCTTTCCTTTGGTTCTTTTTTCCTCATGCCATTCCATGGGCACTGCTTGGCAGGCACCTCAGTGTTCCTCTCCTGGTCACCAAAGGAGAATCTTCTGGAAGGCTATTCCCGTAAATTCAGCCAAACACTTGTGGAGAATTCCAAGACACCTGGGCAGAGCCAGTTCCTTCTATCACTGAGCTCTGTTCTTCAAGGCAGATTAATTGTTGAAGTGATGCACCAGTTGCATGGGTGTTATATGGTCATTTTGTCACTCCTGTGAAAGGAGTATCATCCCCATTCCTCCAAATATTTGAATCTTACCTTTTCTGCCTAACGCAGGGGGCACCAAGATGAACAAACTAGTTATACATGCATGGAAAGTAGCAAGCTGAAAGTAATTGTGTATTCAGTTTTAATGGAGCTGAATCTCCTGCTGAGATTTCAATATCTGACAGCATTGCTTTCATTGCCCCAAATGCCCAACCTTTCTCTAATGTTTGACCTTGGGTATGATTATATTTCTGTATGTATCTCAAATGATGCAAAATCATTTGGCTGTATCAGTCATCTCTCGCTGACAGTCCTGCTCCAGCTCGTGGCAGAAGAGAACAAGTCTGATGGCGTTAACAATAGCTAAAATGAGCTTTGATAGATGTTCCCAGCCCTTCAATAAATACATAAAGCATCTCTATAATGTCATTTTGTTAACTGATAAACAACAAAAGGATGAAGGCATTCACTTTTAACTATATTGCGTGTCATTATTTTCTCATTGCCTTGCTTAGGGTAGAGAAGTAACGTGACCTGCAGAATAGAGGACAGGACTGTTGATCTCAGAGATGGTTATTTATATTCTTTGCTCTCCCACCTGCTAAATGAGAGCTGAACAAGTGTGTGACAGGCTCTACCACGGCACTTTGCCTCAAGATGCTGACCCACAAGCCTGGGTCTGCTCCTGGTGGTTTCACATCACCCACAGCACTGGCTTTACATTGCTCCATGCCTGAGGCCAACGTGCAGCTCCTCATAGAAATGCAATTCCTTCATCTACCTCTTGATTTTTCTCTCTGGCTGGGCTAACCTGGTCTCAGAGGAGGTTTAGGTTGGACCATAGGAAGAAATTCTTCACAGAAAGGCTGAATGGTCATCGGAAGGGAGTGGAGTCTCCATCCCTGGAAGTGTTTATAAAATATCTGGATGTGGCACTCAGTGCCATGGTCTGGGTGACAAGGTGGGGATCAGTCACGGGTTGGACTTGATGATCTCAAAGGTCTCTTCCAACCTCAATAATTCCATGATTCTGGGATTATTGGCCTTGTAGTCCCTGCTCTGGAGCAGCTCTTGCACCGTGCTGGGCTGGCAGAGGTGGCTCCAGGAGCAGCATTTTCATGGCATTTACAGATGTGTCCAGAGCTTTGGAGGTGATGTAACATGAGAGAAGGAAGAGTTGCATCCTATTCCTTGCATCCCCACAACAAAGTGGCCATCAGGGAGGAGCTGGGAGGAGGCAGAGAGGGAAGCTGGTGGGTGTGAGGAAAAGGGGCTTGGGATGGATGGGGACAAAGGGACCGTTTTTCAGTGAGACTCCAGCAGGCAGCCTCAGTGTGATTAATGTTCCTGTGCTGGTAACAAGAGCGTATCCCTGAAGAGGGAAAATTTGATAGGAGCCTCTTTTTTCAGGTCTGTGTAAACTGGGCACATTATTTTAATAGTACACCATTAAGGTATTTATCTTAATTTTAAAAAATAATATTTCCCTTGTTGTTTGCAATTGCCCACTAGAAACGAAATCCCTTTCCTGAGCCAGTATCCTTTGCAATCCTGAGCTGGTTGTTATTGCAGGTTGCCTCGGGAATACCGAGTTACTGAGCCTCAGACTTTCTTCAGAAACACTGAGGGGAGTTTAACAGCATCTGAAAATACAGATAAAGAAATACATGGGCCATGCAAACAAAAGTAAGTGGGATAAAAAGGGATGTGTTTACCAGATGGTGCATGGAAAAAAAAAAGCTCCACAAAGAAGCCCCTTGGTCTGACTACAAGGCTTGTTAGGGATGCAGAGCACTGACCAAGTTCAGTGGAGTTTGAAATCCCCAGGGCAGTTTTGGGTTTCTTGCTGTGCACTGCAGAAGGTGATTTAATAATTCATCTGAAACTGTGCAAAACTTTCTGTTGACTTAATTTACTCCGTCTTCAAGCAGATTTTTAGTTTTTCTTGGAGATTTTAACCCAGTGGTGAGGAGCTATAAATAGATGGAGCACTAAACCCTGGGTCTAAAGAGCTTCACCCGTGTCTAGGTTAACCTGGATAATCTGACCAGGTTTGTCTGAATTTACAAAGAAAAATGGACACAGGGAGGCTTAAAGGAGTTAAATTGTTGCTGCTGTACACTGGTCTGCCTTAGCACAGCCTCTCTACTTCCCAAGAAACAGGGGAAAGAGAAATTAAGGCAAATCCAGGCCCTGGTGTGTAGAAGGGGGGAGAGATTTAGTGCTGGGAGCTACTGTCAAGCATTTTTTACACAAATGCAAGATTTCAACACCTTTCTGCTTCTACTGCTAATAAATGTCCCTGGTAAATTTACATTTCCTTCTCACTCACACACATTCAAATGCTTCATTAGTGATCGTTGCTTTGTCTTTTAATATTAACTGTCTCCCTTCCAAAGCACCTTTTATTTTGGCACGCAATAATAATGATTTGTGGAAAATATGGCAAGAGGTCAAAATGTTTATTGGCCAATTACTCCATTCTGGTGCCTGTCTCCATGGGGGCACTTTGTTTATTCAAACATTAAATTAAGCTACCAATCATTAAGGAATCCCTAACACCCACATTCTGTTTTAAACACATTTTAAAGATGATTTTTCTCAAGTTTCTTCTTACCAGGGTGTGAACCTGGCTTCCAGTAGGCAATCAAGTCACTCCAGCTTCTGCAAAATATATCAAGGAGTGAATCCAGTCATAAATACATCTTGGAAACAACCTTTAAAATAAAAAGAAGTTTTTCCCAAGCATAAGGGGCTTTCGTTTGAAGGAGGAAAAATCTGTCTAAAGGTGATGTCTCTTATAAAAACATTGGCATAGTCTAAGTAGCTGTCCAAAAATTAAACACAAACCCCAGTCATTTTTTCATTGCAGGCATGTGAGTTTCTGGTAAAAAATGGATGTTCCAACTCAGGAAGTCAGAACAACATGTACAAGTGGCCCAAATTGGTTTTGATTAACAAGGTTTTCTGCCTGGAAGTCACTTTATCTTCATCCCATTAGCTCCACAACAAAATAAATGAATCTAATGCATTAGGCTGAGCCACTCTCTTGCAGGGTGAAAGAAAAGAAAAATCCTCACTCAAGAGCCATGGGAACATTTTATATAAAATGTTGTTTTAACTTAATATTCCCCTTGGATGTGAAGAGAATGTAAAATTTTCTGCCTCCTTTCATTGTCTCCTCTTGTTCTGCTGGTATTTGTTATTCCCAGATATGGATCACACCGGTTGGGTGATGTGGTGGAACTTTGGGCCATTGAGGTGCTCATTCCACACAGGTTTTGAAGCTCTTAAACCTTTTACAGATGCATTTCCTGCATTCTGGTTTGGAGTATAGACCACAGAAAAGAGATATTTTTTCAATGGGACAAGTGGGAAACTTTGCTGTTTAAAAAACCCTTCATGGCATGGGGATCACCTTCCACCTCATGTGGCAATCAAAGCAAAGGATCCCCTCCACGTCTAAGTCTGGTTTTCCCTTTCCTCGTTTCTCTGTAAAGAAGTTGATTTTTCCTCAATTATTTCAAGTTGTGTTGCTTAGAAATTCAGGTTTAAAGCAGATTTTCTTGTCTGTGCAACAGCATGAATTTTGGTGCTTGTTCCTGCTCAGAGGTTGTTCCAAATATTCAATTTTCAGATTTATCAAAGGTTTTGTTTTCCCAACTATTCAAAAAAAAATCTCTGTTCTAGGTTATTGGTAAGTGGCTGAAATGTGTTTTTGTGAGGAGCAAAGAGGAGTCACAGGAGTTTGACTCTAAGGAATCTTGTCCTCTAATTCCACTCTACTCCCAATATCTCAACCACAGAAAATTTATTTAGTTCTGAAGTTATCTTGGGAATTATGAGTAAGTGCAATTGAATTCCTTTGGTGTTCTGCATAAGGAAATATGAATATCCAGAGAGAGACCTTAAACAAAATCTATTCTTGATTATGTAAAACCTGAAGATTACTGAACTTTCATATTTTATTTTTAATTTCTCCAAGCAATGTAATACATAACTTTGTTTTATTTTTAGGAAGAGTTATCATTAAAAAATAGCAGTTAGGGATGACTCTTCCAAATTCTGCTGGGCAAGAGGGTGTTATTCTTACCAGCTACAGAAAAATTGTGTGTTTAACCAAAGTTCAGTCTTTACTAGAGCCCCAGTGGCAGTGCTGGTGCTTCTTCTGGTTAGACCTCACTGTAATCTAAGCCTAACTGCCAAGAGAATTAATTCCCACATAATCTGTGTTTTCTTACTGTTCATTATCTTCTTACTTAAAAATTGCCCATGAAAAAAATGAACATGTTCATAGGAACATGACTAAAATATTTGCAATGGAAAACATGTGAGAACAAAACGTTATTCAAATTTTAAAAATATACAACTTCAACCAGGGCTGTCATGTTCAGCTCCAGTAGGCACACTGGATTGTCTTTTTTTTTCAAGTGGATAATTTATGTAATTAACCAAGATGCAGTGAATTTTAAATTGTATATTAAAATGGAAAAATTAGATACTTAGGAAAAAATATATTATATGGTTTAAATTCTTACTCATTGTTAGGAATTTTTTTATTGCAGAACTTGAAATTGCAGCTGGCAGCTTTTTAAGATAAATCTTGTCTACAAAAACTGTTTTCCCTGACCTTCTTGACCTGATGGGTTGGAATAATTTTTCAAAATTCAAATTATTATATCTGTAAAATACTATTCTTGCTCATGTGCAACTTTTCACAGTGATACTGAAGATTTTTTATTTTGTTGCTGTTATTGTTTGGCATTTGGGAATGCACTTTAGGCTTAACACCAAGAAATCTAAATGTGCTTTTTGCATATTCAGCCGTTTACATTTTAAATAGAACCAGCATGCACAAAGTCCCTTTTTTCTCAGAAAATTTCATGTAAACTCAATTCTGCAGCTCCAATCAAGAATTGTTCTTTGCTGCATTGCACCTCTTGATCCCGTTTATCTGCATAATTCAAATGCTACCCTGAAAGATATAAACAGAGTGACAGTTTTTAAACATATTTTCCGATAATCAGCACAAACTATTACTTGAACCTATTCAATAACATCACCCTGACAGACGGAATTCAATGACCCTCAATAACAACAGATACAATCTCATTGTATAAAATTATATTATGACATGATTGTGTTGAGTTATGACTGAGGTTGACTTGCAATATGGCACGTGTTTTCTTTAGGAGAAGATGATACTTATTGACATTGAGATAATGCAGGATCTAAATTGTGCAGCCCCAGCTTCTGTCATGAAAAAAAATCCCCCAAGAGTAAAAAGATGTGTGAGTACAACCAGGAGACAAATAAATAGGAAAATACTGGCGGGTTTAGCAAGAATAGAACTGTAATTTAACAGAAATTTTTATCTGGGGCAGGTTCTTTGGTAGCTCAGGTTGATGTTGGGTGGCTCAGTTCAGGTCACAGCACTGGGAGGAAAAGAGGCCAAGCAGTGGAGATTGGCATTGGAAATCTCTGCCTGTGGCTGTCAGTGAGAGATCTTCTCCCATGGGAGCTGGCAAACCAAGCTCATTCCTGGACCAGGACAGTTGTCCAAACGGATATTTAGTGGATGAAAAAGCCAAAGTGACTTCAGAACATCAGGTTCCCTGAGCGTGTTGTTAACAAGGTGACAACAGCTCCTGGCCAGGAGGGACAATGTTCCCACCTTCTGACTTTGGTCTGAGCTCCCAACTCCAGAGAACATGGAATATTGTGAAGTTGTTGGACTATAGGGTGTTTGTGGGGGAAAGGGCTGAAAGGGAGAACAACACAAATAAAGTCAAACATTCCTGGTGAGCCTTTGGTGAGCCTCCAGATAATGTGCAAATGGACACAGCAAGGTCCAGGTGGGATTGTTGCTGGATCTCGTGGTGGTTGTTGGCCAGATTTGGTGCTCCTGGTGTCTTGGTGATTTAGGAGCAGATGTGTGATTCCTGCAGATGTGTTTCTCCTCCAAAGAAAAACACCCCAAACCCGTAAAAATAGAACGAAATATCATTATAATTTCTATCCTCAGGAAAGCTCCTTTGCTAAATACTAAGAAAATCCCAATGTCTTCAATCCGATTGAATGAGGTAAAACAACCATTCAAAACTGTCCAGAAGAACAATGGTCTTTTACTTTTTGTGTGAGAGCAAGAAAGATTTTTGTCCAAAAGCCAAAGCTTCTGATCATTGAGACTCCCAGCACGTGCAGATGTTGAGGGGTTTGGATTTGTTTGCCCGAATCATCGGTAGAGCCGATGATTGTATAAAACTTCATTATTACAAGCAGGTTAGAAACACGGAGCTTGTTTATGAATAAATAATTCTGTGTCTATTCTGCAAGGTAGGAAGGACACTTAGGACATTCAGCATCTCCAAGGATGCCGTGAGCAGGAAGTATATGTGGCAGGAAAACAGATTTATGGCCAGGTAAATATAGGAAGAAAATGACATGCACAATAAATGGCATTGCTGGGGTTTACATACAAAGGCAGAAGTTCGAGCCATTGAGGGCATCCACAGGTTAAAATTTAGTACAGATGGAAAAGTGCAGCATCTTGAGTCATTTCCATTACTGGTGAGATAAAAATCAATATCCAAATACTTCCGTACTGGCAAAAAGCCACTGAAAATAGCAATCTGCCACATAATATAAAAATCCAGTGTCACTAATTTGAGAGAGGATACAAACTCCATGCTGCCTTCAAACAACTGCTTTTTTTGCTCCCTGAAACGTGGTTTCCACAAAAATATTTTGTGGAGAAACGAATCCATCAGCTATTTGCTCTGCTGGCCTGGAAGGCTGGTCCCCCATCAAACTGGGGATCCCAGAGGGATGCTTGGCTCCCATTCTCAGAGCAGCATTGCTTGGAAGATTCTATCCATGTAGATACAGATACACCCTATCTGAGGGTGTTCCATCCATAAGTACTGTGGTCTAGATCCACCTGCCCTGGGTGAGGAGCAAACAACCCCACAAACCACAAGTTTTCTGCCGTGGTTGCACCCACTGGGTTTTTCTCCACGTGTTCCTCGCTCTGGCAAAGCCCTGCCCACCCTGCAGGGCTGGGGGCTGCTCTGCTCTCCCAGAAATTGTCTCTCTTCCCTCTGAAGTTTTCCCCCTCTCCTGCAGCAGAGCGAGGTCAGGCACACAAAGGTGCTGTCCCCTGATTGCAGCAAACACCGCCATGTGTTGTATGTTTGATGAATTAAAAGGATGCTGCCAACTTAATTACACTGTAACCCTTCAATAAAGGAAGGGCAGAGCTGATTAACTAGTGAATAATTGGGGGCTGATTGATGGCTTTCTCCCTCACTGCTAAAGGCTGTATATATAATTATTTTGCCTGTGGGCCTAATTTTGCCACTGTTAGCTTCCACTTTTGTCATCAGCTGTAATTTATGGATGGGGCCTGAAGCCTTAAAAAAGGCTGGAAAATGAAATAGCCCGAAATCCCCAGATATGTCACCTGGAAATGGCCAGCAGGCAGCCTTTAACGTCAACATTTGCAGCCATTTAGCAGCATTAACACCTCATGCTTAGCCGGAAAATAATATTATCATTTGTCAACAACTATCATAATATAGATTTTTTTCCTGACATGTAATAATGTTGCATCACTCACACCGATGATTTAATATATGTTTTAAATGCAAGATCAATTTATTGCAACTGAATAGCAAATTCTTCCAGTAATGCGCCAAAAGAAAATAAGAGAGCCAGAGGAGGAAGAGCCACGTCCCTCATTGCATTGGCAGGTTGGTTCCAGAATTAGCATCTAAGTCTCTATTGAACTCCCCAAATCACAGCAAACTAAGATGGTTTGCGAAACTTTGTTTAAAAAAATATTTAAAAATATCTTTTCTTTGAACCTTGAAAGATGTAGCGGCAGCTTCAAAGCAAATATAGTTAATGAACGACTGAACTTAAAAAACATTGGGGGACAATTTTCCACTGACTGTCAATCAGCAGAGATGCACAGGAGCCCGTGGAGCTCCACTGGTTTGCACGGGATGTAGATCTGGCTCTTTGTATTTTAAATTGAAATAACATTTCTTAATTTATTTTTTTTCAGAGAGACAAAACCTAGTCATTAATGCCACAAAGTAACAGCAGAAGCCACTCTGTTTTGAAGGATTGAATTGCTTCAGTGGCAAAGAGATGCCCCCCAAAATCAGCCTGTTTGGGGAAAACACCACATGCTGATTAGAGCTGCTCCAGCGACTGCCTGCTTTATATTCCACAAAGAATTTTTTCAATAAAGTAATAACAACTTAGAGTCACTTTTTTTTTTTTTTTTTTTTTTTTTTTTGGGAACCCATATTCAAACATCATGGAGAGGAGCCTTCTAATTTATAAGCCAAGATATACAAATCCTCTCTCTCAAATTTCCTTTGTTGTTTTGTCCTCGCCGAGCACTCCCTTGCCTATGAATCACAGAAAGATTTGAAGAACCTTTCAGTCAAAGCTCAGTTTTGTGCCAGTGGGCACTGGCCAGGAAAAAAAAAAAAAAAAGATTGATATTTGCCCTCTCTTCTTATCTGCACTTGATTTATAAGTCAGTGCGAGTATGCAAGAGAAATAAAGGCAAAGACCTTGATGCCTCCCTGTGGAGAATATGCACCATTTGGATTGAAGGCATGAAAGAGGAGAAATTAATGGTAAGCTGTTCATCTGTCACTACTGCCAGCCTGATGGTTTTGCAGGGAAGGAGAGGACTGGCTGACATGCCCTCCAGTCAAGGGCATGACTGCCCGCTGTTCTCATATTATAAACACAGTGCTTTGGGTTTCTGAGGGATTTAAATTTAAATTATACTGTACTTTGGATAGGCAAATCTTTACACAAGTTTATTTTCTTGAAGTATTAACATGCAGGATTTTGCTGGCTTTATGTGGGAGAAAAATAAAAATTAAGTCCCTCTGTTTGATAAAAATGTGTAGCAGACTCTTAAAATGTATCCGTATTTTTAAAGCAGTGTGTTATAGTGTAATGAGATTTAAATTTATATATGCATTGAAGATTTAGGCACAGGCATAAATAGATAAGCTTTAGTTATTCTACTTTCTGGCACATAGGGAAAGATTAAAAAGTTCAAAATAGGAGTTGAATATTTTTTCCTATTAAAATGGTATAATACTAAGTGCTGCTATCGATGACAACATTAGGAACACATCTGGAGGATAAAAACTGACACAAAACTTTCATGTTGTGCTCAACGACAAGAAAAATGTACTTATTGCTAAATGACTTATTTTCGGGGCTGAGCATTTGTGTCATCTTGTGCTGCTTTTGAAATATTTTGGTTTGCTTGAGTCCTCACAGTGCTCCTGTGACATGGATGAACCTCAGTTTGTCACCAAAGGTATTGGGATCATTGGAGAGGGTTTGGGTGCCTGGATTGGTTTGGATAAATGCAGATGGACATGAGAACTGGTTTGCACCATGTCCAAGTTCAGGGTTTAGATCTGGGGACATTAAAACCACCCACACCCACTGGCTGTTTGAAACTCTCTTTGCTGAATTCCAACAGTGGGAATTCCTGTTTTCCATTAAAAAAAAAAAGAAAAAAAAGAAAAAAAAAGAAAAAATACTTTATCACTTATTTTTGTAAAAATCTTCTGAGTTTTAAGCTAATTTCATTATTTCCTTAGGCTTGAGTCATGATTCCTGAAATCCTGGTTTAGGTAACAGATTTCAATGGTAACTGTGCTCAGGTAAAGTGGTGTTTGTTTTCTTTCTCCAGCAAAATCAATGGCTGGCTGAAAGAACAGGGAACCTTCCACAAACCTGACAGAGACAAACCAGACAGAGAAGAGGAGATGGGGTTTGCTCAGGTGCAAGATGATCCTCTAGAATCCTCAGGGAAGAAGGAGAATCCTTGCCTCCAACATGGCTGGCATCACCAAAGCATCACACCATGCAAACCTCATGGGGCTCGAGGGGTGCAAGGTGCTGTCCTGGGTCAGGGCAATCCCACAAATCCAAGCTGATGGAGGATGGATGGATGGATGGATGGATGGATGGATGGAGGATGGAGAGCAGCCCTGAGGAGAAGGACCTGGGGGTGTTGGTGGATGTGAAGCTCAACAAGTCCCAGCCATAGCACTGGATCCCAGAAACACCCCTGTGTCCTTGGTTCCTCCTCAGCGTGGGCAGCAGGAAGGGGGAATTCTGCACCTCTGCCCCACTCAGGTGAGACCCCACCTGCAGAGCTCAACAGCAGAAGGATGTGGAAGAGGCCACAGAGATGCTCCAAGGGCTGGAGCTCCTCTGGAGCCAGGCTGGGAGAGCTGGGAGTGCTCACCTGGAGTAGACAAGGCTCCAGGGAGACCTCAGAGCTCCCTTCTTGTTCTCTAGTCTCATCCCAACCCTGCCTGAGGGCACCACAATCACCCCTCTCCATCACCTCCCAGGATAACCCTCAGCAGGGGGATTGTCCTCCCTGAGGAATGAGGATGAAGGCACTCACAGTCCTAATCAAAATCAGCTGGCCAGAGATATCACACCAGGGCTGGGAGCAATTCACCTTCATAAATTCCCTGTCCCTCTTATCTCCCTGCTCCCAAGGCATCTCCTCTGCAGCACTGACAGGCTCCTTGCTGGGTCAGCTGCCCAGCACTCCATGTTTAACTGCCTGCTGGAATCTGCCTGGAGTTTTGGCAGACTTCAAGTATTGGAGGTGATATTTTCTGTGCCAGCTGTGAGTTGTCTTTTAGAGAGTTTTTTAGAAGCTTTTGCTAAAACGAGTAGGATTTTTTTCCCCTTTTTTTTTTTTAAAGAGATTGTGGGAATGCGTGTTCTTTCACAGTCTTCAAAATTATAATAATTTTCCCAAGCAGCCCCAGTTCCTCCAGGCTTGGAGCAGGTACTCCATTACTTTGACGCTTTCTTTTTTTTTTCTTTCTGTTCCTGTCAAAAAACCCTCCGGTGCCCCAGTTTATGGGCATGTTAAAAATCTGTTTGCACTTGCTGAGTCCATCTGCACCGAGGCTGATCCGTCTCCTCTCAGCTCCGAGTGCGGATGCGACGCCCATACGGAGCATCCCTGGTGCAGCCACACCGGAGGAGCCGAGGAGAGAACACTTCTCCCTCTGCTCTGGGATCACCTCCTGCTGATTCGGGGACAGCACACAACCCACCCGACTGAGCATTATTTTCTCGGTGCCGAATGTTTGTGCAAACGCCGGCAAATTGTGTGTTTTCCATGTCTGGAGAGACAGGGGACGGACAAAAAGCTGTTTGCTGTCACAGGGAGCGTGGGGAGCTCGGGCACAGGAGGTGGCAGAACGAGTCTAGAGGTCCCAGTTTTGCTGATGAAGCAAAGGAAGGTCGTACAATCCTGCAGGCTGAACACTTTTCAGGCTTGTCTTGTTTGTTGTTTGGGGAATTGCATTTGAAAGAGAGCAGTGGAACGCAAAGGTTGGGAAGTTAAGGACTGAAAAGTCAGAAAATGCTATTACAGGCACATATATTTTTATATATTTATATATTTATGTATTTGTATATTCGTATGCCTTTTGTTCTGTGCTGTGCACTAAAATGTGTTGTGGGGTTGTTCAGCCTGAAGAAAAGGAGGTTCAAGGAAGACCTTGTGGATTTGCAACTCCCTGACAGGAGGGAGGAGCTGGGAGGGGTTTGGGCTCTGCTCCCCGGGGACAAGTGACAGGGTGAGAGGAAATGGCTTCAAACGCCACCAGGAGAAGTTTAGATTAGATATTGGGAAAAGTTTCTTTGTTGTAGAGCATTAGAGCAGGGAGAAGAGGTGGAGTAACCATTCCATGGAAGTGTTCAAAAGCTGTGGCTGTGGCCCTTGGGGACATGGGTAGGGGTGACCACGGTGGTGGTGCTGGTTGAAGGTTGGACTTGATGATCTCAAGGTCTTTTCCAACCTTATTGATTCCATGATCCTATGGCATGGTCTCTCCTTCCCTTTCAGCAGCTGTGGTTTCCTCATGCTCCTCATCTGTTATTTCCCAAACACTGTCCAAATTTTGGACTTTTCCTCAACGATTTTCCTCTGACCCTCTCCCTGAGGCTTTTTACAATGAACTAATCTTTGCTAATTGTTTGTGTAGGAGCAGAGAAACATCTCCTCAATTCAGAGAAGGTTGATTCCATTTTACACATTCATAATCAGGCACTGAGATAAAAAAATGTTTCCAAAGCACCGATAAATTGGTTTTTATCTTTCTGGCTTCATTCCCCTCATTCACTCATAGGAAAGAAATCTTGGCTGTGAGGTCACTGATCCCTGGAAGTTTTCCAGGCCAGGTTGGATGAGGATTGGAGCAGCCTGGGACAGTGGAAGGTGACCCTGCCCATGGCAAGGGGTGGCACTCGATGAGCTTTAAGGTCTCTTCCAACCCAACCTGTTCTACAATTCCATGATTTACTTTGTATCCACCAAATACAGACAGCAGTAAAATAAAAATCTGATTTATTTCCATGCACAGTCATTCCCGGGCACTTATGAGCCTGGATTTCTCTGGAAAAAAAAATTAAAAAGCTGTGTGTGGAGCAAGTAATTAACAACCACATCGTGGTGAAGACAGGCAAGGGCCAAATTAGAGTTGCAGAGGGGCCTTTAGTTCCAGCATTTCCCAGCTACTGAGCACTTCAGTATGTGGAGTTAGCAGTTTTTAGCCCAGTTTTTAAGCTAAGGATGTATCCACCTGAACTGAAAAACTGCCTTTTAACACTCTTTTCAATTTCTTATTTTCAGTTCTCTCTTAACAACCAAATTCTTGATGTTGTCTCTTAAAAAAAAAAAAAACCAAAACCCAACCCCATCAATATAAATGAAATATTCATACAAACAAAAACAAAAACTAAATTTGTTTCCTGTTTGACTTTTGAGTGAAATTGTTAAATTTCAGTACATAGGCTGGCCTAGTTATGAAAATATTTCGGAATTTTTGGGGAACTGTTTTTCTTTCTCTGGAATGAAAAATATGTTTTGTTGCAAATCCATGTTTTTTCCATGAGGAAGGAATGACTTCAGCAAGAAAACTTTAAATTGAGTTGAATACTTTGTTGAGGATTTTCAGAAAATTCTAAGAAATCACTGGAATACTCTCCCAGCTTCCTAAACAGGGGGATATTCTCATTTATAAAAACTAATCCTTGCAGGAGACCCTCTGGCACCATCTCTTGCTTCATGGGGTCTCAGAACTGTTGCTGTCCTTGTGTGGCTTTAAAAACACCCAAAACTCATCATCACATTTCACTCTAAGTCTAAATGAGAGCAAAATTATACCCAAAAATTCTAGATTTGAAACATTAGGGGCCACTAATATTATCTGTAAATATTTAAGTGTGTCTGGACAACAATTCTTAGACTTCTGCTGCTTATTTTAGTTGGGGTTTGTTGCTTTTTCTTTTTTTTTTTCTTTTTTTTTTTTTAACTGGGCACTTGATTAAAACTTTGGAAATAAATGCATTTTTTATTTTTATTTTATCTCTGAAATATGATTATAAATGACCTTTGATAAAAAGTTAACAGAGAATATGTCAGGAAGCAGCTCAGAAGGAAAAGATTAAAAGCAGGCAGTCTAGAGAGGTGTTTAATTTCAATTTTCTTTGTGGTATAAGAAATCTGTAGATTTTAAAGCCATCATGCCATAGTTACTTTTATCAGCCAGGCTCTTTTGTTTTGTTCTGCCACCTAATTCTTTTGATGACAATGAGTCCACAGTTTTCCAATGACTGATTTCGATTTGCATGTTATTGTCAGCCTTTTATATTTTATCATATCTCCACTTTGGTTTTTATGCAGATCCTCACATCAGAAGGCAAGGGCAGGCCGAGCTAAACAGCTGGCTGGATTTGCATGAAAATGGACTGCCCTTTTTCATTTGTTTGTTCTTGGGAAATTACAGTAGGTGAGTATCTGACTCAAATTTCCCAAACAAATAAAGATAAAACTTCACAGATATTAAACTGTGGAGCATTAAACTGTATCATTTTACATATAAAAAGGAAAGGATTAAATAGAATTAGTCTGTTGAGCTGACTGAGGAGAAACAATGTGAGTGACGGGCTGAAAACTGGAGATACAAAAGAACTGTGGTGTCTTCAAGAGATTTTTCTCTCCAAATATTTTCCTTTGCTGTGTTTAAGGGATAAACACTAATAGAAATATTTCCCTTATGAATTGAAGATATTTTTGCTAAGGAAAAGAAAACCATAATCTGTTATAAGCCATTATATATTTGATAGCATTCCTGTATTTTATGCATTTATTTTATGCAGAGAGCAGTCAGAGCAGATCCTCAGCAGTGGATATTCTTTACAGCTCAGGCTGGCCTTGTAAAGCAGCCAAGGTCCAAACGTGACCAGGGACAGGTGACATTTAGAAGCCACATTGTTCTCAAGAGGCCAAACCCTCAGGGTGAGGGAAGATCTTTCCTTAGCCTGGCTGCTGGGGAAGGAAAAAAGGAACAAGCTTTGGGGCACAGGAGAACTGGAGAGCTGACAGAGAGGGGCATTATACATTTGAAGAGTAAGGTATCAAAATAACACATGGCACGGCTTGGAGTTGTCAACAGACTTATAAATTATTTAGAGCGTGTGTGTCCTTGTGTGCCTGGGAGTTTGTCCCTCTCCTTCCAGCCTGGCTGCTCGAGCTTATAAAAGTCATAACACTCCCTGCAAACCTCACCTCCCTGCCCTTAGACCATCACAGAAAGGAGAGCAAGATGAAAACTTATATTAAATGAAGGTTTGGAAAGAGGGGATTTAATTATTTTATGCCTAGACTTTCAGCTTAGGTAGGAGCTTGGATTACCAGTGATGTTTTACACTTCCTAGAGTTAAATATCTGGGGCAAAGAGCTGTCAGCTTGGAATTTCCAAAAAAAAAGTGGTAAATGCTAGTGCTGCATGGGATATGAAAAGTTTCTCCTTTCCTCTGCAATGCTTGGAATTGGGTACCTGGAGTTACAGCCCTGCTGGGAGAGGAGCAGAGGCCCCAAGGCAACAGCCAGATTCTCACATCTACCTAATTAATTAATTATTCAGATTTCTTTCCTGAAAGAAAAGGAAAATCTGGAGGACAATTAAAATCCTTTTCCTTCTAAATGCAGCAAAACCATGCCAAGGTTTCATTAGACACAAAACCCCAGCAGTTAAAAGGATGCTAAACAATTGCTAAGCCTGCAGACATCCCTGGGCTTTGCTTTGTGGTGGAGCTGTGGAACCTCAGCAGCAGCAGCAGGAGACAACCAGTCCCAGGTGAGGGCAGAAGGTCCTAATCCACCCCCTGGGAAGCTGCAATGGTTGTTTTTAGCAAATGATATAATTGTAAATGGTTAAAAGGAGACCTAGACCTGCCAGAGTCAGGATGGGTGCTCCTTCTGATGGGCAGGAGCTCTCCTGCTGCTGGGATCTAGGAACACCTGAGGGATATTCTCAGCTTTGGGAAGCATTGTGTGATGGATATTGTGCCTGGGGGACTGACCTTGCCTTGCCTACTGCTGTTTTTAGCTATTTAAAAAACTTAACAAATCCTGTTTTGTTTCAGGGAATCCACATAGGGAATTGCTCCTGCTTTGCTCATCTCCCAGCAGAGCTGAGGCTGGATTTCCCCTGAGCTCACTGGACACATCTCTGATCTACAATTCAAGTCTCTGAAGGTAAGAAAACAGTGAGGTTTTGCTTTGGAAGCAGCAATGACTCATGGGCTGGCCCTGGAGAAAGGATCTTCTTGGATAAAATGGATGATTTTGCTGGAATGTCTCTGGAGAAAGGCAATGGGAAACGGTCTGGAGCACCAGGAGTGGCTGAGGGAGCTGGGAAAGGAGCTCAGCCTGGAGCAAAGGAGGCTCAGGGGGACCTTGTGGCTCTGCACAGCTCCTGACAGGAGGGGACAGCCAGGGGTCAGGCTGTGCTTCAGGGAACAGGGACAGGAGGAGAGGAAACAGCCTCAAGCCATGCCAGGAGAGATTTAGATTGGATATGAGAGAAAATTCATCCACAGAAGGGGTTGTCAAACCCCAGCACAGGCTGCCCAGGGCAGTGGTGGAGTCCCCTGGAAGTGCTCAAAACCCACTGGATGTGGTGTTTGGGATGTGGGTTAGTGGTGGGTCTGGCAGTGCTGGTCAGTGGCTGCACCCCACAATCCTGAAGGGCTTTTCCAACACTTGGTAATCTGTGGATTAACACTGGATGTATTTTTTGAGCCAAGAATATCTGAGGCAAGAGTTTGCTGTCCCTGCCCTTCCCAGGAGCAGGAAGGGATGTCCTGCAACCACCTGCATGTTCAGATCCATGAGTGGAGCTCCCTGCAAATCTTGCCAAACTCCTCCCCAAAGTGCCATTATCAATTCCTGCCTGTTAAAGGCACTGAACCTCCAGAAATTTTCTGTTCAAAATACAGAGACTCTGTGGAAACTCGTTACAACTCAGTATTTACAGAGTTGTCATGGAAATACAAATAATTTTTGGCTTAGTATTTATTTCCCATTGATTTCATTTTGTTGTGTTGTATTTCTGGACTTCTTCCTACAAATGTTCTGTTTCCAAATATCACAAATAGATATCAGAAGTTGCACAGGCATTTCTGAGGGCTTTCCAAGGGTTTGCTGTTGTTCCAGTTGCAGCAAGCACAGCCCTGGCATAGCTGTGAATGCCTGGAATCACCAGCAGCCAGCCTGACAACTGCTCAGATTGCTCTGATGTCACAATACAATGTGAAAATAATGCAGGAAACAAGACATTTTGGCTTTGGAGGCTGACCTGGAAATGGATTCCTGGAGGAAGTGGAGTATTTGAGTTGCTTTTCATTTTAATGAAAAGGAACAAAACCATCTCAGATTTGGCACAGTTGAGCACTTTGTTGTTTTTCTGGGGTTTATTTTTTTGGTTGGGTTTTAATCTGGGCTCACATGAGATTTCCTTCAGTGCTTGGATGTGTTTGAATGAACTCTTCCTGCTTCTGCTGTTTTAATCAAACTGGGCTGGCATGGCAAAAAAAATCAGTGGCACTGGGAGAAGGAGCCAGTGCATCAAGGGCCAGCATTTGTTATCAAATTGTGATTTTTTTTTTCTTTGGACCTCTTCTTTGCAAACTGTTGGAGGATTCTGTTATGGCTCTAGTGTGATAAAGAGAATTATTTTGTGTTTTAAGGGTTAGATCTTCATCTGATTTCAAACTGCTGCTGAAACGACATGAATTTACACTTGGGGAGGGTCAAGTGCAATATGTGGGTGTGCATTTTGCAGAAAATATTATTCAGATTCTATTTCAAAAACCTATTTTTACATTGAATTTGTAATGTAGCTTCTTGCATAAATCCTTGGCTATAATTAGCAGTGTAGTACCACTGCCATACTTAGGAAATCTGGTGTAATTTGGGGAATCGGCTCTTTTTTCAGTGCAAAACAAGCTAAAACTCCATGTCCTGCCACCAAAACACCTGTGGCAAAAAGTCTGGTTTTGCTGCAGGAGGCTGATGGAACTTGGCTCAAGTCTCCATTCCTGTAGGACAACCTCAATTCAAAGATTTGTTCCTTTTTTGATGCTTTCTTAGAGCAACTAAGGGTCTCCTGTGGCTCTGCTGGCCTCAGGGGTAGTGCCAGGACCCCTCTGAGCCTGACACCTTCAGATTATCCATCATTTCCATCCATCTTTTCCCCAAAACAGCCACAATCCAATTGCTGCTTGGGCTGATGGTGACCTCAGCATCACCCACCCTACAGGGGAGAAAGGGAATATCTGAAGTGCAGATTAATTTGAATTATCCTTGAATAAAAATGCCCACTGTTAGAGTTTGTTATGGCACAGTCACTTCCAATTTCCACTTGAATTATGGGTGCACAAACACACATTTTTCCCCAAATAATGGGACAAGAAGGATCTCCATAACCCTGGGCTTCTCAGCAGTTGGATTAGTTTGTTTGTGGGACAATGTTTTGTTTTTCAAGCCTTTCATGATGCTGAAAGGACACTGAGAAAGTCTCTGCATGATTCTTAAATTTTAATTGAGGAAAAACAAATGTGGCTCTTTTCAGCCAATATTTTCTGTTTCTGTGGGTTTTGTGTTAAACTCCTGTACAGAGGGACTGTGTGTTATTGATAATGTGGGACTGGACTTGGTGGATTTTTAATGTCTTTTTTCATGTTTATATGGAACATTTTTTGAAGCAGCAATTAAAATAATTAAGGAGGGTGAAGAAATCTTTAGCATGCAACAAAGATTTCTGCAAAATGTTAATTTCTGTCAAATAAGTGAATATATGCACAGATGCCTCCTGACAGAGGCTGTGATTTCTGAGTGCTTTGCATGCCAAATAACTTGTTTACCCCCTCAATGTTTGCCAAGTTTACTGTCAATTTACAAATAATTTCCATTTTGCTGTTTATTCTGCTGCCTTTTGATGGATATGTCTTCCAGACTTTTATCTTGCATGTAGACAAACTAATTAATATTTTCCCTTCAGGCAAATATTTTTTTCTTAGATCTAAATGTGGGTTAGATTCTTCTTCGTTTCCATATGCTTTGTTCTGTCAATCACTTCTCTTCTATGTTACTAAAAATGTACCTTTGTGGATGTCATTTCTCATGTTTTACAGATTTATTTCACCTCCATCTATATGGGAATGTGTGTATGGAGAGAGACATATTTGTTATATATATGTTCATATATGTTTAAGAAGAAAGAGCGAAAATACTCGCTCTGTGTTAAGATTTGGATCATAAGACTGAATGAAAATGCATTTTTGTCTCGCCTGTTGCTGCCATTTCCCAGGCTTGACCTCACAGTTTGTGGTTCCTGCTGCCCATATGGCACAGGCAACACTGAGCAAGTCTCTTCTGCAGGGTCAGCCTGGTTCCTGCATGTCTTTTTGACCTGGTCCAGCCCTTCTAGCCATACCTAAAATATTTGGGATATCCCATTTCCACCCTCCAACAGCACAGACCGCAGAGAGCGAGATGAGCAGGGTGATGCAGAAGTGGTTCTTGCATCCTGCAGGAGGGATGGTGAAATCAATCACAGGATGGTTTGAGTGGGAAGGGACCTTTAAAGGTCACCTGCTCCAACCCCCTGCCATGAGCAGGGACATCTCCAACCAGATCAAGTTGTTCTGAGTTGCATCAAACCTGGATGTTGGAGCATTCACCACCTCTCCAGGCAACCTGTGCCAGTGTTTTACCATCCTTCTTGTAAAAACTCCTTCCCCCTGAGCTGCTCTGGCCAAGCTCTGCCAACCTCAGTGCCCAAAACTCCTCCTAAATCCCAGAAACCCCCTCCTGCAACACTCTTTGTGAACATTTAGCTACGTTTAAAGATCTCCGAGAGCTAAATATTGTCATATTCAAAGAACAAGATTTCCACGTACTCCCCGCAGGTTCCTCAAAGCTTTGAGGCTGTATTGGAAGACACAGTGCTGGATTAAAAAAAAAAAAAAATTTTGTTATCATAAAGCCTGCATGTTACCCACGTTCTGCTGAGAAAAACACAGGTGGTAACCGAGAGCGCAGATATTGTGAACAGATTCTTGCAACTTACCAGTCGTAAAAATATCCCTGCAAAAAAACTACTCCCAACGACTCTGTTTACAGAATGCTTGGTATTTCCTATATCTGGAAATACTCTCGTTGGAGCTCCATATGTCGCAGCCAGTCTGACAAGCTTGCTTTTGAACTGTTTGCAGGTTGCAGTCTGTCTGGAGGGCTGGGTGCTGATGCCTTCAGGTTTTTAGGCCCCGCATTATGGGCATGATTATCTTGTTCACTTTGCAGGCATAGAAAAACGGAGCTGGGATTTAGCAGGATTTGAAGAAACTTCCTAATTATGCCAAGTAGAGAAGTGCCTGAGCGAAATCTCCGCCAGAACCCCAGGTTTTTTATTACCGGGTCTGTTTTAAGTGTATCTCTATAATTTTCTGTGTTTCTGCTTTTGTTTATATCACCGTAGTCAGCAGGACTGCGAGATTAAAAACTGAAATATATTATCTTCGCACATCCTCCAAACCTGTCGAGAAAGGAGGAGAAATTAAACAAGGACAAAAACTCGCAGTGAAGTGAAGCTGTTTCCTTTGAGCTGCCTTATTAACCAGTCAAGTACTTGACTGCCACTGTCAGCGAGATTTCTTTAGAGAAAGAGTGGCATTTTGAAAAATACAAATTCACCGCCTGCACAAGTTAATGAGGCCCTTCAGCAATGTTCATTGATAGTGTAAATTCATCATAATACAGTGCTACAAACCATAAATGGGATCTGCATACAGGAAATCAGCCACTATTAGAAATTTGCCAGACACGGAAAGAAAAGGAAGCCATTGATAAGCAGAAAACTCATCTGAGCCACTCGGTGCTGATGGTGTGCAGCACATCAGCAATGCCAGAGAGCGCCACGAGGAGAACTTATTAAGGTGAATTGAGGTGGCTCATCAAGTAGATTTTGCTCCCCTTTGTTCGTGTTTCATGGGCTCTCAGCTGCCTCCCTTCCACTCTCCAGTGCTGGGTGAGATAAAGTTTGCTGTGTAAGGACTATCCCTGGCACAAAGGGACAAATGTCTCCAACCACGTCCCTTTTCTGCACACGCACAGATGTGCTCGTGCTTTTAATTGATTTTTCACTTGCGTTTGCAAGCAAGAGCTTTGCAGACACCAAATTATCTTCAGGGCTGTACAGGACACCAGGAGTGGACAGTAACAAAAATTGGCAGCACCCCAGAAATAATATACCAAGGTGACTTCCTGATCTTTGAAATAATTATCGAGCAGTGCTATTTTGCTGTCCGTATCAATCAATAAATCTCTCCACATGCAATACATTCATTATTCCTGGCCTCGTTGAATAGTGTCAGTTTAAAAATCTCAGGGACCATTAGGTCAATATTTTAGTGTGATTTGTCTGCTGGCCACTTTCCATCATCCTGCTCAGGAAGTGAATAGAAAATGAACACTTTGCATCATGATCATAAAACAGGCAGCTTCTTGAAGAGAAGAGGTGACCAAACATCTTAAAATCTTGAAGACTGTCATCCCAGATGTGCAGGATGCTGTCAAATTAGATGAATGAACTCAGAGAAATAAAGCAGACAGGTACGAAAAGGCTTTGAAACATCTGTATCAATCTCCTGTGGTCTTGATTTCAAATATAGGGAGGTCTGAGGAAATACTACATTGGATTAGTTGCTGAGAAGTGGAAAAGAGAGTTGCACCCCTGGTCCCTACTGCCCTGATTTTCCTACTTTTGGTGGGGATTGCAATTTCGATTGTTGCAGAACCACAGATAACTGGGGAGCAGCAGAGGAACATGAGGAGATGCAAATTCTGCTTTCCCTCTTCCCGCAGTGCCTTTGGTTTCACACGTGAAGACAAAGTCAAGGCCATGCACTCTGATCTCCTCTCCCAGGGGATCTGCTCCCAGGTATCACCTGTGGCCTTCCCTAGGGGATAGTTCAGAGCTCATTCCCATCCATGGAAACCACAGAGCAGAAGTTCTGCTCTCCCAGTGTCACCTGTTTGACTGGGCTGCCACGTTTGTGTCACTAGCTGCAGGAGCCACTGGGCAGAGGAGCAGAAGCCTAAGCAAACATGTTGTTCTTCTGCAAACAGGAATAATTATGTTGACTGGAAGATAAGTAGGAATAACTGAGCAGAAGCTGCAGCTGTTGATGCTGTCTCTTCCCTCTGTCTTTCAAACCCCTTTGGTAGCTCCTCTGTGCTGCTCCTGTCCCCTTTCCTGGTGGCAAGTCCCCATGGGCACTTTTGTGAGCCTCTCCAGTGTCTTTTTTCTGTGCCTCTTATATATTCCCCAAGTGGCAAACTATTTCAGGCTGGAGAGATGCTCCTTAGTCCTCCCCAGCATCCTCCTCCTCTTGTGTTCCTTCTTACCTCTTTCCTACTCCAACAATTCCTCTTCCTTTTCCCCATCACCCCACCAGATTCTCCCCTGGACCTGGCTGCCCCACTCTTCTGAACCACTTTTTCCTCTCAACTCCTGCCAAAATCCATAGGATGATCTCCAAAGGGAGCTTGGTTTCTGAAAGTTTCAAATAAATCTGGAGTGGAAGTTGTTTAATGCTCTGTGGGCCGTGGGAGATGAAATGGAGTGAGACGTGTTTGTTCCCTTTGCTGGCTACTCCAATCCCCAGCTGATAATTAGGAACAATGGATGAAAATGTGCTGGGGATATATCATGAGAAGAAATCTTATGGAAACATTAGGCAGCCTATTATTGTAAGGCTCTTGTAAATACTGTTTTGTAAGAAGAACCTATCTAAGATGATGTAAAACTTAATATTCCTATTAACAAGATGTACTGTACTATTTCCAATTCATATCAGTGGAAATGCATTTTAAATTACAAAGTACTCGTATTTTATCTGAGCCAATGTTCTGATTCATATGTCTCCTCTTTAATCCCATTTTCATTCAAAGTTTCACAATTCACATCTTTTTCCCATTTTCTGTAATACTTTCTCTGTTTTCAAAATGTAATCAAAGCTTGTTAGCTTCTACCCAACCATGTTTGGCTGAATGGGAATATTAATAATACCAGCTATTGATGTCTTTATGTTAAAATTTGATTTATTGAGCAAGTGGCACATAATCTGTGGGGAAAATACCTAGAGATAACACCTTGAGATGATTAATTGTGTTTACAGTGCATTTCTGTAATAATTGTTTACAAGGAAATTTATGCATGAGTTGCTGCCCCAGTTCAAAAGAATAACTCATCAGATTGTCAAGCTCTCTGCTCTTGAGTATTCCAGCTAATTGCTATCTTTGCTAGTTGAGCATCATAAATCCTTCTTCCACAGAGCTGAGAGCAGGATTTTTGGATCCTGCTTTTGCATGCAACCTTTTCATCCCTGGGAACATCAGTTTCCTCCTGCAGGAAAAGAAAAAAAATCTGTAAGGGGCTGATATCGACAGAAGATTGCAATGAGCTGCCCAGTGGCATCAGGTCTCACTTCTGAAAGGAGCTTAGACAATCATGTTCTAAAATCTGTGTTGGGTGGATTTGCCAGGAATGTTACTGATAGTGAATAACATACAAGGATGTAGACTCAGTCTTCGAAAACGAAAAACATTTAATTCCCAGTTCTGCTTCTCCCTACTCCTGTATTTCCTTCTCCTCCACGAGTGCTGCAGGGTAGAGATGGTAGGATGGGTTGGGGAATGGTTCCTTTCCAGCCATCTGTGCTTATTACTGATCTAATAACAACTGCACAATTCTCCCTTTTGGAATTAAATCCGTCCTTACAAATTCACAGGCATAAACATACTTTTCTTCTGCACAGCTTCATGCATTTTGAGTTTGCTTCTTTTTTTGTTCTATTTCCAATTTTGGAGTTTAATTATTTCATAACTAACTCTCCTGTAGTTGCAGGAGTGTTATCCAAGCAATATGTTGCCAGGAAGTAGTTGATAATGTTTAATAATTCCTGATTACATTCCCGTTCCAGTCCATGATCATGATTATACAAATGTTTCTGGTGCTATTTTTCCGTACAAATCCTCCTTTTCAGTTTTTTTCCCCTCCTTGTTGACAGTGTGTTGGTCAGAATACAAGAGAAACCGACCTATTTGCTGGTTTAATTAAAGATGTCAGTGAAATCCTTAAGGTTTGCCTGGGAAGGAGCAGATTTACTTGCTGCTTTTATGCACACTGTGGGATTTAAACATTTTGAGAATTGCTTTGGTGATTTTTCCCAGGAGATAAAGGAATGGATTAAGTGAAGTAGTTTCTGACTATAATTGGTCTGGTTTAAACACTTAAAAATAACTTTAAGAAATAAGAAAACACAAAACAGGTTTTCAAGCAGGGATTTAACTTTTTCTTTTTTTTTCCCCCCAGCTATGTGTTTATTCCAGCTTTGGTGTCTCATTGTGAACTACCAAAGTGGGCTGGACCTGAGGTGGGATATCTGCTCTTGGAACAGCAGCCCAGGCAGAGGACAGATGTCTGGAGGAGAAGAAACAAAAGGCCTAAATCTGAAGGAACAGCAGGAGAAGAGAAAAAGGAGATGAGGGGGGAGAGAACAAAAAAACCAGAGGCTTTCAGCCTTTGGATGGGTTATTTGCGCTTTGCAAACAAAGTGAGCTGGCAGTGCTTTAAACTTGCCGAGGTTTGCCGGCAAAGCAGCTCCATCAAAGGCTCCCACCTGTTGCTCAGGTGCTGCTGGCACTGCTGCTGCCCTGGATCAGCCAGGGGCACCAGGAAAAGCTGTTCTGTCTCTCTCTCCAGTCAAACACCTGGGCTCTCCTCTCTGCCTCGCTTGGTCTCAGGCAGGTGAGCCAGCAACCAGGAATTGCTGCCAAATGATTGCTGTTGTGGTCGTTTGGAGAGGCAGAGGTAGAGTTGGCATAAATCAAAACATTCACATGTCTAAACCAAGCTTAACTCTGTCCCCCCAGTGCCATCAGCTCCTACAGTGCCAGCTGCACTGGGGGAAGGCAATAAAATGTCCTGCTGAGCAATCAGAAAATATCAATTTAACAGCTAAACTTACACTTGTGGTCCAAAGAAATGAGGATCACTGCTATGCCTGGAGTGAAATAGTTCCTATCAAAACTTGGTGATCTGGGAATTCTTGAGGGGAGAGTGAAAAAAGCCACCCAAGGCTTTGCAAGCAGGTTTTGATCCAAAGTAGACGCAATAACACAACACATGAAGCAGCTTCTGTAGGAAATATTAGACTAATCTTACAAAATATTCCAACCATGCCTATCAAGGAACATTAATAACAGTGTTATTGACAGAGTATTCATTTAAAGTCATTCTGTTGGATACAATTAACATTTAGATGAGAGACAGTTATAGGTACTCGGATGATATATATGAAAGAAACAATGACTCATCCCTCCAACAGCATTGGTACCAAACCTCACAGCAGGGAAATCGCATTTCTTCCAGCTTGGAAAAAGAAAATCCATGGACATTCCTGAAGAAACCAGCTTGTTCCTCTCAGAGGGATTGCTGTGCTCTGTCTCCTTAGTGAAGGAGGAAATTTCTGTGGATTTTTAAGGGTTGGGATGAGCGCACAAGAGGAGGCAGTGCAGGGGAAAAGGCTGGGATGGACAGCTCAGCTCTGGGGTCTGAAGGACTCTGCTGTGCTCTTCTGCCAGCCTTTTCTTCTCAAAGCTGTTTATGTAATTAGATTGTTACATCAGCCATAGGAATGTCAGCAAATGATGAACCTCTGTGCAGCCAGGGTGAGGGCAGTGCTGTAAAAACCAAGAGTAAAGCACAAATCCTCTCTTGCCAGCTCTGTGTCTCCCTAGTATCAAACCACACTATTCAGGGATGGATGGATGGATGGATGATGAACAGGATGCTGGAAGGACACATTCCAACAATGATTTCTTGAGATTCACAATATCTCCAATCAAATAATGAAGCTTGGATTGGTCTTACCTGATTTTATTTCTTTCCAGTTTAGTCTAGGCCTGCTCTTGACAGAGAGGAGCTTGGCCTGGGAGCCCTTCATCCTGGACAGCTCCAGATTCCTTATTTTTGGAAGGCTGAAGTGTTGTCTGAATGCAACATAAAAGCATCAGTGGCAGTCACCAACCTATGTATTAAAGAAATACCACTTTCTTCTCCACATCTGTACCTGCCTGGAAGTCTCTCCACCCAGCTGGGCTTTGTGCAGCTTCAAAAGATGCTTGCTCAGACAGAAATATGAGCACAATCAACCGAAGTTCAGAAAACCTGGAATTGTGACAGAAATTTCCACTGTAAACCCTCTCTGCACCAGCAGTTGCTGTGTTGGTAAGTAAGAATATCATAATTTGCTTTGGAGAAAATGGTCCGATAATAATTAATTGGGAAAAATTGTTTTATATCTCAAACAAACATTTTAGATGACATGTTGCCACAATAAGAAGACTTGCAAGTCTGGAAATGGAGTTATCTCCAACCCTGCTGCCTTAAATCTGCTCCATAATAGCCTGGTAGTAGTTTATTTATATTAATTCTGTACTGTATATTTTGCATTTTTGTAGAAATGCCTAGAGCATGCATATTAAGCAGTTAAGAAAATTGATCTGCTTGAGCAGTGATAACATTTGCAGAATGAAATCCTCACAATTAGAAAGACGTTTGAAGCAACCATGTTAAAAGGTGCTGAAATGTTCTTGAAGAAATGCCACATGTTGCTGCGGGCAGTAATGAAACATTTCCATATAAAGTACTACATAAACACATAGAAAATGTAGACATATGTTAGCAGATTATGGGGTGTGAGAGTGATAGAGTAGTGATGATTATTTGCAAGTGTTAATGTTACCAAAGCTGAAGGTTATCTCCTGGCCCTGGACCCTATATGTAAATAATTGTAGCTGGAAATATGCATCTTCAAAGCCATCAAACATAATATACATCCAGCACTCCTGAAATACTGTAGGGTTTATTGATCTGCAGTACAGGACAGTAAATTTTAGTAGATTTATGCTCAGATTTCAGTGAACATATGGCTTAAGACATGCAAGTTTGGAATAAAGTTATTCATATTACGCACACTTGCACATGGTTCAGGATTTGCAAGTCAGGGAGTGATCAATATGCAAAAGGTGAAGTCAAATATACATTTATCCACACAGAGGGAATTTTCTATGCATAGCACAGAGCTCTTCTATCAGCAAACCAGAGGAATCTGGTCTCTGCATCCATCTATCAAATGTTTCCCGTGAAAATGTCCATCTATTATGTAAATAGTTCTGTTCTAAATATCTGGTTGTGTGAGGATAACCTACACATTTTCACAGCCTGCTGCACCCAAAATAGCACCTTAAAAAAAAAAAAAAACCAAAACCAAAACCAAAACCAAACAAAAAACCAAAAAAAACCCAAACAAACAAACAGAAAAAAACCCCAAACCATATAGCAATTTCAGGACCAGCAGTAACTTCAGCTTGGGAATGTGGTCTTTGTGGTCCTTTGGTTGGGGTTTTCTTCCAAACCTGTCCCAAACCCTTTAAAACCTCATTTTTTCATTGGTGAATTTTGTATTTATCCTTATATAAAAAGCTGTGCATTGCTCCTGCTCCAGGTCCTAAAAGCACAACTGTGAAGTCAGGTAAGTTGGTTGAATATTTCTACTGAGATTCTCGGTGTTGTTTTCCTAATGAGCATTTCCTCACATCCTTTTCTGGTTGTTTTTTTTCAAAATGTTTGCTTGAATTAGAAAACAATCTCTGTACTCAAAAGTGGCAAATCACTTGAGACTCGTTTCTGAATAGTGCTGAGAAATCCCTCTTTGCATATCTTTAAAGATGTTGCTCCAAGAAAAACAGGAATTTGTAACTCTAAAACCTTCATCAGCCTTGTAACTTTGAAATAAACAGTTCTTGAAAGAATTCAGTACTTCAGAATCCAGTTGTGTGCACTGAAGCAGTGGAAATTCAAGCAAAATAGACTTTATGATCTTTGTCTATTTAATAGAGGTTGTTTTTTCTTCATCACAGAACTACGTCACCATTTTCCATTGTGGAAAAACCGGAAATAGAAAACCAGACAAATTAATAGAACCATTTTAGTATACAAATCCTTATACCATTTCTGGGTGCCTTTACCCATATATATATATGGGTAAATATATATATATATATATATATATGTCTGTTTACTAAATTGTATGATTGGAGTTAACTATTGGTCAAAACCAGCCCCAAGTAATTTCCTTTAGTTCTGGGTCAGGCCTGTTCTTGCCCAAACAGGAAAAAACATTTAGGTCAATGCGGGATAGATTAATTATAAATTATAAAAGGCATGATAGTATTAATTTGCATTTCATAGCTTGGTGCATTTGCTCATCAATCCAAGGAATCTCCTTGATTTCTTACCACTAATACACTGTATTTGTACTGTATTTACAGTGTATTGGGTTGAAGGCACAACTGCAGAGTCCAGTCTTTGTCCATGGCTTGGCAGGATGGATCTGGTATTGGCAACATGGTTTGATGGGAATTCCAGAGGGATAGTTGAAGGGATATTTGGGGTGCAAGGAGGGTGTGCAAACAGAACAATCTTCTCCAGGCCCTGTTCCCATGAGGGATGGTGAGGAAGGACTGGGATGCTCTCCTGTGGGGATGCTCTCCTGTGGGGCTGCAGTGCCCTTTTCCCCCAAAGCAGAGAGGTCAATGCCAGATCCCAACTGAGATAAAGGGAAAAGGGTATTTCTTCTATTTGATACATAATTTGTTGATTAATGATGATAGCACAGCAGCAGTAGGTTAATTTGTTAAAATTTAAATAAATTAAATGAAAGGTTTACTAGATTTCCTGACTATAAGCCTTTCTGAAAGGGGATGCATTAAATTTTCGAAACAAAGGATCAGGCAAGAATATTTTCCAGCTAGCCTTGTTTTTAGAAACACATCCCTCTCCTTTCTAGAAAGGAGTTAACTTCCAGGATGAGTCTTTTCTTCTTCATTAGCTCTTTATTAGCATTGGGCTAATCAGGTCAGGCAGAATAGAAACTCATCAGAACCATCAGCTAAAGATCAGAGGAACCCATTTTTCCTTTTCAGAGTTACACTTCCTTTCTTTCCTGTCTTTTTTTTTCTCAATAATTTCTGTTCCTCCTGTTGTCATACAGGAACAGATGTGAAAGAATTCCCCAAAGAAAATTTGTTCTTACGGCATTCTGGTTCAATTTCTTTGTCCATGCCCATCCCCAAAGATAGTAAACAGATAATATTTATAGAGGGATTTTATGATCTGTTTACTTCAGATCCTTTTTTGTATTTACAAAAAATGCAAAGAAATGAGACTAAGTGATAAAGCAGCAGCTAGAAGTGCCTTTTTCATTCTGGGCATTTAGTAAATATTGCTCTGCTAGTAAGGAAAGAAAAAGTCAAATTGAAAAATATTTTTAAATCATTAAAATATTAAAAACCATGCTGGTAACAGCCTAGTAGGGTAAATAATATTGGTAGTTATTGTAAAAGCTGTTTCAATAAATGTTTCTTATAACAAATAGAAAGCATGTAATATCAGCATGACTCTTTTCCATGAGTGATCCAGGCTCTGCAGTGGTTTAAAACTGATTGGGAGTTTATGGATTTGGATTTTTGTGGGTGAATGGATCCTTGGCTGGATCCCTGAGGGTCATAGCTCCAGATATCACTTTGGGGCTGCTTTTTGAATACCCTGATGCTTAAAAAGTCTGTGATATACATTTTTAATAGGTTATATGTACATTCAAAGTGTTTGCTCCACTTTCTGGTAGAAAATGAGCAATCAGTGAATCAATGGAGCTGAGGTGCAGCTAGGCCTAACCTCAGCCTCAGACTTGGCCAATGGTTTATGACAATGGCAGCATCTGTACAATTTTATAAATGAATATTTAATGTTGATTTCAATGGTGTTAATTCAGCAGGTCTCAGTCACTTCCCAAGGGTGTGCTGTGGGGAAAGAGTTGCTCTTCCTTGGGCAGGGAAGATTGTCTTAACCTCAAGGAAGGAATCTCAAGCCTTGGGAAGCCCTGCTGAGGGGGAGAGTCACTGTGTGCAGATCAAGTGTAATTATCTCAAATTGCACTCATCCAAAGCTGGTAAAATGTTTCTCTGCTTTGAGAAGCAACCCTGAGTTCCAGCTCCAGGGCTCACCAGGCTGGAATATTTATGGGATGAAGTGGTTGTCTGTCAAACTGCAGGTGATGGGAGAGGAATCAGGAGCCTCCTTGTAGCCACAGCTTTGTTCCTCGAGGAAGGAGAGCTGGAAAAGCCACCTGCCATTCCTGCATTAATGGTTGGTGTTCCCTGCTCAGGTGTTCTGATGTTCCCAGGGCCACTGCTCCTCTGGGGATTTTCTTGAAGAGTTTTGGCACAGCTGTTCTTCTTTGGAGAAAGGGTCTTTGGGAAAGATCTTTGGGTCTTTTTCTCCTTTGGGGGGCTACACCCAAATGCTGCTGCTTTAGTTGAGGGGTCAAATGTCACCAACCCCAACAGCCAAAATCAGAGCACAGTACCGAGGGACCTCTAAGAGCACTTTTTTTGGGGGAAAAAAAAATTTTGAAAAAATTCACCAATGCTTATTTACGTTCCAGAAACTCCAGTTTTGTCCTTTCCAGTGTTCTTTGATGTGCAGGAAGCATTTGGCTGTTTGACCAGCTCGTGGAAGGGTTTCCATGCTCAGCCCTCAGTGGAACAGGAGACCTGATCCACCCAGCACATCCCTTTAAACCAAGCCTCTGCCATCTGTTTCAACCTCTAATTACAAATGCAAAATAACACAATTCGCAATTGCATCATAAAAAAGTAAAATATAAGTGATTTAAATGCATGTGTGTGTTCCTTATGCAAGGCAGCATTCATCTGTTATGTTTTACTGTCTTTTAGAAACAACTCCAGGGTGAAATCCCTCTTTGTGGAGGGAAGAAAAATTATTTCATTGTAAGAAGACAATTTTTGAAAGGTGTTTTTCCAGGTTATATTGCACTTTATATATTTCTCTCTTTAAAAATTCTTTTTCTTTTGCTGAAACAGCAGCATTGATGGGATGGATGGTTTGTCCAGATCAGTCTGTTGTGTTCCAACACGCAGGCTGGGGACTCCTTTGGCTGACCATGATTCCAAAATCATCAGCTATGTGCTCCTGATGCTTCACTTTCTTATAGATCTGTATTTATTTGTGCCATTGTGTTTACAGGCGATTTTTTTTAACCTATAGATGGAAAATTCCATCCAGTTCATCTCCTTCACAAGGCAAAGGGTTGTTTTAAAAGCAACCTTTAGTTATCCCACCATGGAACTCTTCTAGTTTTCCCATCCTGGGAGAGGACATCACCTATGTACCCAGTTAAACTCATCTTTCTAAATAATTACATTAATTGTGGTTTGTTGATTTGTGTTTAAGGTGTTTGTAAAATTCCATTATTGCTAGCACGTGGTGCTTAACTTTTAAATTCCCTCAGAATTTTCATTTTTGTTCACCAGCCGTATTTCTTGGTCTGGAATAAGCATCTTGGGATTTCTCAATATCTTTCTGGTACTGAGATGTCCCAAACCAAAGGTCCCATGCTCTGTAGACCTCCAACTTTTTCTTTACCTAAAATAGAGATGACACCTCACTCTGGGAGAGCACCAAACTAAAAATTTCTTCCTGGGGAGAAATTATTCACAGTGAGCAGCAGCTGGGGAGCACTGAGTTCAAGATTGCTGGTGAGCAATGAGTACTTTAAATGCATCATTTTATGAACTTATGAGCTCTAGAAGGGTTGGAGCCTTTCTGGAAAGCAGGAGCCAAGCTGTCACCACGTGGGCTGAGTAACCCACGTACTCAGAGCTTACACACAGCCCTCAGCCTGGGCTTTGTCCTCCCTGCCCCTCCTCTCCTCACCAGCCTCCTCAAAATAAGGGTCCAATATATCAAGGGATTGAACTTCATGGGTCTCCAATGGAAGCTGAAGAATTTGTTTTCACTCTGGTGTGAAAGGAACAATTAGCAAGGGCTCACCCCCTTCTCATCAATGGGAGACTTTTCAATTGCCTTGAAAGGCTTTGGACCAGGATCTAAAAGAGCAAAGACTTACTGCTAACAAAGATGCCTGAATAGGGATGGAAAACTGTTAATCAGACACTCCTGGCACACTGGATGGTAAAACAAAACCATCAGCACACGTCCTGCCTTCCCTTCAACCTTGCCATGGGCAAAGGGATGATTTTACCACTCAGGAATACTGGAGGGTAACAGGGTCATCAGGATTCTCACTGCTCCCTTCTAGTGCCTGTCAGAGGGTTACAAATGCAACCTGTTTATTCAGTGTTTTGGCAAACAAACACCTGGGAGAATCCTTGTTTTGGCTGTGGTCAGCTGTGGGAAGGGGAGAGGGCAGTGGCTGCTGATGGGAGCAGGAGGGGAGGGATGCAGGAGCTCTGCTGGGCACACAGTGAGGGGCTACTGGGCTGTACTGGTCCTTACTGGGGATTGGGAGGACAGCAGGCTGAACTAAGGATGCTGACATCATCCCTGTTCCTCGGCTTGGAATTTTTTTGGTAGGAATGGAACTGAAAATCCTTCTGGTACTGGATTACAGCTGTGATTTGGATTTAGGAGGTAGCGAGAGAGGCATCAGGAGCTACTTCTTTGGGAATATTTTGCTTTGTTATGTTGCCATCTCTGCCAGTTTCCAATATTTGCCAACCTGGCTATTCAGAATCATTTTGGAGTTGTCTATTTCTCCTTTCTTTTCCTTCCAGACAGCTGCACTTCGATTTTCTTACCAAGTCATTTGGTTCTGTTATGGCTTTGTGGATTTTTTACCAAGCTTTGTGACTGAACATTGGGAGTTCCTTTGTCTCTTTTTTTTTCCTATATGTAATTTGCTTTTGTAGTTGCCAGGGAACAATTTTGTTCAGAAAAACAACAAACCCACCCATATTACAAATTAGTTTTATTTGGAGAAAATAGAGTTACAGACGCACCAAGATGAAGTTATTTGGCAACAAGAGGTTTTGGGTCCCTTCCCTTTGGACTGACATAATCCTGATGGAACAATTGCTAAAAGGAATTTATTTTAAAATAATATGACCTGTGTTTAAAAGAAATTGGCCTCAGATAGCCCAGTAAGTTGCTTTTTCCCAGGCTTGCTTATTGTTTTATTTAAAAGCTTGTTCAGAACAGACCCATTAACTGGTCATAGTCACTAATTGTGAGCTTGTCTTTTCTTTGGCTTAGAAAGGCTTTGGATTGAGGTCAAAAAGAAAAGGAATGGGGTAGGCAATTTTAAATTGCCAATTTTTCTCATTTTAATATCAGATTTGTTTGGCTTGTTCACGTTATGCAGATGAAGCTGTGGTACCAGAGCCCAAAACCCTGGGGGTGTCCAAAATCCCAGGATTCAGCCCAGGGCTTTCTCTTGTGGGCTGAAGGAAAGACCTTGGAGGTTGTTCTTCGCAATTTCATTCCTTTCCTGTTTCTCTGGTTTGCCTGAGCTGATGTGATGGTGATGCTGCTATATTTTGTGCCATAGAAAATGCCAAAAATGTTTTCTTGTTTTTTGAGCTACATTAATGCAAATACTGAGCAAGAGTTGGTTTTAGCAAGTGCCCTTCCAGTTGGGTATTTTTAAGATCTTTTTTTCCTTGGAGCTAAGTAGAACTCCAAAAATAATTCTATTTTCAAAAGGAACATGTCTGGAACCTGTGAGGAGCTTTATTGCCATTGCTGTTTCAGGGCTGTAGATTTTCTTGGGAGGAAGTGCAAGAAAATATTTGTCAGCATCTTTCCATTAAAACCGTAAGTCTTGAATCTCCAAAGTGTTTTGGATCATAAATTAAGCTGTAAGTTGGTTGTGTTTATCTGATTGTATTTATAGAAGCATGGTTGGGTGTCACAAGTGTCATTTTAACACACAATGAAGGTTAAAGAATGGTACTTTACCAGGCAGGTTTCCAGCCAAATTTGCTGCACAACCCTGGCTTGGGTAAACCCCATTATTTTCATTTTTGAGAAATATATAGTAAATAATTTTATTTTGCAAGAATCCATATACCTTTGGACCAGGCAGTAAGTGAAATATTTTCTACCATTACATTTATTTTTTTCCCTAAAAGCACTATTTCTGTTAGTTGGAGAATTCTGCTGCCTACCAGAATGTGAAAATAGGTTTCATTCAATTAATGAACTGGAAACAGGAAGACATTACATAGTAAATGAGGTTTACATATGATAATGTTGGATTTGTCATGTAAACGATTGCTTCCTTTCAGCACCCTGAAAGGACTAAATTTTGCTTTTGTACAGATTGTACAATGCAAATAAAAAGAGAAGGCTCTGTGGAAAGTATAACAATAAACTATATCTATAATTCTAATGTGCAGGAGGAAAAAAAGGACGATGATATTTTAATACACAAGTAGATCAGAGGTGGGAAGTGGTGTCAGAAACTAAAGGCTCAATCACAGCTTTGCAGCAGACTCTGCAGGCAGGGCAGTGAAACATAGGGAATGGCTTTGAGCTGAAGGAGGGCAGATTTAGATGGAATATTGGGAAGAAATTGTTCCCTGTGAGGGTGGCAAGGCCCTGGCACAGGGTGCCCAGAGAAGCTGTGGCTGCCCCTGGATCCCTGGAAGTGTCCAAGGCCAGGTTGGACAGGGCTTGGAGCAACCTGGGATAGTGGAAGGTGTCCCTGCCATGGCAGGGGTGGAACAAGATGATTTTTATCATTCCTTCCCACCCAAACCATTCCATATTCTTATTTCCATGAGTCTTACTTCAGCCCTGACCATTTTTGCTGCTCTCAGCTGGACTTAGTTAAATTCTTTCCAGTTTCTTTGCAGCTTTTCTGAACCCATGAGCTCAGGACAGGACACAGCATGGCAGCTCAGTGAGGGTGGCATATTACCACAGTGCTGTCATGTAGGATGCTCTTGTTAACAAATCCCCAAAATTACCTTTTCTGGAGCAGTTTTACTCCTTTGTTTGATATGGAGCTCATAGGCCACTATAAATTTGAATGTGTAATGGAGTTCCCTCACTGGCAATTTCCCATTTGCATCTGATTTCTCCTCTCTAAGTGTAACATTTTACACTTGGCTTTATTGAATTTCATCTTAATTTCAGGCCATCACTCCAAACTGTTAATATCTTTTCAGATTTTGATCCAGACCTCCCAAGGGTTCCCACCATCCCAGCTCCTCAACATTGCAAATTTTATAAATGTAATCTCTTTTCCCTTTAACTGAGTCATTATGAAAATATTGAACAGAGCAGGAGCAAGGACAGATCCCTGAGGAATCTCACCTGAAACTTCCTCCTGCTTTGACAGTGAACCATTGATAGCTACTCCTTGAAAGCAGTTTCTCAGCCAATTGTTCCCTCCACCTCATGGTAATTTTATGTAGTTCTAGACCATATTTTCTTAGTTTTATTATAAGAATGTCATGTGGAACAGTATCAGAAAGCTTACTAATAAGAAGATGTATCACATCAACTCTGTCTCTCTTATCCACAAGGCCAGTTATCCTGTCAAAATTAAATTGGAGAGCTCTGTGCAGGAGATTTTTTTTTTAATCAAGCCATTTGAGTTATGACCCCTGCAATATTAGATAAATTTTTCAGGAATAACAAACATGCTGGGTTTTTTCTAGGCTACCACTGTAAAGCAGTTTGCTTGTTTGTTGTTTTTTAAAATAATCTGGTGATGTGAGATTAACAATAATGGTCTGAAAGCCAAAAGCTATTATCTGGCTGTTACCAAAGACAAAAATTAGGGTGGGAGCAACAAGGCTTCCTCCATAATAGTGTTTTCTTCATTTCAAGCTGATCAGTAGGAAGTGGATTTAGAAGTGCTTTAAATCATTTCACATCATTTACTGGTAATCTAACCAGCATGAACTGTATGTACCCTAAGTGCTGATTTTTTAAAAAGCATAAGAGGAAGAGCAAAAGAACTTTTTATTCTAAGTCATTCTGTAATTTACACATTTTTGTATCAGCCCACTTACTAGTGCCATACATAAGTGTTTCCTCTGAACAGATTTAATTTTTAATTTTCCTGAATCAGTGTTAACCAGGAAAAAGGTAATTGTTGTCAAGAGTATTCAAACTGTCAGAATATCATTCAATCTAAAAGCTGTTAGAATCTGTGCAAAAGTAATTACTGAAACTCTATTCAACTGTAATAATAACCTGCCACTGATGACAGCAATTACTGGGGAAAGTGTAATAGAAATCAAAGGCGCATTTTTCTCTGACAAGTACATTTCTAACTAAGGTTTACATTGGTTGAATAGTGTTGACAATGATGATGTGCTGTATCACTCTTAATCACGGCTGGCATGATGTTACAGTTTGAGCTGCTCGTGCTAGAGGGGGACTAATTGCCATTTCAGCTGCCACTGTCCGTGCTCTCTGTGCTCGGGAAGAGGCATGAGGGATGAGCAGGGCTTGAGTGCTGTGCCTCACTGCCTGCCTTGCACCCTTCCTGAGCTTGGAAGCACTGAGGGTTTGACATAAAGGCTCCAGTTAGGATTGGGTGAAGCAGTTCAGGCCAGCTTTGGGTGGGTGCAAAGCACAGGAGGATGGGAAGGAGCAGGGTGGTAGGAGTCAGCCCAGCTTCTGCCTCCTGGCTGGCAAAGGTCAGGCAGGGTCTTTTCCCATGGATTTACCTCCCTAGGAGGTCCAGCTGTCTCAGGAGAAGATGGTTCTTCAGTGCCTCAGGTTAGTAAGAAGTCACTGGAGCTGAGAGTGGCTGTTATTGTCAGATCTCAGTGCCAGGGCTCCCTTCACTCAGACAAAACCCATGGCATAAGGTGCCAGGAGGGATAATTGCCCTGGCTCTGGGGGAACTGTGGTAGGAGGAGATCTGATTTGGCTTTATGCACTACTTGGAGACGGAGGAAGGAAGGATGTCCTTCCTGACAGCTTGAATTCCTCTGTTGATCAGTTTTGCCCACTTTTTCAGCAATTGATGAGAAGTTTCCTCCAGAACATTTCCCCACTGTGAGAACTCCTCAGGAGCAGCTGTTTCAGAATAATCCATCCAGAAATCTGGTTCAGCTCCCCTGTGCAGCATCCCTGCAACAACCCCTGCATCTGAGAACAAGCTCAGGAAAAGCAACCCTTGGAAACATTCTTGGGGAAACTATCCAGAGTGCCACACATGCTGGTCCTGCCCAGTCATCCCCAAAATTATTCCAAAAACATGTTAAATCATCACAGAACTTCATTTTATGAGGTTTTTTGCTTCCTTTGGGTCCATCAGAGTAACTTTACAGATTGAACACGTGCAGGTGATGATGTGCAGGTCTGGAGCAAAGCAACAGAGAGCAGTTTCAGGCACATCAATGGTCAGGTTTTCAGGCTGAAATTTTGGTCCATGGATTTTTGTAGAGTGTGGAAAAAGCAAGGATAACTGGGTGACATTGTGCAGTTAATAACATTTCTCTTGTGAGGACTGTTCTGTCCTTCATGTCATTCCACAGTCCATAAGCTCATAGTGACTACAAAGGCCAAAACTCCTTGTTATGTCATGGCAGATCCAGCTATTTCCACCACTGAGGCTCAGCAGGAAAACACAGTGTAGAATTCGGGTGTGGAATAGAGAGACAGAGAATTAAACAGTCCTTCCATGACCACCAAACAGGTTATATCCATTAAAGGTAACCCAAACTATGTGCAGGATGTTTAACACTGCCAGGAGACTTTTTGAAACTGCTTTTAGGTCGTGCCCCATCCCAGCAGAATCACTGGTTATCCTTGCAATCCAGTTCCCCCAGGATGTCTCTGAGCTTTTACAAGTCCCTCACACACACTTTAATGTGTGGGTAGTCCCTGTAGGCTCCTTGGATGATCTTGTGGACTTAAACACATGGCTAATTTTTCATGGAACTGGGGCCTTGCTTGGCTCCAGATAGGAGGCTGCCAGAGGAGTTCATTGCGTCATTCTACTTATTGCACTAATTGCCTGTTTATGTTTTCTGACAGCCAACAGTACCCAATAATTTTTATAAACAGAAGCTCTTTCACAAAATCTACTAAAAAAAAAAGTCACAGCTCTAGAAAACCAAACTGATTTTAAAGGAAATCTTGATGTTTCCCCCCTGATTTTCCTATTGATGTTTAACAGTTGCATCAGGCTGGGTCCCTGGTGCTCTGTTACCATGTGGCTCTCTTTTATTATAACATAACAATAATGCAATTCAGCTGCAAACACAGTGTGGTAAAACACTCCTGGATTTTGTGCACACCTTATTAATTATCCTAACTGCAAAATGATGGGGTCTTTGACAATCATTTCTATAAACTCTTTGGGTTTCTCACGTGATGGACTACCTGAATGGAGGTGGTGATTTGCTGGTTTCCTGAGCAGCTGCGGGTGGGAGTTTGTGCAACCAGGGGTGGTTATCAACCTCGTGCTGCTGAGCACTTGCACTTCATCCCCTAGCCGAAATAAAACATGAGAATAAAACCAAAACCACACCAGGATCTCCTCCCTGCTCAGAGTTTTTTACCCAAGGGAAGAACAATCTGAACAAGGCGAGGGAAGAGCCTGTGCACAATCTGTGCTCAGCATTGCTCTTTGCAGGTCCTGCTTTTCCCCCAGGAGGTGCAGCCTCAGCAAGGTGTCCCAGGCACTCTGCCATCCCAGGGTTTCCATATGGCCTTTTCCATAGGATGGGAGCACCCAGGCAAAGCAATGCACCCACAGCCACCATTGCAGGGTGATGCTGCTGGTGTGACCCAGGGGTGACGCTGCTGGTCTGACCATCAGTCACACTTTATGGGGTGAAAGGAGAGCGGAGAGAGTTGGAAAGGCTGATTCCTTACAGACTCTGTATATTTGTGTCATTGTCACTGCCATGGCCAGCAGGAGAGGTTAGGCAGGGATCTGTTGACTTGCAGGTGCAAATGTGTGAGCTAAATATAAACTGAATTATGAGAGAGTTGTGACCTCTCCAACAACAGCCAGGTTAAATCTGTTTGGGAATTTAGGGACATCCTTACTGATGGTTTTCCCTCTGCCCATTTGCCATTCCAATGCTACACTTGTAAGAATTCCCCATCACCAAGACCTTAGAAATGATTAGTCAGGTGTCCCCTGATAAAAACAAAAAGCCTTGTTTTTACAACACATACCTAAAGGTCCTTATTTTAAACCTTTTCCCTGGAAACCTGACAGCTACATATTTATTCTTTTTAAACACAGAGCTGAGATGATTGGAGATCTTATAGATACCATAAAGTAGCAGCAGTATCTGGCTTAGAGATGCATCACCAGCACCACCATCTTCTCATGGTGTGACCACCTCAAAGGGACAATCTAATTGTGGTGTGACCACCTCAAAGGGACAGTCACAGAGATGATGGTCCAGGGCAGGGATGAGGCTCCATGAGTGGCAGCAAGGACAACATCTGCCTGGAATATTTCTGCCTGCCTGCAAAATCATGCACAGCTTTCTATTGTTCCAGGAGTTACTCAAGCATATAATAGAGTTTCAATGAGTTCAAACCTCCTGTTTTAGATGGTGTTTTAGTGAGTTGTTTTTCTGCTTCAGTATGGATTAGAATTTTTTTCCCCTCAGCACAGGGAGAAAGTGTGAAGAAAATCCTGGATTGTGGATGCTGACTATGCAGCTGTATAGTGAATTTTAAATGTAGGAAACAAAAATATTACCTAAAGTGCACTTTGGATATCTGATAATACCCTCTGTCTGTGGTCAGAAATAACCTTGGGCCCCAAACACCTCTGGCAATGCCCAGATGCTGCATCCACAGGTGGAATTCCAACCTGGTGCAAAGGAACTCAAGAGCACAGCCAGGGGTTCATCCAGGGAATGGCAATGCCAGGCAGGTTTTGTACCCTGGAGTGTTACCTGGGAGTTTGGTTGCAGATTCATAATGATGGTTCAAGGAATCTATTTTGTTTTGCTGGGATCACACAAGGAGTCACAGGCAGAGATGTTGGATCTAAAGGATGCTGTCTCCTGAGCCCTGTGCTGTGTCCTCTCAGTAAGGGGGAATTCAGAAATTGCAGAAATCCATACTTCAGGAAAAAAAAATCAGGAAAAATTTGCAAAAATCCATATTAATTAATGAGGAAAAGAATATTTAAAATAATGCAATGACTCTTTCTGGACCTCAGTTGTAGCAAATATTTTAATTTAAGTACACAAACGATTGATTCATGTGAGGCAGGAATGGGAACATGGTTTTTGTGCCAGCTGAGGGAAAATCCAGTGGGATGAGCCGATGGCATCTCCCCTCTGCCAGCCTGCTGATCCAGGGCTGTGTGCTCACGCTCCTCATTCCTCTCAGCCAGGTTGGTTTAAACTGTTTGAATTACTGGTCCCAGCTACCCCAGCTGATTTTTTTTTTTTTCATTATTTTTTTTTTCCCTGCCTGGAGAGAATTAAAGTGCTCATTTGAACTGCTTTGCCAACAGATCTGTTCAAAACCTGCAGCAAGCGGCTTTTAATGAGCAGCTGGGGGAGCGACTTCTTCCCGGCACAGGCTGCTCCTAAAGAGCCTATCCATGCATATCCTTAAGACATTTGAAGAGGCTGTGCAGTTTTTTCTATCCTTAAATCACAGGGAGAAGTGACTTCAGGTGTTGCAGTGCTTGAATTCACTCGGTTCCTTCCCCACGCCCGTCATTAGCACATCCTTTAATGATCAAGGCTGGACTGCTGGAAGGAGGGAGGGTTTGGATCCCTTTGGGAAGCCAGCAGGACAGAGCTGAACGCATCAGTCCTGCTGCTTAATTAGATCCCAAAATCTCCAAGTGAAAATCAAGTGATGCTTTAACCAGTTCTTGTATAATTGCTGGCTTGGTTAATTTTATTTTTTTTTCCGGAGGATTTTCAGCCTGGATTTAGGAGATTGAATCAGTTGTGCACTTAATATAAATGTGTAAATAACCTCATTTCTGCACAGCAATAATTTAGACAGCTGTTCAGTCATAGGAACACCTTTGGAAGTGAGGTGAGTGTTTAAAGGTTTGCTCAATAGACATCTAATATTAAACAGGTATCATAAGCCTTAAAATGGAATTTAAATAGATGGGTGTTCCCCCTAATGACTGTGATAAAATCAGGGAGAAAAGGTGGTGGGGAAGAGTGTCAGATGCAGTGGTGGCTCTGGAGAGTGCAGGGATGGATTAGAAATTTCCCATCTCTCTTTTCCTTTTTCAAGCACATAAAAAGGGAATCTCATTCTTTTCCTCAGGTGAGTAAATGAAAGGGCTGCTCTCCAAACAGCTGCACATAAACGTTCAGCTTCTTTCTGGGCATTTGGTCACTGGAAGAAAAAACTTATCTGGTGGGCAGATGTTTGCTAGACTCTTCTAAGCTTCCTCAGAGGGAAAGAGTTTAAAAAGAAGAATAAACTTGCTAAGGGCCATTCGATGCATGGTGGTTTATTAGCCATTGTTCTGGTGCATGAGCCAACATTCTGCCTTAATCCATGCACAGCAGCAAATTCCTGTGGCTCAGGAATCACAGACCTGGGCTGTTTGTCTTGTTCTCTCTGGTGGACAGCATCCCATTATTGTCACACTCCCTGGTTATATTTAATGTGAGGAGGATACAAGTCCTTTAAAAAAAAAAAAAAAAAATGTTCAGTGGTACTCTCTGCATTTTTATTCCTGAATGTTAAGTCCCAATTTTTATAGCCCTAGCTCGATCTGGGGCTTCATAAAACATCATAAATTGGAGCTTAGCTTTACAGGCAAGCAAGATGATTTGATAAGCATGGGATTGCCCCTACTACATCAAATCACGTTTCCTCTCTGAGTATCCTGAAGCCCTGAGTTATGGCTCTGGCTCAGTAGCCAGAGACAGAAGAAGCTCCATGCAATTAACTCTTTGCATCTTTTCTTTTTTTTCTTTTTTTTTTTTTTTCCTTTTTTCCAAAGGGAAAGAATGAGAAAAGTTCTTTAACCAGGTATTTTCTTCCAATTTTACCTCCTAGCAGAGTCAGCTAAGTGCAACCTCTTGTCAGCAGAGCCATTATCTATAATTTACATGCAGGAAGCAACAAAGTTTTAGGGTGAAATGGCTCCAAACCCAGGAACCTCTGCCTGTTCCATCATCCAGCCCTGCAAGTACAGGAGCTGTGGCAGTGACAGTATTAAGGGCTATTAAACTGGCTTTGATGTATTGCTGGGCTTTTGGATGATTTTCTAGTTTTTATGATTCCTCTGACTATCGTTTGCTATTTTTAAATGGAATCTGCTATTATGGGATATCAGGAGCCTGTCCTTCAGAGGAGACTCTGCTCCAGCAGCCCTTGTGCTCATTGTCAGTGATATGTAGAGGGGACACTGATGATCCCCTGGAATTTGGGGGTCCTAACCACCATTTATTCCATTTATCATCCAAGAAGGTTCTATATATATACATAAATACCACCATTTATACAATTTATCATCCAAGGAGGCTCTCTGTTCAAGGCTCCCATGGTTTTCATGGAATCATGGAATCACAGGCTAGTTTGGGCTGGAAGGCACCTTAAAGATCAACTGGTGTTTTTGTGATGTTTTTCTAAAAAGCCTTGCAGAGTTTTGGAATCACAGAATCAGAGAATATCCTGAGCTGAGACCCTCAAGGACCATGGAGTCCAACACCTGGCTGATTTTATGGCTAATTCAATACCTGGGTGACACGTAGTGCTGAGAAAAACAATGAGATTGTTGGGAAAAGAATAGCATTTAATGAGCACTGAAATGTATTATTCCCTTTTTAACAGAGCTGCCTAAAACCTATTGATTTTGCTGCCCACAGATTTCTAATAATAAAAAATTTAAAGCCTTGCTATCATTCCCCCAAATCAGGTTTATTTCCAGCATGAATGAACTCAGAAATTCTCCAGTTAGAACCATGGGAATTGGATCCTCCAAATTAACAAATTCCTCTTCCAGTCTAACAAATTGTTGTGTTAATCTGCATCCTCATCCTGGGAACTGGCCTTGCTTGGTGAGCAAACCCAGATTTGGTTTCTCTTGGTTGGGGTTTGGCTGTTTTTATTCTTCCCGGTGGCTCAGCCACCTCAATGAGCTCCTCCATATGCATGCTTATTTTTCATAACTGAATTGATAAATGTTTTTAACCAAAATTAGCAATAATAATTTGTTTTATCCTTGCCTGTCACTCTAGTTAACCTCAGGTTAAATTTTTCAGGTCAAATCTAGGCTGACAAAGCTTTAGAGCCAACATCAAGGCTCCTCACCTGGCCCTTGAGCGCTGCCGTAGCAGCTACATCTGTGTTCATTTTTACTAATAATTTGGCTTTATTTGCCTTCATTTCACCACTGATCAGATGCCCACAAAGACTTTTGGCCAAGCTGCTGGTTTTCCTTGCAGCAGGGTCATCCAGTGTATTGCTGGCAGTGCCTTTAGGGGGAAATATATAAGTTTGAAATCGAGCTTCCAAAAAAACAAACAGCACTTCTGATTAGGATCTCATATTGTTATCCTTCCTGCTTCATTTGTTTTCCAGATGGGCGAAATAAAGGTCAACAACCCTAGGGCAACGAGCTGATTTGAAAGAAATGTGATTTCTGAAAGGGAAATTTGCAAAAAATAGCCATAACCAAGAAATGAGGAACATTTTAAGAAATTGGCAGTTCGAACTAATCTTCCACATAGTTTATCTTGGCGAATTGGTGATATTTTATTGTCCATGTAAATGGGCTGATAATCCAGCCCTGCTCTTCTTGTGGCACTTGAAAACCATTTTTCTTTATTGAAATTCGGGTATTCCCATCACCACGAGCAAGGAGATAAAGAGGGTTGTGGTGCTCTGAGCTAAAAACGAGGCACATCCAGGCTGCTGTGAGGGAGGAGGGAGGGAGAATTTGGAGCTGCCACGTCCCCAGGGCAGCTGGGAACTCTTCCCAGGGTCCATCCCCTGCAGGAGCAGGTGGGATGCACCATGCAGGGGCTGCTCCTGCAGCCTCCAGGTTTCTCCAGGAGGTCACCCGCATCCCCCGCAGGGCGAGCAGCGCTCCCGGCGGGGCTGAGAGCCGCAGCATCCCTTCGCCGGGGTTCGCCCAGCCGGGATGAGGGAGCCGCTGCCTGCATCCCGAGCTGCCTCCTCCCAAAATCGGGGTCATGTCTCCCTCTAGGGGCTCGCGACGAGGATGAAAGCCCCTTTGCCCTGCCAGGGAGGTTTAAAATGTGCAGAATAAAGGTGTTTCGGCTTCTAGGGGCTGGGACGTGACGCGGACCCTGTGCCCGCGGGAAATGCAGCTTTAAAGTTATATTTTAATAACGTTTCCTGGCAGAAATTAACTTCCTGCCTCCTCTCTGGGCTAGGAGGAGGCTGAACTCTGAGTCGGTGTGGTTTTGCTGTGAGGATGAAGACGGTCCAAGTGGTTTTGTCTCTGTCCCCAGCCTGGCAATGGTGACACTGCTCCTTTCTGGCTTTCCCCTCCTCTGCAGCACCCTCGGGCACTTTTGGGGGGAATGCTGGAGATGTCCTTCCAGAGGTGCTGCGGGGAGCTCTGCTGGCCACTGACACAGCCCTACAGCAAGGGCAGGGATGGGGACACAATCACGGTCCCCAGAGCTGAGAGCAAAGGAGAAAATCAGGTGGAACATCAGGCTTTGATTTCAGTGTTTGCTGAAATGGGAAACCAGAAGCGTTTAATTGCTACGATACAGCATTTAAACATAACTCATCGAGATGAATTTTGAGTTTCCAGTTTAATTTGATGCCTTTGTGGACTCTGAGGGTAGTTTGTGTTTTCTGGTTTTGCAGTAACAAGAGCAATGGGAATTTCCCCCTGTTTAGTGGCCAGGCAGCCACGATAATCATTCTGTGCCACTGTTGACCTGATATTGATCTGAGAGGCTGGGAAGAAAAAGAGTCTAATAAATAAATATAAATCAATAAATTCAATCAAAATATAAAGGATGCTCTTCCAAGAGGCTCAAGTGGGAATTGCAGGGATTGAAAGGCAGCCCATGTAATTCCAATGACTCGGCTGGTTCTGTGTGAGAAGTCAAGTGCAGCTCTCAAAGATCTCGTTTTACTTTGGGGACACCGAGATTCATTTCACCAATTTTAATAATCCAAAATTTAGGCTGAGGCTTCCTCACAGTCAGCTGAGCTGGGATGAGTCAGGCTCTGGGGGAGGCTGCTCATTAGCGGCACTACATCACCGCATGGGACGTCAGTGCCCAATTTTTAGCTGGCCCAAGTTAGGTGCAGTTTATCTCATCCCTCTCAACAATTCCTTCGTGGGATGTTGCAGCCTCTCTCCGAGGGGCAATGAAGAATCCTCTTTACCCCAGAAATTATTTACATTGTGATGATTTCTCTTCGCCCAAAAGTAATTAATCTTTTTTTTAAATTATCACTCGGCGAAACCAAGGATCTCTGTAGAGATGTTGTGGTAGTGTTGTTGAGAAATAACCTAAAATGTTTTCAAAGAGCCAAAACCAACTTAATCCAATTATTCTACAATTATTCTTTGCTCCACTGCAGTGTGAATCAGGAATAGCTCCTGAACCTTGGATACCAAAGGCTTGGCTGCAGTTTTGTGAGACTGATGAGCCTTTGGCTCTTGCAGGATGAAACCAGGATATGTCACATAGACATACATAATTAGTAGTTGTTTGTTTATATGAACCCTAATTAAGAGTAGGAACTAAATAATCTTTAAGGTCCCTTCCAACCCAAACCATTCTGGGATTCTAAATTAAGAATGTAGTTATGCTTAAAATGAAATGGAAGGATTTGGGCAATTTGGAGGGCTTGAGGATATTCATGTGGTCAGATTTGGAGATGTGCAAAAAGAGATAAACAAATATAAGCCAGAGAGAAGGATGCTGACATTGCTTTAGAGATGGAAAGTCCTTTTAATTTTTTTAATTGTTTTTTTTTCCAGTTACAGAAATTAAGGGGCAGGTCTAAACTGGGTTTAGTGTCTAAACTGGGTTTAGTATCTAGGCTGGGCTGTCCCACCTGATGGTGACATTTGCATTGAGGCCACGCAAGGCTAATGTTGGGTCTCAGCACAGCAGGGGGACCCTTGTGGTCCCTTAGACCCATCAGGGCCAAAATCAGCCCCTGATTTCAGAGGGAACAGAGTCCCTGGGAGTTGAGGAAGGTGGCCTGAGTTCAGCTGTCTCTGGCGGTGTTTTGTGGCTGCTGTGGGTGCTGGCTCAGATTTTCTGCTGATTATGCTGGAGCAATATCACAAGGAATTTATGCATAATGGACATAAATCTCGCTCTACGAGCCACCTGAGAGGCAAGAAAAATGGTCTCTGTCAAGGATCTACACACAGAAATACATTAACCAGGAACTCTGCGCAGAGCAGGAGCTCCAGCTCTGAATGTAGGTTTGGGGGAATAATGAAGAATAAAATTAGTGCTTTGGTAATGCATTAAGCCTTTTGGGGGGGTTTCACTGGCAGCTTTTTACAGCCTGAAAGGATAAATGGTGATGATAATAAATTCTGCTAACTTTTAAAGCCATCTTCCAGAGGAAGGTGCAGAAAGCTTTTCCTGCACGGTTGTGGAGTGTGAAGAGCTGTTCAGCTGGGACTGCAGATCCCTGTTGGAACTTCCAATTAGCAAAACACCCAGGGAAAGAGCTGCCTGCCAGGATGGGAGGGTTTCTGCTGGGTGGGGTGGAGGGTTGGGCACCCCACATTCCCAATCCTGCCCAGGGAATGAGAGGGCTGGCTGGGAGTTGTCCACACAGCCCTGGCCAAGCTGCAGTTCCCATCAGAGCAGGGATGCTGACGCTGCTCACCTCCCCTTCAGCCAGGATGTTCCTTCAGAGGCTGAGAACTACCACTGGTGTTGATAAAAGGAATTTCAAAACCAAACCCACAGAGCAAACAGGAGCTCATTTCTTGCAGTGTGTTGGTTAAAGCTGGATGTGGGAAGTGGGATGTGATTAAAGCCTCTTCCCTCCCATCTCCGGGGCTCTGGCTTTGTTATCCATATTCCCATGAATTATTTTGTTGCTATAGCAATACTTTTCAGTGGGCCTAATCCTTTCTCATTTACAGGGAAGCCCTTTACTTTGCTCTCTCAGTGCAGTGGGGCCTTTACTTTGGCAAATTACCTCTCAAATTACAGCTGGAGGTTACGTTTGCCTTTCAGCACTAATCTGGATTAGGGAATTCTTAATTTGGGTTAAAGTGGATTTGGAAACTCTTAGTGAAATAAGTGCCAAAGGATCACATCTGTAAAACTATAATATGTTATATATTGTGTGTGTCTGTATCTTTGCAATCAGGATGGATCTTCTCACCCTACTAAATCTCCTGTATGGAGGGGAAAGCGGTGGGGGAAACAGAAATATATAAAAAGACTCTGCATGCTCCACATTTACAGATTTCTGAATTCCATTTTCACCATGACCCTTCCCAGCATTTAGAAAGTATCTCTCAGTCAAAAATTTTATTCCCAACTGTATGGCAGGAGGAAAGCAGGAACATAAAGAAATGGAACAAGGCAGAGGCAGTGAATTCTGATGGCTCCAGCACTGGTGGCTTTGTTACAATCCATACTTTGTCATCTTTCCTCTGTTTTTTTCCTTCAATTCTCCTATTTCTGTACATGTGTGTATCTATAGATGTGTGTAAATTTTTTGCACTGTTCTTGGATCAAGAATCTGCTAGTTCATTGCAACTCTCAGCAATGCTTTGCTGTGGGGTTTGTGGATCTGCACCAGCATTTAAAAGTTCAAATGGCAAGATTTAAATTAAAAATAGGTATTTTGGAATGTATATGTGGATGAAATTCAGGTTCAAGGTGGAAGGATTAACTTATTTGCTTTGCAATAGTAATACCTATTAATCAATATTCTCTTATATTAATTTTTAAAGGACGTCTTTAAGAACGAGGCCAAATTTCAAATAATCTTTCCTTAATACCCTAAAAGAGTAATTACAATCTCAGCCACGTTGTCACAAGCTTGCAAAATTAGTAACTGGAAAAGGTTAATAAATGTAACTGGGGTTGCTAAACTGCTGTTGGAGGACAACAACACTGGATTTGGATCCTGGTGCTTCAAATTTTCAAATTCCATTGCTGAATTCATTGTAAAGGACAGAAATTCAGCCCGAGGGCCCTGGGCTGGTGGCAAGGGGTGACTAGTGGCCACAATCAGGCTCCCAAACACGGCCACACCTCTGAATCCACCCCAATTTATTCCTGGCTGCTCCTACAGGCAAATCTATCCGGATGCATCAGCTCTTTCAACTATTCCCCTCTGGGAATATCTTCTAGCTCCTCCAGCTTTCCCAGCTGGCTCAGGCAGGTCTTCCACTGCTTTCCACAGCGTTAACACCCTGATGAGCTCCTTTCCTTGTGAATAAGGTCCCTGCTGCCCTGACTTGAAGCCCTGGAGTGTCCCTGTGGGAATGCTGCTGGTGGTGGGATGGACAGGGTGGGTGCAGTGAGGATGAGTGGGCCACAGGCATAAGGAAGAATAATCAATTTATCAACTGAAGAGAAAAAATATTGGGGGGCTCCATGATTTACAGGGGTTTTCTGTTGAAATCTGTTATTTCTAATTTCTTCTGACTTTTAGGAAAAAACCCACAACATCTATGGATAGGGAAATTATTTCCGTGGTGGCTGCTGAGTCCACACCAGTCTGTCCCAGTGGAGTTTGGTCTCAGAGATTCAGTGTGATTGATGTCTTTTCTGGCTTTAATTGCAATTATTCCTGTGCCTGAACATATCACAGAATTTTAATATTTTTTTCCCAGGATCTAGCGCTTCTTTTTCCTGCCCTTTCAAGAGACCCAGCTGGGATTATCCTCTCCTTATTTTCTGTGCCTTTGTTTTTGTTCACATTCCATAACAAGTGATGCTGGATTATGAAATCTACTTCAGGCTAATACACAATTGTCCATCGTTTTCCACTGAGATGGTTTTTAGTCAGTCCCTTCCCTGTGCTGCTCTTCTAAAAATTAACTATTCTTGTGGTATTCCCCCCTGGAATGTCCTTGAGTCCTTCTGCAAGGCATGAACTCCTCTGGAGCCACCATGGCTTTCTCTGGAGATCTTAAATTTTCTTGACTTCAAAAGTCTATTTGTTATTTAAGGACACGAGATGTTCCCCCCATGTTTACAGAACACATTTTAAGTGTAATTGGAGGGAAATATCTTTGATGTCTATTGTAATCATTTCCCCCAAGGGCTGTAGGATTGGTCAAAGTCTACACCAGTCTCTGGATACTTCCCTTTTCTTTTTTTACCCCTCAAATAATTTCTGGTTTTTTAGTTCATAAAATCCAAAAATGCGGATGTTTTATGTAAGATTTAAATATTGGTTTTGTTTTGGGGAAAAAAAGGTCTACATGGGTATAATAATATTCTGTATTAATATTTCAGAGGAATTATTCTATTCACCTTCATTTCACTTATTTTACCATGATGGTTTTCCTGACTTTTTCTTCTGGATATTCCATATATATATATATATGTGTATATATTTAAATATATACACTGAGTGGGGGAGCTGCAGGGACCAAATTTCTTCTGAGGGTTGGGAACAGAAGGGAGGAGGAGTCTCTGCCACGTTCTGAAATATCTTAATGACCCAAAGCTCTTTCTGAGGTGGGCAAAAAACAGGTTAAGCAAAAAAACCACAGCATGTTCTGTTCATGTTGTTTTTCAAGAGTTTTCTGTTAAATCCCTGCCCATAGTTTGTGCTTCCTGAGCTCCCATCCATCTCCATCACCTCAGTGACATCCTGGAGAACTGGAATTGCATTTCTAGAACAAGATTCCCAAATCTACATTTTGGTGGATGTTGTAGCAGTCTTTTCATTTTCATGCTGAGCGTTCCACGCTTTGAATACTAATTTTTGGTGACCAATTAATTTTTATCATGGCCATATAACCAAACTAAGATAAGCATCATTTTTTGTTGTTTATTTCCCAACGCAACAAATCAATTTTACATTTTGAGTAGGAGGAGAACTAACTGAAGCTGGGAGAAATATAGATAACTGTGTGTCTTTGTTAGGCCCCAAAAATAAAGAGATCTCACAGCTTTTTAATCATGGATTCTCAAGGTCCATTTTTAATATCTGGGATTTAGCATAATTAATTTCATAGCAGAGTTTATCATCAAATTCATTAATTTTCATCAGAATGCAAGTGATAAATTGTTCTGGATAAATAATCATCCATCTATGCCATTGTTGAGAGAACAATCCTAAGTTGGGCTTTGAGGAATTGGGAATTTTGTGTCCAGAGAAGGGAATGGAGCTGGGGAAGGGGCTGGAATATCAGTCCTGTGAGGAGCAGCTGAGGGAGCTGGAAGCGTTTGCTCTGGAGAAAAGGAGGCTCAGGGGAAACCTTCTCACTCTCCACAGCTCCCTGACAGGAGGTGCAGCCAGATGGGGATCAGGCTCTGCTCCCAGGGAACAAGGGACAGGACGAGGAAAAACGGCCAAGGGAGGTTCAGGTTGGACAGTAGGGAAAATTTCTCCACTGGAAGAATGGTCAGACATTGGAGGGAAGGGGCTGTCCAGGGCAGTGGTGGAGTCCCCATCCCTGGAGGTGCTCAAAGAACACTTCATGTGGCACAACTCCCTGATGTGGTTTATTTTCATGGTGGGATTCATGGAAATGGGATTTGATGGAAAGCTGGATTTGAAGACTTTGGAGCTCTTTTGAATCATCATAATTCTACATTCTTCCTGCATGCAGATGCTGGTGGTGCCCAGCAGCCATCCCTGCTGCCAGCTGACACATCTGGCTACTCCAGGCAGCTGCTCTCACACCTGGCTGGACACTGGGATGTCTCCTGACAAACCAGGGAAAACCACCCGGAGCAGTGGAAGCCATCACGGAAAATCTCTCTTGCTGTGATGTGCTGTTACCTCGGAGCAGGGAATACATATTTATGGTGCATTATTTACCCTCAATCAGCAGAATATAGGCCAGCTTTGAAATGCAAATGAGCTGCTTCATCTCCAGCCCCAGCCTGCAGAGGCTGAGCCACCCAAACGCACCATTCCCGTTGCTCCAAAGGCCAAGCTCACCCAGGCACAGCTCTTTTCTTCAGCAAGTTTCCCAGTGGAAAACAATCTCTGCTTTTCATTTGCTCTCCTGAAGTCTGAGGTTTCCTGCAGATACCCTTCGGTGCTCTCCGTTTATGGGGAAGCTGATCCACGTTCCGTGGGCAATCCCAGCCCTGCTCCCGAGCTCTAACAGCTTCCAGGTGTTGGGACAATGTGTGCTGCACATGGCCCGAGCTGGGCCTTCACACAGCCATCACATTTGCTCAGGAAGAAAGTTCTTCTCCCCAGCAGAAACATCCCAGAGTCCTTTCCAGTGCCATCTGGGAAGAATAACTGGCGCGGCAGGGTAATTCTGTTGTCTCTATGCATCCAGGCAGAATTCCCAAGTTATTCCACCTGAAAACGTGTCTCCTGCAATGGCCATCAAGTGGATTTCCAGCACGTGCAGAGAAGCCTGGAAGTGCTGTTTTGATTCCATGGTAACTTGAGAAAAGAGTGAGGGAATCTGACAGAGAAGGAAGGTTGAAGGTTGTCTTGCTAACAGGAGTATTGGAAAAGAGGGAAAATATATCCAGGAGAGCAGGTGAAGATGGATTATGAAAATACTGGACTTGGATCTCCTCCTGGCTTCATGGTATAAGAAATAACTTGGTGCCTCCCACAAATATTTTTGCTCCCTAAATAAAATTATTACTCACTAATATCGTATCAAAAAGAATAGTGTCATAAACCCATGCTCAAATGCTTAACATTCCAGTCGCAAATTTTTGTACTTTTAAGAGCTATTTGAAGAAAAAAATATAAATATTTTATATATATATTTTATATATATTTATATACATAAATAACATATTAGTGCTACTTTCTAAAATAAATTATAGGCAGCCTTCTCAACAAAACCAATTTTTATAGCCCATTCTCCTTACCACCCTTTATCCTGGGTGGTATTCTTGACTGAAGTTCCCAAAGAATGTCACAATTTAATTATATTCAGATTTTTCATTCCCAAACTTCCATCCAGAAGGGTCCAGCCACGATGCTGGATCCTCTGTAGGTTGGTCCTGCTGGGTTTGCCCAACACCTGCACAACTCCAACAGGAAACACATCTTTTCCTCACAGGTGACATCCCAAAAATGGGAGGAGGAAAAACAAACAGGGCAACGTTGTGCCACAGCACTTTCCTACTAGAAATGAAAATTCTTGGTTGTTAGAGGTACAGAAGGAATTAAAGAGTGCAGATTTATTAATCCCAGTTGTTCAAATTCTAGCTCACATAACATCTCTTTTCCCATGAGCAATGGGGTTTTTTTGCTAAAACTCCTCTTTTGGAAGTGTCTGGAATATTTTGCTATTACTTAGTTGTTCATGCTGAGCAACTGATTTTTTTTTCTTGGCTCTAATCAGAGGTTATTGCTTTCTCTTAATTTAGTTTTATAGCTGTTTAATGGAGGCTGTTCCTAAATGGTAGAAAATATTCCAGAGGATTTAAGGAGCTAGAAAACCTCTTGGAATGTGACTTCTGATGCATTTCAGGTAGGAGGGGCAACTCCTGCTCTCCATCCTCCACCAGGCTGCCCAGCCCTGCAGATGAGATCATTTAGTCAGTTAAAAGTCATCCTGAAGCAAAAACAACTTCCAGATGTTTCTCGAATTTTGCAGGACACTGAACTGCGAACAGTCGTTAAACTTTATCCCTTTTGCTTCCTGACTTTTCCAAGACAGAAACAGATAAAAGAATGGCAAAAAACCCCCAAACCACGGCCGAGGGATAATTCTGCAAAGGAAACCTCTGGAGTAAATCTATTTATTGTGGGTATGGAAAAGAGAAAAGGAGCAAAGTGCAAGAGTGAGGCCTGGGAGTTCAATCACTGCCCTGGAGAAAAGGATCAATCCCACGTCTTGGCAGTGTTGGGAAAGTCAAGTGCTGGAAACCTCCCTGCAGAGAGGGATTTGTTTGACAGTTATCACTTCCCTAAAACTGGCTCTGATGGAGACTGAGAGCTTGAGATCTGTCAGGAAAAAGGGGTTTGCTGTTAAAATTAATCTTTACTTGCTGAAGACGAGCTCCTGACTCGTCATCCTCCCTAACCCTGCATAGCTACAGTGAGAATCCAGGATATTTTCTCCTAAAATCCACGGCTGAGAATTAAATCCTTCATAAAATTTTGATAAAGATCTTGCAGCTTCAACTTTAGAAAGCATGTACTTATTAAAACTCTTCTGACTTGATGTTTAATACAATATTGACATCCAGTAATTAGTTTATCCATGATATCCTTCAATTCTTTTCTGCCAATTAGTGCTGCAGCTTTCACTTTTGCCTGGCATAGAAATAGAGAAGGTACCATTAAATTTTATTCTATTATCTTTTTTTTTAAAATGGTGGTTTTACCATTTCTTTTTCATCCATTTAATGCCGGAAGATGTGAAAATATGCCAAATGCCCCTTCATCTGCCCTGCAATGCCTCTTTTTTGGGGAGGAACTATTCAGCTCTAATCTCCCCAGACGATGCTGTCCATAAATTAGCGCAGCCTCAGTCTTGATCTTGCTGCTTTCATTCCTCACGTGACTCTTGAACGGAAAACCAAGTGGATTTTAAACAGCTCTAATTTGTATTTACCAGTTAAGAACCAGTAAGATCAGTTCATGTGGTGGTAACATTATTTGGAAAAGACCCAATACAACCTTTTTCCATATTTTCCCTGTAAATGGTGTCGTTTCACATTAATATCGTCTCTGGTTTTGTGGAAGCAGCTCCTGTGTTTTTTTTGTTGGTTCTCTGGATTAGACTGGCTGTTATGAATTTGACAACAGTTATCAAATCTCCCCTGCAGCGGATTGACTGTCAAGGATATGATGGTCAAATGTTTCACATATTGCAATCAAACCATTTGTGTTTGGTTTGAAGAATTCCAAAAGAAAGCTGTCAGCTAAGAAATGAAGTTGAAGTAGCCTGGAGCTTTTGGAGCATGTTGATCCAATTATGATGATCCACTCATATCCTTCAGCTTTTTTTTTTCAAAATCAATTTTCATTTTAGCTCAGGGGACAGGTTTTTTTTTGGTAATGCAGAGAAACATCTGTAAGGGTATTTCAGATGTCTTGTTTCAGGAAATTTCTTTTTTTGTGTGCAAGAGACCATTGAACTCCACGCTGATTTTGCAAGTGGCTTTTGTCTCCAGTACACACATATTTATATTATACATTGTAAATACATGTATGCACATGCAATACATACTAACCTGAAAGGGAATTTTAAATTAGTTTACATGTGTTTAATCTGGTTGCTCGAACCGGAGGAGAAAAAAAAACAGCAAAACCCTGAGGGCTTAAACTGCCAGCACATCAGGATGGATGTAAAGAAACCTAAACTGTGAGCGTTGTGGATGAGATTCCCAGCTGGTGTTTGCCAGGGAAGATGTTTGTCACCTGCAGGGCTCTGTCCTGGACAGACACTGCTGTGGTGACATGGTGACATGACAAGTCAGCGGTCAGCTCTGTCCCTTACCCTTTTAGCTGGTTCTCTCCTTGGGCAGGAGTTCTATAAATTCTTCAAACTGGCAATTAATTCACAATCCATAAACCTGAGAGTCCGACGACCTTCCAGAGATCCATAAATGGTCCTCAGGAACCACCTGTATGAAATCTCCACCACTTAAACAAGAGTAAGAAATGGGTAATTCCTCCAAAACTCTAGGAAGTGAAATTTGACCTTTTCCATCTTTTAATGATGATTCTGCTAGGAGAATACACTACCCTGAGCTAAGGAGGGGTGGCCTGACTATTACAGCAAGAAATATTTCCAAGTTTACCAATTATGTTCTGAGAGAGAAAAATTGTCTTAATTTTAGCCAAGACCTGATAGGACCAAAGGTTTTTTGATGGGAACAGGTGCCCAACCACCACAAATGTGCTGTGGGCAGCAAAATCCATGAAAATATACTCCTGATACAGCTGATTTGGGGGAAAATAGGAGATATGGCAATTCTTATCAGGAACCTGATTCCTTGAGTCATCTCACTGAGGTGGCAGAAAGTGTTTTATGCTGTTTGTCACCTATGCCAGGGGACATCCTGCTCGTTCACTCAGCACAGTGAGCTGGGGACATTTTGTATTGACTTTTTTGTCTAGTGAGTTGCTGAAAGACCCCAAAACTCTTCAGTGTGGTCAGGTTTATTGAGGGGTTTAAGATCTTAAATTAGATGTTTATAGAGAAGTTAATCTTGATTTTTCTGCCACCATACCTTGAGCTGAAGGGTAAATTTAATTGAGATATTAATATCAGTTGAATGGCTTTTATTTTCCATGGTATCATTATCCAATGCATAATTGATGGTGCATAAATATCTTTTCACCTTGAAATGCTGGATTTGAGAAATTATTTTGGCAAATGCTGGTTTTCAGCAGAAATCAGGTTTAGTTTCTTTTAGTTCTGAATCCCTGGCATTTCTCAAGGAAATGAAGAGTTTATTTGATAAATCCCAGATAGCCATGAACAGACTCCAAATGCTGACTTTAACAGAACGGCTCTGATTTGCACAGGTTGGAACTTTCAGCCCTTTCTCTCTCAAAATTTGCAGTCAAGGTGGTCCCCAATTCCCTTAGGATTTTCCAAGGAACTGGATCAGCTCCATGAAGTTACCTGGAAAGGAACAGAGCCACAGACACTGAACACCTTGCCAAGTATTTTTACGAACTGATGATGGAGAACCACGCTAAGATCAGAGATCACCTTTCAAACCTTTTGGCCTAAATGTACTTTATCTTGGATTTAGAGTGTATCCATCAAACTTTGAAGTTAAAAAATGAACCAGCTGGGGTTTTTTGAGTCCTTTCACGCTGTACAGTAGCACTGCTGTTCCAAAGAATTATTCCAAAATCATTCAAGGTTTTATTTAACTGTAAATATTTATTTTTCATCAAAGGAAGGGATTCCCAGAGGTGGGCAAGGCATCCAGCTGGCGGCTTTTCAACAATATATTAATTTTTTGTACACCCTTTTCCAAGCTGTGCAGTCAGCAGGAGTCAGGAGCTGTTGAAGACAAGGTCTCCTGCAAAGGGCAAGTTTCTCATGGATAAACACGATGGGGCATATTCTGCTCTAGAAAGGATTTATCCTGATTTTCTGCTCCCCCAAACCAAAGGTTTGATTTCATTATAAGGCAAAGCTAGAACATTTGTTTCTAGTAAAAGCAAAGTATTTTGTAGGCTCCTGAATATTTCATTAGAGAATCTTTCCCTAATTTAGCTAAATTTCCCAAATAGTTTATTTTTACAGTAGGATAGGAATGGAAGCTGGAGTTTGAGGTTCCTCCAGGAGACACTAAACCTCTGTGCTGGCAAACATGAGAACAGCACTGCACAGATGTCCCAGACAAGGGTGGACCTGCATAAACACAGAAAAAAAACCTCTCCAATCTCACTAGATGCTGAATTGTACAAGGAGCAACACACACAAAACTAATGCAGCTCATGATAAGGAAATAAGGACAATGCCAATCAAAGTCCCCAGCTGCTGGTATGGAGTGTCCCAGAAACGCAGGATTTGGACGAAAACCTGTGTCAGCAGTTAATGACTCACTAGCAAAATGGGGTGATTAATTATTTTTCTCTATGACCACCCATGGATGCTTTAGCTGTGGTCTGGGATGGATCTGTGCTGGTGCTGCATGACAGCAAACTCCAACGCAGGATGAAAGACCGGGATGTAATTAGCGTTGTACAAGAAAATACCGAGCGAAATATTAATTGCCTGCACATCATAAATTTGACCCACGTCAAATCCTTCTGTGGCCCTGCCAAGGAAGGAAAATTTTGCACATGGATCTAAAAAAGAATCCACTCACTCTTCCTACACATGTAGGGTTGTTTGAATGACTGGGAAAAAATAAGTTTCTTGAAACTATTGGCATCCCAGCACTGAAGTGGGTGAGGTAGGAAAGTTCAGAGCTTGGCTGGGCAAGTTCCTCAGCAACAGATGGGCTTGGGTGGCATCTGGGGGTCCAGAGGGGTCCTGTGGAGACACAGAATGCTCATGGTTTGCTGATGGATGAACAGAGAAGGGCACGTTTTAGTCATATCACAGAGGGGGAAAAGATCTGGGACTTCAGCATAGCCTGGAGGCGTTAACACAGGGAGATTTGCAAGTGGATATAAAGTCAGTTTTGCTTAAAAACAGGCTAAAGAATGAATAGACAAATAGCATGGTGGTGTTTTCACAGATAGTGTGGTGGTGTTTTCCATGATGTATAGGTACTCACAGGTCTAATCAGGCTGGGGAAGAAATATTAATAATTCCATTTAATTCACATTGAACCAGAATAGGTGGCTCAAGAGCTACATGAGGACTAAAAAGATCAGGAGAGAAGCAAGATGAGCAGAAGGACCATGTGAGGTTCAGACAAACCCACCTGATCCCCACTGGCTGAAGCTCAGCCCCAGGATGTGTTTTGCACCACAGCACTGAGGATTTGAGCAAATGTTTTAAGTCTCTTCATTGGAGTTATCCCCTTAAAGGGAGGAGGAAGGTCCTTGACCCTTCATGTTTTCTGCATTAAGCATAAACCCCTTATCAAATCCATGCAGAAATATTGTACAACTTTCAGAGCTGTGTTTAGCTGCTTAAATTTCCAACCTGAGCAAACGGAATAATGGTATTTATTTATTTATTTCTCCCTGCGCCACTGCTAGGGGGCAAATACATAAAGATGGAGCATTTCCCACTGGGAAGCTTTTGACTCCAAGTTTAGAGGAGTCATTAGTCACGTCACACATGCCAAGTCTGGTGGAATTTGGCAGAGCTGCTTAAACTTTAACAAGGGTAAAGAGACAAACCTTTACCTAAGCCATGCTCAGGACAGATGCCGATGGTTACAATATGCTGTTAATTCATCAGGAATTTAGTGCTCAGCTTCCTGTTAAAACACCCCAGTCAGCCAGGATCAATCCCTACAAATCTGCCAGGAAAGATATACAACTTGGATCAAACAATAACATTTTCACTCAGGCTGCACAGACACAGTTTGGCTCTGATGTGTTTTCCCGGGTGAATCACAAAAGCAGGATTTGGAGATTCTTCCATCTCGGGAATTAAATGCTCAGAACTATTGGCTGTCAACTTGAAGAATGTTAGATCTGCATCTCTCCACAATTGTCTTAAGTTTCTTGGAATCGAGCCCAGCTATTAGCAGGGGGTAAATAAGACAAAAATTGACAACAATGTGCATTATAGGGTGAAGCGTGGAAGGCTGAGGTTTAGATGTGAACGGTTAATGGGTTTCTTAGAACTCTGGTATTTGATTTGAAGCTTACCATGTTTTTAAAGCAGGTTCACCTCAGTTGCTCTCTAAAAATTAAAAAAAAAGGAAGTATGTTTTATTCCATTTGAAATATTGCAAACATATGGGGTAGTGTTTACCAACACGGTGTAATTTTGGGGATTGTGCAGAGTCAGGAGATGGACTCAATGATCCTTTACAATTCAGGACAGTCTGGGATTCTATGATTGTTAAAAATATGTTTTCAAAGTGCATTGTTATAAGTTTGGATTGGCCAAATTCAGTTTGGTTGTCAGTGTGGACTAACACAGTAAAATCAAAATTTCTTGGTGAAATAGGGGTTAAGTATCTGCTGTTTCCAAGTGTGTTTGTATTATTTCTAAACTCCTGCTTTTGTTTTTACAACATGCAGTGGGTACAAGGTTGTGAGGTCAGACTGGAGCTGGTTCTGCATTTTCAGAGAAATGGTTTTTGCTTTATTTTTTCTGCTGATGTACGTGTTTGGACAAAAAGAATCTTTCTCCTCTTCTGTGTGATGAGCTGTGCTTTCTATCCTACAGCACCTTCACTAGGGCTGAAAAGGCTCAAGAAATTAGTGATAATTTTACCCCACAGAGCCAACAGAGTGAACAGCACAGTTAAAATATGACAAACTTGTAAAACATCCCATTTAATGAAATGTAAACTACCAGCCTCAATTCGCTCCCAGTGACAGCACCAAGTTTCACTTTGGAGACTTAGGTAGGTTTCTACTCAGATAAAGCTGCAGCCAATATTGATGATTTTGGGCACTCAGATTCTAAACACCATGTGCACATAATGCCTTTAAAAATTTACTTTATTCAGCTGGAAAACATCACCAACCCTCTGCCTTGTCCTGTCTTTAGGAAATGTTGTTATGTCCCAGTAATCCCATTTTATATCTGGAAATCTCTGGAGTCTTTATTTATACAAACAACTCTTGATTTTCTATTTTCTCAGGAAGGAAAGGAGGGATTTTTAAATATTGTGTTCCTATGATTGCAGGTGTGTATTATAGCACTTAAAAGGAAATTACTGCTATGTATATAGGGTTGGTGGAGACCATTCAGGGGTCATGATGTGCAATGGGAAACTCCCAAAAACTTTGCCAAGGCCTGACTTTAGTAATAAACATAAACCTGAGCCTGAAAATGAGCAGCTGGGTTGTTCCATTTAGTGAGACCACACAGTCAACAAGAGCTGGGCTGAGTTGGAGTGACTTTGGGTCTTTTTTTTGGCAAAATATGCCCTGCTCGGGCCTCAGACCCTGTACCAATATGGACTAATAGCTTAGAGTCAGTAGTTTCACTATGATTAGGTCACTGGGTAGAGAAAATACTAAATGGGAATTATTTGGAGTAGAGCAGCAAATCCCAGGAAAGTGGGGGAGCAGAGAAGTTTGCCACAGCTCCACCAGGATTCCTGTAAAGGAGGAGTTTCCAGGTTCCCATTGATCATTCCTCTTTGCACCATGTGTATAAAATAGCAATTTGAGGTTTCAGGAGTGTCATGTCTGCATGATGAGTCCATCAATTATCTTTGGCTGCAGGTTTCCGTTCAGTGGCTGGAAAGTAAATTATGAGAAGCTGAAGGAGAAAGCCAGTAAATTACTGGGCTCTGCCAACTTCAATATCCGCAGCCTGACGGAGCCTTGATTTGACAACAATCTGCTTGTCAGTCTCTCTTGCAAAATATTAACACACTCAATTATCAAATGTGTTACCCAACTGTTAAATCTCACGGAGAGAGCAGTCCAAAGTCCAGGTCAGGCTCCGTTTCTCTTCCTGCGGCAAAGCATCTGCTCAGCCTCGGGAGCTGCATGTTCTTGGCCTGTGACAGCAGTGTTTCTTGAGGGTTAGGAGTATTTTTTTAGGAAATTCAGGCTCTTTCTATGAGAAAAGTGGAAAGAAAGGCAGAAGTGTTGTTGCTTGGTTGCCCCGGCTGCAGTTGGAGTTTCTGGGAACAGGGAGTGGGAACAGGATGGGCTCAGTGCTCCCCAAATCAGCCTCTTGGAAGATGCAGAAAACAAATTGCATGCGTTAACAAAGCCCCAAGACTGGGAGGAAACACCAGGTTACCTCCATTTAGGAGCATTTTATAGCTACCAAATCAGGTCTCTCCTATCTGCCACTACAAGAATCTCATCTTCCTCTGAAAGACTCTTTGGGAAAACCATCCCACTTCAGTGGGATTTTATCCATCCATCTGTACTTTTCCCCATCTGGCCTGTGCCCTGGTGCTGTGATTTGGACCTGAACCAGTCTGGGAGATGGCAGAGAGCTCGAAGAGCTGAGGCCCAGGCTTCCCCAGAGTTTATATGAGCAGAGCAGAAAGCTTTTTTCTCTCTGGAAAAGCAGGAGCCAATGGTGTCTCCAGGAGAGCTGCGGGAGAGCAGGTTTGCAGGAGGAAAGGGAGACAGGGCCACCAGGAATTGGTCACTGGTCACTGGTTCCATCCCTCAGAGACAGGGAACAGTGCCTAAAGTTGGGAAGAAATCCACAGGGCAGTAAAGGTGGGTTGTCCATTCTCCCTCCCCACCCAAAACACGAATTTTAGGATTATTTTACTGTCAATAATGGATTGGATCCATTTAATTTAAGCTATAAGACCTCTCCCAAAAAATCCCTATGAATTCCTGTGACTACATATAAGTCCTAAAATAACATCCCTGGTTAAATTAGAGCTGACCACTGGTTTAGAAAGCTCTGAGACACCTCCCACCAATTCACGTTGGCGAGGTATTTTTATGGATGAGGCGCTGATCAATCATTGCATTTAATTGCTTGTGTGAAATTTAAAAAGAAAGTTGTATCTTTAAGCACAGTCGTTTGCCTCAGGCAATTGTGATGAACATTAGTCTGTCTCCTCATGCTGTAAATTATGATGGGCCACCGTAGATTAGGGGTTTGTGATAAACATTAAGAACAGTCACCTGGAAACAAATAAAAGTATGAGTAATAACCACATGTAAATTTATCCCCCATTTATAACGTGCTAGTAAATGCTGACAGTCAGAGAGAGGGAATGTGGTGCAGGAGGAGGATGTTGGGTTTTGCAATTACAGTCCCAATCCATTCTCAAAAGATTAAAGTTTTACACAGTGGTTGTTCTCGGGAAATTTGCTGAATCCTAATATTTAAGATGAAAGCATAATGAAGGATGATTTTTTTTTTTTAAAAGAATTGTCTGATAGGCTTGATTTGCCAGTTCCCACTGAAGCAAAACTTCCCTCTGACTTCAATTATCAGTAAATTGTGTTGACCTCAATAAGGGTTTTTGCAGAACTGGACCTGTAGCATGAATAGGCTGTTCTGTGCAGAAAAGTGACTGCATGAAAATGGCATCTTCTTACTCATCAGTTCTGCTTCCCGAGGGCACACAAGCTGCTGTGTCTGACTTTAACGACAGAAATGAGGTTTTGCTGCTCTTTCCTCCTGCAAGACCTTCGGAGCTGCTGGAACCAGGCTGGGAATTGGTGCAACAGTGGCAAAATTTGGGTGAAAACAGCCCCAATGGCCCCTTGGCCCACAGGGCTGGGAGCCCCAAGTTGTACCTCAAAAGGATGTGACAAAACCCAACCCCTCCCCTCTGCACATGACAATGAATCAACCATCATTTTCCCACTGGGCTACTCCAGACCGGGAGCTTTAAGCACTCTCTGTTTGACATCCTCCTGATTTATTGCATTTGTAAAGGTGACCTTAAATATTTTAATGGTAATAATTCTTTCAAGGGCATGAATCAGTAAATGTGCTGTGTTCATATTTTGGCATTATATACTGTAGGCAATTTAATCCATATAAGCAGTTTCAGTGATATTAACACTGTAGGCAAACTGATACTAAAGTTTAAATGTCAGAGAGAGTTTTCATATTACATCTAGTGCAAACAAAGCATTTTTTCTCCAAGTACTGAGGCATAAAATACCAGGAGATAGTAAAGACAGAGAGTGCCAATGAATCTGAGACAAACAGGAGGTGAAATTTATAGTATTTTCAAATATGTGCCCTATCCAAGGACTGCTGCAGCTGCACAGATCTATAAAATTAGAGATAAGAGAAAAACCTTGTAGTGCTCCACAATAAATGCACCTCCACCAGGGTATCTATCTGGATTTCTGTAACTCCTTGGAGATTTACTATTTCCCCTTGGATTTATTACCCGCTGTGCATAGCACGGATGGTATTTTGTATTTCCTCCATTGCCCCACTTGTTTCTCAGCGACAGCATCCAGTTACAATCACTGTGCAGGGATGTGCCATGAGCCCACCCCTTGTAGGAGGGTGCAAACAGAGAAGGGCTAGGATATCCCACCAATATTGACCCAGTGATGCTATGGGATCTGTGGGATCTGTGGGATCTGTGGGATCTGTGGGATCAGGCAGGTTTCCATCCTGTGGCCCCAAAGCTCTGGGCGCCTTCTCCCACTTAATGGCCAGCCAAGTCTTTGCCTTATGGGGGAAAAAAGCAAGGTTTGGGTAAAAAGAGGTGCCCTGCATGCTTTCCAGCTTGTGGTGAGGTGCTGAGTGCTGCCCATGCTGGGATAAATGATGCTTGGGGCTCTCCTGAGCCACTGGCCCTGGGAAGGTGCATGCGAGCCAGCCAAGCAGCGGCTCATAAAACCTGTGACAAATGGTCAAAAGGTTTATTGGCCATGTACTGCTGCTCATGACCCCATAAACCACCAAGGATGTGTGGAAACACGGGCTGTTTGTTAGGATGTTTGCTTGTTAAATAACCTGGACCTGCTCTGAAATCTCCTGCTGGCATCACTGGGCTAAGAAAAAGGGGGAAACTCAGTAAAAATGAGTAAAACAACCCATGAATGATGTGTAGGAAGCCACAGGAGGAGGATGAACAAGTGCTGTCATGTGGGGGATGAGAGAGGAAGGGTATAACCACCGAGAAATAAAATTTATGAGCTAATTATGCTCTTTTTTCCGAAGGATTTTTGTCCTTGATTTAAACCCTCTGAAGGTTTGGCACAGCTGTGGTGACCATGACTCCTGAGAATGTTCATCACTGTCACTTAGATGACAGGACTGTGGTTCTGCACTTGGCAGTGCCTCTTTATCCCAAGGAATTCAGAAGGTGCAAAAATCCTGCTCCTGTTGGGATGGTGAAAAAGGTCCTCAGCCTCCATCCTCCCCTGGCTTCTAGGGCTTTGAAGCTAAGCCCTGCCAGACCTTGATGAGATGTCCCAGACCAGAAATGAAAATAGCTCCAGATCCCATGGGAGGAAGGGACAGACTCTGCCGTGAGAAGTTTCCTTCACTCTTCAGAGAACTCCAACACCAATAACATCTTCTTCCCAGCAGTGTCATTGCATCAAGGTGAACCTTCTGTGCTCCAGGCTGAAGGATTCCTCTGGAACAGCACTTCTTCCACCAGGAGCCTCTGGCAGAATGATGTAACTGTCACCTTTCCTGGCCACAGCTCCTGGGGGAACAAGTGACCCAATGCACAACTTGTGAACTCCAAAACCTCCCAATCTGAGGAGAAAATTAATGTGCTCGAGACCTCATTGCAAATTTCAATCGCCTGCTGAAACAGAGCCAAGATCTTTAATTCATACTCAGATCCCCAATCAATATTTCAAGAAAATCAAATTGTAAAGCTCGACCTGTATAATCGTGGTTCCGCCTTCATCCTGATTGCACTTAATTTCATCAGGGTCACACTGAAGAGCTCAGGCTTGTTTAATTCTAAACTCCAGTGACAGTCAGAGGAACCCAATTTTAGTTGTGGCTCTGTAAGATTTTTTTTAAATTTAAAGCAATTAAATGGCTTTCTTTGGCCTCCTTAAATTGACAAACTGTAAATAAGGTGTTCTGGTGGGTTGTTTCTCCATAGGAAATGCTATCACCATATTTAAAACACTGATAGCATGACTTAGTGATAACTGCTACAACCTCAATAGACGATCAACCAATAAATTAGAGCAACTGCACATAAAATGATGGATTCTGGTGGACTTAAGGTGATATAAAATAATTGGAGACTTTACTGCTATTTCCATTTTTAATGGGGTTCTGTGGCACTACATTCTGGCAGGAGGGCTGGAGAGGTAAATTAATCTTTATGCATCATCATCAAGCAGTGTAAACATGGCCAAACTTAATTAGGACATAATAGATGGTTAAGTCTGCCCCTTGAAGGTGAGATTGTTCTGGCAAGTGATTACAGATATCAGGCAAGGTTTTCTTTAAAAGACTGGTAGTAGCTTTTCCATGCCTCTGACAACAAATCCCATGGAAAAGCCCAGCCAGAGAGGCAGCTTTCCAGTCCCAGGGCCAACACAAATCTGCAGTGAAATATTAATGAAATGTGGCCTGAGATTGTACTGCTTTGTCATTTTGGACCTTTTGTTTTTTTACAGCAAAACAATTAAAGTGAGTCATGGAAATCTCTACCTGGGAGTGGAATGGAAGTCCTGGGCTCTCCCCACAGCCATGGGCACCCCGTCCTGCTGGGCTGGAAAACCCATGGAGAAGGGGAACTGGCTGGAGGAGGTGTATAAAAAGAGCAAAAATCTTACTTGACATACTGTCTTTTAGACATTAGTGCACATTAAGGAGAGAAATGCAATACAATCTATTCTCCACTTCTATTTCTGATATTGTTTTTTGTCATTAGCAGCTCCATTCCTGTGTGATTTTATGAGCCCATTGTACCATGACCTCCCTTTCCATGGCAGCAGTTGAACTTACATATGTAAGCATATATTTATACTTACTACACTTACTCCTGCTTCTTTAATGGACTAAGTTCACTAATTGAACACAAGGTGATAATTTCTAGTTTAAAAGTAGCTGCAAAATGTAGTTCAGAAATCTCAGCTTTAAGTTTTTTGTGAGAAAAGTTGGCAAAATAATTCTGAAAAGAAAATATGTTTTATTGATCGGTTTTAATCAGTCCAGATTTGATGTCTGTACAGTGTGGAGAGCAGAAAATTCAGTCCAGAAAATATATTTTAATCTCAGGGGAATTTTACTTATGTCTGATTTGAAACTCATATTTTAAAATATGTTTGGTGAGTCAATGTCACGATGCAGACAGTGGCATGAACTGGTCAGATGTGGAGTGGAAAATCTTCTTCATGCTGTCAAATACCAAAAGGTGTCTAATAACAGGAAATCAAACTGCAGCATCATCTTGAATCCCTTGATTACTCCAAGGCTCCTTTTGGAGTTCAACATTCTCGAGTTTATTTCCTGATAATTGTGTTAAGAGTTTTCTGCTGCTCAATTGCCTCAGGAATTAGGAGATGGTTTTGAGAGCTGGGGAAGGACTCCCCTGCTAGCACAACTCTCCACAGCAGAAAACATTTCTCATTACGGAAATTATCAGAGATGTTGTATGAAAAAGGGAAAAAATAATTTCAGAGCTGTGAGAAAGGTTTTCTGCAGACCACCATGTTGGGTCTATCTTGTTAATTGGGATAAAACAGCAGAAAAGACAAAAAATGTTGAGTTCACAGCTTTATTTGGTCACTAGCATCCTTGCAAAGGGGTTCTGTGTACTTTAATTTCTATTTTAAGTCTTTGATTCCCTTTTTAATTCCCTCTTTGCTCATTTACTATGTTTTTCTCTTTGTTTGCACCACCTGAAACTAAACCAGTTTAATCCACATATATCTCAAAGTCAGACTCCACCCCTGCATTTGCTTTTGCATTTCCACTCTTTGGTAATAGCTTTTACAAGCAGACCAGTTTAAATTCTTAATTTTGTCTAACTCCTCTAAATGCACAATGATTCTTCAACTGGAAAGGAAAAAGAGTAGCTCGGAATGATCCATATGTTGAAGTACTGTATTTTCATCATTTAAATGATAAACTTCCCATCAAATATCCACAAATGTACATTCATGACTCCCATCCAATGATCTATTGGCCAGAGGCACATACATTGTTTTAATTTATTTTGGAGTAAAGGTGCTTTCCTGCCGAGTTTGGATAAGCTTGCTATGCACCAAACAGATGTTCAATAAAAGAGACTTTACTGAATATGACAGAGCAACTCAGGGAGAGAGGATGAAGGAAGGAAAATTACAGGATGTATGGATTTCTGGTTCATCAAACAACAGGCCACACTTTTAATCAGGGCCCTTTTATGGATGGAGCAGTAATGAAACAGAAGGACAGGGGATGTCTTGGAAGAAGGTGATGCCAACGCATTGCTCGTGGTGGAATTTACTTTGGCAAACCCACTGTGGGATCACACAAACCTCCCCATCCTCTGATGGGTGCAAACAGTTCCTCCCATCATGGAAAAAAATTCAGGTTTTTTTCACCTGCAAAAATTCGGTTTCAAGGTCTGGCAGAATTACAAGGTCTGGAGGTGGGTTTGCCCCATGTGAGGGTTTCTTCCCACTGTGTCAAACACCCAATTTTGCTCTCGGAAGGGAAAAGGGATTCTTAAAGCACCCAAGCCTTACATCTACTCAGGCTTTTCCCATTTGGAGAGAGTTGCTATTTAAGGAAGAGTTGAGGAGCACAAAGCCAGCCTGATTCATCGGGAGATCAAAGAGGGAATGCTGCCTTTGAGATAAAGATGGCTCTGCTTTGAAAGGTTTCTCCTTTGTTCAGGGATGTCCACCCACTGCTCCTCCTGAGAGACACACCAGGAGCAAAGCACCTCCTCTGCCTGCTCCTGGGGAGTTAACCTCCAATTTTTGGAGTTTCCATCAAAGAAAACTTCATGCCTGACCTTCTCCAGCCCCTCCTTGGAGCAGGGCAGCACAATGGGGATGTCTCTCCATCCTGTGGCAGAGAATTGACTCGACGGTGCAACTTTAAAACCTGGGAAATTTTAAAACTCCACTGGAAACTTTCTTATTCGCATTGTGAATCCCAGTGTTGATTTGCCAAGGAAGAGGAATTGACATTTTCCACCCAGCAATCTGCTATGCTTGCCCAGGGGTAGTTCATAACCTGTTTTCTCCACTCTACCTTCCACTATGGATGTGTCACTGTGGTGAAAACTTGAGGTATTCAAATATTTTTGTGGGCATTTTGGTAAAATCTGATGGTATAGAAGGTGGAACAGCTCCTACAGGTGTGGCTCTTCCATCAGCGCTCTCCATCCACATTATTTGATGCTTTCAAAATCAGTCCTAATAAGTAGTGGAAACACATTGGAATGTAGGTGTAGGACAACCAACATGTGACCTGATTTGGCTGCTGAGGTTTTCTCTGGGTGTAATGGAGTGGAGAGAAAAGGTAAGAAAGCATTTCTGAAAAAGGGACATTTATAATTGAATTTTATAAACTTTCTTTCAGGAAATTCTCAGCGTGTCTTAACTCTCCTACATTCATTCCTTTAGAAGAAGCTTCCTTTCTACAACCTACAAAATGTGTATTTTCATGTAGACATGAGATAATAAAAATGAGTAAGCTATGTGGGGAAAGCTGGCAAAAATTTATAGCAAAAGAGGAGCTAAAGAAAATAAAATGTCTTAGTGGTAACTGGCTTCAGACCAGTTTTTTTTTTTTAGGAAGTGGCTGACACGCTGACCTGGATATTTTCCAAGCTCTTCCTGGGCTGAACTTGCTGGTTACCTTCCAGTTGAAATGAGAAACTAACTCAGCTGTGGAATTGTGAATATACCAAAATACAGATGGACATTTGTCAATTCACAATGGAGAAACAGCACTGTTTTTTATTATAAAATAATAAAAATTATTTTATAATTTATTATTAAAGCCACCACCCATTCAGAACCAAGGGTGAATAAACAGGAGTTTGCAACATGAAGTAGGATCCTGTGTAGACCTACTAAACCATTACTACATGTGAGTATCTACAACCAGGAGCACCGAGTCTCCAGCACTGGCTGATGAATTCAAACATGATGCTGAAGTTCCAAAACACTGAAGCCTGGGCAATATTTTTCACAAGATGGATTGGCAGTTTTAATAATTCCCAGATCGCAAACACATATGAAATGAGCCCTTGATGAGAAAGGTCTGATTACAAATAACCTGCAGAGAGATGAAAGTTCGTTTTTAATATCTGTTTTTCTAATTCTGCCTTAGACTTTCAAGAGGCTTCAAAAGAAGGCAAAGACTAGAAAACAGTTTGATTTAATACTGTTAGATGTGTGAAATAAAATGCTGGACAATAAGAGATGTAAAACAAGCAACAAGTGCAAATAGCTTAAATCAAATTAAAGAGCTAATTGAAAATAATGGAATTAAACCCTTTTTTGCTTGTTTTTATTCATCTGGTTTTCAGCACTGTTTGCAACAGCATTTTTTTTTTTTTTTATATCTTCTTTACTTTGAAGAACAAACTTCCTCTGCCATGAAAGACAATGATTTCAATCAGGCTCTGAAATGTCATTCTCTGGGGATGTGGATGTTAAATGCCAGCGAGGAAGAGAAGCACCATCAACACAACCCAGCAGGGCAAAGTGGCCTCGGTGTGTGGAGCTCTGATCCAACATCCTGATACTGAGATCCTTCAGCTCCCATCACAGCCATCCTCACCAGCACGACCTTGCTTTCATTCTCCCTATAGCTAAAGAAGTTCTTTTTTTGTTACACACACACTCACAGCTTCAGCTGAGCAAATCTCAGACCCCAGTGAGGAACCACGAGGTATCTGCTGGTATCTCTGTGTTTTCAGTATGGTTTTTGGATAGATCACCCAAAATGGACTGAGCTTTTGTTGGTTTTGTTCAAGCAGCTGAGGGGAAATGGGGTTTGCATGAGGCTGTTTTGGTGTTTTTCTGTTCTCCAAAGCAGAGCAGTGACCCTCAGCAGTGGGACTGGTGTGGCTGCAAACCTGCCTGTGCTGCTCCAGGGTGTTCCTGGGGAGTGGGAGAGGAGCTGTCCCAGCAGGAACACGATTGTCCTCATGGCTCCTCATTGTCCCCCTTCTCCTACCCTGCCCAGTGCCACTGCAGCGCCAGGTTCACTTCTCCTTGCTCTCCTCTGTCCCCTCCCAAACCTGCTCCTCATCCTCCAGCTGGGGTTGAGCTCCAGGGCAGGGATGGCTCAGCAAAAGTTCACTTGCCTAAAGGGTCTGAGGCCTCCAGTGCTTAGAAAAACACTGCTAAATAGAATCAATGATTTTAAGGGTTTTTTCCAACTTCAATGATGATTCTGTGATGGCAGAGCACATCTGCAGGGGGATGCTACAGACCTTGCATGAGGCTTGGCTCTGCAGAGCAAAATTAAACCTGTTAAAAGCATTTTGTGCAGAAAATTCCACCATAAATCCCTGTCATCAATGTTCAGAAAGTTTCTCTCTTTTTTTGGCTGGAAGCTCACAGAAATAACTTCCCTGTGGAGTTCAGAGCTGGGCAGCACAGCAGGCTGAGCTGCTCCTTGGCTTTAGGGGTTATTTTTGCTTTACTCCATCCTGCACAGGAGCAAAACAGGCTTGGAGCACCCAGGTCTAGTGGAAGGAATGAGATGATATTTTAGTCCCTTCCAACACAACCCACTCTAGGATTCTGTGATTAACAGTGCTGCCTTTCTCATGGGCAGCTTAATTTTAAGTCTTGCAGAAGAACAAGAGGAAAACCAACTGAGACAACATGAGGACAATTCCCCTGCTCGTGGAAATGTGTTTTTTTAATGAAATTATTTCCCCTGTGCACTGCTACACTGCCTCTTCATTAGAGGGACAGGAGAAGTGTGTGCTTGCTCAATGCTGAGCTCTCATGGTATGCAGAGGCTGCATAAAAAAAATCATTCCCAGAGCTAAAAACCAACCTGACACTGCTCCTTAAGTTTGGTGAAATATCCAATCAGTCTCAGTGGGGTTTTGTGGGAAAAGGAATAAATAAAATAACAGGGAGGGGGAAAAAAAGAAGGGAGGGGGGAAAAAGAAGAGAGCAAACCCACCAACCCTGGTGTGTTCCCATAATGAAGGGTCTAAAAATGCCCCACTCATTGATGCAAAATTACAGTTATTGTTTATCCTCCTTCTACTTCACACAGCTTTATACAATACACACCACGAAAAATACAAGCAAACAACCGACACATTAGTTAAGAGACCTTCCATTTTACTTTGGCAGTTCACGATAATGGAATTTAATTGTGGAAAAAGCTGAATAATTTTAGCTGAATGTCATTTGGTTCATTCAAACTGGGAATCAGGGACATTTTTAACAAAGGTTTTCAAACTTCTTTTGAAATCAGGAAGCTGCTGTGCACAGATAAGGGGAGAGGTTTGAGGATTCTCTATCAGAAATTTCAAGGTTTTTTCCATCTGCTTTTTCACATTAACTGGTAATTATCCAGAAAGGCACATAATAGTGCAGAAATGACAGAAGCTGACAAAGGTTTTCCTAAGATATGTAAATTGTCAGTGATAGGCAAGGTGCAACAGAAAGGCTTTCTACAGCACAATTATTTATGCCAGTTTCATTTGCTTTTAGGTAGCACTGATGGTTCTACCCCACCGCTGCCTTTATCACAGGCACTGCACATTCCCTCACCACCAGCATGCAGGGAAGGTGGCAAAAACAGAGCTTGGAGCTTGGTGGTCTCTTCCAATGCCTCAATTTTCTATTAAATACATGCACAGGGGGCTCTGTGTGGAGATATTTCTGAGGAGTTTGTTATAACCTTCCCTTCGTTTCTCACGGCGCAGAAATAAATTAAAAAGTGTGATTTGTCCCACTGGAACAGCTCCCACATGTTGGTGGTCTCAGAGCCCACCTTGCTCACAGCAGCTGTTTGAGGGAGGAGGCATCAAAAGGGACACTCAGCTGTTTGTATCTGAGGTTCATTAGCCCTCTCTGCTAATTGCCCAATTCCAGCAAACAGATGAACACCATAGAGATGCTCAGACAAGGCTCCTTCCTCCAGCTCTCCCTGTCCAGGGCTGCTTTTGCTGGGGTTGGAAAGGTGGGTGGTGGGACAACCACCCCATTCGCCTTTAAAAATTCAGTCTGGGAATGGAGAATTGTGGGATAGTTTGAGTTGGAGGGGATCTTTTGAAGGTCAACAAGTCTGATCCCCCTCCATGAGCAGGGAAGCTCAGATTTGGGGACTCTCAGGTTGTACTCCTTAAGGGAGGAAAGATCCTCTCTCCCAAAATTGTCCACTCAGTCCCAGGAATTATTACCCATGGCAGTGCAAAGGTGGCAGTACCATGACCTGTCCCAGCAGGCCAGCAGGCTGGGCTCCAGGTCTTGAACAGAGTTTTACACAGATATTTTATGTTTCTGCTTTGTTTTATGCACAGGCAGAAGTATTGGGGTTTGATAAATACCCCTTTGCCAAAGGAGAGGTTGGCTTGGGCTTCTGAGTCCTTTTGGGAACTTAATTCTTATTTAAGTAAAGAGTAAGGGGCTGTGCATGGGAGAAATTCCTGCCTGACCTCCCCTCATTCAGCTCATACTGGAATTACAGGTTTTAATTAGCTTTTTCTGGGATTAGGATGTATCTACACATGTAATGAGAACTTATAGGACTTCACCTGCTGTAGTGGCACCAGAGGTGTTCTAGTGGGACAATCACTTCCCATCAGCACCTGAGTGATGACCAGTTACCCTGATGGGAGGAGTTTCCATGTGTTTGTGGGGGTGGAATTCATTTCCTTTATGGTAATATTCCCTGAAGTTAATGGGTGCCGAGAGAAAGGAAACAAGATGCAACACAACAGATTTGTATTAAAAAAAAACACCAGCAAGATTGCATTTGAAAGTCAATGGGCTTTGCTATTAACTGTAAGGACCTTCTCTCCTATCTGGAGCTTTGTTTTCCCAAATCAGGGAGGTCAAACCTGTGTGAAAGGCTTTGGGATAGATGATGGAGGGGAAAGATTGGGATAGATGGAGGGGAAGGATTTCACCCATCAGAGCCATGGAGCTGCAGCTGGTGCCTGAGCAGTGTCTGTCCCTGCAGGAACCAGCATGGGGTGGCTTGTTTTCTTCTTTTTTCTTTCTTTTTGTTGTTGTTGTTGTTGTTTTTTAAAGGCAAATTTCCTTCCAGGGGCTTTTATGCCATGAAGATTCAACAAAAACTTTCAAGAGCTTCTTTACTTGGTCACTGCTGAGCCCCACCAGGAGGTGCCAGCTCAGGGGGTTTGGATAGAACATCCCAGCAGCTGATTTTTGGTGGCTGCAGCCCCAAAATACCTCCTGTGCTCATGTCCCCGTTTGTCCCCATTCCTGCAAATTCCCAGGACTCCTTCCTTTCTCTGCTCAGCCCCTGCTGGTGCTGGAGGGGCAAAAGCAGCAGCTCCAGTGCTGACACTGGGCTGTGGCTCTGCTGGGTGGTGGGAAAGCCAAAATATCCATCAAACATGCCTGGGTTTAAATAGAAGTTAATTAATTATTATTGCAAGAGGAAAGCCCAGCTCATACCCAGGGGAGACCCCAGGACAAGATGAGGTGAAGGACCAGAGCCCAAGCTCAGCTGGAAATGGATTTTAGGAATATGCAGGTGAATTAAATTAGGTGTGTGGGCCATCAGTGTCCTGCTGGTATTCACACAGAGCATTTAGGATATTAAAAAATTGTCTAACTGAGTGGTAATTATGTCCTTAAACTTTCTGGATTTCCTCTGGTTTTACCTTTTTTAGGTTTCTTTTTTTTAAATAAAGTTTAAATTAGATCAAAAGCCACCAGGCCTCTGAAGATGGTCCCGGGTGGTCTGTGCACAGCAGAGATGAGGACTTTGGAATTGTCATGCACAGGCATCAGGTGAGAGCTGCCAAAAAGACTTTGAAAAGGCAGAAAGGCACTTAAGGACAGAAACCCTGAGGATGCTCAATAAACAATCACAGGAACGGTGCTGTGAATGTGACTTTGCCATTGTTACACATTTCTACTCCTGCTCGTGGTGACATTTTGGCCACTGTCAAAATACACAGAAATGGCCTGAATGCATCATCTCCATTATCTGGGTGTTAGTTTGAGTTTGGGTCTATTTTTTTCCTGCAGCCTCTTAGTAGACTTTAACTGAAGAAAAGGGGAAAAAAAAAATTAAACGTCTTTCAGAATAATTGAACTGTGTTCACATTAACTTACACTAGAATTACTTTTAATTAAATGAACTTCCCCTGTTTGTAGCTGGAAGGTACTTGTGTGAGATAAAAACGCCATTCTAATAACGCTGAGACTCACCAACGCTTAATTAGCATCACAACTCAAGGCGGAGGGTGCAGGAAGGCGAGCAGGGAGGTGGGTCTGTGCTGCTGGGTGGGATTTTGGGAAGGGATGCTCAGCCCCCATCCCAGAGCCCACCCAGCGCCCTGAGGAACGCCGGGAGGGGAAATCACGCCTAGGGTTTGACACAGTTTGTGGCAAAAGCAATTATAATTAACATTATATTAAATATTAAGTCAAGATCATAAAATGTTGATTGGTACTGATTAGCTGCATAATCCATAATTAGAAATCACTGCACCCTTCAGCAGGTACTGTAGTGCCTCGCCGGTGATTTCACCGCTGAATTAAGCGAGAGTGATTCAGCTTTTGCCCTGAGTTTTATTTCTGCATTTCATTTAGGGCAGAGCAACATTCAGGCAAAGAAAGGCACAGCATCTGTTTCCTCTCAGGCTGTTCCCAAATTCTCCATCCCAACGGCAGCTCCCCATCCCTTCCATGCCCATGGAGAGGCAATGGCCAAATTGCCCTTGACTATCCCCAGCCCTGCTTTGGTTGTGGCTAAAAGATGTAGTGAGAAGCTTTGGAACTGCCTGGGGAAGTGCTGGAAGGGTTCAAAATCCATGTGGGTGTGGCTTTCAGGGACACGGGGCAGTGGTGGCCTTGGCAGTGCTGGGGGATGGTTGGTCACAATGACCTTAGAGGGTTTTCCCAACATCAATGATTCCATGACTGTATGGCATTCTGTATTCTCTGAAAGCTCCTTGTGCATTTCCTCACCCCAAAAGAGCAGCTCAGAAGGTCGAGCTGAAGCTCTGCCCTCCTGGCTCAAGCCAAGATGAACCAGCATTAGGCAGCTCCAAGATAATAATTGATTTTGGGCACAAACTCAGAAAACAAGGACACCTCAGCAAGGAGGGAGAAAAAGGAGATTCTTTATTCTGATTTGATTTTAGAAGACCAAACCCATCTGTGCCTCACTCATTAATGGGGTGCAAACAGGGACCCTTTGGGGAGGTCGTGGCTCTGGGCTGAGGAGCTGCTGCAGGAGGGTGAATTATTTGGGGTGTTATCAAGGCTTGCTGCAGCAGCCCTGCTTTCCCCTAATTTTATGGGTCCATTTATCCTGGATATCCATTTGTAATGGATAATGTCATCATCACACACTGGGAAACGCTCAAGTTTTGTTAAAGTAAAGAACAAAATCCCCTAAACCATGAGGTTTTATGTCTTTGCTGCTAATTTCAGTCACTGCCTTGGCTGGAGACCCAGCTGTGATTTTCCACAGTAGAGCTGGATAAAAATAATAAAATTTGGTGGATAAAATCCCAAACCCATGGCAGCCTGGCTTCTCCTCCTGGAACTCCAGCAGCCTCCTTGCAGCTGAGCTGATCCAGAGGGACCTTGGGAGGCTTTGCTGGGCACCTGCTGGCAAACCCAGGGCTACAGAGAGAGAAAACACATTGCTGTAATTTCCTCTTTTCCAAAGGCACTTTGGAGTCCTGGGGAAGAAATCTTTTCATTCCTTCTGCTGTTATCTTTTGCTCTGATTAGCATTGCCTGGGAGTGGAGCTGAGGTTCTGGGCAGAGCCTGGTGCTCCCAATCAATTAAATCAATGCTGCCGTGAGGCTCCAGTGATTTTCCCTAACTGAGGGCTGAGCCTGAAAGGAGGGCACAGGGAATCACAGGGAATCACAGGGAATCACAGGGAATGCAGGTGGAGAAAAGCAGGAAAGCTGGGCTGAGGGTCCCTGCTTCCCTGTGATGGATATCATGGCATGCAGCCCTGGACTGGGTCAGGGAGGTACTTGCACCCCGTGATGCTCCACACACTCATTCCCACAACCTTTTAATTGTTCTCCTTATTATATTAATGGCTATGTTTTTATTTAAATCAATGCTATATATGTACATTTATTTATATTAAATATATATGTTTGATACATTTTTATTTTACATTTATAAGATTGCATAGACCATCTCCATCGTCCAGGGAATCCTCTGTCTCGCCTGATCTCCTTGAGCAGCAGGGAATCCTAATGAGATCTTTATCTGTCACACTACAAAGCATCCAAACCCCACTCACATTCAGCCCCTGAACCTCCACCAACTTGAAAACACCAGCAAGGACCAGAAAATTCTCCCAAACCTTGTGTGCTCTTTGCTGAAGTATTGATAGTGTTAGGGGTTTTCTTCTGACTGAGAAGCTAAATAAATAAATATGAACATTTAAGAAGATTCCCACGCCATGACTATCAAAACCAAGGTGTTTCCACTAGCTCAGCGTTTTCATTTGAAAAAAAGGATTGTAAAAAAATAAAAGCAGAATGTCCTCTCTCTGTGTCACCCTCCCCTGGGCAGGAGGGCAGGAGGTGCTGGGCACAGGGTGCTGCATTCCACTGCCTGGGGTGTACAGCAAATCCCTGCAGCCAGCAGCCTTGTGGCTTCTGGAATACTAAAAATGTCTCTTTTTTTTGCCTGCAGAACCAATGCATTAACTCAGAGAAGGGGCAGCAGAACGAAAGCCTGGAGCTGGAACATCCTTTGAGCAGCAGCAAAGCAAGAGAAAGCAAAAACACCCCTTAAGATGGCTGCAAAGGGAAGGTCTCTGCAGCCCCTTCTTAAACACTGAAGATATTTTCATTTAAAAATATCTCCTTAAAGGCAGGTTTAATCTCAAAATGGCATTTTCCACTTAAAAAAAAAAAAAAATCACACGCACACAACCCCCTCACACACCTTCAAAAATGTCTTGAATTATTTCTCCTTCACTTTTTTATTTTTTTCCTCCAATTAAATTAATTTTAACTGAGTGAAAAATGCTTTCTGCCCTGAGAGCCTGAAACCTCTGGTGTCAGCTGAAATGGGCACTTGTGCTCTCAGCTTCAGCCCTCGCTGCAGGCACCTCTGCTTTGAAGCCTTTGAAGTGTTTGTGGCACAGGAAGAGTCTCTCCTCAGAGAACACCAGTCATTTTACAGATATTTAATGTGCAAAGTGTGGGTTTGGGTTCGGATAACGGGGCTTTCACCAGGCAGGTGGGAAAATAGGGACAGGAGCTTGACTTGCAGAACGAAATTGGAGGAAAAACCACCCTGAGAGCATCTCTAAGATGCTTCCAGCCTTCCTCATCGTGGAGATGCAGATGAAATTATTTGCTGAACTTCAGAGGGACCAAAACATGTTTTTAGTGCCTATAGGATTCATTCATTCTCCAAGCACCAGGATTCCCTTTAGAGGAAATAATGCCACCAAAAAAACCACCTGGGAACACCCAGAGCAAGGAGCTGAGGATCCCTGCAGGGCAGCTGATAAAACCCCTTGAGCTTATTTTGGGGAGGTGATGCAAGAGCCCTGCAATAAATTTGATTGCTGGTTGGATTTTGGAGCTAAGTATTTGACTCAAGCAATGACCTTGCTTGTGGTTTGAGAGGAGCTGATGCAAAATCTCCACCTCAGCACCCAGTAGGACCAATTTTGTTAAATTTCACCTCTTTTTGGGGGAGCAGGGATGCCCAAAAGTTGATGCCTCTGTTTCAGAACAAGCCACATTTATTCACTGTGCACTGCAATTATTTCAGCTCATCCCCAATGAGGTTTAATTAATATTAAAATCTTAAATCAGCCAGTTCAGCCAATGTTATTTGAGCTCTGATGGTTTGCTGAACATCTTCTCCCATGGAATGGTTTTTAAATAGAGGAAAATACCAAAAAGATTTCTTGCAACATCTGAAATGGAAAGTTGTGTTCTGTGACTTTACAAAATTATTTCTGAGGGTATGTAATGTATTTTTGCAGAGTCCCTGTTCTAGGAGAGGCTCTTCCTGCTGAGTGTTTGTTGTTTCTCTTAATGTAAACACAAGGAAATACTGGGTAATTGATAGGGAAAAGAAATAGATAAGGTATATAGAATCAACCCTGTGTTTCTCAAACAATTGCCCTTTTTGTTACCTTATTTTTAATTTTTCCAGCTTTTCTGGAGCCATCCTTGAATCAGCCAAGGTCAGGTGAGACTTTTTCCTTCCTTGCAGATCTTGAGGCTTATAAAGCTTAAATCTGCTCTTCCATAACCAAATGTTTAGTACCTTCCAGACTATTTTTTCATTTGGTATTTCTTTTTAACAGTAGTCCCACTCTTTAACCCACTGGTTCTTTTGGGTTGAGCCAAGGGTTCATCTGATCCCCCTGGACATATCAAAATCCAGGAGATAAGAGCTTCACCTGCCCTCCTGACAATTCCCAGACTAAATGCAGAAAAGAATCTTGGATATACCTCGAAAAAAGGTCATTTTTATATTTTTAATTTAAAGATGAGGAGAAAATACTTGGAGAAAAGAAAAAAAAAAAGATGAGAAGGAAGAGAGAAGATCAGTGAATGCCCAGCATTGATTTAGAAACAGGCTCTGCCAAGCAGGGAGAAAAGGAATCTTTCCCAATCCATTCTGTTTATGGTTATTAGTATTGATATAGTATTTCTCTTGGCTCCCAAAAGGAAAAGTGGGGAATGAATTTGGGAAAAAAATACATTTCTGTAAATAATTTTTTTCCAATTCAGATGTTTTTTAGGAAACGAGGCAGAGGGGGGAAAATCTGCTTCTCAAATGTCAAGGACTTGAAAGACTAAAAATACATCACCGGAATAAATAAATTAACCCAGAAGACAGGACTGATGCTCTGCAGGCATCAGGGATTAAATAAATTCACTAAATTCAAAGTGGTACTGCAGATAAGAGCTCTTTGTGCTGCAGCATGTACAGCTTATTGATTCTGGGATTGAGGTGCTGTGCACTCTTGTAAAAGGGACTCTGCCTGATATGGCTTAATCCTGCCCTAATGCAGAGCCCTGCGCTCCCAGCATGGAGCTGCTCTGCCTCCCCGTGCAGTTTAATTTGGTTTGTGCCTTCGTTTGCTGCACCACATCTGTGCCCTGTCCCCCCAGCCCTTCCCCGGGCAGGTCAGAGGGACAAGGGGCACTTTGGGAGGTGCTGAGGCAGCAGGGTGGCTGGGGCTGGTGCAGGAAGGGGCTGTGGGTGTTTTCCACAGGGATGGAACAGCACGGAACTTCCCTTTTCCAGCCGGTTTTGGGGCACTGCAGGGACAAGGGATCCCCAGCAGTGCCTGGATCCCTTGGGGAGCAGCTCCAGTGGGGATCCTCCTGCAAACTCATGTGTTGTTACAGGAGCCACCGTGGCAGCAGGAATGTGCCTGAACAAAGTCAAAACACAACCTGGCCAGATAAGATGGTTTTTCTGGACAAAAAAGAAAAAGTGGAAAGGTGTGTAATAAATTCCAGAGGGGCTGTTCCACATCCAGCTGGAATGAAGTTGGGTAAGTTCCAATTTACCTGCTTTCCGTGGCAGAGGAAACCTGACCAGTTTTCAAACCCCGGTCAGATGCTGAACTGCTAAAGTCACTTCACACTAATACAGAAGGACATTTAATTCCTCCTCTGGAAGCTCTCCTGGTGCTCAGGAGCTCAGGTTTCCTCTGCAGGTTGCTCTGAAGAGCCAGCAGAGTTCTCCAAACACAGAATTTTATCATTTCCCAAGAAAGAGGAGAAACTTCCAGGCCTCTGGAATGTGAGGAAGCAGCTGGGCAAGGCAGTGATGCTCACAGGGTGTGTTGGTCTCCTGAGCCACCTCTCCTGGGTGAGGTGGACCCAAGCACCAGAGCCTTCCAGCCCTGGGGCATCCTTGGCTGTTGGTTTCCAGAATCTCCGGAAAAAGAGCTGATCTGGCCAAGGGGAAAGACTTTTAGTATCAATTCTTGTCTCCCAGGAATGAGGGAAGAACTCAGGGAAGAGCTCCACAGCATGAAAGAAGCTGCTACGGTGACTTTAGGGTCACCTCCCGAAACCCCTGTATCTCCCCCAGGTTTGGCAAATCTCCCGGTATCTTTCACCAAAATCAAGCTCTTAATCTCAAGACACCTCTCCTCTCCTCCTCAGGCTGCCTCCTGAGCACGATCCACAGGGCCTGTGTTTCAACACCCAGGATTCATTAATATTTCCTGCAGAGTGCTCAGTAAGTAGCAAATAAAGCAGGAAGTGTCCCAGATGTTGGAAAGAAAAAATGGAATTATTCATTGCTTACTAACATCAAATGCTAATGTGAGAAAAGCATCCTTGAAGAAATCCTTGACTAAAATTCATCAGAGTGATGTGAAATCACTGTTTTAATTATGCATCTTTGAATGTATTTATTAGTCCCGGTTCTGATCTGACTTACAGATGTTTAGCAGTGATAAGGGTCTGCTGCAGCCTTCGGAATTACTCATGATTTATAATGACAAAACTTGGATCAGAATTAGGTCCTTGTCACTACTCTATAATATCCTTTCATCAAACTTCACATTCAACAGATGAAAGCGACCGCGGTTTCTGCAATTTCCAACTCTACCGCTGAGCCCATGAGTTTCTTTTTTGAAATTTCTCCTCCAGAAGTGATGACTCTCGCAGCAAATTTCGTCTGCTTGAGTTGTACTTGCCACGAGAAACTCGAGAGCAAAGGAATTGGACTCTTTAATCCATCAAAATTATGTGTTTGGCCTTGTGCTGGCAATAAACATGGGATTTTAATGGAGGAGTTAATTGCTTTAATTATGCAACTCTGCAATCTCATTCTTTCTTATTGTTGTGACTATTGGATATATATCTAATACTGAGAGATTTTCCAAACTTATGGGATATCCAGGAATTTGATGAACTTACCCAAAAGCTCAACACTGGACAACTACTGGAGTGTGCTCACTGCCAAAGATATTTAAAATAAAACACCTTCTGCCCAGGAATGATTCAAAGCCATGTGGTTTCTTACCAAAGAATGATGGAATTTTAAACTATTGCTTGTTCTAGAGCTGATCCAGAAAGAGCAAGTCTCCAGGGATGCTTTACTCCCTAAGGCATGAATGCATGATTAAGCTAAATGTATTCCATAAATGCCTTGATGACATTAAACTAAATTTTTTAAAGAACAGATGGAGAAAGTTAATAAATATTTCATTCTATAATATAAAACTCACTTCTATATTCACAACTTCAGGGATCCTCAGCTTCACAGATATCAATAAGTCTGATGGATTTCTTGCTGCATTCTCATTCTTCTGCCCTGGTGTCTCTTATGGAATCATCATTTCTGCATGCTTGGATTGTTTTATGGGATCAGTGAAAGGCAAGTGACTGTAAATCTTGACCTCTTCTGCTCCTGGATTATATACTTTTATTCTTTGTGACCATAAGTGTTCATCTCCACATTGAATAGATAATTAAATGACAAAAATTATTCAAAGGGAATTTATAGTGAGAAATTATCCCTTGAAGAACTGATGGGGAACAGGCATAACCCAAGGAGAATCAGGAAAAAAAACCCCAGTTTAGAATGGCCAAATCAAACACTAAAATCTCTGTGTGTTTGGGAATGTCACGAAAAATCCATTCACTGGGAAAATAAAGAGGAATTTTACCTGCAAATCCCAATTCTATTCAAACAAAATTTCTATTAAGGGAAAACAGTGTGGATATTGCTTAAGAACTGTAGCCCAAGCCTGTTATTCATATGAAAGAACTAATCTTTACATGGGGGAATTACAATTTCTCACTCTATGTATGCCATGAATCTTGTAAAAGAATAATTAGAACTTGCTCCGAAAGGAAAGAAACGCCAGACTTGAATAATATTTTAGGAAGAGCATTAACAAACATTTTTACATTGCCAACAATCTTCAGCGCTTCCTAGCAGAGATTTACATTCCATTATTAATTAACTGCACTGAGTCAATAGTGTGACATAAAGCTGGGGAGATGTGAGTTGAGCACAAACTCTGACATCCAGGAGAACAGCTCTTTTGGAGGAGTTTGATTTAAAATTTATGCAGATGAGCTCGGCAAGCAAGGACCAAACAAACTACTTCAAAGCACCACGCTCCAGCCCGAAAAACATGACAAGATCAAATCTTTGTCATTTCTCAAGTGTCTTTACAAGCCTCTGCAGGTTCAGGATAAATAATTTCACCCCCAGCACCTGGATAGTTTGGTGGAGAATTAGGAGGTAATTGCTCTTTGTAGGGTCACTGCCATATCAACCAATCGCCTGAGTGACTGCAAGAATTTGAATATATTTAAATGTTATATAATTTGTCTTTTTGGAGCTGATTGCAGTGTCTGGGTAGACCAAAACAAAGCCAAAAAAAATACAAGTGCTATTATCCCCACTCCCTTTCACCCAGCTCCCACCATTATTCATTTTTTGGGTTGAGAATCTTCCCCAAACTGTGTCCAGGGAAAATATTAAATTCAGAGTAATGACAAAAATTATTTTAAAAATTTATAGTGAAAAATGGCCACTTGAAGAACTGATGGGGCACAGACATAACCCATGGTGACATCACAATATCATGCTATTGTCCCCCTTTTTTTATCTCAACTGGGATCATCTTGCAGTTTTTGGGTTGGGAATCCCCACAAAACTGCATCCAGGGAAAATATTAAATGATGAGTAAAGCGTTGCTGTAAAGAAATACTAATTAATTCATGTAATGTTTCATGCCACAGAAATTGGTTTATTCCCTTATCGAAAGTTAGGTTAGGTCCAGGTACATTTGTATCTTCAGAATCAGGGCTTTTAAGGAAAAAAGTTTCTCATGTTTCCCGACATCCCATTAAAATGGTTGTCCTTTGACGTCGATTAGAGCCGGCTGAGAAAAAAAAATCATCCTTAATTGCTTTTTAGAAATAGACATTATTGCTTGCACCGTCACAGCCAGATTCGATTTCCTTTTACAAGAAGCTGGGATGCTGGGAATGCTGTAAAACTCCAGCTCTGCTGAATATGGATGTGGAGCTGTGCTGGCAGAGAGCTGGGGGAGCTGCTTTTCCTTGGGCTGCAGAGAAAACTGCTGCAAACCCCACAAACGTGCTGGAATTTGTCCCACGTGGAAAAAGGCTGAAGCTGGATGCTCAGCTGGGGCTGGTTTGGGGTGGGCAGTGGTCAGACAGCTCTGCTCTGGGGCCAGGCTGGGAGAGCTGGGGTGTTCAGCTGGACAAGAGAGGCTCCAGGGAGAGCTCAGAGCTCCTGCCAGTGCCTAAAGGGGCTCCAGGAGAGCTGGAGAGGGACTTGGGACAAGGGATGGAGGGGAAGGACAAGGGGGAATGGCTTCCCACTGCCAGAGGGCAGGGAGAGATGGGATATTGGGAAGGAATCCTTCCCTGTGAGGGTGGGGAGCCCTGGCACAGGGTGCCCAGAGAAGCTGTGCTGCCCCTGGATCCTTAGCAGTGTCCAAGGCCAGGTTGGATGGGGCTTGGAGCAGCTTGGTACAGTGGAAGTTGTCCCTGCCATGGCAGGGGGTGGAGCAGGATGAGTTTTAAGGTCCCTTCCCACCCAAACCATCCCGGGATTCTATGGATGCTCAGCTCTCCATCCCTGCCTCCCCACGGCGTGAGCATAACCTATCCCCACAATTACAGCTACAAAAATGATCAAGTCCTCAAAACCTGCGTGCGTTTCTTTACAAGGAGCATCACCAGTTTTCTCCAAGCCTTCTCCAAATCTCTTACTGCAGGGAGTCCATAATGTCTCTGCCCACCAGGAAGAAAAGGAGTCCAGAGAGAAGCACCAGGGGCACCCCAGCAGCAGCAAACATGAAGGACCAGCCGTAGAAGACATTCACAGGGACATCATCCAGGCACTGCTCGCTCCTCTCCAGAAGGATGTACTTGTGAAAGTCAGCTGCAAACTCCTTCCACATCACAAAGAGAAACACGAGCAGGAGAAACAAACCTCCTGGGAAGGGAGACAAAAGTGAGTTATTGTCTGTGCAGGAAATACGGAAATGAAGGTGAGAAAAGATAAGAAAAGAAAAGATCCATCCTCTGCATCAAAGCTCTGTGTTGCAGAATTGTTGCTCCTGATGTTGCTCTGCAGTTCCTGTGGAAGCCAAGGCCACTGGCCATGGGAGAGCCATGGTCACACCATGGTGACCACTTCCTGCCCTCTGAACCCTTGTGGTTTGACCACCAGCTCTTCTGAAGGCTCTGCTCCAGCAGGACATGGCCATGGAGAAACCACAGGAGCAAGCCTGATGTTCCCAGCAGGGATCTGCATTCCCCTCTCAAAGGTGGGATGTTTCACCTTTTTCACTTTTAATTTCTCAGAGATAATTGAGGAGACACCAGGACTTACTTCTTCCTTTTTTGTATCTACCCTTCCAAGCAGTATCACAGCCAATTCCCACCAGGAATGCCAAGGTGCTGGGATCAATCCTGCTGATGGGAAAACCCTGGCACTGACCCTGTCACCCCCAGAGCCAGCAGAGCCTGCAGGGCCAACACATCATGGACTGGGAAAGGCACATAGCCATGAGATATTAATCTGGGATGGGCTAAATAAAATAAACTAAATACCAGAATAATTAACAAGAATAATAAGCAGCTGACACCATGAGGTCGGAAGCAGATGACAAAAATTAGAGTGGCCCAAACCTCATTTACTGTGTATCATTAAAAATATATACCTATGGTGCAGTTTAGACTCAACATCTATTAAATCTAAACACTGATGGTGTGATGACAGGTCTGAAAGCAGTTCAGAAATATCTGATCCTGCTACTTCACAGGTAGAAGCTGCTATTTTTAAATGGTGCTGTATAACATATAGATATACACACACACACATATATGAAAGAAATACATCACAGCTTATATTATTTTTATGGCTGGAGCCAACAGCTCGAAATTAATTTAGTTGACAAGTTACCACACAGTTCTGTGGATGTGTTGCAGCTTCTGCAGGATTTAATTTCTCCCCTTGCCATTTTTAAATCAAAGGTAGTTGTGGTGTATTTAATTATTCTTCCTGGCAGCTTATACACTCCAAAATCCAGCTCTTGTGCTAGGGAAAGCAAAGGGGTAAAGCTTGACATTGATTTATCTGCTTAGGTAGGTTCCTGAATCTTCAGTCAGAGAAAACACATCCGTGTTTTACTGTGGTTCTGTTTATAGTGGTTATAAAAACATCTCAGAGCCAAAAATAAGACTCACACGAAGGTAAGAATCTTCAAAGTCCTCACCAGGAGTCAGACAGAAGTTGCAGTTCACCTCCCTAAGCTGTCACATCTACTAAACTGCCTCCCATACCCTAAAAAAATGGGATCTTATCAATCAAAAATTGGCATAGCCGTATGAATATTCTTTACATCACCCCACACTGACAATTCCAGCCGTTCCCACTGACGTGGAGGAATCCTTGTTTTTCCTGGAGAGGCAGGCAAGGAGTTAAACAGCAGCTGCTGGAACATTTGCATGTTCATTGAGGTTTTGATACCACTTGAAATTAAGTGCACAAATAAATATTTTACACTTACTATGATAGTTGTATGCTTAAAATACCAATTATTCTACTATAGGAAAACGATGGTGTGTTTAAATAGTCGCATGTCCTTTACAAAATACAATGTATTGATAAGAAGGCAATTAAGTCTTTATTACCGATGTAATTTAAAATTAAATTAATTAGATAGCAACTGAACCTTGAAAAGTGCTCCTTTAAAGATCAATTTCTATTTCATTAACTTATAATACCTACCGTAGGAGACGCAAATGAAAGCGCAGCCCCAGTGGGACCGAGAACGTGGGTATGGAAAAGTACCTTGGAATTTTGCTTTAAATAACCAGGAATTCTGCCTTGATTTCTCCCAGGACAATTTAGATGGCCTAGGTCTCATTTTTTGAAGTAATTAGATCAAAACTTTCCAGTTCTTACTGAGGAGGGTGTGGGAAGTCCCAGGTGTGGGTGGCACCATCCCCACCCTCTTCAGGAGATAAGGAATGGGAATTGGTCGCTGCTCTGGCCTCAGGAGAAGCTCCAGGTAGGGAAGGATTTATTATTAAACAGGTACTGGAGGTGATGGCATGGCCATGGCATCTAAATTAAGAATGTTTTCACACTCTGGGCAAATGACAAGAAAATGTAAAGCAAGCAGCCTTCTTCCCTGGAATAATTACAGCTGAGTGATGAAGAATCCCTGGGATTTGCACCATGTCCTCGGTGGGAAGAGAAAATCAGAAGGGCAGGTGCAGCCAAAGGACGGTGGGAGCTCAGGAAGGGCAGCTCACTGAAATCTGCCCAGCCAGAAATGCTTGTTTGGAGCAATCACAAGTATCCCTGAGTCTGCCTAAAATTCATCACACTTAAGGCCATCAGCAGACTCTTCACAATGAGAAAATCAGGACGTTTCACCTCCATATTGCCAAAGAGTTAAAATGCTGTTGTATTTGGGATTTTTCATCTTTTGAACAGGTCTCACTTTACTCCCTCCTTTCTGGGGGTTTTAGGTTTGGACACAGCAGAAAATCTTTTATTTTCCTGACAGCTTTGGATGTAGAGACAAAGATTCCTTCCTGCTTTGGGCAGCAAAATGAAAAACTGAAAAAATGTAGTTTTCTGCCCTGAAAATGAGACTGGCATTAGCACCCATGCCCTAGACAGAGGATGTGTGTTGGGTTTGGGTTAGTGGAGACCTCATCAAACCTCATCCCCACCCTTCTCTCAGCACCCCTGTGGTTTCTAGCACTGGAAAATTACCCAAGTGATCCCTTTCCTTGCCTCCTTCTCCCTCTTTGCCTCTGTTCATTAGGATGGCACTGGCAAAATTAACTGTGAAACTCCATCTCCAGGCTGATGAGGTCAGCGGCATCTTCTGGGGAGGGGCTAATTGCCAGAAAATTGCAGTGGGGTATTAAATCTGTCTCCTTTGTGCTCTGCAGATCTGGGAGCCTGGAGCTCCATCCCCCTCTCCCAGCGGAGCTGCATCTCCTGGATGAAAATTGAAGTGGAGCTTTTCCCTTCTCTCACTTTATTTCCTTGTGACACCTTTATAGCTGCTAATTGTGGGGACAGGTGAGCGAGCTCAATCTTTAACTGTTATTCTGGGGAAGCTACTGAACTTTTGTCTAATCTGCTAATTAGGAGAATGATGAACTTTGACTCGTTCTCCTCTCTCACTCGTTGCCTCTTAAGGATGTTAATAAGGAGGAAATGGAGGGGTGACCTTCAGCTGCCCTTCCATAACTGACTGCCTTTGCTGCATGTGGGGAGCCTGAGACTGCCAAAGTGGAGCTGCTCCGTTTGGGCAGCAGAGTCTGAGCTAAAAATCCAGCACTTTAACTCACAGGACTGGGAAATCTGCCCTTTCTTTCCATGCTGTTGGGTCGTGCTGAAGAACAGGTTGATCCCACCACGGGCAGGGAAGTGATCCGTGGTCCCAGGTTGCTCCAAGCCCCATCCAACCTGACCTGGAGCATTTCCACTTACCCAGCTTCTCTGGGCAACCTGTGCCAGTGCTGGACTTCTAAGTTTGGTCTCTAAAATGCCCAAAGCAAAAGAAAACCAAAGAGCACAAGGCAGGAAAAACAAAGGAGCACAAGGCAGGAAAAAGAAAGGAGCACAAGCAAAGTTGTCTCAGCAACTCAAAGAGCTTCCAGAAGCTGCAGATTTGCCCTCTGGAAAGTACAGTAAATAAAAGGCATCTTGGAGGGAAATCCAAAGGGATCCAGTTGAGCCATAACAATGCTCACCCTTCAGCACTGGATTCCCCTGGTGATGGAGGGACACACAACCCTCCTCAGGACCATGCCAGGCTGCCCATCCCTAAATGTTTGGGAATGCATTTGCACCAGCAGTGCCTTTAGAGCCTTTTGGTGGGAAAAATGGCATCATTTTGCAATGATCAACCACGACCTCCCAAAAGTAGGGAGTTTCTGGGCATAACCAAGCTGCCAGTGAAGGGTTCCCTCAGAGGCTGGGACATTCCTGGAGCTCCATCTCCCCATCCGACTGCCAGACCACATTTCCACCCTGCAGATTGCCAGCTTTTTCACACTTCCTCAAGGAGAGATCATCTCTGCTAGGGAGGTTAATTAACACTGACCTGCAGGCCATGATTAGAAGACAAGAGGAGCTTTCTCCTGCATCATCCCTGCACATCCCGAGATCCGAGGGAAAGGGGTGGCTGGGGACTAGAGGCTGTGTTAAATCCATTGTTCCTACTGCTCTGTGCAATTATGCAAAATATTTTTAGAAGGGATAACGAGAAAATAACCATGGAGGGATGCAACCCAAATCCAGCAGGAAGCCAGGGCCAAGCAGGATCCAGAGGTCTGAGATCAGGATAAGCCCCCCAGAAATAAAAGGATCAGCTGAAACACCAAGGAAACTTTGCTGAAAAACACACGGAATCCTTCTGCTACCATTTGAATGGAAAATATAGTAGGAAGTGTCTTCCAGCTGAACTCGTTCCCCCGAATGACTGTTAATAACAATGATTGCTGTTCAGATTGAAGCTGCATTAATACAAACTTCAATTTTAACAGCAGCATCTTTGTCTAATGCCAAGAGGTTTATGTGATGCATAATCAGCTCTTCTAAAAAGTGTCACATTCTAAGCCCCAGCCTTTTAATCAAGGAGTAGTCAAATAAAGTGGAAAAACAATGAAAAGAAAAAAAAGGAAGACAGTTGAGTATTACTCTGCATCCTTTGCTGTGATGTTTCTGCCCAAGGTGCAGACTGGACACACTCCTCAGGGACATCTGCTGCCTCCTGGGAGCCTGGACTACAGATGGGGAGGGAAAGCTTCCTGCCCTGGTACAACCCTTGGATTATTCTCCATTATGGGATCACAACAACTCCATGGAAAACTACAGGCTTGAGGCAGCATGGCTGGAAATCTGTTTGTGGAAAAGGCCCTGGGGGTGCTGGTGACAACAGCTGGACACAAACCCAGGGGTGCCCAGGTGGCACCTGGGCTGTCCCAGCCATGGTGTGACACAGGCCCAGGGCAGTGCCTGGGTCAGTGTCAGCACCTTTCTTCTTCAATATTTTCATTAATGCTTTCAGGCCCCCCAAATTTGGGCACACTCAAAGCCCAAACTGAGAGCAAAACCAGTGTCTCATGTGATTTATGCCAGATATGAGGAAGCAGGAGCTGGTGCAGGATCTGCAATTAAGCAGTGGTTTTTCAGAGAAAGGCCTGATTTCATTACCAAGTTCTTCACTTGGCACAGCTCAGCTGAGCTCCAGCCTGTGGCTGCTTGAGTCACAAAAGAGCTTTTTTCTGAGTTTGAGTCACTGGTATAAATCAAGTATTTCTACTAGTGAAGCCAGTTATTACTCTCAAATACAGAAAAGGAAAAAGCCCGAGTGATAATTCAGTAAAATCATTGGTAAGAGCAGTGGGAAAAATGAATAAATGCCTATTTTTAATTCATTTTCCTGCTGTGCCTTCATTTCATCTTCTCAGATGAAATGGTCTCCTTAAGCCAGCCCTCCAATTTTGGATCACCAGGTTTGTCTTTCATCACTCTGTGGGTTTCCAGCTCTATCAAAGGGAACAGCAGAGGCAGGAGCAGCCCAAATGCAAAGCCTGGCTTTGGGGACCTGAGTGGGGCTGATGCTGCCCAGGCTCAACACAGCTACAGCCTTCACTGGAATAAAAGGGTTGCATAGAGGAGCAGTAAAAAAATAGTGGTTTTCAAAAATCTCAGCCTTTCTAGGACTAAGGACTAACTTGCTAAAGCCTGACTGAGCATAGACTCATGGAATCACAGAATGGCTTGGGTTGGAAGGGACCTTAAAGACCACAAAGGCCATGGACAGGGACACCTTCTGCTGGACCAGGCTGCTCAGAGCTCACAGGAGTTTAATTCCAGTGGGGAAGAGGGAATTCTCTTTGCTGCTCCCATCAGAGCCCCATTTCCCATGGCAGGACATCCCCACCTGCCCCCCACCCCAAAGCCACCCTGCCCCGCCGTGTCACCTCACCTGAGAGCAGCAGGAATCCTCCCCCGACCTTGAAGGAGCGAGGGCTGGAGAAGGGAACCCCACAGACCAGCAGGAGCCCCCCTCCGAGCCCAGCAGCCACGGCCAGCAGGATGAACGCCGTCCAAAAACCTCTGTACACTGCAACGGGAGCAAAGGCAGTGAAAGGAGAGGCAGAGAGCCTTTCTTCAGCCTCAGAAGCCCTTTTTCTTAATGATTCCGTGTTTAACTCCTGCTTTAGCAACAGTACAAACAACAACCTGTGTCAGGCAGAGCCGAGGCACCTGGAACAGCCACGGGGTCAGGGGGAATGTCACACCCTACAGAATGGGACTGGAGTGGGGCCAAAGGGTTGGGAAGGTTTGCCAGGGAAGCACACCACAAAAGGGGGTTGGAGGAAAGGACATCGTTTTTAGCTGTGCCCGGGGGGCGTGGAGAAGCTTGGCAAGGAAGGAAAGAAAATAGCAAAAATTGGAGAGGTGGAATCAGAGCACAGCTTTGTTCCGCTTTAATTAACGCTCCGGGAAGGTGCCAGGCTCCTGGTTTAAAAGAAAGGCAGTGTTTGTTGGCAGGACTGCAGGGAAAACAGGAGCTCAAGAGTTCCCCCATTAGTGGCCTTGTTTGACTCCAGGAAAGAGAATGGGGCAGGGAGCAGCTGCCTCTTCATCCAAGGAATTTTTGGGGGTTTTGCTTCACACAACCACCCCAGGCAGAGCTGAGCAAGCTTGGTGCATCACATCCCACCAGATGGGACAGGATGGGGTGCAGCCCAGGAATTTAGGTAGCCAGGCATCTTCCAGACACTGCCATAACCCTTATCCAAAGGTGGTGGTCTTCCAGCAGAGACCCTCTGATCCCCTGCTCCCCATTCCCTGATTTATCCAATCCCTTGGATCGCCCCATCTCGCCCTGCCTGTTGTTTTCCAGAAGCTCCAGCTCGATTTAAGCCGAGCACGAGCAAGTGGGTAATGCTGAAATGATTCACACTTGAAAGAAAAATGATACAGAGAAGATGCGTTTTCCTCATTTGAAACCATTTTGTCAGGAGAGCCACTTAGGGAGAGATAAGTATCTTGAACTCTCCAAAACCACAGAATTCATTTTCATGTTTAACCTCCCGTCACCCGTTTCTCTCAGGGAGCCTAAGAGGATGCAGATAAGGCAGAATTATCTCAGGAGCAGGTAATAGCTGGAGGACCCCTCTCCTTGGACAGCCTCAGGTTTGTCAGCATTTGCAAATGAGGATGGACTGGCTGGGAAGAAAAGGGTGTTAAGAGCAAAATCCCCAGAGGGTTTTGCAGAGGGTTGGGGTAGGGGAAGAGCCCGGTGCTCCCTGCCCTAAATGCAGAGGCTGAGCCACCCCAGGTCGCCAGGGGTGACAGGGACAGGCAGAGCCCACAGAGCACCTTCACAGAACCACTGAGGTCAGAAAAGACCTCTGAACACCGAGATCATCCCTGGGCTGTCCCGAGGGACACGCCTGGGAAGCAGCTGGGGAGGGTTTCATACCGGGGCTGACAGGCAGGGACAGATGCCTCCAGCGTCCTTTATTTAGGACGGAAAAAATAGTGCGTGTTTATCAGCAGGATCATTCAGAACCTGGACCTTGTGCCTGTTTCTCCCAACAGGAACAATCCCATGGCTTATCCCGCACATCCTGCATCAGCTTCTCCTCCTCCTCCCTCCACAGGTCCCTCGAATCCATTTGACACCCCGGAGTATTCCCCAGGGCAGGAATCCTGCACAGCACAGCCAAAGAAACGAGCTGCTCTCCCTCACATGCTCCCACTGACAGTATTTCTATTTTTTTTAAATTAATTTCTCACAGAAAAGAAAAATAAAATAAAACTAAAAAAAAGGTACTGCTAAAGGCTAAGGAAAAGGTCAAGATGTTTGTTTGTGCAGAACGTCTGCCCTGCATCCCCGGAGGCAAGGCAGACTGATGCACACTATTTAAAGAAATCAATTCATTTCAAAAAAGATCATTGAATTAATTCTAACTGCTGCCACCAATTTAGCAAATTAAAATTCCTAGCAGCAGCTGATTCATTAAAGAACTCGGAAAATATAGAGAAACATAAATAAAAAAGGGACCCAGTTGAAAGGGAGCTCTTCAACTGCGTAGTGTTCAATGCATTAGAAATAAGCCAGTCGCTTACATGGATTTCCTAATAATTTGGTCATTAACTGATTTTCCAGTGCTTGTTTATTTTGTGTTGCAACAAATCAGCACCTGAGCTACCTCAGTAAACCAGACTCTGGGGCTGAGTCAACACTGGGCTGAGTTTGGGTCCTCTGGCTCCAGCTCTTCCCAGGGAGTAAGGAGGTGGGAGAAGTGGATTTATTCTCCTGCCTTGCTCACAGGAGTAGGTGCTGAGCACCCAGTGGGAGAGAGCACAGCCCATCCTGGCACAGCTGGGCTGGAGGAGAGGAAACGTGGGAGAACATCTAAACGTGTGCTTGGGGCAGCCAACCAAGCAGGACTGGTTGGTTGGAGCTTTCCAAAGGTCTTGGCCATGCTTGGCCATGTGGATTTGTAACAGGAGAACCACAGCACTGACACACATCCCAAATCTCTGCTCAATCCCTTGGAAAAGGAGCTGCTGGGGGAGAAGAATAGAAACTCACCTGCAGTTGTGTCATAGGAGGGATGGGGGAAAGGTCCGAGAGCAATGGGCATGGGGAAGAGGTAGCCATGCATGCAGAACTTGGGGTGAGCTTGGCTGGCTGGAAAAGATGAAAGAAAGAAGAATTAAATCCCTGTTTGCTTTGATTTCCTGCAGAATCACAGTTACAGGGTTGAGATGGTGATGTGCTGCTGTGCAAAACCTGCAAAACCCTCACTGAAATCAGAAGGCTGGGGAGGAAAAAAGGATAATAAATCTTGGTTGGAGAGAAAAATAAAAATAGAAATAAGAACGATGGAAGAAGGGAGATATCAGAGGATCTGAGACTGCTTCTTGCACATCTTCTCATCTTCATAACCTGAATCTGAGGTGGATGAAAATCCTGCAAAACAGCTGAAATCAGTGTAAATATTCCCATTGCTGTTTTCCTCCAGAGAATGTGCCTGACTGCCTGGAAGGGTCAAAATATTTGGGTACCAGAACAAGGTACTTCCAAGACCTCCAGCTGGTGAGAAGGAAAAGCACAATTAGAGTGGAAGTGCCCCATCAATATTAATACCACTGAGGCTTATCATGATTAACAGTAATAGAATGAATGTTAAATGAATTAATTAATGGCTGGCCACTTATTTAAATATGTTCCCCAGCTCAAAGGAGCACTTTATAATAGGTGGACATTAGCTCATGCTAAATTGACTATGGAATACCTATTGAATTAATTATTACATCCACGGGAGCAGCAAATTAATTTGCCATGATCAATCCTATTATAATAAATACCTAAAGAAGTAGCAAAAAATTTGCCAGTTATCAGAGTGACTCATTTTACTTCAGGTAAAATTATATTATGTATTTCCATGTAATGTAATTCAGCAGCAAACTCTCTGTCCTTTTTTATCACAAACTTTCCATGTGAGAAACCTCCCATTGTTCAGTTAAACAGTGGCGGGAACTATTCCTGCAAGATTTTACAGGAAACAGGTCAGGGGCTGGGGGACAGCAAAGTCATTTGAAATTTTAATCACTGCAGAGTAAATTTGGTGTGGGAACCTGCATTATTTGCAGGGAAATGCTCTCTGAGGTGATTGTGCTGCTCCAGCATCTTCCATCGAAGCCTCAGTGGGCACAGAGCCAAGGTTTTTGTGGTGTTTAAAGCCTTTGCAGAACTTATTTAAAATCTGGGGTTTTTTCCCCAGACCCTACTGTAGAGCTGTGGCTGCTAGCAGGGCAGCATGTCCTGGGGTTGGTCTCCTTCCTTTCCTATTCCTGGTGAGAGCACTTGGCTCACTGGGCCAGCCCTTCACTGCACAAGAGCCACCAGGTTGGCACCAAACGGTGTCACAGGGCAGGTCTCACCCTCTCCCTCAGTTTGTTTTTGAAGAGTGAATGTTTTCCAAAAAAGAAAAAGATTTTGCACTCCTCTCTGTTTGAATATTAAAATGCAAAACAGTCAAGATCTTAAAATAAAGTGGCTTTCCATGGTCCATCACTGGTCCTGAGCTCAGAGGACCACTGGACACCACATATGTGCAATTCCAGCCTTCCCAGTGCTGAAATCAGGGGGAGCTGGGAATGCTGAGCACCTGGAAAGCAGAAGAGGGACAGAAGTGTGATGCCAGGAAGGGCATGGGCTCACATTTATAGAAATTTGCTGGACACAAACATCAAGAGCTATTGGGAGGGAAGGGGAGGAAGGAAGGTTCTCTGTGCTGGTGGAAGCCACCACTTCATACAACTTTGTAGGTGATAAATTAAATAGCATCAAGAGGTTCCTACATTTCTGTGAACAACTGAGAGCAAAATCCAAGTAAAAAAAAGATCACAGAAAGGGCACAAAAAGGGTGAGCCAGGTTTGCTTTTGAGAAACAACAAGACTAGAAATAAATAAAACCATCTCCTCATCCCTGGGAGCACTGCCTGAGTTTGTTTCCCATTAAACTGTGAGGGAATGCTGTGGATATGCAGTGGTGGCATTGTACTCACTGTACCAGAAGGTCCAGATGGTCTCGGGGTGGCCCTCACCAAAGAACCAGCAGCGCCAGAAGAAACCCTCGTGGTGGAAAGTGAGGATCTCCTTCCCGACCTCTGTCGGAGCTCTAGCCTGGGGAGGAATGAAAGTCCAAGCTGAAACAGGGAAGATCACAGTACAAAGAGGATATGTTTTGCTTAAACAGACGCTAATTTAATTTTTTATGGGGTTTTCGTTTGTTTTTTGAGTCTGTTTTGGAGGAGTTGGGAAACACAGAGGAGCTGCTGTCCTTGACTTTCTGCCATGCCCCAGCTACAAAATGTTCTGATAACAAATTGTCCTGCAGACCTGCACAAACCATCAGCTTCCAGAGCTCTGACCTGATTCTCCTTTCACTTGCAGGATAAAATCCTGTCTATGACAAGGGGAACATTCAGCCCTGAAACTTCCTCAGCTGGTGGCTCTGACTTGGTGCATCCGCAGCACATTTCACTGAGTTTGCCAGATACTCAGCCCATCCTTATCTGCAAGGGACAGGATTCGACAGCTTAAGAAAGGGCAAAGAAAGTAAAAACAGAGCCTGTTATCCACAACCAGTAACAGAAATAGAAATAATAGAAACAGTGTCTGAAATAGAAATAAAATAGCTCAGAGGGAAGAGTAAGAACAGTTCCTATTTCTGCCTGGTGCTTTTGAAGTCACTCTGCCTCAGCGCCAGGCTCCCCAGCACTTGGCCAGGAGCGTCTCTGAAATGTTTGAGATGCTTATTCATGTCGTGCAGTGCATCATCTCTGCTCTCTCCACTTTCAGAAACAACTAAAATGCAGAACAATTAACACTGTCACTTCCTAAGTGCACAAAAAACAAGTAGCACTTCTCTCTCTGTGCCATCCCCAGGCTTCACCAAGCTTCTTGAAACTAAAGACCCTGTCTTCTGTCTCACTTCTTCAGGCATTTTCTCCATCATATTTTTTTTTCTTTTCAGTAGGGAAAGTCATTTGGAACCATGACTAAAGCAAACAGTGCCCTACATTTGATTATGGGATTCTGAAATGAAAGGAAAATATTTCTTGCTGGCATCATGATGCTTACCCAGGGTGACTCACCGCACCAGGAAAAAAATCAAACCTAATTGGATTGAACTTTGAAGTAACAAAAAGTCTGCACACAACAAGGTCTCTTCCTGTCATTTTGTAATGGAAACCACACATTGATTGGCACAAAAACTTTTCAGGGCAGTGGGTGGCTCGAGGAACTGATCTGGTTGTTATTTCATTGAAGAGTTAGACAACAGCAAGTGCAGAGAAAATCCAACCTTGAGGGATCTATAAACGAGTGACACCAGCCCTTAGCACTGAAATATCAAACTGTCCCGGGAAAATTACATTTCCTGCTAACTAAAATCCTATAGAAATCTTTATTTGAGGATATTCAGGCCACTGGTTGGATGGGCAGGAACTCATCTGCTCTGCTCTGTGTCTGATGTTCACTTTTGTTTGCTGTCTGTGCTGCAGCTGTATCACTTCAGATGGAAGTGACTGCCAAGCCCCACACTTTTAAAAATGAACTAGTTTTAAATGAAGAAACTACAGAGGGAGAAATCTTTTAATGCAAATATCATGAGATATTTTTTGGTTTTAGAGGGAAATGCTGTCAACAACTAAAGCTCTTACATTTTTTGCCTTTCATTCTCTAATGTTCGTATCTGCCAGATTACAGAGGTGCCCTCTTAATATTTCCTAGACACCCTTTGCTCCAGTCAAAATGCTCAATATTATGGAAAAGCTGATTTGGATTTAAAAGAATTTAAAGTTTTACCTCAGTCTGACGTTTTACATTAACAGATCACCATCACTGAGCATATATATTATCCCAGATTTCAAAATTTTAGATTCAGAATTATTGAAGTTCTTTCAAAGCCCAGGATTTCAGAGCTCACCCCGCCGGTGCTCAGAGTGCTGTTCCCATGCTCCAAGAGCCCGCAGGTGTCCGTGGCCAGAAGCCAATAATCCGTCCCAAAGGCGACGAGGAAGAGCAACACCCCGGTGCCTCCGAGGATCCCTGCTGCCAGGGCGGCTGCTCCGACCTTCATGGGGCAGCAGGAGGGAAACCAGCCCGGCTGGAAATCAGAAAAGGAGGAAAACCCCCGAGTTTCCCGGGTCTCTGGAAGAGCAGGGCCAGGGGAATGCTATTTTTGGATGTGGGTAACGATCTCCTGGCTGGTGTGAGTTTCAGGGGGTGGTGGAGCAGGACTAATAAAAGCAGATGACCTGGCGTAAGCAAGCAGCCGTGGCATTAAGGATCATGACAAACAGCTATGGAGGCAGAGCAGGGAGCTTTCCAAGGGGACACATGGCTGCTCTGGCCAGAGGAGCAGAGCTGGGAGCCCTCAGGACACGGCTCTGGGTCACGAGTGCAGAATTCCCAGGACACCAGGGAGTTTTTCCCATCCCAGCAGACTCAAAGGTCTTCCCCACACCACGGAGCCCATGGTGTCCTCAGCCACTGCAGTGACACCTCTCAGTGTCCCCACAAGTGGCACTTGTGGAATTTGCATCTCCTTCTTCCTCTGAGCAAAACTCTACTGTGACTTTTACAGAATTAACTCCAGAGATCCAAGAAAAACATTAAAACACCGGGATATCTTAAAAATCCCAGTCCTCTTGGCAGTGGTACAACCAACACCTTTGCAGGTCCACATGGAGCTGGACAAGGAGCATCCAACCAGGTGCAAACATGGACACAGCAGGGCTGTCCTGCAGCTGTAAATGTTCTCCCTCCTGCCATGGAAAAGTGGATTATATGGATCCATACCCATCCCACCCACCCCTCCTGCTGTGGGAGAAGTGTCTCCTGGGAACAAGGACATTCCTGCTTGGAATTTCACTGCCATTTGCTTCCTAATGTTGCTGGCTTCTGCTGGAGCATCTGCTGGAGCTCACTGCCAGGAATGAGATGCCAGACTAGGAAAATTATAATTTCTGTGGGGCAATAACTATGTTCCTGTGACATGCCAGGAGGCCAGGAGAAGAAATTTGAATTACAGTGAAAAATCAGGTTCTGAATTTCTAACTCTAGCCTTAGTCATGACCTGCTCTAAACAAGGGGGGATATGAAGATGTTGACTTCCCTATCCTATGGGAATTCATGTTGCCAAATTAATTTCAAAATCAATTTAATATTTAAAGTTACCTGTGAACATATGGGTATCTCAAAGCAACTGTACACTGGCTGGGAACCTGGAGAGGGCTGGGGAAAATTTTGACTACACTTCTTATTGAGATACACAGAGTGGTGAATATACTCAATCTCCTATACACACAACAGAATTTAAATTATAATAGTTTGTTTTATCCTCTGCATTATTTTTGTTAAATATTACACAGGTAGCTGTTAAATAACACATTAGACCTCTATGCCTCACTGTCCCAGTTGCAGAGCTGCTGCTGGTTTAACCTGACTGTGAGCATGTGAGGAATTCCACAGGACCCAGGGAATTCCCTGCACTGACACAGGCAGAGAGGAGAGCTGGGACAGGAGCAGACTTACCATCATGCAGGGTCACAACTCAGCCACAGAGCTGGGATTCTGCAGGAATAAACACACACTGTCCATCCCATTGTCCTGCCATTCCAATGGACACACTCCCAGCTCCTGCAAAGGGTTTCCATGTAGGTTCTGTGATCAACTTTCCCTAAACCTCCACTCTTCCCATTCCTACACAAACTAACCCTTTCCCAGCCCATCCCATCCCAGCATATCCACTCTTTTTCCACAGTTTTGAACAGCAATGACACACCCATCCCACAGTCACTGGTGCTTCAGTTAGGTGAGCTCTCTGTATTGAACATGAAATGGTTAATTAAACACAAAGCACAACTTACCTATCACCTAAATAATCCATTAGTGCAATTCCAATCAGTTGCTATTTAACTACCCCACAGTCCTGGTTAAACCTGTCTGAAGTGACAAGGACAGTTGGTTGCCATCTCTTCTTGTGATCTCAAAGCTGGACACGACTGGCAGGAGCTTTGGCAACACTTGGAGGAGCAGGGTGAAAACAAGGATTTGCACACCAGGAGTGAAGATTTTTTTGTAGATCACACTGCAATTACATAAAATTAAAATGCAAAATGGGCACTTGGGTATTTTTGTTTTTAAAAAGGGATTAATGCACACTTCCCCATTTCTGGGTGTGTTTTCAGCCAGCTGTATTTGGCACTGCTGTTTTTGTGCCACTGCACATCCCAAGTCAGTGCTGTTTGCCATTTGGAAGTGTCCTCAGGAATTCTGAGTCCCACTGGCAGAAAAACCCTGTGTGGCTGAGGCAGAGCATTGCTGGTGCCCAGCCTTGGCTCTTCTGAGGCTGCCTTGTGCTCAGTCCAACATCATCCAAATTCCCAGGCTGTGGAACAGGAATTGAGTTCCCAAGGTTGAACTGTCTCTCCATGCACTGAAATCCCACTCCTGACAGTTGTTTCTTTTCAAAGGCAGGTTGGACAGGGGTTGGAGCAACCTGGTCCAGTGGAAGGTGTCAGAACTGGATCACCTTTAGGGTCCCTTCCAACCCAAGCCATCCTGTGATTCCAAGACAATTCTGATTCCTTGTCACAGCCCCAGGTGCTCATCACCTGCAGGATCCAGAAAGCTCCTGGGCAATGAGACCGTGTGGCCTTTTCCCCCAGCCTGTACAAAGTGGCAATGATGTTGGTTGTCCTTTGGAGATCCTCTGTTGGGATCTCTGGAATGCCACACCAAAGCCAGGGCGTGAATTAACCAACAGGCAGCACTTTCCATGCAAAGGCAGACACAAATATCATTTCATTCCCACAGGAAACAACTCTCCCTTTCCTCCCTTACCTCTCCTGGTGCCAGCAGGGACCTGCTTCAGCATCCTCTTATCCCCAGGGCCAGGTGATGGTGCCACCATGGGCAGCTCCAGGATTTCAGTGGATGGAAGGGAAAGTTGTATCCTGAGCATTTTATTAATTCCTAATTGACCCTAAGGAATTTTTTATTTTCCCTTAAGCTTTTAAATGAAAATTGTGACTCTCCAAAACATACATATTCTAGCAAGGAGCTGGGGCAAGTCAGCTCAGATTTTTCACAGAATTGGGTGTTTTACCTTTGGATTGATCAAAGACTCCATCAGCACAGTCTGTGTTATTATTTCCTGTGGTTTGATCCATGCTTGCAGAAAAATTTACATTTTATGCAGATAGATCAACATATTTTCACTCTCTCATGTGGAAAGCAGAGGATTTCTTGGAATTTGATAAAGAGATGAGCTTTCAGGGCTGCCTTTGGAGACTTCACTGAGTCCCTTTGGAGATCTGCAAACCTTTCTCCACTGGAGCTTGGTCTGACAATCCTGGGTGGTGAAATCCTGGAATAGGCTGTTCAGGGCAGTGGTGGATTCCCCATCTCTGGAGGGATTTAAAAGCTGTGTGGATGTGGCACTTGGGAACATGGGTCAGTGGTGGCCTTGGCAGTGCTGGGGGAATGGCTGGGCTCTGTGTTTTTAAAGGGCTTTTCCAGACTGAATGATTCCATGGTTCTGTGATCTGTCCTGCTCCAAAAGGTGCTCCAGCTGGTGTTTCCTTAAGTAGGTGAGTGAATCTCTCTCATAAGTCTCTCCCTTCACTGTTCTCTCCCCAAACCTCAGAACAAGAAGACACCAAGGACAGCAAAACCAACCAGACCATGACAAGAGCACCCCAGCACTACCAACATTACCATGGAAAAGCCACCAACATCCCTGCTGGTTTCACAAAGAGCAATCCCCCAGTCTGAGCTGTGCTGGAAAGGAGAGCAACAGATACCCACATTGACATTTGCCCCTTTAATTCTGCATGAAAATGATAATCTCCAGTTCATCTCCATCACATGCTCCCTTTTCATCTGCCCCGTCTCCATGTCTCTTGGAAGAAGCACATAAGCCTGGATGTTGAAAGATCCTTAATGGTTCTTCTGAGGTTGAATCCCCTCCAGGACTTGATGTCAGGAGAGAAAAAAACTCAAATTTGCCTCACCTGCTTCCCAAGCGCTGCCAGCCTTTTCCAGGATTAAGTCATTATAATCTCCTTAAGCAGTCATGAAATAAAATAAACACAAGCGTGGTTTTCTGCTCAAAATAAAAATATTAAAGTTCACGTGAGGAAATGCTTTTGGAGTTGTGAGTACAAGGGAGATTTTGCCTGATTTTCAAATGCAGCTGATTGATGTCTTTGCACAGAATTTTCTGATGTGGTTTCTGGGCTCTCACTTTGCCATGGAGCTGCTCCCCTTCATTAACAACTTTTGCCCATTTTAACCTGAACTTTCCACAGACTCTGTAAACTTCAGAGTAAGCACAGAGCAAAAACTCTCTGAACTCCTAAAGGAATCAAACTGATGCAATTTATTTCCACAGAACCATGCAATATTCAATGATACACTGAATCCGTGTTTTTAACACTTTTTAAAGGACTAAAACCCTGGAAAGAATTAATTAGGCATGCTCTGAAGCCTGAGCATTTAACAGTTTTCCACTCGGTTGTAGAATTTTAAGACCACCAACACTGGATACTGGCAAAGATTATCAAAGGTATTCTGGGCTGAAATAAAAACTAGTCAGAGGGCTTGGCCACTAAGTGACTGGAAAATACTTCATAAAAGCTTTAGCTGGGCTATTATATTTTGTAAAGAAATTTTAAGAAAAAATCCACAGTATCCAGAAGGTTAAATTTAGGGCAGAGTGACTCACTGGGAAAAAATGTCCCGCAGGGAATATTGTGTTCTCTGCAGATCAAGCAAATTGTTCATGCAGCAGAGAGGTATTTATGGACCCAGCACTGCAAAGTGGGGCTGGAAGGGAAGGATGGGTTGGGATCCATGAAGGATGCAGCCAGTGCCTGTGCATGGGAATGTGGGGCTGGCTGGAGCAGCCTCTGCAGCCACTGCACACCTGGAGCCAGCAGCCTCTGGAGCTGCCAGAAGCTGGGAGATCCTGGCATGGAAACATCCCTCTGAATTGAGATGAACATGTACCATTTCAAAAAAATGCAAGGAATTTTTTTTACCTTTTTTTCCACCTCAGATCAAATTTCCATTCCATTTTCTGGCATTCTTCCAACCACTTCTGTTGCCTAAACAGAAATCTACCCCTGCCAAAACAGCCACCACTTGATAAGGTCCTTGATAGCCCACGATGATATTGCAGAGAACAGATTTTGCATGATGGGAATCTCAACTGGAAAAAGCTCCTTATTTAAGTGCCTGATGCCCAGAAAAATGATGGATGCTGCACAAGGATGACAAGGATGGATGCAAGACAAAGATGGTACAGACATCCATGTATTTTGGACAAATCCAACACAGTTTAGACGCAAAAGCATAAAACCAAAACAAAACAGCCAAAAACTCAACAGACAAAACCCAAGCAAGAATTAGCCAATCACAGTTTCTATCCTTCATTAAAATTCCTTGACTAGCAAGTTGATTTACTTTCCTTTTTGCTCTCCCACCATGGAATAAAAACGACCCACCTTAGTAAATCCTTCTGTAACTATTTATTGTGCAGAATTTAAGGAGAAATGTAAAACACTGAGGACATTAAACTGCAGGTGAACATTCCAACCCCAGAGAGCTGAGGACTTTCAGATTCACTATTTTTTTCTCTCCCTTGCATACAATGCCTTCCACCAATGAACAGCCCATCTTCCTCCCTTATTCAATCGCTTTCCTCACTCATGATCTTGGGATCACTGGCCAGGGGTTGAAGGAGCTGCTGTTCCAAGGGGATTTGCTTGGAATGACACCTGGAGAGACACTCCTGTGTGTCCCCAGCTCCTGGTGACACCATTAAAGACCCAGTTGGGTTGGGCAACAGGAGTGACTTTCCATGCAAACCACTCTGGATATTCCACCCTGTCCATGCAGTCCTTCCCAATGTGCATCTTCTTTACATTATCTACATCTCGAGCAGCCCTCCTTGAAGGAGTCAGACTCCTCACGGGGAGGCTGAGCATCCCCTGTGTTTGTACATCTCCAGACTCAGCTCTTTCCTCACATCTTTCCTCCCTCCCCAGGTCTCTCCGCTGGGCTGGGGTGGAGGGATGACACACACGGACTTGGATCGGCTCTCCTTCACTTCCCGAACCTTCTCCGTGTTCCCCACTGTGGGAAGAGAAAAACCCATGAGAAACACCCTTCTTTGTGGGTCAACAGGAATGTAGAAACACCGAGGTGTCCATGTGCTCACTGGGGATGAGCTGTTCCACCTGAAGGATCACTTCCCAGTTGTAAAAGAGGAGAAAAAAAATCAGTATTTCCATGGAAGAAAACACCAAAAAAGGCAATTTAAACATGGTTTTATACTTTGAAATACATGAAGTATTTGGATTGATGTCATCATTCTTTTGTCAGTCCCCACCTGCAACTTTGCAGAATAAAAACTCGCATCAGTGACCACCTTAAACCAGTTCTGGAAAACAGAGGTGTCCTGCTGGAGCACCTGGAATGTCATGTTGTCACACTAAGGGTTTTTTTGGGGGGATGTACATGCAACCATGGAAGGGTTACAATCTCCTTCTCTGTCACCACTGTACGTCAGGGGCCATGGTGGTCATGTTTTCCTTGGGGTGGAAATAAAAAAACTTACCCAGAAACAATGGTTTTAATCACTTTTCTCTGCTTACACTTGTGGTTTTCTTCAAGAAGAACATAATTGAAGTATTCCTGGTAAACTGTGGATTAAAACAGCTACATCCCAGGCTGGATGAGGCAACCTGACCTAGCTGGAGATGTCCCTGCTCATGGCAGAGGGGTTGGATCAGATGGCTTTGGAAGAGCCCTGCCCACCCAAACCATTCACAGCAATCTCAGACTGGGCTGGGATGCTCTCAGCTCTCCTTGCTCACTCATGAGGCTCATCTAAGGAGCCCCACTTTGTCCCACACCCTCCCTGTCCCCTGCTGGGCCATCCATCCCACGGGAATGAGGGTGAGCAGGGGAGGGCAGGGAATCACCCCCAGCTCCCCAACTTACCCGTGAAGGAGCGGCAGAGTTTGATCTGTGGGGTGACCTCACCCTGCGCCGAGCACGAGTCCTCCTTCTGGGACTGAGGGGGAGAAGGACTTCAGTGCCTTGTGAAATCTGTTTAACAACATTCCTGCCTCGTAAACCAACCCTCTGCAACCCCTAAGGATTCCACTCCCATTCATTCAACTTTGCCATGTAAAGACAAACCAAAAAAAACCAGAAAGAACTGCTAAAAATAGACTGAAGAGATGGCAGGAAGTATTTACAGATGCTGATTTGCTACAACATAGAATCATGGAATGGCCTGGATTGGAAGGGACGTTAAGAATCATCTATTCCCATCCCTCTGCCGTGGGTGGGGACACCTTTCACAGCACCCAATTGCTCCATCCAAACTGGCCTAAAACCCTTCCAGGGATGGGGCATCCACAACTTCTCTGAACCACACTGGAAGCTCTTTACAGACTGTCAAGAATCTAGAAATAAAACTCAGCCAGTGTCAGAGGCTTAAAGAATGAAAATTGCACAATACAGCAATTATGTTTTGAGTTCTGGAAGAGGTCTGAGCTCCCCAGGAATGGTTCAGCAGAGAGGATGGGAAGGAGCAGCCCTGGAGCTGGGAGAACAGGGCAGGGAGTGCAGAAGGCAAAGCTGTCCCCAGGATTTGGATGTTTCTCACCTTGGCTGTTCCCCACGTTGGCTGCAGGCCAAGGCGGCAGGTAACGAGCTGGCACTAACGAGCTCCCTGTCCTTTCACTCCAGTGCTAATCTCCACCCTCCAGGACAAAAAAATAGGAATGAAAAACACAAAAATCAGGTAGCACAATGCTGCCTGGATTGTTCGGTGCCTCTGTAAACTGGGAATAAGTCTCTCACGCAGCTGTGATTTGGCACCTCGGTCCAGAAACCCAGACTGCCAAAATAACTCTGGACACCTCCCAGCCTGGTTTTGTGTTTTGTTTCGGTTCGTTCTCCTCCCTCCCCTAACGAGGACCGCTGCCCTCCATCCCTTGTTCTCCCTTTTATTGACCATTTTAATAACAATGCCTTCCCGGCTCCGGCAGCAGCGCCCGGCTCCCTGGAAAGCCATTCCCAGGGGCATTTAACGATTCTCAGAGCATGCTCCATGAAAGGGCTCCGACATAATTACCAAAGGCACTGTGTCATTTACGCACATGGCTCACAGGCAGCTCCAAATAAGCTCCTTCTGGGGGAGTGCACTCGTGTTTTGGCAGGAGAAAAGAGGACCAAGTTGCCTGGCTACAGGTGCAAGGATTTTCTGGGTGCTCCGCGGTAAATAAAAGCTGTCCTGGGTCTCAGAATCTGCCCTGCCAGCACAGGCTGGGTTGGATCCCTGCCTAAAATCGGGCAAGCCCCAAATGCGGCCGGAGCTCGGAGCCAGCAGTGATGCACAGCTCCAGGAAGCAGCAGCCTTCGGCAGGAATTTTGTCCTTAGGCAAAGGAAGGCGAACTTTCTGCTGGAAATAGATAGTCTTGGAGTTAATCCTCTGGGCTGAGGTTCAGAGCTGAAGTCACCTCGTTCTCCTGCCAAGGTCCTTCTGCCTGGTGTAAATCATTTAACCTGCTCCGGAGGGAGGAGGATTGTTCTTTTCTTGCTGCTTCTCCCTGCTTTTTCCCTGTTTGCTCTCCAAACTCTCCTTGCTGGAGGCTCCTAAGGCAGCCCAAGAGCCTCCTCTCAGTGCTGGAAAAGCATCTGAAGTGCAGGAGACCCTTAAGGCACTAAAGCCACCCAGGAGAGGTGATTTGGAGTCACAGAATGGTCTGGGTTGGAAGGGACTTTAAAGATGATCCACCCTGGCTGCAGCCTGCTGTTGGCCACAGAGCCATGTCCATCCTGCTGAGACACTGGTTCCTCCTGGGGGAGGAGATGGATTTTCCATCAGCCAGGATCAACTTGGCTCCTCCCCAGCCTGGTGAAGCCACCAACCCACACAAGGATGCTCTCCTGCACATCTCTGATTTTGTGTAAAGAGAAAAGGCTGGGCAACCCCTAATAAAATATGAGTTTAACTGAGCTGCAACAGCTTCATATTTTACAGCAAAGCTCTCACCAGCTTCACTAAAAAAGAAAAACAAACACTCACCAAGCAGAGTTTGGTTTCTACTGAAGTTTCTACAGAGTTCAGTTTTCTACTGAACCAAAGGGATTTTTTAGTTATTCCCTCAGCACCTTACACTCAAGGTATCACCAAATCTTTTCCCACCAGGCTGGCAATGGAACTGCAAGAGTTTCACCAGCACCAGAGGGGTTTCAGTGGCCCTTTGCTGAAGTTTGTTTCCCGTCCCTGGAGTTCCAGTTGGATTTGCAAACAAAGTTGTAATGCTTCCATCTCGTGGTGAGATGCAGAATAGAAAAACGTGGGGAGAGACAGCATCCGAGTTTTTCTTGCTGACTCAAAACCTGGGAGGCCAAGCCCTTCCCTTTGGGACTACAAATGATGGAATATCTGACAGTCAGAAAAATCTCTAACACTAACTATTGATATTTTTCATTAATATATTTTTTTAGTCAGGAAAATACCATTTTCTTTTCAACTTGGCATGGAAGAAACATGAGTAGCTGCTTTTTTCCCAAAAACTTGTAAGTATTGAGCTACTTATAATAGGCTAAAATCTACTTTTTAGCACAGTGTTCCTTCTTTCTGCTGAAAAATTCTGCAATCTGTCCTCCTACAGTGTGAAGTAACAGCATTCACCCACCCTCCTTAATATTATATAATATTATATATATAAAATTAATATGGTGCTAATATTTCAGGGCTCTGCTAGAGCATTATGCCATCACTTTGGGGCACAATTTTATTTCTATTCACAGTGAATGAGGCAGCTATTGTTAAAAATTAGCAGAAAAGCTGCTGATGAAACAACAGTCAGTATTCAGCCTTTAATTGGCATTTTCCATAATCCACAGGGCATTTCCCACTCTCAGAGGGCATTTTCAACCATCCACGAGTGAGCACAGACACAGAGGGAATCCTACTGCTTTTGCATTTCCCCGAAAAATGTTCTGTTCCCCCAAAGCCCAGCTGCAAGCACTCAAAGGAACAGCAGAAACAGCCTTCCCAAAGCTCCTGAATCTCCCACCAAATGCAGCAGGGAAGGGGAAAGCAGGAGCACAAGGGTTAACCATCAAATATCCTTAAAGGAGGGAACGTCGTGCTCAAAATCAGCCAGAGTTTGATGTTGCTCTTTTGAAGTTTAATTATACCAAATGTTCTACAGGAACATGCCATGTTCTTGCCTATCTATTCTGAATTGTAAGTACCAATCAGCATGTAAATGATCAAATTAAATCTTTTAAGTTGTTTGCAAGAGCCAGAACACCTTTCTGGGAAGGAAGGGCTGAGCAGCAGCAGCTTTTGGTGCAGTGCTGCTGTTCTTAGTGGGCTCCTCCATGACTGGCACTTCCACCAGGAAATTGGAGTGAAAAAAAGTCCACAGCTCTCCTGAGTTCTTGTGCTGACATGGGAAATTACTATCTAAATAGGGAAAGGTAATTTATTTCTTTCTAAAAGGTCATTTTGTTCTCCGTAGTGATGGAGCTTGGCTGACCAGATTAGAGATGACAGTTCACACTTGGACAGTGCTCCAGCTCAAGCTATCAAAATCTAAAACCACACCTCAGAATCTACAGAGCACAGCCCAATCAGTAACATTTGCTCAGTAAAAGACTTTCCCAGCATGGGTGGAAGCCTGTGTTCACAAAGCACTGAACGGGTCTGTGCTCAGGATGGCTCCTTGCTTTGCCAGGAGCTGGGTTGGGGTTTTTTTCCCACAGTATTTCCTATTCACTGAAAAGTGATTTGGGATTGAGACCCATTTTTATTTTAATTTAAATTAACAAGATTTGCCTTGAAAAGGAAACACCATCAGCAATAACCAGGCTGTCAGAAAAGCATGGTGCATGGTCCTGCTTACCTGTGCTCCCTCTTACCTCCTTCCTGGAGCTGCAGGTGTCACTCCCACTCATTTCCACCAGCAGGTTCTTGTGCCGCAGGATCAGGATCTCCTTGGCTTGCTCCGTGGGCTCGCTGTCCCCAGGGAGGGTGTGCCTGTTGTATGCTGGGCCCTGCATGGGGACAGCAGTGCTGTTGGACACAGACCATCCCTGCCCTCCCTCAGGAGAACACCCAGGATCCTTCCCCTCTACACTGATTTAGGAGAGGTGGGGATGTAAAGAGCCACAGAAGGGAGATGGGACTCCAAATTCTGCTTTTTTTATGCAATGTCACCCAAGAAATCACTGAATGACAAGACTGGGCTACACCTGACAGTCCAGGTGACACGTGAGTGCCATGACTGTGCTCGAGGTGCCTTCACAGCTTCAGCCCCTCTAATGTGTTATATCAGCCCCACCTTCCCATATGAATCCTCCAAGCAATGGGAACCATAAATCCTCCTCCTCCAAAAGCCACCACCCAAGCACACTGAATTCTCCCACTAACATCAGTGGGATTTGGGATAACTCTGTCACCACAAGGGGTTAGGCTGGATAAACACAGGACTAAGTGCAAATGGGAGCTCTGCCTTCATCTTCATCGCCTTCACCATGTCCAGAGGTTTCTTCCCAGCCTTATCCTGTTGCTTCCCTTGGCTCAGCAAGGGGACAGGAGGGGAAGGCTGGTCCCTCTGTGCTGAGCTGCCCACACCAGCCCCACCTCAAGGACTCAGTACTCTGTGTGTAATCCATAAAACAGAGGCTTAGGTGGATTCTAGGGCTAAGTCTCCCTATGAACAGCAATCTCAGTGCACAGCCCCAGGTGCTGTGCAAAACCCAGGCAGGATCCATGATTCTGTAAACAACAACTGGGGTTTATGCCCTTTAACCACTGGTACGGTTCCATGGCAAAACTGCTGGGTGTTTTTAAAACTTCTGCAGATTAATTCCCTCTCACAGCTCTCTTCCATGGGAAAAAAGATGTACCATGAGGATAACCCCATCCCTGCTCTGCTCCAGGAGCTGCTGCTGGATCTGCTAACCCAATGCCTGAAGTTCCATGTGCTCCTCCTTTCTCCTTTTCACTGCCGGGTACCGATGCCGAAAATATTCCATGAAATTATAGGCTGACTGGGTGAACCTTTCAAAAGCTGTCAGGCAGCAAACAGAAATGTGCCACTGACTTGGAAACTGGATCTGGCTCCACACAGCCAGCTATTCTCTGCTCACAAAGACACATCCTGGGTAATTATGGAAATATTCATAACATCTGCTCGGGCTGTTCGGATAACCGAGGAAATTTGTGCTATTGGACATTTAAAATATGGATTGAGGGAAAAGTTATACCGTCCTCCTGATCCGGTACAGGTTCCTCGCCAGTATTTCCTGCATGTTATCCAGGACATCAGGATTTGGAGTATCCTCCAGTTTTTGGTCTGTTTTGACAGTCCTGTCGCTGGTGCTGCAAAAGAAAGCAGAACACCTTATTCTGGAAGATGCACGGGAAGTGCATCCCCAAATCCCAGTGCCCACAGCAGCCCTTTGGGATCCCACCACAGCCAACAGCTCCTCCTTGCAGATGGAGCTCATGGCAAAGCGGGAATTTGGCATTTGCATCAGAGCTGTGCTGTCCATGTCTCCCTAGAGGATAAACCATGGGGACCTGTGGCAGAGCAGAGCCATCTGTGAGGTCTGAATTGGCCACTGAGGACCTTTAATAGTGCAAACCCATCCAAAATTGAGCAGGAGCCTCTTCCTCAGAGCACCATTTCCACGTAACTCATGGAGAAACAGTGAACCCTCCATGTGCCACCAGCAGTGCCCGGTGATGCTCATCCACCCCACCATTTTCAGCCCCCATCTGCTGAGCTGAGCTGGTGTTTGCTCACAGGAAGGAGGGATGGGCTGGGCCGTGGCCCAGCTGCCCAGCCTGGGCCAGCTCGATGGCGTGTTTGCGCTCCAGCTTCTCGTAGAGCAGCACGATGCTGGACTTGGGCTGGTCGTACTCCCTGAGCAGGATCTTCTGCAGGTATTTGCTGTTGAAATACTCCAGTCTGTTGGAGAACAAAACAACACGGGCTCAGCCTCCCCCAGGAATGCCCAGCACCAGCAGAACTGGGCAAGGCAGCAGGGTCATAGCCCACGACTGCCCCATATTCCAGTAAATTCCATTATATCCCATTAACTTCTCTTCAGAAATCCATGGTCCAAGAGGTCAGTTCCTAATTATTTCTGCACTACAATACATGAGCCAAAATATTAAAATGTTGCTAAATAGAATAAAAACTCCCCACAAAGTGCCAGATTTATCAGGAACTCTTCTGGAAGTGCTACAGGCACATGCAGCAGCCCCAGATTTAAACACTTCCAGATTCCCTCTTGAGCCACTTCCTCTTTGTTTCTGCTCAAATCATTGAATAATTTAGGCTGGAAAAGACCTCTGAGATCATCAATCTCTCTAAGGTCTGCTCACAAGGAGCCAGGATGCTCCTCAGCAGCAGTGATTCCCATACCCTCTAGTGGCACTTCCAAGCATGGGCATTCCTGAAAAAATCTCTACCAGCTGTATCTGTGTCTGGACCACCAAGGGATTAAACCTGGCAGATTGTTTATAGTATATTTTATGTTATTTATATATTTTTTAAAATCCTGCTGCATTTTTAAAATTTTTAAAATGTGCAAACTACCAGATTTTAATAAAAATTGAACCCTTTGCTAAAGAAATCTGTTGAGATCTTCTGTCATTTCAGTTCACAAAAAGCAGTGCTGCAAACCCAGCTCTTTAATGCTAACTGTGCACAGCCTGGGACAGGCTGTGTGTCATGGCCATGGCACTTCCAGCAGATTTCTTTGGGCAAGAAGGGACAAACACAACAGGAGAGGACAAAGGATCTTTTTAGGGTGAGGCACAAGAAGTGTCTGCAAGCAGAGAAATGCCCTGGTGTCCCCTTGGACAAGGAAAAGCTCCTCCTCTGTCACCTCCCTCGTGCCACGAGGATAAATAAGGCCCAGCTGCCCACAGCAGGAACTTTGGGAATAGAAACCAACCTTCTTTTTTTTTCCTACACATGTACACAGTTGTATTTTGGCAAATCCTTACTTGTCTTTCCAGTAATACTGTCCCCAGTGTCCAGATATATCTTCAATGCCAGCCAGCAAATGATCCAAGAACTAAAGAGGAGAGAGGATTTCGCTCTACACCGGTTGCATACGTGATGAACTCAGCCAGCAAACAGCCAAAGCCACACACACAACAGGGGATGCTTCCAGCTCGGGATATGGAGCTGGGAAACAGGGAGAGGGGCACTGGGATAATTCTCCATCCACTCATCCCTGTGGATCCATGGGTGTTGGAGTACAATGAGTGGTTTGCTTTCAGGTGTGAGCAAGCACAGAATAAATGCTGGGGGCCATGAATCTGCTCTCTGTGCTATGGACAGGGTGGCTGATGGCTCCCATGTCCTGCCCACTGGGCCTTGACAAGCAGGAAAGGCTCATATTGGGGGTTTTGAGGGCAATTTGTCTCAGGAAATCAGCATCTTCAGGATATAAATGTAAATAACATATAAATGTTAATCTTGAATAATACATACTGCCTTCCCCCAGACGCTTCCCACTAAATGAAATCATCATATCATACTTGATATAAATACATTATTATATTTTAAAATTATGTAAAAAATCCCAGACTGGCTGGGTTTTCCACCTAAAAGTTAAATGTCTGTAATTTCTGTAATTTTCCAAAGTGCTTTCTCTCTAAACTAGGAGAGGGCTCTGCTCTGCTGCCCCTCCACACCACAGCAGGTACTGATGACCCTGGAGCTTCCTACAGCTCCAGATTTTTAAAAAACTATCTTTTTGAGGGGGTCAGATACAGAAAAGTTTCAAAGCAGCTGGCTCAGCCCTGCAGCCTGGTGTGGGTTTAGTGCCATCACATGGCTGTTGGCAGCTGTGTGTTCTGAAGGCTTCCAAAAACACAACATTGGAGGGAAACACTGAAGTGTCCCATCCTAGGAAGTGTCCAAGGCCAGTCTGGACAGGGCTTGGAGCAACCTGGGATAGTGGAAGGTGTCCCTGCCCATGACAGGGGATGGAATGAAATGAATTTTAAGGTCCCTTCCAACCCAACTACTCTGATTCCATGGAATTACACTCACACACACTGATCATGACTCCTCCAAGCAAGAATATTCCAGCTATCCTGATAGCAAAATAACTTTCAGGAAGAAAGCTGCTTCTGGCTTCTGCATCCCTGATTTCCACCTATTTGCATTGTTACCTTCTCAACTTAATAGGTGCATGGCCATTTCCAGCTCACACCTCCTAATAAACACATTTCTGAGATGATTTACCACTCACACCCTAACAAAAGAACAAAATCTTCTCTGTTCATGACTGGAAAAGGCTCTTCAGCCTCCTGAGCTGTTGTGTTAACCTCAGACAAAGCCCTGCAGTCCAACCCCATTGTGAGGATGCCAACCAGGTTTTATAAATGTCCTCAGCCCTAATGGCTTTATTTCTAAAGAAGACAATGATATTCCTGAAAGAGCCATACCCACAGAAATGTGGCTGGGATTCAGATTCAGAAATGTATTCATTTTCCTCTATGACTACAAATACCAACATCTGGATGATGAGAATAAGGGGAAAGAAATCCCACCTCTGGGTTATGAATTTAGAATCATGGAATGGTTGGGATTAGAACCTTACAGCTCATCCCACTCCACCCCCTGCCATGGGCAGAGACACCTTCCACTAGCCCAGATTGCTCCAAGCCCCTTCCAGTCTGGCCTTGAATAATTCCAGGGATGGAGCACTTTAGAGGTTCCCTCCAATACAGCACCAACCTTGTCCTCCTTTTCCTCATTTTTTTGCAAAAATATCTGAACCAACAGTGGTGACAGGACTGGAGTAACGCATGGAAATTCCTAATCCTGAAAGCAAACTAGCCTCATTTTCTTTCTTTCTTTCTCTTTCCAGAGACCAGAAAAATTTGAGTTAGGTCAGAGCTTAAAGTTTTGAGTGAGAAATCCTCTTTTCCTGCCATGTTTGTGATGCTACAATCTGATGCTACATCAGCCTGATTGGTGGCTGCTCTTCCAATGCAAAAATAACCCATGGTTAGAAAGCTGAATAGGACTTCCAACATGGAAAGGGAAATGCTGACCTGCAGAGGATTTGGGTAAAATTGCAGATCTGCAGGGTCCCTGGAGACACACACATGCCAGAAGATATCAGAAAGCTCTGGCCATGGATGCTCCACTTACCCGAATGTGGATCTGCTCTCCCACGGTGGGAGCACTCTCCCTTTTCCTCTTGACAGCCAACAGGTCGACGAGGGGACGGATGGTCATCCCCTGCAAAATAACCACCAACACAAAAATCAGCCTTTCCTCACACCCCATTTTCCTGCCCTGGAACAAAAGCGTGGGGCTGAGCCACTGCAACCTTGTTCTGGTGTTTGAGCAGCCTCTCTCAGCTGCTCTGCTTTCCTGGCAGGAGAAAACCTCCAAAGCTTCCACAGGACTAGAAATTGCTCTCCCAGGTGCACCCCAAACACTTGGTTTGCTCCTGGTAGGAACCTGTCAACAGGAGCTCATGGAGAGGCTTCAGGATGTGAGGAGGCATCGAGGGGAAATCTCTGCTTGCCTCCTCTGGCCTCTCCGAGACCACAAAAAGCTAACCAATAATTCCAAGGTCAAGCCTGTGGTTTGCTGTTGCTTGTGGCCTCCCAGATGGAAAGAGGCTTGAAACGATCCAAGTTCAAATGCCTGAAATGAGGATAATCCTTGAGGTTTCTCAGCACGGAGCCTCCGCCAGCAATTGTCTGCTCACTCCTCGAGCACTGTGTGTCACACACCATTACTCCAGTGACCTTTGATGGCCAGCCAGTGGCTAAGTTTCCTAATCAAAGCATGCACCTGGTGGGAAGGGTCAAGGGAAAAGTTTTAATATCCTTTAAGCCTCGTGAGAGAACTAAAATGCTGCTGTGGTGCATTTCTTAGTCTGGCTTCTGTATGAAATGACTTTTCTAGGACATGTTTACAGCAAAAATGATGGAGTAGTTGATGTTTATGACTTCTGAATGTCACAAGTGCTGGCATGGAGGAGAGCTGAACACATTTTTAATTGCAGAAACAATTAATGTGTCATTTTAATAGCTAATAGCAATAAAAAACACGTCGCTACTCAGAGTCAATAACACAGAACTCACAAATTCCAAAATAACAGATATTACAAAAATTAAGCAGAGACTGTGCAATTTGGCCTCTTGCCTTCCTGGATAATCAACCGCAGTTATTTCCATTTTAAAGCAGTGTTTGGGACTGTTATGGGAATCCCATGTGTCATTCCAGGCCACACATCATTTCACAGCACACCTGCAGGTCCCCCGTGATGCTCCTCCACCCACCAGGGATAACTCATCCCAGGGAGCTGCTGACAGCTCCCTCACAGCTCACACAACGTTTTCCTGGCAGGTAGCAAACAAAAACACCCCTCTCTCCACAATTATTATATTTGCTCAGAGTTTCATGGCAGAGGTCAGAGGCCAGTAAGCTGGGAGAGTGAACTTCCAACAGTATTTGATTTTAAAACCACACCAAAAGGCAGAACAATGGGGGGGTTTTGTGACATTCCAGACAAGCCCAGAGCTCCCTGGAGGACTTCCTGGTCTACGTGGCACAAATCCAGCCTGCTTGGAAGCACTGAGGGCCTGACAATTGCTCAGTCAACCTCCTCAAAATGATTAACCAGGTTTGTTGTGGGAAGAGCCTTATGCAACAGGGTTAGTGAGGCCAAAAGAGAGGAGTTTCCTGGCTTGTGGAATGCACTATAGAGCCATGGGTGGCCAAGCCCAGCTGCTCACAGGGTGGTCATTCCTCTGTGGCACGAGAGTTGCCAGCCAGCAGGGGCAGGATTTCCTAGGGAATCACAGGATGAAGTGGGTTTGAGCTCTGACAAGATGCTTTGCTGGTCCAAACAATCTCTGCCTTAGTTTCTGTCCTATTTTAACACAGACACCCCCACCAAGTCTGTGTTGAGATCACTGTGAACACAAAGAAAACTTTTGCACAAAACAACAACAAAAACCTCCACTATGGTGAGAAGTTGTTTCACAGCCAATATTTCTCTTGCTCTGTCCACCCACAGTGACCGTGAGAGATGCTGGGATAGTGAAAATATTCCCTTCTCAGCCCTGCATCCATCGATGTGTCTGGCAGCAGCAACCCCACAAACTTTTATTTGCAAACCCAGGTTTTGGAAGGCTTGCCTTAATCCCTGCTTCTGTGACATTTACCCACCTTTTCTGTGCTGAGCTCCAGCAAAATCTTTCTGCCTCAGGTAGTAAGCAAGTTTCCTGGCTTTTTTGCTCCCTGTTCTCGTGGTGGCCTGGGCACTGCAGGTCCCTGGAGCCCCAGCACAGCCCCTCTCTGCAGACGTGGCTGCAGGTCGGGGGGGTCTCTCTGGCGACACAGGGACCCTGTTTAACTCTCACCCTTTTGCACGGGGATGACATCACCAGCTGAACTTCGAGGTTACACAAAAGCCCTTTTCCTGGCCCCGGGAAGGATTTCCCAAAGGCTGGAGCTGCTGCCTTAGAACAACCTTTGTGTGAGGCTCAAGAGCAGCTCTGCGTGAGCAGACGTGCCTGAGGACCAGGGCTTTTCAATTTCTCACCCCCATTTGCATCTTAAAACTTGTCAAGCTCCACCTAAGCACGTCCCCCCCAGCCCTGGCCCCTGCTCTCTCTGTTCAGGCTGAGGCTGTGCCCAGTCCCACTGCCCTGCGGGTTCCAGCTCCGATCCCATCAGCACAACACACTCTGATTCCTCCTCCATCGCTTTTCCAGCTCACGATGGGGATTTAGGTGGATGTGGGGAAGCAAAATCAACCTCAACCCTCCACACTGTCCCAGTGCTCAACACCCACCTGAGGAGTTCAGCGAGGAAGAGTAGAAGGAATTTGGTGTTGTGGTGATGCTCAGCCACGAGGCCAGTTGGCAGCTGCCACCAGGAGCCACCATCTCCAGAAACCCAGAAACTCCTCTGCTCCCTCCATCCGAGGGCAGGAGGAGGGTGGCTCCTGGTCAGCAGCTCCACATGGACCTCATGTCCTTGACCAGGAGCTCCCAGGGGATTTTTCTACATGAGATCTTTCCCAGTCCTCCATATCCCACTTGCTTCAGTCCTGTGGAGACCCACTCTTCAATTTTTGGTGTGAACACCAGGTGGACATCAGCCTTGCTCTCTTCAGAACCAGACTACCCCAATTCTTCCACCACATCCTCCTTCAAATGTGGCTGTGCTTGCCAGATGAACTAACAGGTGTATTTTAGAGAAGCCCTTAGAGACTTGCTGCTGGTCAGAGAAGAGCAGGGAGACATCCAAGACCTTCATCCCACAGAAAGCTGCAGGAATGGTTTTACCACTAGATGTCACAGCAATGCCGAGAGCTGCTGCTCCTCCCGAGCCCTGGAGCACCAGAATTCCCTAAAACTCACTGCTGGAGCACCAAAACTGACAGCCCCAGAGGGAGGGAGAGAAACCTTCTCCATCAGACTCCTGGAAGGGACCTAATCCCGAATTTGTGCCGAATTTTGGTTTTACCTGCACAAACACGGTGAAGAGGATGACAACAGTGGTTGCTGCGATGAAGAGCTTTTTCCTGTGGAAGTCAGGCAGCAGGAAAACCAAGGAGAAGCAAATGGCCCCTCGGAGCCCCCCGTAGGCAATGATGAACTGGTCCTTACTGGTGATGGTGTTCACGTGAAATCTGTTCACAAAGAAAGTCAGCACCAGAACCCCTGGAAAGCAGGAAAGAAGATTGAAAGCACATCAGACAAATAGGACAATTAGAGAAAACTCATCATCTTATATTTTCCAGTAAAATACCACAGAATTGGTAAACACCAACCACGAGGAAATGGCCAGAGCCCAAGGGGGAATATTCCAAATATGCTACTCGAGAATTTTTCTTCCACCCTGATCCAACAGGTTGCAATTTGATTTGTCCAGATAAAACTTAATCCCCAATATATTTCTGATTTGGGGGATTACAAATATTGACTGCCCACAGTCCTGAAATATTAATTAATTTACTCTAATTGGTGATAACAAATGTCTGAATCACTGGGGTTACAAATGCTTTTGAGACAAACCATCAGCAACAACTTAGCCACAAATTACCTTCCTATTTCCCAAAGTTTCCAAGCAGTAGCTTGGATAAGTAGCCATATTCCACCTGTGTTAATGTTATTTCTTTCCCTCAGATTTATACTGTACCAGTTGAAGGCCACGTGAGGTGACACAGCAATTGCTGTGATTTACAGCCATTTGCAAATGCACAAACAGATGCAGAAAGGTACATAAAGTCAGGCCTTAAATCAGTAGGCTGTGATTTTAATAGCAATGGATGTGATAAACATCTTATTTCCCAAAGATTAACAGCCACTTTGAGAACTGATGGCACAGCCTGTCACTGACTTTTGTTAGGAATTAGCTGGAGCCACAGCACTGTTGCGTTTCTAGAGGGTGTTTGTAAAAGAAATAAAAACAGTGCATTTATTATGTACATATCAAACATCTTCCCACACACCTCCAGCTAAAAATATCTGAACTTTGACTATAAATTGGAGGAGTTTGAGGCAAACAAAAAGCTGGGGATGTTTGCGAATAGAGAACTCAATTAACTCAACACTGTCACACCTTCCCCATCTCTAAAGCTCTGCAGAATGGTGCCCAGACCAGCAGATGGGAAGCACTTGGGTGTCAAGGTTCTTTGTAACTTAAAAAATAAATAAAATAAAGCCTCCCTCGGATCACATCCACCCCTACTCTACAGCTCAGGCAGTGCTGATGATTTAAAGGAACAAAATTTACTTGAGCTGATATCCTGGCCTTTGTCTTAATTTAATCCTTCCTCATAAATTATTATTAGCATTCCCTAAACTAATTCAAGGCCAGTTTGCTCCAAGAGATGACAAACAATTAATCATTCTGAGCAGAATGTATTTCCTCCTGGAGGTACCTTGGGAAAGAGCAGGAGGAACTCTCCACAGGGCTTGAATACCAGCAGGGCACCAGCGCTGCCATGCAAGGGCTGTATTTTCCTTTTTAGATGATCTTCCTCATACCAAAGGAATTCCCCAGATTTCAGCAGAATCATTTCTCAAATATTTAGAGCACTGGGAGGGTTCTATGAAGGGCTGGGGTACAGTTTACACACCAATCCCAGCACTGCCCACCCAAAAGGCCCCAATTCCTGCAAGGAAGTGTCAGAGGCACCTCCCATTCCTGGATCAGTGCCCCAAGCACCTCCAGAATCCTAGATTCCTGGGGTTGTTACAATTGGAAAAGCCCTCCAAGATCATCAAGTCCAACCATTCCTCCAGCACTGCCAAGGCCACCACTAACCCATGTCCCCAAGTGCCACATACACATGGTTTTTAACACTTCCAGGGCTGGTGTCTCCACCACTGCCCTGGGCAGTTCATCCCAAAGCTTGGCAACCATTTCCATGAAGAAATCTTCCCTAATATTCAATTATTAATTAATTATTAATTAATCCAGAGCTGCTGGATGGCTCTGAGCAGGCCAAGGTCTAATCTCAACCACCATCTCCAAGGCAGGAGTTTCCCAGCCCAGTTTGGTGCAGCCCCTTCCCAGTTCTTCCCCTCCCAGTTCCCTGACAGCTTCCCAGAACAATGCTGCAGGACAGGAACACCCTGTTCAGGACCACTCAGACAATTTCCAGCTCTGGTTTGTGTTCTTATTTAATTCCAGGGGGATTTTGACTGGAAAAGGGGTTTCTCTGCTGGCTGCAGCCTGAGCCCTTCCCTAATAATGTGTTGCATAATTTGAGCTGCTCTCAGAAGAGCTGTGCTTAGGGAGGATTTTTGGGGTGCTTTTGTAGCATTGTTAAGTTCTTATATCTTGCAATGAAGAATTTTTGAGCTAAAAAAAGTCAAATTCACTCAGAACTCCTTTTATCTGAGCTAATAATTTAAGTGAAACTACTAAATGGTAATAAAACACTTAAATGTACAAAAAGCTGACTAATGAGCACATTTCCAAGTATGGTGCATAGTTATTAAAACAAACTCTGGCATGTCCTAACAGCTAATAAACCCCATTCTGCTCTGCCTTGCTAATCATGGCCCAACCTATTTAAACAATTTCTTTAAGTGTCTGTCAAATTCAAGTTCACTGCTTGACTCAGTGGTTTGTAAACATAAATCCTGTTGACTGTTTTTTAGCTCTTGAATTCTTTGCCAAAAACGTGTGCTGTTATATTCACAAATATTGTCAATATATAAAAATATTCATAACAGAGGCACTCTGCACTCATTAGGTGCCAAACACTGTAATAGGAAAGGAAGCTCAGCCTCTCCCAACATAAAATCAGCACAAGATGCAACTGAGGAGAAGAGAAACACAGTACATCTATTTTTCTGGTCATTTACTGTGCATGAAAATGGGATCCCAGGGAATTCTGGGATCAGGACTTGAGTTTTCATGGTAATTGTGGTTAAAGAAATTCCTGAGATCAGTTATCAGGAGAGTATTTTCATGCCTTGCTCCTCATTATCACCAAGCCTTGGTCTCTTTATTGCTGCAAGGTTGGTCAAACACCCCAATAAGTTTTCCAGGAATGCTGTAGAGTCTCCATCCATGGAAATGATCAAAAGCTATCTGGACACAATCCTGCCTGCCTGACCCTGCTGGGGCAGGGGCTTGGACCAGATGATCTCCACAGGCCCCTGCCAACCTCAGCAATTCCCCAATTCTGCCACTCTCAGCCCTCACCCAAAATTCTCGGGTAGGAGCAGAACCATCCTCGCAGTTTAGGTCCCAAATCCTACCTACCCAGGACAGCTGTTGGAATGTTCCTCCAGCTTCCCAGTGAAGGATGCTGCTGCACATGAGCTTGTTATGAATTAAACCCCTCAAACTGCCACAATTCAGAATATGGGGTCAGAGGATTCTCATAGATCTCTGCTCCCAAGGCATGTACCTACAAATTCCCTCCTGGTGGGAGATTACCAAGGGACTGAGAGACACTGAAGTGGAAGAGGAGATCATGGCAATGGAAGAGAGGTCAAAAAGACAGAGATATTGATAAAAGGGATCTCATGAGAGTTTCTATTTATCACCAGTGAGGGCACAGAGCAGGGAGCTGCAGCACAATGCAAGACTTGGAATTGAGTAAGATGGAAGAGCAGGGAAGCATTGGCTGGGATGTCCCAGATCAGTCCTAGCAATCCCATCTGGAATAATCACTCATGGAGAGTGAGCAGGAAAGGATGATGGAAGGGCAGAGCATCCTCTCATCTAATGGAACCACATTCCTCACTCCCATAAACAATAATATAAATAAAAAGTCAAGATCCACAATTTCCCCTACCAAGCGCTCTCCAAACGAGACAGAAAATGACTGTGAAGCAAATGTAGGGCCAGTTCCACTCGTGGTTCTCTCCGATGGTGGAAACGCCGAGGAAGATGAAGATGAGGGTGTCACTGACACTGCTCCACATCTTCATGAAGTACTTGACTGTGGTGTGGGACTTGAGGGAGATGTTGGCCTCCACGTAACGCTTCATGCCCATGGCACAGGCAATGATGCTGAGGAAGTGAGAAATACACCATGAAAAAGAAACAATGCGTTTTAAAAGTGGGTTTCATCAAGACTTGGATGCTTGCAGACATTTCACTGAGGGGTGATTCGCTTCCTTCATCAGGCCAAGAGTATCGGGACCACCAGGACAAAAAAATATTTTTTAAGTTACCCAAACTGTTCAAATTTGGTTTTTAACAGATGAACAACTCCTCATCATCTGTTGCATTTTATCAGAGCACAAAGCAACACCTCCAACTGAACCCAACTCTTCCCATCCCAACACAGAGTTCCCAGTTCTTTAATTTTGCCAAACTCTGACTTTGCAATTGCCTGGCAATTGTTCATGAATAATTGGTTTTTCAAGTTCCAGGGAACATGGGGTTAGCCTAACTCATCAGCTTTTCAATTCAATTCATTTTCAGGCCAGCAATCCTAGAAGGCCAAAACAATTGAGCACATGAAGCACTAAGGGTCCATTTTTTATATTTTAATCTGGACCAAAACATTTTGTTCTAAATATTGCCACAGCAACAGAAAAAAGGTTTTAAATTTCCAAGATCTGACTTCTATTGCTGTTTGGTAAGGCCATCCACATTTTTATTGCATGAAAACTGCTTTCACAGGGAACATTCAACAGAGATTCAAATCCCTTTTTCACCAAATGTTTGAGCTCACACCTTTCACCTCCAAAGAAAATCTATCCATACATTAAAATATTCTAAAACTGATCTGGTTTGACTTATGCCTTTTAGGTCTGACCTGCTTTGCCAGAAAGAATAACACAGATTGAACCACAGGCTTAAAAAAAAAATAATCTTTGGTTTCTGTGTCTGCTTCAATAAATAGTGGGGGAAATAGTTCCAGGTAAAAACTAAGAAATCCAACTATTTATGAGCAAGAGAGTTCCAGAGCTGTGGTTTGGGAATGCTTATGAGAGAATGGACATGGGATCACAGCAGGGTCACAAAAAGGGAATAAACTTGTCCTGTCCTGGCTAAAGATGGACGTTGCCACCAAGGCAAAGGGCAGAAAAAAGAAAAAGAAAGGAAAAAATCAAACTAAAACCCATTTACAGAACAGTTTTGCAGACTGAGCTGTATTCAGATTTTTTTCCTTTTTTTTGGACTATGTAGAATTGATTTTTTTGGCAATCAAATTATTTTTCAAAGAAACAAACTGCCAAAAGCTGCTTCTTATAATACAGTATTCCCTGGCCACAACGGAATGAATTGTTTGAACTCCAGATCTATAAGAGAGGCATTTATAATTTGGCAATTAGAAGGGCACAGTGCAGGAATCAGCTGCCTTTGCCATTGTTTTGCTTTAGAAAAAAATGCATTATTCAAAAGAACAGCAAATGGGTTCCATAATGGCTACAGCAGATTGTGATTGATAGAAGGAGACACCATTAGGATTGAATGTTTTCTGCTCCACGATGATTATGCAGCATATTTATTTCACTGTTCTGTCTTGCAGTCCTATAAATAGGCTTTTCCTACCTATTCCCAGAGCTGGAATTGTTTTCAGTAACACTCAAATGTTGCTCCTATTAACCAGCTGAGGAAACAAAATCCGCAAGACGCAGGAATGGTTTACATCCAAAGCAACATCATTAGTTTTAAAATAGGTCTCCCAGATACTCCTGTGCCGAGCTGGGAGCCCACTTCAATTTTTTTATTTTCTTTTTATCTTCATTCTTATCAGCTGCACAGTTGTTTACACTGTTGCCACTGATGCAGGGTAGATGCACTTTGGAGTCTTTGGGGGAATATTAAGTGGTTGTGATCCTCAGCACCAGCTGACTCAGTTTGGGTAGGAGAATCACACTCAACAGATACCAGCCTACAGAACCCAGGAGGGCTGGATCACTCTGCTTTTCCCCCTCTCTGCTTTCCAAGGTGAGATTTTGGTGAACACTGGGGTCATTCTAGCTATTTTTGTCTCAGTATCTGCTCTACCAGTGAGATGTCCAATGAGGTAAGCACAAAGCTTAATTAGTCTCTTAAAACCAAAGGATTTGGCTGAAAAATATTCATTTTATTGAAAGATCTACTCAGTAAAAAGAAAAATAAATGAAAATGGATGATCGCTGACAGCTTTGGATGAAATTGGGAAACAGATTTCCAGTGTTACTGGAGACAGAGATGTTGGGTGACACCTGAGGCCAGACAGACCCATGAGCTGAGTCTGAGCTGCTGGAGCCAAGTCAGAATTTCCAAAGCAGAGATTTCCATTGCAATCCTCTGCTCCCAAAGAGCAGGAATATTTCAGGCTTCAGCTGCCATGCCATCACTCTCTGCTCTGTCACACCAAGGCAGGACATGCAGAGGGGGAAGGGGATGTGAGAACAGACGTGCTGCAAACCAAGACCAAACCCTTCCAAGGAGCTGACTAAATCCTCCTTGTAACACTTCCCATGTTGGTTTTGACTGGGACACATGGAAAATAACAAAATAAGCCAAGAAGCTTCTTCTGGCTCTGCCAAACCTACCAGACATCTCACTGTAGGAACATCCAGCCTTTCCAAACAAAAACCATGGAGCTCAAACAAACATTCCTCAATAACCTACATAAATCCACCAGCAGCCATCGATGAGCAATTTGGGATACACAGTTACATTTGAAGAGCACTCTGCTCCTCATCGTGCACAGATTTTCAAACTTTAAAACCTTTTGGGTGTTTTTCAGTGAATACAGGCAGGAAATTTTCCTGGGGAGAGGAGCTGCTGGGCCACACTTACGCCACGATCCCAGAGAGGTGGAACATCTCTGCGGTGAGGTAGGACAGGTAGCTGTAGAGGAACACGAAGAGAGGCTCGATGACGCGGATGTCCTTGGTGAAGCGCGTGGTGAAGGCGGCGGTGAACCCAAAACTCAGCCCCACTAAAACTCCTCCCAGCCCAACCACGAAGAATTTGCCAACTCCAGCAAAAACATCCACGCTTTTGATGGTGGGCATCTCACAGAAAGAGCGAAAGAGCTTGTAGAGCACCTGGGGAAAGAGGGAAATGATTGTTGACAAGATGTTCAACAGATGTGGCCACATGTGGTCATGACACCAAATACACTGCTGGCATTTCTGCCAGTGCAGTGTCACCTCCTGCCCCAGAGGTCTGGCTCCCACCAGGGCACTGTTGTGGTCCTCATGGACATTTCTGTCCTCAGACATGGAGTCAAAGAGAAACATGGAAACTTCTAAGTTCACCTGAATTCTACTCAGGACCTCAGGCCAGAGAACTGGACCAGGAGTCCTCTGCCAGATGGGGTTGTTGATGCCTTTTCCCTCCACAAATCACAGATTAATTGAGGTTGGAAAAGCTCTCCAAGATCATCAAGTCCAACCATTAACCCAGCACTGCCATTTTCACCACTAAACCATGTCCCCAGCATGCCACATCCACATGGTTTTTAAACACTTCCAGGTGGTGACTCCACCACTTCCCTGGGCAGCCTGTGCCAATGCTTGACAGCCTGTCCATGAAGAAATTTTCCCCAATATCAGCTCTAAACCTCCCCTGGTGACACTTAAGACCATTTCCTTTCATCCTGTCACTTGTTACCTGGGAGAAAAGACCAACCCCCATCTAGCCACAACCTCATTTCAAGGAGTTGTAGAGGGAAATAAAGTCTTCCCTGAGCCTTCTTTTCTGCAGGCTGAGATGTCCCATCCCACCACTCAGCACCATCCTCTGAAGGTTAAATACCCCAATCCAGGCTGGTCCTTACCACAGTCACGGCATCGTTGAGGAGTGATTCCCCAAAAACCAGGATGTGCAGCTTCTCATTGACATGGATCTCCTCAAAGACAGCCAGCACAGCCACAGGGTCCACAGCAGCGATGAGGCTGCCAAACAGGAGGTTGTGCAGCAGGGACACGTCCTGCAGCCGGAAAGCTTTCACCTGGCAGATCCCATACAGGGAAAATCCAATCCCAAACACGTTCCAGATGGTCCCAACCACCGCGTAGAGCAGGATGGTGCCGATGTTCTCGAAGAAGGGGCGGCTGGGCATGAAGTAACCAGCGTCCAGCACGATGGGGGGCAGCAGGTAGAGGAAAAAGATGTCGCTGTCCATCACTGGGGGTGACCTGTCATTTAATCCATAGATGATTCCCCCCATGATGAGTCCCACAAATATCAACAAACAGCTCTCGGGAACGACGGAAGGCAGCTTGTTGTAGAGATGGAACCCTGGAGGGGATGGAGAGATAAAAATGGTGTTATCTCATCAGTCCAAACCCTCAGAAGGCCCCCATGCTCCCACTCTCAGCAGGTTACACCTCCGGGCAGAAATAAATACACACAGTGAGGGTGAAGTCACTCAGAAATTGGTTAGAAAATCTAAAAATTACTGAAAATACCAATTTCTCAAATTACTGTCTGTTCAGACCTCATTTGATCATAGCATATGGTTAGAGAGACATATTGAGGTAATAAACAAAAAGTAGTAATCTGCATAAATAAACAAGTATTTGGAATTATTATTTATGTAATCTAGCCAGCAGCCCATCTTCAGCACTAACATAAATAGCAACTTCTAATTTTAAACACAATACAGATTTTATACATTTAAAAGAAAAATCACAAATTTCCCGTTAATTAGAAACAGGTCCACTTTTAATATTAATCATTAGCATTTAAAGCTAAAAAATGTCTAATCAAGCCAGTCTTGTGCAATGCCCAAAATTAGAACAACCACCACAAGTACAAGGTGAGTTATTAAAAGAAAAGGTCATTGAAACAAACCAAATTGGAATAGGAATAATTTTTTTTTTAAATCTCTGATCATTATTATATCTTGATGCATGTGACTAGAATTGGGGTCTCATTATGTAACATGAAATTAGTGAGAGAAGAAGACCATTTCCATCTGAAAAATTCTGATCAAACCCAATCTTAGAGACTTCTCCCTTCTGAGGAAAAGAAATAAAAGAAAAAATGCTGTAAAATAACTTCTATAGTACTAACTTAACAGAAGTGATGACAATTCCTGTAGAAACATATTTTTATATCATTTTCACTTTCCTGTGCCCAGTTTTGCAGGGGAAAAAAATATCAGCTATTTTGCATAAATTAAACCTTCCTTTAATGTCCTTCCACAGATAATCAATGCAGAGAGAGTTTATTTTAGGCTGTGTAACGCCCTGAACATGGATGGAATTATTCCTTGGTCAGACACAGAGTACTTCTAGAAGAACAAGGAATCTTCATTTTAAGATGAAGATGTCAGTGGACAACCTGCACAGAGCGTGGCTGGCAAGGAAATCAAGCTGAACACACACCTTGGTGTGTCCTGCAGTTAAATCAGATTGCTCCTCCTGGAAACCCAGTATTTTTCCTCCTAACAGCAACAGCACTCCCAGGTGTGAATTTCTAGATGGAAAACCACCATTTCCAACCTAAAATGCAACTTATTTTCCACCTGTGCAGCATGGAATGTGCGAATCCCAAAGGTTTTGCATGTTATCTCTGGCTCCGAGATTGGAGAGGAGGTGAAGCAAAGGCCACCCCTGCCCACCCCACCCCCACAGAGATCCCCAGCCCTCCTCATCCTCTCAGGAGTCCTCACCTATTTTGGCCAAGGATGCCAGCATGATCCAGAGCGTGATTTCAAAGGGCACCTGGACGTGCTGATAATCCAGCGAGAAGAACGCGTGCTCCGAGGAGTCGTTGCCTTGAGCTTCCTCGGCAGCCCAGCTGATGTTCTCCAGGATCACATCCTCCAGCAGTGGCTCCCGCAGAGCTCCCACGCCCTGGAGGATGCAGGAGAGCCAGGACCCAGCCAGGACAGCTGCAGCTCCATGTCCCTGGCTCTCCATGTCCCTGGGAGCCGCTGGCTGCTCCGGCTGTGGTGGGTGAGTGGCTGGAAGCACTGCTGGAGACACCGGGCGGCTGCAAAGGGAGGAGCAAACGCTCCACCTCAGGCTGATTTCCCTCCCTGCTCCATCAGTTTCCAGCCAGGAGATCCCACTGGAGATCAGCACTTTTTGGTGCCACGAGCCCAAATAGGGGCTCCTCCTATTTCCATTCCATTTCCCATTGAGGAAATGCCTCATGCGCCCTCAGACCAATGGCACAACTCACATTTTAGTCCCAACTCTTGATGTATTTTGACTCCTAGTGTCTCAAAAACGCTTCTTGGAGGGGAAGAAAATAACCTTCACTGCTGTTAGAACAGACAGACTGGACAGAACAGGTCCCATAAAAAGCCCCATCACACAGGGGGATTCCCTGGATTTCTCCAGTGCCCCCACAGAGAACACAAAATAAACATTCCTGGTAATCAGTTTTCATTTGGCAAAACAAGCAAATCACCCAGTTTGTTGGGCTAAACACAGAGCTGCAGGAATGGAGGTCACCTGTGTGGGACAAATAAGGCTCCACAATTGCTGAAAGCTTCCTATAAAAAAGATTTACAGGAAAGTGTTCTTCATCTCTCTTGAAAACAGCATCAAAAACTCAGTTGCTCAGAATAGTTGGGAAAATGGAAAAATAAAGGTAATTGCAACAATGTTTAACAGCTTTTAATAACACAGAGAAAAAAATTGTATTGGCTCAAGTTCCTCCATTGTGAAGTTTGATTGAGGTTGATGATGTTTCAAGAGGCTCAAATTTAGCCCAAAGAACATTGGTAATTAAAATCTGGGGCCTGGGGCTGTTGCCAGACAGATCGATGGCCTATTTGTTCCCTTCAGCCGCCTGAGTGACACCAAAATCGCGTGCCAGTGACAGGCTGGTGACCCACTTCTGAGCCCTGGAGTCCCAGGACACAGATCCTGGGCGTCAGGACCATGGTAGCTCCCTGTTCCTCACCCCATTTGTAAAGCAAGAGGAGGATAAATTTTGGATGACAGGAGGGATGCAGTCTAGGAGCGACTTCTTTCTGCTTTACCAGAGCTCATTTGAATTTCATGGAATCACACAGTGGTTGGGTTGGAAAGGACCTTAAAGCTCGTCTCATGCCAACCCCTCATCCATGGGACACCTTCCCCTATCCCAGGCTGCTCCAAGGTCTGTCCAACCTGGCCTTGAACACTTCCAGGGGTGAGGCAGCCACAGCTTCTCTGGAAAACCTATGCCAGGGCCTCCCCACCCTCACAGGGAGGAATTTCTTCTTAATAGCTAACAAGAAATCACTCATTACTCTGAAGAAGGGAGAATAGTGCTCTTAACAGCAATTAAGAAGTAATTAAGAAATTATTTAGCCAGAGGAAGAGCAATGGAAGAAGCTCTGAGCCTGGGCTCGCATCCCAAGCCATCATATTTCCTCTTTCTGTTGAAATATTTGGTGTTAAAGTTAAGAGATGTAGGACTTGTTCCATTTGGCAGCATGGAAAAGGAGTTCTGCCAACCCCCCATTCCCCTTCATCCCCAAATGATCCATTTTGTCTTTTGCTATTCTCAGGGAAAAAAAGCAAGAAAGTTAATATTCAGCTACATTTCCTTTAAGCCAAAAATGAAATGTTTGCATTCTGGAGGAGAAAAAAGCCTTGCAGAGGGGAGCAACAGCATCCTGGAAACTTGTTTTGTGTGTAGAATCTATATTTATTTAATAATGGAACCAGAAAAAAAAAAAACAACACAGCTGGGATATAATTTGAGGAAGGTCAGCAGAGAGGGTAATTTTAAACTATGCCCCATTTTTCAAAGAAACCTACCTTATAAAATCATAGAATCATTAGAGTTGGAAAGAACTCGAAGATCATCAAGTTCATTATATATTAGCTATGAATAAACCAAAAGCCAAACACAAAATGTTTTTCCAAAGTTCTATGATAACAGATTCCATCCTGTTCCTCTGGTAATGGCTATTGATATTATTGATCCACTCTTTCATGTGAGCACCATTTGATCCGATGTTTCCAGACAGGCTCTCATTTTTTTTCCCTAATGTAATGCTCTTTCCCACATTTTTGGATCTCCAGGCTGGATTTTGATCCCCACAATTGTGCTGATGGGCACCTTGTGGAATGAGGAACACTAGGAGAAGAACAGAGTTATCGTGGGATGTGATATCAGTGACCAAAATTCAGGCTCCTGCAATAAAATGTGAAATTTCTGCATCTTCTTCCCCAGGGAACAATCACCTCCTGACCACAGGCAGCCCCACAAGTACCATGGGGGATCATCCCTGAGGGAGCTCTTGGCTTTCCCTAGGGAAACCCTTCAGTATTCCATGCTGAACTCTGGGATAGAGATCAGCCAGATGATATTTGGGAGCACTCAGGTGATGTTTTACTGTTACCTTCCCCCCACTTTTCTTTTTTTACCCTAAAAACCTCCAAGCCTCTCATCCCACTTCCCTTTCTGGGAAGGATCCCACTCGCAGCTATTCTGGGCAGTAGGAATGGAAAACCCCAGAAAACCCAGAGCCATCACGTGGGGGTTCTGAGCACATCACGGGCCATGGGGACACTGAAAAGTAACTTGGTGCTGCAATGAGCAGGGGAGCCTCATGGGCACCCAGAGCCCAGGCAGGCTGAGATTTAATAGAACATCAGTGATTCTAGTCAAAAATCTGGGTTTAAGGAGAATTTGAACAAAATTACATTGAGCAACTGGAATATTGATAAGGAACAAATTAAAAGAATTAATCTCATCAGAGGTGTGAGCACATTCTGCCTCCTTACTGCTGATATCTTGGATATTTAACTCATGGATTTCACCTCAGTGTGGAGATCAGTCCCCATTTATTGGCTGCCTTCAGGACACCATACCCTGGTCCCACACATTGCCAGGAGAAATCCACATTTCCCTCAAGCCTTTTACATGCTAGACACAGCTTTGGTTTCTCTTCATGGAACAAACATCAGCAGGTGGCTATTTCCAAAGATGCCTTTGTTATATAAAAACATTCAATACAGCTGTCCCCAAGCCATTTGCCTGTGAGCAGTGACGTGTCCTTGCTGTTTGATGGCTGGGCTGGAGCAGAGCCTGGAGAGCAAAGGGAGATGTGCCTGTGGCCTTTCCCAGCACCAATATCCACACACAGCACTTTGCAGTCTGATTTGTACAAATCTAATGTGCATAACACGAATGGTTTTGTTTTCCATTCCAGGAAAGGGTCTTTTTATAATTCAACTACTAAAAAAGAGGAACAAAATTTGTTAATTTAAAACTTCAAGGGAAGATTTTCAGGAAATTCGTTTGCAGTTCTGTTCCCTATTCCATTACGTTCACAAATCTCACTCACTTGCAACAAAGCATCTACAAAACTCATATTAAAAATAAAAAAAAAGAGAGCAGATCTGGGTGTTCTCTCACTTGTCTTTGTTAACTTTTGCAACCTTTCAGACTAGTAATTAAATGCTGAAATATCAACTTTGTATGGTTGAGCAACAGACAAAGCAAGGGGAAAAATGGTCTGTGAGTCTTACCAATTTGGCAACAGGAAGCAGAAGTGTGCAGCCACTACAGATGGGGAATGAGAACAAAAAACAGCAACATGGCAGATTAAGAAATTGTATTATTGCACAAAATTAGAAACTTTTTTGAGGAGGAGCAAGGATCCCTAAATAGCAAGTCAGACCCAGGAACGTAAAGCCTCTGTGGCCCAACACAGGAGTGAGAGGCAGGAAAACCCAAAGCTGTGTTTAGGAAAGATGCTGTTCCCACTTACCCTGAAGGAAGAGCAGCAGTGGTGGGACACAGAAAACTCCTGTATCAGCTCTTCTTCTGGGGCTGGTTGTAGTCCCAGCTCCTCAGAGTCCTGCAGCTTCCCTTCTCCAGGGAAAGCTCCTCAGCTCCTTGCTCACCTTGCTTTCAGAACCATCACCAAATAATGCCCCAGGAAAAGGGGTGAGAAGCCACCTTGTTCCCAAAGCATTGCAGTTTAAAAGACTGTAAAATTAGCAACAAATTTTCTTCTCCAAAGAGAGCCTCAAACAAGCATCCCAAGGAAAATAAACCCCTGATGGGCACAGACCTCACAGGATGCCCAACACATTCTGTGCAAGTGTCAGTAATTCAGCTCCAGAGACAAATCTCCCCCCACTTTTCTCCAGTGCATCCAGTATCCAGATTTTTTGCCTTCCCAAGAGCACAGCCCCTCAGTGAAGGGGAATATCCACACACCCTACATGGAACAGGATGGAAAAAGGAAGGTCTTTGGCCTCCTGGGATTCACAGCTCCATACTAAATCCTTTTATTTCCCCACAGAAAGGAGCCAGGATGGTGGTGTGACTGGAAGGTTCATTAGCACCTGGGCACTCATTTACCAAACAACCACTGACCATCACCAGGGATTTATACTCCCAACAGATTAATGGGATTATCATAAATAAATGGACTCAGAGGAAAAGCAGGCAAGGATTAAATGGAGAGGATCTTCCGGTAAAGAAAAGGAAAATTAGGTTAATTACAATCAAGTACATGGATTTTTTACATCTGTATGTAAAACAGGAGCAAAACAGAGAGAAAAAATCAGTTTGGACATGCCAGGTATAAACTAGTGGACAGCAAGAAAGAACACTCTGCTAAAAAGCAGATTTCAGCCCACTAAAAGCAGATTGATATTTTACATCTTGGGTGAAAAAATAAGCCACTCAGATTTAGTTTCATTTGCCTAACAAGCAAATGGCATTTTCCTGTTTAAAAGAATGACAAATGAAAAATACAGGTATTTAGTGTTTGAGATTTTTCTGATTGTCAGTCAGGTTTTTTAGTCCCAAAGGGAAGGGTTTGGCCATCCAGGTTTTAAGTCCTTCTAGATTGTAACTTGACTAGAACATTAATTGATGGAAGTTGTTGTTCTGCACACCTGGGCATCCTTTTTGTGGGAAACAATCCTCCCTCCAGAAAAAGATGGACTTTGAGATTTCATTGCAAAATGGTTGTAAAGCTCTGGAAATCCTGACCTGGAAGGTACTAAAAGAAACCACCACTAGATATCACCATTTGACTATTTCATAAATCTCAGCAAAATTGTTAATGTGTAAAAATCCCAATTATCCTCCAGGCAGATGAAGTCACCTTCTAGAGGGGCTTAATTCCCACAGTCAAGGCAGGCTGGGGAACATCCTGGCATTAATTGAGGAAATTTAACTAAGTAGTCAGCTTTCTACAGGGTCTGGGTCCCAGGACCTGGTGAATATTCCTCTGTGGGAACACGGAATGAGAGCTGGATATGAAGGCAGAAATTCCCTGCCAGCATTTCTCCTCCAACATCAGATTTTCTGGCATGTGGCTAAAAATCAACTCCAGGCAGAATCTGGCTGTGGATGTCTGCCCTGTAAAATATGGCACTGCTTTCCTTTGTAATGAAATCCAGCTGCTGCCCTTCAGCAGGCTGGAAAAGCACCTTTCCAGGGATTTTCCCCATGGAATTTGGGTTCACTGAGGCATTTTTCTTGCTAGTGAAAATGGGCACAACTCCAGCGCAGCTGACGGAGTTTTACTCAAACTCATAATGGGACTCGGCATCTTCCAAACATAAATAAATCCAAAGCAGGCCATGGATTGCAACATGTCAATTAAAATAAAATTGAAATTAAACTGGTATTTAAGTAATAAATGTATTTGTCTCAACTTTTTAGAAATTACCAGATTTTGCCCCTCAAATGTATTCTGCACTAAGATTTTTATTCCCACAGAGAGAAATTAATTTTGAGAAGTTACTTAAATTCTGGATTATACCAGCGTAGCAAATGCTTGGGGGAAGAGCATATGGACAATATTTTTCCACGGGCAAAACTATAAAAAATCAACAACAAAATACAATTTGCTTTAACAATGTGCCTTTACCTGCACCTTCATTTGTGCTGCAAAAGCACATGCCATTTTAAATTACCTCTTTTCCTCAAAACTCTACTGTTGTGTGGTTTTATTTTCATTCCAACTAAAATTGCCCACATATTTAATAAATAATAATAATTGATTAAAAAATGAGCTCTGAGACCAGTCCTGAGAAGAGCTGGGATGAACACAACTTCCCAGGAACCTCAGGTTGTGCCAAACCCTCATTATTTCTGTTGGTTTTCTCCTCTGCCACTCCATTTGTGTCACGGGGATGGAGAAGCAGCTCCATCAGGGATTCTCCCACTGCAGCAGCTGCTGCTGATCCATTGACTTTAATTGCTGGGGCTGGGACCGAGGGGAGCAGCAGAGCAGAGAGAGCTCCTCCAACGCACTCCTCAGCGCTGGGGAGGATGAAAAACCACCTGAGTCTGGAGTTCAGGTTTAACCTCCGACTTCCTCATTTCCTGAGGAAGAACCTGGTGAAATTAACTTCTTTCCAGACTTTGGTTTGAACTATAAATAGATCCCAGGGGGAACCAAGGGCTGGGGCACAGCAGCACAAATGCCACAGAGCATTTCTTGCTGTGGATAATTGCAAACCCTTTGGCTACTGATGCCCTTTGGAGTATTTCTCCTCTCACCCTCGCTTAACTTATTCTCTGCAGCTTCACCAGGGAAATCTGGAGAGTTTTGCCCACCCTGGAGTCCTCTGGAATGTAATGAAATCATTTGGCCTCTTCCAACAGACTCCTGGCTTGATTTTGAATGCTGAGAAGGGGATTAATGAGACACACGTGGAATTAGGGCAATACATAGGGAAGCAAATCATCCTTCTCCTCTCATCCTCCTAAAAAACAAGGATGAGATTCAGTGTTGCTTATATTCCTTGCACCAAGGTCAATGGGAATTTTTGATCAGGCAATGATCAGTTAGGTCTTGGATGTGTATGAGACTGATTTTATTAATTCATTTCCTTATCAGGAATTATCATTTTAATCAGGAGAGAGAAGTCTTTACTTTGCCAACTCAGATCACAATTTCCCTCGGGAGAAGCTTCTTCTCAATCATACTGATATTTTCTTTCAGCTCAAAGATGACTTTAAGAAATGGCCAAGAAATAAAAATGCTGGATTAAAATCTTAAAAACCAACCATGAGCAAAAACCCCCAACAAAAAACTTTATTAGAAAAAACTTCTGCAGAGCAGTTAACAATCCAATTCATCTATCATTTTACATAATAAATTTTACACTATGTCACAGTGGTGACATAATGAATAACTGCCAGCTGAAATATTTGCTGAGAAGCAAGAGAAAGGGAAGAAAATGTGTTTGAAAGCTAAGCAACGGCATTTCCATACCAAAATCTGCATCTAAATTTCCAAATGAAGAAGCAGGAATCTTGCACTAGTTTTTCAGGAATGCTGCAGTCATCTCTGCTTGCTGATTTTGCAGAAAATTAATGCTTTTACATGACACTTGAGGACCTGGTTAAGTGGTGCTGGGCAGATGGTTGGATTTGATGACCTTAGTGGTGATGTCCAAGCTTAACAGTTCTACGGTTCTATATACATTATAAAAACATACTTAACCAGTATTTTGGAGAGAAGTTAATTTCAAATTCTCTATTAGAAAACAGAAAGCAGTGACCTTTACTTCCCCTGCTACCAAAGGGGTTTAAGCCTTAAAATATTAATTTGAAGAACTGTAGTGTGTAAATGTTTCCATTTCTCAACTGAATCCTTGGAGTGGAACATTCATACCCTAATCACATCCCTCTCCTGAGTTGAGCAGCTCAGTCAGGATGTGAATTCCATCCTGCAGCTCCATTTTGCACCCAGTTTGCTGGAGATTTGGAGGTTTGGGGTGCTGAATTCGGAGCTATTCCTGTTGGGAGCATTGCGGGAGCTGAACAAAGCCAAAGAGTGCAAGAGGGCTCCTCTGGCCTTGGAGGTTTCTATGTTCTGCTCCTGGGAGATCTGAACACTTATCTGGTCCAGGCTGTTCCTCAGCCAGCTGCAGCTGAGGAGGTTTGTTATGGAACCACACCTGGCCAGGCTTTCTTCAAAAAACTGTTTGTAGAGCTCTGCCACTTTGGCTTCCATGTACTTGTTGAGGGTGGAGCTGGAAAGGGGCTCCTCGCTGAACATGATGCTCCTTTCCCCAGCTTCATCTCCAGGCAGGGACATCACACTGGGCTTTTTGGGATGCTCACACAGAGGGGAGTGACCCAGGGGGATATCTATGGAGAGCAGGACAGGGCCTTCAGGAAGCTCATCACACACATGGTCCAGGACACAGCCCGAGTCACACGTGTGACCCCCCACTCGGTCCCCCCCAATCTGCAGGTCAGGGTAGTTCTGGTAAATGCTGCTGCATGGCCAGGATCTGTACAAATCCACCTGGTCTAGGCTCCCTCCTCTCCTGGGGATATGTACAGCTGGGGATGCAGTTCCTTTAACCAGCATTTCCTGATCTTTTGCAGGCTCCTTTTCTATGGAGCCCCATCGAGGGCTGCTCCTGGGTTCCACTTTGCTACTTCTGGCAGAGAGCTCCTCCTGCTTCTCACATCCATCAGCAAAGCCTTTAATTTTTGGGATGTCTACAAGTTTCTGTCTCCAGATTCCCTCTTTAGCCTTTTGGGATGCAGGAGATTTGCAAGGCTTATCTTGATGACAGCTTTCTTTATAGATGAGCCTCACTAGGATGCCTTCTGCCAGCATGGTGACAAGTGTGAGCAGCAGGGATCACCAGAGTTCCATGGAGCCGTGGGACTGAAAGACAGGCAGAATGCAACAACAACTAGTATTCAACAACTATTTAATAATAGTAATAGTAATAGTAATAATAATAATAATAATATTGTTAACAAGGTCCATGGAATGCTGAATGCTGTGTGCCTTGAAGGACATGGGTAACCACGTCCTTACCCTGGTCTCTAGGACCTCAGGGTACCCAGCTCCTTCCCTGCTGATAAATTTTGGGTTGTTGCTTTGAAAATGCTCATGTGGAGCTAAAATATGGCAATCTTGGAAACACTGGTCTCCTCCAAATAAAGTAAGTGGTTCTGGCATTCTGGAACAAAGCATAAAGGGAAAAAAAAAAGCACAAAAATCCCAACTTACCAAGCTCAGTCGGGTCCAAGGTGGATTTCCCTGAGCCCAGAGCTCTCCTGCTACAGCTGCTGGGAGAGGGCAGATGGTTACATACTCTTTCCACACTGCTGTCTGTGCAGAAAAAGTCTGACGCACTCATGAGGCAATGCCCTGGGTTTTTCTCCTCATAAAACAGAAGTGATCCCGCAGGGAAAGGGCGCGGTTTTTGAACACAGCACGAGGGCTGAGTCTAAAAGAGGATGTTTGAAAATGAATTGAGATGTTTCTGACCACAGCGCGATGCTGGAGAGCTGCTGACTGCCAGAACAGGGCACAGGGAAGGAGCAGAGGGTCAGGGCTGAACCGGGCAGAGCGAAATCGGAACTAAATTCCACCAACACTTCCATCGGCAGGAGCTCAGTGCTGCTCAGCTATTTGTGGACTTACACCACTTCCCCTTTGGCAACATGCTGCTGAATTTAGAGTCTTGTGATTTGCCACTGATGGGAAAGAAGTTGGCAACTTCCTTTCATCCGGATTTTGAGGAAACACACCAAGTCCGTAAAATGGAAACAGGGCAATGTGCCAATCTGAAAGCAGCAACCAGTGGACAGCTCTGCGCAATTGTGTTGTTAATTGACCAAACCCACTCTTTTGGGGTTCAAAAACTGCCTCTGGCATGTCCCAGGTGCCCCCATGGTGGTTTTAGGTGTCCCATTCAAGCTGAAGCCAATTTCATGCACTGAGTCACGCCACCCCTCTGCACAAGATCCAGCCCACAGCAGTCTGAAGAGTTTTCTGTTGATGCCTTCTGTAAATTTCCTTTTCCTCAGAAGATAAAAACACCCATTAAATCAGAAGCTGAATCTCATCCAAGTACTGAATGAAAGAGTCTAGAAAGACACTGTTTAATGATAGGAGTAAGACACAAATGATCATCCAGTTCCAACCCCTGCCATGGCAGGGACACCTCCCACTGTCCCAGGTTGCTCCAAGCCACATCCAGCCTGGCCTTGGACACTTCCAGGGATCCAGGGGCAGCCACAGCTTCTCTGGGAACCTGTGCCAGGGCCTCACCACCTTCACAGGGAAGAATTTCTTCCTAATATCTAATCTAACCCTGCCCCCTGTCAGTGGGAAGTCATGTTGTGCCTTAGAAATCAGGTTTGGAGTAATTCTGGCCCTACAGGTTCAATGAATTCTCTAAAATTACTTCTCTCCTTTTCACTGGTATTTCACAGAGATTTCAGTTTTTATGAAGGCAAAATGAAAGCTATTTTCACTCCCACCGAATTTATATAAAACTCATTTTATTATTATTTGATATAAAACTCATTTCACATTTCATATTATTTGAAGCTGTTCAGAATTACTGATTTTTAATCACCTTACATGGGCAATTTCTGCACAGAAGGTGTGGCTGGGACTCAGCAGAGTCACTGCCTGCAGTCCTGGGGGGCAGGAACCAGGGTGGATCGAATTTCAAGTAGTTTTAAACCTCACCAAGCTTGTAATTAGTGCCAGCTGCAGCTGGAATTTTTGTGCAGCTGTTTCAACAAAACACAAAAGTAACACAGAGAGGGGAAGAAACCAAGTAAGATAATTTGCCTGGAGTGGTTAAAACCAAGTCAACTTCCATTTCATACCCAGCAAACTGATCTGTGGAAAGTGTGGAATGAGATGAGCTTTAAGGTCCATTCCAACCCAAACCATCCTGGGATTCTGGTGTTAAATACATCAATATCCAAGGAAATCAATGCATTATTTCAATGAAATCTTACCGAAAGAAATTCCCTTATATTTGCAGAAGTAAAATCAGAATGAGAACTGAAGTTATTTCAGAAGTGGAGCACAGTTTGTCGTGAGGACAAACAGCAATGCAAGGATGTCAGAATTTAGAGCTGAACGTATACTGAAAAAGAATAAAAAATTACTCGTATAGTAACATTCATGTATGGAATAAGTAAATACTACCATACTCAATGACATTTTATGAACTATGGCTGCATGCAAACCAAGTCCCTACTTTCGGCACAGGCTGCGTACTTTGCACACTAATGAACATGAAACAGATATCGACGGGATTAAAAGGTTTTACGTTGGGTTTTTTCCTAAGCACAGCCGTTTCGAGCACTTTATTTTGCATTCCCAGGCGGATTTCACTGGAGCACCCAAACACCACCCCGCCCTCAAAGGCTCCCCTCACACGCTGAGCTCCGCCCCGCCCTCCCCAGCTTAAGTAGGGAGTCGGCGTGGCCTAGATATGACTGACAGCTTTGCCGTCCAATAGAAAGGCGGGAATGGCTCCTCGGACGCTGATTGGCTGCTGGTTGCCGCGGTAACGGCGCTTGGCGGTGCTGCAGGCCCGGGCGCCATTGCGGCCCTCAGAGCGGCCGGGCGGCAGTGGGGAGATGCTCGTGTGTATGACCCGCTTGGCGTCCTATAAACGCTAAACAACCTGCCCTGCGTGCCGGGGAAACGCTCGGGAAGGAACTGGAGACAGATGGCAGTTATAGTGCTGCTGATGTTGTATTCATGATGTGCTGGTTTCCTTTTATTTAAGGAGTTTGAAATACTTAGCGAATCTATCTTCAATAAACCAACCTGTGAGAGGAGGAATTACTATAAGGAATTACAGTATATAGGAATTACCTTTTGCTATCTTGTGTATGTGTATAAATATACATATAAAAATACACATAATGAATTACTATATATTACTATTACAGTATATACAGGGCCAATTCTGTTACTTCATCAATACAACGCATGTATTTTGTACTAAATATATGTATTCTGCATACTTAGTAGTCACTACTGCGCTCACCTGTAGCCATCCTGCAATTTCTAATTTCATCACCTTAACTTTTAGAATCCTTTTGCATTTCTAGAAGTTTACCAATACAGTCCAAAATTTTTAATTATAAACTTTGAAACTGTCATAATGAACCTTTCCATCTAAAACATTCCACCAAGACCATATGATATGGGTAAGTCACAGAATATTTCTGCAGGAAACTCACTAAAATGTAATGATTTGGGAATTATTTATTTGTGCCATGAGATTAGGATGTGAGCAACATGGTCTAGGGAAAGTTGTCGCACATTGTATGCACATGTGTAGTTTGGTTTATAAAGATTTTGGGAAACTATTTTTATTGAGCTTTACATTAATGAATAACAACTGGATTTTTAAGACTTTTTAATAAAACCAAGGAAAGCAGTGATTTTTCTGAGTTGTGCAAGTGGAGGGGATAGAGAGGGGAAGTAAATGGTATTGATTACAATTTAGAAATGGCATTTGTGGTCCTTTTCCTGTCTTACAGACCAGTTCTAAGACACTACAGAGGGACAAGAAATAAAAGTCCACTTAAAAAGGCACCCTGTGACTGATGGTGCTTGGCTGTGCTTTAGTTGTTCAGAAGTTGATGCTGGAAAAATTACAAACCACACCGAAAAAGATCAGGTTATTGGTATTCTCCAGAGGATTCCTGAAGTCTGGAATTTGGGCAAATCCCAGGGCAGGTCAGAGGCAGGAAATGTAGTTTCTGTAACTCTACAGATCTTCCAGGTGGTGCAAAATTCCAGCATGTGAAGCAGGAAGGAGGTACCTGCTGATCTACCAGGCAAACGGGGAAGGTAAAAGTTTTAGTTTAAAATTTATCCTGCACTGCCCTGTGGCAACAGAAACATGAAATATCACAGCTCCCTGCTGTGAGCAGCATAAAGCTAATTAATTACAGTTTGTAAATGAGCTGGGGAGGGGTGGGTGTGAGTGTGGGAGCAGCTGCTGCACCCCAGCTGCTTCTGACCTGTCCCTGCCCTGGGGAATAACTGCAACTGCAGGATAATGAGGGAAATAACCCAAACCTTGACACACCGTTTCGGGTAGGTGTATCCTAAATTAAATCCCATTTGGTAATTAAATCCCATTAGCTGCAGCAGGGGAGAGATACAAGCCAGCAGACTTCACACACAGGAGCAGTGGATCCGTGATGTTCACCTAGTAGAAAACCCTGAACTTTTTAAAAAGAAGTATTTTCAACTTCTTTCAGCTTCAAAATTCAAACTGTGAACAAAACATGCAAACAGGTCATGGTGTGAGAAAGCGTTCTAAAACAACTTTATTGGAATGATACAGGAATGGTTAATATACAGGTTAAATCCTCAATGCCTGCTTTCTACAGAGGAAAAAAAATAAGAAAGAAAAGAACCAATTCAGTTCTTGCACCCATGGAAACAGAAAACCAGCACAGAGGTAACAGATTCCTGGCACTCCTAAAATCATGCAAGAGATCTGCATCAAAAAACTCAAGTTTTACACACACAACAAAGAGATTTTGGGTATTTTCAGTTTGTGTCGGTGCCTTGTTCCCCAGACAAAGGAATAATTCAGCCTGGCTCACCAGAGCTGCCTTAGGAATGCTGATACAGTTTGAACGCTCCCATATGGTGGGGAGGGACAGACGAGGGGACTGACTTTGCTTTTTTAAACTTGGCAATTTTCGTGACCGTTGAGACAGGGATTGACCTCATTTCAGAATGTTTTGGGTCGCTGAACTGACAGAATTTGGCAGCAACTTTTAATTACAGCTTCTCCAAAATAATGGCTGTAATTCACCAAACTTGCACAGGAAACACAGCAAACTGGTGTGGGTACAGAGACCTGTGTGTCAAATCCCACTTTCCTCACCACACTTCTTCATATTCCTTCCCAAGAACTTCAGCAGGAATTTAGACACAGAGAAAAGATTAAGCCAATATTAAGAAAGAAAAATCACCTCATTCAGAAAGATGAAATCATAGTGAACAAAAATCTGATGCTGGATTTAAAACACAACCAAACTTTGATCTTAAATTTCAAAGAATTTCAGTCATTCCTGACAAAAGCTGTTAATAAAAAAGCACAGCTGTGTGTGTTAATCTTTAAGGTAAGGCTGCACCCAATCCATCCCTCTGCCTCATGACACTGTGCTGCTGCTTTTGTAAGCACAAGCTTCCAACTGCTTCCCAGGCTTCCAAAATGATAAATCAGGAATTAAAATATGGCCAGGAATTACAGGCTCCCTCATGAGCACTGGGAGAACATACAGGTTAATATTGCACGTGGTAAATTCACCCTCACAAGACACTGAGAGATTTGCAATTCCTGTAACAGCTTTATGATATGGCAATAACAATGGAAATGAAGTTTTTAAACCTTAAAAAAGAAAGAAGTCTTGCTTAATTACAATAACTTTTGCTATTCAAACATTTATTTCCCCATTTGAAAAAATACTATATGAACCTAATGACTACTTGAACATGCAGTGAGATGTTTAATGCTCTAAGCAGTGTGAACTGGTATTTTTGTAGAGAAATACATTAAAGGCTTTCACCCTTACACAGGTAAGGAAATGCCATTTCTGGCCATTTTGGCTTGTTTGCAACATTGAATCTTGCCCCAGATGTGTCATCGCTCGTGCTTAGGCAGCTGTGAGGGACCTGTGTCCATTGCCCACATCCCTTTTTTGTCCAAAGAGCCCACACAGATCACTTAAATGAGAAATACATGGGGTTTGTTGGGGGTTTTATCACCTGTACAATGTGTAACAATACAAACCTTAAATATCCATTCTACAGAAGACAAACACAACTTTCCAAAGTGACTACAATGGTTAAACTACACGGTACCACCTACAAATTCATCTGAAACCAGGAAAGACACTGAAAAATTACTGTGTAACTCAGTAACATTTTTGAGGCAACTCAGGCACTAAATTAGTATCTGACGAGGTTTTAGATGCTGTTTTCCATAGTTTAAATAGTTGGATCTCTAGGTAAAACCCATCTGCATTTTTAGTACTAAAATAGTTTCTTTAAGTTTACACAAAATGGATGAATTGCCAGGACAGTTTAAACTAAATGTAACTCATTCATGTCTGATTGCTTCAGCTTCCATCAGAACCTACTCCTGCTCCCTACCCTGAAATTCCCATTTCCATCCCGTGTTCAATTTGTGTTATGGACAGTGAATGCTGCAAGCACCAATCAAATGTTAGAAATCACATCTACATTTCTTGAAGCAGAGACAGTTGGAGTATTTTATAAAAAGCTGTGGAAATTCCCTTTACAGACATTTAAGGCAGTTGAAATTCACGCTTGCTGCTTGGCCAGTGCTTCAGCTTCCTGAAACAGCAAAGAGAATTATATGTTAGTAGTTTCTCAGTATGTTTCAGAAAGAACACTATAAAAAAATAACCTGCATTTTTCAGTCTTCTTTCAGCCTTTGTAAGGTGATCACAAATGGGAACAGAATGACAACAGAAGAAATGCAACAGGAATTTCCTTTTGGTTTCTCTGAGTGTACTTTTGACTGCAGATTAATTTAATTACCTCCTAGCAGCACCATGACCTACAAAGAGATGAATGAGAGATGAATTCGCAGTGCCCTCAGTGCAGCACCTCAGTGGGGACAGCCTGGTTTATTTGAAAGGACAAAGTTCAACATCTGCCAAGATCTGATGGAGCCATTTGCTTTTGTGACTGCATAGAAATACTCAAGATAACAGATTCAACATCATTGTTACCATGAGCCTGCATTGCTAAACAAACAAAACACGTGAGGATAAAGGACTAAGAGGGGAATTTCCAAGAAGTCTGTAAGGTTTTTTTAAGAGAGGAGACACAGTGGGTGACCCCAGCCTGCAGGGCAGGAAGTCCCACGCGCATCTCCTGTATCTTGGACGTGGTGGATCACTCTGGTTTTCCTGGCTAGCTGCCCTCATCCTGCCTTTGAACTCGGGGCGTGGGAAGAGCCTGGTTTGGAGCTGCCGTGCTCCTGGCCCATGTTCTGCTCTGCTGGCCTGTCACGGGTCAGAGAGCTGGGCTGGGCTGTCACTGCACACCCACAGTCCTCGTGTGAGGACATCCCAGCCATCCGCGGCACTAAAGGCAGGTGAACAATGAAAGGAAGATCAAACAGAGCTACAAAGGCTGGAAAAAAGCAGCATGTTTGATATTCTCTACAAGACAAGTGGTTCTTTGTGTGGTAAGAAAGAGGAGAAGGTTCCCTTGGCTTTGTAACAACTCCATTAACCAGCCCAGGGCGCGGCAATGGTGATACCTCACTTTTTTTTTTTTTTGCAAGACAAAGTACTTCTCTTCAGAACAGGCAGTGGGAAGCTGGAGAGGATTCCTGGTATTTCATGCCCAGGAAGGTTGGTACACATAACCTGCTAACCTATTTTTCTTGGAGGTCAAACTCCATTTCCTTGGGCATAGTCCTGCAAGTTATCTGGGACAGGCTCAGCTTTCCAGGCATGACACTGTCCCTCTTTCATACTTTTCCTTACTTCTCCCTCAACACCCCTCACTGAGCATCCTCCCAGCTCTTAAATCCTTCATAAAAAAATAATTAAGCACAGCTTTTAACTCACAAAATCCTCTCCTTTTAAAATCCACACATATTGCTTGAAGGAGGGATATTTAAGATCAGCCAGCCTTTCCCAGAGTCTGTAGATCCAAAGGACAAGACAAACTTCCAGGACTCAGAAAATAGTTGCTTGGATTTTCCATGCTTACTTCTGAGACATTCCTGTTGAGCATTAATATCAAACCTTTGTGTTCAGAGTCAAGTAACTTCCCAAATCTCTCCTGATGGCACTGAATGGAGGTTTTGTGCCAAGGCCACTCCCAGCCTCCTGCCATTTTCTACAGATGCCATGCCATTCCCTACAGCACTATATCCAAGCTGCACACAGCTATGCTGGAAATGCCAATTTCAACACCTACAAATCCATGTACCCGCCTCAGCAGCAGACAACCAACTTGACTGGACATCCTAATTGTGGGAGGAATTCCCAAAATCAGCCCCAGAGCAGGATGCAGGGGGTACAAGTGCACTTCTACAAGTTATTTTTACCATCATCAGCCCAATGCAACATGGAGATTCAGCAGAGTACAACTGTGTTCTGTCCCTCCTGTTTAAAATTCACTTTTTCCTCAGGTGAGGACAGAACTGGAGCATCCCTTAGGACACAATCAGAGCTCCTGACAGCCATGGTGGTTGCTCCTGCCAGCCGGCAGGTCTGGGAAGCAGCGACGTTCCCAACGTTACCAAGACAGGTGACCTGATTTGTTATGGCAGCAGCTGCTCTCCGGTACCACTGCACTTCCCAAGGGAAAGGCATGAGCTTCCCTGCATCCCACAGTCTCAGGATTGCTTCCTCACTCCTTGGCTCCATGCTGCACACTCTGCTGAGCACTGCAGTGCAGATGTTCCAAGGAACTTTACCAGGACTGTGGCACTGTGTGCAGCTGGTCTGACGCTGGCAGTGAGTAATGCTGGGGTGCAGATCCCATGCTTTGCTCTGTGCAGCTCTGCACAAGGCAGTTTTTTCCCCTCACACCATTCCCACCAGTGGAGCTACTGCTGCAAATTTGGCTCCCAAAACTGCTTCAGACTGCCCCACAACGTGCAGTGCTCACTGCTCACGGGTCACCATCCACCTTTAAAATTAGGTCTCTTAGCGATGTGCACAGCACGACCTTCGACTCGTACATGAGTAAAGCTGAAAGGGAATGGCGTGTTTATCCATTGGAACAAGGAAGCTGGAAGTGACCTGGAGGATCCTGCTGCTGTCAAGTGAAACGTATAAAGCAGGCTTGTCTTATCCTATCAAAATCAAAAGGAGAATTCCAGCCCATTGCATCCGCAAAGCAGCAGCCCAGTTTGTAATTGGCAAAGGAAAATAAGCTTCGGATAACAAGCTGGAGGAAAAAATTACTCTGAAGTAAGACCATGTTATTTCAGAAACAGTGGCTCTGGTTTCAAGGGATTTTCTAGTAAGAAAAATCTCATCAAAATTTCACATTAATTAAATTATTTTACTGAATTGAAAACATTCTTTGATTTTGGGACAACTTTTTTCATCTAGATTTCTTATACATTCTTTAGTGCAAATATTAACTACTCTTTTGAAGCTGAAGCCTGAGAGCCTCTGGAGACTGAGTATCTCCCGGGGGGACTGATGGGGACAACCACAGCACACATGCAGATCCTGCTGTGAGCAGAGAAGGAGGAGGTGAAAGCCACAGGCTGACTCACTGAAAGGAGGTGCTCACCTACCTTTGACCCAGGAGGTGCAGTCAAGCCCAGAAACGCATACACAGCGTTGTTCTCCCGCGCCTCGAAGAAAGCATTGTAGTCCTTCACCATGGCAGGAGGGAGAGGAGATAAAAAATACAGAGGAATGAATTGTCAGAAACAATCTCAGCTCATTTTGAGGTGTCACCCAGCCCACACCAAGCAAACTGCTTCCTGTGGCCGAATGCAAAATCCAGTGTCACCTCAGGTACGTGGCATTAGCACTAACAGCACACAAACTGGTCTGGCTGGAAAGGGATAAGCTGGGAATTCATTCCATGTCCCAACAAGATGTTGTTGTGAAATACTCCAGCCTTTCCCAGAGGGACAGACTCCACAGCAAGGCAGGTGTCATTGGTCTGGTGTGGATGTCCCTCCTGCAGAAGCAGCTGAGCCTGGATGTTGTCATCAGAAACCCTGATGTTCCCAGATGTCACTCCTTATTCTGGACAGAAATGGCAGCTGTGCAGCTGTGGACTCCAGCAGCTCTTAAACCTGTCAGAAGCTCAAGTGAAACCCTTACACTGACAATGCACCTTCCCTGTAGCATTTCCCACTAAAGATTAGTCTGTGCAAGTGAAGGCAATGGGGTGGCACAATTCACTTACAGTGCACTACAAATGCCCTAAACACACACAGCCACTTCCCAAGAAAATTAAGGTAATAAATAAATAAATAAAAAGAAATACAGCTTGCCAAACCCCAACTACAGGAACCAGAAGTTTTGTGCAAGCTCACTGTTGTCTGAGTTACCACATAATTGCCTCACTCTGACTTCTGAACTCAGCAGGGATCAGTCCTGTGACTTTCCTGCTCTCCCTTTTCAACTGATGCACATTACCAGCCTTCTCCAGCTTTCCTGGGCAACATTTGGATGCAGGAATCCTATTTGGGAAGCCCAAGGTAGGCAGCAGCTCAGTCTCAGGCTGCAGTCAGGGAGAGCTGTTCAGGGCATGCTGCTCCGGATTCCTGACTGTCTGGGAGGCAAAAGCCTAAGGAACAGCAAGTGCTGTTTGAGAACAGCAGAGAGGCAGCTCCAAGGAGAGTCTGCTGCAGCTGGAACAGAACGAAGTACAGGGACCAGAAGATTCCAGCTGCCTGGACTTCAGGGATATTAAATTATTGCTCCATTTGCACACGCAGCATTCGCTCGCTGGTTTGATAAAAATGTGTACAATTAGGGTAAATCCTCCCTGAAGACCTTCTGTTGACAGGACTGGGGCTGCTTGATAACAAAGGAATTGTTTATCTTGCTGGTGCATGGTCCATGAGCCTGCTCCACAGCATCTCCCAGGACAAGAATTCTGGGGCCTGAGGAGCAGGGCTCATGTCAGCCTGCACAGCATCTTCAGTTCCAACCTCTCTGCTGTGCATGGGCCAGGAAAGCCAATTTGCTCTTTGTTCTGCCAGTTGTGCTGCATCAGATGGAACAAAGAGGGAACTTCACGCTCGAGAGGCATCAGATAAAAACAGAAAGAGGTTCAAATTCTGGGCACAGAATTAACTTTTACCTTCCCGAAAGCTGAACTGTAGCAACTCGAACCCAGCAACACAAACTGACCAAATTTCAAAAGTTCAAAGTGGCATCAACCAAGTTTTGGGGATGAAGTAAACCCAGAGCAAGAACCTTGTGACCTGCCCCTTCTCGTACAACTATTGATCCTTACAACTGTCACTCCAAACCAACCTTTTTCCATGTCACAACCAGTCAGTAAAATTTTGAGAGCCAAGTGGCACAACAGCTCACTGTGGATATTATTTCAAGTTCTGCTCCTATTACAAGAAAAATTCTTGGCACATTGAGAATAATTTCTTTCAGTAGGCACAGATTTGTCTCACAAAAGTCCAGAACCGGCAGGTCCTGATTTACAGATTGTGCAGGTCAAAACCAGACTTCAAAAGGACCAGAGGAATGCACACTGTGAGCTCTGTTCAGAAGATACTAAGTTTTAAAAATAAAACTAACAGTTAATCTAATAATCATTCAAGCATGGCAGCTGAGTGCAAGTACTTCAGGGCAACTTACTTTTGATCAAGCATTAAAATAATTACAGTAGGCTTTGTGTTTGCAACACGAGTTTTAATCTGTCCAAGGCACTGGAGTAAGTGAACCACAGCAGCCTTCCTTGTGCAAGCAGCACACAGAGCTGATCCCAAGAAGGATCAGAAAACTGATTTATGATCGTGACAGGTATCACTTCACATGACCTGGGATTCACACCTACTGGCACACCACATGAGCAGAGCACATCTCTGACCTTGCTACAGAACATAAGGTTGGTGTAACAGGGCCAGATTTCTGTGAGGTGTTAGTTCACCATCATGGAGAACATGAGGATTAAACAAACCTGGGAACTTTCAGAGCCATGAGAAAAAACCTGCAGGAAAAAACCCTATAGACCCTGTAAGGTGGAATCCGAATCAAGAGGTCTACATTTTAATCTTTCCTATGGTGTGACTGGAATATTCAAGAATCAATTATTACTAAAAGCCCAAGATGGGGGGAAATGTCCAATATCTCCCACAGCCTTCCCAGTTTAGACAGCTGCAGGTGACTAAACATGGGCTGTGGCAGAGAGGAGGAGGAGGAGGAGGAGGAGTGGGGTGAGCACAGGGCGAGCTGGAGCAAGGCCTTACCCCGAGGTAGCGGCTGTCGTTGAAGAGCCGGGGCGGCAGGGGGTTCCCACTCGCTGGCCGACTGTCCTCAGGGACGTTCTCCCGCATCCATTTCCGGTTCTCCTCGTTGGCCGCGATGTCCTTCTCCTCAAATTCAATTTTGTTGGCTTCCAAGAAGCCTAGCACATCTTGTTGCTGCTTTTTAATCTGTCACAAAAGAGGGAGGGGGGAGAGAAGGCAAACAAAATCAGTGAAATAATTTTTAATGCAGTTCCAGGGCTTGATGCAGAAACCTGGGGGTGCAAACCACAGTGGAAACAGGAGCGGTAAGAAAATTCTTAGAATCATAAAGTATCCTCTGAAGAGTCAGATCTGAGCCTTGACTTGGCTCCCACATAACCGAACAGGCTGAAGCCTAAAGATGCTGTCCCTATACATATGTGAGTGTTGTGAACCATAAAGGTGCCCACCCAAAAGCAGAGGTGTGAGCAGGGCCCTTGGGCAGGCCAGGTTTTAGTTAACTCAGGGGAACTTTGGTTTTTTTGGGTGAGTGGAGTTTGCTGGAGGCACATTTGAAGTACAACCAGCGTCCTCGTGCCCTTGGAAGCACAGGCTGAACCCCTCCTTCTCAGAGTCCAGGTTTTTCTCCACCTCGGTGCCAAAAGAGATCTCCCCAAACATTTTTGGTTCATGCTTCTTTGTACAAAAGCCCCTCTCCCACTGTGTCCTGGGTGCCAGCGGGGCAGGTACAGTCTCTGGTAAGCTGTGACTCCACATCCCCATCCTCACTCGTGTTAGGGAGGCTGGCTGAGGTCCCACAGCTGATGCCACCCATCCGTGCTCACACAGCATCCAAGGGAAAAGCAGGATCTGTGTGGCAAGCATGGTGTTGGCTCTGCACAGGGAAGGTGGTTTTTATTACTGTCATTATGAGTTACTGACTTCTTGACACAAAGATGTTCTGCTTATGCTCTGCTTCTTCCTCCGCATGACTTTACCACCACAGAGGAGATTAAAACCATGCACATCCTAGCAAACAATAAAAAGCGGAATTTAAGGGGAAATTTGTTTTTCTAAAATTACCCCTTCACTGCAAAGCCAGTCCAAGGAGCGGCTTCACCCTAATGAGCCGGGGCCCCAGGAGCAGCGTTTCACACAGATGTTGCACTGGTGCTAACTCAGGTCAGCCACAGCTCCCGGAGCAGCCGCTCCATATACGGCCACGGGAAAAGACAGAGCTGCAGGGTCAGGGACAGCCAGCCCAGAGCCAAATATGGAGCCTGTGCCCCGGGCTGCACAGCCCCACACCCACGGGCACCCACGGGCACCCAGCCTGCACAGCCCTACACCCACGGGCACCCACGGGCACCCAGCCTGCACAGCCCTACACCCACGGGCACCCAGCCGCACCGGGGGCACCGGGAGCAGGAGGGAGTGTGGGGAGAGTGCTGCCCTGAAGGATGTAGGTTGGGGAGCAGAGCCCAGCAATTCCAAGGATGGAATCTTCAAGCATCCCCTGACTCAGTCTGTAGCTGCTCCATCCACGGCAGGTTCAAGCAGACCTCCGGAGAGGTGCCTCCAGCACAAAGGGACCAATCCTGCTCTCCCGACGGAGGGCAATGTGCTCCCAGCCCAGCAGGGAAGCTGCAAAACCAATGTAATTCCTCCAGCGACATCAGCCCAGGAGCCGCTGGACTTGCTATGTGAGCACCCTGAAACGCAAGGATATTGCTAATTTTCATCGTGGCTAAAAATAAATAAAGCTGGAGGAGTTAATACCACCCTGAGGAAATAATTTGTGTAGAGGCTGTATAAAAACATTCTCAGCAGACTCAAATCTCTGGGTAAGAGGTTTCTTTGCCTGTCTCTAACAGCAGGAGGGAGGAGCAGGGGAAGCTTTTCTCTGTTGTGCTCTATAGCTCTTGGAAAAAAAAAAAGGGAGCACTTCCTTCATGAACTGTTCTGTAGGGCTAAAATAAGGGAAAGGCCTTTGGAATTGTAAACTCCTCTGTCAGTAGGACCTGGTAGTAAATGTAAATTTTTTTCCCTGAACCAGTTAGATTTTAATTAACCATCTCCTACAATCTCTACAGATCCAAGTAGTTTATTACTCTTACGTCCTTAACTTGTCCAAAATCCGTTGCTGAGTGAGAACACACTTTGAGATGTCCCAAAATCATTAAGGAATTAAAGAAAACCAAGCCTTTACCCAATCCACCATTAACCTATACACTCTCCAACATAAAACAAGAGCTCTGAGCTGGACAGGAATCAGCATTTTAATCTCCTGAGAAGTCACTTTATTTTTTTAATAATTTTGACTATTAGATTGTGTTTTAGCCACACACACATCCTCACACCCCTCCCAGCATCTCACAGTGGGACAGTCTCTGGGTTGTTTTTTCAGCTCCAGGAGGTACAAACACATCCCAAACTGACAACTGTGGCTCCAAAGGGTGATCACAACCTCTCTGCTTGTTTTTGAAGAGCTGGCAAAGCTGGAAATGTTGGGGTTTTTCTGCTAGAAAAGGCACCATTGGAAGGCAAGCATAGAAGTTTGGTCTCTGTGTTACTCTCAGGCCATCTGTAGTCAAGAGGGGTAATTCTCTAGAGAATTCTACAGAAAAGCAAGGATGGTGTTGATGTACGAGGAATATTAATCTGGAACCCTTGTTTTCTGTCCAGACAAAAAAAAATTGGAAGATTAAGCAGCAATGTTTTCCTCCCAGCTCCTCAGAGAAGTCTTCTGGCCACAGTGATGAGCAGTAAATGCTCCACAGAAACAGGGCACCAACCACTGGGCAGAAGAGACACCAAGCTGCCAAATCCTGTTATTTTATGTGATTTTATTTAGAAAACTTCCATTAATCTCAGGCAGTGGAATAGCACTGGGAGGGAAGGGCTGAAAATAGAGCAAGAGACGTCTGCTGCTGCTTCAGGGTGTTTTGTCTTACTTGAAAGGGCACACGTTCTCCTCGGGACAGAGGCTGAAGATGGTTCCTGCTGCCCATGTTTGGGAAGGAGCGAGGAGCCTTTCTCCAGGATGTGCCTGTCAACACGCAGTGCTCGCTTCCCAGCAAACCTCTCCCGATGCTGAAGCAGGCATGGACAGTGGCCAGCGCCTTCCCAGACCCTGCACCTCAGCTACGTAAACAACTGTCACGTCTGAAGCCATTCTGGCCCCTGAAGTGCAGCTCACTGCAGTTGGCAAACACAAAAATCCGTGTTTATTCCGAGTGCTCCTGACACATTGCGCAGAGCCGGGAATGTGCCAAGAGTCAGCGCAGGAGCTGGGGAGCCCAGCAGGGCCCTGAGGCTTGGGACCGCACTGGTGGGGCAGGGGGTTTGTGGAAACACAAAAGCACAAGAATTGAGAAATCAAGGATAGGGATGGACAGACAGCTGTAAGGAAGGGAACAGGCTGGGGGCAGGAGTGGAGGGAATGAGCAAAATGGATGGATAGAGATTGGGAGAAAATCCTGGTGGGATGGAGACAGAGGGATGGAAGGAGAAGGGGTGGAAGCAGGTGAGGTCAGTACTGCCAGGAGGAAGGGCTGCATCCTCTGGAGCTCCCACCGCCCTGCCTGGCAAAGAGGACGCCCCTGGAACAGCCAGTGTTGCTCACAGGTGCCTTGACCCCCACCCCAAAACCAGAAACACACTCCTGGTTTCTCTGCCTCAACACACACTTGGGAGAAAAACAATTCCTGAGGTGAGTCGAAATGTTTTACTTCTTGCTGATGTTCCCAAGATAATATTGAAAGGAACATTTAATGAAATGAATCTATTTTCTCTTTGTTTTGGCTTTCAGGGTCTGTTCCAGAGACAGAAACAGCATTATGGCAAGTTATTGGTGGTTAAGCAAAGTCTCACCACCACACTGTGATCTTGTGCTACAAAATCCACTGTGTATCAAGATTCCCTTCTTTTCCAGTTACAAGGCAATCATGAAACATTAAGCTTTCAACAGAGCATGGGCACAAAATAACATTATTAATACGAGTGTAGAATTGTGAACAAGTATTGCCCCTCAGTTGAATACACATCAGAAATTCAATTTACTGTTCTTAGATTTAACTCCCATCAGCGATGTCAGCAACACAAGAAAAATCACATCAAAGCTGCCAGGAGTACAAACAGGTAATGTTTGACAAAAAATCAGTCCATCAAAACTACAATTTTAACCCCAAAGTGGGAATAAACTTTCCAGAAAATGCTGCAACATTTTAGATTCTCTTCCAAATCTTTACTCATTAAAAGAAAAAAAAAAAAAAAAAAAAAAAGTTTAAAAAAAATCCCTCAGTTAAAAGATAATAAGCAGAAAGGAGGCATGGATGATGCTGCCACTACCCCAATGCAGGGAAACACTTTTTTAAACACCTTTTGGAACTGAACTTCACAGAAGTTTCTATCTCGTTTGGTCTACATAGGCACACACACTGAACGGTCCAGTCCACACTGCTGGCCAAGAAGGGGTTTGGGTTGGTTATTTTCAGTCTTGTTATTTTTTCAGTTTATAAATAAATCCCTTGGTGGACAATAGACATGTTTTGGAAATCTATTTATGGACCACTGGAACCCAAAGTAAGTTGACAGTCTGACTGCTGCTGTTTTGATCCAACAACAAACGCTGACTCCAGCTCTGCCATCCTCTCCATGGAGCTTCTCCACCATTTCTGTGGGTCCTGGGTCCCAACCTCCACGCAGGGGAAAAACAGAGATTTTATTAAGTTTCACATTAGACCTGACAGTTCTCAATTCAGTTTCAAGACAACACTACATTTAAAAGGAGATGCTTTTTTCCACTTCCAATTCCAGCCTCCTGGGTTTTAGATAAACAAAAGCAACTACAGCTTCAGCGCAGTTGCATTGTGTGCCAATGATGGTTTGAAATACACTGCTTCCTCCTTAGTGGGAGCAAATCTTTAAATCCCAGAGGCAGCTGCTTTGTGCAGGAAGGTGTAGTCCAAGCTCCAGGTGATGCTCCAGGTTGTGGCCAGACTTGCACACAACAGTTCTCCAGAAGCTTTAGAGTCTTCTGAAGATGGGTAAGCTGAAATTTAAGCATTGAATGGGAAAAGTGCAGTGCAAGAAATGTTTAGCAAACTCCACTGGCAGCCAGCAGGAAGGTGGAAACCCCCAGGAAGTCATTTTCCTTGGAGGAATGGGCAGCATGAGGAATGCCAAGTGCTGCCAAGACAAATTGACTTGTCACAGGGTGTCCTGTGGACTGAGCTGTGGCCACACTGCCTCAGTCCACTGCCACTTTTTGGGATTAGAATAAAAAATAACTGGGGATTTTGGTTTGTTTTTTATATGTCTCACCTAATTTCTCAAATGACCTTGCCTTCCTCACCCAAGTCCCTAATGCAGAAGTTCATCCTTGCAAATGAGCTGCAAAATGCTTAGAATTTCTCCTCCCACTACAACCTAATTTGCAGGAGTTAAACAGCCCAGCAGCTCAGCCATGGATTTAAATGTCACAGATTCCTGACAGCCCTCTAAGCTCATTCTCCACCCCAACACATGGCAGCAGGGCTCCCTTCCGAGCAGCCTCAGTCCTGGCCTCCATCACAGCTTGCCTTTGCTTTTCTCTAATATTCCAGAAGCTATTTTTCTGTCTAAAGTGGTTTTGTTGGGTTTATTTGTAGGAATAAGTCAATTTTTTTCCCCCCTACATTAGCTTAAAAATCCAGTGTGCCAATTCTGGTGGTGCCACTGTAAATGGTGGTCAGAGGGTTAGAAACCTGCAGGCAACTCCAGCAATGACCTGGCTTGATCAGAGCTTTGCCAGGTGTCTCCCAGCAATTCCTGTCTCACTCTTACTTCTCCCTGCCTGGTAGAACATCTGCCTATTTTTAGGTCTGGGTAATTATCATCACAGAACTCAAAGCACTTCTTTGTTCTGGTTATTTTAAGCAGAGCATTACATGTAGCAGTGCCATCACTGTCTCTCTCGATGGTTTCTGGTCTGGAGGGAATGAGATTGAGGACAAACACAGCAAAACCACCATGAACTTACGGGACCTAAATCAAACACAGGAGGCTGGAAAAGTTCAGGCTGGACTTGTGCTGCTCCTTTTTTTCATTTTCCAGAAATTCAGCAGTGTCCAGATGGGTTCCATATGTACTGGCTCTCTCCCTGCAGGGTCCTTTGGGAAAGCCCATGGCATATCCACATGTATCCTGCACTGCAGCACTGGTTTGATGTGGTTAGACCCCAACAGCTTAAAATGTGTTTATTCGGAAATGGTTTTTACCACCAGGCACCCATTCACCCTGGGCTGTGTCAGCATCACCAGCCCAAGACCTGGGGTAGGAGGGAACAGGCTGCAGCTCCCACTGAGAGCAACAACCACATTCCTGCTGCTCATGTGTGGGTTTGGAAGACACTTTTTAAAAGCAAGAGAAGGTGAAAGGATGCAAAGGGACCACCACTCAAGAGCAAGGCTGGGGGAAAATGCAGGCTACCAGGTTTTTGCAGTTTAACCTGGAGGTTACATCATGTCTGGCAGCACATGGGCTGTCTGCAACAGGGCTTTAGCTGGGCATAAGGTACCACCCCACAGACCAGATTTTGGAACACAAGCCAAAAATATAGCTGGAACAAAGGACAAAGTCTGCACTTCCCAAAACAAGACCACGACTTGCTCCAGAAACCATAGAAAGTTACATAAATGAAAAAGCTGATTCATGAGAACAAAAAATAAAAGCTTCTCTCATGGATTATAATGCTATTGTAACTGCACTCATTCAATAACCCAAGGCCTAAAAACTTGTTAAATCCCACACCAACAACACCCAATTCCAAAGATCCTTGTGCATTCAACAAGTTTTTCCCTACCCGAAGAACCAAACAGGAAAGTTAATGTTACCTCCACGCACTAAAGTCCTGGGGATCAGGGCTCTCAACAGAGCCAAGGGCGCTTAGAGACCCAACTCACACTCACTTTTATTTACTCTGACACAGACTGCAAAGAGAATAAAATCCCAGGGGGATTTGGCATTTAGTTCCCCTGGGCTGCTTTGGGAACTTCAACCAGTACACCAGCCTGGCCCCTCTGGTTGGCACAGCGCAGCACAGCTGAGCAGGTTCCTAACTGCCACACTGCCAACTTGCTGTTGAAATTCAAGAAATTAGTTAAGACAAAATAAGAAACCTTTTCTCTCTCACTCCAGCAAGGAGGGTTTGAGTTCAGTGTTCCAGCAAGGTTTTTCAGTGTCACTAATTTGGTGTCAGACATGCAGTACAACCAATTCCACCACACCTCAACTACAGTCAAATTCTAACAAGATACTAAAAGGCCACAAATAGGTCAGAATTGTCTTGCTGCACCACATCCAGTGTCTGTTTAGCTACTTTCCTCCTGCAGCAGCCAAAAGCAGATTCCTTTACTCATTTGTCAAGTAGGAGGACAAGTAACATTTCCTTATTTATATCTCCCCAGCTTCTGGCATGCAGCAGCAGCAGCACTGCCTAACAAAGCCCTGATGACTTTTTAATGTGTTTTAGGTTTACTTTCTATGAAGGCACCTTAAGGATCAACATTATTATCACAGCTTAAGGCAAATTCTGCACCTAACAAATGATATCCAAGCACTGGGGAAGTGTGTGGGGCTGAATCCATTCATCCTTTAACACCTGCCTGTCAAGGACTATTGTGGTGTTATCAGGATTCTAACAGAGAACATCTTATCGTTGGCAACACCTGAAGCCCATGTTTATAAGTACCATTTAATAAACTTCACATTTTGTTCCAGTACATGAAAATGGTTCTGTCAGCTGAAACCCCACCTCTTTTCCTACTGAAGCACCAAATTCAGAATAAATCTTTCTCTTTCTTGGCTGCAAGGAAAAGGTGGTGGAGCACTGAAAAGGCTCCCCCAGGGAATGGTCACAACCCTAAGGCTGCCACAGCTCCAGGAGCATTTGGAAAATGCTCCCAGGGATGCACAGAGTGGGATTGTTGGGGTGTCTGTGCAGGACCAGGAGTTGGACTTGATCCCTTCCAACTCAGCACATTCCATGATTCCATGAAAAGATGGGTGACAACATTCACCTTTAACTCTCCTCCTTCCTGGCTGTTTCAGTCAGGACACAGTTTCAGTTGTTCATTCAGCATTTCCTGGCCTGTCCAGGCTCCTGACAGCACTGGCAGCATCTGGTTGTTTTGTCCAAGAGCCCAGCTCAGTCTCAAGCCTACCAGAGATACACAAACTCCTGGGAGTGTTCTGGGGGGGTTGTGCAGCTCAGATGCACTCTCCTTTAGTCAGAATATCTGTGTCCTCATCACAGCTAGAAATGACACATCCCTCTTCTCTCTGCTTACATGCTTCTGTTCATTCTGTAAAAGGCTTAAAGAGGGTCACTACTGCCAAGTCAAAGTCATTCACACGTCAGGATGAATGTGTCTTCCAAAGGTCTTCCCCACAGCAGTCATGGCCTGCTCAAAGACTGCCTCTCCACACACAGACTCTGCATGCATCCAGAGAATGACTTTCTGTTTCTTTGGGATTTTCCCTTCCTTTTTTTCCTTTCTTTAAAGTTCTGTGAAAAGTGACAGCAATGTCCAGTGGGATTATTTGCCTGGATTTCAAAACCAAACAAACCACACACAGCCAAAACTTCCATTTGCAGGGATTTTAATGCAAGATTTTAACACTTAAAATCTCATTCCATCATCAGCCAAAAAATTGAGATGTTTGCTCATGGGATGGCAGTGAGCCTTTTTACACTGTATTTCAGTGCACATGGAACACAAGATCCCCAGCAGCTGGGGGGAGAGCTTCTCCCCAGGGCAAGGGAGAATTTAAAACCCAAAAGTCCCAGGAAGCTCTAGCAGCACTGGAGCTGTTACTAGCAGAGGTACCAAACCTCTCTACCTACTTTTTGCAGACAACCCAAGAGTCTGAACACAGGAAAACTGTGAATGCAAATGAAGCTTCTAACGGCTGAACATCAGGAGAAGTGTTCCAGATCTGGAGAGGTGTCAGACTGACACTTGTCCCCCCACACAAGGACACTCTTCACTCTGCTCACACTGGGCTCCAGGCCCCAGGAGCAGGGACAGCAGCAGGAGTCTCCCCTCGCTTCACGTGATGTCTGCAAACAACCCCAGCAGGAGCTGTGTTTGATTAGGGTTGAACTTTGCACGGGAAGCAGCCTGAGTCTCTGGAGAGTCTCTGGGCAGTGGCTGGCAGCAGTGCCTGACCTCTCCAGCATCCAAAGCCTGCCCATCCCCATGCAGGGGCTCTGCACAGGCTGCTCCCAAACCTCACCTCCTCCAGCGCCAGGTCCAGGCAGGATTATCCAGGAGAGATATGTCAGGGAAGCACAGCTCTGGGACCATATACACATTGGGACCATATACACTCAATCTGCACAAATCAGGTTATGGAAGGAGACCTTCTCCACCAACTCCAAAGGCCTGTTCCTGAGCATGGATTCACCACTTCTTAGAATCATAAACTCAAACAATATCCTGAGTCAGAAGGGATCCTCAAGGATCATCAAGTCCAGCTCCTGGCCCTGCAAAGACATCCCAACAATCCCAGCCTTTGCCTGAGAGCTCTGTCCAAATGCTCCTGGAGCTCTGGGGCTGTGACCATTCCCTAGAGAGCTGATCCAGTGCCTGACCACCCTCTGGATGAGGAATCTTTCTGCAACACCCAGTCTGAACCTTCCCTGACACAGCTCCAGCCATTCCCTGGGGTCCTGTCCCTGGTCAGAGAGCAGAGGTCAGTGCCAGGCTATGCCTTGGCTGGGCTCCATGGAGCTCTGAGCTGGGCAATCTCCTCCTGTTTGGGGCCCCAGCCCAGCTCACAGCTGACATGGGGATTCCTGTGCCATCAGAAGGAAAGGGAAGAAATGAGACAGGGCAGGCAGGACTGCCTCTCCCAGCAGCAGCAATAAAGACTGAAAGCAGGGATCAAACCATGGCCTCAGGCCATTCCTGCTGCAGGCTTTTGCTTCACTCAGCAACAGAAAAGAACTTGCAAATGCAAATACTCACATATCAGGATGATTTTTATGCTATGACTACTAAAGTTAAATAGAATAAATGTTGCCAAATCAAGCTTCCAGACCTAAGCTTCCCCTTATCTTCCTTTGAGTGTGGATGTAAAGAAATGCTCATGTATGGCAAACCATAGCTTTAACCATATGCACCAACATCATCCATGAACCACCACAGCACCAGGAATTGTCATCATCCAAAGGAAAAAAACACCATTACAATACTAAATAAATTGACCCTTGGCAATTTTCTAAGTCAGTCTTGTGGCATTTGACTTTTATAAGCCTGAAAACTGCTCATCTGGTCCAAAACCAACACAGAGCAAGCTTCCTACTGTGGAATACAGGCTCCATTATCTCAGTTACGCACTAACAAAGCACGAGCAGCAGCAGAGTATGAACTCTTCATTTATTACACACAGTTGTTTTCTGCAGCAGACGTGGCGCTTGGCAGGCTGAGTTTCCCTGGAAGTCTCCATGTGCCTGTTCACAGCATCCAAACTCAGCGCTGGGTTAAATAAAAACAAACAGATCCACTCCTCCCAACACCCAGTACCAAACTGACAATTCCTGAACAGCACAGAGATGAGAGTGGCAGGACCTGGGAGCATTCCCAACCATCAGGCAGCTGCTCTGTGTATTCCTGGTGTCTCCACAGCCTCAGCATCTCACTGGTCTCTCTTACCTGAGTCACAAAAGAGGGAAATGGGAACTTTTGTTATGTGGAAGACCAAAAAAACCCCAGTCTCTAAGTCCAAGCTACCTCTGTCACAGACTCCTTGAACAATTTTCTCTTCACCTCTCAGAGGTGCCTTTACTGAGCTGTTAGTCAGCAGGAATAATTATTTTTTCAAATCACTGCTTATTTACTTTCAGGGATCATTTCTGGTGATTTTAGAAACAGTATCAACACACCACAGCCCAGCCCCGTGGAGAGGCTTTGCACAGACTATAAAGCAATTTACCACACAGAAGACTGATCTCCAACAAGACAGTCAGGCTCAGCATCACAAGAGCTGACACATGATATATTCCTAAATACTCAAAAATTTGAGTGTGGCTGAGAAAAACAGGGGAAAAGCCCTGAAGGTGCCACTGGTCACCTGACTGCTTGCTCTGGAAGCTTAAAGAAGTCCTGATAGTCTCGACCTCACCCCTGCTGTGGGGTTCTGAATCTGGTTTTTTCAGCCAGCCTCTTTCTGAAAGCCAGAAGAATTACTTCTCCTTCCTCTTTAGCTTCAGGAGACCCCAGGCCAGGTCTGTGCAATGCTGGCAGCAACTCCACTTTGTAAGAATTGTCACAAACAGCACAGCTCCCACCTCAGATCCCCTGAGGTGTCACCCTCTTCATCAGCCCAGCACTCCAGTAATATTTCCTGGGAAGCAGCCTGAGATAACACACACATGGCTGCAGTTTGGGGGTTTATTGAAACAGCTGCTCCTGTAATTATTTTTCAGAGGCTGGGGATTTCTGCTGGTGATGAGGAACCCTGCAAAGCAGAGGGGGAAACAGGTTTGGTTGTGCTTGCATGAGGAGCTGAACTCTGTTTAGGAAAGGAGTTAAAAGCACAGACAGTTCTGCATGAGGCCCCTGTGGTTTACAATAAAAGCAAAGTTTATTTCCTGTATGGTTTAGCACACAGGGGCTAAATTAACCAACAGGACTAAAAGTTTATAGCATTAATTGCTGTTTCACTGCTTTCATATTGCTAGGCATTTATTCTTTAAATAAAAAACTACTTTAAGAAGAAATATAACATGACCTCAGGGATCCAGGTGCTTCTGATGTGTATTACTTTTTATCTTTGAAGAATTCATATACCACAAATCTTATTTAACAAAAGGGTCTTTTTGCTGACTGCTGTTCTAAAACTAAACCAAGTAATTTTTTTAAGAGAACAAAGCTTTTTTCTTCAACTAAAATACCTAAATGTCACAATACAAAGGAAGAGAAAAAGCTGTGAATAAAATGCAAGTTTTCCTCCTCTTTCCAAGAAAAATAAGGCTGGCTTGAGATAGAACAGCATCCCAAAAATATCCTAGAGAGGAAAGATTCAGCAGACCACAGCCTGTATGGGCAGCAGCTTTCTGACCCAGTAATTAACTGCCCTGGGTAACATTTCAACTGTGAATCATCCTGGAGGCCCCAGATCCTTCTTTATTTTACTTGGACAAAATATTGTCTAAAAACTGTGTCTTTAAGACAGATAAATTCTTCTGAAAAGAACTGGCCACACTGCAGTTTGTAACACTTTGGGCAGCTGAAACAATACAGGAGCTGGCCAAGCTCTGCCTGCCATGGCCAGGAAGGCCAGTGCCTGGGGGTTTGCTCTCAGGACTGCTCAGGAGACATCCTGAAGTGACTCTGTCAGGAATTAACAAAATTGAGCATTTTCCAGCACAGTACAGTTGTTCCCATCTATAGGCTGTTCTCACCCACTGCATCCCTGCAGCCCAGAGGGAAATGCCACCTTCACCCCCCAGCAGGAGCACTAAGCTGGATGCTGCCCATGCCTCAGAGCCATGACCTGGAGCCACTCTGCTACTCCCTACTGTCTTCTTAAAGTTTCACAGGTCCCTCTTGTCACCATGGTATCTGCTTTTTTTTCCTTCTAAACCACAAGCTTCCTTCTGCCTCAGTGCAGGCCAGCATCTGCTTAGCCTAACCAGAAACTAAGATAAATACACGCTGCATTTTATTTTTTTCAAGTTTAAGTCCCCAGCTGTTTATTTGCTGTAGGATGGAGTTCTCCAGGCCTGGGCAAGCAGCCAAAATGGCTTCATTCCCCTGCTGTTCTTCAGTCTCAGCCTAATGCTGATGGCTGGCAGTGGGAGGTGATGGCTCTCCCAATGCCTTCCAAGCTGCCAGCTTGGGTCCCAAATCATTCTGTGGAACACGGAACTGTCTGTCCAGCTGCTCCTCAGTTTATCCAGGTGTAAATTCCTGGGGGGAACATTTCCCAGGTTCGCATTATGGATTTACTTTGATCTTTCCACAGCATGCACAACAAACCTCAGTCCTCTGCAGGTGAAGGGAGGCTCTCACAGGGACCTCCTGGTGCATTTTAGTGTGATGGAAGGGAACAGAAATTTGGAGAAAGACTGCTCAGGCACAAAGGTTCCATGGACTGAGCTACCAGAACCATGGGACTTGTTTATCCCCATCACAGGGCAGAATTTCCAGTTCTTAATCAGGATTACCAGGGCACTAACAAGGAAATTTGCAAACCTGTCCCTTTATATTTCTATTCACACACACTGTACTTCCTGCCTAGGGAAAAAAAAAACCCAAACCCACCAAACATCTACTAGCCATTAATCAGGTTCACTTGATCTTCATTTCTGTCCATACCCAGTGAGAATGTTTTGGGATGTATTTTAATTCATTCACAGAGTTACTCTGCTCCTTTCCTGCCCTGCCAGTTGTTCTGCAGCTGCTGCTCTGGCCAAATACATTTGCAACATGTGCACAGGAATGTCTTGGATAAGCAGCATGAAGTGTTTCCTAAGGAATAAAATCTTGTCCTGCTGTAGTCCATGGCAAAATTCCCAGTGATATAAGCACAGCCAGAGGTTGATCCCATGAGGTGAATACAGATGTGCTGTTTAAACCTGCCTGGCAATGAGCATTCCCATAAAAACATGAGTTTATGTGAAAACTGTGATTATTTTTCCCAGAGGCTTTGTGTTTGCTGTTTCCATCAGGCTTTTCCAGTTGACTTTGATCTATGCCTAAGGCAGGAGAAGTGTCTGATCACCTACCCTAAATATGGTCTAACCATGAAGTGTGTCAGCATCTGCACAATGATGTTAGTCTTGGAATCACCCAGTGCTTGTTTCACATGTAAGAAATGCTGACACACCAACCCAACATATCCCAAGCACGCACATATATTCTTTTCCACCAAAACATTTTTCCTGGACAACATGGTCTTAATTTTTTTAATGCAAACTGTTAAGATAATTTTGGGAGTAGAGCCAATTTCATTCAAGAAGAGAAGAACGCTTTACTGGGTTAGATCCAACACTTGTCTAGCCCAGTCTCCTGTCTCTACTGGTCACAGATCCCAGCGAAGAACACACCAACACACTGAGCACAGAGAGCTACACCACATCCAGCTTTCTTCCCAGACTCCAGTAATTCACAGTCTTGAGTCAGAGGTGTAGTAATTATGTTTAATAGCCCTTAATAGACTTTCCCACTTAATTTGTCTCACTGCTTCCCAAGCCCATGCACTTTCTGCTGTATACCATGTCCTCTGGCAGGGAGTTCCTCCCTGAAATCTGTGTTGTCAAACAAGGCATTTCAGTTACTCTGAACCTGCCACCTGCCACTTTCACTTGCTCTCTCCCAGTTGTTCCATTAGGAAAAGTTATTAATAATCCCTTCCTGTTTGTTCTCCCATGCCTGACATGATGTTGCCCATTTCAGACTTTTTCAGCTCTTTTTCACAACTGCAGAATTCACAGAATCATGGAATGGCTTGGGTTGGAAAGAACCTCACAGACCATCTTGTTCCACTCCCTACCACAGGCAGGGACACCTTCCACTGTCCCAGGTTGCTCCAAGCCCTGTCCAACCTGGCCTTGAACACTTCCAGGGATGGGGCAGCCACAACTTCTGCCTTATTATCCATTAATTCTACCTCATTTGGTTGTTCCTCCCACAGTGATCACCTCACCTTACTTTCTTCCCTTTTCTCACTTCTTTGTATCATTTAAGGACAATTCCAGTCTATTAAAGACAGACTTACTACACACTTACACATTGGGATTTTTTTTTCTTTTGCCCTCTCCCATCCTAAACATTACTGATACTCTGTTTGCTTTTCATGGCCATGAATATGGTATTTTTGTAGAATTACCTAGTAAGACACCAAGACTCTCTGCTAAACAGTATTTTAGCAGAGATTAAACCTCATTCTTGCACAGGACAATTGTTTCTTCCCAGTTTTCAGCTTAGACAGCTACAGCAAGCTGCTCTTGCACTGTTTGCTTAGAGTACAGCAAAGATCTCTGTGGGAATCTCCTGGTAATTTCTGCATATTGTAAAAGCTGTTTTATATTCCCAAATCTTGATTGTTATCTGCTTTCTGTAACTGATGTGCAATCAATTACATAAGCCAAAAAGAAAATAAATAATCCTTGTATCCCACAGCAGCTTCATTTCTTTATTTCTTTCGGAAAAAAAAAGACTTTTAACCTGGCCAGTGCTTGTCCAAAACTTTCTAGAAGTCCAGGGATTCAATATTATGGATCACCATCCCTCCTATGCTCCAGGTAGCTCGGGTGTGAGGCACAGCTTTCTCCTCTGACACTGCATTGATTCTCCTCCCTGCTCTGTCTCTGTCCATGCATCTGCTGGGAAAAAGCCCAGCGAAGAATAACCTCCATTTGTGCAGCACCGGAAGATGGCTCGCAGCTCCCAGATTCCCCTGAGATCCTTTTTCAAACCACAGCTGCCTTTGGCTCCTCTCCTCACTCCAACACCCCAGCAATCAAACAGGTAATAGTTAAAATTTTACACTCCAGTGCCTTTAGAATTTCCAGAGAGGCTGATTCATGCACGGAAACAGCTCCAGTAAAACTGAACTTCAGATCATTAATTAAAGAAATAAATCACCATGTCCACTTCTCACAGGGGAAACTAAGTCCAGGAAGAAGCTGTAAGTCAGGATGTGAAAACAACTTCAGCTGTATCCGGACAGCACGAGCCTCAGTCAGGCCAGTTGGATGCTGACCCTTCACATTTTTTTCTGGTGCTTTAAAGCTCAGTCTCACTCTACTGCCTTTTCAATGTTAGAAAATGGCCTTAACACTGAGCTGGAGGTGCTGTCCCAGGAAGGACGTGCTCCTGGATGGAGGCTTTTTTTCTGGGACAAACAATAGTAGATAAACATTACAACTAAAACTCTTTCAGGTTCGATTGAGTATCTGACCAACAAAGGCATTTAAATTTAATCATAAACTGAAAGTCTCCCCTGCATCTGGCCGGGGTTAAGCAAATGGCATCAACACTGAATTTTCATGTTTGAGCACAAACATTCCTGAATAGCAGAATATTGATATAAGATGTGGATTTGGTTCAGGTTTCCAGATCTCCAGTCAGTGCCAGGAACTGAGATCAGTGGTTCCAAGGCTGGGGAGCACAAAGAACAGGCAGAGCTCACCTCCCTTTGGCTATGGCAACAATGCATCCTTAGCTCTTCTCTTTGTTATAGAGGGGAATATTTCAATTCTTGAGCTTGAACAGCTGAATTCTGTCAATGTTTGTGTTGTTCCATTTGTCTCGTCTCTCCCCAATTCCTCCGTTCCTGGAAGGAGTAAGAATAACCTTGCAAAGACTCACGTCTTGGCACCCTCTGCTTGTTAACACAGATGCCAATTCGCTGACTTCTATAGGAATTTTGTGAGTGTAACTTTAACGCCCCAGGACAAGGAAAGTTCTGTGCTCCACTCTATAAATATTTATTTAAAACTCACAAGTGCTTAGCCCTGACATGACGCTGTGTGGATCCTGTCTCGGAACGTGCTGCGTTTCAGGGTTCAAGGGAAAGCCGTCAGAAGCTGACAGCATCCAGCTTCTCCTAAAAATGTGCCTTTTCTTCCCAAGCAGAGACATAATCCTGATGCACCACCTCAGAATAAACACTGTCCTACCTGCATATACAGTCTAGAGAAATTCTCTGCAAAAAGCCTTTCCTGGTTTTAACTGTGGAATAGAATTTTCCGTCTTTCTCCTGCTGTCAGAAACTGGTTTTATTTAAGCACAGTAGAATGTTTTTTATTTTGATATATTAGAATTATTGCAACAACTGCAGCCAATTTAATCTCTGGCTCCATTAAAAATCAGAACGCATTATTTTAAGAAAAATATCTGACTTATCTTGAGTTTGGAACAATGACTTTACAAAAAACAACCCAGGAGGCAGATGGAATACATCCGAGCTATCGGCTGCATTACAGATTTTGTCTTCCATCCCAAGAGCTCTAACTCAGAACAACTCCTACCATTTTACTGAGAAACTCATTTTGGTGAACACTGCGTAGCCAAAAAAATTCTTCACACATATTATGTTTCCACAAAAGAGGGATTTAAAAATCAATACCCAGCCTAACAAGTTTTCACCCATGGTATGTAAATTGCATGAGCTGAGTATCACAAAAACATATATACACTGTGAGATTGTTTTTGTAACTACAGATGCAGCTTACTTTCCCCATAATATGTGGGTTTACCTAATCTTGCATCATATTACGAGACTATTTACCAAAGATCTGCATCAGTGTTTTCTTCCCACATAAACTGCCCTGCCAGGCAGCCGAAGGAAGTTCACGAGCTGCTGCTGTCTGTCTGCTGCTGCTCGGGGCTTCCGCAGCGACAAACGTGACCACAGACATACGGGCTGGGACAGCACGCTGGGAGCCCTGAACGTGGCAGCAGAACAAGGGACACTTGTGATCCACACTGATAAGGACTGCATGCACAGAGCCACCCTGCTGTGGCTGCATTTCCCCCTCAGAGCCACCTCCTGCCACGGCCCTGCACCACGGCAAAGCCATTGGACTCGATGAGCCTTGAGGTCTTTTCCAACCTGAACGATTCTCTGATTCCATGAAACCCCACAGCAGCCAAACAACACAAACATGAAGCACACAGACTCTGCTCATTCTATCTTGGGGTGGCATTGTTTGCATTTATTGTGACAACCTGAGGAAAAAGGCCCTTGAGGGATTTAAATGCCAAATACAATTCTTTTACACAATCTCTATCTCTCTGTGGATTACTTCCCCGGGATTCAAAGTTTAGAAGGATGAAGCAGCCCCCACCAGCCCCTGAGCTGTTGAACAGGGACAAGAGCTGGTGGTTACATACACTCTCATCATTTCCAACAGCTCTTCTCCAGAGCTGTTCTCCCCTGCAATGCTCTAGGAAGCTCTTGCCACTGGTTGTAAGTCCCCAGTAGCACCAGAAGGTTCTCCAGCACCTTACTGGGAAAAGAGAAGAATAATTGCGAGCAAATGCTCACCTCCAGACCATGGCCACTTTCCTCTTCATTTCCTGGTTGATGGGGAGGACAACACCTAGAGCCTTTCCCAAACAAGAAGACAATACAAGAAAAATATGAACCCCCACATCTGTACCTTTGTGAATGAAAAATAAAGTAAAATTTCCTCTCCTCTCTAAAACCATCTCTAAACAGCTGCAGGTCTGTGTAATATGGGGCTCTGACTCTGACTCTGGAGATCATCTCTTCTTTCTGCTATGTCTGCAGTTGCAGTAGGAGGCAAGGAAAGAAAACCACCCACACAGCCATCAAAACAAGGGAGGAGGGAGAGCTGGGAGAGATGGAAACATGGGATGTAGATCATCAAGATGAAGCGCCTGACTCCGAGGAGCATCTGGACACCAGACATATGATGTGGTAGTTTCCACAGCCCACAGCACTGGCAGTGGCACAGGGCAGAGCTCAGGCCACCACATTCAGTGCTGGCACTTCGGTTCCACAGCCTCCAGTTTCAGCCATACCCCTGGAACTGCAAGGGGAGTGTGGGATGAACAAATACAATTCTCCCAGACAAAGTCTGTACTCAAGACTGGTGCAGTTGTTGGCAACAAATGCACACTTGTAAGACTGAGAAGAATTTAAGCAGCTGGTTCCCTTCCACATGAGATCAATAAAATGGGCAATCCAGCTGCCTTCAGCAAGAAAGGTATTCTGGTGCTGCAGGAAGGTTGGGCAATCTCTTTCCCCAAAATCAACAAAATACCAAAATCCTATGGAGAAAATCCCAGACTGGATTTGTGCCATTTAGCTTCTTCCCTCATTATATCCTTTTCTACCACAAGCAAGAGTCTAAGAGTTTTAGGCCTTTCTTCCTTTCACCTCCTGAAGGATTTAAATGGGAGGTTGCAGTGAAACCCCTCTCACAGCCAGCAGCCACTGCTCCCACAACGCTCCTGCACTTCCAGATGGGGCAGTTGTGTCTGTCATTTCTGTCTGTAGCCTCCACCACTGCGCCAGGCTAAGGAGCACTGCTCACTTTGACTGCATGCCATGCAGGAAGACTCCTGGACAGCAGCTCCACATGCACATTGGCACTTTGGGCATCCTCACCTCATCTTCGTAGTTACAATCCCTGGGCATCCCTGCCCAGCCCACAACTCGCCAGCACAGCATCCACACTGAGGAGGATTAAAGGCAAGACTTTCAAACACAAGTCTTTCCAAGCAAGACTTTCAAACACAGCAGGAAACTGGAGCTGCATTATAGAGTGAAATTCAAATACGAGGCCAGACAAGATGTCAATCATCATACTTTCCAGAAATCCCTTGAAACACATTCATAAAATGTCTTTGCTTAGACATGAGCTTCACACAGTGTTTTTTCCTCGCAGATACATCATACTGAATATAAACATAATGGAGAAAAGTGCCTTGGGGAAACATTTTATATACTGTGATGTGGCAAATTATACCATATAACAAAGCAGGACTTTGCCAATAATAGACCACAAAATTTGGGCACTCTCCAAGACTCACAGCCCCAGGGCGTGAGGTGTGAAGCAACCTCAACCCTTTTCCCTTCAGTGGAAGACACTTTCCAGTCTCACAAAAGCTGCTTTGGCTTACAGAGACAGGGCAGGAAGGAGGAGATTTGATACTTATTTCTGGTTTGCTTCTACTCAGGCAAATTAGCCTTTCAAAACCCAAAATAACACAGTGCTGGGTGTCACTGCAGTACAAAGATGACTTAGCAGGAGTGAGAGCCTTTCCCAGGCTGATGTTACCCAGTTCAGTCACTTTGCAGCCTTGTCTCTGTTCCATCTCTCTGTAGCAATCTCCTCTGATGTGGATTTTCCATTCCTGGAGTGGGTTATTTCAAATTCAGCACCCAGAATGGCTCCTCTGGTCCTCCAAGCAAAGCCTGTCTCACCAACAGTTTTAAGAGCCACAAAGACGACTCATTCCCATGGAGCACTTTTCCCTCCAGAGAGGTGACTCCCTGTCTTACTTTAGGTTGAAACATCGATTAAAATTCTTACACTGGAAAGAAAACATCACCCAGTGAGGTGCTGGGCTGGTCCTGCCAACAGAAACACCCTGGGTGTACGCAGGAATCTGAGAATGAGCAAGTCTTGCTCATTACCACAAGATCCCTTGAGCTGCTCCAGCTTTAGTCTCAGGCATGAGTATATGTATATATAGATATATATAAAAGTATACACGTCATAAAACTGGCAATTATGTGCTTGAATTCCCCAAAAAACAGACTACACCAACGCTACATTCAAATTCCACAGGCAGGGATGCACAAAGGAGCTCAAAAGGCAGCAGTTAGTCAGACTAGAGCCTTATAACGTGTACAACCCACACAAGGACCAGGCAGCACTGTAGAAAACACTAAGCTAATAATTAAAAACCTAATTTAAAACCAGAAAAACACAGTTGGGACTGAGATCTGTGGTTGCACCCCTGGAGCTCAGTATCACCACATAGACAGAAATCAATAGCTGCCATGAAGAGAGCACGGATAAAAATCTATAGCAACTGAAGCAGTCAACTTGAAGCCTATTAACAGCTGCATTAGAAAGAAAGGATTATTTTTCCAATCTGCTGCTTTCCTTCCAGATGATCATTCTGTATGAACCCAGCAGAAATCCCTTTGGATCCCTTTTATGAATGAACTGCTCAGGATTTCAAGACCCTCCCCAGATCAGCATCAAATAATCATCTGCTTTTCACCACCAGCGCCAGCACTGTCAGCGCTGGCATCAAGTTTAACAGAAATGACCCGGGAAGGGAGGGACACCAGGGACACCTGAGGCACAGGCTCCTGTGCCATCTGCAGCCCATCACCCCAAGCTTACCAACTGGTATTTGATATGCTGAAGCCCACAGTGGCTGCACTCAAGCAAAGAAAGAGAACGCAGTGAGGGCTTGTTTTTATCTTCCGTACATCACTGCCTTCCCAAAGTTTGGGGACCTGGAGCACGAACAGTGACAGGGAAAGGTCATCATACAGCCACAGCTCAGACCCTTTATCTCCTCGCAGTAAAAGTCACTGAGCATTAACTGCAATAGCTGGCATTTTCCGAGTCTCTGGCATTTTGTAGTTCTCCAGCACATCCACACCAAGAGCAACCAAATCCCCTGGATGTGAGCCGCGGAGCATCTCTCACATGGATCAAAGAGAAACCAGACGGTCCTGAGGATACTGAGCTACACCTGAACCTAGGCACAAATCCCACTATTTCTGTGCATCCCTTTTTATTTTCCCTTTGAAAAACACAGCCCGAGCTCTGCCTACAACACACTAGGGCCACGAAAAGCGAAATCCAGTATTCCCAACAGGGCAAGGACCGGAGGCTACTGGGACACCGGCCACACACGCCTGCCAAAACCAACGAGGAATAAACTCATCCAAACCGAACGACGGGCGACACATTTAGCATTGAACTTCAACAGACAAAAAACCACCCAAATACTGGTGGCTCTGCGTTCCCAGCACAGGGCGAGGGGTGCGGGATCAGCGAGGAAACGCCGCTTTCCGCCGGCGGCAGCCGCAGCACCGCCCGCGCGGTGCCGTGAGGGGAGCGCGGTGCCCCGGCCTCTCCCCGCGCTGCCCCCGCGCCCCCCGCCCGGCACAAGTTGCCCCCAGGCGCCGCTTACCGCCGTGGAGCCGGAGGAGGAGGCGATGTACACCTTGATGACCATGCTGGGAGCGGCGGGATGCGGAGCCGGGCGGGCGGTGGGTGTGTGAGGGCGGCTCGGGCGCGGGCTGGGGCTGAGGCGGGAGGGCGGGCGCGGGGAGGCGGCGGGAGCGCTCGCCCCGCCTCGCTCCGCAGCTGCCGCCGCCCGAGCCCGGAAGGGAGGAAAAAAATGGGTTTTTAAAAAAAATTAAATAAATAAATAAATAAATAATAAAAAAGGAAAGGGGAAGGGGAAAAAAAAAAAGGAGAAGAAAGAGAAGAGGAGGCGCGTTCTCGACGAGCCGTGCGGGGAGGGGGCGGGGGAGGCATGGCGGCGGGCCGCGCTGAGGGGCCGCGGGGCTCGGCGGGGCTCGGCGGGGCGGGAGAGAGACAGAGACAGAAGGAGGGAGACCAGCCTGGGGCCGCCATGGCAGCGGCGGTGTCCCTCGGCACCGGGTCCCCTCACGGCTGGTGCCCGGGAGCCTGCTGGGCTCGCCGTGACCGGCTCCCTCCGGCCGCCATGCCTCGCCCCGCTCCCGGCCCAACGCGGAGCGAGGGCAGCGGCAGCACGGCCAGGCTGGAGCTACCCGGGAATGGGGGGGACAAGGGGTCGGGGGTGGGGGGATGTTTCTGGGACATGCTATTGAGAATTAAGAGTTTCCTTTTAAAAAGGTGCTGCCCAAGTGATGTGGCAGCCCATGCCGAAGGACAGGTGGCATCCACTGGAGTTCTTTGCGTTCCTGTGATTACTGTGAAGTATCTTCCACAGTATCCAGTCCCCCACATCTTTAGTTGTTATAGTCATGGTGACACGTTATTTGGGGAAATTGATATCCAGCACCTGTCTCCCACTTGCCTGTGGTATCCCAGATATTACCTCATACATATTTTATTGCATATTCTGATAGCAGGTTCAAAACAAATGGAAAATATGTACAGTGATAAGCAGAGGAAGCTGCAATTTTACACCTACAAGCTAAGATGAAAGCAAAATGTTTGTTCCGCTCTTGGCAAAAAACAGGGAGGTATTTCTGAAATTACTTTTCCAAACAAGCCCTCCTGTTTCAAATTACTAGCAGTTTTTCTAACCAAAAAAAAAAAATTTAAAAATAATTTTTAAATTAATTTTTTTAAAATTATTTTTTAAAAATTTATTAAAACATTTATTAAATGTTTTAATAACATTTAATTAAAAAGTATGAATTAAGTCATCTATATTTGCTTTATTAATTTGCCAATAGTAAAACTGTTTTGAGGAGGACATGCCTCAATTTGATACTACTTACCTGATTGAACCAGTCATGAGTTTTAAGTATGTTTGAAAAAGCAATAATCCAAAATTTATTTGGGATGATGGTACACCACAAAAATTCCCTGGTTCAAGGAATTTCAAAATTTAATAAAATAAATGGTGTGCTTTTTAATCTGTTTAAAACAAACTGAGTTAAGTCCAGGAGATTAAAATTCTTCAAGGCATGTTTCTTCAGATGTGTTTGTGCAGCCCCTTCCCAGCTGCTTGAGAAACACCCTGGGAATTCCTGTTGCCTCCAGTGTGTAACCTGATTCATGGCAAGGAACACGGGAGGGAGAAACCACAGCTTATCACAAAGAAGGAAAAAATCCAAGTGGAAGACAGGAGAGGGAGGGTCACTTGAACTTTGGCTCCCTTGTCATGCTCCTGGCTGGCAGCCCACCTTCTGCCAGCTCACCTCTCCTTGGAGACTTGGAATTGCCTCCTCAGAGGTGAGACTCACCTGGAGCGAGCTCCACCTCATCTTCCTGCCTCCTAAAAACCCTGCTGTAATCATTACTCTCAAAAGTGCACTCTAGGAGGCATTTTATCTTCATGAAATGAGATTTATTAAGTTAAGAGCAATACATGAATCAGGTATCGTTGACATGACTTGGTTTTCTTGACTCATAAAAGTTAATTTTCTACTTTATTGGTGGAAAGGTGTGATGTTTTCTATTCCCACGCTACTCCTCTAAAATCCTTAGTGTTGTTTTTGTTTTCATTGTAGAACACTTGAGAAGCTGTGTTTTACGCACATCCTTCTCAATATAGACCAAAACCTCAAATAAAATGACAAAATTTTACATGCTCCCCAAAGGGGAGCTCAAGTGATTGGCCATCCCAGAATCATCCTGGGATTTCACATTAAAACATTGCCAGTGATGGCAAAGATCCACTTGCTTTTTCCTTAGAGCACAGGCAAGGATGGAGCCTTCTGAGTGCTGGCAAATTCAGCTGTTTTAAAAAAGAATTACAGGAGAATCTCAGAAGGAATGATACTGCAGTAATCAACTGCAAATTCTGTCTTGTCCAAAAGGTCAGGAAGCATGTGCTCCACATGCTCCACAGCTGCTGTGTAACCACAGAGACAAATACATCCAGAATCCACCAGTAACATGAGGTGTGCCACGGTCTGCTCTCGATCGTGCTTGTGCCAGAGCAGATGATCTGGCTCTGTGTGAAATGGAGGCGGTGTAATGGGCAAGAGATGTCAGCTCAGCACTCTTAATAGGAAATCAGAAATCCATCCTTCATTCCCAGTTCCAGCCTGGCAGTAACTGGAGCCAAAACCGTGACTCAGAGCGTGTCTCCTGGCTTTGCTGGTGTCCTGCTGCATCCCATGCCTCGGGAGGTGGAAACTCTCCCCTGCTCCAAAGACTTTGTGGAAGTAGGTGGGAAAGCCCAAGAGATTTTCCTCATCTGGAAACTCAACAAGGCCGGGTTTCCTTGATTTAGGTGTAACTGTGGAAGGCACACGGCGGCTGGCGGCATGAGGAGGTCACTCACAGGGCACAGAGCAGGGACTCTGTGAGAGCTGTTCCTCACCTGCACGATGGAACCAATGAGCGACATTACTATGCAGCTCCCCTAAGACCTCCGGTCCCGGCTCAGCCCCCCAGACTCGGCTCAGTTCTTCCAGGCCCGGCTGAGCCCCGCCAGAGCTGCCGATCCCGGCTCAGTCCCCCAGACCCCAATGAGCCCCCAGCCCTGCTCAGCCCCGCGCTGGCTGCCGGGGCGCGCCCCCTGCTGGCGCTCGGCGGGACTGCGGCGCAAAGCCCAGCCCGCTCCCCTCGGCCCGAGAGGAGGAGGAGGAGGAAGAGGTGGAGGAAGAAGGGGAGGAGGAGGAGGAACAGGAGTAGGGCGTTGCCTTGGGACTCTGTGACACATTGGAGTCCTGCGGACACCGGCACTGGAGCTTTGGGGGTGCGGGGTGAGCAGCGCTTTCGTAGAGCCGTGGAATCACGTTGGAAAAGCCCTCTGAGACCATGGATCCAACCGTGCACCCAGCATTGCCAATGCCACCACAAACACATTTCCCCAAGCGTCACACCTACACCATTTAAAACCCTTTCAGAGACGGTGACTCCACCACTTCCCTGTTTCAAATACAATCTCCCATCCAGAATGGGGCTGGCCACGCACAACTCCTTGCTTAGCATTTAATGCCTGCTTTTCCACGTACTCCAGATTGGCCATCCATCCTCCCAGCCCCAAGCCAGCAGGCAGCCTGGGCTCTGGCAACTCCTGTACCTGCCCTGAAGGGCACTGAGTTAACTCTGGAGTACCCGAGGGAAGAACATGGAAGGGAATACTGCAGATACAAGACCACAAATACATTCGAGAAGTAACACCTTCCCCCTGACGGACAGCAGGTCTAGATTAGATACTTGGAAGAAATTTTCCCCTGTGAGGCTGATGAAGCCCTTGCACAGGTTGCCCAGAGAAGCTGTGGCTGACCCATCCGTGGAAGTGTCCAAGGCCAGGTTGGATGGGGCTTGGAGCAAGCTGGGATAGTGGAAGGTGTCCCTGCCCATGGCAGAGGGTGGAACGAGATGAGCTTCAAGGTACCTGCCTGGAATTCTGTGATTCTATGAAGTGAAACATAAAAATAATTGTGTAAAAACCAGAGTCTGACACACAACTTACAAAAAATTCAAACCTACAATAAGTCATATTTCAGTCTCTTGGCAGGAGCAGGAGGCCTGAGAGACAATTTCTAGAATCAGTCTGTTATGGAGGGCTAACAGGAACATGCAGAAAAGACAAAATTTGGGTAGAAAACCCCAGTGAGTTTCTAAAAATGTGTTTATGGAGGAGGAGGAGGCTGGGGAGTTCCCAGACAGGAACTCACAAGCTTGCCTGAGGATCTGTCTCACTCCGAAACATTGGGTTGGGGTAGAATCAATGGACACAGCGAATAATAACAACCTAACCATTGCCAGATGGTCCTCCCTGCACCCCTGGAGTGGGTAAAACTGCTTCCACACACAGCCTCGGGACATGGCTGGTGCTCCCAGCTTTTACAATCCATTCCCAGGGAGACTCAGCAACTAAGAGTTGCGACCAAGAAAGAACGGCAAAGTTTTGCAAACCACACTAGCTTTAGCACTGAATTTGAACTTATTTTACTAGAAGTCTTTCCAACAGCCATTTGAAGATTCCCAGAGAATTTGGTCTAGAGCAAGACCAAAGCTGACTCAGTCCTAGGAGACCCCATGGCCTCTGCAAAGCCCAAGACTGTGAATGCACAGGCCATCTCCAAGTATGTAAAAACCCCCAATACATTCATGGCAGGCAGCAAATACTGATTTACAGCTCCACTTCCCCCCTTCTAGCTTGCTCTGAGCTCACAGCCAGTGGGAACTACAGGTTTCTCAAGGGACGGGCTTGGGGAAGGCAGGATTTAGTGTTCAGAGCACAAAATGTGTTCTGTGCAGCCCAGTCCTGGGTCAGAGGGAGCCAGGGACCAGACAAGACCATTGGCAGATTTCAGAGTTGTGTCTTCTGCCTTTCAGGGCAGCAGCAGCCCTTGAAGGCCCAGCTGAGCAAAGTGTCCTAAAACAGCATTTGCAGAATGACCATTCCTGTTATTTGGGATGAAAACTTGGTATCTCACAGAACCTCAGGATGGTTTGGGTTAAAATGGACCTTCAAGCTCATCCAGTTCCACCCCCTGCCATGGGCAGGGACACCTTCCACTATCCCAGATTGCTCCAAGCCCTGTCCAACCTGGCCTTGAACACTTCCAGGGATGGAAAGTCCACAACTCTCTGGGCAACCTGGGCCAGTGTAAGTAGAACTAGACATTTCCACTTATTTTTATGCTGAGAACTCACCAAATCTGTGAATAATCTCCTTTGTGTTAGATGAGGAAATACATTTTCTGGTTTAGAATGCCTGATTGAACGTCTGTCCTAGAATGGAGTGCACCAGCTCCCAAAGGTGCCACCTTTTTTCTGCTGAGTATTAAGGGAGTTCAGACAACTCCAATGTGACCTCCTGCTTTGGGATAGATGCCTAAAGCTCCCTGGAAGTCATTCTTGTGTCCTCTTACCTGTGTTTTGTGTTTAATATAAGTCTGGAGCATGTAGTCACCTCCTTCACTATCAGGGAGCAGGTAAGAAGCTGTAGCTAAGCCAAAGGTTTTACTGAAGCACAGATGAACAGACTCAATGAGAATCCTAAATTCCTCATCCTCATCTTCCCAAATTAATAAGCTCTAAATGTTTCATTGCGATCAATACTGAATTTGACACATAAATCAATTTTTACCCAGGACAAACCACAGAATCACCCAGGACAAACTATAAAATTAACCAAGCATAAACCTCTTCTATAGATCAATAATCCGCTCATCCCAAAAGTTATATAAAGTAAAGCAGAAGGACACTTTAAACACCAGGTACAGAACACAAAAACGTGTTTTGTGGTATTTTGCCACAAAAATATGTATTAATATTACTGGTCATATGTGCCATGACTACAACACACACAGAATCCTAATTTCCCTTCCTCTGAACTCGTGACTGTGGGGCTGTTGCACAGTTAAATGAACCAGGCTGAGAGCAGAATGTGTGGAATCTCCTGATATTCCAACCCCCATGAATTTTAGCACAAAGGAATGAAAAGGAACATATATCTGACTGCCGGTTCCAGGAAGGTGAGAAGTCAATCACCCAAGAGCAACTTTGGGGTGTTTTACCTTTATTCAGGAATGTCTTGATCTACTTCAATTCAAGAAGGTGGTCCAGGAAATCATTTCTGAAGCACTACAGATGTCTGACATCAGGAGCAGGCCCTCATCCTCTGCAGCACATTCCCCATTTTCTAACCATTCCTCACCATTTGAGCATCACTCTGGAAGTTCAGCGTGGGCTGTTCAAATGGACCACCCTGTGCTGGTCACTTTTGCTTTGACATAGTCCCATGGTTCTGTTTGCAGACTGGATGTTGTCACCTCTGGAGTCAACAAGCTGCTTATAGGAAGAAAATTCAAATTTTAGAATGAAATTTTCTCACAGAAACAGTGGCACACACACAAAAATGATTAATTTCTGATTTGTTGCTTTGATCTGAGATTTGTAAATTCAGTTTTAGGTGATTTTGAACTGAATAAAAAATTACATTTTTGGCAAAAACATCCAAAAAGTCACATTACAAACGAATTCTCCAGAATAAACTTATTCTCCTGGCTACAACCAAGTCTGTAATTTCCTGTATGGTTACAGCCATTTATATTTGCAGCATAACAGCATCTCACAGCAGCTTAACCTGTCTCTCTAGTGGGAAATGGTCTTCTCCCTAATGATTATTTAGGTCAGTTTGTGGTTTAATGAAATTTTTTATAATAACAAAAGTGTTTGAGAAAATAGAAAGGTGAAAAAGAAGGCAGAGCAAATATCATGCAAGAATCAATAATTTTAAATCTGTGCTTCACTTGCACATTTTGATCCAAATTGTTGGTTGTGCAAGTTGTTCAGAAGATGTTCACAGACCCTTCAACAAATTCCTGTTCCTCTTCCACAAAGACTTCTCCCAGAATATAGAAAGGATGTAGGAGTAACTACAGGGAAACAGGAGAAACCTCCTGAGGCAACTGAAGCACAAACCTTGATGGTAATGGAGAACCTGGAAACCAAGAGCTCTTGAAATGTGTTTCAGGCCGTATTTAATGCAGAAGATGGAGAAAACTATTGTAAACACTATTTAAAATCTTGATTAACACAGAACTAGAAGGAGGTGTGATTGAATTTGGTTCTGTGGTTACACTAAGGCTGGAAAATGCCCTTCCCAGGATTCAGGAGGCCAGTCAGAGCCACCCTTAAATAATTGGTGTGTTTTAACAAAATCATCATGGCATTGATGGATCAACATTGACTGGAGGAAGGGGGAGAAAGGTGGATCCGTGGACAGAAAATTGCTCAGCTTAACTGCAAAGTGGAGGAAGATAATAAACTATTGACATCTCAGCCCTTGGAGAGGGAGGTGACGTAAAAAGTGACAAATCAAAAAGTCACCATGAATTCGTCAGGAACGGGGGAACAGCTGTTCAGGGAGTGGCACTGAAAGGGATCCAGGGATTACAGGGGATCAGAAGGAGTCTGAACCAACATGGTGATGCTGGTGCTGACTCTGCAAATGCCACACTCAGATCTGTTACCTAATTAACCTGATTATTGGATACAGACCTGAGCAAGAATGCTAAGTTGAATCCAGAGCAGCCTAAGAATGACCAAAGGTTTAGAAAATATGGCCTATGAGAACATGAGCTCTCTGAAAATTTGTTTTGTCTAGAAGAATTAAATTTTTTGGGGAAAATTATAGTATTATGTGAAATGATACAGTCTGTAAAATGTTATTGGAATTTGATGCTCATTAACCATTCTTTAGATCTGCTGGACACAGCACAAAGAAACTGAATTCCACAACCAAAGTACAGTTTGGATGTTGGAGAAAACTTTAGGGGTTTAAGGCCAGTTGGGTACCAAACAGGCGTTCTAGGAAGATTGCAGAATCCACTTTGTTGTATTTTTTAGGAAGGGTTAGACTGGCTTTGGACAGGAACAGTGACACCTCAGAGCAGCAGGTCTTGGTGCAAAGTGCTTTGGTCCTGAAGGTGGTATAAATACACCTTGTGCTTTCCCTTTGGAAATACACAAAATAGATGGTGCAGGCGCTGCCAGACATTGCAGTTATGATGGAAACAAGAGCTAATTTTCCTTAATCCATGTCGAAGTCTAATACTTCACCTTATGAACAACCTCAGGCTCACAGGCCCTGCTCGGGGAGCAACCTCAACAGCGTCAGCCGAGGTGCAACAGCCCAAGAGGCCACTCGGAGCCCGAACTGCTACCGACGATCCCGGGGCAGTTAAACCGCCCGCTCACCCCGCGCGGGGCCGGGACGGACAAAGGCCGCAGCCCCCTCCCTCCGCCGGCCGAGGCCACGGGCGGGCCACGGCCCGTTCCAACAGGTACCGCAGGGCCGGGAGGCGGCGGCGGCCGCGCTCCCGCAGGCCGCGGGGCCGAGGCGGCCATGTTGTGGTCCTGCGGCCTGCGGGAACTTTGGGGGAAGTTTCTGGGGCGGCCCGCGGGGGGAAGCGGGGCAGGGCGGGCCGGCGGCGCGGGGCCCCGCGGCGGGCGGGCGGAGGCGGCGGCGCCGGGGCCGCGCTCCGGGCCGCGCACACGCGGAAAGCGCGCGGCGCTCGCGTTACGGCGGCCCCGCCCCCGCCCCGCCCCCGCGGCGCTCCCCGCGCCCCCATTGGCCGTGGCGGCCGTCAGTCAGCGGCCGGGCCCATCTCGCGCTCCCCATTCATGCAGTTTGGTTGCGTGTTGGTGTATTTTACTGTTTGCAATAAAGAGGGGGGGATTTTTTTTTTTGTTCAGTTTCTGCCGCAATTAACTCTTGGTCCCTTAAACATCTTCCTTTTTATTTTTGGGTTTTTTTCCTGTCTATTTTTTTCTTTTTTTGCAGGACGGTCGGAACAGTTTTTCGCCGCTTCCATTTATTTTTCGGTATCTTATCTCTATTAGGTTTTGCAATCAACTATTAAGGTGCAACTATGCCCAAAAGAAAGGTAAGTACGAAAAAAAAAAAATTGAAAAACGAGGGAAGGCAGATGGGGAGCGAAGGGGGAGAGATTAAAGCGGCAATCGCGGAAATTTAGCTGTAAAAAAAAAAAAATTTAGCGCGCGCGCGCGTGTGTGTAGAGTTTTTTGGGGTTTTTTGGTTGGTTTTTTTGTTTTCGCATTTTTAATTTTTGGTGTATGTCCTAGAGCGGAGCGGGGAGCGGAGGGAGAGGGCTCGGGGCGGGCAGGGCAGCGCGGCGAGTTCACTTTTGGGCTGTTTTGTTTGGGAAGGAGGAGAAGGCTGGAGCAGCAGTGTCTCCATGCTGGATTACAAACAGCCATAGTGCTGTGCTGCCCCTGTGGAGAACGCGGGGCAGCAAAACCCCCCCAAAAGCAGCGCCACGACCCCCCCAGAGCCCCCCACCCACCTCCGCCAGCCTTTTAATCCCCATCGCGCCATTCCCGGCTCGATTCGCCTTTAAACGTCGCCTCTTTCTCCTGCGTTTGCCTTTGTTCTCTTTTTTTTTTTTTTTTTTTTTTTTTTTTTTTTTTTGCCTCCCACTTCTTGTCATACCAGATGGTTGTGCAATGGTAATTTGGGGCCATTAGGCGGCGCAGAATTTGAAACTGGCCTTCAAGGAAAGCGGGGAAAAGGGATTTATCGCCGTAATCGGGAACTTTGGGGCAGCAGGAATGTGGGGCGCCCCCCCTTCCCCTCACAGCGCGGGCTGGGGGGGCGGGGCGGGGACGCGGTCGCCCCTCAATCATCGAGGCGCCCGCCCGAGGGGTTTCGACCCGCTTCAGGCGCCCCACGGCCCCACACGGGGCCGTGGGGCGCCTGGAGCGGGTCGAAACCCCTCGGGCGGGCGCGATCGCCACGTTCCGGGTTGTCCCTCATTGTCCTTGCGGGGCCCGCGGCGACCTTGTTGTGTGAGGGGAAATTGGCGGGAACTTTTCGAACTCGACGCGGTGACGTAGCGGCGGCGACCGCGGGGTGTTGTGGGAGTTGTAGTCCGCGAGGCGGCGGGGATGGGGGGAGGCCGCCATTGCTGCGGGTTGTGTTGGGGGGCCCTGTGAGGCCCCCCCGGCTCCTCTGAGGGCTCAGGTGGGGTCACACGAGTTGGCTTTGCCTTCTCACCTCTGTGTCTCGCTTTCCTTGCAGGCTCCAGCTGAAGGCGAGGCAAAGGAGGAGGTAGGAGCTGTTTGTGGTCACCACTCCAAGAATTCCTGTGGGGCTCTGCAGAAATTAGGAAGCCCACGCAGCTCATGAGGGGTGTTCAGCCCCTGGGGGTGGCCCTGTGCCTGGTTTTGGGGTGCTCAGGGCCAGTGCTGTCCCATGAGGTGGTGCTGGGGGTCCAGCAGCTCTGCCGGGCTGAGGTCAGGGACCATCGGTTCCAATGGAAACAAGTCCCTTTCAGCCTAACGACTCCTGGAAGTAATAAAACTTCATCTCTTACCACGTCAGCAGAGTAAAGTGGTGGCAGCAGAGAACTGCTGGGCAAAGCTGCACTTTTAGGAGGTCATAGAATATCCTGAGCTGGACCTATAAGGATCATGGAATCACAGCGTGGTTTGGGCTGGAAGGAATCCTAAAGCTCATCCAGTTCCACCCCCTGCCATGGGCAGAGACACCTTCCACTAGCCCAGGTTGCTCCAAGCCCTGTCCAGCCTGGCCTTGGACACTTCCAGAGATGGGGAGTCATCAAGGCCCTCACCATAATGCCCATAATTTTGTAAGTCATAGGATTTCCATGGGGCTTCATGATGCCATGTTATGTTGGGCAGTTCTGAGAAAGCTGTGCTTTGTGTGCTCTCTGAATTTTACTGACATATCTCTCCTTATACAGCCAAAGAGAAGGTCAGCCAGACTATCTGCTGTGAGTATCTCTATTTATCCTTTAATGTTATATCACTTGGGATGGGGATGGTTAAAGACAGACTATTGGGTTTTTCCCCCCAGAATTGGGAAAGGCATGCTTAGAGTGTTGCAGTATTTAAAATTCCCTTTCCATGTTTCCATTCCTTGAACACCTCCACATCCCAGGCTTCTCACATAAGATGCAACGTCTGTGTTAGTGCACATTCCATCTGTGCATGAGTATCCAGAGTTAAGAAATATTGATTTCAGGATGGATTTGTTCCCTGTAGGACTTCTCCACACAAATGCTCCTGGCTCTATAAATCACCCGCTCTCTCCTTAGCCTGGTCATTTGCCTATTGATTTTTTTGCAGGGCCAACTGTTGGGTAAATAGTTTTTAAAAGTTATCAACATATTGTTCATAGAAATATTAATATGAATATTTATTTCTGGCATTCAACTGACTTGTTTCTTATGTTTTTTGCAGAAACCTGCTCCGCCCAAACCGGAGCCAAAGCCCAAAAAGGCAGCACCTAAGGTAAGGGTCTTGAACTGAAGTTATATTTTCTTCTCGAGGTGTTTACAGGGATAAAAACCCCCACAATTAACCACTTTGCTTTTTCATAATTATCCTGAAAGTTTTAAGATGGAATTATGTGAGCTAAAAGAATGGGGAAGACACAATTTCATCCAATTTCTGCTGAAGGAATGTGGTAAACTGAGCAGATTTGAAATCCCTTGTGGTGAGGCTTTGCTGCTACTTTACAAGGCCATTCTGAAGTTTCATATAATGCATTGTTGGGAAAATGATGCTTGGAATAGAGATCAGAGACTCAATTAGAGGAGGCATTGAAAATCATGCTTTTAATTACAGTTTCTTACTATATTTCCATTCTGACGCCCTCCCTGCAGTTAGTTATCAGTTTATCACATTTTAATCACTCAGAGTTCTAGAGACCCCTTTCCTTCAGCTGGATATTTTTGGAAATGTCAAAAACATTGGTATGTCTGACAGTATAGTTAAAAAATAAACTATTTAAAGCTCTTTTTTGCTTTGGAGCAACAGTTTGGTATTTCAAAGGGAGCAGTTCTTCAATCCATGGGGGATTTCTTTCCATCCCCTTCCTATCATCCTCCCCAGCACTCAGTTTGCAGTGCTTTCTTGTTAGATTTTTCTGTAAATATTTATGATTTTGCAGCTAAAAAAAACCAACCAAAAAAAAAAAAAAAAAACATCCCAGGAACAAAACTTCAGTGATTGTTTTTAACCTGTTCCAATCACACATTTTCCTTGTGGTTTGGGATGATTAGGTGGGCAAAGCACAGGGGTGAGAGAAGCTTTGGTTGCAGAGGGAGATAACAGCCTGGGAACCAGGAGCTTTTTCCTTTTGTATTGACAGGGCATTTGCAATTGCCTGTGGCACAGCAGACTTCCAGGTGAGGGAACTGTTTCCCTCCTCATCCTCTGTGGGGAGCAGCAGAGATGCCGTGGAAAAGAGAGAGAGCCCCACGTGTCATTTTGGGCTCAGCTCTGTAATCTCAGTGCTGTGCAGAGCAAGGTTTTCCTGTTCCATCTTGGCAGTGCAGCTGGAATTCTAGACCACATTCCAGGCTGGATGGAGCACTGGACACTCTGGATTGCACTTCCTTCTAGTGGCTGGTGCCCCAGGGAGAGCAGAGCCAGCTGCTGGTGGCACACAGGGCAGGGCAGCTCTGGATGACCCACCTTGTATTTGGGGTTTTTCCAAGTTTGCTATTTTACTCTTACAGGAACATCTCAGGGTTTAAACACTAAAGCTGCATTAACTGAATGCTAAAAGTTGTAGGAACAGGCATGCAAGAGTTAAGGGCTGTAAGGGACTGGCAAAGCTTAGTTTGGGCCTTCACTGCACAACTCTGGGGTGGTTTCCCTTTGGGGTCATGCAGGGATCCCCTGGGAGCTGTGCCTTGGGAATTGCCCCCAGCTGGACTTGTAAAGTGTTGGTTCTCCTGTTCCTGTTTGAAGCCAGGACACTTGAGCTTTGTTTTTGGCTCCCCAGAGCTCCTCAAACTGCATTAACACCTGTGCAAAGGGTGATGGAGTAAAACTTGTGGAGGCATTTTTAATTCCTGTCTGCCCCAAGTGCTTTACTCGTCAACCTTCAAGATCCTGGAATGGTTTCCTGTGTGTCAGAATATATTTCACCTGTTAAACTTTGCTATATTGAAAAACATGGAGCTGGGAAAGGAGTTCTGTCACTTCTAAAACACAGGACTTTAGTACTGAACTGTTGTTGCCTTCTCTAAAGCAAAATGATTGAGGAAAATGAGCACAGTGCTGTAGGTGAGGACCTGTTGTGTCTGGTGGGACTCTTTCTCTCCAGTCAGTCCAGCCATGGATGTCAGTCTCCCTGGGTTCTCCTCCAGTGCTTGCTGAAGAGAGGCTTTCCCAGCACAGAGTGGGCTACAGAGAATTGGTTTTAGCTCTGTTAATGCTTTGTTGTGGGTTTTTAAGTGGGATCAGGGAACAGATAAGCAGTGCCATCGAACAACTGTAATTCTAAATCTCACTGCCAAACAGCACCAGGATACTGGGTATTCCCAGTACAGGGGACTCCTGACACCACACTGTAGGAGAGTTTTCCAGATGGGATGAAGTCCCTCAGACTGAGGAGTGAGAGGTTGGAGAGGAAAGACTCATTGAGTGTACTGGCCCCATCTTAAATTTGCTCTGTTATTGGAGAATTTGCTGTTAATTTTGGTGAATTTTTAATCATTGAAGAATCAGGTGATTTTACCCCTTACACTGAGTTTTCCTTAGCAGCTCATTTTTAAGGCAAATTAATTTTGTGCATTAGTTACTGAGGGATTGAAGTAAGAAAGCAGACTTTTTACAAGGTTTTGTACCTTTTTGTAACTTGTAGTCACTGAGACAAATCTTCTGAGGAGATAAATGTATATCCAGTAATTTTCTGTTTATCCTCACTCAGCTGTGAGTAGATCTTGCAGGGTTTCTGGTTCCTCTGTGGGAAGTAGGTTAATCAAGCAAGGAGCTGAGCCAGTGCTGTTACTTATTGGCAGCAAGAGGCACATCCTTGGAAGTGAAACTAATGAGGGTCAGATATTTGGGTCAGGATCTGACCTTGCCTGTGGAAAATTATTACTACAGAAGCATCAAGTTTTGGGGTTTGTTTTGATTTAGCCTGATCCACATATAAGAAACTGCACTTGAATAATAAATGCAATGCTCTTGTGAGCCCCCAGTTTTTCTGGCACAGAAACGGTTTATTATCACAAGGAATATTTCTGGCAGGGAAGGGGGAAAGTCCTTTGCCTACAGCTTTGTTACAGTTTTCTAAATAGGCATTTACAGCACATCTGAAGTATTCTGGTGTTTCCACATGTTGGTTTTGTTCTGTGGCTGCCTTTCAGCAGCAGGGCAGCAATACAGGCCAGTTCAACATTTTTTTAGCTAATTTAATTGAATGCCTATTTAAAATAGGAATTCTTTTAACCTCAGACATGGCTGCTTTTATATTCTGCACTTCCCTGTAGCACATTCTGGACAGACAGAAGGCAAATACTTCTGTGAAACTTCGATCTCATCTTTGTCAATAGGAAGTTTGGGGGATGGAAGGAGGCTGTGCAGAGACTTTTGGAGTTCAGAACATGCTGATGTACAAAGTGGAAATTAGGAGTTAATATATCACTGTCTGTTTTCTTAACAGAAAGAAAAAGCAGCAAATGATAAAAAGGAGGACAAAAAGGCAGCAACAAAAGGGAAGAAAGGAGCCAAAGGCAAAGAGGAAACTAAACAAGAGGATGCTAAAGAAGAAAACCACTCTGAAAACGGAGATACCAAAACTAATGAGGTACTTTAGCTCTACTAGAACTGGGAACAGAGCCAGATGTGCTGGAAGTACAGCTGCAGGAGCTCAGCTGGGCTCCAGAGGGTGGGGGGGTCACTGCCACTCTGTGAGGACAGAGCAGCTGTGGTACCTGCCCAGGGCAGCTCCCAGGGAGAGCCTGCAGGAATGGCCTTTGCCTTCCAGTTCCTTCCTGCTCTGCTGGAGCCCTTCCACAGGTGCTCTGTGCTGTTCCAGGGTCCCTCTCAGGGCTGCCTCACAGCAATGCCCAAGATCATCACCCTCCAGCCCTGAACTGACTTTGCACATCCCCTCTGCTGCTCAGCACGGGTTGGTGTGGGGCCAGAAATCTGGTTTTGAGTTCTACACAATTTTTTAAAACAATTATTTGCCTCAGAGCAATTCAGCCCGAGATTTGCAAAGTAAACTCGGTCTTGTCTCTTATCTGCAGCCTCTTCTCACAGGTCCTTACTGTGGCAGCTCCTTATCTCAGCTGCCTTTTGCTAGGTTCAGCTGTGAGCTCCATCAGTTCCTGTTGGATTCTCCCAGCAGACTCCTTGCTGGTAGCGAAGCAGTGTTTTCTCAGGGTTCTCTTTGCCTGTGACACAGCCCAGCCTGATGTGTTCTGTCCCTGACAGTGGTGTCTCTTCATGGGTTGAGTGTCACCATCCAGCCAAGGGATCCTTTATTCTTTCATTTCTAGGTGAATCAGAGAATTTCTAGAGATCAGGAGCTGCTTAGTTAAAGCAGCAATATGTGGCTAATGTGCTTCAGATCGTTTTTGAGGGACCTTTGCAGGTTTGATGTGTTCACTGGGAAAGTAAAAGCACATTTTTATAGAGCCAGGTGAGAACTGATTCCCCAAAGTTTGGACAGAGCAGGATTATGGTTGATGTGTAACTCTTCTGCTTCCCTGTGATGAGGGCTTGAACTTCCTGTAACATATCATTGATCCAAATCTAAAATACATTCCAAACCCCTGCCTCTCTGCAGGCACTCACTCCAAAATCACCTCTCTAATTAATACTCCCTATGTTTTCATTTTAAGAATTATCAACCCATTGCTGTGTTGGTATTTTCTGTGCATTCCTGTCTATCCACACAAAGCCTTGTCCATGTCTGTTAACAAACTGGTCTCTTTTTGATGCAGGTTAGATTGGAATCCAATCATCATTACCAATAATATTTGTATTCCTCCCAACTCCTTTTCTAGGCACCAGCTGCTGAAGCATCTGATGATAAGGAAGCCAAGTCCGAGTAATGTTAACCCTGCCCTATATCTCCATCATTTGGTATCCGTACCTCCATGCTGTATTGTTAACAGAGAGGAATATTTTTATCAACTATTTTATAAATGCAGGTTTTTTTAGCATGAATTTAATTATGGAACATCTTCATCTCGGTTACTTGGGAATTAAATCCCTAACAAACAAAACAAAACAACAAAAAAAAAAGTCATTGTTTTTAAATTTTGTGATTGTAATAGTTTGTATGGTACATGGAAAGAATAAGTGGTGGTAGCTTTTGACTTCTGTCAGTGTGTCCCTTTTTGTGTAAGTCATGCTTACAGACTTCAGATTTTAATTTTTCCCTTGTATGTGTTGTATGGTTTCTTAAAGTGGGGAGGTCTCAAAACAAATAACCGTGTGAAACATTCCAGTGGTTCTGTGGGTTGCTTTTATAAAGAAGGTGAGCTATTTTCATGAAAAAACCTAAGAGCTGGAAATCTGTTGTTTCCCAAATGTAATTTTATTTTGTCAGTTTTGAAAAAAAAAGAAAAATAAATAAATAAAAGTGTAATCCTGTTTTTAAATGAAATACAAACATTTCTTTTCAAAAAAGGGCAGGTTGGTTGTATGTACCCACTGTTAGGAATTTTGCTGGATTTATCTTAATAAAAAAGACTCCTCAAAAGCTGATTGTGGTTTGTTGCTTGTGGTGCTGGAAATCTCCCAAATTGCAGGAGAGCTGCAGGGGGACAGGAAGAGCCCACGGGGCTGGAGAACTTTGGGCTTTTGGCTGGGGCTTGAGCCCCTCTCTGCCTCAGTTGTGTGACTTCCCAGTAATCCAGGCCTCCTTATTCTGGGAAATAACAGCTGGACCAGACCAGTGAACTGGGTTTAAGTCCCAGTTCTGTTGTTACAGCTTTTTTGTGCAACTTTGTCAAGGACACTTCAATTCTCCTGCTAAAACCTGCTTTTATAGAAAGTCTCTTCACATCCCTGACCAACTACAGGATATATTTAATAAGAAGAAAAATGTCTGCAATGCAGAAACCTTCCCTCTCCCATTAAATTGTTCCATAGCCCAGGAATGGGAAATTCCAAGAGCTTGAACATTTAACCTTGTATCCAAACCCCAAACAGCATCTCAGTGAGAGTGTCTTGGATTCAGTGGGGTTCAGGATTAGTCCCCCAGGGCCACTAGAGGATGTTTAACTGTGGATTTCATTTTCCAGGCCTGAGGCACTGGGGATTTTTATTCCTGCTGCTCCACTGGTTGTTCTGTACAAATGCTGGGGGTTAACTGGGCTCCATCTTCCTCAGCCATGAAGGTGAGGGAGTTCTGAGGGGGCTTTTCCTTGGCAGTGTATTCCCTTAATCCAGCAGAGATTCTGGGGCATGCTCTGGTCTCCTCCAGGGCAGACTGATGGAGCAGTAACTGGATTTCCTGTGCCTGGTGGAAGTGTGGTGAGATGTGGGTAAAACCAGGGAGACTGAACATGATCCAACAATAGTTCAAATGTCATCCTGATTTTTACATCTAAAAATGATTCACTGAACTTCCTCTCTACAAAGACAGGCTGGGAGAGCTGGGGGTGTTCAGCCTGGAAAAGAGAAGGCTCTGGGAGACCTTGGAGCTCCTTCCTGTGCCTAACGGGGTTTTAAAAAAGGAGGGAAAGGGACCTTTTATACAGGCAAGGGACCTTTTATAGTGACAGGACAAGGGGAAATGGTTTTGAGCAGAGGGCAGGGTTAGGTGGGATATTGGGAAGAAATTGTTCCCTGTGAGGGTGGCAAGGCCCTGGCACAGGTTGTCAGAGAAGCTGTGGCTGTCCCTGGATCCCTGGCAGTGTCCAAGGCCAGGCTGGATGGGGCTTGGAGCAATTTGGGATAGTGGAAGGTGTCCCTGCCCATGGCAGGGGTGGATTAGATGATCTCTAAATTCCCTTCCAATCCAAATAATTCCATGATTCTATGAGTTCAGGCAGCAGTTAGTGAGAAATCCCAATGGACCTGTACTGCTCCAGGGAGAAAATTAATATTGGAAAGAAATGTTTTAAGATTTGTGTATTTCCCACCCCAGTGGTTTCTCTAAAAGGGCTTCAAACAGGAATCCAGTCCTGCACGAAGGTGAAGTCCCTTCTCCCACCCCTGGTGCTCTGCGATCATCTCTCTTCGGCTCCAGCCTCTAGTCTCTGAATGTCTCAAGCGTTGTTATTTAAGCAGTAGACACTGAATGTAGTTAATATTTTCTTCTCAGCACAGGATCCATCCATCTGCCAAGGTACAAACACCCTTTGGAATGAGGTCACTCTGATCCCAAATCATGTCTCTCCATCTGAGTTCAGAGGTTGTTACACAGAACATACAACTGAGTGTTTGGTTTTGGTTATTTCTTTCTCCAGTGCCAGGGTGGGAGTTGTTCTTAATTCTATAACTATTGTTCTAATCAAATTCCTCTTTCAAATAAGTACAGAAAATTGCCCAAGAACTTTTGCTTAAATTCATAACTTTTCGGAGCCATGGGGTATTGAGAGAGTTGCACAACTGAAAGGATTGTCTGGTTTATGCCAAACCCTCCTCCACGGCTGTCCTGGTGTCTAGACACTGAATCCAAGGCCAGCTCTGTGGCAGCTCCCAAGCATGGCTTATTTTGTGTGAAAAGGAGCAGTTTCAAATGTTGAGTCAATCTACTTTCAGGTTTATTTGGAATTTGTGGAGAAACTGCCTTCCCTGAGGTCCTTGGCTGGCTGTTGTTCCCTGTGCTCCGAGTGTTACCAGGCCTGATGCTTGTTAGGAAAGACCCACAGAATCGCTGTGGATCTGATTATTCATCATAACAATTATAGACCTTGAAGGTGCAATGGTGAAGAGATTCATGAGTCTGAAGATAGTGATGGTTCTGAGGTGGTGTCATGGGAGGAGGTTTGAGTGATGTTGGCAACACCCTGCCATGCTGAGGTGTCTGTAGCTCATCAGATGAGAGGAAACAGCCTCAAGTTGCACAAGGGAGGTTTAGGTTGGATATTAGGGAAAAAGGATTGTCCAGCCCTGGCATAGGCTGGAGTCACATCCCTGGGGGGATTTAACTGGGATTGGATGTGGCACTTGGGGACACAGCAGTGGTGGCCTTGCCAGTGCTGGGGGAACAGTTGGACTCAATGGTCTTGGAGGGCTTTTCCAGCCTAAATGTTCCTATAATTCCATGATACAGCTTTTGGTGGAGGCTCCCAGAGCAGCACAGTGTCCTCACACAGTGTCCTCACGGGATCTTCCCCAGAACTGGGCAAGCATTTGCTTTTGTTTGCTCAGAACAATAAAACCACTTAGAAAACACTGGTCACTGTCCTGGGAGGGAGGGGGAAATCAGAGGAGGCATCTCCAGACTTCATCCTGGTCTCCACCATCAGCAATGTGCTGGAGCAGCAGGGGAGGATTGGGAGGGAAAAGGCACAGCTGCCTCAGCAAGCAGAGAATGGACATCCCAGCAAGGTCCTTGGGATATTAAAAAGGGGGAAATGGGGGAAACTAAAACAAAACAACTCCTTCAAGCACATGAAAGGAAGGATTTTGCAGGTTCATCCCACATTCTGCTTTGCTCCTTTGAGTGAAGTGACTGTACACAAAAACCAGAAAACCCTTCTGCTCTGGAGCCAGGCTGGGAGAGCTGGGGGTGTTCACTTGGGGAAGAAAAGCTCTAGGGAGAGCTTAGAGCCACTTCCAGTGCCTAAAGGGGCTCTAGGAGAGCTGGAGAGAGACTTTGGACAAGGAGTAGAGGGACAGGACAAAGGAGAATGGCTTTAAGATGGAGGGTAGATTTAGATTGAATATTGAGAAGGAATTCTTCCCTGTGAGGGTGGGGAGGCCCTGGCACAGGGTGCCCAGAGGAGCTGTGGCTGCCCCTGGATCCCTGGAAGTGTCCAAGGCCAGGCTGGACAGGGCTTGGAGCAACCTGGGATAGTGGAAGGTGTTCCTGCCCATGGCAGGGGTGAAACCAGAGAATATTTGAGGTCCCTTCCAACCCAAACCAGTCTGGGATTCCGTGACACTCCGACAGGTCTGATTTTCAGATCAAGAGCAGCTCTCTGTTCAGTTAATGGAGTTACACTGGTGGTAATCTTATGGAGAAAGAAAATTGAATCCCTGGAAGGGAAACGATGGCTCCTCCTTCTGACTGTCCCAGTGATGCTGCTCCTTCCCCGTGCAGCTGCCGGGAGCCCCCGCTCTGAAACCTGATGCCCTGGACGGGTTCCAGGAGCCGGGAACACCCCGGGCCTGGCGCTGGGCAGCTTTCGAGGAGCCTCTGTCCTTGGAGAGAACAATGTCAACGTGCCTTCCAGAGACTGTCCCAGTGCCCGGGGCGGCCGGAGCTGGTCACAAGTGAGTGTGCACATGGGGACAGATGTCACTAGTGACTCATGTGGCCACTGTCCCCTGCTTTGAAAGCCATGTGATTGAGATTGGGCTTGGGTGAGTCAGGGAGGGGGAGGGGGAGAGAATCGGAGATTCTCCCACCCCCTTCATCCACACCTTTCATCTGTTCCCTGAGAAGCTGTGGCTGCCCCGTCCCTGGAAGTGTCCAAGGCCAGGCTGGACAGGGCTTAGAGCAACCTGGACTCATGGAAGGTGTCCTTGCCCATGGCAGGGAGATAGAATTATATGGGCTCTAAGGTCCTTTCCAACCCAAACCACTCTGTGATTCCATGATTCCATAATATGTCCTGATTTATCCACCTCTGCTGGAAGAGGACAGGGGGAGAGGATCCCACAGGAATGACAATCCCTCCCTCCTGCAGCACCAACTAGCAATCACTGGAACTGTGTCAAATGGGAATCTGAAGTGATGTCCAGGGATTAGCATGAACTTCAGGCTGAGGTAACACCTGAAAGCACTGAAAGGAAGGGGCTGCTGATGTGATAGAAAAGAGAAAAATGGCAAATTAGAAAGCTCCGTTCCAAAGAGTGGGAATCCAATTGACACCATAAAGCTCTCAAAAGCAACTTAATACAATTGGACACATCTTAAACAATTCCAGACGTTCAGAAAAAGGGGGAGGGGAGGAAGCATAGATAACAGAGGGAAAAATGCTGGATTGAAACCTAAACACAGAGTGGTCAAGTCCACTCCCCCTCCCAGCCTCAGCAGCATTCCCAGTCAGGGTGTTCCAGGGCACGGCTGCTCCCCTTTGGAAGTGCCTCCCTCCCGTGAGCGAGGTGCACTGCTTCCACTGGGGATGAAGGGCAGCACAAGCCTGGAATTCTCAGTCAAAGCTGCTCCAAAGTTATCCCAGAGCCAAAATCTCTCAAAATCGCCGGGGTTTTGTTTGTTTAACATGAACAATTCGGGGAGGGGGTGGAAGCGCATTTCTTGGAGCTCAAACCAGATGTGCGACATCCCAGCCACAAAGCTCCGGCTTCTGCGCTGTTTGTTTTCTCCCCAGGAAGATAAAAGGAGCTGTGGAGAAGGTTTGGATTGCGGCAGCTCTCAGGTTTCACCCTGGCTCCGAGGGCACTGGCAGAGGCTGCTCTGCAGGACCACAAACGAGCTGTGCTGTTTCAGGGATCCGGGGCTGCTGCTCCCCTCGGAACACGGCTGGAGCTGGAGGTGGGCTGTCCCTAAGCCTCAGGCTGAGCCTCAGCATTCCAGCGGGCTGGAAGTTTGCTTGGTTTGGTTTCTTGCTTCATGTAAGTCCACCGTCACAGAGGTGCTGACCAGAAGCCCTTCCCCATGTCGTGGTTCCATTTTGAGCCATCTCTGCCAGGAGGGAAAGGCTAGACTTGCCTCTCCAGGCCTTATCTGAGGGAAATCCTGCAGGATCTGCCTTCCCCTCCTGTAAATCCTTCCATGCTGCCAACAGAAAATTCTAAATCCAGGCCAAACATTCCCTGCTCTGGTTTCACCGCCCGTGTGGTTACAGCCTGATTATAAACTGAGATCTTGGAGCAAAACCCCAACTTCCCTGCTCTGTGTTTACTCCTACATGTGTAGCCCAGTGGGCTCCTCTATACCTACAGCATTACCCTGGGAATAATTAAAATAATTAACAAGTGTAATTAACTGTTGGAGGGGAAAGGAGACTTTTAGGACATTATACCAGCAACAATTAAATAAATTACCCCTTTGTCTTGCAAAGAATTGACAGACAGGGGGAAAAGGAGGCGGGATTTGTATTCCCTGTTGCAGAGGCACAGGGACAGTGAATAGGGGTCGGTGGCTCTTGTGTGGGGACACAAAGCAAACAAAGAGGCCCCAAATGAAATTACCGAGTGGCAGATGCCAAACGAACATATTTCACACAATGAGTAATTAAACCGTGTAACTCATTGCCCAAATGGAGCCCAGGAATCGTAATGGGTTAGGAAGTGATTACACAAATTCTTGGAAGATGATCCGGTGGGACTGTGGGACACAAAGATATGTCACCACTGCAGAACCAGCAACCCATGCTGGTGGGAGAGAACATGGAGCTGTCCCTGACTGTGGACCTCTGGAAGGAGCTGGGGGGTGAGGGGACACAGGTTTGTACCCCCCACTTCAGTCTGAGCCCCTCCAGCCACATTCCAGACACTTTGAAAGGAGAAAAACTTCCAGACTGCTTTGGGTGGTAAGGGGCCATAAACCCATTCCACCCCCTGCCATGGGCAGGGACACTTTCCACTGTCCCAGGTTGCTCCAAACCCCATCCAGCCTGGCCTTGGACACTTCCACGGATGGGGCAGCCACAGCTTCTCTGGGCAATAATATTATATATAATATACATAGCATTAAATACACACATCTCGCTCTTTAAAATGTGGTTGTCCATGTTCTGATCAGGAGAGACTCTGTGGTGGATGCTGAAGCCTGGGTTGATGTCCCAACACCGAGGGCTGTGCACCCCATCGCTGGGTGTCCCCGGATGCCCCACACAAGGTTCCCTTTCCCTCAGCAGGGACAAAACCTGGTGGTTTTGTTTATTCCCTGGTTAGAGCCCTTGACTCACCATCTCACTTCTCTCAAGATCTGCATGACAAAACCAGCGGTTCTAGCCCATTTTGGCAATCACTTACTCCAGGAACCTCAGGAGTTTCATCAAAAGCCTGGATGGATTTTGGGTTTCGGGTTTTATTCATTCCAGCATTGGCTGACAAAGCCCATTACATCATCCCTTTGGAAGAGAAATTCTCTGCAGCTGCCTGTGTGGCGCGGGGGGTGTTTAAAAAATAACACAGATTTTTGTTTCTTTCTTTCAGGGCAATTTCCCTCCCAATTGCTGAAAAACTGAATGCTGAAAAGCTTCAAAAGTGGGAAGGAAAAGGGCAGTGCGCAGCAGTTCCAGCCATTCCCGGGTTTATTATTATTATTTCCTTTCCAAAGACCAAAGGGAGGGGGGAAAATAGCCCCATTACCCCGCACATCCAGCGCGCCCAGCCAGGCGTGAAAAGCAAAGCCAGTGTCATGGCAATGGCAGATGGCACGGAGCGGGAGCAGGAGCGGCGGCGGGAGCGGGAATGGGAGCGGGAATGCTAGCAGGAGCGGCGGCGGGAGCGGGAGAGGAGAGGGAGGGAGAGCTCGGGCTCCGGCCCCGACCGCCGCGCGGACCGCGCTCCTAATTAGCCCCGAAGCACAGACTAATTAAAGCCGGAGGCAAGGCAAGTGATTACTTTTCCTTGCAGGGATGGGGTGCAGGAGTGATGTGAATGGAGCCGGGGCTGGTGTTGGAATCGTCCTCACATCAACGGTAGGAAATTATTTCAATCTCGGCGCATCCCTCCCGCGCTGCCAGGGAGCAGGGAAGCACGGCAGCTATTCCCTGCCCTCCCAATGACCACAGGCTGCAGAGAATGTGGGATTGCAAGGAAATACCGATGGGATGGAGAGAGGCAGTGTCTGGATGCTGTGCTGATGACGTCAAAATGTGACATTCTCGATTATTAGCATTATTTGGTACCCAAGTATCCAAAGTACCCACTTGAACTCACCCAGAGCCGGAGCAGAACCTTCTCTTTCCTCCTCCACAGTTGTTTTGGAGTGTTTGTTCATGCTCCATAACCTCATCCCTTTTAATCCACTTTCTCTAGTTTCCTGTAAAATAAGCAGTTGGGAGTAAATTATTTCACTGCCATCGAACTAGGTGCAAAGCTCTCAGAAAATGGAATATAGGCAGGGAAAATATTAAATTGCATAATTATTATATAGAATTATAAATTATATCAGTATTATGATATAAAATATAGTTATTCTGTAAGTGTATTTATTTTTGCACTGCAAGTCCAGAGTTGCTCATGCAGCTGCTGGTGCTGGCAATTCCTGCTGGGATGTGCTTGGCTTTCCACGGCTTTTATGAACGGGCAGAACTTTGGAAAAAACATGGGAAAACCTGGGATTCTGTGGAGCCTTTAGCACTTCTTTCCCCATTCCCAGGCAGATGCTCTGTCCCCAGCACACACACTAACAGTGGGTGAGCACAATGCTGTCTGCCTCTGCTTGCCTTAAAATAGCTCCAGCTCCAGCCCTGCCCTGCCTGCCGGAGCACTGGGAGCATCTCTCCACCTGAACCATGACCACAGTCCCCGGGGATCAGTGGGATTTCCAGAGCAACATCCCCCTCTTGCAGTGCATCATCTGGATGATTCAAACTCCAGCGTCGCCGGATTTCTGCTTCCCAGTGAAGCACTGGACAATTTGTGTTTCTATTTTTACCCTGGATTAGTCAAGGGTCGCTGCAGGACCAAATCAGGGCTGCTGGGCTTTCCATGGCCTTATGCTTCATCCCATAAATGCTCTTTGCCTTTGGCAAGCAGGAGAAGAGCCCAACAGGACAACTCCTCCTTGCTGCCAGGGTTTGATCCCTGAGGAGCTGCCAGGGCTGCTGCAGCTCAGCACTGCACATGGCCTCACCCACACCACTGCACTTTGCATCACATCCCATCTCACTCCAGTCTAAAAAGCATCCAGGATTAAGAGAAAACTTGGGAACATCGCACCAGCAGTACTGTAGCTGAATCACTATGGTCCAAACCTAGCTGGGTATTAAAGGAGCCGGGGAGAGTTTGGAATTTCCAGAGAAATCTCTACATTTTCACTTGTTGCTGTTATTTAATGAAGAAAGATGGGAAAACAAACCTGTCTGGAAAGAACAAATACAAAAATGGAATTTGGGATTGTTGGAAAGAGATGGACTATGTCCATGAAAAATATTAGCAATAATGAGTCCCAAATCACTGCCATGAGCTGCAGATATCGATAGTCTGGATCTCACACCCATCAGAACAACTGGTAGTTATCAGCAGCTCCAGGGTTTTCCTGCTCTCCAGCAAACACATTTTGCCTTCTTCTGGAGGCCTGGTCATGTTTTCTTTCATTTCATTGCTGAAATAAATTAAAATATTTTTAATATCTGCATCAGCATCTGCCAACAGGGCAAGAATTTAGGAAGCTGAAAAGAAATTTAAAAATACATAAACATAAAAATATATACATATAAAAAAACCCAGGAGCTTCCTCCCTCTATTCCCTGAGTATGTGAGGTTGCTTCCAATGCACATTTTATTTTAAGGTGAGTTATTTTGTTGCCATAGTGACATCATTCAGGTTTCCAACCGCTGCCGTGTTGGTTTTCTCCCAGGCAAGACTTGTCACAAGCAGTCAGTATCCCCAGCCCTTTCCCGGACAGCAGCTTCCCACAGAGCTGCAGGATTCCTTGGAACTCCAGTCTGCAGGATGAGGTGTCACTGTTCCCTGCTAAGGCACAGGGGGACATGGGACCTGGGAGATTCAGAGACAGGCATGGAAAAACTCTGACCAGAAGGATATTCTTTATCCTTCCTCCTCAGCCCTTGCAGTGGGCTGTGAGAAGGTCAAAGATAACCTGGTAGCTTTATTAATTAGCACCAATTAACACACTCAGCTGCCTCTGGTGTCATTGTGCTCATCTACCCCAGGCCCTAACATGGGCAAGAAGAAACCATGTTTGCCCTCAAAAGCTTAAAATCTCCATAAATCCTGTTTGCTGCTACACAGGTGTTTCATGAATTATTTTATTACCAGGAGAACTCCACTAAAATAAAGATTTTAAATACAAAGGTCTGTAATGATGTTAATAAAGATGCAAAGAAAAGGGATTCACTGGTAAAGGAATATTTGTGGGGTCATTTGGGTCAAATGGGCTCTGTAAGTATATTGGAAATTAATATTTAATTTTATGTATTTTTATATTAAATATTCAAATTTAATTGTATTATTATGATGCTAAAAGACTTTTAATGGGAAATGCTTTTCTTTGGCTCTAATTCATTTAATTAAAGCAGTCAGGATGTGTCTCATTAGCCTAAAACCTATTTCATGGGTGCCAGGCCCTATATGTGACCAAGAGCCTGGGTGCCTGTTCCACTGCAAGGCCAAAAGGAGCTCAAAAAAAAAAAAAAGCTGTTTTAAAGGTTTTGTGTGTTTTTAATTTTAAATAAACCATTCCCAGATTATCAAATCAAGGCTACATTCCCGTAGCAGACCCGAGCCCCGTGTAAGCCTTCCCAGGATTGCAGCATCTGGCTAAATCCAGCCCAGATTAAAGCAAAGCTTTCATTGCACAAACTCTCCCCAAAAGGAGCAGGATGCTCCTGATGCCGGGAAAAGGACCGAGCTGGGAATAGCAGGCAGAGGATAAGGAATGCCAAAGCCAGCAGCAGGATCTGGAGGCACAGAGGTAATGTCCTGTGCTGTATGTGGTGCTGGTGCACTTCTCCTCTGCAGGGGGAATTCAGGAAGCAGAGCCATTCCGGGAGCATTCCAGCCGCGGCCGTTGGGTGTTCCTGAGATTACCCCAGCTCCCTGATGGAAACCCTCTGGAACACAGCCTGAACACACCAGTCCACAGCACAGCAGCAGTCTCCACAACGAGGTTCTTTGCTTGCAGAGGTTTTAGCGAAAGCCATTGTTTTAACACCCCTTTTTTCCATTTGTTTCCGAATGTCTTTGACTGGGGGAAGGGTGGAAGGGGCTCCCAATTTAATTCCATAATCCCCCTAAGCCTTGCTTAATGCACTCACTCTTCATGGCCTCTGTGAATTTTACAGTGGTGTTTTGGGTGGTTGCAGCACTGCACTGGAAAATGTCCCATCATTTATTTTGCAGCTATTTGAGGGAAATGATTCCCAGGGCTGGAAGCCCGGTTGTTAAATCCGTATTGCCAAAAGAAACAAACTCTGTCACCCAGATGGGGCTGGAGCTCGGGGCTGCCACGCGGATTCCTGGATGAGGTACCTCAGAGTCCAGCTGAAAACTCCCAAAATTAACGTTAAAGCAGGAGACTTTAGCAGTTGGTGAAAAATGTCAGTTTTGGCTGAAGGGGTGGGTGGGGCTGCAAGGAACAAAGCAGAGTCCCCAGCTTGGGGACACCCAGATCCCCAGGGATGAGTCCCCCCAAACATGGCCATGGGTCATCCTGCCTGCCCTGGGTGGGAGGGATGGGACTGCTGCTGGAGAGAAATTCCAGCAACAGATTTTGCCCTGCTGCTTTCTTCTCCCGACAGGGAGGGAATGCTGCAGCCTGGCTTGTTTTCCACATGTTAAAGAAAGACAAAATGAATCTTTACAGAGTCTCGATGCATCTCATGAGCCTCTGGCCTCCTTAAATCCCTCCCTGGTGCTTAGTTCCCAGGACTTCTCCCATGTCGGCTCGAATCCTGCACTAAAAGGTCAGTGTCACTCTTAATGGGATTTTTCCATGTCCCATTTCAGGATGCACTGTCACTCCCATGAAAATGTTCCTCGGCCATTCCAGAGGCATCCTGGAGTCAGCAAGGACAAAACTCCCAAATACAAGGGCTGGCAGAGTCCATAGGCAGCAGCAAAGTCAATATGGGAAAATGGGTTTGCAAGCAAGTCAAGGTCTGAAAGGTGTTACCTGTAACAACCTCAGTCACCAAACAGAAGGAAGGAGCAAAGAAAGGGGGAAAAAAAAGAGATTGAGATTTACTGACTGCACAGGGTGAAATCCTTCTGCATGGGACCTCTGGAGTAGCAGCAGCCAAGGGCACCTCAGGAAAAGCTGGAAAAGGTTGGGAACTGGGGACCTGATCCCAACCAGGGGACACAGGTCCCTTAGTCAGGGATGGTGCCAAGTGCAGTAGTAACACCAACAATAACAAAACCTACCTTGTCACTTGCACCCAGTAGTAATTTTGCTGCTATAAAACTTGGGGAGTTCCAGGCACTTTGAGGTACAAAGCTGGCATTCAGAGATGCTGAGGGTAGACTTGACACTGACATCATTCCCCTGGTCCTTCTGCTGGCAGAGTCCAGAGCACACAGGGACACAGAGCTGCCCCTTTTCCTGGATGTTTCATCCACAGCTGGATTTGGCATTTCTGTGTAAAACAGAGATAAGGAGAAACATTTAGATAATAGCCAGAAATTTAGTTTCTTTGCAAACCAGGCAGATTAAGTTCGCCCAGTTGAAGCAGGGCTGCACACACTGATCACAGCTCACACCAGCTAATGGCTGCCATAAGGAATATGAGATATGGATCAGTCCATGGAGCAAGGGATGACACTGTTCCCGGCAGGTGGAATTTCGGCTCTGCTGAATGGATTTTAGGATTGTCAAACGGAAAAACCATCATATTTACATCACCCAGAAAAAGTAATTTGTCAACAAGATGAACTATTACAAGACAGAATTTAGAAACAAAGGCGAGCGGCGTCCTGGCTGTTCCTCCATCGCCTTTCCTACGGGATAATGTTACACCCAACTCTTGGATGTCTGGCACCATCTAGAGGAATGATTGGAATGATGCAGCAGGAAAATTAAATATTAAATTATTAAAAATAGCAAAAATCCTAGAGCAAATCTTGTGTAATATCTATCAGATATTTAGTTATTATTTAATAGCTCTTATAGAGGGAAAAACCACAGGAAGGAGTGGCAACTTGGAGATTTGTCCTGCAAAAAACAGGATATTGGTTTGCACACACTGCACTCCAGCAACTCTAATTAGTGCTAATTATTTTGCACGTCATTTATTTTTAAAATAAATTATGATATCAAAATTTGAGGTTTCTGCATTTAAAGATCATCTTGAAATAAGCCTTGACTGTTCAATATCCCTATTTACCCACAACTGTGTAGCAAAAGTCACCAACTCCTACATGCTTCATGAACAGCACTTATTTTTGTATTGGTTAAACATAAACTTGGATTTCATTTAACTACTACACTTGTTTACCATTTAGATCCACGTAAAAGGTCCTGCCAAGATGAGCAGGGTGTTCATAGAAATCCTTGTCGGTTGCCTCCTACTCAGAGTATTCTATGAAATGTGCATGGAAAATACTAAAAAACCAGTTGGAAATGCCTAATTTGTTCCAATGTTTAAATACAACTGGATTCAGACATGTACATCCCCATCTACGTTTAATGGAAAGGTACAATCCAGGTACAACCCACCACACCTGTGCAATTCCATGCTAAACTTTCTTTTTTTGATTTTTAACTGTACATTTCTGGCTGTGCCAAACCACAATCCTGTTTTCACACACAGCTAAAGCAGGATTTGACTCATGAGGACAGAATAATAATAAATAAAATATGAAAGAGACACCTTCACCTGGTGTTACAAGCTGACTGTGGGGATGGTCATTTCATTTTGTAGTCAAATTAAACAGGGGGTTGTGTTTTACTCTCAGCTACAACTGAGAGTGAAACTCCTTACAACACCAAATGGGGAGAAGTGATGGGTATTTGAATGTCATCAGTTCCTACTCCAAAAATCCCACAAAAACTTCAGGTTTTATTTGTTTAAAGAGCAGTATGGAAAGAAACAGCTACAGTCCAGCTTCTTCCTTAAAGCATCTCTGCTCCTGAATCCTTCTGTGTCTCATTAGTCTGTTCTCCCTCCTCCTGCCACCAGCTGCTGCTAGCATTTACATAACAGAGCTCTGCTCTGAGAAAAGATGAATCAGCACATCCATAAAATCCTGCATTCACTCCAAGATTTACTATCACCCCCAGCATGCTGCTGCTTGGATGCAGAGGATCTGGAAAAAGATGAGTCACGGAGCTGCAAGATCCGCGTGTGGTGTGGAAATGGAGCTCCTGGGGAAGGAGAGGATGGGCATTACTCACCAGACATGACTCCTGGAGGCGAAAACCCAGGAGAGCTGGGAAGAGGTATCGATCACAGCCCTTGTAGCAGGCTTGGGGAGTAAAACAGCAACTGGGAGAGCATTAAGGAGAGGAAGCTGAGGTGCCAGGGAGTCAGGAATGTCAGGAAGAGGCTCAGGAGTGACTGCAGAACAGCACAATCCAGCCACAGCCAGGCTGAGGGAAGTTCCCCAAGAGCTGTTTGGGAATGAGGAATGCTGGTTGTACCTGCCCCTGGTGCAGGTACCTGCACACCTGTGTTCTGCAGCACACACAGGACACACCTGAGGCATTCCTAACACTCTCCTGTCCTGCTGACACAGGAATCCATGTGAGCCACAATGAGGAGCATGGCTGAGTGCTGTCATAAGGTCATAGATTGAGCACTAAGCATGGAGCATGTGGCCAGACTCCCAGATGGAATCCTGCAGGAAAGAGATGGGGTGCCAGGCAGTATTTATAGGGCTGGTTTTCCCCTGACATGGAATTCTGTCCAGCTCAGGAAGATGGATTTGGACTTTCAGGGCATATTATAAAACATCATCTGTGTTTTCTCCTTTGCCTTCCCATCATGCATGAAAAGATGAGCTTGCAGTTCCTGGGCTCTGAAGACAGGTGGGAGAAACATTACCTCTCTGGAGAGTGGGATTAGCGTGTGCTTTTCCTGGCTGGGAATTTATTCTGAGAGCAGCAGTTTCACACTGTCTCTCTCCCAGAAAGTTCTGCTCTGTGGCTTTGGAGGCTCCAGGGTCCTCCTGGGAAGGTGAGAGAGCTGTTACTATTGGGGAAGCCACTGGAACTCGCAGCTTACATGAGCTAAGCAATGAACCTGCCCTGAAAACATTCCAAGTGTTTGGAGCCCACAAGAAAGATGGAAAGACACCTGGGACAAAGGGGAATGGCTTCCCACTGCCAGAGGGCAGGGTTAGGTGGGATATTGGGAAGAAATTGTTCCCTGTGAGGGTGGAGAGGACCTGGCCCAGGGTGCCCAGAGAAGCTGTGCTGCCCCATCCCTGGAAGTGTGTAAGGCCAGGTTGGATCTGGCTTGGAGCAATGTGGGATAGTGGAAGGTGTTCCTGCCCATGGCAGGGGGTTGGAGAATCTTTAAAGTCCCTTCCACCAAACTGTTCTGGGATTCCATGATCCTATGAAATGTCACTGACAGCTCAAGAACTTTAGAGGATGAAGAAGAAACAGGGTCTACACATCACTCAGTTAATCCAAGCTCCTGGCACAAAGCAACTTCCACAGCTGGATGAAGGGGCAGGTGAGCAGAGGTGAATTACGTGCAGCAGCTTAATGCTCAATCCCCAAATGCTTCTCCACAGATTGGTTGGGTGCCTGGAAGCATCCTGGGGAGCTGCCAGCAGGGGGGACTGCATCCCGACTGCACAGCAGGAAAACTGAGCCAGCGCTTCCCAGCAAGCCCAGTCCTGAGCAGCTGCTATGAATATATGCTCAAACTGAATTTATTCTTAATATTGCCAGAGCATCAACTCATGGTGATTCAGCTCTCGGTACTCCAGGCGTGAGGAAAGGTTGTCCTTTGTTACTCCATGATGACAGTGGTTTTTACACTGCCAAGGCTCTGGAGTTCTGAGAACCAAATGCCAGGTACTTGAGATAAAATACAATTCACTTCATGTGTTTTAGCAACTTATTGCTGAAGTGACCCTGATTTCATGAGCACCGACAGGATGCTTCCCATGGAAAAATATTTATTTCCGTTAAAACCATCTCCACTGACAGTGGACCTTTTGCTCCTTGAGGACAACAGGTGCTGTATCCATCATCTTTTCATTTCTTGGTCACAGGAAGAAAACACTTTCATTTGACTCCTAAAGCCACCCAAACCTGAGACCCCTCCCTGCAGCCAGGCCTTGTTTACAGGGAGCCAGGGAAGGCTGTCACTTCCCCCCACGCAGTCCTGTGTCCCCTCCACGGCACACACGCAGGCTCCATGCTCCTACCCATGACAGAATGCCTAAGATTCCTGAATCCCTTCAGTCTCTTTAAACTGCCTAATTTGTGGCACACATGGGGCTGCCGTTCCCAGGCGCTGCCAGGCAGGAGGCCACGAGCACTAAGGCCGGGAACAGCGGCCGTGAGGGCCAGCGCCGCAAGGGCTGGAGCTGTGAGGGCTGAGAGCGGGACGACAGGGAGCGCTGAGCTCGAAGGCCGTGAGGGCCCGAAGCCGCGAGGGCGGAAGCCGTTAGCGCTCCCCCGTGACGGCTACCGGGCCCCCTGAAGCACAGCCCGGCTCAGCGCTGCCCCGTGACGGCGGCCAGAGCCCTCAGGCACATCCCGGCTCGGCCCGGCCCGGCCCGACCCAGCCCTTCCCCTTCCTCCCGTTCCTCCTCCTCCCTCAGCCGCCGCCCGGAAGTGGAGGCGCCCCCCGCGGAGCGTCACCGCCCCGCCCTTCCTGCCCCCCGCCCGCCCGGCGCTGCCGCGCGCGCCCCCCGGCGGCGGGCGGCGGCGGTGCGGGTGGTGCCGGCGGCGCTCGGTCCGCGGAGCCGCGATGAGCCCGGGCGGGACCCGCGCCCGCACCCGCACCGGGACCTGCGCCCCGCACCGGCACCGCCGCTCCGGCATGGGGCTGCGCCCGCACTAAGAGCCGAGTCCCCCCGGGGCTCCATCCGCCACCTCCCCTCCCCCTCCCGAGGAGGATGGCGGCGGCGGCCGCCCCGACCCAGCTGGAAGCCGGTGGGTATCGCTGGCGGCGGGGGCTGCGCTCCGCATCCCCCCCGTTCTAACCGTGTCTAACCCGCTCTCCCCCGCCCCTCCGCAGAGCTCTACTACCTGATCGCACGGTTCCTGCAGTCCGGACCCTGCAAGAAATCCGCCCAGGTGAGCGCGGAGCCGGCGCTCCGGCCGGGCCGGGCGGGCGGTGACGGGACGGGACGGGACTGGACGGGGCGGCGGAGCCGCTGCGCTGCGGGCGCCGGACTCACGTCCTTTGTGTGTGTCTGTGTGTCTGTGTGTCCGTCTGTCCCCAGGTACTGGTGGAGGAGCTGGAGGAGCACCAGGTGAGGCGCCTGCCCCGGCGGGACGGGGGAAGCCCTCGGGACGGCGGGGTCGGCGTTTGCCCTGCCCCGTCTAACCCAGCCCATCTCCGCCCGGGACACCCGGCGGGAGCGCGGCTGCCCCGCGGCGGGGCCGGGGGCAGCGGCCGGGGGGCTCCGTGCCGGGAGGCGCGGGCGGGCACCGGGGGGGCTCCCCGGGGAGGGGTCGCTCGGGTTCTGACAGCCGCCCCCGTCCCCGTGTCCCTCCCGCAGCTGATCCCGCGGCGCCTGGACTGGCAGGGCAAGGAGCACCGCCGGAGCTTCGAAGACCTGGTGAGACAAGTTTCGCTCCTGACTTTCCCGACAACTTCCCCCCGTCCCCCGCGCCGCCGCCGCCGCCGCACCGGGCGCCGCGTCCCCCTCCTCGCCCCGTTTGTGTGTCGTCCCCCCCACCAGGGCTGCGGGCTGCGCCCCGCCGAGGCCGCGGCGGGCCGCGGGATGCGGAGCGGAGGAGAGGGCAGGGAGCGGAGGCGCGGCGGGGCCGGGGGCTGCCGGTGAGACCCCCGCGGGCCGCCCGGTGGCACCGGCGGAGCGGCCGCGCCGCGCTATTGTGGGGCCGGGGGTTATCCGAGGGCACGCACCGGGGCCCGCCGCGGCCAATGGCGCCGCGCCTTACAGCGCGGAGAGCGGTGCGCGGCGATGTGAGGCGGCAGCTGATTGGCTGCGGCGGCGCCGCGGCGGAGCCGGCGGGGCGGGGGGCGCGGGCCGCCGGTCCCCCCGGTCCCCCCGCGCCATCGCCGCCGCCTCGCCCGCGCCCCCCGCGCCCCTGGCTGCCCCGCTCCGGGCCGGGCTCGGCCGTGCTCCGCGGCCCGGCGGGGGGACGTGCCGGACGTGCCGCCGGGCCCGGCGCTGCCGGGCTGGGTCAGGGATTCCCGGCCTGCGGCGGCCTGCGCGAAACCCGCCCCTCGCCGCGGCGTCTGGGCCTGCTGTCAGGCAGGAAAGGGGGGGCTAGGAAGTGTAGTGCTGTGGCTGTTAAATGCCGGTGAAATGCGCGGAGCGGCTGCTTTCGCTGAGGTGTAAAGCGTGCGAATGTGTGTCATTGAGGAAGGTCAGTCCCTCCGCAGGGCCGGGGTGGGGTGGCCCTTGGCCCTGCACCCCCCGAGGTGTGTCTGTGCGAAAGCCACGGAACTGAAGTCCTTCCAGTCCTTTTCCAAAGCGTCCAGACGGCCCTGGTTTCATTTCTGGGAGCTCTGGGCAATGACGTGTGGCGCTGATGTAGCACTTTACAGCTGGAATGCTGTAAACTTCCTAGTAGCGTTTATAGCGTTGGTACCTGTGACCAGCGCTGGCACCTCACCTGGAAGGAATGGAAAGCATGTCCCGGCCGCTCCCGGCGCCCGTGGAGCAATGGTGACGTGGGATTTTGCCATGACTGTTGCTCAAACTCCTCTGCAGCTGGCTCAGGAGGTGGTTTCCCACTTTAGCAACATTGTGGGAGCTCAGGTGTGGACCAGAACTCCTTGTGCCCAGAGGAGACCTTTGCACCTGCTGCCTTTCCCTTTCCAAAGCCTGTTAAGAATTTCAGGTGGAAGTTGGGCTTCGTCACACCTCCTGTGGATAATTCTGGGACTGTAAATCTAGTGAGCAGACATAGAGTAAGTTCTGCATTCAATACATTTTGGTGCTCCATGGCCTTCCTAGAGAATCTGAAATCTGTGGGATGTCTCAGGTTTAGCTTGGGCTTGCATCCAATATCCAAGAGGAATATTAGCAGTGCTACTGTGAAGTCTGATGTCAGACAGAAAACAGACTGGTTTTGCCTATCACGTAGATTAACATATAATTTTTTTTCCTTTCATTCTATGTGGCACATATAGAAAAGCCTTAAAACCTTTTTTTTAAATGTGTGTGTGAACATGTTGAAACATTTACTTTTCTTTAATATTTCAAAAATGAGAGAAAAGCCATTTTGAAGTGAGTTTTGGAGCTAATGAGGAATTTCTTCTTTCTGTATAAACTCATCATAATTAAATCTAAGACTTTTTTTTTGCTCTGTTTTAAACTAATCAGTGCTAACCAATGCTTTTAGTTTGCCTTTTTCTCTAGTATTATTTAACTGTTTCTCATTATTTACAGTAATGCCCAGGATTATAAATGAATTATTACAGTGAGACAGGTTGATGCCAGGTGGGATGAGCTGAGCTTCTCTGTGAATCCTCAGAGTGTTGAGGATGTTGAAGAAAGGCTTTTCCCCCTCATTGCTTAGGGTTTGCTGTGTTTGGAATTTGGACTTTTGGCTGCATATGATTGTTTATTAACCTGAGCTCCTTGACTTCAGGGCTGGCTGGATGTCTGAATGCCATGCTCAGAACAGAGCCAGGGTTATGAAGGACACAAAGCACTCCGACCTTCATTTTAATTATCTCAGGCGCATAATGAATCAAAATTAAATTTGAGATGCCAGCAGTTGGAGGTAAAGGGTTTTTTTCTACCCATTTCTGCTTTTTGGACACTTGCAGACAGAAGCCCAAAATCATTTGCAGTCTCAGCTGGGTGGTGCAATTACTCTGGTCAGGCAGGTAATTGAATTGATGAGAGTTTACAACCTGGAGAAGTCTGATTTGTTTGTTTGTCCAATATTCTGCCTGAGTATTTCTTGTTCTGGTATTTCAGCTTTGTTTTCCACTCTCAGTGTGGCTGTTTAGGTTAGCAGTGGTCTCTTTCAGAAAATATGCCAATACTGTGACCACTGAGTACGTTGTTATGGCTCCTGGGCATTTGGGAGTGATAAAGATGGAACAGCCCAGTGGCTACTGGCTGGTTTTTATCTAGGGAATGTTTACTCCCACTTCACTCGAGTTTTTAGGCAAGATCTGAAAGCTCGTTGTGAGATTTCTTTGTTCCTTTTTTTTTTTTTTTTAACTCAGTCAATTACTTTGAATGTCAGGTACCACAGGGCAGAAGACTAATTTAAGACATGCTAATAAGAATTGTACCTGTGGAGCAAAATCACACAGAATGCAAGTTAATGTACATTTGTGTTCCCTTTGTTTTTCCTGTTTATTTCCATGTTGGAACACTTTTTGCCTGCAGCATGTGGCTGCCTGTCTAGGTGATCACAGACTCAGAATATCCTGGGTGGGAAGGGATCCACAAGAATCATTGACCCAACTCCTGGCCCTGCACAGACACCCCAGCAATCGCACCCTGTGCATCCCTGGCATCATTGTCCAAATGTCCTGGAGCTCTGGCAGCCTTGAGGCTGTGACCATTCCCTGGGGAGCTGTTCAGTGCCTGACACTCTCTGAGGGAAGAACCTTCACCTGATATCCAGCCTGACCCTCCCCTGACACAGCTCCAGCTGTTCCCTGGGTTATGTCCTTGTCACAGAGAGCAGAGATCAGAGCTTCCCCTCCACTGCCCCTCAGGAGGAGCTGCAGCCCCCAGTGACTCTCCCCTCAGTCCCCTCTTCTCCAGGCTGAATTCTCCAGGTATATTCCACAGTGGTTTTACTTTGTCATTGGCTGCTGGTGATCTTGAGATGTGAGATGTGTTTGTACAGGGGAGTGCCACAGAATCGCAGAATCCCAGCCTGGTTTGGGTTGGGAGGGACCTTCAAGCCCATCTCATTCCAGCCCCTGCCATGGGCAGGGACACTTTCCACTAGACCAGGTTGCCCCAAGCCCCATCCAGCCTGGCCTTCTGAAGGTCTGAAGTGTGTCCAACTCGCAGGCAATTAGTGCTCTGGTTTTAAATGAACCGCAGCAGCTCGGTGTGAAGTCAGCTGCTGTACAGATGAGTCAAGCTGAACGACTCCGATTATCAGCCCAATCTCCAGTGACCTGCTGTTCCACATTATCTTTGTTTATTCCTGATAAAGGTGACTGGCTCTGCTCTGGTTTTAAGAGCTTTCTGATGGGCTGAGTCTTCTGGCTCAGCCTGGTTTGGTCTTTGTGCTGAAAGACATGTAATTCCAGGCAAAACAGAAAATCGGCTGTTGTTGGACAGTGGGGAATTTGCATCCATGAGCGGCTGTGCTGGTATGGAACAGCTTATGGGATTTGGCTCTGAGTTCCTGCCTTGCCCATCTGCATTGATTTAAAACTAGCCCTGAGTCCGAGGTGCTGGTATTTATAGATCCTGCCAATCCCAGCATTAGCACAGCAGAGATGTTACGGTTTTGTCACCTAAGGAAAATGTCATCTGGTAGCATGGTCGTTCCAGCCTGTTCTCTCTGGGGACCCCAGTGTGTAAAGACTTTAAATTCCTGTCTATTTGCATATTGTTGGCATCTTCTGCAGGTCCAGTGTCTGAGCTTCCTTTTGCTGAGATTGCCTATTTGAGGTCGTAATTTCCTGGTTCCTCAGCTACTTCAGCCTCTTGGCCTCCTCCACTGCTTTTTGATACAGTTGTCAATTGATTCTTAATTAATGGTTATTTTGGCAAACGAGGGAAGTGTTGGATGATTACCTGGAAGACAGAAATCCACTGCTGAGGCCTAGCTGGGCCTGCCCACCAGGAATGGGGATGGAGCAGCCTCTGAAGGGTCACATCACCACCTCATTCCAGTCTGCACCTCCTGCCTCAAATCTGTTCTTTGAAGAGATGTTTCACTGGGCTTCCCAAAAGAGATGGTTCCCAGAGCTCCCTGGTTCCCATCACTAGGAAGACAGACATCCTATTTTAAGCAGTAATCACAAAGAGTCTTTTTTGGGTTGTTTGTTCCCTGTTTACTGAAACCATCCTTGGAGGAAGAGTTGTCAGCAGTTGCAGAATCCTGAGTTGGAAGAAACCCACAAGGATCATCAAATCAAACTCCTGTCCCTGCACAGACACCCCAACAATCCCACCCTTCGCCTGAGAGCATTGTCCAAAGAGGGATCAGAGTCACACCAGGGGATTTTGTTTCAGGGATTAAGAAGCTGCTTCTCCCAGCTCCAGGGAGGACTCTGCTCATGGTCTCTGAGTTGATGCTTCCAACCACAGGAGCCTAAACAGGTTCAGAGGTTGAATTTCTCCAAGCCCTGATGTGACTTCACTAATAGTTTTTTCCTTGTGCTTATCAATGGAGTAGCTTATCTCACCCTGGCTCAAGCAGTCAGGACTGGGAGAATTTTTTAAAAAGAGATTTTTAAGAAAGAATGGATTCACTTCAGTTAATCCTTCGCTTTTTAGATCCATTATACCTGTGTGGTTACTGTGTCAGAGAACTCTTCTGTGGTACTATTGCATTCTTGTGCTCTCATATTTTGACTTTCATAGGGTTTTTCACATCCTAAGGCAACAAAACATTTTTTCTTTATGATTTATCCTAAGATGCAGCATTTGTTCTCACTTAGCACATTTTCAGCTCTGCATTATTTTAACATGCATGGTTTGGGCCTGTATTACTCATCTCTAATTTTTTTCCAATTTTCTGATTATTTTCTAAAATATTTCCTCATTATCTTCTAAAATATTTTCTTACATTCTAAAAATATTTTTTAATATATTTGAGGAGCTGATAATATCCTTGCTATTGTTTAATTTTGCCACGTGGGATTTGGAGGAGCACACACTAAGAGATGTGGCTGTACCTTCTGACCTTTTTGCATCCTTCTTTTAAGGAAAATCTGATCTGGGAGAATCTGGTTTTTTTAGCTGGATGTTTGCAGCTTCATGTTCTAGAAAAATACTTAAATTCCATTTACAACTCTCTCACACAGAGGTGAAAGGAAGGATTTTTGATTCAAGTTCTTTTGGGAACCTGAAAATGGAATTGCTTGTTTAGCTCTGGACTCTGATTTAAGCATTTTTTCTGGAAGTTATTATGGAAAAAATCACCAGGAGAATTTGCCTGCTCTTGCTGCCTGCCTATGGAGCTGTTAGTAACAGCAGTGATAATATTCAGATTAAGGGCCACTTATTGGGGATGTTGTGGGTTGTAGAAACACGGAAATGTGCAGGGAAAGAAGTGTGACCAGGGAGTGCTGTCAGTGTTTGCTCTTTGCTATTCCCTATGAAACTGTGGCTTCATCTTTAAGCCACCAAATTCTTTCCCATTTTGGAGTTAGTCAGGACTGCTGGTAGAACAACTTGGGCTTTGTCTCTGCAGTGGGATGTTTACAGCCAGGCTTAATTCAGCACCTTCCTAGGCATGGAGTATGGTGAAACTCCCAAACTAGCTCCAGGGGGAAGAGGGGAGTGTTTGCTGTGCTGCAATTGGAAAATGGTTTGCATTTTTTACATTTTCAGAGGGAATGGTATGGTTTGGGTTCTTCTGGTAGTCTGGAAGTAAAATTCCAGAGCTTCTAGGTTGGTCTTTTTGATCTTTTAATCTTAAGCTTGATACATTCCTGTATATTGGCAGTTGGTGACTGAGGGGCTTGTTACTGGTTATCAGAGATGGAAATAAGAATTTCATACTCAGATTTTACTAAATTGCAGGTTCTCTCTGTAGAACGTCCCTTTCAAACCCTTTCAGAAATGTTGCACACTGAGGGGAGGCTGGTGCAGCACCATGGAATATTTTGTAGCAGGAACACATTTACAATGTTTCAGAAATGAGTCAGAATGAGAGGCAAATTCCAAAGTTTGGATAATCCTTTTGTCTCATTTCAGCTTCTGTTATATCCCATCGTTTACAATGAAAGACAATTCATGCTCATACACTGAACTTCACTGGCTGTACCACTGGTACCAATATAATTTTTCAACTTTGATTTGGGGAAAAAGAAGCCAAAATGACTGGAGAAACCTGTCAGTGCAGGAGAGCATTCACAGGGTCATTCCTTCATGCTTTCTCACAGGATGAAAAGTCATGGAATGGGAACACATTAATGCACTCATCAGGTTTCTCATCCCTGCACTGAAAAAATGATGATTTTGTATCTTTAGAATCATCATGATTTATGAGATGAATCTTTAATCTGCAGTGACTGAGGGACAAATAGAGGGAGAAACCTGTCTCTTCTCTGAGAGTTTCATTCACATTGGAAGAGTTTTTAGTTGCATAACTGATAATTCGTATATTTAATTAGATACACTTCCTGTATATTTTTGGTTAAAATCTTAATTATGGGAGGGTGTTGATCCTGCTCATGGTGCAGGTGGTGACATTATCCAGCCCTGCCTGGCTGTGCTGGGTCCTGTAGCTCCACTGCTGTTGCCCAATTGGAATGAAAAAATTCCCAACAACATGTCCTAATGATCTGTTTGATGACACAGTTGAGTGAACAATGTTTTGGCAGCAGGGCTGAGGGAATTACAGACCTTTTCCTCCTTCCTGATGCCTGGCACTGCCTCCGGTGTGCTGGGGCAGGAGCTGGGCACATCCCTGGGCTCTGGGCAGGCAGGAGAGTGTTGATCCATGAAAAGAGGTGGATGGAGCTGTGTGTCCTGTGGCAAAGGAGCTCTGATGGGGAGCTTTTCCTGCCAGTTTGTAAATGTGGGAGTCAGGCAGTGCAGGACATTCTGGATAATGAGACACAATTTATTTGTTGTTTGAACAGACTGTCAGGAAAACTGCTGTCACTCCACAGAAAACGGTCTCTGTCCAAAGGGAGAAATAAAGGATGTTGTCTCAACATGGCAAAATGGGAGCCTACACATGTGGGTCTTAAAGATACTTACTCCCAGGAGCTGGAAACTGGGTATTGATTTTAGGGTAATCTTTAGGGGGTTTAGGTAATTTTTAAGGTTTTTATTCTTTTGCCCATGTGCTTCATACAGTAATGTCAGTGCAAGGGTGTTTCAGTTAAGCAAAAGATGGGAAGAGAATGAACTGAAAAGTAAAAAACATCTTAAAAGTTGTTTGAGCAGAGCACTGGGAGCTCTGAGTTTCAGGGGATTTTTGTTTCTTATTGAGGGATACCCTGAATTTACAATTAAGCTGCTACAGCCTGAAATATCTGTGACTTTTTCAGTGCTCCACATCACTTTAAAATGCAGTATAATTAATTTTGCAGGGGATTTCAGGGGGTTTAGGTTTGGTTGGAGTAACTTTACACTTGAATATAAAACAAAATACTACCAGTAGAAGGAAGAATAAACCAGTTTTCAAATGTCTGTGTTGTTCGTGTGTTTAGGTGGCTGTCAATGCACACATCCCCCCGGATTATCTTCTTAGGATCTGTGAGAGACTTGGACCCCTCTTAGACAAGGAAATCCCCCAGAGTGTCCTGGGGGTGCAGACCTTGCTGGGTGTTGGGCGCCAGTCTCTCCTGAGGGCAGCAAAAGGTAAGAATCTCAATTTATCTGTGCTTGAATTCTGTTTTAATTATTAGCCCCTGTGTGGTTGCATGAGCCCTGGTTTGTCTCCTGTGCTTGCCAGCTTTTTTTTTTTCCTAAAATGCAGTTGTTGCTGGCCCTGTTGGATATATTTTCTTGGGTGGAAAATGCCATTTTAAGGAATTCTTGCCTACAGTTGCCTGATTTTGTTACTTCCTCTGCCTCCTTCCCCAGTGTGCTGGTGTTTGTGTAAATGATGTGAATGGGATTAGGGCTTTGATCCGACTGAAAAATGCCATTTTTTCATATACACTTACACACATCTGCGTCTAAAATCACTGAGCTGGGCTTTTTTCAGCCTGATTTCTTCCATTCTGTGATTCCCTGGCTGTGCAGACCCAGGACAGGGTGGTGGCTTTTGGGGCAGCATTTAGGGAGTGGGAGAAGGCGAGGCTGATTCTTCAGTGATAATTCCTGCTTGTCCTTGCTTCAAGTTAATTTGAAAGCCCCCATTCCTTTCATGAAGAGAGCACCAGTCCTGTTCCCTTTGAAACACTCTCTCTGCTTGAGAGAATGATCCTGAGAGCAGTTTTGTATTAGAACTAAAGAGATCTGAGAGCCATGTGCTATTGAAGTGATTCCTCCTTCCCTCCTCCCTCCATGCCCCTGCCACTTCCTCCCTGCAGGAGCCAGAACTTCCTTGATCCTGTGATGTTCTGATTCAGAGAGCTGAAATGTTGCAAAATTTGTTGTAGGTGAATTAAATGAGCTGGTGGGAAAGGATCACAGGGCTGGAGGTGACACAGGAGCAGGAGCATCATCCTGGGAGAGGAGGAGGGATGGCAGAGCAGGACCTTCCTGTTTTGGTGGCGGTAGAGCACTTAATTCCCTGCATCCTGTGAAGTCACACTGGGATGCTGACGAGCATCTGCTGATCCATTGGATATCTCCTGGAGGGATGTGCTGTTCCCAAACATGTTGCCCCACACAGTCTAGGGGCCCAGTCTTGTTTTGCCTGTGGTTTACTGTAATTGGGTGCAGAATTTCAGGTTTGCAGAGAAACATTCCCTCATTTCACACTCAGTTTGCAGCTTAGAAGCGAACAGCAGCAAAATGTAAAGAGAAAATAAACATTTTTCTGCAGGGGAACAGAAGGGTTTAGGTGGATGGATCTATTTTAGGGAGTCTGCTGTTTTTAATGACTATCATTTAATACTCTGCGCAGCAGTTTGGAGTTTAATCAGAAGGTGCTCTCAGGAGTCTCTGAGTCACCTCAGCTTGTGCACTTTATGTTCAGAGATCTACATGGTGCTACACAGATCCACCAACCTGCGGCACTGTCCTTCTGTTTCAGTACTTACTCACCGTGGAAGCTCATTTCTCTCCCTCCAGATGGCCAGAAATGGAAGAAATCCAGGTCTAATTTCTGAGGCACTTTGAACAGTCTCAGAAAAATCACTATTGTTCTAGAGAGGAGCCTCTCCGAGGCCAGTTGGCAGCAGAGAGCTGGAGACTCTTTAAAGAGAACAGTCTTCACTTTAAAACAATGATTTTTTTTGGGGGGGGTGGGGTGCAGAAGACAATCTGAAAGGAGGGCACATTGCCATAAATTGCAGGAAAACAGATTTATTGGAAAAAACCCTCATTTCTCCCACTTTTAGGGAGCAAATATGTGTATTCTCAAATGTGCAGTTCCTAAGCAGAGATGCTTAAGTGTTGGGATTGCAGAAGGAAAACATGGCAGAGTTCAGTCCTGCCTCAATCCAAAATGCACCCACTTTTTAAGTTCACATTTTCTCTCCATCAGTTTAGAGTCAATACTCACCCAAATAAAGCAAAAATAAGTTGAAACCATTTACAGTGACACTGCTGAGGAACTGGAAATCAAGAGTTGCAATCTTTAAATGAGGAATCTCTGACAAACTATTTAACCAGACAAATCTTGCTCTGGGCTGCTAGGAGTGGTGCTTGATCTCTTGATTCTTTAATGCATTGATCATTTCCCTGTCCCTTGTTCCTCTTGCTGGTGCAGACTTCAGACACACACTATGGAAAGGATCTGCATTTGCAGCTCTGCACAGGGGCAGACCCCCCGAACTCCCAGTGAACTATGGGAAACCACCAAACGTGGGTGAGTTTTGAAGTCCATAAAATATTTTTTTCTCCTCTCTGTGTTTATTTCTGTCCCACAGAAAGTTCCTCTTGCTTACTAAAACACTGCTATGGGTTTGCATTAATATTTTCTCTTAACATTTCATGATGAATTAGTCTAAAATAGGTTTCTCCGTGACAATAGGGTAATTTTTGTGTTATTCAGGCTTGGATTTTCCACAGTGTGTGTAGCCATGTTTTGCAGAGCTTTGTATGGTTGTTTAGAGGGCACCAGGCTTGAGGGGTTTTTTTATGATATGCCTCCTTAATATGTACATGTGGTTGTAAGACTGGATGGGCATGGTCACAGGAGCATGGAATCCTGGAATCATCGTGGAATCTTAGCCAGAACAAAGTGTCTGGCTCCCAGGGAACGTTTTTGACTCAAGAATTCCTTTTAGTTGGATTATGACAGAAAACAGACTGCTTGCAACATCCCTCTCCAAAAAGGAAATAATCACCAAAGCAACATTTGTGTTACTTCAGCCTCAGTTGTCCACACAATTAGATAAAGAACTTGCATAAAACTCAGATATATGTGGGCTCTCAGCTTACATCTCATCACAGAGCTGCTCTGTTTTATATAAACTCAAGTGTTTGCCTTGTATGGTTTGAACTTTCATTAACTGCCTTTATAGCAGAAAAAAAGAATTCTTGCAGGCATAAAAGTAAATCCTGGTTTGTTTCTTCTTAGGGTATTTTATCTCTGTTTGTGCAAATGGATAAATTTGCCTGGTTTGTCAGGGAGTCCTTTCACATATGGATCATCCCTCCCTTTGGAGAAGTAGGGATGGTGCTGGCAGTTTTCTGTTTCTACCCTATCTGTGTATTTATTATTTTAGGCTGGTTCTGCAGTTGCTTTACTGTGAGCAGTTGTGCTGATGGATTACTAATAGTCTGGATTGTAGATTTATTGCACACAACTCCTCTGGTTCTATTTCTGCATGGATTCTTGGATCAATTCTTTCATCAGACTGTGTGTTTTTGGAATATGTGGTATTATTAATGAGCCATCCTGGTAGATTGGACTTCAGCATTTGTCATGCTTTCGTGGCAAAGGGTTGTGCTGCTTGTTTGGTAACTATTTAGTGACTTAAAGAACAGAGTAATTTTTTTGTTTGTGTGTTTTCCTAATTGTTGGGTTTTTAAGAAATGCAAAGGTATTATATGGAAAATGGTCTTTCATAGCCAGGAATTAATTTTTAAAAGTATTGATTCCTGGAAGAATACAGTCCTTGGTGTAGCTACATAAACTACTAAGAGAGGAAAACGTGTATAAATATTAAAATAAGGCTTTGACTTTGGGCAGGAGTTTGATTTTGGGAATCCTTATTAATCCTGAGGAGGAAGTCAGAAAATTCTGTGTCTATTTGTGCAAAATGGGTGGTTTTTTTCCTGGTGAGTGGTGCCAGCCAGAGATGCTGCAGTGTGTGTGTGTGTCTTGTTTCAAGTGCAAGATGAAGAAGTGTGCCTGACCTCTTTGGTATTTTGGCATAACTGTGAATTCCCACACTGTGCTGGCTCAGGCAGATGGACTTTTCTGGAATTACTTGCTGAAGGAGTTGGGCTGAAGTAAAAGACACCCATTAATGTGTATTCAGGAGTGAGATGAGATGATTGTGTAATTACCTCAGCAAAGTGGTAAATAAGCTATAGAACAAGCAGCCAGGAGTATTCTCACATCGTTTCCCTTCCACTGATAAGGATTTAAGCTTTCCACCATAAATGCTGCAAGCATGGGGTCACTGATGGTCCAGCTGGGATCTGCTGGCTTTGCCCAGCTGGAAGAGTCAGTGCTGCAGTGGTTGGGATGGGACCTTGTGGTCTGTGCTCCAAAATGAAAGGTCCTACAGTGGAACCTGAGTGGGAAATCTGGGTTGTCTTTTCCCAGCGTGGTGGTGCAGAGCTGGGAGTCTCCTGGCTTCTTCAGGAAGGTGCTGAGCTGTGGAAGTCATTGCCAGGGATGTGGTGTTTGTGTGTTGGGGCTGTGGTGATCTGCTGCAGGGGGACAGGGAGAGAAAATGCTGGCAGAACTTCCTGCTGCCGACAGGACAACAGGGAGGAGGAGAGTCTGGTAGAGCCTTCCTGGGCAGCTTTTGTTGTAGTGGAACTTTTAGGGTTCCCTTCGTGCTCTTCCAGACGGAAAGTGGAAAGACTGGTCATGCGGTACCTTGGCACTGGGAGTGATTCCCCTTTGATAAACCTGCTTTTGATGCTGCTTCGATTTTGTCAGGGCTCTTTTGGTTGGTTTTTTTTTTGATGCAGGCAACTCAAAGCAGGTCAGAAAGAAGGTTGTTTTCACTGTTTGAGAGCTGCTCTTACCTGAGGATGGCAATCTTTCTGTGGGCAGCTGTTGTTAGTGAAAGCAACACAAAATTTGGAAGCAGAAAGTTTTCAGCAGAGTCTCAGTGAATAAGCATTTCAGCTGGGTGGAAATTCACAGCCAAGGTGATGCAGCTACCTTGGGCCTGCCAAAGAGCAGTGCTGGGATGAGGTCAGGAATCAATGATGGAAATGAGTTCCATGAGGTCAGCAGCTCCCTGAGCTGGAACATGCTGTGCTTTCACTGCTTTTCCTGGGTCCAGGCTCTCTGTGGCCACACAGCCACTTTCTGAGAAGGTGTTTCCCATGTGGGACCCAACTGTGTTTGTTCCCCAGCATTCCAGTGAAATCCTGACTTGTGTTTCTCCTGTGAGTGATACCAGATCCCTGCTTGGATTTGTGATGGGGGCAAAATCCAGGTCCTCATTGCAAAGTTACAGTGCTTCTTGCAGAGGGGAAAACAGTCTGATAGGAGCTCATCACCCCTGAGAAACTGATTTTTCCCATTTTCTAGTTTTCCTTGCAAAAAGTGGAGCGAGACAAAGGTTTTTAGGGAGAACAGGAATTCATGTTGCTGCTGCTTGGTGACTTTGCCTCACTGAAATGCTTGAATTCCTTATGAGGTTGTGACTTCGAAGCTGGGGCTGTCTGATGATTGGGTTTTAAATCTGCCCTTCACTGGTGGGTTGTTGTTGCAGGGTTTGAGGTTTATCCTTCCTAGGTGAGCTTTCTTCTAAGGGTTTTTACATTTGTGCTGTTACCTGTAGTAGAATGTGGGATAAGTTGTCATTTAGAAATTGATGTTGTACTAAGGACTGCAGTTTTCCTTAAGGTGTGGCTTTCCAGGACCAAGGACTGTAGGAAAGAAAGAGAAAAATGCCTGTATTTTACAGGTTGGTGGCTGGAGGAGCTGAGATGGCCCTTCAGTGTTGGGACAAAATTAACTTTTCTTATCAAGAAGGCTGTATCTCCTCCCTTTTTATGGGAAATAACTGTCTTGAAAGTTTTTCCTGGCAGGGAATAGTGAGGGGGTGGATTTGGCAGCTCTTACACCCAGTGTGGCATGAAATACATCAGTTAATGAGATAGGTTAGTAAAATTTTTTAGGGTTACTAAGTTGCTATTTCTCCTTGTGGGAATTGTTGTTGGGTTTTAATGCTTTGGGGCCTCAGGAGGACAATAACCTCATTGTGCTGAAGAAGGGAAACTTCACAGGGATTTTTGTCATGTGGGGGTAATTCCCTATTTAGATATTGTGTATTAATCTTCCTAAAAATACAAGAACTGGAAAGGAGGATGTTTGGTTTGTTGCTTTGAAACAGTGATAGGTTTTTTTTGTCCAAAGATGATGTTGCCTTTATAAAGTTGTTGCTCCTCATGTCTCTGCAATAGTTCTGAATGTCTCTGATTGAAGCATTTCATAAACAGGGCTTTTTATTTTGTAATTATCCATGGGAGATGGAGGAGTTTTGTCCCCATTGTGCAAATAGGGAAATAAACACAGAAAAAAAAATGAAATTACTTTCATATCCGCTGAAGCTGAACTGATTGCAAGGCTGGGAATCGACCGGAAAAATGAGGTGCCAAAACTGTGGGATTTTAGGTGCCTTTTGGTGCTTCCTTCATGGGATTTACAGCAAACAACAGTGGTAAATGTTCAGATGGATTACAGGGGGACACAGCAAATATTGTGATTATCATTTTGACATGAGAGTGTATCTTTTTGATTCACACAGTTTTTCGTGTGGTTAAAAAAAATATTCAGAGCCATTTGAAACTGCTTATAGGCAGATACACTGTTATTATGTATTTAAATATATAAATGTATATGTATTGAAATGCTTGAAGCCTTGAAAGGCACAGCAGAATCACCACGTTGCTGAATGACTCCATGTCTCTGTTGGCACACAGGGTGGGGGAAAGGGAGGTGAAATATTTTTAAGAATTTAGGTTTTAAGCTGTCATATTTGAAGAGTAAATAAAATAATGTGTAGGCAAAGCTGAGGTACCTTTGTAGAGCATTTATCACCACAGGATCTCTGTGTTAGAGGTAGGAAAAAGAGTTTAAAATTTCATTTTTACTTTGCTCAGGGACACAGTTTTGTTTAACAGCCCTGTATAATATCAGGTGTCAATTGAATAGTAGGTAGGTAGTAAATTAATTTGCTTTAGTGTGTTTTGCTTTTTAGTACTGCTGAATATGTGTTTTTACATGCAAAGCAAATATTGACTGAAGGTGAGGTTATGCTGGAGCCTGATGGCTTTGCAAGCATCTTTTATGCAGCTTTTTTCCCTCATGTGTCATGTTTCAATTTCATTGAGTGATTAAAAATAGTCCACATTTCAGAGCCTAAAACTGAGACACAAAAATACTTTCTTTAAAGCTGGAAACAATTTCTTTTCCTTGCTTGTGTGTAAATACTTCAATGGTATCAATTTACACGAGGAGTTACGGGTTATAAGCCCTTTGAAATGGCACTCCTTGACTTTGTAGATTAATTTTTTAACGTATTCCATGATCTTTTTCGTGTAGAGTGGCAGTGATATGACGAGACAATTAAGAAATGGCTTGAGTTTTTCACTAGACTTTCAAGCTAAAGGAGTGAAAGCACTAAAGAGCTTCGTGGGGCTCCTGTGAAGCCCAGCCCACATCAAGGTGCAGGAGGAGATAAGGAGTTGCTCCAGGGAATCTGCTATCACAGGGACTCCACAAACCCACCAGCACAGCTCTGTTAGATCCTCAAGTGCCACTGAAAAAACCTCTCAAAACTTTCAAATCCAAAGTTCAAGTACGGTGAATGAGGATAGGCTAGGGAAAATAGTGATAGGGATAGGATTGGCGAAATTAAACTCCACAAAATGGTCTCAAATTGTGCATCCAATCCGAGGCTTTTTTACAGGATGGTTTTGTGCCTTTGGATTTCAGGCTGTTCTTGGAAGGGCTGCTGGCTATGGAAATAGGAAAGAATTTGTTGTTGCAATTCTTTCTCTTAGCTGCCACTCTGCCACTGGGACTTTTCCATCAGTGCCACCTATTTCTTCCTTTTCAATTCCATTGCCACAGGAGTGCAATGATGTGGATCTGGAAGTCCTTTGGCCCTCACATACAAGTTGGAAACCATTCCAAAGAAAGATTTTTATCACCAAAAAGCACTTAAAATAAACTATTATTAGACTGTTCTTGTAATTTGTATTAGTAACATGTGATTTCCTTAATTTCCAAAATTTCCTTTCTTCCAAGATTTTCCCTAAATATTTTCCACATCCATGTAGGATAAATGTATCTGTTACCTGTTCGTGAATTGAACATTGGAATAACTCCCAGTTGTGGTGGGAGCTTTTCATTTTGCTTTCATTTTTGGTAAGGAAGCAGGTGCAGCCTGTGGTGGGTATTGAAAGGCTCCATCAGGAGTTAGATTTCTTTTTATAACACTGGACAGAATGTTCTGATAAGGTGGAAGAGGTTCAGGTTGATTACTGATTCTAATAATAAAGTCGTTAACAAATACTATTTTTGATTTTATATTTATTTAGTCTGTGTTCTGAACAAAATTCAGGTCTCACTATTGGTTTTGCTTTGTTTTGCTCTCCCAGTTCATATCCTTTCTGCCAGGCAATTAACTGGATGTGGCCGTTTCAGCCACTTGTTCCCAACATCCACTTACCAACACATGAAGATGCACAAGAGGATTTTGGGGCATCTCTCCTCTGTTTATTGCATAGCCTTTGATCGCAGTGGGAGGAGAATTTTTACAGTAAGTTTAAAATTTGGGCTTCTTTTTCTGCAAGATTGCTTTGTTTGGTTTGATTTCTTTCTTTCTTGAAAGAAAGAAAGAAAAGGTGTTCCTGCCTTCCAAATAGATCCCTTCCAACATAAACCATCCTGTGATTCCATGATTCTGTTTTATCAAATTGAAATCCTTGATTCTATAAGATGATCCCCAGACTCCACAGTTCATAGAATTATGGAATCCCAGAATGGTTTGGATGAGAAGGAGTATGTCAAGGTCATCCAGTGCCACCCCCTGCCCTAGACAGGGACACCTTCCACTATCCCAGGTTGCTTCAAGCCCTGTCCAGCCTGGCCTTGGACACTTCCAGGATCCAGGGACAGCCACAGCTTCTCTGGGCAGCCTCTGCCAGGGCCTCCCCACCCTCACAGGGAAGAATTCCTTCCATATATCCACTTTCACAGGGAAGAATTTTGTCATAAAATGGTGTGTCTGTGAATCCCACTGAAGTTGTTCTGTCAGCCCATGGGGGTTGGGATCCCTGTCCACCTGCAGTGACGTGTGTGACGTGCACGGAACGTGTTCCATATTTTCCATAACCTTTGGGAATTCTGTGGGATTTCAGGGGTCAGATGATTGTTTGGTGAAGATCTGGGCCACGGATGATGGGCGCCTGCTGTCCACCCTGCGGGGTCACTCGGCCGAGATCTCGGACATGGCCGTCAACTACGAGAACACCCTGCTGGCGGCGGGCAGCTGCGACAAGGTGGTCAGGGTGTGGTGCCTCCGGACCTGTGCCCCCCTCGCAGTCCTGCAGGGCCACTCAGCCTCCATCACTTCCATCCAGGTAAGGAATGGGGGGGTTTGTCCCTAAACCCTTGAACTGGAATGGTAGTAGGAGCTGCGGCGGACGAGGATGAAATTGATCTTTTTGTCTGTGATTTGTCCCAGCTTGAGGTGTTTTTCCTGGTTAACTCAATCCTGCAGTGCCCAGGGGATCATCCTCCTGCTTCCATGTGCTTTTAGCTGGCTGATCCCACTGCTGCTGCCTTAGGTCTAGAAAATGGGAGATCTGATGCCCTTTTAGAGCAGCTCAGAGAGCAGCAGCATCTCCTTGGCTCAACTCACTGACGTGTTTGGCATCTTTGGTGCTGCTCCTGGCACAGCACCTGACCCAGTGCTCTTGTGTTCACAGAGAACATTTGTTTTTAAGAAGGATCAGTTAAAGTTCCTTGCTCCCCATTTCTTGTTTCCTTGTTACTTTAGCTTGTAGCATAAGGAGCTGCTCTGGATGTTGTAGCAAATGCACATTTTCTTTAAAAAATGCTCAGAACTGCCAGGCAGAAACCTCCAAAAAACAAAATGCCAGGATAAAAGAGACAATCCCTGCAATTTGGCAGGTGATGCACATAGAAGGGAGAGTGAGTGGGGCTGTTTGGCTCAGAATCTCTCTCTCCTGGAGTGATGCTGCCTTGGATTCAGCACAGGCTTCTCCATCATGCCAGTATTCCCCAGGAATCTTCCCTACACCTCCAATTTTGTCTGATTTCAACCATGTTAAGGTGATTGTTTTGGAAATGTAGTTTACAACCTGGCTTTATAACTGGTGTATTATTTTTTTACATGTATATGTGTGTGTATATATATGTGTGTGTGTTTCTCTCAAGCTCTTTGTGAAACTAATAATTTAGAATGTAATAAGCCACTGCTTTTTGAGGAGGCAGTGCTGGATTCCTTTATCAAATTACCAGGTAGCCTGAGGATTAAAGGTATTGCTGCAGTTATGAAATAAAGAATAAAAAGGTTTCCCACTCCTTAGAGAGGTTTAGGAAGATAGAGGGGAGGGGATCCTGCTATGCAGCTGTTCTTTGTTGGACTTGCATGCAGAAGTCATTGTATTTGCCATGTTTGGTTCACTTCTGTCCTAGAAAGAACTATTTCCTCATCTTTTTGCCCCATTTGCCGGATCTGGTCTTGTTTCATTTCTCCAATTTCCTTCTTGTGGTAGAAACAAAGAATTCCTAACCAAAATGTAGGTGTTTTCCATTTCCTCAACTCGATTTTTATGGAAGTTCAGGTTCTGTGCTTACCCCTGCTCTCTGTACTCCTGGGGAAAAACGAATGTATTAGTGAAAAACACTCTTGTCAACAAGTTTCCAGCACGAAAGAGGAGAAAAGAGGAGCTGGTTTAATTGTTACAACTTTTATTTTTAGTTCTCTCCAGCAAGGAAAGGAACAACTCGATACCTCACTTCCACTGGTGCCGACGGAACAATCTGTTTCTGGCAGTGGCATGCGAACACCATGAAATTCAAGTGAGACTGTTTAGATAATTATAATTATTTTAACTCAAGGAGGAATTTATTCTTTATTTTGGTACTGAGAGGAATGCTGAGATAATGAAATTTCTTGCTCAATAAACTGGTGTGTGGGGCAGGAGCACTTCGGGATTCTGTATCATTGGAACCCAGAGGGGAGGCAGAGATTGGGGTTGTTATTTCTGGGATTTGTGCTTTGCAAGCCAAAGTTGTGGAAGAAATTCCAGCTTTTGTGTTCAGGATTAAATCCCTGTCCAAAATGTACAGGCAGAAGAATTAATTTGCTTTTAATCAGAAGAATGTACGTATGTAGATGTCATCAAACCCGTATTTAATCAGGAGGAAATGCTATTAGATTAATGGTTTTGGCAGGGTCTGTTTTAAATAGATTTAAATTTGTGAGGATCATGGTAAATCAGTTAAATAATAATTTCAATTTGGAGAATTAGGGTTTTCTTACTAAACTAAGGAGGAAAATTCCAAAAATGAAAAATAATTTCTAGCAAACACAGGTAAGAATTACAAAATTAAGATTTAAGATGAGTATATTGACGTCATCCTGCTGAGCTGCAGGGAACTGTTTGTGGTGAACAAAGAAGGAAAACCCAAAATGTTGTGTTTTGCATGTAGGGATCGTCCTGTGAAGTTTGCAGAGAGGTCCAGGCCTGGTGTTCAGATCTCCTGTTCATCTTTCAGCTCTGGTATGTGTCCAGCATCAGCTGCTTCATGAATTTGTGTCTTTGGTGGCAGTTTTGCTACTTCTCTTTAAATACAAATAGTGTTAAACCCTTTTCTAGTTAATTTTACCACTGTCAAATTGTGATTGTTGGAGATTTTCCCTGCAAAGCATCTGCCTCAAGCTGCTCTTTCTCTTTTTTCCTATAATTTAAGCTAAAATCTCTTGACCACTTTGAAGGCTTTCAGTCTCTTGTTTTGCATGTCAGAGATATTTCTCTTTAACAACCTTTTAAGATTTTACCTTTTTAAGTTTTTGAGGGAAAAGTTCTGGAATTCCTCTGTCAAAGGTTGCACTTTGCTGATCTTCCAAATGTAGCTGAATTCTAAGAGGATCAGTTCAATGTATTGGAAAATCTCAGCTCAACAGATCTCCTTTGCAGCTTTGAATGCTCAAAAATAATGATTTTTACAAAAAAAGATGTAATTTCTCATTAAATTTGCTTTTTGAAATTAAGAACTTTTGTAGAGCCACATTCCCTTTTTAAAGCCATAAATCCTGAATTAACTAAACCCATTTCAATGCAGTAAACCACACAAGAGTGCCCGTTTGGGGCAACATAGTAAAGAAATGACAATAAAATACCTTAATCACTGCACCAATTCAGCAATAATTTCTCTGATGTGTGTCAAGTAGGTATTGAATCTGCACTTAAGTATTTTATTTGACATTTACCTGTTAACATTGCAATTCTCTGTTTAAAACTAGTTTGCTGCTTTGACAAAGAAGCAGCAAATTAAAATAAACAAAGTTAAAATAAGTTGTTCCTTGGATGACTTTTCTTCTCACAGAGAATTCTCTGTTTTAGGTGGGATGTTCATTGCAACAGGGAGTACTGACCACGTGATAAGAATTTATTATTTGGGCTCAGAATCTCCAGAGAAAATGGCTGAGCTGGAATCTCACACGGTAAGAGGCAAATCCAAAAGAAAATCTTCTTTTTTCCCCTGTTACCTCATTTCAGGAACTTGGTTTCTGTGCATCCTATTTTTTCTTTATTAACTGTCTAGAATTTGTTTGGCTTTCAGCACTGTGGTATTTAAATGCCTGGAAATTTGGGGGATGTTTATTTTTAAATCCCTCTGTGGCAAGAGATTTGTGCAAAATAGGTCTTATGTATTTCATTCCCCCAGAAAACTGAGAGACCAGGTGATTTTCCCTTATTGTTGATATAGGTCTGTCTTGGAATGAGGAATTAAAGCAGTTTTAATGCATAATGTCATTTTTTTCATATTAAACTTGCTGTTGAATGTTTAGTTAAATCCACATAACAAGACAAATAAATTCAGGTTTTTGTCTGTGCAGTCAAAGTTTGGATCATGATGGTAATTTCATTTAGAAAATAAAGCTTAAAAGCATATTTTTTTCAGGTAATGCAGAAAGGTTCCCATAAAAATTCAAACTACAAACTTACCACCTCAGGAACACTTTATGGATTAAGCCCAAGGTCTAAACTGATTCTCTGAACTTCGGTGGGAGTTGTGGCTCTAACATTTTGGTCTCCAAGCCAACACATCTAACCAGTATTTTGCTCATGAAAGGCAAGAATGTTTTCTGCGTTGGGCAGGTTTGGAAGAAGCTGTAATTCCTTTAATTTCTTGAAGTCCACTCATAATCCTGCAGACAGCTGTCAGCCCCCCTAAAACAAATCCCAGTTAGAGACATCAGTGGGAGTAAGGGGAGTAAATCATGGAGCCAGCACAAATATCTGGCAAATTAAAAAAGAGGCAAAACTATGTCTAAAACATAACACTTGTTTCTCAGCTATTTGTAAGTGTTAATAAAGCCAAGGTTTGCATTTTTTGGATTAAATTTTTTGATGCACTTTCATGTTAAGTGTAAAAATTGCAGGAAACCATCACCTCTCTGAAGTTTTCTATTCCAGCATATTTCTATTCTAACACAGTATGTCTGGGGAAGTTTGAACTTCAAATACAATTGTTCTGTACTTGAATGTTTTTTATCAGGTTTTTTTATTTGTTACATAAAAAACCTCATCATGAAGATCTTTTTTCTGAGTTTTGCACTTAGTGCTGTTGTTTTCCTCCCTCCTCTTTAGGACAAAGTGGTTGCAGTGCAGTTCTGTAACAACGGTGACAGGTGAGTGCTGGGCTTTGGACCTGAGAGTGATGCTATTTAATTTTCCCAGCAACATTTCATGGGAAATTTGGTGCAAGAGGAAAACTGCCCCTGGGCTTGGCTTAATCTTGGACAAATTATTGAAATGTGTTGCAAGATGTGTGTCATGTCCACAAGCTCGAACTCGTTGTCCTCTGCTGGAACAACAAAAATGTTCTGCAACTGGGTTTTTAATTTGTTTGTTTTTTCGAACAGCAAATTGGAACCCAAATTTTATGACTTTTCTGTGTAAGAACAGCCCTTCTTCCCAGGTAGCCTCCACAGAGGGGTTGTTTGTGGAGTAAGAGCATTGTAATCAATGTAGTCAAAAGCAAAAGTTAGAAAATATAGGTGTTTTTATCCCAGCTTTTGCTCCTATTCCTTATTTTGCTGGGCAGGAGGTTTAAGGGATGAACCTTCCATGCCAAACTAGCTTTGCACCTGTACTTGGAGAGCTTTGTCATGAGAAATTCTGTGGGAATGTGGTGGTGTAGTTGTACCACCAGTTCCTTCCAAGTCACATCAGAGGGCATTAGGTCACATGCTCACTGAAAATGATATTCTGTAATGATGCTTTGAATGGAAAAGGAGTACCTTACTTTTTATTTTAATAAAAGAAGTAAAAATAAGAAGAAAATAAACTTGTCACAAGCTTTTCCAAACTCTTTTTCATCACGGTGAAAAAAATCAGACTAGGGAAACTGAAAAGGTGAAACAATCACTTCATAAAATTGAACAGCTTTGCCTTTTAAGTTTAATTTTGTGTATAAGTGGAATATACTTCCAAAGGTGTTGACCATCCTGTGGAAATGTATTACTTGAGGAGCTTTTTTCCAGTTTCTCAACAAAAATTATTTCTGTGACATTGATGGCCAAAGCATAATGATGTGGTTAAATACATTTGCAGGATGCTTGGCATTTTTAAATAAGGAGGAGTTTAGAAATGAAAATATTCCTGTTCAGCTCCACAGGCAGGACAAGCTCCTTGTGCTCCATTTGGCTCCTTCCCTTGCCTGTCTTCACCCTCTCCCTAAGTTAATGCATTATAATTTATGCCAGACTCCTGGCACGCAGTTTCCCTTTCTTTGCTGCCACTCTGAGCTGCTCCAGGGATTTGCTGATGTCATTAAAAAGGGAATGTGCAGCTCGTATGAATTACGACATTGAAGTCATTCCAAGGCCATCTGCTGCTGGAGCCAAATGTAATTAATGTTGTGGGCTAGAAACTCTCTTGTACCCTACAATATCTGATAGGAAAATTGTAACCTCATGAGTGAGAGAAGTAGAGATACACAAGTACACACTTCCAAGTGTATATATAATTTGGTGGTGTACGTGTGGGGATTAAACCATCTTTATTCAGAATTTCATGGCTTTTTTTTTTTCCCCCCTTTGCCCCACAGCTTAAGGTTTGTCAGTGGAAGCAGGGATGGAACAGCAAGAATCTGGCACTATCATCAGCATGACTGGAAGAGTCTGGTCCTGGATATGGCTACAAAAATGACAGGGTAAAGGAAAGCAAGCAGAACACACCTCATGGGCACATTTATTTGCAAGCTAAATCCTCCATCATATTGAAAACTGGTTATTTGCTTCCATTTTGAGTTAATTTAAGTGCATGTATTGAAAATGTCGTGGCTCTGTCAACTTACACAGTTAATTCAGCCTCAAATAAATAATCATCCCTTGGTACTTCCCTGTGCTAATGGTTGAGGGATATTTAGTATTTTATACATGAAATAAGAATGCCAAACAGTTTATCTCACTTTCTGTGAGGTTTTGGTAGAGCCCCATTGATCATATGCTAATATATAGATATTCAACATGGTTCTTAACATTGTATTTCTTCCTTAAGTTTCCAAGTAAGTGGTGAAATTAGTGTTTGGTTCTCAGGTTCAATTAGGGTTTTGAGTTTTTCTTTTTGAGATCCCCAAGTGACTTCTTTAAGTGCCCTGTAATTGAATTGTAATTGAATATTCAGGACAACAAAGAGCAGAAATGGAGAAATCCATTAGGCACTTGCTTTGCAGAATTGTCCATATTTCAGTGGTTACATTTGCAGTGTTTGCAGTCGGAAGTTTGAGTTGGATTTATTTAGCAGGTTCCTGCTCACTGGAGTTTACTGATATTGATGACTGATAAGAAAAATGACTTGTAGGAAAAAAGCTTAATAGATCTGAAAGGAAGAATTGGGGTAGGGGAGGATAATGGCTTAGGAACAGAGGAGAAAATGTCCTTTTTAAGGAAATAGAGCTCTGTAAATCTCAGCGGCACTGGATATTTCCCGTATCCGGTTTTTACCACTGCAGAACCATCCTTCATCCTCCTGCCTTAGCCAGAGTCACAGAGGTGGCTGTGATCCATCCTCCTCTGAATTTCATACTGAATTAGCACTCCTAAATGTTTCCATATGCAGTCACTGATTTATTCCTTTTTAAATTGTTGATTCCCTTAGAAACAATGTGGCATCTGGGGAGGACAAGGTGACCAAGCTGAAGGTTACCATGGTGGCTTGGGATCGATATGATGCCACTGTCATCACTGCAGTCAACAATTTCCTCCTCAAAGTGTGGAACTCATCCACAGGGCAGCTTCTCCATAGCTTATCCGTGAGTATAATTCCAGGGGATATCCCAAGTGGATATAGTTCACTCTGATTGATTTGTGGCTAAACTGCAACACCATTCCCCTGACAAGGTTTTGAAGTATCCAGCTGTCCCCTGCCTGCTGGGAGGAGGGTATCCCGTGGGGAAAGGAGCTGGTGTGCAGAATCCTGGTAACTGCTGGCTGACAGGGAGCCCTTTGGAGGCTCCAGTTGTGCTCTGATTTCTCCTTCCTCCCCATCCCTCCCCATCTCAGTGGTGCCAACACCAAACCTGTAGCAGGAATGGTGACCAAGCACAGTTCCAGTAAATTGAGGTGTCCTGGGTGACTCCCTGATCTGGGAACATCCTCTCAGTAACTCCCAACACATCTGGAGATGTCACATGGAGAAATACAAATTCCTTTTTCCCCCTGCTGTCATTGCAGGGTCACGACGACGAAGTTTTTGTTCTGGAGGCTCATCCCTTTGACCAAAGGATTGTGCTTTCGGCGGGACACGATGGGAATATTTTTGTTTGGGATATAGACAAAGGAACAAAAATTCGCAATTACTTCAACATGGTAAGAAAGATCACAGAAGGTTTGGTTTGTTTTATTTTTTTCATAAAATTGTTCTTGAGACAAAAGCAGGTTTCATTATATACCTCCAGAGCCAGTGCAGCTCTGACATCTTTGCTGATCTTGCCCTGTGTCTGCCATTAACATAATGCAGACTTCCAGGTGGTTGTTCCAGAACATACATTAAAAGTTGGGCTGAAATTTCAGGACAGAGAGAAAATGTGAAGTTTAACTGCATTGTCAAGTTTAACTTCAATAAATAAAAGTGTAAGTCAATCTTGAGCGAGATGAGAAACCACAGAATGAGGATTCAGTACGTGTTGGAGCAGAGGGGAAATTTTTGTGAAAATGTTCTTATAGAGAATATATGGTTGTGAAAGGAATTCTCTGTGCTTGGTACAGATTGAGGGCCAAGGCCATGGAGCTGTTTTTGATTGCAAGTTCTCACCAGATGGGCAGCATTTTGCCTGCACAGACTCTCATGGACATCTGCTACTATTTGGTTTTGGATGCAATAAATATTACGAAAAGGTGGGTTGAATGAATTTTAAACTCTTCCCTATCTTGACCTGATTTTGTCTTCGAAGTATTTGTGTTACAATTTATTCCCTCACCCTGCCCCAGACAAAATAATAATTAGGTCATGGAGCAGTTGCTGTTTATCTAAATCAAAAAGATTTAGACAAGGGACTCTATAGATAGAGGAGAAGAGCATTAACTTCTCTGTCCACCTTTCTTGGCCTATTTTACTGTTGAATTTTTGCATCAGGCCTTGGTAATAAACCACATTTGCGGTAGGAATCTGTTCTCTGTCATAACATTCCTTGTGCTGATCCCAAGTGTAGGAGTTGTGGTTTATGGGAGCAATTCCAGAGCAGCAAGACAGCTGCAAATGGCCACTGATTTATTTACTAAATTGCTTTTCTTTCAGATTCCTGATCAGATGTTCTTCCACACGGATTACCGGCCCCTGATCAGGGATGCCAATAATTATGTGCTGGATGAACAGACTCAACAGGCTCCACACCTTATGCCTCCTCCATTCTTGGTGGATGTTGATGGAAATCCTCATCCCACGAGATTCCAGCGGCTGGTGCCAGGGAGGGAAAATTGCAAGGATGAGCAGCTTATTCCTCAGCTGGGATATGTGGCTAATGGTATTCTGTCTGAACCTCATGAATAATACCAGTGTGGCACAGTATTGAGCACCAGCTCCCGGGATGGTGCTGTGAGGATGTGTAAATTAATGGTTTAAATTTAGTATACAGGTAGAAGAGGAGATAGGGTGGGGTTATGGTATAAAGGAAGTGTGTGGAATCAAAGTGACTGGAGGCAAGAGTATTCCAAAATCCGTGGATTTTTCCCAGATGTTTAAAGCATTGTCTATTAAACTCTGTAACTGTGGATGTGAGGAAGAAAGCAGGGAGGTGAGGAAGATACGGAAAAAACAGCTTTTGTTTTTTAAAACAGGTTTTTTTTCTCATAAACACAAACTTTTGCAAAATACTGATCCCCAAAAAAGACCTTCCATTCTTACCTGTGGAAGTATAATTTCTGTCTGCTGTCTCTAAGTGTTTGTGTTTATGTTCTACATGTGGTCTGGAGTTTTAGGATTTTATTGTAACTTCTCTTTTAAACTTTGCCTCCATTTATTACATGAGAGCAGAAAGCCAGCTGGTGATCAGATGTTTTGCAGAGCAGACAAATAGTGGTGCAGAGTTATGAACGGGATTATTTCCATGCTGTTTGGTAATACAGAAATCCATCATTTTGTCACTATTTGTGGCTTTGTTCTTGTCAAGGTGATGGTGAGGTGGTTGAACAAGTCATCGGGCAGCAAACAAATGACCAGGACGAGAGTATCCTTGATGGAATGATCAGAGAGCTCCAGAGGGAACAAGATCTGAGGCTAATTAATGAAGGAGAAACCCTTCCAAACCCTCCACTCAATAGATCCCACTCTGTTAATGGAGGTCAGTGTCCCAACCTTATCTCCATCAGTTCCTTCCTTATCACTGCAAGGACTGATCAAAGTGCTAAAGGCAGGAATGAGACTGTTTCTTGGAGGGTGCTTTTCTCTCCTCTTCTTGTACACTTTGTTAACCCCTGTGGAGCAGTTGGATGTTCTGTGGATTCCAACAGAGGAATTACAAATTTAAGCTGCAGCTGTGGGCACACAATGGTCTAACTTGGGCTGTATCTGCTTCCCTGGAGCTGTTAGACTGGAATTATTCCTGTTATAAACCAGTTTCCTGAAAAATAAGCATGAAGTTCACTGCATTGTCTTGATATCAGTGCAGACATACTTCATAACTGCAAAATGCCAGAATGAAAGCATATAATTAGGGGCTGTCAGTAGAGTACAGTGTTGTGACAGACTAATGGCTTCCTGCTGCAGCACAAGGCTGAGCATCAGTGCTAATAAAATAAACATGTTGCTCTGTCTTAGTGTTTCCTTAGAAAGCTTGAGATTATTCTCCTGGTAAGTGTTCTGCTACTGTGATTTTATTTCTAATACACAGAGTGATTAAAAATTGAAACCACACTCAATCAGATGTTAGCAGCTGAGTGAGTGCAGCTGATGGGAGGGAGCAGATGCCCAGGACTGTGCTGCAACTCAGCCTGAGTCTTGGGAGGATTCACAGCTGCTAATAAATCAATTCTAGGTTAAGTGACTGATTACATGTGTTTGAAGTAGATTTCCTAGCAAAGCTCATTAGGATTTGGATTTGGAGTTGCTTGTGTTTCAATTCAAGAAGGAATAAGAAAAATACCAGGGAAAAATGCTGAAAACACATTTTTGCTTTGATCTAAGCTGATATGTCAAAAAGGCTGCCTAAAAAGCAGCTTCAGCTTACAGTCTTTTCTGCTGCTTAGGATACATTGATGTGTTGTACAGCCCCAGTTCCCAGTTTTGTGTGTCCCTGTAGCTGTGTTAAGGAATTTCCAGATATGAGTACTATGAAAATTAAAGCAGTTCTCTTCTAGAACTTGCATTGATCACTGCTCATTTGAGTAACTTGGTTGGAGTGTGTATAAAGTAGTTAAATAGATATTTTTGTGTGGCTTTGCACAACTAAATGCAATATATTAATGTAATTTACCATATTTAAGCCTATTGAAATTGTGTTGATGGGATAAATAAGGACAACGATGGCAGTGATTCCATTACTCTCAACCTTTGTTTGTCAATCTTTGTGGCATCCTTAAGCTTTAAATTGTTGATGGGATACAGGGAAGGAATTCTTCCCTGGGAGGGTGGGCAGGCCCTGGCACAGGGTGCCTAGAGAAGCTGTGGCTGCCTCTGGATCCCTGGAAGTGTCCAAGGCCAGGTTGGATGTGGCTTGGAGCAGCCTGGGACAGTGGAAGGTGTCCCTGCCCATGGCAGGGGTGGGACTGTTTGATCTCTAAGGTCTCTCCCAACCCAGCCATCCTGTGCCTCCATGATTTCCTTGATGGTTCATGGAAGTGAAGAAGCTCCTTCTGTCTCCCGCAGCTCTTCGCAGCCCCGGTTTGGACGTTGCCTCCCCGCCCAACGTGGGGCTGCGCAGGAGCGGGCAGATCGAGGGCGTCCGGCAGATGCACCACAACGCTCCCCGCAGCCAGATGGCCACCGAGAGGGACCTCATGGCCTGGAGCAGGAGGGTGGTGGTCAATGAGCTCCCTCCAGGCATCAGCAAGTAAGAGGCTGAGTGGCACGAAAGATTCAGTTGTCTGACGTGTAATGATCCTTCCATACTGTGAAATGATTTTTTGGTGATGTATCGTCTTTGGGGCTTGGTTGGTTCGTTGGGTCGTTTGGGATATTAGGATCAGAATGAAGAGTTGAGAATGGTAATTCCTTCTTTTCACAATTCAGTCTTTATTTAATACTTCAAATAACACACTTCGCTCAAGCTTTGTTTTAAAAAGTCTTGAAAATATTTTTAATACATTTGAAAATAATTATGGGTGCTCAGCTACTGAGTTTGCTTCCTTGTGATCCCAGGAGTGAATGGATGGGTGCTGTTAGGAGGGTTTGTGCACAGATTTCTCACAGCAACACAACAAATATTTTAATGTGTGTATTAATGAGGCTGTCAAGTTACATGATGGTTTAATGAATATAATGTGTGTTTCTTGTGTATAATTAGGGTCCAGGAAGAATGTCGAGCTGCCAAAGGTGAAATAGAAATTAGTTTATACACTGCTGACAAGAAGAGAAAGCCATCCCACACTTTGCAACGGGTGAGTTAATGCCCTGGAAGAGAGAACCTGGGTGGGAAGCAGTTCTGAACACTGAGCAGCAAAAATAAGACCAACAGAAAACCCCAAACCAATTTTACTGAATTATTTAGAAAATCAATAGTCCTAATTGTTTCTCTGGCTCACTGTCTTCCTTCTGTAACTGTGATTTGGCTGTCTGTAATATCCAAATAGTGGTGAATTCTTATCCTTGAGGCTTCAGTGGTGGGAAGATGCTGGGAAAGGAAAAGAGCAGAGCCATGGTGGCTTTTCAGTTTGACTTGTGGAAAATAAAGGTGCCAAACTTTTATAAGGGGCTGGATTTATCTTATGCAGAGACTGCAGAAACTTTATAGAAAAAAATAGTATTTTCAATAATTTCCTTTCCAAAGACTGCTAATTTATAAAGTAGGATTTCTACTGAACCAAAACCCCACACCTAAAACATCCACAACGTGTCAGCGATATTGTGTAATTCTACAATGATTTCCTCCTGGTCAGTTATAACTGGGGTGCAACACTCAGTCACTGTAACCAGGCACCTTTTAGCTGTGTAACTGGTGAGGAAGTCCCTGATGTGTGTCTCCTGTCCCCTGGCAGAGCGAGTTCCAGGCGGGCGGCGGGCGCTCCCTGCGCAGGAACCAGCGGAAGCGGCAGCACGCCTACCAGACCCGCTCCACCATCGAGCACAGCCAGCAGGGAGCCAGCCACAACCCCTGTGCCCACCGTGAATCTGACAGCTCCTCTGAGGTCTGAGCCTCCCCAGCAGCCTCCAACAGCTTCCCTGCTCCCAAATCCCAGAGCCTTTCAAGGCTCCACGTGCTGCTGTAGAGAGGAAATTTGTGCAGCTGAAGCTCAGCTGGAGCTGGAGCTGCCAGGACTGGGGGAGACAGTAAAAAGAGGTTTTTCAAAAGTATTCATGGGAAAAGGCAGTGTAAGAATAACAGTGGCCTGTTCCAGGATGGGGATGGTCACCTCACAAACAGGGACAGGGCAGAGGGATTTAACACATCCTTTGCCTCCATCTTCAGCACAGATGGTGGAGTAAGGGGCTCCCAGTGCTCTAAGCTGGAGGACCATGACTGAGAATGATCAACTCCCAGTCAACCCTGAACTTGTGTGGGGTCTGCTGCTGGATCCCTACAACCTGGATCCCTACAAATTGATGGGGCCTGAGAGGATTCATCCAAGAATTCTCAAATTGCTGCTGATGCCATCACAAAGCCTCTCTCGATGATTTTTGAGCATCCTTGGGAATCCAGAGAGGTCATGGCAGTGACAGGACCTGAGGGAACAGCTGGAGCTGTGTCAAGGGAGGGCCAGGCTGGAGATTAGGGAAAGGTTATTCCCCCAGAAGGTGCTGAGGCACTGAACAGCTCCCCAGGGAATGGGCACAGCCTGAGGCTGCCAGAGCTCCAGGACATTTGGACAATGCTGCCAGGGATGCACAGGGTGGAATTGTTGGGTGTCTGTGCAGGGCCAGGAGCTGGGCTGATGATCCTTGTGGATCCCTTCCCACCCAGGATATTCTGTGATTCTCCACATGGGAAGAAACACTGAGGTCATTGAGTCTCTGGGATTTGTGGTGTTCCTGAGGCATATTGGTCTTGGAGAGTGAAGGATCATTTACCTAAATACCAGGACTGTTCAAAAGTAGCTTAAAACAGCTCCTGTATTTTTGGAAACCTGAAACATTTTCAAGTAAATTTAACTGGGTTGTGTTAAACCACTTGCTATTTTGGGATTTCGTACAGCTCATGGATTCTAGGTCAGGACTTCGATTTCATTTTGTAGTGCTTTGATTTCATCTACATCTGTAGACTGCTGTTGAAGGAGATTGAGTATTGATATTAATCACTGATTTTGGCAAGGGAAGAACTTAAAATATACCAGATTAAATATAACTTGTTCTGCTTAAGGAAGAGAGTGAATATTGTTGCTTTGTAAATGCATTGGAAGTACAGAACAGCTCAAAAAGCTGGACTCTGGGCACTAAAATTTATTAATCAAACACTTAAATTTAAGAACTCATTCTATGGTTCTGATATAATTAAAATTGTTTCTATAGGAGCTGTATAAGGATATATTATAATATTAATTAAGATATAGAAAGAAATTGTGGATTTATTTGTTTAAAGCTAAACCAGCCCTTAAATACAAAGTTTTCCTCAGGTGGCACAACTTGCTTGCAAACAAAAATGATAGATTTTACCCCTTGGCCCCAAGGTGAATAGTTTTGTTTTCACTGCAGGAAGATGAGACTGTTGGCACAAGTGATGCATCCATGGATGATCCTGTGGCAGCCTGGCAGAGTGAAAGCAGTTCCAGGTACCTCCACTGGGCCCTGAATTGGTAACACTGGTTTATTATGGGATTTAAGTTGGACAGTTGATATTGAGATATTCAGACTTTATTTTGAAGACTGATTTTTTTTTCCCCCAGTTCTTCATGAAACATTTTGTATTGTGATTTTTTTTCTGGGGTTTTTTTTGTCTTTTCAAAGTCAAAAACAATTTTGAAAGATCATTTATAAGAAAATGTTGTCTTTAATTAAGAATTGCTTGAAAAAATCAGTGCCAGTTTGCCATATAAATCCTGTATGTGTATTATTTGATATTAAGGGAAGTGCTCTAGTTCTTTAAATTTTTCATCCATTTTTTGCTGCCAGTTCTTATGAAGTCAGTCTGTGAATCAGTGAGATAATGAGAATTTATATCAGCCACAGATGTAGTTTAATTGTGAGTTTGAAACTGATAAAAGAATTTAATGAAATCACAACTCAGAGGGCACTTAGTTTTCTTTAAATTCACATGATAACAAGATATTGTGCTAATCCTGAGCAGAACCAGGAGAGCAGGTTGAATGTTTGGACTTTTCAATCCACTGTGGGAAAACTGAAGTTTTCTGTTCTCTTTCTTACAACTTTTTTATTATTTACAGTGATTCATCAAGTGAATATTCAGACTGGACAGCAGATGCTGGGATTAATCTGCAGCCTCCAAAGAGACAAACCAGGCAGGCAGCTCGGAAAATCTGTAGTAGTTCTGAAGATGAAAACATGAAGGGAACAAAAGGGCTGGAGCCAAAGCGAAGGAAGCTTAAACAGCCAAGGAAAAAGGTCAGCAAGTGTAATTCTTAGTGTCTTTTGTAATTTATGAATGTAAATTTGTATTTTAGTGGTTGTTTTCAAAGTAAAATTGGTCACAAATGAGTACAGAGTAAGAAAGAAATTCTAGAGAGCACAGTAATTGTGGCACCAGTGGTACCAAGTAATTTTGTTGTTTGTTTTACTGTGCTTCCATGTTTCCCACAGGTGGTTCCCCATTACAAATGCCTTTTTTTTCTCCCAGATGTATGCTCTTCACCACAGTCAGATTTACTCCAGGGTGGTTTTGTTGTAAAATTATAATGGATCTGTATTGTATTGACATGGTCAGATTTCTTTTTCCTGGTATTTTTTAAAAAGATATTTAAAAAAATACCATTTCTTTACTTTTCATAGAACTCCAGACTGGTTTGGGTTGATGGGATTTTAAAGATCATCTCATCCCACTGCCCCTGTCATGGGCATTTTAATGATTTATAAATGTTTTAATTTTCAATTATATTTATAACAAACCTGCTGTTATTCTCTGCTGTTTAATGGAGGTTTTGGGAAGGATGATACTCCATAATTTGCTTTTCCTTGTATTTTATCTGCAGTAAGTGCTGTGTGATGAGTTTTCCATGTGTTCTGCCATAGTAATTAATGTAAATATTGTATTGATTGCATTCTAAATTGAATGCAATATATTTAACTTATACATGTATTAGCTGTTTTAACTCCTGATGTGCTGCATTTAGAAAGCCAGTGGGCTGCTGTCCCTGGAAGGGGAGCCCAGTGAGGAGTGGTTGGCCCCGCAGTGGATCCTGGACACCATTCCCCGCCGCTCGCCCTTCGTGCCACAGATGGGAGATGAGGTACTGCCCTCAGCAATGCCCTCATTCCCGGGGGAATCATCAGCTCAGCTTGCCTGGGACTGTTTTATCCAGCAGCATTTGTGCTCAGGGCAGGCTGAGTTTTGATAATTTTGTTAATTCCCAGGCCATTTGTTGTTTACACGTCCCTTTTTCTGCACAGGTAATGTGGGAGCAGCAGGAAGAATTGGTTGTGCATCTCCACCTGCACATTTCTTAGTAATCCCAAAGGAGTGCCAATCTGGAGGCTGATATAAATATTTTTAACTAGAAGGGTGTTTAGTGATGAAATAAATAAGTGTGTAGTATGTTCTGAAATGGATGAGACATGGCATAGAATGAACAGGAAGAGCACTATCATCAGTACAATAATTTTCTCTATTTTTCTCTTTTCATTTTCTCTGTTTTGCTCTCTTAATTGTCTCTTTTTTTCTCTTTTAAGATCATCTACTTCAGGCAAGGCCATGAAGCTTATGTGAGGGCAGTGAGGAAAGCCAAAATTTACAGTATTAACATGCAAAAGCAACCATGGAACAAAATGGAACTCAGGGTAAGTTCAACAAATACTTCAAAGAGCTGAATGTCTCTGTAATGGTAAACTGACACGAAAAACCAGCATGAAAAATGTAAAGAAAGCATTACTTTAAAATGTTAATATCAAAGTTTTAATTGTAAATATTAAAGTTAGTTTTTATTAACACCAAGTCTTTACATCTGTTCACTTCCTGGTTTTGGACTCAATTCTCAGACGTCTCTTTCAACACAAATTATTTTTTCTTAGACACTGAATTCATTCAGAACCCAGCACTGCAGAGCTGTTTATGGTTCTCTCACCACTCTACAGTGACCTGAGCATTTGGGTTCTGTTTCTTGTTTTTAATGCTGTGGTAAGAATTTGAAAATCATGGTGTAAACACCTAAATGTATGCAGGAGCTCTCTTAAACACTGGATCTTGCTTTGAATGGGTTCCCAGTAATTAACCCACAGTGTTGCCAGATTTGTTCCTGCTTTCCTTGGGTTTCATATCAAGAGAAGAGCCCATATATGTGCTCATAATCACTGAACCATACCAGTGGTTCTGTTAATGAAAATAATTGCTTTACTGGGAAAATACCCAGTTACCAGTTGCAGGTATTCAGTGATTCCAGCTGTAATTTTCCAAGGCATCATCAGTTTGTGAGGAAAAGGAAATAGCTGTTCACTTAGGATGGGCTTTGACAGGACATGAACATAAAGGCTATTGTGGAATTTCCGTTTTCAGAGGAAGAATTTCCTTTTTTCCCCCTTTACAAGAGTGAGGGGCCCTGGGGTAGGTCAGGGAGAACAACTGGTGTGCTTAAAACTGGGTTTGTCTCTTAAAACCTTCTTAAATAATTTGTGGGAATCCTGTTCACAAAACTACCAAGGGAATGAGCTTCTTTGTTTTTCTTTTTGAGGTGACAGTGATTGATTTTATTATTTGGAAAAGAAAAATTAATGGGTGAAATTACCTGTGCTGTAGAGTGGAAACATATTTGGGGTTTTTTAATATGTCTCACACTTGGAAATGAATGTTTTTATTGTTGGTAAGGTAAAAAAATGCTGTTCCATGCTTGTTGCTAACTAGGAACAAGAATTTGTGAAGACTGTAGGAATTAAATATGAAGTTGGGCCTCCCACACTCTGCTGCTTGAAGCTTGCATTCCTGGATCCAATCACAGGCAAAATGACAGGAGAATCCTTTTCCATAAAGTAAGTCATTGGAATGCTGATGACATTCTTCAAGAGATTTCCTTGCAGTGTAGAAGCTTCTCCCTCCTCCTTTCTTATTTCCTGTGCAAGGCATGATGATGGCAGTAATTATTATCCCAAATGCATGGAATTTGAGGACTGTGTAGTTCATCTAGAACTGTATTTTTGGGTAATAATAACTTTTTTTTGGTCTTATTTCCTGAAGGTACCATGATATGCCAGATGTTATTGATTTCCTTGTGCTGCATCAGTTTTATAATGAAGCCAAAGAAAGGAACTGGCAAATAGGTGAGGTTTTTTTTTTTTCCAATTCCATATGTTTTGCACCATTTCTGCAGCTGTTTAATGGGATGCAGTGTCTTTATTACATGATGTAAAGGACTGTACATTGGAAACTTGGTTTTATTTGATGTTTGCTGCAATTCCTGTAGCAAAAAAAAAGAGGAATGAGAGAAACTGTTCCAAGGGCTGAGATAGCAGGAGAATCTCCTGATCTGTTGGGATCTGAGGCAGCCGTGAGTAATTCCCAGAGATGTGCAAGTCCTGCCCTGAGGGGAAGTAATGCAAAATGTGAGGACTGAAGTAGGGCATTTACAAAAGATGGAGTTGATTTCTCTAAAAGGAAATATTTAGCAATTATTGATGATTTTTGTCTTGCTGAATGCCATGTTTGCCCTTCCAGGGGATAGATTTCGGAGTATAATTGATGATGCCTGGTGGTTTGGGACTGTGGAGAGTCAGCAGCCTTTCCAGGCAGAATATCCTGATAGTTCCTTCCAGTGCTACAGTGTCCAGTGAGTATTTCCATGTCCTGGGGCTCCCACACAACTCAGAGAACTTCAAAAACTAGGATCAAGAATCTCAAGAGCTAGGATTCCATTTTCCTTTTAAATGCATACCCAGCCACTTCATTTACTCATTGAATTTAATATTTACTTATTGTACTTTTTATTTGTTACTTACTTTTTATTTATTTTAGCAGATTTTGAATATTTACTTAATTTGAATATTTACTTACTTAATTTTTGAATTCATTCCTAAATAAATAGGAACATTTCTGATGTAAACCACAGTGCAGTGACTGTCTAGGAGATAGAATAGAAAAATAGGGAATTGGAATGCTTACTCCTAACAGGAGCGACGTTTGGGGTTAAATCTGGTAAACAAAAGCTGTGTCTTTATATTCAGCTCTAACTTGTGCATTTGAATGTATTTTTTAATAGCTGGGACAACAATGAAAGAGAGAGGATGAGTCCATGGGACATGGAACCAATCCCAGAAGGAAGTAAGTGTGTGTTGCATTCCTGTTGCTGTACAAAGCAAAAGCTTTTGGGCCCTGGATTTACCCTGTGGAATTCTCCCTCTCCAGCTGCATATCCAGAGGAGGTTGGTGCTGGAGTTCCTGTGACCCCAGAGGAGCTGACAGCTCTTCTCTACAAACCCCAGGAAGGAGAATGGGGAGCTCATTCCAGAGATGAAGAATGTGAACGAGTCATCCGAGGGATTGAGCAGCTTCTTTCCCTTGGTATGTCTGGAGAGAAAAGCAGGAAGAATTAAGAATATCAGGGTGACACAGGACTGAAGAGTAGATGGGATGGAGTGCAGGGACTTGGTGTGGAGTATTTGAAATGTGCTCAACTAAATTACTGAAAAGAGCCTTTTAAATTTCACATTCCAATTTCCAAGCTGTATTTTTTTTTTTCCTGTGGCTTCACCTGATTTCTTTCAATGGGGCTTCCCAGTGGGTCATATCTAAATGTGAAAGAGCAAAACACTGAATTAAACCCCTCAAAACCAACCAAAAAATCCTCGCTAAACATCCTCACCTACAAATTCCTTGTAACTGGTTTGTCACCATTTAATTGCACGCTGTGATTTAAATTCTGCTTCTGTTTACACCCAGGACATGTCTTGTTCTTCCTTCTTGTTGCTTGTTGTAGTATTCCTGTTGTAAGTGCATATGCCATGTTCCTTTCAGTCAGATTTGGCTGCTGGCACACAAATCTCAGATGTGATACTTGAACAAATAGTGCTTTTTCAAGAGTAGGAGCAGATGGTAGGAGAGGAAGAACCCTGCCCTGTGGGTAATGACATTTTCAGCTATAGATCTATGCTGCTTTTGCTGAATTCTTAGAAAGAAAACCCAGAAACCATTAAAAAGAATCTTGGTATAACATCCCTTGGAGGCATCTAAATTATTGTGGTCTTTTGTCTTGCAGACATTTCTAACCCCTTTGCTGTTCCAGTGGACCTTAGTGCCTATCCCATGTATTGCACTGTCGTTGCTTATCCAACTGACCTCACCACGATCAGGAGGAGGCTTGAAAACAGGTTTTACAGGTGAGTTTGGGTTTGCAGCTGATATTTATTTCAGTCCCATGGAGCACAGTGTGGAGCTGAATGCTGTGTAAAGTCCCTGCAGCAACTCTAGAAGATTGGCCTTGGGGAAAGGGAGTCTTCCTGAGTAAGAAATTCTTCTGGCCACATTGTTAAGGCAAAAGCTGCCATAACTGGGTCTGGAGTGTTGGTTTAACCCCTGCAGCCTTGCTCTGTGTGGAGGCAGAGCATATTTGCTTTGTTTCCTTCCCTTCTGCCTTTGAACAGGGCTTGCCTCGTGTTGCTCATTGTTGCCAGAAGTGGGCTGAATAATCCTGGAAACTGGAAATCTCAGTTTTCCCAGTTAACTTGGGAATAAATAATGTCTTGCTCTTTTTTCCCCCTCTGTTTCTTGATCTTAATTCCCAATTCCATTTTCTCACCAAAGAACCGTACTGAATGTGGAAGAAAAATAACATACACCTTCCTCCCCATCCCATTCCTTTAATTTGGTGTATTTTTCAGGAGAATCTCTGCCCTGATGTGGGAGGTAAGATACATTGAACACAATGCCAGGACTTTCAACGAGCCAGACAGCCCCATAGTCAAAGCAGCCAAAATTGTGACAGACGTCCTGCTCCGCTTCATTGGGTGAGTTTGGACCTCACAGACCCCACAGCTCCAATTCCTGAGATCCTTCATTGTGTGCCTTGGTTTTTGTCATTGTCCTGCAGAGATCAGAGCTGTACTGATATATTAGAAATCTACAACAAGGTGAAAGCAGAAGATCTGAGCAGTACTGATGAGGAAGAGGAGGTAAGATCATTTCCTTTCCTTTTAAAATTCAGCCCATGAAAGAAATTTTAATTTTTGTTGAGTCTTTATTTTATGGGTAATTGCACTGAGTTTTGGAGATGAGGCTGTTTAGCTCACCTGGGACAATAAGCTCCCTGAAGTAACTCAAAATGATTCGTGGAACTGCCTGTCTTTAATCTTCTCTCAGTACATGATGTTTTGTTGGAAGGATGACTAATGAGGGAACTGAGAAGTGGAGCTGTTACTCAATCAGAAGGACAACAGCTCTCCATTGTCAGCAAGGCAGCAGAGCTGCTTTTCTTATGCAATTGTGTGTCATTTCCCATCAGTTGATCCCTGGAATGAAATGTCAGGTAGAATCCAAGGTAGATATCACTGCCTTGAGCTCCTTCTTTCTCCTTCCTCCTTCTCCCCTTCAGTTCAGTTTGAAATGTGCTGCAGTTCCTGTTGCCGAGTGCCCTTTGGTGGTTGTTGTTGGCTGGTTTTTAACCCTTTTTGTCCATGGCTGAGGGTGCATCCTGACCTGCCTGTGTGTGATCATTCCCTTTGCCTTTAGGTGGCAGAAGTAGATGTGGATTCAGACGCTCCAGGCACTTCCTCTGGGAAAAGACGAGTGAGTAAAATTTCTGCTTTAGTCATTTTTGTTAAAATTTGATTTAAAAAAAAAAAATAAATCTTCAGCAGTCAAATTTTGTTACAGCTAATAAGAATAGCAAGGCTGGAGCTGAAATATTGCAGCTTCTCATGGGTTTGAATGTTATATATGACCAGAAAAGGCAAATTTCTCCAATTTGCATATTGCTGTGCCATCAGCTCTGCTTTAATCTTCCTGGATTTCTGTTTTTGACTGGGGAGATCTGCTTTAAATCAGAACACTGGGAAATTAATAGGAACTTCAAGTGAACAATGTGAATATTCTGATGCATTCTTGAAGTACCTGTTTGCCTGCAGGTGAGACGAAGAGTGAAGAGGCAGCCCATGAAAGCCAGTGCTGATGCTTGGAAGGAGCAGTGCCAGCAGCTCTTGAACCTGATTTATGAACGAGAGGACTCAGAGCCTTTCAGGCAGCCTGTGGATCTCTTCTCTTACCCTGTAAGTGCAGCTTCCACATCTAAAATTGTTCCTTCTTTGGCAGAAAATCCATGCTGGGCATGGCTCTGTCCTCTCCCTTTATGAGCTGATGTTTTCAGGGAATTATCTGCAACAACTCTAAAAGTAAAATAATGACTGGAGCCACTGGATGAACTGAGGTGATCTTCCTGCTGTTGGATTTGAGAGCTTTGAGTTTTCTGTTGTGTGTTGTCTCAGGATTATCGAGATATCGTAGACACTCCCATGGACTTCAGCACTGTGAAAGAAACCTTGGAAGCAGGAAACTACACCAGTCCCTTGGAATTCTACAAAGATATTCGTCTAATATTCTGCAACTCTAAAGCTTACACTCCTAATAAAAAGTCTCGTGTAAGTAATAAATTTTAAAGCCTTTTTTTTCCAAAGACCTTGGCCCTACATGAATGAAACACATGGAATAAGGTCTGAGGAGCAAAGCACTGCTTGGTGTAATAAAAATAACCAGGATACATCGATTCTGTGGTTATAAACTTGCTTTGTTCTGCTCTCCAAGATCACTTCTAACAATCATTTTCATCTGGGATGATGGCCACTGTTGCAGCTGTTCCTTGAAATATTTGTGACAGAAAACTGGTCACCAGTTTGGTTTTTTTTCAATATTTTATCCCTGTAAACAAGGTTATCAGCTTGATAACTGCACATATTGTGGATGAGGCTACACAGAGGCAAGGCCTAGAAAGAGGACAGGAAAGTGGTTTAAAGATTTTGACATCTGGTTTGCAGAAATTAGGAATGAGGGCATTTTGAGTTGCTTCTGTGTGCAGCTCTGTGGGGGTGGTGTAAGGACACTTCACCAGGGATTTAGAGCAAAAACAAAGGTGAGGAGACATAAAATCCAATTGTTTTTCCTTTGGTCTTCAAGTTATCTCAAGGCCTGCTTCCATGCTTTATGGCGATTGACAAGGGGGATTGTATTCCAGTAATCCAGATATCCATTTTCCTTTAATTCTGGAAATATTTTGTACTGTTATTAAATCCTTCTATGAAAACACTTTGTGTTGCAAGAATGCACATGGCCCATGGAAGGAAATAATCTATAAAGAACCTTATAATGGAAATCACCATGAATTTTCCCTTTGTGCTTCGAAGTCTGGACATCTTTGTGGTGTTTTTTTGGTTGATCTTCAAGTTATTCAGCTCTAATAAACCTGACCATTCTTTCTCACTGCAGATTTACAGCATGACCCTTCGACTCTCTGCCTTATTTGAAAACCACATGAAAAACATCATCTCTGAGTACAAGTCAGCAATGCAATGTCAGAAGAGGAAAAGGCCTCGGTACCGAAAGCGGCTGAGGAGCAGCAGCAGTTCCCCTTCAACCAGCAGAGCATCCAGGTAAAACAGGCATGGGGAGCCTGGCTGGCAGTGCCATCCCAGAGGATAGGGGTAGATGTGCTTTTGGGCATAACCAGCAACAGTGTTGCTCAGTTCCCCATGAAGTTGCTCTTTTGGGAGATAAAATCATGCTCAGATTGTAGTTTGTAATTCTGGGGGGTGAAAGGTTATGTGGTTACAAATGTTCCCTCTGGAGGAAATGGAAGATCAACTGTCTCTTCACCTTTTAACTGTTGAAAAAAGTGTTGTATAACACTTTCCTGCCTTCATTTGATACATTATCTAAGTAAACTGAGTGTTGGTTGTAAAAAGGGAGATAAAATCTTGTCCCTGCCAACTCCTTTAGCAAACAACATGTTGGTGTAGCTATTTTTAGTGTTACCACATCTGGAAAAAAGAGATCATTTGTGTGATGGAAAAATCAAGGCACTTTGCAGGAGAAATCAGTTTTGTGTTTGAGTCTTTGGTGACAACAGATTTATCTCTTTGGGGTATTCTGTTTGCAGCCCAAAAGGGAAACAGAAGCAAATGAAGATCCAACCTAAACCCAACCAAAATACCTCACTGCCCCTGACCAGGACTAACTCTTCAGTTTCATCTCATGGTGAGGAGAAATCCAGCCTTTCTCTTACAGCAACCTGTCTGTGCAGGTTGAGTCTGATCCTCATGAGACACATGCAAAACCCACCTGTTGGAGGAGCAAGGTCCTGGAAGTGTGTTGTCTGTAGGTTGTTTTAGCTGAGTTTGGCTGTTGGGAAGGTATGGGTAAGGATCAGGGAATTGAGAGCCTGGCTCTGGCTGTGATAAGAATTAATCCAGTGACAAAAGCCCAGGCTTCCTGTGTGTGGGCTTTTCTCCTACAGCAGTTATGGATAAATTATGGGATTACACTCAGGAATTTCTTTCCATGGCCGCAGAGCAGCTTGGTGAGATGAACCTGACTTGGGCTGTTAACTCAGGGGATACAAAACCTCCCCAGACACAGCACTGTAAACAGAGCACAAAAATCACCCTGTCCCCTTGTGGTGTCCTGTCTGAAGTTTCAGATACAGCAGAAGAACCTCTGGGTTCAGCCACTGGTGAAGAGCTGGAGGGTCAACCATCTTCGTCAGGCTCAAATGCACAGAGCCGGAGTGGAAATGCCGTAGATCCAGGGAAAAGCAGACCAGTCAGGAGCAAATCTACACCAGTGAAACAAGGTGAGAAATAATAGGATTCTGTGCTTTGACTGACTGGTTTCACTAGAGATGAAAGATCTTGCTTCTGTCTGATGTTTATGGAATTATTGCCTGAGTGTAGCATTATATATATTCCTAAACTGTACAAAAAAACCTGAATTTACTTTACTCCTTACAGTTCTGCAGTGTCTTGTCTGAGGTGTGGAATGCAGATGATCTCATGTGCACTTTAGTGAGGTCCTTTAAAATCTCTGCAGATGGAAAATTTGATTGCTCTTAAACTCCTACAGTTCTTTCAGGAATTACAAAAAGCAAGCAAACCAAGAGAATCCCCACCCCAAAACCTTCGCCTTTTAATAATCAAGCTGAAACCAAAGATGAAAAAAGTTTACAAAAAAATCTAAATATTTTTCTCATACTTAAGACAAAGTAGTTGTGCTTAGAAGGGAACCTTAGAACCTTTCCCAAGTCCACAGTCCTGTGCTGTATCATTGCTAGATGCTGCAGGTGAGCTTTTCCTGTCCTCTGTTAAAGGATATTTTATCTTCATTGTCAGATTCATAACCCTGAAAACATATAGGATTTTGGGTTCCAAGCCAGCAAAATACTTTATTTAATTTTCATTAAAGGTGTTCAGCAATCCCAGTGAACTTTCCTGGGTCATTTACTCTCTTGAGTTATGCTTTCCATTAATACTCCTGGACTAAGCCTTTTGAGAACATGCATTTGATAGGGAATAAATGGTGCTTGCAGAGTGTTATTTTAATGTATATAGGTTTGAAATGGATTTTAGGGTTTTTCCTGCCTTGGCACCCCAGGTAGGATTCACCTGACTAATGTTTGTGTCCAAGCTGGTCACTCTGGTCTCCTTTTATTTGCCTGCATCTTCACCGAACCCTTAGTCAGGAGAGTTTGCAGTCATTGCTTCCAGATAAAAACTGTTTTTACTCTGATAAATTTTCCCCTTAGAGCACCTGCTTGTGTCCACAGCACGGAAAGGATGAGTAGCTCCAAGCTGCATCATCCCTGAGCACACCTCAGAGACAGCTGAGGAGAATCCCAAAGGCAAATCCCACTTTTTGTATCCTGTCTGGCTGTGGTGTGATGCTGATGGGGTTACTTTGTGTTTGCTCAGATCACTCTCCTGATGGCCCCCTGACCAACGGGGATGGCAGAGAGCCCCGGGCAGGAGTCAAGAGGAAGCTGCTGAGTGCCTCGGAAGACGATGAGCACCTGGAGGAGGCGGAGGAAGAGGAAAAGAAGAAGAGAGAATTAAAGGAAAAGTCTGGTTTGTCTTCCTCAGAAAGCGGGGAATCGGGATCCAGCTCCAGCTCTGAAAGCAGAAGTGGCTCTGATTCTGACTCAGAATCAACCTCCAGAACAGACCAGGATTACATCGACGGCGACCACGACTACAGCAAAGTTGTGCAATCCAAAAAACCCAAGCGGAAAATCAAACGGAAACTCACCGCGGGCAAACGGAATTGGCAGGGCCGAGGGACAGGGAGGAGGGGTAGATGGGGCAGGTGGGGCAGGTGGAGCAGAGGGGGAAGAGGGGGCAGAGGTGGAAGAGGCTGCGGCAGAGGAAGAGGAGGAGGCCGGGGAGGAAGGAGAGGCCGAGGAGGCCGAGGAGCTTCACGAGGAGCCACCAGAGCCAAACGCGCCCGGCTGGCTGACGATGAGTTTGAAAACCTCTTTGGGGGACAGTTTGGGGAGAACGTGTTTGGAGGGAGATTCAGCCGACCCCCTCGGATCAAAACCAGGAACGAGGGCAGGAGAACTGTCCTGTACAACGACGACTCCGACAATGACAATTTTGTGCACACCGAGGATCCTTTGAACCTTGGTACTTCCAGGTCAGGCAGGGTGCGGAAAATGACAGAAAAAGCCAGGGTCAGCCATCTCATGGGATGGAATTATTGACAGATGGAAAACTTTGGAACAATTTTAAAAGAACTTCAATGGCCTTCTACTGCAGGGATTTTACCAGAAATTCTACCAAGCAAGTTGTGCGGGGACTCCACTCACGTTTCACAGTGGTGCTTTTCCATCCTGTCAGTTTGTGTTTGTTTTAAAGCTTCAAATCTCCACACTTCATTGGTCAAAACAAGCCTTAGTCATTAGGCCTTAAATTACAGAAATTCTTCCCCACACACTACGAGTTCATCGCATTACAGAGGCTTCCAGCTTCTCAGTAAGAACATGACATTTTCGAGTCACGCTTATGACTTCTCTCCCTCGTTTTGTTTTTGTATTATAGAAATAGCACCTTCTTACAGAGTTTTTATGTGGTTTCTGCCATAAATCCTTAGACACAGTAATAATTATAACTTTTGCACAATACACCAATCCTAAAGGCAGCTATAAAATGTTTACAGTTTCTATATTGTAAGAAGGATCTGGATTATTTTAATCTTCCCAGGCTAAACGTTGATGGAATTGTGCTGAACTGAAGTATGTCCATACTACAGTTTTGGGGGTCCTGATGTGCTTTCTATCGGTTCTTTATTCGTGTAAAAAAAAAAAGTGACAAAGGGTTGGTGCCTTGTAAATATGTAGCAAACCTTTGATGTGGTGTGTCCTATGTGTGCATTAACTTTATTAAAAAGAGAATACTTGAGAAGTATGAATATCTAGACAAAAGGTGCCAAATGCAAAAGTTACTTGCATCTATTTTCTTTTTGTCCCTCTCATATTTTTATAGTATTAATCGAGATTGTGCAGCTAAAGGGGTGACTTCAACATTTGAAAGGTTCCTCCTCTTCAAAGCATGATTTTTAATAGTAGCTCAGCTACCTCTTATTTACAACTACTGGAAACTGAAAAGAAAATAGATGCTGTTATTCAGAGCGTGGTGAAGAAGAGGCGAGAAGGGGCGGAAGTTGTGAGTAGCTGTATCTTCCTTGTGTTGCCACCAAGGAAACAAATGCAGTGGTTCTCAGAGTTGTCAGCAGCAGATGTGTGGGGCAGTGGGGGTTTGGTTGTGCAGAGGGGCTGGCTGCCTCCCCCTGCCCTGCACTCCAAGGAAATGTGGGTTTGAGGTGCCGAGGGAGTTGTCACCCCCCAGACTGACTCTTGTGTCTCAAGCTTCCAGAAGAGAATTCCTGTTGCACTGTGCTCTTATTGTCCTGGGAAATGCTGACTTGAAATCCTCTGGCAGTGGTAGTGCAATTGGTGAGGAGATTGCTGCTCTGGCTCCTCGGTGACCTCGGCGTTGGTGTGGGCTGAGCTGGAGGTGAGCAGCCTCTTCCTTCCTTCCGGGCTCTGGCTGGAATATAGATGGGATTCCAATGTCCTCCGGTTGTTTGACAGTTCAGAGTGAGGCAGGTTGCAGAGAGAACAAGTCAAAAGAGACTGCAAAGTTCCAGTGGAGTTTTTCAAGGTTTTTAGGGTTTTTTTAAGCTTTCATCCAATATCCTGAAGTTCTTCTGTGCACAGCTTGGTCAATAATTCTGGAAAACCTCAGGCAGCAAAGAGTGACCCATGTATATTCTCAGATGCAGAAGGAATTTAATTTTTGACTTTCTATATTAAGCACTAGCTATTTTATCTCGCTTTCCAAAAAAATCCTAGTTAGATGCAAAAATGACTTGAAAATAAAAGAAGCAGAGGTTTAGTTTTGTGATGGAGGAGAGTATATCCTAAATTGCTCATTAATATGAGTTTATGGTACAGTACAAAAACCACACTTTTAATTTTGTAAGGAATGTTTGGAATCAGCTGTAATCCATTGCTGGACTTGATTTGGTTTTTGATGGGGAGGGGGGAAAGAACCAAGTGCAGAGGCTCTCCTAGTTCTGTGTTGGGCTTTAAAGTATAAACACCTGTCCTATCATCTCTCTCATATATCTGTATATATATACACGCATTTATATTTATAAGAAATGTATTATTTGTTTGACTGATTGGTCTTTTTACATATGGTAACCAGGAATAGCATGTATGCATCAGTCCATAGTTGGAATCATATCCCTTAGATCAGTCCTGTGAGCTAATGTAAACACTATGGGTTCTGTCCTAAAGCCTGAAAAGCTTGAAATGCAAAAGAAATGCTTTTTTCCTATATTTCTGACTGGCCGAAAATCTACTTATTCCTTATTTATTTTGTGTAGGGGTTGGGGAGAGAGAAACCACAGGGATTCCAGAGAAATCATTTTATAAGTTGGTGTATTTTAGCAGCAATTAGAGTAAGATTAAATATGTTCTTAAATGTATCTTTTCTCTGTACTGTGAAGATACCAGTGAAGCATCACTTTGCTGTGGCATAAGTATTACTGTGTCCCATGACTATGAGCTAGAGCAGGGGGTGCTGGGACAGCAGAATTTAGTGTAAAAATTGGAAAAAAAAAAGCTTTTTTTTGTGCATGAGAACCTTTAATAAGCATGACAAATAATTTGGGTTTAGAGCTGTTCTTTTTGCTTGGATTTGTGTCTGGATTCTTTCTCTGAGCTGGGCAGTGGATTTCTCATAGTTCTGTGGAATAATGACACTTTGTAGGAGTGGATGCTGTCAAATCCCAAATCCTATCAGGAGCCACTCATGGGTATGGTAAACTTAGGATGAGCCCACCAGGTGGAGCAGAAACAGGATTTAAAGTGATTTAAACCATCCAAAAGTCTCCCTGTTCCAGACCCTGCTGAAGGTGCTGAGCTCCAGGCAGGCTGCAGAGTCAGGACTGTTCCATCTTTCCTTGCACTCCACAAAAAACTCCAGCCAGTGCCTAAGAAATGGGATTTAAGGTCTGATTTTGAATGGGATTCCTGAGCAGGCAGGCCAGGGGCTCGTCTGTTCCTGTAGATGTTTGGGCATTGGTGCCTCTGTTCCCTTGAGATGTCCTGCTGGCAGGATCCCAATCCTGAGCTGCTGGGGCACTTCAGGGCACTTAGGGACACCTTGGAAAAGGCCTCAGGGCCACACACTCCATCCTCCACAGAGACAGGGCTGAAATCTGCTGTGTCTTTGCTCTCAGCTTCTCCCAGCTCCAACCCACTGTCCCTGCTGTGCTCCCCTTTCTCTCCAGACCAGGGCATGGATGACAAAGCTTATCTGGCAGTAGTGGGGTGCTGTTGTCTTGGATATTAGGGCAAATTCTTTCATGGGAAGAGCAGTCAGGCATTGGGACAGGCTGCCTAGGGAGGTGGTAGTCACCATCCAAGAACTGAGCACGTGGTGGTTCAGTGGCCATGGTGGGATTTGGTTGAAGGTTGAACTTGATGATCTTGGAGGGCTTTACAAACCTTACTGATTCCATGATTGAGCCCAAACTTCACCTGCTTTTTATTTTCTCCATCACCTTTTCATTTTCTCTTTGCCATGCCCCACCTCTGTCCTGTAGTTTCCTTGTATAGACTATTTATTTATTCTCTTGGAAACTTGGGATATCGTGATGAATTTTATTTCAGCTGGCCTGCCAGTCTGTAACGTTTAATCCAAACCTTTGTGTTGGTGCTTGAACTTGGATGGATTTGGGCAGTTTTATCCCTCCTCCCTCTTTCCATCACTCCCTTCTCCATCAGCCAAACAGAGGCCACCCCCTAATCCCAACCACCCCCACCCTGCAGACACAAAACCATTTCATGGAGAAATAAGTCATGGAGGATCTTTGGCTGCTTCAAATTCTGCATCCTGTTGTGAAGTTTCATTTTCCTGGAATGTTTTCCTCAATGTCCGTCGGCTTCTCCTCCTGTGTGGAAGCAGAAGGACTCAGTAGTTCAGAGCATGGAAAAGAGCTGGCACCAGGGGTGTGGCAGAGGGTTTTTAATTAATTTAAAAAATTTAAATATTTGGAGGTTCTCTTGACTCCCAAAAGCAAGATGACCCTTGCCAAGCATTTGGAAAAGCTGCTCCTAGGTGTCTCGAGAATGTTTTTGCACTCCAAATCACGGAATATAAACGTGAGAAAATCAATTTAAATCACTAATCTTCAATAAGAACTTGATTAACTCCATCTATGAGTGGTGAACACCAGGGAAAAGTGAACAGCTGTAGGTTTAAGGATGTCGTGTCCTGATTTGGAGCATCCCGTCATGAATTTCTTGGGTTAAAAATGTCTTTGTGTGTTTACATGTCTTAATTTTATCTTTTTATTTAAAAAACATCCTGCAAAGTTTTATAAAATGCTGATGATTTCCTGAAGGAGCAGTTACCCCTCCCAGGCTAACTATATTTAGTAGGCAGGGAGCTGTTGTTGTGTTCTTACAATGTGTATTATATAGCAAATCCCTGCGCATGAGCGACAGAGACTTTTCAACTCTTTAGTATATCCGAGGTTTACACATGGTAAAAAAAACTCCTTTATGTACAGTAAGTAACAGCCTGCAAAATTTAGTCTAAAAACTTGTCTTTTTTTAGTCTTAGAAATGCAAAGACCTGTTGGAAGCATGTACATTTTTACTACGTCCTGTTCGGCCCACAGCGAACTCACACAACTGTGCTACGAATCCCTGAAAAATTTCGATTTCCAGTGGGAATTGCTGTCACAGCCTTAACTCTAGTGTTCTAAAAATGGTGCTGAAATACATTTGTGTGCGTGGATGTGGGTACCTGATCCGAGTCTGTGAGACTTCCAAGGCAAACCAAGCACTTGGAGTTACTACTCCTGGTAGTAACTGCAGCCACGCCGGGGAGCTGGCAAATATGTAAATAGTTGGGAAATAATTCCTCCAGTGGGCAATTAGGAGCAGTTTGTCACTTTGGGGGTTTTCTTTGGCAAGCACTGCGGATCTTCCTGGGGTTTGGGTCTGTGAGGAGCCATTTGGGGGTGGAGGGTTGGGGGGGTGAAATCCTGCTGGATTATTCGCAGGTAAAATCCAAATCCGCCGTTTCTCTTCCTAAAATTCCTCCTCAGAGAGTGGTGGCTGCTCGGGTGTGTTCAGAACTCAACGTCTGAGGATTATTTATCTGTAGAAATATTTCTGTAGAAATACGAATTCAGGCTCTTCATTCCTCCATGAGTCATTAGAGCAGATTTCATGTAGAAATACCACTTGATGTCAGAGCAAAATTCACATGATTTAGGCTCTCCAGGTCATGTTCTGGATTTAAAATACTCCAAAAATGCACAAAACTATTAGAATTATGTCTACTTTCTATATTAATTTTTTTTTTCAGGTGATATTTATGCCCATATCTTCACATCCGCTATCTCAGGTCCCTTTAATGAATACTTCAGGGATTTTGATGCCACATGTTGGCAGACCAAATGTAATATTTATATGCAATGAGCTGTTAGTTTTTTGTATTGTACAAATGTAAATTTGTAAAGATTTTTTTCTAGGGTTTTTTTGAAGTCACTGATGTAATCTAGGATGTTTCATTTTCCAGCTGTGGGATTGTCTTAATAAAAAAAAATAAAAAGAGAAACTCTTACTTTGGTTTTGCATTGCTTCCTGAGTAGGTGAGACATTAAAAGGTAAAAAAAAAAAAAAAAGTAAAATGGAGGTTTTAATGTAAAAAGAAAATTGCTTTTTGAATCAACTGGATAATTTTATAGCTTTAAAGGAAAGTTTTATAAACTGGAAGTAGAAACCTTATTTATAAAGTGGGTAGAGAAGCTTTATAAACTGTGAAGATCTCGAGCAGCATGGGCTGGAGATCCTCACCTCAATCACCATCTGACCTGGCTCCAAAATACCATTTTTCTGGGGAAAAAGGATAGGAGCAGCTAATGATTTCCTGGGAAAAGAAGGGGAAAATGCCTGAAAGTGCTGTGAAATGGCTAAAAATGCCATTAAAGGAGCAGGGGAGGAGGAGGAGACTCTGGGTGAGGTCCCTCAGCCACCATGGGACACAGGTGGGTTCAGGGGGTGACCTGGCTTGAGGAGAAGGCTGTACCTGTTATCTAAGGATTATTCCGTGGAAAACAAGGAATTACTCCTTTTCCATCTCTGTTCTTACCCTCTTGTTAAACAGCAGCAATAACATTGTTTAAACAGGGATTTTTGGGGGTGGCTGGGGCTGGGTTTGTGTAGAGCTGACAGGGGTGCTCCAGGCTCAGCTGGGGGCAAGTGCTGACAATAAATACATGGAATAAACTCGGGGGGAATTTCTCCATGGAAAGGGTGGTCAGGCATTGGAAAGGGCTGCCCAGGGAGGTTTGGAGTCCCCATCCCTGGAGGTGTCCAAGGAAGGATCAGGTTGGTGACAAGGTGGGGATCTGGCACAGGTTGGACTCGATGGTCTGGGAGGCCTTTTCCAACATTAATGACTCTGGGATTCTATTCTGACTTTTCTCCCTCATTAATCTGCTGACTTATTTGACATTTCACTTTATTGCTCTGATTCCCAGTGGCATTTCCTCTCCGATGGGAATGAATATCTTCTTTTCAACACAACACTCATCCTCCAAACCCCAGGGACAAAAGGGCTTTTTTTTTGGCCTCGATGGTTACAGAGACCCCAATTAAACTTGTTTTGCAGAGAGCCTGGAACCCCCCTTTTATGTTCATTCATCAGATGGCATTGGAGGGAAGGAATTCCACTCCCTTCAGAGCTGCTTAACCTTTGTTAAACCCCCTTGGCTGTCTCTCTTTCAATATTATATTGATATTATATCATAGCTGTTATATACTTTGTATCATCATGTTTAGGTCATATGTGGTAACACATGTTATAAAATGCATTATATAAAATACCAGAATGGCAGAGAACAATTATTTTTCCTGTACACTTTGGAAATGCATTTTGTAGAAGTACCTTTCTAATGGTAATTTTTATAGATGTCTTAGAATTGAGCTGTGATTTTTATGCATTTCAGCAGCACGTGGACTCAGCACTGCCTTGCAGTGGTGTGCAGGACAGCTGGGTCACCCCGAGGCTCATTTCCAGCCTGGAAAACCCCGAAAGCACCTTTCTGAATTCACTCTCATGATGTTTCAGGTGTGCAGGTTGCTGCTGGGGACATCCGTAGGCACCGTGTGGCCCCTGGAGCCTTCCCGATCTGCACAGCAGGGAGAAGCCAAGCTTTGCCTCCATCCCACCTTTCCAGCTCACCACAGGCGCTGGAATGGCATGATCTGAGCTCAAGGAGTGTTTGGACAACACTGAGGCACAGGGTGGGATATTTGGGGATGGTGCTGTGCAGAGCCAGGAGCTGAACTCGACGATCGCTGTGGCTCCCTTCCAGCTCAGCTCATTCAGTGACGGTGTGTGCTTTGCCCTTCAGCTGTTCCATCCCCACAGGAGCTTTGGGCACACTGATGCCGCTCCAGGCTGTGTGTGTGTGTGCACCTCGAGCCGTGTGCAGCCGTTCCGAAGCTCCACACTCTGTGGCCCGCTCCGTGCCCTGTCTGACGGCAGGTTTGGGTGCCTTTTCAGGGTGAATAACAGCGTCTTTGTGCCGAGCTCAGGTGCAGCCCGGAGCCGTCCGGTGACGCAGGTACGGCGCTGCTGGCAGCGCTCCCGGCCCGGGCCTTCCCCGCTCTGCCCCGGCACAGACCTTCCCTTCGCCGGCGCTCTCCGGCCCGGGGCTGACGCAGGACCTGCCCTCCTCCATCAATATTTGCTCTGGAGCCAGGACGGAACGCTCGCAGGAGCCGCAGCCCCACACGTCCCCGCAGACGGTGCTGGAGCCCCGCGGAGCATGAGGGACCGGCTGGCGGAGCTGCGGCAGCGAGCGGCCGCCGAGGGAAACCCGCACGACGACTCGCTGCGCTTCGAGAACCCCGCGTTCGTCGGGGACGACGGCAGCCCGGTGTGCCGGGCGCTGCGGGAGGCGGCCGAGCTGTGGCGGGCGCTGGAGCGGCTGGAGCAGCTCTCGGAGAGCATCGACAGGGCGCAGCAGTCGGTGCTGTGCTGCACCTCGGAGGACAGCATCGCCCGCGAGAAGCGAGGCCTCGGCGCGGCCCGGGCCGCCTTCGCCCGCCAGGCCGCGGCCCTGCAGCCCCAGCTCGGAGCGCTGCCGGCGGCCCCGGCCGGGGGCTCGGGCCGAGCGGGGCCCCGCGTCCGCCAGACCCAGCTGTGGCTGCTGCTGCGCCGCTACGGCGCCGTCCTCGCCCGCCACTACGCCCGGGAGAGCCGCTACCGGCAGCGGCTGAAGGAGCAGATCCAGAGGCAGGCGGAGCTGGCTGGCATCACCCTGGGCGCGCAGGACGTGGACGCGCTGGCCGAGAGCCCGCAGGGGCCGCGCATCGTGGGCAGCGACCTGGAGGAGCTCAGGGCCAAGCAGCAGCTCGGGCTGGCCCAGGCGCGGCAGCGGCAGCTGCTGGAGCTGGAGGCGCAGATGGTGGAGCTGCGCGGGCTGTTCCTGCAGCTGGAGGGGCTGCTGGCCCAGCAGCACGGCGCTGCCGACAGCGTGGAGCAGCACGTCCTGCGCACCCTCGACTACGCGGCGCACACGGGCGGCGAGGTGAAGAGAGCCGGCAAATACCAGCGGCCGTCGCGGCTCTCGGCCCTGCTGACGGCGGCTCTGAGCCTCTGCTCCTGCTGCTCCTGCCTGCCCTGCCCCGGCCGGGCTCTGCGCTGAGCCGGGGCTGCTCGGGGATTCACCCCGCGCTGGGCGAGAAACGTGCCTTGTGCTCCTTGCACAGTGGGGCAGGGGCTGTGCACCACACCTCGTGCGATGGTGCAAGGAGCATTCACACCTTCCTTGGTGGCACAGAGACCATGAACGACTTGCTCAACGATGCATGCCTCACATGGCAGCATGGGCATCACACACACCATTCCTGATGGCACAGGGACCACAGACACCATTCCTGATGGCACAGGGACCACAGACACCATTCCTGATGGCAACCAAATTTTTTACAGGGACCACAGACACCATTCCTGATGGCACAGAGGCCGTGCACACCTTGGCTAGCAGCACAGGGACCAGTTGCACCTTGCACAGTGATGCAAGGACCATTCACACCTCTCCTGGTGGCACAAAGACCAGGATCACCTTGCACGGTGGCACAAGGACCGCCAGCACCTTTTCCGACGGCACAGGGACCCTGCACACCTTGTTTGGTGGCACAGGGACCACACACACCTTTCCTGGTGGCACAGGGACCCTGCACACCTTGATGGCATCATGGGGATTGTGCACCTGCACTGCAGCACCCAGCAAAGCAAAGCACTTTTAACACTCCAGCACTTCAGACTTCAGAACTGTAACATTTCTCTTTTTTTTTTGTTGTTTTTTTTTTGTTATTGTTTCAAGGAGAGAGGAAAAAAAGCCTGGTGAAGTTTTTGGCACATCTGTGGTAACATGTGAAGGGACTCAATGGCTCAATGCTGCCACAGAGCAGTGTGAAGGCTCCTCCACCACATCCCAATCCTGATTCTCCCAATTTCCTCCCAATTTCTACTCCCTTGGGGTTTTTTTTGGGTATATTCATGTTGCATTTTGGTTGTTGCTGGTTTTCAGACAGTGCATCAGGTTTGGGCTGGGTGCCCCACATGGCTCATCCCATGCTCTGACACCAGGAGGAGGTTTGCACAGATTTTTTTGGGAATCTGCAGGCTTTTACTTCAATCTGCACATTGCCAAACCAGCCAATACCACACACATGCTGAAAATGCTGTAAACTTGGAGTGGACCTTTTTTCCAATCCCAATATCACCACCTGAATTACCCAAAACCTCACAAATTAGAGCCTGGGGCTTGGTTAAGGTTTTTGGAACCCTTTCTGGAAGGTCTGCTCATCCCAGCAGTCTCAGCCACCCTTACGTTTATTTTCATCTTCTGGCTGAGCTTTAATAAAACAATTTTTCAATAACCTCTTGAGTGTGGAGAGTTATTTCTTTGCAGCAGGGAGCCCAAAGCTAAGGAAGAGCAGAAATGGAATGACTTCCCAGTGTGTTGATTGAGTTAAATTCTTAGGAATGTAGAAAACTTGATTTTCAGGCTGATAAATTCATATTTTCTGTTGACCTGGAAGACCCCAACATCAGGAATGTCCATGCCTATGAGAGCTCTGGGGAGCCAGGTTGAATGGTTTCTGCTCCTTCCCTCTTCCTCCTTCTTTATTTTCCATTTGTGAGATCTAAATTAATATTCCTTTTTCATTCAAACTTTGGTGAATGGAAGTTCATGTTTATTTAATTTTCATTTTAAAAAAAATTCCACAACTTCTAAACCACTGGAAACACCCCTTGCATCTCACTTCCAACCCCACATTTACTGTGTGGCTGCAAGAGCAGCCTCCTGGGAAGCACTGAAGTTATTTACAGACTTCCAGGATACAGAGAGAAGAGAAATAAACCTGACTGAGGTTGGGAGGTAGCAAATCTAAGCTCAGTAAAACATATTTAACCTCCTTTCACGCCCCACTGTCACAGCTCCGTGCAAACAATCTCCCTGGAGCTCTCTCAGGAGGCTGGGCAGTTTCTAGCCCAACTGGTTTTGCTGCTCAGGAGATCATTGTCCATAAAACACAGAGAAAAAGCTGTGTTACCAGCAGTGCTCTCAGCCAGGACGTGTTCCCAGAGGATTTCACACAGCACAGCTCCCCCAGAGCCTGGCACAGAGGGGATGCCATGTTTGCACAAGCCTTTGTTTTCCTTTGTCCATCTGCACTACAACATTTCAATGGAATCTTAGACAAAGCCTTTAACTTGGAATACAAACTTTTTCAGTCTGGATTAACACTGAGAGGCAAAAAATTGACTGATCAAGCCCAGCAAATGGGTCAAGCTGAACTTTGTTGTATCAAATACACCTCAAAGTGAGTTTTACCTCCTGTTTGTGATGGCACAGAGCCATCTGTGATGAGGAGCTCTTTTACAGCTCAGATGTTCTGTCTGGCTTGGAGGAGTCTGTCTCCAAGACAGATCCTGTGACGCTTGGTTTTATGGGAAAAGGAGGTGGCCTCTCTGAACTCCAGGAAAAGCCCAGTATTTTTTATTCTTCACAAAATTACGGCGACTGAGTGACATCATTTCCCTTATATTCCTCAACAGTGAATCCTATTTCCCAAATATTAGCACAGCAGTAAACCTGAGACCTGTGGAAAGCTTTGGAGCCATCGGCTGACAGCGAGTGAACTTCTGGTGGTGACGTCCAGATGGAACTGTGGGCAGAAAGCACCAAACAGGAGCAGCAAATGTCATAAATCACCAATCACCACTATTAAATGACATCATTCTTTGAGACAAGTTTCCACTTGTCTTTATTTTTAAACAGAGATGTGAATCATACATGAAGTGGGAAAGCTGGAAGAGTGGTTTCCAAGAAGGGTTTTCAAGAGCAATCCTCATCCTCCTCGCTGGGTGACACAGTGTAGAGCTTTGCTGCCTTTTTGTCCCCAGGCCATATCCTTCAGGACATGGATATTTCTGCATTTAATCTGATGTTATGCAAATGGGAAGAGAAATAATCATGTCAGTGCCTCTCTGAGGTGAGGGTACAAAGGCTTTCCATGGCTTTCCAAACTAGGATGGCATAACTGCAATAAAACTCTGGTTTACTCACTGTTTTACACTCAGCTCAACTCTAATCCAGCTCCTTTTCAAATCATTTACTCATTTTCTTTTTATATGGAGCCTGCCAGGCTTCAGAATAACTGAAGTGGAGAATATTAGGACTAGAGGAGCAGGGAAGATAAACAATCTTGAGAGCAGTGTACGAATGCTGCTCGTTCTGTGCTGGAATGGGAACATTCAGGCACTTTTTCCAAAAGATGCAATTAGCACTTTTTAAATAGCTGTATTATGTGGCTGCAAAAACTGCCTGTGTTCACTGCCATGAGGAATGGATGAGCTTTATTCACCACAAGAAAATGAATTTTATTGAAAACAGGGAGTCAATTAAAGACCTGAAACCCAAACTTTTGTTGGAGTTTAGTGGCTGTGTAATCTGAGTAGAGAAGGGAGCTGGATTGGTTGAGGTGGACAGCAGATATGCATAGGTTTGCTACAGGTCTGTTAAACAAATTTCTATTAAAATTTGGTGGATATTGGGAAAACTGAAATGCAGGTTGGCTTTAACTTGAGGCCTGCAACATTTCCTCTATTTTTGCTCCATTTTCTTGCATTTTAACCATGCCTTGTTAACGTTCAAAAACGTAAATAGGGAGTGGAGCAGATGTGCATCAGTCTCGGAGAGAAAATCAGTATTTTCTCCTTTTGTCTCCGAGCTGTTGAAGAAGCTCTGGGAGAGGATTGTGGACATGACCCAGCAGATCTGCTCTGCTGTGGAACACAGGCTTGCTCTCTTGTGCTGCCTCAGAATAGAGTTTAAAAGAAATAAGTCTTATTTCCATACTGAGTCATTGCTGCCACTTTGTTGAGCATCTGAATTTCGTTTCAGCTGCTGGTGAATTGGGGACAGGTGCAGAGGATCAGCTTTTTGTTTTCCTGGCAGATGCAAGGAGGGGGGAGAGCAACGTGGTTCTCCTCCATAAAGCAGCCACAGAATAATGGAAAATTAAGACTAAAACATTTCTGATGAATAAAGGCAAAAGCACAAACTTCCAGAAGAAAATATTCTCCACAAAAAAACTGAAGTTTTCAAACTTGTGAAATACAAATTTGTTATGAAGACAGATATTTATCGTTTGTTTTAGTGGGTTTGAAACTTCTCATGCAATCATTTAGGTTGGAAATAACCCAGCTGGAGGAGCAGAAGATGGATGAAGTCACTCAGCCCAGCACATCCTGGTCCCAGGTTGGTGGGAAGTGTTAAAACAGGTAGAGATCTCAGTGCTCAGCCCTGCCCAGCACTTGGAGCCAGCCCATGGGGTCCTGACCACAGACATTTCTCACCAATTCATTGCAATCTGTTTTTCACACTTGTATCTTTACTAAATGTATTTTTTGGTGGTTTGGGCCTGTTGTTTTATCCTTTAAATTGTTAATTCTCAGTTAGAAAATGCTACAATAAAAGTCTTCAGCAATTTCAAAACTCCATCCTGAGAAAAGCGATGTAATAAATAAAATTAACTATGAAATATTTGATTCGCTGATTTTTATTTTTTTTTAACAAAGCTGGAAGATACTTTTCACTGTTGGACAGTGAACCCTCCTGGCCTTAGGGGCAGCCAGTTTTGGGGCAGGTGGATGTACAAGCACAGGCTTTGGAGTGAAAGAAAACCCAACTGGTGATTTCAGGTGAGCTCCATCCCAGGGTTCACATCCTGCCTCCATTTCTCCTTCCAGGAATAAACTGTGAGCTGCAATTCCACTCCAGTTCAGCAGTTCCATAATTTTTCATCGTTTCCCGTTGTTTCATCATTTTCCCAGCCAGCAACAGCCGAGTCCCAGAACTCCTCTCCCGTGTAGTGACAACACCAGCAGCCACTTGGCAGCTTGGCAGCTCCGAGGATGCTGCTGAGGCTCCTCCAGCCCATCTGCCACACGGATCCAGGGATTTGTGTCTCCAGCGGGGAGGACACAGGGAATTCTTTCTGTGTGGGTTCACACGGGCTCCTCCCGGAGCAGATGGATCCCTTGGAAAGCTCCAAATCCCTCGCTTAGACACCTGCCGGGCTGGAGGATGGGCAGTGACTGCTCGGGCAGGGGAGGTGATGCTGCAGCCAAGGCTCCTCCTGGCTCCGTGTGGCCGCAGGGATGTCCATGGCTCTGTGCCCGCGGACAATCCCGCGGGTGGGAAAGACCTGGACAGCTCTGAGGATGCATTTTAGAGCAGGAGAAGTGCCAGGGGGAGAAGGGACTGAGGCGGTGTGGATGGGAGGCTGCAGGCTCTGCTCGCAGCGAATGAAGGGCTGCAATCCTGCCTCCGGAATTCGGCTGCTCCATCCCTGTCCCACCCATCACGGCCATCCCGGGCAGTGTCCGGCGAGCTGCAGCCATCGCTGAGCCACCCCTGCCAATTAGCAGCCGGAGCAGAGTGACTGCAGTGGGTAATTAATCCGGCAGCGAAGGCACCGCGGGCGATCCCGGCTCTGCCTTTGCCAGTGGCCACATTCCAGAGCGGAGCAGAACCTCCCACCCAGCTCCCCCCAGCCTGGCTCCTTCCCACCAGCCTCAGCCTAATTAAAGGCTTTGATGTGTAGTAATGGCTGCGCTAATTAAATGTTGCTGTTTATTATTAAATAATGAGGCTCATTAGCATACTCTGTGCAGCGGCTGAGCTCCACTGCCTGGCTCTGCCCGACTCTGCCCAGCAAACCTGGGAGCTCCCTGCTCCCAACTGGATAATCCATGCTTTCCCCAGCATTTTAGAGCATTCTGACTTGTTTCCCCAAAAGAATTTTAAATTGGGAACATTTTCACAGGCTGTGGAGGGAAACATCCATCTGCTTTCTGGTTTGGGTCACTATTGATCCCTTTAGCCTCCCAGAGGCACTGGGAAAATCTGATATCGAGCACATTCCTAAAGGGAATATTTTTACATGTGTTCAAAGCTAAATTGATTACAAGAGTGCAGCCAGCACTGTGACAAATTTCAGCTGCTTGTTTTGCTGGTGCACCACAGAACAATGGGTTTTGTGTCCTTTCTACACTGAAATTCTCAAATTTCCCGAGGAAAAGTCTAAAGAGCAGAGTATTAAAGACTCATATCCACTGATATATTCACAGTGTAAAATCTTAATGCACCTCCAACACTAATTTAAAACATTCCAGCCACTGGGTCAAAATAAAAATTGTGAGAAAAAAACCCCCAAAACATGCAGCAGGGCTGAAAATCCAACTTGGTTTCACCACTCAGTTGCAGATAGCCCTGGTGAATCAGAAAGTCCTTTTTAATCCTCGTTTTTCATAATTTATTATCAGAGGGGCCAGCTGGGATCACTGTGGGTAAAGAATTATCAACATTTCCATTACCACCACTTTATAGCTTGGCCATAAACATTCCCTCAGAATTGGATGGTCCAAGGCTTTGCTTAGAAAGGAATTTTTATCCTCAAAACTTTGGGTGACTGAGGAACCATTAAGGAAGGCAAAAGGAAAATAAAAACGTTTATTTTGCTCATGGTAGATGTCCTTTTCACCCTTCATAACATGGAAGGCCAGCAGTACAGGACACTGCTCCTTCCTATTTGCTTGTTTTCCTGGAAAATATCTTTATATCAGGAGCAAAATGGGGCAAAAAGGGGATTTTTTTTTGGAGGTAGGTTTGGTTCTGGGATGAGGTTTGTTCTCCCGCAGAAGGGCAGAGTTGGGATTTACCCCAGGGATGATGTTTTTCCCTCTCTGTTAACAATGGGAAAAAAAGCCTGGATATATTGCTGTGAAACTGCACTGAAAGAGGGAAAACTGGGAGTGATGAGAACTGAAGCAAATGCCCTTTTGCTGGACACAATGGGATAATTTTATTCATAAAATGGCAAATAATTTCCATGCTGGGAAGCGTTTTGCTCTTTTCTAGCAGGGAAACAATGGGCACAATTCATGCACACACCAAGGAAAAACACGTTTGAAGGCAGACAGAGCTCCAGAGGCTCCGTGTGAGTGTGGAAAATTCTCCTTGAATTCCTCACGCAGCCCCGGAGCTCCCAGAGGGATCATTGCCACACATGCTGCTGTGCCCTGGATCAATAGGTTAAAGCTTCCTCATCACTCTCTGCTAGTGGGTCAAATAAAGCTTATTTTTAGCTCCCAAACCACCTTCCCTCTGTGGTGTCTGAGAGGCAGGAGCTCCCTGGAACCTGTTGGGTTTGGAATTCTTTCCTGTTGGAGAGTGATCAGTGTTATCTCCATGTGAGCATCAGACAAGGGTTTGACCCTGATCTATTTATTTCCCATTAGAGGAGCCATTAAAGGAGATTAGAGGCCAATTCAAAGTGCAGAAATGATTCCTCTTGCTACTGAGAGCCAGGAAAATAAGAGAAAAGAATTTTATTCATCCCTTACAGAGCAATTCCAGGTCCTGGGGTCATCTGTGTCAGGCAAATATTCACAAAATATTCACCCCCATTATCACATGGAAAATGCCCAGGAAAATCCCATCTCCTGGCAGGACCTGAGACCTCACCAAGAAAGCAAAATTTTTAAAATTAAAGTTTAAATTAAAGTTAAAACTAAAATTATAGTTAAAATTAAAATTAAAGCTAAAATTAAAATTAAAATTAAAATTAAAGAGATTGTTCTGCCTGGCAGGGAAGGAGATAAGGTGTTAACTGAGCCTGGCAAGGGGTGCAGGGCTGGAGCACATCTAGGGATTCACATCCACAAGAGCTCTGTTGGGACATGAGATTTGTGGGAATCAGTGGCATGGCACCCATGAATCTATGATAAAATACAATATTTCATACATAAAAATATCTTCTACCCAGCACTGCTGACAGCCACACAGCCCCACCTGATATTTATCCTTCTGAGCAGATTTCTTGGGAAGACTGGGAAGAAGAGTTGCGCTGCACAATTACACTGATTTCTTATTTGAAATAGACTTTCCTAGGGCTCTGTCTCCATGCTGACTCCGTGTGAGTGTTTGGGTTTTATTCTTTCATTAAATAAAAACCTAATGAAAATAAGGATCTATAAAGTTGGAGGGCAGGAATGACTCCATAGCCTCTGGAGAGAGGCTGTTAGCTTTGTCTGGGGTATTTTATTATCTAGAGCTGCAAAACCACTCTTTTGCTGGCAAAACCAGCTCCATTTTAGTTTGGCAGCATTTGGGGGAGGACTGTGATTAATTGAGAGGTCGATTTTCTACATTTTCTGTGCAATTCAACATGTAGAAAATACCAATTCAAATTGTATCCAAATTAAATTCAAACCTGAAAAAGGCTCTTTTTGCTTACACAGAAACAGCCTGAATCACCCCAGTGCTGCTGCATGCAGGAATTCTACTCTTAATGTGTTTTTCCCAAGATTTGGCAAACACTGAATTTCTAAAAGCTTTTCCTGCCATTCAACTCCAGGAGCTGAGGATGAACCAAGAGGCTCCAAACACCTGAGTGTGAAGGAGGAATATCAGGCAGACAAAACACAAGAGTCAGGGTCACTTTGGCTGCTGTTCTCCTGGGTGTCCAGAGGGATCAGGGAATTCAGGAGGAAATTCTGCAGGAAACTTTGAGTCAGGTTTTGCTCTGGCCACTTCCTCTGCTCTGGTGCTGCATCACCATTCTATGGCACACATGGAATATTCGTGGATTCATTATTTCTGCCTCTATTTCCCCCAGGAGCCAACACAAAACCTTATTATTTTTTTAATTTAACTCACAAGAAATACTGAAAAAATTGCTTTGAGCAGCCAAGACTGTACATAAAATGCAAAAAGCAATTTCTGCTTCTAGACATGGGGATGTTGCTCCAGTCCAGTTCTCCATGAGCCTGGTAAAATAGTGGAATATGGAATAACAGGCTTAAAAAACCCTTTCATTATGGAATAACAGGTTTTAAAATCCTTGTTCTGTACCAAAACCTTAAAAACTGGCAATGGGAATATTAAATTCTGCATCAGGACTTTATTGCCTGGGTTTTATCTCTTTTCCAGCTCCATGAGTGTGCAGATCTCAGCATCCATCCTGCTCCTGGAGAGGCGTGGGGTGGATCCAGTGTGGGACATCCTGCTGGTGTTTCCTCCATTCCTCACCACCAGCAGGAATGCTGCTCTGCCTGTCGGCTTCCCTGATCCATAACTGGGTCAAAAGTGGGTATTGAAGGGAATATTCCAGGCTGGGGAAGCCCTGGCCCTGGGTGGCTTGGAAGAGGGAAAAAGGACAGTGTTAACTGAGGAATTCCCAATTAGAGGGTCAGCAGAGCTGCATGGAAAAGAGGGAGGAGAGGCAGGAGGCTGAGATTGCAGAGCAGACACTCAGCAGTAATGCTCTGAGTAATCCAGCCAGCAGGAAAACCAGGAGTAGATGGCACCAGTTTTTCCAGAAGGATTATGGGCAGGGACAGGACAGCCCAGTGACAGCACAGCACTAATTGGATTGTATTTCAGAGCAGGGAAAATTGTGTAGATGGAAAAAAAGACGTGGTTTATGAATAATTACAGCTGACATGCTTCAAAAAGTCACATCCCAGCAGAACCAGGCTGCAGCCTCAGCCCTCCACGGTGGGAGCAGCCACATGGAGCTGAAATGGGGACAGAAGTGCCACTCCTGAGACTTAAACCGAAAATTCCCTGCTTTGGAAATACTTGGGAAAGCCTTGGGCAGGCTGGCTGCTCCCACAGCCAGAGCCCATGCCGTGTCCTGCCAGGCTGGAGTTCCTCCTGCTCCATCCCATCTGTCGTGATTTGATCACCACAGACTTCAAATGAGTTGGATTCCTCCTGAATCAATCCCCAATTAATTACCTCGGCTGAACATTGTACAAAGGACCAGTTTTTATCTCTTTCCCTGCCCATGTGACTGTTTCACTGGTAATGGAAATCTTTGCCTTCAGGCAGAGAAATGACGGCAGCCTGGTCTTCTGCTGCCCATAAAAGCCAGAAAAACTCAGAGATATTGCTCTCCTTTCCCCATTTTCCATTTTTTATAGACATCTGCATCCAATCAATCGTAACAAATGTCTTCTCTAAGCTCCTTGTAGATTTTTTAAAGGTCTGACTGGTGAAACTCCTGAAGGAAGCAATGGGAATATGTCTGTAAATGGGCAATTAGTAGGAAGCAACACTGGTTTATGATTTTTTAATAATTTCTATGAAATGTTTCGAGTCATTTTACTGAAACCTGCTTATTTGTCTTGTGCTGACCTCACCAGGAGCACTCCTCTTGCTAAATTGACCAGCAAGCCACACTTATTGGAGTCGTTTAAACTGGGAAATATCAAGTGACTTATAAAACGCAGAAGCTGAGGCAGAGGATTCACATTTGTAGAATCTCATCTTTCTGCCCCTGGTTAAACTCAGCCACTTTAATGGCAGCAAATCATAGCCCTGAGAGCCATAAGGCTTGAGGAAACAGCAAATCAGTCCAAAGCCTGGAATATTTGTGGTGTTAGGAGGGAAAACAGCAGGACTTGGAGATGCTGGAGAAGGAAGGTTGAGGAGCTTCAAGGGTTTCATCCTCAGGACTTGTTCCACCAAAGGGAAAGGAATTCACCTGTAGGATGGAGAATCTTTGTCTCCCCTGCTTTTCTGAGTGGAAATCTGTCAGTTGTGCCATGCAGTGAATTTGATCAATTGATCCATTTTCCCTGGAGAACAAACCATTCTCCCCAAGCCCAGGGGATGGGCTGTGTTGTGGTGACACAGAAGTGTGTTTGGGTTTGCTCTTTCCTCCTCCCTCACCTCTTCCTGCTTCTCCCTTCTCCTCCTGACTCATAAATAATTGAGCCATACAGAACAGCCAGAATTTACCCAGATCTTCTTACAAAAGGAGGTATTCTCCACTGGAAAAACCAGTGTAATTGCAGTTCCATTTTATTATTTGATCTCTTTGCTGTTTATAGTGTAAATAAGGAAGACTGGGATTTGGGAGCTGCCTCCCAAAAACCTCTGTTAAAAAGGAAATCTGGTTATTTTGCTTGGCTGCTATAAATACTTCATGAAAATGTCTACTCTGTCAAAGAGAATGTGAATTTGCTGAGTGTTGAAAGGAGCTGCAGAAATGCACATTAAAGATTCACAACCCAACCCAGGCTTCATTCAGGAGAGGCTTTCTCATGATTTTTTTCAGTTAATGGGATCCTTTGCAGACATGAGAATATTTGTATCTTCCTTTGACTAAAAAGCTGCTTTAAAGCACAGCTTGATGGTCTTATTCAAACTGAGACAACATTCAAAGCTGGCAATTAAGGACTTGGGGTTTTGGCCAAGGATTCACATCCCCACTGCTGAAATATTCAGGGCTCAGTGCTGGCACTGGCTCTGTCTCACTTGGAAAGGAGCAAACTCTGGGTTTGAGCTCTGCAGGTCACCTCAGGTGCCTTGTGACAGAGCCACACTGAGCTTCTCCATGTCCTCCTCATTGAATCCAAAATTAAATAGCCCAGAAATCACAGAATCCCAGGATTTTTCCATTATTTTCCACCTTGCTGGTTGTGGGAATATGTGGGATGAATCAAACAAATGAGATTTTAAGTTGTATTCCAGCTATTTTGGTTGGATAGGGTTGAAGCAACCTGGGATAGTGGAAGGTGTGGCAGGAATGGAATGAGATGAACTTTAAAGTCCATTCCAACCCAAACTCTCCCGGCAGTCTGTGATTCTCTCTTGGATATTTCCAAGTGTTATTTTTCTGTAGCCAAGCCCAGCAAGTCCCACGTGTGTAACACAACACCTGCATATTCTAATTAAATCCTGAATTCTATTTGTTTATTGAATACTTATCCATAGCTATATCTGATTTAAACCTGCCTGATATTTTTCCCTAACAAACCATGATTTATTTGAGTAGATCCTACAATCCATTTCTCAGGGCAGTGTCTCTCCCTGCAGTCGTTTGGGCTGTTCTGTGTCTTACTGCACTCCCATTTTTTTTTGGAGGAAAATGAAATCTCCCACATGGATTAGCATAATTTCTCATGAGAGTGACTGTGCTAAAGCCATTGACTAATGCAGTTTGCAAACCAGAATATTTTTCAGGGAGATGAGTTCCTTCCGGGCAGATATGCAAATGCAGTCTTCTTTTTATTCAAATATCTTTGGAATTATTGGTGGGAAATTAGTTTGTGATTGTTCCTGAATCAGTAGAAAAAGCACTTGGACACTGCCTGCATATTAAGGGTAGTTATTTATAACACTTAATAACTCAACTCAGCAAAGGTCACAAGGGATAAATGGTGCTCCTGGATTCAGGGAAACATCATTCATTAAGGATTAACATCTGTCTGATAGTAGAAAAACACAAAGGAGCTACTTGGCTTTCACTAATTTCCCTGAGATCAACATCCTTTAGAGTTCTGGGATATTTTATCTATTTTCTGTGCAGTACAGATCCAAGGAGATATTGACTGGGATGGTCTGAGGTCATGCCCTGGGTGTTTATGGAGCATCAGGGGTTGAAAGGTGACAAAGCACAAACCCTCAGCTCTGCTAAAACGGGCAGCCTGTGGTGGTCCAGGATCCAGAAAAGGAAGGTGACCTCTTCCTGGAGTATTTCTGTGCTGAAATCACCTCAGCAGGAGCTTTTACCATTCCCCAGAAAGCTCACTAACTTCCTTGTGCCTGGAAGTTTCCATCTGACCAGCAAGGAAAAGCAGATTTATTGTGGAATTGACAACATGCCATTAAAATTCAGCTGGAGATGACTCCTGCTTTGGTGGCAATGCATCCCCGTGGGCATCTCTCTCACAGGTCAGACACCCTGAGGTACCTCTGAAGAATCAGAACTTTATTACTACAGAGAAGAAGAGATAAAATAGAGAGAAAGATAATAATTACAGGCTGAGCAGAGGAGAGAGAAATGTTATTAGTGGCTCCAATGACCTGTCTGCCCAGGGCATTGGAAGTCCACCAAAATAAACAATTGGTCTGGGAGATGTGAGTAAATAGATAATGCAAAATTTATGTTCTTTCAGTTTCTTTGTATTTAATGAATGCAGCGACTTCCCAAACAGGTTGTGTTGGACAGAGTGTCCAGCAAAACACGTCAGCTGAGCTGCTCTGGCAGAAACCAGGTCACAAAGGGTGACCTGCTCACCACTGCAAAGGCACTTGGGTCCTGTGAGAGACTTGACATCGCAGCAGAAAGTTCTGCAGTGTCGCTGTTGAGCGCTAGCTGAGGAATGACCAAGTTCTCAGACAAGGAAAGAGAGGAGAAGAGCTTTATTGTTTTGAATTCCATATATATAGAGTTTACAGAAGTGCCCCAGATTGGTCAGCCCGAGACCTCCCCCTAGGCCCAACTGGCCAAGCCCGAACTGACTCAATCCGGAGAAACTGTTTGCAAAACATCCAAACTTTATCTTGTTTATGAAATATAGCAAAATGTTCCCACGGGAAGGACCTGTGCTAGCCACACTGCAGTTGTTTGGAAGGCAAATTGTGTTTTCCTGCTGAGATGGAGAGGGATCAGTGTGGGGGGAGTGTGATCCATCCTTCCAGAACTTTCCATGCACCCTCAGGGGATGGAGCTGTGAGTTATGGAGCCTCAGTCCTGCTGGGACAATGTGTGACCACAGGAGTGATGGTCAGTGGTGCAGGGAGGTGAATCTGTGCAAGGACACAGCACAGGGAGCTCCAGCTCACGTTTGCTCCACAACTGCTCCAACCACGGGAAGTTTAGTCCAGTCCCAGGATTGGGCTCCTAATCTTTGTATTTATCTACAAAGTGGAAGATGTTCCTGCCCATGGCGTGGAACTGGGTGATTTTGAGGTCCATTCCAACCCAAACCGTTCTGTGATTGTACGAAAATAATGAAAATCCTGAATCCCTGGTCATCATACTTAAGGAAAAAATTCCAAGTCTTTTTTCACAGAAGATTTCCCTGGATTTTTTAAAAACATTTCTCCTCAGGTGTGGCAAAATTCCACCGGCAGCCACCATCTCCATCCCGCGCCAGCCCATCCCGCGGGCAGGGCAGCCAGGCTGGTGTCCAGCATCCCTCCCGGTCACCATGGCAACGAGATGGCACCGGACAGCGAGCCAGAAACCCTTCGGAAACCTCTGCAGCTCAAGAGGAATCGAAATAATTACCACCCCAGCCTCCTCGTGTCTCCAGGGACGACTGTGAAGGACCAGGGTGACGCAGGCTCTGATGTCACCCAGCGATGCCACCGTCGGAATTCGGCGGCTCCCGGTGCCACCGGTGCCACGCGGGGAATGACAATGAGCCGGGAAAGGTTGGCTCTGCGGGGGACCTGGAGTGCTAATGAATGCTAAAAGCTCCTGAAGAGCCCGTGAGCTGCATGGTGATGAGGGCTTGAGGCAGCGAGGGGCGACTGTGCAGCGGAAATAATAGCTGGGATGCTGGAGGGGAAAGGGATGATGGATCAGCTCCTGGGAAATGCACCTCATCTCGTATGGGGTTGTATCTATCTTGGCAGGGGTTGTAGCTTTGTGGGGAAATGGCCAAAGGTGGGATGAGAGGGAAACAGGGAGGGGCAGGTGAGCTGGGCAGGGAGCAGTGCTCTGGATATTCAGCTGTCGGGATTTGAAATGGCTTTTCCTTGGAACGGGGAACAAAGCTTCTCTATTGCCCCTGAGGGCTCCAGATGTTCTTACCTCAAGCCTTCTCCAGCTGTTCCATAGAATTCCAGGATGGCTCGGGTTGGGAGGGACCTTGGAGATCATCTAATCCACCCCTGCCATGGACACCTTCCACCAGCCCAGGCTGCTCCAAGCCCCATCCAGCCTGGCCTTGGACACTTCCAGGGATGGGGCAGCCACAGCTTCCCTGGGAAATCCATTCCAGGGCCTCCCCACCCTCACAGAAAGGAATTTCCTCCCAATATCTGATCTAAACCCACCCTCCTTTAGCCTAAAATGATTTTCAGAGCACATCTGCACAGCTGCATGAGGAACAACTCATGGGGCACTGCAAGAGGCACACGAGAGTTTTCACTGCTTTTTTTTCCTATTTAATTCAGGTTTCTGATTTTCAGAGCAGAAAATTTTAATTGGAACAATGGTCACGAGCACAGGGTCTTTCTGCAGTGGTTTTGAGCATCAATAACAATTAATTTCTAAAGCTCATTACGTGGGTTATTTGTGTAATGAGCTCGGGCAGTGCTTGGAGTCACTGCAGCTATTGCAGGTGAGAGCAGCTGAATTTCAGGTGAGTGATGATCTGTGCAGAAAATTAGACTTTTCCTGACCTCAGTGAGGACTCTGAGCCCTCAGCCCTCACCCAGGGGCTGCTGTGCCACCTCTGCACAGAGGAGCTCAGGGAACATCACAGCTTAGCTCCCTGCAAGGAGAAAGCAGCAAAGACCAGGAAAATCGGGGAGCAGACACTTTTAGGGGAACCCCAGGTGTGAGCAAAGGGCATTTTGGCCATGAGAGAGGACTTCTTGCCCAGCCTGAAGAATTTCAGCTGCTCCTCCAGGATCAGCAGCATCTGTGATTTTAAGGAAGCTAAGCAGTGCAGGCTGCTCCCTGCTCACTTCATAATGCTCAGCTGCGAAATCCCGAGGATGTGGAGTAGAAATAACTGGATATAAAATGACAAAGTGGCATTATTATATATCATAGACTTTTTGCTGAATCAATACATGTCAGGAAGCATTTTGCTGCCCCAAGCTATCAACAGAGAAAGTTCTCCATGGCATTCCCCTAAGCTTAGTGGTTTCTGTTCTCCTGCACACTCTGCACCTGCTAAGCAGCCCATGCCTGGGGCAGGGAGAGCAGGAAGGAGCAGTTTGTTACAGAGCCACTCCAGAGGAAGGCAATAATCCCCTAATATAATTTACCCCAATCAAATTTGCCCTTCCTAACCATCCTATAAAATATTTACTCAGCTTTTTCTCCCACAGAAAGTCATGAGAAAAGCTTCCAAATGCTTGGGTGAATCAGCTGGATGAGCAGGTAAATGAAAATGCAGGATTTTTAACCCACATTGTGAGGATATTTTCTGAGATTTCACCTGGGCAAGCACAGCCATCAGTGCCCAGGTCCCCTCTCCTCAGCAGATTTCCACTCCAGTTAAAACAGCCTCATCCTTCCCCAGAGCTGCTCTCCACGCTGTGGTTTCCCATGGAATCCCTCAGAGCAGCAGGGCAAGGAGGGGCAGGCAAAGAGCTGGGGACACCCTTGGGAATCTCTGACAAACCCCAAAGCTGAGCATCCCCCACTCTGCTGACTGAGCCGGGGCAGAAATTCCTTTAATTCCTGCTCCAAGCCCCAAAGCACAGCTGGAATAAGTGACAAAACATCCAAGCAGGTGGAAGTGCTGCGGCACAACTCTCCAAAAATTCCCTCTCCCTGCTCCCGCAGGTTCTCCCCTCCCTTTCCACCCTGGAGCAGCTCTGCCCCACTTCCACTCCTCATTATGTCTCCATCACCAGCAGCCCCTACACAGCTCATTACAGCAGATAAAAAACCACCACAGCCTTATCAAAGCCACAGTAACTCTGCCAGAAATAAACTTTTCTTAGTAGTGGGCGCTGCCTCAAACAGCAGCTCAGCTTGGTGAGCAAAGGTCCCTCAGCAAGCATCCTCAAGGATGCCCAGAGCTGGAGCTGGAGCACCCAGGGTGCTGCTCAGCAGGTTCAGGTGACAAATGACCTGCCTGCTAATTAAAAGCTGGTTATGTTCTGCAAGAAATTGCTACGAGGAGTTCTGAGGAAATAAAAGGAGAGGCTGAGCTAGTCCTCCCCTCTCTCCTGCCCTTTCTCCCAGCTCTGGGAGGGAGAGGCCTTATTAAGGGTCTCTGGTTGTTCTTTGCCTTCAATGTCATGTAAATCGTAATTATTTCATTATTCTTGTTTGTGTTTTGGGTGCAGTGGTGCTGTCTCCTGGCTGGCTCTGTGGGGAAATGTCTTTTTTTTTTTTTTTTTTTTTTTTTGTCTGGCATTCTTTCACTTGAGCAAATCTAACTCTGGTGCTCCTGTCGTCCTGAAAAACAAACCAAGGAAATCTGCAAAAAGCTGTGGTACTTTAAAAGAGCTGGAAATGCTTAATACTTGTCAGCCAGGGGGATGAGGCTGGGGAAGGAAAACTCCTGGAACCCCATCCCACCCGGGGTGATAAAAACACCTCAGTGTTCCAGCCGTGGGTGAAAATCCAATTCCAGCTCTAAATGAGCAGAAATAATCCTTCTCCACAGGATGCAAAGCTCTAAATCCCCTGAGCAGCCAGAGCCCCAAAACCTGGGCAAGGAAACTGCTTTTAGGGGGAATTAAAGCAGGGGAGAAGCAGCAAATGCCCCTCGAGTGATGAAATAGCCCCCAGGGGATCCCTGGCTGGCAGAGGTGGTCCAGGGTCAGCACATCCCCCCTGCCAGCTCCTGTTTCCAGTGCCACATCCAGGCTGCCACCTGCAGGTCCCATAACTGGAAAATTAACTAATTTTCTGGCCAAAACAGCCAGAATTTGGGAAGTGCTGTGGCTGTCACACTCACTGAGTTGTGAGTTGCTCATGGATGTGGGGTTTATTTCATTTTCCTGCTTGCACACTGTGGAAGTGGGACAGGTCTGAGCTATTCTGGGGTGAAAGGATGCAAATCCCCCAATATACACAATTTCTGTGCTCTCCCTTACTCCTCTCCAGTGAAAGTTCCCCACATTCCTTTTATTTCCCCCTCAGCACAAATAACTTTACATGGTGAGTGCAGGATTTCCTCTTTATAAAACGAGGTGTGTTAACCCAACTATAAAGAGTTTGTAGGATTTGAAGTTCTTGAAAATAGCAGCAATGGGCAAGGAGGGACTGGGAAAAAAAATCCCCAAAATTCATAGCTCAGGTGGCAGAGTTTAGCTGTGAGGAAACCATGGATGAACTCAGTGTGGGGCCAGAGGAGGAGGAGGAGGAGTGGGAGAGCCTCCTGGGGACCATCCTGGATCCTTCCCTGTGCAGTTTGCTTCCCACATCCCATTTAAATGCCAAAACAGAGCCTCCAGAACCGCCTGCCAAGTCAAGGAGGACACATTTATCTGTCCCAGCCCACCTGGAACTGTGACCTGGGATGACACAGGCACTAAAAACTTACCTTGTGCAGTGTTTTCCACCCAGTAGTGATTGCTCATTTAAATGTTTTGTCTCTGCTCCCACGATCTGCACAGCAATGTCCCATTATTGTGTTCATTTATCAATATTACATTATTGTGTTCATTTATCTGTGACATTTCTGCAGAGCTCTTGCAGAATTCTCTGAGCAGCGTTCACAATGATGGTGTTTTAGTTTTCTCCTCTTCAGAGTAAATTTTTCCACACCTCATAGAGCTGGGAAGGCTCATTTTAGGAGAAATCTCATCTTCTCTATCACCCTGTGTAGATTCATACTTTTTCTTCTATCCCAAATCAACCTCTGACTGCAGCAGCCTGGGCAGGGAGGAAACTGCCCTGTGGATACTCTCAGGATTCTCTCCCAGGTTTGGCATCATTTTAATTCCCTCTTTGAAGTGCCATGGTGAGATTCCAATGCCCACAGCAGCCAGGACCATGTTTAATCATTAATGTGATACAGGACCCTCCTTCCCACCCCTAGAATTCCTGTTGAGACTTAAAATGGACAATTGGGTGGATCTAGCAAAGCCCCTCTGCTACAAATCAAGCTGCAGGATTTACATCAATATTGTACAATTCCCCATCTTTATCTCAACAAGAAATTAAGATGGGGAATTCCACCAAGGTGAGCCCCCAAGGACTTGGGATGTAGCCATGGAGTGGATAGGAAATGCGTTTCCTTGCCAGACCTTCCTGCATTACCCAGTGGGGTAAATTCTGATCCCAATAAAGCTGGTGGGGGAATATTATTTCTTTGATAACACAGTTTTACTCCTTCCATACACATTTGTGCTGCCTTGGTCTGGCCAGGGGTTGTGTTAAGAGGTTTGTGTTGGTCACCAGAGTTGAATTTCCAGGTATTTCTTCTGTCCCTGTGCTGTGACAGGAGGTTGTCCTGGGCTCTGTCTTGGGGAATGGAGGATTTATGAAGGAGGGAATCCTTCCCTGTGAGGGTGGGGAGGCCCTGGGATGGATTTCCCAGAGAAGCTGGGGCTGCTTCATCCCCATAAACATCCCAGGCCAGGCTGGATCAATCTGGGAGAGGGGAAGGTGTCCTTGCCCATGGCAGGGGTGGGATGAAACCACCTTCACCATCCCTTCCAACCCAAACCATTCTGTGATTCCATTAAATACCTTTCCTTCTGCATTGTGCGTAAAATGATAACATTTAAATTGCTTTACAGGGAAACCACTCAGGCACTTCCAGCTCGTGGCACATCACTCTGGCTCAGACCATGCTCCCCTCACACCAGCCTGCATCCCAGACAGCTCAGTCAGAAATTTCCAGCTGGGATTTGTCCCTTCCCACCTCTCCAGGGATGCTCCAGCCCAGCAGCTCCTGCAGCAGCCCAGTTATGCAATGATTTCGTGGTTCTTCCCCTGTGCGAGGCGAAGGCTGGGGAAGAGCAGGGAGTTCAGGCTCTGCTGAGGAGTGCTGCTATTTCTGGCTGGAGCTGCTGAGCCTCTGCCCTGCTCTGCGTGGGCTCGGGGGCAGGCAGGCAGAGTGATTCTGCCTTGAATGGAGCCCTGCAAAGCCCCGGGGTTGGGGAGGGATGGCATGAATGTGATGCTCTGTCCTTGAACAGTGGGAGGAGGTGCTTGAGCCTCCTCCGGCTGAGAAAAACCCCTGACTCATTGGTGCATCACCTCCACACCTCATCCCAGGTCCTAAATGGAATTCTCCCGATGCCCCAAAGGCCATTAAACCCAGCAGAACTCCTCATATTCAGGAAAAGCAGGCTGGAGTTTGTCTTTCCATGCATTAACATCATGTGCCATAAACATGGGGCTGCCCGTCCTCGCCCGACCCTGGGATGGATCAAAAGATCAATAAGGTTTCTGTTTACATCATTTATCTGTAATTTCAGATGCCTTGGAGCAACAAATTCACTAAATTCTTCATTATTCCGACTTAACCAGAAAGCAGCAATCATTTCTTCCCTCCAAGTGGGAGCGTGGAGCTATTTGCTGTTAAATTCAGTGCCTGGTGTGGGTTTGTTCCCAAACTCTGTCCTCGGTGGCTGAGCATCCCAAATATTTACCAAGCCACTGAGGACAAGGTGGGAAAGGCCAATTTCATTTATTTAGCCCAAAGCCCTGGGCAGCACACACTACTCTGGTGCCATTTAAATATTTATATGGAGCCATCAGCTGCTTGACCTGCTCCCTTCTTTATTAAACAGATCCTCCAGATAAATTAATGTGGCTCCTTGCACTTCCCTGGGGATCTGGAGCCAAATCCCACAGTTTGCAGTGGCTCGGGGGTGACATCCTCTTTTGCCATCAGTAATCCCCTGATGATGAACTTTTCTCCCAGTCTGATGGATCACTCTTCCAGCAAGTGTCTCCCTCCAGGATGAGAGCCCAGGCTCCTCAACCCTCTGTGCTGATTTAATCAGACTTTTGGGAGGAGGAAAATTCACAATGTCTTAGCCTTCATCATATTTTAATTGATTTTTTTATAGCTTTCCTTATTGGTTTTGAGTTGGTTTTTCAACTACACTTCCCCTCAGTCATTTTTCCTCTGTCTGAAGGAACCAGTCACGTTCTGCAGCCTCCCCCCTGCTCTGCCCTCACTCATTTTTCATTCAGCTCCTGGAATTGGCTGTGGGATCTTTCCAATTCCGGGTTATTAATCACCTGGCAGAATCCAAGTTGGCATCTCCACAACAAACCCATAACAAACCTCCTCACAGCAGAGCCCGCCATTCATGTTTGGGGTGATTTTTCTTTTGTATCCTCCATTATAAATGTATTTATCATGTTATATCCTCACACCCTGACAGGCAGTGGGTGTTTTTTTCCGGGGATGACGCAGGAAGGTTTGTTCCCACCCTCTTGCCATGGGCTGCCTGCTGTTCCCATGAATCCATGGGTGTGCTGGTGGAATTTTCACCTCTTTGCACAACCTGTTTTAGCCTCAGCTCACCTTCCCTACCTCCTCAAGAATTTTCCATCACGTGGAGAACCTTGAAACGCTCCTTAGATCAAGTTTTCCTTAATTTGCTAGGAAAAAGTCCTCAGCTCTTCACCTGAGAGTTTACAAATCCTTCTGGACTTGTGTAGCTATTCTTTGGGCTTTTGGGTGTAGCTGGTTTTATTTAAAAAGAAAAAAATTTTGGTTCACATCTCAAAACCCAACAAAAATAATATAACAGTTGCAAACTGTTTTAAAGGCATTTGATGTAAAATAATATATAAAAAAAAGGAGCCATCAGCTAAAAAAGTCACTTTGTAACCTTCCTAAGCAGGATTTGGTCAGAACCAGTAAAAGATACCTGTAATAAACCTGCACTGAGCTGGGCTGCAGCTCAGCCACGTCATCAGCAGACGAAACGGTTCTATTTCATTAATTTTGCAGAAAAATGTACAGGAGCTTCTGCCCAATGAATACTAATAGACCCTCTAAAGCTCATTTACCAGATCCTTACAATTAAAGGACAATGGGAGGCATCACTTACAGAGCACATCTGAGCAGCCCCAAAGTATCCCATTTGTTTATCCCAATAATTGCAAAATAAAATGCATTGATTGCTCCATATTTATGAATTCAAGAGCTATTTGGGTCTGCGTTGTGTGTAATGAAGGTTATAAAAGCATCTTAATGCAGAATACAAGGAAAACTTGAAAACTGCATGAAATTTGGGAAATAAGACCTTGTGAGTCAGTCATTTACTCATGTTCTCTCCCAGCAAAGCACAGGGAGGATGATGCAAACAGGATGTGGGAGGATTTGTGGATATTTATGAGCAGGTGCTCTTCAGCTGGAGTCAGGTTTGAACTAATTGGCACCTGAGGCAGAGGCTGCCAGGGGATTTCGGTGGGAGCAGGAATTCTGCTGCAAAGAGTCCTTGGATTTACAGCAGCATCTGTGTTAGAGTCACTCCAGGCACAGCTCTGAGCAGCACAGGGGATCCCAGGATGGTTTGGGTTGGAAAGGACTTGAGGTTCATCCCATCCCACGCCCTGCCATGGGCAGGACACCTTCCACTGTCCCAGGTTGCTCCAAACCCTGTCCAGCCTGGCCTTGGACACTGCCAGGGATCCAGGGGCAGCCACAGCTTCTCTAGGAAATCAATTCCAACCAGACTCTGGTTCTCAGTGGCTCTTTGGTGATTTTCATTATTTTTTAACTGATTTCTCTAAATCCACAAGCGCTGTTTTCAGTTTCCAGCTTTAACATGCCCATCCATCCCTCCTCTTATTTCCCCCTCATTCAGAAACCACCACCTTCAGCCCTGGGGAGGGATCAGCCTCTCTAAACACATGGATCACCCCCAAAATGCTGCCAGCCCCAGCCAGTCCTGGTGACAGCACCTCTGGGGAGCAGCTGGATGCTGATGATCAGCCCCAGCCCCACCAGCCCATCCATCAGGGCTGCTCCTGGGGGGAAGCAGCTCCATGAGGCTGCAGAGCAGACATGTGCAGCCTTTGGGATGGGGATTTAATAATTTAGTGGTTTTTTTCTTCCAAGCATCATTTATTAGCTCTTTACAGAGCTATTTGCTGCTCACTCAGAAACTAAAGCCAATATTCTTTGTGAGTGTGTGGCTCTAATGCTGTTAAACTTCACAAAACCCATCAGCCAGTGATTTGGCCCTGGGTATGAACAACTGAGGAGGAAAACAGCAGCATTTTCCTGCTTGCCTGTGGATCTCAGGAGCCTGGCAGGCTCTTGTTGCAGATCCAGGCTGGACATGGCTCTTGGACATGGTCACATTCCCCACAGAACCAGTGGCTTGTGCCAGGCAATGAATGGTTTGGACAACCACCAAAATCTCCTCTGAGTCATCCTGAAACCTTAAAACGCTGATCAGCATTGCTGGGGCTGATCAGGAAGCCCTGGGAAAGAGGGAGGAAAGCTTTCACCTTGCGCTTTTTTAATAATTATCTTTCATTTCATGAATTCTTTTGCTTCAGTGGATTCTGAGGTGGGAGCGCTGCTGAAGTCCCAAACACGGGGATGGCACCAGAAATGTTTCAGGGCAGAGCATTCACAAAATCAGGCTGAAGTCATCAGCAGTTTCTTGCTCCCCAAACAATCATTTTTAGCCGATGCAGGACTGGGATTAGCCACCAAACCTGCCCTGGGAGGAGCAGCAGAAAGCTGTGACACCTCACCCTGCTCCTGTCACATCTCGGGCACGTCTCTCCGAGGTGCTGAGCTGGGTCATTCCCATGGAAACGTTGGCAGCTCCAGCCCAGGGAAGGGCTATGGCCGTGGTGAAGTGGCCCTGACACTAATGATATAATTAGCTGTGTTAAAAGTCGTGGCTGGGAGCAGCTGCTTTGTTTCCAGGGTGACTGAGGTGCTGTAAATAATGATGTCCAGTGGTGTTTCCACAGAGCTGCTGTCCCTGGCAGTGGGGCAGAGGGTCCTGCAGTGAGCAGGAGATGGACATGGCCAAAGTTTCCATTCTGCCTGCCAAACTGGCAAAGCCAAGACCACCAAGCCTCACCCAGAGCAAGGGAGCAGCTCCAGGCTGGGATCTTTCTTCCTTGGTTTTCCAGGGGTGTTGAGCACCCCTTGTTTTGTACATTCACAGAAGCACAGATTGGTTTTACCCAAACCACTCTCCCTCCCAGAGCCCTTCCTCAGTGTTTGTCCTAGAACCTGTGTTGTTGTTAGGACCTGACTTAGAAACTGTGGGGAAAAATCCTATTTTAGTTCAGGAAAACAACTAAATATACCCAGGGCTGTGTCTCAGTGAAAGGAGCACACCTTGGATGGAAACACTTGTGACAAGTTGGTTTCCTGCAATAAGAGTTGAGAAATTCATACACTGAATATAGTGTTTAAAGGTCTTTCCCAACCTAAATGATTCTAGTGTTGCACAGCTGAGTGTTTGGGATGGAACTTCTGGTTTAATCAATTTTAAGGGAGTGTAATGAGTTGTTCTTCAATATGAGAAGGTCACAGCTCTTTCTCTTAGCTGGGATAAATCAGCCATTCAAGGCAGGGGGTAAATCCAGATCCTTGCTTGGACTTTGCCATTACCTGGGAGCTGCCAGGGATAAGCAGGCAATACAAGGAAAAGGGATATATTCCAACATCCATTGGGATCCTTCAGACAGCACCACGAGCTGCAATTTCAGCCTATTGTCTGGAAAATGTCAGGAGCTGAGAAAAAGCTGGAGGAAGGAATTGTTGGTGTGAATGGGTCACATCATCTTGGGCTGGGAATTGTCATCCTGCTGCTGCTCCAGAGGGAACATGGGAGGGCAAAGCCAGCCCTGGGCAGCTCCTGGGACGTGGAAATGCTGCTGGTTCTGCAGAAATCTGGGGACATACGGGCAGCATCCTGTCCCTGTCTATCCCAGGAGCAAAGCAGGAGTGTGAATGAACTCCTATCAACAGCAGGATGGGGATTTATAGGGAAATTAAACAGAGGATGGAGGGAAGGGGTTCCTGGTGGAGGGCTTGGGAGGGAGCAGGGCTGCATCGTGGAGGGGTTTGCTGTTCTCATGCACCCAGACATGAGGATAATGAAATAAAAATAACATTACCTTGGGGATGCACAAGCACACGGTGCCCATAATCATCCATGATCTGCTCCCAGTTCTCCAGAGGACTTATTTTTACCTTTATTTTGGAATCCTAGGCAGAGTGAGCAGCCTTCAAGTGTATTTATTACTGTCTTGAATTGCTTTCCATGGTAACTAATTGTGATTTCTGAGGCACAGGTTCTGCAATGGCACAGGATGAAATGGAGCTGAATATGGAGGCAGCTGGGAACAGGAAAATCACTTGCTTATGAAATAGTATTTAATGATGGGGATTGATGGAGCAGAAAAGATGGGGGTGGCAGGGATTAGAGCACAAAACAGCTTTCCTCAGCTTCATGTATTTCCTCAGATTTTGAATTCCTCAGGAAAGCATCTGGTGAATATTTAAGGAAGGGAAACTCCCCTATATGTGCTGCTTTCTCACTTCCCCACTTTCCATTTTATTGAGGCAAACTCTTAAAAACCCAACTGTATAAAAGAAATTAAATGGGAAATTAAATTATTATTAAATGGTGCTTGCTGGTTAAAACAAGGGGAGGGCTTTTCCAGAAATGTATCCACTGCATGGTGAAAAATAGGTGAAAAAAACTCTGTTTTGAGCAATGCTGGATAAAATTGAGGAAAAAGGCTTTCCCTGGAGTGCAGGTGTCTCACTGCCCTCTCACCAAGGGAGAGCTGAGCAGAGCTGGGGAAAACACTGAGGACCATTTTGAGTCAGTTGGGAATTTCCAAGTTCTCACATGGGGTCAAATCCTCTGGCATGTTCCTGCCCCTTCTCTCTAAGACTCTGAGAGTCCATGGGATTTAACAGCTGTGACACCTGCCCAGAGAAAGAGCAATATTGTCTTGTTCTCTTTTAAAAACTCTGGATTAATAAACAGTAGTGCAAAAGGAGTAGTGCAGTTTCATCCCGTGAAACTAAAAACCCCTAAAAACCCCAAACCCCAGAAAATCCAAGTAAACAACCAGAAATGAAACTGTGATGAGTGTGGTTATGTTGCCCAGCTAAAACCCACAAGTCTGTGGGGGTTTCTCCAAAAATCCTGGATAAATATGGGGTTAAATTTATGGGGATGTGCATTCAGCATAGGTAAAGTGAACCCTCTATCCATATGTAAAGTCAAATAATTTGTCATTGAAGTATTAATTTTAATGACCCAGCAGGCAGTCAGGTTTTTATTATATAAATATAGAGATGTAGACTCTTCAAATGTGAGTGTTTGACACAAGCCTGGTGACAAGGAGCACAGAGCCATTCCAAGGGATCCACGGGAACCCAGATGCTCTGGAACATTCCCTGTGGGTCTGCCAGGATGAATCTGACTCTGTGGTTTATCCACCTAAAGATAAACCCAATTTGTGACCAAATTTTCATCTCTTTTGCAGTTACCCCACTCCAGTTTGGCTCCCAGAAGAAACCTGCCTGCTCCAGGTGACATCCAATGGGAGCAATGAAGGGATGACAGGAAACCACATATTAAATAAAATGTTCTTTTAATGATCACCCCCCAAATACCCAAAGGCACCAGTCAACACCGTGGACTAATGACCTACAAATTGGTGGGATTCTTACACATTTGTAGCATTACAATATTTTTTTTTTCCACAGCTTCAGATGGCACATTAAGAGGAATATTTCATCTGCAACAGCTTTGTCCTGAATGCCCTTCCATTTGATTAATTTAATAGAAAAAGGATCAAACCAAAACTGAGCTTGCTGCCGTCCTTTCTCCAGGTATTTCTGCAGCTCATCGTGACTCCACACCAGTGGAACTCCAAATTTATTCTCAATTGATCCCTGTAACTCCTTTAACACCACTTCAATCCCCTCACACATCCACAGGCTCCAGGTAACACATGGAGAAGCAACACTCCCACTGAGGACAATTTGCATTTCTTTCATCCATTGCAAAAACCTCTGTAACGTGTCAAGTATAAAGCTCACAAAATACATTTTAAAGGAACTACCATAAAGTATTTGCTTCAAATAGACCTTTTACAACAAAACACAAAATTCAAAGGACAGTTTTTTTAGGAAAGCACTTGAAACTGTAACACTTAAGTCCTGACAACATTAGATTACTTGAAGCTGTAAACCCTAAGAAGTTTTGTGATTAAATAAAATCAGCATTACAATTTCCAGGCATTATAATCATTGAACAGATTGTAACAACGAGATATAATTATAAAGCAAACATGAAGCTCAGGAGACTGGCACTGAGAAAACTCTCAATTCTTTGTAGATTTATATCTGCACGTGATAAAATCAGTAACAACTGGAGAAGAGGTTCCAATATCTCATCCTACACACTGCTATCAGTGTTTTGCAAGCAGCAGTCAACACATCATCCCCTTTTTAATATTACTTAACATAGTTACTATGACCTTGAAAAAAACCTCCAGGTCAATTACTGCTGCCAGGTACCAACAGAACATCTGGAAGGAAATAATTAAAACCATCAGGTTTTGTCAATTGCCCCTGTAGGTGTAGATACACGAGATTTTATATATGTAAGGCTAAATAAAGTACATATATATGCTTACATATACAAAATCACAACCTTGACCTTCAGAACTGAACTACCTCTAGGTAAGAAATATAAGACCTTTTTCCATAAATTTAAAGGGTTTATTTATACCTGAGAGATTTTTGCATATTGATGTCATTGTACCTTTGCCTGCAGGTGCTCCCCTAAGTCCTTCCTCTTTCCTGGGGTGCAAAGCCCACTGCAGCCAGGTGGATTCTTCCCCCCAGCTCCATGGACTTTGGCTGAGCCCTTCCTGACCTAACCTGGATCAACAGAGAGGTGACAGAATTCAATATATACTTAAGTAAAGTTCTGTACAAGTGTGCAGGCTGGTTTGTACAAATCCACAGCGAGTTCACCACTTCCACAACATCTGATTTTAAAAGAATTGTAGTCCTTTATCCAGTGCATGTTTCTACTTGTTGGTTAGAGAACAACTTAGTGAAGAATTTTTCTGGGTATTGGATCACTGGCCATGCAAGACATGCTGAAAATGCTCCTTCCTGCCTGACCTGTTTCCTGGTTCTTGGGAAGATCAAATCATTTTTCCACCCAGCAACCAAGAAAACCAGGAGGGGAGGAGTAATAAATCAATGTGGCAACACTACATTAAGGTCACAGGCCAGTGCAGATGGACTGCGACTTTCCAACAAATTTAGGGAAATTAGGAGTCCCATTCCTCCTGAAATTTAAGGCATTTGGATGCCTGATTCCCACAGGTTCCCCAGTCCAGCTCTCAGCTTCTCATCCCTGCAGATCCCAAGCATTAGCAGGGACATGACCCACGTAAGGCTCTTACAGAATTTCACAGTGCTATTTAATATGGCAAACACCAAACTAAATGTAAAAGTTCCCTTTGTCATCCAAACAGTTCAATTACAACAGAAATAAAATGAATCCACCATGTCTCACTCAATTTTGTTCCTGACAGGGGGAATTCCCTAGAAATGCTTTCATGCAAATATGGTGTTACCATAGCTGATCACGGAGCAATTAGAATTGATGGTTTTATTAAATATTGTTTAACCAATGAAAAGAGATTAGTGGAAGTGGAATAAAGTGTGTTTTCAAACACCAAATTGGACATACCTGAAAAATCAGCAAAAGTAACAGTACTATATTCATGACAGACATCACAAAATGAATCAGCTTCATCAGCAAACCCTTCTTATGTTGCAGAAATACCAATTTTTTGCACTGTATTTTACAGGAAAAAATTAATCTTAGTGATGATGGTCCCCAAAGCTATCTTTGAACAGTTCTTTGTTCAAATGCACAGGAATATAATGGGGAAAAGGGAAGCTACATTTCACTGGCAATTGGACTTCACAGACCTTAGAAAATTTAGAAATGTTTGATTTAAAACAGCACATTCATGGACCACATTTTGGTGTAAAATAAATCAAAGTCTTGTGCCCAAGTAAAAGACATTCCCAAGACCTGACCCCTGCTGTAAATGGATGCAGTGCAGCCACTGCTTTGGAGCAGGAAGAGATGAGGATGAACAGTGACAGGGACAACACGGCGACACACAAAGGCAATGTAAGAAGCTCTACAGCTTGCATTTCCAGTTGGCTGTTCCCATTTCACACCCACACCTCTTCCAAACCCCCTTTTCACACAACTCTTGTTCCATACTCCTTTTCCCATGCTTGGTTTTGGGGACAGCACCTTAGATCCATCTGTCCCAAACCTGCTCCTCCTGGAGGGAACCCTCTGACCATTGCTGCTACAAAACACTTTGCAACCCCAGGGTGTGTTTCCCTTTCCATCTTCCCCTTTCCACGTTTCCACAATTCAGGAGCTCTCTGGCACCATTTCCAACACCATTACAACCTTCATGGAGCAACTGGCACAGGGAGGCACTTACGTGACATGTTTAAAACTTATCTTTGGTAAACACTCACACACACACAAATGTGTAACTCATGTTTTGCTTCCTGATTGTAAATCCTCATTTGCTACTGGTGGATGTGTGCAGGTATCTAAACACAGACAGGACTTTACCAGTATAAAATAGTTTTTCAAATGCCACTGCCAAGGATTTGTTTTAATTCACCTAAAAATAGCACAGTCCTGGGCTTTTGGAGTTTTTTCCTGACTCTGTTTGTTGCGTATTAGAGCAGCTCTGATCAATAACAAATTAGCAATAGAAAGCAAGCCTGATCTGCTCAGTTTTCACCTCCTTTCTCATTCTCTTGCCTTGGTTTTCAAGACCAGTTTAATCAGAATAGTTGTATGTCTTACAGCTCTCATTGTGAGGCAGATCCTGGACTCTGATGCTGCACAGCTTGAGCAGCCAAATCTTTCACTGGGACCACTGGGAATTTTGGACACACAAAATGCTGAGTCTGCTCTTGGTAGGGGTGTTTGCCACTCACCAGTACAAACCAGTTCTCTGGGGAGGGGAGTGACCTTGTGTCTCTGACTGAGCTGAGAGTGATCAGCAGAGCTCACACCACCAACAGATGACCCATCAATGTGTATTTTCAAAGGTGCTGCAAACAAATGTTGGTGGAACTGCATGGATAAAACCAAGGGATGATTGACTTTGATGTACCCAGAGCACTGCCCCTTCTAACATCAGGCATTTCTACAGAGAGGTATTTCATTGGCTTCAGTTTTCATTGACACCATTTAAATTTTCCTTATTTTTTTTTTTTTTTAAGAACCCAGAACTTAGTGCATTTCATTTTTATAAAATTAGAATAATTTATATCCTTCTCTTTTCATTGCAAAAAAATACAGCCCAAACACACGTCAAGGTATAAACACTTCACGAATGACAGATGCTTCACTTATTTCACCTGCATAACGGTGAGTTAGACATTGATCAACCAAACAACTTTGGCAACTTGCACAAAAATATGTCCTTAACTCAAAAGTGCTGATAAAACTCGCTTTAATGAGGCCTTTATTAAGGAGAGAACTGGAAAGAGAGGAGTGGCGAGTGCTTGGAGGTCGGAGCGTTCCTACACCATCCCACTCTGTAGCTGTATGTGGAAAGGGTACGGCTGGTAGAACACAGGGGCTTGTCCATGAGCAATGTAGTAGTTGCTGAAGTTTCTGTCACTGATATAGGGAGCAGGCTGATAATAGCACGTGACGTTGGCCGCGTTGGGGATGATGTTTTGTTCTCCGAGCACTTTTAGAGCCAGGATGGTGATCATGTTGAGGGTTTGCCTTCGCTCGTGTCCCATGAGGCAGACTGTGCTCTTGTTCACCACCCCACGCAGGGTCATCAAGTAGTCATACTTGCTCTTCTCCTCCCCGATGAAGTGGTTGCGCAGGTAGGACTCGATTTTCCTCTGCTGCTCGGCAACGTCAGGAAAATCAATGAAGAACCTGGAGCACATGTAACGTTCCAGAGATTTAATTTCAGCCTCGTCCGCCGGCTTAAAGTCACGCACCAGGAGGTTGCTGTACTTCAGGAGGCCACCTCCCCTGATCTCCTCCGGGTTCCTGGTGGAGATCAGCTTGTATTTCAGGTGGTCCATGGCTTCGTCGAAGTCCCCGTACATGCTCTCGGCGATGACGGCGGGGTGACAGTCCTGTGTCAGGGGTCGGTCTGTGGCCCTGTAGACGGCCAGGATGGAGTCCAGGATGATCTGGAAGGAGTCCACGCTGAACTCGAACTGCCGCCGGAGCGAGCTGACGAACTTCAGCTCCACGTTCTTGCCGCTGTTGTTGGACAGCGAGATGAGGCTCCAGCGGTCGTGGTCGGTGGAGACTTTGACCATCTTCTGCACGTAGGCATCTTTCATGGTCTGAGCCGTGATTTTTTGCTTGTTAACACATTTTGGCAAGAAGTCCAATAGGCAATTAAGAACTGCTTCCTTAACGACCTGGAACTCGATCTCACTGGGAAGTTCCACTCCAAAAATGATGTCCAGGTCCTTGTAACTGGTCCCATTGTGCTTCACCAGGATGTGACTGGCAGTGGAACCGTTCAGGCGGATGTCCCTAACGTGGATCTGCTTCTCGATGAGCTGCTCCTTTACCATGTGGATGATATCCTTTGGCTTTACCTCCAGGGTTGGAAAATTTCCTCTCCCATGAATAGGTATAGCCTCAGCTAAAACCTGATCCAGGATTTTAATCTGATCCCAGGTGAGATAACTGAATCTGTGGTCCAAGTCCTCAGTCATTGTGATGTCAGTTGGCTAAACAGGGAGAAAGAGGAATTACAGACAAATGTTAGAACTTCCTGGAATGCCAGAGAGGACATTTCACTTGGTTATATCAAACTTCCTCCCCCAGCGTAGTGACAAAGCTGCTCATTTTAGAGACACAACCCCAGTTAATGGTCTGAGTCAACCACTGCACTTGTCACAGGCTTTTAATTGAATTTTAATGTACTTGGGTTTTAATCCTGTTGAGAAGCCATCACGTTATTGTATAACCCGTGACTCAAAGTAAATGCAGGAAACCATATAGACCCAATTTAAAACTACTCAGAGGTTAATAACATGAAATACTTGGTGGTTCTAATGAAACTCCGAATAAATTTCACCATGAAGAGCTAAAATGAACAAAATGAGCAAATTTGTTCTTTCTGTCCTGCCTAGACATCTCCCTCGATCTTCAGTGACTTGAATACTTAAAACTACTAAAAGACCAGGAAGTTTTTATGAAAACCAGGAATGGTGCAACCTGCTCCCAGGTTATCGAGCCATATGCCTTGGATGCACTTTGGTCTCTATGGATCATTTAAATATATCACTTGTGGTTTAAGGACTGGATATCTGATAATTGTTAAGCTGTTTCCACGATGTTTCTGAGGAGAACACTTCTCTTCTAAGCCATTAACAATGTTTTACATTGATGTATCAATGCTGCAAGTCATAGTTTGCAGATCCAGTGAGAAAACCCCTTCCAGTCTTGTGGAGGAAGAACCTCAAGAAAGCCTGTAAAGAAGCACCTATAGAATACATGAAATAAAGCTCAGCTTTGCGAATATCTCAGTTTAAAATGATATCTTGACTTCACAGCATCACATTTAGCAAGGAGATGAGACACTCAGGTGGTGTCCAGGTGGGATCTGAAGGGGCTCAGTGAGGCACCAGCCAGGTGGAAGAAGTGCCTTTGGGACTCTGCCAACACCCAGAACCTGCTACTGAAACACCCACGAGTGTTTCTGCAGCCAGATGGCTCAAACATATTCTTTCAGCCAAAACTCAAGAATAAAAATAAAGTAAAATCATTCTAAGTAATAACACTTCTGAAAAGTCTCCACTGTTGTTTCTGAACCAGTAGTGACTCCATATGTACGTTGTCATACATTCTCCCTCCCTCGCCTTCAGATTCCACATTCTGGAATATTTTAGTAATTTCAACTAACTTGTGAGCTGCCAAACAGCTTGGGAATATGATAGAGCTCTATTTCACATACTTCTGCCCTAATTTCAGCTCCCATTGAGCTGATCAGGAGCATATGGAATTCCAAGCACCTTCCTGGCCTCACAACAAAGAATGGGACTAACCAGATATTTGAAGTTGAAGGGATGTTTTAAAAGTTGGCTAAAGCAGGACTGAAGTTGGGAATTTAATTGACAGTGTGAAGGTCTTGGAATCTGGCCCATAGTTCTGGCACAGCCATGTAGCTCCTGGCATTGTGTACACAGTGCATAATTCCACAAACATAACAGGTATGTTTTCAGGTGCATTCAGAAATATCCACATTTTTCCTGCAGGCAGGACCCAATGTTTGAACTGAAAAGGAGAGAAATCACCACCCACAGCACTGCCAATTTTACATGCTAATGATTTCACCACTGACTATTCATTTGAATTCCATGCTTATTCCTTTAAAACTATTGCCATGCATCCTTCAGAGCCTTCATGACAACTCAGTACAAGTTTATCCTAAAAAACAGCTGTTACAGGAATTCTGGAAGTGGGACAACCTTGGCTGGAGGCAGGTTGGAAGGAGAGGGTTTTGTTCAAATGTTTTTGCTGCCATGTTGTCCCCTCACTCATTCATAGAATCACAGAATTAAAGTTGGAAAAGACTTCCAAGATCAGCAAGTCCAGCTTTTCATATGTCAGATTATGGTGTACCAACCCGTAAGATCTTCTAGCAAACTTAAAATTGCCAGAATTGTTGTCTAAGCAGTAGTTCTTGTTATGGCATTTATCTGATATTGCAAAACTTTGACTTTTTTTGAGGCTGATGCTGTGATGCAAAAAAAGGGACTCAAGAAGGGAATGTTGAAATTCAATCCCCTCTTAGCAGAGGGACCCTCTTCAAACACTTGGAAAGTCAGAAGATGGACATGTCCCTAAATAAGCTTAGAAATCCTTCCTTTATTGCTACATGTTTTTAAGTATTTCAGGTGTTATTGCAATATACTGAGGTTTGAAACTGAAAGGAGAAGGTAATGTCAGTAAATCTCTCTTTTGTGTTGAAGAGTCGTCCCTCAAAATGTCATTTCTCTGAAGTGATTCCTGGAGAATCTGGGGAGGCTTTGGGAGCTCAGAGTCTCAACATGAATGTTTTATGATAAATATTAAAAATTCTGTGCTGAAATAACACCTTCAACTTTGACAAGTGAGGAAAATGTACTAGGAAAAAGCCCCAGTAATTAAATTTTTAAAAATATAATTAATTTGCAGGTAAACCTAAATAAACTACTACTACTACTACGTATCATTATTATTTACTAATTTGCTACCAGTTTGCAACCCAATACTTAACCCTGCACCCTCCCACTCTCTGCCAGATAAAATGATGAGGTGAAACAGTTCTCAGGGTGTTTTCTTTTACATACACTGGCTGAGAAGCACAGAATAAGATGGATCAGACCCAGTCAAGTTTTGTGATATATTATCCTTATTATAAGGTTAGAAAAATATGTCCCTGACTCAACTTTCAACTTGTCCCTCAGTGGTCACCTTCACCTGATGAAACAGTCACAATGTGGAAAAATGTTTGGATACTGTTGGATCATTAAACATAATATTGTTAAATTTTATTATTTATTTTACTATTGAAATCAGAGGCTCTAATTTTCTTTTTGGACCAAGCAGCTCTGAGTTTGGGCTTACAATGATGCTAAAATGTTTCATTAACCACCTCTCAGCACTCCACCATGCACAAGCTTCATCAAAAAGATCCAAGCAGATCTGGCTTTACATCTGAATGAGGAAAATCTGCCATGCTAATGACAGCTTTCATCCTCCCCACAACTTTCATAGAAACAGATACTTACAGTCTAGAGAACAGTCTCCTCAAATTTAGCTCATATTTTACTGATAAACTGTTTAGATTCTCTTTTTATATATTCCACAATGTTGATTCGGTGTGTTTTCAAAGGGTTTGCCATGTGCTGGCATTTTCAGGCAGGATACAGCTGAAATAGTTTTTGTGCAGCTGTGGCAGCTCCATCCTCTTCCCTTTGCTTCTACCTGCTCCCATGTTTTTCTGTTTACAATAAAGGTTGGGAATGCTTAAATGCTCCAATTCTTTTTACTTTGTACTTTAAATGGGTTGTTCAGGGATCTTTTATGGATGACAGAATTTCAGAATTGGTGAGGCTGGAAAAGCCCTCCAAGACCATTGAGTCCAACAAGTGCCTGATCCCCACCTTGTCACCCAGCCCAGAGCACTGAGTGTCACCTCCTTGGACACCTGCAGGGATGGGGACTCCCCCACCTCCCCAGGCAGCACCTTCCAATGCCTGACTGCCCTTTCCATGAAGAAATTCCAGCTGATGTCCACCTGTCCTCCTCTGGTGCTGGAGCTGGAGGCCATTTCCCTCATCCTGTCCCTTTTTCCCTGGGAGAAGAGGCTAAAGAAGAGATGTAGCAAAACGCCTTGGGACCTGCCATGGTGGCCTTGTTTTGGGGGATCACTCCAGAAACACCCACAGAAACTCTGCCATTCCTCAAATCCCTGTGCTGGTTTCCTGCTTGCACCTTACATACCTCACTAACAATTCCCATGATCTCCTGCTGAAGCTTTACTTTAATTCAAAGACCCATTTCTCTATTAAGCTGGGCACTTGGAAGTATTTTGCTCACTTACTTCAGGACTGCAGCTGGCATAAGCTCCAAAGGCAGGAATGTCACACGTGGAGGGAGTTCCAGTCGTAATTTAAACCCAGACGAGATGAGGAGAAGCAGTAAAGCATCTGGGGAACCTAAATGGGGACATATTTAAACTGGTTTGACAGTGTTTTCCATGAGTTTTTCCTTCCATTAATGTTAATGCATGTGGTGAAGGCAGTGTTTATTTATCCTGTTATCAAGTGATAATGCATGAATTGCCATCAGCTTTCAGTCCAGTTACCATCGAGTTTCCCTGCAATAACAAATGATAACTCAGGGCCAGATGCTCTTCCCTGGCAGATAAGGCTGCAAAGGTGGGCAAAATGCACTGCAAAGCAGTTGGCTTGAGCTCTGCCACAGAATGTCACCTTCAAGGGCAAAAAACGTATACACAAGAGGAGGCTTGATCCCCAAAAATGTGTCCTACTTTTTCCACCCAACCCAAGGAACATGGATAATGGCTTTAAGGGAAGAGGGCAGGGTGGGATGGGATCTTGGGAAGTAATGCTTCCCTGGGAGGATGGTGAGGCCCTGGCACAGGGTGCCCAGAGAAGCTGGGCTGCCCCTGGATCCCTGGAAGTGTGCAAGGCCAGGCTGGACAGGGCTTGAGTGCTCCAGACTATGGATGTTTCCCTGCCCATGGAACAAGATGGGATGTAAGGTCCCTTCCAACCAAACCATCTTGGGATTCTGTGTTCCTACTGGAATGTTCCAGGATATTGGTTTGATGAGCTGGGAGATCTCAGGAGGCACAAAATGTGGAGTTTAATTTGGGCACCCAGTATGAAATCATAATCCATACTACGTCATGCTGGATATTTGGGGTTTTCTGGATGTCACATTTTCCCATCATGACTCATGGTACACTCATTCTTAGCCAGGTGGAAATCCTCTCACAGGGCAACATTTTCAAGGGCCAATTTATCATGACTTGATATCAGTTCCCACAACACATGAGGCTCCTTCTCACAGAGCCTCCAGTCCAAACCAACCAAGACCTGTATAAAACATGAGGCCACCAGTAGCTCAATTGCTCCAAAATACTTTAATAACTTTAAAAAAAATTGCTGTCATATGCAGTATTTGCTCTATAAGGGGCTGTGGTCATTCCTGGGAAGTTCCTGCTTCAGGAGAAGATTATTTATACTACCAAACACATACCATGGACTAGGTTCTGAATAATATTCCCAGCAAGAATGCAAAATCCCCCGGACTCACCGTGGCAGGATGACTGGAAGCGTGTATTCCAGCAGAGTTAATAGGATGAGTCACTGGATCATTTGGTAGGAATATGAATTGTCATCTTGTCACTGACAGAAACACGAAGCTCCCCGGGAAAGCTGCAGGAAATAAAACCCAACAAACAATCACATTCATTTGGAGATCAGTGTTAACCACCAGTCACCTGCTGGACATAATAAATGATGCATTACAGCCTGGCAGTCCTGCAGGTATAACCACAGCCTTTCAAGTTGGGAATGATAAGGTAGAAGTAGTGGGAAAAGCACCAAAGTGCTTATAAATGCTCTGGATTTCAGGTCATGCTTAATCCTCTGCAAGGATATTAACAAACTTGACATTTTCCCTACGGGATTTGGAGTGGGAATTTAATATTATTAATAGACATGCAAATTAGCAGGGATCTAGTAGAATCATATAAAATTTAGAATGAATAATAACTCAGCAGAATGAAGTTATGAATTGTGTAGTGGCTTTAGATTCTTCCTATCAGAGTGTGCAGCTGGCAGGAAGGTTTTATTTCCTGGCACATGAGATTGTTGGTTCATTTAGAGTAAGCCTACTGTTGCTGGAATTTCCATGTTCATTGACTGGCTATGCTGGCATGAAAAAATTCTGTAAATATTCATATGCTGTCATAAAGGCACTTCCTTATATTTGTTTCTCATTTCCAACACGTGCTGACAATCAATGTTCTCAGGCTTTCCTTCCAAGACCTCCCATTCCAGCACCCCATCCTGCAAAGTTTACAAAACCCACTCAAGGCTCCCTGACTATCCCAAGCAGGGCCTGTCCAGTGTATGATTTGATATTTACAGGAATTTACTCCTTGTTGTGTTCCACAATCTCAATTTTTTATGCTGAAACTATAGATAGTTCATGGTAAAGATAATTTTGCAAGTATGATTTAAGTGTAAATATCTGCATAATCTGCAGGAAAAGCTGAAATTATAGCCCAAGGAGGTATGGACTGTATCATTCATTTTATTAGGAATAGTACAGATCTTTCCTCCATGCTACAGCAGGCAGATTTTTATCCCTGAAAATGCCATTTTACTGCTGCCAGAAGCACAGCACTTGCTTTGCTCACCCTGTGAGGACCTGTCTGCTGTGCCAGAGCCTGTCTGCAACTTTCATTTGCTTTCCAGCTCCTGGTGGGCTACTAATTAGCTGAATGCATGTTCCTGCCCTGCTCCCAAATCCCTGCACTGACGGCTCACGTTGGCAGCAGGAATAAAGGGTTAAGTCTGGCAAGGGCTGAGCTCTGCTCTGAGCCTGGCAGTGAGCAGCCAGTCAGGCCTTGATGGCAAAGGAAAGAGTTCTGGGCTGCTTAGATAAAAGACTCTCAGCATGTGGAGTCTGGAAAAGGCAGACAAATCAGTCACTTTGCAAAAAAAAAATACAAACTTCTTTTTAACGCTGAAATATTGTTATTTCTTTCTGTGCAAGGGTGGATGGTTTAATGGATGTATGATATCCATTAATGGATATATCACCATGATGAACAGATTAACACTGGAGCAGAATTTATGGCTTCCCCTGGTGATATTTAGGGGAAGAAGAGAGAGACCTTTACAGCTTTCTTTTTTTTTTTTTTAGAAGAGGTATTATTATATAATATGTTCATAGAAGCAGCAGCTGAGATTGATGAGCTGCTTTGCCTACTGGGACATTTTTCCCAACAGCTGTTTTTTATTGGCTCAGTCACTACAGGGAAAAGCATCATTTCCTTACTCTACGCTCAGGGTTCCCAGGATTTTTTCAGCTGAAGGAAAAACAAAAATAAAAATGACTGTGTCAACAATTACCCTGTGCTTTAAAGAGAGTACTTCCCTGTTCCTGAATTCGGGATGTGAATTGTGACAACATGCACCAACAAACCCATTCCCAAGCCTTTTCCCCTGGTGTCTCTGTGCCTAAGGATCACAGGACTATCCTGAGATCCAGCAGGGTCTGGGAGATGCCAGTGGCTCTGTGCCCTGGATTTCCCTCTGTGCCACAATTTCCCAGCTGGCCACTCCTTTGGGTGTCCCCTGTTCCAGGTCCCACCCTGAGGACTATTGACCCTCAAACCTTCCAGGTGCCCACGGGCTTTAGTGGATGTGGAGATTGCTCAGAGCTCTCCCAGGGCATTTCAAGGTGATGCCCCTCAAACTGGCAGGAAGAAGAGCCAAGGATCCAAGACATTCCTTCCTCCCCCTCTCTGCCTGCAGCTTCCCCTGACTGCTCTGCTCAGCTCCTCAGACTAATCCCAAAATCTATTTACTCACTCGAGATCCCAGTGACTCAATCCAAATCTCACTTATCAAAAACTCTCATTATTATGACTAAACTGCAGCAAAAGCAGGCAAGGTAAAAATTGAAACAATCCTTCTTTTCCATCTATTAACCATCTTCATAATCATCTCTCCTCTTCAAATGCCAGAGGAAGAGGGATGAGCGATGCCATGTGCCACTGCAGCCCTAATGCTGGGTTGCTTTCAGGGTAAAAAGGGCATTACAAAGTCAAGGCTCTCCTCAGGAACTCTCCAGAACCATTCTCCCTTCATCTGCATCAAAGGACGACCACCAAATATCCCCAAGAACTGCCTTGGTCACTAAACCATGAGAGGATCCTCCAAGGTCACATTTCTGTCTGTTTTGAGAGGGTTCCAACACAACCACATCCACTGAACAGATTTCTCTTTTTCACCTGATCATACCCCAGAAACCCTTGCTGGAAGCTGCATGTAGTTTTTTCAGTCAATCAGTGCAGCGTGGGGTTTTCCCTCTGAATCAGTGCTCAGCTGTTGGGGTATTGAGGGTGAGTTTTGATGGTTCATCCAGAGTGGATTTGGAGTTTTCCTTGGGAGGAGCCTGAAAGCTGAAAGAAATGCACCCTGAAGGACCCTCTGCATCACTCCTGCTCCACTCTGCACATGTTAGAGATGTGTTTCTCTTAAACAGTTATTCTGTTCCACTGCAGGAGTATTTTCATTTCATGGCAGAAGCTGTGAGCTCCAGGCCCAGGCTCCAGTTTGATTTGTGAAGCAGTCTAGGATCCCTCCAAATAAAGGCTCCTCCTGGCTGCTACAGCAAGGGGGGAGTTTAAATTGAATTGGGAAAACTTCTGTATCCTGGAGCAGGCTGGGCTTCCACCTCCACAGGAATGTGTCCCACAAGCTACTCAAAGATTACTGTGTCTTCCACTATTTAATTATATTACAGTTTGTGTTTACAATATTCATATAGAATTCATATTTTTATGAATTCATTTCCATACTTATATTAGAAAGTTACTCTCTGAATACAAAACACAGCAGTGGGATTTCATTTTAATGCCATTTTCCCAATTTTATGAATTACAGTGTAAAAGTGGGGATAAAGAAATGAATTATGCATTATCTTCAAAGTATTTGCTGCCAAGAGTTTATGCCTAATTTTGCATCAGTAACAGCCAAGATTCCCCTAGAAAATAGGTTTTTTGGTAAATGAAATGTTTTCTAGAGTTTGCAGTTTAAAAATCTGCATAACTCTGGTCAAACTACAACAAGAAAAAGGATTCTGGCTGCAGCACCAGAGCAGGGAGCTGCTCTTCTTTTGTGGTGAAGGCAGCACGAAATCTCTGTTGACATTATTACTAAAAGGCAGAGAGGAGATAAAGTGATGATTAAACCCAAGAAAAAGGCCCAGGCCCTGCAGCACAGCTGTGCATTCGTGACTTTTCCATCACTATCAATAATTCATAATGACCATCATGCGCCTGACGACACCAAGTTGGGGAGAAGGACTGAGTCAAGCTTTCACCGAATGTGCAAAAACATCCAACCTGACATCGGATGTCAGGGCAACAGGACCTGCTGGATAAGCAAAGATCCAGCAGAAAGGGTAATGCAGAAGAAAATCAGCTGATGTGGACATAAATCAACATCTGCTGTACCCGTTTGTAGCGTTTTATGGAGGAAAAGCCTCCTTTTGTTGAATCACATTGAAAGAAACTGGTTTTAGGGCTTCCAAAACAACTTGGCTAGAAAAGAACTGAAATGACAGTTTACCTGTGAGCAATTCTGCAACATGAAGGAATCATGTTCAATATTATGCTCAGGTTTTGCAGCTGGGTTCTCCCCTGCTGTACCACACGAACTCAGCCTGGCCATAGGCAATGGCACGTGGCTGATTCCCTGGGGCATCTTAGATTCTCCACTGATGCTTTGAATTATTAGGGTTGCATGCAGATCATGGTGGCAAAGGCAAAAAGCCAGACTGCAAGTTTTCAAATACTCCTGGTTTTTTTAATGTTTGAATCCCAGTGGCATAAATGCGTAGAATCAGTGAATGGTTTGGGTTGGAAGGGACCTTAAAGGTCATCCAGTGCCACCTCCTGCCATGGACAGGGACACCTTCCACTGTCCCAGGTTGCCCCAAGCATATATATATATATGTATGACATTTAAGACATAACCACGTGTTAAATCCTTAAAAAAAAAGTCTATCCCCATAAGAGACCATCAAGATACTGAGAACTCAACAAACACTGTGAACAACCTCAGGATGACCCATCAAGGGCTTCTCAACACAAATGAGAAAGGCAAAGCAGAGCACAAGGCACCAAGATTTCCCCCTCTGCTATGGCCAAGAATGAATGGCACAGCTCAAACCCCTCCTGGAGTTTGATCACCAGAGCCCAGAACCAGGAAGGCCAGGAAACCTCTCTGGATTAGGAGTGTTTTGGAAACATGAGTAGAATTTCATTCCTTCAAGTAGTGTTAATTAATGAATTAATTTCCACTGCCAGCCTAAACGCTGCTTAATTGACTCTCCAAAATAACTCAGTCTCAATGTGATCTTTCAAGGAACTTAGTCTACTTCTGTCTCCCTGATTTATAGTCGATTCATAAATGATGGGACTCTACTGTGTCAGCAGTTACTCCTGAGCTTCAGCAGGGGCTCAAGCCCTGATCTGCAGGGCAGGAATTTAGGGTCAGGCTTTTGTTCACAAGGGTCAACGTGTCTCTTTGTGGCAGCTGGATCATTCCAGAGCACACAGGCTTTACACAGCCTTGTGTGTCTGGTGCCTAATGAGGCAACAAAACTAAATTTACTGTAAAGTTATGCCCGGGATGCACACCAGGGCAGGGAGGGTGTGCAGGCAGCACTGCCCCGAGGTCAAAGGTCTGCAGCACTGCAAATTAAAGGAATTATTGGTGCTCTCTTTGAACAAAGCTGTGGGAATGCCAGAGGGATAAGACATAAGGAATAGAAGGTATAATGCAGACAGCTATTCTCCCTCCACATCGAGCTCATGCTCCCGAGTCCTGGATGCTGCAGGCACAGCACACAGAGGATGAAAGGGCACAGGGATTGTTTTTACGTTTCTGAATGGGACAGACAAATCACATCTGCCTCCAGAGCTTAAGAAGTCAGGAGCACGAAGCGAAGCGTGGGAGAGTCCCTGCGCTGGAGTCACTGTCATTTATTATTCATCCCTCGGCCTTTAGCGAAGAATTCAGCACATCCCCATTCATTCTCACCTGGCTGCTTTTCATGGGAGCCACGAACAGGCTGTTACTGCTAAAGCAGCACACGGATCACAACGTGTGCGAGCCTGCAGAGCCCACCCTCCTCTTTCTGAGGGAACAATTAATGCTATTACAGATTTGCAGCGGCTTAAAGATGTATCAGAGATGCCCGTGGGAGAAGGCAGGGAGCACAGGAGAGTATTCCTGGCTGGGAAGACAGAATTCCAGCCCCAAGTTGCTGGAAAGCAGTTTTGCATTGCACGCAGGCACTTCCGGAGAGTTTAGGGCACAGAATCCCAGCTTACTGTCACTGTCACTTCACTGTCACTGTCACCTCCACGCTGTGACCTCCTCTAAAACACGGATGGTCCTCGCAGAACACACAGAAAAGGCCTCAGCTAGCAGGGCTGTCATCATCTGAGTGGGATGACAGAGCTTCCAGCAGCGAGTAAGGAATGCCACGCTCCTACTACTGCTACTATGAACGTGCCGAGGCAGGGCTTGCCCGAACCCAGGGAGCTTTTAGGATTCATGCAAAGCAACGCCCGTAGTGAGACGGAGCTCACTACACACACAGACCCCTCCAGCCCCGCCACGCCGACAAACCGCCCTTTCCACAAGTTCACCCGTAAAGTTTCTAAGGAAAACGCCTTACGGAGAGAGAAGGAAAAGGCCCGAGCCGAGCCGAGCGCTGCGGGCTCCGCCAAGTTTTCTAACCGAGCCCAACCGCTCCCGCAACGGCCCCGCCCGGCCAACCCCGCGGGCTCCCGCGACCCGCCGGCCGGAGCGCTGGGCGCGCTGCGGGACACTCACTGGCCGGGCGGGGACACCATTCACCGAGCGGCTGCGGCGACATTCGGCCACCGAGCGGCTGCGGCGGACATTCACTCACCCAGCGGCCGCGGGACACTCGGTCACCGCGCGGCTGCGGGGACACTCACGCACCGTGCGAGCACGGGGGACACGCAGCGAGCGGGCGTGGGGACACTCAGCCGCCGTGCGGGGACACTCACCGAGCGGGTGCGGGGACTCTCACGGCGCTGCCGCCCCGTGTGCTGCCCGCGCCGCGCCGGGGCCGCCGCTGTCCGCGGCCGCGCTGGTGCTGAAGGGGCAGCTCCGCCCCGCGCCCGCCCCCGCCCGCCCCCGCGGAGCGCAGCGCGCCGCCATGGCAACGCCGCTCCGGGCCGCGCCCGCCGCCAGCCGGCCCGGCCCGCCGGGACCCCGGCACTGCTGTCACACCCGAGACCCACGGTACAGCCGGGACCCCGGCACACCCGGGACCTACGGTACAGCCGGGACCCCGGCACCGCCCGCACACCCGGGACCGCCCGCACACCCGGGACCCACGGTACAGCCGGGACCCCCAGCACACCCGGGACCCCCGGCACTGCTGTCACACCCGGCACCGGCCGCACACCCGGGACCGCCCGCACACCCGGGACCCCGGCACACCCAGCATCGCCGGGACCCTCAGCACACCCGGGACCCCCGGCACCGCTGGCACACGCGGGACCCACGGTACAGCGGTACCGCCCCACACCCGTGACCCCCTTCACCCTCGGCACCCTCGGCTCCCTCGGCACCAGTGTCCTACCCAGTATTCCCGGTACGTCCCCCACACCCAGGAATCCAGGCTCCTTCTGCACCACTGTCCCACCTGATATCCCCGGTACGCCTCGCACCCCCGGCACCCTCGGCTCCTTAGGCACCAATGTCCCACCCGGTATCCCCGGTACCCCTCCCACACGCGGTACCCGCAGCACTCCCGGGACCCGCAGCATCCCCGGGACCCCCGGCTCCTTCGGCACCAATGTCCTTACCCGGTATCCCCGGCACCCCTTGCACACCCGGTACTCCCAGCACACGCGGTACCCGCAGCACTCCCGGTATCCCCGGCACGCTCCGCACACCCCGCACCGCCGGCTCGCTGCCCTGCTCTGCCCCGCGGTCACATCGGGAGGACACGGCCACCATCAGCTCATCCAGCTCCCCTGCCACACACCCCCGGAGAAGCATGGAATCAAGGGGTCATAAAATCAGGGAATTGTTTTGGTTGCAAAAGCCCACGAAGGCCACCGAGAGAGCCCAGCATGGCCAAGCCCACCACTAACCCATGATCTCAAGTGCCACATGTACATGGCTGCTAAATCCCTCCAGGGATGGGGACTGAGCTCCAGGAACACTTGGACAACGCTCTCAGGCACAGGGTGGGATTGCTGGGGTGTCTGTGCAGGTCCAGGAGTTGATGATCTTGATGGGTCCCTTCAAACTCAGCATATTCCTGGGCAGTCCATTCCAAAGAACCCTTTCCATGAAGAAATTTTTGCTAATACCCAACCTGACCTCCCCTGGTGCAACATGAGGTCCTGTAAGCCCGTGGGAAGAAGGTCCCACTCACTTGGTGGTAAAAGGTTTTATCTAGTGATCCAGTTCTCAGATCACTAAACCCAAGAAAAGTCAGAACCAAACTCATTTGGTTTTGAGGTCCTTCCTGCACAAATAGCCTGTGGGTTTGGCCTACAATTTCATAAAATCTGGAATGGTTTGGGTTAGAAGGGACCATAAAGATCATCCATTCCCACTCCCTGCCATGGGCAGGGACACCTTCCACTATCCCAGGTTGCTCCAAGCTCTGTCCAACCTGGCTTTGGACACTTGCAGGGATGGTGCAGCCACAGCTGCTCTGCACAAGACACACGCACAGGGTGTAATTTCCAAGGGAATCTAAGGAAATCTACATTTCAGGGGTGCAAATAGAAGGATTAAGGTGATGGAGGGGCAATCAGCAATGTGAGCACCAGCACGTGCAGTTTGGCCACTCAACCCCCAAATTCTGCCTCACCTGAAGCTCTGCCTTTCCTGCAGTGGGAAAGTGCTTGGCTGCTGTGTGATCCTCAGCTCTGGAACCAGGATCTCCTCCAGGGTGGCTCTGCTCAGAGATGGTCCTGCTGTAAACATTCCACATGCTCCTCCCTGTAGAAGTCATGATGTCACAGACTCAGTTCTGGCTCTAAACACCCAATTTAAAAACCAGGCTTTCCAATATAAGCTTCTAAAATTTATTATCTTTGATCAATTACTTCGCTGGATGAATGGGATAAAACCCTCCATGGGGTGAGGTTATGGCGTTTGTGCCATTTTTGGTAATTTCCATTCCACTGTGACACTGAATACCTTTGCTGTCGTACAATGTTTAAGTTTGTTTTGACACAGACCTAAAATGAGAAATAATTTACTTAACTGTTCTGAGACAATATGCCAAATGGGTAAGCCATGATTAGTTTTGAAAAAAATGCAGATTTAGTACTACAGTGACTCATAACAATGAGCAAAAAAAAGGTCACAAAAGTATTTTAAAGTGCATTTTATCATAGGGAAATATAAAATCACCTTAAATAGCCATGCCCGTACTTGACCTTCCAGGACCCAGGTACTTCTAGGCTGGCTCTTGGGTATTACACCAAAGCAGGACTTTCACCTTTTCTCCTAAAAGAATCCACAGCAAGGAAATACGACCCTTGTTGAACATAAAAATCCCAGACCAGCTGTTATTCTTTAGGGCCCTTAAAAACATCTTCAGTGTATTTTTCCTCTTGGGAATAGTTTTATGATGGAGCAATTGCAGCGATTACAAAGCACTTCACAATTAAAGAATCCCACTCCTGAGACTACTTCATTTTATGTCATAAAGTTAGTTGATAATATTTTATACTCCTAGCTGTGAAAAGCATTTATATTTACATTACTTTATATTATTATACTAGGTTATTATTTCTTTGTTTATTATTACTATATTAATCTCTATTCCTAGTTCACAAATTAGGGAAAAGAGGTGATGAGACTTTTGAAACCCTCATAAATTCCAAACAGAAAGCAATTCTCAGCTCCAAAAGGTCTCTTTCCCAGTTGCCTGGTCCTGGGCCACCACAGCCAAGCTGGAGGGAGCCCAGTGGCCCTGGACAGGCAGCATTGCTGGAGAGAGGAACAGGCTGGGAGCTGCACACTCAGCCTGTGCCAGGATGAAGCCCATGGCTTGCCCAGCCATTGTGTGTCGCTATCGAGTGATTAATTGGGCCAATTAATTAGTTAATGGTCCTCCTGCACTTGGAAAACAGTGAATTATTTAGGAAAAGATACATATCTTTTTTTTTCACTTTTCATCACCAGGAAGTTGCAGTACCATGGCACAGCTGGGCAAGGGAATAGTGTTTAGCACCAAGAGAAGCTCATGTTCAATGGGTGATGAACCCAATTTAATGTCAGGCAGGGAATTGTGCCTTTCCCTCTTTGCACATTTTCCAGGAGGCAGATGTAAAAATGTGCCACAGTGATGTCACCAGGCTGCTGGGATTGGCCACAGGCAGGCAGGTCAGGAATGCCACCACAGGGCTGGCAGCACCACATTCTCCGTGTGGAAAAGTGGCAGGAGAACGGGTGAAGGACAAGGACATCTCTGCTGATGACATCCCAGGGCCACTGAGGTTGCTGGGATTTCTGCTCCTGAGTTCAGTAAAGCTGGGATTTCACTCAGCTCCCTTTGCTTGGTTTGTAAAGGAAGATTTTAAAGGCCACCTCTGAGGCCAGGTCTCCTCTGCTGATATACAAGAAACACTCCTAAACCTGGACTCTTGCTGCCTCCTCCTGCTTTGGCCCTAATTCCAGCCAGCACTTAATACATCCATTAATACATATCTCGCCAGCAAAGCTCTTGAGCAAACACCTCGTTTAAAGATTTGCTTATCTCTAATCCCTTGGTGAAGAAGTAAGGTATTACTCCAAAGGAGTAGAAAGGGATAATCGAGCTGTAAATCCTCACAGTTTCTATCATTTATAACCAGAGCTTAGTCATCTTTTGACCAGTGACGCACAGCACTGATTTCTTGCTGAATAAAATTGTAGAAGCACAGCCAGTTTTTCACACAGCTTGGAACTGTGCCCTTTATGGGGTTTTATGAATGCAGAGCTCAAGGTCCATAGTATGCCACGGATAACCTCATGCAAGGTCATGTTTTGCTGGAATAACAGCACCTAAATCCTCCACAGCAACAACGGGGGCCAGCCCTACCTGGAGATATTATCAGATTTCCCAGGGATTTGGCTGTGCAGAACAAGTTCAAACTGTGAGAGCAATAAAGGCAGTTGTAAAACGCTGAAGACTGGAACTGTAAAGGTCAGAGCCTGATCTGCACTCCCCCAATTCTCACATGTATTTAGATCTGAGATACCCAGTGCGTTTAGCTCAGCGCTCTGCAGTTCAGCAAGGTGGAAGAAAATCATCTTTACCTTTGGAAAATTCCATCATGTGGCTATGTTTTCCTTCCAAAACTCCAGAATTTCATGTCATGAATGATGCATATTCTGTCTCAAAGGAAATCACCTCAGAAAAAACATTCTCCATGGCTTAAACTTTAAGCATGTTCTTCTGAACCAACATGGAGGTGGGTAAAAGTGCATTTTCCAGGTGATCTGGACATTCACTTTTGCACACACACATGAAGAGAACAGAACCATGAGAAATTTTCCTTTCCAGCCTGCCAGTGAAGCCAGATCACACATAGGACTCTCAGAGCTCTGTAAACTCTTCTTCTAATCCCCAGGCACCTTGGATTGAGTGCTTGGCCAGGATCTGGAAGGAATTTATATTCAATTTAGTAGCCACTGAGTGAAAGTACTGAGAACTCCTTGCTGTGCAAACATCTCTTAAAGAAAGTCCAAGAAGTCCATTGAGGTCAGGGGTTTTATAGCTTCTGCTCCCTTTTATGGAGTTTTACTCTTAAATGTGAAGAGACTTGTTAAGTTTTTGTATTGCCTAAACCTGGAAGTGGAGAATGTTTTGATTCATCCAAAGAAACTCTCAGAAGGCCATCAATGCTCAGAATGAAAATGATTCAAAACAATTAACCCCCTGAGATTAGTCAGAATTAGCTCTTTTCCTGTACTGGTCTGTATGAAATAATTTCTTGACCTTTGACCAGGGAGGAAAAAGTTAAAAAGCACAAAATAAGCTATAAAAATGACCATTAAAAATTTCCTGAGGAAATCTATTTAAATGCTGATGTCATTTTATCCAGTCACCACTTCAGTTTTACTCTGTGTTAAACCAGCAAGGCACCATGAGACTCATGAGGAGGGGAAGGTTTGTCCAGGTGACAGCAGGAACAAAGGAGACACATCCAAGGGGGAACACACAGGCAAGGGCTGCCAGGAAGACCCTCCTCCAAGATGAAGGAGCAATCTGAAGAAAGAGGTGTCTCCCTACTCTGGAATTTGAGGTGGATCCTGGGACATGAAGCACAGAATGCTTTGGGTTGGAAGGGACCTTGAAGATCTTGTTCCAACCCCTCTGCCATGGGCATTCAGCAAGCCTTGCTCCAGATGTCCAGGTTTGGAGAAGCTCATGGAAGTGTTGAATTTAAACAGAGGTTTAACAATCCAACAGATTGTTAGGCTACAGAAAATCCACTTGGGATCGTGGCCCTCTAATGGAGTGAAGAAAAGGCCTCCAACTCAAAGCAGAGTGGTGAGTGCCAGTTTGTTGAAAAGCCAAGGGAAACAGGAGAAGATGTGGCCTCATAAATCTGGTTATCCTTCCAAAAATATACTGCAGGAACATGAGATGCTACTGGGAACACACATAGTACAGCACAGTGCTCAGCAAAGCAGGGTAACCTAATTTCAATGTTACATGAAAGAAGAAAACCCTGACTCATATTTTATGAAAATTGTAATGGTGAATCAGCAAATTACTTCTGTTTATGTCCTCCAACGTCAGCACGCTGAAGTCTGGAGCAACTTGAACTAATCCCAGGACACTCATAAATAGACTATATTCAGTCCAGCTGAAGCTGGGCTAAATAGGAACAAGCAGGAATTCGTCATCAACGGACAGCTGGGAAGCTCAGAAAATTCTGTTTCCTGCCTGTCCCGTCAGAAGGAAAGACAAGCTCTGTGTGTGCCCTTCACCTCTGACTCCTGTATCAGATCCCAAATAAAAATATTTACACTTCAGAAATGTGTGGCCATTATAACAAGATGTCTGTGGATGGCAAATGCTGGTGGCTTTATATATGTGCCTGTTTGCACATATCCCTGTGGTGGAAGGAAGAAAATAAAACTGCACAGAAATCTATAACCTGATCTGGTTTGTTTAGCTGCTAATCCAATCTTCTCTCCTAGTGGAGCTCCAATAATTTGATTGTGTTGTGTAGGGCACTCTGGAGCACCTGAGGGATGAGAATGAAATACTGTAGATGAGCAGAGAAGCTGCTGAAATGCCTTCCTGCATCAGTGCTCCAGCTACGTCACGAGATTTCTGCTGCTCACCCTCAGACCCAGGTGAGGACACACAAATCCCTGAAGCATTCCAGAGGTTTTTGTCAAGCATCGGAACGGGGCTGCCCAGGGAGGTGTGGAGTCCCCATCCCTAGAGGTGCTCAAGGAATGACTGGAGGTGGCTCTCAGTGCTCTGGGCTGGTGACAAGGTGGGGATCACTCACAGGTTGGACTCATGACCTTGGATGTCTTTTCCTGCCTTAAAGATCCTGTGATTCTGTGATGTTCTGCTGCAGGGCTTTTTCAGCCACACTTTGAGGGGAGCACATGGAGCACAGCAGTACTGTGTCCCCCCTCTGGGGCTGTTCTGGGACTGCTCTGCTGCCTGGACTAGGCACTTGGGCTCCCACTGGAAGCAGCAATGTCCCCAACGGGGTCACACCTGGCTGCATATCCTCCTGTAGGTTTGTTACACTCATTGGTGCTGTAACAGCATTAACTGCCTGTAAATTCCCATTATCCCCCTCTCCCCCTCATAGCAAGTCGTAACTGTGATGAGTTTCATCTCAGTCTCCTCCAGCTGTACAGACCAAGTGATCTCAGCCACTCCTCAAGACCCTTCACCATCTTCCTTGCCTCCTTGGGATGTTCTCTAATAGTTTAATGTCTCTTATATTGTGGTGCCCAAAACCTCCCCCAGGACTGGAGGTGAGGCCACCCCAGTGCAGAGCAGAAGGGGACAATCCCCCCCACGTGCCTGGTGCCCCCAGGGAAACGGATGTCCCTCCTGGCTGCCAGGGCACTGCTGACTCAGATCCAACTGCCCATCGAGCAGGACCCGCAGGGAAAAGAGCCGAGATGGCCCTTCCCCTGGAGCGGGGCAGAGGCTGCTGGTGGCACTGGTGGCCCAGTGACTGTTCCGTGCAGGAGCCCCAGGGCCAGAGCTGCAGCTGGGAGTGACCTCAGCGTGACGCCAGCAGCGCTGAGTCACCAGGGCAGGCAGCAACAACGGGAGAAGTTTCCACATTTGCAAATGGAAAAGGCTTAGATCAAGCTGGATGGGATTTTTAAGGGAGAAGCAGCAAGGCTCTGCAGTGGGGTTCATGTGCTACAAGGAACTGTTTCATGGGCTTTCAATGAAAAGAGCTGTAGTGGAGCTTGATATTATTATTTACTGTGTTGTGCAATATTGCAGCAATCCCAAAGAATGACAAATACACAGCGATTCCTTCAGAGAATCAACCACTCTGATAAATACTGCTCTGACAGGAAGGATTTGTTTTGATCATCATTGAGAAAACATGTTTTAAACACTCGGCACAGCACAGGCAGCCCTGGCAGCAGAAATCTGAATCCCTGGAGCACAGAGCAGTCACGTAGGCTCCTGGTGGCTCCCTGTCACAGGATTTCAGCTGGGGAAAAAAGGGGGAAAAGCCCTGAAAGTATTGTGAAGGATTATTTCTTAAGTGACCCAAAATAAAATGCAAGAAAGGTAAAGCAAAGACATAAAATTACTGTTTTAATTTGAAAAAAAATTGCTATTCCACATAAAGGTTTTGTAGTCTCTTTGAGCCTTTGGAGGTGCTTGTCTTCCTCCAAGGCTGGGCTGAGTTTAACTACAGCTACACAACCCTAAGTCGTGGCAGAGCCAGAGATTTATTATTGAAAGGAGTTTAATTTTTTTAAGAAATAATTTTGATTTTTTTTTTATCTTCATGCTGGTTCTTTTAACTGCTTCCCTCCACTAGTCTTTTTCCAGAAGAAAAATCACTTCCCTGTCACATTAACTAAGTTTAATTTTCTCCTTAAATCTGTCCCAGGCTTCTCATTTGCTCAGTGGTTGACAGAGTATTTTCAAAGTCTAAATATTAATCTATTTAAGAACAGAAAGGAAGCATTTTGGGGGAAAAAATAAACTTTCAAATTTTTTCCAGAACTAGAAGTTTGTTTTCCTCAATCTGTTTTGATTTGAGTGAACCCCCATGTCCCTATTTTAAATTGAGCATCCACAAACCATTCCAGAACACAACCAGTACAGCCCAGTAGAAGGTTGTGCCAGTGCTCCTGGCAGAGATAAGCTGGAAATGAAGCTTATTCAGGAAATTCATGGTAATAGAACAGGGGAAAAAAACTTATTAGTAAAAATAAATGAGCCCAGTGATGTGGAGCCCTTTGGTTTTCCCTGTCTTACTGGCTTTCAAAAAGACCTAACTTAGATTTACACCAATTTTTCTGAAAATGACACAATCTGAGGGACCTCAGAGGTGGAGAATCAGATCATTAACGCCAGTATTGGAGAATTAAATGGTTTTATTGAACTGATTCTTTCATGCCCTCTGGCTGCTGCCTTTCAGATCCTGGCAGGTTTGCTCTGAATTCCTAAACACTTCATCCTGGGCTTTACAGTCCTGTTTGTCTTCATTGTTCCACAAAGCGACAGGAGAAATCTCTCTGCTGCTTCAAATAAATAATGCCCATGGTGGAAGAAGTTTTCTTTCCATGAAACTTTGAAGGAGATGGCAACATTTCAAAGGACAGCCAGAAGGTTTTAAAGGCAATGATGTTTAAAGAACATGAAATATGACTAAGAGGAGTTTTTATGCAAAAAAAAAGAATTTACAAAAAATCTTAAAATTAGCTTTTTCTGAAACATTAACTATTGGATTCTCCTTTCCATGGAAAATGTCATCATTTCTGGTGTGCACTCTAAATGAAAACAATTTTTGGTGAATTTTCTGTGGAACAGAACCTCAGTTTTCCCTATTTCACTGGTGTCTTTCAGATGAAATGTACTACAGAAGTTTCTCTGTGAAAGAACAACCAGTGGTTCAGTGCTGAACAACAACAACATTCAGTGCTGCACATTCAGTGAAGCTGTGGCTGCCCCTGGATCCCTGGAAGTGTCCAAGGCCAGGTTGGACAGGGCTTGGAGCAACCTGGGATAGTGGAAGGTGTCTCTGCCCATGGCAGGGGGTGGGAATGGGATGGGTTTTCAGGTCCCTTCCAACCCAATCAATTCCATGATTTTATTCTTACCTTATACTTGCAGTGATTTTATTGAGTCATGGAAATGCTCATTTTGGATGTAACCATGCAATATGTGGTAAAAAAATTGCCAGGATCAACAGGCCTTTTACAGGCTCCCTGTAGCCAGAACATCCCTGTTTATCCAAGTCCAGACAGTGGGCAGAGCTGTATTTTGCCTCATCTCCCCATGCTGAGCCAGGACTGATTTGTCTTTACCTCTTTGAACTGGACTTGTGCAGTTGCCAACCACCTGCAGTGGAAATCTGGTGAGTCACCAGCATTTTGGACCATCAATAATTCTGAGCTGCAGAGTCCTCCTGCTGTGGTGAATCTTGCTGGGAGTAGAAAAGCAGAGTAGCCAGTGGGCAATGTGTGTACATCGCAGTGCCAGTGCTCCTCCATCCAACAGGATGAGGCCAATCCTGGCTCATCCCAGGGATAACATCATTCCTCCTCCCATGGCCAACTGCTTCTGCCTCGGAGATGCAGCCAAAATCCCACATCCCCCACTGTCTTTATCACCTTAATTTCTTTTTGCTGTCTGTAGATTTTAAATACAATGTGAGTCCAGTCTTTGTATTGCTTTTATTGGCATCCCCTAGGAAAATTGCATTTTAATTACAAGTGTTCTCCCAGGGTCAGAGTTCGCAGCACTGCTGCATCACACCTGGATTATCTTGTTCTGATGTTCTACCCCCTGAATTTCTATTTAACATTTGCTGCCTCTTGCGCCTCATGCGTGACTGACTTCAGGAGTGACTAAGGGAACAGATCAATTATTGTGATTAAAATTGATCCTCATCGCTCCTGGTGTCACAGTTCACAAGCCAACGCTCATGAGCTCATTTGGCTTGGGTTTGTAACTACTGCATATGGTAAGAATCTCATTGAGCAGAGTAAAATCATGGCTACGTCAAAATTAAAGGATTTTATCATCACAAGAATAAAAATCAAGCTGTGTTTATGGCCTTTATACCTAATGGTAAAGTCATATTTGGGTTGGGATGCATTTCAAAAATGCCCTTTTATAGCAAGAGACACTGTTTGGGAGGTTTATGTAATATGGGATCCCAGGCACCCTGAAAATAAAATGTACCTTTGTTTCCTCTTGCAAAACATGAAGGATATTCCTGTAGGCTTGGCTGAAAGACATCAAGGAAATGCCAAATGTTCATAACACATTACACAGAAAAGCTTATTATAATCAACAAATACTGGGTTGGTCAATTCCTGCATGTGGAAACACATAAGAAAGGGAAAAAAAGAGATGGAAAAGAGCATGATGGAGGCAGAATAAAAGAAAAACTGAGCTGAAACATCACAGACAGAGAAGGAGAGTTTTATGTAATGAATGTTTTCCACCTCATTACCTCCTTCCTGCCCTAAACACCATCACCACCTGTAAGTGCACTCATTAAACTGGCAAATCCATACACCTCCATCATGCCTGGAAATTGAATTTTGCTGAGTTTTCAGCACTTTTATTTAATAATTCTGATTTTTTTCATCTTTTCAGTTCACTTCTTTCCTAGCTCATTCTCTTATGCAGCTCAGTTTGTCAGTTTTATTTCTCCAAAGTGCTACGGAGGGAGCAACATATAACTCACAACTCAATAAAATTTACAGAAAAATAAATATTTGCTGCATCCAAGATGAGATGGAGACTGCGTAGGAGGGGAGGAGGCAGGAGGTAGACTTGAAATTGCTGCTTTTGAAAGAGATTTGAGAATTGAGAGTTGGTAACTCAGTACAAAATGGCTGGGGCTCTAAAATGGATTTATCAAGAACTGAAATACAAAAAGCAGGAGGGAAATGTTCAGAAATCGTGGCTGTGCAAGGTGATTTCAGCCTAATGAGCAGCACTGGACACCCATGATTGTTTGAAGGTAAACCAATTTATTTACAATTTTATTGGCTGGAAAAAGCCACCAATTGCACCTTCACCTTTCAAAGCCTGGGATACAGCAAACTCCTCATTTTAGAGGCAGAAGGTCTGTACCAGGAGTTCAGAGATTAATCAACAGCTTTATTCATTTCCAAGCGTTGGTGACTCAGATGTCAAAGAACAGGGACTCCAATGACAAAGTTATCCCTTTTCTCCTGGGTGAGGGAGGCTGGAGGGTTTGGGCACTGAACTCCTGTGAGCAAAGCCTCTCTCTGTGCCCAAAGCACAGCTCAGGAGTGACATTTTTTTCACTTTCAACATGTTAATTTTACAAAAATATTTCTAAATGATTAAATTACATAAGTTTCATTGCAATCTGTGCCAACATCTTGGTGTATCTCTACACCTGCACCCACAGTAGGTAATATACTTAATTCAGGATGCTGAAGATATATGCCTGGTAATGTGTTTGTTTCAAATTTGGAGGGGTTTTAATAATGAAAATTCAGGGATGAATGTCAGAAAAAAAACCCCAAGCCAATAAATTGTACTTCTTTTTTAGCTCAGGCAGCTTTTTAAGGTATATTACCAGTATATTTCCTCAGCAGTCAAAAGGAAAGAGGGATTTCAGTTGGAATTGGTGAGTTGATGTCCTGAGCAGCTCTGAGGAAGCTGCAGCCCAGTTTGCTCCCTCCTGTGTCACCTGTATGACACTGATGGATGCTTTTCCAGGTTTAATTGAGGTAGAACATTACACGCTGCTGTTTCTGAGCAGGTTTTGCTGCTTTGTTCTCTAACATTGCGGATAATTAGGTCAGGTTCACTTCTCTTTGACAGCACTGAAATGAATCATTTTTTTCAGAGTAGATGATCACTCTAACACTTCCTATCTAATATCACTGCCACCTCCAAATCGTGTCCTAATTAGAGAGTTCCAGGAATATTAGAGGAAAAAAAAGGTGGATATCCAATGATCTAGTGTCTGCTTCTGACCCTGGAAAACCTTATTCATTTAAAGAACTATTACTCATGAGAATTACTGTGCAAGCTTCCAGGAGGCTGAACACAGGAGAGTTGTCCAAGCACGAACAGACTCTTTTAAACAGAGAACTATTAAATATGTTAAATCTCTCCTACAGCCCTCCAGAGATTTGCTTTAAAACCATAGACAATAACGCTTCTGAGAACTGGTGAAACTGAGAATTATCACATCCGGAAAATCTCATCTTTCCCCATCTCCTGGATAAAAAGGTCCTTCCTGCAAACCTCTCCCATTACACACAGAGTCTGTCACTGCTGCAGTGTCACCAGTTGGGTTTCACAGCCAGGACTTGGCGATCTTTATCCCTGTAAATTCAGACTCCCAAGACACCAGCAAGAATAATTAGTTACTGGCTTTGCTCAAGTGCCTTCTGCCACACTCTTGCAGTTCATTTGCCACGAGCACGCCTGCATTATTACCGTATCCACAACTTCTACCGGCATTTCACCTGGGAGGATCTGCCAGCTCAGATGCATCAGTCCTTCGGCAGGTTTTGTCTGAGATGCCTCAGCAGAAAATATCAATAAATATAGATCCTGGTGGGTGAGAGGCTGGACATGTTCCAGCTCAGAACCCCCAAGTCCCAGGCTCATCCCCAGCGTGGACAACAGGAAAGAGGGAATTCTGGAGCTGTGCCAGGGCAGAATCAGGCTGGATATCAGTGAAAGGTTTTTTCCCCAGAGGGTGCTGGGCACTGAACAGCTCCCCAGGGAATGGTCACAGCCTGAGGCTGCCAGAGCTCCAGAACATTTGGACAATGCTGCCAGGGATGCACAGAGTGGAACTGTTGGGGTGTCTGTGCAGGGCCAGGAGTTGGACTGATGATCCTTGTGGATCCCTTCCAACTGAAGATATTCTGAGATTTACACTGGATATTATAAATAAATTGTCCCCTGTGGCCGTGGTGAGGCCCTGCAATAGATTTCGCACAGAAGCTGAGGCTTCCCCATCCCTGCAATCCCCCAAGGCCCGGCTGGCCGCAGCTCGCAGCACCCGGTGTACGGCGGTGATCCTGCCCACAGCAGGGCAGGGCCAGATGAGGCTCCCGCTCCCTCCCAGCCCGAAGCCGCAGGCGCGGCGCCGCCCCGGCTCGTCACGGGGCCGGAACCCGGAGCCGCCGGAGCCGCCGCCAAGCCGGGCCCAGCGCCGCCCCAGCCCGGTCCGGAGCCGCGCCGCTCCCCCCGGCGCCGCCAGCATGTCCAACATGGAGAGTATCCTCGGCGGGACGGCGGGCGGGCGGGACGGGAGCCGCCGGGGCTGGGCAGGGCTGGGCCGGGCCGGGGAGGTGGCGGTGGGAGTGAGGCCTCCCCGCCGGCAGGAGCCCCGAGGAGCCCCGGGGCGCGGGGAAGGAGGAGGCGAATCTCTCCCCTCACGGCGGGTCGCGGGGCCCGAGGGGCAGCAGCAGGAGGGGAAGGAGGGCTGGGCGTGACCCTGGCAGGGGCTGAGCGCTCCGGACCTCGGAATTGTCTTCTAAAGACGAGAAAATCGAGAGGGGATGTCATATGCTACACAAATATCTCCAAGGGGTGTCAGAGGATGGTGCCAGGCTCTGTTCGGTGGTGCTCAGCGCCAGGATGAGGAGCAGTGGCCATAAAACCAAGAAGTTCCACCTCAACAGAAGGAAGAACTTCTTTCCATGGAGGGGCAGAGCACTGGATCAGCTGCCCAGAGAGGGTGTGGAGTTTCCCTCTCTGGAGACATCCCAACCCCACCTGGACGTGTTCCTGTGTCACCTGCTCCGGGTGACCCTGCCAGGGCACGGGGCTTGGACTGGGTGATCTCCAGAGGTCCCTTTCAACCTCAGTTATTCCGTGATTCTGTGGTTTCAGTGCCCTGAAGGGACGAGGAAGTGAGTGGGAAGTTCGGTGTCTCTTCCCAAGGCGTGATCTCTTGGCTGGGAGTGAGGAAGGGGAAGTGGCGTGAGCTCTGCCAGGGCTGTGGTGGATGGAGGGACAGCCCAGTTCCTGAGGCAGAAAACACGATTTATACTAAAAATAGTGCCAGTTGTGCAGCAGGGACTGCATACATGTGTAAAGATAGACTGGAGTGATGTCAGCAGGGCTGTCCCCCCAAACAGCCCTGGACACAGCTGGCTGTGCTTCCTGCTCTTGGAAAGAATATATACACAGAGCCCTGCGTGGACTGACTGAAACTTTTTTACTGTATAAAACCATCGTAATGCATAGGGGCAGAAAACTTACAAATTCCAGAGGTCTCAGTGTGGATGGAATGTACAGGCAGTGCTGGCATTGCTGGTTGTCCTGGTAGGGACTGACGGGATTACTGGAGCAGCTGACTGTGAGTCACAAACTGAGGTGGAAGTTGTGTTCCACTTGGGTTGTGGCAGTTGAGAAAGACACTTGCAGGGAGGAGCAGGAATGTGCTTCTCCGGGATGGGTGAGCTGGTTTAATGTCAGGTAAATTCCCCAGCTGAGTAACTGAGGAAGTTATTTCAAAATAAACTGCTCTGCTACTGGTGGCTACCTTAATAGATATCCTAAATGCAAAGTCACACCTGTTACATGTTTGTAAGCCTGCTTGTGATGTTTGTAGGATAACAAAGACATTCCTAATGTCTGCAGGTTGCTGTCAGAGTAAGAGGCATAGCTGGACTTTAAAGTAGAAAACAGCTCTGGAATAATTTATATATATGAAATATTGAAGAAACCTCAAGTGCTCGTAATGTTTAGCTTTGTGCTTCCACTTAATTGTTAATCATCTTAGTACCTGCTGCATCTTCCCCTTGGGATATCACAGGTGGCAGGAAAGAAGCCTACAAAGCTTTTTATTTCCATTTTGTTTAAGACTGGTACTATTTGGAAGCTTTCATCAACAGTATTTTAAGAGAATGTTTTCTGATTGTTACTTTTACAGCACATATTTTATTCTCTGTCAGTGTTAGCTTAGTGCAGTCATTCCAAGTTACTCTGACGGCTTTTCTTATGGTTTTCTTAGAGCTTTCAGTTTAAGCAGGGCTTGAACTTTTATTTTTAAAAAGTTTCTCTTCCTGACTGAAGTACTCTCTGCCCAAAAGTCAGATGATGGAGTTGTCGGGGAGCCTGGGATCACTCACATGACCCAGGGCTGGGAAGGAGCTGGATGAGCAATTTAGATCTGAGATCCTGCTGGGTTGTAGCTGGCCATGGCCAGCTGAGCCAGTTTGCTGTTATGCTGTTCATTTGTTGTGTTCCTCAGTGGCTTTGGGCTTTTTTTGGAAGGGGAGGGTCCAGGCAGGTCAGGAAACTGCATAATTTCACTGAGAGTCACAGGCTCCGGATGTGGGAGTGAAAGTAACTGGCAGAGAACAACTCTCAGTTCCTCCTGGTGGGTGTTTGGTGGTTGGATTTATCAGTCTGAAGTAGCTTTGATCCCTTAATTTGAACTGCAGAACACCTGTTTAATTTGAAGTTTGCTGCAAAGGAACTCAACAGGAACTCGAAAAAATGCGACAAAGAAGAAAAGGCTGAGAAAGCTAAAATTAAGAAGGTGGGTCTGAACCAAGCTTTTTAGATCTGTTGTTTGCCTATTAGAGCAGGAAGACATCTGATGTTTTATCATTTCCCTGGTGTGCATGCTAATAATCATGTGGTCAGTGTTTGTGATTTAAAATATGTGACTATAAATCTTCCTGTGTTTATTAATAAACATGAGGAGAAATCCTTGTGTATCCTTGTGGACAGCTTGTGGCATTTGCTTCCCAAGAGGATTGTCTTGTATGTGCTTTGGTAGGGACTATTGTTCCTGAAGGTAAAAACACTTCATGTTTATCAGCTTCTATTAAAAGAGCTTGTGAAGAGGAACTTCAAAACTGCTTTTGAGTCCTTGAAGTAGTGAGAGAAGAGAGACTGAGTTGATCTGACTATGTTTTTGCCCTTGAGATACAGCTGTACCACCTGTGTCTGTGTTGGTGTCTTGAGACTGGAAATGTTTGCAGGAACAGAAAAGTATGTTTCTGTAGCTCTGCAAAACAGCCAGTTTGTAGTACATTCTAGATGCCTTCCTTGGAAAGAAGTTAGGCGTTCACATCTTGGAAATATTTGGGATCTATTGTGGGAGGAGGGAGGGGTTTGTTTTCTTTTTTAATAGAAAAAAACACAGTGACTAAATTCTTCTCAAAACCAAAACAGGCTACACAGAAATGCCATTTACAAGACCAGCGAAGGGTAAAACACTTTTCCTTTTGCCTTCCCCTCTTTCCCAAGGCCATTCAGAAGGGGAACATGGAAGTGGCGCGGATCCACGCGGAGAACGCCATCCGCCAGAAGAACCAGGCCATCAACTTCCTGCGCATGAGCGCCCGTGTGGACGCTGTGGCAGCCAGAGTCCAGACTGCTGTCACCATGGGCAAGGTGAGGCCAAGGAGGGGACCTCCCATCTGCTCTGGAGTGACTTCATTCCAGCTGGAATGAGCTGGGAGCTTTCACTTTCTGTTTGAGATGTAGCCAAGAGTCACTCGGGTGCTGGAATTCCTCTGGCAGCTGCTCTTTGGATTATTTCACAGATACTTGTCCCCTTCAAAATACATAAAGTCAGGAGGTAGGAGTTGTGATGCCACAGATCTTTTTTAGCTCAGGTAGTTGTTTAAGGTAAACTGATTTATTGCTCCTCATCTTGAGAGTTTATTGTGCAATGTGACCTGTGGGCCAAACGTATCCCTTAACACTGACAGGTCTCAAGTCTACAGAAGTTAGTGCCTTATAAAGCTCATTTTTAGTGATTTTTGCCTCTGAATGTGTATTTCAGGTGGTTGAGTTAATTTCTAGAGTTTGAAATGATAGGAGCTATTTAAAATATGACATTTCAGAGAGCAATAGTGCATTCCCTCCTCTTTGATACTATCAGAGCTCTGTGGACAGAGATAAGAGAGCTAGGTAAGAAACCATAGAATCCCAGAATAATTTAGATTGCAAGGGACCTTTAAAGCTCATCCAGTTCCACCCCCTGCCATGGGCAGAGACACCTTCCACTATCCCAGGTTGCTCCAAGCCTCATCCAAGCTGGCCTTGGACATTTCCAGGGATCTAGGGGCAGCCACAGCTTCTCTAGGCATGCTGTGCCAGGGCCTGCTCACCCTCACATTTGTTCCTAAACTGCTCATTTTTCCTTGTAATAATTTCCTTCCCCTCGTTTCAGGTAACAAAGTCAATGGCAGGGGTGGTGAAGTCTATGGATGCCACATTGAAGAGCATGAACTTGGAAAAGGTAAATAGACTTAATTTTCTTGGAACTGACGTCAAAAGCAGAAGGGACAACAGACACAACAGTTTTAAAAAGGGAAATTCAATCAAGAATTTTCCAGTTGAGATGTATTTTTTCTGTTGTTTGAAGATTATTGATTTGATTCATATTTTTATAGATATCTGCACTAATGGACAAATTTGAGCATCAGTTTGAGACACTGGATGTTCAGACACAACAGATGGAAGACACAATGAGCAACACTACAACGTTAACAACGCCACAAGTAAGAATAATAAAATACATTTTAACAAGGTGATCTTAAATTATGTGTCTAAACTGTTCGTTGTCAGCACTTGAAACACTCAGGTATATGTTTTAGTTTTTTCTACAGATAAGCTAAGTTCTTTAGAAGCATTATTTCTCAAGCCAGAGTTCAATTAATGTCATTTTAACTGCTGAGCACCTCTGCTCCTTATTTTTGAGTTTATACCTTCTGGTGATTAAGTACAAAACTATTCTGCCAAAGGCATTTCCCTGTAAATCAGTTTTGTTAAATTAATTCCTGTTCTCTGAAAATGTAGCAGAAGAGGTTGTCAGAAACTCCAAATGCAACAATCCATTTTGTTTTCCTTTAGAACCAAGTGGACATGCTCCTGCAGGAAATGGCAGATGAAGCAGGGTAGGTGAAATTTCTATTTCTTTAATAATGCTTGGTTCCCACAACCCTTTCTGGTTATATCTAAGGTCAAATACCCTTGGTTTATGAGTCTGTCTCTTGGAAGCAGAGAAGAAACATAATTTTCTTTTTACCTCTGGACATACATGACTTGTCTTGGTAGTGAGTCAAAATTACTCACCAGTCTGTGTAACTCTGGAGTGCAGCGTTCAGGGCATGCTGTCTCATTATTCCTCTGCTGTCAGTTATCGTGCTTCCCCCTTTATCCACATGTGCCTGACTTGGTTTTTGTTCTCTTTCCTCCTGTTAGCCTTGATCTGAACATGGAACTACCTCAAGGACAGACAGGTTCTGTTGGTACAAGCGTTGCCTCAGCAGAACAGGTAAATGTTGGATTTCAGTGAGGTTAGTGTTTTCTGGAGAAATAGGATGTGAGAATTAATGCTTCACTCAGTCAAAACAAAATGCTAAATTGCTAAATTCTATTCCAGCTGTCCCAAGGAAACGGTGTAGTTAAAAGTCTTTCTGTCAAACTAATTTGAACAATACATTTATTAAATGTTAAAGGGAAGGGACCTTAAAGCCCATCCAGTGCCACCCCCTGCCATGGGCAAGGACACTTTCCACTATCCCAGGTTGCTCCAAGCCCCATCCAACCTGGCCTTGGACACTTCTAGGAGTCCAGGGACAGCCACAGCTTCTCTGGACACCCTGTGCCAGGGCCTACCCACACTCACAGGGAAGGATTTCAGCCCCCTTGTTCTATCAAATATTCCATGTTCTTTGAGAAAAACCCACAAAAACTCAGCTCCTTTTCTCTTTAATTCTGTGCTCTGAAACTCTTCTCTCACAGCCATCCTTGAAGTCTTAAGCAAATCTTTTTAAGCCAGGAGAGAATTTCTCATGAGCTGGACATGAGATGGCAAAGGTTGCTTTTCCTGTTCCTGATGGTTGGTTTTCCCTTTGTGTTTTCCAACTGTGCAGGATGAGCTGTCACAGAGACTGGCCCGCCTACGTGATCAAGTCTAACTGAACAAAGCTGCAGTTCTTTGGACCTGCTTCCAAATTCCCTGTCTGAAACTAACCCTGCACTACACTCGAGGTGTAAAACAGTCCAGCTTAGGTGTTTGAATATTTGTAATATAGGGTACTTCACTCCCAGCTTGCTACTCTTTCTAAAATACATTAAGTGACCCAAAAATATCAGCTCTAATGTCATTTTCTGTACATTTGGAAGTTGATCTATTTTTTGCAAGCTTTTTTCACAAATTCAAGTTGATGTTCTAAGTCAGCTACTACTGGTGGTACATTCTAGTTCCAAGCAAAGCAGAGTGTCAGTGAGATATATTTTAAATTATGAAGTGATTTTTTTTTAATTATGAGAACTGTTTATGGTTGGAGAACTGATGTATCAGTTCAGATGATTGTTGTAGATAATTTTCCTACAGAGCCAAACTCCTGGAACACGCAGGGATGGACAGCGTGGACCTCCTGGAAAATGCACTTGTTGAAACAAAAAAGTGGACTTTGAGGTTTTTTTAGTCTTTTAAAGTTAGGATAGATGTGCCGAAATTAGCAGTTTAGTTCAAAAATGAGTTACCAAAAGCTGATTTCATATAACTGCAGACTTGTATGGTGGCATCACTTTAGCACAGGAGGAATAAAATATATTTTTGGACTCTTTGCCAGGTCTGTTGCTCTCTGCAGATAAAATCCCATGGTTTGTAATATTCCAGTTGTATGGAGGAGCTAATTTTAGGAATCCTTTTATATTTCTGCATAATAAGAGTCTGGCTGCTCTCAGTAGCTTCAAACTCTTGTTGCAGTTGTAAAGTTAAAAATGGTTGTAGAAATTTGTAGCTGAGACCACTTGTGATGTGTTGTGATAAACAGTGGTGTTCAAATTCTCTTCCTGATTTTTTTGGGCTCATTTATATGTTTTGTCTTTGTAGGGGTGAGGGAAGGTGTGGAGCACCAGGTTTGGAATGGGTTCTTAATTGCCTTGTGTTCAGGGCCTCATGGGTTTTCTGGTGTTAGGGAATTGTTTAAGGAAAAAAAAAAAACAACTCACTTTTTTATTCAAGCAAGATTTTTTCAGTGAAAATGTGCAAAAATGATAAAACATTTCAGAGCAGTTTCAGCCTTTGTTTCAAATGTGTTATCCACCTCACTCAAGGGTTGAGCAGGAGGTTATGTACTGAAGTAATCAAGGTTGCTGCAAAAATAAGGAAAATTAGACAAAACAACCTGAAATGTGGGATTCTGTCTCACACTGGCAGCTGAACTAAAACCATGAGTTTAAAATGGGATCTTTTCACTTGTTAGAAAGAAAGTGGATTTAAAAATAAACACTTTGAGTGTTCCTCCTGTAAACAGGAGAAGCTGGAAGGTGTTTTAAAATCTCATGCTGACAGCTGTAGTCTGGCTACAATCCTTCAAATTATGACTAAAACATCCTAGGAAATGGACTATTTCCTGCATTTTCTTCCCTGGCGGTTTCTGAACAGTGTAAGAAACCAAGATTATGGTGTATCTATGCAACCCACTTACCCAGCTGGGGTGACTGTGTGTGTGCCTTTGCCTTGCTGGACTCCCTTCAGTTTTTTAATATTCAGTTATTTCATATCATGAGAGTGCTGGAAGCTTCCTGTTGTGAGAAGTTTACTTGGAGTAAACAACAGTTTACTTGGAGCTGTCCACAAAATACTGAGGATTCAGTGTTTGATAGCAGACAACTCCAGCTACTGTGGCTGGCTTCTTTTAGTGTTAGAAATGATGGTGCTGTTAGACTGGTTTGGGCCATTCTGGAATTAGTTGAGAGTCAAACAGCAATTCTGAGATCCCACATGGTTCGTTTTCCCAGTCTGTTGCCTTGCTGTGAGCCTTGGAGGGATTTAAAAATGAAGAGTGGGACTGAGATTGCTGCAACAGAAGGGTTAAATAAGCTTCATTATTTTATTGATTGTTGTGGAGCTTTGAGCTTATCCCAGGCTGGTGAACTCCAGGACCAGCGTAGATTTCCAGTGTTGTTTCTTTAAAGGAATTAACAAACATAAAGGTTGGACTGACATAATTAAGGTTATGTCTGGGAGACTGTGATGCAAAGAGGCTTAGGAAGAAATAGGTGTTTGAGACTGGGAATCTTTGCCTCCTGACTTCACCCCAGGAGTTGCTGTGTATTCCAGCCGTGCCAGGATTTGGGGCTGGCAGCTCCTGCATACAGAACTCCTGCCCTCTCCTGGGGAAATGCTTTCACTCGTGGCTGGGAGCTGCATCCAGAAAGGTTGAAGTTATATTTTAAATGTATACATTTTTTCTCATGTCATTTGGAAATGCTTAAAGCTGAAAGCTACACTTAAAGCAATATTTGAGTTTCATCCTTCCTCCCTTCAGGTTCCTCAAAACATTTCTCTTTCCTGAGCAGCTCTGGCTCCTCACTCCGACCTTGTTTTGTCTCTGTAAATTGAGTGTGTTTGTAAAGTTCATTTCATGTTAAATCATTTGTTTGTGCTTTTCTGGAACCTTATTGCCAGCTAAAATTTCAATATTTCTGCTGATGAGCAGGCACATCTAAAGTGAAACATTGCTTGAAATGTTGCTGGATGGTTTTGCTCAGCATTTTTTATCCTCTGTTACTAAAACTGCTGGTTTGTGGTAGCTTTGTCTTCATTAGAATTCCAAAACAAAGCCATGCAAAGCTTCAGATGAAGGGAGAGGGAAGGAAAACAAGATCAAGAACTCTAATGTCATTTGGATAAAACTATCAAGTTGCCTTTGTGGAGATCCTCAGAGCCAAAAAATAGTGAATTTTTGTTAAACATAATTCAGCAGTTATATATAGACACATATTCTGAAGCTGGTGACGTGTATAGAGAAGAGAACAATTTTTGTAGCTCTGGTTGAGTTCACTTTGAAAACTGCTTTACTTGTATGGGACAGTTTGTAAATGTAATTGCAGGTGGTAAATAAAATTGTACAGACAACTTACTTTGGGTCTGTGTCCCACTTGTGTGGCTTCTACAGGTCTCAGTACATGGATGGACAAGCAGATGTGATGTCTTTTCTGTGGGAAGACATCCAGAAAATTAAATCTTTATGGAGAGAAAACAAGAAGAAAATGAAGTGGGTTCTACTGAGAGAGATTTGGGACAACTGGGGAGTAATTAATATTAAGTATAGCAACACCAACTCTGATTTTATGGGGGGTTTTAAATGTTTATTCTGATATGGAATGAACCCTGTGCTTAAACATCTCAGAGGGTTTTCTCTCCTTACACACAGAACAAGGGGCCACTGGAAAACTGGCTGGAGGTGGTGTAGGTTTGAGTCTGGGGTTGGGTTTGTCTTTCCCAGACATAAAAATCTTCAATTCTAACGTTTCTCTTCAGCCAGGGAGCCAGCAGAGGGCACCTCAGGCTTTGCTTTTGTGGGCCCTGCAGAAATGACCGGTTGGAATTGTTAAGGAAAGCTGCCTGTTTTCGGGAGCAGTCTCTCCCGACGAACCTTTGTCTGGGCAGTATCCACTTGCAGTAGGTCGTGCCTGGGACGGGGCTGGATCCCAAAATCCAGCCCAGCAGCACATCCACGGGGCCACCAGCTGAATGGGGTCAGTCTGCACTAAATCCTCCTAAAAAAGCCTTTGGGGGTAATTTATCTGGGATCTATTAGGAGTGTGATAGTGAGTAACCTTGTGCTTAAAGCCTGGGTTTAAATTTCATTTTTAGTTCAATTTTGGGAGTTTTTATCTGTTGTCATTCTGCTTTTGTCCTGTGATAATTCTTTTTTATACATAAGGAAACACTTAGTGTGTACTGATGGAAATGGGTTTTAGTGGTAAATTTTATTTTTCTGTTAGAGGTTTGATGAGCTTTGGTTTGATAAAGAATTGACTTTAATTTCAGGATTCTCTCTGCAGTTCATTGCAATTCTGGCTTCACCTCTTGGTCAGGCTGCTTTGAGCTCACGGCAGCACTTGGCTCCCAACTTTCTTTTTTCAGACAATATTTTTCCAAAGGAACCCCGAGAAGGGTCAGTGGCCTTGCTTGTTTCGGAAGCAGCTCCCTTCATTACCATTCCATGAGGGAAAGGCCCAGTGTGAGCAATCTGTAACTAATTTCACGTGCCAGTGGAGCTGCTTTCACTGGGAAGAAGATGCACTGAGAGAGTCTCCCAGGCTCCTGCTTCCCTTTACTGCTCTTTATTAAAGGAACTCAGCCTGGATCAGCTGCTTGGTTCAAAACAGAAAATCAAAGGGCTGCAGAATCCAGGTTTTGGGAAAGCTTTCCAAAGTCTTCCTTGCAGTGCTGGTTGCTATGAGGAGCTGCCAGACCGAGACTCAGAGGCTGCTCTCAGCCCTTACCTAGAAAAGGGGGATTTCAGAGAATAAAATATTCTATATTGCATATTTCTAATCTAAATATGTGCATTTAATAATCCAGATAATACAGATAAATATGCTAATTATATATAACAAATAAACAAAAATATAAATAATCTAAATATCTAAATAATCTAAATAAAATCTAAACATCTAAAGGAAAAATATGTTCTGCCGTCATGCCTGTGTGTATTGCTTAGGGTATTCTAAATTTATTAAGCCTGAGTGAAACAATCTTTTTGCAAAAGTCTAAAGCAATGAACATGACATAATGTGTGTATCTGACAAGATAATAATCAGCTTAATTTAATTTCCCTGCTATCTGATTCATAATTCTTTATCACAATCAATTTCTGTCAAAATGAGCTGTCAGGGATAGGAAAACATTTTAAAACTTCCTTTAAAGACACTCAGTATTTTTTATTAAATCTTTTATGACTCCTTTATTTTTTCAAAGAATAGATAAACATAACCCTGGAGTCTCTACAGGAGATATTTTCCTTTATTCTTATCACAATCAGGGCTTTGTTTCTCCTGCTGCAAAATGGACCAATACTGGAACCATTAAGCTCAATTTCTGTTGCTGGTGGTTTTTCAGTGCCAGGTTCCATCTGAAGTCCCAATAGTTGCCTGGAAATCCATAGGAGAAGCAGGCAGGCCTGTTCAGAGTGTTGTAAATTAGTTCCAGTCTCCACAAGCCTGCTATGACTAATTGATGTGACCTGGAAGTGGATAAAGTCCATAACAGTAAGATCAACTTTTCCTCTGGTAATTTGACAAACAGAGCCCTTTTTTTAAGTCCCGTGTAGGCTCCGTTCCCCATTTGTTCTGTCATGATGGGCATCGTTTCCGTGTTGGAGTGATAATGATTTTCCAGATTTCTGCTGATTTGTAGAGCAGGTGCCTTTATTTATTAATGCCAGAAGAAGGGAGAGATTCAACAGCACCAACAAAAAGAGGATTCCTGGCAGCAGCTGTATATCAAAGCCATTCCTTATCCAGTTATCTCGCTGTAAGTATTTGACCACTGCTTAAAATCTTTTTATTTCCATGTAAAATGTATAATTGCAACATTTTTTGCAGAGTAATTTTATGTGTAAAAAGGGCAGGAGTTATAATTTATTAGTGGTAATTATTACATTTAACATAATAGCACTGTTTTTTCATCCAAATATTTTAGAAATACAAAGGTTAATACCAAACCCCGAGTTGCCTGTGGTGAGTTTAAAGCAGCAAATACAGAATATCCCAAGTTCTCTTCCAAATTTAATGCCTTTGCTGAAGTTTTACAGTTTCTTTTAGCTTGTGGTTGGAGTAATAAATAGACCAAATATTCCCAAGCTCTTCATTAAGGTTTATGGGGATGTTTGGGAAATCTGGCTGTTTTCTCACGATACTCTTTACCACACAGGTTTTCCTCCTCCTGCGCTACAGAGTTGTGCAGGAAGGCTGGTGGTTTGAGGAGTTGCTCCAGCTCATTTATTTCCTACAGCCACAGGGAAATCAGGAACTCTCAGTGTTGTGTGGGCTTTGACTCTTGCAGAAGGGGCTGCTGGAATGAGACCTGTGCAGTGGAAGCTCCTGGAAACTCCCCATTGCTGCCTAATTAATTTTTTAGGAAAAATTTTAGGCAGCCACTGTAAGTACTGTATTGGCTGTAAGTAAATCCATGCTGCTTTCTGGATAGGCAGGGATTTAAGGAATTTTTCTGCCCCCAGCCCCTTCCAAGCCTGCATCCCACCCATCCTCTCCCATCCTCACCAAGTCTGTCGTACTCCAAAATAGTCTCACTGTAACTATAAACCCCCCAGCAGTGACCCAGGGGAGTCCAGTCCCTATTTATTTTTGCTCCAGTGGGATGTGAACCTTGGTCTTTCAGGGTGAAAGGTTGAGGGATGAGTGTCTTGTTTACCTGTGCTTTTCAGAGAATGTTTTCCTTTAATCTATTAAGCAGGCACACCATTTTGTCCCGTGGTGTGCAATGGGATCATTAACAATGTGCTTAATTACTACCAAACCACATCTGAGTGCCCAATGGCAGCAGGCAGGAGACTCAAAGCCCAGTTGGTCAGGCAGGAGGGTGCAGCAAGGCTCCCCCACCTCAGGGTTTAATAGAAACATCTTTCCATGAGCTCCTGTGATGTCTCCCTGATTTATACACAGCTTTGGTGATGGATAAAACCACGTTGGATGTTTTCCCATCAACTCTGACCAATGGCTGAGGGCAAACTGAGAGTGAATGAGGAGAAACCAAACTGCAGGGGATTTTAAAATCCAAATGGGATTCTTTGGAAGGTTATTTTAAAAACACCAAGACCTGATTTAATTCAACCACTGTAGCACTGCTGCCTTTAACATACCCCAGCATTTCTCTTCTCTGAAGCTCTTATATTCAGAAATTCACATCCCAAAGGTGGCATTTGGGCTTAACTTTTTGGCAGTGCTGCAGAATTGTTGTATACATTAATCAGCCGAGGTATAGGGCTCGGGCACATCCTCCACCAGGCACAGACACAATAGGATGGAGAAGGCCCAGCAAACACAGCTGGTGAACATATTTACCATCCACTGGTTAGTCACACTTGTGGAGTTTTAATTGAATTACCTTTGACAGTGAGCAGCAAACCTGGTGGGTGATCTACTAAATTTAACTGATGAATGGGCTCCCTAAAATCAATTAGCATCCAGGGCTGAGAGCATGAACACATCCATCGCTCGGCGGGGACTGGAGCAGGCTCGGAATGACAGCAGCAAATGTTGGCCAAGTGAAAGCACGGATCTCCTGCCGCCACTGACCCCTGCTCCCCACATGAAAGAAAAACAGGAGCCTAACAGGAGCTGAAAGAATCTGCCAGTAAATCATTTAAGCCCTGTTTTGTACAACTGATACAGGATGCTTCTAAACTGCTTGATTAATGCTGGGCAGTATATTAAAAGCAGGACGTGGCAGAGCAAGGAGTCTGTGGCCAGGCACCAGCTCCACAAACACCATCTGCTTGCTTAATTATTTTTGGGAGATTCAGGATAGCGGGGAGCCAGGAGGAGCTAGAAATGGCCTTTCCTTTTGCTACAGTGATCAGGCCCTGTCTGTGGGCACAGAGAAGCCCCCTCGGTCTTTAAGCTGTTTGTTATCTGAATAATCAAACGATGGCAAAATGCAGGCTGGAGGTTCCTCTGACCTTTGCCTCTGCGCAACCTGACCCTGCACAGGGCTCAGGCGGAGCATGTAATGAGGGACAGCTGGGATGGACTGGGAAAGGAGCACACACATGTCTGAGGGGAAAGCAGTACACACACAGTATCTGAGGGAGAAAGGAGCACACAAACACATATGTCCGAGGGAAAAGGAGCACACACACATCTGAGGGGAAAAGGAGCACACACACAATGTCTGAGGGGGAAAAGGAGCACACACAAAATGTTTGAGGGGAAAAAGGAGCACACACGTCTGAGGGAAAAGGAGCACACATCATGTCTGAGGGGAAACGGAGCACACAGTGTCTGAGGGGAAAGGAGCATACACAAAATGTTTGAGGGGGAAAAAGGAGCACATGCACAATGTCTGAGGGGAAAAGGAGTACATGCACAATGTCTGAGGGGAAAAGGAGCACACACACAATGTCTGAGGGGAAAAGGAGCACACACACAATGTCTGAGGGGAAAAGGAGCACACGCACAATGTCTGAGGGGAAAAGGAGCACACACACAATGTCTGAGGGGAAAAGGAGCACACGCACAATGTCTGAGGGGGAAAAAGTAGCACATGCACAATGTCTGAGGGGAAAAGGAGCACACACACAATGTCTGAGGGGAAAAGGAGCACACATACAATGTCTGAGGGGAAAAGGAGCACACACAAAATGTTTGAGGGGAAAAAGGAGCACACACACAATGTCTGAGGGGAAAAGGAGCACACACAAAATGTTTGAGGGGAAAAAGGAGCACACACACAATGTCTGAGGGGAAAGAAACACACACACACACCACACGCCATGGGGGGCTCCTGGCTTGGCACGCACTGGAGAAGACAGAGAACTCTCCAGCAGGGCTTTTGGGTTTGGAGGTGAGGAGGAAGAGCAGCAAACAGGGCCATAGCTTCCCCTCCCTTCACCCTCTTTTGCTGGATCACCAGCTAAACCTTCCTCAGGAGGAAATCTGGGCCAAAACCTGATTTACTGGAATATTGACTCAAGCAAAGACTCAGTCTGGACTAGGCCATGTGTGAACTTTATTAATTTTTTTACCAAAATGAAAACATGTCAAACTCAACGACACCCAAACTGAACTTGTCCAATGGTCCCTTGAGGTGCTCCCTTGGGACATGGGGACTCAAATCCTTGTTTTTTCTAGGGATATCCTCCTTCCCAGGCTGGTGCACTGGGTACCAATTTACGGGGTGTTCTGAAGTCCATGGAGGGCACAGTGGAGCTTTTCTTTCCTTGCCTTCATAAGTCATTGACTTCGTGCATTGATTTCAAAGTCAATTCATGGAGACCGTTTTATTTTATTTTTTTAACAAATGGTATAAAAATTTAAGGAAAAATTCTCACCTTGCACAGAAAGTCCAAACCTCATGGGAGACATCAGACTGTAATATCTTAGAGTTATAGAACAAGATGAGCAGAGATGGGGTAGAGCAACACCAGCCTGACTCCAAGTGTTCCATCACTGCTTTAAAAAGGTGACATTTTTACCTGTAAAATAAAAAAGAGAGCGGGATCCAACATGCACTGATGCTCTGCTCTGAAGTGCTGCATAAATTACATCGCATTTAACACAAACCTATCTGTTAATTTAATTAATGTATAAATCACGGGCTCCTGCCCCTGCAGAACAGCCCAGAGGATTTGGTGCTTTCTCTTCTCCTGGGTTTGCTCGACTCCTGCTCTCAGAGCTGCCCCAAGGTTTTGCTCCAGAATGCACCTCCAAACACACCATTCCCTGCCCCATCCAGGTCTTTGGCTTCCAGACAAACACACGGGAACACAGCTCCAAACACCCAGATCAATCCCCTCAATAAGATTTCATGCATTTTCAAATGGGATCCGTCTTGATTTGGAAAACAAAAAGCAAGGAAAAGACAACGGCAAAAAGCCTTCCCGGTGCACTAAGTGAGAAATGTGGCTTTAATTTAGAGAACTAATTGCTTCCAGCTGAACCAGCCATTAAAAACAGTTGAAGAATTACAATGTAAATAGATTAATGCAGACAAAGCAACATGTGCACTATTCCATGTCTTCTTGTTACCTACAAAATACTTGGGCAGTGACACACTGTTAGTCTAAGCCACTTGTTAGGTTCTGTGCTAATCAGCTAAAATTAAATAAACATGACTGATAAAAATGACTGTTGTGTTTGAAAATTGATGCACCAACAGAATTTACTCCAGGAGATAATTACAGATGATTAAGTAACAAAGAAATAATTCCTATGGCAAAGGGGGAAGGCCAGCGACACAGGGAAGGGACACTTCCCAATGTGCCAGCCTTGTTGTTTGGAGGGATGAGCCAAAGCTGCAGGAAGGTCCATGGGTGGGCAAAAAGTCTGAAGGAGCTTTTCTACCCCAGGAGTCTCCAGTGACAGAATGAAAAAGGGCTCAAAAAGCAGTATTTTGCTGTTGGAAAAACATGTATGTTTTTCCCCGTCTTCCCACCCAAGGGATCAATCCCTTCATACAACTCTTTATTTTTAAATGCTAAAAAAAGTTCTCACAGGTGAACCATGTAAGTGAAAAATATGATATTTACTAAATAATTATGTTAATTTAAATGCTAAAGCTAATTTCCTTTGTCATCAGAAAGAAATCAGATTGAGACTTGTCTTCTAAAACTCAAAATATCCTTCAGACAGTCTTTTTAAAATAGTAATTCTTAAAGGAATTTATTATTAGAATCAAAATACTGACTAGAAGCCTCAGAAAGGGAGTGTTTTCCAAAATAAGGAATAAATCTGGGAGGGTTTTTGCATTTTTTTCCTTCTCCATAAAGCCCGTTGGTAAGAACTCTGTGATAATAGAGACGTCCAAAAAAGACATGAAAGGCGTCATTTGGCTTTAAATCAAAGAGAGGGAGTTTTAGATGAGATTTGGGGAAGAAGTTCTTTCCTGTGAGGGTGGCAAGGCCCTGGCACAGGGTGCCCAGAGAAGCTGTGGCTTCTCTGGAAGTGTCCAAGGCCAGGTTGGATGAGGCTTAGAGCAACCTGGGACAGTGGAATGAGATGGGCTTTACCATCCCTTCCAACCCAAACCATTCCATGATTCTGTGATTCCAAGGAGCCGTATTATTGACTCGTCCACAGACCTTAACACAGCCATTTCTACACAACTTTTTCCCATATTTTCTTTAGCACACTCATATCCCTGAGCATCTCACTGAAACACATGTTTGAGTCAAGATTAGCCCCTATGAAATGAAAATCACTTGGGCTGCAGAGGGGGAAGTGGAATATTATTCTTCATCCTGAATTGAAATATTAGAAGCTGACTCCTGAATTATACTCCGGGGTTACCGAGCTCTAATTGAGATTGAAATTGGGCCGCTATTTTTGGTGCAGCCTGGAAAGCTCCGAGTCTTATTCCCATTTGTGCCGGTGGAAATCCCCACCCATCATCTCAAATTCTGCTCTGCCCGCACCTTCGGGGTGAGGAGAACCTTCCCGGCCCCTTCCTCCCCGAAATAATGATAAATGACAGCTACTCCAAATTGGAGCTGGCTGCTGCTCCTCGCCAAAGGGCCGAGGGGAGGGTGGGAAGGGGCTTCTCCCCGAAAGCTGATTGACAGGCAGGGTCAGGATGGGGGGAGCGTTTGCTGGACCCTGTCAGATCCCAGGGAGCTGCTGACAGCTCGTGCTGCCCTTCCCTTCCCTCCCTCCCCGGCCAGATTTATGCTGCCATGCAGAGGGTGTGGGATAACTCTGCTCTGCTTAGAGCAGCCTGGAAAAAAAACCCAGACCCACCCCAAAATGACAACGTGCTCCTATAAATCTAATTTTTTTCTCCTGCAGGTGCTGTCTAAGGGGGTTGGGTTTGTCTGGAGGAACAATTAGCAATGATTCCCACTGCTTTGAAATATTAAAGCAAAGTTGATGGGACTTTCCAGTCCTCAAGTGAGCATCATATAGCAAAAAACATGTTTCTGAGCAGAGGTGAGGGTGGGGAGGCCCTGGCACAGGGTGCCCAGAGAAGCTGTGGCTGATTCTGGATCCCTGGAAGTGTCCAAGGCCAGGTTGGATGGGGCTTGGAGCAACCTGGGATAGTGGAAAGTGTCCCTGCCCATGGCAGGGGGTGGCACTGGATGGGCTTTCTGGTTCAACCCAAACCATCCTGTTGGTGGTGTGCAGGGAGCAGCAGGAGGTGAAAATCCTGTTGGTTGTGTTGGAAAAATGCCCCAGTTAAGGACAAGCACTTTCCCTTCCTGAGTCACTGACACCGTGTCCGGCTGTGGGACATGAAGGGACACGTGACACAAATGACCAGGTGACAGCTCTGCCTCCCTCAGCTCCCCAGCTCTCCACATCCCCAGGATCCCTTTGTGCACACATGTCAGGGAGTCACCTCCGGAGCTGGGGAGAGGTGTCCCCTTGCAAGGAAAACACAGAGCAGGTGCAGGTGTTGGGAATGGAGACCCTCGGAATTAACCCAAAAGAATTTGATTTAGCTCCATTTATTGACTGGTGCAAACAAGTAAAAAATATGCTGGGTTGAGATGATTAAATAGGATGAGGCCTCTCTTTTTTTATTGTAAGTGGTGAAAAATTCCAAAGGCATGACCAAGGAATTAATATGCAGCTATAAACACACTGCGGGGAAAAGGCCGGGGGAAGCAAACAGGACCCAAAATAGATTTATCTCCAAATGTCCCGTGAAGCCAAGGAATCTGCTGCTATAAACACAGGAATTGCAACTGGCCACATGAAACAAAGCCCCGCTTTCAGTGGCACCTGGGGATGGCGAGATGGACGTAATTCCTCTTTAATGAAGATATTGTGATGTGTCCGAGGCTTTCTGCGGAGCAGCAACTCCCGCTGCCTGGGAGAAGGGGGGATTAAGTTACAGAGGGGCTCTGCTGGAGGAGGAACCCCTGTTTGAAGCAAACCCTTCACTGGCATTATCTGTTTAATGTGTTGCACACCATTTGCAGCATAAACATTTCCAGTTCATTTTAATTTCATATCGGAGGAGAATCATAAAGACAGAGGGTTATTGGTCGCAGCTGCGGGGATGTGGCAAATGCAACTTGAAGAATTATTCTGTCAAAGAGACACAGCCAGATATTATTGTTTTTCCCTTACAGTCTTGCCAGAAGTTAAAAAGAGGATTTTATTAAAAATATTCATGTAATTAGAATCTATAGCCTTAAAAGCCTTTAGAGGAACTGAAGCTAAACCAGAGTAACATGTTTACATTCAGATGTTGTAAGTTTGCAACAAAACAATGCTGCATTTGGTCAATAAAGCAAAATAAAAGGTTTTTTAACTGAAATCTTATATTTTAAAATATAGGCAGCTTTGAAGTGTGCAGAGACTGATGTAGCTGAGAAGTTTCCTTCTAAGAAATGCAAAATTTAGATCCGGAAATTCATCAGTGAATTTCCACCAGTATGTCCTGAGAGGGAGAAATTACTTTTATTCCCCACACGTGTGGTTTTAACAGCCAGTGCCTGGCTTTTCAGCCGTTGTCCATCAGCGTGATGGATCATCCTTCCCTTCTCTCACTTCCCAAACCCTGGCTGGAGCAGAGAGTTTTCCCAAAGCAAAGGAAATATCCCAGCAAAAAGCAAACCCAACAGCCACTCAGAGCCGTTTCTTTTTCGGCTCTTTTTACTTAATTCCTTTTCTCCAAGCTTTGTCCAGTAATAAACAACTGTTCCAATCTGCTGCGCTGATCAAAAGAAATGTTTTAATCAGTCCCAGGCTAAATATCATGCTATTATGTTATCACTGGAGCAAATCATCCACAATACAAAACAAAAATATCAGTTTAATATGCTCCAGATCAGGAATGTCTTGAAGAAACTCGCCTTCCTTACAGGTGTGTCCTATTTTAACAAAAAAAGGGGAAGAATTAGAGTGTGGGGGCTGGCACTGGGACCACGTGGCTGCTGGGGCAGGAATACCAGGATCTTAACTGGCCAAGCCAAATTTCTGCAAATAAAACATTTTCTCCCACCCCAGAGATATTTTCACTATGTTTTTTTTAATCCAAGGAGCAAATCCATGTGTTTTCACCTGTTGAGGAGCAAATCCGCGGGGAGACCTGTGGGACATGGACCAACCCCTGTTAGCTTCAAGCCATGGCTCTGGTGAGGGATGCAACCCCAAGGAGATACAGAAACTTCCAAATTTTTGAGACGATTTTCCCAGGAGCTGGAACAGGGTCTGGATCCAATGTGGGATGATGAGAGAAGTCAGTGGTTTTCAGGAGCATCCCTGCCCCATGACCCTGATGCAGGATGGCCAACAGAGACACTCACCATTGCCTCCAGAAAGTTTTGGCTTGGGCTGAGCTGGATCTCATTTCCATCTTCTGCTCTGTTCTGTGTCCAGGAGACCTACCCAGCAAAATTCCTCCTTTTTATTGCTCATTAAGGCTCATGGCTCCAGATGCATGAGTGATACTCAAAACCAGCTAAAAAATAACTGATATTTGGTCATTTGGGAGGCTACAGTTTGGAGCAGGGTGCTCTGGCTGTCCTGCCAGCTGGACTTGGAGACAGACTCCGTGGTGCAGCAGCTAAGACCATGCATTCCCAGATGGGTAGTTCATACATGTTGGACTGAGAAAATCCTGACTCTCCATAGAATCCTCAAGGTGGGGAGAGGAGCTGGACATAGGGGAAAGATCCTCACTGGCACACACAGCTCAAACACCACCCAAACTCATTTAATGGAATCATGGAATGGTTTAAGTTGGAGGGACCTTAAAGCCCACCCAGTGCCACCCCCTGCCATGGGCAGGGACACCTTCCACTATCCCAGGTTGCTCCAAAGCCCATCCAGCCTGGCCTTGGACACTGCCAGGGATCCAGGGGCAGCCACAGCTTCTCTGTGCACTCTGTGCCAGGGCCTCCCCACATTCACAGGGAAGATTTCCTTCCTAATTCCTTGACCAATAATTTGACTAAAAACCACCTCAGGAAGGGGGCACACCAGCTCGGGAAGGAGGAACAGCACCTGGACCTGACCAGATCCATGAGAGCTCTTCCCTGTTTTCTCCTTCCCACCCTGTTCCCCAAGAGCTCCTCATTTGTAATTCCAAGGGCCAACATGGGAAGTGTCAGCACTTTCAAATCACAGCAGCTTTGGAAATGCCAGATTTTGTTTCAGCTGGGAATGAAGTTTGGGGCTTTGCTTTACTTTGATTTGGGTTAATCTCAAAAATCTCCAGGACACAGAGTTGTGTTTCTTCTACCAGCCTAAATTCTCAAATTCTGGGAATTTTGAGAAGCGAAGTGGGCTGATGTTATCCGTTAGAAGAGCCAGATAGAGACATTATCCTGCTTTTATGAAAGCCAAAGGCCAAATTCATATTTATTTGAGCTGCAGCAGGATCTGGCTTATATCCTGGACATTACAACATACTGTTCCAATCTCTATTTTTATTAGCAATATTGATAACGTTAGAAGAAATACGATACAGGAAATAGCTTATCGACTTTGATTAATTTTACAGTACTACTTTTAACGAACATAAAGGAAGAATTCAGCAAAAGGTTGAAGCTAAAAGTGTTGCTGGTGAAGGGAGACATGTGGTACCTGTGCATCCTGAGCAGAGCAGCTGGATATTCAATGTGGATTTTCCTCCATGGAAGAAAAACCGTTGATAATCAGAATTTTTGAAGACTATTAGTTCTCCTCTTGAAGTTTAATAATACTTTCAGACATAGTGATTTGCTGCAAGAAATGAAGACACCCCAGAAACACAACCCCAGCCCCAAAATTTAACAAACTGCCTTAAACCTGCAGGGTGGTTAAAGCAATGTATGATGGAAGATGATAGTTAAAACCACAAAGTGTTTGAGGTGACGTGGGCACAGCCAGGGCAGGATCGTGGTTGTATTTAATATCCACCCAAGCCTGACTAAAAAAGGATATTTCTGCTGGTTTCAGGCTGCAGGTCCGTGGGAAGGGATGCAGCAGATCCACAGGGAAGGGATGCAGGAGCTCATTCTGATGAACCAGAAGCTGAAGGCAGAATCCATCCCTGGAACATCATCTGAGTAATTTGAGGAGTAACTCCAAGTCACCACACAAGTCTGTGACTCTTTTCTTCCCCTCAGAGCTGAAAATTTTATTTGAGGCCTGACTGGAAGCAGATGGACCTGTCAGGGCTCCTCAGGCAGGTGAGCCGAGCGGGTGGATGAGCTGCTAAGTGCTCCCAGCTGCTGGGCAGGGCCCTGAGGAAATTGTTGGAGCTGGGACCCAGCTCCGAGGTGAGATCTGGAGCCAGCGCCAAGAAGGAAAAAGTGAATTTCTCCAAAAAGCCATTCTCTGAAAACTTGAGAAAGCAAGGCTTTTGAAATAAGAGAAAATAGCTAAAAATAGCTGAAGAAAGGAAGATGTATCTAATATATCTTCAGACTTCAGCCTCAACGCCTGCCCCCATCTCTGGGTTTGTTCAGGGTCTGCTTCCTTAGGCAGCAAATATTATTTTTCCAGGGGTTTTTCCCTATCGCTGGTGTTTCCCTCTCCAGAAAGGTCTTGACTTTTACTTGCTGGTTTGTGTTGTTTGATTTATAAGCTCAAGGGTCTTTCTCAAAACCTGGACTCCTTTTGTACTTAATTGCTACAATAAAATGAAAACTTGGTGCTTTAGGAGCAACAATCTGGGAGGAAACTGTTTGATGTATGGAAGTAGATGGTAGATCCTTCTTGGGAATGTCACCAAAGGGACACGGCAGAGAAGTGGCTTTATAAATAACTGCAAAATTCAGAAAGTCCATGAGCTTGGGGAAAGCAGAGCTCTATTAAGCACAAACAGCTTGCAGGGAAATTCCCAACATCTGCAAAAGTCCTCACAGCCCCTGTGATTCCCAACAGCCTCAACTTCTACATCCACCAGTGTTGACACCCTGGGACCAGCGGTCTGAGATCCCATGGAAAGGGATGCCTGGAGTTTGCATCCCAAAATGCATATAAACCAGTGAAAGAAAAGGTGATTAACAAGTCAAAGCTTTTATTCACATTGCAACGAAGGTGCTTTTCCTTCTCCATTTGGGTATTACTCTATGAAAAATCACTCTTGGTGTTTTAAAAACTCTTTCTCTCAGTGGCTGCAGCATTGGTGGAGCACGGAGCAGGCATGGATGGACTTCCTGCATGTTCTGAGCAATGCCATGGTTCCTGTCATGGCTCCAAGAGATGCAGCAATAAAGAAAATTATAAAATTCATCCAGCAAATGCCAATGAATGAGGCATCTTGTGGCTGCAAAGTGCAGCTCCAGCCACTGAGTTCTCGTAGCACAACCCCACAGGAGTTGGGAATGCATCTCCATGTACCCGGAACCCAAAATCCATCCAGGATGGGAGAGCCACCATGGCACCAGCGATTTTATAATTATCTGAACCTCTCCTTTAGCTTCCTGAGCTGAGTTTTATGAGTCACCACAGATGTTGTGTGTTCTGGGGGACAACCAGACACCCAAAACGAGGAGGAAAGGACACGTAAATATTGTGGCCTCATCTGTTTCCAATAGGCTGTGTTTACATATTAATGTGCAATACAAATTTGTAAACATGAGCATTTGAAACTTTTGGAGGAGCCGATCCCGGCCTTTTCCCTTTCTGCTGCTTTATTGGAACAACATGTCCCTGGCCCCAGCCACACATGGACATGGTTTCCATACTGGATGAATTTCAAATGGTCTGGGTGCTTATTTGTTCTGCTCTATCTTGCTATCCAATCCTCGTTTGCTTTGCATAATTGTGATACAAATTATCATCTAATTACAGCCCCAACCTCAGCAGATCAAATGTAAACCGAGGCACTTCCCTCACAAAAAGCGACATCTGATGCTCCCTCTATGCCTTTGGCTTCTCCAATAAGTGGATTAAATTTGGGTGAAACCAGAGAGTCAACTGCACTTTGATTAAAAATATTATCGCCGGGTATTTTGTCTCCTTGGATTTTAAATCCACCCCTGTGTCTGAGCACCGAGCCCATCCCATGTTCCAGCATCAGATATGGGCACAGCACCTCTGGAACGGCCAGTTTTACTTGCTGAGTGCTATAAACAGGCTCAGATATTCCCAAATAACTTCAAACTCCTCTTGGGAAAGGTCAAATGACTAATAGCTGAGATTGTTCAGCAAGTTTCATCCTTAAAAAAAAAAAAAAAATCTTTGATTTTTTTTTCTCCCTGTTCCCATTTAAAAATATCACTGTAATCCTGAGGTGATGTTTGTATTTGTCCTCTAAGCCCAAAGAACTGTGAACTTTGACATGGCCACAAGTTTTACAATAATGTTTGTGGCAGGATATACATAGCAGCATGTGATGTAATTGTATTGACAGGCACATGGCCCTGCTTGAAGTATTGACCTCAATTCGCCCAGTCACACGTTTAATAAATCATATTTATTAATCTGATGTATTCTCTCGAGTTCTGCCACTCACCTCCCACCAATGGCTTTTTTATAAAGCACTCTGAGAGTGTAGAGTGCAGGTTACTTGCTTTTTTGAGCATATTTATTTTACTATATAGGCAAACCCATCTATTTTATAGTGTGAGTGAATCAGCTGAGTCACCACTGTGGATATGGAAAATATTCCTGTGCCAGAATGGCCCAGGAGTTTGGTCTGGTCTGAGGTGGCTGAGGTAGCACAGGAAAGAGAGCTGTGACTGCCTGAAAACACTACCCACATCCTTTTGATTTCTTACAGTGATTTGTGAAAGGATAAAACCAGAAGATGAAGGCAAAGGAAATGGAAATAACCCTCAGATTACCTGGATCAAATAGCTCATCTAATGCCGTGCCGACCTCTCGTACAGACAAATTGATATTTCTGGATCTGCCTGATGAGCACCCTCCCAAAATGTGGCCTCCCTGGGGCACTCAGACCTTGCAGGGACCAGGCTCTGGGTGTGTTTCCCATGTGGTTGTGATGAGGGAAGATGGAGAAAGCCAGGATCCTACAGGACCCACGGAGGTGCTTTGAAATCCAGCCCAATTCCACTGGAATCAGCTGAGCATCATTCCCGGTGGAGCAAATCACTGCACCAAAAATATCCATCCCAGTCATTATCTGTCACATTTTTAACCAGACACTGATTTACTGGATTACAGCTCATGGCCTGCATCTCTGGAATATCTTATGCAACCGCAAATAGTTGGACAATTGGACAATTGGAAGTTCCCTGTTGCACAAATCCGTGACTGATCAGGAAGAGTCTTCCAGCTCCCCAGGAGTACAACCACATGTGGGGGCTGGGTTGTGGTGACTCAGCTGGACAGAGCCTGTCCAGGGCCAGCAGTGAACTTTCTAGGGGATTCAGCTACCACCAATGTTGGAAATAAGGACTCCCAAAGGAAAAAAAGCAGCTTTTTTGTTTTTCCTTTTTAATAAAAATAGTGAGATAAACTGCTAAGAAACAGCCCGAGAAAGCAGATTTGTTCATTTTTACAGTTGCACAGACCATTTAGCACAATCCCCTATTTCATACTGGCATCACTGGGGGCTCTGTGAACACCCAAGGCAGGAAAATTAGGGAAACCAATATTGTCTGAATTTTATCAAAGTCTCATGAAAGTAAAAGTGTAAATTTTGTTAATTAGCAGCTCTTGATATTGCTTGTTCTGTATGTGTTGTCTGTTAAGGAAGAAAATAAAACCTAAACTCTGATACCAGTTTTGATTCGTAAGCCTGTGCCTAATCCCTCTATATTTTGTGCTATATTAGAAAACACAGGATTAATCCCAAAACGGGGCTGGTCCAAGCCAAGACTTACTTTCCAATTTCTGCCATCTATCAAGTAATAAATTTGACTTCAGGTAGAGACTGAACATCAATCAAATAAAGAATAAAACCTGTGTCCTGATTTATTGTGAGTTACATGGGGCCCTTGGGAGTTGGACATTATTTACAGGAATACCAAAATATCCACAGGTTACGAGAAAACAAACAGGACTTTTGGAAGGAATTGAAAATCTCATGTTCCAGGGGCTGTAGAGTTGTAATTCTCCATAAAGGATCGGTGTTCTCTGTGGGACTGAGCCAGGAGCATCCCTGCCCCTTCTCCCAGGCACAGGCTGGATCCCAGCTGGATCTTCTGTGTCCCTTGGGGCTGAGAGCTCTGGGTCAGAGGATTGTCCTGCAGGGCTCCTGGAGGTGTTTCATCCCACAGCTCTCCAAGGTGGATCCTCCAGGTCGCCAGCATGGATCCATTTCACCATCCCTGTTCTTCCCACCACACCATCCATGCTGGTGCCACTGGAGGGTGGGGCATGGAAAAGAGGGCTCTGGACATCCCTCCAGCTTCTCATCCCATCCATCTTTCATCCTGCCTTTCTTTATCCTGGCAGCAGATACTTGGATTTTAGATACTTGTATTTATGTCCCCACCCTGATAATGAAGGCATCTGAGTCCTGGAGAACGAGGGACTTCCATGTCATTAATTAGGACCTGTTAGAGCCAAGAGATTGAGAACAAGCCAGAGTGCTTGGCCAGATGTGGCTCCTTTGCCAGCTCCAGGTCTTGGATATTCCCTTTGAAATTAGGGATAAAACTGGAGTGGGTGAGCAGCGGCTCCCCAGGGCTCTGCACTAACTAAAGGCAAGCGAGAGAGAGAGAAAACAGATTTGTAGAAATACAGACGTCTACGCCTCCAGCTGAGAGTGCAAATAGTAAAAAGGTGACTGACAGTTTGCTCTTAAGCTACAACTGTGACATAAATATGACCAAAAGGTATCACCTCATCTCAGATTCTCCACCCTCCCAACAGCACAACACTTCTGTCCACAAAAAAAAAAAAAAAAAAGATTAAATGCCTGCCCACGCCACTCCTGTACCATGCAGTATTTCAGAGTCAATAACTAACAAGCCCCTGGGTATGAAGGAAGGAAGGAAGGACTTGCTTTACATAGCAATGCTTAGAAATATTCTCTGATCCCACTAAAGGCAGTGGTTAATTGTGGGGTGCCAGTTGGAGTGATTGCATCTGCCATCCCTCAAAGCAGCCGGAATGCTGTCACTCACTTTGAAATGGCCTGCTGCATTCATCAGTCTGGATGGCACAGAGAAGTTATAACCATACAAGCCATATGGAGGATGTAAAGAACAATTAAGTGCTTCCCGAGCAATGGGACTTGATGGGAAAATGTTTCCAGATGCATGTAATCCATACAGCATTTGACCAGCAGAACCGGGGGCTTGTAGGCACTGAGCATTTAAGTCTTCAGCTTTGGTATTTTTCAGGGAAGACAGTTTGGGCATTTCCACCATGAAGTGGGGTAAAAGGTGTGGGTTGGTGGCTCCCAGTTTGTCGTGGCTCGGAAAGAGGAGCGCCTGTTGTCTCAAGAAGCTCGTGGGGCAGAGCTTGTAGTAGAGGGGCACGTTGAGGGGGTGCAGGAAGCTCTCGGGGCACGACACGCCCAGGTTGCTGGCAGGCAGGTGAAGCGTGGGAGGGGAGCACGATGGAGAGAGCAGGGGGTTCAGAGGAGAGGGGGTTCCACCGCTGGAGGCCACTGGAGAAGAGCTGGAGCTCCCACCTGGAAAGGAAAATAGAAATCATCCAGGCTGGGCTAACTGGTGTCCACAGCCAAGGAAGCCCTGGAGGACTCCTGCTGCCACTCCAGGTCTCCCTGCTGCCAGTGTCAGTCCAAGCACAAACTTGCTCCGAAGACCAGCTCCTGGGAAATGGGAAGATCTACCCATAAATCGTTATTATTACTTGGTATGTTGTCGAAGAACAATATTCCACATGCCTAATCCCATTCCTTGGGCCGGAATCATGGTAAATCCAGCTCCACACACACCTATGTGTGGATCTGTACCTGGCTACACAACCGATAACCTTCCCCTGCTATACCCACACCATTGCTATTTCAGGTTCCCTATTTTTCATGCAAATTCCAGACAGCTTTTCCCCCTTGGATAGAAGAACAAAAAAGCATATTCAGCCTGATGGAGAATTTTTTTGCACCTTCCTGCTCACAGGAATTGACTCATTTCACTTGGCTTCCCAAGCAATTTGAAACATACCCCTGAATGCTATCGGTGTCTCCAGAAACTCAAACTCACATGTCATGTTAACGTCCTCCTTTCTGGAAGGGATGAATGAACACTTTCAGAAATCAGGAGAAAAGCAACCCCAAGGAGTAAAAATGAAGCAGGGACGGGATGGCTGCTCCAAGATGGGAATGGTGCTCAGGAGCAGCCAGTTTCATCTTCTGCTTGTAGAGAGCCAAATATCCGCTGCACATTCATTACCAAATTCTTCCAGAGGGGTTTTCCCCCCATAAATTAAATTCATTTAAATTTCCTACCAAAATCACTAGGAAAGGATGTAAGGGAATGTGGATCCATTTGTGCTACTATTTACATTCAATTCCAAGCGATACAACAGCTGGCTGGGATCTGATCCGACTTTACACACAACCAGCGACCCAAAATCAACTGCAAAACTGAACCACATCTGCCGGTAGAGGAAAACTTAAAAAAACCTTAAAAACACAAAGATTTTGGATGTGGTGCAAATTAATTTCCAAACTCCCAGCCAGCAGAGCCTCTCACAGGTCAGCCCTTGGTTGCAGTGATCTGGAAAGGTTTTGCAGTGTGAAGGTCTCACCCTTCCCTGCTGATGTTAGCGGCTGCTTCAGTCCTGACATCAACAGGGCAGGATCCAGTCCTCTCTCCACGGAGGTATCCTGAGGTCCTGCAGGACTTTGGGTCATGGAAAATGATGGGATTGAGCTGATACTTGTGTGTGAGGCAGTGAGTGAATCCCTACGTGGTTGGATACAGCAGGGCAAAGCAGGGTCGGTATCTGCTTCACAGTATCCTATTATCCTAAGCAATAATATCTCCCAAATTCCAGAACGAGTTTGGAAATGGGATTGCAGCAGATCAATAAGCAGATGTTTTCTGCCCTTTCTGTTAGGCTTAAAAATAAAAAAAAATATGGCCAATTCTTTCTTCAGCAAGTTGGTCATTAATTTCTTTTAGTTTGTCTCCTGGTTTTAGAGCTTTGGGATTTCAGTTTTACGGCATTTCTTCAGAAACATATTTTATTGCGAGTAGAACTGGAGATTTTGTTATATTTATATCAGTTCAGGAATTTCACCCCGAAGAAAAATACCAAATACATTAAACAAGAAAAAAAAATTTAAAAATCCCAGGTAGTCCTAATATTTTAGCATTTGTACAATAATATTTTAGCATTTCTAATATTGCTGTTGTTGTTTCCTTCCTCATGCAGCTTAGCCACCAGCTCCTCTCCCCCGGCAAACGGGTTCAAAACGGGCTGATGCAAAGCACAAGCTATTTTCTAAAAATAAAATTAATATAAACCCTATTAACAATACTAATAAAACTACTACTACGACTAACAATTAATGATAATAATTTTAGTTTTCTTTACAACCGATAAACCTCTTAATTTCTCCCGAGTCTGATGTCTTTGTGCCCTCATTTCTACGCCTGCAGAACCTGAATTTCTGCTGTGATTTTTGCAGCATTTTCCGGCAGACACAGGGGCGACTTGGTGTGTCCCAAGACTTTGAAGAGTTCCTGACATAAACGAGAGTTAAACTCGCGACTTTAAACCCAACCTGGAGCGCTCCAGTGTGCAAACGAGCTGATCGTTTTTTTCCCTTCGGCGCTATGAATAATCTGTTTTCAAGTATTACTTTCTGAAGCCGTTTTTCTGGGAAAGGGCTGTAAAGAACGTGTTGAGCTTGTCAGGACGAAGGAGAACATTTTCCCTGAAAATTTCCCCCTCTTCCCTGTATTTCTCTCGGACTGCTACATCCTAAATACCAGATAATTTTATTTTCTGTTGCATAACGCATTTGTCGGCGCAGAAACCGCCGCTGCAGCAAACACGGGCGGTCACCGCTACCACGTTTGTAGTTGATATTCCCAACCCGGTTGGAAACAATTAGTGTAACGGGATCAAAGCCGGAACAACCCGACTTCAAATTAGCCTCCTGCACACTCAGATTTTTTTTTTTTTTCCTGTCCGTCTAACTGGTTTCAGCCAGGTGCTGCAGCAGCCCGCGCCCTCATCCTGCTCTTCCCGGCTTCTCGCATCGCTTTTCACAGGATTTTTGCCCAAACCCAGGCGGACAGAACTCCCCCAAAAGGCAAGCATTCTTTTTCTGGACGCACCTCGTCATCTTTGATGGTTTGAGCCCCCCGAGGAGCCCGCGGAGAGCCCCGGGAGCGCGGCGGGGAGAGGCAGCGATCGGGATTTACTCACCCTGGCTGTCTGCACCGAAAGCCTTGAAGTCCAGGGCGAGGGGGGTTCGCCACGGGTAGGTGTCCAGGAGCCCATCCAGGACCCCCCTGCGGGATGAGAGCGCACTGAACGCAGCCGCGGGGCCGGCGGGCGCGGGCTGCGGGCTGCGGGGCGGCTCTGGCCCTTACCTGTTCCTGCCGGGGTCCCGAAAACCTTTGGCGAAGGGATTCCTGTCGATCTTCAGCTTCGTGATCTGCAGGGTGGAAGGGAAAAGCCACTGGGGAGCGGGGCGGGCTAGTACCGGCTGCCATGGGGGCTCTCCATCCCCCCGACCCCCGGAGCTCTCCATCCCCCCGACCCCCGGGGCTCTCCATCCCTCCGCTCCCGCTACCTGCTGGTTCTGGTAGGCCGTCACGGTGGTGAACTCTGTCTCCTGGAAGGAGAAGGTCTGCACCCCCTCGGCCGGCAGCGACTGGATCTGCGCTAGGTCGAAGCGAGAATCCTGGGCGATAACGTGGACGCGGGGCTTGTACTTGTGCATGGACTGCAGGATGATCTGTGCGGGGGGACAGGCGGCTGAGCCCCCCGGAGGGAGAAGGGCAGGAAGAAAACCCCAGGCGAGGCTCAGGAGGGACTCAGCCCTGAGCCCCGGGGCAGGAGGGACAGTGCCCCCGGCCTCCCTGCGCAGCCCCCGGCTGATGCTCCGCACCCCGGGGTGATGCTCTGCCCCTCCCGGCCCCCCCGGCGGCGCTGCCCCACACCTACGTGGCCCTTGTCGTCCATCTCGTTGTTGGTGAGCTTCACGCGGTCGAAACTGATGATTTGCCTCATCCAGGTCTCCCCCGAGCAGGGGGAGTCGGGGTGGATGTAGAGGCGCGGGGTGATGCAGGAATGGTCCGTGTTCCCCGCCACCATCCACTGCGAGCTGTGATAGACGTACCTGGCCAGGGCCGGGCCGCGTCAGGCGGCGGGAGCCCAGCCCTACCTGCCCCCCACACCCACGCTCACCTATGGATTCCATAGGTGCCTGCGGCCCCCGGCACCCCTGTGCGACCCCCGTGTCACATACGGCACCGGGCAGCAGCAAGGAGGGGTCCCGCGTGGCTGTGGGGGTCCCCGCCGGTCCCCCCCGTACCTGTATCTCTTGGAGTCCACGGGCACGACGTCGATGGCGATGTAATACTGCTGCAGCGGCTCCAGCCCCTTCACCTTCACCCGGACCGAGGGGAACATCCTCCTGCGGACACAGGGCAGCGGCTGAGCGAGAGCTGCCGCTCACAGGGCGAAAAGGGGCTGAGAAACTGGGAATAGGACGGGAGTCGGGAGGAAGGGAAATCGAGCTCAACGAAAATAGCGGGGAAAGGGGCAAACTGAGTGAAATATCCCAGCAGAACCGAAAAACCTCAGACAACAAATCAAAACAAAAAAACCCCAAGAAACAACATCACCCCCCCGCCAAAAAAAAAAAAAAAAAAAGAAAAAAAGAAAAAGGGAAGACAAGAAAACCAAAACGGAAAAGCAAAGCCCGAGCGACGCGGCGGGGAGCGGCCGGTACCTGCCGGCCTTGGTGATGATCATCTCGGTGCCGATGTCGTGGAACCTCCTCCAGAGCTCGGAGCCCTGCAGCTCCACCTGCACCCCTCCCGGCCGGCTCTCGGCACCGGCCTTGGGCCGCTTCTCTGCGGGGAACACAAAGGGCAGGGGGCGGCTCGGCAGGCTGCCGGGGCACGGGGCGGCCGTCGCTCCCCGCCGCGCCGGGGTCCCTCCGGTACCCACCCGCCTCCGGGGCTCTGCGAGCCGGCCGGCAGCCGGGGCCGGGCTCCTCATCGCGACCCTCCGGCACCTTCCTCTTGGCCGAGCGTCCCACCAGGGCTTCCACCGAGAAGGCGTGAGCCCGGGAGCTGAGCGCCATCCCCCCCGGGCTGCCGGGGGTCCCCCCGGGCGGCAGCGGGGCTCAGGCGGGCGGCGGCGGCTCCATCCCGGCCGGCACCCAGCGCCCCTCGCCCGGCCGCCGCACGGCTCCCGTCGGGGGGCAGCGGCCACGGCGAGATCCTCTTGCATCCAACTGAGTCAATAGACGGCTGCAGCCTCCTCTGTTTGTTTTGGAAACTGGTGGGAGCATAAGAAACATTGAGTGACATTTCATGGGAGTAACGGGAGGGGGGAGAGGGGGAGGGAGGGGAGAACCAGAAGGGTGGAGGGGAGAGGGGGAAGAGGAGCCGGCCCCGTCTAGGATCAATAAAAGAGTTACTGTTCTCCATTAAATTGTAAAACTCAAAGAAATTTGACATAATTGCACACTAGGGGCCACTTTCCCAACAAAAGTGCAAATAACGTTTAACCAGAACCAGCGCAAAAGGGAAAAAGAAAAAAGAAGGGGGGGGGGGGAAGAGAGCGAAAGGGGAAAGATTCACCAAAAAAAAAAAAAATAGAAAAGAGAAAAGGGTGGAAAAAGAAAGAAAAAGGCAGGACAAGAGAAATGAAAGGGAGAAAAAGTAAAAGTGGAAAATAGGGATACAAGAGAAGGGAGCCGTGCCCCGCCTCTGGCCCTGCCGGGCTGTCCCTGCGGCCCCTCCGGTGTCCCCTGCACGACAGACCCGGTGCCACCCCTGGGCTGTGACAGCGCCGGGCAGGGGTTCCGGCTTTGTCTCCCGTTTTTCCTTTGCTTTTTGTTTGTTTGGTTGGTTTTGGGGTGTTTTTTAAGGCAGCAAACCCGCCCCGCCCGCTCCGCCACCCCCCCGTCCCCGCTCCGCTTCAAAGAGCGGCCCGCCGCCCGCGGCAGCTGCGCTGGATTAGGGGCAGAAATCCCCGTTTTCCACTCGGACAGTCCCGGGAAACTCCTGCACGGCCGGGCAGGGCAAGGTCGGGGCCGGGGGGCTCCGGCCGGGACCCTCAGGTGCGCAGGGAAAGCGCTGCGCGGGATTTGCGCGACATTTTCAGCCCCGCTCCGGGGATACCCCCGCCCTGCACAGGCTGGAACCCCCGCGCTGAATTATTTTCCACCCGGGAACCCTCCCCAGAGCCGGCAGCAAAGGGGATTCTGGGGTTCAGGTGGGTTTTGGGGAGGGGGGAGTGGTGGTGTCCCTACTGAGCAGGGGGATGTCCACCCCCCGTCCCCTGTGCACCGCTGGCCCCGCAGCCTTTCCTGCGCAGGGGAGGTCAGCCGGGATAGATGAGCCTTAACGGGAAAAAAATGTGCAAAGGGATAAAATTCACAGGCCAGCTGAGAAAGCAGATTGAGCAGGGGGGAGATGCTACAGGGCTCTGTGGCTTTGAGACAGGCAGGGATGCAGTGCAGCATTCCATGCCCTGCCTCCAGGTGCTCCCGGAGCCCAGGGAAGCTCCGAATATTTCAGGATTTCTTGCTCTGTTGTTGGAGTCGGTGTCCTGGTGCACGATTCCCAAACTTTGGGCTGGCAGCAGGTTGTCTTGGTGAAGAACTTGGAATGGTTTGGGCTGGAAGGGACCTTAAATATCATCTCATTCCACCCCCTGCCACGGGCAGGGACACCTCCCACTATCCCAGGGTGCTCCAAACCCCATCCAAACCAGCCTTGGACACTTCCAGGGATGGGGAACCCACAGCGTCTGTGTGCCAGTATTTGCTCCCAAATGTGTATTTTGAAGGCCCCAGACTCACATCCTTGCCCTCAAATTCCCATCCCAAGGATGCTCCTTACTCAGCTCAGGGTGGGCATTGCCCATTGATATCAGTACACATTTATATGCATTTATAACCATTTATACCTCTTTTAGCACACATTCACACACCAGATTCCTGGCACATATCACCAGGACAGGGATTTACCAGGGAAAAGACCTTGGAGGAAGTGAATGGGTGCAGATACAGCTGCCAAAAGCCCAAGCTCAATATCCAGCCTGGACACCTGGTTGGAAGCCACCTGCTTCTCCAGCTGCTGACCTTTCTCCAGTGCCAGCTCAGGTGTGAACCATACCTGCAGCCTGATTTGGGAACAGAGAGTTGGCATCCCAACTTCCCAAAGTCTGAAAGTTGTAATATTAATTATAGATGGGTTTGGCCTTGAGTTATTCCATCTTTGTCCATCAGCAGTGGCCTCTGGTGTGGTTTTATTTCCTACAGGAATGTTGAGGTGCTCCTGCCAGATCCTTCTGTGGGACAGTGTCCAACACGCTGCCCATCCTCTGGAATGTCATCCCACAGATTATGGTTCCCTGTCCATGGCAGGAGGGTTGGAATTAAATGTTCTGTAGCATCCCTTCAAACCCAAAGTATTCTGTGATCCCTTGTGGCAAGAAATGTATGGAGAACAGAGCAGGGGAAGGGAATTTCTGTTACCTCTTGCTCCTAGGCAGGATCAGCCCCACCTATGCAGATTTAATTCTTCATACAAAGAGAAATTAATCAAATATTATGAACATGTTCATAATAAGAAGAGCACAAGCTCAAGATTTCAAGGTGACTGGCAGGTCCTGGCCACAGCTGATGGAAGCCAGCTGAGGGCAGGGAGTGTGAACCTTTATCTCTGCTGACATGACATATTATTAAAAAGTATTTCGAGTAATCTTTGATTTCCTCAGCATTGCAACACATTTCAAGAACTTGGCCGGGGATCAACCGAGCCTTTTTAATTTCCTACACTGAAAAATAAAACAAAAATCAAGCCCGATTGAGATGATATAATCAGGAACATTTTGAGGGTTTAGGTCAAATTAATGTGTCAGAGAAGGGTTTTCAGGGGACTTGGAGAGCTTTAATCTGTCAAAAGCTGACTCAGAGCCTGCTTGGGTTTTGTAATCTTACTGTCTTTATGGAATTATGGCATGGAATGTCCTGAATTACCGTCATCAGAGAGTCCAGCAAATAATCAGTTGGCATAAAGTTCAGAATAACTAAGTTAATTTTAAAGCAAGTGTTGGACAATATGCCAGAAATGTTTGCTTAACTTGGAAATGATCTTTTAATACTGTCCATTAATGTGTGAAAGCACTCAGGTAACCTCCAAACACCGCCTTGCTCAGCCACTTTTGGGGCAGATTTTGGGAGATTGAATTGTTTTCAAACTGCTTGATTTTGCCAGGATTTGCTTTGCATTTACCAAAACAAAAGGAAAAACCCAACAAAGCAAACCAAACCAAGCCAAACCAAACCAATCCTGCCTTGTGGCTCAGGGGTAATATCTTAATATTACCTGAACTCAATTAAGCATCTAATAATTATCTCTTTTATATCTCCACTCCATCATCGATTTTTACAAAGCTGCAATTATAAATTTGGTTCATGGATATTTTTGGTTCTAGTGGATAAATTCAAGGATTGTTTGGGATAAACCAAACAATTGTTCATTCTCAGCTTCACAAATCATTAGCAAGAAAATATTTATTCATTTTGTATTAGGGAAAATCCTGATTTTCTCTGATCAGAGCAATGCAGTACTGTTGCTCAAGCCATCCCCGAAGAGCTTCAGCCTTGCTCCTCCAGAGTTTAATTAAATGAGGAGTAATCAAGTTTACAACTGGGTGTGGGTGCTTCTCTCTTCCCACTGGGTGTATGTGAGGTGGGACACTGAGCAATATTTTGGGTGGTGTAACTCCTCTTCTCTTGCAGAGATGCAGCTGGAGGGAGCAAAGCACAGGATCCTGGGCTGGTCCCTTGTCCCAAAGTGCTCTTCCCACCCCAGCCTTGGTGGCACCCACACATCTGCTCTTTAAAACTCTTTCCCTGCTGTTGAAAAGCATTTTAGGATTGATTTAATCCTTATCACACATGCTATGAACTTGTTACTCCCGTTTGCTTTTTTTCCTGCTTTCCCAACCTTACTGCTTCTAGTAAATAAAGAATGGAATCTTTTAGATCCAAATGTATTCACTTGTAAATCAAAGAATCCCAGAATGGTTTGGGTTGGAAGGGACTTTAAAGCCCATCCAGTTCCACCCCTGCCATGGGCAGGGACACCTTCCACTGTCCCAGGTACCTCTAAACCCTAATGTCCAACCTTGGACATGTCCTGGAAGTGCCTTGGACACTTCCAGGGATGGAGCAGCCACAGATTTCTGGGCAACCAAAATCGAACAGATAAATATATAATAAATGTAATTGATTGTGCTGCCTCCCATCTGTCAGGGATACACCTGCACTGAAGAAATGCAAGCAAATATCCAATATTCCAATGTGCAAATCATATCCTTTCCTCGGAGGTTAAAAATTTAAATTTATGGATGAGACAGTGCCACAAAGAGCTGTCATGATGCCCTCAGGAAAGGGATGGGAGATTTGTTTGGGAGGATGTTAGAACTGCAATAAAACAGTTTCTAAATGCCCTGGAGAGGCTGCAATGCAGAGGATGTGAGGCAGCTGAATGACCCTTCTGGGGGCTGGAAGAACATTGGGTTGTGTTCTACAGGAGCTGCAAGTGCCAATATTCAACTTGAATTTTTGTAAACATAACCACCATTTCGCAGGAGTCATTAACTAATTAGTCGTTAACAGATTAACAAATATTTCTTTTTCCTAAAAACCTTTCAAACCGAAACTGCTGAAGGCTGAGGAATTCTTGGCAGAAAACCCCTGTGGTAGCATAAAACAGCACTTAGGAGATTGTTTTCCCTGACATTCTCAAATGTCCTGTTCCCCAGCACAGCTTTAATTTCATTCCAGGATTATTTTGCCCCTCATGAACTTTGCAGAACCTCTGCTCTCCTGTGACTGTGTCCTCTCTCCATCCCTGCTGGGCTGTGGCACCTCTGGGCTGACTCCATCCAAACCTGGAGGTGATGGCAAGGTGTCCTCATCCACAGGACAATCCTGAATTTATTTCATGGCAAAAATGACAGATCTGAGCACGAAATGAGCAGTTTATGGTGGTGGCCAACCAGTGCTGAAGTTTCTTGGTTGACCTCCTAAGGAGATTCTTCACCTGCACGTGCACTGCATTAGTAAAGATAAATTAAAATAAACCTCTGTTATGTTATTTTATACATAACCCCCCCCCACGGGTCTGCTCAGGGAATAGGATTAAACCTTAAGGAAATGATTCAGTGAAGTAAAAACAATACAGACAGCATTTGGGGAGAGTTAAATCAAGTCAGGGCACTGGGATCACTTCAGGATGAGAGAGGGGTAGGTGGTGTTCACCTCCAAAAGCAGGGAAGTGAAGGAAGGGTCAATACTGTCCATGTGGGGTGGGGTAAGGATGAGACTATAATGTGACCACAATGTCCCCACAAGAACCTTCCTGCAGCTGAGGCTGATGCCCTGATGAGTTTCTCCAGGAGCTCCAGTGTGATATGACTTCACTGCAACCTCCAAATCCTTTCTGGAAAAGCAGGATTTCACATCTCTGTGCTGGGAGGAACATTTTTAAGGTGGCTTTTCCCAGCCCAGCTCCTGGCTTTTGGCTCATGGTTGTGGGTGAGGGTGAGGAGAAGCTGTTCCATCCCCTTTCCAGCCACCAGCCTTCCATCCCTCCAAGCAGCTCTCCCACCACTTTTCCTTCATCACAGGAGATAGAGCAGAGAAATAAAATCAAGACCTGGCCCCTTCCCCCTCTAAGTAAAGGGGAAAATTCCTGCCGTGTTGAACTTTTCTCATAATACTTAAAGAAAATACTTAAAGAATGTGTAATAAGAGGGGATTTAGAGAGGGCAAAATTCAGCACATGAATGAAGCAGAAAACCTTTAGAATTGCACCAGAATGTGTCCTTTCTGCTTTTACCTCAGGGAAGGGCTCCAGGGAAGGAGAGGGGTGACCCCAGGTGAGCCCCAGGACCTCCTGTCCCCGGGGCCACCCCTGCTCTCCTCACTGCTGGAATATGGGGAGGGAAAAGCTGGAGTTCTTGGTTTAGTTGCAGGGAAAATCACACAGGAGAAGTTAAATTAAAATAGTTATGGGGAAGCTGATACTGAGTTATCCCATATTCCTGGGCAGGAGTGAAGCTGGGCAGAGCTGGGTCCTTCCTGTGCTCCCTGCTCAGCATTCTGAGGTTTGGGAACCCCAGGTGGAACCAAACCCCCAGGAGCCCTTTTGGAGGCAGCAATCTGAGGGCAAAAAGCCTTTTCAGAGAGGAGTGATTTTTACAAAATACAGCCTGTGATCTTTAAACAGTTCCTGGAGACATCCCCTTGGTGCTCTGATGGCCTTGGTCACATCATCTGCTCTGAGAATCAAAATGGCCCAATTCTAGCATGACCCCCAGGAACATCAAGTCCAGCTTTTGACTGATCACTCCCATGCCCACTAAACCACATCATAAAGTGCCACATTCATTTATTTTTTTAACACCTCCAGGGTTGGTGACCCCACCACTCCCCTGGGGAGCCTGTTCCAATACTCAACCGCTCTTTCAGTGCAGAAAAACTCTGTCCTACCAGGGATGGGCAGGTTTATTCCTGCTGGAATTGCAGGCTTCTGGGGCTTCTTCTTCCACCACCCCAAATCCCCATGAGTGCATTAAGCTTTGCTCCCTCTTCCCTGAGATTAAGGCAGGTGAGTCTGAACACAGCATGGTGATTTATCCCAGTCCCACTAACTCTGGTGAAAAGTGCTTTTCCAGGGGTTTAGTTTCCACTCATTTCTCTCCATCTCTGCTGTCTCTGCCCCAGCAGTGCTTTGCTGGCCCCAGGACACCTTGGAGGCTTTTCCATCCTTCCCTGTGTGTAGAGATAAACTCAAACTCTGTCCTTAACCCGAGCCCACACCTGGGTGAGACTGACAGAAAACTTTGCTTTGTTTTGCTACTCTATCCTCGGTTAATGCTGCTAATTATGGCCCTAAATGCAAATATAGAGGGATGAGAATGAAAGCTTGGAAGGGCTGAGGCACTGGGGAGAAGGACAATAAATTAAGAGGTTTGCAGGGAAGCTTTCACTCATTTTCATGGTTTGGAGTTGCAAGCTTGCACTCGGGTTAGGAAGCGCCTTTTGAAATTAAACAGAAAAGATACAATCTTAATATTCCATGAGATGTGCCAATACAAATATCTGTCGGCAGAGATGTAAAATAATAGCTTGAAAAGCAAGGAAAAGAACCACATGAAGTTTTGGGAGCAGGGTGATGTCACCCCCCAGCCCAGCGAGATATTCTTTGTGTTGGAAATTAAAGCCGCATGAACTCCCCGCGCAAAGCTGGGTGAGACTCTGCTTTTTCAGCCACCCCCTTTGGGAGGATGGGTATTATTTTCTGGTTTTAATTTTAAATTCATAAATAAACGTGATTGACTTGCCACCCAATAGCACTGAGTTGTGCAAAACAAGGGTAAAGTCTGTCAATTAAGTCCGTCAGTGGCTGGTGTTTCTGGAGCAGAAGAAAATCAGAATTAGCTGAACTGGTCAACAAAATCCAGCTTCATGAGGAATTTCAGCTCAGGGAAGAGGAAAATCTGTCTCCATGGTATTATCTCCCCTTCCAAAGTTTCCTCCTGGCTGCACTGGGTCACAGGCTGTGGACTGTAAATTATACAGCCCAAATCAAGCCCTCTTCTGCAATAAGGGGAGAAGAAAACCATGCAATGATTTAATGTAGGAAACAGCTCAACCTACGGCTTTCTCTTGTTTGCGAATGTGGACAGTTGTGCTGAGATCCCCAAACCACTCCAACCCATGGAAATTAGCACATAACCATCTGGCCTCGTGGCTCAACACCTCCCGTGGCCGTAAATTCAAATCCCAGCAACTTTAGCAGGGGATTTGCTCGGAGAAATGAGCTGAGTCCTCGAGTAATGGAAAAACAAGGTGAGCTGGGAAGGCCTTGGGAGAGCTTTGGTTCCAGGGGGAACCAAGCATCCCTTGGCTTCCAGCAGAGAAAGGGTTCTTGGCCTGCAGGGAGCATCCCCTCCTCGACTCGTGGTGTTCCATCCCTGGCTGGGCTCCCCAAACCCTTCCCTGGTCTCCCCTCTCACCCAGCACGGTTCCCATGGCATTTCTCCATCCCTCAGGATGCTCTGTCCCAGCTCCAAGAGCTCTGTGCACAGTTTTGGGGCTCACAGAGCCATTTTGGACATGGAGCAATGCTGCCAGCTGTGCTTTCCCATCCAGGTCTCCAGGAACAAAGCAAGTGAAGTGTGCAGGTGTTTGAGGAAGGATCCTCCCGTGTGAAACGTGAAATCCTCCACTAGGATCTGCAGCCACCCCTGGTTGGAGCCCACGCTGCAGAGTGGGAAGATTCAGAGGGGATAAAATAATTTTCTTCACTGTGTGTCATACACTGATCTTAGTTCCTTGCCTCCTGTGGGTTTTTAGCTAAGCTGCAATTAACAATCAGGAATATGGATTTAATATCTCTGATCTGGAGCATCTGCCCTCACCAATAAATACTCTGCCCTGGCAGCCATGGCAGGAAGGCTGAGCCATGGTTATGGATCACCCACAAAAATTGCTTTTTCCTAACCTTCAAGACCTGGAAGTAGCAGCTGAGTCTAATTTGTGCTCTGCAGCAGGTTTTACCCATGGAAAGTCATGTATTCCTTGCACATCTGGTTGTATTTGGGGGGATGTTGCCTTTCAGTGCTGCTCAAGTCTGGCTGTGCCCCTCAGTTCCAGGGCAAATCATCCCTTCCCCTGCAGGAAACCCAGTGGGCATTGTTTGGAATATAATTAGTAATTCATTAGCATTCCCACGGATGAAGGTTTAGGATGAGCACAGCATTAAATCAAACACCAGGGCAGGTTTGGCTGCTCCTCCAGCCATGCCACCAAAGGCAGGAGCTTGGATGCTCCAATGCTGCCAGCAGTTGTTTGGATTGAAAAAATCCCTCTTGGACTTCACTCTTCCCTCTCCTTCCTCTTCCTCCCGGGACAGCAGAGCACAGAGCACGACAGGGGAGTTTCCATGAGCTGCAGGGAGGTGAACTGTACTTTCCCCTGGATTTCTGCCTGCATTTGTGCATCTGCTCAGTTTTATTGTCCCATGTTCCCCGAATTTAAAGCACTTCCACACTGAACAGAATTCCTGCAGTTCACTGCAAAACACGACAAAACTCAGCCCTGAGGATGCCAGAGGCTCCTGCTCCACACATGCTCCAATTCCCAATCCCAGCAGCAGCAACTCAGGGAGGCACTGAGGAGCTGTGAACGCTCTGGCTGCAGCTCTGCTTTGCTGCTGGAGGCCAGGGAAGAACTCCAGGCTTTTATTCACTGTGTTTTCCCAAGGGATTTTGCTGCCATCACTTGTGCCCCACACTGGGGCAGAGCAGAGGAGTGGGATGGGGAGATGTTGGGAAGCAGCAGACCAGGAATGTTCTCCCAGCATCTCAGGGATCAGTGCTGCTCAGAGCTGGAGCTTCCCACCCAGAGATGGGGCAGGATCTGCTGCCAGAGCAGGAGAAATCCAACAAGGAGCCTTCCTGCTGCTGGGCAGCTCCCAGCAGGGCTCAGAGCAATGGGTGATGGATCCCAGCTGGCTCAGAGCCATCCTTTCTCCATCTGAAGGATCATCCCTCCCTGCCATGGCATTCCCTGGCCCAGTGAGGTTTGTGTTACCCTGCCTGGGCAGCTCAGAGTGGAGGTAAGAGCACTGAAAAATGGGTTTTCCTCAAATTGGTACAATTCAGCTTGGAGCAAGGTGGTGGTGCTGGGTTGACAGTTGGGCTTGATGATTTTAGAGCTCTTTTCCAACCTTAATGATCCTAGGATTCTGGGAGATAAGGAATGAATCTTCTCTCCTCGAATTCATAGGGAATAAAAATACAAAATCCAGCCCTGGATTTTTTTTTTTCTCTGTAATATATAACAGCAATAAAATGCAACCAAGACAATTAGTTAAAAAATAATAATTAAAAAACTCTTGTGTCCGTGGCTGGCAAATAGATTTGAGTGACAGAAAAAGGGGTTCCCTGGATCCCTGGGTTTTCCTTGCCCTGCTCCCCCAAACCCTCCTGCAGATCCCTGGAGCTGTACGTGAGAACAACCCCGAGTTTGAAAACTCTCGCAGTTTGTTTACCTTCCCCCAAATCAAGAACACGTTGAGAATAATTTGCAAGACAAAAAAGAAAAGCTTTAATTTATCAAGGTTTCCACTCAACAAATAACATGAAATCCCTTCTCCTACCAGGACACCTGCAAAGCTCCTGCCTGTGCCGGAGCTGCTCCGGGAGCTCTCAGGTACTTTCTCAGTCAAAAAGTTTCACAAAATTTAAAGTTTAAAGGGAGAAAGTTAAATTCAAACCTGTTACACTTTCCAGCTTGTGGTCTGCTCCTAAAATTGCAGCTCAGATCGCTGTAATCCGGCGGGGTTGAAGGAAAAATGATACTTTTTTATTTGTCGTGTTTTCCTTCTCGTGTATCTCGGCTTTTCCTCTGCGCCTGTCAGCCACGTCCTCCTTCCCCGGAGGAGGGGGAAAGAGGATGGTTGATTATTATTAAAGGCAAAAGGAACTGAGAAAAAAAATTAAGGGAAAAGTGAAACGGGAAAGTGCAATTAAGATTTTTCAGTTTAGATTTCAATTTTCAAGGATTTCAATTAAGATTTTTCAGTTAAGAATTTTATCAATACTATTTTTTAAACTAAAATAAGTGGAATTAAGTCTGTCCACGAGTCCACTTCCTCACGTCATCAGAACAGTTCCACACACAGTTTAAGAAACCAAACAACAAAACATAATTAGTGAATACCCCATTGTCCATCATTTGTTCATAAATTTGCAATTTTTTTGTTCAGTTCTGGCTTCAATTTGTGCCAAATTTGCACTGGCATGACCCTGGCACCTGGGGATTTGTTCAGTTTGGGATAGCAAAGCCCATCCCAGGGTTTTGCACCCCAAAGGGAGGGGATTTGGGATTCCCACCCTCCAGTCACCTCCCAGCCTGTCTTGAATATTCCTGCAAATAATTCAGGGAAAAGTTAAACCTTGCAGCTCCTACAAAATCATTTTGCTGCTGGAAAAACCCTTTTTATCCTGTCTTGAATTAGGAAATGGTTTTGCAGCACTGGTGAGAGGTTGGTCGGTGCCATCCAGCACCAATCCCAATCCCAGCTCCATCTGCAATCCCAGCTCCATCTCCATCCCTAATCCCGCTCCATCCCCAGTCCCACTCCATCCCCAATCCCAGCTCCATCCCCAATCCCAGCTCCATCTCCATCCCTAATCACGGCTCCATCCCCAATCCCAGCTCCATCCCCAATCCCAGCTCCATCCCCAATCCCAGCTCCAGCCCTAATCCCACTCCAGCTCCAGCCCCAATTCCAGCTCCATCCCCACTCCCAGCTCCAAACCCAATCCCATCTCCATCCCCAACCCCAGCTCCCTCCCCAATCCCAGCTCCATCCCCAACCCCAGCTCCATCCCCAATCCCAGCTCCATCCCCAATCCCAGCTCCATCCCCACTCCCAGTCCTGACCCCGCAGTGCTGCCGTGCAGCTTGGACACTTTTCAGCCTCCCTCAGTATTTTCTCTCTCTAAGTGTGAATTCCCGGGCACAGCAGGGAGATTTGGGAAGGATTTGGTAGGGGCAACACAGGATATCCCAGCTTTATGGAGCAGGATCCACACAGGGAGAGAGGCATCCGCCGGATCTCTGCGGCTGCTGGACGGAGGAGATGGACTTGCTTGGATTTCAGTCAGGAAAAGCATCAATCCGATGGAGCACTGTGTTGTATCCCACTGGATTGCACATAATATGTTTATAATAATGTGACAAACAGGTTCTGATGGCGACTTCTACCTTTTCCACTAGTGTTGGGTGGAAGCTTCCCTGAAATCCAGGAAATTTTTCCACAAAAAAAAATTTAAATGATCCCTAACGTCCTGGTACATTTGAGATCCACAGGAGCTCTGGCACTGATTTCGGGATACTCAGGATTTTTCATTCCATGAACAAAAATACTAAAACCTGGCTTGGCTGCAGAGCACAAATCATCCAGAAATCCTTTGTTTGAGGAGGGAATATTTCTTCCCCCCATTCGGAAAAGCCCTACAGCCAGAGAACAGGAGGAAGAAAGCTTTTACAATTAACCCCGGCTCAAATGAAGAAGGATTTTAAGTTCATTTAGGTACTTTTCTTTTCCCAAAAAAGCCATATCACTTTACATTTATAATGTTGGTATCATCCAGCACTTTAAATCAAATTATGGCTGTATCAGGCTGCTTAACAATGTTTCTTTTTAATTAAGTTTACCAGTCCCAGATGCATTTTTTTAAAAAAGAAAGAAATTAAACAAACTTAATTAAATTACATGACAGGGGTTAGGTATGACAGCAAACAGCCCGGCAAAAATACAAGGATTGATAAATCCTTCGGGATACTCACATTTTGCACTTCCTCTACACCCCATAGTATTCCAAGGGGCATCCTGGAATGCCCACAGCAGTGTCCAGAGCCCTCTCCTTTATTTAAGGAATTACCCTCAGAGATGTTTTAAAATCCTGCTGCCCCAGAGCCTTTAAACAGCTCAGGAAGTTCCTTGGAAAGCTGAGTATCCATGAATTCCCATTAATTCCCTGTGCTGCAGACAGGAGCAGAGCATCAGACCTGCCTGACCTGGGGACTCTCCTGCTCTGGGAGTTGCTGGGGTTCCCAGGGGCATTTCCCCCTGGCCTCCAGCAGCACAGGGAGAGCTTGGAAAGGCAAAATCCATCCCCGTGGGATTTCAGCTTTATTGGATTGATGGAACAGCACCAAACTCAGGGTTTGGGGTGGTGCTCACTTTGTGGGAGACCCTTATTTTCACTTAGATAAGGGTGTGAACACTACCCAGGAACAGGCAGCTGCATTTTTGCTGAGAAAATTGCAATTAAAAATAGGGATGAAGGCAAAAGGAGGGAAGCAGGGATGGGCAATGGATTGCATGAGCAGACCTGGAGGGATCTGTGCTTTTCTCAGCTCCTCTGAGCCCACACTCTGGAGCTCCCAGCAGGGCACTCGCAGCCAGGACATCCCAGCACTTGAATATCTGCAGCCCAAAGAGCAAAAAATACCCCGAGTGTCCATCTTTGAAGGACACAAAGATTGCCAGGGTGAGGGCAGTGGGTTCATGGCAGTGAGGAAAGCCCTGTGCTCACACATCCCCTTCCCAAGGAAGCTCTGGACATGGCCGATAGCATCAGCCGGAATTTGCACCCTGGACAAGCCGCGGTCACGGCAAGATTACCGGGATTTTTATAGGGGTTAAAATGGAATAATCTCATGGAGGGAGCAGCAAATCCCCTGTCTCCAGCCCTGCAGGAAGCACAGCCACGGGAGCAAATGATCAGAACACCGAGAAGCCTCACAGAGCTGTGAGATCCAGGTGCTCCCCAGGACAATCTGACATCCTCACGAAGCTTTCGGCGTGTTCAGTGAGCAGCATTTCCATCCTCTCCCCGATTTCCCCGACTCCGAGGATCTGCATCTGGGGCTGCAAGGATGAAGTCAGCCCCGGAGCTGCTACGGGCTGGAAATGATTTCACCGAGCTGCAATGCACATGGATTAATTCCAGTACTGTAAAGTCAACATGGGTGAACACTGGCTACATCACAGCCTTCATTACTGGGGTCTGGAGCGGGTTTGGATGAAGTAATTTCCCTGGGGTTTAGCACTTCCAAAACATATAGGGCGTCCTTCTTGGATTGGCCTGGAGAGAGGTGCTCCCCCCTAACAGCCACCCCAAATTGGGCTTTATCAGTTGCACATGGACCCCTGTGATTCCGAGGGGTTTCAAACGAGGCCCAGATGGGCCGTGGCACACGATGCCCAAACATCGGACACATGGAAAGAGGCTCAGCTTGGGTGCACACCATGGATGTTATTAATAACAAATGAGACAACACTCCCAGCCCAGGCCTTCGGATGAGAGAGGATGTGGGATGAGTGGGGATTAGCAATTCCTCCATCCTTCATGGTCAAATCCACTCCTGGAGGGTTCAGCGTTGGGGTTTTGGACACCGGGAAGCCAACGCTTATCAAGCTGCTCAATTTGGAGTTTCCCAGATTTGAAGTGAACCTTTCCCGTGCAGGAGATGCTTATTTTGTCGTCTTTCCCCCTCAGCTATAAACTGGAACCAAATCCTTGTCATGTGCAGTTTGCTCCCTTGGCAAGCAGTTGCCCAAATGGGACTGAATTTTGCCTGGGCACCAGGATCTGCTCCCAGAGAGAAACCCAGGATGGCTTGGGTGGAAATGACTGTAAATCCCATCCAGGTCCAAACCCTGGACACCTTCCACTAGCCCAGGTTGCTCCAACCCGGCCTTGAACACTTCCAGGGATGGGGAAGCCACAGCTTCTGGAATGGGAATCCATTCCAGGGCCTCCCCACCCTCACAGGCAGGAATTCCTTCCCAATATCCCATCTAAACCCAACCTCTGGCAGTTCAAGTTTAGCCTCCTGCATGAGCCACCCCACAAAAAGCAGCTTCACCTCCTTCACTTGGCACCAGGGGCTGGGTGAAAGAGGCTTTTAATGGTTAAAAATGGGGTTCCCTTCATCCCATATTAATTCATTCACTTCCAAAACCCTTTTCCTTTCACAGCTTGATATTCAGCATCAGCATCCAGGTCCTGCTTCCCTGGGAGAGGACAGAGCTTTAGAACGGATATTAAGAAAACATTTCTTCAGGAAAAGGCTTGCCCAGCCCCGGCAGAGCTGCCCAGGGCAGGGGTGGAGTCCCCATCTCTGGAGGGATTTAAAATCCGTGTGGATGTGGCACTTGGGGACATGGGGCAGTGGTGACCTTGGCAGTGCTGGGAGTGGTTGGACTCCCAGAGGGCTTTTACAAGATGTGGGTGATGACAGTGGGATTTGGGGATGTCAATGCAGAGGTTTGGGTGGAAACACTGGGGTTTTGGGGTGCTAGCACTGGTTTTGGTATGTTAACACTGGGATTTGGGCATGAAAATACTGGGACTTTGGGATGATAACACTGGGATTTTGGGGCATGAACACTGGGATTTTGGGGAATGGTAATTCAGGGGTTTGGAGGCGATAATACAGGGACTTGGTGATGCTGACAGTGGAATTTGGGGATGCTGACACTGGGATTTGGATACTTTTATGTGCTGACCCCAGGCTGGTTCCAGCCCCGCGCACATCTCGGGAACGCAGAGGTTTCCCCACAGCCCGCAGCTGATCCAAGCCTCCCTCCTGCCATCTGGAGGCGAATCCCTGCTTTTCCTCAGCCTCCCAGTCCTGCCAGAAACCGATTTATTTCCCTGTAGCATCCCACACATTTCCCTGGATATGCCGCTCTCTGGTCCGTTTGCCGTTTCTCGGGATGCTCGAGCAGCTCAACACGGTGGAAATATAAAATGCTCTGGTTTCTAGTAAATACAATTCTGTTTTCTAGTAAATACAATTTTGCAGTGAATCCAGAAGGCAGCACGTGCAGCCCATCCCATCCCATCCCATCCCATCCCATCCCATCCCATCCCATCCCATCCCATCCCATCCCATCCCATCCCATCCCATCCCATCCCACCCCATCCCATCCCATCCCGCTCAGCCGAGGGGAGGCAACACCACATTGGGGTTATTTTTACGATCGGAAAAAAGGATTTCTCCCTCCCTTGTTTTCTCTTGTGGATGCTCTCAAGTGGTAACATGGAATTTCCTCTGGAACTCCTGCAGGGTGAAGGGGATTCATTTTGTTTCTCTTTTATTTTCCTGTGTAGAAAATATTTTATAGAAAATGCCCTAATAAATCGACTTGCAAATTCTAATCTTACACAAAATTATTCCAGGGAATGATGATCCTGGGGGATGAGTGAAGCCACAGCAGCCAAGGGAGGGTGGATAGGACTGGCAGAGCTCAGTTCCCCTTCCCCCTCCTTCCCTCAATCAAAATTCAATAAAATAATTCTTTTTAAATCCGCCTGGTTTTTTTAAACACCAATTTTCACTGGTTTCATATTAAACCACAATATTTGCATAAAATTACTTTTTCAACCACTTCCATTAGCAGTAATTGCCAGGAGCATCCTGGGATAAAAACAGTGATTGTTACTTTCCAGATTTTTCTAAAACACATCATATTGTAGGAGCTTTTTGGTCCTTTCTTCTCTTTTTAATTAAAATTATTCCACTTCTCTCCCTCTCCCCATCCTTATTTTAAGTCTTTTTCTTTCTGTTTCTTTCTGTCTTTTTTCTTTCTGTCTTTTTCTTTCTGTTTCTGGGCTTCCCAGTGCAAATCTGAATTAACAACATTAAATTTAATCATTCAGATGAAAATTACCCTGGAAACACCCTGGGATCACCCAGGGCTTTCTTTGTATTTTCCTCCAAATTTCCTCTAAATTTTGATTATTATTTTCCTGATTTTTTTAATGATTTTTTTTTCTGATCATTTTATTGATTGTTCTGCTGATCGTAATTGAAGCTGATCATTTTAATAGGCTGGCAGAGGGGAAGGAGCATCAGTTTTTGGTTATACCTGGCCAAAATCAGCCCTAAATCTTAATATTACATTCTGAGGCTGTGTCTGACCAACAAACCCCTGCACTTTTTTGTAATTTGATAATTAATTACTTTTATGTGATTTTATGTTATGTTATGCTATGTTATTTATGTTATTTTAGTATATTTTAGTTATATTTTACTTCATTTGTTTTCATTTCATTCTTTTAATTTCTTGTGATTTTTTATTTTATTTTATTTTATTTTATTTTATTTTATTTTTTTTATTTTATTTTATTTTTTTTTTTTTTCCCTCACTCTGCAGCCAATTCTCCCCCCGTCCTGGCAAGAATTGCTTCATCCACTGCAAATTTCCCAACCTCTCGGAGCTGCAGGGACCCAGAAGATCCGAGGGAAAGGCTTTGGAAACCTCTGATTTCCTCCTTTTTGTTTTCCTTGTGGATCCAAATTCCTGCTCCAAAGGCAGGAGAACGGAATTTCCCTCTGCCCTCTCCCAAACAGCCCCAGCTGAGTATTCCCATGTAAAATAATCCTTTAAAATCCCCCTTTTCTCTTTCCCAGCTTTTCCTTCCAAAGATAGTTCATGGTTGCTCCTGAGAAAATTTAAATAATTTCCCTTTTTTCTTATATTTAAAAAAATTCAACTAAAAAAAATGTTTGTTTTCTCCAATCCCTGACCTGGAGGAATTTGTAAATCCATTATTATTTATTTTCCAGGGATTTGATGCTGATGAGCTTCTGGCCAGGGATGCTCCAGCAGCATTTCCCCAGGGAAAATAATCCCACTGGGACTATTCCAACATCCCTCTGAGTTTGAAGCAGCATTTTTTGGGAACTTCAAGCTCTTCATTCCCACGTTTTCATCCCTGGGGCTGCAGGGCAGGAATGGTCCAGGCATGGGGAGGTTCATGGCTTAAAAACATGGAAAATGGTCAGGATGGGAGATACAGAGCTGGAGAAATTCCCTTGGCTTTCTGCCCCAGTAAAAAAGATTTTTCCTTTCATGGCCTTTCCTAACACCAGAGATTTTTTTCTCCCGAACCAAGCCCTGGAAGGAGCAACTCCAGACAAAAAGAGATTTTTCCAATCCCAGAGCCCTTTCCCTGCCCTTTTCCAGCTTCCCTGTTAGTTTTGCTCTATGATGAAATAGTTTGGAGCTGATGAGAATAGAAACCCCACTTCTGTGGGATCTAAAAAAATATCAGACCCTGATATTGGAGTTGTGGACCCAAAATCCAGAAGGAACATGAGCACTGGGCTCCATCCCTGTGCCAATAATTGGGGATAAAAATCCATCTTCTGGGAAAACAAGGATCACCTCAGGGTCTGCCGATAAAGAAATATCAGGTTTTCCCAAATTCCTGTGCTGAAACAATTGTTTCCAACACTCGGAATGTGAATTCTTTTCCTCTTTGCCGAAATGTGTTTTTGGCGACAGGAAAACAGGAAACCGACTTGGAAAAAATTAACGAAATGGAAACCGAGATCGTAAAGAATTCCGGGCTGGAGCCTTTTCCAGCTTCCAAGATGCGACAGCGGCAGAAGCAGAACCCTAAACCAATTAAAGACAATTTAATTTCGGAGGCTTCTCACGGAGGGAAGGGATCTGGCGAGGATTTGGGATGCAGGGAGACATCCCAGCCCCAGCACCTGCGAGGTTATTGCTCCCAGAGCCGGAGCTGGGATTCGATGCAGATGTGCCCCGGAATCTGCCTCCCTCCTCCAGCTGCAGAGCCAAAAGATGGGCTGCTCGTGTCGTGTTCTTCCTTAATTATTGGGGAATTTGAGGGTTTTTGGGAAGGTTTGGGTTCAGGGATGAGTCCTGCTGGGCTGAGCTGGGAATTTGTGCCATGTGGGGTCCGTGGGAGTGCAGGGAATACACTCCAATGGAAAATAATCCTATAAAAATCCTGCAAAAATCCTATTAAAGGTTAATCTAAAGGACAGAGCAGAGGAATAAGGTGAGTCTGTGGGTTTGCTCCATTCACAGGTGCTGGGGAGTCTTCCCATGATGCTGGATTTGTGCTCCCCAGGACCAGCAGCCTGGAAAACCATTCCTCCCTCATGTGTTTCCTCTCTTCCCTGATTTTCTGCTGATTGAAACACATCCAGAGCAACAGAAACTCCTGTTCTCAGCCTCTGCTGGGCATCTGCACTCTGGGCTTTGCCTTCCCCACATCCAGGGTTGCCTGAGGGATTTTCTGCTCATCCCACACCTTCGGGAACATTCCCTGGACCCAAACACCCTTCAACTGGGATTTTGTCCTGTTCTCTTAGAATTCCTCTGGCTGAACAACTCCCACAGGGAAACATCTCTGTCCTAAGTATTTTTTTCCCCCCTGCAGGGACTCCTTTCCCTTGTGAGCACTTCCAGCCCACTTTTCATCCCAAAAACTCCCCAACAAATTGCTTCCACACCCCAGCCCGGCTCCAAACCCAGTGCAATCCAAGGGTTAACCAAGTGAAACGTTTAAGGAGTCATGAAATGACTGTTTCCGCTTCCCATCTGGCTTTTATCAATTTTCAGTCGCTTTCCGAAGTGCAGCGACACAATCAAAACCCCCAATCTCCCGAGGCAGATAATTCAATTTGGGAAATGAATTTCTTATGTGCCCAGGAGTAAATACATTCCTGGCCAGGGAGATATGGACTGCTGTCAGTGGGATAATGAGGTCCAGGGAAGTGGCTGTGGCCCCCCTGGAGTCTTTTAGGGTGAGTGGGAGCTGTGGGGGGGGTGGGAAGGTGCCAGAGGGATGGGACAGCTTGAGGAGCAAGTGTGGAGCATCAGCTTCATGGGCATGAAGAGGGGATGGATTTTATTATCTGGATGTGCCACTCAGGGCTGGGACTCAGTCTTGGAGGTCTTTCCCAACCTTGTGGACTTTGGGATTCTGGAATCTTCACAACTTCCAGCTGGGTGTTGGCTTCTTCTCCCAGGAAGCACTGAAGACAGGAGGAAATGGCCTCAAGTCACACCAGGGGAGGTTCAGCTGGATTTTAGGGAAAATTTCTCCACCCAAAGGATTGTCCTGCCTTGGGCCAGGCTCCCAGGGCAGTGGTGGTGTCACCAGCTGTCACTAATCCACATCCCCAAGGGACATCTCTGCATGGCCTTGAATCCCTCCTGGCTCCACCACAAATGGTCCCATGGGAAGCAGCCAGAGGGATCCAAGCTGCAGAGGTACTGGATGAGTTGGATAACAGAAACTGCTAGGGAGAGGCAGCAGTTTGGCTTCATCTTCTCTTTCAGTAGGAACCAGGTCATGGCATTGTGTTGCAAAATCCACATGGAGAGGTTAGTGAATAAATTAGGATTCAAAATGAATAGAATAAAAATATAAAATTAAAAGAAATTCAAAGGAAAAGCGATTAGCCAAAAAATAAAATAAGAATTAAAATAAAAATGAAAATTAAATTAAATAAAAAGAGATTGATAGAAAAGAAAATAAATAGTTTATTCTTAAATTCAAATTCCAGGTGTAGTCCTTCCTATCCCAATCCTCCTTTCCCTCATCAGGACCAACCTGCCAGAACACACCAAATCCATCCTATCCTGGGTTTGGAAAAGGACTTTTGCCTTCTCATCTCAACAATTCCAAACAAACAGAATCCATTTCCTCCTTTGCTCCCTCTGTTGGCACTGCCCCATCCTGATTTTCCCTCCTGGGAAGCCCAGTGGGACCATCCCATCACACTTTGGGAGGAAAATATCCCTTTTTTGGCACTTTCCCCGAGTGGGATGAAGCCAGGAGCACACTAAATTCCACCCCTGAAGGGAGTTTTCCTTTTTTTCCAAGGGTGTTTGGGACAAAGTGGGACATCCCAGCTCAGAGAGCAATCAGCCCTCAGCCGAGTTCAGAAGGTCCCTATTTTCCTGGGGGAAGTGCTTTAATCAAGATTAATTTTTTCCAGTTTTCAGTAATTGGAGCTCTTCCTGAGTTTTCCTCAACTCTCCTTTAGGATGAAATTATCGAATTTCCATGGCAATTAACAGAGGAAGGCTGAGCACAAGGATCGTTCTGTGGGATGGGTGGCAGGGAACAAGTGACATTGGGTTGGGAGAGCTGTAAGAATTGTCTCTGTGGGATGTTATCCCATAAAAAGTGTCACTCTGGGACACAGTTTTCACCCGAGGCATCGCTGACCTCCTGATGCTCACAAACACCTGAATCTCACTCTCCAGCGCTGTGATCCAGGGATAAGACTGGGAGGGATTAGCAGAAGAAGGAACTTTGACCTGGATTTAGGATTTAGCAGAATATCCCCCAAATCCCCTTTATCTTAAAGCCAACTCGTGGCAAAGCCCTGGCACAAGTGACAGGCACGGGGGGGAGCTCCGAGGTGATGGGAGAAGCCCAGGGGGACATCCCTGGGGAAAAGAAAGGGAAGTGAGGAAAGGGAAGTGGGGGAAAAAGGAAGGAAATGGGGAAAGGGAAAAGGGGAATAAGAAAGGAAGTGGGCAGAGGAAAGTGGAGAAATAGAAAGAAGGTGGGAAAGGGAAATGGGAAAAGCGAGGAAGTAGGGAAAGGGAAATGGGGAAAAGAAAGGAAATGGGGACAGGAAAAAGTGGGGAAAGAAAGGAATTGAGGAGGAAGTGAAGGAAAAAGAAAAAAGGTGGGGAATGGGAAATGGGGAAAGGGAAGCAGGGAAAAAGGAAAGAAAGTGGGGAAAGATGAAAGAAAGTGGGGTAATGGGGACTGCCCACTACCTGAGCAGCCTTGTCCTCTGTGGCAGATGGGATGGGATGGGATGGGATGGGATGGGATGGGATGGGATGGGATGGGATGGGATGGGATGGGATGGGATGGGATGGGATGGGATGGGATGGGATGGGATGGGATGGGATGGGATGGGATGGGATGGGGGGGGGGGGGGGGGGGGGGGGGGGGGTGGGATGGGGTGGGATGGGATTTGCAACACCCGGATGCATCCAGGGAAACCCCTCTGACTTGGCTCAGTGGCTCAGCTGAACCAAAATACTCCACATGCAGCAGAGGCAACCAGAGAAGCCGGGATTTCCAAACCACACATTTTGGTGGGATTTGGGTCCTGCTGTGTCCTCTGAGCTGTGCCAGAGCTGCTCCAGCCTCACATCTGCTGGCATGGGAAGCAGGAGGAGCCGTGTTCTCCCGCTCCAGGGATGCAGCAGCTGGGAAGGAGGGGAATTGCTCTGACGTGGCCACGGAGAGAGGCTTAGGAGCCAAGGGGGAGGGCAAAGAGCAGGAAAACGCAGCTTCCAAGGACATCTGTTTGAGGGAAAAGCTCAGTAGCATCCACTCGGGACATCCCGCATTTCCCTCGGAAAGCCGTTCGTAAATAATCACCCTCCGCTTTTAATGCAAGTTGCAGTTGCATTGTGCGTGATTTAAACCTCCAGAAAAGGGAGGCACCTGTGGACACAGCCCAGCCCCAGTCCCAGCCCTGGAAAGGCATCATTCCTGCCTGGCATCTCCCGGGATTGGGTTACCCTGGAATAATTCACTTACGGTTAGCGAACGATAAATCGTCGCGCAGTTGGTTGAGGAATCCGGGCTGGGGGGAGATGGAAGTGTGTGATTGAATCCAAATGGCTCCACAGCCCAGGCCTGTCGGACCCACTAAACACCAAAATTAACAATATTTCGGGGCATGATGAACTGCAGTGCTGGAAAGCTGCTCCCCAAGCGCACCTTAAACACAGCGAGAGCTTTTTTCCGGGAGGTTTTTAGATCAATGTTGGAAGAAAAGAGAAGTTTTTATCGTTTTTCTTCCACTTGGTGCAATTCCTGTAAGTCCTGTCCTTTTCTGCTCAGGTGGATGGGGCAGGATGGTGGCACCAGAGTCACCCTGGGGCTGCTCTGGGCACAAATAACTGGCAGAGAAATTTGGAGCAGGGATCTGCTGCAAAAAAATCCTTTAAAAGGTGAATTCAGCCACAGCACTAACTCTGAGATACTCTCAGCAAGCATCAGACAAGACCATGAGTCCTGAGAATGCTCAGATGATCCAAGGTGTCACCTCCACATCTCCTGGCCAGGAGGAAGGGTGGGAGCTGTCCCCTGGGTGGGCTCCTCTCAGCCAGGGTCACACTCCATGAGCTGCTGCTGTCAGGGATTTCTGAGAGAGCAGAAAAGCTCTCTCAGAAGGAAGCCGCTAAATGCTGATGTTTGCCCCTTATCATCAGACATTTGGAATTTCTGCTTCTCTCCCAGCTGTGTCACTCAACAGTCACATCCTCAGTTTGGCCTTCCCAGAAATAGTGTGGGTTCAGGTCAGCACCAAGACAAGGGGATTTGGGGATTTGCTTCAGAGGGAGATGAAGATTCAAGGATGAAAACTCAGTGGCTGTGTGGGCTCTGCCTTGCAGGAAAATCCATATTTGTCTGACTTTTTCATCCATGTCTATGTCCCCATTTCAGTCATTCCAAGAGAATCTGTTCCCCCAGCTGGATGATTTCCTTGGAGGCTGAGGGTCTGGCAGGAGCCCAGTGCAGTCCCCAAAAGCATCAGAAGGCCACCAGACCATGTTGTTTCAAGTTCTCCAACCTGGCCTGGGACACTTCCAGGGATCCAGGGGCAGCCACAGCTTCTCTGGGCACCCTGTGCCAGGGCCTGCCCATCCTCACAGGGAGGAATTCCTTCCCAGTATCCCATCTCACCCCGACCTTTGGCACTGGGAAGCCATTCCCTCTTGTCCTGTCCCTATTTCTGGGTATCAGGTTCAGTTTAGAGTCACAGAACGGCTGATGTTACTCTGGGATATTTTCCATATAAATAATCCATAATATGGGTTGATGCCAACCCGATGGATTTTCCCTCTGTAAGTGACTGCCTTATTCAGCTCCATCCCATGAGCCCCTGGCCCACACCTGGCCAAGCCCCTCAGCACGTGTGGTGCTTGAAACCTCTGGAAAAATCCATCTACTCCAGCAAATCCATAATTTTTAGCTTAAATTCTCAGGGCTGAATCCTAAATCAATGGGACACTCAATCAATGGGATTTCTCCCTTTGTAAGGACTCTGGGGCCAGAATTTAATATGGAAAGTCATGGGGGTTTCTCCTGAAGATGAAGTTTCTAAAAATGAATATTACAGCATTGTTTTCAACCTTATTGACTGTGTCACGCTGTTATTGCCTCCAGTCATTTTTTTAGGAAACAAATAAACAGCCAGGATTTGTCAGTCTAAGCAATAACCTATAGTGGCAGCAAACTTAATCTGGTGTTAATTAGGCTTGTGGAAAACTAAATCAAGCATCAGAAACCACAGATTATTTTAGGCTTCCTCCAGCATAAACACAAAGGCTTGAGGATCCATAACATATTATTTTTGTTGACAGTTTTCCACTTTTCCCCCAATTTATTTCATGGATCTGATAGGCTGCTCCTTGATTGCTTTTAGCTCTGTCTTCTTTTGGCCTCAGCGTGGCAGTTTGTTAATCCTTCCTATTTTTGTGTGTTTAAGCAGGATTACAAACTTCAAATACATTGTAAAAGGAACCTGTATACAATCTTTCAAAACCACTTAAGAGGGCCAATGACAGAAGTCCCAGCCCTGCAAGGAAATACAGAACATTTCGGAAATCATCCCCGCTGTTTATTTAGAAGCCATTTTTAATTACTCAGCAGGAATGAATGAAAGAACTGGAAAATGGAGAGAGACAGAGGGGTTTGCATTGAGTTACAGCTCGTGGAGAACAAGGGAGGGATGGTCAGGCTTTCAAGTATGAGGAATTTTGGGGTGTAATTGGGCCCTGTGGGTTTATTGATAATCGGACAAAATGAAACTGCAGATATACTGCAGAGAGCACAGGGATCTCTTGAAAGGCTCAGTGCAGCATCCTCTGGAACATCAGGAGGTATTTCTTCATGGAAAGAGTGGTCAGGCATTGCAAGGGGCTGCCCAGGGAGGTGGTGGAGGTGTCCAAGGAAGGACTGGACGTGGCAATATGCTGCTCAGCAGCTGCTGGGCTGCTGATTTCCCCAAACTGTTTCCCAAGCTTCAGCTCCAGAGCCATCCTTGCACCCCTGGCTGGGATTTCTCACAGGGGCACTCACCAAAGGCCCATCCTGCCAACAAGTGCTCATTCTCCCTGGAGTTTCCCCTTAAAGCCAATATTAGCCTGCTTGAGAAAGAACAGAGAGTTCATTTATTGGGACAAGATGATTTTCAAGCTGATTTGCATTAATTCTGGAAGTAGAAATTTTTTTTTGTTCCCATTTCTTTCCAGGAAAAACTGAGGTCATAGCAGAGCAAGCCATGCCTTGCCTGGTTTTGATCACTTGGAGGACTTAGAAGCAAACTCCTCAAAGTAAATATTTCCTAGGAAGATCATTAAGGGTGCGACCAACATGTAGGGAACAGCAACAGGAAAATACTGCTTTAAACCTAATCCCAGCCCATGCTGCATTCATTAGTGAATGACATTGTAGCTGGAACAGGAAAAAATAAAAAGCCGTGGAGCATTATGATATTCCAATTGTTAAATGCTTCTGGATCACTCCAGTTGTCCCCCCTCAAATGGCAATTGTTCTCCATATGTTTAGCAAAGGCAAAAGCTCTCATAGACACTAGTTCAGGTGGCTCAGGAAGGCAGGAATGTTGGTGCTCCACGGATAACCAGGCTGGGAGCTGTTATCAGTGAGATATCCAACATGGGCACCTGGCAAATTATCTGGGAGGTGATGCCTTGAGAATTAATAATTTTCACAGAATCATGGAATCATAGGAGGAAAGGACCTTAAAGATCATCTCATTCCACACCTTCCACTATCCCAGGTTGCTCCAAGCCCTGTCCAACCTGACCTTGGACACTGCCAGGGGCAGCCACTAGCTTCTTAGGGCAGGGGTCAGAGCCTCACCACCCTCACAGGGAAGGATTCCTTCCCAATATCCCATCTAACCCTGAACTTTGTCAGTGGGAAGCCATTCCCCCTGGTCCTGTCATTCCATAATAAAAAATTTACCAGGATAAAACTACCAGCTGGAGCAGCCCAACCCAGGAGCTGCTGCCTTTGCCCAGAGCTCCCAGAGATCCCTGGCTGGATGAAGTGGATGAGCAGGCAGGGAGCACCCATGGGTGCTGTCTCTCCTGCCCAAAATGCCCTCCTGAAAGCTCACCAGCTCCTGCTTGCTAAAAACCAGCTTTATGTTATATTTAGAAAAATAAATAAATAAAAAAGCTGCTGCCACTGGGGAGCTGCAGGAAGGCAGATAAGGAGCAGCTGCTCCCCTTCCTGCCTGGTCCCTGACAGAAGGGCTTTATCTGGCCAGGCCAGGGCTGCCTGGCCACTGCAGGGTGAGGGACACAGCTTTGGGGACAGAGGTTTTCAGGGGCTGGAGCAAGTTCAGGGAAGGGAACAGAGCTGGGGAAGGGGCTGGAGCACCAGGAGGGGCTGAGGGAGCTGGGAAAGGAGCTCAGCCTGGAGCAAAGGAGGCTCAGGGGGACCTTGTGGCTCTGCACAGCTCCTGACAGGAGGGGACAGCCAGGGGGTCAGGCTGTGCTCCCACGGAACAGGGTGAGAGGAAACAGCCTCAAGCTGTGCCAGGGGAGGTTCAGGTTGGACATCAGGAAGATTTTCTTCCCTGGAAGATTGGTCAGGCACTGGAAGTGCTGCCCAGGGAGGTGCTGGAGCTCCCATCCCTGGAAGTGCTCGAAAATCAAGCAGATGGGGCCCTTGGTGATGTGGTTTAGTGGTGGGGTTTGGTTGAAGGTTGGACTTGGTGATCTTGGAGGTCTTTTCCAATCTTAATGATTCTATTATCTTTTTAATCAGCATTTCCTCTAACTGATCAAGCACCAGGTAACCCCTTGTAAACCATCTTTTTAATCAGAATCTCTAACTGATGAAAAATCATTCATAGGAATTTTAACACTTTTTCTCTGCTTTGCACCAGTGGTGCAATTCAAAATGAAGGAGGTAATGAAGCTCCATGAGAGATGTCAGCCAAAAATCAATGCCAAATCCTACAGATTTCCAAGAAATTTTTAATACAAATACACCCAAGCACAATCATGTTGAACATGGACGCTCAGAAATGTGGGAAACTTGGGATCTTTCAGAATTATCACATCTCTCAGTACAGCTCTAGTTTTTCAAGGGTATTAAATTAAACTTTTCTTGTACATGAACAAACACATCCATGAGGTTATTAAAGAAGAAGCGGGGAAAATTAAGGAAGAACAAATAGTAAGGAAAAACAAATATTAATTTCCCAATGAGTGACTTTGCTTTACTTTGCCACAAGATGGAGCCTTGAGATTAAATCATTTGTTCGAGGTTTGATGAGTATTTAAGAAAATTCAGCCCCATTTGAAGACGGAGGTTGGATTTGCTCAGATGATTATCTATGTTTTTTTAATGAATCATGGTTTTCATCATCTCTAATTAGCCAGATATGAGGAAACTATGAAGACTCTGTCAAAATAGGTGCCACTGGCATAACTCAGAGGGGGAAGATATTGAACAATGCAGCTTTTCTTCTGTAATAAGAATTAATGCTCCAAACCAGGTGATATTACCAGGGAGGGAGGAGATGGAGAAGAAAGGGGCACTTTGTGGGAAAGCTGAGGAATGAATGGGGACAAAAGAAGGATATTTGGGAAGCCATCACCTTTTTTTCTCCTTATTCACCTTCTGGTTCAAGTTTACATCTGCAAAATCCCCTAATTATGTATCCCACGGTTATTTCTGAAGTGTAATGGAAAATGGTCCATGTAAATGTTGTACCGAGTTCCAGGTTTTGATATCAGCAGCAGAATGTGAGTCAGCCCTCCCAGCAAGATCCTCCTCCCTGCCCCTTGCCAACAAGCACTTCCCCAAAACATAAAGCCCGAGTACACAAATTTCATCTCTCTTTTGATTTCACTTCCCTTTGGCATTTTTGTTTCACACAGGACTTTCCTGGGAAGCTGTTTTCATTTTCTAGTTGAAATTATTGTGGAAAAACTGGGAAAAGAAGTGAGGTTTGGAATTTTTGATGAGGGCATTTGAGCTCTAGACAATTCTCTTCTAGAGAATTCTCTAAAAGGGGGTTTACAGGGAAAAAAAACCCCCACAAATGTGTGTATTTAGGCATCATTCCTGCAATAAGACTTCTTGGCATCCCATCCCTCTGGCCTTCTGTCTCCTTTGGGGCATGGATCCCAAAGGAATGGTCCAGCTCATGGGTGAAGAGTCTGCCTGCCAAATTCCACCCTTGGCAACACATTAGATCAAATATTAGGAGGAAATTCTTTCCAGTGAGGGTGGGCAGGCCCTGGCACAGGGTGTCCAGAGAAGCTGTGCTGCCCCTGGATCCCTGGAAGTGTCCAAGGCCAGGTTGGACAGGGCTTGGAGGAGCCTGGGATAGTGGAAGGTGTCCCTGCCATGGCAGGGGTGGGATGAGATGCTCTGTAGGGTCCCTTTGAATCCAAAGCAGTCTGGGATTATCTCTAGATCAGAGGGAGTAGCAAAGGCCTGGAATCCAGTCTGAGCAGAGGCAACGAGGGGTTGGATCAGCACATCCATTGCCAGGGTCAGCCTGACCCTGGATGTCAGCACTCCAAGCTTCCCAGCACTCCAGTGCTGCTCACTCCTTCCAGCAGCCTGACTGCTGCTGTCTCCCTGGGCAGGATTTGGTGTGGAATATTCCCCAGTCCCTGGCTGTCCCTAGGCAAGAGCACAAGTCCTGCTGGGGCTGGGAAGCACATGGGCAGGCAGGATCGGGCAGGCTTCCTGCAGCCTCTCCAGCCCAGGGCTGAGCAATCCCTCCCTTGGGAACCCCACCCTTGGAGAGGTCTTTGCCTTTTTCAGATAAAAGGCCAACACCCTTTCGTGTGCTTTCTTGTACCAGCTCCTTTTTCCAAAATAAAAAAACTTGTAAATCATGACTCAGCTGTGCCCAAACCTTCACTTTCAGGCATGGCAAAGGATTTTGCTCCTTTTTTCTATTTTCTAATTGAAAATGTCAGTGTTCCTCAGACAGACAGGAATGCAAGGAGACAGGGATGTCCTCAGCTTGAGGATACACTTCCTGAGAATAAACAGAGCTGTGGAATTGCCATCAGTCCAGGGCTCCCACATGGCTGCAGTGACTTGCCCAGAACAGATCTCTGAATCATGGAATCATGAAATAGTTGCTCAAAACCTGGCCTTGGACACTTCCAGGGATGGAGCAGCTTCTCTGACAACCTGTGCAAGGGCCTCCCCACCCTCACAGGGAAGAATTCCTCCCCAGTATCCCATCTCACCCTGTCCTCTGGCAGTGGGAAGCCATTCCCCCCTTGTCCTGTCCCTCCATCCCTTGTCCCAAGGCCCTCTCCAGCTCTCCTGGAGCCCCTTTAGGCACTGGAAGGAGCGCTAAGCTCTCCAGAGTACTCTGAAGAGTAGAATATTTTTAAGGAGCCCTGGATTTTACCTTATGGCAATACTTCTGTCTTTTCCCAGCACTGCTCTGCACCACATTCCCTCTAATGCCACTTGTTTTCCTTGTCTCCCCAGCTCCATTCACTGCCCACCACCTTCCAACCCTTCCTGTTTTGCTGTTCAGACTAATTAAAACTCAGGGAGCCACTTCATTAGGAAAGAACAATGTAGTGGAATGACCAATTCTAATGTCTCCATGATGTAAACCAGGACCAGGGATGCACCTTGGCCTCTTGATTCAGGAATTGAGCAAAAACTGCCTCAGCTGAGATTAATTTTCAATAAGTCTCGAAAGGAACCAGATCCAGCTCTGCTAATTAATGTGAAAAAGCAGCTCATCCAAGAAATTGAAGCATGCAGTTCCAAGGATATCTCTTATACACTGTGTATTTATTACTCCCTGTAGGAATACAGGATGTAAATGGAAGAATTTCTAATGCTGTACTCATTGCTGTGGCATCTTTTCCTACCAGAAAACACCATCCAACTCTGTTGGATGCAAGCAGGTGAATTTTAGGAGAATGGTTAAATTTGGATTCAAGATGGCATCATCTCCAGGCCTCCAGTGTGACACAGAGTAAGGAGGACACAGGAGAGGAGGTCATGTCCTTCGCTAATGGGAATATTCACTTGGGAAGAAGGAGAAGAAAATAACCCAGAAATAAGGTCATTGTTCCCCTGGCAGCCTCAGGGGACACTCAGGCAGTGCTGAGACTGAACTCATTTTCCTGCTGAGCCTGACAAGGATGAGGATCCCACTTCACACAGCAGCAAGGCAGCACTGAAAGCAGCTCCAATTCCTTTGGAAATATCAGGAATCCCAAGAGAAGAGTCTGTAAAGAGTCTTTAAGGAAAATGATCCTGTGGGAATTCCCAACACAAGGATTCTGAGGTTATTGTCACATCGGCCATTTACAGTTATTGAAGTTGGGCCATAATTTGGTTTTGGTTTATCCAAGCATTAGCAGGACATGAAACATTGCACCAGAACTGCCCAGAACTGTATTTCTGTGGGATGCAATCCATGGAGAAGTGGAAATAAACACTTCCTCCTGCCTCTTGGCACACAGGTTGGACCTCAGGGAAAAAGAAACCAGTAGGAAGGGAGTGTAGTGCTGGAGTAGGTTACCCAGGGAGGTTGGGGAATCTCCATCCTTGGTGTTTTCCAAGATTCAGCAGCACAAAACCAAATCTGATGTTGGTGATAGTTCTACTTTGAGTGGGAGGTGGGGCTAAAAAATCAAAAGAATTCTCTTCCAACAAACATTCCCGTGTTTCTGTGATCTTAAATTCAGGCCAATGCATGTCTTTAATGTTAACTTGGGCAGATTTCAATATGCCCTGAATTGCTTTACTTAAAATTTCTTTTGAACTATAAGATTTCATACTAAAATGCAATAGAAGAAAACCACCAATTTGGGGGGGATTTCTTAATTCCAATCCTTCAAAATACAGATTTTGTATGTAAAATACAAATGTAAAATACAAATGTTGTTCACTCTGCTGTCTGCTGGAGAGTCAACATGTTCAAATACAGCAGCACAGGTCCCATCAAAGCCTTGTAACATCACCAGGTGTCTCCTCACTCTGAAGAGATTTTTTGGAACAGGAAAAGAAAGAACCACAAGTTATTTCCCATACCATGTGGTGGTATCTGTGCTATGAACATGAAACATTTTTGCACTGAAACCTGTGTTCTGTAAAAATGGTGTGGGCAGTAGATTTGCTTTCCCTTCAAATCAAAAGGCATCTTCTCCAAAGTAGAACATAAAAATGTAACGAGTTTCTTAAGGTCTGTTTCAACAACACAATATTTCATACATGGATTAAACCTGGTTTTGGTGAGGCTGTGCTGTGCCTGTGTGTGTGTGTGACCACATCAGTTCCTGCCTGTGCTGCACAGAGGAAATCATGGCTCGGATCAGAGGCTTCCTGCTCTCCGCATTGAGAAGAGGAAGCACAGGCCAGGCTCGGCAGTGTCACACCCCCAGCTGTCACCGTCCCCAGCAGCAGACACCACACTCTGCTGAGGCTTTGCCCCTCAGAGCTGTCAGCTCACAGATAAACATCAGCACAGCAGACCACTGTCACCTCCAATGCTCAACAGAAAACCTGCACCCACCACTCAACTTCACAAGAAACCCCATAAATCTCTTTAACTGACAAGATTTGTACTCCAGCTCTGTTAGCACAGGTGTTCTGTGGGGTTGCTATTTTTGACAGGCTTTGCAGGCTTTGCATAGATGAAAAGGGACACCTGTATTCTAAAAAAAAAAAAAAAAAAGCATCCATAGGAGTAGATGAGGGTGAAGGGAGGTTCATTTTCCATCAGTAATTTTTATTTTTAACATTTGTATTATTTCTCCAGGTAAAAGCTGGCTACAAAAATTTGTAATATGTTCTTAACTCACAGTCCAGGGTTGGTTTCTGTCAGCATTAATGAAGATTGTAGAAAAGGTATCTCTAGAATTGAATTATGCCTTTCTTACTCACTGGGTGCTCCCAATCCTAATTCAGATGCAGCTCTGGATGATGCACAGAACTCTGCTAAAGCCCTTGAAATATTCACCTGTGACTCTTCACCCCTGCTCCAAAACCTTCTACAGCCTCTTACTGGCGCCTAAGTACAGAATCTTGGATATAGGAAAATTCTCCAGCTGGAATGTGGTCTGGCCATAAATCCTTCATTAATGTCATATTAACAGATGGAGCTGTTCCATATGCAGGTGGTGTGAGTGGAACACAAACAGATGTAAACAGGCCAAGGCAGGGCTCTTGTTTCCTTGGCTGTTTCCTGAGCTGCACCTTTGGGCAACAGAGCTGGGGCAGGGGCTGGAGCACCAGGAGGGGCTGAGGGAGCTGGAGGTGTTCAAACTGGAAAAAAAGGTAATCAGGATGGACCTTCCAGCTTTCCACAGCTCCCTGACATGAGGGTGCAGCTGGGGGTTGCAGGGGGTGTTGGGTTCTGTACCCAGGGAAGAAGGGACAGAACTAGAGGAAAGGGTTTCAAGCTGCACCAGGGGAGGTCCAGGCTGGACATCAGGAGGAATTTCTTCATGGAAAGGGTGGTGAAGCATTGGAAGGGGCTGCCCAGGGAGACAGTGGAGTCCCCATCCTTGGAGGTCTTCAGGAAATGACTGGATGTGGTACTCGGTGCTATTTATTTGACATGATGGTGTTTGGTCAAAAGTTAGACTTGATGATCTTGGAGGTCTTTCCAACCTTAATGATTCTGTGGATCATTAAGGATGTGGCCTTAATGGATGTTAAATTGATGATGTGAGCTCCCAGCAATCCTTCCCGAGTCCAGGGTTATCAGCTCTATAGGTACTACTTCCATTAAGGCAGTAAAGAGCTGTCCCTGTGCACAGCCCTATCAACAGGCACAGCGCAACCCCACAGGCAACAAGTCAAACAAGCTTCACCACTCACTGCAGAGTTCTGCCAGGGCACTGGGGACCTCTGCCAGCACAGCCTGTGCATCTGGAAACATCCTCACGTGGCCCAGGGGAGGGACAGCATCAGGTTTTGGACAGCACAGCCAAACGAGACATCATTATGTCCACACTCATCATTAAACTGAGCTCAAACATGACTTGGTCACAGCATGGCCAGACCTGGGCTGTTTGAGAAAAGGCTGCCCCTTGCAGCAAACATCTGCACGTGGAGCTGTGGGCTCTCCTGATGTGCAGCATTCCAGCAGGATGGCTGAGAGCCACTGCAGCACCTGCTCAAATAGGAACAGCAGACAGGGAAAATGCCAAGGATGAAGGGGTGGGTTTTCTTCAGCACTTTCCTATTTGGGGTGTCCAACACATAAGAGCCCTTGGTGGTGCTCAGTTTGGGGATCCTCCCCTATGACAGCCCCAGGAAGAGCTGAGCCTCTGCCAGCCCAGCCAGCCAGAGGGAAAACTCCTGGAGTGGGTTTGGGGGGAAGCGTGCCTGAAAGGAAGGGGGAATCCCAGATGCCACCCCTCAGTGCCAAGGCAAACATAAATCTCTGTCCAAAAATGTGCATTTGGCCAGTTCAGTAGAAGACACTTTGAGCTCTGAGCGATTGCTGGGTTTCCTCCAGCAGCAGAGTTTGGCAATGCTGTTACAGACCTGCCAGGACTCAGGGATCCTGACAGATCTCTGCTTGCCTCACTGCAGTTACACCACAGACACATTTGGCCCTTCTATCCTTTGGGGCTGCTGATCACTCTGGGTGTGCTGCTCTCTTGGCAGATGTTCCAGAGGACTGGAATTTCTTGTGGAATTCTGCTCTGTGAGGCAATGGCTGTGTGGGCAGTGAGGCCTCATCAACACTGACCTGACCACATCAACAGGATCTCTGTGTCCTTCAGGCTCCCTCTTCTCATCCCTCCCACAGCTGGACATTGCAGAGAAAAGGGGCTCCTGACTTCTCCCTGCATGGAAATAGGCAATTTTCCATGTAACAAACATTCCTGTTGTAGTGTTTTGTAACGAGGCACCAGTAGAAGTGAGTAATGTGTGTTTTCTTCACCACAGATCCTAATCTAACACTGCTGCAGTGGAGAGCAGCCTGCCAGGCAGTAGGGGAAGGCAGTGCAGCAAACAACATTTCCTCTCTAGATACACAGATCCTCACCCAAGGGCCCAAATTTGGTGGGAAAAACTTTCCTCCGCAAAAGTTTACACTGGCAGCCCCCAGATTTGCAGTTTTGTGGCTTGAAATCAAGATGGATTCAGTATCAACAGCCGTAGGAACAGGTAGAAAGTTAAAAGATGTCCCAGGTCACTGATTAGGGAAGGAATGGAGATGGAATACTAAAGATAGTGAGTGAGGGAAAACAGGAGGAGGTGGTGAGGGAGGAATGCTTAGCAAGAGAGTTGGGAAAGGACTGGAGGCAAAAAGCACAACTTCAGACATTTGGATAAATATAAAATGTCAAACTGGGAGAAGATCTTTTGGAAAGGAGAGAGTTTGTAGTTTCTCTTTCATTTTTAACAGCCCTGCATGACAGACTTGTTTACTTTAATGGCACTTCTGTCAGTAATTACACTGCTCATAAAAAACCCAATTGCTAGATATAGTGTATATTTAAAACTGTTAATTATTACTTGTATTAATTACTGTTTCTTTACGCCTTGAGTCCAGGCTGGGGCTCTGAGAGTCCTTGTCCCTGTGAGCTCCTGCAGAGCCAGTGAGGGTGTGAAGCTCAGCTGGGTGAATTTACACTTCAGTGCTGAACTCTGTGCACGGATTTAGATCTAACAAAACACTATCAGGTTTAAGGAGCTGTGAGTGACCATTGAAATGCAGAACATGTGCTCACATGTCCTGCCAGCCTGCAGCCTCCTCCTCCCAGCTCTGTTTGAGCCCGGACAAGATACACAAATCAGGATTATGCACATTCACAGCACCTTCTACTTCAAAGTGTGAGAATACTCCAAAAACTAGGATAAACAGAACATCCCATTGTTCCCAGAAAGCAAGGAAGGGTTCTCGTGCCTTAAAAAAGGGGAGGTAGAATAAATGTGAACGCACCTTAAAGCTAGTTTTTAAAAAGTGCATTACAAGAGTTAAAAAACTCCTACGAGTTAAAAATTAATTTAGGATTGCTCAAAAAGGAACTTCCAATGGGATTATCTGCTGAGTCACTGCCTGGTGCAATACAAGGTACAACTTCACCTTCCAAAGCGTGGTCTTTAATATTCTTAGACTGTCTGGGCTCCTTATGTCATCACTACTGCTAAAAGGAAGGCGTTGGGGTTTAATGTCACTTCTAAGAAATACAGTTCTCTGTGAGTAAAGGTAAGAGAATCACAGCCACCATGGCATTCTAGTTCTCCCTTTTTTGGGCCAAATTTCTCCAGGCTCTAAGAGAACTTGCTCCATGTATTTGTTTTTTGGTTGTTCTGGGCTTTTTTTAAGCAGTGTTGCTTTAACTTTACAGGCACCAGAAGGACTGAAAAGATAATTAAGCATCAGAGGATAATCTCTTGCCTGTCAAGGTGATAAAGACGATCTCAGAATAAATGCCAGTAAATTAACCCCAGTGCATTTTGATAGTAACGAAAAGCAGAAATACTGCAGAATTCAAAAGAAGAAGTGATATGACTTGTTTAGGTGGCTTGGAATTTCCAGGCCTAACTGCAATCAATATATGGGAAAAGTCTGAAAGAAAACTGGGCCAGGACTAAGGTGAAAAAGCATTTTAGGGGTGAAGTGGGGGAGTCACCCATGGGGCTCTCTAATATTTATTCAGTTGAACAGCCTGAAGATTTCTAGATGGAAAAAATCTAAGTTTTCTTATGTCTTCCACAAACTGGTATTCTACAAATTACACTCAGATTACTGTAGGAGGAGATGTGTTTGGAAGCAGCTGGTACTGATTGAACTGACAGTATCAGTTGTGTAAAATTGCTTGATGATACTGGAATTACTTTCTTGCAGACACTGCACATTATAAATAAGTTTTGAACATGTTAAGACAAATTATTGTCACAAGCACTACAAACAGAAATGCACATTAAAATAAAAATCCACAACAAATCTTGTGAAAGTTCCAGTTTTGCAAATTTGAGTGCAGACAAATATAAAGAAACCCTTCTATCCTTTAACTTTTTTTTTCTCTGAGCACAATATTTCCAGGTGTGTCCACCCCTTGCAACAGAACATGGACAGTGAGGCATCTGGGCTGTACGGACACTGGTCTTGATAAAAAGCAGGAGTCTATTTCCGTTTTATTCTAGTTTTATTTCTGTCTTCTTTTTCAAATAAAGGTGTTGGGTAATTGGAAGATAAAGTCAATTTGTTTACGCATGCAATAATTACATTAGATTAAAATATCAATAATTATTAATATCATTTATCAATTGTCAGGTTGGAGATCTTGCATTGGGCATACAGGAAACTTCTGAATCTGTCCTGAATCTAAGTTCCATGGCCTTTGAGAGTAGAGCTTGATTTATTCCTAACATGCTTAAGCTAGGAAGTATGAAAATTGATTTTTCACTGGTTTCTTGGTAAAATGAGGTTAAAGTGTTTTCTGTTACTAGACCGAGTCAGGCTAAATAGACATAAAACACTTTGTTCTTCACTGACTGAAGTCAAAGTCAAAATTCTTAAGAACATGAAAGGCAGCAATATCAAACCTATGATCTTGAAAGGAAACACAGTGTATTCCATCTGCGGAATAACAGGAACATGCTTTGAATGCTGGAATACACACTGCATGTTGTTTACACTGAGAAGAATTACTTATTGCAATATTTGCATAAGTGTTCAGCTCTGTTTAATTACAGCTGTCTGTGAGGGAGGGTTCCATGGTATGGGCACCCGATTCAAACCAGATTTCTTTGTAGAGCTGTAAAGTCAAATTCTAGCACGACGGACCCAGATTTCCATCCATATGAAGGAGCAGATTGTTTCAGACAGTCTAATGCGTGAAATGTTTCATTTTCTCTTCTGAGGCACATCTGGAGGGCTGTGCCCACGTCTGGGTTTCTTGAGGACAAGAAAGACACGGAGCTGCTGGAGAGGCTCCAGTGGAGGCTGCGAAGATGACGAGGAGGCTGTACATCTCTCTGATGAGGAGAGACTGTGGGAGCTGGGCTTGGTTAGTGTGGAGAAGGGAAAACTGCAAGGGGATCTCATCAATCCATTCCAATTAGCTCCAAGGGGTGCCAGAGGATGGTGCCAGTGGTGCCCAGCGACAGGACAAGGAGCAATGGCCATAAACTAAACCACAAGAAGTTCCACCTCGCTATGAAGGAGGACTTCTTTCCATGGAGCACTGGTGCCCAGAGAGCACCAGGAGCGGCTGAGGGAGCTGGGAAAGGGCTCAGCCTGGAGGAAAAGGGGATCAGGGAGCACCTGCTGGCTCTGCACAACTCCCTGACAGGAGCCAGGGTGGGGTCGGGCTCTGCTCCCAGGGAACAGGGACAGGAGGAGAGGAAACAGCCTCAAGCTGGGCCAGGGGAGATGCAGGTTGGACATCAGGAGGAATTTCTCCATGGAAAAGGTGGTGAAGCATTGGCAGGGGCTGCTCAGGGAGACAGTGGAGTGCCCATCTCTGGAAGCGCCCAAGAAACGACTGGACGTGGCACTCAGTGCTCTGGGCTGGCGACAAGGTGGGGATCAGGCACAGGTTGGACTCGATGGTCTCTGGTTTTCCACGCTCTCTAATCCCGTCACTCCATGGCGAGACCCGCTCCCGGCGCCTGAGGGGAGCTGCGGAGGGAAATGGCGCCCTGTGAGGGCGCGGCCGGCAGGGGGCGCTCCCGGCGCTGCCCGTGGGCGGGGCTGGGGGAGTGGCCACCCACAGGCCCCGCCCCGCCCTCCGCGCTGTCCCCGCTGCCGCTCCGGGACGCGGCAGCAGCGCCGGCGCCATGGTGAAGATAGCCTTCAACTCGCCCTTCGCCCTCAAGGATGAGCCCAAAAAGGAGGCGGCCGAGGCGCTGGTGGCCGACAAGGTGCGGGCACGGGGGTGTCCCGGCCGGCGGCGGCGGCGGGAGGAGCGGGGCAGCGTGAGGGGGGGCGCGAAGAGGCGAAGCCGCCGCCATTTTCTCGCGGCTGGGGGAAGCGGCGGCAGCCGCGGGGCTCGGGTTAGAGTGGCGGCAGCCCCGCCGCGCCCTGCCCGGGGTCGGGGGAGGCTCTCCCCTCAGCCGCGAGGGGCCGCGGGGCAGCGCTACCGCCGTGCCGTTCTTCTCCGCAGCCCCGTCGCGGTGCGATGTCCCGTGACACCCCCGGGCCAGCGCCGGCACCGGGTGTTTATCTCGAGCTGGGCCCGTGCCAGCGCCGCGTTTCCTGACGGCGCTTTAAAGCTCCCAGCTCGGCCTTGGGCCGGCCGGCCGGGGAAGCGCAGCGAGAGGCGCCCCCGGCGCGGGCAGCGCTCGGCCGGCGCCTTGCAGGCAAACAAAGCGGGCTGAGGCTCGTCCTCCGCTCCCGGCGGCGCTCGGAGCCTCCCGGCAGCTGCGGTGAGGCGTCGGTGTCGTGCTTAAATTAAGAAACCTGCCATAAAGGGTTTTAAATAGAAACCCGGGCGAGCACCCTGTGGTTGGCTTTTCCTTCCCAGCGAGCTGCGCGTCGCTGGCTTGAGTGGAACTTTTCCCAATTTGTGGGAAATTTGTTTTGAAGGTGTGCTGTGTTTTAGGCAGATGGAGAAGCTCAGCCTGTAGGTAAATACATCAGTGTCTCTAGACGGGGAGTATGGTATGCGCTGAGTTTATTTGTAATCGGAGAGTAAGAAAATTTTTAAAATAACGAAACTCGTGGCGTTGGGCTCTAGTTCTGTTTTTCTTTTTTTTTTCCTCTCCCTTCTAAGCTGTAATCAGGAAAGCAGCTTCCCTTCCAGCCTACACAGCCTCACCTGAAATAGCTTCCCTGTGGAAGGAGAAGGGATGCAGAGTGATTTTTGTTGCTCAGTTCACTCTTCTGAGCTGTCAGAGTTTGATGTGTGCACAGTTAATACAGTAGCACTCAATTACAGGATCAAAAGGAGAGAAAGTAGGAAAACAGGGTAGATAAAGGATTTAAAATTTGAAGATGTCATTAGCCTGGCCACTTTCTTGTGGGACAAACTCCTCAGCTACTCCTGAGGCGACTGGTTATACATATATGTACTAGCCCTGTACTGTGAAAGCTCTGACTGTAATAGTTATAATAAACACTTACACCCCTTCTTCTCTTCTCATGAGAGCTGCTACTCTCAATTTGGAATATTCTGTATGTTTGCACACACGTACGTGGGTTTTTAACAGCTCTTCACTCTGACTTCAGGGCTTGGCGTTGCATGTAAACATCAAGTTCATAATTTTACTCCAAGACAAACTTGTTGGAGTGGTTGTTAATGTCTTCTTTTGCTGGAATACTTGTGCAGAGCAAACAAGCTTAAAGGCTAATGTTGGCTGAAACAGCACAATAAAAGTCCCCTGGAGTATCTGCACAAAACCCTTGAGCTTGCAGAATATTCTCCCTGCAGGTTCTTTGGGGCTGTCAGCGCTGTTAAAACAAGTGATTTTTTCTTCTTGTCTCTTATCCCTCGTTTGCTTTGCTTGTTACAGCTTAGAACTGCATTTTCTTTGTAGGTTTTTTTATTACTTTTATCTGTTACTTTTGAGCAGAGGTTTTGTAACCTGCTGGAGCAAAATCCTGCTATTGTGTTCTCTTAACAGCTCTGTCAACTCTTCCCTCTCAGGTTCAGCTGCCCACGTTACTGCTTAATATGCTCGACTACCTTTGCTTTGTTTGGAATAGGTGTAGTGCAAGTGTAGCTAATTAGATGTCGACATCATCCCAGCACTGGGATGGCTGGAGTGCCAAAACTGGTGCAGACTGGTGTGTTCAAGTAGGGACAGGCTGGATGAGTAAGGTACTCCAAGGTGGAGGTGAAGGTGAGAGAATGTGGAGAGAACAGAATTAATTTCCATCTTACAGCTGCTTAACCCTGAAAGATGCTTTTCACACAGTGCCACAGAAATGCGGCATCATTCTGACTTGAAAGCAGGGTTGGCTTTGCTTTTGTAGTTTCTTTCTTATTTAACAAATGCTTCACATGCCAATTGTAGCAGCTTGTGTCCTGCTGAACCAACATTTTTGTGTTTGGAGGATGCGCGAGTGGAATGTGGGAGTATTGACTTTCACAAAACAGCTTGGGGTTTGTTTCAGCACTTGCATAACTGACGGCTTTGACTTTTATACTGCTGCATCTTGCTGAGCATGGAAATATTGCAGCCTTGGTGGCAATGCTGGCACTCGTTGGGAGCACAGGTCACTAAATGTGTTGTGTTCTGCAGGACTCAAATAAAGAAAGGCCACGGAAGCTGCTGTGCCCAGCCCAGCCACTGATTCTGGGAACACCTCAAAGGAAAAGATCTTTTACTGTGAAATCCAATTTTCTTCCTTCCTGACCAGCACAAAGAGCAGATCCTGAAAGCAAGCTATTAAATCCTGGACTCAGGAATCATTAAAGGGACATTCTTGACCAAATATAGAGGTTATCTAAACATTTTGGGTTTGGTGGTTGTTATTGTGTTTTGCTTTTTCCTTATTAAGACTAAAGCCCAGAGTGTGATTCCAGGAGGGAATGTCTCTTCTGATTGTTTGGTATTTGACAGTACTTTTGCTGTTCTCTTCACTTGGCTTGCACCAGCCTTGCAGCTGGAAGTCTGGAAAGGTGCTGCAGGAACTCTGGAGGGTTAAATTTTCCTTTCTGGTGCCACCTCTGCTTTTGCAGTGAGGATTGCACAACTCACCACCACCACCTGAGAGTAGTTTCCTTTGGGTGCAGTCAACTTTGTTTGAGAGAACACTGGGTGGGGGAAAACAAGTTGCTGAACTAAAGAGGGAAGTTTCAGGGTGCTAGAAACAAAACTTCGGGGAATTGAGTAGGAGAAAGGTTATTTTGAGGCTGCAGGGTAAGATGTGCCACAGGGACTTGTTTTTATTTGGCATAAGCTGCATTTGAGCTGATGAGTGGTTTTCTCTCATAATGGACTTTGCTTGTGCATGTTAAAAGTTCCAAAACCTGGTGACTCGTGTCAGTTGTCTGTTCCCCAGCCAAGAGACAAAGTTGCATCTTGGCTTTTTCTGTTAATCCAGCTTTGGGAGGAAGAGTAATGTTAATGCACATGGTAGCAAGAGGAGGAGGGGAAAGAGGCTTTTGGGAAGACGCCTGAAAACACTGTGTACCTGTAATGACCTTGATCTACAAATCCTGCGTTCTTGTGCTAGAATGTGGCTGCAGCACAGTATCTTTTGTTACAGTTATTTCTTACATCTCAAATAGTTTCTGGACACAGGTTGGTCTAGAAAACATCCTCTAACTCAGAAAATACTCTTGGTGCTGTTTGAAAACGGATCTTTATCTGATGCAGTAACATTTCGTGTGAGTGTTTTCTTATTTTATGATGCTGACTTGCAGTTCCCACACCTAGAAGAAATAGAAGATGGTGGGTCAAAGTGAAGCCATTGATAACAACTCACTTTAAATTCAGAGCAGCTGCCATTTCTAAGTTCTCATCCTCTTTATCTAAAGGACCCGGAAGTTGCCACACACAGGGGTGAAAACTCATCTGGAAGATGTCTCTTGACTCTGCTGGGCCTGGCATTCATCTTGGCAGGGGTTGTTGTGGGTGGAGCCTGCATCTACAAGTACTTCATGCCAAAGGTAATCTGAGAGTTCTTTTTTATTTAAACAGCATTGATGAAAAAAAGTATAAATGGATTATCACTAGACTGGAAAGATGAAGGGGAAAGAAGGATCATGGGGCCATGAAGACTGGGTGTCCTTTGGGTGTGACAGACCTGTGCTCTGTCGCAGCAGACAGAAAGGCAGTTTTGAAGCTGATTTGCTGTGATTAACTGCCCTTGCTCGTGTCCCAGCACAAGGTGTACCGCGGGGAGATGTGCTACTTTGAGAACGAGGGCCGGGAGCGCGCGGTGGAGCCGTACTTCCTGCCCATCGCCGAGGAGGCCGACATCCGCGAGGATGACAACATCGCCATCATCGACGTGCCGGTGCCCAAGTTCTCCGACAGCGACCCTGCTGCCATCGTGCACGACTTCGACAGGGTCAGTGTGCGGGGACAGCCTCCAGCTGGGACTGGGATAGCACACACCAGCTCCAGGGCTTTAGAGCTCGCTGTCAGTGCAAGCTGCTCCTTGGGTTTAAGCGTGGCACAGCTGACCCTGTGAACTCTGGAGTAGTGGGATTAACTCTGCAGTGCTGGTGCAGTCACTGTGGGTATGAACTCTGAGTTGTTTCCCAGAAAAATGTATCTCAGTGCTGTGCAACTGTAAATATTGTTGCCCCTGGGATATCTGGAAGTACCACTTGCTGTTTGGTCAAGAATCTCATGTAAATCGAGAACATTGTAAATGGGAGTTAAGCGACTGAGGACTCAGCACAATGTCACAGCAAAATGTAGAATTGCAGACAGGCCTGGGCCTTGGAGAAGGGAAATGAAAAATCGCTTCAGGCAGCTGAGACCTAGAACCTGACGGTGCCATGGTAGTTGCATGGAGTTTCTGTAAGGTAAAGAAGAGAGGATGGCTTTCATTTGACTTTAATTAAAAAGTTGTGTTGATAGTGTTAACATTTATCCTTAGTCAGCTGTATAAGCTCGCAGAGGTTGGTTGTAAATCCAGTCTTGGCAATGCAGATAGAATAAATAGATAATTCTACTTGCTGCAGTTCTTGTGCTCACTGGCAATGCTGATGATATTTTGTAGGGACTAACACTTTTCCTGAAGGACTATTTAAAGGGAACGATTGTTTATCGGCAGCTGGATACCTTTTGTTTGCACTGTGCTTAATTAAACCTTTTAGGTTATGAGATCATACTCCCAAATACTTCCTCTATGTTAGTACAAACTGTACTCCTTTACAATTATGGTAGAAGCTGCTTTTATATTCAGCTTTCTCTTATCTACAAAAGTTTTTTTCCACTATTGCTGTAACCACTTGGTTTGCCAAAGTGGTAACAGTTCAGTTTTTACACTGGACAGTTCCTGAATGCATCATTTTTGTAGCTGTGAGTGATCTCCAGCTTTTTTGGCTTGCCTTGCTCCTGGTGGAATTGTGTTCTGCTAATCAAAGGCCCCCCAAACTAATTGAAAACTTGTTTTTAAAACAGCTTTTGACGGCGTATCTCGACCTGCAGCTGGGGAACTGCTACGTGATCCCGCTGAACACTTCCATAGTCATGCCTCCAAGGAATCTGATGGATCTCTTCGCCAAGCTGGCAGTATGTGGAAGCTTTGCTGCTGGCTTCTGCTGACAGGCAGCCTTTTGCTAAGAGTGCTGGGTGCTGCTCCTGAACTCCAGGCCCTTGCTAGAACAGTCCTCCTGCCATCAAAGTCCATAATCCCCTGGCTCAGTCACTGCACTGAAGTTAAGGCCAGCTGTCAGTGTATATTATGTTGAGTAGATTCATGCCTAATGCTCTTATTAATACCTGGCTTTATGAGAGCTGAAAGCAACCAGCAGATAAGGTTAAATTTAGCTGTTAGAAAGGAATTTGATAAAGCTCCAAATATCATTGAAAGCCTAAACCTGAGAGTTACTCCCGGCAAGCTCGCTTGCCCCATGAGGGTTTTGCTGAAAAGAACAATGTGAACTTGTTCCCCAGTTATTGGCACTGCAGTTATGAGATCACCACACGCATTTGACTCTTCAGCGACTAAAACTGGTGTTTTTCCAAGATGATTTGTGGGTCAAGTTGATAGAGCTTGCTGCTGCTTTCCAATTAAATGCAATATTTGGCTATGGTGTGTCAGATGGACTTGTTTTTAAAAAATCATTGACTCTCTTGCACCTAGTTCTAGAGGCCACTGGTCTAGTTTAGCTTGTTGCATTATTTTTTTCAGCTACATGAAGACAAGCTCTAAGTGTGTGTCTCTGCCCCTGTTTTTAGGAGTTCAGGGGTGGGAAGCTGTTTCTGTAGTGCTGGGAACATCTGATGAAGCCTTTTGTAGGTTCCCGTGCCTTTCCTGTGTCAGAAATACATTGCCTCAAACCTGGAGGCTTCCACAGTACTTTGTTTCTCTTTTAGCTGCAAACTTTGTGTACAGATAAACCTGACCAGGTTCTATTTACATTTGCTTCACATGAGACTGGCAGAGTTGAGGTTAATTGTGCTTTGTTTGGCTGTAACTGCAGCTGTTTGAAATGGCCTTGTCCGTTTTTAACGTCCCTGGTATGTGACTGGTTGAGCTCAGCATATCTTGGTATTAAAAATCAGGAAAGCTGACCTCTGCTGCTTGAATCCCTTCCAAAGCAAAGAGTCAAATGTGGTGGTTTGTCCCTTGTTAGCAGCAGTCTCTACCTGCAGGTTTTCTCTCTTCCAGACTGGCTCTTACCTGCCCCAGACTTACCTGGTGCGTGAGGAGATGGTGGTTACAGAGGAGATTGATAATGTGTCTGATCTGGGCATCTTCATCTACCAGCTCTGTGTGGGGAAAGAGACCTTCAGGCTTCAGCGCAGAGACCAAATCATGGGTAAGTTCCCCTCAGGAAAAAACAGATGTATTTTTCAGCAAGGGAAGGGGTAAATACTTAAACCTTGGGAGTTTTTAGTCTTGGGAATCTGAGCGTTCAGCATAAGCTGAGGCTACTCTTGACCCTGCTGGGTTTTTCCCCTCCATGTCTAAATGTGAAGTGTCATTTGAACATGCTGAGAGAGTTTCAGTTACACAATTACAGGTTACATGCCCAAACTAAATTTGATCATCAGCTGGTTTCTATGCCATCTTTTGGTTGAAGTGATAAGTTAGTTTGACCCCCAAATTCATATAATGTATCAGATAACGTGAGTCTCTGTAGGTGCAGCTTGTTCTGTCCCATCCTACCTAAAATTGGGTTATAGGAGCATCAAATAAAAACATTTTCTTCTGCTTCACTTGCTCTGAAAAAAAACAGAAAGTAATTAAACAGTGAGCTCTGGACATCCCAGACTTCCTCTCTGAAAGGGGAAGAACACTTCAGAGGAACTGCTGAGCTCTGGTTCTGTATTGCCTGTTTGCTCCTGCCACCCGCTGCCACTCTGTGACAAGGGACTGAGCTGAGGTGTCCATGCTGTGACCTGCTGAGAGGAGGTCTGGGGGCAGAAGTGTGGTGCTGTGAATTTTGTTTCACTGTAGCTCAAAGCATTTCATATTTGCTGCTCCCACCAAACACAGTGAGCTAATCCTGTGTCAGTTAGAGCCTTTCAGAATGCAAATGTTTGGTTTGTCAGGACTCTGTGCTCTGGTTTGGCTGCCAAGCTCTTAGGCAAGAGTTTCCTCAGCCCAGTTGCAGCATCAGGAGCCACATCTGCTGCTTGCTGCACACAACATCCTGTTCTGGATGGAAGGAAGGCTCCCTCTGTGGGAGCAGCAAAGGGCTTCTGTGCAGGGCACATGAAGGAACACTAAATGCTGCCCTCATGGGAGGCAGAGGCGTGTGACTGAGCTGTTGTGAGGATGATTTGGAAACAAGGCTAAATTGACAGCTGCTGTGTCTATAGACAGCCCTGTGAAGAGTGTTTATGATGTTCCCTGAAATCATCCTGCTCAAGCATGTTGTTGACATCTTTGCTGCAGAATAAAAGATTCCTACAGAGCACTTGCACAAAAGGGTTCTGGTAAATGGAAAATGTTTCCTGGTACAGCTGCTGTGCTGTAACTCTCCTCGTTTGCCTCTGGAGGGGAGAGGGTGGGAAATCTTACCAAACTGAGGAGAAAATTGTTCAGGGGCAAGTCTTGCCTTGCCTTCCCCATTTCATTTCTAGCACACAGGGTACAAGCTGTGTCACATAAATGAGACTGGAATGGATAAACTCCTGTAATTTCTCTGGAAAAGTCTTCTCATTTCTTCTCATTTAGCTGGTGCTGCCTTGGCTCTCAGCTTCTGTGAAATTTGTGGGTTCATCTGTTAGATCAAACTGACCTCAGGTGCTGAATTCCCTGGAGTTATAACTTGGAGGTATGGGTGAAGCCCAGGCGATCCTCTTAAGTGGGCATTAGAAACTTCACCTCCATCCTGATGCCTTGGAATTGAAGGACAGCCTGGATTTTAGCTGTTTATAAACCAAAGCATGCCCTGCTGGCATTGGGTTAAGAGCTGCTGCTTCTCTTGCTTACTCTGAATAATTCCCTGCTTATTAAACAAACTAAATCTTTTCTGAGTTATTGCAAATGGAAGGGATTGAGGAGAGCAGCTCTTTGATGGTAGAACTGCTGGGTTCTTATCTCCTGGGGAAGAGTTGCAGCTGATACAGGGTCAGACCCAGTGCTGGCATGTCCCAAAATAGAGAAAATCACTTTAATAGTGTTAGGAAGAACTGCAGTGAGGTAAATCCTCCCAAGGTGAAGTGCTCTGCAAATGCACACTCTGCAAATGCACACTGGGTGAGGGATTTGGGATGGAAAACAACCCTGTAACAGGCTCTGGTAGCCATTCATGGCTGAAGAAACACAATGCACTGAATGATTGCATCCTGTAGTGATGGAAAGCTGGCAATGCTTGCTCTGGGCTGTGGATCACTTCACTCAGCCTCTTGTCCTCTCTCATCCCCAGGTGTGCAGAAACGGGCAGCGGAGAACTGTCACTCAATCAGACACTTTGAAAACTCTTTCGTGGTTGAAACAAAGATCTGTCAGCAGTGAAAGGTGACAGATGGGAGGTGACCAGCTCACACCTTCTTGGAGAAGTCAGCATTAGACATCGACTTCTGCAATTAAACCGTGCAGTGATAATCAAAAGCCTTATGCATTTTCTGTGTATTGCTTGTATTTCAGAAGACAAAGTCACCATTTCAGCTTTCGTTGATCCTTGGTATAACTTTTTAGTTGTCTCATGTAAAACTTAAATTTGAGTAAGGTTTTTTTAGAAGGCTAATATCAGTTTATCTGTTGAATGTGTTTGATTTAGTGTAATCTGGGAATGGCAGAAAAATACATATATATATAAAAATGTTAACCAGTTCCTTGGCTGGAACCAGTTATGTTCACCTTAACTTTCACAGAATGATTAATATTAATAATCTGTGGTTTGCACATCTTGTGTAGTTCTGTAGAATAGCTCTGCACTCCGTATCCTGGCTCAAAAACCTTCCTGATCTGGCTCATTAAAGGTTTATTTTAACGACCATGTGTGCAGCATGTAAAATCCAAGCTCAGTGATCAGAAACCTTTAACACTACCCTGTTTCTTTTTGTGCAATTACTGTATTGAATTCGTATGTATATTTGGAACCTTCCCTGAGCTTATGTTGAGTTCTTCTCCCTTAGTTTGGTTTTGTGGCATTTAGTTATTAGATTCAGATAGAGTTGCTCTTAAAGCTTGTCAGTATTTTTGGTTATGACTTGGTTTATCCTGTAACTTCCTATTTCCAGGGTCTGTTCTGGTATAGCTCACTTGTGAACGTGACTGTAGTTGTAAACTTAAACTACTTGGGCTTATATAAACTTTTTAGATCAACTTTTTATGAGCAAGTAGCATTACTGCTGCAGTCAGAGGATTGTTCCCTTTTTTTTGGAAAGCTGCAGTCTAAAGAGAATGAAGGGTTAGTGTCCTGCAGTTGATAAACTCGAGAGTTTTATTAAGGGACTTTATATTGGCATAAATTCTGCAACCCTATAATAAATGTTTCTCTAAAACTTTGGTGTTTGTGTGACTTCCTGCTGCTCAGAGGTGATGGGGGTGACGCTGTGGGCCTGGGGCAGCGTGCAACGCTCTTCTCTTACCGCTCTTACTTCTTTTTCAGCTTGTGAAGCTGAATTTCCTCTTCCTGGTGCTGTGGAAATGCTTTGTGGTGCCAGACAAGCTCGAGGAACAGAGGGAAGAACAGACACCTCTCCAAACGGGATCCCCCAGGGGCAGCTCTGGGGGTGTTCACTGCTGCAAACAGTTCAGTGCTCTTGGGGTGTGTGGGCAGTGACTCAGCTGTGGCACAGCAAGGGGAGGGTATATTTACTATTCATTTGAATATTGGTGGTGATGAGGCTGTGATTGAAGGTTTGCCTCTCCCAGGGTGTTCATGGCTGTTAATGAGGGGCTGCTGAGCACATCAGGATAGACAGAGGTTAATGAACCCTCAGCTCTGACCCCGAGCTTTGCTGGAAACTCAGACAGGAGAGTCCTGCCCTGAAACTGCTGGGACTCAGAGCTAAAGTTGCTGAACCCTTGTTATCCTAGAAAGTGCCTAGGATTGTGCAGCTGGAAGAAAATGGCAGGATTTCTGCAGACGGAATGGTGGGGAGGGAGAGGTGACTGTAGGAGTTGCTGTTCTGTCATTGCTCAGAAAACTGCAGGGGAAAGGAGAATGCAGGAATTTTAGCACAGAAAGTAACCCAGCTCTTCCCCCAAGGATGTGTCCCAAAACCAGAGCTGTGGCTCTAAAATAGTGTGTGTAGGAGACTATTTCAGCAAATTTAAGTATCTAATGAAATAAAATGCAGTAGAAAGCTGTAATTCCTGTCACTGTGAGCCCGGTTTCTTTAACAGGTGTTAACTGGGAGAAGCAGCTGCACTGGGAAGTTTTTCCTCCAGACTTGGTGTGCTTGGACAAGGGGTGATTTCCTGCTCCTCTGGATTGTCTGGGAGATAACCAGGATGGGTTCTTTTAAAGCCTTTAGTGGAAGGATTTGGATATGTATTGGTTGTGGAATGCAAGAAGCATCTGCTTGTAGCATTGAGGTTTGATTTTATGGAGAATAAAACCCAGGAGTTGTTCTTTCCAGCTCAATGTCCATGCAGTGGATACACCTCCAGCCAGGAATGCTGGATCTGCTTCCACATGGGCTGGAAGACTTTCTGTACCTTTGGAACAAAGTGAAGTCAGTTCCTTCAGATGTTATTGGATGTTCCAGGCAGGGAGCCAGGGACAGGAGGAACAGATTGTTCTCACCTGCTCTGAGGTGAGCAGGGAGCTGGGTTTGGTCACACGTGTGCTCTGCTGGGCTTGTATCTATCCCTAACCATTTTAGGCTGGGGCTAGGTGTCCAAGCCAAAATGCTGGAGTTTAAGGTATTCCTGGGATCTTCTAATGCTGTGTTTGGCTTTGAGCAGCTCCCGTGTTTGGCTGGGCTGTAGAAGGAGGAGGGAGCATGAGGTGGAGGAGTCTTCTGCACCAGTAGATGGCACAGGCAGCAAACACTTGGGGGTAAAGTGTGTGTAACTGATAAAAACATGGTGTGTTCATCCAACAGTTTTTCAGCTACTTTACCAAAATTAAACCTAAAAATGGTTTGATCCATGCTTCCTCCAGTTGGTGCTTAGTGTCTTTGCTTAGTTTTTACCTATAGTAAGGAACGTTTTTATAACACAACTGTAACCTGTGTGAAACCCTGTTAATACCTGAGCAGAACTGTACTACAGACATGGGTGTGGTGACACTACCGGGATGCAAATGCAAACTCATTTACTGTAAGAGCTTCATTTACATCTGTGTTTACTGGAAAAGCATCCTGTGGGCAAGGGGCAATCAACAGCATCTCTGCAGCGATTTTGGACAGCTTTGAGCTGGCAGGTTCATTTTCTGACCCTATAAATCAAAAATTAGATGGAAATTTTAAATACCTTTGTCAGCGTGAAGCTGGCAATGTGGTGCTTTGGATATTTCCTCTTCCAGCATTACATGTGAGTTTGGTGGTTTTTTTTTAATCAGAAAGACACATGAGAAATAATTATGAAGAATACAGGTGGTTTTGGTTCTCAGAGGAGATGCTGTTGCCCTTTGCAGAACCTGCTGCTCTGTGTGACTGCTGAGGTGTGGGTGGCTGTGGTGACAGATTCTTCCATTACAGTATGTAATAGTCTAAATTAGAACTTCAGTCTCCTCCAGCCTTATTGTTTGTAAAAATCTATAAAAATTGAATTTCTTTGCATATATAAATATCTTGAGATGAAGATCTGGAGGAAGAAAAAATAGAGAGTGTGGAGATCTTTGAAGTCCTTTTTCTCCAGGCTGAGCAGCCCCAGCTCTCCCAGCCTGACTCCATAGGGGAGGTGCTGCAGTCCCCTTAACAACTTGTCCTCCTCTGCTCTCATTCCAACAGTTCCATGTCCTGCTGGTGTTGGGGACACCAGCACTGGACACAGCACTGCAGGTGGGGTTTCAGCAGAGCTGTGTAGGACCAGATAAAGGAGGTGCAACCCCCAAAACTTCCACTTCATGGCTGAATTACCCCCCTGGGAGGGCTGAGCTTGAGGTCAGGCTTGGAAGGATTAAAGCTGCTTTGCCTGTCCTAATTCCAGCTGGGTGGGGGATGGCTCTGCTGCCAGCTGTGGCACAGAGCCCAAATGCCAGCACTGATTGAAGCTTCCAGGCTGCAACCAAAATAATTACAATATGGATAATTACAGTAACATTGTTTCATTAACATTATTTCTTCATTATGAGCATTTATTTGTGATATTACCTAGGCAATAGGATGGGTGTATTTCCTGTCTTGAGAGTAATTAGAGGCTCTCCACCTACCACTCCACCTCCCAAGGAATTTATTTCTTATAGTTCAACTATTCTGTTTACTTAAATGTATTTTCTCTCTTTTTGTGCTGTGACAGCCCTGAATTCCACCTTAACAGATGTGAAAGTGAATTTCCTGTCTGCAGACTCATTCTCACTGTGGATGGTGGTTTGTGTCTTGCAGAAACGTTTGAGTTCCCCTGTGGTTTTCCATTTTAGGGCTTGTTGATGTTTGAAGCTGTTGTGGGTTTAATCCATGGATGGACACCTGATTCTGGAATATGGAACTTCCTTCTTTCAGACCTAATCCCATTGTTGGTGTGGAACCCAGTGCTTTTATTCTGGAATGAGATGTGTCAGCATGTGGAATTCATCAGGAATAGATCCATGGATGGAGGAGGTTTAGACTGGCTGTTGGGAAGAAATTTTCCCCTGTGAGGGTGGGGAGGCCCTGGCACAGAAAAGCTGTGGCTGCCCCATCCCTGGAAGTGTCCAAGGCCAGGGTGGACAGGGCTTGGAGCAACCTGGGACAGTGGAAGGTGTCCCTGCCCCTGGCAGGGGGTGGAATGAGATCACTTTAAAGATCCCTTCCCACCCAAGGCATGCCATGATTCTGGAGCTAAACCTACACCTTCCTCGTGATGACCCCAAATCCTTTGGGAAGGAAGGGATGTGGAGGGTGTTTGGTTCTGTGGGTGACAATCTCAGTGGTCACTTGGTGATAAGTAACTCACTGCTTCAGGTTCTCTGCCCTTGGTGATCGTAGTTCTTGTCATCTCATGTTCTCAGCCCTGGGCACTAATTAATCCTTAAGTTTTTGGGTTTTTTTTTAAATAAGAGGGATGGAGAAGCCCCACTTCAGGCCACCCTACCCTTACCAGTGTGCATTGTCACCAAGCCTCAAGTTGGAAGCAGTTACAGCTTTGCCTTTTCACATCATGACCAAAAAAACCCCAAACAGGCAGGAGGATCAGACTTTTCACACAACCCAACGCTGACACTTCCGTGGTGAGCAGAGCTGCAGCTGGTGCTGCTTCCCCACCCGTGAGCAGCCCCAGGGGACAGGAAAGGCTTTGTGCTTATCAGATCCATCTGTGCCTCACCGTGAGCTGCCTTCCTCGGGGGACAAGTCCTCCTGCTCCCCTCACAGCTTCCGTGCTGCTGAGGAGTCTCAGGGCACTGCTGGATCCCTGCATGATGCTCCAAAGCCATGTCTCCTCGGGAAGAGGCTGGGACAGCAGCAGGAACAGGCTGGGCTGTGGGCTTTCATGGTTTGTGTTAATTCACTTGAGTAAGAAACTTCTCATTCAACCAGAACCTCAGAGCTCTCTGAGTTTCAGCATGTTTCACTCAGGTCTCCTGAGAACTTGCTCTGGAGCTGTGCAGACCTTTGTGTGACCACAGGGAGTTACCATGTCCTTAAATATGCAGTGTCCTGTGTCCTGTGACTGTGGAGTTTGTCCCAGATAATGGCACTAATCACAGGACTGGTGATCTGACAGCACGTGAGAGAAACCAGTCAGCCAAAAAAAGAGCTTGGGTGGATTAAAATCTTTAAAATAAGTTTTTTCTCTTGGAACGTGTTGGAACACCAGTGAGGAGGCAAAGCTGCACATTGTGGGTGATGAAAGCCCTGACCTTCCATGAGCTGGAACCTCACCAAGATATTCCCTTTTCACAGCAGTTTTGGGCCACTGGGAAAATGGGAGATGAGTTAAGGCAGTGCTTCATTCTCACAATTCCTTCTGGCACTCATTTACATCAGTGTGTTCATCCTGCCTTTGCTGCTTGCTTGGGCTTTCCATTTTCTTCCCTGAATTCAGGGGGATAAAAGTGGGAGCAGAAGGAAACTTGAGCAAACTGGCATCAAAAATTACCATCTTGATTGTAGCTCAGCCATGTGGTGACCATGGAGGTACCTGACCTCCAAGGAGCTTCATTCCCTCCCTGTAACTTCCTAGTGACACCTCTGTGCAGCCCAGACCAAACACTGGCCCTGACTGGGTTGGTCTGACCTAAGATACAGGAACAGAGCTAGACACAGGACCCAGAATCAGGTTTCCCCCTCTGAGGCAATGACATTACATTTTATCACCATTGTTTTGTTCTCACGACTTTACATAACCAAATCTTTTTTCTAAATCAGATTTTTTGGCCACTGCTGTAGATCGTGTAGATCAAATTCTCAGAGTTTATCACCGCAAAGTCTGCAGTTCCTCTGCCCTGACTTAACTGGCAGCATGAGCCAGGCACTGCCCAGATGGGTTCAGCCTATTTTTAGTCATGGTCTTCATCAAAACATGTCTGACAAGATTTTAGCTTTTTGGTTTTGTACTGGACAGGGTGGGCTCCTATTTGGGTCACTCTCTGGAGGTTGTTTTAATTATTGAGGTCTGAGGAACAGAGTGCAGCGTTGCCAGGGGTGCTCTGTGTGTGCCTTTACACCCCACAAGCTGGGGCCAAGGCTCATTTTTACCAGCAAAGTGAAAAAGGAAGTAAACAGTGCAGTAAAATGTGTCAAAGCAGCCTTAACCCTAGCCGGAAAATCTAACGAGTTACAGAGAAACGGGGACTCTGCTCAGGATGTTGAGCAACCGTGTCACAAAATTGCAAATAGTGGTGGTAAAAGATGTGTGAGGGGGACAAAAATTCTGCTTTGGTAAGAGAAGCTGTAAGTCAGCTCTTTTCATGGTGAAAAGTGATCTTTGGTGTTCCATGGATGGCCTATGGGGATGAAGAGGGCACTGGAAATGTTGGAGGACATGTGGCCCTGCTCCCCTCTCAGGGGCAGGAGGTGGCTGGGGGTTCTGAGCACTGTGAGATGTCACCTCCCCCGAGGCTGGGGCACAAACCCTGCAGAGGAGGGGGAAAGGGAGCTGCTGCTCCTGGTGCTGAAGCACCCAGAGGTGCTGTCATGGGATGGCTCAAAGCAGCAGTGCCATAGTTCCCAGCAATGACATGGAACTAAACCAGGGAATTCATCACCAGCAGACCTCAGGGATGACTGGGGGCTCAGGTCGGTGGCCAGGCAGGTGGGTGGGCTCTGTCCCAACACACCCATCTTGCCAAGGTGTGAAGGGCAGGACAGGAAGGGAAGCAGGGCTGTGCTCCCAGTTGCTGTGCCAGCTGCCACGTGCAGTGCAGTTGTGAGTCTCAGCATGCACAGAAAAAGCCCCAAGGAAGCTGTTGTGTCTCTTCTCACGGGGACAGTGGCAGGGGAAGAGGTGGTGCCCGAGGGGGATGAGCTGTGGTGCAGCTGGTGCTGGGCTGGCAGTGTGGGGGAGGCGATGGAAATGGGGCAGAGCTGAGGCAGAGCCAGAGCTGGCCTTGCCATCCTCACCCACCTTGTGCCGTGTGTGAATAAGGCTCCCAAAACACTCCCTGCTGGTTCTGCACAGCTCCAGCTCCCCTGGCATCCCTCAAACCACCCCTGGGGCTGCACTTGTGCCACCATGGCTTTTCTTTGGGCCCAGCATGAATTAAACCTGATTCTGTGCCCAAAAGCCACTTGTCACCTCAGCACAGAGCCAGCCTGGTGAGGGCACAGGCAGAGCCCTCTATGCTTTGCTACTCAGTGATAACAACCCCTGGGGGAGGGATGCAACCTTCCTGCAGAATAAAGGGATATTTTGGAGGTTGGGGGTTTTTGTTCTCAGTTACATTCTCATTCAGATTCCCATTCCAGTGCTGCAGATTATTCAGATCATTTTAGAGATCCACAAAATATTCTGAGTTGGAAGGCACTCACAAGGATCATTGAGTCCAGCTTGTGGATCCTGAGACACTAAAAATAGAGGGGCATGGCAAAAATACCCATGGCATAAAAATCCACCTCCTGCTGATCTAAGGAACATCTCTCTTCTCCAGTTGTCGGTGGCAACATCACCAGGGCTGGTGAGACCTCTGTGACCCCAGCAGATCCCACCTGGAGCAGAGGTGTTCTGGGGGAGAGCAGGGAGGTGTCCCCTGAATTCATCTCGTGTCACCAACCCTGACTATTGCACCGACTTTCCGTAAAAAGAGATCATTAATCTGAATAAGCCCCGTAGCTGTGAAGGTGCTGCCTGCACCCACGGGATTTGCTGGGTGGAAAACTTCAGCTGGTTGAGGTTTCTCTCGCTGAACAATTTCTGAACTTCTGACACCACTTTATGTAACAGCTTGTTCCCCTTGGGAGCTAAAAGTGACTCTGGGGGGTTGGACAGGACCACCTTGCTGCCTTCCCACAGGAGCCAGAAAGGACAGGGATGGGCTGGATTCCTGCAGCTGGAGGAATTCCCATTGTCCTGGGAAACCTGTCCCTTGGCTTTTCTCCCCAGTGAAGGAAAGAGGCTAAAATAATCTTGGAAAAGCATCTAAAATGTTCTGTAGGTGCTCAAGAGGGATCAAATCCAGGTGCTGCCACATGTTCATGTGTATTGGTGATGCAGGGGGGAGAGGGAGCCAAAAATTACATTTAAAATACGATTTTAGAAATGATTATTTTATTATATACAACAGGAAATATAAAAATAAATATTTTTTTCATCACTGCGAACGTGCTTCGTGGTTTCCATGAATTATCAGTGCTTGCTCAGCCATCAGGCATTGGCTCAGATTCCTGTAGGAAAGAGGTGGTGGAGTTTTCTTTTATTGTATGAAAGAGCTTTTAAAAAGAAAAAACAACTTCCTGTGTTCTGACACTCTCTGGGCTTCACATAATTTTCCTACAATGTGTATTTTCCTTATATAAATTATAAAACAATATTTGCATAAATAAAAACTAATACTGTCAACAGTATTACACTTCAAAATGTAACATTTCCAATGCTCACAGAAAAAGAACATTTTACAAGAAGGTGCAAATGAAATACCAAGGTCAAGGCCAAAGTCTCTGTGGTTTGAATTTAAAGAAAATATTGTTAAAAATACATCCACGTTTAAGCCTTTCTTAAAAATCTCTCGTGGCACCTTTGACTCTCCTTCCACGGAGTTCCCATTACAGCAAACTTTGGAAAGGTTTGGATTCTCTGTTTTAATCCTGCTGCTGTTAATGAGGAGTGGATGTGATGGCTGCGGGTCAGTTATCAAGTGAAAGAGAAATAATTTGCCCCATTTCTGGTGAAAAGAGGACCTGAAAGGCTTGGAGGACACCTGGCTTGAATAAATGCCCTCCAAGCACAATCCCATGGTTCAAACTTATCCAAGGCACAGCCCCAAACCTTGTCTTTCCATCCAGAAGTGGCAACTGATGGCACAAAAATAGTGTGTGGAAGCTTCACTGCCTGTGTGATATGGGGTGATGGCATTTGCTGCACCCCAAAATGAGGCTTCATTAATTATTTAAATAGGAAATCCTTTGGGACCACCTTCTGCTCCTCACTCCGTGCTCAGCGTGGAGCAGATTCTTGGAACTCTCTGGAGAATCAGTCTCTGCTGGATTGTGTTGTTCTTCACAAACAGAGAGTATTGTGGCACCCAGTATTTTTAGGATCAATTCTTTCTGCACAGCAAGACCCCAACATCTTTGCTGCCTCTTGCACACTCAGGACATGGCTGGGTGATGCCACAGGTGACAATGGGGCACGGTGTCACCTCTCCCATGGGCCTGTGACCTCCTGCTGCCCAGCTTAGGAATGGAACTGCTCTTATTTATATTCAGTGAAAACTTGCAACTGAAGCATGGAATCAACACATTTTTGGTCAGGTTTGGGTTTTTCAGGAGGGAGGTTGTTTGTTTATTCCAACCCACACTGAAAGCAGAAGTTTGAGTTGTTGTTCTCAGCGTCCTGATGGAAAAACTTGCATCCAGGACCACAATCTAATGAAGATTGGAGATGCTGGCAGCTGCTGGGGAAGGGCAGCTGTAGCATTCCGTGGTGTCCTCCCTGAGCACATCCCTGGAGTGCTTCCTGCCATAGCCGAGGTGCTGCAGCTGGATGCTGTCCTGCAGCTCCTGCCTGGAGAAGCGTCTCCGGAACTCATCCGTGGTGAAGTAGTAGATGACAGGATCCACGCAGGAGTTGAGGCTGGCGAGGCACAAAGCCACGGCATTGAACACCGAGATCTGCAGGCAGCCCTCCCGGATCTGCCTGGTTTTCACAAAGAAATCCAGCGGGAAGCTGATGTGATAAGGTGCAAAGCAAATCAGGAACACCAGGGCGCAGGTGAGGATCATCTTCAAAGCCTTTTTCTTCTCGCCCAGGTCCCGGGAAGCAGAGTGCCTCTCTTTTAGGGATAGGATTGTCTTCCAGGAGCAGTACAGGATGATGAGCAGGGGGGTCACGAAGCCCACCAACTCCCCTAGGGTCATCAGCGTGATGGAGGTGGGGAGGTCGAGTTCCTTGACGGGAAGATCCACGAAACAAGTGTTTGTATTATCCCGGTGCAGCCTGAGGAGTGGGAAAGGCAGGCAGCCCACACAGACCACCACCCAGCCCACCACGCTGATGTAGATGTCACAGATGCGCCTGCAGTCGCTGAATTTGAAGGGGTGCATGAGGAACAGGTACCTCCTGACGCTGATGCACACCAAGAAGTAGATGCTGGCGTACATATTGACATACTTCAGGTAGAAGCAGAGCATGCAGAGACCTCCCCCGAACTCCCAGGTGCCTGTCAGGTAGTAAAAAATCCTCAGGGGCAAGGATAGCAGCTGCGATAAGTCAGCAATGGCTAAATTGATCATAAATATCACAGCCCTTTTAGTCTCTTTCATGTAGCCATAGAAGACCCACAAGGCCAGGGTGTTCCCGATGAGCCCAGGGATCAGGATCACGGTGTAGGTGATGGCGTAGTAGGGCTTGAGGTCTGTCTCACTGCAGCTGGAGCTGTTGGTCATGGTTGTGCTCAGCCCTGGCACCATAACGTGTCCATCCCGCCTGTCCTGCAGCCAGGGGGGCTCAGGCTCCACAGGGAACAGTCCAGCCCTGGAATCCGTGTGGGATTCTCCAGTCAGCAGCTCATCGTGGGCAGTTTTGACATGGGGGGAGTTAATTCAAGTCCTGCTCTCGTGCTCTGCTCATGCTCTTGGTCAGAGCTCGCTGTGCTCACCTGCAGGGTGGGCAGGAGGGATCCTCAGCGGGAAAAGCATCGCCATGTGCCCGAGTGGGCAGTTCCTCACCACAGCTGTGCCCCTGTCACCTTTTGGGTGGCATTTCAGCCTCTTCTCTCAACACAGGAATTCGACAGCAACGTGGCCCTGCAGCTGGAAGACAGAAAGGTGCAGTTGGGGCATTGTTGGGAGACAGGGGTGGAACAGAGCAAGAGTTCTGGGAGAGCTGGGAAGAGCTGGAGCATCTCTCCAGCAGAAACCTGTGTGGCTTTGGTGGTGGTCAGCTCTTCTGCTGCCCAGCAAGCACCACGCCCTGTCCAGTGGAGGTGCAAACCCACCAAGGAATAAACAGAACTGGTGTTCATGTTGTGCTCCAAAGCCAGGGGTGTTGGTTTTCCTGTGTCCAAGCACGTGGTCAGTGCTGAGATGCTCTGGTGAGCACCAGACCTACCTCCTCCCTCACTGGGGATGCTCTCACCTCCCACAGCCTCCTGAGGGGAACACTCTCCTGACATTCCCAGGAAAGCCCTCACAGGTTCCCACCCTCCCTGGCTGCAGGTGACAGAAGGAAATCTGCTCCTTGTGTAACACACGTGGCACTCAAACCTTGTCCCTGTGCAGCCACTGTGCCACAGGGTGCAAGTGCCAGGTCAGGAGCTTTCACCAAATCAGGAGAAACTTTTTGATTTCGCTTTTATAAACAGAACATAACCCATCCTTTGCAGAGCTACCTGCATTTGATCCAATTCGACTTTATCACAGCTGCTTTTTCTAAGCCTTTCCTTACCCATGGTGCACATCTGGGGCTGTTGGTAATACCAGGAATGGCACTGAGGAGGCTGGAGGTGGATTTTATTTTAAATTGTTTGCAAGGCAAACAGGTGATGTTATCTGAATGTGTTAGACACAAAAACCTCAGACAGATCTGATAAATCCAGAGGAAAGTCAAATCTCTGCCCAAACCCTCTCAGGTTTGTCTTTGGCTTCCACATGAAGAATTATCCTGTAAAAAGGGGGGGGAAAAGGGGGGGGGGAAAAGGGGAGGGGAAAAGTGGAAGGTAAAAGTGGAAAAAATTTGTAGGTACAAACCCAGATGCCAAAGGCATATTTGCTTAATGTAAAAGTTTTAATTTTTTTCATTTAATTTTTGAAATTTTCATTTTAAAGGTACAATGACATCCTGCTGCAGTCCCTGCTGGGTTTTTTCCAGTGCTTAGGTACAAAATGTGAACATTTATTAATGATGTTCAACACTTGCTCATGTGATGGCACTGAAACTTTGAAGTAGTTTTGGGTGGAAACAGAAAATCTGCTACAAGAGGAAACGTGTCTATTTTTGTATTTTCTCTCACCAAGGAGACTGTGATGTCTTCCTTCCTTCTAGAGAGGGAGCATCTCACCCAACCAGTGGAGTAAAATGGCTCATTAAATGATCCTGTCATGCTTCAGATGTCACAATTAATAATCTTTTCATTTTCATAATTTTAAAAAAAAATTTATTTAAACTAGCTTGTCTTTCCTCTCACCTGGTAGCTGTGCTTCCTGTCACCCACTCAGGAAGACTCAATCATGCTCCTTTTCCTCTGGCTGCATTCCCAGGTGGGAAATCCCACCTTACCTCCTCCTCTGAGCCATGGGACACACAGGGAGAAGGACAAGGTGCAGCCCCAGCCCTTCCCCACATATTTTTTCTGCTGCACATCATATTTTTTCCAGCTGCTCCCCAACTCCTGCCCTTCCCCATCCCCACTGCACAGCAACTTCCCTGGAGCTCCATTCCCTGCTCCCTCCAGCCTGGCCCTGGGGCAGAGGTAATGCACTTGCAGCACTTTCTGCCTGTCCCCGTGGCCCGAGGTGTCCCCAAGGCCAGCTGAAGGTGGGGAGCAGCGAGGGGGCTCAGCCAGGGCACCCAGAGGCACCCTCGGGGCTGGGGAGGGGCTGTAAAAACTCAGCAGTGTGAGAAATGGTGCTTTGGAAATCCCGGGCAGCAACATCACACAGTTCAGCCCTGTGTGATAGCTGAAAGCCAGCAGGATGCTAAAAAAAATCTCCAGAAAGAGGAAATTTGGCTTAGCATGCTCTGTGCTCGCTTCCCCTAGCTTTGAGGGGGTGGGTGAGAGACTTTCCACAGGCACCAGCTCCTTCTTCCCGTGAGCAGCTTTCCCCTTGATTTTTCCAAGGGGACCACCCCAGTCAGCCACTGGATGAAGATTTGTGCTCAACGAGTCAGAGCAGCAGGTAAGAGTTGCAGCCAGCCTGAAATCAGCTTGTCAGAGCTGGCTGCATCCTGGCTGAAGCATTTTCTGTGTGTGGAGGGCAGCTGTGTATCCATGTGCTCCAGGAGAACACTGCAGGAGCTGGGGATGTGGGGACAGCCCCTCTCACTGGGCACGGGTGGGCTCTGCCCCACACCCTCAGCAGAGCTCATCACCTCAGCAGAGCTCATCACCCTCAGCAGAGCTCAGGCTCCTCGCCTGAGGGTGCTGGGAGGTGTCCAGGCAAATGTGGATCCTGGGGGTTTTACCCCACAGCAGCTCTTAAACCCAGCTGGGTGGGAAAAGCTTTGAAAGCAGCTCCTGGCTGGGCTGGTTTTGGGTGCTGTTCCTGCTGCCTGGAACCCTCTGGGATCTGCCAACACCTCCTGCTCCTCCCCAGAGCCAGCTGAGGGATCAGCCTGGATGGATCCTCTACAGATCCCTCCTCCTGCTGCTGGCCCAGGTGAGCTGGGGGTGCTCAGTCGCCCCGTGTTCAGGGTGGGGATGTGTTTAAAGAGCACATCAAACCTGTGCCAGGGGTGCCAGGGGCCCAGCAGCAGCACCCTGCTGTCCCCTGCTCACTTACCCTCCTGGGGGAGCTGGGCTGGGCTCTGCCTGGCACCTCTCTCGTGTTTTTCCTTCTCCTCCACAGCCTAAAATAAAAGCAGAACATGCACAGGGGAAACATCAAATGGAAATTCAGTTTCCTGTGCATGCAGAGGTGGGGTGAGGGTGGCTCTGTCCCTCCAAAGGGGCTCTGTGGGGAGGGGACAGCTGGCCAGGGGTGGCCTGAGCTTCTCCCAGTGCCCACTTTGTTCTCTGGCTCACCTGAAGTGCTGCTGTCCTGCTTTGGCAGGAAGTAGAATTTACAAGGTATTAACTGAAAATAGAATTGATAAAGCCAGAACCTGAATGTTGCATGGGGTTGGGTTTCTGTTCTTTTAACAAATGAGAGGAAGAGGCTTCTCTGCCTTGATGCAGTTTCCTGGTAGATACTGGGGGTTTAGATCTTTCTCCATAGGAGTGATGTTGCCCCTTGCTGTGCTAACTAAATTCCAAGAATATGCAGGAAAAAATAAATGCTCTGGTTCAATGCCATGTGAAATACTCTGCTTTCGCCTCTTAATCCTTTGCAAAAGCTCTTGTCCTCCTTTGTTAATATTTATCCTGGCTAAGAAGGAAAATAACCCGGAGCAGCAGTGCTGTGTGTCAGCCTAATCCCCCACACTCCTTCTCCCTTCCCAGCCCACCCTGATGTCCCTGGGAGATGTTCCTGGCTCCAAAGTTGTGAGTTTTCCCCCCAAACCATCGGCACACAACTCCCAGGGATGCACAGCCTTGTCCCTGTCCTGGGATAACCCTCTCCTCTTCCTGCCTGATTCTTGCAATTAAATAGAAAATGGCCCATGGAGAATCAGTGTGGTACCACTTGGGAAAATCCATGGGACAGATAGAGTGAGAAAAACCCCAGGAAAACGTGGAGCAGAGAGAGAATTGGGTCAGTTATCCCTGTGCAGGGGGGATGTGGCTGTGTGGCCTCAGAGGCTCTTACAGCACTGTCCCATCCCAGGCAGTGCTGGGTTTGCAAAGGCTGAGAATCACTGGAGTCGGTGCAAATCCTTAAATTCAGCTGCTCACACAGTGGTAGCAAAAAACACAGCTTGAAACTTCAAGACTGGGTGTTTTAGCTTCAGCCATCCCCTCCTCTCCCTCAGATGCTCAGAGCATGCCATGGGCACACACAGGAGCTCTTCAATACATAAATTATGAGCTCCTTACCCATACCTGAGCTTCCTCTGCATCTCCTCGCTTCTCCCTATTTACTCTGGGAGTTACACCAGGTCTGTGGTGAGGGCAGGAACCCCCAGCTCTCCCTGGGCTGCCCCATCCCCTCTCAGCACTCCCGGCAGAACCACACCAAATATTCATCACAATAACCAAAAAAAGCCCAACACAACCCCCCCAGCAGGAACCGAAGGTCACCGGGATAGAGGAATTGCAGCCCTACCTTTGCTGGCCTGGAGGCTGCCCTGGTGTGTCCCCGTGGGGCTGCAGCAGGTCCCACAGCAGGTCCCTCCCTCCCTTGCTGTGCAAAGCAAAAGTGCAAGTGCTGGGGAGCGGCTGCGCCGTGGGGAGCAGGAAGGACACACCAGAGCCCCTGTGGCACTGCTTTGGGGTGTCACTGCCTGGGACCCTGCCTGGAATAATCTGTTTTCCTTCTCTTTTTGTGGTTTAGGGATGTTTGTGAAGGTGCTGATGGTCTCAGGGTGTTCTGGTTGCTGTCATGGTCTCGGGGTGCTTTGGGAGGTGTCACGGAGCTTGGTGTCACCCCAGTCACTGCTGCTGCTGCCAGAGGTGGGGTTAGGGGGGTTGACCCCTCAGCCCGACCCCTCACAGAGCCCCTCCGTGACAGGCACAGAGCTGAGGGAATGAGAGGATTCATCGTTATTTTCCTTCCCTCTCTCCCGGGTGTTTTCACCCCTGTGCTGCACTCCCTGCACCCACTGCTTTCGGGGGCTTTGGGATCTCCCTGAAGCTCACTGTGGGCACGTTTGGACTCCCTAAAAGCAGCGAGTTCTCCGTGGTCATCATTATCTTATTCAGGGGATTCCCACAGCTCTCATGGAGCAAATCAGGGTGGGAGCCAAGGGCTCTTCTTTTGCAAACATGCCGTGAAGTGGTGTCACCCACGGCCACATCCCTGGGCCACCCTGGTCCCTGGCCATCGGCAGAGGGCAGAGCTGGCTGCGCTTTGAGCTTGACAGGCAGCACTTCCCTGCTTATCCAGCGGAGGACTCCAGCTCCAGGAACATCGACGAGAATTCTTGTTAAGATCAAGAGGGAGCAACGATTTATTTGGTTAATTTGAAAAAGGGACTTTTAAAACCATTTCCAGAGAAGTTCTAAAGGGATTTTTAACTTTTTAAATTTGGATTTATTCATTTTCCTTACACGCCTTCCCAGGAGAACAGCATACATGTATACACACACACATATATATATATATATATGTATATATATATATATATAGTGCCTTGACTTGTGGAGAAGGTTCCAGCTCTGTGAAGGGTCACACAGCAGTGAGGTGTCCTCACTGCCTTGTCCCCAGCCCAGCATCACACACCTGCAGCAGGTACCAAGGTATTGGTGCCACCTACTTCTTTAAAGCATCACTGAGTTATTTGTAAAAAAATCCAGTTTGTAAATAATTTGTAAGTAGTTTCAATTCCAATAATTCCAATTTAGGGTTTGTAGCTCACTATACTCTTTTTTAGTGTGGTTTATAGTAAATTAATGTCTCTTACAGCCTTTGTCACCCTGTGGTGGCCCAGCCCCTCTCTAAGGCTCTGTGGATCACATCTCCCAAAAATGCAGCTGTTGCCTGTTCCAGCAGCTGATGCTCCTGCTGGTTAAAGCTTCCAGCTTTATTTTAAAACTGCTGATGGGCTTTAATTGATGTGGGAGCCAGAGCTTTCAGCACTGTGGGATCTCCTCCTCAGAGCTGTCCCTGTGGTGCAGGGCTGGATTTTGGGCTGATGCTTTTGGTGGGGTGGGGGTTTGGGGTTTAAATGGGGCTCCTTGGTGTTGTGCTCCCACTGAGCCCTCAGTGGAGGATGCTGCCTCAGCTCACATCATTCCTGGGGTGTTTCCCTAATTTCAGCAGGATCTGGGATATGAAACTTTCCCAGCACCTCCCAGCAGCTGCCTCTGCTGTTCTCTCATTTCTTTCCTCTCCCTCACCCCAAAATGGTGTGATGTGACACCTGGGGGTCCCCAGGCTCTGCCCCTGCTCTGCCAGCATTTCCCTGTGTCACCCTGGCACCTCCCTGCCTCCCACAAGGATTGAGTGGGATGGTTTGGAAGTGACTTTAATGGACAATCAAATTGAGGGCAGTCCCAGGAATCATCAAAGATGGGCTTGGGGATGGACTCCTTTGCTTTTCCCACTCCAACACACCATGGATTCTCTGCTTCACTTCCATTTCCACAGCAGTCAGCCTGGCTATCAGGAGATCTTGGAGCCAGGCAACGAATAAAAAATTTTTTTAACAGAATAAGATAAAATTTTTAAATTATATTTTTCTCTTGTATTATTTATATTGTTATCTTTACTGACATTTTTATCTTATAAGAATTGGAAGATTTCAATTTATCTGAGCTTGTGCTTCATGACCTTGCAGGAGCTCCTCAGAGAGAACCAGCTGAGGCCTTTCTGATCTGCACTGCCTGTCTTTAATAGAAATAATTCCTGGGAATAGGTTGTCTGTCTGCTCTGCACACGGCTGGGCACATCCCGGGGGAAGGGAGTGTGTCTGGAAAGGAGGAGGAGGCGCAGGTCCATGGATGCAGCTCCTGGCATCAGCAGGGCTCACATGGAGCCAGGGGTGCAGCCGTGCTGCTGACACCAGGCTGAGGGCTAAAAACTGCTGGATTTTCCTGCCCTGTGTGCCTGCAGCAGGGAATTTTCATTAAAAACCAAAAAATCCCTGCTGAAGGAGCAGGACTGAGCGATGGCGTGGCAGCGCCTGCTGGGAAGGATGTGCTGGCTGTGCAGGGATGAGGCTTTGGCTGCTCCTTGGAATGCTGAGCACCCTTCCAGTGCTGAATGCTGCCATGGCATCCTCACAGAATTCCCAAATCCTCTCCCCTGTGCCCTGAACAGGACCCTGGAGCACGTCCTGGACACACCTGGGGCTGACACATGGTGCTGTCCCACCTCACCTTGAGATTTGGGCTTTGCAGGGTGTTGCTGGCTGAGCAAACAAATAAAAAATTGGATTAGGGTCTGATGAAATCATGACTGTCTGGAAAAAGGCTCCCTGGCTTGGACAACCACTCCCTGGCTCAGCTGGGTTTGAAGCAGCAAAATTCGCTTCCAGTGCGTTGGAGTTGTGCTCAGGATTGGAGTTGTTGGTGTTTGTTCCTTTGCCAGGGACAGCATTTCCCCTCTCCAGCACTAGGTGGGTGGGTGGGTGGGTGGAGAAGCTGCTCCTTGCCAGCAGTGGTGCCAAAAATCAGGAGAGGAGTCTGAGGCTCAGTGGCGAGGGCTCCACAGAGGCTGAGTGGTTTTCCAGAGGCAAAGTCACTTTGGGGCTGGACTGGAAGCATGAGGTCATGGAGGGAGGATAAAGGTATTTTTAGAGAGGAGAAAAGTAGCTTCCCTCCCTCCCTGTGGGGCCCTAGAAAGTGTCGTGCAAAGGACAGCTTGGATACTCCCAAGCACTGCATGATTTTAGGGATATGTAAGTGTAAGGTTGGATGGGATATTGGGAAAAAACTGTTCCCTGTGAGGGTGGGGAGGCCCTGGCACTGGGAAGCTGTAGCTGCCCCTGGATCCCTGGAAGTGTCCAGGGCCAGGCTGGACAAGGCTTGGAGCAACCTGGGATAGTGGAAGGTGTCCCTGCCCATGGCAGGAGGTGGAATGGGATGAGCTTTAAGGTCCCTCCCAACCCAAACCACTCCATGATGATCCTATGGCTGATAAAACAGGAGGCTGGCAGGCATTGGAAGGGCAGGAAGCACCAGTCTGTACTGGAAAATGATGTTCATTCAGGGATTGATTTACAGAAAACCCAGCAAATTCCTTGCTATCCAGAGCATCCAACTCAGCAAGGGATTTTTCCGCGGTATTTCCAGTGCCTGAGGGAGGGATAGCCTGAAGGGAGCATTTGCTGTTGAGTCTCCACGTGACAGCTCAGTGAGAGTTTTGGGTTTGCTTTCTCTTTCCTGTCCTCTGTTTGGAAGGGGGAAGCTGCCGAAATGTCAGAAAAGCAATGTGCAAACAAACTGGCAAAGTCCCAGTGGGAACTGGAGCTACTGGGCAACCTGGAGCTGGTGCTGCCAGTAAGGTCAGAGCCACAGTCCAGGATTTGCTGTCGGTCAGGAGGGCTAAATGACCTATCTGGTCATTGAGAGCCACCTGGATGTCCAGCCCAGCTCCTCAGGGTTGTGCCATTCCCAAAACACCCGGGCAAAGCCACAGTCCTGGTGCAGATCCTGGTGCTGTGGGTTGTCCTGTCTGTGGGAGCTGCCCGGAGCCAGTCCCAGCATCAGTGAGGTTTTCTTGGGTTTCCTGTTTTGCCTCTGCACGCTGCTGGGTTTGGGCCATCTGAAACAGCATTTTTCCAGCTCTGAAAGCTCTTTTTTCCCCCCCCAAGCAAACAAGGAAAACATGGCCTTTTGTTATTTATATTTTTTATGAAAGGAGGAGGAGATTTGGGACAGAATAAGCCCCAGGGCAGTGTTTTTCTGCCTGTTCCCGGGGTTTTCTGCCTGTCTCTGGCACACTTTAAGTACCAAAGCAAATTGCTCCGGGTTGTCTGGATCTCCCATCTGCTCTCCCCATCCAGCTTCAGCACTGTGTGGATAAACCACCACCCATTCCGTGCTTCCCAGAAACGCTGCTCGGGGTGGAAATGTGCATCCAATCATGCGAAAAGCTGTTTTCTATCAACCCCTCTGTGCCTACGTTTACTTATAGAATTCCCTGAGGGTTTTCTGGGAGGAGAAAACCTCAGAAACCCTGCCCTGGCCACTGTTTGAGGCCTCTCTGAACCCCAGACTGGGGTGTCCCCCCCCAAATTGTGTCACTGCTCTGAGAGCAGATGTGGGGCATAATGAGAATATTTCCAAGCACTTAAAATAATACTCCTGAAGCTAAAATACACATTGGGATCATTTTATTTCCTCGGAGTTTGAAGCTTTTAGGGTGTATTGGAGTCAGTTTTGTAAATTTTCTCAGTACCCAGTGAGGGCTGGGATCATTTCTGGTGTTCAAAGCAAAACTGAAGGTTTGGATAACATCTTGATGTGCAACCACAGGTGTCAGCAACATGACAAATAACACAAGACTCCCCAAAAACAGCACAAGAGACACCAACGGCAAGTCCCTGTTTTTGCAGCTCACACCATATCTCTGTGTTAATGTGATCTGGGAGGGTCACATCTCCCTCTGTGCTTGTGGCACATCCAACACCCTATTCATCTCCACACAACCAGCTGAGCTCCTGCAGCTTCCAGGAGCCAGCTGGATCTCTTTGCTCAGCTCTGGGTGCCTTTTCCAGCAGCTTGAGCTGAGCTCAGTTGGTTTGAACCCTCCCTGTAACACTGGTGTGATGGAGGTTAATACTCTTTGCTCAGTATGTGTTGGTACAAAATACAGTCTTGCAGTCCAGATTAGGCTGGATTGGATCTGGGTGATGGATTTTTGTAGTGGAAAGAGGTTCAGTTTCCATGGAAATAATGATCTGTCCTGATCCAGAACCTGGTGTGAGCGTGGTGGATGCTCCAGGTGATGGTGGCTGTAGGTATCCATGGCTGGGGATAAAACTCCTAGAGCTGTGGCAAGGCTGAGCCCCTCACTCACACCTCAGGGTTCAGAAGGATTCCCAAAACTGGCAAACATGCAGAAGCACTGAAACACCTGAATTGAGGCACCTGAACCCACTGCAGTTCAGCACAGGAGAAACTTTTTGGCAGCAACAATGGCTTTGGAGGGGATGGAAGGCAACAGTCCCCAGCAGCAACAATGCCACCAGCAAACCTTTTGGCATCACAGCGTCCTTATGGATCAGGTCCTGGACACACGAGGACAACTCCAGCCATATTTGGAGAGCAGAGCAGTCCCCACCACAGCTCTGAGAAGCGCCTGCACAGCCAGGGCTGGCTGATGCTCACGAGATGGACTCCAGCAGCAGCTCATCGGGCGGCACAGCGGGGATATCCATGCTGTTGATTTGGCCAAAGAACTTGGGGAGAGACCAGAACTTGAGGCGGGGGAGATTCCTCTTCCTGACGCGGATGTCGTGGGCAGTGTCGGTGCCGGAGGTGCTGCTCCTCCGGGCCGGCAGCCGAGCCCTCAGCGCCACGCAGCCGTGGCGCAGCAGCTGCGCCTGGAACTCGGAGGTCATGAAGTAGTAGAGGACAGGGTCCAGGCAGCAGTTGAGGCTGGCCAGGCACAGGGAGATGGGGTGGAAGCGCAGGGCGCTCCAGTGCACGGCGCAGTCCCGGATGATGTTCTCGATCACCATCATGAAGAAGGGGAAGTTGATGTGGTAGGGGGTGAAGCAGATGAAGAAGACGGCGGCGCACATGAGGACCATCCTCAGGGCCTTGCGCTTCTCGCCGGCGTCCTGCAGCGCCGTGGGGCCTTCCCGCAGGGAATGCCACATCCGCCACGTGCACCAGGCGATGGTGCCGAAGGGGACAACGAAGCCGAACAGCTCGGCCACTGTCACCAGCGCGATGGCAGCCCCAGGGCTGAGCTGCTTCACGCCCAGGTCCGAGAAGCAGCTGTTGATGGAGTTGGACAGGGCTGGGCTCCTGACGATGATGAGGGGCAGGCAGGCAGCCCCCACCAGGAGCCAGACCAGGGCGCTGATGGCAGCGTCGTAGCGGCGCTTCCAGCCCTTGGCCCGGAAGGGGTGCAGCAGGAACAGGTACCGCTGGATGCTGATGCAGCTCAGGAAGCAGATGCTGGCGTACATGTTGAGGTACTTCAGGTAGAAGCAGACCTGGCAGAGGAAACTCCCGAAGGGCCAGGTGTGGTTGATGTAGTAGTAAGTCCGTAGGGGCAGCGACAGGACGTGGGCCAGGTCAGCTACAGCCAGGTTGATCATGAAGATGACAGCTTTGCTCTTCCTGCTGATGAAGCGGCACAGCACCCACAGGGCAGCGCTGTTGGCCAGGAGCCCCGGGATGAAGATGAGGGTGTAGGTGGTGGCGTAGAGAGTGGACTGGAAGGACATCTGGGGGTGGGAACAGTTCCCGGAGGACACGTTGCTCTCCATCCTGGCCGGGTCTCTTCGCTCATGGGGCGGTCACGGCAGGGGGAGGTATTCTGGAGTGGGGAAAAGAGATGCTGTAAAGCCAAAACCTCTTCATGGAGTAAATGCACTTTAGGACAGAACCGTAAGCTGTGTGTAGGTGCATGTCAATATGTGTGTTGGAAAGGGTGATCCCACTCCCAGGGAGTGATTCCAGGCATCCTCCATCCTCTCCTTTCAGAGGTGCCCTGCAGGATCTTGTGAGATGCCCCAGTTACAGTGAATGCACTGAGCTCTCTAACATCTGAGCTCTGTAACATCCATCTCTTTATTGCCAGAGAGCTTCTGCAGCTCCGCGGGTTTTTCAGAACCACTTTTATTTCATCAAGTTTTCCACCAAACCCTGTCAAATTGGTGCTCTACATCTACAAGCAATTTCAGCAGGCCTGTAAATAAATAGGGATTTGAAATGGATTTAGGCACCGCCTTTGCAGATCCGTGCAGATTCCTGCTGATGTGAATCGGCAGTAAAGGCAATAATTAACATCCTCAGGCAGCTGAGGCCAGGAGAGAGCTGCAGACAGATCCATCAGCTCTGGCTCCAGAGCTAAGGCTGGATTTATAAGTTAATAACTGGCCAAACACACGCCAGTTGCTCTGCTGGTCCTGCTAACTCAATTCCGGCACTCCCAAAACATTGTGTGGGCATCGTGCTGGAGCAGCAGGAATTATCCCTCAGCAGCAGGAATTATCCCTCAGCAGCAGGAATTATCCTCCAGCAACTGCTCAGGACATGCAGGGAGATAAATACACCTCCCTTCTAGTTAAAGTAGAAATTCTTCTCATCCATTTACCCATCCCAGCTCACCTAGTGCTGAGGGGATTTATTAGCAGGTCATGGGGAGTTCAGGTGCTCCTGCTGCTCTCTGGAGAGGTGATGGATTTGCCATTCATCCACAGACCCCATGGGAAACAATCTTTTCTTTTGGAAAGAAGGGAATCAGCAGCAACAGGATAGAAACCTGGGGGCTGCAGCATCGTCTGTTACAAACAGTGGGATTTTCCCCTCGGAAATGCAGCCTGTGAGGGGTGGGTAGCCTGCCCTGCCCTGCCCTGCCCTGCCCTGCCCTGCCCGGAGCTGGGGGTGGCAGAGCCCTCAGCAGCTCCTGTCACTGTCACCCAGCCCCTCATCAGTGGTAATTAATTAACAAGCAGCCACAGTGCTGTTTCTCAGAGCCCTGAGCCTGGCTTTTGTCACAGGGATGGATTTCCAGGAGCGAATCCATTCCATTGCTTCAAGGTACAGGATGAAGGTTCCTCCATCCTGCTCCTCCTCACCTGGGCAGCTCTTTGGTGGGGTTACCATATTTTCCATTTCAGGAGGCAATCATTATTTTAGATATTTTATATTTTTATGTGCAGATAAAAATCTGAAACACAGCCCCAGTCTCTGGGCTGGCTGCCCACCACCCTCACCTCTGACGTGAGGAGGGTCAGTGCTCTCAACCTGCTTTCCAAACCAAGCCTTTCCAAAACTGCCTTCTTTCTTTTCCTTGTTTTTCCAGGGTTTGGCTGCAAGTGAAGCAAGGCTGGAGTGAAATTCAGGCTGCTGAGCAAGGGCACCTCTCGGTTGCTGACTGTGCCAGAGGTTTGTGATTGCTCCACTGAGTTGGGAAAGGCAGGGGAGAGGGGACATCAGTGCTGAGGGAATACTGGGAATCAACCCCGTGGTCCCTGCAGTATCTCTGTGCTCCTCACCTGCCCGAAAATCCACGAGGGACTTGTGCCCTGCAGTGCCCTTTGCACTTGCTCTGTTTAACCCTGGCAAAGGGGTGGCAGGACTTGTCTTCACATCCCTGCAGAAAACAGGGAGGAAAAATTGCCAGGGAGAGTGGGGAGTGCAGCTATTCCCAGCTCTTGTCACGTTGTCCAGTGACAGAGGTGGCACTTGGTGTGGCTGATGGAAAGGGTCACAGAGCCCCTGGTGTCCCTGCCACACAACTCAGCCCAAATCCTACACCTCTGCCATGGGGAGCCTCCCTGCTGGTTTTTCCCAGTTTTTGTGAGTTTTCCTGGCAGCACAGCAGTGTCTGCTCCTGGCAGGAGGGCTGGGTGGCACTCCTGGTGACCAACACAGCTCTGGGTGGCAACGCTTTGGAGGCCACTGGCAGGAAAGCAGCAGAGATCCCCACCCTGGGCTGGGGTCAGGCCAGGCTTGCTCACTACAATTCCTGGGGAGGCGGATTTGTTATTTTTTTGTTGTTAACCAGTTTTCCCTTTGTCCCAAGTCCCTTCAGTTCCCCCTGCTTTGCTGTTGGTGTCAGGACAGAGATGCTCCCAGGGGCTCCAGCCAGGGTTTTGTTCAGCAACTTCATAAATCTTCTATAGTATATTCCTGCCATTCCTTGATTATTTTCCTATTTCATCCACGCATGGATTTAAACACAGGCAGGAGCAGGGAGTGCTTTTTTTGGCAAAGCTGAGTTTTAATCAGCCGAAATTCCAGAAGAGAGCCCAATATCAGTGCCCAAGGAGTCAGAGCACCGGCTGTGGATGCAGCCCTGCCATTCATTAAACATCAAATAACTCTGCAATTAATTAGGAGGCCAAGGCAGCTCCTGGAGCACCCGGGGTTCATTTTTGGAGGGTTTTGGAGCAGCGTCTGTTCCTGGAGGCGACTGTGGCTGTCAGGGCTGGAAACGGCCCGGCTCCTGTGAATCAGCCTGTGCCCCACCCAGCCCCACACCAGCGCAGTGTCACTGCATTTACTGCTCCCCATCCATGGGCAAACTCGCCCTCATCTTTTCCATGGGCTGCTTGGACAACCCAGGCTGAAGCTGAACTCCAGGCATGGCTGGGGAGAGCCCTGCAAACTGGGGGATTGGGGCAGAACTGAACTCCCTTCAGTGCTGGGATGCTGGAGGGAAAAGCAGGCTTGGGAAAAAAATCTAAAAAAAAAAGTAATAAATCCCCTTTTGGCTTGAAATAAACCCCTGGTTGGAGTAGCGGAGTTTTCTGGCACTGGGGTTGTAAGCAATAATTTTGTTTGTTTAATCTAGGCACTAATAGGAAATGCGTAAATAGAGCTGGTCGCTTACGGCAGCTTCTGTCAGCAAGGACAAAACTGAGGTTTTTGGCTAAAACAGCCTCTGCCCCACACCACAGCCTGCCCCAGGCTCAGACTCCACTCACCCACCCTGGCAGACAAATTTGTGGGCACGGCAGCTGCAGCAGCGACTGAGGATGTTGCACCAGCTGCCGCCCGATACCATCTCTTGAAGAGCTACAAAGACGCGATAAAGTTGCTAAAACTGCGCCGGTTTCGTCTCCTGAAGCAAAGAGCAGAAATGCCACTCACCTTCCTGTGCTTCCCATGCTCCGGGGGGGTCATAGCCGTGCTAGGCAGCAGGAGCAGCCAGCCTCCTGCTTTTATTCCCCACTGATTTTCTCCGCGATCCCAGCGCCTCCTCGCTCAACTTCCACATGTTTTCGGAGCGCTGGAATCCTGCCGGCTTCTGCAGCCCGGTCCAGTGGCTGCAGAACAGGAAATCCTGTATTTTGTTTCTCTTCTCCACACAAAACGTGTGCAGTTAATGACGTTAAAGCCGCTGGGAAGGCGATGACGTCGTTTGGTGGCAGTGCCCTGGGATGGAGACCTTGGATTTCTGTCCCCTCTGGGCACAGCGCTGGTGGGAGGGGATGCTGCCCTTCCCTCCGGCTGCTCCTGCTCCTCTCCACGGTCACTTTCCCTGGGAAGAGCTGTGGAATACAGAAGCAACCTCCCAATAAAGGCTCGCTGAAGGAAAACTGAGTGCTCTGCCAGTGTAAGTTACTGGAAAGGAGTCATTTTCCCTAATTTTCTTGGAAGCTTGGTTAGCCTCAGACTATCAAGGCTGCGGGCTGAAGCTGAATTGTTTGGACTTTATTCCTGAAATAATGTGATGGTTTAAGGTGGAGATTTTCCCAAAATATTGGTGTTTAAAGAAACCATGATGTGCATCATTCCCCGTCTTTTTTTCTTTTTGCCTCCTTTAATTCCTTTCCTATATATATGCACATATATAGAATTTTCAGTTGTTTCTCTGCCTGCTGAGCATGACCTTCTTCCTGCATTGCTGCACAAGTGGTGTAACTTCATGGTGTGACTTCTGAGCTGCCTCTTTTCCAGCTGAGCAGTTTTACCTGATATCCAGGGTCACATCTCACAGCCCAGGGCTCGTACAGATAATTTGGCTGTTGGCAACTTTCCCTTCCTGGGGCTAATGTAAAAATAGAAATATTCTCACCCTATTTTTTGTAAATGGTTCTGTGACCTCACAAAATTAACAAGAACAGAACTGTGGACGGGAAATGTAAGGAGGAAGCTCTTACAACCTTTAGTTACCAGCTCAAGGGCTGGGATCAAGAGTGCACCAGAGCTCTCCCACCCATTCAGCTGCCAGGTCTCTTTGTGCCAAGAAATCATGGAATCTGAGAGTGATTTGGATTGGGAACCTCAAAGACTCTGATTCCAACCCCCTGCCATGGGCAGGGGCACCTCACACTATCCCAGGTTGTTCCAAGTCCTGTCCAGCCTTGGATACTTCCAGGGATGGGGCAGCCACAGCTTCTCTGGGCACCCTGAATCTCCATGGTTCTCATCTGAGCTTCCAGCAAAGGGATTTGGGATTTGCAAGAGCTGTTTATCATTCCCAGTTTTCTTCCTGTTCATCTCTTCCAGCAGCTGGTGCTGATCCTGGGAAGAAGGAGCAGCAGTGTGTTTGTTGGGAGTTCACAGAGCACAGAAGGGAGGCTAGCACTGTGCCCTGTCCCTCTCCAGAGGGCAGAGGTTAATCCCAAAGTGAAGGGGCTGTTTTACCAGGATATCCTGCCTGGGACATCCTATTTCTGTGGCTGCAGCAGCACATCCAGCCATCCCTGAGCTCTATTTTTAGGTGTTTGTTTCCAGCTGTGCTGCTGGGGAAGGAGAGATCAGTGGAGGTCAGACCAAAGCAAGGGGTTTGTAACCAAGCTGAGCCCTTCCTCTGCTCCTTGGCTTTTTGGATCACTTTTGCAGAAGATCACATCATTCCTGGCCATGGAAAGCTAGGGATTGACAAACCTCAGACCTCATCCCTCAACACACACAGATCAACCTTCTCCATTGTTCTTCCAACCTGGGCATGTTTTTGTATAGCATTTCTCTTTCTCTGGCTCAACCCCAGCACTCATGCGCCTTTCACACTTGGCAACGTTCTACTTTCAAAGGCAGAAGACACAAAGGAACTTTTAAATAACTTTTTTAATAACTGTGGGACTTTATCTAAGGCCTCCAGATAAAGGTCTCTTCTCCTGCAGCCTGGCATCCTGTGGGCAGGAGGCCAAATGCAGATCAGCATCTCTCAAGCCCTCAGCATTGAGAATATCTGACAGGATGCACCTGAAGGATGTATGAAAAGCAGGGGGAGGAGGAGGTTTGTTCACACAAAGCAGCTTCACCCTTGTGCAGGGAGCTGAGCAGGGCCGGGTGACCCCTCAGCTCATTGTCCCTCTCACTGTCACACAGAGCTCTCTGCAGGGACAGCATTTTGGGAAGCTCCGATTGATTTTACAGCAAATAATTGTCAATCCCTCCCTGTTTTGGGCTTTGTCATCCACAAACCCGGCACTTTCTGTTAAAACACACCAGTCCTCCCCAAAATCTTTTAAGTTCAATGAAGTGGTTTTGTATTTTCAAACTTGCTGTGGAGTTGTTATCCTGCATTTCCATCATATTTTGTTTTTCCTCTGGGCAGAGAGCTGATAATTTTATTCAAGTGAAGCAAGAGGTACTGCAAGATCCTGCAGCTCAGAACCTGAAGGTGCAGAAAGGCTTTTAAATCCATCAGGAGTTCTTTGCAAATCTGTTTGTTGTCATGCACAGGAGGGCTCTTTCACGCAGGAGATACCAGAGCTCTGCTCCTGGTTATGATGGGGTGGCACTGCACAGAAACACATTTGCTTTTGCTAAAAGGTGAATGGCTCGTGTTCTAGAGGAAAAGAAATGTGTTTGCCCAGGGCTGTGCCTTGGGGACAGGCACTGTGCCAGGGCAGGTGGCTTGGACACCTCACCATATGTCCACCCTGAGCAGTTCCCTTCAGGGTGAGATGCTCCAACCCCAGGATCCCTTCAGATCCATCTTTCATGCACCTGTGTAGCTGTACCCAGCCTCTTGATTTGGTTAAATTCTGCCTTTTTGTGGCATCCATGTTAAAACAGATTTTTTGTGTCTGCCCAAGGAGGAGGAAAAGTCTTTTTCTACTTTTTCCCACCGCAGCGGGACCAGCACAAGAGATAATCCAGGAACAACATCACAAAATTATATTTCCTCTTGTCAAAACAACAAACATGTTTTTTGGTCACAGGAAATGGGGTGAATTACAGGAATCTGAGCCAGGTTTGTTGTGCCTCTGGCTGTGTGAGGCAAAGCAGCCCCTGCAGCCCAGGTCCTGGGCCAGATGCAGCACCAACCAGCTGGAAAGGCACCTGGAATATTCTCCTCCTCCCTGGAATGCCTGTTCTCCTCTTGAGGAGGTTTTGGAAGACATGAACTAAAGGCTTTGGATTTCATGCATGGCTTTGGGGAGGCCAAACTGATTGTGTTGGACTTTTGGAAACTTGCAGGGAAAGCTGCAAGTTTTCCCTGGTCTCTCTTTGCTCTGAGTTGTTGCTCTCTAGGTTGGCCCATCCTGAGCATCCTGTCCAACTTTCTCTGGTGGTTTAACCCCATCTGGCAGCTGAACCCCACAGAGCTGGTTTAGCTCTGCCCCAACCAAAACCAGGGCACTTCACCCCAGTCCAGAAGAGACCTTTGGGCAGAGTTGACTGGTCCCCTGCACACCATAATATTTCTAAACCTAATATAAGTGTGGTAGCTTTAAAAATTAAATAAATAACCACTATTCAGAGTGAAAACAAGCCACAAATCTGTTTAAGAACAGTAAAAGTTGCACTCGTTCGCTTGAACTCTGACCCCAAGCCATTTTCCAAGTACCAGTGATAACTACAAAACTCAGCTGATATTTGCAAAACAGCCTTTATTTCTTTTTTTGAGCATCAGTTCTTGGGAAGTAAAACCCACAGAACGAGCTGCAGAGTTCCTGTAAGAGCTCTCAGCTTGTGTTCACCTGATCAAGGGAGAAGGGTGCGAAAGTGAAGGGACAGGAAACAGCTCCCAGTCATGTGCTGGCTGAGCAAGGTCTATAAAAATCCTCAAAACAAGCACCGAAACTGAAGTCTCATCCCCTGGCGACTTCATACAGAGTGTAGCTTATGAGAGACTGCTGAACTGACAATTGGATTGTGTGTAGTTAGCTCTGTCCATGAGCATCCACCCCTTTGGGAAGGGATTCCTTGCAGTCTGTAAACATTTATTGTGTCAGTGACATCAGAGAAAACTTTTCCATCCACTCCAGCGCATCCTACTCAGCCCAAAATCATCTTCTCACACAGGAGAGGAGAACTATGAGAGCTTATTGTGTTTAATCAGTGTTGTTGCCTTTTAGAGGAACTCCAGGGAAATGGTTGTTTAAATCTTGATTCTTGGCTTTTCCCTTTTTTTTTTTTTTTTTTTTTTTTTGTAAAACAGAGAAGTGGGGAAAGACAATATACAGAAAATATTTGGCTGAGTTAAACTCAGTAGAATTGAGTGGTTGGAGTTAAAATACACATAGCAAGTGTTTCTGGTATTTCTTCTGGTTTTGTAGCAACTGTTGCAAGACTGTACAAATTGTCCACATTCTTTTGAAAATAGACAGATTTCCAAAGGCAATAAATTGGTGACTGCTCAGCCAAATCCATCCCCAGGTATTACAAGATACCCTTGAAGTTACAGAGTGGGTGGACTCGGCTGAAGAGCTGTGACTAATTAAAAATAAGGGGTAAATTAATCCTCCCTTGTTGCTGCTTTGCATAGCTATCTAAAAATGTAAACTTTCAGATCATGGTAGGACCTGGTGGAAAAAATATCACAATAATTGATGAACTTAACTTCTGCTCTATCAGTGAAATCACCTTGGCAAGGACTCCTCTCTTTTAAAAAAATGCATCAACTGAATGGGTTGAGCTGAGCTTTTTCGGGGCAGATTCATCTCAGGTACCCCTGGACCACACAGAGAAGAGAGTGAGGACCTGAGTGGTACCACCAGCACCATCAAACCCACCTGCACTGACCCCAGGACTGCCATAGTCCTGCCCCAAGGGGTCCAAAGGCAAAAGCCACCTGCCCATGTCCCCCTGGCCAGCTTGGAGGGGAAGAGAGTCACCTGGAGCGAGGGAAGGTGCCACTCTCTGGATGTTTGAGGAGAATTTGTCTTGCAGAGGGTGTTGCACCAGCTGCAGGTGCAAGTTCTGGGATGTCAGCAATTAGGGAGCAACCAGAGCTGGGTGAGGCGGGAAAGGAGGAGCAGAGTGGGAAGGTGAGTGTGGAAAGGTGGAGCAGAGGTCACTGGTGACCAGTGGGATGCACTAAACCCAGGAGCACATGGAAAGCAGCTGCACACCTTCACCTGTCCACAGCCCCCACTGCACAAACCCCAGTGTCCTTTGGTTGTTACTGGCCGGTTTTAGGTTCTTGTGTGGTTTTCCCATGGAAGATCCTTCAGCAGATGTCAATGTATGGATGTGGGATTGTCTCTGGCTGGATCATGGAGCCTGGAGCTGGGAAAATAGAAGAAAAGCCCTGGGACTTATCCACCATTTCCCAGCAAAAGCTTTGTCACTCCCTCCTGTGTATTTCCTAGTCCAGTGAGGCCAGGTGGGAGTGGCACAGCAGGGGGATAGTCACACCATTGGGTCACTCATCAGATTCCAACACACCAGTCTTAGACAGAGTTTTATCTTCTATACACTGAAAATATTCCACAGCCACAAAACTCCCCTGGATAAACTTGCAGGGCCTTCCACAACAGAGTTGATAATGGAGTGTCCCAGAACAGTCTCAGATTTCGTATGAAATATCTTCGTTTTTTTCCAAGTGGCTTTCTTTTCATTCCTTAATCGACGAGGCGCTCTCTTTGCTCATGAGCCGGCTCCGGATGACCATGCTGCTGTGCCTGGAAAACTGATCCTGGAACTCGGAGGTCATGAAGAAATAGATGATGGGATCCAAGCAGCAGTCGAAGCTGGCCAGGCTCAGGCAGAAGGGCTGGGTGTAGAGCGTGATGGTGCTCAGGAAGCAGTCGGTGATGACGTTCTCCTTCACCAACATGTAGAAGAAGAAGTTGATGTGGTAGGGAGCAAAACACACACAGAACACAATGGCACACATGGAAACCATCCTGAGGGCCTTCTGCCTCTCCCCTCTGTTTTCTGGAGGGATGTGGAAGCCCCGGATGGAGTCTCTTGTTTTCCAGGTGCAGAATAGGATGATGACAAGTGGCCCCACAAAGCCAAACAGCTCGGCGGTGCCGGTCATCAGCACCGTGGCCACCTTGCTGCTGATCTGCTTCACCTGCAGGTCAGCAAAGCAGCTGGTGGTGTTGGTAGCCATCCCATGGCTCCTCATGAGAGGGAAGGGCAAGCAGGCCACCCCCACAAAGAGCCAGACCAGGGCGCTGATGGCCACATCATAGCGGCGCTTCCAGTCCTTGGCCTTGAAGGGCTGGTAGAGGAAGAAGTAGCGCTGGATGCTGATGCAGGTGAGGAAGCAGATGCTGGCGTACATGTTGAGGTACTTCAGGTAGAAGCACAGCAAGCACAGGGTGTCCCCGAAGGGCCAGGTGTGGTTGATGTAGTAGTAGATGCGCAGGGGCAGCGACAGGACATGGGCCAGGTCAGCTACAGCCAGGTTGATCATGAAGATGACAGCTTTGCTCTTCCTGCTGATGAAGCGGCACAGCACCCACAGGGCAGCGCTGTTGGCCAGGAGCCCCGGGATGAAGATGAGGGTGTAGGTGGTGGCATAGAGGCTGTTCTTGAAGGTGATGTTGTGCTGGGAGCAGCTGTGGTTGCTCTGGGTCATGACTGGGTTGCTGGAGGAGGCTGTGATGGTGTAGGGCAGGTGGGTCATTCCTGTGGAGACAAAAACGGGCTCTGAAGGCAAAGGCACTGCAAGAGTTGTTAATGCTCATGGCTGCATTTCCCATTTGGGAACAGCACAAAGCAGAGGTTTGGGAATGTTGTCTGCATGAAACATCCTGGAATGGTGTTCAGTGCTGCCCTGTCAGAGATCCCACTGTTCCCACAGGCGTGGGAGACCATTCCTGGTGGGTCAGTGAAGCTGTGCCACACTGATCATGGGGCAGCAGGAGAAGCTGCCTGTGCTTTGGCCATCTCCTCAAGGTCTCCTGTGCTTTGGTCTCTGGGACCAGGGCAGGAATACATGGATGAAAGGTGGTCCATATCCCAGCCTCCATCATGGTCATGGCCCAACAGTCAGAATGTGGGTGCCAAGCACTGATCATGGAGTTTTTTGGGTTGGAAGGGACCTTAAAGCCCACCCAGTCCTCACCCCTGCCATGGGCAGGGACACCTCACATTAGACCAGGCTGTTCCAAACCCCATCCAGCCTGGCCTTGAGCACCTCCAGGGATAAGTTTGGCTGTGTTGGACATTATGTGGGTGACAGTTCTCCTGACACCCTCAGAGGACCTCATGGACCCATCTTCTCTGCCATTATGGGCACAGACCATGTGAAAAAGCACAGCAGGGAGTGGGCTTGGAAAATGTGACTGTTGTGAACACAGCCAGTCCTGCTGAAGTGTTCTGTTAATTCATTTAAGCTGATGGAACACACAGAGACTTGGTCACGCCACCAACTTCTATTTCTCATCACCATGGCAGCCTCAGTCTGACTCTTTTTTCCGTCAGATAATTTTATTTTTTATGGTGCTGCCAATTTCTCTCGGCCATCAGCAAAATGCCACGTGTTGAACTGTTGGGCCACCTTTTCCTTGCCAGCTTTTGTAACTGGGACCAGTAAGTTTGGTAATGTGTCCTCACCAAGGCAACAGAGGCAGGAGGAGTTGGGGTTTATTGGGGGTTTCCTCCCAGGGTTATAATTCTCATTACAGTGATTCCCTCCTGTGCTGAATATAACAGTTAAAACTGACAATCAGCTTCATGTGGCACAGCAGACACTGATTCACTCTTCTGACTCATTTCCTGCAAGGGGCGCTTGCCAGAAAAACTGTCTCTGTAGGTAGAAATTAGTAACTCCTACCCTGTTACTAAAGATTTTTCCTTCATGTTACCAAAAGAGTTGAGTTTAGAGCTCTCAGTGACACAGAGCACAAATAGCTGGGTTTTCAGCCTTTTAATCGTTGTGGTGCTGGCATTTGGCAGCTCATCCAGACACTGCTCCAGACTGCCATGGAAGGGCTGGGATTCAGCCCCCAAAATGCCCAGACGTGGCAAAGTCCCACATGGGGCACAGGCAGTAAGCAGGGCCAGGGAGCTCTGCTCCTGCAGGCTCCCCATACTCATTCTTCCTTTTCTTTCCCAGCTTCTCTTTCATGTTCCCACAGCCTTCAAAAAACCAAGGTCTGTGTGTTTATCTCCTGCAGCAGCCTCAGCTTTAGCAGCTCCAGCTGGTTTTCCTTGGATATCAAAGCTGGATAGCCTGCCCTCTGCTCCTCCAGACACAGCTGGTGGATGGCCATTAAAACCACACAGCATTAGATACATTTGCAAAATGTTGTATTTTAAAGGCACTTTTATAATTAATTATATCATTAAATGCTTGCCAGTCTGTGCTTCTTCTGCAGTCCAATGAGTCACAGCAGCCAATTTGCTTATTGAGGTCCTTAAATACAGTTTAGGCCTTATTTAGTGCCTTCCAACCCAGAATATTCTGTGCTTCTGTGATTTAGGTCTCATGTGACACTAAGGACAATCAGGGTAATGGGGTGAAGGGCTGCTGACTCCAACTGGGGAAGTTTTAGGGCAAACTGTCACATCCAGGATGTGTCCCAGGGAGACAAGGGTGATGCTGAGGGCACACACTCCATCCCAGAGCTCAGCCTTGGCTCTCTGGTGGGACAGCTCCTGCCCAGCCTTGGGGGAGCCCAGAGCATGGAGAGCTTCCCTCCCATCCATCACCTTCATCTGCTAATTGTCCACAAGGTGTCAGAGTTCATCCAAATTTCATTTCTTTGCCCTTTCACGTATTTTTCTCACCCCCAAGTGGCAGAGGCGGCAATGGGAGCTCTCATGAGTCCATGTTGCCATGGCTTAGGAAGATCCCAAATTGAAAACATCCACTGTTGCTGAATAACTGATATTAAGGAAAAAATTCTGCCAGGAGTGGGCCTGCTTGCTGATGTCTTTGCTGATGATCTTTAAAGGTCTTTTCCAACCTAAATGATTCCATGATTCAATTTACAGGTAGAAGAGCTCTGAAAAGCTGCACTTTGCTGGAGACCACGGAGCTGTGGTGAACCTTGGAGCCAAGAGGTTATAAAACCCACCCTGCAGGGGATGTCCCAACCCCAGCAGGTCTAACTCCGTGGCTGGGAACAGGAGATGGATGCCCTGAGGTCAGAAAATCCCTCTCTGCATTCAGGGAACTCAGGCTGTGAGCAGGGTGACCTGGCTGGCAGGGCACACAATTAATACATTAACACAATTAATAGGTGTTAATAATTGAGTGGTGGTTCTGCTCATCAGCAGGGCCCTTTCTGAGGCTCAGGGATTTCATTACAAAGCCATATAAAATATAACAAGATTAAGCCACCTCTTTAAACAAAATGCACCCAGACATGCACAGGACACCACAAAATTACTGCATTTCTGCCTTTCCTCTCACTTTGGCTCAGACTGAGGCTTAATCCCACACCAACCCCTTCTCTTCCCACCAGTGCACAAAAGCAGACACTCAAGATGCCACTGAGGGTCCTAAAATTACATCTCCAAAGTCCTTCACTGCCTGGTGGGTGTGCAGCAGAGGCTGCAGAAGGCTGAAAAGTTCCAGTAGATTTTATCAGTGCTCATTTACATCCTGCAGAGAGGCAGCTCCCACTGCAGCGTTGCTTTCAGAATATGAAATTTAAAAAAAAAAAAAAAAAAATTGGTAGCAGATAAACACACTGAGATCCAACCACCATTTTTGATATTTTTGTGAGATTCTGTATCCCTGATGCTGTTGCAATAAGGACATAATAAGTGAGCATGTTATTACTGGAGCTTTGGAAACTAAACACAGCATTTCTAGGAAAAAGATGTTCATCTGGATAGGCTGAGAAGCACAGGAATGTCATTCCAGAGTCCTGGATCTGTCTGAGGTGCCCATCAGATCCAGGGTAATTTATGTGATTGGGGCACAAACATCTCCATGCTCTGCCCTCAGTGCACAGCTGTGACACCAGGGTGAAACTGCTGCACTCAGAGTGGAACATTCTACAGTTAAAGGTGCTTTTTGTGGGTTCCTTTCACAGAAACAGAGCAGGTCTGGGTTGTCTGCAGTATTTTCATTTTGCAGCACTGGTGGAACTCCCTCCTACAGCTCCCTCAGGGTGCTGGCTCCAGGCTGGGCAAGGGCTGTCCCCAGATGCACTTCCACCACGGATGTCATTCCCATGGCTGATGATGCTGGTGCCAGAGCCAAAGTCCCCCAGCACTTTTCCTTGACAGCAAAAACACACCCTTGCCAATTCCACTGTCCCTGCTCAGCTCCTGCTCCAGCCTGCTGAGGAATCCCCTCCTGCAGATCCTGACATCCTGACTCACCTTCCGTGAGATTCCCTCTTGGGTCCACTTGCAGAAATCTCAGATTCAGAGGCCACCCACTCTAAATCCTGCCTGTGACCAGCTCCACGTGCTGTTTGCTGGGCTCCCAGCAGAGCTGAGCTGCTGGTGCAAGACAGCAGAAAAGCACCTTTTACAAAGCACCGGTGAAAACCTTCAGACCATGAAGTCAAATTTCAAACCTTCAGCCCATGAATTTTAAAAGCTTCAGCCCATGAAGTTAAGTTTAGAAGCTTCAGCCCATGAAGTTAAGTTTTAATCCAGAGCAGTGACTGCAGTCTGAATTAGGAATTAAAATCACCTCGGGATTCTCATTAGCAAAAGCAAGTCCGAGCAATCCTGCTATTTTTGTCATTTTGTGTCCCCTCACTATTATTAATTTCCTCCTGCTGCTGCTCGGTCACAGAGCTTGGAATGGCACAAAGATGGGCAGCTCATGGATTTTATTTTACAGCAATACAAATCACCATTGGAAAAAACAGATATGGAAATTACCCTCATTGCCAAGTATGACTTTAAAATAAAATACAGTCCTGGAGGAATCAGGCAAAAGAAGGAAATTATCCCTATTAATGACACTGGAGAGCAGTTGGAGCAGCACTATTTGCCCACGCCTGACATTTGTGTTTCTGCAGGCTCAGAGCTGCTGTTTGAACTCCTCCATGTGTTCACCCCGAGCATTGGCACACGAGGAGAGCAGCCAGCTCCAAGTGCCACAAACCCGCTGGCAAGAGCCACCCCTTAGGAAAAGCCCGAGCAGAGGGACGTTTCTGCAGGAGGCAGCAGGGCGCGGTTCTAGGTGCCAAGGAAAGGGTTCAAAGCAGCTTACCTTTGCAGGCAGAGCCGTGCTCAGCGCAGCCGAGAGCTCAGGAGGAAGTGAATGTCCTTTGCAGCACTGTTTACATGAGCCTGGGGACCTGGGTGACATCACGAGATGCCACAAAAGGTGCTGGCTTTGCGGTGCGGCGGCTGTGGCTCCAGCCCTGTCTGCTCTGCTGGGACCCTCTCTGCTCCCTGCCCTGCCAGCCCTGGCCAGGTGTTCTCCCAGTGACCCCAAAATGGGCTTATGTGTTTGTCCCAGGTGTTTTCTGACCCATGGCTCTGCTGGCTTGGCTCAGCACCCTCTGGCAAGATCCCAAGTGGAGGTGGGTGCAGGACACCCCTTCCTCCTCTCCAACTCTTCCTCCTCTCCAGCTCTTCCTCCTCTCCAGCTCTTCCTCCTCTCCAACTCTTCCTCCTCTCCAGCTCTTCCTCCTCTCCAACTCTTCCTCCAGGCACAGCTCGGAGCTGACCATGGAAACTCCCCCAAGGTCTCTGCCTGCTCCTGCCTGGCAGCCCAGCCCTGCTGTCCCCTCCTGGCCCTGGGGACCTGCTGGGTTCTCTGTTCCAGCGGATCAGCTCTGACTTCCCGATGGCTTTTTTTAGCGCAGTGTGAACCTTCCTGATATTTCTGCTGAACTAAATAAGTCCCCAGCTTGTTTTACACTTGCTGGAGCTCCGTGCCAGCAATTCCAAAGGGCGGCACTTCTGACATTGCTTCAAGGAATGGGCACAGACCCAACCTCGCCTTATCCCAGGGGACACATGCATGGCTGAGGCTGTGGCTTCACTCCTGTCAAGGATCTCAGTGTTTGGACTTTCAGAAAGGAAATCTGCCTTGCTTTGCCTCTCTGGGTTCTCAGCACTCATCGTCCCTTTCTCATCAGTTGAACTCTGTTGAGTTTTAAGGGTGTGAAATCAAATGTCACAGCAGCTCCTACCTGACCATGCAAGTTTTGATGTCTGACTGCTCAGAAACCTCAGAAACCCAAAACTGATGGCTGTCATTCACATAATGCCACATGAGCATCCCCTAAAAGGCAGTATTTTATATCCCTTCAAATCTGTATTTTCCAGATGGTCTTGTTTCCATGAGCTGTCAAAGGAGGTTGGTAGAAGTTGGGAGCTTGCCAGGTGTTTATTTTGAAATTATTTATATGGGTCTTGTGAAAAGCACTAGTGAGGTTTTGGCCAGTGCTGCAGTGTTTATCAGCACTTCCTGTTTAGCTGATTTTTTTTCCCTCAGCAGTGGAAACATATCTGCTGGAATTTATCCAATCACGAAGTTGTCTTTCACATACAATCACCGCACTCTGCAGCCTGGCAAGCTGAGAATTTGGGATCAGCAGTTCCTTGACTGACCCCACCAGCATCTGTGGAAAACAAACATTCATAGAATCACAGAATCATGGCATGGTTTGGAATGGAAAGGAGTTTAAAGCTTATCTTGTTCCACCCCCTGCCACAGGCAGGGACGTTTGCCACTATTCCAGGTTGCTCCAAGCCTCATCCAGCCTGGCCTTGGACATTTCCAGGGATCCAGGGGCAGCCACAGCTTCTCTGGACAACCTGTGCCAGGGCCTCCCCACCCTCACTATCAGCTCTTGTGCAAGTGCTCCTCTCTGCATGAACCCCCATCTAGGACAGATGGGACTGATCTGAGCAAGAGCCACAATCCTTGTGGAAAAAAAAAAAAAAGGAGAGGCAAAAAAAAAGGACATGCAGCTGCTGTTCCTGCCCTTGCCCATGGCCACAGATTGTTCTGGTTTGGGGCAGGTTGTTACATGAGAGGTTTAGGACCATGTAGGAAATGTGAAAACCCAACTCATTGCACCTCCAGAGTATCCTGCTGAATTTCTTCTGCCTTAAATAGGCGCAGTTGCAAAGTGGGGAGAACATTTTCCTGCCTGAAATGGAAGGAATTTTGCTGGCTGGGGTGTTGGAAGGCGAATTACAAACAGTCCCAAAGCTCTGGGTGACCTGAGCAGCACTGTGTGCCCTCTGAGCTGCAGGGAGACTGGAGCAGTGTGATGATTTGAGCCCTGTTTTCTGGGGGAGTTATCAGTTCTCCTGCAGACAAGGGCTCAGGAAGTGGCTGTTTCTGCTGGTAAACCAGAAAGAGTCTGGAGATTTTGCAGACAGTTATGCTGGGTACGATGGAATTTCCCTAAACAGCTCTTTGCCCTCATTATGAGGGTAAAACTTCGATTTGTGCAGCGTAAGGCTCTTCCTCCTCTCTTGGTTATGGCTTCCCAGAAATATTCATTATCATAATTACCTGGATTAAAGGAGAGCTTGGCTCCTGCAAGGCCACCTGGATGTCGGTGCCATCATCATGTGACAGATAATTGAGCAATACCATGGTTTTAACTCAAAAAAAATAGCTCCCCCTTTGCCTGTTTGCTGTTGAAGAGCTGGGTTTGATGTGCAGCAATCCCAAATAGAAAGAAGTTTTCAAGCCTTTTCCATGCTTCTGTTTCCTTTCCAAGTTCTTTCCTAAAATCCAAAATTAAGTTGCTGCTCTGTGGCTTTTTTTGTGGTTTAGTTCATAGGATATTTGTAACTGGTTTTTTAGAGGTTTTCCACATCTACAAGGGGAGAAATCAAATAAGGAAAAAAACCCTCCCATAAAACAAATTACAGCTCTTCAGTGGGAACCAGAAGAAAAGCAGCTGCATTTCTAAATTATTATTGAGATAGGTATGTAATTTATTTAAATGTATTATTTATTATATGCAAAATATTTATATAGTACATTGCATAGTATTATTGATATAGTAATATTAATAATTATTAGAATTTGTCTAAAATCACAGAATCCCAGGATGTTTGGATGGGAAGTGACCTCAAAGTTCATCCAGCTCCACCCCCTGCCATGGGCAGGGACACCTTCCTCTAGCCCTGGTTGCTCCAAGCCCCATCCAACCTGACCTCAGATACTTCCAGGAATGGGGCATCCAATAAATGATAAAAATACTGGATGGAGCAGCCAATAAATTATATAAAATCTAGATTTTGTGTCAAATTTCTTTTGCTATTAACTCAAGCCTTTGGAGTGTGAAAAAGCAGATATTCAACAAAAGATCACACCAAGAAATTTATCTAAGTTTGCTCGAAAGTTGTACTCTGACAAGGAGAAAATAAATGTTTGTATCCTGATTCTGTGATCCTTCTTATCCTTCTTCTTATGGAGAATTGAAAGGATTATTTAAAGAAAAGTGAAATGTATGTATGGAGATTAAATTACATAATGGTGTTGTTTATTCTGATAAATCAGATAACAGAAAGAGGAACAGAGACTGGCAAACATTTCAAAATTCTGCCCTTCCATTTCTGTTTTTGGGCCTCCAGTTGATAGTCATTTTCCCCTTGCAACAAAAAAGAGCAGGAGGCACATGGAAAAAGTCAGCACGGGCTGTTCTGAGAGAAATAACTTCTAATTACCTGCATTTTCTGGCCACTGAAGTATCATTGCTCATTAGTGCCTCACTCTGCTGCTGCAGAGCTCCAATTGCACCACGTCGTTAACGATTTCCTCTGCCCCCAGAACAGACACACACATCCCTCCTGTTTAAAAGAGAGGCTGATTCTCTTCCAAAGAAATCGAGTTTTAATTCAAAACAGAAGCTTATCCTCCCAGAGCCGCCTGGTAGCTCTGTCTCAGCCCATCCCTGCATCCCACCAGCCGTTCCCTTCCGTGGCTCTTGGAATTGGGGATAAATAATGAGCTGAAAACGTTCACACCAAGGGTTTCTACAGGAACAGAAATATTCACCCCTGACAGCAGAAAGGGAAAGGAGATCTTGGAATGCTCTCAAGTGTGGATGCCCAAACCCTTGGAAGCTCGCCCTGGATTTTATTCAGAGCAGCTGAGCACCTTGAATCTCTGGAGCTGGATGAAAACCCGAGGAGCTTTTGCCATGGGAGATCTGGGGCTTGCCAACACCAGCCACAAGGATTTGCCTGTCAGAGCCATTGCTCTTTGTCAGAGTTATTTACTTCCTAAATTCTGTTTCTTAGCAGGAACTAAAAAGGAGAAAATGTGTCTTCCCCTCTAACCAACCAGAGCCTCTGTGAAGTATTTTCCATGCAGCTGATGCTAAAAATAATCATTGGTTTTCTTTGCTGAAACTTCTTCTTCATCCTTTGCTGCTCAGAATCATCCCTTGACAGACAGATTCGCCATTTTTGGAGGGGATAAATGAACATTTGTGGGGAGAGGGACCTGGGGAGGGAGATGAACTCTTAGTTTTGCCTGTGGTGGTTTTAATTTCTTTGCCCAGTTTAATTTCTTTGCAGAAGTTCTCTACCCAAGGGGGTCTTTGTAGTGGTGAGTCACCCTGGAGCGGCTGCCACAAGCTGGCACATGAATTTCCTTTTTCTTACGTGCACAAGGAATTGAATGCATTGTTTGTGTTCCTTCTGGAGCTTTATGCTAAGTTTTCCCCGAGGACAATCAGCAGCAGAATCTGGTGAGATCCAACTAAATGTAAAGGTTATCATTTAGAGCTTCCAGCAAAAGGGTCTGGTGGTGTTGGAACATCAGACTCAGGGAACCAACTCAGCCTGGAATTGTCTCCTGGAATTCTGTCACCTCTCACCCACTGGTGACTAACCCCTCTGTAGTGTCAGGGTGAGTGTGACAGTCGTGGTGTGAACTTGGATGCATCCCAAACCATCCCAGGATTCCATGATCCAAAAGCCAAAGTCCCAAATTCTGTCTGTGACACTGGTGCAGCCTCCCCACGAGGGCTGCAAAGAGCAGGGTGAGAATTTTCACAAGAAGTAGAACTCAAAAAGCAATGAACTCCACGGGGAATTCCCGAGACCAGAAAACCCCCTCCCAAAGAATATGAACAACCCAAGTCATGTTCTTCATCACATTTTCTTCATGAGGCTCTGCTTCCCCTTTCACTTCATCTGGAAACAGCAGCAAAGATTGCATTTAAAAATTAGGAGACTTTTAGATGGGATAGTGGGAAAAAATCCTTCCCTGTGAGGGAGGTGAGGCCCTGGCACAGGGTGCCCAGAGAAGCTGTGGCTGCCCCTGGATCCCTGGAAGTGTCCACCTCATCCTTCTCAGGTTATTCATGGAATCACAGGACTCTTTGGGCTGGAAGAGACCTTAAATCTCATGTCATTTTACCCCCCTGCCATGGTAGAGACAACTTCCAGGTGTCCACCCAGACCAGCTTTCTCAAATCCCTGTCCTTCACTCAAATCCCACAAGGATCTTAAATCCAGCTGGGTGTTGGAAAGGATGACTAAGTCTTTACTCTTACAAGAGTTCCTTTGGATAGAGGAGTCAAGTTTTCCTTGGCAGCCAGAATTCATTGGCCCTGTTGGATTTTGCTCCTTGTTTTGACGGTTTCTCCAGTAGCTCTGCTTGCTCCTTGTCTCTATTTTCTCTTTCAAGTTTGTCTTTCACTCCTCAGTTTTCTGACACGTGCAGGGGAAATGCAGCACAATCAAAACTAAGTTATGTTTGCAGCACTCCAGTCTTGCAGAAAGTATCCTTCAGGTTTTGGGATCAAAAATCAGTTAAGCTGCACCCTATTTCTGCAAGTTTTTTCCTTATTTTCTCACTTTTAAATTTTCTTTTCTATCCACAATGTGGATTGCATCAAACTAGCAATTCCTTGGATGGTATTTATGAACAAGGGGTATCAGTTGCCTTAAGGGATTTAACTCTAAATGGATGTTTCTAACCATGTATTCCCAGATTCAGGAGCTGGGAGAAGGAATATTTGTTGCCTTTGAATTGGTCTAAATTGATTTTCCCCCTGTATTCCAGTTGTGGTCAGAGAGGGAAAGCACAGCTTCCAGTTGCACTCCCCTTGAACCAGCACCACAACTTTATTGGGGCTAATTGAAGGTTTAACTGGCAAAATCCCAGTGTGTGCCAACATCAGGGACATTTCCTGCAGGTGCATCCCACAAAACAGCTTCCAGTGTAGCTGGAATACCAGATACCAGCAATCTTCCCTCCCTGGGGAAAACAAATATCCTACCAACTTCCAGTGGGTTTTCATTGGATTGGAACTCTCAAATCTTGCTGCTTTAAAAAGAGAACATTTGAGAATCCATTTGGGAGATTGGGAAGAGGCTTTTGGGATTGGGATAACTGCTCCACCTTTAACACCTGTTGAGGAAATGGAGCACAGGGCAAGCTCCACATGTAGAATATCCCAGTGAGAAGTGAGAGAGAAAAACATTTCAGAATTGGCTTCTCAAAGAGTCTAACTTTAGACTAAAAGCAAAGTTCCTTCTTTCCCTTCCTCCCTGAAATCTGTGGAAGAATCCACAACAGTCCTACCATTCTCCCACAAATCAGGCCATAGGTAATCCCAGTTTGCACAGGGCTCTGGCTGGGAAATTATAATTATCTGTGAATTAGAACTGGACTTTTCACCTTCTCATTTCAGGCTGAGTTATTGGGGTTTGGTTTTTTTGTTTGGGTCTGGTTTGATTTTTTTTGCTGGCTGAGTTTACATAAAACACTCTGGGGTTGTTTTTTTTCCTGTTTTCTCTTTGTAAGCAGAACCTAGGTGTTTCCCAGATCTGTCAGTAACTCTCAGGTTCCTCTTCCACCTCGAAATCAGCCCCATCTCTCCTTTTCCCAGGATGTGTCATCATTTTTATGTCTGGATAAAAAGCCTTTGTAGCCACCACATGACCAAAACGCCTTGTCCGGAAGGGCTGCAGCTCATAAATTCACAGTGCAATCATTTTATTCTGAGAATTCTTGTACAGTTGGAGGGGAAAAAAAAAAAAAGAAACTGCTGGTGTGTGGTTGAGACATCAGTGAAACTGTGTAATGGTGTCAAGATGCAAAGATCAGCTCTGCTAATTCCTTTTTCTTCCTTTCTTTCTAGCTGGAAGGAGAACTGAAGTCTGGAAGAAGCGCTGGGCAGTCGCTGGATCAGGGATTTTGAATTAGCCTCATTAACGTGCATTAATTAGATTTCTGCAAAGCCAGAGACATCAGACTTCAGGAAAACAATATCCTGCCTTTTGTCAGCAGCCTCACAGATGCTCTGGAGGAAGGGGAGCTGTGTTTTCCCCAGGGAGAGCAGCTCCCAGGGCAGGAGGGACATTGCAGAGGGAGAAGGAGAGGCTGAGCAGCTTCAGCAGCTGGGGATGCTCACACAGCCCAGAGAGCAAGAAGTGCTGGCAGATGCTGCTGTGGGAGAGGTGTGGGAAAGGGATAATCGTGTCCTGAGCAGTCCTGGAGTGTCGCTGTTGAGCGGCTAGCTGAGGAATGACCCAAGGTCTCAGATAAGGAAAGAGAGAACTTTATTGTTTTGAATTCCATATATATAGAGTTTACAGAAGTGCCCCAGATTGGTCAGCCCGAGACCTCCCCCTAGGCCCAATTGGCCAAGCCCGAACTGACCCAATCTGGAGAAATTGTTTGCAAAACATCCAAACTTTATCTTTTTTATGAAACATAGCAAAATGTTCCCACGGGAAGGACCTGTGCTAGCCACACTGGAGTGGCAGGTGGAGGGAGGGACTCGGTGTCACCACATCCCTGAGCAGTGACAGACACAGGGGCAGGTGAAGTCAGGCTGAACCTGCAGGCAGGAAATGCCCATTATTTGCTGTCAAGTTGTTTTTTCTCGTAACAAAAGCACTCCTAAGCATCCAAAGTCCTTTGTCCAGGTTCAGAGTGTCTGGGAGTGTCCTTGCTGATGGAAAGGTCACCAGGGAAGACAGCAAAGGATCTCCCCATCGAGGTCACCAAAGACAGCTTGGAGGGGAAAATGCTTTTTTCTAAACAAAAGAGTAAACTTGGGCAAAAGGCTGCTGAGACTGGCACACGCCTACCTGAATTCCTTGGGGATTCCCATTCCTTCAGGAAATACTTATTGTGGAGTGGCAATTGGGAGCTGTCTGTCTTTTTGTAAAAATTTGGCCTTTCCTCCCCACTGCTCATCCTGATGTGTTTGATAGGAGCATAACAGCCCTGACCAGAACCCAAAGCAAGCCTGGTGTGTTGGATAATCCCATGGGACACAAATCCCACAGGACACAAATCCCACATGTCCCTGTGCTGCAGCACCTTTCCTTCAGAGTGCTCAGCACCAAGCACGGGCTGCAGGAGCACAGAGAGTGTGAGCTGGGGGGATATTTCTGCAGCTTTGTGAGCATTTCTGCAGCTCTGTGGGCAGGCTGAGAGCCTGTTCTGGTTTCGTGCAGCTGTGGCCAAACTGTCACAAACTCCCCAGGTCCGACGGCCACTGAGCTGTGACAGAAGTGTTTGCATATTAGATAACAGCCCTGATAAATTATTTGAGTGTCTTGTGGCTTTTCACATGCTCAGCCCACCAGGAGAGGCAGGGGTGAGCTCTGTTTCACAGAGAGGACCAAGAAACTGCAAGAGGCTCAGATATTTCTTCATTCTTCTTCTGATTCCTCATGTTGGTCTTGGTCCCTTTGTCCCCAGCCCTTCGTGTCACTGTCACTTTGGCTCTGCTTTGGAGCCACCTGACAGATTACAACCCCCAAAACATCTTCATGGATTTTAGGGTCTTTTTAACCTTCCTGAAGACCCCAGCAGTCCCAAATCCCTCCCTCTGGAACAGCAGCTGGTTGTCAATCCATTCCCTGTTCCATCTGAGTGAGGCAGGGATGCATCCTGGGGGTTCTCCCTATTTCTGTGTTTCCAAACCCAAACTTCAGCCCCTGGGCCATTCCCAGACACATCCTGCCCTGGGCTTGGAGGAGCCCAGCAGGGATCTGCTGCAGGGAAAGGACCAGTCTTGGATCCACAGGAGCACATTCCCAGCCTGGAATCAGCAGTCAGGCTGGTGGGGAGGAGAGGAAAGAAGCCTCGACTGTGCAGACAGGATGTGGATTTGCAGGAATAGGATTTTCAGGGGGTGCTGGAAGGAAGTCTGGGTGGGAGTGACTTGGTGTCTTCTTGTGGAAAAGTCTGGAAGCTGCAGAGCTCCCCAGAGCCCAATCTCCCAGCAGGGATGTTGAGCAGCTGCTTCACCTAAATAATTGCCATCTCAATAGCCCTTCATGGCCCTGACCATGCTCAGGCTCCCCACAGCTCCCAAGGTTCCATTTCAACTCTGCATGGAGCCTTAAACCCTTTCCTTGCCTTGGATACCCTGGGCTCTCACCCTGCCTCCAGCCCAGACCTTCCCCATGCAGGTTATTTCCCTCTGGGATGAGCCCTTGGATGCACATTTTAAGTTGTTTTCATGCTGGGTTTTGGCCCTAGTTCTTGTGGGGAGAATTTGTGATCTTGCTGTGGCTTTGTCTCCAGTCCTGGCTCTGTTTCCTTTTCTCCTTGTCTGGAATGCCTGGGTGGACCCTGGCTGGGATTGTTGGGATGAGCTGCCCCTCCAGGAGGGTTTCAGCTGAGGGGTGAAGGCATTCCCTGTGCTGGGGTCACCTTTGGATCCCATGTTCCCTATTTTTAGGGATCAGCCAAGTTCATACTCCCTGCAGCCTCCTGCTCACTCCAAGGCTGTACCTGAGGGTGCTTCCTCCCAGAGAAAGGTGTTGGAGCAAATAATGGATTTGCAGGCTCCAAGGCCAAGGTTAGAGGGGGAAATTTTAGGATTTGGAGTGGATGAAGGGCTTGACAAGGTGTTGGTGCTTCCCACGTGTTCCCAGGGAAAAGGAAAACGTCTTTAAGATTTCAGCTCCTCAATTTCCCTGTCCATGAGCTGCCAAAATCCCTTTTGGCTCTCACCTGGCACATCTGTCATGAAAGTCAAAGCAAGGTCCCTTCTCCTTCAGTCTACAACCTATCCTGGTTTTTTTTCCCTTTCAAGCATGAAACCCCCAATAATGGGGTGATGTGGCTCCCCTTCTTCCCTGCCACCCATTGCTTGCTCCCTGGAGTTCATCCCAAATTCAGACAATTTTATTTCCAGGGTAAATAATTTCTCTAACAATGATTTTTTAGCTTCTTGGGCTGACTTGCTATTTTATTTTTCAGCTCCAAGCTCTGCCTAAATAGACTTTCCCTTGCTGAAAATGTGCCTTCAGAGCAGGAAGGAACTTGACTTTGTGAAGATTTATGGCCCTTTTAACCTCATTATGGGACTATTTGTAACAATCAGCTTCAGTTCCACTTGAGATAGTAAAATTTCTGTAAGCCCTTATTTGCCCCAGGCTGGAAGGTATCAGCTACTGAAAAGCAATGAAATGAAGGAATTTATCCATATAAAACATTGTAAATGTGCTGTTAAAATCTGGATCCTGTCTTGAGCTTTTAGTGCAGAATTCTAAGGATGTGGAGTTGGGAATCAAATGGAGATGGAGAAGAAATAGAAGAAAACGTTAATTGTTGAAAACACAAAAAACAATAAAATAATCAACACACCCCCCCCCCTTGAAGTAGTTTTAAATGAGCTTTTAATATTTTCTGGCTGAAATGAAAACAAGAGCGAAAAGGTATAGGGAAAGCAGAAATTGTTGTTGAGGAGATTTGAGAGGAGGAAAGGATATTTTATTGAAACAAAGAACCTGATTAAATTTTGATAAGAAGCACTTTTTACCACTTTTGGTGTGACACTTTTCCATCCAGCCTGAACTTGTTTTAGCAGTAAATCCAAACCTGGGGAGGTTTAAGGAAAGATTCCCCTCAGTAAATGCTTCATTTTCCCCTTTTTCCATCCTCTCTGCAGCTGCTGATTTATCTTTAATTAAAAATAGATTTACAGGGGTGTTGATAATGGGCTCCTTTCCAACCCAGGAGAGCCCATGACACAATTTATCTCCCAGAAATTTATCTGGAACATCCAATGTCATTATCAATGCTTTAAATTTAGAATTAAATAACCTTCCAAATGGTGTGAAAGTGGGGAGGAGACAGAGTTTTGTTCTGTAAACCTCAAAGGAGAAATAACTTTGCTTGGGCTGACACCTAACAGGTGTTTTTGTTGTCTTGGTTTGGTTTTTTTTTTACTTTTAACCACTTCAGCTGTGTCTGCTTTGAAGGTCAGAGTTTCACATCAGCTTTCCCTGGCAAATGGGATGATTCTCAGGCTGTCTCTGCTAGGGAAGTTCCTGATTTACTGAGGAATTATGAAGATAGCAAAAGTTCAGCCTTTTTATGTCCATAAACTCTTTGTAATTGCTTGAAAAATCTGTTACAATGACCAAGGGAACTTGGAGGGCAAGGACAATCTGGATGAAGGGATTAATGAGGAAAATCACTAAAAGCAGCACCTGTATTTCAAGAGTCTCACACTAATTCCCAGAATTTCTACCCTGCTGCCTGTGGAATTGTGCCTCTGCCACCTCAGTGCCCAGGGGTGACTCTGAACTGCAGTTTGGAAGCAATTTGATATCTGTGAGCAATTTCACTTGGCAAGGAGGGACAGTGGTGGGAGGGAAGGTGGGAAATGCTCCCAGCTGGGTTTGTTCCTCAGCTGAGCCTCACCCTCAGGTCAGAACCACGGTGGGGAGGGCAGGAGGAGAGGGCTTTGTGTGATGAGCTGGGTTGATAACTGGATTTAGGGTAGCTCTGGGTGGGTTTTGTACCCTGACCATCCTCTGTGGATGCTCTCAGTGCCATTTCAGGGGGGAGTTTGCTCCATACCCTGAGGAAGTACAGCACTGTTGTTGGGGAGAAATTTTCTTTCTGTAGGGGTATTTTAGAGCTTATTTGGACAATCTGAGCTGCTTGGAGCAATAAATCTGCACCAAACACTGGTGCCAGGGAGTAGCTGATGTTAAAGGATGACCTGAAGGTGTTGTTGTTCTCACCCCCAATCTGAGCTGCTCAGAAGTTCCTTTTCTTGCCTGGAGTGTTTCCCTGTGGCTGTGGGATGGCAGCAGGTGCCTCAGCACTGCTTGCACCAGGTAATTGTGGAAATAATGGAAACCAAACTCCTGAAAACAAACTTGGAGAGGCTGAAAATGTTGGGTGTGTCCAGCCTGGAGAAGAGAAGCTCCAGGGAGAACTTAGAGCCCATTTCAGTGCCTAAAGGAGCTCCAGGAGAGCTGGAGAGGGACTTGGGACAAGGGATGGAGAGACAGGACAAGGGGGAATGGCTTTAAGCTGAAGAAGGGAAGGCTTAGCTGGGATATTGGGAAGGAATTTTTCCCTGTGAGGGTGGGCAGGCCCTGGCACAGGGTGCCCAGAGAAGCTGTGGCTGCCCCTGCATCCCTGGGAGTGTCCAAGGCCAGGCTGGACAGGGCTTGGAGCAACCTGGGACAGTGGAAGGTGTTCCTGCCCATGGCAGGGGTGGAACTGGATGAGCTTTAAGGTCCCTTCCAACACAAACCATTCCATGATTCTCTAATTCTAATCCTTTGCAGTAGCTTGTAAGAGATAAAGGAAGGATTTATTCCCCTGTGTCGAAATCTCTCCCTTTCCCTTATGAAAGTGCAATCCATCCCTCATTTTCCCCCTCTAATTAATTTCTGCCCTTATCCCTGACACTGCTGAGTTTCCTCCTGGGGCTGTGCCTGTGGCTTTGAATCCCAATGGGATTTGTGCAGGATGGAGCTTCCCCTGTGCAGATAGCACAGATCTGGGCTTTGAGTGACACTCAGCCTGCAGCTCAGGGCACTGCTGTGGCAAAAGCCACTCCTGGCATGGGAATAACAAACCTCTCATCAAAGGAATCTGTCAGTGCTGGAATAAAGAAATTATTCCCAGGGGAACAGGACCCTCCAAGCAGCTGGAGGGGCAGAAATGTGAATAAGTGGCAGAGGATTTGCAGTGTCTCAGGCTGCCTTGGATAAGCAGCTTTTGGATGTAGTGGTTTTAAAGAGCCCTCATGCATTTGGGGTTTGTTTTTTTTTTTTTTCTCCTTATCTTCTCTGTACTTACAGGGCTCATGTGGATGCTTTTCCTGCAAAATACCCTCTGTTTTTTTCTGCCAGCAGATGAATTTACAGCAAGCAGCTCTTTCTGCTGTGTTTTCCTGGTTCCTGTGAGCTCCAAGGACATGTTTGGTGTTCCACGGCTGCCCTCTGGTGCTCTCTAAACCCTGCTCAGCTCTCTGGCTGTCACTCAGCAGATTTTCATAGAGATTGCATAGCCTGCAGCTACTGAGGACTTGTTTCACGTTGCTTCTCTTGTGCCATTACTGCATTTGAAAGTATAATTTAGGACTTATATGAAGAATCACAAAGAAAGACACCATTTTGTAATAACAGATTTTTTTTCCATTAAAATGTGGTTTCTTGCAACTACATTTGTGTTCTTCACTAAATGCTTCACGGTTTCTGCACCCCTTTCCTTCCTGCACCTTCTGATGGAACATTTCTTGTTATATTTTTTATATATATATCTATTATATACATATTGATATATATGATTATATATGTATATATATAAAACATATATATTATATATATACATATATAATATATATATTGTATACATATAGATATATAACAATTTTGTGATACACTGAACTTCACACAGGGAAAAGAAAAAAAAACATAAGAAGTCTTTTTCTTTAATTATGCAGCAATTAAAACTCTATTTCATTGAGGGGGACAATGCTTTTGGTCCAGAAAGCTATGCAATCAAATTAAGTAATTTAAGACCACCTTGGATTCATTCTTTTGAGGTGACTGAAATAAGAGGCAAAAAGCCTGGGAAATTCAAGGCTTAAAAGTGAGATTTTTGTCCCTGAATGCACATACTTACCTAACTGTGGAAAAAATAATGTTTTCTAGGAGAGGAGTGGGGAAATAAACTCTATAAAGAACATATTCCTGCTCTTCTATGCCCCAGAGCAGTAGTGATGGTGTGGATGGAATTATTTATCACTGCAGAAAGCTCTCCTTGTGCTCAGAACCCAAATCATTACATGGGTACAATCGAGGAGCATCCTTTGGCACCTTCAGGGGTCAAACCTTTACCAAAAATGCCTTAAAAAAAAGGAAAGGTCAGGGGAGATTTGAGAGTTGTCCTTTGGGAAAGGCAGCAGGGATTTGTGCCTGCCTTGGGGAGAGCCCTGGAAACCCCAGGATGCTGGAATCCAGGTCTCAGCAATGCACTTTCCACCCTGAAAAGGTTAATTAATGAGGCTGAGGCCCAAGTCCTAATGACAGTAAGGGCAGAGCTAGCAATCCCTCCCAGGCTGTGGCGTTTATTGACACAGAATTCCTGCAGCAGGAGGAGCAGGACAGGGGACAAGGCACTTGTGCCTTCTGGGAATTGAGGCAAACAAAGCCCCAGTGCTCCCACAGAGCCCTGGCCACCTTCCAGTCCCCTTGATGGGGAAAAATATTGGTTGAAACTGGCCAAAACCTCCTTTGTGGCATTGCTAAAAGGAGTCTCAAACGGTCCTGGTTTCTAAGGTTTAATGTTAATTTCCTCGTTTCACTGTAGAATCTGCAAATTAAATTTGATTTGCAGTGAAGCACAGGACATATCCCAGAAAAATCCCTACTTTTCCAAGTCGAGGAGTGCTGCACCCCTCACCTGCAGACTGCAGCACACATGGGAGGAAATCAGAATCTTTAAACAGTGGAGTTATGGCTTGTCACCTCCTGAAGCTTTGCTGAGCAAAAAGCAGGAGAAAATCCTTGGGGAGAGACTGGCAGGAGCTGGGGTAGGGAGTAGCCCCTTCTCCCTGGAAACACTCCCTGGATGCTGCTGAGTCTGGGAGAGCTCCTGATGGATCCAGGAGGTCTGGATCCTGATGGATCCTGAGGAATTTGGGGATGGGACAGGAGCTGTGGGGCCACACAGAAACCAGGCCCAGGAAGTCTCCAGGAAAAGGATTCTGCAAAAATGGGATCTGGGGATGCTGCTGAGCTGCCTCAGCCCAGAGTGATTTCAGAGCAAATCAGTAGTTGCTTCCCCAGCCACCTGCTCTGTGGAGCCTGGGCTCTCAGTCAGTTTAATGAGGAGAGGGGTTGTAAACTTGTAGTAGCTGCAGCTCAGAGATGTTCTGCTCAGCAGAGCTGGGCCAGGATCTCACTGCCTTGTGCCTGGGAATTATTTAGGAATTGCTGTGCCTGGCGGGCAGTGGTGGGAGGGGATTGCCTGCCCCTTTAGCCCAAAATTCCCCCAAAAGCAGCTGCACTTTGGTGGTTTTTTGGCACAGGGTTTTGAATTCCTGCCTCGTTACCCCAGCACAGTCATTTCTGCAGCAGAGAACAGAATGGGCTGCTGGGGTGTGGGTGCTTTTTGGGCTGAGAAATGTCTGTGTAGGGAGGTGATCTCATCAGTGATTCTGGACCTCGGAGCCTCTGCCCTTTGCGTGGTGCTGGGACAGGCAGCTCCAGCATGTGATCGATGGGCTGACTGACAAAGTGACTCATGCTGCTTTGCTTTGCATTTTGTGCTTTGCTTAGGGGGTTTCTTCCCTATCTGTCCTACATCACCTTCCTCTTCTGCCCTATTTGCTCTCAGGCAGCTCTGTCCTTCTCTCTAGTTCTTACAGGTTTCCTTTTGCTTTATCTCATTATTTTTATCCCTTCATGTCTTTCCCCCAGTTGCCTGCACATCCCCTTTTCATCTCCAGCCATTGTTCCTTGCATCCTCCACTCCCCTGGGATCACAGAAGGACTTTGAGCTCTGCCTCCTCTATTTTTTAATTAGGTAAAGCCTTCAGCCCATCTTAGCTGATTTTTCACACAGGATATCACATTTAACTGGTAAAATCAAGCTCAGGGCAGGTTGAGGAGATGTTTGGGGGGCAGCAGGTGCCAGGCAATATCCAGGTGGATTTTGGGTGTGCCATGATTTAATTGTTCCTGGAAGCTGGAAGAAAAGGTGGTTCATGTTCCAGAGTCTTGTCTGAGATGGGATAATCTGCATTTCTGTCTGCTGTGATATCTCCTGAGCCATCCCAGTGATGTGAGAGAACTGGTGGAGGGAGGTGGGAGTGTTTTGAGTTATCCCTGAGCCCTGTACCAGGTATTTCAACCTCAGTTCTCACTTGAAATGTGCACCAGAGCATCAAAGACCAAAGAGAAACACTGAGAGTGCCTAGAAATCAAATCGTTGTTGTTTTAAGGAAGAATTGTCTGTGTCAGTTTTCTGTCAGCAATCTTCCCTGGATCTTCCTCTGTCCATCAGTGTGACTACAAAAAATAACTGCTTTGACATCAGGGACTACAGCAGAGAAGATTAATTAAAAGTATTTCTGCAAGATTCTCTTGAAAATAAATCTTTGTTTGCTCTCTTGCCCTGCATCACCAGGAAGATTTCCATTTTTCCTCTTCCATTAGGAAACACAAGTGTTAAGTGATGTGTAGATATACAGGCAGTGGGAACAGGCCAAGAATTTGGAGCTCCTAAAATGAAGGATTTTCACACTGGATTTTCACCTTAGAAGGGTTTGTACTTTTAGACCAAACTTAAAAAAAAGTTGTTCTTCTGTGTTTGGCAGCAGCTTTGCTGCAGAAGTCAGTAATCAGGTATTTAAATAATGCCCTTTCCCCTTTGCCAGCTTTTCCTGCTTAAAAAAGAGTTGCTATGGGAATTCCAACTTGCCATAGGATTACAGTTGGACTATGAATCAAGAAACAAAGGGAACTGGATGAAAAGTCTTTTATATCTGAATACACATCTTCAGCAGTGATCACTTGTAATCAAAATTCCTCCCCTGATTTCCTGCTGGAGACACCAGCCTGGCTGCAGGACAAGCAGAGCTCACACAATTGATTTTTGGTCGCTATGGAGCTGGGAATAAACAGCCTTTTTCTTAGGATGGTCTCCAAAATACCACTGGGGCTTGCTGGCTAACACACACTTCAACCCCTGAATTATTTCCATCCCTTTGCTTTTCAATTTATCCTGTGTTTCCTCAGTTAAAATGCTGATTTCCATGCGGGGATGGAGCTTCCTTCCTTTATCAGGAGCAGAAATCTGCGCTTGTCACCAGTTTTTTTGGGTTTTTTTCCTGTTTTTAGCCAATGTGGAACGTTGGGATGCTGAACTCCAGTGTTAGAAAAATACCTGGGCAGGTGAAGGTTTGGCAAGAAGAAAATGATGCAAAACCAGTGAAATATCTGGGGTGGGAGGATTTTTTTTTCTGGTGTGAGTCTGCAGCTGGGCTCTGCTGTTCCAGGCAGAGCGAGATGTGACCTTGAGCTGTCCAATCTGCCTGGGTGTGACAAACCCCTTCAGGTCTGGCTTAGAGGGTGTTGTAAAGCTGAGCCACAGCTTTCAGCAGCTCCAGGAGGTGCCTGCAGGCTTCTCCCAGACCCCAAAATGAACTGAATTCTTCCTGGGAATGATCCTTCAAACTGGGATGGGGCTCAGCCCATCCTGTGCAATGTCACTGATCCAGACAGACACCAGGCCCTGGGTCTGGGCTTTATCCAGAGCTTACTGCAAAAAGGAAAAAAGAGAGGGAAAAAAAAAAAAAGGAGTAAAAATATGCTTGATATGTTTTCCTAAGAGAGCACTGTGGAATCAGCGCTTTCACTTCAAACCCTGCAAGGAAAGGAAGTAAATTTGATCTCTGCTCATTGCCTAGAGCCCTTGGGTTGCTTTCTGGGGCAGTCAAGTGAGACAAAGCCAGGAAAAATAGATCCTGTTGAAGCCAATGGTCTCCCCTGCTCCAGCTGCAAGGGCCTGCTCAGCCTCAGGAGGAGATTTTCAGAGGAGATTTTCCTGCTGGAGCTGTAAAACTGAGCTGGTTTGGTGAGGAACTGCTTTAAATCTGCCGTGTTATCCATCTCCCCCTGAAATACTGAGCAGAGGAGCAAAGGGAAAGGGCAGCCCAGGAGAGGTGTGAAAATCCTGCTGCTGGAAAAGTCCCTGTTTGTGTGGTGGGATTTCCTGTTTGGAGCAGGGAGAGGGCCCTGGGGTGATCACTGTTACCACAGAAAGGTCATTTGTAAGGAGGAGAGCACAGCCAAGAGCTCTGCAGGGATCAGGGAGAGAGCACAGGCTGCTGGATCCATGGTGGGAAGCTTTGGGGACATCCATGTGGAGCAGGGGATGTGCTCCCCTCAGAGGATCCCAGGATGGTTGGGATTAATGGGCTTTAAAAGCCATCTTGTTCCATGGCAGGGACACTTCAGAGCCCAGGCTGCTCCAAGGCCTGTCCAGCCTGGCTCTTTCTGCATCCAGGGAGCACCTTGGGCTGGGATGGGGATTTTATTTTAACAGCTCTTGTTCCCCAGACAGCTCCTGGCAGAGTGGAAAGTCTTGGATTCTCCCTAAATACAGAGATGTAAAGATTGCATGGAGATGCTTCTGAGAGCTCCCACGTGTGAGATGAGATCCTGAGCTCAAGGGTAGCTCCAGCTCTTGTCCACTCCACACACCACAGCTTTCTCTGCCTAATCAGGAATTTTTCCATCCCTCTGCAATGTAGAGCCACTCGCAGCATTTCCCCTGTCACCAAAATGTCCTTTTTGAGCCGTGGCACTTCAGTGTGTCCCTCCCTGTGACTATTCCCATGGCTGTGCCAGTCCTGCAGCACATTTTCCTGGGACTCTGTGGAATTGCTGCCAACTCTAATCTGCAGCTCAAGTGACTTGGCACCCAAATCCCCCAAAGCCCCTTGGCATCCTACACCTCTGTACACATCCCAGATACTCAGATTTATCTTTCCCTGATTAGAGTTCATCTGTTGGGGAGTTTCTGCAGATGTTTCTTTATTTAAACTGTGCTGGATGAAGGGAAGGAAGGAAGGAGAGACCCCAGAGGAGGAAGGAGATGTTTCACAGCATCCCTGACTCTGCAGCAGCTCCAATGCCAGGAAAACGTGTCCATTGCTCATCATTCTTTTTGTCTCATTTGTTCTTCCCTCCTACTCTCCCCTCCAAAAAAAAACCCCAAACAGGAATTCCCTGCTTCCTTCCTTCCTAATTAAATCTCCCTGCCCATAACCAAGGAGGTCTATCCATGTGGTCAAATGATGGCTGGATCGGCTCAGCAGGAAATTTGGTAGGAAAATACAACTTCAGCAGCTTAGCAGGGTTTATTTTTAGGGCCCGTGAGCTCGTTGAACTCCGGGATGCAAAGTGCCAGACTCCCATTGTTGTCAGATGGCTCCTGTCCCACCAGGCTGAGTCAAACCTGTGACTCACAGGAGGGGGAATGGCTTTGGCAAGGGGCTGGGATTTTTTTTTTTCCCTCCTCCATTCTAAGATGTTGACGATAAAACCTCCAGTTTAAGACAGTAAAACTTGTTTGCAGGACAAGCTCCCAGCTTTTTTTGATTAAAAAAGTCCTGTTTGTAATCAAAACCCCGATGCAGTGTTTGAAAAGCACCTGAGGTTTTGGGGCTGGGGGCTCCTGCAGATGTTGGGCTGCTCTGCTCAGGGCTGGCCAGGTGTGAGCCAAGCCCCAAATGGAAACAACAGGGCTGTGTGAGCTCAGCTCTGTTCCCTGGCCAGAAATCCCTGGATTTATTAAACCTGGAGCTGTGCTGAGGCAGGATCAGGTTCAGGTGTGAGCTGCTGGGCACCTGGCCAGCTTGGCAAGGGGAGGGGACCCCTGTGGAAGATTCAGACCCGTGAGTTATTTGGGGAAATTTATGATCTAATTCCGACACACAGCCTCCCTCCTCTCCCTCAGCTTTCCTCCTTCCAAATCATGGAATTGTTTAGCTTGGAAAAGACACCTGAGATCAAGTCCAACCATTAACCCAGTGCTGCCAAGAGCATGACCATAAACCATGTCCCCAAATCCTCACCGTCCCTTGTAGGACTAGCTAGAATTCTAGAATCCTTCTAGAATTCCCTGAATTAGTTCCTGAAGATGCACATGGAGTTATCTTGGGCTCCTCCCTGCTTCCCTTTCTGCCCTTTGGGCTCTTCCAGCACCCCAGGCAGTCAGAGACAGGCTGGGCTGCAGCAAGGATGTGCTTCCAGGTCATCATCCGTAGGGATGGCAAAACCTTATGGCATTTCTGGTGAAGTTTTGGTAACAGACAAATCCATGTGGGATTTAAAATCCCTAAATAGCCAAAACACACAGTCCTGCACTTTTAACTTCAGTCCCAGCCTGGCTCAAGGCTGTGGCATGTCAAGGACTCCTCAGGAATTCAGGCACTTGTTCTCACTGCTGGGCAGGGGTTATCCTGAGTATTTTTTTCCCCTCTTTGCCTTGTGACTGATCCCCACAATCTGTCCTGCTTTGTCTAACAGGAATACAGAGATAACTCAGCTGCTGGCTCCCAATAACTAAAGGATGGTTTTAGCAGTATTTTTCATTTCTTTTCCAAGGGCAGGGTGCTCTCTTAGCAGAAAGAGCTCTGTGTTGTGAGAGCTGGAGTGCAAACCCAAACAGGTCCAGATAATCAAATAAAAATGGGAGTAAGAGGCAGGTAAAATAATGTGGGAATCACTCTTTAATTCTGAGTTTAACCATGGGTCTCTAAGGGTGAGGTGGCTTTGAGGAGCTGGTGGTGTCAGCCAGGCAGTTTCAATGTTCAAGACTTGTGTTTAAGACTTCACATGGAAATAAAAATCCACTTTTACCACAGCCCTGTTGTTTTTTCTGGAGGGGGACTCTGTGGTGCTGCAAAGTTGGCTTAGAATTTTTACTGTCCTTCCTCTGTGGACATCTTCTCTGTGCCAGCACAGCCATGGATGGGGTAAAGCTGTTCCCAGGAAACTGGCTAAAAGATCCAGGCTAGAAATGAAAATAACCCTTCCTTTTGGAGGAGGTGATGGAAATTAGAGCTCTATTTAATTTGAATTTATATTGCAGAGATCTGGGAGACAATGAGCTTTCCCAAGCTGGTGTTGCACAGCTCAAGGCAATAGAGGGGGATGTGGAGAGGAGAAGGGGAAGTAAAATCAGTGTCATTGTCCTCCTCCCCTCAAAAAAGAGAGGGACAAATGTCCTGTGAGCCCTGGATTTAGAGAGTATCCATGAAGGAGTTGTGTTTAAAGGGGGAATTGAAGGAGAAATATTTGGGAATGAGTGGCTCTGGCAGGACAGTGTTTTCCAGCACCTCCCCATCCTCAATCCTACCTGTGATCCCTCACTGCTCTGCTAATTTGGAATGATGAGGTAATACATGGGCAAAACCAGGAATCTGCACTGCCAAAAAGCCACTTTTATGCCTAAACCATGACAAATCTACCCAATATTCCCCTTTCCCTTGGACTGGGATGGTTCCATCATCCATGACATCTCTCACAAGTGGGAATGGGGTTGGAAAATGCCAAATTACTCTCCCCGAGTAACCCCGAGGGAAGAAGATTTTCAAATTATATCATTTGCAATGCGAAATCTGGAGGTGAGTGCAGGAATTTCAGTGGGATCCTTTGGCCCCCTGTCTGTGGCCTCCAGCTGTCCCTGTGCCAGGGGGAAAACAGCAACCCTAAGCCAGAAAGAGAAAATTCCTCCTCCAGGTATTCCAGGATGTGATTGTTGGACTTGGGACTGAAATCTGTCCTTTCATAAATCTGAACCTTTTTCCTGCCCAAACCTGAAAATGAAGCAAGGTCTCAGATTCCTTCCTGGGCCTGCCAGGTAATCCCAGACCTGGCTAAATCCTGGTTTTAAGAGGACTTTTTGCCCACGTGCAGGAAGGCTGGGTTCTGATGGCTCTGCAGTTGGGTGAGCAAATCTCAGCTCCACTGTGACCTTGAGCTCTGAGTGGTCTTTATTTGTTGTAAATAACAAAATATTCTCCTGCTAAAAGTCCCTGGAGAGAGCTTTTATTCCATGTCACTTCCAGGGATAACACACATGAGGCCAGTTTTGGAAGCAGCACAGCCCTTCCAGTGGTCAAAAGATATTTTAAAGGTTAATTTTATTCCATTAGCAATGTGTCATCCCGTGCAGGAAAAATGGGAACTTGGGGAAATATAAATTAAAATAGGTTCAGTGCAACTGGTTTGGTTTTATCTGTTTGTTGTGGTCTGGGAAGTGATTTAGGGAATGAGTTCCAAAAAAGTATTCCATGACTGCAGAGGCGATTGGGGTTAATGGTGGAAGAAATGGGGGGATTTGTGCAAACCAAAAATAAGGAATGACCAGTTTCCATGCTGAGCGTTTCCAGGAAAATCTCCATGTGTGCTGGATGTACTCAGGATTTGAGAGGGCTACAGAGAAAGTGAAATTTAAATATTATTCCAGCTAATATTGTGTATTTATATAAGTCAGGGTAAATGAGCACACTCACACGTTCTGTTTTGCCGGAAAAAACTTTCCTTTTTCATTATCCACACACATCCACAGAGATACAGAAAAGAGCAAACAGTGCAAAACATGGGCGTTGGTCACTTCTATACAATATTTACTTTGCTCAAATCCCTCAGGCAGGGAAAAGCCAGCCCAGGGTTTTCTTAGGAACTGGACAGTTTTCTTGGAAAACATATACCAAGTGATCCTAAAAAGAAACCACCCCACTCCTTGCTTGTCCCAGTGGTTTAGGGGTGGGAGTGTCCTGGTGTTTAGCATGGAAGTTAAATTTAAGAATTAAAATCAAGAGCAGCCAGCAATGTTAAATGTTAGTTTTAAGTGAAGGGATGTTTTCCAGAGAGAAAAACAGGAATAGCTCCGTGTTTTGCTGTGAAATGTGTGCATTTTAGAGGGGTTAAAATCACTGTCTTAAATCAGGGAATGGTTTGGGTTGGAATTGAGCTGAAAGACCATGGGTAGGGACACCTTCCACTATCCCAGGTTGCTCCAAGCCCTGTCCAGCCTGGCCTTGGACACTTCCAGGGCTTTCACATCGGGCAGAACGAGCCTTTAATTGCCCCCAGATCCTGACAGAACCAACAGGAAAGGGAGAATATTCACATGGTTGAAATCTGTGCCCAGAGAAAAGGATTTCTGACCACTCAAATATGTTTTGGGTAGATCTTCCTCACTTTCTAAGTTCTTTGAATGCTTTCATTGAACCTCCCCCAAACTTAATTCTCTCCAAGTGGCATCTCCATAGCATAGGATTTCAGAGAGATACAGGATATGTACAAATATCATCAACAGGTTGAGAGGGAATGCCCTCAAGTTGTGCCAGGGGAGGCTTAGATTGGATATTAGGAAAAATTCTTTCACAGGAAGGGGTGTCAACCACAGAAACAGGGAAGTGGTGGAGTGCCCATCCCTGAAGGGTTCAGAAAATGTGTGGCTATGGCACTGGGGGACATGGGTTTGTGGTGAACATGGTGGGGCTGGGTTTATGGTTGGGCTTGATGATGATCTTGGAGGTCTTTGCAACCCTGATTCCGTGATTGTAGGGGTGATTTATGGTCCTGGGAGTGTCAGAGGCTGAGTGCACAGCTCAGACCCAGCCTGGGCTCTGGGGTCAGCCTGGGGTCAGCATTCAGAAATAAAAATTACAGCGTTCCTGGAATTACAGGGGAAACAAGGCTTGGGCTGCTAATCCCTGGAGAACAGCTCTGCCTCTTTCTTCAGTTAAATCTGAGCACCAAAACCTGCTTAGTGAAGTGAGGGCTGCTTTGTTCCTGCCCCTAAATCCTGCCCCAGGAACTCTCTGGACACAGCAAAGCTTTGGGGTTACCCTGTGCTGAGGGTTCCCTGTGGCCAGCAGCTCACACCAGAGGACATTTTCACAGGAGCCACTGCTGTTCCTGAGGTGACAATTCCCTGGGAATGGCATGGAATGTCACTGGGGAGCTCTGTAGGCACACTGGCTTTTGAGAAGGTCATCAGAGGTGCTGTATCCCTCTACCATCAGCTGTCACAGGGAAATTCCTTCTGGCTCATCCATGTATTTTTCCTGGGTAGGGAGCAGAGCTTCCCTCCCTCCTCCACGCAGAACTTCAGGGAGAACTGCCAGAAAACTTCCCAGGGATCCTTTTAGAGGGATTTCCATGGATCCATGTGAGGAGCAGGGACAGGAGGAGCAGAGCCTGGCTGGCTGATGTGTATGTGCAGCACAGGAACCTTCCATCCCTCTGGCTCATCCAAGAGCTCATCCATGACTTTTATCCATGGCTTGTGCTGCCTCTTTGCCTTTATGTTAATAACTCTGGGTAGTTTGCACTGATTGTGCAAAGCTGGTGGAGATTTACACAAGATTTACCCAAGATTTACACCAGACTTGGCACCTTTCACCCCTCACCTGGTGGCACTGAGAGGAGCTTCCCTGGGACTGTAGAGCAAGGTCCTGCTTCCCCCTGGCATGGCAGCTTAGACTGGCACAGAATTGCACCAGTGTGGACAGCCCAGGGTGGGTTTGGAGTGGGCAGAGGGTTCAGGAGCCTTTTGGAACTGCAGCTTTTCCAGCTGGGAATGGGTTGCAAAGCTGGTGAATGAATGCTGTGGGAGGACTGGGGAGCTGTCTGGGAGCAAGGAAATCCATGATTAGTGCTTGTTTAGGATCTCTGGGTCCTGTCTCAACCTCAGCTAGAGGCAGTGACTTCTAATTGACTTGCTTTTGTTTTTAAACTCAAAGTTGTGGTGTTGTCTTTGCTGATAGCAGCCCTTTTTCAGGGGGGAGGAACACTCAGCTGCCCCTCAGTCAGAAAAACTGGGAATCCACTTTTCTGCCACCCTCTCCTCCCAGCCTGGCTTTGCTGACATCTGAAAAATGACTTTTCCTCCCTCTGAATGCATAATTGGTTATTTATCCACAAACCATGGAGTGTGTACTCGGTGTACCTGACCTAGAAAAAACCAGATTAGTCAAGACCTGTCCCAGCAGATGTGAGTGTCAGTCACCATGTGATCTCCATAAAATTTATGAGGTCTTAAATTACAAAATAATGGATCTTTTCAGTTGGCATTTTGGCATAGGATGATAGGATTACGGTTTATGTGAGAATATCCACCACAGCTCTTGCCCATAAAACTGCAAACAGAAATTTGTAAGCGTTGGCACTGGTTTGGCTCCCAAAAAGACACCCATTATGCTGGGATTACAGGCAGGCCATGGATGTGGAGCCTGGAGCTTGTCCAGTCCCAGGCAGCTCTTTCCTCCTCTCTTTTAATATTTCCTTCAGAAGCCCAGACAGTGGTTTCTAGCCTGGATTTTTCCTTCTTGCCTTGGATTTAACCAGAGGAACGTCTGTGGAGCACACCCAGAGCAGAAGGTGTCCCAGGGCTCTGGGAATGAGAGATTCTGCAGCCACCACACATAAGAACAGCCCTGTCCCACAAAGCTCCCAAACCCCACAAACGCTGGGATCTCTTCTTGCTTGCAAGTGGAAAGCAGCAGCTTTAAAATAAGATTTTCAAGGTGGCAGTTGGATGTTGCCCACTGAGAGCAAGCTGAGTGTAAACAGGTTTCTCACCTCTTTGTAAATCTGAATTAATCAGGGCTTTGCCTCAGAGAAGAGCATTTTCTCACGTTCCTGGTATTTTTTTGCAATAGGAAGATGTGCTTTTAGGCACAGGGTGGAATTCTTGGGGCTGTCCTGTGCAGGGCCAGGAGTTGGTCTTCTATGATCCTTGTGGGACACTTCCAACTTGGGACATTCTGTGATTCTAAATGCACTCTCAGCTTTTTAGTGGATCCTTCTCACTCTCATTCCTTCTCTCTCCCACCCCTAAAAAATGAAGCTTGTTAGTGAATTCTCCCTCCTCTTACTCCTTCCCTCTCTCATCCCTAAAAATGCAGCTCGTGTCTCATTAAGTCCAATATAGACAACCAGTTCCTGATGCTGTTGGGAAGGGGTTCCCTGTTTGTCACACAGTTTGGGATGTGCCAGAGCTCTTGATGGTTCCCCAACCCTCCTCTCTGCCATGGGGTGAAGGATTTGCTCCACAGGGAGAACTCTGCCTGTAGGGAAGCCTGGAAAATCCCTTGCTTTGCCTTTTGAAGCTATGGGAACAATAGCTCTGAAATACACACATTTCATGGCAAAGGTTGAGATGTGCTCATCAGCCAAAGGAAATATGTATTTTAAAAATCCCTCTGAAGAGTTTGGAAATGGGCACAGGTGGGAAAAGGGACGAGGCACTGCCTGACACTGCCTCTGGTGAAATGGCAAATATTGCTCCTTCCTAAAGCCTTTCCTATTGCTCATGCCTTGGGCTTGAGGTAAACCTTTCCCAGCTACTGACAAATTCCCTGTCATTGCCTGTCCCTTGTCCTGCCACACTAACCCCATTCCACCCACTTTTTCAATGATTTCTCCTTGTTTTCACATTTTTCTGCTCCAAAGTGCTGTTGTCTGAGGGTTTCATCTCCAGAAAAACATCCCAGGCCAGTCCTGTGTGCAAGTTTCCAGTAAATATTGCTGTAACTCAGAGCTGAAACAGAGTATTTTGGCTGCTCTCATGGTCTCTGTGCATAATGAGCCGGCCATCTGCTTTTCTCCAATAAGTGACATTTTAGGGCTGAAATAGAGTAATTTCTGGGGTCTCGCAGCCTTGGTAAGCCACTGACTTCTTTATTCAAAGTGAATGCAGTGCTAAATAAATATTCCCTCGGAAGCATTAACATTTTACAGCTGAATTCTTCTCACATTTAGACCTCTGTTGCTTTAAATGATCACATTTGAGGTGTTGCTCTCGTATCTCGTGAGGCTTCATCAGAGAGACTTAAAAGAGAGTGGAAAACATCTGTTCAATTAATAATTTGTCTCTTTTTTTTTGGCAATATAGTCCTAGAAGTAACTTTACCATGGAAATGTAGATTGCTGAGCTAACAAGTTGTAACTTTATGCTTTTTTCAAATTAAATTGTTCTCCTCATTTCTGTGTCTTACACTTAAGAATGAACCAGCCTGGGAAGGGCTGCAGAGCTTCAAACACGAGCCAAGAGCTGGAGAAAGGAACCAGGTGGTAAAATGCAACACATACAAATAATTAATTTTCCATATATTTCTGTAATCTATAAAAGGAAAGGTAATAAATTAATTGGAAAACAAGACAATATTGCTGTAACCAGCTAAGAAAAGAGTGCAGCAAATTGATTTTTGAGTTACTTTGAGGCCCTAAAAACCCATTAAGCAATCACAGGTCATCCTTCATTGGGTGCTCTGACACCACTTGTTCATATTTCAGTGGGATCAGCACTCCTGGGCCTTCAGCTGCCTCAGCTTCCATTTGGGAGCTTTGCCCTTGGAAGAACTCTGGGGCTTCAGGCCCTTCTCTAGCTAACTTTACAGTCCAGCCCTTCCCAGAAATAGTCATATAATCCCCTGGGATGGAAAAGCCCAGGTGCAACAGATCATTAATGAGCTCTTCTCCCCAGATGTGGCATTAAACACAATCAAATAAATTAAATGACAGCTTAATCTGATAAAAATGAAACTTCATATTTCAAAATTGTAGTATTATTTCTTTTTCTTATTATCTTTTCTGTCACCAAGCAACTCTTTTGCCTAATTGCTAAACAATTATTTACACTTCAAACCTCTCCATAAATTCCAGTCTCTAGGAAAACCAGGCTCTACACTCTGGCAGTGGAGTAAGGAAAAGCCACAAGCTTTTATTATGCCTTTGTAAGCAAACATACAGATTGTGGGAAGTTACTGAGTTAACATATGAGGATGAGGATGCATCTCCAGAAGGCAGGAAATATTGGCAGGAATCTCTAAGAAAATGAAATTTTCTATTTCCCAACTGGTCCAGTGTCAACTGCTGAGGGGGGAAAAATGCCAAATGTTGGCACCTTCTGGTTAAAGAAGCTGTTCTGTTCCCTCCTGAGTTGATGCCTGTGTTGTTGCCTATCCATAATCTCCAAAGGGAGATCCATGGGGATTTTTGTATTTCATGTTCACCTGTGGAATGTGATGGGACCATCCCAGTGGGAGGATCTGTAGTCCCCCAGCAGCTTTTCTTCATTAACCCCACGTGTGTGAACCCCCACTTTCTGGAGCAGCTCTTTGCCACGTGGTGTTAACCAGGAGTTAACGGGGGATAACTCCCTGTGTAAACATCTCCCTAGAAATGGGATTCAGATGTGGGATCACCCCCGTTGGTGATGGCCTGGTCACTGATCTCATCCTGCAGCGCCGGCAGCGCCGTCTTTGTGAGCGGCACCTCTGTCTTGAAAAGAGAATCCATTTTGATCTGGGTTTTGATGTTGAAGGACTTCTGGAAGGACTCGGAGGTGAAGTAGTAGATGAAGGGGTCGAAGCAGCAGTTGAGGGTGGCGATGCACAACGTGATGGGATACATGGTCCTGGCAAACCTCTCCAGGGAGCAGTTGGCGATGGCCTGGGAGCGCACGAGCGCGTAGAGGAACAGGATGGAGTTGTAGGGGACGAAGCACACGACGAAAATGGCCACGTGCACGATGATCATCTTCAGCACTTTCTCCTTGTTGGTCCCAATCTGGGACAGCGTGGCCGGCTTCCGTAAAGTCCGGAGAACCAGCGAGGAGCACGTGAGGTTGAGCAGCAGGGGGATGATGAATCCCACCACCTCAATAAATATGGTGATCTTGGACAGGTAGGTTTTCCAGATCCTTTTGGAGAACCCTTCGAAACAGGTGGTGCTGGTGTTGGAAACGTTGGTCGTGGAGAACAGCGAGGCCGAAATCCCGCCGCTGAGGACCAGGATCCAAACGCCGGCGCAGACGATGGCGGAATTCCTCCTGGTGCGGATGGTGCGCGAGCGGAAGGGATACACGATGGCCAGGAAGCGATCCACGCTGATGCACGTGAGGAACAGCATGCTCCCGTAGATGTTGGTGAGGAACGCCGTGCCCGAGATCTTGCACAGGCTGTCCCCGAAGGGCCAGTGCCTGTTGAAGTTGTAAAAAATCTTGAAGGGCAAAGTGAACACGAAAAGCAAGTCTGAAACCGCCAGGTTGGTCATGAAGATGGCCGTCTCGCTGCGCATCTTCATGCGGAAGAGGAAAACGAAGAGGGAGGCGCAGTTTGTGATCAAGCCAAGGATGAAGACCACGCTGTACACGGCTCCGTACAGGTTGTACTTGAAGGAATCATCTGTCAGGCAGGTATGGTTGTTGCTGTGGTTTCCCATGCCAAGTCTGGGATGGGCTTCCGAAGGCCTTGGAAGTCTATTTCAGTGACATCCATAAAATGAGGCAGGGAGCTCGTCCCTTCCCGAAGGAACGCATTCCAGGGAGGTGGTTGGATTCCTTCCTACCGCATCTCCCTCGTGGATCCTTTCATCCTAAAGGAGAGAGAGAGAGAGAGCTGCTGTCAATGCTGAACCTGCTGTCCCCCAAAGTGGCTGTGCAAGAGAAATTCCCAAATTAATCAATGTGCAAACAAGAGCAGGAATTCGTTTTCAAGGGAGTCTTTGCAAATTCCGGCATTATTGGGATTTTTCACAGCTGAAGACAGAATTTACTGCATTTGGCCTTTCCTTCCATCACTCCCTCATCCTCCTCTTGGATGGATCTGGAGTGAATTCTCTGAGCAGCCTGGTCTATGAAAGATGTCCCTGCCCATGGCAAGGGTTGGAACAAGATGGGCTTTAAGGTCCTTTCCAACCAAAACCATTCTATGCTAATTCCAACTTTCCCCTTGGAAAGGTTTTTCTCTAAAATCTGAGATGGAATTGGCCCAGTGTGTTTGGAAAGAAATTAAATAGAATGAAACATCTGAAATATTCCCCTAAACCTGTAACAGGAGGAGAGAAGCTGAAAATTTTAGTGTTTGCTTTAAACTGTACAAAAAGGAAAGTTCTATGGATTTTCAACCTTTTTTGATGCAAAAGTATTTAAAAAACCCCCAAAATCTATGATAAGAGAGCTGCTTTGCCTTTTTTTTTTAACTGAATATAGGGGCATCTTTACACGTTTTCCAGCGTGGAAAACTGTTGTACCTCAGAAATGTTTATCAAAAACACTTCCCAAAGCCATATTTGCTCTTTAAAATGTCTGTAAATATAGTATTACTTCCAAAAGGATTTTTTTGGCAAGTGTAAAACCTTCCCAAGAAAGGTTCCTCTGAGCTGTACTAACAGCTGCTTTTCATTCCTACTCTTTGTCAAGGTTTGGAATGTGACATTTGGGAAAACTCATGGTCTACACTCTTACAAGACTTTGTCCCGACTCAACAAGCTTTGGAGAAATGTGGAGTTGAAGTGAGCAGGTTTTTTCTTGGAAAGAGGTGCTTCCTGAACTGCCTGGATCATCTCTCCTGGCTATTTTAAGCATTTTTAATGCCTGTGAGGATAATCCGTTGGAAAGTCTCCTCGCTGGAGCAAGGAGGGTTCGTGAGTTGCATCGTGGGCTCAGCACTTCTTGGAAATGTGGAGCAAAGTTGGGTCATGCAGGGAAAGACCTTTTCCTTATAAACCCCGGCCAACCAAATATGAAGCAGTCTGGAATCTCCTTGTAATCTAAGAAAATTAGGAGCTACAACTGGGAGTAATTTGGAGCTGAAACCCTTGTGAAGAGTGGGATCCTTTCCAGAGTGATCCCCTGACGGAGGAGTTTCAGCTCCAAACCCATCACTGAGCTGTGTTAAAGGTTGTAATGGTAACATATAAGCAAATTAAATGGAGAAGAAAGCATGGATTCAGGACAGTTTGGGATGCAAACGATCAAAATCAGATGTTTTCCATGTGTTTTCCTCCTGGGAAAGCTCACACTGACCATTGTTCTCGCATGCAAGCTGTCAGTCAGCTGGTAAAGTGGCAAGTGTTGGGAAGGCTGGAATAGCCACAGCTCTGCCAGGTGGAAGGGGCAAGTTCTTCACCTGGGAATGCCTGGAGAACCACTTCCCAAAAAACTGTGCTGTGACCCTGGGAGCAGGCAGAACACAACCTTTGCACCTGGCAAAGCAGCAGGAAAGGAGGATGCCCAGATCTCCCTTCCCAGCTGACTTTCAAATTACTTCAACTTTTGGACATCCAAAAAGATGAGTTGGGACTTGGAGGTCTCTCCTGTGGAGGTGTTTTTCCTACTTAATTTATGGTTGAATGAACTTTATTGGGAAACAAGCTAAAAAAATTATATATCAAATATTAAAATTTGTGAGAAGGACAGGAATCAGATGTGGGATTGAACTTCACTCTCTTTGGATCTGTGGTGGTGTAAATAAGGAAAGGTCTTGCCTGAAAGTTCAAATGCCTTTAAGCAAGAGCTAAGTTGGATTGGAAAGCTCACATGAGCTCCAACAGGAATTGCTGAGCCTTGCCTTAACCCTCAGCCCAAAGCATTAAATCCTTGGCTTTTAGCTCCCTCCCAGTGCAGACACTCCCTGTTATCTCCACCAGGAGAGGTTGTGTTTATGCTGGAATGTGACTCCCTCAGTGTGTGAACCCCAGGTGTGCCAGACTCTCCTGGTCCACGTTTCACTCTGAGTCCTCCTGGGGAGATCTCAGAGGGGTTGGGTGTCTTTTGAAACCTCACCCAGCCTGGGAGCCCAGTGGAAACCCCACTGCCCAACCTGGCCTGGATTTTGGCAGCTCCTCAACTTTTTGAGGAAGTTTGAAAGGTGCCTTTGGAACTCTCACCTTTGCTCCTGACCTAGTGCAGCAGCCTGACCCAGATACTCCTCACACAGGAAAAATGATGCTCCAGCACCTGATTCTTTTCTCCCAGCTCTGCTCCAGACAGCCCCAAGGTCAAACCCCGTTTTTTTCTAGTGTCTAATCTCTGGGAATTGCCTGCCAGCAATTGTCTAGTTAACTTATGGGCTTTAAAATACAGCCTGGCTTGTTTACCTATGGAACCCTGAGGTGTTTAAACAAGCTGACAAGTGGCTTTGAAACCCAGCCATGTGCTTTAAATTCTGTAGGATGAGTCCACAGATTGAGTTTTCCGAGTGTAAAATTCCCTTTCCTTCCTATCCACTGTGGATTAAAGCAGTGGGATGCTCTTCATGGACACCACAGTCACCACTGCTGCTGCCTTGCTGGGAAAAAGTAAAGCAATATATTTTAAAATGTTGAGTAAATACAGGATGGTGAAGTAGTTTTCTTTATGTTTCAGGCAAAGCTTTAAATCCTATATTTAAACTGGGAGCCAGTCCAGGAGGAGAGCAATGTAACAGAATAAACCCATTTAGTGTGATAAAATTCAGAATATTCTCTCTCCTAGCAGGGATGGTACCAGAAACCATCCCTCACATAACCCTGTTATTCAGAGTGAGGTTCAGCAGAGCATTTACTCTTTTATTGTATAAATATCCCATCCTCCATGGACTGAAAAGAAAGGAAAACTTGGTGTTACTTCCTATGGTGCCTGAGTATCCTGTTTACAATTCTTGTATTTCCTCCTCCCAGCACCCCGAGACACCTCCAAACTGCCAGACTGCAGCTCCATCCAGAGCAATTGTTTGTTAGGGCAGGAATTACTGCAGGGAAAAACAACAAATTTAAAATCAGAGCCTGTCATTCCCTTGTCCCATTCCTCCTGCTCCACACTGACCCTGTTCTCCCCATGTGCAGCAATCTGAGGTCAGAAAAACCAGCGTGAAGTTTGGGGCTGGCATTTTTTGCATCATCACATTTTCTTTTAGTCATGTGAGGTGTCAGATGAGTGGAACTTTATCAGCCTGGACGTTCAGGGCACCCTGTGTGTTCGTTTAAAGCAATGAACACTGGATTTGTGAGGTCTGGCACAGCCCTGATGGGAAAACCTCCCAAAGCTGAAGGATCTTTGCTGGATTATCCCAGTGTGTACTCAGGTTATCTCTTAAACCCTGAGAAACAAAGGTTTATAGGTAAAGAAGGCAAAACCTGCAGGACAGTGGGGTTTGGGGAGGTTTCTCTGGGTTTTGTCCTAGGTTATAGCACTGCTTGTTGTGTTTTGATAGGGTCTCAGCCCCTGACCTTGGAAAAAAATAGGGATTTTCCTGGGGGGCACAGCAAGAGCTTTATTGCTGCCTTCTCCTGACAAGAACTCCATTCACTCCAGGGTTTGCAGCTCCCTGCTCTCACCCCGTTGCTACAATGCCTGTGGGATGTGTAACTTACTCTCACCACGGAGCCCAGGGTTACAGCTTTACAACAAACTCAGTTCTGCAGCTCCTTGGGCTTTATTTCCTTCCTTCGTTCCACTTTAGTTAGGCAGAAGGCTCAAGAAAGGGTTTTGTAGGGGGAGATGTTTGGGGTTTTGGCAGATTTTTGCAGAGATGGAAATTCTGAGTGAGGCTGTAGGACTTGGGTTTTTCCAGACTGGTGACTATAGATAAAATGAGATTAAACTGATACTGTTTGAATAGATAAAATCAGAACTATTAGAGAGAAAAGAAACTTTTTCTACCTGGAAAAATCATTATATCTCAGCTCCTGCAGTGGAATTTCCACTTACTTCTGCTTTCTTTTCTCAACAAAACTTGGTTTTGGTCGCAGAGAACTCAGAGTGTGAACTGGAGGCAGTTTTAAGGACAAACCTCCCGTTTGGGGCAATCTGGTGGCTGATTTTTCCCTGTCTCAGGCTGCCAGGGCGGGAGCTCGTGCTGCACAGCGATGCTGCCTCTGCTCTCCCAGCGCCAGCAGTGTGGGTTTGTGGAAAGCTAGACCAGCTGGAGTAGGTGATGCTGGATGGCTTCTCCAGAGAAAGGTGCAGGGATGGGAAATAGCTTGGGACACCAATTTTGGGGTTGGCTGGGCTGGCTGAGTATCTGTGAGCTCTCCATCCTCCCCAGAGCTCCTCGCAGATTCCCAGTAACCTTCGCCTGTTTTCTTCCCCACTGCAGTGGGAGCAGGGAAAGGCTGGGATTAGAGGGTGGGAAGCGGAGCAGCTGCCTGTAAACAAAGCTCCATTGACGATCCCAAGCGCTGGAAAGGAGAAATGCTTTAATCTCTTTCATTTCCTAATCCTAAGTGATGTATTGGAGAACAGTAGGAAAGGAGCAGACAGAAGTGGGACTTTGAAGTCCACGGAGGTTTGTGGAGCTTCAAAGGGCCATTCTTGCCTGTTTTATCGGAGTGAATGCCCGGCCGGTATGCTGGGGAAAGGGGACGTTTGCGGGTGATTGGCATAAAAGACAGGGCAGGAAGGCTCTTATTCATGGCTTTGACACTTATTGTGCTCAGTGTCACCGGGGTGGACTCCCCAGCCCTTGCTGCGGGTGTGATGTCTCCTGTACCTGCTGGGAAGGTGGCATTGGGAGTTACTCGCTTCAGTCAGGTTTCAGCAGCTGATTTTCAAATCCTCTGGGGGAGAAAAACCCAAACCATGGGACGTGGTGAGGAGGCATCGCCAGGGATGCTCTGGGATGAGGTGGGAGCCACCGGCTGCTCCTGTGCCCTGGGCTGAGCTGGCTGTGGCTTTTGGGGATCCTCACACCCCCTCCAAGTTCACCAGCTCCCTTCTGCTGTGCACAAACTGCTGCAGGACCCCAATTTAATTCTTCTCCAGGATGGAGCAGGGAAGGAAACCTGAGCCTCTCCGCCCGAATCCTAAAGGCGCTCTCCTTTTTTCTTTCCCTCTTTTTTTTTTTTTTTGGTTTTTTTGTTTTTAATTGCTCAGCACCGCCGTTGTCTCCTCACTGTCCTCTGAGACTTACAAAGCATTTCCTGCTCGTGGTGCCTTCTCTGGGCTGTATCTGTTTTGGATTGAGCTAATTAAAATGTTTCCTTCAGAAGAGAATCGTGAACTGCCTTACCCCATATTCAGCCACTGATCCTCAGGGCATGACTCTCTTTTTGTTTGCACTGAGAATGTCTCTCTCCATTTACATCACCCTTTAACCCTTGGCGTGCTCTGCCTTTCCCCATCCCCAGCAGAGGGGCTGGGCTGCAGCCAGGAAACGATGGAATTCACCCCAAACTTCCCAGCCAAGTTTGCATTATTTAGCACTTGTAAGAGGGGTTTTTTGTTTGGCCTTTGGTGCCGGAGGAGTGCGGGAATGCTGCTTGTTTGGAGCCCCAGGTCTCTCGCTGAGGGGGGATTGCTGGATAATGGCAGTGCTGGATTCAATGGAGAAGATTTAGACGCAAAGAAAAGCTGATGAAGTGCTGAAAAGCAAAGTTACCCTGTCTGACCAGGTTGTTTTCACCCAGGAATAATGGTGGTGGTGGAGGTTGCTGTGTCCTTGATGTAGCCCTGGTTCTTTACAAAGTGTGGCTAAGAAAAAAAACCATAAAAAATAAGAGACTCCTGTTTCCCTGAGCCACTGGGGACTCCAACAACAGGCCTGGGTTTATTTGCTCACAGTTCCAAAAGGTTCCCAGTCAGCAGCCTGCCCAACAAGCTGCCTTTCTTTGCTTTCCCTGACACAATTTCCAGCGGTTCCTTGGCTGTTCCTTGGCTTTTTGGCTCCTTGTTGCCTTTCCTCAGCTGCTCTGAGCCACATGGAGCACTCCTGTCACCCCATCCTCATCCCACTGGGCAGGATCCTCTGCACTCCCTTTGTCAAAATGGGAGAGCAGAACTTTCACCTCTCGTTATCCCAAAATTGTGGACTTTTCTCCCCTTCCCTTGCAGCAAGAAGGTGCCAGCAGAGCAGCACAAACACCAATTTCACCTTGGCAAGGTGGCCTGGGCTGGAGGAGCTGTGTCTGGATTCTTTTGGATGTAGGGCAAGTCCTTCCATGGGGTTGGAAACGATCCACAATATTTGGGACCTTGAGGGATCTGTGCCCTGCATTTATTTACTGCAGGGCATTGTTATAATTGGGCTTTATTCTCTTAAATGGCTTTATCCTGTGAGGAAAAGGGGAAGTTTTGAGAATTGCAGAATCCCAGGATGGTTGGGGTTGGAAGGGAGCTTAAAGCTCATCCTGTTCCATCCCTGCCATGGGCAGAGACACCTTCCAGAGGTTGCTCCAAGCCTTGTCCAACCTGGCTTTTTCTGTGAATTGTTAAAATAAGTAAGAAATTACTCTGCAATGCAGAAGTAGCCAATCTCAGAGAGCCAGCGATGCTTCTGCAGTGAAATTTCTTAGAAATCAGATTTCTAGTGACGAGATGAGGGCAAGGCAACGACATTTTGGCATCGTGCAAGGGCTGGATGCTGCTTTTCCTGCTAAATATGGTTATATCATCTGTAAAACACATGCTGGGGAGGAAGAGGATGAGCTGTCTGCAGGTTCAAGAAAGGAAAATGGGAATATTATCAGAGGAAAAGAAGAGGTCTGTTGTGGCTGTGCAATTACAGCATCACAGGGTCTCACAGGCTGATGAGCTCATGTTTTGCCCAGAGGAAGGATCTGCTTTGCTGCCAGAGCACACCTTTGTCTCGGGGCTCGGGGACTGATGAATGTCCCTTAATTTCACTTGCCAAGATAAAGAGATTTGCCTCTTTCTACCGAACAAACCCATTCCAAATAATCCAGCAAGGCTCCCTGCAGCCGGGGTCAGCTCAGGCTGGTCTGGCTGCGGAGCAGGGTGGATCTTTACCCCCTTTTATGGGGCTGAACTGGGAGCTGGTGCAGGAGGAAGCATTGCAGAGCCACTGTCTGCTGTGGGAATAAAGAGCTCCTCTTTTCAGGGAGAGAATTTCCCTTCTGTGGAAGGTGGTGGCTCTCCTTCCCCGCGACTAAATCGGATCCTTATTTAGGGAGGAGGAGCAACGTGTGGAGGAGCAGAGTGAGGCTCTGCACGCACGCTTGACCTGGAAAGACCTGCTGAGGGTGGCTGAGTGCTCCAGGAGCCATCCCCACCCAGCCCAGCCTGCAGGGATGGCTCTTTTGGGATTCTGGAGCACCCCCAGGCTGGGAATGCCACCCCAGCCACACAGCCCTGGCTGGTAACCCTTGGATATTGGGAAATAGAGCCCCAAATCCCAAATATGCTTTAAGCAGGGCGAGGGGCAGCTGGAAGTGATGGATCATGGATGTGGCATCCATCCAGGTGGCTCCAAGTGCCACAGTGACAGAATCCCAAATTGCTTTGCCACACACCCTCCAGCAGTGCACCCTGTCCCCAGGATCTGGCCCAAGCTTTGGATAAAACTGCCTTAATTCCTGCTCCTGTGCTCCACGAGGTCATGGCTGGAGGAGGGATCCATCTTCCGGCTGGGAGAGCATCCTCTCCCTGCCCAGGGAATGTTTCCATCCCTGCTCCTCAGCAGCCTCAGGTGCAGCTGTGCAGTTTCACACCTCATTGCAATGCTCTGAGCGAAGGTGAGCAGGGAATTGGGGCATTTGTTGTGTTTGTCTGTGTGGAGCTGAGCTCCTCACCCTGGAATTTGGAGGACATCGATTTTTATCAATTGAGGAGGATTCTCATTTTTAGCTTCAAAGGATTCCACTGAAATGTTTGTTCAGCCTCTTCTCCCTCCCCTTCCTCCCTCCCATGTGTTGCAGGATTTTCTTCTAAAATTCAGGGGCTTTGGACCCCCAAAGTCCCAAGGTTTCCTGCCTGTTTTGTTTTTAGGGAATGCTCCTAAGGGAAAGAAGATGGAAAAGTACTACAAGGGGGGAATGTCCTTATCACCGAGCTGTGAACTTTGCACTTCCCATCCTCTGGATTTGACTGTTCTGTTCCTATAGGGCAGCAATACAAAAACCACACACAATTGTCTCCTCTCAAACAATGATTTGGGAATGTCATTAAAACCTCCAAACTTTTCCTGCAAATTCTTCTGCCGTGTGCTTATATTGTGTTAAATCCTCTTTCCTCCAAACAGCCAAATCTTTAAATGATGCTGTTCATCATTCATTTTACTTCTGATTCCCGTTTTTTTAAGAGCTGTCTTTGAATTCTTCTCATGGAATTTTGCAGCTTTAAAGGAGTAGATTTTAGCCATGAATGAAAGCCAAAGGGATAAATCAAACTTTTAAGTTTTTCGGTATAATATTTATAACTTCATTCCTAACTTTTAACAGAGTTTGTAGGATCCAGCCCTTCATTAAATGAAGGTGAAAGTCTAGCTTATGCCACATTTATATCCAACTCTGTTTTAAGCTTGAAGCGTCTATATGATACTGACTTCAAGCACAAAAGAAAGCTGTAACCAAGGGATCTTTTCCACAAACACACAACAAACAACAGGCCAGAAAACTCCTTAACTTGTCACCTGCAGTGCCACGATGAGAATTACGATGGGAATGGAGAACTATGCTGGGAGTTAGAACCATTTCCATGCAATCTGCTGGAGCAACTCACACAGGAATTACTTTCCCAAAACTTGGAGCTCACCTTCCTCCCTTAAAGCAGCCCCAGCCATGGAGCAGGAGGAACGGGAAAGGGAAAACACTGATCTCCCGTGAAACCCGGCTGGATTCATCCCCCAGATCCATCCGAGCCTCCAGCTTCCAGAACCCCCACCCCATGCGATCCGGCGGCTTTTCCTGCCTCGGGAAAGGCGAGCAGCGACTTACCGCGATCTCCACCATTCCCACGGCTCCGAGCTTCCAGGGGATCCCTCCCTGACAGCCCGAGCGATCCTTTGTGTCCCTGCCACACGCTGCTCCCACGCGGGAAGCCCCACTTTGTCCAAGTTCAGCCGCTCATCCTCAAACTCCGCGCCGGGCGGCAGCTGCTGCGCCTTTGTTCCGAGCGGGACCGGGGCTGCCGAGCGCCGCTGCCATCGTGTCTTGGGAAATCGGGACGCAAGAATGGGCCCAATGTCTGGGCAGGGGCTGTGGGCAGGGGGAACTCCTGGGGGTCTCCATAGGAAACGCTTGCCATTGGGCAGGGATGTGCTATTAGCCCGCCCCGCCCCGGGTCTCCGCTGGGTCCCTCTCGCGGGGCTCTATCCATGGATTCCCTTCCAGAGCCTCTCCCAGCTCGGAATTAGCAGCTTAAGGACAGCCCGACAATGAGCAGCGCGGATTTCCTGAGCAATTAGCCGGGGGAGCCAGCCTGGGAGAGTGTGCCCGATGGGAACGAGCAGGGAAAAAGCTCCTCAAAGCTCCTCAAAGCTCGGGTTTTCCTTCCCGCGGCCGTAATTGTTTTGCCTTCCAATTAAAAAAGTGAGGAGGGGGGAGCTGAGAATCGGGAAAGCACTGGGTGAGACTGGAAAACTGCAGAGCAAAGCTGAACGTGAAAATAAAATATCTCCCCGGGCAGACTTAGAAAGGCGCTGTTTGTTAGGCTGGGGGGGGGTTTGTTGTTTTGTTTTAAATCTTCTCAAAGGAGCCGAGTGGAACAGTCTGAGCTCCTGCCCAGAAAGCGTTGGATTCCTGCTGGAAAACCGGTCAGCTTTCCATGTCCAGGGCCGTAATTACAAATACTCAGGGAAGCGTGGCTGCGAGCTGCCCCGAGAGCCGCGCCGAGAATACGCCCTCTGCCCAAAACCTGCTTCATTTCCCCTCTTACCTTCGATATCAGCCCTTCAGGTAGGGACGAGGCTCTTCTGGCAGCAGGGGCAAGGCGGCGGATGGTTCATTTTATTCCCTTTTCAGCCCTCTCCGCTTCCATAGGGCTGAAATCGCGGGGCTGCTGCTAAAGCCCAGCCTCCCCCTAACGCGTCTCGCTCGCATTGTGTTTGTCTCTCCTCTTCCTCCGCTCTCCTTGGCTCTTCCCACAGGCAGCCAAGGCCAGTAAACAACTCATTGTGAGGCCGGGATGGATGTAATTCCTTGGGCTGGTGGCCACCGTGGCTGAAGTCGCCTCTGCAGCGCGCCCGCCTGCTGCCACAGGCTTTTATCCCCCTCCATGCAAATAACTTCCTGAATATCTCATGTAACAGCCCAGCAGCTCCATCCATCCAGGCTGCTGAGCCTCAGCAGCCTCTCGGCTTAACGAAACACAAAAACAGGAGCGTGGATTCGGAGCGAGAACGGTGGCGGGGCAGATGTTTCCTGCTCCCGACGGGCAAAGGTCCATTTTATTTGTTTGGTGAAAATAGAGGCAGAAAATGTGGGGCGCTGGTGGTGGGGTGGCCGAAAGCATCGCTGTGGCTGGGTGTGGGGGCTGGCAGAAGGCTCAGGGTGTCAAGCCCATCGGTATCACCTAAATTTACACAGAAACCCGGTTTCGTGGCTTGTGGGCATTTCCAGGCGGCTGCATGGAAATGCTGATCCCTGGGGAGATGCGGCTGCTTTTCACACCCATTCTCATGCGAGGGTGAGAGCTCTCAGTGGGGACCGATTGACCAACAGCGCGGCATTTGGAAGCTTTTTTTAGGGAAAGAAGGCTGTTGGGAGCTGGGTGTGCTGACACAGATTAGGATGAGCTCACTGAAACCTTTCTGCAGATTAACATCTTCAGTCTGAGCTTCAAAACTGGGCAAACCCATTAGAGAGGAGACTGATGGCCCCTTAAAGATTAAATACAGCATAGATCTTAACCCAAAACTTCTGTGCCTCTCACAGAATTTAGGCAGAATGTGGTGATTGTGCCAACTTTGCTGCTGCTGGAACAGACCCAGGCAGCTGTGCCTGGCTGGGATGTTTGCTTTCTCTCCAGTTATTGGTTTAATTAAACTCTCCTGACAAAAGTCTTCAGCTGTTGGGAACTTCAAGGGCTGGGAGAACAATTCCTTATAATATTACAGGAGGTTGGGAATGGGATTTATGCCTTTTGGGGAGTCCATCCCTCTAAACCGTTGTGGTGACTCCAACTTTGCATCCATCCGTGGTTGCCATTAAATCCGGAAGTTGTAGTGAGCAGGTTATTCAGTCACCACTTGTTTTAGGATTTTTTTGATTTTTTTTTTTATTTTAAAAGGAGCATTTCCTCTGCTGCAGCCAAAACTAGAAGCTGGGAAAGTGCAATCTATAGGTTGAGCCATAACGCTGCTCTCCAGCCTGTAGAGATCACGCAAAAAAATTAAAATTCCATTATTTTCCCTATGGAACATAACATTTTTGGTGATGATGAAAAAGAAAACAACCCCAGAGTAACATATTCCTGCTGCCCTTCAAGGCACTCAAAGGAATACATGGATGCCTTTATCCTTCTCCTCCTAAATAGGCCAAATGTTGTGCTATCAACCCACTCTGTGTATTTTTTTTTAAAGAAATAAAATACAAACATTTCCAGCACAGTGCCCTTAAGTGAGGTTTATTTGCCAAACATGAAGAAAGGAGGAGGCTGCCTCTCTTCTTGGTTCCAGTTACAGAAAAGTGTTTGCTTTAAAATGGAAAAACAAGGAACAGACTCCTGGGCTCTTCATCTCTGCACAACCCATTTGGTGTCCCCACCCTGATCCCATGGTGTTCATCCTAGACTTGGGACAGGGTGGGATTTAGTGAACTCTCCTTGTTAAAACATTGGCAGGACATCAATAATCTGGAGTTATTTTGGAAAACAAGGGGAACTGGGCTATTATCTTATTGGAAACTGTGGCTGCTGAGAAGGCACAATGTGTTGAAGCACAAGTTTTACCCCCTCTTTGCAGAATTTGCTTCTTGTGCACAGAAACCCCATGGAAATGACACTTCTGGGGTGTCTCTGGTTGTGTCACTGCTGCAGTGGCTGTGGAACTGGGATGTACAATTCCCATTGATTTCAGCCAGGCAGGAACACCTGAATTTAGGGGTGATTTTGCCCAGAAAATGAACATATTGCATTTCCCGGTGATTGATGCTTAATTCTGCTGTCAAACCTGCTGAGTGTTTGCAGGCAATTGAGGCTCTCTTGTGCCAATTTTCCTACCTCAGGGCACTTAGGAGCACTCCGAGGAGCCAAAGAGCAGAACCCAAATCCAGCAGGCATTTAAAGGCCACTGGAATAGAAGTGATCAAGGTATTAACTTTGCTCCTTTATGGCTCCTTTCCTGCCTGTGCTTTCCTGCACCAGCAGAATTCATTTGTCATTTGGGCCTTAAATATTGCCTGGCTTTGGTTCATCCTGAGGCTTCCATGGAGACCTCCATCCATGGAATCCATTAACAGGCTGCTCTGGCACAAATGGAGCATCCAGGAGTGGCTTTGTGGCATCTGAGTGGTTTAGGGACCCATGACCCCAAAATGTCAACTTTGTGCCTCAAACTGTTGTCTTTGGAATGTTTTCCTGTCTGCAATGCATCCATGATATCCTGTCTCGTTCTCTGACCCTGTGACAGAGATTCCAAAGGTCTCACACTTTTAAAGCATCAGCTTTAGGGCCACAACTGCTCCTGTGGAATAATGTTTAGTGTCTGGGTGACCCCAAAGGATCATTATTGGGGTGATTAAACCAACAGGTTCAATTGTGTTTGAATGGGGTGTTTCAGTGAGGGTTTTCCCAGGAAAACTAAAGGAAAAAATTCAGTAATAGTGGCATTTTTCTGGGGGAAAAGAGGAAAAAAGTCACTTTACAGAAACCACAGCCAGTGCTGGGAAAGATTTGAAAGGAAAATTCCTGAGCAGGACTGGGTTGGATGGGGCTTGGAACAATCTGGTCTGTGGAGGGTGTCCCTGCCCATGGCAGGGGGTGGGACAGGTGAGCTTTAAGGTCCCTTCAGCCCAAACCATTCCATGATTCTCTCCCTTCAAGAGCTCATTCATGCTGTGGAGTTTCCTAATGGTCCATGGTTTGTCGGGGCTTCCATTTGAAATCCTTTTTGAAAAGTTTTACAGCACAGCAACCAAAAATCCCTTTGGAATCAAATGGAAGAGCAAAGCATCATCCTTTCAGATTTTAGTTTTTTTAAATAAGCATTTAAAGGAATTTTAAAATAATTTTAAGTGCTGTGGAGAGATGGCAGAAAAGAAAAACAAAGTCCAAGTGCCCATTTGAAGTCGTCCCCTTGCAATTTTAAAAAGGCCTCATTTAAAAATCCTGGTTTGTTTATTTATCAGCACTTAATGTTCCATTACTTTCCTATCCAAGAGGACTTTTTGCCAGGAGATGCCAGGACATTTCTTCTCCAAATGTTTCGGCCTTTCTGTATTTAATGCACTTAACTCAAGCAAAGGCAGGATCGTGAGCTGCTGAAACTGGGGGAAAAGTGAAATAATAAAAATTTGTGCTGTTTGCTGGGTCAGGCAAATCCAGCCTGATCAAACCTCCAGTGGCACCAAGGCCTGGACTTGACTATCCCTCCAAACCTCACATTTTATCCTCAGACTTTGCTTTTATTTTATCCCCAATAAGCCAGGAGAGTCATCCCCCCCAGACAGAGTCCTCTCCCAGTCTCCAGCCCTCCTCACTCCTTTGCTTTCCGTGTCCTACAGGAATTTAATTCAGCTCTTCCAAGGTTGTCCAAGTACTTGCAGAGCCTTTAATTTCTCTTGTTGATGGAGAAGGGATTAATTTTGCAGGCTTCCCACTCATCCCTCATCTTTCCTATGACATGGAGCAATTTCCAAGCACGACCACATCAAACCTGCGATGCTTCCCTGTAGAAATCACATTCAGGAAAGAAATTCCTGGTTATTCTCTCCTCCAGAAGGAGTTCACAATCTCACCGTGTCCATATTTTCTGTGGGATCTGGGTTTGTTGGCTGCTTTTCCCCAGTTCAAAGGGATGGATCCCAGTGGGAATGGACAATGTTGTTTTGACAGGAGGATCCAGCCACTCCGAAATCTTATCCCTGGAAAAGGGAGCAGGTGTTTTCCAGCAGAGCCAGCCTGCTCCAGCTGGGCAGAGCCTGAGTCTTGATCTGTGGCTTTGCTCCTGCCTGAATGTGTCCAAGGGGACACCAGAACATTTTCCTTTGTCTTCCCATCTTGCAGAGCAGAATTTTAATGAAAATCAGGGGAAATTGAGTTGGTTTTTTTTTTTTTTTTTAATTTTTTTTAAAGATCCCAGTGACGGCTCCTATTCCAGGCATGGTGGAAGCTGGTTTTTAAGCAGGGGTGGTGGACTGGAAGGTGATCCTGCCCATGGCAGAGGGGTTGGAACTGGATAATCCTTAAGGTCCCTCCCAACCCAAGCTGTCAGTGCCAGCAGGAGGTCCCAAATCCACATTTCATCCTTCACAGCTTCCCTGGGCTGAGGCCATGGGGTGTCTGTAACTGGAACATGACATCAGCAAGTGCTGGTGTTTTCCTGGAGGAAAATGGGTTTCACAAAAAAAATTGGGAAGGGTGGTAAGCCAGAATGGAGGGAAGAGCCACAGCAGGGCAGAAATGAAGGGGGAAGACACCAAGAGAGGACGTGCCCAGGGCTGGCTGCTGTTCCTGGGCAGGAGCACGGAGGGAGATTAAATTTCAACAAATCCCAAGGACGTGAGACGTCAGGGAATTTATTCTGTGTTCTGACAGCAAAAACTCCCAGTTTAAAAGGGCTGGGAGCACCCCAAACAATTGAGGGCGCAGCCAGGCAGGAGCACAATTCTGCTGGGCATGAATAGAAGGAAGAAGCAGCTGAATATCAGGAAATGTTTGGAACAATGCAGAGGCTGGGCTTCGCTGGAGGCTCCCAGGGGAAGTGGTAAAAGCCACATGGGCTGAATAATGGAAAACCAGACAAAACCATGGTGTGCATGTCATGGAGAGAAATCCTTCAGCACAGGGATGGGGAATTCTCAATCCTTAGGGAGCACAGCGTTGCTGTTGTGTTAATAATGCCTTTAAGTGACCAGTTTTGTGTCACACATTTAGAAGATTGCTTGCAAAGGAGGGAGGTGGGGAGGCCCTGGCACAGGGTGCTCAGGGAAGCTGTGCCTGTCCCATCCCTGGAAGTGTCCAAGGCCAGGCTGGAGCAGCCTGGGACAGTGGAAGGTGTCCCTGCCTATTGCAGGGGGTGGAACAAGATGAGCTTTAAGGTCCTTCCCACCCAAACCATGGTGTTCTGTATCTGAAACCCAAAATGAGGCAGTTTGGAGCTCAGGGCTCACAGGGAGCTCTGTGATTGTGCCCAGTCAGGGTCAAACGTCCAAATTGTGCCTCTCTTGTAGGACTTGCATTAGCAAAGCTCATTAGCAGAGCTAATCTTGCCCAGCCTGAGCTTTGCTGGTGCACAAACTCCGAGTGCTATGCAAATCCAAGAGGGTTTATTCATGTTGCACCACCACCCTTAACCCCTGCTCTCCAGCAGGGACTTTGGCCTCGCCTCACCAATTGCAATTAAACTTTTGGCAAAGCAGTCAAGGCTGTCTGCTCTGGGTTTGCTCCATACCCCTGCAAGATGCAGAGAAGCATTTCCTTGGGATTGGCCCCAAAATGATCCCAAAGTGCCCATCAGGGACCCCTCACGCCCCCACCCCTGGCACACCAGGATCTGACCTTCTTCCTCCTGACCCTCCCTTCTCCAGCCTGTAGCAAGCACTTGGCATCCACCAGAAATCCAGCCTGAAGTTCAGATTCATCCCAAAGCTGTAGTTCACAACCCAAAATCCCTGCCCAGGCTGACTGCCGTCCCACAGGTTCCCCAGACAGGGGATGGGCATTTCTGCAGGGCCACCAGGTTGGAAACACAGCACCCAGCAAGGAAATCCAGGAGATAAAACACATAAAAGCTGCTTTGCTAAAAGCATTTTGACTCCTAAGGGAAGAGGAGCTTCACCATGCCAGGGAAAGGCCACCCTGTCCAGGAGCTCCCTAGATAAGGATGGAATTCCCTGTATAACCTTTCCCTTTGTTACCAGAGCTTTGTTTTAAAGAGGAAAGCAACCTCAACAGGGCAATGCTTTATTTTTTTTCCTTTTACCTTTCCTCTGTTGACTCCTGATGTCCTTCCAAGCCTCGGGAAGGCACGGCTGCTCTGTCACAGCCCTGCTGCAGGGAGCAGCTCTCTGTGAAATGTGAGACCCTCACTCATAATTCATGGGCTTCCCATTTTATCATCCCTAAGTGACCAGGGAAGGACAACTGCACCTCCTGTGCCTTGGGGCCAATACAGGATTTTCCCCTGGGTTCCTGTCTTCCCTCCTTCACTGTCTTGCTTCTCCTCTGGGAGAGGATTTATGTAAAGCAAGGATTTTACTCAACGTTTAATAGTGGTTGTATTGACGGAAGTGAATAGACTGAAGCAAATCAAGCCCTACAGTTTTACTGAGTCTGATTCGAGGCTTTCCTGCCGGTTTCTTGTTTCTTGCAATGCAATTTCACGAATTATTAATCAAGCTGGACTCCCCCAGACGAACTGGCTGTGGAATGGGGGAAAATAGGATGCTTGTCTTGTTTACAACAGGCTGCTGCCTGAGCTCTGTGGACCTGCTGCCCTGGGGTGTGTCCTGCAGGCTTGAGGATCCTTTCATCCATCCCTGCCCTGTCACAGCCACACATCTGCTGCTCAGCAAGAAGGAATTAGGACATTTGTCCCCTTTTTCAGCTGGGCAGTGATGCAGCCTCAGCCGAGGATTTGTTCTCCCTCCATGCCCAGGGGGATCTGACTGGCTGCACTGGGATTCAGGATGGGAAGCAGAAAGCAGCACGCCCAAAGGGAAGCATCAGAGGAATTCAGGGAGACAGAAAGCACTTAAATAACCTGGATTTTGTCCAGGTCCACCCTCCTCCTGCAGACCCATAAGGACCATGCATGGCCTTTGTTCCAGCGCTGTGTCCCCTGGGAGAGCTGCAGGGCAGTGGGATCAGTGCTCGAGGTGTCCCTGGGGGCTGGGCCAGCCCAGCCCCAGCTCCAGCCTCTGCAGAGCCCTTTTCCATGGTGGCACTTGGGAGCTCTGGCAGTGGCTGCACTTGGCTGAAGCTCATGATAAATATTCCCATGAGAACTCAAGGTGACTTCTCAGACCGTTGCGAGCAGATCCTATATTTATCCTAACCCTGACACGTCTTTAAATAGCACGGATACATGGCAGGTCCCTGGTCAGAGAGTTCACCACTGTCAGTTTCCCTGAGCGTGGTTCCTTGCAGTTTGAAAAGGAGCAGATCCTCCCTAAACACTGCTTTGTTATTTTTCTGACCAGCAGGAGTTGCCAGAGCCTCTCCCTTCTCGGTCAAGTCATTGTTACACCTCTTCTGTAAACAATATTTCCCCTCTTTTTGTTGCCTTTAGCTTTCCCAAAACATCCCCTCCTACCATTTTCCAAAATCCTACTGAACCTCTCCCACATTCACAGAATCATTAAGGTTGGGAAATCTCTCCAAGGCCATCGAGTCCAAGCTGTGCTCAATCCCCACCTTGTCCCCAACTCAGAGCACTGAGTGCCACGTCCAGGCATTCCATGGACACCTCCAGGGATCGGCACTCCAAACCTCCCTGGGCATCCTTTTCCAAGCCTGACCACCCTTCCCATGGAGAAATTCCTGATGTCCAACCTGAGCCCATCCTGGTGCATCTTGAGGTTGTTTCCTCTCCTCCTGTCCCTGTTCCCTGGAGCACAGCCTGACCACCCTGGCTGTCCCCTCCTGCCAGGAGCTGTGCAGAGCCAGAATGTCCCTCCTGAGCCTCATTTTCTCCAGCCCTGCCTTTGCCCAGCACTGGAGTTAAACCTTCCCCTGGTTCCAGGGGAACACATGGTTTTGCTTAGCTCTGACGAAGGAATTCCGAGCCGAAAGTCGTGGATGTGGCTCTGCCAAGGTAAAGTAACCTCTGCTGTGAACTTGGACAATCAAAGCTGGGCTTGTTTGTTTTCCTACATATGGATTTACCAGCTGCTGCTCTCTGACATTTCCTGATGTTTTCTTTGTCCCAATCCCGACGTCACTGCCGTGGTTGTCACCCCACGTGCAGGGGGTAGCCAGGTATCCCACGAGGCTTTTCCTCCACCCAGGGCAGGATCCAGCAGGGAATCCCAATTTACTCTTTGGACCAAATTTACTGCAGGGGGAACAGGTACAAACAGTGTTTTACACGCACAGCCCCTGGAAAAAGACTTGCAGAAATCTTAATAGAAGCTGTGGAAAATGCATGGGGATCCTGGGAAAAGTGGCTGGAGGTTTTATATTAATTTTTCTGGAGTGTCTGCTCCAAGAAATTTATTTCCTTGGAGATCACTGCATTGGATTAGAGAAAAAAAGGGGAAACAACTGTAAAAGTGTGTATTTTCTCTTGTGAGATTCCTGAGTATTCCTTGGGATTCGCTCTGTTCTGTTCTGAGGGAAAGTCATTGGCAGGTGGATGTTTGTGTTCCCAAAATTTGGGATAACTCCCAAATGCTCCCTGGCTTGCTGTGGGTCCCTTGGCCCTGCCAGGGGATGGTGGAGCTTTATCCACACCCACATCCATGGATTAGCCATGCTGGATAAGGACAACTGGAAACTCTTTGTGCTGTTTGGGGTTCAAACACTGAAAAATTGAGGTTTGAGCCTTGATTATCAGATTTGTACAGCCTGGGTAAGAGTTCAGGTGTGGTAGGAATCCCTCAGTAAAGGACGAGGAAGGTTTTGTAAAAAATAATGGTGTTTTACAGAGCTGTAAATGAGCATCTGAGACCATTCTGTTGGCTTGTACAAGTTGCTCCTACCAATGACAATGATTTCACACACTGTCATTCAGAATTTATGTTCTACCTGGTGCCTGGGAGAGAATTTATGTTCTACCTGGTGTGTAGGAGAGCAGTGGAATCAATTTAGGCTGCAAACAGATCCCTCCCAAACTCAGAAATGCCACAGCTTCAGTTGTCTGCAGGGTTTTTGGCACCAGAAAATGTATTTTCTATATATTTTCTTCATATAGTTTTCTCCACAAGCTGCCACTCTGTTTTGATGCACAGGATGAAAAGCAGGACTTGAAAAGCTGACTAAGTCTTTCAAAAGAAAGAGTTTCTCTAGTTCAGAGGGGTTTTGACTTGCCAGATGCCAAAGGGTTCCTCAAACAACACCAATGCAGATGCTTGAGTCGAGAAAATGACATTTTTAATGAAATTTGGGAGCTGTTATCACTGACCTTTAGAGTGCAGGGAAAAAGAGGTTTGGGATGTGGATCCCAGCTGTCCCCATTGATTTCAATGACTGTTTGTGTCACTCCTGAAGTTATTTGAACATATTAAAAGCAAGTTCAGGATCCCTGTGACCCCAGGGAAGCACTGGGAGCAGCCTGGCTCACCTGGAAAGCTCCTCACCTGGAAAACCTCAACCTGTGTTCCTGGCACATGGCTTGTCTTTGCTCCAGAGACCCACAGGTGAAAATAAAATCATCTGGCACTGAGCCTGGCGTAGCTGCAGGGCCAGAATCCAGGGAAAGACACCTTCAGGGAGCAGAGCTGGGAAGAGGGGTCTCTGGGGGAGTGGGATGTGATTCCCAGCTCCAGGCAGAGATGTCTCCAGCCTGGCAGAAGCACAGAGGACAATGCCTGTGTCCCTGTTCTTTAAAGGGAGGTTGGAAACTTGGAAGAGAGAAAGGAAGTTTCTGCTCCCTTCTCTCCCAGGGAGAAATTCCTGGGGAAGAAGCAGAAGGGAATGCTCCACAAACCAGTACAAATTATACAAAAACCCTGCAGAATGAGCCACGGGATACAAATGCAGCAAAATCTCTGCCCACCCCAGCTCCCCATGGCACGACCAGGAGCAGATGGGCTGGTGGCTGCCCTTTGTCCCCAGGCTTTCCCTCAGCCCCTGCACCTTAGGGTTTGTTTATTTGGGTGAGTTTTCCTTAATCTAGGAGGATTCTGGAGCTGTATTAAGCACTGAGGCTGCTCTGGCTCTCCGGGCTGAGCTCCACAAACACCCAGGGCAGGGAGAAGTGGCAAAGGCTCAGCCCTGCAACCTGACGGGTAAAAATAACCCCAGCGGAGGGTGGGAGATGAAAGCACCCACAGCACGTCCCCAAACACACACCCTGTAATGAGGCCGAGCCACTGGGGCTGGCCCAGCCATTTCAGGGGCTCTGGTGGACAGCATCCCCATGAATGGAGCACTTGTGGAAAGCCTGCTGTGCCACAAGCGGGGAGACGGCGCAGGGGAAAACAAGGCTCAATGAAAGCTTTGAAAAAGCTCTGCTTTCCCAGGCCACGTTTAACTTTTAAACTGCTGCGAACTCGATACCTCCACATTCAAACTCGTTTCATGACAGCAGCACACAGAAAAAGGGAGAAAAACCCGTTTGGCTTGATTTTCAGGTAAACTTAGACTTCTCCGGGAGGTTTTTTTTGCCTGGCTTTTTATATTAGTGGAAGGCAGGTAATTTGACACATTTTTACAGGATCACAGCAGTGTCAGGGCCCCTCCTGATGAGAAAGACATTGAGGGGCTGGAGCATGTCCAGGGAAGGGAACAGAGCTGGGGAAGGGGCTGGAGCACTAGGAGCAGCTGAGGGAGCTGGGAAAGGAGCTCAGGCTGGAGAAAAGGAGGCTCAGGGGGGATATGTGGGGTCTCCACAACTCCTTGACAGGAGGGGCAGCCAGGGGGGATCAGTCTCTGCTCCCAGGGAGCTAAGGGCAGGATGAGAGGAAATGGCCTCAAGTTGCATCAGGGGAGGTTTAATTTGGATATCAAGGGAAATTTCTTCATGGAAAGGGTGGTCAGGCATTGGAATAGGCTGACCAGGGAGTCACCATCCCTGGAAGTGTTCAAAAAACGTGTGGATGTGGCACTTTGGGACGTGGTTTAGTGTTGAAGGGGCAGTTTTAGATTAACAGGTGGACTCGATGATCTTAGAGAGCTTTTCCAACCTTAGTGATCCTGTGATTCTCTAATTCCTGGGAGATCTGTGTTCATTTGCATGTTTGCATTTGCAAACACGGCCTTGTGCTAGAAACAAACACTGCAGGTTTGTTTTCCAAATTATTCCCAGTGCCAGGATGGGCTCCTGGCCCTGCCAGGGGTCCCTGTGTCCCCTGGGGCTGCTGAGGCAGCTCATCCTGTGCTAATTAACTCTGATTAACAAAGCAGGGGAGGCTGTTCTGTGCCAGCCCTGCTGTGTCCCCACACTGAGGGACTCTGTCCAGCCCAGGTGTCCTTCACAGGCAGGACGAGCTGTGGGCACCCCTGGCACTCTCCCAGGAGCCCAGGTCACGTCCTGCTAACCATTCCAGCCCACGGAGCTCTGGCAGCCTCCCCAGCTCCCAGAGTTTGCTGGATGTTGCCATGGAGAGCAGGAGCTTTTCCTGCCTTGCCTCTGGTTGCTTTTCCAGAGGGCAGGGAGCACAAACCGTGCGGGCAGACACGGAATGAGAGAACAGGCTGTGCTGCTGTCCTCAGCCATGAGGGCTGTCACCCAGCCCACAGGTGCCTTTGTGACAGTAAATTGTCCTCAGTGACTTTCCTGGCTCAGTGGTGGAGGTGTCCAGCTGTCTCAGAGCTGCCAGGAGCTCTGTGAATGAGCAGGACATGCAGGGTAAGCCAAGAGGTGCTGCCTGCCTGCAATTCTATAAATTGCCTGAGAAAAAGGGGAGATTCAGGTTGGACATCAGCAGGATTTTCTCCATGGAAAGGATGGTCGGACATTGGAAAGGGCTGCCCAGGGGGTTTGGAGTCTCCATCCCTGGAGGTGTCTGAGGAATGCCTGGATGTGGCACTCAGTGCTCTGGGCTGGTGACAAGGTGTGGATCAGGCACAGCTTGGATTCAGTGATCCTGGAAGGCTTTTCCACCCTCGCTGATTCTGTGGAAGTTGGATTTGGCCCACAATGTCGTGTGGATGTTCAGTAAATTCCTGCTCTCCGGGGTCAGGGGCAGTGGGAGATGTCACCTGCTCTTCCCTGCAGGTGTAGAAGTTCCAGCTTCCACAGCAGAATGAGTGTAAAACCCTCCCTGCAGAGCTGCCAGATGGTCTGGAAGGTCCCTTCCAACCCCAGGACCTGCAGCATGGTGTGGATGAGCAGGACACAGCCCTGGCTCCCTCACCCCAGCCTGAGGAGCTCCTGCTGCTGTCGGCATCTCCTGGATCTGCAGGGATTTTAGGAAGTGCTGGATCAGCTGTGGGTGGGACTCACCTGTGCTATAAATACCTGTCCTCTGCCAGAGCAGGGCTCAGAGTCAGCAAAGCACTCCAGCATGTGCTCAGTCACACCCAGTTCTTGGCACAAGTTGAGCATCTGCTTATTTTAAAACTTGTACTTAAAAATCTGGGGGGGCTGGAGTGATGCTGCCGTGGCTTGGATGTCAGTCATGATGGGTTTTGTTGCCTACCTGAGCTCCAGGGAATGCTGCCTTCAATTTAACACTTTTAAAGAAGAAAAGGTAGTCCAAAGCTGTAAATATGGGAATAAACAGTCCCGCAAGTCATCTGCTGTTAATTTACAGTCAAATCAATTCATTTTAATCCAAAAGCAGCAGAGCAGCTTTCAGCCTCTGAAGACCATTGAATATTACACTTGATATCATCAGCAAAAGCATTGCAGTGCATGTTTTATTTCACCAAGAGCATTGGGTGCTTTGCCAGACTCTGTCTCCTGAGGGTCACTGCAAATGTGTTCTCCTGCTTTTCATACAATGTGGTTGTGCAACTCCTTAACTATTCCTGCAATTTTAGCTTGGAGGCTTCTCTAATGCAAACGTGTAGCTTGGTCTCACAGCCTTATCTCTCCCTAAGTAAATAAATGAATGAGCAACCTTCCTTCCAGGGTCTGAAGCACCACCAAGAGAGCTGGAGACTTTGGGACTTTGCTGGACTTTGGGCAAGGGCCTGGAGAGACAGGACATGGGGGAATGGTTTTAAGATGAAGAAAGTTAGACTTAAGATGGATATCAGGAAGGAATTCTTGGCTATGAGGATTGTGAGGCTCTGGCACAGGGTGCCCAGAGAAGCTGTGGCTGCCCCTGGATCCCTGGAAGTGTCCAAGGCCAGGTTGGATGTGGCTTGGAGCAACCTGGGCTAGTGGGAGGTGTCCCTGCCCATGGCAGGGGTTGGAAATGGATAATCTTTCAGGTCCCTCCCCATCCAAACCATTCCATTATTCCATATCCTCACCTGTGCTGCCACAGGAGATGCTTAGCTGAAATAGAGGAATCAGTCCCTGCCCAGCAGAGAAGGTGCAAAGTGAGGAGCTCACCCAGCTCCCTCAGACAAGCTGGACTGTGCCAGGCCCATTAAGTTAAATCAGGAAAAGCAAATGGATATTGCTTGCTTTAGATATTCCTTTACTTTCCTCCTGCCTCATGTAGAGGAAAATCCTTGATGGGAAGCAGGAATGGCGTGCAGCTCCCTCTGAGTCCTGGGTGTCTTTGCCATGTTTGATTCCCTGCAGCTGCTCGGAATGAGTTCATTATCTCCTTAAAGGAGGAATTCCTATTTTTACAGGGCGATTAGCAGGCTGATGGAAACATGGAGAGAGCAGAAACCCAAATATTTAGGCAGAGCCATAAAGCACTTCCCAGAGCTGGCCCCGCAGCTGCAGCTAACGCTGGTGGTTTTCCGGGTGATACATTTTTCCTAAGGGATAAATTGCTGGAATAGCTGGAAGTGAGCTCTGCCTTGTGCTTGCACGGCACTGTGCAGGGCAGAGCTGTGCTGACAACCAGCAATGGGGTGGTTTGGCTTCACTCAGCTGTTCCCAATCCCTTGCTGTCCTGTTGTTGTGTCCCTGTAGGAATGACGGATGTGGCAGAGCCATGCTGGAACACAACAGCTTGGCTGGGACAAGGGAAAACCTTCAGGGGGCAGAGAGCTCTCAGATTTTGGGTGGCTGTAAGCCTCCCCCCATGGATGTACTCCAGGGCTGGGGATGACTCTGTGCATCTCCCTCTGGCACAGGGATGCTCATCCCACCCACGGCAGCAGAGCAGGTGCCAGCCCAGCTCACGCACTGCAGATTTAATAAAGATCCACAGTGCTGCTGCTGAAAAGTCTGAATCAGTCTAGTCCTGCTTGATCTCTCCCTCCCTTTCAGCCTTCCCAGCTAATAATGGGCACATGGAAGTGATTAAGGGAGCCTCGTGCGGCTGTTCCTTGTTGTTTGTGCTCCCTCAACGTGAGCTTTATCTCCCAGCACGAGGGGGACGTGTTTGGCACGTTGGACCCGCTGGCTTTGCCAGCTGCAGGGAGAGCACCAGCTCCTCCCCACGCCCCTGGAGCTGGGAAAGACTGATTTTCTCCTGGTGATAAATGTGTGGCTTTAATAAGCAAGATAAGCTCGTTCTTTGCCTGCCCTATGCAGTCTTTGCGTCGCTTCTCCTTCGCTGAGCGATGCCCGGGGTGGGTTTGGTCTTGAGCATGCTCCCATTTCTGCAATTCCCAGTCCTGCCATCCATCAGCAAGTCCTGGTGGATCCATGTCAGATGCCAGAATTGAGGACTGAGGGGAAAATCAATGAAAATCTTAGAAAAACTTTCCACGTCCCTTAAGAAATCTCATTTTCTCTGACAAACATTTACTAGAAAGTTGGAGCTCGGCTCCATGTTCTGTCCAGCTGGCAGCCAGATCACAGAGTCATCCAGAAATTGTTTGGAAACCCTGTTATTGACAACAGTAACCATTAACACACCCAATGAGCTGAAAAATAATGCAAATATGGGAGAAAAGAAATGCAGAGCATGCGTGTGTTTTGTGAAAATTAAGGGAAATTAAGAATGCTGGGATCACAGAGTGGTTTGGGTTGGAAGGGAAGTTAAAGCTCATTTTGTTCCACTCCCTGTCATGGACAGGGACACCTTCCACTGTCCCAGGTTGCTCCAAGCCCTGTCCAACCTGGCTTTGTAAGACTGAAAGTATGCAATTATGAAGATGGTGAGGAATCCTGCTGGCAGCTCAGGTGGATCTCACCCAGTTTCAGGTCTTGAATCTTGGTGAAGTTCTACCAACCTTTTTCCTTTTCTACCTCTTTTTGACCCAACTTACCCCAAACCCTTCTCAGCTGAAGAACTCCCCCCTGAAAGGGTTCCTGGCATGGCTGGATCTCCTCGGGATTATTTGCATGACTTTGGATGTGCTCTTTATGTCTGGAGTGCTTGTTTTGATCTTTGTTTGAATAATACTTGGAGTGTTGATCCATGACGTCGTTTCCTACAGCCTCCGAAGAGGCACAAGATAATAAAAAAGACATTGTTGGGTTTTGGGGTTTCTTTAATTAATTCTTTCATTTCTGTCATTAACCCAGCACTGCCAAGGCCACCACTAAACCATGTCCCCAAGGGCCACATGTCTTCTAAACATGCAAAGGGCGTTTTGTGGCAATTCTAATACAACTTAAATTGTTTGGTTTATCTTTCTTTGTGGCTGGAGGTCTGGGAGCTTCCTGGCATTTCCTAAATCCATTAATTTATGGGAAGAACACCACTGAGTAATTGGGAGCTGGGGAAAATCCTCTCAATGTGAAAAGCTAAAACTAAATGCAGAGACGGAAGCAAACGTTCTTGTGCTGGCAAAATGAGATGGTTCTGTTTTCCTTCCTAATTCCTGCATTTCTGGCAAATAAGTTGGGAATTATGTTAGGAATTATCATTATTATTAGGAATTATTACTGTTATTAGTTAATAATCCATAAAAATGGTAGCAGAGGTTAAAGCACAGAGTGTCCAGCGCCATCACATCCATCCTCTCTCCCTGTTCTGAGCTTTCCAGCTTGGAGACACCCCCATTTCCTTGGAGTTTAACCAAAGCACAGCTTCACTCTGCTCCCTGGGAGTGTTGTGTGGGCTCTGCCTCCAGGGATGCACCTGCTGAGAAACACAAGGAAATCTGGTAGAACCCCATAATATGGGAAGAAGAGGAGACCCAGCTTCTCAGAACAATAGGGGACACACGTTGAGTGCAGAGTCACACAGGTGTGTGAGGACTAATGGGATCTCCCCACCAAAAACCCATTTGTCTGTTCTGTCTGTTGGACCACAAAACCCAGGCAGAAGAAGCACCTGGGGCTCCCAGGGTTGTTTTTCAGGTTGATGAAAGAGGAAAGGAGCAGTTTTACCACAGAGACAACACATCCCTGCAGCACCCAGCTCATCACACACCTCTGAAATTCTGCTCTTTGGGCAAAATCAGCCATAAAATGGGCTGAAGTTGTACTTTTGTTTAGAAATAATAAATGGCAGAGAAATGCACCCACCAGAGAGCTCTGGTCTGGTCTTTGTGCTCTTCCACATGATCTGCCCTCACCCCCAAAGTACAGGAGCTGATGCCTTTGGAATATTCCCTTGGGATTGCCTGCAGTGGTTTTGTCCAAGGCAGATCCATGGTTCATCTACTGAGCCAGCAATGAGCCACAAAGATCCTTTCCACGAATAAAAAAAATTCCCATTTTTGCATCAGCATAAGATTTAGTTCCTCTCCTTGTTCTGAGCAACTGTTTGACTCTTTGGAAGAAAGTGAACAGGTATTCTGGAAATTCAATTAATTCCCTGGGTCACTGGGTAGTTCTAAAACAAGGAGTTAAACTTATTTCCTTTTCCTTTGTTTTTAAGCTCGTTTTCATTGTGTCCAGAGCATAGCTGAGATAAGCTCTGCAGTAAACACACATCAGGACCAGATTCTGCAAGGAAACATATTTTTGTCCTTTTTTTTCCCCCTAAACCAGGGCTTTAACTGGATCCTTGTCTAATTCTCAAGGTCATTGTTAAATATTTTAAATACTTGGTGAAATGCCAAACTATTTTCATTGCCTGAAGTTTTTTCCTTGGAGAATTCTTGCAGACAAGGAAATGTGGCATCTTCAGCAGTTGTGTCAAGGAGAAACCTGCCTTGACAAGCATTTTTGTGACTCAGGGACTTGACTAAAGTTTTATTTATATTGAGCAGGACCAAGTGTCTCGGGGTGTATTTAATCACCAGCAGCAGTATTTAATTTAATTTAATTTAATGGATTTGATCTCTGCAGCAGGACTGTGATTGTTATAGATTTTATTTATTAGGGGAAAATGGGTTTATTGCTGTGGTTGCATTAAATCTGGGCTGAAATCCCCTGCAGGTCTTAGATGAGCCTGGATGAAGCAGGGGAAGACCTGCTGGCCTCTCATGCTTAGGGCACATTCCCTCTCCAGGAGCATCCACCGGGCTGGGGAAGGCAAATGGGACAAATTGAGAGAAAAGTGGGTTTTTTTTCATTTCTTCACATCCAGTTGTGAGGAATCACTTTGCAATGAAAGCTTCTCCAAGGCAGGGCAAGAGCTTCTTGGTGGTTTGGGTCAAGTAGATATACAGTGGAATAACAATGCCTGAGCAAGCCTGGATCTTGCCAGAGCTGGGTTTTATCTTTTCTCACTTTTCTACTGGGAAAAAAACAAATTAAAGTCTTTCTGTGATATACATTCACCATCATTTTCCTTGGGGAAGGAGCTGAGGGAGCCTAAATGATGTTGGAGTTTGTACCAGGCCTGTGCCAGCTCTGCACTGAGTGTGGAGATCAACCAGAAATGCTCCAAGGATGAATTTATGGTTGTTCTGGTTGGGAATTCTGATTTGCTCAGAGGAAGGAGCAAACAGAACTTTCCAAAATTGGGTTATGAACAGATGAGACATTTGTGTTCCTTTTGTGAGAGCACGGGAGAACTATCAGCCAGAAAAGAAATGAACTTGACCAAAACCAGTAATTTTTATTTCCTTCCAAGCCCTGATTTTGATTTCTGCAAGTGATTTACAGAGAAACTCCAAAGCCTCTGGAAGCATTTGGCATTTATCCCTGTTACATGGCTGGACTGGGCTTCATTCCCCTTTTTTCCATAAAAAAAGGGGATCAGGCATTGGCACATCTGCCCAGGGCAGAGGTGTTGTCCCCATCCCTGAGGGATTTAACAGGCACGTGCATGTGGCACTTGGGGACAGGGGACAGGGGTGGGTTTGCCAGTGCTGGGGCAGTGGTTGGACTCAACCTCAGAGAGGTTTTCCAACTTAAACGATGCCATGAGTCTGGGCTGGTGTTCAGAGGGCAGTGTGCCCCATCCTGATGGGCCACTGGCTGTGGGGACAACGTGGGGACAATTTCCTCACAATTCCCTCACATTCCTGGTCGACACTGTGACAGGGAGAAGGGCAGGACTGTGTGGGTCTGACATCTGCCACTGTCAGCACCAGAGTGACCTGTGATGATGGGGAGGGAAGAGCTGCCTGGAGGTGTCTGTTCATAATTAATCAGCAACAGCAATTATCTTGAGGGATTTAATGAAAAAGGTTACAAAGCATGGCTTGCTTTGTAGAGAAAACAAAGATCTTTTATTTTGCAACCAATTAATCCCTGATTTCCCCCTTTGTGGCTTTTTTCCCCTTCCCAGGGGAGAAGAGAGTAGAAGTTGGGATTCATTTCTCCTTTCATTTCCTTGCTCTTAATGATAATTCAGGGAGACCATAATTCCCATGAGCACATCCCATGGAGTGAGGGGAGAAGAGAGAGGGCAGAGGGTGAGATTGCCAAGATTTAGCAGGTGCAGCCTTCACCCAGCCCTGGGGGAGGTTGGAGTGATGCTCTTTGGGGCTCTTGGCAGTTTTGGGGTATTGAAGTGCCCACAAGCTGGCACAGCTTTAGGGAAGAGGCAAAAGGTGGTGTCTAAAAACTTGACTGCCTAAAAACCTGGCTGGATTAAAACCTGTCTGCCTAAAAACCTGCTCTAACCAACACTAGAGATGGTTCTGGGGAAGCATCACTGGGGATATTATTTCTTTATGATCTCTTCTCTGGCCTCCTCAATATTTGTTTTACGCAGCTGCCTCCAACATCTGCTTTTCATCTCTGCTCTCTGTCCATGTAGGTATTCAAAAATGCCTTCCTTCTTTCAGCTGCTTTCTGGGCCTCCTGCCTTGGCAATGAAACATGCAGATAATTGATTAAAAAATCACTTTAAAACAGCTCATTGAGTCTTTTACACCCATATAATTAAAGGAGTCATGTCAGCTGCCTTCCACATAGAGGAAGATGGGGAAAAACAGCAAGATGAGCCTGAAATATCTCAGGAATCTGAAAGGAGGCTGAACCCATCCCGTAGTTCCAATTTGAGGTGTTTTCCCACCTTTCTACCCGATGGATTTTTAGCTGTTTCCCAGCCCCTCCTCTGGGCACTTGGAGCAATCAGAACCCAAGCTGTGGTTCAGCCTTTGAGCCCAGGATCGACCTCTGGAGCACTGGGATTCCCGGGAGAGCAGCTCCTTGTGGTCAAGCATCAAGCCTTGGTGTCAGAAATCCCTGATTCCTTAGTTTTTGGCACTGCTTGGCATGAAAACATCCCTGAGCCCTGGCACAGCAGGTCCTGGCAGCTTCACCCCGCTGGCAGGGGGGAGTTGCACGAGTGGGGTTTGCAGTTATTCCGTCCCCCTTTCAGCCTGAAATCATCTCCCTCCTCCCTCCTCCCCAAGACACGCGGGGTTGTTGCTCTTGGATTAAGGAGCTGCAGCTCCGAGGCTTTTCTCAAAAGCAAATACAACTTTTGACCTCAGTGAGGAGCAGATTTTGCCTGGATCCAAGGCCAGCAGCTCCACGAGGCTCCTGATGCCTCCTCCCTCTCATTCTCACTGCAGCCTCCTCGGAAAAAAGCCCTTTTCCTTCACAGAAAATCCCTTTTGATGTTTTTCCTATTCTTTGTTATTTATCTCCTTGGGCAAAGCTCACCTTTGGAATAAGACTCCTCCACACTGCAGCATCTGTGTGTTCCTGGGGCTAAGCTCCTCCTGCATCTTGGATCAACCACAGAACAGACAAATCTGCATTTTCTCACGTAGGTGAGCAACAGTGAGGTTTGGAGCCCCATGATTGAATTTTATTGGGCAGAAAATACTCCCAGGCTCAGGTGGGGTGGTCTGAAGCATAACCCACCTTCCAGCCTGGAGGGAAAATTGGGTTTGCATCCCTTTTTCCTCCTCCTCTTCCTCTGAGTTACCTGGGCAAACAGCACATCATGAGGGAAGGAAAATGGAAAAAAGTTGCCAGGTTGTGGGTCTGATGTCTACAAGGAGTTGAGGATTTTAAAGAAAGTAAAAAGGAGCAGAACTGGAGGCCAGGTGGGGTCAAGGTCTGCAAGCCCTGGAGGTCCCCAAAGCCCTGGAGGTGCCTAAACCAGCCCTGAGAGGAGCCCCAAGGTCAGTGTCCACCTGGATTTACATCCCCTGGTTTTGTTTAGCAGGCACAGGAAAATCTCCTGCATTTCTGTGTCTTCCTCCATCTGAATATGTAAACTATGGTAAAGTATCTGCTTATAGTGTGACCTCTTTGCTTGAGTGGGGGTTCTGTCCTGGGGTGAATTCCAGCAAACCACCGTGTTTACAATGAAAATGCCTTTTTTCGGTGTTCTCATGTCCATTAAAAATCCTTGGGGGAAAAGCAGGAGAGTTTCCATGGCTCACCCAGGGAGGGAACAACTATTCCTACCCCACTGTTTAAAAAAATTAAAGAAACAAGAAATTAATGAAAATCAGTTTTGAAATAATTATTTTGTGCCTCCTGTGGTGATGGATCTACTGAGTTTAAAACCAGTGAGGTGCTGGGTTTTCCCCCCAAACTCAGGTCTGCAGCAAACAGGAACAAACTCCTGCCAGGGCTTGGAGCTGGCAGGATGTCAGGTGTGCCAGGTCACCATTTCTCAATTCCAGCAGGGATTTAGCTCTCTCTGGGGACAGCGCTGAGCCGGGCAGACAATCCCTTTCCCGAAGGAGTCTGGCTCCCCACCGTGGCAACAGCACGAGTTGGGCTGGGAAAGTGTCAGAGGAGGCAGCCCAGAGTGACGAGGCTGGAGCTGCATGGAAAGGTGATGCTGAGGCTTGCAGCAGCCTGGTCTGGTGGGAGGAATCCCTGCCCACGGAGGGGTTGGATTAGATGACCTGGAAAGTCCAACAAAACCATTCCGTGTGGCAACTGAGCACTGGGAGTTGCAGCCTCTGGGAGCTCCAGCTGCTGATCCAGGAGCTGCTTCTGCAGAGGGCTGGGGGAAATGACAGTTCCTGAGGGACAGGCAGGGTCCCACACTTCCCGACGGTCAGCAGGCTCTGTAAACAAACTTCCGTGTGCCTGGAGACAGATCAGAGCCTGGAACTCCGTCCCTCTGCTCCTCAGCACGCTCAGGGAAAAGCCAAGAGCAATAGATTTATGGAATCCAAACATCACAAATGCAATTTATTTACACTGCTGATGCTGAAAGGAGAAGCAGATGCTTCTGGTTTGGATGCCTGTCCAGCCTAATTTCAGGGAAACGTGGGGGTCAGTGTGAGGGAAAGGAAGGAATCAAAATGTTCAATGTGTCCTTGTCATTGTCCATCCCTGTCACATCCTCACAGCCATGTGTGCCTGAACACAAAGCTCAGCTCTCCAGGAACAGCCTCTGGAGCCACCCCTGAACCCACAATCCCGTTTTCCCTGTAAGATATCCACCCAGGATACCTCCAGCAGGGCCAGAGGGTTGCAGAGCCAGGCAGGGATCTGGCTGACTCTGTGTGACAATGGCTCGTCCTGGCTCAAACCATCCTGGGGACAAAGGAGTGGATAAACAGCCCCGGGGGGATTTATTTGCCTAAGTTTCACCATGCCAGGGAGAGGTCCCAAAACCAGGTCTGAATAAAGGGGAATTGTGTGGCAGAGGCTCCAGGTGGCTGCTGAAGTGTGTGTTTGGTGAGCAGACGTGGAGCTGGCTGCGACCTGCTGCTTCCTGTGCCACAGCGTGGGATCACAGACTCGTCCCTTGGGAAGGGACCTGACAGATTATCCATTTCCAACCGGCAGGGACACCTTCCACTGTCCCAGGTTGCTCCAAGCCCTGTCCAACCTGACCTTGGACACTGCCAGGGATCCAGGGGCAGCCACAGCTTCTCTGGGCACCCTGTGCCAGAGCCTGCCCACCCTCACAGGGAACAATTCCTTCCCAATATCCCACCCAACCTCCGTCCCAAAGCCATTCCCCCTATCCTGCCCCCGCCTGCCTTTATCCAAAGCCTCCGGCAGGTGCCAGAGCCAAGCAGTATTTTCCCAGGGGCTGAGGGATCCATCTCTCTCCCAGCAGAGGGCACGATGTGCAAAGGAGAGCGCTGATCCCCGGCCAGGAGCGACTCCAGGGATGCTGCAGCGAGCAGGAGCAAGGGCCAGAACCCCCAGAAGGGACGTGTCTGACACGGAGTGTCCTTGGGGTGGCCAGGGACACTCAATGCTACCAGCCCGGGGCTGAACACCTTCTTGCCAAACGTCTTCTTGCACTTTCTAGAGCGCTTGGTTTCGTTATTAAACACCCCCGGAGCTCCTTCAAATGATAGTTGGAGAAACAGCTGTGAGTCAAAGGAAATGGAGCCAGCATCGTTTGGAAGAAACCAAATTGCCCCTGATTTTCCAGAATTTTGGTCTCAAAAGAGCAACATTTTCCAAGAATATTCAATGCTTTCTAAGGACGTGATTGACTGCAGGGAGCAAACGCATCTCCTCTGTTCAGTCTGCTCTGTGGGTTGTGTGAGGTCTAAATTCAAGTGTTTGGATTATCAGAAAACTCATCTCTAAAAATGACTTAGTTGTAGAAAAATACCTTCCTGTCTGAGTCTTTCCTTCCCCTGGATTATTATCAAAATTTCTTTGAAAGAGGCTTCCCAGCAAAAGTAGGAGAAAGTTTCCCTTCTTGCCTTAATTATTAGGTAAGGTAAACATGCTGGGCAACCTCAGCTGTATAATTTAAGGATTTTGATCATTCCTATGACATGGGAATTCCCCTTTGGGAATTCCCTTTTTGGGCAACATTACGTATCTATTCAGAAATTTGTTTTATTTCACCTTTTTGCTCAAATGGTGCTGCTGCAGTGATGCAAGTCTTGGCTGACACTCACTCAAAAGCAATGAAATCTAAACCACTCTTCTTCCAAGAGGCAAAGTTTACACAAACCCAATGTCCCGGGAGAGCCTCTTGTGAGAGGGAAATGCCTTCCTGCAGCTGCCCCATGCCAGCTGTGTCCTGCCCATCCATGCATCCACGGAAATTCCTGCTGCAGAGGGGGGGGTGCCTCTCCCTGCACCCCAGAAAAGGCTTTTGTGGTCCTGGAGAGGATGGATGGGGGTTTGGTTCAGGAAATAGCTCCAAGCTAAACACAGGTTGTGCAGAGCTGTGGCTGCCCCATCCCTGGAAGTGTCCTGGGGCTTGGAATAACCTGGGATAGTGGAAGGTGTCCCTGCCCATGGCAGGGGGTGGCTTAGATGAATTTTAAGGATCCCTTCCCACCCAAACCCTTCCATGATTTTGTGATTCCAGGCTCTTGGCAAAGGCAGATTCTGAGCTCTTTTGCAGAGAGTGACAAATGCTGACCCCAGAGCCACAGCTACATCAACCACCAGCCAACACCACTCAGGGAATCGTATCCAAGTGGAATATAAAAATAGCTCATGTGTTTTACTTGAACTGTGGAGAAGCCCTCTTTATCTCAAGGATCTGGGAACTTCAGACGAGGATGTGAACAAAGGGAATGGAGGGTCTGTCCTTGACTGCAAAGTGCTTTGGGTGTCCCAGCCATGACAATCTCTCAGAGCCTGGTGCTCTGTCCCAGAATTTCCTAGTGGAGCATCTCCTTCCCTTTGAGCCTGACCACTGCCACAAACCCCACTGTCCCCAGGAGGGACACTGGGTCATCAGAGAATCACCAAGGCTGAAGTGATCTCCAAGATCACCAACCTGAGCTGTTCCACGAGCAGAGGTGGCACCAGCCCGGGGAAAAGCCAAAGGCTGCTCATTCTCCTGGGAAATCACTTCCTCCCCTCGCTGCTGGGTGTGCACAGAGCAGCTCTTGGCCCTGGGGCACAGCAGGAAGGGTTTCCCCCACAGCACCCATGAGCAGAACAGTGAAACCACCAGCAGCCCCTGGGGCTTCCCTGGTGGCTCTGTGCTGACAGGGGGAACTCTTCTGTGTATCAGTTTGATCATCCTGTGCAGGGTTTTGTTTCCTCTCCATCTCTGAAGGTGATCAGAAGTGGGGCTGAGGGGGACCAGCTGCCAGGAACTGCACAGCAGCAGAACCGTGAATTTGCTGAGATAGGACAGGAGATAGGACATCCCCCGCTGTCACTGGGTTCTCTCTGTCCCTCTTTGCCAGCCAAGGAGTCAAATGTGGTCTAAATGTTCACTATAAAAATCCTGCCAACGTGGGCTGTAATGAAATAATCATCTCCTCTAGATCTCTCTAGCAGAACCTCAGCAAAAATACATAAATAATGCCTAGGCTTTAACAAAATAGATTTTTATTAATTACAGCACTTCAGGTAACATTTCATCTCTCCTGGCAGTGTCTCACTTCAGGCTTCAGGAGTCAGAACAGGTTATCACAGTGCATCAAGTTATTACGACATCCTTCCTTCCTGCTGACGGGACCAGCTCTGTTTGGCAATGTTCATCCAAGGGTTTAATTGACTTGATTACATTTCTGCTCTGCTTTTACTGATCCCCAGCCCTTGGAAGAGCTTCCTTTCAAGTCTCCCGAGAAGCAAAGCCAGCACTCAGCACTCACTGCTGGTGCCACAGCCGCGAGCTGGGGATGGCAGAAAGATCTGGGAATGGCAGGAAGATCTAGGAATGGCAGGAAGATCTGGGAATGGCATAAGGTCTCCATCCCACCTGCTGAGCCTGGAGGTCACCTGCGTTAGGAATATTTTAGGACATAGATCCTAAATATTAGGATCATTAGGACATGATTAGGAATTAGGACACATTTTAGGACATAGATAGGATATTTTAGGACATAGATCCTTCAGTAAACAACTACACAACTCTTGGCTCAACAGATCCCTGAGGAAGCATTTAAGCACCCTTTTTACACAAAAAAAAAAAAAATGGTGGGGTTGATTTACAACCCTGAAATGTCTGTTGTTTCACCTGTACAGTGAACAAAGTCTGAATAAAGACACAGCAGCTGTGGTGTCTCAATGCCAAGGGGCTCCTTAGCCCCAAACTCCTCCCAATAACAGCTGAACTGCACCAGGAATAAGGAAGGCTTAAGCACCATGGTGACACTTGGTCCTGGTCACTGAGCAGCTTCCAAACGGTTTGGAATTGTGTTGAAAGGTTTTGTGTTGTTCCATCATTCCCAGAGGGAACACACCCTACTTGGATTTGAGTCTGGACCTGGGAGACATGCTGAAAAATATCTTGTAGTAGATGTACACGTTGATAATCCTCAGCAGAATCCCCAGGATGTAGCTGAGGGACCTGAGCAGGGCAGCAGCCGGGCTGGGGAGCTGCAGCAGGAGCCCCAAAGGGCTGCAGGAGGGAGGGGAAGTGCTGCTGGCCCTCAGGTGCTCATCCATGAGGAACAGGGCACACTCTGCAGCCACCAGCGTCCAGATCACCCTGGACAGCAGCCTGGCATTCCTGACTGTCCGTAGGGAACGTGACTCCGAGGGCAGGAAGGTGATCAGATAGGCTTCAAAGGCCACGCAGCTGAGCAGGACACAGCTCAGGTGGGTGTTGGCCGTGAGCAGGATCTGCGCGGCTGAGGGAGAGACACCGACACCAAAACTCCCCAAAACCACGTCAGAAACAAGGCTCAGGAAAACCAGGATATCTGCCTGGGCCAGGCTGGAAATGAGGACTGCAGTGGACTTGGAGGAGACCTTGGCAGACTGCAGGAGGATCATGGTGTACAAACTGCCCAGCAGCCCCAGGAAGGTGCTGACAGCGTTGGAGGAAGACAGGACGAGGTATTGGATGTATTTCAGTGCCAGGTATCTTCTGAGATCTTTCATGTGGTCTCTCTCCATTGAAATGCCAGTTAGGGAAGAATACCTGGAATACATAAAAGAAACCCCCAGTGATTAAATGTAAAATTAGCAGGGTGGATTCCAGGCAAATTATGATGGACCTGCACTTGTACAGACACATTCCAGTGCCAAGAACTGGCTGGAGATGATGCCAGCTCAGGATCTGGGCTTGTATTTACACACCCATATCTTAAACAGGAATAAAGTTTGTAAAGTGCCTGGATATTTTTAGATAACAGCATAACTTGTGTAATATTGCACAGAAAGGGTGTAAGTGTGAATATCCCTGTGGTTGAAAGGGAGGAGCCAGAAAATGATAAGGTGCAGTTCCTAGAAAATAGTAAAATCATGTACAAGCTCAGTTCTAATAAATAAACACGGAAATTGTTATCTAAATGGGAGAGAGGAGATAAGGAAGAATAGTGTGGGTTTCTCACAGATAAAGCAAATTGATTGACTTCCTCCTGTAGTGGCGTGATCAATCCTGGTGGGAACCAGCAAGTGTCACATAGCTTGAATTTTCTGAAGTGTTTCAATATTGTTTCATGAGGCATTTTTAGGGAGGAGCAAGGGAAGAAATGTGGCCTAGGTGAAACTCTGGTTAAGTCACACACAGCTGGATGGGAAACCACGGGAAGGCTCATTCTCAGGAATTTGAGGAATGATGTGTCAGGTGGGGCTCTGCAGAGATCTCACACTTTATGGTTTTCATGAACTGCAAAAAGGAACTCAGCAGCATTTAGGCATTGAGATGTGAGACCAGTTTTGAGTCCAGCAGCTCAGAAAGGTGTCACTGAAGATGTTCCAAGGAGGCTGAGCCTCAGAGATTGAGCTGAGTGTAACAATTCCATTTCTCTCCCATTGAGCAATTCTCTCCTTATGTAAATTCCCAGAACTCCCAATGTCAGCACCTTGGAGCTGGTGTTACAGAGCTTTTCCAGTGCATTACCCAGCAGGTCTGGGTGGATCCTTTAGTCATCACCTGGTTTTAATTTTGCTGGAATGATGGGGAAAAGATAATCTTGGGTGATTCCCATGAAAGGTACTGAGCCAGATTTTGAGACTGGGATTCCCATTTCCTGTAGAGACTTGACTGGCACCAGGCTGACTCATCTGAGATTCACATTTGCCTGTTCTCCTTTGTCTTTTAAATGTCTGATCCAGCTTGCTGATGGAATACTTTGGGGAAGAAGCAGGAGAAAATTTGTGTCTGTATTTCAGCTGAGTCAGCTCATCCAGCCCTCATCTCCCACAGTAATTAACTGGAAAAATGATTCTGCATTTTGTGGCAAAAGCAAATGATCTTAGAGGTTTTCTCCAACCTTAATGGCTCTATGATTGGTTTGACCCTTTGTTTTGGTACAGAGAATCAAAGAAATTCAGATACAATGGAAGGAACCCTGAATCCACAATGTGGAACTCATACAAATCCCCAGCTCCGAGCAAAAGAGAAACAAGCCATGGCAAATACAGTAAAATCCTGATTTATCTTGGTATCTTCAATCCTGATTTATCTCGTTATCTCCTTTGGAAAAGTACATTAAGAATGTTCTGTTGTTATTTTTTCTTCAACCTTTGCAATCTTTTTTGCACCTTTGTGTCCGCTTTCATTAATTATATTTTTGAGGAGATAATTACCTGCCATGATAAAGATCTTTGCTCGTTTTATGACCACCAAGGGCTGGATTTACAGCAGATTTGTCCATGTGGAGCTTTTGAACTCTGAGCTTCTGGACTTTGGGTCCTGCCTGACAGCAGGGTTTGGTGATGAGGCCAAGGAGGAGTGTTAGGAATGATGAAAAGCCAGAGGAGGTGCCCAGGGCTGGACCCTGAGGACCTCAGAGTGTTTCTCACATCCTCTCTTCTTGAAACTTCAGCATTTCCCATAATGCTGCCAGCATTTTTCTGAACACCACAGAGTCCTTTGGAAAGGAACTGGAGTTCCTGGCTGGAAGATGCCTTCCCCCTTTCTGCTGGTGACAACCAGAGGTGTCTGTCCCTTCATTCCACGGCTGCCCCTGGAGGCAGGATGGCTGTCAGGGCTCCCTCCTGCTCCCTCCACCTCGTCCACACTATAATTTAGGGGTTAAAACTGGCATCCAGAATGCAGCAGAGCGAGGTTTGATTTCCTCCTCCGCCTCAGGGGATTGAGATGTTTATCTCCTGTGCGTGTCCCACCCAGCCGGATAGGATTGTCCTCGTGCCTCCAAAGGAATCTGGCACGGTGTGAGAAAGCAGGTGACACCCCGGGCCAGGGGCAGCGACCAGGAAGAGCCCCATGGGTCACCACAGTGGCACTTGCACGTGTTTGGCAGGGAAGAGCCATCCCAGCTCCTGCCGCTTGCTCCAAGTGCTGTGTGGATACCTCTGCTCTCGTGAATGAAGCAGAGCTGGGAGATGTTCCTGCGAGCTGGAGCTCCATTCCTGGAGAGCTCCATTCCTGGAGAGCTCCAGTGGCCCCTGGAGGGGGTTTGGCACTGCCAGTGCACACCTCCCGTTGGGGACATGGGCTGGGCTGGGGCAGGAGGAGGCAGGGAATGCTGCCCACCCCACGAGGATGCTGTGAGGGTACAGCCCCTGCTCCTGTAGCCAAATCGGTGCCAGAGAGCACCCTGGGCACAACACTGGTCAGACACAGCTGCTAAACAGGCAGGAGAAAGGTAATCTGGGGTGAAGAACACTGTATGAGGAGAGCACAGGCAGGGGCTGAAGCCACAGGCTCCTCCTGTGTGGCTCAGCTGAGCTCCCACTGCTGGGATCTCCATCCACAGCTTCCCTCTGGCTAGGAAATCCCTCCAGCCCACTCAGATTCGGTGAGGGGAGAGCAAACCCTTCCCCTGCCTGCACCTGGGCAGATGGGATCACGCCTGGAATCAGAACAGGAAGCTGTTTCCTGAATGTTTCCAGAACTGCCACACTCGGTGAAGAAGGAAACCTGAGCTTCATCCATTTATTTACAGTTTTCAAAGCAGCTCTTGTGGTCTGTGGCTCAGGTCACCCACAGGAGGATTCTGCACATGGACAAGGACACTTGGACAGTTTTTGGTCGGATGAAATCTCAGTTCAAGCTCCCAGGGAGTTTCCTGAACCAACACTTGCGTGCTATTTTTTTATCTCCACAGAAATCTCTCCTGACACACTTCCCAAATTCCAGTTAATAATAACTTCTCATTTGTCATCAGCACACTGCTGTAGTCTCAAAAATCCCTCCCATTCTTAAACAAGTAATTCCTTTCAAAATTCCTCCTGGAATGGTGTCAAAGAATATAGAGAAGAGGAGAACAAATTAGAAAGGCAGATTAGCACTGAATACCCCGACTGTAATGAAGTGCTATTCCTTAGCTGAAGAGGAAAAAAATACTTACATTTGCTGGAAGAAGCAGCCAGGGATAGTTTTCTGCATCCCTGCACTCTGAGTGGTGTCTCAGCAGAGCTGAAATGTGCCGTTTCCCTTGGATTGATTCCTGGTTTTTATACAGAGCACCCCGTGTTCAGCTCCACGTCAGAGCCAGGGCCACGGGATTTGTTTAGCTGGGCAACTTCCCCAGAGCTGGTTTCACAAGGATTACTCACTCCGAGCGTGGTACCCATGAACTTTCAGCTGTCTGGAAAAACTGATGGCCTGCGTGGAAAAGGAGTCCCAGACGTTTCCTCCAGCACAGGCTGGAGCTGGAGCAGATCACGGGGAGTGATCCCGGACCTGTGTGGGTGCCACGGGAGCCAGCAGAGGTTATCCATGAAGAAAAACCTCTGGGCAAAGGAAGGATGTGCCTGGCAGGGCTGGACTGGGCTATCCCGGGAGTGTTTGTGTTGGTGTTGCCTGGGATACCCAGGTTAGGTGCTGCTGACGCTGCACTCCTGCTCCTCATTGTTCCCCGGGAGGGAGCTGGGGCTGGAGCCAAGTTCTTCCCTGAATTTTCCTCACGAGATATCAGTGAGGAGCAGAGGAACATCCCACAGCCGTGGTGGAGAACAGCAAACAGATCCATCCACAGCCATGGGAGCACCAACCACAATTCCCATGGGGTGCCAATCCCATACCTGCAGCAGGACATGCAGCAGTGACATTACCTCAGTGTCTGATCAGCCAGGAGGGTTCACCACTGTCCCACACCAACCCTGCCATTCCCCTGGGCTCTTCCTGAAGCCATGGAGGGCTGTGGAAGGATGAAGCAGCTGAAATTCCAGGTGCTGCAAAGCTCTGGCACTGCTGGTCCCACCTGAGGATGGTGCAGTGTCCCTACCTGGGGACACTGAGGGAACGTCTGCCAAAGCCAGAGGAAGTCCTTGGAAATAGGGATTGAGCCGAATGGCAGTTAATATGATCTGTGCTTGGATTTAATGTATAAATATTCATTTTTCTATTTGATTTTAAGGACTGAGTTTTACCAGGGACTCTCCATAGCAGTTTTGTGGTTTAAAACTCCTGTTATACTTTACAACTTCTACTATTGTTTGCACCTTCTATTCTATTTTACAACCTCTATTTCACAGCTTCTGTTGTATTTGCTTATTTTTCTTGCCCGCCACGATGATACAACAGAACCAGCAGCTGCAAGAGCACAAATTCTGCAAACTCTCCACACTCTTCTCAGCAGCTCAAGATTGCACAACGACTTGAGGACAGATAAGATGAGCCCTCCATCTCCCAGGGCACCACCCTTTTGGTCAGGGCTTCCCCCCTGGCACCCACTCTGTGAAAACAGCAGGAAACTCCTTTTTTGGGGAGGCAGGAGGCTCAGATGGGGCATCTGGCCCTGGCTGTGCCCAGTTTCACTGGCCATGGGGAAGCTGCTGGAATATTAATCAGCTCTCATTTAATCAGTTCATCTTTACCTCCCCATGGCTCCTTTTTGGACCCCCCAGGGTCTCCACAAACAGAACAAACACAGCTTTCCCAATTAATCTCTCTTTGCTGGGAGCTGGTGCCCAGTATTTTTCCATAACCTGTTTATTTTGGGCTACACCTTTGTTTGAAGGTTGTGCCCAGCTCCCTACAGTGATTACTGTGCCCTTTACAACCGAGAACTTTCTTTTTTTTTTTTCTCCTCAGCCACGGAATTTAATTAAAATTCGGCAATATATGAGAAAAGTTCAGTTTTCTTCTGCCTGAAGCACTTCACTTTTGATCCACGAGGGTTTCCAGCACTCTTCCATTGCCATCTCATACCATCACAGAATTATGGAATCCCAGACTGGTTTGGGTTGGAAGGGATTTCCTGCAAAGCAGCAGGAGGCTGCTCCAAAAGTGCTGAGCTGACCTTCTCCATGCCCTTTCTGATGGGAAAGCAGCAGATCCTGCATGCTGGAGAAGCAGGAATTGGCAAGTGCCAGCCCTGTCCCTGCTGGCTCAGGTGTGGATGTGTGACCTGGGTGTTCCCTGCCCCTCGCTCGAGAACATGAGGTTCCCCTTTCCACCTTTGCAGAGAGCTCATCAGCGAAGGAAATCATCATCACCTCACTAGTTTTATTGCCATTATTCTCCATTTTCGGGATAGAAAAGGAAATTACCTTTTAATGAGGGCAAATGAGGGATAAAGCATTACTAATGGAATGTTTATTCCTTGAGGACAGTAGTTCCAGCGATAAAACAGGATTTCATCAGCCCCTTTTGCAGAGTTGGCAGGAGAGATTTCCTCAGAGCGAGACAGGGACAAGGCTGATGGCACAATCCTTTTTGTTAAGGTGTAAAATGGATCAAGATTACGGAAAAATGCATAAAGAAGTGGTGGTGATTCATAAAACTGGGGGCAAGAAGTCAGTCCAAGAAGTTTAATGCAAATCTCAGTGTGTTCCGCTTCCTCCTTCACTAATTCCCATTTCCAGTGTGGAAATAATCACTTTGGGACACACCCTTCATCCAGGAGCTGAGGTGGAAATTCCCCACTGCTCCCTTAGCTGAAATTTTGGGAGTACCTTGAACAAGTATGGAAGTTCTCAGCTGACAGCTCTTCTAATAGTGCAGGAAGGGCTGAACTTCCTCAGCCTTTCTCAATTCCTCAGGGTTCTCATCCTGCAGAGCTCTGGCCCTGCTTGTCCTCCTTGCTGGGAGCTCCTGGATTTGTCCCTGTGCTGTGCCAGGGACAGACCTCTGTAGGATTTATCTCTGCTCCAAGCCCTCCTTGCTGGTTTTCTCCCTGTGCTGTGCCAGGGACAGACCTCAGTGGGGTTTATTTCTGCTCCTGCCGTGGGTTTAGCTCAGCCTCTCATTGGTGTCTGAATGCTCCCAGTGGATCAGGCTGGTTCCAGTTGAACTCTGCTTTCCTTTGAGTCACAACTCTCCTCTGCTCGGCTTGTCCCCAGGGATGAGGCTGGCAGGAATTTCCCTGGAAGCCACAGATTTCCTTTGTTTTCTGCTGAACTCACCCACCTTCCCCACCCTCACATCAGCACACGCTCACCCCATCCTGGCTGGACTGTATCTGCCCCCATTGTGGACCAACAGCAGGAACAGAATTCCATACAGGGTTTTCCTCAACCACAAATTTTGTTGTTTTTACCATTCCAATGCTCTCCCCAATCCACCAGGAGGGAGCCAGAGGCTGTGTGGGGCTGGGGTTAATCCAGGACATGGTGCCAGGGCCATTTCCAGAGGGACACAAGCAGAAGTCATGTTCATCCCATGGCTCATCCTATGTGGATTTACCTGGAGTGGGATACTCTCCAGCCTTACACCAGGTTGTAAAGTGAGAGCAGAGCAAACACTCATTGCAGTGGTGGGGATAGAGGCAAAGTCATTGGAAAAGCCCAAAGGAATGTGTGGGATTGGAAAAGGATAGGCATGGCTGGAGCATGGCAGGATTGGAACATAGCTGTGCTGAGCAGGGATCTCTGAGAGCTTTCTCAGAGTTGAGCTGGGAATCCCAAACCATCAACAGCAGCTCCAAGGCCATGATCCATCTCCATCTGAATCATCACACAAAGCAACTCTTCCTCCACAGGGAGCTGAAACAAGTGCATGAGGAATTGCTGCTCCTGCCTCCAGTGTGTCCCAGAAATCTCTCTTGCATGAACATTGGTTATCTTCAGCTGGAGGAGGGAAAGTTGTCAGAAAGAAAAATTTATTATTCCTTTAACAAACAAGTTAGGAGCTATTTTGGATGTTATTGTTGCCTGAAAGAATAAAAGAGGAAACAAATTCTGTGCTATTCCATGCAATTCCCGTACTAGTGAATGTGTTTGCTTTGGACAGATGACAGGCATTAGTAAATTGTTTCCTAGTGAGACCACACCGATGGGTAAAAATAACTTCCATACAAAATCAGTTAATTAAGAGACTGACCCAAGTGTGCTGCTGCCAAATTTTGGGAGACCCAAGCTGCCAACCCGGGAAAATCCTCTTGGAAACACAGCCTCATGAAAATCCTCAATTCCCTGCAAAGGCCAGTTAGGGTTTGGGTTTTTTATGGCAAAGGCCAATTAGGGTTTGGAGGTTTTATGGCTAAGAGCTGGGACATCTCTAGCTCCTGTGGTCCAGGGGAATGGGAGGAAACAGAGAAAAATGTTGGTTTCATCTCAAAGAAATTCTGTTCTTCAGAACAGAGCAAGCTGGTATCAGGATTTCCTGACCTTATCACTCGTCAGGTCACAAACTCTGCTGAAGCTGATAAAAGATCTGGGGGCAGGGGGAGAACCATATCAGTTCAATGGGGCATTGCCACAACTTTGGTGGGGATTTTTAGGGCCCCATGAGGGTTTTTCAAAAGAAACTGCCTTTCCCTGCCAGCTGAAGCTGCAGGTGGTGTCATCTGTGTCACCCCAAACCCAGGACAGTGCCAGAGGTCACAACCTGCACAGGCAAGGCTGAAGGATTCCCAGCTTTCTGTGGGTTTTTGGGATTTGTTCTTCCCTCTCTTTGGAAGAGAGCAGTGGGACATGGAATATAGGAGCTGTGAGGCACCTGTTGCTCCTGGCAGTGTTTGTGGAGAGACAGAAATTCTGGGGGCAGATCATGCCAGGGATGAGCCAGGTGCTTGTGCTGACACAGCCCTGTGGATCTGCTGGATTTGGGGAGCTCCTCCTTCCCAAATCTGTCTGGAAAACACAAAAAAATAAAGCTAAATACTGATGCTCCTGTTCCATGGAGCCCTGCTGCGCTTCGGGAAAAAACATTGTGGGAAAAATCAGAAGGAAAATACAACTTAGAAAGAATAATGGGAATAAAGCACAACTAAATAAATAACGAGGCAAGCCAAGCCTTCAGCTGAACTAATGGCTTGTGGTTCCTGCAGGGAAACGTTGGGAACTGGGAAAACAGCTGCCTGATGCTTTCAGAATTCTTTTCTAATATTTAAAGGCAGGGATGAGAGGCGGAAATTTGATTTTTGAAGCAATGGAGAGAGTTGAATGTGGATGGATTAATTTTAAGATAATGCAGAAATCATCAGCCTGGAAGCTCAACAGGACTGATGTGACTCAGAGGGCCCCAGATGGGCAAAAAAGGCCAATTTTGATGATGTAGGGTCTGCAGGGAGCAGAAATCAGCCAGGAATCTCCCAGAGAGTTTGCACAGAAATTCAAATTTCCCGAGAAGAGGTTGGGGTTGGGATCAGCCCAAGGTCACTCCTGAGCCTGACCTTGAAAAGCCAGCAGGGTTTTGATGGACAGGCAGACAGACTAGACAGAGCTGCTCTGGGTGATTTGTACCTGTGGGTCCTCAGAGCGTGGCAAAATGGAAACAAAATCTCATTAAAATAATTTCAGGGAGCTTGAAAAAGTTGGGGAAAGACCCAAATCCACCAGTGGCACTGACTGGAGTGAGCTGCACCTCTCTGACTCACAAAATGCTGGCTCAGAGCAGCACAAGGAGGGGTTTAAGGTGTTTTTTGGTGATGGGTGATGAACTCCAGGCTCTACCAGGTGGTAATTACAGGAATCCTTCAGCTCCCTGCTGGAAATTCATTGGGAAAAAAGTTATTTATTTCACAGAAACATGTCCCAGTTTTGCAAAATCTCCACTGGTATCACAGTTATTTATCATCCCCACTATCAGAGTTTTTCTTTGCTGGCAGTACTGTTGTGTTTTGTGGGATCTCCAGATGGATGGAAACAGCTACATCCTCTTTGGCCTTGAAATTGTCCAAACTCAGCCTCAATATGGTCATAAACCTAAAAGTTATTATATTTATATAGAAATACTTGAATTATCAGTATGAAGTTATGACTTTAATTGCTGCTGGATTGGACTGGAGATCAACACTCATGAATCACTTTATGGGATGTTGATTCCAGTCCTGACTGTCACCAGCAGGGACTGGCCAGGGTCACCAGCCTGGGCTGGGATTGTCCCCAGCTGCCACCACCTCCTGGAGCACTGTTTGAGACATCACTGATCACAAGGGAGATGACATTTTGTGTGATTTTTTTTTTTTTTTTTTTTTTTTTTTAAGCATCCTCACTGGCTTCCTTAGCTGTTCTTTCCCAACCCAGGTGAATATTCCATTTCAAAGCCTATTCCTGGCATTTTATGGGCCTGGGCTTCACAGAGCAGTTGAATCATAGCAGAAAAAGAGTAAAAACCTTCTCCAGTGAACATCAAAAAAAAAAACAAAAAAACCCCAAACAGCCATTTCTCAGCACATGAGATAAGAGCAGTCAGTTATACAATTGAGGGATGATTCAGAACCCAAAGAAATCATTTTTGGGCTGATCAGAAGCTGATAGCTGGCCTGGCTTGAGATCACGCATCGTGAAATCCAAGCAGGAAGGATGGGACCGAAGTTTGGGAGGAAAAGATGGGAGCAAAAGAAGCTCAGTGTGGTGGAATAGGGTGGTACAGACCACACAACCCCTCTGATGGAAAATGTGAATTATTTTCAGGCGCATCCACCAGTGACATTCAGGAAATGAGAGGTTGTAACTATTAAAACCAAAACTCGATTTCATAAAGCTTCCTGGTGATATCTGCAGCAATCTGCTGTAGAAGCAGAGCTGCAGGAGGGCTGGAGGTGGGTGCTGGCGCTGCAGGAACATCTTTTCACAAATTCCTGGTACGTGGGATGTCCTTATCTGCCCTCAGTTAAGTCATCTCTTATCAGGGGCTCTCTTTGCATTTTCCCCTTCAAGTCAACAAGAAAAGAAGAAAAAAAACCCATCAAGATGAGAACCTGAGTGCTCAAAGAACAGGAAGTTTCTGATACCCTTTCCTGTGGTGTTTCTGACCAAAAGACTTTGCATATCTGATGCTCCAGATCTGTCATGCTGGAGGTCTCAATCCCTGTTGTCTCCAATTTTCGTGCTGCAGTTGCAAACCCTGCCCTTGAAGAGCTGCTGGAGGAACCAGAACGCTGTTGCTGTCGTGTGCTCCAGTTTATTCTGCTCCAAAGCTGAATTTTTGGGTTGGCCTTGGCTGCCCTGACATTTCCCTTGGCTGAAGAACCTGGGCATGTCCTGCTCCAGGTTCCATCCTTCCTTCTCCTTTTTCCAAGGGCTTGATTAGGCTTTTTCCATGCTACTTTGGCTGGGTTTTAATTATATCCTCCCAAGATCTTATCTCTCTGCCCCCATTCACTCAGGGTCCATCTGATACCTGCTGTATTCCTTTGGGAATTCAAAGCCCAGGACTGAGCTCCAGGCTGTTCCAAGTGATCTCAGTTTGGACATGGACATGGGGCAATCATCCTCCTCATACAGATCATTTTACCACCCAAATATAGCCAGAAATCAGGGAATATTCTCCCAAGAAGGAATAAAATGACAATTGGACACATGGGCTTGGCTAGGCAGTGCTGGATCATGGTTGGATAAATGACCTTCAGGCTCTTTTCCAACCTAAATCGTTCCATGGTTCCAGTTCTCCTGGTGGTCACTGTGTAGCAAGTGAAATATGAGGTTTCTCCTGGGAAGTTGGTCTTGTCTTTGTGTTCCTTATCTCTTCCCAGGGTAAAACTGTGAATGAGAACAGAGAGCAAAGATGCAAATAAAATAAAATGGGGATAATTAAGAGGTTCATCCCATGGCAAAACATGTTTCATCATCAGAGGTTAATTATGGAGCTTTAACTGATCTGGCATTTCTTTTAATAGTTTTCAAGGAAAACCTGATTTCCACATGGATGTATCTCCACAACTAACATAGAGCTGGTCTAAAAAAGGCAGGATTTGCATCCTGATGGATTTTTCCTGAGAAAAGCCTCTGGCAGGGGCTGCAGTTTTATTCCAACATGAGATGCTGAACGTTATCTCTGGGATTCTGTGGAAAATACTGGATGTGTGTTGTGTCCCAGATAATTCTCCAGCCATCCTCAAATCCTGAGAAGCAATTTTATGTCACAAGATCCACTAAATAAATACAGACTCCATCCATTTTAAAATATCTCCACAATCAATGTTAAGACTCACCAATGACAGTTGGACTTGGAGATCTTTGACCTCTTTTCCAACCTTGGTTATTCTGTGATTCATTAGTTCACATGAATTTGCCTCTCTGTTTAGATTTGAACAAATTTCCAAGTGCTACAAGCCCTGAAAATAATATTAATGCCAAAAACCCATCATGCTGTTTATTCCAATCCCTTTCCCAAAAGAGAATGCCAACTTGCACAGGCTATTTCTGGCTTTTCAGTTTACTTTCCAAAAGAAGATTAAAGCAAATTTTCCCCACGAGGAATGTTTGCTTTTGAACTGTTGAGTTTTCCGGGGGAAAGTTTGTTTTCTCATCTTCCAGAGACAAAGAAGTCTGGTGGGTTTTGGGATGAGAAAATTCTGCTGTCAAAAAATGAACATTGGCGAGTAAAAATGTTGCTTTTGAGGGTGAGAAAGGCTCCCAGTAGCCCAGGTTGGGAAGGCTAAAGTCACTGGTGACCTGAAAGGACCCTCACACCCAGTTCTAGTCTGAGGGTCAATAAATGCACCTTTAGGTCTGTCCCATTCTGGAAAAAAAAAATTGCAATGAAAAAACAATTTGGAGAGATTTTGGATATAATACAGATTTCCCATCAGTTCTACAAAACCAGGAGCATTCACAGAATTTCCCAGCTCCTCATAAATGAACCACCAGGGATGGGAAGATGTTTTCAGGCTGTTTTTCCCTGACAATATTCCATCTGAAGGGGATGCTGCACATTCCCTGAGTGGTTTCTGTGTGATGGGACGTGTGAAATGCTGGAGGCAGAGCTCAAACCCAGCCCAATCTGCCCCATCTGCTGCAGCCCTCGAGCTCCACGTACAAAACAGGAAGGGGAAGCAGCAATTGGCTCTATCAGAACAGCATCTCCTGCCAGAGTGGCTCTTTGTTCTCACAGGTTGACACGTGGGAACCATGAAAAAAACCCAACCGAGGAAATGCAGCTTTTCAAGTCAGCAGTTCAAAGGTTTTTTTGTGATGTCTGTGAGGTTTTTCTGAGGTGGTTGAGCAGGTAAGGGACTTGGGATGCTTTTCCTGGCACCCAACACTGCTGGACTCAGGGTGTTAGTGCCTGGTGGAGCCCATCCCATAATGACTCTGGAAAATACAAATTCAAGCCTTTTCTTTCACAAACCCACACACAGAGTGTGACAAGCTGATGGCACATGGGCCAGTTCCAGTGCTTTGCTGGGTCCTTCACCAACCAAACCACAGCAGAAGGAAGGCTCAGGGTCCTTGTCTGGAGGTTTGGCCTCACCAATCATCCTTTGGTTGGAACATCCTTTCCATTTGCACAAGGTGACAGGATCTGAGCAGGTCTGGGGGTCCCTAAAAGCCCTTTTTCCAGAAGTTTTCTCTGGCAGAAGAACCTGAAATGTCTGTCCCTTGTCCCAAAGATCCCTCCAAACCAGGGGTGGATCAGTTTAGGGCAGAGTGGAACTGCAGCACCAGGGTTTGTGGCAACGTGGGCAGCCCTGTCCCTGTCCCTGTCCCTGTCCCTGTCCCTGTCCCTGTCCCTGTCCCTGTCCCTGTCCCCACACCGTGCCAGCTCCACCCAGAAAAGGCCACACAAAAAGGCCATTTTGAGAGGAAAAAAAGCTGGACTTGGTGATCTTTGTGAGTCCCTCCCAGCTCAGAATATTCCATGACTCTGTGAATTCCCTGTGCTGAGTGCAAGGAACACACAGACCCAAGTTCAGGTGACAATAAGGGATGATCCCCCGGAGAAGGAAGCAAGGGAGCCATGCAGACACAGCAAAAGCAAAAAAAGGATTCCAGGTCCTTGGCAAGCAGCAGAAATGACTTCCCCAAATAAGGGGAAGCAAAGGAGGAGGGAGCAGACACCATCGCACAGCAGCTGCTGACACTGTCGTTCCTCCGTGTGGTTTTGGGTCACCCAAACCCCGACTGAGCCAGCCCAGGGCTGATCCGGGCTCGCCCCCGCTCCGGGGGAATGGCTCTGTCCCAGCGCCCCCCGGAGCACAGCCCACCTCTTGCGGAGTGACTGTGGGCTGTTTGGCTTCAGGACACAGAATCCATCGCATTGAAAGGCTCTTCATCTCCATTGCCACTGCAGGACACCTCCAAACCTCCCCTTCCCTCCAGTGGAAGTGCATCTCTGCCAGATCCAGGGGCACTGCTGGATTAACCCCACAAAAAAAAAACCTTCATTAACCCACAAAAAGCTTTCCATCCTCCTCTCCTCTTTTTTTTTTTTTTTTTTTTTTCCCTTCTGCTTTCCTCCTGTGCTTTATTTCAGTTCCAGGAGGGACATTCCTGGGATGATGACTGCAGCCACCACATTTTATCCCAGGTGAATCCAGCTGAGTCCAGCTGATCAGGGCAGGCAGAGCCATTCCCAGATCTTCCTGCTCTTGAGAGTGAAAGGAGAAAAGAAAAGGGAACAGGGAGGGAAAAAAAAGAAGAAAAATAAAAGGAGAAGGAATAATTGAGTAGCAAAAAGCAGAAGGAATGGCCAAAAATGTACCAAAAAAGCAGAAGGAGAGGCAGAACGGAGTAACAGCAGAAGGGACACCACAAATAAAACAAAATTCAGAGGCAGCTCTCTGCACAGGAGATTGCAGGCAGTGCAAGGAATTGTCCTGTCTTGGAGGCTCCTGCACCTCCTGCTCCTCCATCCTCCGCTGGACCAGGCTGCTCCACGCCCTGTCCAACCTACCCTTGGACACTTCCAGATGCTCCAGTGCCACCTGGAGGTGTTCCCACCAGTGGATAAAGGTTTCTTCCCCCAAAGGATTCCCCACTGCCTGGGAGAAGCCAAAAGCTGCTGGGTCCTGAGGGCTGCAGCCCCTGTGACCATCCACATTCCTGTCAAATCCACTGGGGGTTGGAGAATAGAAGAATTCCTTAACTCATTAGCAAAAAGTGGGAACAGCATATTATACCTGTATAATATATAGGATTATAGGATTATATATCTCCTCAGAAGAAAGCCAATGCAATTAATTGAAAATTCAGAGTGGGACAGCCCACATGTAAAATATTCAAAATTGAGAGAAGTCATACTTCATTTAATTTAGCCTTAGAGTTTGTTTGGGTTTTTATGGTGTTTGTTTTATTTTTGTTTTGGGGGCTTTTTTTGGTTGGTTTTTTTTTTCTGACAAAGCCACAGTTGTTTAAAAAACGATAGACAAACATAGTGTATTTTGGGATGCTGGAAGAATGGATGGCTAAATTCATGAGAATTCTGTTTTCCCTCTGATGAGACCGACATAAAAAATTGCTCGTTAAAACTATTTCTAAACAAGATTGTTCATTCTGATATCAGAGACCAGCTCCCTGCCAGTTACAAGCAGGAGTAAACTCCTCACAGACCACAACCAGTGCGGGGACCCCGTTAATTCACCCCACGGGGGCGTGGGCACGGCTGGGATTATTTCAAATGCTATTTCCTAGGAAGGTGGGAAAACCTTGGAGAAGCTGAAGGTCTCGGGGTCCCGGTGGGGCTGGGGCGGGGCCGGGGGCGGAGCCGGGGGCGCGCCCCGCTTTAAGAGCGGCGGGGGCGCGCCTGGGGCAGATCCGCACCCGCTCCGACCCCGCAGCGCTCCGGTAAGGGCTGCGCTGGGGCTGCGCTGGGGCTGCGCTGGGGCTGCGCTGGGGCTGGGGGATCCCGGGGTTAGGGGGTCCCGGGGTGACGGCTGGGGGTTTTGCCTCGGTGCCCTCCGCTTGTGCCGCGTCCCGGCTCGAGCCGCTGAATCCCCGCACCGCTAATGAGCTGCGGCGTTAATTAGCGGCCGCTCGCGGCGATGAGCGCTCCGCTCCTGTGCTGTGCCCTCCGCTTCGTCCCCTCGCGGTTGGGGTTTGTGGGGTGTGCTCGGTGTTTTGGGCATTCCCGTCCCTCCCCAAACGGGGGATTCAGCGCCCGGCGCGCTCCTCGGGATGGGGATGCGGCGAGTTTGTGCTTGGAACGAGCGGCAGCAGCGACTTTGTGGTTTTGGTTGTGTAATTAAATTTAGTGTGATATACTGGTGGCTGGAGATGCTCCGAGGGCTGGAGACCCTCGGGGGCCAGGCTGGGAGAGCTGGGGGTGTTCACCTGGAGAAGAGAAGCCTCCAGAAAGACCTCAGAACTCCTGCCAGTGCCTAAAGGGGCTCCAGGAGAGCTGGAGAGGGACTTGGGACAAGGCATGGAGGGACAGGACACAGGGAATGGCTTCCCACTGACGGGGTTAAATGAGATACTGGGGAGAAATTCTTCCCTGTGAGACACTGGCACAGGGTGCCCAGAGAAGCTGTGGCTGCCCCTGGGTCCCTGGAAGTGTCCAAGCAGCCTGGGATAGCAGCAGATGTCCCTGCCCACTGCAGGGATGGGATAGAATGAGCTTTAATGCCCTTTCCACCACAAACCAGCCTGTGATTCTATGACAAATGATATATTTATCTGTGTTGCATCAGACTTGGAGAATAGCAGTAGTTTAGGGGTTTGCTCCTTTAGGATACTTTTCTCATCCATTGAGTTTCCCTTTCACTTTTGCATGTTCCCAGTGAGCTGAATTCACCAGCACATAAATAAATGATTCAGTGAACTGGAACTGTACAAAAAAAAAGTGGCAGAAGTGATGTTTGTCTTCAATTCCTGATGCAAACCTAAAGCCTTATCTGGGAAATGCTGTTTTGTTGGATTCTTGTTGGTTTTTACAGATCCATTTCAAGGTGTGATGTTCTCTCATGCCTGAGCAGTTTGATTGTGATCATCAGGATTCCTTTTGGTTGCAGAAGTCAAATTATGTTTAGAAATACAACAGAAAACAAGTCTTGCTTGTCTTTTGGACAAACACCTGGAATGGTTGTTTAAGTTGTGGGCTGGTTGCTAGAGTTGAGGCAACCATGTCGTAAAAGGTCCTTGAAACGTGAACTGGAGGCTTTGTTCAGCCTGAGGAGCATTTTTACTGAATATCACTCCTTCTGCCCTCGGGCGTGACAGTCTCCTCACTGATACCTGCTGAGCTTGAGTTTGTTTGTGCATTGCAGGTAATCAAAGGACTCTTTTAAAGAAAACAAAGACCAAAAGAGCTGAAATTTGACTGAAACCTGGAAGCCTTAAGCATCCCAGAGTGGTTCTGGATTCTGACTTCAGTAAATCCTGGGGACAGACAGAGACTCTAATGCTGCCAAGTTATTTTTGTGGATGAAAATACATTTAACAGCAATTTTGAGCATATTCATGGTACAGTTGTGGGTTCTCATGCCTGATCTTGACCCAGCTTCTGCTTTTGTTGTTGTGGTGTCCTGTTATTTCAGCTGACTCTTGTCCTGCAGTTCTGATCTCGCAGTTTTTCACGGTCTTGGGCTGCCAGGGAGATTCTGCGTTTGAACCATTAGAAAGTGAAATTTAAATTTTTAAAAAAGGAGAGTCAGGGCTGAATTATTAGGGTCCAGGACTGCTCCCCCTATTTTAAATTCCATGGTGCTGTTTTCACCTTTGTTATCCCTCTCTGCTGTTTTGCTGAGTGCTGCCTCAGTTTGTGAGGAGTTAAGAGGTTTTTTGTTTATTTTAATGTCCTGAGGGCTTGGCCTTGAGTTGCACCAGGGGAAGTTTAGATTGGATATTAGGAAAAATTTCTTCACCAAAAGGCTGGTCAAGCCCTGGAACAGGTTGCCCAGGGAAGTGCTGGAGCCATCATATGTCCCAAAACGTATGGGTGTGGCACTTGAGGACATGGATTAGTGGTGATCATGGTGGTGGTGTTTGGTGGTTGGACTTGATGACCTCAAGGGTCTTTTCCAACCTTGAGGATTCCATGGTCCTGTGAGGTGATTCCATGACTGTCACGTTTTGTCACTCATAACCAGTTGGTACCACGTGAAGAAAGGTGGACATGGCGGGGATGGATCAAATCCACATCCCTTCCCAGCTCTCTCCTGACAGACATGACAGGAGTTGCCTCTTATTTCATCACAGATATTTATTTTCTTGTGCTGCTTTCCCTCACCTGAGTTTTCCTCCCCAGGGCGTTGGCGCCTCAACCAGGCACCATGACAGCACCATCCCCCAACCTGTCGTGCCACCACTCCATCGACGACTTCCGCAACAGCGTCTACTCCACGCTCTACTCCATGATCAGCATCATGGGCTTCGTGGGGAACGGCGTGGTGCTCTATGTGCTGATCCGCACGTACCGCCAGAAAACGGCCTTCCAGGTCTACATGCTCAACCTGGCCCTGTCCGACTTCCTGTGTGTGCTCACGCTGCCCCTGCGTGTCATCTACTACGTGCACAAGGGCCACTGGTTCTTCAGCGACTTCCTGTGCCGCCTCTCGTCCTACGCGCTCTACGTCAACCTCTACTGCAGCATCTTCTTCATGACGGCCATGAGCTTCTTCCGCTGCATCGCCATCGTCTTCCCGGTGCGCAACATGAGCCTGGTGTCGGAGAGGAAGGCGAAGTTCGTGTGCGTCGGGATCTGGGTGTTTGTCACCCTGACCAGCGCGCCCTTCCTGCGCAACGGGACGTACCAGCACGGCAACAAGACCAAGTGCTTCGAACCGCCGGAGAACTCCCAGAAGACAAACATGGTGGTGATCCTGGATCTCATCGCCCTCCTCGTGGGCTTCATCTTCCCCTTCGTCGTCATCACCATCTGCTACGCCATGATCATCCGGACGCTGCTGCGGAACTCCCTGCGGAAGAACGAGGCCAACCGCCGCAAGGCCGTGTGCATGATCGTCATCGTCACGGCCACGTTCCTGGTGAGCTTCACGCCGTACCACGTGCTGCGCACGGTGCACCTGAATGCCCTGCGCCTGCGCGGCTCCAGCTGCGGTGACGCCGTGTTCCTGCAGAAAGCCGTCGTTGTCACCCTGCCCCTGGCAGCTGCCAACTGCTGCTTTGACCCCCTGCTCTACTTCTTCTCTGGAGGAAACTTCCGGCAGAGACTCACCACGCTGAGGAAGGCGTCTTCCTCCAGCCTGTCGCAAGCCTTCAAGAAAAAGATCTCTGTCAAGGAGAAGGAGGAGGAACCCTTTGGAGAAAGCCAGAGGGAGAATGGAAAAGCAGCTGTGGCCCCTTTGTAAGGAGGTTAAACCTTCCTCTGAAAGCTCTCTTGGGGGATGGAGATCTCAGAACTCCTCCAGAAGATGGGATGGAGGCTTGCAAGCCTTTGTTGCAATTAAATAACTGCACAGTCCCTGGTTTGTGGTACTTGGTGGCAGAGCCACCACTGGGGCTGGGCAGCCCCTGGGACCCCCAGAGCCACATGGGACAGAGCAGCCACCCCCAGCAAACTGTGGAGCTGCTGAGAAACTCCCAAAACCCCTTCCAAGGCTGTATTTGGGCATTTGCTTCATTTCACAACTCTCCAAGAGCGTTAATTCCCCGAGCCAGCGGGAAATGTAAACAGAGCTTGCGGCGCGTGGGGAGCTCCTGACAAACAACAGGGGCAGAGTTTTCACTGGATCTTCAACAGCCACCAAGTTATTTACACTGAGAGGCTGGGATAATTCCCACCCTGCTCCCAGCTGCCTCTGGATTTCGGGTTTTATGATCATTATGTGTGTTTAAGGCTCCCAGGGCTGTGCCTGGGCAGTAAATCGGGATGGACTCCTCTCCCCACACCGAGCAGCACGAGATGCTTTGGTGGGCAGCAGATTTGCCAGTATTTTCCCAATTTCTAGAAAAATCCATGGGATCACCTGTAAAATTGCAGTATCCTACTGTGCAGGATAGTTTAGGAGTAAGGATAAGAGGGATAAGAAGGATAAGAGTTGCTTCAGTTCAACTTGTCCTGTAAATGATGGCTGCAGGATCTGGATTATCATTCCAGTTCTTTGGGAATTTTTAGGTAAAAGTGGAGCTCTGGGTGCTTGGAGTCAGATTTGCCCTTCTCAACTATTGGCCAAAGGTGTTAAATTAATAATAAATAAAAATAAAGCTCTCTAGAGTGTTTGATCCTGTTCCAGAGTGTTCACCTCGCCCATACCTGGCAGCAAAGAGGCAACATGAGGCCCCCAAAAAGATCTTTAGGGAGAGCTGAAGATCCAAAATCTGCATTTGGATGAGATTTGATGTTGAAAAAACACTAGGCTGTGTTTCTTCTGTCAAGAAAAACTTCCAACTCTTGGATGGAAGGAAATATTCCTGTACTTTTCCAGAGGATCTGCAGGAAGGTAGCACTCCTGCCTCTGCTAGAGCAGAGCCTGGCCGGAGATGAGCGACACATCCCAACAGAAATAGCAATTCTTGTAGGATTAAACTTCTCAGTTGGAAAAGGAGTTGATAAATGAAGAGCAAGTGTGTTTGGATATGGTATTTATGAAGTTACTCGATGTTATCTCGAATAAAGAAAACAGTTTTAGTGGTGAAGAATAACAGTGAGCAAAAGGAGTTTGGCTTGGACAGGGACCTGCTTGAGAAATTATCTGTACGGATAATTAGAGTGTGAATTGATTCTTCACACCACAGCCCTGCCTCAGGCAAAAGCCACTTAAAAGACCAAATTCACCTGCAGGACAAATGATGGATATGAATTTCCAAGGAGATCTGAAATTCCTTTGTTAAATTTTAAGGATAAAGTGGCAGAGGGCTGAAAGCTGCTGCTGTAGAGGAGAGTTAGAGACTCCTAACCCCAAGGAGTTCAAAGCCAGAACTGCAAATTGTTCAGGGAAAACATGTGGAAGAATTGGCTAAAACTCATTTTCAAGGGTCAGCATTGAGTATTCCACTCGTTGTCTCCAGGCTTTAAAGGCATTATGCAACTGTAAGTAAAAGTCCTGGGAAACAGAGTTTCAGAATATGTAGGAATAATATGCCCATTCCCAAATTCTAAAATACTGTACAGTAAAGCTAAATGTGTGTATATATGTTTGTATATATTGCAAAGCATTTCTATTCTACCAGAGGTATTCTTTAACCTTTTGCCTTTTTGTATTTGAACGAGACAATGCTTATGGCAAAGGAAATGGCAGCTTTTTTGTGTGTGTGTTGTTTGAAAGCCTCTGTTACACATCCTTCTTCCTTACAATAAAATTTTATTTGCACACAGCACCACTGTCTAATATTTGCTTAATAACAATAATTTATAATGGTATAATAAACAGAGCAGCACCAGAAGTTGCTGAGATGTTTGGGTCACTCCCTGTCCCAGCAGTTTGGAGTTATTTTGCTCCAGCCAAACTGGCCTTTGCTGTAGCCCAACTTCCCTGGATTGGCCACCACCTGGAGATGCTGCCTGGGGACCTGTTGGACAGGACACTTCTAATGGTCTTGGTAGACCTTACAGAGGTGGAGCAGCCCAACAAAAAGCAGCTGGAACCTGGATAAATTGGGATTTTCAGGCAGAAAATGCTTGGAAGACACTTGGAGGGTAGGGATGCTCTTGGCGAGGGTGATCTTTTTGGCTGTCCTGTGTGGTCACACATCTCAAACACAGGTTCCTGCACAGAAAAGTCTGCTGGGAATGTTTTCTCCTTGGCTTTTCCCAAAGCAGGTGCAGGATCTGCAGTGGGGTGTTCAGTTATAAAGCTCCATCCAGCCCAGAGGGGTGAGGAGGGACTTTGCCATCAGCTCCAGGTGACAGGCAGGCAATGTCCCTGTGTGTGCCTTTGCCTTGTGGACACAGAAAAGTGCCACCCTGGCAGCAAATCCCAAGCAGGTTTCGCTCAGGAATAGGGACCTGGAGAGAAATCTGTGCAGAGAAACAGGGATTGTTACTGGGATGAGGCAAGTTAGGAATTGTGGCACTTTTATGGGCTGTGCAGTGTGACAGGAGCTGGGAAGAGGTGACCAAGTGCCACCCTGGTGCCGTGACAGACGTGCATAGAAAACGGAAGCCAGCGGGTTGGGTTTTTGCTCGAAACTGGGCTTTTTAGTGCTGCGGTTTCTGGTCCGATGGTGTCCCCTAGTGCTGAGCCATTCCTGCAGCCGCCGCCTGTGGCTTCGAGGTTTCCTCTTTTTTTTCAGCCCACCTCCAGCTCCTTGCCCGTCATATTGTCCTGTTTCCTCTGGTGTTGATCCCCTCGCTCCTCCCCTCCCATCCTTGCCTGCATTTTATTTCACAATCTTCGGGTTTCCCTCTCTGCCTTCCTTTTGTTTTTTCCCTATTTTCCAGGATGCTCCAGCTGGGAAGGACCCAAGGTCCTCTTCCTGCCTTGGGCTCCGACTGCATCCTCGACTTTGCCAAAAAAATGCTGATTTTCCATTGGATGAGTGTCCCAGTATGGACCTGCAGAGCTTCCACTGGGGGCTGGTGGTGAGTTCAGCCCTTGAGCATCACCTCCTCATGACAGCTTGTCCTGGCTGCGTCTGCAGGGTTATTTCTGACCAAACCAGTGCAGCTGTGGGTGAAAAGCTCTGCAAGGAACTGGTTATCCATATGGGAATGGAATGGTCCTGCCTGTCTGCCAGCAAAGGAAAAGGAGCTGCCACACGGGCACAGCTGGGAAGTTCAGAAACTACATATGGGATGTATGCAAAAACCCACCCTGATTCCACAAACTGCTTTCCCATAAAACTCCTGCAGCATGTGAGAAGCCAACAGCCCTTCAGTTTAACGAGCAATAAACTCCAAGCACTGGCAATAAAGAGAGATTTCCTCTCATTCCTGCTCTGAGCATGGTGCCTTCTGCAGCCTCCATCCCTCGGCAAGTATTTTGGGGCTGGAGGGGCTCAGTCCACTCTCGCTGCCTGGATTCCCCAGGGATCTGTGCACTGAGAAGATCTGGTTCCCTTAGCAGCAGTTAATTCTCAAACTGAATCTTAATTTAACATTTTTTTCCTCATTTCCACTGCGGTCTGACATTAGGAGAGGGATTTCTCCCACATGGCAGGAGGGAGAACACCAGACCCTTTATCCTTCACCTGCACAGGGTATGGCCCAATTACCAGGGAAAAAATTAAGGAGCAAAATTGAATGAAAGCCAATCAGATTTTAAAATACCATCAGAGCACGAAAATGCATTAGAAACACTGAGTAAGCAATAAAATGTCTCAGAAACATTCCTGAAAGCAAACCTGAGGGATGAAAAGCCCAGCCTGACACTCAGGGTTACAAATCCCTCTTGGGATCAGCAAGTTTGGGAACTCAACCCTGCTTCTCCCAAACTCTCAACTCCAGCCCTGCGAGTGGCCACACGTACAAACAGCTATTTGGAATATTTGCAGACTTCACTGGAGGGGGAAATGTGCCCATTTTGTTCTTGTCAAGGTGGTTTCTTACGCTTCAGAGGAAAGCAGGCTGCTCTGGGAGCAAAGCAAGGGCCCTGTTAGGTCAATAAATACATTCCTGATGGATCTTCACCCGGTTGGGAGGGATAGAAGGAAGGAAGTAGCAAAACCCCACTATTTTGATTATTAATGAAAACTCCAAGTGCAGGACCATTGCTGCAGGTCTCTGCTGGGGGTGGCAAAGACTGAACAGAGTTTGGTTTGGGTTTGTCCTGCTAAAATCCATTTATCCATGAGGAACACAACTCCTTGATGCTCTGCTTGAGTTTAACTTCAGCAAGGCTGAGGTTATTTGGGTTGTTCAGCCTGGAGAAGAGGGGACTGAGGGGAGACTCCTCAGATGCTGCAGCTCCTCCCGAGGGACAGCTCTGATCTCTGCTCCCTGGGACAGGGACAGGGGACACCTGGAGTTGTGCCAGGGGAGGGTTAGGTTGGATTTTAGGAAAAGGTTCTTCCCCCAGAAGGTGCTGAGGCACTGAAAAAGCTCCCCAGGGAATGGTCACAGCCCCAAGGCTGCCAGAGCTCCAGGAGAGTTTGGACAATGCTCCCAGGGATGCACAGGGTGGGATTGCTGGGGTGTCTGTGCAGGACCAGGAGCTGGACTGATGACCCTTCCAGCTCAGGGTATTTTATGATTCTAAGGCTCCCTGCAGCCCCATGAGCCCCCCAGTACCACCCAGAGGCTTCAAGGACAGGAAGCAGAGTGTCACCATGTCCCTGCTGTGGGAATCCCTCTCCACATGGGACAGGAGGCTCCTGCAGGTGTTTTGTCCAACCAGCCCAGGAGGCTGCAAAGGGTTCACTCGAAGCTGCTGGCTTTGGGAGCAGTTATTGCAAAAGGCAGTCTGTGGCTGGACTGTTAGAATTGCATCTCTCCCAGAATCAGAGAGGCTTTATTTCCTTTCTGAGTAACCCTGAGACAGCCCTTCTCTCTGCCCTCTTCTCCCCACGTTACTCACGGCAGGAAGCTGCTTACGTGAGTGAGGGCTGGAAAATGCTACACTGCCCTTTCACCTCGAGCTTTCAAGGAAAATGGAATGAGAAGTTCCCCCAAACTGGCCTTGAGCCGCTGCCTCCTGTCAGCAGCATCTCCTCCCACACTCCTCATGTCCTTCATCACCCCGACTCACTGTGCCAGAGGTTCACAGCACTCCAGAGCACCTTTGGGTTCCTCCTCGCCCTTTCCCGATGCTCAGGTGGGAAGGGCATGGCAGCAGCTTCCCTACAAAGCTGGAGCAGCTTCCTCACCTGTGTGGGAAGGCTGGTGGTCCCCAGCTCCAGAGAAGAGACCAGAGCAAGGCTGAGACCTCTTGGCAAAGGCAGCCCAGAGCCATCCCAGGGAAGATTCCCGAGCCATGCATGAGGAATCCCAGGCTGGGCAGGACTTGAGAGGGGGCAGAGGCTGAGCTCAGGTGGATTTTCCTCTCGGGATGCAGTGCAATGACTCTGGTGAGGGTTAATCATATCCTGTGGGAGGAAAAAGAGCCCTCAAGGATGTGAATAATGGAACAGAGGTGCTGAGGAACGGATGTCAGAGCCCTGGGGGATGGTCCTGCACATCCTCAGATCCTGGGATAGATCCTCCTGGGATCTACCAGGAGCTTGTTCAGATCCAAACTGTGCCACCAACACCAGCTGATGGTCGAGCTTGCTCCCACTGTAATTAGAACTGTAATTAAAATGAATCAATAGAATCCGAGGTTGTTCTGAGGGTCAGCAAGTGTCACTGGGCAGTGCAGAGCAGCAGCAGCCAGAGCCACAGAAAATTACACCAATGATTCAACTCAAACGAAATGTCTAATTCTGGTAACTCTCTCCCATGCTGTTCCCATTCTGCTGATGCAACGAGCCCAGCAAACATCCAGTATTGCACTGGGTTTATGTAAACTCAGGCACAGATCTCATCAGCCTCCAGAGCTTCCAGTGAGGTGCCCGAGCTCATGGCCTCCTCCACCAGCACTGACCCCTCAGCAGAGCTGTATATTTTGATTTTTCCCCGTTTATTTCTACTGCATGTTCCTCTAAAACAACTGTGCTCCAACAAGGAATGCTGGAGGAGGAGGCAGCTCTAACACTTCATGCTCACAGAGGGCACAATTTGTGGGTAAAGTGACTCTTAGAAGAAAGTTGGGAGAATTAATTGATAGCTGAAAGAGGGGGGAGGAAAAGTAGAAATATGGTTTATTAGCCATCAAAGCTAGAAAAACAACACAGCCAGAAAAATACTGCCCCCCACGAACCAAGGAGAGTGATGACAAAAAGTTAAAGCTGAAGTTTCAACCCCAAATGTAATTTGATCACAGGGGAAAAAATATGTAAATGCTTCAGCCCCTGCTTTCCCTGAAAAACTGAAATTTCTACAAAATGCCAGCTCTTTATCCAAACTACAAGGATTATGTCAGTATAAACTGCAGGGGTTGTAGGGAGAGGGAGGAGATTTGGGAATGTTTGAGAATAGTAAATTGGTGAATATTTTTGGTTTTTTCTATTTTACGTTAAACTTTGGGGGTTTTTCATTAAGTTCAGAGCAGCAACACCACAGGAGAGCATCAGCTTTGCCATCCCAGCTCACACAGAGTTTGGACTCCTTTTGGATGAAGGGATCTATATTTAAGGACTTTAATTGATTGCTTTTTCTTGATTTTATATAGAAATACATGAATAGGAAGACCACGTGCAGCCATGAAAAGCCAACACTGAGCAAGACCCTGATGTTGGTGAGGTGTTTTCTGTCCCCTCTCTCAAAGATGAAGGGGTCAGGGCCCCCTTAGGAGGCACTGACAGCATTTTATCCATCAGAAGGAGGATTTTGAAGCCACGTAAGCTTTGATAAGAGCAGGGATTACCAAACCTCGTTGAGTGACACTGTGACAAAAGGCCAGCCCTGCGCATGGCACACACACAGGGGGGAAGAGATGAAGTAACAGCAAAGAGGGGAAGTGAAAAGCACATTGCTTCACTTTTTGTATGAAACAAGAGTCCTGCAGTGCTCTCAAAACGTGTGCTTGTTTTTGGAGAAACAGCTGGAACAGACACTGAGGCCACACGTGTCACTGGGGGAGGGATTTGGTGGCTCTCTGGGGTGACAGCTCACAGGTACAAATATCCCATGTTGGGAGGCTTTCCCCTGGCTCCAGTAGGAATGTTGAGGATGAATAAGATCAAAGAGGGTCATTCCAAGGTTTTTATTGCACGAGGTGGCTCAAACACGTTGTCTCAGAGGGTGGGAAGGGGGCAATGCCATCACTGGGGTTTGGCTGCCTTGTCCCTCACAAGGCAGAGGAATTCCAAGGTCAGTCCCAAATCTCTCCCCATCCCCCAGGAGCTCCTCACCCTCCTCTCACAGCTCTAACAAAAATCCATCCTCATCCTTAGTGCTGATCTCACCCATTATCACACTGACAGAGCAACCCCTAACTAGCCAGGGCTCCTGACTGCCCTGGGGACTGGGAAGCAATTTATTCCAGTGGGGCAAGGACTGATGCTGGAGCACCAGGCCACTCTCCACCACCTTTTCCAGCTGGAAAGTTCATCCTGAGCTCCCCACCAGCTCAGGATGAGCACCATGGGTGGTGACCAGGAGCACTGCCCTGCACAGGCAGCTTCAAGGCACACTCAGCAAAATCTCACAGCTCCATACTGTGCTCCCACCTCACTTAATTCCTTCTGCTTTTCTCACAGACAATTCACCTCTGGAGCACCACATACAATCCCCACATCAATCCCCATGGATGACCTCAGCTGGCAGCTGCTCCAGGCTCTATTTGCAGCCCCTGGAGCCACCAGCCCTTCTCCAGAGCATGGGAATGGCAAAGCCAGTGGTCCTGGAGCAGAGCCTTCAGAAGGACTCCCTAAACTCCCTGCTCCCAGCAGCCTCCAGCACCAGGAGCAGCAGCAGGGAAGGCAGGGAGGATGTTTTTTCATAGCAAGACAAGATGGGGAAGCTGGGAAGGGGCCAAATTGGGGGGTTTTTACTGCTTTTTCCTTTAAAGTGTCCTTGATAATTCTACTCAAACCTACTCTGGCAGCTGAGAAATGCTCCCTGTGTCACTACCTCTCGTGGAATATCACTGCTTGGACCTTCCCTCGGAGGGTGGGAAACCAGCTCCATGCCAATCCCAAACTGGAGATCATTAGCCCCAAACAAATAAGTAGATTTCAGTAATGGATACAGCGTGGAGGTTTCCTGGAGGAGCCAATATTTGAATTCTTCACAGCTGCATCTCTGCCTTTTGCTGGGTGGGTTGGTTTTTTTTTTCCTTCTTTAGCCTGAAGTGCTCCCAACTCTCTCATGCCATGTGGCTGCTTCTTATTTGCATCCCAGACCTGATTGATAGCTCTGCACTGATATCAAACATATCAGATGTAAAATGCTCGTTGGAGTGAGGAGAGTCCCTTCTGCCATGCTGAGGACACCAATCCAATGGGAATGGGATTCTGCTCCAGTTCCAGCATCTCTGTGGCTGGAAGAGAAGCCCCCAATGCAGAGCAGGAGCCCCCAGGCCTCCATCAAGTGAAAAATAAAACAAGAAAAGGGAATGGAAACAATCATGAGGAATGGGGTTATTGTAGGAGAGAGCAAGTAAAAGAGGTTGTTTGGGGACAGGGAGGAAAATGCCAGATAGGAAAGAAATAGAGCTCTGGAGAGAGACAATGGAGAACTGGAGGGAAACAACTGAAGTCCCATGTGGACAGGGAGCAGGGAGAGCATGGAGCACAGGCAAGCAGCTTTTCCCAAAGGTGCTGCAGCTTCCAGCACTCTCAGCCCAGGGATGGACATCAAACCTTCTGTGCACAGGGCTGAGGGGAAATTTTGGTGCCAATGGGAAGGGAAATGCATTTTCACTCCCTAAAAGTGAGTTGGGGGGAGTTAATAAAGAGGGCAGCAGCAGCCAGAAAAACAAGTGGACCTGTGGAAAGGTAGGAAACCTGCCCAGCAGGAAGGAAACAGCCCAAACAAAGGGATGAACATCACATTACACCTGACACAGGAATATTTCAGGTTGTGTCAGTCCTTCAGTGCTGAGGGCTCACCTGCAGCTCCCCTGGATGTGCCCTTCAGAACAAGTTAAAAAAGAGATCAGTGTTTCAACAACTAAACCCTCAGCCTTTTGTCTGATGGGAAAAATCAATTCCAAATGTGGAGATTTCAATACAGGCTATAATTTTGTTACAATTCAGATTTGTTCTTCTTGTTTTCTTTCCTTTTTTTTTTTTTTTTTTTTTTGTCCTTCCCCTCCTCTCTGTTCTCCAGATATTGGCTCTGATAGCTGTTCTGCTCTCCCAAGACCCTTCACAGCTGAATTCCATGCAGGGAGATGAGCCCCTGCCCAACCCAGGCAGTGAAATCCCCTCTTTGGGATAAAAACACAGGATTCAGGTGCTTCTCCAGCATCTTGCAAATGTTCTTTTCATGCAGAGCAGCAGAAAAGCACATCAGAGGTGATTTGGTAAACAGCTTCACTCTGATTTATAAGAGCTGTTGGCGAACTTATTTTGACTTTCTCCTTTGATCACCAGAGCGAGGACAAGCATCCCCCAGCTGTAACATGTTTAAATGATGGTTGTTTGGATTTCTGAGCCTCCAGGTATTTGGTATTGTGACCACATTCCCAGGTAAGCAGACCTGACCCAGCCCTGGTGTCCCTGTGACCAGGTCAGCTGGAGAACTGTATCCACCTGGGAGCAACTCTGCTCCTGCTCCTTCTCCTTCCCACAGCTGCTGCTCCTTCCCTGTGCTCTGGGGATGGTGAAACTCCAGGGAGCGAGGCAGGATGGACTCTGTCCCACAAGGAGATCCTGTTTTCCTTGGCTGTATGGTCTGCTCTGGGGCAGAAGCTCCAGTGGGTGCTTCCCAAGGCCTCTGCTTGGACCTGCCTGTTCCCAACACTTTCTTGAGGCACAGAGTTCTTCAGCCTGTGTGAATTTGGTTTTTGGTTTTTTGGTGGTTTTTTTTTTTGTTTGCTTCTTGGCTTGGGGCAAGAGTTACAGATTTATGTGTAAACACAGGCAGTGTTTGGAGCTGGACTGAAATGAGACGTTGGATTCCTATCAGAGCCTTTGCTGAATAAACTGAGGAGAAACGGAGCAGAAAGACCTTGCAGGAGGTGGGAGAGACCAGGCAGGTGTTCCACAGCCTTCTCCTCACGTGGTGGTGACAGCAGCTCCAGGCTGGGGCTGGGAGAAGTGAGGAACAGCTTCCCTACTCCAGGATTTTACCATTTCCAGGGATCCAGTGGCAAGGTGGGAGCTCCAGCCCTCCCTCCTGCATAGGAGAGGGATGAGGGCGAGCTCAGCTTTTCCTCCCAGCTCACAGAAAGATCTTCAGTGGGCCAGGGTTTAATTCCCCTTTCCAAACAGCTCCTGTTGTGCTTCCAGCCTGCAGGATGGGGCAGAGGGAGGTGTGGGAGGCCCCAGCTCGAGGCCACGACATGCAGTGTTTGCTCACAGGCCCTGCCACATAACGAGTGCAGGAATCATAAACCAGGTGTTCCCCATCCCTGAACTTCATCCCTCGCCACCTCCAGCAGCCATAAACACCAGCAGTGTTTGTTGTGGGCCGTGGAGGGCTTTTGGTTTGGTTTTTATGGTGACTTTGTGCCAACAGGTTTGTGGATTCAGGGCTGGTGTTCAGTGGGATGGGATGGGAGAAGGTCTGTGCCAGGAGTTTGGAGTGAGGGTTCTTGGGGAGTTCTGGGTCCTGCTTGGAGAAAGAAGTACAACAGCAAGATGTGGTGTCCACCTGCATCTCCACCCCCTGCCAGGCTTCCCTGACAGTCCTTTCTGGCCTGGCCATAGTGATGCCAAGAATCTTTATTTTCTCCTTAATACATCTCTCTCTTTGCTGTAAGGCACTGCCAGAGCTGAACTGGGGCTGAAAACCACTGAGAGGGCAGAGTTCTGTGGATATTACTAAACCCAGAAGAAAATCTGCAAACTTAGTGTAATTTCTGCAATTTAAATGACATTACTTTTAATGACACAGAGGACACAACTGGTCACTGGTGCTGGTACCACCCTGTGCCTCTGCAGTGTCACCTGTTGGTTTAGTGGGTGTTTAATGGCCCTAAATCCTTTCTGCTGGTGTTGATTTGCTTCTGTGGTTCAGCAGCAAAGAAACAGCAGTTGGATGGGGCTTGGGGCAACCTGGGGTTAGTGGAAGGTGTCCCTGCCAGTGGCAGGGAGTGGAACTGAATGGGTTTTAAGGTCCTTTCCTACCAAACCATCCCAGGATTCTGTGATTCCATGGAATACGGATGAGGGCACCTGCAGAGGAGCAGGTTTGATGAAAACTCCCTCTCCCCATGCCCTCCAGGCTTTTCCCACCATGCTGCTTTCCAAATCCACAGCCCAGAGTGCTGGTTTGCTCCCTGTGGAGCAGATTCCCCCCTGGAGCAAACACTCTGGGTGTGGATGGAGCGATGCCAACACACACGGGTGGAAAATCTGCTCCAGCATCCCAGTTTTCTCCTGCAGATCCTAGCAAAGTGCTGCTGAAGGGAAGTCTGTTTGCCAGTCTGCCCTGCCTCGCTCCCTCCTGGAGTGCACACAGCAGGAGTTTGTATGCAGCCAGGGAAAACCAAGGGAATTTTGTTCCCAGCCTGTGCTCACAGCTCCCAGCGAAGGCAGAGGGGAGGCTTTGCTAGACATGAGTTCAAATAACTGTTACTGGAGTCAAAGGATGGAAAACCCAACATTTTTATTATGGGCTGGAACTAGAGATGCAGGACAGCTGCTAATTCCCCTGATGTTGGCATGGGGGGAGGTTGTGCATCCAGGTTTTTGTTATTCAAACTCCCCAACTCATGTTCAGATGGGGATATGCTGTAACTGTAATATTCCTCTTATCTTTCTTTTCTCCCCTCTCTGTCCATGTAATTTATTTTGCTATTCTTTAATATCTTCCTTTCCTTCTGCCCCTTTATTTTTATTAACTCACCTAGAGCACTTGAATCAGCAAATTAAAAAAAATGAAATTGCAATCCCAAATTTTCTAGTGGGAGAATAAGCATGTTTTTGGCACTGCCTCTTGCCATTGTTTTGTTAAGACAGACTCTCCTTAATTCCCCTTTTCCATTTCAGAGCCTGCCCTTCCTTTATAAGCCCAGATTTCATCCCATTTGTCCTCTCTTCCCTCCCTCCTGACTCATTTCCACTTCCCATTTCTTTTCTCTTTCCCTTTCCTTTCGCCAAGCATCCTCTGATCTTACACTCTGCTATTTTTAATTCCTCCTTCCCAGGCCTGGATCCACCCCTGACTCGGTGCCCTCTTCCCCTCCAAACTGAAAGGACAGCCAGGGCAAAAATTTCCTCAAAATCTAATTTTTCCCACTGCTGCCTCCATGTGTGGAGCTTGCTGCTCTTGTGGCCCTCCAGGAATTTCAAAATAGAGCTAAAGCTGCCCTCAGCCTTGTTCCATGTGATTCCTGACCCATTTAATCAGAGCCTTCCTCGCAGGCAGTTTGGTCACTGTGCTCCTCACGCCAAATATTCCTCCCATGCGGCTTTTCTGTCCGTCTGGAACATTTCTGCCTCCAGCCTCACCTCACTTTCCAGCCCCAGCTGTAAAAAACAGCTTTCCATCACTGTCATGCCGTGGCAATCTGGGTGTAGGCAGCAAACATTGGGTCATTTCTTTTCCGTGGGGTGGGAATGTTTGTCGCACTGGGAGCAGTTGGAGTTTTAAAGGAGCCAGTGGGATGTGGGCAGGTTTGAGAGCTTTCATCCCCAGGCTCACTGGAAATGAGCTGCAACTCCATAAATCTTTCCACCAGTTTGCTAGGATGATCAGTGAGCACCTTGCTGGGATATAAGATCCATTTTAAATGGAAATTTAAGGGAAAAAAATTGATTTAATGAAAGGCTGGGGGAAAAGGAAAAGGATTTTTCCGTTCTGTGTTATTACCTACAAAGGAATTCTTGTCCTAATCAAAGCTGGGGGGTCCAGGAGCTTTCAGAGCAAAGAATGCTCAGCATTCCCTCCCAAGGACCTTCTTTATTCTGGATATCAGGCACAGGACATCACCACGGGGGATCACAACCACCACTAGTCACAACTTGCAAGGCTTAGCTGGCAACAGATAAATACTGAGCCTGGGAAGTCAAAACAGTCCTTGAATCTCTGCTTTCAGCAGCAAAGTTCATTTGGTGCAAAGTGTTTCAGATTTCCACATCACATCTGGTGGGTCTCTTTCAGGAGACCTCCCAAAAATTAAGCCCAAATATTTCACTGCAGAAATGAAATCCCCAGGGCACTGCAGATTAGTTAGAGCCTGTGGAGTTCTAAGATTCCTGAGATGGAGTGCTGAAGATTCCAGGAATTCTCTCAGAGGTGAAATTATTAACCAACCTTTTGTTCCTCAGGCAGGTCTGCACTCACTGAGTCCTGTGCTGATCTGCTCTTCCACCTTTCCTGAGGTGTTCCCAGACTTTAATGGGAGCTGGAATGAAAGAATTCCAATTGGGATCATTAGTGAAATGCAGAGTTTAATATCAGGGACAAAAGCACAATGAGACACAAAACAGAGGAGCAGATTATTTTTTTCCTCTAAATCCCTGTCTGAAGATTTCCATCTATTTTATAGGCAAATTTATAGGTTCTTATCAACCATAATGAAACGTGGGATGTGCTGATCCACTCTATTCCACAGGGATCAGAATCAGGCCAGGAGTCACAGGAAAAACTTGTGGAAGGGGTAGAAAGAAGGGGAAATTTCAGTGCAGGGATTTTTACCAATTATCTTGTTAAGAGGAAAAGGTTTCTCCTGCCTTTTCCACCTGGAATTGGCCATGGATTCAGCTACAAAATTTTGCTTTTCAGATGCAACAGATTTGATGTGCTTTCACTGTTTGCTTTCAACTAGCAGGATATATATTCATCATTTTATGGGCCTATATGAGTAAAATTAATGGTAAAGTTACTCTGAGAGTTTTTCTGGCCTTTATTTAACGGGGTAACCTATTAATTGCCTAAAAATTCAGCAGCCACCACCACTTCTGGCCTTTCTTACTAGGGTCTGCTTGTTTAAAAAGATGGATGGGAATTTATTTTGTCCTGTCTGGCACAGGGTGTTCTTTATGGCAAATCAACCCCTTCCAGCAGTCTCCAGAGAGAAATTCTCTGACATTAAGGAACAATTTCTTCTCTTCATCATAAAATTTTCTATATGCATTATAAACACATCTAAAATCAATCCAGGGGTAAACACAAGCCCATTCATTTTAAAAGGTTAGTCTTTCTATGTCTGTTATATAGATATATATACGCATTTATTATATTGCATATAAATGTCAAGTGTGACCTTTTTCTGCTGTGATCCACAATTTACGTCGGGCTTGTATAAAAGCACAGCTGTCACATTTATTTTACATCCACACGGAGCTGAATTCCACACAAAATATCCCTGAAATTGCTGCTTTAAGCAAGTTTGAGGCACATTTTAAAAAACATATTAATGGAAATATATCGGTGTAAACTGCCTGGTGGAAATAAAGCGAAGAGTTTATTGGTACATTAATAGGCAGGGGGGAAAAAAAGGATGCGCCAGAGGGGCTCTGCAGCCCAGGAGGGTTTTTTCCAGCCCCTGCCCTCGATCCTGGTTGACATCCCAAGGGCTCGGGATGCTCCAAGGCTGGACATGGCAATCAGGATCATGGAATAACAGGAATATCCAGGTTGGAAAAGACCCCCAAGCCCATCGAGTCCAACCATTCCCCAGCACTAAACCACGTCCCCAAGTGCCACATCCCCAGGGATCTCAAACCCCTCCAGGATGGGCTCTCTGGGTTGCTTGACAACCCTTCCCAGGAAGAAATTTTCCATAATATCCAACTAAACCTCCCCTGGTGCAAGGGGGAGGTTTCCATCCAGGAGGAAACTTCTCCTTCCCCTTCCAGGTTCTCCATCCTTCCAGCATGCAGATGTTCTCTCCATCCTTCATCCAGGATGAACACGAGGACATGCAGGGATGAAACCTCTCCTTCCTCTTCTCTTTCCCCGCTCAGTGAGGACCATCCCCTCGCTTTCATGTTGTCACCATTGATGCTTTTGGTGTCACGGCACGGTTTTGGGGTCAGGCACGCCCCGTGACCCCCAAACTGGGGATGTACAGAGTGGGAAACCTCCCACTCATCCCGGTCATGGCACGGGGGGATGGAGACTGGAGACCCCCGAGTGATCCAGGACACGGTTCGGTGGCACAGGTGGAGCACGGGGGTGACCGCGGGGTGACAAACAGTGCCTGGGGGTGACATTGCCCAAGGGGGGTAGGCAGTGACCGGGGTAACAGTGCCTGGGGGCGACTGGCAGTGTCCAAGGGGGACAGACAGTGCCTAGGGGACAGTGCCCGGGTGTGCCGGGCGGTGTCCGGGAGGGACAGACAGTGCCCAGACAGGTCACCCGCCCCCGAGTGCCACCGTCCGGCTGCCCCCCCGCGCAGCTTTCGGCGGGCGCGGGTGTCCGGGAGCCGCGGATCCGCGCGGGCTGTGGTTGGCGCGCCCGCCCGCCCCCGGCGGCGGCGGCGGCGCGGCGGCGCAGGCGCGGTGCGCGCATTCCATGATGGCGGCGCGGGCGGGCGGCGGGCGCTGAGGCGGCGGAGCCCGCGGGGCACACGGTCAGTGCCGGGGGGAGCGCACGGGCAGCGCCGCGGGCCGCTCCCCGCTACCCCTTCCCCGGGCCTCGCCGCACCGCGGGGCGGCGGAGAGCGGCGGTGCCCTGGCGGGGCGCGGTGGGCAGTGCCGGGAGCGGAGCCCCGCGGAGCGCAGGGCGGGAGGCGGCGCGGAGCCGGGCGGGGGCGGCGGGAGGGACAGGCTGGACCGCGGGGACCGGCAGGGTGTTCTGAGGCTGGGGGGAGCCCGGGGGGTGAGGCAGGCTCGGGGCTGGACGTGGCGCACGGGGCAGGTGGGGCAGGAGCCGATGTCCCGGGACATTGATGGGGTGCCGCGGGGAGGATGGGGTGGCCGGGATGGGATGGAGTGCTGGGATGGGGTGGGATCCGGGGATGGGATGAGATCCCGGGGATGGGGTGCCTGGGGTGGATGTAGTGCCCGGGTGCGGGGCGGGCAGCGCTCAGGCTGTGCGGGACAGGGCCGGGCTGTGTCCCCTGCAGGGCACAGCGATCCCCAGGAGCCCCGGCGGGCTGGGCATGCAGGGCTTGGGGAGCAGCTCCTAACGGGACTGCTGGGGCTGGCCGGGCCGAGGCCGGGCGGGGGGCTGAGCCTGCCGGGATGGGGTTAATGCCAGCCCGCTCCGCCGATCGCGCTTCCCCCGCCCGTTCCCGCACGGATTCTCCGTCTCCTTCTTCCCCTTTCCCCCCGCTACCCTCCCGTTTCCCGGGGCTGCGGAGGGCTGCCATGTGCAGTCGTCCCCCCCAGGTCCCCCCTGGCCGCCCCCCCGTGCTCCCTCCCGGCCGCTGCCTGCGAATGCCACGTAGCCTTGTAGTTGTTCCCCTTGGCTGCTCGCAGCTCCGGTCCCAGACACCTCCCCCGGCTCCTCCTGGGCTCGGGGCAGGGGGAGGTCACTCCTGTCAGCCCCTGCCTGCCTGCCTGCCTGCTGACCATCTTCTGCCCTCCCCCTTTCCGCTGTGTCCCCCCGCCCTGGGGAGCAGCGCTGGGGACTCCACTTTCTGCCCACTCCTATTTATGCCTCTCACAAAGGGCTGGGGACTTCAGCAGCAGTTTCTTCTCTTCGGGGACAGTCTCTTTCATTCTCTGCCCCCAGACTCAGCAGCCCCTCTGCCACCTCAAAGCTGAGGAGTTTTCTGTCCTAATCTCCGAAAACAGGGCAATAATGCATTGCTGGCAGGTGTATTTGGTCCCTTCTGCAGCTCACCCAGCTGGTTTCTGAGTTCCCTTTCTGTTTAAAACTTCCTTGGAATGATGAAAATGTTCTGTAATTAATAATTGAGGTTTCAGTTCCTGTCCATTCTGCTGATACTTCATGTCTTCTCTGTCCCGTGGTAGTTAAATTTTTTCACATTGGCAGCCCTTCCTTGCTTTCCCTGCTGCCTGATTGGGAATATTGACACACAGATAAGTTTCCCGACAGCCTGCTCCACGTATGGCTGTGGCCTGTGATTCCTGATGTTTTCCTAATGTATTTATCTTTACAACACTCAGTTCAATAGGGAAATACTATCTCAGTCAGGGATGGAAAGACTGAGGCACCGAAATATTTATGGCCCAAGGTCACACAGGAAGTATGTGGTGAGGCAGGGAATTGAATCTAGATTTCCTGAGCCTCAGATTAGCATTTGAACCAGGGAAGCATCCTCTCTGTGTTTTAAGCCAATAAATTGACCTTGGAGTTAAGATCCAGTATAGAAGAAAGTACTTTGTGTTTGGTTCAGTATCTCTGTGAGTAAGAAGCAAAGCCCGAGTTGCTTCCCACACTTGCATTCCTTCCCTTGGTTTATGTAATTTGTGAAAAAGGATAAGGTGGTAAAATGGGAAAGATGTTGACTTTCTCAGGACTCAGTGTGTGATCATGGTTGTTGAAAACCAGCCAGCTATTACACTCTCCTCTCTTTTAGGGCTTTTCACCTTCCTGTTTCCAAATCTTGGAAAGTTTTGAAGCGCTGTTGTTGTCTGGGATTCATTTGTTCTCAGCTAGGATCAAATAAATCTCATTTTCTGTAGAGCTGAACTACTTCACTGGATCCCAAATCTCAGTTTGGGATCCTTCATGGAGCAGCCAGTGGATAAACAGGGCTGGAACTGATGTCTCACACACCTCCTGGAGCAAGCTCTTACAAGTTATATACTCAGCTGTAGCTCAGGATGGCTGCAGCAAGTTTTTGGAAAACTTGCCTTTAGCTGGAATGAAGCAGCACTTTGACAATGCAGTGGAATAATTTCAGCTCCTTGGGCTGGGTATGTGCACAAATACCAAATTTCCCTGCTCTTCTCCTGGGACAGCTGAATTTTGGTGGTGATTTGGTAGTTCATTTTCCTCCAGTGGTTTTGAGGAATTGGATGTTAGGATGTTTTAAAACAATAACTCCTGGTGGATTCACCTTTAGAGAGAATAAAGATAACTTTGTCTAGACAAATCCATTTCCTGCCACAAGCCCTGATCACAAACTGCATCTCTCTTTGATGTTGCACTGACACCAAACCTGGACATAAATGTTCTAAAACACTCTTTTCATAGCCTTTTGGTTGGCATTTTTGGAGGTTGGCAGTGGCATTGTGTTGACTGTGGGGCTTGTCCCACCCCTGCCAACAACTGTCATCTTTTATGGTTATTTTTAGGAAAAGTTTGTTGAGTCCTTAAAAAAAAATCAATATTTCATATATGCTGTGCAGACAGGAAAAATTCCAGCATTCTGCTCCCATTCTGCCTGGCCTTGGGTGAATTTCATGCAAATTAAAATATATCTTTTATGCTTGAAAGAGTGGCATTTTTATTTGGTGACTTGCTATTTCCACAATTGGGAAACTTGTCAGATTTAGAAGAAAATACGTGACTGGGAAGACATTCTTACAATACTGTGCATCAAAGTCAGGAGCTGGTATGAAATCTTTTAAGAATTCCTTCCCTAGTTCCATATTTTCTTAATTTCCTGCCATGATTTCATTGAACTGGAGAAGAATTTTAAAATTATCTCTGAAAGCAGATGAGAAAAACCTCAATATTAGTAATCCTGCAAGAGGCTTGAGGGAAAAAATTACATTTCTCACTTCTAATTTTGGTCTGTCTGAAAGCACCAGGTTTGAACTCTCAGTATTTAAACCTGGAGTTGCTCAAGGCTCTGGGCTCAAGGCTGGGGGATGTGGGAGCAAGAAACCTGTGCATTTTTTCACCTGTTTTTAGCACGTTGTCATGAAGCTTCCCAAGGTCAAGATGGTTGGTTTTCAGCTGTTATCTTTGCTGCAAGCCAGACCTTCACTGAAAAGTTTTGGATTCCTGAGTGAGGAGCACACACTGAACTCTTTATTGCATTCTTGAAGAGCTTATTGTAAAAGCAGCGATAATTTATTCTTTCAGTGGTGCTAACACAATCCTTTCTGTGTATTGACCAGCACAGACAGACCACTGGCTCCCAGCCCTTCGGCCCTTTCAATCCTAATGTAAATCTCCCCTTGTTCCCAGGATCTTGATTGATGTGGAAAATGCCTCCTTTTGCCCAAGATTCACTCTGGTGCCTGATGCTTTACATTCGATATTTTTGCAGTGTCTCGTTTCAAGTAGTTCAGGAGGAACATTTGTTAGCTTGTGAAGCTTCAGAAGCATCTTCAAGTGACATCATCAGTGTGACTTGAAGACAGCATCACCTTTTTGGTGACAATGACAATGGGTTGCTGTGTGGGAGCTTCTCCAGGCAGCCTCAGGAGCCACCAGGATTGAGATGTCTTGGAGCATCCCAGTAGAACTGCAGGACAAACCACACCTGCCTGGGCTTTGTCTTTAGGGATTCAGCAGGAATTTCTTCATGGAAAGGGTTGTCAGGCCTTGGAAAGGGCTGCCAAGGAGGTGTGGAGTCCCCATCCCTGGAGGTGTCCAAGGAAGGACTGGATGTGGCACTCAGTGCTCTGGGCTGGGGACAAGGTGGGGATCAGGCACAGGTTGGAACTGATGATCCTGGAGACCTCTTGCAACCTTAATAGTTCTGTGAAAAATTATGTTGGGAATTAACTGATACCTGCAAAAGCTTCCTATGTTTGGAGGGACAAAACAGAGCCCAGTGTGCAAATATTTCAGGAAGTGGTTTAATGCTGGATGCAGCTTGAGAAAGATGGTCATTTTTACATTATTAAATACAACATCTTGAGTGGCTTGAGCAGCTCCTGGAGCTGTTCATTTCCTTTTGCTGGAGCATCTTAAGTGTAGCAGTTTCTAGAATAAAGCTGTGCTGCCACATAACAGCAAACTGGGATTGTATTTCCAGATTTATGTACAACTTACGTCTTTTAATGCACCTTATCAGGGGGTAAATATGTGCATGACAATTTAAATTTGGATATGTTTGGAACCTATTTTTTCTGTCTTCATTACCATGTAGAGCAGATACATAAAACAGATAACTAAATAAATACAGTTGTGTATAAAGAACTCCCTAGAACTGCCTGTCACCTCCTGGCTCCTGCTCTTTCCATGAATCTGCTGTGTTCCCTGCAGCTTGTTTTCCTTCAGATTTCATGTTTGTCAAGGCACTAACATGAAAATGGGGTTTTTTGTGTGCAGAAAGAAGCCTGAGGACAGCACACGTTGCTCACTCTGCGGCAGGCACTGGAACACTCACCAGGAGGAATTCCAAGTCAGGAGAGCGACAACGGTAATTACACAGAATTTAGGATTCTCCCAGGTCTTATGAAGTGTTTGTGTTCTCATTGAGTCTCTAAGTAACACTTTTAAGTTGAAATGAATACATATGACAGACTTTTAAACTTAGGATTCTTTTTTTCTTCTGGAAGAAATTTCTGGATGACTTCTTATCAAATGGAAAAATTAATTAGGGAGAATTAACTCAACTGATTGAGTTCTTGAGGTAAGAAGAGTTTCAGATTCCACATGAAAATTATTGATTTTGTAAGGTGGCAGCCTTATCTCTATTTTCACATTTCTTACTCTTTTCTCCTCCCTTCAACCACTTAGCTGGAAGTTTTTTCTTGGAGAGAATTGCATAATTGGCTTTGGATAAAGAAAGTAAATTCTGTTTTTAGCCAAATGCATTTCCTGTGTGGAGAGCAGCTGGAGTGGGTGACAGCATTCTGGTAGTGCCTTGCTCAGATCCTTTGGTTTTAGTTGGAGATCATGGAATTGAATTCCTTTTCATGGAACTGGTCAGGTCATTGAACTGATCTGCTGGAAAAGCAGAAAGGAATCTGTCAAAAACTTGGGGAGGAATGTTGGAAAGCAGAAGATGCTCAGCAGATGGATTTCATACCTGATCCAAAGAAAAAAGTGATAATTATGCTGTATTCCCTGGAGCTGTACAGGTGCTTTGGGAAGAAAATAATTTAACCAGGTTAAATCCAGGTTTATAAATTCAGCTGAAGTTTTTTTTATCTGCTGTTCCTTTATTAAATAACTTCAGCATTAATATCTCTTCCATAGAAATCAGCTGCTCTCAGTTCTGCTAAGTGAGGCATTAAAGTGACCACTGATGTGTCACTTGGGTTTGTCACCTCCAGTTGCTTGCAGGAGTAAAGGCAGAATTGAATGTTTGCATGGGAGGAGTTTTAGTTACTCCTGAAGTAACTAGCAAGATGTTCATGTTAGTTTCAGGCAGATTCTGCTGTTCCAACAAAAGCTTTAATATGGTTACCCAGGTGTGTATTTCTGTTCATTTCAGTGTCAGGGGTGAGAATTATTTGGAGAAACTATTCAGCTTTGGAAGATATTATGTAAACAGCATTCTGGTGTATTGTAAACTGTCACTTTGCTTTTTAATGCCTGGATTTCTTAAAATCCAAACTTGATAAAAACTTATGTAAACTATCATCCTTAGGTTCTTCAAAACTGATCATTTCTACTTAGGCAATTACATAAAAATGTGATTAAATCCCCAAACTTCTAGTGGGTTTGTTGATTTGCAAATAAATATTTAAAGCTCAGATACAGAATCAAATTATTTCAGTGTGTTGCCACCCATCAGCTGAGCTGTAGCAGAGGTTCTGTGCTGCTCCTGGCCATCACCCAGACTGAGGGAAGTGTTCCTGCTCCAGCCTCATGGGGATGAGCTCACACTTGCATTTTTCCCTTGCATTTTCCATGAACTAAAAAAATGCACATGGTTTGATGCCACGAGACTGCTCAGCTGTGGTAATTACAGTCATTTATTGGTGTGTTTTAGCCCTGGGTTTAAGTATAACCTGTTCCAACCAGCCCAGTTTGACCCAGTGCTCAGCTGAAGTGTTACAGCCCCAACCTCTGGTGTTGTGCAAGGAAAAGTCTTCAGTTGTTGTATCAAAATAATTCTTCCTTGGTCAGAGTTTGCAGAATCTGTTCCAATTTGAAGAAATCCTTTGCTTTCCCTGGGTTTTTCTGCTCGGTTTTGAAGTTCTGGTTAAAGAGGGTTGTTAAATGAGGGAGGCCTGGTTGTGCTGCTTCCAGCATTCTGGTGATCTGCAAATCAGAGCTGATGGAAAATCAGCTTTTGCATCCTTAGAGCCTGCAGAAACCTGGGAGCAAACTCCTGCTTGTGTTCCTCCTGTGAAGTCCTGATTTTCCTCCTGTTTTGTTGGATTAGACAGCAGCTGACTGCTCAGAGCTGTCTCATGGTAGGGAGCCTTTCCTGGAAATGGCTTGGTTGCTGTTGGTTTTAATAGTCTGCATGATTGCCGTCCCTGAGTCGAGTTTAAAGTAAATAAATCATTGGAGATACGGAATGCAAGCGTTTGGAAAAGAGCTTTTGGATCACCTCTGTCTCATACCAGCTGTGTGTGTGTCTGCCATCCCATAATGCTCCCTAAATTCATGGAGGCATCACCCAGCTCTGGCACTAAAAAGGGCTCAGTTTTGGTGCTTTCCTGGCGCAAGTCTAAGAGGTTTCATCCAAGTTTGGCATAGGACAAAGAAGAGCAGCCAAGCTCTGGGTGCACTTAAATTTCCCACTTTCCCTGGTCCTCACTTGAAGATCCTGAAAAAAAGCTTTTAAAAATACTTAACATTTCTTCCTTGCTGTGAGCTGGGTGTTCCTGGCTGGAGGGGAGGGCCTGGGATGAACAAGGTGCTGTGGAATGATGTGTTCCTGTTGGAGTGAACATGTCTGCACATACAACAGCCATTCCTTTGGGTTGTTCCCAGGCTCTGAAACACAACTTTCTCCCTGGAATTGGAGAAAGCTGGTAAATGGGCAGAACTTTTTTATTTTCAGGGGGAAAAAAAATCATAAAATAGCTTCAGTTTTACCTTCCACTTCAAGACAGATTTGTCCCATGGGGAGTAGTTGTGCTCAGTTCTGCAGATCCTTCTGGATTTCAGAGCCCTGGGAGCAAGTACAGCTCCCTGCAGGAACTTGCAGTTCCCAGCTGGCAAACCTTGGCACACTTGGAAATGCTTTGTTTCATCTGCCCAGGTCTGTGTTACTGCCAGGTGTGAATTCCAGCTGCCTTTTTGCTGACCAGTTCAGGTGCAAGGGAGAATTCCAGGCACACACAAGGGCTTGTGCTCTGTCTTGTGCCTCTGGGCAGAAGTTTTTTGGGATTACTTTTCCATGGAGTATAGTGTCTGTTACTTCCATAGCTTCCAAGTGATTTAGAGAATCAAGTGAATATAGAATTTCTCTAGTATGTGGTTAATGTGTAAATAAACTGGTTGTCTTCAAGGTCTGAAAAACCCAGAATAATGTGGTTTTAAATTCACAGTTTTACACTTGGAAAATCATATTTAAAATAAATACATTGTTATGTTGCATTTAATAAAGGGTTTTTCACATAAGCTTGAAAGTTTTTTTTGCTTTGTGTAGCTTTAGGACATTAAAATGAGCATCTTGGCTTTTTCCAGAAAGTCTCACCTTCCTAACAGGTGGAAAAAAGATAGTTTTACATTTAAGTCTTGTTTTTTCTCTTTTTCTTCGTAAAAGCATTTTTGCAGCTAGAAAATTCCTTAATCCCTTTATTTTTTAAAGTTGAAATAAGAATGAAGCACCTTAATGGCTCAGTCCTTTGAGGTGCTCAGTTCTCTGGAATATTTGTAGAAGCAGGACTGGGATTAGGGCAGGAATAGAACCTTTCAGGAGCTCCTGGGTTTTGGTTCATGGGACTGCTCACTTAGGAAGCAGCACACAAGTGCTCAGCATTCAACTCTGCTTTCCTGGCAATAAGAGAAAAGCCATAAAAGAACTAAAACAACGAAGAGAAATATTTATCCAAAAGTTAATGTCATGTTTGCATTGTAGAAACTGTTATTGTCAACTTTACAGGCCTCCTAAATGAATAATTCTGAGGGCAGACATGGCCTTAATGTGAGCATAATATTAAATAACAAATCAAATCTAATGCACTCTGGGCACTGACAGAGCTTTTCTGCCCAGCTCCCAGCTCTTCCTAATGGACTTTTTCCTTGGGAAGAGCAGCAGGAAGCTGTGCAGCCCCTGGAAAAACATGTGTGAGCCTGGAGGGTGGGCACTGGGCTGTCTGTCCCCTGGAATCCCGAGGGATGGAGTTTCAGGCTGGAAAACAATCCTGAAGTGCTGGGGGAGTGCTGGGGGAGGGTGCAGGGGGCAATTGTTTGATTGCTTTCCTGGCACAGTCCCTCTGGAACCTGATCCCCAGGGATGAGAGGATGGAAATTGATAGCATCCCTTGGATCAGTGCTCCCCATGCCTTGGGAGTTGGATCTGCTTTTCTGTGTGGTTTTAGGGATTTTGGTGTCTGGGAAGTGAGGGCTTCCATCCCTATCTTAATCTTCCTCCAGGGAGAATTTTAGGAGCATTGAGGTCTCACAGTGGCCTGAGAGATGAGCATTAATACTTGATTAAAAATCCTTCTGTAATTTGGTAGGTGCTAAAAGCAAACAGTTGGAGCAGAGTGTGGATACCTTGTCCAATGTGTGTGTGTGGAGCTGGGCTGGAATTCTATTGATTTTTGATTTTTTTTTTTTTTTTTTTTTCTGTTTTTCTGAGGTCACAAGCCTCACCTGGGTCAAAGCCATCCCTGGGTTGGGCTCTGTCAATATTCAGAATATTTGAGCCCATTTGTTGGGTAAACCATGAGGAACATTTCCAGGCTCAAGGCTGTGTTGCCCTCCTGGCTGGAAGCCAAACTTCCCACAAGATGCTGTGTCCTAACTCCCTCGGGGGTTGTTATAAATGATTTCCAGGATTTTAATCAAAACATGGCTTTAGTGGAGAACAGAGGACTTATGGAGTGGGGGTGGTCCCTCCAGAGCTCAGGCTGTAACTGAGCTTCTGTTAAATCTCTCTTTGCCTCAGTCTTGCTCAAAGTAAACCCAGTGCAGGTCTCACGTGTGGTCCTGGGGCACAGACTATTTTAGGATCAGGATGCTACCTTCAACACCATGTTAATGCTGTTTATTGGAAAAACTTGGGTGGGAGAGGGCAGCTTGGGTCTATTTTCCCCAATTTTTCCTGCTTCAGAATTGCATGGGGCATATCTGGGCTTTTTAGGAGTCATTGTGAAGGTTGGATCTTTTTGACAAGGTTATTCCTCAGCCTGAGGTTGGGGATGGCTTTGGGTTTGGCTCTGTGGTTGTTCTTTTTAACAGCCTTTGGAGCTGAGTGATGGAAAATTGAACTGACAGAGTAGAGTGTGTGTAAATTACTCAGAGCCTCAGTTTGTAGGAGTACTGGATTTTAAAGCATGGCAGTAACAAATAAGACTCTTTATCAGAGAACATGGGTTTTTCCCCTTCACTTAGAGAAAATAAATTTGCTATACTTTTGTATATTATATAGTATTTATAATACTAATTAGTAATTCTGTCAGTATAAAAAGGTGTAATTAAAGCTTTAGGTGTTTATACAATGCTGGTTTTAGTAAAGAGCAATATTAGAGTTCTTTACTTTATGCAGTAAATGAAAACATAGGATCAGGCTGGCAGGTTGCATAAGGCACTGAACCTGGAAATCAGGAAGTCTCTGCTGAATTTCAGGCTCTCCTTCCTGGACACATTGTTCTTTCTAACTCAGCCATGCTGTATTAAAAAAAAAAAAAAAAAAAAAAAAAAGTCTCCATTTAAGTAATAAGCTCCTTGGAATAGGAACTTTCTCATCTTAAATCCCACACTTGCTGTAATGAAAATCCAGCCTTTGGGACAGCTTCTGTCTGGGATTATAAACTTATTTTGCACTGTTTATGAAATTTGTTTGGTTTCTGCTTTGGACAGTGGATTGAAGCTGATCCATTCCTGTCTGCAGTGTTCCTCCCAGTGAGATCCTTCTGGAGAGCCATTTTTAGTATAATAGGAAAATACTTTAATGTGAGACAACAGGAATTTTGAAACTTGCTAAATCCATAGTGCTGTGACACATTTGCCCAATAGATAATCTCACATTCTGTTATCATGTCTAAAGGATACAATGCCCATGAAAAAGTTATTTTTTGAGTTTATTGAATTTTTCTTTTTAATATTACAATTAATAAATACACAACCTTTTTGTTCTTACATGCCCTGCAGTAAATACTAGCAAATTTGTTGTTAGTGCCAAAAGAGAAGGACCTCTGTAAATCATAAATTACTGATGACCACTCCAAAAACTCTTGATAAAACAGGAGTGATGTGTTTATCCAGGAAAATTCTTCTGGCCATAACATTTCTTCCAGATATTGCTGTGAGAATTTTGCAGTTGTTTCTCCTGTGTCATTCAAGTGGAAGTGACAGAGCTGCAGTGATTCCTCATCCCGAGCCGCACGTTGGAAATGGCTAAAGGAGCCTTAGGAATGCTGGGAGTTCTTCCCAGAAGTTTATAGAGTCATGAAGGTTGGAAAAGACCTCTAAGATCCCCAACTCCAACCATTTGGAAAAGACCTCTAAGATCCCCAACTCCATCCCCATGCCCTGGAATTACTCATCATTCCCCTTTAGATCCGAACCGCCGGAGACAATTTTGGCATTTCGGACTGTCTCATGTGAATCCTGATGTGTTCCAGACTCAAGGTGGGATGATCCCATATCAGACAGCCCTCCCTAGCTCCCTCTGCTCCTCTCCATCCATCAGGGAGCTGCAGAGCTGTTTTCCATGGAAATTGGAGCCTGGAATCAATGAGCACTGAGCAGCTCCTCAGGAGCTGGCCGAGCTCCAGCAGCTCTGCCAGGCAGGAATTTGGGATGGAGCAAAGGGAAGGCAGTGCTGGAGTCTTCCAGAGGCTTGGCATTTTCACTATGGCAGGAAGTGAGGTCAAGCCCAGCCGCTGTGCACGGGAATTGTTTGCTGCAAGGGCAGCCCTGGAGATTTTCTGCTTTTCTTAGAAGCCCTTTTCAGGCTGAGAGTGTTCATGGAAATGTTGCCTTGTTTTGAGCACAGGAGCATGAGTGGCCGTGTTCCATGAGATTGTTAAATTACTCCAGTACACTCATCAGGGCCCATTTTTACAGTATGGATTGGGTTTATTTAGTTTAAAAGATGTTTTATTGTGAAAAATTGCTATATTTCAGCTTTTTAGAGATGTGTGTGTTGAATAATCTTTGAAAACAAAAGCTCAAGTTATTTAACTTAGAAATGTTTTACCCACTATCACTTCTTTCAGCTTCAAGTTGGTTTCTGAGATGATTAATCCCAATTATTTTATGTTTTTATGGCTCTCATGGTCTGTGGGCTGAATTCATCCCTCAGATCAGCCCAGGTTTGGGAATGACCTTTAGCTGATGTGTAATAGAAACCATTGCAAAGAAATGAATCAGGCCAGAAGTGCCCTTGCAAAATGTAACCTTTCTAAAATTTAATCTGTTTAATTCCATACTGACTCAAAAATCTCCAGGACAGGGTGACAAAGCTGTAGAGATACCTCTACAAATTCTGCTATTGATTCATATTTAATGAGTCACTAAACTTCAGTTTATTCCTATAAATTACAAAATTTGCCTAGTCTTTAATGCTTCCAGATGGGATTTTTCTTGCTTATATTTAGTCTAGAATTTAAGATTCAGTGTATTAGCTCATCTTTAATGTCAGTGCAGCCTGTGAATTCCCAGGACTGTACTTTTTCCTTGTTGTTTTTTTTTTTTTCTGACCACTTGAATAGTTCCTGGTGATGATAAATCCCTCACTGCCAAGAACAGACCATGGCAAAAGCAGTTTGAGCTGCTCTTCCTGAGATTTGATGGAATAAAGTGGCTTTAGGGACCAAGCAGCTTTTTGATGCAGTTCTCCCTGTTAGTGGGTTGTTCTTCTGGACCATGAACAACCCCCTAGCTGGATTTGCCTCTCCAAGCTGACTTGGTTTGGGGTCAGTCCAAGGGTTTAGAGGAAGCCTGGAATCACTGACAGAGTTTCAGGGATTATGTGAGACTTGGGAACTCGGGAGTGTTGATGGGGAAGATGCTGGACATGCCCTGGCACCCAGAGCCCCCAGATTGCAGGGCTCATTGCCAGCATGGGCAGGAGGAAAGGGGGAGTTCTGCCCCTCTGCCCCACTCAGGTGAGACCTCAACTGCTGAGCTGCCCCAGCCCTGGAGTCCTCAGCACAGGAAGGACATGGAGCTGAAGGAGAGCGTCCAGAGGTGACCATGGAGCTGCTCCAAGGGCTGGGAGAGCTGGGGGTGTTCACCTGGAGAGGAGAAGGATCCAGGGAGACCTTAGAACCCTTGCCAGTGCCTAAAGGGGCTTCAGGAGAGCTGGAGAGGCATTTGGGACAAGGGATGGAGGGAGAGGATGAAGGGGAATGGCTTCCCACTGCCATTGGGTTAGATGGGATACTGGGAAGGAATTCTTCCCTGTGAGGGTGGCACAGAGTGCCCAGAGAGGCTGTGGCTGCCCCTGGATCCCTGGAAGTGTCCGAGACCAGGCTGGATGGAGCTTGGAGCAACCTGGGATAGTGGAAGGTGTCCCTGCCCATGGCAGGGGTGGCACTGGATGGGATTTAAGGTCCCTTCCAGCCCAAACCATCCTGGGATTCCATGATGCCCTGACTGAGGGAGTGTGGATGGAGGTGGGTTCAGGATCCTGGAATCTCCTCTCTGCCCCTGTGGTGGTTATCCTCCACCTTTCCTTTGCCTTGCCCTGCAGGGAGGGCTGAGCAGGACTGGATTCCCTGCTCCAGCCCAGCCGTGGGAGGGTGTTGGGAAATGGCTTTTCAAGATAGAGCCCTGTCTTTGTTTTGCTTTGCAGGAAATTGTGCTGAGTATGTAATAACTTTTCAGGAATTCTCTTTTTATTTACCCAAAAACCACCTACTTCCTCGGGTGAAATGGAGACTTTGGAGAGGTGAATCTGTGGATTCATTTCCCTGGAAAAGTTTTGCCTGTTGAAGTGGGGAGGAGTTGAGTCCCACCTTCACTGACTGTATTCCCTTGGAGGGCAGGGTGTCTTTTGCTGCCCTTATCAGTGTTTTCAAGGAATGAAGCAATGCTCAAAAACCAAAATAACTTGTTTTTTCCCAGTCTGTCAGGACGTCCCTCTTTGTCCTCAGTTCTGCCACTTTCAGCCATGCCAGCCCAGCTGCACAGGGAAATACCAACATTCTGAGCCAGATGAAACTGCCCAGAAACCTCTTCAGATGTGTTTGTTTCTGTCACTACTTCTGTTTTCTCTGACCATATGGCCATTGCTGCTAAGACACAAAATTGTCTATTTTTGGAGTTCATCATTAACTGTTTAAAACCAATTGTTTCCTGATACTCCAAATATTAAAATCTTCCTCTGAGGAATAAAGTTGTAGCACTAAGCAAGCAGAAAGTGTGTGGAGGTGTCTGTAAATTAAATCCTCCCTGTGTCATTGGGCAGGAGATGAAGGGTTCTAAAAACCACAGGGATGTTTGGGGCTCTGCTCTACAATTTGTCCTAAAGAGAGAATTCAATTCAGCCAAGGCAGAGGATGAGCAGAGACACTCTGAACCTTTATTTGAAGTTGCAGAGGATGAGCACAGAAACCCTTAATCTTTACTTAAAGTTGCAGAGGATGAGCAGAGAAACTCTGAACCTTTATTTGAAGTTGCAGGTGCCTTTGGGTTCTGTTTCAGAGCTCGTTTTTTCTGCAGCTGCTTATTTGGGGTAGTTGAATTTGAATGCAGACGGAGTTGCCTTTTGGTAAAGGGGTTTCCCCTTTATTTTAAGTACTTACTTCTGTTTTCTTTGAGATTCAGAGATTCAAGAAATTCATATGCAGGTGTAAAACAAAGAATTTTCATTTTGCCTATGTATAGGGATTTCCTATTTTGGCTCTTAAGGCTTAGATCCAACCTCAAAAAAAAAAAAAAAAAAAAGGCAGAGGTGTAGAGGAAGAAACTTTTGCCTGAATTTTACTGTTCCAGGCAAGGATTTTTAAATGGAAATAAAAGTTAGTGTCCTTGGCAGAGGCAGTTCTAAACCTGACAAAAAGATTATTTTATTCAGGAAATAAATACCATGCTGAGGCAGTTCAGTGTATTTATTAAGTGTATTTAGGCCAAACCTAATGCAGATTTGATCTTTGAGGTCCTGTCCAGCCCTTGCACCTTGCAGTGATGTTTGGCTTCTTAAAATTGCTACTGGAGCAGCCCTGGAAAACAATTTCCTTGTGAAAGGAGCTGGTTTTGGGAAGGCTTGAGGCATTTGTTGTGCTGCATTTTGTGGCTGTGTGATTATATCTTATTCTGAGATGCTTTTGCAAAGAAGGAATGGGGGTTTTGTCAGTGGATTCCACCAGCTCCCTTGCCTTGTCAACACAGGAATAATCTTTGTAATCTCACCTTTATTACAGATTTTTCTGTACAAAATTAGTTAAAACCAGAAGAAGTTATATTAATTATATTTCTCCTACTGTTGCTAGTTGGCTGGAAATTCAGTCTCACAGGTACAGAATTAATCAGTTTTCCTCTTTTTTCTAGCCCAAACACTGCCCTTTCCATGCTGCTTGTGGAGAGCTGAAGAAGGATTTGACACTTTCAAGCAGCCTGAGTTGGTTCATGCACAGATTTAGGGGAGTGTTTTGTGGTTTGCTTTGTATTTTTAAGGAATTGGATCCTCCTAACCACATTTTGCCTGCTGGTTTATGGGAGGTAATGGGAAAGGAGAAGGAAATGTCAGCATTTCCTGTATCCTGTTATCTTGTGCTTTTTATGGATGCTGGATTAACTACACACTGAAAATTCCATACCATTTAGAGTTTGTAGCTTGACTTGCTCTAATTACTATAATTAATTTGTATCATGTGTATTTTGACTTGCTCTAATTACAGATTATTCCCTGGAAGCCCACAGCTCTGCAGCACTTTTCCATACACATTTCTCCATGGTGCTTAGTCAAAGATTTGGGGACAAAGTGGGGTTTTTTTATTGTCTTAAGCTTTGTTTTCACTGCATCAGACGTGTTGAAGAAATTGCATGGTTTGGGGGTTTTTGGTGATCACTAAAATATAAATGTGGCATGTGCATTATTTAGCCTAAAACTTAGATTCTGGAGGGGAAGCAGTTTAGGAATTTGAAGTGCAAATTTAGGAATAAATTGGTGTATAAATGTAAATTCCTCTGCTGTGTGATTGCTGTGCTAAGGTACCAGTTTCAGCATGGTAAATGGAATATTCCTGATAATTAAAGGGGAGAATTTGGGGAGAAGGATATTTATTCCTTACATGAAAGGAGTTAAAAGTGAAAACCAGGATAATATTGGACTGTTTGGATGCACTTGGAATATTCTGAGTCGGCAGGGACCCTCAGGGGGAGTTTGTCAAACAAACAGGGAATGATTTAAGGAAGGGAGAGCTGGATCTGACCTTATCCCTGTGTTCTCTTGGAGCAGGTGGCTGAGGTGAGCAGCTGTCCATGAGTGATCCCAAGAAATGATGGCTGACCAGCCGCCCCCCTGGAAGCTACACCTCTGCTGAACGAAGTGCCACTTCTACCTCACATGGTCAACGGGGACAGCATCCAGCAGGCAAGTCAGCCCTGAACTGGGAGCACTGGGAGCAACTGGGATCCTGGCTCCATGAAGAAAAAAGCAGCTCTGATATGGTTTGCAAAGTTGGGAAAGGATGTGGTTCTGAGTTTTGATGTCAGGAGTTGAACAGAAGTGCAAATGGAGAGAGGAAAAAAATAATTCGGCTCTAATCTGATGGACAGGTGGGAAAGGAGGGTTTTAAAATGGAGCTGTAAACTCCAGAAATCAAAGGAAAAATTAGGGGGTTAATAAAGGTTTTGGAACTCCTGTGAAATGATGAATAAAGATTAGCAAGGGGTTGCAGATGAAATCTATTACAGGAAAATGAAAGGAAAGACCTTGGCTTCCTGGTTTTGAGTGTCTTCATTAATAATTACAGTGCAGTGCTGAAACCTGAGTGTATTTTGTTGAAACTTTAGAGCTTTGTTGGACACAATCCCTCAGAAGTCCCTGGTAGGATTAGAAATACAGGTAACAGTGGCAGCAGAGCAATTTTGAAGCCCAAGCTGTGCGAGTTGTCAGTAAATGTGAAGTGAATTTGGTGTTTGGCAGTAGAAACTGAGTGCTTTGTTCTACAAATACTGGGAGCTCTTCCCATCCTTTGAGGTCTGACAGACCATAAATGCTGAAAGTTTAAATGAGATATCCTTTAATTTGTCATTGTTGCAGATAAGGAGAGGTCTGTGTTGTTTCAGTTGTAGACTTGTAAAAATGGGCTTTTTAGAGAAAAAAACCCCTTTCCCTTTCTGCCTCAGACTCTGGAGTTGGAAGTCCAATGAGTGTGTCTGGAAATAAGTAAAGTCTCTGAGACTTTTCTGAAGTTCTGGCATTAGAAGGTGAAATTTCAGCCCTGCCCAGCTGGGAGGTGACTCAGGTGGTTCAGGTTTCATGAGGAAAAGAGATCAGGTAGATCTAATTGGCCCCTGTCCCCAGAGCTCTGTGTGTGTGGGACGTGGAGGTGACAGACAGTGACATTTTTAGAACCTAGAGGAGACTTTGTGATCAGGGGAGATTAAAAAAAAAGGAAAATAAAAGAGTTGTGTTGAGGAGATTCATTTGAAGTTTAAATAGCATTTTTTAAATAGAGTCTTGACTTTATTAATGCAGAGGATTTTTAATTATTTCACTGCCAGTGCTGTGGAGGACAGGGATGGGCTAACTCTTAATTACTGCACAGTGTTTTGTTTCCAGAAACCAAACTTGTGTGTTTGGCCAATTCCAGTTAATCCATCAGTTTCGTTTCACTTAAAGCTAAAGCTGGAAGTTTTCTGGAAGGGTTTCTGGTTCCAAAAAATGTGTGAATAAAGGATAAAACCAGAGCTCTGGCTTTGGCTGCGCTGGTGCCACCAGTCCAGGAGTGGTGCTCTGGACACCTGCAGGCACTGGCAGCTCCTGGACTCTTGACTTGGCTCAGAGCCACTCCTTAGCAACGCTCAAACTTCCTGGAAATTTTCCTTGTTGGAAGGTGGCTGGGACTGCGTTTGCTTCATTAATTACAGTGAGTCATTGCTCTGAGACATTGCCAGTGCATTCCTGGAATTCTAGCCTCCCAACTGCTGCAGCCCTGCCATTGCTGCGCTGGCTTGGGATTCTTTCCTGAGCTGATTCTGAGAACTGGAGTTAATTGCAGCCTCTGCCACCCTCAGAGGCTCTGAATCTGTCAAAGGATCTCTTTCCTGCCCCTGAGTTTTGCCCTCAGAAGTTTTGCCTTTTTCCTGAGGTTCAATCCCTGCCTGTGGAATCCTGGATCCCCAGCAAATCTTTTTCCTGTTTTTTGTGCTCTGGCAAATCCCCAGCCCATTACTGTCAGTTTTGCTTAAACAATTTACAGCATTTCTCTCTCTCTTTACTCCAAGAATTTAATTAGCATTGAAGTCATACATTTACTTATATTCTGAAGTGACAACTGCATAAATTTCATTTCAGGAGCTGCAGGGCAGAGGGGGTGGGAAAAACTTGGAATGCAGTGTGAATCTCAGGTCATTTTTTGCCTCAGTAAAAGCAGAAAAAGCAGTGTGGAGCTTGAAATTAAAATTTTATTTCATGTGTATCAGGTGAAGCATTTCTGGTAGTAACCAGAGAAAAAAATATAATGATTTTATGTCAAAGTATGAAGAAATACTCTAATTTTACCCCTCAGTGTCTCATCTTCCATTTTTACTCCAATGTTGCGAAAGCTCTGTGTTGTTTGTCTCTGAAGAGATAGGATTTCCCCCCCCAGAGAATTTCTAAAATTTAACACCATCCCCCACCCCTCTGTTGTGTTTTGTTTCCTGCAGGTGATTCTTGTCCAGGTAAACCCAGGTGAAACATTTACAATTACAACTGAAGATGGACACATTCAGTGTATTCAAGGTAAAGGGAAGCTGTAGTCCTGAATCCCAATATTTTGGTTCTAAAGTTACTCCCACTGTTTTTTTCTGTGATGTCAGATGTGTTTTCTGCACTGGAATAAATCAGATTTTTCAGTTTGTGTCCAAGCACAAATGAGGCAGCACTGGGAAGCTGCCAGGATTCCCTGCATCCTGCAGGTTTTCATTTCCAAAAGCTGGGTTTGCAGTGATCCTTGAATAAGTGTCCTCCCAGAATCTTAGCAGATGATTTATGTGGCATTGAATCCACAATAATCTAAACAACTTTAATGGGCACTGGGACCTCCCTGTGCTGGAAGGTGGGGGAATTAATGCTCCACTCAGTGCCTGCAAATTCCTTTTTACCTTCTGGGTAAAAGACAGAAAATCCGAGTCAGGGCAAAATATCTCCTGTAAGTCAAGTTGAATTTATCAGTATTTCCATTTTTTGGAGTATTTGTCACCTTTTTTAATGATATTATATAAAATGTGTCCATTCTGCTTTCATCAAGTCCCCTACAGTAATACTTCCCTTGAGCCTAACATGAAAAATAATATATTCTTATTTTTTTAAAGTTACCAGATCAGCTTTACTCCATTACCTGCATTTGTCTGCATTACAACAGGCTTTTAGCTGTCACAAATTAAGAGCTAAAATTATCTATACTGATTGTTGTGCAATTAAAAAGACACTGTTGGCTAAAGCGTGGTGGTTGGAATAAAGCAAATAATCAGAGAATGGGATGCAATTCCTGATGTTTCAAGCACCAGGATGAGCTCCCACCTTTGGAAGAAGGTATCTCTAGGTGGGAAAAGCCTTGGTTGTTGAAAAGTGTCCCCTTGTCCTCCCCAGGTCCAGCACATGTCCCTATGATGTCACCAAACGGTTCCATGCCGCCGATTTTTGTGCCTCCAGGTTACGTTTCTCAGGTACATTCATTTATCCTTCTCTTGTAGTGTAGTTTTTTGGGGGGAATTTTAATAATATTTTTATCATTATTTATTGATGATTTTAGCCGTGAAAAAAGCTATTTTTTCCGTTGAACTTAGCAGCTATTTCACTTTATTGTGAGCTCTGTCACCTCTGTTACTGAGTGGTGCTTGATCCGGTTTCCAGGATTTCTTTAATCCTATTCCCAGCAGTAAAAGATACTTTTAGTAACAAGGACAGCTCTGAATTGACTGACTGAGCTCCATGACCAGGATCCATGTGTTTATTTTTCATCAGTCCTGTTTGCAGGGTGAAGCTGGGTCATGTGAACACTCCCAACTGGCTGCAGGTTTTCTATTTTAATATAAAAGTTTATCTGAGTTTTCAGTGCCCCTTTCTTTACCAGCCCTGATCTCCTGCAAATCCAGCAAAGCAGCACTGCTGGAGCAGAGTGTGCTAGTGATGCAAACGCTAATTCCAGTGACGTGCCTGGGAAATGAGCAGAGCTCTGGGCTCTCCCAGCTTTACTTTTGCACTCCCATGGATTTTCCACTCCTGGGTGTTGTTCAGCCACAGCAGGTCAGATCTGCGTGTTGTTACCAGAGATACTCAAAGTTCCCAGATTGATTTGTTTCTAAATTAATGCATTTGAAAGGGAAATAATTAAAACCAAATGTGGGAAGAGGATTCAGGCTGTAGTAATGTTGAAAATCAGGAGTGTTCTGGGTAGGTTTGAAGCTTTTAACTGTGTTTTTTGGGGTTCCCCAGGCAGTTTCTTTTTGCACACAGCTGCCTTTTGGGTTTCTGCTGTCCTTCAGCTCTGCAGACCTTGAGGAAAGATTCCCCCTGCCAATTTCTGATCCCTGTGAAATGGAGCCCTCAGTGCACAGTGGGCAAAGCCCTGGCAGTGCTGACCTGCTCAGCCTGAAAACCACATTTATTTGTTCCGTGTTTGCTGTGACCTGAAACCAGCAGGGTTGGGTTGTTTTCCCTTGGTTGTTGTGACAGGGATTGACAAGTTGGAAACCAGCTTTAAATCACAGCTTGAATTACTTGGACTGTTCTTGTCAGATGAGGTGATAACTTTCTGTTCCCAGTGTTTGGAAGAGCCCAGGGGTAATTCTGCTGGATTCTGCCAAAGTGCAGTGAAAAGATTCAGGAGTGAGCAGGCTGTGGATTCCCATCTGTGGAAGTGTTCCAGGACAGGCTGGATGGGGCTTGGAGCAGCCTGGTCTAGGGAAGGGTGTGGGATGAGATGAAGTTTAAGGTCTTTTCCCACCCAAACCACCATGGGATTCAGTGATTGTTCAGCACTTTGGTGCTTGTTAAATGTACAATATTTTACAGGATTGTCTCTGGACTCACAGTTGCTTTCTCTGCTTCCCGGCAGGTGGTGGAAGAAAATGGAGTTCGGCGAGTGGTGGTGGTGCCCCACTCGGGGGAATTCCATCCTTCCATGCATCCCCCTCCTCCTCCCCCTCCTCCCCACGTGCCCCACTACATGCATCACCCCCACGCCCTGCTCCCACCCCCCCCTCACCCCGTGTTCCCCGCCGTGCCCGGCACAGGAGAGCTCCCACCTCAGTTCATCCACCAGCACCCTCCACCACACGTGTTCCAGGAGCAAGGTGAGAGCCCAGGGAATGCCCCAAAACCTGGGAATCAGCCAGCAGGGACAGCTGGCACTGCCCCTTCCACACACTGCCACGGGGCTGTGTTATTAACTTAGAACAACAATCAGTGGATGAGGTACTCACCATGTGCTTGTATAAAGCTTAAATCCTGGTTGCAAGGAATTGTGCCAAAGCAGCACCTGATAAATGTTGTATTTTCCATGCATCACTACTTTAAATCCCACACTAGTGGCTTCTGCCTTTCCCTACCGTGCCCTCTGAGTTCAGATGTGGCTGTAGCAGGGAAGAAAGGCAGCTGTAGAGCAGGATCTGGAGCAGCTGGCAGGAGAAAGGCACAAAAATTCCCAAACTCCAAAATCCCTGCACTTCCAGACTGACAGAGCACAGGGAGGTTCCAGGGGCTCTGGTTTTAGTGATTTTTCCAGCTTGTAGTTTCAGATGTCAAATGAATAATAGAAAATAATGTAATTTCTCCTTTCTTTGCAGAACCTCGTTCCCATGGGAGGACAAACTTCATCCAGAGGGACGAGAGGAGCCTCAAAATGCAGGAACACCTCAAGAAGAGACTAAAGGACAGACAAGCCAGTGGTCACACCAACAATAAACTGAACAGCCCTCCCTCCTCACCACATAAAGTCCTTAATTCTTCCAATGCCACAATTCCCAATGGGAATGGAAAGGGACAGCAAGGGGCAGTTGGAGCACTAAAGCAGAAGCAGATAGGAAAAACAAAGGGCAGTCCAGAGGCAGAGATGGGAGGTAAGTGGCATGGACAGGGGAAATCTCAATTATTTTCTTATTTTCTAGAAGTTCATTGCAAAATAGGTTCTGAAAAAGTTGAATTTATAAATTTCTTTGGCTGTTCAGGGTTAGAGAAAACCTGAAATCCATTATGGTTAGATTTATTTTGTCTCTAGAAATAATAGGAATACCAAGTTCTTTAATTTGGTATTTATCAAATAAGGTCTTCAGGAAGATTTAATTTTAAACCTTTTTACTTCCCTGCCATTTCTGGCCCAGGACTGATGAATATTCCCAGTGAGGATGACCTGTGGGTTTCTGGTGTCACTGTTTGTGGTACTTTTTGGTTAACTGGGAGTTATTTAAACCTTCAAGAAATAGGAAGATTTGAGCAGTTGTACAGGCTGCTGTTTAATTAGTTCTAATTTCAGCTTTTTAATACCTTGTGGCTACTAAAAACCTTGTGCAGTGTCATTGTCTTTGCTTTAGTTTGAGACAGTGTCAGGCTTCTTCCAAACTGGGAGTGTTTTGCCATTGAAATTCCAGGAAAACACATAAAACAGAGATAAGATCTTATTGTCATTTTTTTTAACACCTTTCATTTTTGGAGGAATGTTTTTGTGTTGTCAAAGAAAACCTATTTCTGCTCCATTAGGAAAAGATCCCCTTTGTGCAGGATGTACTAAAAGGGTTTTTGTAACACTGTTAGTTTTGGATAGTTGGTGTTCCTACCCTTCAAGCAGCCAAAACAAACAGGGGAAATTGACTTCACACAATAAGAACCATTGTTTAAGTCCTAATGAGGCCAACTCCATCTCGTGGTGGCCTTTTGGTAACAGCCTGAGTTGCTCTCAGGCTTTGGGATAATCTGGTTTGTGTTTAAATTGCAGAATCTGACACAGAATCCAAGAAATGTGATATTCACTTGAGCATTGGCAAGCCAGTCGTAAGTATTATCCTTAAAATCCCATTATTTTCCGGGCCTATACTTCCTATAAAATAACTTGTGTTTTATCAGTCCCTGGTTTTTTTTGTTCTTTATGGTCTATTTTTTAATAGAGAAAATAAATACAGTTTAGTTGTCAGAATTTATAGCTGGGAAAGGGCAACCATGCTGGAAATTCACTATTTCTCAGTTTGCCAGTCTGTAATCCCAGAATGTTCCACTGTTGTAGTTTTCCAGGGTATGTGAGGGCTTTACCTAGCAAACCATGGGCTTGCTAAACTATTGGAAGTTTGTCCACTCTTGGAACCATCCTTTGCTCAGCAAAGAGGATTTAGGAATACTGAAGATAAAATTTACACAAATAGATCCTCCTTTATGTTATATTGAGAAACTGGAGCAAATATTTGAGTATTTCTAGACTTATTTAGGAAGGTGGAGTCTGCTGAGGTTAATTGAAATGTCTCTTTTTGATTTTGAGCATGTTTAATGAGCTCTTCTCTGCATTAGCCACACAGCAAACAGGGGTTGTGTTCCTTTGCACCACATTTGAGGTGTTTTTTGATCCTTCAATACTTTTTCCTTGCTGCTTCTGACATCTGTACTTAAAGCTACCACAGGGCTTGTGTTGCCTTGGTCAGAGAGAATTTGGAGTGTGGGAATTAAGCAGCAAAAAAAAAAAAAATCAGACAAGATATTCTGAGTCTTAAAATCAGAGCCTGTTGCTGTCCTTTGGATCAGTGGTTGAATATTGTGTGAGGGAGCTGTCAGAAAATGAGATCAGAAAATCCTGATCTGGGGTCAGTGCCCAAGGCTCCCCAGCTGAACATTTGCTCCAAGTGACTGATGGAAACGTTGATACAGGAATTTTCTCTTCCTGCCCCAGTGTGGTGTTGGTTTGGTGTTGGAAGGGAAAGCCTTTAGAAATGAAAAGAGGAAGTCATTGCAATCCAAAGAATGCCTCTATATTCCCACTCCAAAGGTAAAGAATTCCTCCAGTGAGGAGCTTCCTAGGCCAATTAGCGACGCCATGTTATTGACTAATTAACCTTTTCTTGCAGAAAGCAAACTTACTTGCATTATTTATGCTTTTAATAGGTTTCTGATATACAAGCAAGATCAGCCGTTCTGTCCTGGAATCTCCCAGTTAGTTCACAGAATGGAGAGAGCCATAGTCATAGTCCAGCAGCATTTACATTTGAAGTAGCAATATCCAACAGTGGTAAAAATGGAAAATTTAAATCTGTCTATGTGTAAGTTTAGTTTCTTCCTTTAAGCACAATGTTTAAACCATTAACCAATCAGCAATCTCTCTATCAGGAGCTGTTTGTTGACTTGCAGACCTTCCTACTTCACATGAAATAAATTTTAAGTAATGTCACTAAAGAGTTACGTGGACAGTGGGAAACTTAAATATGCACTACATGGTTTTGCTTTTCAATGAGCTTTGAGCCCTGAGGTTTAAGGAAGAGCTGTAACTCTGCTTTCTGTTTGTTTTTGCCTTTTCACAGTGGGGAAGAATTATCAATTACACTTCCTGATCTCAGACCAGCCACTGATTATCACGCCAGGTATGCTGCTGGGAAGGAAATAATGCTTTGGTGGATATGGGAATTACAGGATTATTGTGGCTTCATGGAAAAGGTGTGATACAAACAGTTAAGGAATACTCTGGAAAAACACCATGCTGTGGACACTGGTTTTGCTATCTGAATTCCCATTTCTCTTTTAATTTCATTTAAACACCACCTCATTTTCTTCCCTACTACCTTCTCTGTCTCCTCATATTTCTCAATTACAAACTTTAAATTACTCCCTGTTGGTATTGTTTTAGAGCAGCACTCTGTAGATTGTTGTAGGCTGAAGTCAGTGGTAAATGAAATAATTTAGCCTTAAAAGTGGATCTGAAAGGCTGACTTGTCAGGTTGATTTGCAGAGTTTCTTGTCTGACCTGCAGCAGTGCCAGCAGGGGAGTGGGAATGGGCTGGAATGGGAAGTGGGATGAGATGTTCAGGAGTGAATAAACCTGACTGGAGGTGTTGGGCTGACCAGGGAGAGAGCAGCTGGTTCAACACACCTGGGGAACACTGGGGAGGGTCAGACTCAGTGCTAGGGCACAGGAGCAGATGAGATTACAGATTTCCTGGAGCTGGATCCTGGAGATTTCCTGCTCTGAAGCTGTGGAAGAGTTGTGAGTGTGGGAAATGCTGGGCACAGCTCCACCTGCACAATGTGTGTGGTTTCCACAGAAAGGGGCAGGACTGTTGTAGACATTAAACAATTACTCTGAAAAATGGGATTTTATGACTTAGCCTGTTTTGGTGCCCACAGTCTTGCACAAGTGCTGGCTGTATTTGAATTTGAAGGTGTTTTTAGCAAAAGGCTCATTTCCAGCCAGGTATCCTGGTACCATTTGGGGACACCTGCCATAGTTTTCATTCTGTGTCCCCCATGTATTTCTGCACTAAAATATCTCCACTGGGACAGAGAGTAATTGCAGAGTAAATGAAGGATGAGAAATGAGGGGAGTTGGGGTCAGCAGTAAACCTGTGTGACCCCAGCACTGTTCTGATTGCACACCCTGCAGCCACTGCTTGGGATTAAATTCCTGAAGCTGCCAGCTCTTCCCTTGAATTTCCAGGTGCCAATGCAACAACCACATCATTAATTACCCTTTGTTTAGAGTTTCAGCAACCAGCAGCTCCATCAAAGAAACCATTTCAGAACTGGTGAGCTTCACTACAGAGAGCTGTGAGCCAGACTGTCCAGCTGCCCCAAAACTGATTAACAGAACCAAAAATAGCCTGAGCTTGCAATGGAAGGTAAGAACCAAACGTGGGGCTGAGTGAAGGTGAGCAGAGCACTCTGCTGGATTCCTGTGCAGTATATTTGAATTAGCTTTGTCAGTAATTTAATGTGTACTGGAGGTGTTGCCTTTTAAGTTGCTGAGTGAAGATTGATAATTAAGTTGTTATTTCCTTTCTCTTCCTTTCAATGTTTGCTGAGTTTTTTGCCTGCAGCTTTATTGTGACAGAGTTGGTAGCAGGGCTCTTCTGAGCTGGCAGAGAGGAAAAAATGGAGCATTTATATCTTTGCTTCAGGTCTCTTGGATGATAAATAGATATGACTTTATGTTCTTCTAGTTAATTCTGACCTGTTCAAACTAAATTTCTTTGAATGGCTTTGTGGATTTTCATTTTTAATCTGACTTTTGAATATAACAGTATCTGTGAGGACTTGTTGGTAGCTGTGTTTCTTGGTTTTTCATGTTTTTCTTATGATTATGCTGAAAAATGGTTCCAGCTAAATTACTTTACTGAAATTATTTGTAGAATTTGTGCTTAGAAAATGAAGACGTTCCCAATTTATGTGTCAAATGTTGCTTGTGTGAACCCTTAGATTGCTCAGATGGGTGGTGAGCACATAGTGCAACACATAAGGAAAAGAATGTAATTTGCTTTTTTATAAAATAAAACTATTCATAAATTCATACTCTAAACAGTCAGAACTAAAAGTAGCACAGCAGCCCAAAGCCTTGTTTTAAAAGGCAGTTGGAGTTTACAATATTCAATGTGTAAAAGTATTTATAAAAATACAACCACTTGATTTTAACTCATCTTTTCATTGTTTTTTTATTTTCAGTCCTCAAATGACAATGGCTCCAAAATAACGAATTTTCTTTTAGAGTGGGATGAGGTAAGACCTTTTCTAGTACCAAAAAAAAAATCATAATGACATCTGTAGAGCAATTATACTTAAAAATACTCTTTGCTTAGGTACAGCAGCTATTTTGAGTGCAACTGTCCTGACAATTTTAAAGGGACAAAGGATCAGTGTGAGGGGACAGTGTAAAACTGCCTCATTTGTCACCCAGAGCATCATTAATTCCTGTGTTCTCTTTAAATGGATGAGCATTTGGCATCTTTGGGAAGTGTCACAAATCTCCCTCAGCTCTTGAGCATTTGCTGAGATGTATTGCAAAGGGATAAATGTGTTTTCTTCCAAAATGTGTTTTGTTTTGGTTTCCAGCTGCAGTGGTTTATCACCATTTTATCCAATCTACAGTACCAAAAGTAATCAGATATCTCAGTCCAAATATGGTTTATTACCCAGACTGCTCAGGGTGACCATCAGCAGACTCAGAATGGCTGTGATACATTAGATTTGGTATTCTTGAGGCTCAGGAATGTATTTTTAAATTACTGTTAAATGAGTGAAATGACATTTCGCATGGTAGGTGTCCCTGCCCATGGAGCGAGATGAGCTTTAAGATCTCTCCCAACCCAAACCAGTCTGGGATTTTGGGACTGAGAAAGATGTGAAGAGGGTGGCCTTGTCAGGGATCAGGGAATGACTCTGGATGTCCCTTTTTTCCAGGGGAAGAACGGCCCCTTCAAGGAATGTTACTATGGCCACCTGAAGCAGTACAAACTCACCAGGCTCACTCCCTCCACGAGATACTCCCTGAGACTGGCTGCTAAAAACGACATTGGAATGAGGTAACCCATGGAGTAACAAATGCTGGCTTTCCCCCTGGTTTCCATCAGCTGCTGCTCACCCTTGTTCCACATCTCCCCCCAGTGGGTTCAGTGAGACAGTGACGTTCAGCACAGCCGGGGTGGTGCCACCAGCCCCTGCACCACCAGTGCTGCTGGAAGTGGGAGTGACCTGGATGGCCCTGGGATGGAGCCCTCCTGCAGGAGTGGCCTCGGATGACTCTCTCACCTACAGCCTGGACATGGAGGAGGAAGGTTCTGTAAGTGCTGGGCTTTGGGTGGAAACGTCCTTCGTGGTGCTGAAATAAAAATGAACTTTATTTTGCCTTCAAATAAATGGTCGGCAAGTATTGCGTGGAGCTCATGACAGAGGGATAGAGCATTGCATGGAATTCATGCAGCAGAGATCAAATATTGCATGGAATTAATGATAAGAGATCATGTATTGCATGCAATCCATGACATGAAGTATTGCATGGAACTCATGGCAGAGATAAAATATTGCATAAAATTCGTAACACAGAGGTGAAGGTCAAGTGAAAAAAAAAAAAAAGAGTTGACCTGCTCTGGGTTTTGTTTTACCTTAAAAAATGAGTGACTGTGTTTATCCTTATTTTCCCTTCTTCCCAGGGCTATGGATTCCAGCCCCAGTACAATGGAGATGAGCTCTCATGCACTTTAAGAAACCTGAGGAGGAGCACATCCTATAAGTTCAGGGTTTGTACCATAGTTTTCCTGTGCTTTGGCATTTTCCTACAGCTCAGACATTTTGTGTGGAGACAGCAGGAATTTACCTGTTGTCCCACCAACTACCTGTTGTTAGAGCAGGTTTCGGTGAAGTAATAATACAAATCAGACTTTTTGCACCAGCTAATTTTGGTTTAAATGGTTGTCTTTATTTTGGTTGGTCTTTTAATAGAAGATTTTTTTGATCATCAGCATGTTTATCCTCATATATTCTCAACATATATTATTGCTTGTAAGTAAACCATTTATTCTCTATTCTGTTCACTTCTCCAACAGCTCTTTGCCTACAACAGTGAAGGAAAAAGCAGCCCCAGTGAGGTGGTAGAGCACAGCACCAAACCTGACAGACCTGGAGCCCCGAGCAAACCTGTTGTAAAGGGCAAGATCCATCCCCACAGTGTGAGAGTTACATGGGGTAGGTGCCTTGGGGTGTTCCAGTGCTGCTGGGCTGGGGACAGCCTCTCTCAGATTAAATGAAAGGGAACTCCAACTAATTATTAATCTAGAAATATTGTTATTGCAGGAGAAATGCTCAATATTACCCAGAAATGGTTTAGTTTGGGGCTGTAGTACCAAAATGGCATTCATACATTTTAGGGAAACAGTAACTGCCATCCTAATACAACTCTGGGTTTACTGTGATGCTTAAATAATTCTCATGTTCACTCCCTGAAATTGGGAGGATTTTCCCAATTACTCTTCCTGGCATAATCATGATAACTAATAGGAGAAAAATATCTCTGAAAAATATATTGTGAAAAATTAAGTGCACTGGTTTCTGTTGGCTGGTTGGCTTTTCTATTTGAATGAATATGAATATGTTCTCTGGAAAAGCTGATAACTAAGTAATGGCTTGATATTAAATCTACTGTAACTTAGGATGTTGATTTCTTTCAGAACCCCCCAAAGATAGTGGAGGATCAGACATTTCTAAATACCTTTTGGAAATCTCCGAGGCATCAGTTGGTAAGGAATCACCTTTGGGTACTAATGCAGTCCTGAGTCTCCATCCCTGGAGGTATTTAATTCACATTTAGATGTGGGATATGGTTTAGGCTTTGATTTTGGAGATCTTTTCCAACCTAAATCATCCTTTACTCCAGCAGTCCCTTGTGCTTTCCCACACAATTGTTGTACATGTTCTCCTCATAATTAATCATTTCAAATTGATTCTGTGGCTTGACTGCCTTAATAACTAGTGTGCGAGAATTTCCAGGTGGGTTTCTAGAAAAGTTTTGAAGTGTAAAGTGCTTTTCCTTCCCTCAGGAGGGAGGTGGGAGCCCATTTACAGCGGAGCCCAGAGGGAGCACATCTGTGACCACCTCAGACCTGGCACCTCCTACAGACTGCGAGTGTCCTGTGCCAGTAAAGGTGGGGAGAGCCAGGTGAGCGACGAGAGGAAAGGTGCTTCTGGAAACCATTTCTGGTCACGTTGTAGCAAAATGCTTTATTTTTGTGCTCTGTCTTTCTCCTGCCAGGTTTCTGATGTCACGACTGTCACAACAGCGGCTGTTCCTCCTGGGCCATGTCATGCCCCAGCCCTGGTGGGCAAAGCCAAGCCCAAGGAAATCACTTTGCAGTGGGGTAAGCACCAGAGGTTGAGCAAAACACTGCTCTGATTTCAGTCATCCAAATCAAAAATCTTCAGGGGAAAAAAAAAGTAAAAAATATAGAGATGCTGTCCATGGCCTTAGTTGTTTTTTGGGTTTGGGGTGGGGTTTTTTTAGGTTGTTTTGTGGGGCTTTTTTAAGATGACCAAAGCCTCTCTCCACCTCTGATACAGTGAGACTTAAGCAGACATAAATATATTCCAATGAGAAAGCTTCCTGACTGCTACCTAGCAATTTAAAATCACCTCTTTTCTTCTGACTGTTATCACAGTAAAGGAAAGAAGCAAAAATTATTGAAGATGAACTGTTTTGTGAAGAAAACCAGGGAAAATAAATGGAAAAAAAAAACCTAATGAAGACCATGTTAAACTAATTAGCAGTGTCTAGGGGGGAAAAGCAAGCTTCATGAAGTGTATCTACTCAAATACATGACAAGAGCGTGTTACAAACATACGGAATTTAGAAATTAATAGGAAAATCCAATCTCTTTTTGTTTCCCAGGCCCCCCAGCTGTGGATGGAGGCTCTGAGATCACAGAGTATCTCCTGGAGATGGCCACCTCGGAGCAGGACGAGCGCAGAGTGCTTTACCAGGGCCCAGCAGCTGAGTTTGGAGTGACCAACCTGCTCCCAGGGAGAACCTACTGCTTCTGGCTCCGGGCAGGGAATAAAGTCGGGGTAACCACTGCACTCACCACATCTCACTGCTTTTTCACAAGGGACAGGAGTGATGGTACTGTTGGAGGAGGCTGAGGGTGCTTTGTAGCCTCTGTTGTGTGAACCCCTCGATGGTTGTGCCTTTGGAAATGTTGGATGTTGTCCTGAGCTCAGGCTCTGCAGATGATGGGGTGGGAACAGCATTGTGTGCAGAGAGGTGTGTGCTAATCATGCCAGGCTGGGAGAAGGCAGGGATAAACGTTGGTTGCATAAAAGTCTTTGTGAGACAGTCCCCAGCTGCTTCGGGAAGGCAGATCCTGGCTGGGGGTGGGAGGAGTTACACAACCCTGGCAGTGGGAGGATCTCACATATCCTGTGGGAACGGGGCCAGCTTCAAGTACCTGCAAGGAATCTGAAACCGAGACCCGAGCTCTGCTGTTTATTTCCCTGTCAAGTTAAAAATAGTTTGTTTGTTTCACTTGCACATGAGTTTTTCCCCTGGTGCTGTTGCTCTGTTCATGCAGTTGTGTTTTCCTGCAGTTTGGCCCCCACTCTGAGAAGGCAGAGCTTTCCACTGCTCCAGGACCCCCTGAGCAGTGCTGCAAACCCCTGATAACCTGCAAAAGTGCAACTTGTGCTGTGGTTTCGTGGGAGGTAGGTGTTGATGGCTTCCAGTACCACCCAAATTAGTGTCTGGCTTTTAGAATTCTAGTGACATATTTAAGGTACACAGAAATGAGAGAAATATGTGTAGAGGTGGAATATTTTAAAGCCCATGTCTTTATAGATACCTACTTCGGGTTTGTAAACTTTGTGAGTTATTAACTGTAGTCTTAAATGGAAAATTGGGTGACATTTAATCCTCCTCATGGTGTGGTAGTGTATAGTGAATTAATTCTTCTAAGTGGTAAGAGACTGTAAGTCAAAATTCTGGTGTGAATTGTGGTGATGTTACAGCCACGTGTCACCTTTTAACTTTAAATCCCTTGGAACAGACCTCAGGTTTCAACCCCAGTGCTTCCAAATGTTGGATTTGATGATCTTGGAGGTCTTTTCCAACCTTTTCTGTGATTCTCACCCAGTGTCTCAGTGTAACAGAGCTCCCCTCTGGGTGCCATTTGTGTGTAAGGGCAAGACCTGAGCAGAATTTCTCCCTCCACCCCACAGAGCCCAGCGTGCAACGGAGCAGAAATCACCGAGTACAGGCTGGACTGGGGCCAGGTGGAGGGATCCATGCACATCATCTACACTGGCCCCTGCCAGAGCTATGAGGTCAAGGGGCTCACACCTGCAACCACCTATTACTGCAGAGTACAGGTAGGAAAAGCCTTGTGGTGCCACTGGGCATTGCAGTTTGGGGAGAAACTCCAGCTAGAGAGGAATAAAGTCATGTGCTGTCACTTGCTCTTGCAGTAGAGAAGGTAATTGGGAAAAACACTTCCCCTTCTCCCCCAGCCCCTCCTAATTCCCTGTATCTGGGAGAGTTTAGATCCAAAGTGCTGTGAAATACCAGATGCTTTGCCTTGCTTGCATTTTATTCAGGGGATTTTCCATTCTCTTCCATGCTGGTTTTAAGAACACACGGAAGGCTGTGAGAGATGTGACTCCCTGAGTGGAAAACAGGGATTTGGTAACTCCCCTGTGGTGTCTTTCAGGCTGTGAACATGGCTGGGGTGGGGCTGTTTGGGGACACGGGCGTGGTGACCACGCCCCCTTCGGTGCCCGCAGCCGTGGCCGTGCTCCACTTACTTGAAGAGGATCAGATGGAAATTTCCCCTCCTTTCTCCACGTGCCTTGCAATCCAGTGGGAAGAGCCCTGCTGCCACGGGGCAGAGATCACAGGGTACAACATCGAGTATGGGGAAAAGCAGCTGGTCACTGTGGGGAGAAATACAACCCACGTCCTTGAGAATCTGCTGCCTGACACTCTGTACAGGTAAGAATTATTCTGAAACCACATGTGTAGGATTTAAAAATCCTTTGAGGTTGTGCTTTAGATTTTTAGAGCAATTTTTCATTCAGTTTACAGACTGCGTAATTCACCCTATAATTAAAAAAAAAAAACTAAAATTGTCATATCCAGACTCAAACCATGACATTTGCAGGAGTGACATCGTGGGTGGTGTTAAGGTCCCCATTCTGTCTCAAAGCCAAGACTTTTAAGGTTTCTGGGTTTAGAATTTTTCGTTGGGATGCGGAGGTATGTGGCCAAAAGAGGATGGGTGGACAGGTAAGAGCAGAGCAGGTGTTCCTGTGACCTCAGTCTTGGTTAAAGCTGAGTTCACGTTTAATTTCTAACTGCATCTTAATATTTTTACTGTTTGGAATTATATTCTGTATACATATGAACTCTTGCTTCGTTACCCAGCACTCTTCCTGACCATGGTCTCTCCCATTCCCAGGATCAGGATACAGGCCATCAACAGCTTTGGAGTCGGTCCTTTCAGTCATTCCATGAAAGCCAAAACCAAACCACTACCTCCTGACCCTCCCCACCTGGAATGTGTGGTCTTCAGCTACCAGAGCCTTAAACTGAAATGGGGAGAAGGGCCCAGCAGAGCTTTGATTCCCAACCCTACACAGTTCAACCTGCAGATGGAGGACAGGTTTGGCAGGTGAGACCAGCAGAGCATGAAGGATCTTGTGTTTTTCCCACTTCATGTCAAGCTTTTAAGGTATTTTATGTCATTCTCCTTTCTGTTTGCACCACTGAGTCATTTGGACATCCCAAAGTTTGCCCCTTAGTTTGCAGTTTTACATCCCATCTTTCAACCAGAAACGCTATCAATAACTTGCACTTCTGGTGCTTGTAAACAGTAAATACTATTTACTATTCAAATAATAAATACCATCATCTTTTGTTTGCAGGGTTATTTTTTGAACATTCTAAAATAAAGTCAAGTCTGCATATAAGAAACAGGGGGTGACCAGCTGTTTTTTAACTGGAAATTTCAGTTTATTCTGGATATTCAAGGGCTGTTCTCTTGATTCAGACCTGGAGTTGGGCCTTACAGCCTAGCCTCAGTGGGATGCCCAGCAGGGCAGGGGAGAAGCCTGGGACAGCAGGAATGCAGCATCACTTCTTTGTCCTTAAGTCAAATCCTAGTGTTTCAGGTCTGATACTGGCCTACCGATTGGTGATTGCTGGGTAACTGTGTTCTGTGTCCCCAGGTTTGTGACAGTCTATAATGGTCCCTGTCACACCTACAAGGTGCAGAGGCTCAGTGAATCCACCACGTACCATTTCCGCATCCAGGCGTACAATGACGCTGGTGAAGGAGCCTTCTCCGAGGTCTGTGCTTTCACCACCACCAAGTCTCCACCTGCACCTCTCAAAGGTGAGCTGGCACTGCCCTGGAACTGCTGCAAGCCACTGATGGGTAGGATTGAATCCCCCAACCTGACCCTCAGCCAGTCTTTGCAGGACAGAGACACAGACTGGCTCTGAGGGGCTTTGTCTGGGTGTGAAAAGGGCTCTTCTGGTGTTACCACATCCTGCACTGCAGCTCTTGCACCCCTGAACTGAGCATTCCTACCTTTTCTCAGCTGGAAAGGCATTTTGCAGGGTTATCCATCGAAGTTAAAACTACAAGTGTGTAGGCAAATGAGGGCACAGTTAATTCCTCTGATCTTCACTTAACATGGACATTAAAGATTGTCATTAAAGTCATTTTGAAGGGCAGAGTGCTGAGTGCCTGCAGGAAAATTAATTGACTGAACCATGGTTAGAACATAATTCCAGCTGTGCACATGGACAGAAGTGCTGGTTTCTGCAGTGATCTGAATGTGCTGCTCCTCTCTACAAACATCAGACACCAGGGGGTTATCCTGGCAGCTCAAAAAGACCAACAAGTGCAACCTACACATAACAGTGATCATTTTTTTAGCTCATGTCATCAAATAGAAGAAAAAGAAAGAAAGAAATTTTAATTGCTTAGTTATTGGAATGAGTTGCCTCTAAGCAGGACAGTTGTACATTTGTAGAGACCATTGGTCTTTTTCTGAAACACCAACAAATCACTTTATTTTCCAGCACCCAAAGCGATTCAGCTTGAAGAAAACACTTTTGAAATCACATGGGAGCCTCTACAGCCGATGAAAGGAGATTCCATTGTTTACATCCTTCAGCTTGCTGCTGGCAGAGAGTTTGATCAGGTAACTTTTATGTAGCATCAGGAATGTGAGGGGTTTTTACTTGGAGAAATTCTTACCAAAAAAATATATGGATATTTCTTGTGGAAAGTGTACCTGCCCGTGGTGGAATGAGATGGACTTCAAGGCCCCTTCCAACTCAAACTATGTGTGATTCCATGGTTTGAAGGTTGAAATTCTGTTTGGTGATGTGACAGGGGTGAGCACTGGTTTATCCTGTTCTCCCAACAATTCCTTTGACTTTTGATTCTTAAATCTGCTGGTGTGTGGTACCACTGCCTCTGTTAATCAGACAGTCCACACTGGTGGAGTAGTTTTAAGTAAGAAAATGCAGGATGTATTTTTTTCTCCTTTCTGAGCCTCACAGCCCAAGTGAGGTGTCAGCATGGGGCACAGCCGGAAACTTAAATGAATCGTGAATTGTCCAGAAAGTTAAGCTGCGATTTGATGAAGTTGGGTAGAGCAGAGCGACTCCAGGCTGTGCCAGCACTGCACACACCCCTGGGGCAGCCCAGGCAGTAGCAGGTGCTGCTGCTGAGGTGCTCCAGACTGCAGTGTTCCTGTCTCCTCCCTCCAGGTGTACAAGGGCTCGGAGCCGTGGTTCCGGCTGCCGGCCGCGCAGACGAACTGTGAGTACCGCGCGCGTGTCTGCGCCGGCCGCCAGTGCCACGACCTGCCGGGCTGCCCGGAGCTCTACGGCCCCTACAGCCCCAGCACGGTGTTCTGCTGCCAGCGCCGGGAGCCAGGCCCCGCCGGAGCCCAGCCCAGCGCCGAGCTGGCGCAGAGCGGCAAGCGGCTGCACGAGGAGCGCGTCATCGCCATCGCCCTGCTCTGCGGCTTCGCCGTGGTCGCCATCCTCTTCGCCGTGGTCATCCAGTACTTCGTCATCAAGTAGGGCAGAGCTGGCCCTGCTCAGCTGCCTGTACAGAGCTCTCTGGGGTATTTATGGGTAGTTGGAATGAAATCCTAGCTGGGAACCCCTCGCTCCGTGCGTTCCCGCTCCTGCTGCTGGCTGCCGGCGAGGCTGGCTCGGCAGATCCTTTCCAAATGCTGGACACAGATTTCCTGTAGAAAGGGTGATCCTGGGGCCTCTGCAATCAGGGTGAGCTGTTAGAGAACAGCAATCAGCTGCCTTACGGTGCACACTGGGGGGGGTGTGCACACTCCTCCTGTCTCCCCACCCCAGCCAGTTGGAGAGGGAAGGCATTGCTAGAACAGTCCTTTCCCAGCCCCACCAGAGCAGCGGGAGGCAATGGCTGTTCCATCAGGTTTCGCTGTAGTTTGATATCCATGAAATCCAGCAGCACAAGTGCTTGAGCTTAGAGCAGAACTGCAGAGCCTACTAGAGCATACCACATTTACTAGACTGTAGAAGGAAAGCAGAATATTGACTTAGTGATATTACTACTTTACAGTTATTTTAATACTTGGGATTCAGTAATAATCATTTCAAGTGTTGGAGTAGAGGGTGCCAGGGGTTTTTAGGGTTTTAATCCAAACCAATGCCAGCAGGACGTGGCGCTCGGCCGGGATGCCCAGGAAAGGCTCTGCCCGGAATGTTCCTGCTGTCCTGAGCAGCTTTGGCCCAATCCACATTTCACTCTCAGTGCCTGAGAGAAAAGTAATTCCCTGTGCAGCGTGCTCAGAACAGCACAGGAGTTGTCTTTAAGGAGAAAGAGTGCATTTATGATAAATGTTACACTATTTGGCTCAAACTGAGCAAATGTTTTTTTACTATTATTAACCTAAAAAATAAAAAGTTCAGCCTGCTTTGGGTGCCCTTCTAACTTAATCCCAACGAGCAAATTGTACGTGAGAGAACTCTTTTTAGATAACGTTTATACAATGTTTTAAACTTGCTATCCCAGTGGTAGCAGCTTCACATTCCATGGTTTTCCTGTTGGGAATGTTCAGCCTGCTATGAACTTGTCTGTAACTCGTCCTGGTTGGCTGGGGGATATTTATGTGGACACTGTGCACTACATTTGACTGTTGTCAAATCTGCTTGTGAATCCCTGAGGAGGAGCCTGGCAGCTCCTGGCTCCGTTAGATCAAAGATTTTGAAAGCTGGAACTCACAAATTTCCAATGTTTCAGGATGGGTCTTGCCAACAGTGTTTGGAATATGCCACAGAACAGTAGATCTAGGGTATTTTGCAAAGTCTGTGGCTCCACTTTGGCCATCAGAGCGATGCACTTGTAGGTGGGAGGGTGGATGTGACAGAGCTACAGGCGATGTGTTTCCAGTAATTAATTAATCACTTTAAGGGTCTTTCTCCTACAGCAGTTGAGGAATAACGTTGTGTTAGAGTTTGAGGCATTGTGTTGTATTTCAGATGTGGAAAACCTAAATTATGACCTAGTATCATTTAATCCTCTTCACAGTAGATTGATGGTGCAATCTGAAATTAATCTTTTCGAAACGTACTCTTCATTTTTGTACTCTATTTATTCTGATTAAAAGTCCTGGAAAGAAAAAAATGTATGTTTGAATGTATTGTTCTACTTGTAGCAGAACTTTAAGTTAATCATTTATTATATCATAGAAATCTCTCCCTTCAGTGTCAGAAAGAGTTTTATACAGATGTTAGTCTTTAGTTTGCAGAAGAGTTTACAATCTGTCTTTATTTTCCTCATAGTCTCCCTTTAGCAGATAAACTGCCTGCAGCAAATCTCCGTTGCCAAAGGGTTCTTTCTTAACTCCTTAGAACCACCTTGTAGAAGTTTATTTGGCAATAATAGTCCTGATCGTTTAAAAGAGAAATTAGGATCGCAGAGTAAATACTAACAAGTCACGACTGCTAAAAACTGAAATCAAATCCTTTTGTAATTGCCACAAAATGCTCATATTTCCAGAAAATCTATGGCATTTATACTGCAATATGGATTTTCCATCAGCTGTTGTCCATTCCAGAAGGATCTACCCTCGTGGCATTAATATATTTTAGGTATCTTCAGTTTTCTTGTATTGTCATTTTTGAGGTATCTCAAATGTATGTTAAAGCTGCCATGCATTGTATTACTAAATTGTAACTATCAAATAGATAATATATTTAATACAGCCAATAAATAATACAAATGTATTCAAATTTGACTCTGGGCTCCTGTGGTTCTGTGGCATTTAGTCTCACTTGTATCATGTGTGATTTAAGGGAAGGGAACGTGCTCAGTGTCATTAGGGGCTGAATTAACTTTCCTTCCAGAAAAGTGGGACCCTTGGAATATCACTTCCATTTCCCCTCGTGCTACAGGATGGACCTGCAGTTCCCAGGTGAGGTGGAACAGTTTGGTACTGGAAATTGAATAATTTGGGGCTAATTACCAATTTTCCACCATTTTGTGTTGACTTAGGGCCTTTCCTCCTTGAGCTCTACCCCAGCATTTCCTGCTGAGTGCAGAATTTCTCCTGACAGTGCCTTAATGATCATCTGATGAAGGTAAGATGGAAAAGGCTTTATTTGACCATCAGTCTTCCCAATAAGACAGCTGGACACTCAGCTTGGAATTACTTTCTACTTCAGGGAAGATCAGGGATGAGGAGCTGGAAAATGCTGGTGTGGAGGAGGTGAGGGGAGCGGGGGCCAGCATGAGGGAGGCCCAAGAGAAGGCTCTGGGAAGCTGGGAGCACACAGCCAAAGGGAGCAGGGACACCCAGCAGCAGGATGTGTCCAGCCACAGTCCCCAGGAATTCCTCTAGAACCTGGGAATGGGGCTCTGGCAGAAGGGAGAGAGGTATTGGGTACAAAACAAACCTCCGCCTCCTCAGAGCTTGGCTCTTTGCAGCTCTTCTGCTCAAAAGCCAGTTTTGTGGAATCAGATAGTGTGGGATTGGGGCTGGAAAGGTCAGTGCTGAGCACAGACACTGCATTGTCTGGCACATCCCGTTCTGACGTTAGGGAGATTCCTGCTGCCCTTTCCAAGAGGCAGAAGCTCTGGCTGGGGTTGTTCTTGCAGATTTAGGCACTTGGACACCTCTCAACAACAAAAGCTGTCCGTGTGCCAAGGCTCTGCTTGGCTTCACCCTGAACACCTCAACAAATCCTGTCTGGGTAGAAATGCCCAGTGAAGTTTCATAGATTCATGGAATGGTTTGTGTTGGGAAGGACTTTAAAGCTCATCTTGTTCCACTCTCTGCCAGACTGGGACACTTCCCCTTTCCCAGGTTGCTCCAAGCCCTGTCCATCCTGGCCTTGTACACTTCCAGGGATTTAAAATTTATGGGGTTTAAATCCTGCACCCTGAGCAGAGCCACATGCCCAGGCTGTACTCCCAATTTCTCTGACAGATGATTCCCAGCTGGCCAGCAGCTGCCTGGGATGAACGACCTGTGGCAGACGGAGGAGTCGGCGCCAGGCCAGGACACACTGTGACCCCATTTCCTGTTTTCCAGCTCTGAAAACAACCCCAGTGTCTGAGCAGAGAGGAAGGGTGGCCAGTGTGTGCTGCCCATGGAATGTGTCTTTCTGCATTTATCCTGGAGAAAAGGGGGCTCTGGAGGGACCTTCTGACAACACCCTGACAGGAGAGGGCAGCCAGGGGAGTTGGGCTCTGCTCCCGGGGAACAGGGGACAGGATGAGAGGAAACAGCCTCAAGCTGTGCCAGGGGAGAGTTAGGTTGGACATCAGCAGGAATTTCTTCATGGAAAAGGTTAAACATTGGAACTGCCCAGGGGATGTGGTGGAGTCTAATCCCTGGAGGTGTCCAAGGAACAACTGGACATGGCACTCTGTGCTCCGGGCTGGTGACAAGGTGGGGATTGGACACAGCTTGGTCTCGATGGTCTTAGAGGGCTTTTCCAACCTCACTGATCTGTGATTGCCAGCACAGCTCTGCCCCAGAGGACTGTCCATGGGTATAAGTGTCTGCCCAGTGGGAATGGCTCTCCCTGCCTTCTCACTGCTTCCTTCCTGACAGAAATCCTGCAAATAGCTCCTGGTCATGCTTGCCAGCCTGGAAAGTCACCTGTGGGCAGGTGGGGAGGGTGGCACAGTGGGGCAGAAGAGTCACACTCTGGGTTTAGGCATAAATCCCAAGCCCCATGGAAATGCAAACCATCATTTTCTTTCCTGCCTCAGGAATAAACGGTGTGACAGCCCACAGCTGCATGTGCCGAGTTCCAGCCTGATCCCAGCTTGTGGAAGAGCTCCTATCTCCCTCGTTCCTAAAACAAGGGGAAAGAAAAGTGGATTTTGTTTGTTGTCTAAGGTCAGTGTCTGGAACTCCTCCTCCCTCATCCCAGGATGTTTTTGTGTAACACACTCTGACTCATGGAAGTCAAATGACTTGGCCTCGGAGCTGTCTCAGCACAGGAATTCTGGCACAGGAATCGTGTGCCTGCCCCTCTTGCTGGATGAGGGTTTTCCAGCTCCTCCAGGCACTGCCAGAGCCATGGGGCTGCTCCTGTTCCCTCAGGCTGACCCCAGCACCCCCAGACCCCAAACCCAAGGCAGGGTTGGGATGTGTCTCCATCCAGATCGCCTCATCCAGGTGCTGAACACCTTCCTGGGTGTGGATGGGGAGCACCAGAGTGTGGCCAGCTCTGGGATGTTCTGCAGGGTCATCAGGTCAATCAGGTATTCCTGGGATTTCTGGGGATGGATACAGGGATAATCCTGCAGGATCAGAGGGAGCAGCTCTTGGTTTCTCCGTGTTTCTGAGGAGCTGGGATGGGAGAGCCCAGCACATCCTCCATCCTGGATAATAACAACACATTGCAACTGCTTTTGGAACGTTGCTGATCCCCTGCCTGACAAAATCACAACAAAACTTTATTTTTGGCTCTGTTTTGCCTCAGAAAGTGCGAAACTTTGACAAAACTCATATGGAATGTGCTTTAAATGTCTTCCAAATCCAGTCAGCTGCCATGAAAACCAGCTTTAAAAAGCTTTTAAATTTGCTTCTGAAGTGGAACGTGTTATTTTCAAAATAGTGGGAACATACGTTCATTTTTAATGTGTGATGACATTTTTAATTCCTAATCCTGGGAATGCTGGCAATTTAAAAAGTGGCCTTCAGAGCTTTTAATGAGGAAACAAAACATCCCCTCCTGCATCACCATGGGGCACTGGGCTGTCTGCAGCAGCGGGGGCGCGGAAAGGGTCACAGAATCCAGCAGATTTGGTCTGTGCATCAGTTGGTCTACATGAATATTTATAGTGAAATGAATTTCCGCCCTGCCAGGCCGCGTCTCCATAGCAACCCCGCTAGGCCGCGTCTCCATGGCAACCCCGCCCGCCCGGCCGCCGTAGCCCCGCCCTCTGCATCACGTGACCGGAAACCATGGAGGCGGCCAAGATGGCGTCCCCCAAGAGCGCTCCGAAAGACGCGCAGGTTCCGCGGGGCGCGGGGGGACCGGGCGGGACCGGCGGGGAGCGGGGAGCTCGGGGGGCTGAGCCGTGCCTCTGTCCGCCCCGCAGGTGATGGCGCAGATCCTCAAGGACATGGGCATCACCGAGTACGAGCCGCGCGTCATCAACCAGATGCTGGAGTTCGCCTACAGTAAGCGGGAGCGGGCGGGAAGTGTGCGGGGGAACGCCGCGGGGAGCAGGGAGGTGCTGTGTGGAGCAGGGAGGTGCTGTGTGGAGCAGGGAGGTGTTGTGTGGAGCAGGGAGGTGTTGTGTGGAGCAGGGAGGTGTTGTGTGGAGCAGGGAAGCGCTGTGTGGAGCAGGGAAGCGCTGTGTGGAGCAGGGAAGCGCTGTGTGGAGCAGGAAAGTGTTGTCTGGAGCAGGAAAGTGTTGTCTGGAGCAGGGAAGTGCTGTGTGGAGCAGGGAAGCGCTGTCTGGAGCAGGGAAGTGTTGTCTGGAGCAGGGAAGTGTTGTGTGGAGCAGGGAAGCGCTGTGCGAATCCGTGTTTCCACGGAGGCTCCCCTGGCAGACTCGGTGATCACGGAGATCTTCTCCAGGTGTAATTTTGTGATTCTCTAAAAGTAATCACAGAATCACGAATCCCAGGATGGTTCGGATTGCAAGGACCTTAAGGATCATCCAGTGCCACCCCTGCCGCGGGCAGGGACACCTCCCACTGTCCCGGGTTGCTCCAAGCCTGTCCAGCCTGGCCTCAGCCTCAGTGCCTCGCAGGGAAGAGTTTATTCCCGATATCGCATCCAGCGCTGCCCTGGGGCAGTCCGAGCAGCGCCTGGAGGCAGCAGAGTGCTCAGTGCCAGCCGGGTGGCATCGGGATCAGCGTGGGGAGGATTTAATTTCCCCCAGCCTCATTCCTGAGCCCGTCTCCCCCAGGATACGTGACCACCATCCTGGAGGACGCCAAGATCTACTCGAGCCACGCCAAGAAGTCCAGCGTGGACGCGGACGACGTGCGCCTGGCGATTCAGTGCCGGACTGACCAGTCCTTCACGTCACCCCCGCCCCGAGACGTGAGTACAGCTGGGCTTGGGCAGCCCAGAGCCTGCTGGCAGCCTGGGACACAGGGATGTGGCTGTGTCTCCGCAGTTCCTGCTGGAAATTGCCCGGCAGAAGAACCAGACGCCGCTGCCGCTGATCAAACCGTACTCGGGCCCGCGGCTGCCGCCCGACAGGTACTGCCTGACTGCGCCCAACTACCGCCTCAAGTCCCTGCAGAAGAAGGTAAGGATTGCTCAGGGGTTGGGGGATTCGCCTCCAGGGGGTTGGGGTTGCAGTTTTCCACACCTCTGAAAGGTGCGGGTGGATATTAGCCTGTGCGCGTCAGTTTGGTGCTGGCAGTGCTCTGTCTTCAGGCTGGATTTGCAAATGGTCTTATTGTTGGTTAATTTTAAATGGAGCTTTTAAAATATGGGGAAATTTAAAATATGGGACTATTGTAGTGTTAAAGAAATACTGTAGAATCCCAGAATCACTGAAGTTGGAAAAGCCCTCCAGGATCATCAAGTCCAGCCTGTGCCCGATCCCCACCAGAACACTGAGTGCCACCTCCAGTCCTTTCTTGGACACCTCCAGGGATGGGGACTCCACCACCTCCCTGGGCAGCCCCTTCAATGCCTGACCACCCTTTCCATGAAGAAATTCCTCCTGATGTCCAGGAGGAACTGTCAGGTTTAATAGGAGGTTGTCAGAGGCACAAGTCAGGCTTTGGTGTAGATACTAAGGGGTATTTTTTACTTCCACCTCAGGTTTTCGTGCTTTAGAGGGAAAATATTTCCTTTGCTGGGAAACACTGAATGCCTCACTGGTGGGGGGAATTTCCTGTTTATTCCAAGCCATTCCCTGACTCCCTGGTTCTCTCCCCACAGGTCTCCTCCACAGCAGGCAGGATCACAGTCCCTCGCCTGAGCGTGGGCGCCGTGAGCAGCAGGCCCAGCACTCCCACTTTGGGTAGGAAACAGCTCCACTGGGGATTCCCACCTTTATGGGAGGAAGTAAAAATAAAGAGGAATAATGTAAAGCACTTTTCAACCCCTGAGGGAATGTCAGGGGCCACCTGACCTTGTATTGTTTGATAGCATCAGAAAGTTAATTTAATAAATTAATTTAATTGTTATTACTACAATAATCCTTGATACATAAATACATTACAGATGTTCTGTATTTAGGATAAATTCTTGAAGAGACTCTTCAAGAAATTTACTTAAATTTAGGGTTGTTTTCCTCAATGCCAACCTGGTGCTGAATTAAATAGCAATGGAAAAGATCCATTTTTAACAGGGTCACAAAATTTAGCGTTTTGCCCTAAAAATTAGTGTGTGTTTATAGTCTAGAATTCTGTAAGGCTGGAGTAGGTGTGGGAAGATGAGTAAATGTGCAGCTCTGCCTGGAAATCTGACTATGTATATGCAGTGTCATTGTGTTCCTGTGCATTCCCACTGTGTGTAAAGAGCAGGTTCCACTTGGAAAGGAATGCTATGAGTGTTTTTGGATTTTTTAAAACTCGTTTTGATGGAGTTTTGTTGAATGCAGGTACCCCGTCAGCCCAGACCGTGTCAGTGTCGGCCAAGGTGGGAGCGCCGGTGTCGCTGGCGGGGCAGCGCTTCACCGTTCAGATCCCATCCTCCCAGCCCGCTGGGAAGTCAGGTATTCCTGGGATTTCTGGGGGTGGATACAGGGAAGCTCATCCAGTCCCACCCCCTGCCATGGGCAGGGACACCTGCAAGAGCAGGAAGCTCCAGGCTGGCCAGGAACACTTCCAGGGATGGGTCAGCCACAGCTTCTCTGGCCAAGCTGGTGTGGGAATTTCTTCCCCTCTCCTCTCGTTCTGGGAACTCCCAGTGTTAATTCCCATTCCCTGCAGAGCAGTGGCAGCCAGAACATCACCATCCTGGGCAGCTCCCTCACCCCTTGGCTCCTGTTTCCCTCTCCCTCTTGTGTCCTCACCCCACCACCATTTCCCCATCTTCCTTCTTGGAAGGAAACCCCTGGAACATCCTGGCAGCACAGTGCTTCGTTAGCCTGGAATAACGCAGGGAAAACGCAGTGACAGCTCCAATCTTCCAGTGAACCCTTTCCATGATTCCCACAGCCACTCCCACCACTCCCACGGTGCAGAACGTCCTGATCAACCCATCCCTGATCGGCCCCAAGAACATCCTGATCACCACCAACATGGTCCCACCCGGTGCCACCGCCGACCCCAACCCCCTCAAGAGGAAACACGAGGACGACGACGACTACGATGCCTTGTGAGGACAGCGAGCCCTTCCCACGGGATTCACCCTTCCCACGGGATTCACACGGACTCCAGAGGGTGGGGATGGGCAGGAATGCCCTGGATGGGCTGCAGGAGCGTGGAAATAAAGTGGAGAGTGTTTGTAACCTGGCCTTCATTTCTTCTGCACACACATAGGGATGGGGAGAAGGTGTTTTTCTATATATTTTCTGTGTATTTTCAATATATAATTTATATACATATATACGTGCATATATATACATATATTTTGAATATATGTATGTTTCATATATATATATATATGTATATATGTATTATTTTATCTATAAATATATATATTACATACACACACACACGTAATTGCCTTGTACACTCAAAACTCTTCCAGACACTTCTTTTTTTCCCAGGCACTATATTTGTCTATACATACATATTTATTTTAATAATTAGATATACATATGCATTTACATGCACATATACATAAACTAGAATAGAGTGTATTTATATAGAAAATACACAGTAGTTAATTATGCATGCACAGAAGCACTTCATATATATTACATAATCTATACATTTATGTATACATCATATAATGAAGTTATATAATAATATACTATATAATCTAAAGCATATATTTTATATAGTAGTATATAATAGATATGAATATAAATATATATACTTATGAAAGTATATAATATATATAAATGTATAATACATATATATAAATTGCTTTTGCATATGTATATCCATAGCTATATATAAACACCTTTTAAATATAATTTATTTATTTAAACTTGTATTATACACATCCCTATTCATGATTTCCTCATTTCTATAGGTCCATGTGTTTACAGCCCCACAGCCCTCCCACACCAGTGTTTAAGTTGCAGCACTGACCATTTGCCCATATAAAACATATAATGTGGATTTTTTTAAATTAACCACATCCACTCTCACAGTTTCCACACAAAATTATGTTACTGCTTACTGCTAGCAGGTATAAATCTGCATATATGTAATGATTATAATTAGTATAAAATTTATATAATAACATAGAGGAATTTAAAAATTAAAAATAGGATAAAATTATAAAATATTGTATAGAATAATGTAATATATTATTTAATGTATAATGTATTTCCCCAGGCCTGTGTGGGATCGTTGGGGTGTCCTGTACAGGGCCAGGGGCTGGATGGATCCCTGATCCTGGTGGGTCCCTTCCCTCTCTGGATATTCCATGGCTCTGCTCCAGGTCCCTGGAACTCCTCCTGTTCCAGCTGCCCCTGGAATGCCCCTGGGGTTAGCCGGGCCTGGGCAGCCCCTGCTGCCCCCTCTGTCCCCTCCCTGCTCCCACAGGACAAGCTCCCTTCAACCCCCAGCCTTTGTCCCTGAGCACAGAGTGGTGTCTTTGTGTTCTGTCTGTTCTTCAGCACAAACCTCCTGCCTCACCTTTGAGCCTAAAGGCTGCAGTGTGGGATGGGATATGGGATTTAGGATGGGAAAACCATTTGTGATTAGAACATAAGCCCTCAGCAATTCCAACCTTGTTTAAATAACTTGGAAATAAAACATCCTACAGCTCTCAAGAACTGTATCTGCTTAGAAAGCAGAGAGGAGGGAAGCCCAGGGTTGGGTGGGATACTGAGAAGGAATTCTTCCCTGTGCAAGACACAGGGAAGGGTTGGTTCACCACCCTTGCCAGTAGAAATATTAAAAATTACATTTATTACTTTTTCTTCCTGCTAAGACTCAAAACTTAGTGCTGAGGGGAAGGAAAAGCAGCAGGATGTTGGTTTGGACAGAAAGACCTGAGTAGGTTCCAGTGGCAACTGGAACTTTAAGTGCAGAGAGCCCGGGGGGGTGGGTGTTGTTGTACACAATAATTCCAACTCAAAGTCAGGTGCTCATAGTAATTCCTTTATTAAAACTACAAACCAGAGTTAAAATCCCTACATTATTCACATAGGTCAAGTTTCTAAAGTCATTGACTAAAGACAGGCCAGCAGCCAAAGGGGTCAGAAGGCCTGACAGGTTCAGGGCTGCTGGTTTAAGACATCAGCCAGGGCCTCCTCACTCCATGGCTCTCCCAGGGCAGCTGGAAAAGTTCCTTCAGGCTCCTTGGGAAGAGGCAGGAGCAGAGCTCCAGTGCAAAGGCAAAGTTCTTTCAAGATTACAGGTGAAAAGGTACCCAGCATTCACAGCTCGGGAGGAGGGAGGGAGCTGGGAACAACCACCTAGAAAATCACCTCCATTCACTCCAGGAATTCCATAGGAAAGATTCTTACCCTTCCCCTTGCCCCAACACACAAATATTTACAGAGACACAACCAAAGCAGACTTTGTGACTCCTTTGCTCCCTCAAAAGTCACCAGGAATGTGGCCTAAAGGGATGGGAAAGCTCCAGGTCAGTTAAACTCCTCCTTGATGGGAGTGCAGCCTGAGAAGAAGCTGATGTTGCTGCTCAGCATCCTCTTCTTCTTCTTCCCAAAGGGGTTCTGGTTCTCCTGGGATTCCTCATCCCTCCTGAGCAGGGAGGCAGCAGTGCTGGGAGTCTTCAGGAACACCTCCTGCTCTGTGATGTCCTTCAGGACCTGTGGGAAAGCAAGGAGTTAGTTACTGCTGGAGTGACCAAGCAGAGGCAGCAGAACACTAAGTGCCAGGACAGCCTCAAGAGTTGTTTCATTTTTTTACTCAAGTCAAGAAAAAGATAACTTTTGGACAAAATATCAAGCTCCAGTAGGAAGAGACAATAGTTGGAATAGTGAGTTCCCATGGGATAAGGGAATTTGTTTAGCTGAGGCAAAATGAGATGTGCCAAGTCAGAGAGCACAATAGCTTAAGGTCACTTTGAAGATGGAAAAATGTGATTTGATTCTGTAAGCTCCTCACTTCCCCCCTCTCCTTGCTGAAGGTGCTGCAGGAAAACATGGCAAGCCTGTGGCATCATTTTAGTGTGGAAACTTAAGGATTCAGCAAACTCAAAACTTCCACATGAGCTGCCTGGAGCTGTGCAGAGTTTTCTAGCAGCAGCTTCTCCTCTGGGCTGATTTCCCTCCAGGATCCCTCACTCAGCAGCTCTGCTGTCCCCAGTCCCTGGGAATACCTTTGTGGTTGGAATGACACACACAGGCTGGAAGAAGCTCTCTCCTGCTTTCACCTCCGTGGGGTCTTCCAGCTTCAAGGACCCTTCTGAGTCCCTTTTGTGGTCCTCACATGTTGTGGTTTCCTGAGGGGCAGCAGAGGGTGAAGCTCTTGTAGGACATCCATCCCTTCCCTTCCCACCACAGCCCCCTGCTCTCCAGGTGGGAACTATTCCACAGAACAGGATGCTGCAGCCCACGCTATGGCTCCATAAAACAGGCAATAATTAAAGCACTATGGAATGTCCCTGCTCCACATCTCTGAGATCCAAGAGCAGAAATCCCACTAGGAACATCTTCCTCAATGAACATCAGTTTCTCAAGGGCCTTCCTGCTGCTACAACCCCCTCCCCAAACCATCCCTTCCATTCTTAAAAATAAATCCGGGAATGAGTCAAGGTTTTGTGTTGTCTGAAGCCAAAGACACACTTTAATTTACTGAGTCCAAAAGAAAAATCGAAATTATTTGTCCTCAAGAATTGTGGATGAGAAGTGGGAGCAGGACAATCTCTGCTGTGAATCTCCAAATGTCTGTGCTCAGTGTCAGAGTCTGCCCCTGCAGTGGAAAATTGTCCTCAGTTACCAGAGAAGCACCGACTTAGTGACATTCACAGTTTCAGCAAAGTGCATGTGCTCTGCCTGGACAAACTGTGCCTGTGTGGGAACTATCCCTTCATCCAGCTCTGCTCCAGCCCAAACCCAGGCCCTGCAGCCCCCCTGGCACCCCCAGAGCCAGCAGCACTCACCAGGCCCCTCTCCCTGTTCCTGCAGGTGGTCATAGCACAGCTGCAGCCATCGGTGCATTCTATCTTCTGCCTCCTGCAGCCACACTGCCTGTTCCCACAGCGGCCCTTGCACGAGCACTGTGGAGGGAAGGGGGATCCAATGGCCAGGATGCTCCTGGAATGCTCCACGATCCTGCCAGCTGTGGCATCTCAAGGACAGAGACTCCCCCAAGCTGCCCCAGAAATGTTTTGTTGCCAGCTCTGCATCCCAGAATAACCTCCTTCCTAATATCCTGAATAAAATCCTTCCACCTACAGATCCATCTTCAGGATCTACAGGAGAAGCACCTGTAGTTACTCAGTGCCTGATTTCAGGTGATCCCAACGGATTCCAGTTTTTGTGCCACATTTCCACACGAAGATGGAAGCTGATTCCCCCCACAAAAGCCTCAGGAATTTTATTTCACAGGGTGAAGCTCCAGACTGACACAGATGGCAACTGTGGCTCTGTCAGGACTGGAAGCTGCAGATTCCCAGAGGGGACAGGATCCCTTGGTAGGCCATCCCTTTTGTTTGTTTTTTTCCCTAAAGCAGACTCCCTGGAGGGATCTGGCTGCTGTTGGGGCTGTTCCTAAAGCAGAGGCCAGCTCAGGCACAGGCAGCAGGACAGAACACGTGGCTCATGGCAGAAGGTGACCTGGACAGGGAAAAACTGTCCAGGAAGGTGTTGCTGACTGCAGACAACACTTGCTGTGTCTGTGGGAAGGTCTCAAATATCCGAAGGCACCCAAATAATCCATTCCTGCCACTCTGAGCAGTGGAGACACCACATCTCACCGCTCCATACCCAATCCTTGCACACAGCAAATGATTCCCTAACAGACACTGGATCAAGGGCAGCTGGATCTTACCCCCATGAGGTTTTTCCTTGATCCTCTGCCTGCTTTCCCAGGAAGCCAGTCAGAATCCTCCAGTTCCCCAGAGTCAGAGAGCAGCTCCTCCACATCCACCTCGGGGCTGGGCGGCCGGGCCTTGGCTGTTGTCTGCCGGCGGGTCTTGGGCTGCAGCACAGGAGCACTGGGGTTAGGCCACCAAAAATCACACAGACTTACATTTTCATAAGGTTTGATTAAGGTTTTCAGAGTCCCTCACAGCCAAGAAGGTTGTGGGGTGAGGGAGGGGAAAAGATCCAATTGCCAGGATTGAAAATTCCATCAGTCAATTTAAACCCTCAATGACAAATCCTTGGAAGTCTGAGTTGTTGTCACATCACATGACAAAAAACAAGTGTCACACTCTTGTCCAAAGAGTTTTAAACAATTTATTCCTCCCAGCACTAAGATTTGGCTCTTTGCAAAGCAGCAAAGTTTGCTGTGACACACATGCCTTGCTCCATAATTTAAAGACTGGGAATGCTACAGAAAAACACCTGGACTGTGAAGGAGGATAGAGTCAGAACTACAATGAGGAAACAGGTTTGGGGTTTGTTTGAGGTTTTTTTTTGTTTGTAATCAAAAAACTAATGCAAGGTATTTGAGTCTTCTAGAAAGGACTGAAAGGGCCACTTCAATGAGCAGAACAAGTGGCTAGTAAATGCAACTTGGGAGAAAAAAACCCCAAACAATTATCAATAGCCAAGATTAACTTCGGCAAAGAATTCAGGTGCAGTACAAAGTGAGCAGCCTCTTACTTTGGGTGGAACATAATCAAAAGAAGAATCTGGAGATTCAGGTGGCCTTTGCTGGATGTGCCGGAGCTTCTGGCCACTGGCAACTTGGAGGAGCAGCAATTTCTGTCAAAAGGGACAAGAATCAGCTCTGCAAAATCCATGAAACCCAACTACCACGAGGCTCTGCTGTCTGTGCAAGGCTCTACCTGTTTCAGAGTGTCATTTTCCCGGAGGAGCTCCTGGTTCTTCTCACATATCTCCCTCATTTTTTCCAGCTCTTCCTCCTGTTGCAGGGCAAGAGGAAATTTATTTCATTGGAGATAAGAAAGAGAAAATCCCCCAGGGTTATTCCAGCCTGCACAGCAATCACCAAATGCAGGTTTCTGCAGAGGGAACACTCAATCCTTCTCCTATTCCAGGTATCCCAAAGGATCCCACCCTCCCCCAGCCACATCCAGACATGGCACCTGGAACCGGAGTCGCTCCTGCAGTTGTTTCTCCTGCTCATTCAGAGAATCTTCCAATCTCTTCTCTGCTGCTTCTTTCTGCTGGAATTGGCTGAGCAGGTACAGAACCTAAAAGCAAGTTGGAATAAACAGGGGTGAATTCCTGAAAGGAGCACTTGGCATCAAAGCTCAAGGAAATTTCCTGCCACTCCCAACACAACTCCACCCTGATTTACTTGAAAAGTGATCTTGTGCTCAGGTGTAACAGCCTCACTTAAACCAGGAGGAAAGTTACTGAATAAACCAATTTGCACAGGATAAACACAGGGATTTCTTTGGCTTTTAACGAGCCATCTTCAAAAATCCAGCAAAATTTGAGTTGATATTCAGCACCAGCTTCACTTCTGCACACCCCCTTTGCCATTCTTTCTGAGGAGACCTGGAGATCAGTCCCAGACTCCAAGATTTCCATGAGCTCTGATTCACCTTTTCCTGGTGTTGCTGTTCCTGCACCAAAATCTGATTTTGGAACTCTGCCTCCAGCTCTGCTATGTGGTTTCTCTCTTCCATCAGCATCTTCTGCATATCTGAGCAGCTGGCCTGGCTCTGCTCGAGGCTGCTCTGTAGTTTGCTCTCCTGCACTTTGGAGGAGACCAGCTGGAAAGCAAGAGCAAGGGATGGCTCAGGTCAAGGATTCCCTGCTGGGACAGGGGCTGCAATCTGGAGGTGAAGCATCCCTGTAACTTCCAGCCCTGCCAGGAACTGCACCAGCCCTCAGCACCAAGGAGACCAGAGGAGATTCAGAGACAGACACTTGGGAAATGCAAGCCAGGGAGCAGAGGGTCTTGCTCACAGTTCTGAATTCACCTCCCTTCCTGCAGAACTTGGAGTATTTTCCTTTTCACGCTTTTCCTTTTCTTACCAAGCACCAGAGAGCAACAGGTGATTCTGTCCTTCAGCTGCTCTTTCCCTGATCCCACAGTACCCCAATTCCTACTCTCCCCTAACACCACTCTTGTCCAAGCTTTTCCCATCTCAACACCTATTCCTGCTTCTCCTGACCTCAAGCACTGCCCTTGTTTCCCTGCTTATCCAGAAGTGTTTTAGGTACTTTCTCATCTCTTCCACTTTTGAAATTTGTCTTTTCTCATTCCCATGCAAGCCTTTAGCTGATATATCCAGACCTTCATCTATTCCACTTCCTTTTTCCCTGTTTTTCAGATTTCACTCTCCAGTACAGAATATTTTAATCTAAACTTGTGAGGGGAATAAACTTCATCCACTACAAGAGGGCTCCACTCAAATTCCTTTGGTCACTTCCTTTCAGTTGTGGCTAAGCAGACTTAGAACCTTTGTTTTTAGGGATAAAACAGGAAAATTCAGGGTTTACCTCTGCCAGGAGATATTTCAGAGCACATTTGGCCTCCAGGATCGTGGGAACACTCTCCCAGCGCTGCTTGGCCCGATCTCCATTGTCTGCATCCAGGAGTTTCTGCTGCAGATCTGCTATCTGGGCATTCCTGGGGAAGAATCCATGGATTTGGGGTTACAACACAGGAGAAAACCAGGGCTGGTGCCTGGGATAATGTTGCTGTTCCCAGAACATTAAGTAAAATAGTTTAAGATTTTTGCTGCTCAGTTGAGCACCTGGAGCCTGCCTTGCTCCACTCCATTCCACATTCCCAAATAAAAGTGGAGGTTTTGCCCCCAAACAGCTCAGAAAAACCCAGTCTTAGTGACAGAGTATTTTCCCCACCTCTTGAAAAGATTCCAGCTAGGAAAACCCACTCTTCCCTCATTTCCAGTGTCAGTGTGTGTGTTTTACATCCTCTTCCACCTTCCAGAGATTTGGGATGGAAATGAGGGACAAGCCAGGGGCAAGGCTTTGTGGATGAGCTTTGTGGCAGTGCCTTACCTGAGCTCCATCTCTGTTTCCAGGCTTTCAATCTGTTTGGATATGGAGAGATCTGTGTCCGAAGCCTGCAGCTCGGTCAGGCAGTATGTGCGCCTCTGGAATTACAGCATGGATGTAAGCAGGAATAGGGGAGGAAATCCCACAGTTATAGACATTCCAGCTGGAAAAATGACAGGTCACCCCTATCCCCAAGTGCCACATCCACATGGATTTGGGACACTTCCCTGGACAGCCTGCTCCAAAGCCTGACTGCCCTTTCAGGAAAGAAGTTTTCCCAAACTGCATTAAGTAACTTGTTAGTTACCTAATTCAGCATATCTTGCCCCTGACATGTCAGAGGATAAAAGCATTAATGCTTTCTCCCAGAAAGGTAGCCAAGAATGGGATCCTTCCCCACCTTCTGGGGGAACAGGTCAAGTAGGAATGAGAATAATTAATCTAGTATTGCTGAACAGCCAGAGGTGTAGGGTGGAGAAAGGGAATTTCCCTCTTACCCGCAGCTTTGGAGGGGGTTTTCTCCAGCTTCTTTCTTCTCTTTCAGTTGATGGATTTCCTTTGCCAGGATTTTCCTGTCCTCCAGCAGGTCTGCCAGGTGTCTTCGAGCCTCCTCAGTGCTGACAAGAACCTCGACTTCATTTGCAAGCCAGCTCTGGAAAAACAACCCCCAAAATCCAGTGGTTGAGCTCAACTTCAGCACTGAATCCTTCTCCATAAAGGCATTTTGGAAAAACTGAATAATCCCATTCCAATTCCCAGTTCCTCCTGCTGTGCTCCAGCCACCCAGGCCAGCAGCATCACCCCAAATCTCAGTTTGCCCAGCAGGGATGCAAAAATGCTTTCACCCACTTTGACTCGTGCGGCAATTCCTTCCATGCCCCGAATTTGGGTTTCCTTCCGTTTATCTGCCACCTCCTTCTGCTTCTGCAGGGCATCCTTGAGGCGTTTGTTGGCAGCTGCTGCCTGCAAGAGATTCCACAAGGAGCTGAACAGGGACTGCAAATCATCTGTCACAGCTGGAAACACCAGGGATTCCCAAGCCAGGGCAAATGCTGCGACAGTGACAGCACGAGGTTAATAAATCTCAAGTTATTCTGGTTTAAATCAAAACTACTGTCACTGATTTATTTCCTTTACTGCTATTGCTCCTTTAAGGAGAAGCTGCTTCTAGGCCTGAAGGTAGAAGAAAACATCCAAAAAGAGGGGTTGGAGATGTATTTATTTTACAAAGCTGTCCTGAAAGGATTTTGAACTGCAGCCTTGGAGATCCACAACCCAAACTCATTTCCCAGTTCCTACCTTGGAATAGCATGGATTTGGCTACAGGAACCTGGGACTCAGAGTCATTTGGCCTCTAAAGGAGCAAATATAACTAAGATTCTTCAAAGGCTAAAAAAGGCAGAAATGTGGGTTTCTCCACACAGAGAAAAGCTTTTCATTTCAGCCTCTGAACTCCTTTAAGGAGCAAATTTAACTGAGATCCCTCAAAGGTGCCAAGGCAGAAGTGGGGATCTCTCCACACAGAGAAAAGCTTTTCTTTCCAGCTTCTAAACTTCCTTTAAGAGGGTTCTGCATATCCTGTTCCATCCTCCAGCCCCACTTGGCAGACTTTAGGGATTGGTTGGGAATTTCTGGGAGCTGTTGGCTCCTCACCTCTTCTGTTTTGCGCCGGAGGACATTGGCCTGTTTCTGGTAATCCCTCTCCAGCTTGAGGAGCTCATACTGTCTCTTACGATCCTGCAACGAAAAACAGCTGGAAAAGTCACATTTTCCATGACAAAGGAAAGGCTGCAGCCCCCAAGTTTCAGCGTGAGCATCCCAAAGCGTTGAGGGGCAGGAATTGCTGTGAGACCAAACTCCAGGTGTTTGCTGTCCATTGCACTCAGCCACCACAAGCAGCTGGATTTTATTAACCTGCAGATGCAACATTCCTTTGGAAGTTTAAACATCTCCCATGCTGAGGCCAAACCCTACAATTTTCAATCCTTCAAATATTGACTATTTTTGTCTTCTGCTTTAGAGCTGAGTCACAGCTGTGGTGAGAGCTTGAAGATCTCCAGCCACAGGCAAGTCCAGATGGTAAAAAGTGGCAGCCACGTGAGCCAAGCTCCCCTTCAAAGCATTCCCAGCTGCTTCTCAGATGCTTTCCAGTTAAACAAACCTTGCAGCACCCCTTTGGAGGGAGGGACAGTGTGAGGGGCTTGTTTGCTCACCTTTTCTTTCAGCTGGATCACTTCCTTGTCCTTCTGCTGCTTCCACTGCCTGAATTTCTCGGTGTCTTCTTTCATCTGACGCATCAGCTGCACCCTTTGCTGTTTCATTTCCTGGAAAACACCGGTGGCTGGAAGGATTATCCAGGTTTTACATTCTGAGGAGCTTCATTTTCCGTTCCCCCCGTGTCTGCCAGGTGTGGGGAGTGGCGGGTGGGAAATCCTAGTGTGCTCCCACTCAGGACACTCTCAAAAGTACTAAAAAAATGGATATTTTAGGCATAAAGGGAAGACCAAGACAGACATAATTTAGGGAAATCAAAGTGGGAGTCAAATTACTTGACTGAGGCAATAAATTAGAAGTGCCAAAAGATACTTTGGACTTGTTTTCCTCCCAAATCTCAGTAGTCACCTGGCTATTGTGGTCATGTGGCCAAAGGAATCTCGCCAAAACCTGCTATTTTTAGTCTGACTTAAGAGAAACTGGATTCCTGTCTGGCATTTCTGGGATTCCTGCCTGGGAGCTGCTTTGCCCACACTGGCTCAAGTCAGAGCTGCCTTTTGGGATGGTTACCCTGATCTCCTGGTTCAGTTTGGACACGGTGCGCTCCGTGGATTCCTTCAGCTTCAGGAGCTTGGATTGCTCATTCAGCTTCTTCTTGAGCTCATTGATTTGAGCTTCCAACTCCTGCAGCCTTTTCCGGCGCCGCTCACTCAGCCTGGAGAGAAAGCACAACAAATCATCTCCAGCTTCAGAGGCACCTCATGAAAAATGTCACCTCTGTCACTTTTACTGCTGCTGAAAGCCCACAGGAGGCTTCTCTGCAGCTCCTGGCACATTAAAGAGACACTTTTACATTGAATAAGAGCTTTTACAGATCATGGAAGTGCAAGACATTGGATTTTCAGACACATTAATAACCCCCAGAGCTCCAGGCAGAGCCCCTCTTACTTGGCCTGGTTGATGTCCTTCTTTGCCATGTGCAGAGCAAGGACCAGCTCCTCCTTTTCTTTTTGCAAATTGCTGACCTCCAATTCCAGATCCCTCATATTGGTCTAGAAAAGACAAGAAGAATAAAGCTCCAAATAAAAACCATGAAAAGACACCTCGAGGCAAAGCTTTAAGACAGAGAAACCTTGAAAAACCCAATTCCTTTGCAGCAGGCTGATAAACCACCTCATCAAGAGTAGTGTGAGGGTCACAAGGACTGGTTCAGCACACTCTGGAGCTTTGGTGGGCACAGAGTCACTGTGACCACATCCTGACTGAATCATTTCAGAGGTGGGAGATCCCAGCGCAGCAGGGAAATCTGCCCAAGGGAGCAGGGACTCAGTTTAAGGAATAAGTAGACCCAAACCAGAACATGCTCCGGACAACAGATCCCCCTTCCCTCCCCAGCAGGAATTGGGGAAAACAAACAGAACAAGGAAGATATCAGCTTTACCTGGTACTGGCACTGAATGGGCGCTAGCTGAGTGTCATTTTCAGTCATTTTTTTGGCCAGGGCCTCTTTGAGAGTCAGAGCTTTGTTGAGCTCCAGCAGCTCCCTGGAGAGCTGTGCCTGGCGCAGGGCGTGCTGAGTGCTGAAATCATCAGAGCTGCTCTTGGATTCCTGGCCAGCTTCTGCTTCCTGCAGGAGACACAGCCATGAGGAGAGACCAACCCAGAGCTCTTCAATCACACCATCTCTGTTTCTACAGAGCATTTCAAGTTCGTTTTTAAGTAAAAAAAATCTGATATTCAGAAACGAGAACAGGTTTTTGACCTTGAACACATCGAGTTTAAAACGGCACAGACAAGAGTGATGATTTATTAAGCGTTTGGGTTAGAAAATTAGCAGGAGGGAGCAGATATAAATGATGAAGAGACAAAACCATGCCCCAGTGAGGTGTGCACTGCTGAGCCTCTCACTTACACCTGGAGTACTTTGTCCAGAGTTTGGCAGCTCTTCTGCGGTGGCAGCATTTTCACTCTGTTGGGCAGAGAGAAGAAAATTTGGGTGAAAAGGGAAATATGAAGTAAAATGAAGGAAATAACACTGTTGGTACATTATGACAACGTGATTCTACTCAGGCCTGAACCTCTCTGCAAAGAAGAACATCGTCCTCCTCCTTGAGGGAAGTGAGGAAACTCCTCCTTGTCTAGTTGGAAAAGCCATTCCTCAAAATCTTCCCAGAACTCCAGCACTGGGAGCCTCCTCCTCACAGGAAAAAGGAGTCTGGGAAGAGGGGAATGTCCAGTGAGGGAGAACTGAAATTCCTCCATTAGACAAAGGCCTGGATGCTTCTATTTAACAATTTCAGGTCCCTGCAATTTATGTTGTCCATAAAAATCACCAAGCCTACAACATTCCATCCAATCCAGGGATTGTAAATCCATGTTAATCTCCAACAGGAGTCTCCAAATAGTCCAATAGTCCAAAGGAGACTCCTCCTTTTTCTTCCCACAGGAGCAGCACTTTCTGCAGCATTAAAGCACAACAGGACAGTTTTGAAGTGGATCTCAAGAGTCACTTCATACTTTTAATTCCTGGGCTCCTTGAGGGAAGTTTCTGGACTGGAATCCCAGATTTCCTGAGTAAGTTGACACAATTCCCCCTCCCTGGGCTCAGCCTTACCTGCAGCTCAACCAGCACCTGCTGCAGGCTCCGAATCACCTCCACATTTTCCTTTAATTCCTCATCTTGCACAGTCTCCACCAGCTTCTGCAGATCCAACTTGCACCTGGAAACATGGGAACAAGTCCATGGTACATTTGTGCCACGGAGGAACAACTTTGCCCACTCACCCTCTGAATTAACAAACCCCTGCTGGCTGGATCCAGTTCATCCCACTAAAAACATTTAATTCCCAAGGACATTTCCCCAGGAGAAGGCTGTGGGGATACTTACACAGCATGGTGCTGGAGCTGCTCTAGTTTTGCACTGATCTTCTCATTTTCTTGCTCTGTCTAAGAGAAATCAGGATTATATTCAATTGTAGAAGATAAGAAGCCAGCAATCAGCTGATTAATTTGCAGCAAAAGATTGCCAGTGTGAAAAAAATCAATGCATTAAAAGATCTTTCATGATCAGGGCCACCAGTTTGGATTTAACACCATTTTTTTCAGGGATAGATGCTGCAGGTAGTAGGAAAAAGGCAGGGTAGGGAAGGGAGAGCACAAGTGTGTAAGTGCTATTTAAAATATCAAAATAAAATACTTAAAATATTAAAAAGCTGAAAGATTCAGTCTCCTTTTCCCCACTGAAGTCACAGATCTAAAGGACCACAGATTCTGGCAGACTTTTGGTTCTGACTGATTTGGAATCAACGTGAAAGGAACATTAGTGAGAGATTCCCAACATGCCATAAATACAGGAGCTGCTGTTGGTTCATTCCCAGCAATTTAAAGCTCTCCTGGGATAACTGGACTTACCAGGATGATCCTCTCCAGCATCTGTGCTGTTTGCCCAGCAGCCTCACTCAGCCCCTGGCTCAGCTTCTGGTTCTCCTCCAGCAGGGATTGGTTCTTCTCCATCAGGGATTGGAGGCTCTCTGAGGGAGCCAAACTGCAACAGCAAAGAGCAGTCTGTGTGTGAGCATGGCCTGGCCAGGGCTTTGGGACAGCACTGAAATCACCTCCAGAAGAATTGTTATTTCCTAAACAGCTTACAATCAATAGCCCAGAATGGTTTGGGTGGGAAGGATCTTAAAGCTCATCCAGTCCCACCCCTGCCATGGCCAGGGACACTTTCTACAGGACCAAGCTGCTCCAAGTTCTGTCCAGCCTGGCCTTGGACACTTCCATAACCTAGGGAGATCCTCCAAAGAGAGGTTGTGAACTCCAGGAACTCTGTTTTGAAACATCCCCAGAACACAACACCTGCACAATCCAAGTCTGTCCTAGATTTTGTGCTTTTAAGGACAATGGAGGTGGAGCTGCCCCACACTCAAGGGTAGAGGTGTGAGGAAAAGAGGGATGGATGGGTCTGACAGACAGGTGTTGATTCAGGAGGTGTTTCCTGGTTCCTCTTTTATTTCCTACAACAGATTTTTGCAATCTCCCCTCACTCCACAACACTGCCCAGAGCTAAGGAGATCCAGAGGCTTCTCTGGAGTGTGATAAATACAGATCCATGGAATATTAATAACAAATCTTACTTGAGAGACACAGGCAGGGTCCCTCCATGGGCCTGGAGCAGCAGCACCTGGAGCTGCTGGACCTACAAAGACAAATAATTATTGCTTGTAAATGTAGTAACTCCATGGCTCTTTAGTCTTCCTGACTCACCTGCTCCTTTTACTACTGTCTGGGGAAAGGAGTGGTGGTGTTACAGAATTTTAAGTCATTTACTCCTCAAATAAAAGGTTCTTTTCTTCCCTCTGGGATCACCCCAGGGAGAATTCCTCGCTTCCCACTGTGCTGGGCACAGGCAGGAGATGCCAGAAAGGCACCAAACCATCTCTGTGTTTCTAACTGTGCCTGTGACTCACCAGGCAATGATTTGTTGGGTGCAAGAGGAATTTAAACCACACCAGCACCACCAGCTGCAAAATTCCAAGAAATATCCATATATTCCCTTCCCAGCCACCTCCAGAGACGGAGCAATGCACATGAGGGATGTTTTGCATATTTGGTGTGGTTGTGCCTTCTTCTCCTGGTGTTTGCTGAGCTCAGAACAAGAGGGGATCCCCCAGTACCTGCTGCTTCAGCTGGTGCAGCTCAGCTGCCTGGGGATCCACGTTGACAATGGGTTTGTTTTTGATCTTCCTGGCCCTGTCAGCGTAACGCAGAGTGTTCAGGGTCTCCTCCAGGTTGGAATCTGCTGGGCTCACACAGGCAATCATCAGTGTGTGGCTGTTCCCACCCAGCGAGTCTGGGAAGGAAAAGAAGGAATATCAAAGCTGGCAGAGCAAGAAGGATAGTGAAATGTCACCATTCAAGGATTCCAATTCCATGAGTGTGTTCCCAAAATGCAGATTGAATATCTGGATTTTGGTGCCACTCATTACTTTTTCCTCTGCCCACTCAGCTCTGTATTAAAGTGTTTTCTTGAAAGCCAAAGTCAGGCTTTGAAACCAAAGATTTCACCCCAGAAGCTCCAGTTGTTGCCCTAATAAATAATTTCTTTATGCCATTTCTGGCTTGGTTCTTCCAGGTTTTCCCCTCCCTTCTCCTCCACAACAACAAGACCTCCATGAACATCCAGAGTTTTCTCCAATATAAGGAATTATTGGGTAAGAACAGATCACAAAGCTGCATGGAATTTCATCCTTTGGTTTTACACAAATTGGCTCCTTGAAGCTACTAATCAGAAAAAAAAAAAAAAAAAGGGCCCCCACATCCAGCCCAATCCAGGTTTTTAATGAGGTACTTTCAGACATGGAGAATACTGAAGAGCTTTTGTACTGAATTATGTAATTACCATAAAAAAATCCCAGTAATTTCATTACTAAAGCTGTGCCCAAATTGAAGGGTAATTTAAATAAAATGTATTAAAAGACAAATCCCAACTATTGAAATATAAAGAGCAGATATCCAGACTGAGAAAACAAATCCCAGAAAAGGCACAGACAGCTTGAGCTTCTCATTCTAGCTGTGACATCACCCAGGGAGTTGCTATAATTAAGGTACAATAATAGATGTCAGCTCCCAGACTTCCAATCTTCCTTCTCCCCACCAAAAATATGTCCTGATTTGTCTTGTTTCCTCCTGTCACACAAAGTGCAGGAGAGCAGGACTCGTTTTGAGTTCATCTCACTGCATTTGCAACCCAAAATAAAGAGTCCAGGAAAGGTCTGGCTTCAGAGAGGAATTAAATGAATAAATCCTTCTGCAGCAGCAGCTCTGAGCTGTAGGGTTTCCTCCTGCTTTGGTATTTAAAAAGCACCTGTAAATTTAGGCTTTGCCACCATCTGTCTCTCACCTTGCAGCAGCCTGGTCAGCTTGGAGTCTCTGTAGGGGACAAACCCTCCCTTTTTATTCTCATCTCCCAGAGCACTGATGACATTCCCCAGGCTCAGGAGGCCTCTGTTGATGTTGATTCCTGCAGACAAAGGTCACAGTGAGCAGTGCCACCTCAACAGCTCCAAACTGCTCATTTCCTGCCCTTACTAAAACTTTAACAAGGTTGAAAAAAGCAGATTAAAGGGTTAAAGAAGTGATTTGCTCTTCTATTAACTCCAAAGTGAGAAGAAACCCAAACTCCACCAGTGCCAGCCCACAGACCTTCTTTGAGCCTGTCTCCCTCAGCCTTGGTCTTCTTTTGTCTCTCAGAGCCAGCAAGATCCACCAGGTGTAGCTTGCAGTGAAAATTGGCATTCCTAGGGCAGAAAAAAACTCTTTTACTCTCCCAGGTAAAACTTCCAGATGGAAAAGGAGCAGCTCAGGAGCTGGAAATGCAGAGAGCCAACAACTGAACTGCCTTGAGAAGCAGAGCTCAGGACCAGGACAAGCAAATTTTGGGAAGGTAACTCGTTATCAGCTCCACAATCACACTCACTTGTCATTTTTCTTCTTCTGATCAATGCAAATGGTGAAGATGGCATGGGATCTGGAGGACTGGGAATTCATGGCCGTGGATCCCACAGTTCTGCAGTTGTTCCCCTGCTCCAGGCAGGACACAGTCTCTTGGGCACAGGTGACACTTCTTTCTGTCAACCCCACAATCTGTAGCCAGAAAGAAATCATTCTTTGTCCTCTGCTCCCTCTTCATCCCACCTGGGATCAGAAAAATCTCCCTCCACCTCAGACTGTGTCAGCCCATCCCAAGAATCAGTGTCACCTCCAGCCAGAGGCCTGGAATGGAGCATCCCTGGCAAAACTGGATCTGAATTTCACTTTGGGAACACAGAATCACATCACCTACTCCTAAACATCCCCCAGGTTCCTCTGCCTGCTCCAGAGCCAGTTGGGCTCCAGGGACAAATCCATGGATATCCCAGGCCAAGCTGGGAGCTGTGCCAGTCACAAGAAGGGGAAAACTGGCTGATGGAATGAGGATTTGTGTGGATAAAGCGGTGGAGACAGGGACACAACCCACAGAGGGGATGAGCAGGAGAGACTAGATGTTTTCCTTGGCAAGTTGTGCTTTCCCTGAGGATCCACCCTGAGCTGCTCCCAAGGGATGGATGAGCCACATCCCATTTTAGGGATGATAAAAAATGACACATAAAACCCTTCAGTCCCCAGCCCTGACAGCCCTCCTGCTCCCAGCCCCAGCAGGGCAGACCTTGATGCCGTCTTTGGGATCCTCCCGGATGCTGATCTGGGAACGCTCTCGGGAGGGACACAGCAGGTCCAGGATGTCCTCGTTGTAGATCTGGAAGCAGCAGAGGGGCAGCTCAGAGTTACCAGACAAAGAAAGGTGCAGTTATGCTGAAATTAGGGCTTATTTGGCATCATGTTCTACTCATTTCACCTTTAGGGAAAGATACTTTGGACCAAAATCCTATTCCTGACAAAACCTCCTAGAGCCTTAGGGGTTGAATGAATCAATATCTGTTACCCAAAAGAGGTGGCCTCAAAGCTCCCTTCAGACATAACTTGATAAAAACCAAAATTTTACCTCCAGATAAGAAACTTTGAGGATGAATTCCCAATCCTGCCTCTGCTGTTTCTCGTCAAAGAGCAGCTTGATGACCCTGGGGATGACCCCCACGCTGGGCTCATACTCCTGGTTGGCAGTGTAGGTGCCTCCCATGGAGTAGGTTTTCCCAGATCCTGTCTGTCCGTAGGCCAAGACAGTGGCATTGTATCCTGGGGGAACAAAGGGCACCCGGATGAGTCATGTGGGGAATAGAAAGCTGCATTTTTGAAAACCACCCTTCCAGAACCAGCAGTTTATTCCAGCTTTAAGCACAGATCATAGTCAGGAACATTGAGGGGACAAAAGGTCAAAACTCTGTAAAACACAGATACAATAATTATTCCAGCTCTTTTTAAAGTCTGGTTATTTCTTTATCAGAGCTAAACAGAAACACAGGCACAAGTTCAAGTTTCAGCACAGCACAGAAACACAACAATGCTTCACTGCAGCATCCTGGAACAGGATGTTTGTCAATTCACTGTGTTATTCTTAAGAAGGGAGAGGGACTTTTAGTAAGGACCTGGAGTGACAGGACAAGAGAGAATGCCAGAGAAATACTGGGAAGGAATTTTTCCCTGTGAGGGTGGGCAGGCCCTGCACAGGGTGCCCAGAGAAGCTGTGCTGCCCCTGGATCCCTGGAAGTGTCCAAGGCCAGGCTGGACAGGATTGGAGCAACCTGGGATAGTGGAAGATGTCCCTGCCATGGCAGGGGTGGCAATAGTTGTGCTTTAAGATCCTTTCCAACCCAAACCATCCTGATACTCCATAAAAACTGCCTTACCCAGGCAGCCTCAGGGACCAGAAGCCCTCAGAGAACACACCCCACTCGTTCTGTGGGGAGGAACAGGCTCCAAACGGGCAAAATCCCGGACAAACCTTTGAAGATGCCTCGGACCAGAGGCGACACCGCTGTGTTGAAAACCTCCTCCTGCTCCACGGACGGGTCGAACACGTAGTCGTAGGTGAAGGCCTTGTCGCTGCCCACCACGACCTGCGGACGAGAGCGACGGGGCAGCGCTGCTAACCGCGCCGGTAAGGCCGCGGGACCCCCGGGAACCCCCCGAGCCTCACCTGCGGCTCCCCGGGCACGAAGGACAGGCACATCTGGCAGCCCTCGCTGATCTCCTTGGGCACCAGCGGCCGGCAGCGCAGCGCCACCCGCACCGGGATGCCCTTGTCGTCCTCACGCATCATCGCCAGCCTGCGGGACGCGAGGGCCGTGAGGCGGGCAGGGACAAGGGGCGGCGGCTCTGCCGGGGGAGCGGGATGGAGCGGGGATGGAGCGGGGATGAGCGGGGAGGGAGCGTGCCCGGGGTGTGGGGTGGAGCGGGGGTGAAGCGGCCCCGCCGGGGCTCTGGGGTGGATTGGGGGTGAAGCGGCCCTGCCGGGGCTCAGGGATGGAGCGGGAGCCCCGGGCCGGGCGTGGGGCTGGAGCGGGGGTGGAGCGGGCCCGGCCTGGCCCTGCCCGGTGTCGCGGGGCGGCCGCGGAACTGACCTGAAACCGCCGCTACCCGTTCCAATGGCGCCGCCGCAACGGCCGCCGTTCAAACCGGGCCGCGCGCCGCCATGGCCAATCACAGAGCGGTGCTTCAGGAGGGGAGGACGCGCAGCCAATCGTGGGGCCGTTCGTCACCGAGGGGCGGCACCACAGCCAATCGCAGAGCGGTGCGTCAGGCGGGGGCGGGGTCGATCTGGGGAGGGGTGGGACAGCGCGAGGGGCGGGGAGACGGGCGGGAACAAACCAATCGCGTGCGGGTGCGTCAGGCGGGGGGCGGGGAGAGGGGTGGGCCACGGCCAATCGCAGCGCGGTGCGTCGGGCGCGGGGCGCGGCCGCGGGGCGCGGCCGCGGCGGAGCGGCAGCATGGAGGGTCGGGTGCCCTACGATGACTTCCCGGTGGTTTTCCTGCCGCCCTACGAGAGCCCGCCCGCCTGGGTCCCGCCGCACGAGGTCAGCCGGGCCGGGGGGAGCGGGGGGCCGGCTGGAGGGGGCGGTGGCGGCCGCGGGGTCCCGTCGGGCGAGGAAGCCCGGCCCGGCCCCGGCTGAGCCGCCGCGCATCCCCCGCAGCGCGTGTACCACCCCGACTACAACAACGAGCTCACGCAGTTCCTGCCCCGCACCATCGTCCTCAAGAAGCCGCCCGGGGCGCAGGTGAGGCGGGCGGCGCCGGCCCGGCGCTGCCTGGGCGCGGTGTCGCGGCCGCGGTTCCCGGAGCGTTTCCTGGCAAAAAGCGCGCTGGGATTGCGATATTCCCGACTAGCAGCGTCCTGGCACAGGGAGCTGCTGTGACAGGCGTGGGGCGGGCAGGGTGGCACATTCCAGAGTGATGGGGAAGGGGTGGGATTGCTCCCGATGTGGGATGTTGGGAGGTGGAGATGCTGGAGGATGGGAGCGGGGAGCACCGCGGGTGTTCCGGTGAGAGGGGTTTGGGGAGGGGGACTGGTGCCTGGCTGAGCACTGCAGCACCCACACCTTGGATCCATCCGGGAGACAGCAGGGAGAGGGATCCTGGGGAATTGGAAGGGCCCTGAACAGGGAGAAGAGTCCTGGGAATTAGAAGGGTCCTGGACAGGGAGAGGAGTCCAGAGAACTGGGCCAAGGGAAGGGTCTTGATGACTGCATTTCCCTGCTGGTTTTTCCCACAGCTGGGCTTCAACATCCGGGGAGGAAAAGCCTCGCAGCTGGGAATCTTCATCTCCAAGGTGTGTCTGTCCTTGTGCCATTCCCTCCCGGATCCTGCCTGTTCCCGTGGGAGCTGCTGAGCCGGCCGGGTGTGCAGGGAGGCTGTGGCTGCATCACATTCCACCCCCCGCCAGAGCTCAGGGCTGGGATCTGCCACAAAGCCATCAGAACATCCTGCACCACTTCCTGGTCTCTTCCCAGCCCCTGGAATTGCTCCCCCGGGGCCGTGTGGGAGGGGAGCTGTGGGAGATCCACTGCTGCCATCCCTGCCTTCCCTTCCCAGGTGATTCCCGACTCGGATGCTCACAGGGCTGGGCTGCAGGAGGGGGACCAGGTGCTCTCGGTGAACGATGTGGATTTCCAGGACATTGAACACAGCAAGGTGAGTGCTGGGATGGGAAACCCACCTCCTTCCAGCCCCTCAGCCCAGCGTGGAACCCATGGAATCTTCTCCCCTTGTTTTCCAGGCTGTGGAGATTCTGAAGACAGCACGGGAGATCACGATGCGCGTTCGGTACTTCCCCTACAGTAAGTGTCCAGGCCAGGCACCTGGAATGCTCCTTGGGAAGCAAACCTCCATAAATCCTGCCAATTCCACCCGAGTTTAGCAGTCCCAGTGTTGATTTGGGATCAGGCACCAAGTCAGGATAATGACTGGCTTCATCTGCCTGCATAGGAAAACTTGGAGAGCAGGAAGGTGGGATGGTTGTGGAATGGAAAAGTTAATTTACAGCTGGAGAAGTAGCTAATTATCCTTGAATAACATCATAGGAAGGAGTTGTGACACAAGTGCCAGTGGTGGATATCCCTTCCTAAGGATCTTTGAATTATGAATGAAAGGAAGGACTGGATTAACTCCCAGCTTCTTCTTCACCCATAAAGTTCCAAGATGTAAGGGATTAAAAAAAGGAGAAGTCAAGCCAGACAAGTATTCTTTATAGAAGGGAAAGTGGCCATTATGAAGAAAAACGTGGTGTGGGGGAAGAAGGGATTTTAAACAAACCTTTTATTCTAAATGCCCTGAAGTCACTTGAAATGACTGCTGGGGGTGCACTTTTAAAGCCAGATGATCTCAAATGCTGCCTCAGTTTGGGAATGTGTGTTTTCCTTAACATTTTGGGTAATTCCCCCTGGCCACCCTCTCCTTGTCCCTCCCTCTCAGATTACCAGCGGCAGAAGGAACGGACTGTTCATTAAAAGGGAGCTTCATCCTGCAAAAACCTCTCCACTCCTTTTCCCCAACATCTGAGATGACACCTCACGTTTCAGCTTTCACTGGAGGCACCACTGTCCTGCACAGGATCAGCTCTTTCCCACGTGGAGAGATGCCAAGGGGCTCATTTGGCTGGAAGATGGATGGGGATTGAGGCTGTGCTCCTGGGAATGGGTGTTGGAAAAAGCTGGTGTGAAGTGGGTCCTGGGGGGCAGCTGCTCCAGCAGGATCCAGCTTTCAGCAAGACCTAAATTAAGTGCATTCTGGGCTGGCTCTGGATCCCTTGATCCTGGATCCTTGGTCGTTGAGCAGAGCAAGGGCCTTGTCCTCCAAGAAGTCCACCTGTTCCACTCTCTTGTGCCATGGAATTCTTTCCTTCTCCTCTGTCCCACCTCTGCTCTGCACTGCTGGCTTTGCTTGGAACTCCAGGAGTAAAATCCACTCCCAGTCCGTGCCCAGCTCTGGCTGTTTGTGCCTCTGTGATAAAGACCCCACAATACAGGGCTGGGATGTTTGGAAATGTTAATCACCAAGGAAACATGTTAATGATCAGCAAATCCATGTGCAAATGCCTGGTGGGATCACCTTGTAATGACTTCAGGACAGCCCTGGCTCTGGCCTTCTCTTCCTTGTGGTGTTTTCCACTTTTTCTGTAAAAACAATCAATAAATCAAGTACAGCAACTAAAATTCAGCTTATTCCCACTCAGGAAGTCTGTGTGGAGGTCGGGATGGACCCACCCTCAGCACCATTCCAAGGAAATGCTGGAACAAGGTTCAGCTCCAGTCACCCTTACAGCCTGCAGAAGGAAATTTGGGATCTGCAGCTATTTCAGGGTTTTTTTCCACTGGCTGTGCTGGAAATCAGCCCCTGATTAACCTGGAGTGTGCTCCAGCACTGCCAGGCAGGAGCAAGGCAGGATTTTGGCTGTGGGGCACAAGCACAACTCCAGGAGCAGGGCAGGACACTGGGGGTGAGGAAAGGACACCGGGAAAGAGATTTTCACTCAGAATTAAAAACTAGCTTTTCCACCAGGGCAGTGAACATTCTGGAAGCCTCTGCAACACTGGGAAGGGGAAGAAGAGCTCTTCTATGTCCTCTCTGCTCTCACACTGGATTCCCACAATCTCTGTGTTCCATAGGGGATGAGGAGCTCTCTCCACAGGGAGCTGCAGATACAATTTCAGTGTTGAATTTGTCGCTCCTTCAGAGCATTCTCTGGCAGGAGCTGCAGGAAGGTCTCCCCTGCCCCGGGCAGCTCCTCCCTGCCATTACTCCCAGGGAATGACTCAGGTGTTTTCCTGCTGACCTGGCTGACAGGAAGGAGTGGTTTCTTTCCCAAGGCACATTCATGTCTTGGGTATCTTCATTAGCAAAGCATTAAGGCCACCACAGTCTAGTTCATCCTCCAGAACTCAAGCAGTTGCTGATTCCTGGTGAGAAAACAGCTCCAGCAACATTGGGTATTTTTAGTGACTGATAAAATTGAGCTGAGAGGCACAAATTTATAAAATCATGGAATGGTTTGGGTGGGGAGGACCTTAAAGATCATCCAGTCCCACCCCGTGCCATGGGCTGGGACACCTCCCACTGTCCCAGGTTGCTCCAAGCCCTGTCCAGCCTGGCTCTGGACACTTCAGGGATGAAGGGAGCACTGCCAGAGGTTCAGGCTGTCAGTGACTCCCTGGGCAGGGAAGCAGCACTGGCAGAGGTCCTGCAGGTCCTTTTGGAGCAGCAGGATCAGTCCCAGGTGTGTTGCAGGGCAGGTCTCACCTGAGAGCTCCTCTCTGTGCCCGTGTGCTCCTGGCTCCATTCAGACTCATGTTTGGATCCACAGGGTCCTGCTGTTATCCCAAAATATCCTGTCCCAAGCTTTGGAAACCTCCCCCAGGGCTGAGATCATTGAAGCATGTCCAGCCCTAACCCTCAACGAGGCAATTCCACCCACAAGTCATTTGTTCTCCCAACATCTGGACATCACTTCCAGCTCATTGGCTGCTCAATTTCCCGGATTAAATCTTTTGCTGATTAGGCTTGAAAGTAAACAAAAGTCAAATACCAAAGAACAGCCTTTCCTGAGAAGATTGTTACATATTCCACATTTTGCAACAATGTCAGCAAAGTCCTTTCTCCTCCTCCGTCCTTCCTCCTCCATTCTTCCTCTTCCATTCATCTTTCTCCTCTGTCTTTTCTCCTCCATTTTTCCTTCCTTTATTCCTCCTCCTGCTCTTCCTTCTCCATCATTCCTTCCTCCTCCATCCCTCCTCCTCTTCCTCCTCCCCTGTTCTTTCCTCCATCCTGTCCTCTTTCCTTCCTCCTCCTGCATCCCTACTCAGGACAGGAATGTCCCACCTCGGAGCAAACCCCTTTTTGTCTCCCATCCCCCGTGTGGCAGCAGGAGAGCGCAGTGTTGGTGAAATAACTTTATTTATTTAGTGATACACTGTGGCTGTGTCACACAGTCCTTACTCAGAGTTACAGTCACACTTACTCGCTACAGCTACAGGACAGCGGGCCGGACACACAGCAGGAACACATCCAGAAAAACAGTGGGAAGGGAACTATTGGATTCCACTAATTACCCCCCGCCCCGGAATTGGGGTCTCCCCCCTCCCGCCCCGGTCCGTGACTCGAACAACACGAAGGGACAGCAGAGCTGCCAGTGAGGAGGGACAGCAACACCTGTTCTACAGACACGGACACTGACACCAGCAATTCCCACAATGGGCTATGTACAGGGAATGGGATCAGCTTCCCGACGGGGACAGGGAATGGGGAATCACATCCCAGCTTCCTCCTGCAGCCAGCTCGCCCGCAGGGGAAGGGACTCTGAGGGACTTGGTGACTTGCTGCCAGGCCAGGGCTGCCACATCCTAGCCCAGGACTGTCCCTTCCCACCCTCAGGTGCTCACACGGTGTCAGGGACTGAGGGACACCCTGCCAGGGGAGGGGAGGGAGTGTCACTGACCCCCTCACCGTGGTCACACTGTGGTGGGCACTGTCCTACCCCCAGCTTCCTCCGTGTCACACAGGCCAGGTGGGGAAAGGACAGTGAAATTCTCCTCTCTGCCAACTGCAAACCAACTTCTGGTGGGCCCAAAAACCCCAGGGAATCTCTGAGAAGCTCCATGAATTAATTCAAAACTAGGGGCAGGGGGAGAGGAGGCAATTCCCAACCTCCAAGGTTGGGAAGTGACACCAGAACTCCCTTCAGCAGCATCCAATCCTCCAATCCTCCACCCACTGTGACAGGAATTCCCTGCCACTGCTCCCCTCAGCTTTGGCAAAGGTTAAAACTGCCCCAAGAGGGAAATGGCTGCTGGTCCCATCCCAGAGCTCTGCTCCAAGGGCAAAGGCAATGGGAATGATTCCATCAAGCAGCAACCTGGGAACAAGAATGGAACATTGCCCTTCCCTCTGCTGTGGCTCTCCTGCTCCATGGGAAGCAAACAGGAGAATGGAGATCAGGGAAGGAGCCTAAGGAACATCCATGACTCCCAGGGCAGGTATTGCCCCTGCAGGGATGGATTCCAGGTCACTGTTTGCTTCCAGAATCCCTGAGGATCTCTCCCCACCCAGCCTCAGGCTGCAAAGCCTCTGTTCCCTCCTCCTCTTCCCCATCTGCAGCCAACACTCACCAACATCCTCTGGATGGAAAGAGATTCCAGCTGAGGGGAGCAGGCTCTGGGATGTCCCTGCTACAAACGGGAGCAACAAGGCCAAAGCTCTCAGAGTTTGGGGCTTTCCAGGGCCCTCTGTGACACGAGGAGCAAAACTGGGAAGTTGTGAGCAAGAGTTAGCCAGGATCATCCACGGAAAGGAGAAACCAGGGAGCTAAATGGGGTGTGTGCCCTGCGGGAAGCAAAGCCTGGGAACAGGGAACCTGCAGAGTCCAAAAAGGCAAGTCCAAGTGACTGGTTTAAGGAGCAGCCTTTCACCAGAGGAAGTGGGGATGCAGGACAGGGGGCTGGAGAGGGCAGGGGGAGGATGCAAGGCAGGAGGGAAGGTGGAAAACCCACCCCCCAAAGCTTCATTTTTGTCTTCCCTAACTCGGCAGCTTTTCCATGGCATTCACAAGATACATCTGAGCAGGGAGGCTCCAGGTGGGAAGAGGGGGAGAAAGGGAGGGAGAGAGAGAGAGAGAAGGGGAGAGAGTGTGAAGGGCACCGCGGTGCCAAAGTGCAACAACATAAAAAAATAAACTCAAAAGACAGGACACTCATTCTGCACTCAGGGCTCAAACCATGCAGTGAGAGGGGCGGCCGGGGCTGCTCCCCACCAGTACACAGGGATTCGCTCGCTTAGGAATGGTTTTCCAGCCCCAGAGGGGTGGCAATGAGCGGGATGTTCTCCGGGGAGCCCGGCCGGGCGGGGGTGCTGCTGGCAGGGGCTGTTAGCAGGAGCACCCGCTCTCCGTGACTGGCTGCTCGGGGGGCTTCTCTAGTTTGATGTCAATCACTGCAGGGACAGTCAAGGAATCACCCAGAACAGCATCTGCAAGGGTTGTTTGGTGTCCCTCCATGGCCTGCCTGCACAGGGTTAACTGCAAAGCCAGGGACATGTTGAGACCTTTCAGAGGATGGAGCCCAACTGGACAAAAAGAGTTACAAACTCTGCCATTTTAAAACTCTTCAAAGCCCAGCCTTAGCTCAAGTGGAAAAAGCAATACCTGTGCTGCCATTAGTTGTGTACATTTATATCCAGCCCATACACAGGGTCATACAATCCCAGGATGGATTGGGTTAGAAGGACCTTAAATATTACCCAGTCCCACCCCTGCCATAGACAGGGACACCTTCCACTATCCCAGGTTGCTCCAAACCCTGTCCAACCTGGCCTTGGACATTCCCAGGGATCCAGGAGCAGCCACAGCTTCTCTGGACACCCTGTGCTAGGGCCACCCCACCCTCACAGGGAAGCATCTTCCCCATATCCCATCCAACCCTGTCCTCTGGCAGTGGGAGGCTATTCTTCCTTGCCCTGTCAGTCTAAGCCATTGTAAATATTCCCTCTCCATCTTTCTTGTTGGTTCCTTCTAGTCCTGGAAGGCCCCAGTTAGGTCACCCGAAAGCTTCTCTTCCCCAGCCTGAACAATCCCAATTCTCCCAGCCTTTCCTCAGGGCAGAGCTGCTCCATCCCTCTGCTCACCTTAGGGTCTCCTCTGGCCACACTCCAACACCTCCATGCCCCGTTTCAGCCACATCCCTGCAAAACCCATCCCCTCAATGTGCCAAAAAAAGTCAGCAAACCCAAATCAACACCAGATAATTGCCCAACTCCAGGGAAAAGCAAGGATACTGTCTTCTTTGCTCTTCTCTGGTGTGCTGTCCATCCCAGGTAAGGCAGCAGCCACACGGCGGAAAAGCTGGAAAGCAGCAAGAGAGAAGCTCAAGGCTTTGTCAGAAAAAAATTCCTGTTAAAAACATTGTTTTCCAGCAAAACTTAGTCTGAGCTGTCCAAACTCGTTCACAAGCAGAAACCTGAGAAATTCTGCTTAAAACAAAAATTTAAAGTTTTTTTGCTGTTTGGTTAATCAAACACTGGCACCTGGACAGTTCCTATCCTTTGAGATATCCCAAACTCAGCTGGAGTCAGCTCTGGGCAGCCTGCTCTGAGCAGGAGGGTTGAAAGGAATGAATTCCAGAGATCCCTTCCAACCTCAATTCTTCTAAGACATTCCGAGATTCTCTGGCTGGCAAACAGAAGGAGGAACTTCTGCTCCACTGCATCAGCAGAAACAATCTCCCCACTGCTGGCAGCAGTGATTTCAGCAAACAGTGCTTTGACTGTGAACCAAACCAAACCAAATTCCAGCTGACTGGCTGCACAAAACAATGATTTTTCCTCCCCTTCTCATCCCTCAGCACATTCCACAGTTAGTTCTCTTTTCTTTCAAGGCTCAGCTTTGTCAGGGAATCATTGACTCAACACAGAGCAAGGAACATCCCAGGGGTTGGCCTTAAACACAAGGAAATTCCTGCAGGATAACAAACCCCACCCTGGAGCAAACACAGAGATTCCTGAGTGGAGAACACAGCATGGATGTACCTGTTTCACATTGTATCCAGTCTTTGCACTGGTCTCAATGAACATCACATTCAGCTCTTTGGCTCTCTGTTCTCCTTCCTCTGTGGTGATTTGCCTGGACAAGGGTGGGAAGGGGAGCAGAAAGACAGGAAGAACAGAAGGAAGAGTTAGAAATGACTGTGAGGGTGCTGCTGCTCCCCTCTAAGAGGGTCCAGCCCACCTTGGAATGAAATCACCTCAGGGAAGCTCCCCAGGGAACACCTGGAGTTGTGGCAGATGAGCTTCATCCACAGCATTCCAGGGAAGAAAGATTCCCCACACCAAGACAGGGAGATTCCCAAATCCAACAGAGGGAATGTTGTGAGGTGACACAAAGATTCCAGAAAGGCTCGAGCAGCAGGGACAGTGCAGCAGCTGGGAAACAACGACTGCCCCTCTGAGCAACACTGTGTCCCATTAAATCCTGCTTTAGCACTGCTTTCAGTGCATAGCACATTCAGCTCTTGGGCTTTTCCCTCACCCTCCTCTACAGAAACCTGTCTCCAGCAATGGGAACAAACCACAGAGCAGAAAAACCAGCAGAAAAGAGTCCAAAAATGATAGAAAGAAAACTGCAGGGAGGAAAAAAAAACATCCACCAATTGAAGCAACATTGAGTGGAATGAAAAACTTAACAGGCTGCATTGAACAGGAACAGGGCTATTTTTAGTGCAGCTTTTTGGCCTCAGAACTTGCCTCATCCCTGTTTTTTATCAGAGGATGAATGGCTTCCCTGTATTCCACCTCAAAAAATGTCACCTTTGTGACACCAAATGTGGTTTTGTCCAGCATAACAGGCCCAGCATTTCAGCCTCACACAAATCCAACTTCCTTTGGAAAGAAAGACAAGGCAGCTCCCGTTATTGACACCTGGATATTCCCCATCATTCCAAATTCCAGCCCAAACTATTCCAGCCCAAATTCCCTACTAACTATTTGTAGGACAGCAAAGGGAGTAACTTTTGCTGAAACCAGAAATGTGAATTTCGTGACAAGCAAATGATGCTGTTTTTAAAACCAAGCCTTGTTTTAAGCCCAGTCCTTGTTGGCTCTGGGCAGGGCAGCAGGGCCCAGTTTTTCCCCCATTACCTCTTGTCTGCCAGGTCAGTTTTGTTCCCCACCAACATGATAATGACATCACTGCCTCGCTCTGTCCTGACGTCATCGATCCACTTGGAGGTTTGCTGGAAAGAATTCAAGTCTGCAGGGAAGAATGAAATAGCAAAGCTGAGGATAAAACTCCTTCCTGAGAGGGAAAATGCTTTACTTGCACTCAGCTGCTTCTCCAAACCTTCCCACCCCACATAAGCTATTTCCAGACAGAGAAACAAAGAAGGGGAGAAAACTTTTCTAATTTTAATAATGCTTTTGCAGAACTTGTGGCTGTAACTTCTCAGTTCTGCTCACGTGGGGTGTTTCAAACAAGGGCACGGCAGAGCAGCACTGCAGTGATGTCAGCACTCACTTGTGATGTCATAGACCACGACGGCGATGGTGGAGTCGCGGATGTAGCTGGGGATGAGGCTGCGGAATCGCTCCTGCCCCGCCGTGTCCCAGAGCTGCAGCCGCACCTGCTGGGGCCAGCCCGGCCACCAGGGAGAGGAGAGAGAGCAGGAAAACCTTTTAGGGAAAAGGCCACTGCCACACCCACCTGCAGCAGCTGAGGTGACCTCGTCATCTCGCTCCAAATCCAACCAGCGGGGAGCTGTTTCCTGGCTCTGTGAAGTGCTTTAACTCCCTCCTTTGCTTGCCCACGGATCCTGCTATTCCCAAACATCTCTAGGATTTGGTTCCCACCTCACTGCTGGGAGTAGCCAACAATACAGCACTGATCTCCCAGGATTATGGATGGGATCTCCACAGGGCTCATTGCATGGAGCATCTCTGATCAAAGCTTTTGGGACAATTCCCTCAGCCCAGACACTAGGCAGGAAAACAGCATCCAATCTCCAGCATGGAGCATCCAGGTGATGGCAATGGGGATTCTCATGTGAGATTCAAGCAATGATAACTTCAATTCCAGCAGAAATGAAAGCAAATATTACACATTGCAGGGCTCAGGTGGTGCAAAGGGCATGGGGTTCTCCCTTCCAGAGCAGCACAGGAGTCACAAAAATGCTGGGCCAGGTAGAGTTTGACCCCAAACACAAACTGTTATGGTATGTCATATTTTATTATGTTTTATTATATATTATTATATATTATTATATATTATTATATATTATTATATATTATCATATATGACAGCTCCAAGGTCTGGGACTGGAGTGCCTGGCTGAACAAGCACTGCTAAAAAACTCCCCAAACAAAAAGCTTTCCATACTCGGAGTGCCTCCTTTTCCTTCGCCCCACAGTGCCAGAAAACAAGATTGCTCCTCATTCCCAACAGTTTTATGGAAGCAGCCACTGGTTCCCAGTTTACAGCCACGAATAATCCCAGCAGGGAGGCAGAGCACTGGTTAATGAGGCAGCTCATCAAGGCAAAAGCAGCTTCCCCAGGACCAATCATCGCTTGTTTAGAAGAGGAAGAGAAGCTGATAAAGCACAGGGCTTCAGCCAGATTCAAAACAACATCTTATCTACATCAGGGAATGTCAATCTGATGCCCTGGGGCTTAAGGAAGATTAGGGTTTATAGTTAAAGCAATTAGCTCTTGCTTCATTTTGAAGGCAGACTTGATTACAGGAGCAGAAGTCAGGGCTCTTCTCTACCCCAGGAAACTCAGGGTGACAAACTGGGAGCACCTGGGCTGTGTCACAGCCGAGATGGAAGATCAGATTGATCCTGACAGCTCCTGAACTTCCCAAGCTTCCAAACACTCCCTGGACAGTGCTGTTACACTGGAATATTCACCATGGATATTCACCCAGGTGGTGACTGAACCACCCCAAACCTTCAGACTCACAGGCAAAAGGCAACTGGAGGAAGCACCACAGAGCTGGCCCAGGTAATTAGTTTAATTTGTAATTTGTGCAGGATGATGCTCTTTGAGGGAAGGTCTCTGGCCAGGAGGTACCACACAGACACCCCTGAAGTGAGTCAGGTTTGCTGCATTTCTACAAGTCCAGGTTTGTGTGCACCCATTTTGGAAGGGAAAATACAAATACCCACTGTGGGACACCAGGAATGAACCCAGCCTCCCTCAGGAACAACTTTCAGGAGGGGCCTGAGCTCAGTAAAGACTCTCCCCATGGATCTCTCCACCTGCATTTTGGGATGTCCAGCACATCAGCAACAACTAAACGATTTCATTCTGCCCTAGAAGTACCTGAGCATATTCTTTCTGCAACACAACAAAACTTTAAACCTCTCAAGTCACTAAGAGCAGCGAGAAAATGAAATTATCTGCAAAGATCAGCCTATTACTGAAGTATGATGAGATCAGCTGTCACTTAATTACTTCTGACATGGCTGGGAGCTGTTAAGAACAGCCTGGACTAGCAAAATTTTTCCAGCTGTCTGGATAAACAGCATCCTGTACCTGTACAGTGGGAAAAATGATGCCAAGCTGTTCATCCTGCTCCACTGCCTCAGCCAGGAGAGCCCCCACCAGAAGCCAGAGTCTGCACATCTCAGTGCTCCCCAAACAGGCCACTTTGACATCATTTGCACCAAAACAGGAATTCCCCCAGAATTCTCTTCAGCTTCAGGACTGGGAGAAAGACCAGGAAACTATTTGCCTTCAACAGAGAGGATAAATCATAGTCTATTATTTGTTAAGCACTTCGGCTTAGCAGAGTGAAACAAACCCCTGGACCTCACTATAAACTTGTTTGCAACAGAATAAAGCTGGGCCACAGCTTTTGCACCTGAAATTTTGTACTGGTATAAATCCTGATACTGTAGATTAACAAAACCCCCACCAGATCAAATGGAATCAATAGCAAGGAGTTACAATGAAATAATTCTCTTCATAACTTCCTATCTTGTACTAAAAGATTCACATCAGGAGTTACAGAGAATTTACCACTAAGCTTGTCTGTTGTTTAGAAATTGGGGTTGTTGCTTCTCTCCTCTTTCAAAAGCTCTCTCAGGAGTCTCCAGGTCTCTTTTCCAACAAAATGGGAATCTTGAATCCTCCTAAGTCATTCCACAGCTTCTATTTAAAAGAGTCTTGTCCTGTTTTACCTACTCTGACAACATTCCTTTGCTTTGGCACCTGAAGCTGTTACTTGTACAACCACTCTCATTACCCAGAAATGAAAAAAAAAAAAAAAATCATTCTAAAGTGAAAAAACAAACCCAACAAACAAAGCAGAAAAACAATAAAGCTTTCCAAAGGCTACCAACACGCAGCACAGACACAGGAATTCCCATTCCCTGCCAACACCCACAGGTGGCTGATGTGCTGTTTTAGCTCTTTTTAGGCACCACCACCACTTCCAGCATAAAGAGATGTGTTAAAAGCAAGGTCCCTGCACACCCTGGGCTCGATACCTACTTGTGATGTCAAAGACAATGAGAGCCACAGCAGAGTCACGGATGGAGCTGGGAATGAGGAACCTCTCCTGGCTGGCTGTGTCCCACAGCTGCAGCCTGATCTGGGAAATGGAAAAGTGTAGGGGAAGGGGAAGGGGAACAGCAGGAAAATGGAGAACAAAACCAAAACTCAAGTGAAATAAAAATAAATAAATAAATAAATAAATAAATAAAAATAAGTTGCAAAGCAAAACTGAGGCAACAAAAGGAAAGTTCAAATGGAACAGAAACGTGAAAAGAAGCAGCGACACTCCCCGAGGTCTGGGAACATCCCTCCCTCCACACACCCAGGAATATCTCACACATCCCAACACCAGAGACAGGACAGCCCTAAAATCCCTCCTCACAGCACCTGCTAACGAGGGAAATGCACAGCCAGGCCTCAGTGATCCTGCCAGAACAGCCACACAAGCAGCTGGCCAGATGTGGGACTCCTGACCGAAGGACCATCTCACCCTGGCCTGGATGGCTTCTGGTGGCTCCAGTTCACTTAATGCCACACATCCCAACACTGGGAATGTCACACAGCTGCCCCTCCTGGGAGATGGTTTTGAAGAACCAAATTCCAGATGTATTTCGTGGAATCCCAGGTTGGTTTGGGTTGGAAGGGATCTTAAAGCTCATCTCATTCCACCCCTGCCATGGCCAGGGACACCTTCCACTGGACCAGGCTGCTCCAAGCCCTGTCCAACCTGGCTTTGGACGCTTCCAGGGATGAGTATCCCTTCTGCTGGCTCATCCAGGCCATGTTTAGAGCTGAGTGATGAAGCACAGGTACAATTTCAGGATACATTATTGGCTGTAAGGCTGTATCAAATCCACCAAAGCACACATCCCAGCTGGAGACACAGCATTCCTCATCCGCAGCCCAGAAATCAAAGCCTATTGCAAAATCCAGCATTACCACATCTGAGACGTTATTCCAATGTCTGAATTTTCCCAGCTTGTTTGCTTGTATTTGTCTCTCCTCTTATCTACACTCCACACCTCTGTTATCTGAACAGGCTTTATGGGCTCTGTGGACCACTTACATAATCTGGAAAGCTAACAGCATTCCAACACTGGGAGGAAAATGGTATCTTCTGGATAGCAGGGCAGCAGGTGAATGACATCCTGATTTACACAACCATGAGAAATCCCCACCACATTAGCAGCATACAGGCATCCACAGGTGTCAAGCAGCATTCCCAGGATCTTTGCCTTAAACAAAGGTTAAGGAAGGGCTTTTCTAAGACTGAATCATCGGTAAAATGACAGAGAAGCTCTCAGGAAACTCATCACACACACTGGGAAGAGATTTCTTTGGAAGCAACAGGCTCAAAGCTCCACACAGGTGTGTCTGTCCCCTGCTCCCCACAGCTCTGTCACACTCCTCACACAGCAGTAAACTGGGAAAAAGGCAAATACTGGCAAAACATGAGCAAAACCACAAATACTGAGGGGAAATCCAGGAGAAGGCAGTGAGGGGTCTCCGTGCAAACAGAATCTCATGCAGGCTAAATCCCAAATTGCTTTATTGCAGTAGGTCAGAGCTCTGTTACCACAGGAGCTTCCTAGGAGGAGGAATGAAGTCTAATCATGAAGGACTTCAAGACTTGAAACACCAACTCCTTGGCTTTTGATTGGTCCAGGAGCTGGACTGGATGATCCATGTAGGTCCTTTCCAGCTCAGAATATTCTGTGGAACCTGAGGACTGCTCAGCCCTTTTCATCCTGACAATCCCAGGAGCAGAGCTGCAAATGCTGGGAGCAAACTACACCTAAAGCAGGTACATACAACACGCAGAACATTCCCTGGGATATGGCCATTATCCGGCCCCAGTTTTCCATGGAAGATTTTAACTCTGTACTAGAGGTATCAGGTCTTGTACCAGTGATGGGATTCAGCCAAGGCTGGTTCTCTGGAGGCTGCTAGGGGATTCCAGCAGCTGCTGGAGGAAGGGCCACAGGGAAGAGCCCTCCCTGCCATCCCATCCCACCCCACCCCACTCACCGTGCGGTCCTCCAGGTACATTGTTTTGGACAGGAAATCAATTCCAATGGTTGCCTGGAAAGAGGAGAAGCATTAGCAGCTGGGACTTGCCTTCCAGCATCCCTGGCTTTCTACACTAACTCTCAAAAACGTTCACAAAGTTGTTATGAAGCTGGTGATTTGCCTTCAATTTATGTGACAAAACCAAAGCAATCTGGGGATCTGCACCAGCTTTGTTTCCCAGCATTTTTCAACACTTCTCAGCTGCACAAGAGCCTCTAAGTCTGGATTTTAACCTCAGACATTCCTGTATCTCCACACAGATTAGACCTGAACTGGCAGCTCCTTCTGGCCTGCCCCAATTCAGTGTGGTAAGAATTATCTTGTTAGAAATACCCAAAAGGTAGAACAAATGAGATCTATAAATCATGGGCAACAGAAAGATAAAAAGCCATGTTTATCCAGGCCTTTCCAGTTCAGATTGTGCTTCCCTCCCAGTGATACACAGCAGTTTCATTTCCCAGGCAGGTCTGCATCCACTCACATTCCCATTGCTACAGCAATTCCAGCACAAAGGCATTTAAAATAATGCACTAAGTTAGGTGCACTCCCAGGCACTTCAATCAAGGAGCTGTCCCAGCCCATCAGAACCCCAGGAAAGAGGAGAGAGCTCCTGATGTAGCAGACTTGAGTGTTTTCGGCAGATTATCCCCACTCTTAACACACACAGGCAGCACAGCTTGCGCAGGGAGGGCTCCAGCAGAATATGGACCATTGGATATTGGAAAAGAGCAACACAGTCAGTTTTGGGAGGGAGAATTTATTTCTGGGAGGTCTATTTTCTAACCAGGCCATGGCTTATAACAAGTACAATAAGCAATAAATAAATCTGTGAGAGCATCTTACAAGAGTCAGGAAAAGAAAAAACACAGGAAGCACAAGAGGATTCAGTTCCAGTGAATGATTTGTCCTCAACTTTAAATCACCCCAATCTAAACCAGTAACTCTTTCAGGCTGAATTAAAAGATAAAGCCCTAATCTCATCTGCTTCACAGATATTTGATATTCCCTTGAAATACTTCTGAGTGCCTTTGATGCAATTAATTCTTCCCAAAATCTTCAGGCCTCTTACACATCTTCTGCTTTTCATCCTCTTTTTCTGCAGCCTCTTCATCCCCACCCCCCTCTTTGCCTGCCAAGACTTCCCTGGCTTTTCCTATCTTTAGTCTTTAAGTCAAAAAATAGTAATAAAAAAACTGAGAGACAGAATATACCAAGCTGACTACTGGCAGATCCATCTACACACTCCAGACTCAACTATTCCAACTTAAATGGAAGCTCTAAAGATAACAGAGACCAAGAAGCGTCAGATGTTGGCATTTTATTCATTCTCCATTTCCTGAGGCTCCCATATCCATCACCAGAAATCCTGACCATCATCTTCCCAGGTTCTCCCCATTTTCCTCAAGGCTTCTCACAGGATCTATCACACATCCAAAGGGGATCTAAACCTTGCTGCCTTTCTGGACACTGCACTTCTGACACCACACTGGATGCTTTGATTCAATCATGAAGCTTTATCTCCATTTCATGGTACATTTTAACCTCTTATATGAACTTGAACTGACATCTCATGGAGAAATGGACTCACAGGCATCAATTTGAACAGCAGGGAATAGATTTATCCATATATATGTATTTAAAAAGCAAATAAATACTACCACATACCTGGTAAGTATTGTCAAAACTGTCATACATAAACCTGGTGATCAGGGAGGTCTTCCCAACTACAAGAGAAGAGAAAAATTACTTTCAAGCAGCAGTGGAAAAAAAAAAAATTAGCACTGCTTTGGGAGTGGCACTGATCTGACAGCAGCTGCCAATCTCAGGCCATTCCAGCTACACCTTCCTGGGAAATAGCCAGCTGGAAATTTCATTCCCAAAATGACAGAGGCAAATCAACCTCTGCAGGTCCAAAATTAATCACGGTGATAACCTGGCCCTCAAATCAGGTGTGTTGATAACGAGGTTGTTTGCTTTGGGCAAGCAATAAATCTGCTTTGTTGCTCTGTTCTGCTCCTTATGTAATCCCCAAGTCTGGGACATAAACATCAAAACAAAGCAGGTAATATCCCAGATGCTGTTCCACTGCCTCTGGCTGCATGGAAAAGCAACATTCCACACTCCCATCCTTCCTTTGTAACCAGATTTTAGATTCACAGCAAACTCTGGTGGTTTGATTCAAAACTTACATCTCCAGATATGATCAAGAGACAAAGTGCAGAACTGACATGAAGTGAAAAACAAAGATAAAGCTCCAATTCTCGCTCAAGAAGCTGGAAAAAGCCAAGAAAAATTCAAAGGATGTGGATGGAAGAGGGAAGAGGAACAAATTGCCTATAAAGGTTGTGAAAGTATGAAGATTGGAGAGGGTTAAAAACATATTAGACAAATGCCTAACAGCAGCAATGTCAATCCTACATTGCAAAGGCTGGGAAATTAGAGAACTTCTGGAAAACCCTCCAAGACCTCCAGTTCCGGGCTCGAGGAGAAGGTGAGCAGTGATAAACCCAGGATGGTTTGCGTTGGAAGGGACCTTAAAGCTCATCCAGTTCCACCCCTGCCAGGGCAGGGACACCTCCCATAGCCCAGGTGGCTCCAGCCGGGCCTTGGACACTCCCAGAGAGCAGCACCACGATTCCAAGGAAACTCATCCATCTGTTCCCAGGGAACGGGGCACAAAAGGGAGCCCGTTTGAGGCAAAACAAAACCCCCGCGGCTGGGAGGGAGGCCGGAGCCAGGCGGGCAGCGCAGCCGCTGGAGCCCCCGCAGCTCCGGGGCCTCCTCCCCGCACAGGCTGCGGGCGCACTGCGGGCCCGGGAGGGCGGAACGGAGCCCCGGCCGACGGGAAGGGCTGCCAACGGAGCCCCGGGCCCCGCCAGCCCCGCCCGCGGAGGCCTCAGGCCGGGCCGCCCCTCCCCGAGCCCCGCTCGGCCCGCACCGCGTCCCCCTCCCCGCGGCCTCGGCCCCGCGCGGCCCCGGCCGCTCCCCTCGCCCCGCCGCCCCTCCCGGCTCCGCCCGGGCCCGGCGCGGCGCTCACCGCTCTGCTCGCCCAGGAACACGAGCTTGAACTTCCTGAGCGGGTTCCCGAAGTCGCCGCCGCTGCCGGGCGCGGACATGGCGGCGCGGGGGGGCCGAGCGGGAGCCGTGATGGGGACAAGGAGACAGCGCCGAGCGCTCCGGTACCACCGCCCCGCGCGTCACCTCCGCCGCGTCACCGCCGGCCCGCCCCGCGGGGTGGTGCGTTGCCATGGCGACGGGAGGTGGGACGGGACCATGGCAACGGCCGGGGCGGGGGCCGGGCTGCCGGGGAGGGCGGTTGCTATGGCGACGGGAGGGCGGTTGCCGTGGTGATGGGGAGGGAGGTTGCCGTGGCGACCGGGCGGCCTCCGGGGCGAGGATGCTGCGGTTTGTAGCGGGATGTGCCCGGGATGGTTGTACCGGGATGGTTGTACCGGGATTGTCGCCGGCTGTACCGGGATGCATCCGGCTGTAGCTTGGCTGGAGCCTGCTGTACCGGGGGTGGTTGTAGCAGAAGGGGTCTGGCTGTCCCAGAGGTGATTGTGCTGGGACTGGACCCAGCTGTACCAGGATGCAGCCAGCCGGACCTTGGATGGGTCCAGCCGGGAGCAGCTCCAGCAGGTCCTGCCTCAGCCTCAGCCCCCCCTGCACAAAAGCACCGTCTGCTCCCCCCAGCACAACACAGAGCCTGCACCGGGCCACCGGGTGGGTTTATTGGTATCAGTCACAGTCACAGAGCTGTGCACAGCACGGGCAGGTGACAGCCACGCTGGTGACGCGCTCGGCCGGGGCCATCGCACCCGCCCTGTCCCTGTCCCTGTCCCTGCGCTGGCACCCATGGGAACAGGGAGCACCGTGGGGTTTTCCAGCGTGGCGGTTCCGGGATGAGCTGCAGCAGCTCGCACCACACTACCAGGGCTTGGAGTGGGCGCTGGGGGCCTGGGGAGGAGGGGGGACCTACAGGGACAGTGAGGGGTGCTGAGGGGTCCTGGCCAGGTGTGGCACAGAAGGGACACTACGGGTGGCAGCCCCAAACCGGGGTGTGGGGGGGCCAGCGGCTTAGCTCTACTCTTTCTCAGCTTCCTCCTTCTCATCTTCATCATCCTTCTCTCCCTTGAGCTTCTGGCGAGCAAATTCCTCGATGACAATGTCCTCCTCGCTGGAAGGGAGAGCAGAGCACGGTGAGCCCACAAGAGGAGGGAAAATCCCTGCTGAGCCCAAGCCCTACCCCTCATGGGGACAATACAGTGGCCACCCTGGCTCTGTCACTCGACAGTGAACACTCAGGTCATTGTGAGGCAGAGCCTGGCCCCAGCACACAAACCCAGACCCCATCACTGCAAGCCTGCGTGACCTGAGGAGTAGGTCCTACAGCTTCTGGTTGGTTTTAAGACATTTTGGATTTCCAAGGGACAAAGAAGGGAAGGAAAGCAAAGAGCTGAGTTACCTCCTTGAGAAAGATGAGCAGCAAGTAACAGCAAGGGAGAGCACAAAGTGAAAAGTAGGGAAGAAAATGGAAAAGAAGAGTCAGCAAAAGAGATTACAAAAGCTTGGGAATGTGAAATGATTTCACAAAACCTACATGGAGCCATGGTGGGTACAGACCAAGAGATTTCCTCTTTGGAAATTTAAATATTCTTGGTGAGCTGGGAAAGGGATTGTGTAAAAGGGATTGGTGTGAAAGCCTGGAGTTGCAGCCTGGTTTTCCAGACCCCAAATCCCAGTGCTCATGTCCTGCTGCAGGGTGTAACCAGCCACAAAACCTTTGAGGTTTTCCAAGGCCATAGCTGTCAGGAATGGGTTTGGCACTGCAGCTTCCCAGAGAGAAGCAGGCCCAGCTATGGCTTCAGCTGGAATAAGCTGATGTGGGAGAAGAAGAGGCCTCTGGTTCTGGGGAATGTGGAGGGGCACAGGGACGTGGCTTCCAGCAGATCTCTGCATGGGGACCAAGACCATAGGGACATTTTGTTCAGTGGTGGCACTTGTGGCTGGAAGACACTGCCAGCTGTTTCTGATGGACAGGGCAAGGTCTGGGCTTGCAGCTGCTGTTGGTGCAGCAAGGAGAGCTGTCAAATAAGCCCTGGAAGTTTGTAGAACACATCCAAATCCCAGGATTTAATTCCTCCTGCTGCCTCTGGGAGTGGCTGCTGTGACACAGGCTCAGGGCTTTGAGACCTGGGTGGTGTAACCCAAGGATGTAACCTCAAGCTGGAAGGCCACATCCAGTTGTGATGGATCTGTGTGGTTTGTGTGTTAGAGGGAATGTCTCTTTACCTTGGCTTAGCTGCATTCCAGTGATAAGCATGGGGAGAGAGGGATGGGGAGAGAAAACATGTGCAGGTTAATACAGAAAGGACATTGCAACTAACAGCTCTCCTTAATGCTCAGCTGTTTTCCTGGAAAGAGGGGCATTGGGAAGGGTGCTGTGGGGAGGACATCTCCCACCCTGCTCCAGGACAGAGGGACAACTGTGCCCATCCCACAGAGGGCAGAGCAGGGCCCTTGGCACTAAGGCAGCTGCACCAGAGTTGTTTTCACCAGTTTCCCCCAAGCCACAAGTGCCTCTTCCCCATTGATTTTCAGCAGCATCCCACACACAACTCACAATCGTCAGGTTTCGGGTGCATGAGGATGACGGGCATCTCCACCCCAACATCACTGAAAGGAAAAGCAGCTCTGTCACTAATCCTGCCCAGCACAGCACCGTGCCCAGCCCCACAGGCAACTCCACTTACCTGGCAGTGAGATCCCCCAGGATGCTGTGGCAGCAGGAGAGAAGGGACAGAAATGAGCCAAGGCAGAGGAGGAAAGCTGTTAGACTGTGCTTTATACTGAGGTGGAAGATGGTTGATAACAGGGGCAGTGGGGTGGGGGACAGAGAGCAGCCCAGTGTCCCCAGGGGAGCAGGGCAGGGATGAGGGGGCCCATGGTGTGAGTCTCCTCTCCTTTCCCCAGGGGTACAAAATCCACACAGCACAGTCCAAGATGATGATCCCTGCTTCCCATGCCCACGGAGCCTCACCCTCCTCGGGACACCACCAGGTTGACCTTCACTTTGTAGGACACCAGGATGCCCAGCACCTCCTTGTCCATGCCGGGTCTCAGGCTAGGAAAAAGGCAGAGAGGAGCAGTGAGGGGGCAGTGCTGCCTGCAGACCCCATCCACTCCCCCACAGCAGCTCCCAGGGTTTATATGTGTCGTGCCACACGTGGGATGCACTAGGCTTTAGGAGGAGAGGAAAACTGGAGAAGAGAGGGGAGGGCATTTGGGTGAAGCCCCAGAGCAGCTCCTAGAGGCCCTTTCCAAGACAAGGCCCAGCTCTGCAGAGGGATTCAGGAGCTTTGAGCAACACTGGAACTGGGAAGCTCCATCTCTCCTACAGGATGGAGAGGTGGGTCTGTGACAGTGTCATAAAATCCCTACGTTTTCCAGCTGGATGGGGTGGGCTCAGGCACAGAGGGCATGGGGACCCTTGGAGGGAGCCCAGAGCATTCTGAGCAGGGGGAAGAGGGGGCAAGGCGTGGTGAGGAGCAGAGGGAGCCCACCCAGCTCTTACATGGTGGTGGAGGCCAGGTTGGTGTCCTCATGCTTGAGTTTGCCATCGAGAGCGAGGCCTCGCTTCTGGCGGTTGGACGAGAGCAGGGGAGTCACTGAGTACGTTTTGGAGAAGGTGGAATTGGCAGCCACAGTCTCACTGGAAGGGTGACAGAGAAGGGCTCAGTGCCTGCAGCAGCCTGGGGGTGCTCAGAACCACAGCACAGGCCAGCCCTGCCCTCCCCATGCAGCTCCTGGGCCATTTCCTCCTTTCGTTCTCTCCTCTCATTCCCCTCTACAACCACTTCTTTATTCTCCCCCACCTTTTCTCCTTCCCTCCTCATTCTCAGCAGGGCAGAGGATGTGTCTGGCCCCAAAAATGCAAAGTGAAGAGAGGAAGAAGAGCAGCTGTGCACCTTCCCCAGGGACCCTCCCAGCCACCACCAGCTTGTGCTGGGGGGATGCTGTCCACCTTCTGTCTCTTCTTCTTCCTCTGCACCTGCTCTTCTGACCCAGCGATCTCTGCTGCTTGATGTAAAACTGTCTCATATCCCCTCTTCTGTCCTCCTCCTCCTCATTTCTCTCCCTCCCTCTCAGAGAAGCCACATCATCTCCAGCCCCTCATTCCTTACTTTATCTCCTCCATGCACACAGTCTTTGTGTATTTATCCAGGGAATACAGGACCACGTCTGTGATCTGATCCACTGGGGACAGACAAGGGGGAGCAGTGTTGGTGATACAGCAGAGGCCCATGGTCCCCATCTGTGACAGGATGTGATGGGTGCTAGGACATGACCCTTTTGCCCTCTCTCACCTGCGATCTTAATTTTTTTCACAACCTTGTTGGTGGTGTTGTTGATGTTGACGGTCACATTGATGGGTTCTCCGTGGTAGTAGATCTGCAGTGGGAAGAGGCTCAGTGATGTGACCAGAAATCCTGGTCCCCATCCCTGGGGGGACAATGTCCTTACTGACCTCCCTATCCAGGGAAGCTTCGAGGTGCAGAGGCTTGTCTGACATCATGAACTGCCGGGTGGTCTCGGCTTTCGGCGCTGGCCCTGTCTGTAGCGGGGCGAACTGGACCTTGCGGATGATGAGGCGCACGGAGTTCCTGTGGGGACAGAGGTGGCACCCCCAGTGTCACCCACAGCATCAACAAGGTCACAGGGACTCTTTGGGGACATCACAGTGTCTCCAGACAAAGGGTTGCAGCTGGCTCTTAGGAGAGGACACAGGGACCACAACCCAAATTTTGGGCAGAGGTCCCCATCCAAGCATGGCACAGGCTGACAGAAGGTCCTCAGCCTGACCCCTCAGCTGGTCACCCCAAAAAAGTCCTATGGTTTGGTGTTAGGCCTAAAAGCAGGGAAAGCGGTCTCCTGAAAATACCTCTTGTGAATTTTCTCCTCCAGATTTTCAGCACAAAATCCTTTGACCTCGAAGTCCACACCACAGGCCTGGGGGAAGACACATGGTCACTGAGCAGGAGGGGCTCAGAGCTGCTTGAGTTTTAGGTTCCTTTTCTTCCTTCCTCCACTGCATTCCCAGAGACCCTTGCACTGACTCCAGCCATCCTTCCTCTCTCACCCCATGGGCCATGAACATAAATTCTCTTTTTAAGCACCCCACAACTCAACCCCCTGCCAAGGAGGACAGTCCAGGGCACGCAGGTTGGGGACAGCAGCTCACCTTTCCCACATCATCTGGCCCAGGCTGGAGGGTGATGGAGCAGGGCAGGTTGGTGGCAATCTGGAAAGAGCAGGGAAAGAGAGAAAAAGGGAATAAAGGGTGTGCCCAGAGCTGACACCACGGAGCTGCGTGACCAGGAGAGGCTGAGCACCCCCTACCTCGAAGGTGAAGGGGTAGGCATTCTCCCCAAGCTTCTTCATCAACTTCTCCTGCAGAGGAGTGAGGGTTTTGGGGGCCTGGTCAGGCACAGGTGGGTACAGCTGGGTGGTCAGCACGTAGATGTCCTTCCTGAAGGTCAGGCCGATCACGTCGAGGTCATCGCGGCCGTAGCGGAAGGCGCAGGTCAGCGTCACATACACTGAGCCAGGGAGAGCAGGGGAAGGGTGGGGTGGAGGGAGGGCACAGGGGGTGAATAAAGAGGGGAGAAAAACGATTTCAAAAACTGTTCAGCAGAAATGAGACTTCTCAAGACCTCAGACACTAAATATGACCAGGATCCCTCGAGTCCTTTGCTGCTGTGGCCCCCACAATGAGCTGTAGATGACATGGAACAGCTTTAACCTGAGCTCAGCCCCAGGCTGCTCCTGAGCTTTGAACTGGTTTCATCCCCTCCCCTCACGCTGAATTTCTGTATCAATACCTTTCCTGTCCTTTAGGTACTCCGGGTCGATCAGGCAGACACCATCTGCAAACAAGCAAAGGAGAAGGACTGGTGAGCTCAGCTGCCTGGGAAGATCTTTAAAACACAGCTTTTTAAACCCAAATAATCCACTTTGCAGCTGGAGGGTGACTGAGAGGAGCTGCTGGTCAGGGGGATGGTGATGCCTCCTCCAGCATCTCCATCAGCAGCGTGGCTGGGTTGTTTTGCAAAGGGACTTTGTCCCTTTCCCCACTATTTTTGCTAAGGATATTTGCAGGAAAACATGGCATTTGCTCCTCCAGAGCTGCTCTTCCTGCTCTACCAGCAGCTGCCAACACTGGGACCAGTCTCCCCAACCTCTCCTGCCTGTACTTCCCCCTCAGTGCTGGGCACAGCCCCACTCACCTACAGATTCCACTGAATCCACATGATCCACAAAGTCTCTCTTCCCCAGGTAGATGGAAAGCTGGCGACAGCACACAGGGAAAGGGAGGAAGGAAATAAAACAAGTTAACAAGTTAATGTTTGTCATTGAATTGGCCCAAATTTTGAATCCCTGAGTTGTGCTGTGGGGTTTGTCACCAGGTTGGACCAGGATCACCTTTAAGGGGTGATATCAGGGTATTTTTTACTTTCTGTTTTGAAAAGCCAGTCCTGCAGTGGCATCGTGGCAGGTCTAGGAATCAATCAGATTTCAAAGGGAAGGTAGACCCAGCCTGGATTCCTGTGGGCAGATCCAGCCCAGAGGGATCCCAGCACATCCTAAACCTTGGGCTGGTCACACAAGAGGACAGGGCACACAGACTCACCTTGCTGTTGGGGCTGGTCTTCTTGAAAACCCTGCAGAGAAAACAGAGACAAATATTTGGGAATGCCTTGGAGAAGGCTGGATGGGGCACAGGGAGATGATGGGCTGCCCTACAAATGTGGTGCATCACCAGGAGCTACACCAGGGTGTCCTGTCCCTGGGAATTACATGTCCTGCAAATTCAGAGCCAAACACACCCTGTCTGGCTACCCCAGGATGTTCTCCTGAGCTCAGGGTGACCATAGAGGAGTGGGTGGATTTTGTGTTTTAAGGGCAGGTGAGAAAGACCAGTGCAGAGGAGATGGGGCTTTGCTGGCTCCATGAGAGCTCAGTGTGAGTTCATGTTCCAGCTCCTTGGAGCAGCAGCTGGGGGGAGTTGGGATCTTGTTTTCTCCCTCTGCTCCCACTCTGCAGTGCCCTGCTCCAGCCCAATTCCAGAGAAATAAATCAATAAAGACACTTACTTTGATCCGTCTGCCATTTTAAGTCAGCACAGTAATCTCCAGGTGGGAATCTGTGGGGTGAGACAGGGGAAGTGCTGGGTGAGATGATGGGAAAGAAGTAGCTCCAACCACGGCCACCATCCAACATTCTGCACATCCCAAAAAACTTCAGAACCTTTGGAATACAGGGCTGTCACCTTTGCAGAGCTTGGGAGTTCCTGGTTTGGCTTTGGAGTGGCACATGGGAGCTGAGCCAGCTCCTTGTTCCCAGCCAAAAAGGTGATGAAGTGGGAGAGAAAATAGGAAGAACGGGGTGATTCCCAATGGAATAAGTTTGAGACTGGGAAAGGCAAGAAAATGAACAAAAGGCCTTACAGAGTCTCAATTTTAATGATTTTTCCTGCCTGCTGGAAATTGGCTGTCATGGCTCAGTGGTAGGAATGGGCCGATTTTGTCCCGTCACTCACAGGGAAGTGAGGAAAACACAGGAAAAAAGGTCAAAGGAAGCTCAACTGCTCCATGGAAAGATGGGTCTAGGGGCAAAGAGTCCCTCCATCCCCATGCCTTTATGCTGGGAATGGGGCTGGGGCTGCCCAGCCCTGCCCAAGTTCTACTGGCTCAAGCCTGTGTCCAGAAGGAACCTGTAAAGATCTCATGATCAGCAGCTGGTTCTCTAGGATATTAGAAGGGATGAGCTCAGCCTCTTAAGGATAGACAGCTCTGACACAAGCACAGCTTAAGCCCAGGCAGGATTTTAAGCCCCAGGGGCACGTGGACAGAGTTGCCTCTGAACACAACCACAGGGAAGCTGGTGAGAGAGAAGGAATTGCCATGGGGGTGAAGAGATCATTCTCTTCCCCATGGGAAGACAAGGGAGTAGTCCCAAGCTCAGGATCTTTGGCACCCTCAGGTGCTGTGGGATGTGAAGTTTGGGAATCCTCACCTGCAGGGTGAGAAGGTGCAAAGGCAGTGGGAGCAGAGCTTGACCCCCTCCAGACCCTGGGAACTGGGGATGAGGCAATGAAAGGTGGAGGGGAGAAGAGTTGAACTCCTCCTCTGCATCTCCCAAGCCACAAAAAGGGGACTCAGACCCTTCCTGGCTTGGCTCAGCTGTCCCATGCCACTAGGCAACCCCTGTGCCATATCCTTTGGCCATAATGGAATCCTTTTTGTCCACATTTTTCCCATTGTTCAGCTCCAAACCACCCTCCTTCCAGCTGCAATCCAGCACCAGTGTCCCTGCCCTGTGTGTTTCCCAAACCCTCAGCACCCCGAAGCACTGGCAGGGCCCAGGCAGCACTCACCTGGCAGCTGGATGGAGAGACAGATGTTCTCCTCTTCCTCTCCCAGCACGTCCCAGTGCCACCCAGTCACTACGGGCTGCTCCCAGTCTTGCAGCTTCTTATATCCCCCCGGGCTGTCCCTCCCCCTGGCATCTGATCTCGCCCACTCAGCCTTGGCCAGGGCTGCAGGGGGTGTGTGTCTGTGTGTGAGTGCTCCGTGGGAGAGGGACTTGCGGGAAGAATCCTATTAGTTGATTAATTGGGGAGACGCTTCATGAGTAAGAGTGGCCTATAAATACATCTCTTGCTGGAGCCTTGGCAAAGCAGCTTAGGGGGATTGGCAAAGAGGGCTTAGGAGCGAGGTGATGGTAATTGAGGTGGAAGCTCTGCTCCTGGTGGGAAGGGGTGTGGATTCCCACAGGGGCTCTCTGCAGCTGCTCCCATGGCAAGGGGAGATGGGCTTGGCATAGGGTTGGATGGAGATGGAAGAGATGGAGGGACCAGCCTGGTGTTCTTCCTCCCTCACACACCTTCCTGGTTGGATAACAGATGGATGGAGGCACAAGCAGCTTCCTGCATGGCCAATGTGCCCATGTGGTTGGTCACCTAGAGGTGACTTGCTGTGGCCCAGGTCACACAGGACACCCTCCCCATGGGGACACTGCTGTGCAAGGTGATGGGGTGAAGGCAGGATTCACCCTCCCTGAACCATGAGGGAAGGACCAGTCACTGTCCCCAACACAGCCTGCTCAGCCCAGCATCATTTCATAACTCCCAGGCTGGCCTCGCCTGACCCGATTAACGCATCATTAACTCCAGGTTTGCTGCTGCAAAGAGAAGACTGTGGAAAGCCCAGAGTGGCTCTGCCTTATGGCTGCCAGGCGAGCAGAATTCCCACTGCAACCCTGCCTCAGCCACGGATGGTGTGTGGGATCCCTCTCCTGTGGGAATGGTTGTGGGACTGGCGCTAGGGATGGGGCACAGGGACAGCCCAGGGGGGCTACAAACTGCTCCAGCAAAACCCCATTCATGCTCCTCACCTCCACCATCCCTCAAGCCCTTCCTCTGGGGCTGCACTTGGTTCTGGCTCAGTCCCAGAGCTGAGCACTGAGGTCAGGATGTTCCTGATGAGAGCTGTGCCTCCACCCAAGAGCTGCCAGCAACCTCCTCCCAAGACCCTGCATCAGCTCAACAACCTTTACCACCTGGGTACCAACTCCTCCCAAACACAGCTCGCCTGTTCCCCCTGGGCCACTGGGAGCCACCAGGGCATGCCAGCCCCTGCAGCCCCACTGCCAGGGCTTTAGCTGCCAGCACACGTTCCCTGGGGCTGGGACTTGTGATCTCTTTAATTGCACACAGGAGAGCTGCTTAGGTTCCAGATTAACGGGTGCTATTTCTGCCACAGTCAGGGGGACACGTGAACTGTGACCTTCACACTGGCGGGTGAAAGAGGAGGAGGAAGAGGAGGAGGAGGAGGCAGCGCCAGCCCCACCTGGACACCCTCTGCCCGGCCAGGGCCCTGGGGCATGGAATCCTGAGCTTTGTGCCCTGGGGCAAGGAATCCTGAGCTTTGTTTGTGACTCCTCGTTATGCTCTTAATGAGGGCCCTGTCACCGGGGCCACCCATCAGCTCTGCAGAGTCTGCACAGTGTGGTGAGGATGGAGAGCAGGGCTCACCATGGGTCCCTTCAGCTCAGCCTAATGCCAGCTGGGTGGACTCAGCCTTGCCCAAGTTGGAGAGCAGATAATTCCCCTCCCCAAAACTGTGGTGAGGTGGACAGCACCCACATCCCTTCCCACACTCATGCCATGCTCCAAACCAAGCAGTAGGGAAGGAAGGAGGGTTCAAAATAATAGGGAAATGAAAGAGGTCTTCTTCCTTTTTCCTGTGTAATGAATGGCCAGAGGTTCTTCTCATCTCCTCATCCCACCATCCCTCCACATCCATGCACCCTGTGAAACACTGCTCAAACAGCCACTCCCAGAGGGGCAGGACACCAGCAGATGTGGGGCTGGTGGAGCATGGGGGAGCCTGGCTTCATCCCTCTGTCCCAATGGACAGTGCCCTGGAGAGTCCTGCCTTGCCATGGAAGGGCCATGGAGCTTCCTGCATGCACAGGGTCTGAAGGGAGCCTTGGTGCAGCCAGAGCTCCCCAGCAATCTGGCCCTGGTGAGCCCACATTGCCTTCCCAAGCTCACCTGTGCCCAGGTGCTGGCAGAACTTTCAGGTGCCTCTGGTGCTGTGCCAGCTCAGCCTCTGGCACTGCACACTGCAGCCACCTTACATAAACACACACAGCAAGCACTGCTGATTTCCCAAAGCCCCTCAGAGCTCCAGGGCTTCCTCCCCTGATCCGGATTAAGTGGCGTGGATGGCATTAATGGAGAGACAGGCACCTCCACGCCTGCTGGGAATTACTGCCATGCTGTTAAGTAATGGGAGAGAGCAGCACTGGTGGGACTGGGGCTCCAGCAGGATGGGGGTCTCCAGCCCTGCACACACTTCTGTGTGTCCCCATGGCAGGTGCTGGGCAGTGTTGCATGGGTTCCTGTGTAACCAGAACACCAGCCCAAAATCAAGCGGGTGGCCCAACTTCTCACTGGCCCAGCCACAGGTTCCTCTCGAGGCTGGGAACCCAGGAGGAAGCCTGGCAGGGGCTTTTGGCACGTCTGGGCTGGTGGGGTGGGGCAGGAAGTGGGGGCACAGTCCCCCTGCATTGGCTCTGGGCTGCAGGGATGTGCAGTGATGTCAAGGGTGGTGGCCAGCCAGGAGCATGGCTTGGCACAGTGCTCCATCCTCATCCTCATCCTTATCCTCCTCCAACAGGAATCTTCTTCTCCATCATCCCCTAAGCAGCCCTGGAGCTGCCAGGCACTTGGACAGCAGACGGTGGCTACCGCTCATCTGTAATTAATTGCTGCTAATCACCTGGCAGCTCGAGCCACCACACGCGTGTGGTCCCACTCACTCCATGCCACGAGGGGTAAAAACCTCTGGGGCTGCACCCAAGAGCTGCTGTGCCCTCTGAACCCTGTCCTGCTGGGAAAAGTCTCCCTCCTTCCCCACCCCTTCCCGAGAGCCCCTGAACCCCAATTCCCTCCCACCTGCAGGCAGGGCACACACAGTTGGAGTGACATGAGTGCCGCTGTGGGTGCCCTGTGCCCGCAGCAGCTCCGTGTCTCTCTGCCAAAGCCACAGCACGACCCCAACGCGGGCAGCAGGTCCCCAGGAGCGGCCAGCTCAACCCCTGCCCACCGCCCCAAACATTTCCGGAGCTTTCTGCCATCCCACACCACTGGCAGTCCTTTCTCCCAGGGTTCTGCTCATCCCTCATCTCTGAGGAAGAAGAGCAGAGGGAGAAGGTGGTGGCACGGGAGTGTCCCCGCTGTCCCCGCCGTTCCGGGCCCCCGTGGCCGCTGCCTTCCCCCGGTAGAGGGGCTGGAGGAGGAGCGAGGAGGCTTCTCCGGGGCTGCGGAGAGCGGGGCGCACAGAAGGAGGAAGAGCGCGGCCGCCGCGGTGCCGAGCGAGCAGCGCCGAGCGAGGGGACCCGGCCGGTGGGACGGGACCGAGGGCATCGCGGTGGACACTGCGTGACCCCGGGCTGCCGCCCCGATGGGCAGCGTGGTGGGCAGGGGGCCGGTGTGACCCACCGGGGGACTCCCAGCAGCATCACAGCTCCGGTTCTGCTCGGCTGCACCCCAAAAGCTCAGCTCGCTGCTCACAGCACCCCACGAGAGCCACGGGAGCCCTGCACAGCGTCTGTGAGGGACGGTGAGTGTGCGGGGTGAGGTGGGACCCCTTGGTGCCACCAGCATGGCCTGTCCTCGCTGTGCACCACGGCAGGATGGTGGCTCAGGGCCACCTTTCCTGCGACCTCCCCGAAAGGAGAGATCCGCTCGCTGATCTGCCCTCGTGTTCCCTGCAGGCTGGAGCCTCTGTGATGAGGATCATCCAGACCCCCAGCCTCCTCCAGCTGTCCCCCCTGGTGCTCCGGCCACGCTGCCTGGCTGCAGGGTACCCTGTCCCCATGAGCATCACCTCGGTGGCTCCCTGTCACCCGCTGGGACCTGCAGCCAGCACCACGCTCGGGTACTGGGGGCACAGTGTCCCCACGCCACCCCCTCCTTCACCCACCCCAGCAGCCCCCGTGACGGCCAGCAGCCACTGCTGAGCTGGATGTGGGGCTGGGACGGCGACACGGCGCAGCAGGATGGTGGCAGCAGGGTGGTACCACCGGGACATCAGCCAGGTGGTGGCCGAGGAGCTGCTGGCCAAGGCCGGCCGGGACGGCTCCTTCCTGGTGCGGGACAGCGAGTCGGTGAAGGGGGCATATGCCCTGTGCCTGCTGTGAGTCCCTGCCCTGCCTCTGCATGTGGCTTTTGTCTCTTGTCCTTCGCCTGTCTCCCTCTGTGTCTCTCCCTGCTCCAGGCACTGCCAAAACCCCGTGGAAGGGCCTGGAGCAGGGATGCTGGTGGGGTGAGCAGGGCAGCTGCTCCCTGGCACTGGGGTTTTTGAGTGATCCCTGGGTCAGGCCAGTGGAGAACCCTGTGCCCATGGGAGCAGGCTGAAGGTTGGGCCAGCAGCCCTGCCCAGCACCATGGCTGCTGAATGGATAACCCCAAATCCAGGGCACGCTGAGCTGTTTGGGGCTGCCTGCTGGCCCGTGAGCATCTCCCATGCTGGGGCTTTGGGGCTAAGACCTCCAATATGGGGACTCTTGCCATCCCCACACCTGGAACCTGGTGTGCAGCCCCTGAGAGCACTGCTGCCTGCACCCCTCCTGCCTGCACCTCTCCTGCTCTCCACCTCTCCTCCTCTGCACACCTCCTGTCTTTCACACCTCCTGTGTTTCACACCCCCTGCTTTTCACCCTTCCTTCCTGCATGTCACATCTGTGTGGGTGGGCTTGGCAGGATGCCCCCCTTCCCTCCACTGGCCTTGCCCTTTGTGTGGGACAACTTGCAAACACCTGGTGCCAAGGGTCACCGGGGCAATGTGGGGCACAAGCCAGAGTCCGGGTGGATGGCACAGGATGGTGGCACAGGCAGGGATGTGCAGTGGCCCTACAGGCAGCATGGCAAGGGCTCTCTCTGGTCAAAAGCTGCAGGGCTGTGGGTGCCCCAGTGAGTGCTGGTGGAGTCATAGCTGTCCCATGCTGTTTGGAAGCAGGGGAGCACTGCACATCCTCCCACAGACCCCGAGCTGAGAGTGATGATTTATTTCTAGAAATGCTCGCTCAGTTCCTCTCTCTGCAGAGAGCACAGGGTGTTTGCCTCAGGGCTGGGCCCCCAGCTCTGCCACAGCACCGTGGGCAGAGGGATGGGGAACCTGATCTGCTCTCTCCAGGTTCCAGAGGCACGTCTACACCTACCGCATCCTCCCGGATGACGAGGGGCTGCTCTCCGTGCAGGTGGGTGCAGCGGGGGTACCCACCACCCTGCCCTGGGCGGTGCCGCGGAGCTGGGCGTGTGCAGGATGCAGCTGTGGAGGGCCCCGGGCGCTCGTCCCCAGTCCCCGACACGGTGGCATCAGCCTGTGGTTTGTTTTCTGCGCGACATGCAGGATGCGGGCGCTTTGCAGCCACTCCTTCGGCTCGGCGCTGTCAGATGCTGCCACTCTACAGCACAACATCTCCTGGCACTGTCCCTTCCTGCCACTGACCCTGTCACAGTCTGTCCCCACGGGGTCTGTCCTGGCCTCGCTTCCCCTCTTCGACATCCCCTCAGGGTTTCTCCTGGTACCCAACCCTCTGCAGCTTCCTCTTCTGCCCCTAAAAAGAGCATCCTGGATGTCCCCAGGGAGAATCCCTGTCTGCTGAAGGAGGCTGATGTCTCCGTGCTCCTCATGAGCCCTCACCCCACGGGTTCGGTGTCCAGCTGGCACTTCCAGCTCACCACGGGCACATTTTGGGCGACAGACCCGCTGGACACAGCAGGCTGGGGCTGCCCTGGCAGAAGAGGGGATGTGATGGTTGTTCCCCTGCTTTGCCTCCCCAGACCATCCAGGGCATCCAAGCCAAGTGTTTCCGCACCCTCCCCGACCTGATCGGTGCCTACCAGAACCCCAACAACGGGCTGGTGACCCCCCTGCTGCACCCCGTGCACCGGGCGGGGCCGGACGAGGACTCGGGTGAGCCAGGGAGGGGCCGGGGGCTGTGCCGCGCTGCCAACGGGGAGGGTCCGGCTGAGCTGGTGACTCTGCCCGCAGACGGGGAGGATGCCCGAGGCTGGGGACACACGGTGCCGTGTCCCGGCGCTCCCACCTCCAGCCGCTCCCACATCCCGCAGCAGCTGCACCAGAGGCTGCAGGAGCAGCTCCACAGCAGGTAACGCAGCGCCGCCCGCCCCGGGCGATGCGATGGGCATGCCCAGGGGCGATCTTGATGTCCACCCTTCTCGCAGCCCGGCCAGTGACTTCATGGGCTTCGTGGCCGAGTACCTGAGCCACCAGGTGCAGCTGGACCCGGAGGCTCTGCGCCACGGGCACCCGCAGCTGCGACACCTCAGCACCGCGCTGGCCACTGCCTGCCGGGCACTGCACAGGTCAGTGGCCTGGGGACGGCGGGGCTGCAGCGAGGCCACCCCCCGGGGCCACCCACCTTGTCCCCGTCCCCTTTCGGTGTCTGAGTGTCGCCATCAAAGCACTGGAAACGCCCACACCGCCTTTCACCCGCTCCTCTCCTCCCCGGCAGTGAGATCGACTTCACGCTGGTGGGTCTGGAGACCCTGGCGAGGGTGTTCGACCCCCCTGTGTCCCCTCGCAGCCCGGCCAGGGAGCAGGTGAGTCCCCCCACAGCCCCCGGGGACCCCCACATCTTGTGGTGCAGCCCAGACCCACAGCGAGGAATCCAGCAGTCCAATGCCACTGTGCTGCTCCAAAAATATCCATCCTCCCTCTCAGGGTTTCCTGAACAGTGATCCAGACCTGGAGCTGCTCCTCAACAAGATCTCCACTGTCAACCACCTCCTCTCTTCGCTGGAGAAGAAGGTGCCTGACCCACGTCATGGTGCAGGGGGAGGCACAGCTACCCCTCCCCTAAATTAACCCCTCTGTCAAACCAAGCTCTGGTGGCAGCACAGTCCAGGTCTCCCAGTTGGCCCAGTGCTCCCAGTCCAGTGCCTGTCTCTCTGGCAGGTGCTGAAGTCGCTGCAGGAGATGGTGACAAGGCACAACCTGGCACTGCCCAGCGTGACTTCAGCCCCACAGCCAGCTGCCAGGCCCCTGGCCGTGCAGAGCTTTGAGGTGAGGGTGGGGACACAGCAGGACCCCAGTGTCACTGCTGGGCAGGACAGGGGTGGGGACAACCCAGGAGCCACGTCCCTATGTGCAGGTGAAGGTGGGGAAGTCCCAACGTGCAGCCCTGACGGTGGATGTGGAGTCGGGGACAGTGACAGTCACCAAGAGGGGCAGTGGCTCCCCGGAGGAGGTGATCCCACAGGATAAAAGTAAGGGGCTGCAGTCTCCTCTGCAGGCTGCCAGTGGGATTCTTTGGGGCTGTGGGGTTCTCTGCACAGACCTGATACCCCAGGGATGGGCTACACACCCTGTCACACATCAAACCCCTGTCCCACACTGCTCCATGGTGGGACGTGGGGGCCAATCTTCCCCCTGACCCCCATCATTCAGTCCTACAGCTGATCAAGTACCAGAGTGTGCAGAGCAAAGTGAGGCTGGTGTGTGCCCGTGAGAACCAGAAGAGCCTGAGCAGGGACTTCATCTTCCCCAGTGCACGGGTGAGCAGCACCAGCCATCCCCACAGCATGTCCTGGGGGAATATGAGGCCCTCGGGAATATGGGAAGCAGCAAATTAACGGTCTCAGGACTGAGACCACCCCTGCAAGCCAGCTCCTGCACCTGGGGGTGATGTTTACCTGATCCTGGGTAAACAGGATCCCCTTCTGTCCCCCTAAGACACCCTCACCATCCCACAGAAGCGAGAGGCCTTTTGCCAGCTGCTGCAGCTGATGAGGATCCAGCATTCCAACCTGGATGAGCCTGAGCTCATCTCAGTGTATGTCGGGACATGGAACATGGGTAAGGGGCCAGGAGAAGGTGGCATTGTTCTGGGAGGTTGTTGTGGCTTGTCATAAGCCCAGGTGGGTTTTGGGAGGAAACCTGAGTTCTGAGCTGGTTGTCAGTGGGAGGAAGAGGCTGGAGAAGACACCAACCCGGCTGCTTTGGGCTTTGTCTGTCCTGTCATGATCCACTCACTTGGAGGGTGTTGGGGAGACAGAGGAGCTGGGATATCATGAGGGTTTTGGGCTGCAAATGCCAGCAGCAGTCTGGGATACAGGCAGTTAATCCATGGGGCTGGCAAGACTGTTCCCACCCCTGGCAGCTCCTGCAGACAGGCAGGACCTGTGCTGGAGAGGAGCTCAGGAGCGTGGCATGTCGCCTCCGTGTCACCCATGTCCCTGCCCACAGGCAGCACGCCCCCACCCCGCTCCCTGGCCTCCTGGCTGACCTCGAGGGGCTTGGGGCACACACAGGATGAGACCACAGCCTGCATCCCCCACGACATCTACGTCATCGGCACCCAGGAGAACTCCCTGGGCGACCGCGAGTGGGTCGAGTTCCTCTGCGCCTCCCTCAAGACCCTCATGGCCATCGACTACCGAGTGGTAATGGCAGGCACAGCCTGGACCCCTGGCAGGCCTGGGGGGCTGGGTACCAGCAGCCATCACCCCACAGCTCCTACCCCAACCCCCAGGTCCTTCCCCCACCCCAAATCAGCCCAGGGAACATCCTGTGTCCCAGGGGCTCCATGAGTGCTGTCCCCAGGAGTCAGGGATGGGGTGCTGACCTACCTGCATCTCCAGCCCCTTCCCCTGTGGCCGTGGGGCAGGATGGGGGGCAGGCAGGCTCACCCCCTGCCCCACCTCAGGTGGCCCTGCAGTGCCTGTGGAGCATCAAGATTGTGGTGCTGGTGAAGCCGGAGCACCAGCGGCGCATCAGCCACATCCACACCTCCAGCGTGAAAACCGGGATCGCCAACACTCTGGGTAGGGATGGCGTGGGGCAGGGAGATGACTCCGAGGGAGGGGACAGCCTGAGGGCCAGGACAGGACCTCTGGGCTCCCCCAGAGTTCAGTGGTGGCACATCCCTGCAGGAAACAAGGGAGCTGTGGGTGTCTCCTTCCTTTTCAACGGGACTTCCTTTGGCTTCGTCAACTGTCACCTGGCCTCTGGCAGCGAGAAGACCCACAGGTGATGCAGGGATGGGGAGGATGGGGCTGCCCGGGACAGGTGGGTGTCTCAGGGGGCTGGAGGAGCCCTGAGGGGTTGTAGGGCTGCCTCTGTCCCGAGAAGGGTGAGGTGTCCCCGGAGTGGCTCACATGGTGCTGCCACCTCCCCCACAGGCGTAACCAGAACTACAGTGACATTCTGCACTCCCTGGCCCTGGGGGACAAACGTCTGGGGGGCTTCGACCTCACCCTGCGCTTCACCCACCTCTTCTGGTTTGGGGACCTCAACTACCGCCTGGAAATGGATGTGCAGGTGGGACCCCGCAGGTGCCACTCTGGGGACAGTGAGGGGACAGGAGCCCCGGGGGTCACTATCCCTTCCCGTGGCACAGGACATCCTCACCCATGTAGTCAAGAAGGAGTTTCAAGCCCTCCTGGCTGTTGACCAGCTCACCCTGGAGCGGGAGAAGAACAAGGTGTTCCTGCGGTTCAGTGAGTGTGGGGACAAGGGCACTGCTCCTCCTGCTGAGACAGTGGCATGGGGGTCCCCACAGATCTTCCCTGTGTCACTTCCAGCTCTCAAGGGTCCCCTGTCCTGGCACAGCCCTGCACAAAGTGCTCAGAGCCTGGGGGACCTTGGTGCCAGACATCAGTGTGAGCTTCCTGTGGGGACCATGATACCCCATGGGGACAGGCAGAGGCCATGGACCCCATGCCACCTGCATGTCTTTATTCCAGGTGAGGGTGACATCTCCTTCCCACCCACGTACCGGTATGAACGGGGCACCCGGGACACCTACGTGTGGCAGAAGTCCAAACCCACGGGGGTGAGTTCCAGGAGCCTCCCTCCAAGCAGAGATCTCTGGGGACAGGGACAGCACAGTGCTGAAGGGGCTGCATGGTAATGCTCAGTCCCCACAGCTCCATCAGGCTGCTCCCTCCCAAAACAGGGTCTGGGCAGGAGGAAACTCACTTTTGGGGTGCTGGGATGCTCTTCAGGGCTGGGGGAGTCAGACCCAAGAGGGCACTGACCCAGCTGCTTTCCCCATTTCTAGATGCGGATCAATGTCCCCTCGTGGTGTGACCGCATCCTGTGGAAGTCACACCCGGAGACCCACGTGGTCTGCAACTCCTATGGTAAGTCACACCCTGGGGACAGAGCAGCCAGAGGTGGTCAATGCTGCCCAGGAAACCGGGGTTTTGGGACTGTCCCCCAGCTGTCCCTCCCACCATCCAGGCTGCACCGATGACATCGTGACCAGCGACCACTCGCCCGTCTTTGCCACCTTCGAGGTGGGAGTGACGTCGCAGTTTGTGCCCAAGGAGGGTAAGGTCTGGGGTCTGTCACCCCCTGGGCCTGGTTTGGGGTGAGCCCCAGCACACTCTGACCTGGCAGGACCTGCCTGCAGCTCCTGGCTCCAGCCCTGAGGCACTGGCCTGCATCGAGTGGGAGAGCATCGAGGTGATCCTGAAAACCACGACCCGCAGCAAGTGCTACATCGAGTTCCACTCCTACTGCCTGGAGGGTGAGGGGGTGCCCAGGTGCTGGGGGTGGCTGTAGGGCTGAGATGGCCTGGCTGGAGCTGTGTCCCCCACTGTCCCCCACAGAAGTGCAGCGCAGCGGGGAGAACACCTTCCAGAACTGTGACATCCCTGGATTTCTCAAGCTGGGCTGGTCCTCCAAGCATCTGCCCGTGGTGCGCAGCCCTGGAGCATCCTCATCCCTCCTCTTCCCCATCCCTCTTGCTGGCTCTGTACCCCAAGCCCCAAGAGGGGCTGGAGCTGTCACCACCCCCCAGGGCAGAGCCACCCTGTGCCCCCTACCCTGTGGCAGCCCCCCGAGCACCCCCTCTCTGTGCACAGCTGCACCCCATCCTGCCAGACCTGGAGTACCTGGGGGACCAGCACCTGCTCCTGAGCATCAAGGGCGTGGAGAGCTGCGAGTCCTACGGTACGTGGGGATGGTGGCACCACGGAGGTGTGGGGGTGCCAAGCACAGCCCCCCGGTAACAGCCTGCTGGATGTAAGTTTGGCAGCTGGAGCTGGGCAGGAGGGACCGTGGCATCCACCCTGCTCCGGGTGCTGCCCCACACGGGGGGCTCCCGTGCCCCCCGAGCCCCAGAACTGACGCTGTGCCCGCAGGTGAGTGCTGCCTCGCCCTGAGGTCAGCGATCGGCAGCACGGCCCAGCAGTTCGAGACCTTCCTGTTCCACCGTGGGGAGGAGACGGGCTCCGTGCGCGGCTGGATGCGGGTCCGGGTCCCCCGGGGCCGGCGCGGCACCCGCGAGAGGCTCTACGGTAACGGCGGCCGCACGCAGCCCCCTCCCGGTGCCCTGGGCACGGGGACACCTTGGGCCACGTTGCCCTCCTGGCCCTGGGGTGAGCCCAGACCTCGGTGCCGTTGCAGAGTGGATCAGCTTTGAGGAGGAGGATGCTGAGCCGGAGGCAGACGCCCCGATGTGCCCCAAGCCACCCCCGCAGCGCCTCAGGTACCCCAGGCGGGCTCAGCCCTGCCGGAGCCCCTGAATGAAGGGATGCTGAGCCTTTTCCTCTCTGTGCTTCGCAGGAGCCGCCCCCGCAGCCTCCCGGAGCCGGCCAGCGGCTACTCCAACGCCGCCTACTTCATTTTCGAGGGGATCCCCAACGCGTGGCTCTCGGCCCCCGGAGAAGCCCCCACCGAGCAGGCAGAGGGTCCGGCCCGGGGCCAGCAGCACTGGAGCCCCCCTGGGCCACGGGTGCCATTGTCACCAGAGGAGGAGCCGCGGGCTGGCCGGCCCCGCTGTGGGCCACCGAGCCCAGCCCGTGGGCAACCACTCAGGGCCCCCAGAGCGGGCCACCACAAGAGACCCAAGTCGGCCATCCTGACGAGGGACACGGCGCCGCTGGGTGACGGCTCGCTGTGTGTGGCCACTCACCTGAGCCAGCTGGAGCAGGTGTCACCGCAGTGCAGGGGGGACAGACAGGAGGTCCCACTGCGCCACAGCCACCACGTCCTGCAGCCGCCGCCGCGGCCCTGCCGGGAAAAGCCGAGGCCCCTGGGGAAGCGGGAAGCGCTGGGCGCTTTGGAGCTGGAGGCTCAGCCTCCTCCGCCAGCCGACCCGCAGCCTGCCAGGATGTAGTGGCAGCTTTGGCCAGCGCTGTGCACCCTCATGCCCTGGCAGCTGCTCCCTACGGCTCAGACGGTGTTCCCAGAGGACTTTCCCTGCAGCACAGCTCCCGAGGCTGCTGCGCTGGTTCCCTACAGGATTCCCTTTGCTAGCACTATCCAGAATAAAGTGCCAGGGACTGGGTGTGTGTTTGCACGCCTGGTTCTGCGCAAGGGCGATGAGGAAAAGAACAGAGTCAGGCGAGGAAAACACCGGCTCCTGGCGTCCTGGATGGCCCAGGGCATTGCCCCCAACCTCCCCCTGTTCCATGGGAACCCTGCTCGCCCCAAGCCTCGAGGCTGCCCTTGCCCATCACAAAGCTGAAGGTGTCACAGCCCCAGACCCGCCCGCTCTGCTCTGCCCGGCGCAGGGAGCGAGGCATCTCCCAAAAACCACAGAACACCCCGACCCGGCAGCGTCCCGGCTGTGCGACTCGCGAGGTGGCCCCTGTTTTGGAGACACGATGCCCTGGCTGGCCTCAAGGTGGCAGTGGCCATCTTTGTCCTCAGGATTGTCCCGCAGGCTGGGGGCCAGCGGGACAGCGCCGCCGGCTGCAGGCACTGCGGGACCCAGGGGGGCTGCCCTGGGGGTGGAGAGAGGCCACGGATCCCAGGGATAGGGGGCTGTGACCCTCGTGGCTGAGGGATTGTGATCCCCATGAGTGAGGGACCGTCGTCCCCATGGGCAGAGGGACACAACCCATGGATGAGGGACTGTGGACCTTGTGGTTGAGTGACCACGGTCCCCATGGGTGGCGGGATGTGGTGGCCATGGGCGGAGGGACACGGTACCCATGGATGAGGGGCTGTGTCCTCGTGGTTCAGGGGTCATGGTCCTCCTGGGGGAAAGGGCTGTGACCCCATGGGAGAGGCCACCACGCCCGATGTCCGGGGGCTGCAGGTGGCCCAAAGCCTGTGAGGGCAATAGAGGGATGGGAGCGCAGTGGGGCTGAGCCCTGCGGCAGCTCATGCCTCCGCCTCTGCCCGCCTCCAGCCCTGCCTTCCCTGGGCACTTTGCTCCCGGCCGCGGGAAGCGGGAGCGGGCACACTCGGCACGGCAGGGCACGGCCAGGGCTGCCCGCAGTCCCCCGGCATGGCCTCGTTCCGCGTGGGGAACAGGCGCTCCCCGTGGGGGCCCCACTCCTGAGAGCCGCCCAGGTCTGCAGGTGAGCCTGTTTGGTGACAGCCGGGACAGCCCTGCCATGGTCACGCAGTCCCAGCTGGGCTCCGGGGCAAGGGACAGAGGTGGGATCCGCAGGGCAGGATGGGTGCGGGGTGGGGGTCAACCAGTCCTCACCATCCCTCCACCATCCCCAAATCCCTCTGTACATCCTCCTCCCTAACACGCCGTCTCCTTCCTCTGTCACCGAGGGCCTTCATCCTTCCCAGTGCTGCCCACTCCTCTCCTTCATCCTCCTCTGCATCCCCCAAATCTCTGTCTCCTTATGGGGTGAAGCTGCCCTGGTGCTGCCGTGGCTCAGCCGGCTCCTGCCCTTTCCCAGCGAGGTAGGGGACAGGGACAGCCCAGCCAAGGGTGGAAGGGAACCCTCACCCCAACCCTGCCCAGGGTCACCTCGGGGCAGAGGATGGGGTGGACAGCGAGGGAAACGCCCGACCTCACTGGGAGAGGGGAGGTGTCCCAGCAGAGCGTGCCTTGGCTGCTCTTCCAGGCGAAGGGAAGGATTGGAATTAGGTCACATCCCCTTGTGCCGGGGCTTTGGCTGCACCAACCACGTGGCGATTAGGGACAAGGGTCCTTCTGCAGGATGTTTTGCATAATTTCCCCTTGTTTTGCAATTTCCAAGGGCTTAGGCGAGGAGAAAAGCCCTGTTTTTCCTGTGCTCCAGCAGCAGCCGGTCCCAGGCTCACCCATCCCTAGGCAGCTGCTCCAAAATCTGCTCTTGCCTCCCCTCTCTGAGCTCCTGCCTGCTGCTCCATCATCCCCGACAGACAATTCCCATCCTGTCCCACCGGCAGGACTTTGGCTGGGGGCAGAGTCTGCTCTGGTGTTCTCCCACTCACTCATGTCATTGATGCCTTTCCAACACCTCCACGAATCCCCAGGGCTGGGGGAATCCACAGATCCCACCGGGAATGGTG